>OX438836.1:3018025-6001050 GCA_949315975.1 Eudonia truncicolella
TCATTTTTGTAATCGAATGGCAAATAAAACTCGCTATAGACATCGTTACTGAACATGTTTGTAACCCGAGAGCGATACCTAATTTTAAACTAATATACTTTATAATATTGAATTTTGCATACTTGATAAAATTTTATTAGAAAAAATCGATTTCGATCGATCGATTCCCACTCGATCTTCCTAAGGCGGGTTGATTTTATTTTCTAGTAAAATTTTATAATATATTTTAATCTTTGTAATAACGTAGGTATAATAATAAAAGAGCTCACCCTAGAAAGATATTAATTAATAAATAAAAGCAAGAGAGAAATAATAGAGCTACCTAATCGACCACTAGTAGTCTTTAATAAAACCAGCTAGGTGAGATGACTGGACAGTTTTATGCAATACACTTGATTGTGAAAGTAGCTAAACGGTAGTTCATTAGAAGTGTTATGAAGATAAATCCTTAGTTACGCGTTGACTGATAAGGCCTGCTTTAAATAGAATACCAGACGGGAGTTACCTGGTACAAGTAATGAATTAAGGTTCGAGACTCGACAGCTATTTAGAGGTTTACTTCCTGAACCTACGTGTTGTTTTAGCTTAATACTTTTTGGATGTAACAGCATTTCTTCTCAGAAAAATAGTTTGACAAATGGTCCTACTCAACCTCTCACATACACATTCACCCCTCATACACAATATATCCCACAGGCACACACCATACTTAACACACTACACAACACATCCTTACACATACTAACACACACGTCAGTATAAAATTAGAGTAATAAGTACAATTTAAAAATTAGTAATAAGAATTTAGTAAAAATAAAAAACATGTATGTTAACTTTTTATTAAATACACAGGCGATTATAATAAGCCTAAAAGGAGGCTCCGTTAACTAGATAATAATATCTAAGTCTTTTCAAAGAAATAAAGAAAGAATTTAAAATGATGGCGATAACTTTCTTAATAGACTTCTTGGCTCCCTCCCAGTCTCCCTGTGACCACGGACCCTGCAAAGGGTTCGAAACGTCAGGATAAACATTAATTAAAACTAATGTGTAAAATAAACGCGAGTAGATCCGTAAAAGTTGTTTCATTTCAAGACTTCTTGGCGGTGAAGTGAAGAGTTATTTCTGCAGTATTATTTTATTTTCTAAAATGTATGTTACGTCGAATAATAATGTAAAGTTATGGTGGATTATCAACCGTTAGATGATCGTAATTTTGTATGAGTGGTGGCAAATGAAACATAACAGCGCAACTTCACTTTTCAAATTCTTTCAAGTCAGTTCGCGTGAGGTCTCAGTAAGGCCCCACGTCTTTACTGAGATACTCAATGGGTTGGGGGGGTATATCATTTATTATATATCTATTTATAATAGTAATGAGTAGATATAAATGATACATCATCATCATCATCATCATAATATATTCGCAAAGAAAATATTATTGTTTATATATTGTTTAAAACTTGTAAGAAAAATTACTTTGACACTGGCTGATGACAATATGACAGAATAGCTTAGAGCATTAATTAGTATTTCCCCTCATTATAATATTAATGATTAATAAATAAACGGAGTAGCAGCAACTCTATATACTCTATAACTGATAGAAGTCCAACGACAGCCGAAACACTTAGTTTGCCGAGAAACATTAAGAAAATAGATGCGCTGTCTTTGAATAATAACGCTCTTAATCTAAGTGCACTGTACACTGTACAAGCACCACCCTCTGAGATTTCAAACAATCGACCACAGATGGCGGTTAAACTAGGTCTAGAAACTCTTTTGTAGACTCTGCGATGTGTATGTTTTGCACTCTCTGAAAAGTATATCATTCAACTCTATCTACTAGATAGTGGTCTGTTGTGAGTTTGTGAGTCAGTTCTAGTCAGGGCTAGCTAGTCACTGGTATTTTTACACGACTGCATCAAATACTGAATTAGTCCTAGCCACCATCATTTTAGGTTCATCTGATGCGTAACGTTTTTGGCACTTCCGATATTTTGCTTACAGTTTCATGATCAACTATTTATCGGTACTTATAAAATGTTTTCGGTTTTCGCAATGAAATTGCTAATATTAAAATATTATAAGGTATAAGCAAAATAAAATACTTAAGTAAGTACGTCATAAAAATAATATGTTTTATAGCTACTTTTGCTTTAAACTTGGGTCCTAAAAGGCATACTTTTTTGGGCATAGCACCTATAAATACCTTTCACCTAGCACCTATAAACTAAACAGTTTCCGTTAAACCCCGTTAGTTACATTATTTAAAATATGTTGAATTTCAAGTAAAAAAAAATTTTTCTTTGTTAATGATTTAATATACACTGTCATATCAAGTGCTAATAAACGTTATAAACACATGCCATAAAAGACAATGAAACTCAAAGAATGGATTCTCCTACCAACCAAATTACAGTATATTGTTATCAAAACATATATGTTACGTGGGTAGTCATAACCTTTTATTACTTTCTATGTTTTGATTTTGACAACTGGATACAAAGGCATGCTATTTTAGCATCTTGAATTAATATTATTTTCTTTGACTATGTACTTTCCCGACAACTTACAGTCTGAGAGCTTTCAAGTCTAGACTAAAGTGGGAAGGGCAATCTAGAAGTCTTTGACCGCGTAACTGCATCATATAAATAGATATTGGGTTCCCTATATATGTACAGAGGCTATAAATGTATGACATAAATGTATGAACATATGTATGTATAATTATATGTCCACTGCTATGGATTGTCATCATCATCATCATCAGCTTATTTTATGTCCCCACTGCTGGGGCAAGAGCTTTCCCTATGGATGGATAGGGAGGACGGGCCATAAACCACCACGCAGGCCCAGTGCGGATTGGTGATTGTTAACGACTGCTAATGCAGCCGGGACTAACGGCTTTACGTGCCATTCGAAGCACGGAGGAGCTCGAGATGATATATTTTTGGTCACCCATCCGATGACCGGCCTTTGCGATAGTTGCTTACCTCAGCACTCACGGACCGGGCGCGTTAACCACAGCGCCATCGAGCTCCTGTATTATAGCTATTGATTGTAAAAGAGTTAATTGTTACAATGGCAATACTAATCACTTTATTTCATTTTTTTTTATGCTGTAAACACTCTTGCGTGTGGATCGACAGACGTGATTAAACAGTTAAAAGTAAGCCCGCAATTTAATTTATTAAATACTAGAGCCATTGATTTTCCAGCACCAAATCATTATAATATGGTCACAATTATTTGTAGTTAGCGCAAGAATGTAAATGAAAATGCATAAACGCATTTTAAAAGCATAAAGTATGCGCCGGTTGAAAAGTTTGCCTGATTGACCAATAATGCTTTTTGTACAAAATTGTTTTACTGTTTGCTAGATTCAGTTTGTGAACAAGACGCATGTCTTGTTTACAAACTACGGTTAACTTTCACAGTGCGTAAAAGCAAACTGTAGTTACTAGAAAAAATCTACCAGTCTCGCGTGGGAACCGAACCCACGACCCTTGGATTACCAGTCCAATGTTCTGAACGCTGAGCAACCGAGACCCTAGAAGACTCGTTGAATTATTCTAGTATTTACGCTGCAAGCCAGCGGTATTACGATGTGAAGTTTTTTTTTATTAAGTAATTTATTTATTAGTAAAATTTTATCTAATAAATAAATTACTCATAGTCATAACGCTTATTTGACGTGCCTTTAATATTCTTATCATAATATTAATGCTGAGTCCATCATAATCTGTACAAGTGTGGTTTCCCAATGAAGCCAGGAGCATGCATCCTGCATGTTTCCAGGTCATCGGTTCATCTGGGTCGTCCTACGCTTGAGATGGCAACGTTTGATGCTCAAACTTGACATCTCAGTGGCTGGTTAACAATGACCGTATCTAAATGTAGGTAGACTAATTGAATTCACAAGCGTAGGACGACCCAGATGAACCGATGACCTGAAAACATGCAGGATGACTCCTTCATTATTTTTCTTTTGCAATCACAATTTAACACGCTTTTATTTATAAAGAATTAAATTATTAACATTTTAGTTCCTTTTTTTATTAACAAGTAATAAAAGCTTGTTTTAATTTTTTTTTTCTTTTAATTTATTGTAATCCGACATATGGCAAAGAAAAGGACAGTGCCTCAGTCATTCCAGAGAAACTGCGCTTCCAACACAGGCTTCCACCTTCGATCTTATCGACACCGAACGTTCGGTGAAATGAAGGCCAAATTAATGAAGTATGAATCCGTTGTCTATTTATTTATGTCACTATGCGAAGGTTACACATATTTTCCTAAGTAGACTCTTTGCCAAGAAAAATTGAGCATATGATTATATGATATGACACAGCTTCCGGTAGCGTAATTAATGAGAAAACATAATACGGCGACGTTTAACAGACGTTTGTTAAAACAAATGTCTTACTGCCGTACTCAGAGACGTCAATTAAGTTTAATGACAATGAAATGTCTTTCCTTCTCTATTTAGCACTATACATAAGAAAGTGACAGCAAGATATTTAATTGTCATTAAAACTTAATTGACGTCTCTGAGTACGGCAGTCACTGTCGTACTCAGAGACTTCAATTTAGTTTTAATGACAATTAAATGTCTTTCCTTCTCTATTTAGCGCTATACATAAGAAAGTGACAGCGAGAGACTTAATTGTCATTAAAACTTAATTGACGTCTCTGAGTACGGCAGTTACTATTAGACAAGCCGACTATTTTTTGAAATGTACATAACAGAATAGTCTTAGCAGGTTAATTTAGAAAAAATAATATTTGTAGTACTTAATAGGTGAGTGGACGCCTTTTGATTGAGATGATGGTGATGATGATGAAAGGCGAGCGACTCTTAAGAAGCTAAATGTAGTTTAAAACTAACTCTTAATTTAAATTAATTTTCGGTTTTTCCAAAATTCGATTCAGTACATGTTAGCTCCACTAAGTTACAATAAATATAATAGTTATAATAGTTATACAATAAAGATATTTCTATTATAGTATACATATATTACTAACTGGCAAGATTTGGATGAGAATAGCCGCGGATCGTGCTCAATGGCGTGCACTTGGAGAGGCTGATGTGATGATACATAAATTTTTACCTATGTCGCTACGAGTTTTCCTCAAAGATAACAATGAAACATACATTAGTAATTTAAACTCGCACATGAATGCCTGTCACGTAGGTAAGTGACTGGGCGGGTCGCGAGTTCAATTCTCCGCGTAATTACTACAATTGCGGCCTTTAGGATACGTATCCTTATTAAATTGGATCGCATATTTCGAACGAGCTAGGTACACCACTGGAGGTGATGTATTTCATCTCTCAAATGGTTTTAAGTTCATTGCACTTACAAACGATTTTGATTTCGTCTTTCTACTTTTAGCTTCTTCACTAATCATAATCATCAGCTTCATCGTCATCATCATCATAGCCAAAAGAACCCCCAATGAGCGCCATAACGACCGGTTTTGTGTAGCTCGCATCCAGTGGCTACCAGCCCGCGACCTTCACTAGATAATCGGTCCACCTTGTTGGAGGACTGCGTACACTGCGTCTCCCGTCAGCATCAGTTTCATCATCATCATCAGCCTATACACATCCACTGCTGGACATCTCAGCCACCTTGCCATCATCAGCTTATTAACGACCAACTGCTGGGCTCAAGTTTTCATACATGTGGCGATCTTAACGTGCTTTCCGGAGCACGGAGGATCTCGAGATATTTCAATTTGGTCACTAATCTGATGACCTTGTATTGTAAACTTGCAAAATTGCAACCTGAAAACGCACGCCGTTGCGCTATTATGACCATCCCGCTCAATCCTCTAAATGCCACTACACATTTACAAAATACGCTAACATGCAGACTAGTTACCGTAGTCGTAGAACAAGGGTACGACGAACCGGTTCACACGCGCTCTATACCAGGTACAGACATGCACCCGGGCGCGGGGAGACCCAGTTGACCCGAGCCGAAGTCCTAGCCTTAACTCGAGGTGTTCCGGTCCCAACCCGATCCGAAGCCCTCGGAGTATCTAGTATGGCAAGGGGACACGCACTTGTGCGTGATGCCGTTCCCTCTGGGAATCCTCTAGCGGAATTCATAAGGCTTGAAAAACCCTGTAAGTTTCTCACCGCCCCCAAAAAAGCCCGGTAAAGCTGACAATGCCGTCTGAGGCAAACAGCAAACTCTATAAAAAAAAGGCTATTTGAGCCCATCTACAAAAAAGGTACATTCAATTTTCGTACTTTTTTGTAACAAGTGAGAGTTTGGAACCCTTAAAATCAATTGGATATCCAATTTCGTGGTGGGTTAATACTATAAGCTCCGACCAAATCTTCATAAAAAGTTGGGTAATGGGAAAATATAAAGTTAAGTACTTTTAATGCGGGGAAACCTTTCTGTTGTCATAGTGAATTAGTAATGCATCAATGCTATGAAAATGTACGTAGATTATGTTATATCACCGGACCTGTAAAAATAATGTGTTCTTTAACAAAACATATCAGTATTAATAATATAGCTATTTACAGTGTCTGTCCGTACGTAGGTGCTTATCGACTTATTAAACGATCTTATTTATACGCGAAAGAAAAATGGCTTTTGGTGTTATGTGGGCTGACTAGACTTAATTTGTATCTCATCTGATGATATGTAGAGGCAGGTCAGAGATGGTAGCGCACTTCACGCAGAATTATCAATTGATAATACAATTGATAATAAACCGCTGTAATTACAGCGGATTGTAATTAGCCAGACGGACTAGAACAAGCCCTTACACCGGCTGAACAGAATACCCAGCTGTGAAACGAACTGGGACATCAGAGTTTGAAACAGTGTGATAGTAGGTCAGATCACATGACTCATTCCCCAACCCCAAGACTCGGTCGACCCGAGCCGAGGTCTTAGCCTTTACAGGCGCTTTCGACACAACATAAGGAGACTGCAGAAGACAAGCTTCATACATACCACGCTCGAGCAACGCACACGCAGACCCTCTCACGGACACGGAATTTTGGAACAGCTAGGTACAGTCAGAGCGCTGTGTTTTCAGGTGGTTCCACTCTCGTTTCCAATAAGAGCGCCTGGGAGAATCAAGTGCGTGATGCCTCCTTCTAAACCTCTGGGGATGTCGATCACTCTGGGTCTTGCAAATAAACAAAGAATAAGGTCCCAATAGTTATTCTGTGTTTTGTCTCTTTTACTCGAATTTGAATGACGTTTACATGACAGGAACACCGATCCGATCCGAACCCTTCGGAGAATCTAGTAGGGCACGGGGACACGCACTAGTGCGTGATGCCGTTCCCTCTAGAGAACCTCAAAAGGTGGTTCGTTTCACACGGCTGGAGGAACCCTTTATGTTTCTCGCCGCCCCACATATGGTTTGAGGAACCTAAAGTTTCTCGTTACTAAAGGCCACGCAGGCGGCTAACAGCAATATCTTTAAAAAAATATCGCTAGACGTAAAACGTTACGTTGAAGTAATCGCAACATAGTCCCGTGGCACTGTGCCCCATTAGCTAATGGAGTTGGGGTGTCAACAGACGGCGGCGTGCCCTCTTCGAAATATGTGCCACTATTTTATTTACTACATTTATCTCACTTCGTATTTGGGACGGGCAAATTAGCCGACTGCTCTGCTTGTATGTGGGTCACGGTGCTGTACTAGAAATAATGTCGCATTTTGATGCGGTAATGTTAATGAAAGCCTGAGTAAATTTTTTCATGCGTAATAGAGTGCTGGGTACTACCCAGAATAGTACTATTCGTCAACGTTTTATTTTCAATTAGTTATGTCCTTGGTAATTAGTTTAAATATGTTTGTTAGTATAGTATTATTTACAATTTATTAGTCCCGCATACTTGTTTATTACACCACAGCTAGGGTTGACTGGAAGAGATCTCTTCTAGAGATAAGCTCACCTTTGTATATGTAATGTGTAACGTGTGTTTAAATGTGATTTCTTTGTACAATAAAGGGTTAATGTAATGTTGATAGTAAATTTACCATAAAAAGGAAAGTGAAAAAAAGAAAACTATCCAAAATTAAATTCACAATTCATTTGAGTTAAGGAACGTCTATTCATAAACATTCCGATATCTCAGAAGCGCAAACATTCTGTGACCTATTTGAGAATGTTAGATGGGTCGTAAAGATTTTTTTCATAAATTACGGGTTTACGATAGTAATCAATTTAGATTTGCGTAACATTGCATTCAAGATAACTTTATTTGTTTGCCATACATTCTAAAAAGCAGCACCGGCAGAATTAAAAACAGGCATCAGATTTTTTTTGTAGTTACAAAGTACACCAATTTCTTTTGATTTCAGAATTAGCTAATCAGCCCTACAATCTGAAACCGCAACGAATCGAACGACAAGTAACGAAATCCGTACACAATACGAGGCCAAAGGACCGCAGACGCTCGGGACACAATCCCGAATTGAGAAACGACTACGGTGACGTCACAACATGGCGTCCACCGACACATCGACCGCCAGCAGCCATATAACCGCCACACCAGAGGAATACAAGCGAACCGTCGACGATGCGTTCCTGAACAGGTTAAAGAGCCTCGTCGAGAGGTTGCGGCTTGAAAATGCGACCCTGAAGAAGTCGCTCGACGTCGAGCGGAGCGAGGTCAGGGCAATGAAGGCTCAGCACGAAGGTGCCGTACGAAACATCAAGACTGAACAAAAGAAGAGAGAGGAGCTCTTGGAGAAACAGTTGCGTACAGTCAACAAATCAGACAGATTACTAGATGACTGCCAGCTGGAAAACAACAGATTAGTAGAATTAAAAAAAATAACTACAGAGATTCAGTCTTTAAAGTCAGCGAATAAGGGTCTTCAAGAAAAACTAAAGGTGAGAAATACTTTTTTTATTAACACAATTCTTTTTTTTGTTCGAACTAAGCTAGGTATCTATTTAACTTTGATGTTTGATAACTTGTACTCCTAGATTATAAAAGCTTTTTTTAAATATATTTTAAAACAGTTTCTTGCAACTATAAACGCGTCATGATTTGACACTTTAACTAACAAAAAGTAATACAGTATGCACTTTTCTAAACCAATGTGCAAACAATTCGAGTAAAAATATAAAAGCGCTAAGAGCTAGTCCAATCAACCAAACGGCAAACACTTCATGAAGGTTTCCTAAATTTAACGACTTTAGTGTTTTCGTTTCAGTGTTGTACAGAGGTTGAGTGATTTTATACTCTTCAGATTTTTGCCAGTAGTTCGTTATGCCACCTTGATTAAGATGATGCAGTATCTTCTCTATCTTTGGCTTATATGGACTGCCGTATCGAAGTCCAAATACAACAAAGCATGGAATGGGACATTCCTGCACCACTTGAAACAACGGTCGGCCTTTTTCCATATTTTTTGTCTTTCTGATTATTTGTAAAGCGTCTGACTTTCTTAATAGCATTGCGTACTGATATTCTCTGTTCTGGATAACTATTTTTATTTTTCGATCGTTTATAATTTCTATGCGGTGCTTTATTTTCTCATAAGTGTTATCGTCTAAGCTCCTATTAAACATTCTTATATGGCGATTGTGAATACCAATTGTTAAATTACTGTTCGTTATTCCATCTAAGGTACTAACTTCGCTTGCATATCGAGGATATGTTATTGCTGAAGTTAAGATGCCCTGAAACAATAAAATTGAATGTTTAATTTAATGTTTAATAAGTACTTATCTATTGTACATTAATATTTTTTTGTTATATAAATACTTACATCTATTACGCAATCCACTATAAGAGAATACATAATTATCATAAGAACTAAAAATCTAAAAACGGGTCCTCCAATTTTAACGTCCACTGTCTGTCTTATAAAACATTTAATCAAATCCATAATCATGGATCCTGTTGTTGTTCGGTCTCTTATATTCCAGATGTTGCTTTCCAAATTTCGTGCTATCAACGTCACTGATATCAAAATAACTACAAGACACATAAATATCACGAGTATGGTTAATGATATCAATTTTATTGTTGTCATGAATGTAGACTGTCGTTCAGCACCTTTTACCATGAAACACAATTCATCGTGCATCAGTGGATATGTGGTGTCAATGTATCCGTAATAAGACATTTTGAGTATTCGCGAGGTGAGTTCTAGATCAGTGTAACCGTCAATCAAGTCAGCAGTCACTCCAGTTGCAGTGCCATTGCTCAGCAAATCTCCTATTGTATTCCCATCTCTTGGTGCCAATGGTTTGCATGTAGCGTTCAGTCTTTGAATTATAGTTTCCGCCAGCCTTGAATCACACTTAATCGGGCTGTTGTCATCGTAAGCTGTTATTTTTCTATAAACACTTACCTTCAGTTCGTGGCCAAGAAGATTGTCGTACTGATTGGATAGTAAGTTGCTTATATCTTGGACGTTTGTGATATCTAAAATTTGGTCGTTGAATGAGTTATATGTAAAAGTCCTTAGAACACCCTCCCACAATAACATCACGACCGAGTTTGTGATACTCTTTACCCACAGATATTGGAAATGTATCTTCATTGTGTAGAAAAAGTAATTGTCCATTTCAACGTCTTCGTTTAGGATGAAAATTACAGCATTTCTAGGCTTAAATACACCAGTTCTTATCAATGCTTCTACAATATACTCACTGCCTTCTATACTTATAGCACCCGCAGTGATAACGTAAGCTGTTTGCCCGTGTATGTTGATTTTCGGCGTTACTCTAGATCTGTTATTATCTGGACATCCATTTAAAAGTACAACCGGGTATCCATACCCGCTAGTTTCGGTGTATTTGAGAATTCTATTTTCAAAGTAAGTGAACTCGCAGAACGTAATGGTAAAGAACCATTGGCGGAAGGCGTTATAAATTTTACTTACGACTTGATACGCATGGTCAGCTTTGTAATACGTCTCATTATGGTACGCTATAACTTCTTTAAATAGAACACTGTTTGTGCTGGTACCATCAGAGGAATGGAGCAGTAAAATTACTCCTAAAAGTTTTAACATCTTGCGGTTTTACGACTCAAATGCGTGTGGAGTGTTCGGGAATTTTGTAGAGAACTGAAAGGTGTTAAGCAATTTGTTGCTAAAATGGTTCGTTTAGATAAGAATCATTAGGAGCGATGTCACTAACGGGTCGTTTGCTGTGTACTGAATAGAGGCACGTCAATTAGGGGATGCAACGAAAATATTTGCTTGTCATATTGCTGTGTGACGTGACGACGCAGTGTCCTGCCAAACGTCGTGTCCGCGGCACGTAACATGACGATTAGTATAACGAAAAAGTCTTTGGAGTAGATAGATGTTATCAATGTGGTTTAACTGAACAAAATCAGTTTTATGTGTAGCCTGATATAAAACAGGGTCACAGGGTAACCTGGTCCCTATGACCAACAATTCAACAGACAGAAGAAACAGAGGGTTCAAAATTTAAGGTTCAATAGATCGAATATTTAAAAAAACGAGAAGACGATATATATATATTTCATTTCAATGTGTAGTGGTCGTGTACACTTTTGTAAACCATTTAATAATGTTCAGTTTATTAGCGAGAATGTCTTTGTTCGATTTTCTATTACGTAACACCTTTTTAACATGTATAAGACGACAATTTAGGATATTATTAATGGAACTTTACTATAATGTAGAGCTTAATTTATCCACTTATAAGGCTTCGGCCACGGGCACAAGCGTCTTGCGAAGCGGTTAGAGAATTTCTAGTTCACTAGAGAAATGATAATAGTAAGAGCACAATTAACAACAAAATCGCAGGTTGAGTCGCAAATCGCCAGTGGTCGGGGCCGCATAACGTACTGTTTTATAAGTAAAATATTGTATTAACATATCTTTTTATTTTTCCAGGTCGCACAAGCAGCGGAATGCGCAAGAGCAGCGGAACTGCGCGCGCAAGTGGCCAAGCACGCTGCGCTCGAGCAAGCCGCCCGGAGGGACGCGCGTGCGCAATGCCACAAGCTGGTCAGCATCACCTTTCTTACCTTATCATTGTCAAAACTGGGCTAAGTTTAAAGAACCAGCGAAGTTAACGTTTTAAAATTATGAGGCTCTTATTACCCAAAATCATTTTAAGAAACAAAAGGAAGTCATTTAATTTACTATTACGCAAATATGCCCTAAAAAGTTTTATTCAAACCGATTCGGACTTGAAAACTTGGGTCTGAATTACAATACAATTTTGCAATTTGAGAAGTACGGTCGGGTCATAGTCAAGGATGAGAAATATCTCTGGGTCTCACAAGAGAAGGCCAAGGCCGTAGTTTCCTAACAAATTTTAATTTCTAAGAAAAATATTGATGTCACGCATAGGTATTCGCAGGTTTGGATACTTTATTTTGTGCATGCTTCTACGTTAATTTATTGTCAGTTTAAAGATAAAAGTCGAGTTATCCTTAATCAGCGAATTCAAATGATGTCTGATCTCTATCGCCTAACTAAGATGGTAGACAATTCGTTATTTTCAACGCGTCTGACATTTACTGACTACACACGAAACATATTCATAATAATATTATGTTAACAACCTAGGTATTTGAGTTGAAACCCGTAATGGTTACTGCTACTCATTTTAGGAAATACCACTTCGTGTCTAGATTTGTAGGCGTTGTACATAATTCTTCCTGGTCTATGAGTTTGTATGGATATGTATTTTTTTTATAAATTTCCTTGTATTCTACACGTATTAACAGTTTATCTTACATTGATTATCATTGTATAATTTGATTTTGATAACGCCTATCTAAAATGCGATAGCAGTGCGACACAAATAGGCATTTGCTCTTAAAAATACGAAGTTGCGAAAGTTGAATCCAAGGCTGTGCTTAAAGTCATCACCCTTAGTCCAATACGTAACAAATCGTAATGCTTATTGTTTCAGCTGGAGGAAATAAAATCGAAGGAGCGGGTGATAATACAACTGAGGAGGGAGGTGACGCGGACAGCGGCCCTCCAAAATGAACAGGTATGTATTTTTATTGATAACTAAACAGATCAAATTGCGTAAGAAAGCCTATGCATTAGTAAAAATCATATTGCGTAAAAAAACGATGCTATTAAAAAAAAGTAAAGTTCTGTGCTAGGTATACATAGGTAGGTACCAAACTAGTTCGTCCACGAGAATACCCGTATAAATAGCTACCGTGACCTCTTCTGTATACAGAAATTATATATTTACGTAACGACTTAAAATATAAATACATGCAAGATATAGGGGAAAGAATGTTCATCTATGTAAGTGCAAGTTAGTTTACTGTTTAGGATTATGATTACATAATATAATTTTATGCAAATGTTGTTGCGAACAAATTACAATTTGAAAAGTGTTGAAAATATTTCAGGTGCACTACCAACGATGCTATCGTGACTCTGTCCAATAAGCCGAAATTAATAAACACTATCTGCTCTTACTTTGTAAGCCAAAAGAGGGTGCAAGTTCGAATCCCGCTCGTGGACATTTAATCAATACTTTTTTCTAATAGTTTACTGCTTTTTGAATATACTGAGCGTGGTGACAGAGGTGGTGATTGATCACTTAAGCCAATAGTTACCCATTAATAGTAGCGATGCGACGATGGCTTGATTTGATTTAAATGATGGATGGATGAAGAACACTTTGCTCAGCAGCGGGACAGTATATAGGCTAATTACTTTTAAATATCCTAAATTTAAATTAAAAAATATTTAAGTATTGTGAAAAAAAAAAATCATTTCTTTATTAAAGCAACAAGGGCTCATAGGGTTAGTAACAAATGAACTTAAGAGCTATGTTAGTACATACATAATATAATTTAAATTATATTATTAAAATAAATTAAATTAATACAAGTAAATTAAGAAATACAATTTGAGATATTATAAGATTAAAATGTTTACTATGGATATGACAATATAATTTAAATTAATACAAACAAAATATAATTACACTAGGAATTCAATTATTTGATTAAGATTAATACTTGAATATTTGAATTACTTATTAAGTATAACTATAAGTGTGTTGTTTTGTTCCTAATTGCGTTTGGTCATTGTTGCCAGATGTAGGTACTTTGATCAAGATCCAAAACCAATAATTTTAAATCCTCATTACACTATACATTTTCAATTAAATTCAATTCTGATACCAATATGTCAAAATCTGTAACCACTTTTCCCATGCCATGTACTCGTATGGGTTGGGGAAGCCAGCAACTTGACACAACTAGTACAAATTTGTTAGTTGCTAGTTGCGGCAATTTGAAACTAATTCCATCACCGATTGCAGCAACTGGAAAACTGTTCCCGATCCGACCCGAACCGCTCGGAGAATCCAGTAGGGCGCCGGCGCCGTTCCTTCTGGAAAACTTCTGACGGTGCTTCGTTTCACACGGCTTGAGGAACCCTTTAAATTTCTCGCCGCCACTAAAAAAACCCGGTAAAATGCCGTATGAAGCAATCGGCAAACTCTCAAAAAAAAATTAAAACTGTTGTTGATCATCGAAATTAGTTTTTATATGTGCACTGCATATATAAAAATTCTTTAGGTAAAATAGAAAACAGCTAGTAGCAAGTTGCCTGTTGCTGCAATCGGAAATCAAAGTTACTCTGTCTGCGTAGCGCCACAGTGTAACAAGATCGCCAGCAACTTCAAGGATCATTAAGATTTTTAATCATAGGTACTAAATGTACAAACGCAAGAGGAATGTAGAGACTCATTCGTATTAAAAACTGTTCTAAGAAAGTCTGGATATGTGATTCGGGTATCGACAAAAGTTAACCTTTACCAGGTTCAAATGATTTTTACTTGCATGTAGCATATAACTCTTCCCACAGTCCACAGTTAAGAATAAATAATTTAGGGTCGTTCGTTTTTAGGGTTCTGTACCTCAAAAGGAAAAACGGAACCCTTATAGGATCACTTTGTTGCCCGTCTGTTCGGGAACGCGTGGAGGTATCGAGTTGAAATTGAAACCATATACTCAGGTTTGCGGTACCTTGAAGCTGTGAAAAAATCAAACTTTTAAGTTAACGAAAAAAAAAAAAGATACGGCCGTTTATGTCGCAAAAGACGTACATTTCGACACTCTTAAGGGAATCGAAATTCATACGGTACTTGCCGTTGACCTAGAACTATGAAGTTTGGCAAGTAATACCGTCTTAAAATACAAGTATAGGGAAAAATCTGAAAACTATACATATTTAATTAAATAAAAAAAAAAACAGGGTCTTTATGCAAGGAATGGGGAACCGTGTCATGTGGGGTATCGTATGAAAGGGCTTCATTTGCACAAGCGTAAACAGATTTTAAATTATTTTTATGATGTATATATGTATATATATGTATAGTATTCGATTTATGACGAAGAATGAAAAAAGAAATACCTTTTCCCTCTTTTATATGTATAGGTGGTAATAACTTTGGTGTATGTAGTACCTAACAGTTGGCACTATTATGCGTACCTACTTAATCCTTTTTTTAATTTTGTAATTAAACACAATCCTAAATATGTACCTACCTACTTAAGTGTATAATATAAGTAATTGTAGGTTTTGGAAACTGAATTTCGGGAAAAGTTTGAGACTCGGTTCCTGAATTATAATAATATGTACCCATAAATTTGTACGGAACCCTCGGTGGGCGAGTCCGACTCGCACTTGTCCGGTTTTTAATAAGTAAATTATTAGTTTTAATTTATTGTTAGCTAATTTGAAAGAGTAAAGATTTTTCCAAAAGTTTACGCGTATATACACTACACATTGAAATGAAACTACTTTTACGGATCTACTCGCGTTTAATTTACACATTAATTTGATTTAATGTTTATTGTGACGTTTCGAACCCTATGCATGGTCCGTGGTCTCCCTGGTAGTAGATCCGTTTAAGTACTTTAATTTCAAGAGTAAAGACTTTTTATTGGAGTGGGCACAAATAGCCACCGATCTCTGCACAGAATATTCGCCTTAGTGATGGTTAAGCAAGACTCTTGGTAGTACTTACAGTTCGACAATTCTCATGTATTCTCAAAATAGTCACCGGTAACTTTGACTACAAGTTTTCCTCACACTCGTATCGGGTGTGAATTATTATCACTGGTTCAAAAATCGCACCCCTGGCCTTAAGTTTCTACGATGTGCAATACAACAATCGAACTTCGAAACTTTGTTTTACGCAATCAGGGATGCCCAAAAAGTAACTTGTATCGACATTATATCGTATCGTATCGTTAAATATGCGACTCAACTCAATTCACGATAAAGAAAGTTAAAGAAAGAAAGTATAAAAAAAGAGGTTAAAGAAAGTATAAAAAGGTATGCCTAAGTATACCTGTATTAAGTAGTTTGAGTTAAAACTCTAATGAAGATAAAGTTTAATAGGATAAATATTATCGCATATAAATATTCAATATGTTTTCTAGTTTTTTAAATCTGTTATCATGAATACAATAAGTTCAGACAATCCACTTTGCACAACAAAGACCTTCAAGCCAAGAGTTAGTCGGTTTTATTATGGTGTATATTGACATCCCTATACGTAAATGGGTTCTAAGCTTTTTGGAACGTTCGTCGCCTTGTAACTTTACACTGTTACATACGTTTCATATGGAATACTGATGATAGATTTCCTCTAGATTGCCATTGCTTTCTACTGGCATGTGATTTTCAAACAACTGTGAAACACAGACTGTGGTAATAAAAAGTGTTATATGTCTATGGTTTCCTGAATACTTTGTCACCTTAGCTGAGAATAATAACTAAAGCTACATCTTACAGTATTTATGTAAGCACGTGTAAAAGCAGTGAGGTTTCTTATAAAATAAAAAAAAATTAACTAAATGTAAAATGTTTTTGTTTTGTTTATATAATTTTAACGCAAATTTTGTTGCGATACAAATTACAAAAACACAATTGAATTGGCGCCTTTGGCTTTCAAAGTAAAAAAGTAAATAGTGTTGAATAATTTCGGCAGGCTGGTTAGGACCACGATAGCTCAATTGGAAGAGCACCTGACCCGGTATGTCAGAAGGGTGCAGGTTCAAATCCTGCTCGTGGAAATTTTTTCAACATTGTGTTTAACTAAATGTATTGTCTTGTTTCTATGTATATGAAACAAGTTTTAAGTTGTTTTGAAATAGTAATTTGTTGATTAAAACTCATAGATTGTTCTGTAACCACTGTCACATAAGTAGTCCATTTTATCTCTGTTTTATGTGGGTTTTTTTTTAATAATTTTCATGTAAGTCCAATTAAAAATGAAACTTATTATGCCATTGTCATAATACGGGGGTTATTGTAAAACGAGCGTAGGTTCAAATCAAATGAACTCAAACATATTTATTCAGTTTCACATTAAATTAGAAAACAATAAACAAAATTGAAATAAACGAAATTAAATAAGCCATATTATTTTAAGATATAGACCCAGTTGTCTATTAAGAGTTTACGAAATCGACACGCTACACTGCCAATTCAAAATTACAGTATCTTCTAACGAAAGTGATGCACTTATACTTTTTTTTATGATGTTACCTGCAAAACGGCTCGCGTGCTTACGAAGCCGCCTTCACAATTTGAGCAGATTGACGGAGCAACGTCACACAATAAGGAGATCCGGCAGAAGGTAAGCTAATACATATCGCGCTCGAGCTACGCATACATAGACTCCCTCACGGGCACGGAATTACGGACCATCTCGAACCAGCCCGAGCGCAGCTGTTGCGAGATTTCGTGTCCGTGACAGGCCTAGTGTCTATGTGTGCGTTGCTCGAGCCCGTTTGTATAAAGCTAACCTTACCTTCATTTTATTTAACTTCTGCAGTCTCCTTACATTGTGGCATTGTCATGCAACCGGGACGCAATCAGCCCGGTATGCCCGGAGTGTGTGAACTAGCCCCAGGCTACACCGGGCGCGGGTTAACTTAACCTTAACTAAGGGTTACCACTTCTTTTGAAATAAGTTTCTACGGAGAAGATTGAGGGTGGGAAATGTTTTTGTTTTTATGAGATATCTAAGATTAAACTTACAATATACATAACATTATTTTTTTACTGTAGCACTGCTAATTACCTACTTCATAACAATTTTTCAAAGATTCGTCAATATCACCACGCGATGTGAAATTTTTTTACGAGTTTAACACAAACAACTTAGTATAGGTCCTTTTCCTAGCATATATTTTTTACTCGACGTTTCGACCGTGTTGAACCGGGTTTATTCTCAGGCTGATTAAAATGGAACGCGAATGTAAAAATTTTTTTTCCATTGTTTTCTTCTTATTGGTTTTGAATAATAATTTGTTTATTGGTTTGAAAAGTATTAAACTTCAAAGTTTGGAATATCGAATTACGAAACGTGTAAAGCCGCCTCATAAGGTTGCCTTACGTCGTGCTTTTCACCGCTGAATAATTACCACCCGTGTACGATAATTGTGAACAGGTGGTGTATAAACAGCGGCATGCCACTTTAGATATTACCGAATGAGAAAATGTCAACGCAATTATAATTTTTTTAACAGGTAACGTTTTCGAAAAAAAGTGTTTTTTTTTTACAAAAATCTATTTCTATATATTTTATTTTGCATAAGAATGTTTCCTAGTCTCCTCTCTTTTACGAGCCGCTCGCAAAGGATGCGCCCCATTGCGTACGTAAGTTAAGTATACAGTCTACTACAAAAGTTGTGGGACACTTTAGAGCTTAGTCACAGCAAACTAAACGAAAAGCAAACAGTCCAATAAGTATGGAATGGACACAAATGCAAGATATAAAATAGACACATAAAATAGAAAAAATACGGTCTACCCTACACTAAAGACTTTGTGTATGAATGACATTCTTACCAAAAATCGTAGTGCTTAAAATATATTTTGAAGTTTGATAACTCATTTAGGCCGCTTTGTTAGTTATTAAAAAAACTTTATGACAGTCTTGTCTTTTACAATAACTGCAAAAATACAAAGTGCGTAATGTTTATATAAGGAACGACAACAGAATGCACCCCCATTTCATACATAAACACATTTAAAAAACAAAAACAAAAAAGTAAAATTTGCATTCCTATTGTAGTAGGGCACAGCGCTTCTTTATTATCATGCATACATTAAAATAAAGAGATCTCTGCTGAAATTATGTATCATCATCATCGTCATCATCATCATCATCATCACCATCAGCTCATTTTATGTCCCCACTGCTGGGGCTCGAGCCTTCCCTGTGGCCCAGTGCGGATCGGTGGTTGTTAACGACTGCTAATGCAGCTGGGAAATTATGGACTGTTGTTTCAATCTATTCAACTGAAAAGTTCTATCTGTCAGTGTCAACCCTAACCTTGTTCAGAGCCGAATGCTTTCCCCGTTATGATAATCCTTACATTATAACACCGATCGTAAGGAATGAATGAAATTTCCGAAAGTCATTACGAAGACCGCGCGGTTGAAATGGGATTTCTTTCGGCATTTTCAGCACACATGTGGTCGGTTAGGGTCATGCAATCAGGTTACCTAGTGCGAGTTTCATTTGACATTCGATCACGTTGACGAAAACGAAAATTAGTATGTCATACGAGAAGAGTTACAACTTTGCCATACAAATTCTCGTTTTTGTTAACGTGATCGAATGAATACGGATAGCGAGAGTTTCTTTCGCCATTCGATCACGTTAACGAAAACGAGAATTTGTTTCGCTTCGTATTCCACCTAGCTAGATAGGCTCTACGATTCAATGCCTTACAATTTTCTCACCGGTGTCATGAACCAATTAGTCCATGCCGGTGGTGATCTTAATTTTTTTTTAATTTGTGTATTTTGTTACTCTTATTACTGTTCTAGTATTGTAATGTAAGTGTAGTATTGCAAATTAGGCACAGGTGATTCCAAATATGAGTGGGGAAATAATCTTAATTTATAAAATATAATATTGTAATTTTTTTTGTCACCGGTTCAGTTATCGCACCCCACCCTGAACTGAAATAAACTTGTTGAAACAAATTGGGATAAGGGAGAGCATCTCAGTAAGTAGCAGTAAATATACCTCTAACACAACACAAAAAAACACTTGTAGCTAAACCCCTAACCCTATAGTATTATTATTAATTTATATATTAGCACAATAAAACTCACATTCTTTTAAAAGGTGTATTTCTTCCAACAACCAGTACAACTCAAAATCAACCGTCCACGACAAATGTTTCAGCCAAAGTGACCGACATCTAGTGAGTCGATTCGCCATGGTGTTTTCCCCTCATTCGTTCCCGCCAACACTTAGTGTTGGCAGTGAATTAAAAACATTGAGTTCGTTCGGATACCAGTAACAATTAAAAAAATAAATTACTAAATTATTAATCCACCTACACACTTTGTAACCTAACCGATTGTTTTTTAAAAGCTAAAACATTTAAATGAAACATCTCTACGGAATCTACTATAGCTGTATTTTATTTTTACAGAGAACTTTTTACAGAGTCCAAAAGTTAGTTTTTTTTTTCAGATGTCAAATGAAACATTGACGTAACAATGATGGCTTATATCGCATTTAACAATTTATTAAATGTTATGTTAACCTTTATTAATCTTTTCTAACATATTTTAAAGAGTGTCTCCGATTTTTTATACTTAATTGTATCTCATACTTTTTTAAGTAGGAACTTAAAGCCATAAAGTGATCTTTGAGTAGTTACAAGAAAGCCATTGGCCTAAAAGCTATGGTCAACATAACAAAAAATACGGAATTTCCTTAATGTAGTTAAGTTTTGGAACTTTCTCATTGCATTATAATAATGAGTAATACATGAAGTGATAACACGTCATGTTTTAAGTTTTCTCTCCTTTTGATGTGTTGCGCAAGTTGTCTGTGTATTTTTAATAATAAAAAATAAAAAAATCCGGTACTATGTATTAATGTTAAGAGTTGCTCACTTAAGTGTTACACTACCTATTAGTAAGTAGTAAGTATTCATGGTATTTTAAGATATAATCAAAAACTTAAATGTGAAATAAGAGAGCCAAGTTCAATATTATGATGTATGCCTTGGTTGTTGACTTCAACGACAAAAGAAGTGAGATCTAAATACGTGCCAAGTTCAATGTCGGTCCTGAAATTTATTTATAATAAAAAAAAAACAATAATAATAACATGAAAGATTACGTTTACGGTCCCAGTGCTGTGCCGGTTGAGATTTTTAAGTCACGCTTCATTGTGCAGAATATCGTTCGATGTTGAATACGATTTTTGTTATTGGCGTAGAGTAATGGCCCTTAGTAAATGATTACTACATGAGTAATAAGATTTTTTTGGCAACCCTAATGCGGTTATATTAAATGACTAATATGTTCTATTCTCACCGATTTCTGTCGGATAATTTATTGAAAACGTAAAAAAAAGTGGTTTGAAATACGTATGAAATTGATCTTATAACTTAAACGATAACGTATTAGAGTGTGTAATATACTTTAGTAGATCCTTTCCGGATTATGCAGCAACATTGGGTTTCAATGTTTACTTATCTACTTTGCTTACTTAGGATTTAATTAATTCACCGTTCATTAGTTTTCTGGACCATTTAGTGTCTTACTGAACCGGGTCAAGGCATCGCTCGAGATAGTCCTGCCGCTTCTAAATGAAGCCCTAGGACTGCCTTCCTGGAGTCGTGACGTCACTCGCATGTGAAATATTCAATTCTGCAAGTAAGTAGGTAACTGTCAACCACAGTGGGAGCTCCTTGGTCAAGCTTTTCACACGAGAGCGAGACGGAATGCACTTAGCGGGTTTTGTGGAAAGATTTATTGTTACTTTATTAGTTAGGTTTCAAGTGTAGTGGAGTCCGATAATATCTCAACAGTACAAGACCCTGTCGCTATTTTGTAATAATAGTTTTTTTTCTTTAGTTGATTGGTTTAGAAAAAGTAGTTTTTCTCAAAGTAATTTTTCTTACAAGTTATAGGTAAGTAACGGGTGCGGCAGTAATGGCATATTGTATATGTGCCAGTATTTTTGCAAATGGCGTCAAATGTCATTATGCTTTGACATTTATATTGTAGACAGATAAAGAATTAATTGACAATAAGCAATGGAGCGATACACACCTGAAGAACGCGGAATTATCGATACTGCCTATTTGACCAATTTGCGGGCCATGTGATCTCCTGCGGCGATTTGAACTGGCCATCCAGATCGCCAGATCTGACGGCGCCAGACTTCTTTCTTTGGGGCTTTTTGAAATCTCGCGTTTACCGCAACAAGCCACAAACATTGCAAGTTCTAAAAACCAACATTGAAGAAGAATTGACCAATTTAATTTTTAAAACTTAATGACATCAATTTTACACCTTTAAATAAACTTTTTGTAAAAACGAAGCGCATTTTTTTAAATAAAAAAAAATGGCAGCCAATTCACATTATGACTTTACTTTTGCCCCACCCTTTACATATAAATAAACAATATTTCCTTCTTGTATGATGGATGATGATAAATGATAATAGAAATGAGAAGTGAGAAATGATATACCCCCATCAACCCCTGAAGTATCTCTATCTATCTAGAATATTATAAAATATACAAATAGCTGTTTCATCTTGACCGTTTGTTGAAAGTTTGTAAAAACTGTTTCTTTCGGATGTTTTAGGTGTAACTCCTACGCATTCCGTAAATGTACAATTTTCTTTTTGTTTATTGTTGACGAGCAGAGAATTCTTTGTTGTACTACTTACTCTATAACAACGCGTTTACTGGTTTTTTTGCAAACAATTATGTAGAGGATCACATACTGTTTTCTAAAGTTTACGCGAACACTACACATTGAAATGAAACAACTTTTACGGATCTACTCGCGTTTATTTTACAGCTCTTTTTAAGCTCTTTGTGCGTAAAACGGAACGCACCTGATTAAATTTAAATGAGGGTATACAAGCTACTAACTAATTATGCGACGACCAACACCTCAGTCTCCCTGTGACCACGGACCCTGCAAAAGGTTCAAAACGTAAAATAAACGCGAGTAGATCCGTAAAAGTTATTTTATTTCAATTATGTAGAGTCTGTAAAGTAATAATATGTTAAAAGAATGGGACTCCTGGGGTCGGCCTATCCGAAACCGGAGGACTTCAGGCTCTTCGCTCTTAAAGACGTTGCCAAACTTATGGCCTCTATCTTTACAGAGGAAGAAGAGGGAAAGGATGGGGTTGCACAAAAGATCCCGATGGGTCGAGGTGTTACTCCGAGAGGGAAACCTCGGCAGGCCCCACTAAGATAAGATAAGATAAGAATAATATGTTATATTTTTTTTACAAACGTATCGGTATCATGGCGTCCAATGCGAGTTATATATTCACCATTCGAACATGTTATTGAAAACGAGATTTTGTATGGCATTGAAGCAGCGGCAGCGGCTCTTGACACAGCGGTGACAAAAGAAGAGAGTTAAAATTTTACCATGCAAAATCCATTGCAAAATCTCGTTCTCGTTACCGTAACGAATGGCATAAAAAAACACCCTGAAGTCAGAAAACTGAGTGATTATTTATTTATGTTCACAATGGTACTTTTATGTTGTTATCAATAGCAGAAAACAGTAACGTGCTACTTTATAATAATATCTTCTTCGTCGTCGAGTCCTCATGCCTGAGGGTCGAGACCACCAATAGCAGGGCAACACCAGGGCTCTCCAAAAGGTCTTATCCTGGGCTAGAGGGATAACCACCTGCGTGTTGCATTTCAGGGCTACCAGAGTAGCATCCGTCCATGGGACCGCTTCTTCTTCCCTCAACGTGACCCACCAGTATAAGCTTCTCCAGATTACTAGGTTCACGGCGGGCGACATGACCAAAACGCTACTTTATTTACGGAATCCGAAACGAAACCAACGAAACTATACCGCGATTCAGTAAACCTCAACCGTTTCTTACGTATGCTACGTTATCGTTCAGGCAATAAGAGGCTTTCAGATGGTAATCACATTATACTGAAATTACAGCTTCTGTAGTACAAAAATAAGAAATATAATAACTAGGTATGTATGTATGTATGTGTATGTATAGGTATAAATAAATTAAAAGGAACTAAGTCCATGTTTAAGGTGAATTACGTGAGTGAAATGAGATAAGAAAGTAAATTGAGTTGAGTGTGAGAATGAGTGTTACTGCGAATTTGGGTATAATTGTTAGTTAGGCCAAATTTAGATACTCAGATACCGATATGACGCGTAATCTATCTATCTATACTACTATATGTATAAATCTGTAGGCTCTGTCTGTACATGCAATTTTTCTGACAAATTTTGGGATAAATATTCGTTTTATGACACACTGACACCAATTCTACGATTTTTGAAGTTTTTGTCTGTATGTCCTCTTATAACTCAAGAACGGCTTCACCGGTCTTGATGAAAATTTGTATGTAGTAAGAGCATGAGAATGTGCAAATGATAGGCTATAAAAAAATATAAATTTCATTCACAAATTTTCGCACAACAAAGCGGGCGGGCGACGGCTAGATATTATATAAACTACTGTTAATTGTTATAACGTATAATTACATAATACATGCAAATAAAGAGTTTTTCCTTAGTTGATAGGGAAAAACGTACCTACACCTATACGAGTAGAACTAATGAATAAATATCTGTTACATGATAAAACGCCCAGGCGACAAGTTAAGTTTAAGTTTAAGAAAAAGCTAAGTATATTTACAAACTTTGTGGGAACATTTCAATGGTATAAGGGCGACTCGTACTGCCCGTACTAAGCTCAAGGGTTAAATATATCGCTTACAATATATTTTAAACGATGCGGGATGATAAAAAAGTGATAATCATGTATTGGTGTGGTCGGTCGGCAGTCGCGGGACTCGCGGGCTGCGAGGCAGCTTCGTTTCATACCGCGTCAGGTTCCCGCGCAGTGCGCACGCGTGTCCGCCATTTTGAAATCTCCAACCGTCATTTGGCCATTAGCGTTCCGATTTTGAATTTGCTAGCGTCAACAGAACCGTGTGTGGTAGACTGGACTTTTTAAATTTTATAATAAAAAAAGTGAAACCTATTGTTATGTGCATGTGAATATTAGATTTCCATTAACCCTGTGACTGGACGCGACTGTAGAGTCGTGATCTGACGTTCGTTTCTGTGGGACTTTGTATTTCGGATTTACTTTCTATCGTTCATTGTAAGTACCCGCTTTTATTGTTTTATTTACTCATTACGTGTAAAATGGAGAAAGTTAGCGGTCAATCTGATTAAACAGCTGATTAGGTGTAAAGAAGCAAATCTATATTTTTTAACCTGTCCAATTGGTTTAATCCAAGAAATCATTCAATAATGATGGCAAAACTGTTATTTTTTAATTAGGCAACACAAATTATTTTCCTAATGAATTTAATTACCTATATGCGTTACAGGAATAACTTTTAATTACTACTACGGAATAACCGACTCTTATCGGCAGGAAATGTTGTTGGATTTGATATAGTAGAATAACGGACTTTTGATTTAATTTAATTCTCTCTATGAGTAGCTAGCGGGCATAGTCATCTGAATTTTCTCATGCCATTTGATGTCAAGAAATTAAGTTCAAACTTTATTGTTTGAGGTTGTTGGACTTGAAATTTAAATTTGAAATGATACTTATCGTACACTGAGAATTGCAGTTGATTTAATTTGTGTATGAACAGCTCACTTCATAGTGAAATCACTGGTTCCATGCATGTTGTGAGAAACTAACTAGGAACACTTTCATCTGAAGACGAGTTTTTGTACCTATATTATGTTAAACTGGAATTCATGAAGTTACATGCTTAGTATCTACAAGAAGGTAAATTAACCATCAGTCTCGCACTAGTTACCGAGTTTGAATCCCAGTATGTTGTACGTACCTAGGCACATAATTTATTTATTATAAAAATATACAAATAAATTTAAAACTATAACTTATAATAATACTTCGGGATATACCCAAATTAGGTAGGTAGGTACTATAATATGAACTAATATAATAATGTGGTTAGTTCAGGCTATGACATATGATATGAATGTGAAATGGCTATGTTGATAGTGTTTTGTTTAATTAAGTAGTGAAACACCTACCTGGAGGCTTGGCCGTACCTATCATTACGTCTGGGCACGAATGCTCACAACGAAATGAAAATTATATGTGAGACAGACATAATCGTGTTTGAGTGTACAAAATAAAACATGTCAAGCAGAAATTGAACATGGAATTGTAATTACATTTATTTACATTTTTTTTACCGCTATCTTTTGGCCTTCATCTCATCTTCATCTCACTTGATGATATCTGATGATGAAGCCGAAGATTGAAATGTACATTCGGAATCCTCAACTTCTACGGAATTACTGATCCTTTCACACATTCACTGAACATAACTGAACCAACTGATACTGGTTTCTGAACATAACAAACAATGCTGTAAATACTGTTGTTACGGCGAAAAAATTAGTTCGATGGTGGTGGCTAGCCAAGTGGCTTAGATGGTTCTAAAGTTAAGTTAAGTTAAATTAAGTTGTTGATAAGGCTGGTGCCTTATCAACAACTTAACTAAGCACAATACAGGTCCAGAGAAAGAACCAAAGGGGTTTTTACCACTAGGCCATAGTGACTGTAAGATTAGAACTAAAATATAAATTAGATTAAAATATAATTTAGGGGAGGCTTACGTTCAGTGGACGGCAATAGGCTGAAGAGAGAGAAGAACCGACAGACGTGTCTCTCGTGTGCGTTTAGTAGTAGGTAGCGATCTATTTTGACGGACAAGGAAGTCGTCGTCTGCGCACTTCCTTAGGATGCCTAAGTACCTCCTTGAAAAAAAACATGTCGTCCTAAGTGCTAAGCGCAAGTTTTATTCAGCATACGATGTCGTTAACAAAAATAAAAAAATAGCAGCGCCGAGCAGGTAACAAACGAGATGAGTTGCAATTCTGTGATCGAACGTTTAATAAAACATTCAGCACTCCGATGCTCCTCTTAGACGTGACTTACTTCACGACTAACAAACAAACACACTTTCAAATTATAATAATAGGTACAGTCTCGAGTAATAACATGTAACCAATGTAACTCTTAATACAATGGAATAAGAGTCAAAAGTATATATATGTTAATGGTTGTGACTGTACCTAGAATAAAAAATTTAACAGCGCTACAAAGTCTGTCAATGATACTAACAATCGACAGAAGTCATTTCATAAAATGAAATACGCTGTCACGACTTTTTACGCTGCAGTTTTTATAGCAACACCCATTGATATCAATTGTCAAAATAACCTAAAAAATATGCGCGACTTTAACTGTACTTTAAGAAAGAAATTCTGATACTTCGGCGAATAATACAGATGATAACTTCTATGTCAAAAGGCTTATTGTTGAAGAGAACATAAATGAATGAACTAGATCTTGGCATAACGTTTCGTCGTCCGAAGATATCGTCATGAAGTCGTCAGAAGATGGACAGTTGGGCGCAGTGCGTGCTATTTCACCGCCTTCTAACATTCCTGAAGGTGTCAACAACCTTTCGAATAAACTTTTTGCTAATATCTTATCGTTTGATGACTAATACGCCGAGAGATGGGCGATGATCGCCACTAATTGGGTTCTATGTGATGGACACCAGAGACATGACAGGTCAAAACGGAGATCCTTCAGGGGCTCAAGTATAACAATGAGTAGAGTTGGGACTTATTGTTTAAAATTAAAAAAGCACTTATGCTTTTCACTTATTTTAAAAAGCAACTTTTTTTTTAAATAGCTTGTTACTTATATGCTTAATAAAATTTTAAGTGCAATTAATGGCTTTAAAAGTGAACTGCTGTTTGATGCGTGCGCTTTTTAGTAAGCATTAAGTTTTTCGTAAGTGAAACGCATAAATACTTTTGAAATTTTGAAAAAAAAAAAACTAAGCAGTTTGCCTAAAAACTCGTAAAACATTTCAGTAATAAAATAAACCATTTGTAACCTTAAACACTGCAATTTGAAAGTGAAACTTGTAACTAAAAAAATTCCTATCGAGGTTTGTGTGCTAAAGTTAACGAACTCATTAAAGATTTCACTTTCGAGACAGAGTGCGATATTACTACACATTCATAACTGTGCGTAATTAAGAGCCAAAGTAACTTCGCACCTTGACGAGTGATCAGACAAATTATGATCATTTATCATACGTAATTAATTAGTAAGTAAAAAACTGTTGGTTGGTATTTTGAGTCAGGTTTTATTCACAATTTGATCGCATTAACAAAAACGGGTGATAGCAACTTTGCCATACAAATTCTCGTTTTCGTTAACGCGATCGAATGGAAAATTCTCGTTTTCGTCAACGTGATTGAATGGTAAATGAAGCTCGCACTCTAAGTTGCCCAAAATCCGACTGCATAGCGACCTTTTTCTCTGCCAAGCAAGCATGCTTTTTTGCATTATTCTATTCCGGTATGAAGTAGCCCAGAGTAGACTTACGAACCGATGGCATAGTGACATTCACAAGAGCTACTTGTAGCCTAAACTGAATAAATGATTTTGAATTTTGAATTTTTTTTAAGGGTACTTGTTGATTCAGTGATATTCTCAGTAACATAATGACTGAAGCTTCTAGATTGGCAACACACGCGTGATTAACCTTTGGCCTACCTTTTATCTAGTTTCAGAATAGATCTGCAGTAGCAGCTTAGCATAAAAGGGCATTTCTTTAAAATTATTTTAAATTAGACAGGGTAGCGGCACTAGGGTTCAACAGGGATCTGTAATCCATATTGATTCCTTTAATCATTAAAAATAGGGGCCAGCAACTGATTTTTAGGGTTCCGTACCCAAAGGGTAAAACGGGACCCTGTATCTCATGAACCGTGATAGTTAGACAGTTGAAATTTTCACAGATGATGTATTTCTGTTGCCGCTATAACAACAAATACTAAAAAACAGAATAAAATAAATATTTAAGGGGGCTTCCATACAACAAACGTGTTTTTTTTTAGTATAATTTAAACGCTCATCAGAAATATTTTTTATACCCTAAGCCTAAGTACTAAATAAATTAAATGTCTCCAAAAAAAATTAAATGCCTTTATAAAAAGGGTCCTAATATATACCATATTATGGTCCAAAATAAATAAACACACATCACAATAATTTCATATATTGTACAAATATTCTTTTTGCTTCCCAAAATGGATAAAAGATCACCAAATATTTACACTATTATTCAAATGATTGAGGATACTAGCTGCCCTACTCCTGTAGGTCAGTGATAGGTTAGAAATTTAAGAAATCGCGAAGCGCAGCATAGCGATTGTCTTCAACATTGTACAAATATTTCCTCTTTATAATATTATTACAAAGAGGAAAGCTTTGTATTTTTGTTTGTAACGAATAAACTCAAAAACTACTGGACCGATTTCAAAAAATATTTCTTCACCATTAGCGCTGAGTAACATAGGCTATATTAAAAAGAAATGTCCACCCGTGCGAAGCCGGGACGGGCTCCTAATATTACATAAAGGTAAAGTTCGAAGTCTACTGAGGAAAAATGGCTGTTTGTGGTAGCCTGATTATCTGCAGGCGAGTGTACCTACATACTTACAATAAAACGGCACTATTCGCCGAACCTGCACCAAACGGTGCAGCACCTTCCCAACGCGAGATTATACTATAATAAATAACTGTCATTCAGGCGAGCCGGTCATAAAGAACTTTCTACTTACGGCAGCGTTCATCGGGGCCCCCGATTATTCGAGCTTTCATAAGCAATGCCAACGTGCTGTCAGAATAGCTAGCAAGATGATTCTGTGAACGGTTAAGTTCCTATTTAGTTAAAATGTTATGGCTACTTAATTAGATAAATGGTGGTGGTTAACAAGCTTTACCACCAACCGAACCGAGTGCACAAACATGTCCCGCTAGGAATCGAACCCGGGTCTGAGACCACAACGAGAGCACAGAGGCGGTTTGATAAGATTGATTAGATTAGAAGTCGTATGCAGTTACAAGATCTTTTAGACAAAATCAAATAAATATAATTGGTTTTTGAATTACATTTGCAGCATGTATAATTTCTTTTGTCTTTAGACGAATATTTACTTCTCTATTTAACTCTTCTCCAGTGCTTATTTTAGTGACAATATAAATATAGCCATTGTGAAAAGAATATAATAGAATGGAATACAAAAAACAGACACGTTAAAATAAAAACAGCAAAACGGAAAATAATAACTTAAAATAATCAATCCCTTTTGTTTACTCATTCCAACGAATTAAAAATACCGAAAACAATTGACTATCATCACATCCGATTGGCACTTGGCAGATCTTATTTACTAACACGAATAGCTTGTTTACTTGCCACTAAAGTATGCACAAACTTCCTCCACATATTGACAGAAGCAAAACGATAGTAACTTAGTTTGTCTATCTATAGACGAGTAAATAGTGTGTGTGTGAAGAGAGAACTTCGTGCCCCTCCTAAGCATATTTCGCTGTGATAGGCAGTTAAAGTTTATATGTTGTTAAGTTTAGTGTTAAGTTTAAAGTAGTCCCAAAATATAAAATGTGTAACATTAAATGTAATCTACAATAGTATAAACCTAGATTATATACATGAGTATAAACATGTATAATTTGTGACTTACGACCGAATCTAGATCACTGGGCGACCACTCCAGTTAAAATAAATTGCCTATTTTCGAATAATTTAATTAGAAAACAACGAAGCTATTTTATTTATAGTATTAAAAAAGGACATGTTCTTAGTACGCATAGTCTTCTTATTAAATTTATTTATGTTTAAATAAGATTGGAGGTATAGAAGCTGCTTTCGGTTTAGAAAAAAAACAAATAGCGAGATAGGGTCAGATGATACGATTCAGACGACATTATGGAGTGAAAGCGAGCTGTTTAAAAAGTAAACAGAACATTGAGGTGATTCTGATAGTAAGACTAAGTTTTGATAAGAAATTGCACAAGATAAGTGTTAGATAACCAGTGTGACTGATACTGGGGACGATAAAAACACTGCAACTAGTACATAATCTCCTTTGAAGAGTGCGAAAGTCAAATAACTAAGTAATTATAGAATTTGACGTACTATTTTACAGCTTGTTGACATCAAATACTTACAATGCGTATAGCTAAGATGACATATAACGGAAAGTATCGATGGATTCACTAGCACATTCTGTATCATCATCGTCATCATCATCATCGTCGGCCCACTGCTTGATATAGGCCTCTCCCATTCGGATTACAAAAAAACAAAAACTTTTGTAAATGTCACTTCGAAAAAAATGCCAACAATTACTCGACATATATTCTATTCTATGTTAACTGTGCTAGTAGTGTTGCAGTTACAGGATTATCTCCTAGGTATTGGTTTCAAAAATGGCGCCTTGAAATACCTAATGTAATTACACATCGTAATAAAATGGAGTCTTACAATTATACCAAGTAGATTGGACACGTTTCCGTTGCATATGCCTATGACAAACTATTAAGTATATTTATGGATAAAGCAAAACATAGTAGTTATACACTATAGTATAGTATAGTATTTTCAGTAAACGCCTCGGTGGTCGAGTGGCAGCGCGCTCGGCCTGATACCCGAAGGTCCCGGGTTCAATTTCCAGGTCGGGCAAAGTGTGTTTCGGATTTTTCGATGCATAGCCCGGGTTTGCGATAGCTAACCCACATTTGGCAAGCATCAATTGTAGTGATGACTTGATTTCAATGATGGAGACCTTTGCCCAGCGGTGGGACATCCCGCTACACACGATTTTAAAGTTTATACTGACATCCCCCCACCAACCATCTACGTCAGGTCATAACGCCAGATCAGGACGCGCCGAAGCGCATTCTTCATCCGGTACTTTTAAGACTAGTGTCTCGAGCGAGTTGCTCCGTGGACACGTATAGTCCACTACCTAATGTCCAGATAGGTTACCGGAGCTGTAAGCTCGCTCACTTCTCGTTTCTCGCAGTTCCACTGCTCGGGTTGTCGACTCTAAAGTCGATTACCAAATGTCCTCATTTTTGGCGGAGTTGTAAGCCTACTCACTTCTCAGTACCCATCCAGGCACCTCATCAGTTCCAAAATCCTACGCGGCTGATGCAACCGGAGACATTGCATCTAGCGGGCGCCTGTACTAGTCATCCAGACTAGTGCCGGAGATGTTGGAAGCCTACTCAATGAAAACCACCGAGCAGAACAAGCAACTATGGACAACTCACGTGATCCCCGCAGATCCTTTCGCTACAGGCGCCACCAAGACCGCTTCTCGGACCCAGCTACTACTGTCCAGCGGTGGGACAGTTACAAGCTATTTACTTCTTTCAATATTGCTCACTTGCACTATATGATAATAAATGAGCCCAAAAGGTAAACATAATTTTGGCGTATAAATTTAAAAAAAAAGTATTAATACAAAAAAAAAAATAAAAATCAAAGGCGATTTCGGATGAATTGACGTCTACAAGTTTGAAATTACCGAAATGTAGTAACTATGATTCTCTACCAGCTGATTATACTCGTAATACTACTGTGCGTGTCTTTACTACGATTTTTGCAGTAATGCGCGAGTGAGAGTTTTTGAGTCACCTACGGTAGCAGATATTTGACACAATATAAATAAAATATTCTATTCGTGAATATAATATATTCGTGGTATTATAAAAAACATGTTAATTATGTTGCGTACAACCACCGCACCGCAGCGGGCCCGCGTGGTGGTTTCCATCCTTAGGGAAGGCTCGTACCACAGCAGTGGGGACATAAAATGAGCTGGCTAATCACAGTTCTTTTAGTACGCAACATATTCCAGAATAGACATATTGAGAGTCAGACTTATATAAATCAACCTACCACATCAACCTACCACAAACTATCAAATTTCCTCAATAGACTTTGAACTTTATAACTAAGCATTATGGTTGAAAATGTTTTGAAGAAATTTGACAGTTTTGGATAGGTTGATGTGCAGGCGTCTGTACATAAGACAATGTAAGGTGCCCATTCTGATCGAAATCCCACAGAAGTACTTACATAGTGGTAAACCGGATCCAGGCAGCCAATGAGGTCGCCGTTCACCGTCCCTCTGACATATGACCTCGTCAATGCGCAATTGTTGCCTTCGGATATGCATACAGATGGAATGAAAACACACTTTATTGTTCTTTTTACAGTCTGTCAGTCAGTTCTGTATCTATGCTAATTGTTTATTTATTTACATTCAATGGCCTGTTGAATGGGTTCGACTTATTCAGTGTGATGTGTGTGTGTGTGTTTGGTCATCGTGAAATGGTGATAAGTTGTTGCCGAATCTTTGGAATTTCTCGGGCTTTACTTATATACATTTTATTCTTTGTTTGATACGTTATCTAATAAAAAACTACTAATTAAAGCAATTTCAAACTACATTGAGAAAACAGCTGCATCTCCATAAAGTGATATCTTCTACTTTCCCGGTGTTCTAGTTAGAAAATATATTTTTTTATCAAGAAACGTGTCACGTACACGTGTCCAGTTTTCAAAAGAGAAATCTTGTGTAATATATACTGCAGACGGGAAATCACAATGTGTACTTCCTGAAGCTGGTGTATAAAAACTTTTTAACCTAACGACCACACTGTCTCCTCCACCAAGTCACAGTCCCAGATCTAACCAGCCCCCCGACCGCCTAACTCTATCGCCATCGCTCTCGCTATCGCGCTCTATAGTTTATGGCGTCATTTTGTCACTTCAAAAGCGATATGAAAGCAATATGTAAGCAATATAGAAAGCTATAGCCTATAGCTTTCGATATTGCTTGTATATCGCTTTCAAAATGACAAGATGACGCAATAAACTACAGAGCGCGATAGCGAGTTAGGCGGTAGGCCCCCAGGGGCCCGATCGCCTAACCGATCGCTTTGAAAGCAATATCTATAGCTATAGCTTTCGATATTGTTTTCATAGGCGGTACGAAATGACAAAATGACGTCATAAACAATACATGTAGCCAAAGCGATCGGTTAGGCGGTCGGGGGTAGTTGCATACTGTGCTTAAATTGAACGCAAATTTTCGATTCAGGAAAAAGTTCAATTTTCATATGTATATAATTATCCCATGTATATAATTAAACGAACTAAAATCTCGGTAGCTTTATCGGAAGATTACGTAAAGTTATCAAGACAACGAGCTCACCTGAGGCAGTCGCATTTCAAGTGATAATAACAAATTTTACAATAAGAACGCAAAAAGCGATCTAAATCAAAAATTTTATTTTAAAAAATCACAATGTAACTTAATGAAGATTGGAAGCTGTTATTTACGATCGATACATTAAGTATGAAAAGACACTCGCTATCACTAATAGGCATAACAGAAAACCTTTTAATTTATTCGGTGTTCGCGTGTTACTTTCATCGGCAACGTTTATTAGCACGTGTGCCCGCTGTCGCCGTTAACAGTAAAACCAGTATTGTGGCTCCCAGGCCCAATTTCCACCGCATTGAAATCAATGAGGAGGCAGACGCGAGGTGCCGTTAACTCTGAGCATAAGACTGTACAGAAGACGACACAGGTGCAAATGCAACTTTAAGATGAAGCATTGTAAGTTCTTTTTTATATAACGACGGCTAGGTGTTCTTACCTCATGGCAAGTGATGAGATAGTGGAGGATGGAGGCGCCTTCATCCCGTAATTCTTCGATTTGCAATAAAACAAAAGAAGTCCCTTTTTTATTTTTTATTTTGTACAACCTATGTAGCATTCGAGCTTTCGGCCTGCCTCATGGTAAGCGGTTACTGTATTGTATTATGGACGTACTGTATTGTATTATGGACGTTTGACTTTCCAAAACAGTGATTCAATGGTGCTTTAAAGTTGTCACGGTTAATGTGTATTAAAGTATCTCAATTCAAAATCATTATATACAGGGTGTAATCGTTAAGTGTGCACAGGCGATTATTACGAAACTATGAGCGATATCAAAAAACTTAAAACTGATAACGAAAGTACGTTATCTAATGAGTAAAATGGCATCAATAACTTTTTAAAAATCAAACCAAGTATCCAAAATTTTGACATTAAACACTCCCATACATTTAGTATGAGATTAGTAGAAAGGTTTTAGTTTTCTTATTTTAAGTGGTCTAGTACTCATTTTACCTTAATCATATTTTATGACTACGTATGATATAAATTATCATATACACATTTGCGGAGTAATAAATTACTGCGCAAATGTTAAGGAAAGTTCATTTAGAAACTGTAAATAGAGCTCGTCATTGTATCGCACAACAAGGACGTCATTTCGAACATCTGCTTTGAATACAAAATTTTGTGCTTTTATACAAAGAAATAAATATTCAATTCAAAGATAATATTATTATTTTTGATACACATTATTTTGTTATGTTAATAAAGCTAAATTAACCTTTTAAATTATTTTAAAACAAGGAAACTAAAACCTTTCTACTAATCTCATACTAAATGTATGGGAGTGTTTAATGTCAAATTTTTTGATACTTCTCGTTTGATTTTTAAAAAGTTATTGATGCCATTTTACTCATTAGATAACTTACTTTCGTTATCAGTTTTAAGTTTTTTAATATCTCTCATAGTTTCGGAATAATCGCCTGTGCACACTTAACGATTACACCCTGTATATTAAGTAAATATTGCATAATCAGTATTTCTGTATTCTTTAACAGGTCATGCTACATTGTCTGTCTTAATTGGGACATTTTATTTTTATTTAAGAGCTATTGTTTTAAACATCTACTAGTTATTATACTTAATAGAATACATCACAAATTAATACACTTTTTGTACATTGCATTCGTTTATACAGAATTTTTACTTTGTTTGGTAATTTTTAGCTTCAATTTTTGATTGTTTGCTTTCTAATTAAGCGTCAAATTGAAATGATGTATACGTTATCACTTTAAACTTTCGTGTCCCATTATAATTAAAATGTTTGACGGGGTGCAAAGCAATGGAATGCCTAAGATACCTACTAGTAAACGACTTGACTAACCTAATATCATTGTAGATTCTTTTATATACGTTGTTTGCATTAATTCATAATATATTAATTTTAGCTTGAGCTACACGCTCAACGCTTTTATTGACGGTTATTTCTTTTTTAACTTCCTCTTGTTTATATCTCTACTTAATTAGTTTTAGTTTCAATAAGCCACATTTCAAGATATATATACTGTGCGCTACCTAGATTTACGTTGCGTGATATATTTGTGTTCAGCGTTCGTATCGCCTTGGTTCACTTTAGAAATCGATAAATATGCGCAATTACCTATATTTCGATTTATTTTCGATATATTGTGTTCTATATTGGTCTGTTAGACCGTTTCACGCTTGGCTGCGCTGTCTCGCGTAATGTCTAGCATATAGCCAAGTGAATATAACTTTATTATTTTCGTAATAGTAGGAAATGAACTGATATCTGTAACATATGTACAGCAACAACCATAAATATGTTACCATATGGACAAATTTCTCTTTACTATTTTTGTCTAATCAAGTGGTTATATTTTTACCCGACTGCGTCAAAAGGAGGGTTATTGATGCAAGAATTACAAGCCGCCTATGAATGAATATCATATGAATTATCATATAACTAGTTGTTGCCCGCGACTTCGTTCGCGAAGAATACAGTAAAAAAAAAAAAAGTATCCTATATGCTGGTCTGGGTCATGGTCTGTATATGAGGAAAGTTTCATTAAAATCCATTCAGTAGTTTTTACGTGAAGGAGTAACAAACATCCATCCATACTTACGAACTTCCGCGTTTATAATATTATAAACGCGAGACGGAGAACGGAGGGGGGGGGGGGGGTTTTGGGGTTAAGTCTCAGAAACTACTTTTCAGTGATAGGCATGGGTTTTTAACATGTTGACCGACGACGGGCCCAGACACAATAGAAATTCAATTGTTTGTCGGTTAAATGGCGTTTAAGGTGTTAAATCTCATAGCCACGCGGATGAAGTCGCGGCTAAAATGCTAGTAGGTAATTAATAAAGGCCTGGCATTAAGGAAAATCTTTGGTAAAACGTGAAACTGACTAGTTTCAGTTTCTAAATACATATATGCCTTGAGCATCGCTTCGTTATACAATCAACTTGCAGTTTATGGCTACTGTAATAAATTAACGCAATATTTCTCGAACCTACTTTCGATACTTATTTAACAGAAAAAACAAATATTTCACATGACCTTGCTTTCTAGACAATATTTTTATTTGCATATCTGAAAGAACAACTTTTTTCTGAAGTTCACGTCAGAAAGAAGCCGTGTAAAGAGTTGTTCTCATGAAATATTTATTAACACCTACTTGTCGGTTTAGAGTTACGTAAATAACTATTGGCTTTTAGCATCCTACCTACCTAAGTGAAAAGGCAATGTTTAAAGATCGCTACAGAAATAAATGATGTAATGCAATTTGATACTTGACTTACCTATACTTGTAATTAATTAAATTTGGATTTCAAACGATAATTCGGAAAAATTCCCAATCCCAATGCAGCATTGACAATATGGCTTTTTTTAAAACCCTATAAAGTATGTCCCACCAATTCCAAAATGACATTATGTCTAATGCTGCGGATTTAAATCCCGCTTGTGTAAAATTTTATCATATTCTTTTAGAAACAGTCCAAAATTTTTCTTTTAGGAATTTTTCAAAACTGGGATTTAATATCGGACATAATTTATTTAATCGCAAGACTATTGGTTATATTTAAGAATATTTATTAATGTAAAATAAACAAACTTGTACGTAAAGTATTTAATTAGTGAAGTACCTACGTTTATAAATAATATTATGAATAATGCGTCAGATAAGGTTTTAACTGCATAATGTTACCTAATAGCGGCGTTTGGTGATTGTCTTACGTCATATGGAATTCAATAGGGCTGTCGCTTATGTTCTTATACCTAGTTTGAAGTTTTTGGAAAAGTTATTGTGGTGTTAAATATTTTATTTTATTTAATCCTACACATTAATAATAGTTGGTAACATAAACTCGGGCAATGCATCAAATATCTGACACAATCTTTGCCACTTTATCTCTCGGCAACTGAAGCTTCTCCGAATCCTACATTATTTTTATTTAATAAATCCTTGTCCAAGTGTGACAACCCTAATTACACTTAACACTTTTAGGTACTACGCGACGCCCGTAGATGCAAGGAATTCACAACTTTATGATTTATTGCAAAACGGCAAGCAGCGGCTACAAAAACAAAAGATTATGAAATCACAATGCGTAAATTGCTTTGTTAATTTCATTTTGATATTTGAGTAATTTGTGTTGATGACTCTAGAAAAGCGTCCCACTACTGGGCTCAACCCTACCTACATGAACCATAGAAGCGTTGGTAGCTCGGCTTAAATACGAAAAATCATGGTTCAATCTCCATAGCTCAATTAGCATGTACCTTTCTAGTTCTAGCACCGCGGAAGGCCTAAATTTATCATTTTGACTTTTGCATGTCATTCGATAGAGAATCGAAAGACGCACCTCTAGACCAATCAGAAACGAGGATTTTAAACAATGGAAGCGTTTTATTTTGAAAACAAAAACATATGTACTATGATCGCGCTATATAAAAAGGAACGATATATTTGCTTTCCTGAAAAGTTGTAATTTTTGACTTCCGCGGTGTTAAAACTTAAGCGACGAATATGCTCATTAGCTTTCTAGGTGGGTTTAAGTCTTTTATTAAGTGTGATTAGAGCATGAACAATAATCTTGACCGCCTCTGTGGTCTAGTGGCTAAGACCACCGATATTTTATTTTTAATTTTACGGGTAAGCACAGTGCCTTGGTCTCACCCGATGATAAGTGATGATAAGGCCAATGATGGAAGCGCACCTCACCCGGGATCCTCAACTAGTGAGGTACGACTATCTTATCTCTAGCTGCCGGAACACAACAATGCTACAAACATTGATGTTATGGCGACATATTTAGATAAGATGGTGGTAGCTAGCCAGGAGGACAAACAAGCCCTACCACCAACTAAACCGAGTACACAAACATGTACCCCCCGCTGGGAATCTAACCCGGGACCTCTGGGTCTTAGGACAGACTTACAACAACAACCGGGAGTACCAGCTTGCACATCAACCTATCCAAATCTGCCAATTTTGGCAATACATTTTCAACCTTAGCCTTTAGGTATAGAGTTTAAAGTCTATTGAGAAAATTTGACAGTTTGTGGTAGGTTGATGTGCAGGCGTGTGTACCTGACCGAACTACCGAAGCTCAAGATATTTTTTTACCACTCATCCGATAACCCAATGTCGCGAAAGTTGCTTAACTTCCAATATTGCAACGCGAGTCGTCATCTACCCCCTTATAACTAACTTTTATTTCAGTTTACTCTTTTATTTACTAAATTAACTAAATTAAGGAGGTGTTTCGAGCGAGAATTGTTCTCTTTATAATTGAGTAAAATGCTAATTGGCTAAGAAAGCTGTTAAACGGAGTGTAGTTAGTAAATAGAGGGTTACTATTACTACTACGCTACTGTCCACTTAGCGCACTGTCTAGGCTGCTGTGGTGAAATGATGATGGCTCAGTTATAAACGTATTTTCTCCTTCCTACGCTACAATATAGGCTCCTAAAGAATAATAGGTGTGAAGAAGCATAAATGAAATAAAATATTTTAAAGTAATTATTAACTTGTGTAAAGCATAATTTGGTAACAATAGTTTTCTAAATGTCGTTACTTCTATATAAAGCTGTGCAGTTTCTTGCGCCCCTTCTTGTGCGCAGCTACCTTACGTCCTTAATGGGTGGTGCTGTAGGCAAAATTAAATATTTATAAAATTTATAAAATACAGTGAAAAATTTAAACGCCCACCCGACCCAGCCAGGAATCGAACCTGGGTCTTCCGGAATCTGGGCGGCTGCACTGACCGCTATGCTACCGGGAAGGCTGACGTAAACGCTGAATTTTGAGTGCTAATTGCGGCACAGTGCGCCATCTATCCAACGGTCATTGCAACCGATGGTCATGCAGATTCACCTTTGCAGATGAAATACCACAAATTTGATAACACAACGCTATAGTAAATTTTACTTTTTATTTTGAAGTCCTAATTGAATTTAGCTTCAGTGCAGCAATTAGCACTTCAAAATAAAAAGTAAAATGTAGGCAAAATATTTTGAGAATATTCGAAAGCGCTCTGCTAATCAGTATACTTGAATAAATATTAATTATATTTAATTTCAACCTCCGGGTCAGCTGGTGAGGCCCTATCCAGCTCCAATAGCTGTCCCTGACTCTGTTTCTGCTCAACAGCAGGTAGAACGGAGAAATTTGTCAAGTCTATATTAATATTACTAAGAGGAAAGCTTGGTATTTTTGTATTTTTGTTTGTAACCATATCATCGTTCTTATTTCTTATTAGTAGCGAAAATGGGATTTTACAAGCTTTTATTTACGATTTAGGCTGTGTTTGGTATCAATGCACCAAATATTATTGTCATCATCATCATTCTATAAATGTCTCACTACTGCTAGGTGCAGACCTTCCTACTTCAACAGTACATTAGGAGATCAGACCATAACCTACTACCAATATTGGCCCAATGCGGATTAGAGTGTATTAATTAACGACTGCTATATTCGTACTTCGACAAACAAACGGCACCTTTTTGGTTTCCTAAAATTCTGTAAAATTCCACTCGATTTTCAGAATAACTTAGCTCACGTATCACGTAATCTGCGTGATACAATTTGGAGTGTGCCGTCTTCGGCTTTCAAACAATTATTACTGTTGAACAGCAATACGTACCAGAAATATCTGAATGTTCATGTTTGCCAATATTTAAAGGTCTAATAATTATAAAATAAGTTCTGACTAACAGACTGAAAAACGATCAACACAACACACACACACACACACAGCACACTCCAAATTTATGGATTTAGAACGCGAAATTCGGGATAAGGGAAATATGAATCCCAATAAAGGCGAAATTGACGTCTTGATCCCGAGTAACGTACAATGATACCTTATGGAGAGTTGAAGGTAATTTATTTACCCTAGTTGACACTTCCATTAGTTTTCAACTTTATGTTAAAGGAATAAAGCTAAAATTATAGTGTGTGTATATCAGCAGAGCCCTATAAAGGGTTACATTGTATTTTCTGTGGTCGCCTACATCAATGCTTCATCATTCATTATCGTGCAAGCGTGGCGTATCCATTCCGTTTCCTCTGTCATTACAATCGTCATCGTCGTGTGGTTGATTATGTCTACCCATGTGTAGTGAAAGAAACTTCCTTCTGAATCTGATATGCCATTAAAGTTAGTTATGTGGAACTCAATTCCTTGCTTTAGGGCCTTCTATTAGATGGGCCGATGCTCTAACATTAGAGGCGACTGTATTAGAAATCCTCGCAGAAGAAGGACTAGTTTTATTGTGTACGTATTTTGGCTAAGGCTTACGGCGAGTTTATCACCCTTTCAATGACCACAGATAATACTGAAGAATATGAAAAAAGTGTATCGATTTAGAAAGACGAATAAAATTATGAGTTTTTATAGTAGTTCATCAACCGTCAGTTTTTTAATAAGATATTATCAGATACTATCTGTATTGTGCTAGGACGAACATGTTCCACATTTTTATTACACATTAATAATGCTATATGTAGGTAAAAGATAACATTTTATCAGAAAAAATCAACCAGTCTCAAGAAGCTCAAGTGGTAACTGAACCCACGACCTTTGGATAACCGGTCCAATGCACTGACCGCTGAGCTATTGAGACCCCAGAAGACTCGTTGAATTGTTCTATTACTTAGGGATTTACGCTGCAAGCCAGCAATTCCAGTTGCTGTCAAAACCAATTCAATACTTCCTCACGAAAATTCTCTATTGAATGCGACAGGAAATGCTAATAACGTGTGGTTATTGATTTAGTGAGTGCAATCATGTTGCGGTCAGCGAATGACTGCAGATACTTTCCAACACTTAACCGAATTCAGAACGAATCAGAACTGGTATACTGGATGGATGTTGAGCTGAGCATGCACAAGTTGTAATGGCTCGATTTATTCTGAACTGGTTGTAGTGCGCTTAGATGATTATAGATTTGTCATCATCTGTAATGTTACCTATAATGAAATAAGAAAGAAATTCTATTGCGGGAAGTACGATAATGAGTGCGTATAGGATATTGAAGATAACCTACTTTTGTGAGACTACAAATCTGCCGGTGATGATAAAAGTTGGAATGTAGCACACATTATGGCAAATAGTAAAGGCCATTGAAACGATCTAAAGAAATTAGTCACAGTTGCTCAATTTGTTTCTAATCCTCATGGAGAACCATAATAATAAGGTACCTAATTACACTTAACAGTTAACTACTTAATAAGCTCTAAGTCGTGGGCTGTGGAGTATTAAACAGTATCCAATAAAATGCCTGTATCTTTAACATAAACATGCATCTGTGTCAATTGACCTATTCACGTGAAAACTAGACAGCATTAAAGCATCATCGTTAGCCACTTAACCTGGAAATTACAGGCTTCAAACGATTGCCAATTCGATCAATTTGCATAGATTAGACACCACTTTGTTAGTGCCAACTAATGTCAAGTCTATTCGTGTGACAATGTTATGAGTATTCGATACATTAATCTTTTAATAAATGTAAATAATAAACGTGCATCGTTGCTCCCGTAACAGCTTTATGAATTAGACAAAACAATTGATTTCGTGACAGCCACTACAGTAATAGTTTTTATACACCTTATTCTGCTACATGCATTGAACATAATGTTTATTAAATAATTCGGTATAATAATCTAGGCTTATGGGCCAAATGTCTACATACTTTGGCAATCAAACGATTGAAATTTTCGGAATCACGGAACAAACCAGCACTTCTGGCGCTACCGAGCCTAAAATAATGATTTCGATGGTCAATTTTAACAATTACTTGACACATTTGTTCCACCTCTTACAAAATCTTTATTGCGTAAAGCATCACCTTACAGTAACTAGACTCCATTACATAAATATTGCATCTGTAGATATTAATTACGCTTGTGAATATTGCAGAACAGCTAGTATTACAGACGAGGTGTCATGATCAAATGGAACACAATAAATCAACCTTGGCAATGATGCACAGTGGGCCAAGGAATTGGTCTAATAAGTTTTAACAACACTTCCGGCGGATGAAAGATTTCACTAAAGTCGAACGAAGGAGTTGTCAGGTTATTGCTGCAAGCGAAAATGAACCTTATTGTTTCATAACGTGCATTTGTAATGCTATTAGCATGTTGGTAGACGATATTTTTGTATAGGACGGCTTATTGCTACTCTACCCTGGAACCATGAAGAATCAACATCTTCGTGTCTGGAACTAATAGAGCTGTCAAAATTACTACTCATATCAAACAGATTTTCGTCTCCATATAAGACAATCTCTGATATTACAACATTTAAATAAATTGGAAATGCTAAAGCGTGGAATGGCTTTAGTAACTGCATCCTTTATAGCTCAGGTTAAGGCGAGATACTTGAAATTTCAGGGGTTTTATAACCGATGCTGAAGGTTGTACAGTAACAAGTATTTATTACAAGTTACATCTAAATTGACGGAACGTTGTTTCAATTTGTTAGATAAACGGTCTTGTTCGCATGTTACCTTGACTTGGCTAAAATTAAATGCAATTTTAACAGTTCCTACGAGTTTTTAGCTGCCACAAGGACGTGAGTTGCGTTTATTTATATTGTTTCGCAAAGTTTCACGCTAATCGATTTTAAGCGAATTAATTTTTATAGAGTGTAGTTCGTGTCTGTGCAACATATCCGGAATTATCGTTAAAGCGATATTTTTGGCTAACACGGGATCAAAGTAATCCTTGATGGCTTGATCAATTGGTTGTGTAACTTGGTTGTAAAATTATTGGAAAGACCATTTATCAAGCTATGTATAAATCTCGCTTGTAGAAATAGCCTTCTCAAGTAGACTAATTAATTTGTAATTGAACAGTTTATATTATAGTTAATATATTTTTCTATCGAAGAGTAGGAGAATTACTGTACCTGATTTTAAACAGAAACGGAGTCCAAATCCAAAGACAGCTAGTGGAGCAGGATTGGGTTTCACCAGCCATCCTCACCATGCAGACCCGCAAGTTTGCTTCTTTTTAAAATTTAATCTCACGTTTTGAACCTTTGTGTTCCAAAAAGGAAAAATCACTTAAATGAATAGAGATTCTAAAACATTTTGAATAAGTTTTATTAATATTTTTGTCTTGTCTATTTCATGATTCAAAATTCAAAAATCTACTTCAATTTTCTCCGTTTATAAATCTGGTAACGCTGCTGTGAGACGCCAACACTTGTGTTAAAAAAAAGATTAAATTTTTGACAGATAAAGACTCGTTTAAAACCGCACAAAGCTATAAAAAAAAGTCTCGTTTAAAGAGTCATCGGAGACTTCTTGGCGGGAAAGTAAAGAGTCATGTCTGCGGTTTTGTTTTATTTTCTAAAATTTGTGTTATGTCGAATATTAATGTGAAATAATGGTGAATTATTAACCGTTAAGTGTTCTTGAGAGTGCATGAGTGTTGGCAATTGAAGCAAAACGGTGCAAAGTCACTTTTCAAATTCTCTTAAGAAGTCCGCGTGAGGACTTAGAACACCTTTACTGAGATACTTGAGGGGTTGGGGGGTATATCATTTGTCCATTCCCATTTCTATTATCATTCATTATCATTATACGGGAAGGAAATATTGTTTATTTATGTATTAGGTACTTTACTTGAAAGAAAAATTACTTTGACACTGGCTAAATGTGCTAATCGCACGAAGCCATCAACTAAAGGAAAAAAAAGAGTCATCGAGTGAGTTAATTCCAATTTTGAAATAACAATGGCTGGTGGGATTCAAATCGGACCGATTCTAATCAGGTTGTCGTTTTTGTGGGGTCAATGCACCCGACGGCTAACCGATATGAGCGCGGCATCGGGCACGCAAGCCGAAAATATGGATTTAAAAAGTGCTTCACAATTATTTTGTAGCTCAGTAATCCACTTATGACTATCACCTTTAATATTGTACATTTTTATACTACTTACGTATTTTATACTTTGGTACCTACCTTATTTTGTTTTGAATCATCAACAAATTACCACGTAAGAAGCTAACGTCAGAAAATCTATACTAATATTATAAAGAGGAAAGCTTTGTATTTTTGTATGTATGTAACGAATAAACTCAAAAACTACTGGACCGATGTAAAAAATTCTTTCATCAGTATGCTACATTAGCGCTAGCTGAGCAGAGTTGGGCGTAATCGACTACTTTTGTAGTCAGATTAATAATCTGATTGAAAGTAATCATGATTACTTTTAATCAGATTAAAGTAGTCGTGATTACTTTTAATCAAGATTACAAATGTAATCTTTAATCTTGATTACAGTAGTCAGTAATCTAAATTACATGATTATTCATTACTAAGTTTTATATGAAATATGATTTAGGAATGAATTTATATAACTTATTATATTGAGTTGCCATTAACTTCGACAATTTGTAGCTAAAAATTGAATAGTTGCCTTTATTTTATAAAAAATATACCTATGCCTATGCTACGTAAGACGCGCGGTAGGGGTGCGGAGGACAGGGTATCGTATGATCGCCGGCTAGCCAATCACCGCGTTCGCGTAGTCGGCGCACAAGCGGCATTTTGTTTAATGCGCATCAGTCAAACGAATCGGGCGCAAGTAAACGAACGTAATTTTGTACTTAAAGGAATATTTTTAGTTGTGATGTGAAATGGCGTGTTCTTCTCATTCATCTTTATCTAATAACTCTGAATTGGAAGATGTGCAGATTGAGCAAACAGCAGAAACATTACCATGCATCCTTGACGGCAAGTTTTTCATATATTCCTATACGGAGTCCACCGCTACCAAAAAAGTTGGAATTTGTACATCTTGTCAACCAAAAGAAGTTAAAATTTCTGGTTTTAACAATTCAACATCCAATTTTGTTACTCACCTCAAACGAAAACACGGAGAACAAACATACAAAGAGTATCAAACTCACTTGAAATGTATGAAAAAAAACAAACCGTCTTATAGAACTACTAATCGTCCTCAGTCAGAAATTATGGATAACAGAAATAAATCCGCTGAACAAACGGTCTCACAAGAGCAATTCAATGAAAATATTTTAAAGTTTTTTATACATTCCATGATTCCTTTGCAAGCAATAGATGATCCGTTTTTTAACAAAATCTTTGAAAGTTTAAATATTACCACAAAAGGACTGAATGTTGTCAGTAGGAGAACTTTAGGGCGCTTAATTGATGAATATTATACAAAAGAAATTACCAACATCAAAAGTGCATTGCAGAGCGTAAAAGAAGTGTGCACAACTGCTGATATTTGGTCAGGAAAAAGTCGAAGTTTTCTAGGTGTCACTGCACATTGGCTTGACTCAAACCTAGAAAGGAAATCTAAGACACTCGCATGTCGAAGATTTTCAGGTGCGCACACCTATGACCGGATAGCTTTTTTACTTGAAGCAATTCATTCTGAATTTGGTCTCGACTCACGAAAAGTTCTGGCCACGGTCACAGATAGTGGCAGTAATTTTGTGAAAGCTTTTAAAGAGTTTGGTATCGACTTAGATAATTTAGAAAATTTTACTGATGGCGCTGATGGCAACTCAGAATACGAAAGAGATGCTATTGTCGGCGAGGATTTTAACTCCGAGGGCAGTTTCTTCAACACTCTAAATGATGTTGATCCTTTAGCATTTGTTGAAAATGCTATTCCACAAACAAATATATTAGAATTGCCAGTACATTTGAGATGTTCTGCCCACAAGCTCAATCTATGTGCTACAACTGACGCCAATAAAGTGTTAAGAAATAATGAAACAACTATTGCCGATATTCATAATAACGTTATCAAAAAATGCAACAGTTTGTGGAACTCGGCCGGCCGCCCTAAATCGGCTGAAATAATACAAGGTATTGTTGGGCATACACTTTCCAGACCAGGAATCACTAGATGGAATAGTCTTTATGATGGCCTAAAACAAATTACATCCATACAAGATAAGAGTGTCCAGTTGTACTTGGCATTGGGCGTAACAAACGTTTTACGTGCCAATGATTTCCAATACATAAATGAATATTTGCGTTGTTCAAAACCAATAGCAGAAGCCCTGGATATAATACAAGGTGAGCAATATATGTATTACGGTATTTTGCTGCCATGTTTAGTATCCCTGCGAAAAAAATTGCAAAAACTCAACAGAGAACCACTTGTTTTTTGCAATAAGTTAGCAGAGACTTATTTGGAAAGTGTGGAAAGGCGATTTTCTGAGTTTTTTGACGTCTCCTCGAAGGTTGCCCAAAATGCAGTAGTTGCTGCAATGTCTTATCCCAGATTCAAGGACAAATGGATGGCTTGTATAAATATAGAATATCATTCCAAAATCAAATCTGTTTTTAAAGGAGCTGTCGTCAAAGAAATTCATGAAGCACCTGAAACTGTTCAAGATACCCCAAACACTAGATATGAAGACAGTTATTTCGAGTTCGACACTGATTCGTCAGAGACCGATTCGACAGGAGATATTCACCAAGTCCAACGATCTAAAGCAGAAATCATTATTTCTCATTATTTGGCGGATCAAGATAAAGAAATATCCATGTTAAATAGATATCCTGAAATCAAAAAGGTTTTCAAGAAATATAATACGCCTCTACCGTCATCGGGTCCTGTTGAAAGGCTTTTCTCATATGCAACAATGACCAATTCACCAAAATCACACAGACTTTCAGATGAAATGTTTGAAAAGAGGGTATTATTGAAATCTAATTTAAAACACACATCATAAACGACATACCGAAAACTCTAGTTGATTTTTTGCGTAAAATTATACTTATTTATTATTATATTATCTTTAAAGCACAATCTATGAGACTGATTAAAAAATAAAAAATATTTTTTGCTATATAATATGTTTTTTATTATTTAATGTTCCGAGTTCCGACTATTTGTTTTATTAATCATAACAGTAATCAAGATTATGATTACAGATTGATAATCATTAATCATCGATATGATTACATTTTTGATTAATTTCCGTAATCTGTAATCATGATTGAAGATTACACATTGTAATCATAATCCTTAATCATTAATCTGATTACTTTTTGCCCAAGTCTGTAGCTGAGTAATATAAGCTATATTAAAAAAGAAAATGTTATCCGTGCGTAGCAGGGACGGGCCGCTCGCTAGTCTTAGATAAAGTTCAAACTTCTACAATATTTTATTTATTTATCATATACACAGAAGCTTAGCCAAAGGTGTAGCTGGCAGATGTGAATAGCTGAATATCGGCATTATTAATAAGTTTCTATAACTGCTATAACATTGGGAGAGGCCTATGTCCAGCAGTAATGTTAATTAATCATTGCAATAAAGATGGTGATTTAAATCAATATTTAATTTTTAATTTCCGATTAATAAATATAGGTCGCTGTTAATTTAAACAATCAATTAGTCATATTGCAATGCCATCATAGGTAGATAGAGTAGACAATCAAGTGGCACCAAGATAGTTATGCAGGCCTTGATCTAATAAACTTCACGAAGACATTGCGAACAACATTGTTTTATTATTTACCAAAACGTGTTCTGACGGATGATCTGTAAATTGCAATAGTGATTAGAGTATGGCAAGTTAGATCATTCTAAAGGAATTCCCCTAAAAATAAAATAATGCTTTTTAAAGTTTACGCGAACGTATACACATTGAAATAAAAAAAAAATTACGGATCTACTAGCGTTTATTTCTCTAATAATTAATTTCCTTATTCGACCTTATTTGAAAAATTTGCAAATAAATCATAAAATAATCTCTGCACATCACTCTATGAATAGATTGGTGGTGTTTACATGCAATTCAATAAATTTTATTTCTCTCTTGCTTCTTCCTTTCATGCTGCATCTAAGCTTGAAAAAAATGAATTAGTTCATCGTACATATCTTCTATTCTTGTATCGCCATATATTTCCGTAAAGTAAAGCCTTCAAAAAGTTGTCAAGTGACTTACTGTATGTTGAAAAGTTCCTCGTATTTTATGGTTGTTCTTTTCAAATGTTTTTGTATTGTTTATTTAATTTTAACGCAAATTTTATTGCGTAAAAATTATATAAACCTGCTCGTGGAAATTTTTTCAACATTTGTTTTTTTGTGAGTTGTTCTTTTCCTTTGTAAATTACAACATAATGAACTACAATTAAATAAAGATGAGGGCCATAACGCAACGCAACAATCGAAATAACGATTGAAATAACAATAAAGTCGTCACAGAGAAAGTGGGTTGTTATGATTTCAGTGAGCGTAACTTACATGGGTTTCGGTAATGATTTCAGCTTCTCAAAATAGTTCGTATTGTATTTGAAAGGTCGGCAAACCGAAGACTTACAATTCGTAATATTTCTTTACATAGTTTTGTAACTTTTGTTTAAAAGACAGTAAGTAAGCTGTTATGTAGCATAAGATAGAGCACAGATGTAGCATAAAAGCAAGGAAAGAGTATTACGACAAGTAAAATTATCAACAGTTAATTAATTATTACCAAAATCAGAATTGAAATAAACAGTTCAATTTATGGTACACACCTCCACATCAGACAGACTGCCACAAATTGTCAAATTTCCTCTATAGACTTCGAAAATTTTGGCTTAGGTATGTAGTTGAAAATTCACTCTAGAAATAGGATCGTTTTGGTTTGTTTTTTTACTTTACCGACTATTCATTCAAGTCTACCAATTTTACAGATTTTTTCTCTATTATATTTTTGAAATATTTTCTTGCTTACCATTCTTTCGAATAACACTAATCAAAATTTAATACGGATGGTGTCATATCAATTAGCCTGTTACATTATTCAAAGCACCCCGTGCGAACATCAGGTCAACGAAGGTTATCGTTCGCGCACGATTAATTCATTAACGATTTGACAAGTGCACCCAGCTCTTTGTTGCGGCTTCTTGTGGCACAACACCTAAAGCAGGGTATTCACTTGGAGGTTTGGCACGTAATGTGATACTGTATCAAGTAAGTACTCGAGCTCACTGCGAGCCGCTCATCAGAGAGGATCATCATGTAAGTGCTTCGATCAATTGTGTACTAGATAAAGGATCTGGAAGAAATATGCATCTCAGAAGTGGTCCTGTTTGCTCATACCTATACCTACATTTAAATTTCGAATAACAAAATCTGAAAAAACATTGGATAGGATTAACAACTTCAGTTTTCAGAACCTTAAATCTTTTAAATAAAGATGAAATTGAGGTTGCTAATATTTGTACTTAATATTTACTGTCATCGCTCATCGGGAATAGATTCCCGATGTGAGCTTGAAAAAAAATCAGTATACAATTGATCGAAGTGATGTGAGTTATGCATGTGAGTCGAAGGGATCATACCTGGATAGTAACTTGTAGAAGGGACGTACACACTTATATTGGTACAGTATCAGCTACATTACGTGCCACACCTCCAAGTAAGTACCAAGTACCAACCCTGCTTATATGATTCTAGCATTGCAACACTGACAAATGACTCAGTCACAAGCTCCCATAGCATGGACCTTGAAAACGGTTACATTTCATTATGTTGAAGTGAAGTAATCGACACGTCTCAATCTAAATGATCCGGTTAATTTGAATACAATGCCTTTGGCCATACCTGTCGGCTTTGTGTCGCAAATTTCGAAAACTTGTTACCGATGGTGTAATCTCTATCAGACATTTCGTTCGAAACAAGTTTGGGAGAATAGCTAATAACATAATTAAAAAAATATAATTTTGCAGATAAACTCATTAAATTCACACTTACAAATTCTCCCAAACTTGTTTCGAACGAAATGTCTGATAGAGTTTCTATAGAAACTACGGAAGAAGTTGGTACATTTTTGTTACAGCACGTGTTAATTGCTTTTTTTGTGTTGTTTAAATTAGTTTTATTCTTTTTTTCTTAATTCACCAAGCATTAAAACCAACCAATTAAAAAAAAAAATTATTCCGTTTTAGCTTTTTTACACTTACTTAAACTTTAAGTGCCTTACAAATAAACAAAGAATAAGGTCCGAATCGTTATTCCTTGTTTTGTTCCTGTCATGTAAACAACAAAACAATAAAAACAAGGAATAACTATTCGGATCTTATTCTTTGTTTATTTGTAAGGCACTAAAAGTTAAACTTACACATATCTTTTAAGTATGATGCGTTCAGGTAATATCAACGAAATCATCTTAAAAATTTAGGCACGTTGGTTGTTTATTAGTAGTCGTACAACAGAAATAGTTTTCGCCCTAAAAGAAATTGATATTCAAAAGACAACGTGTTTGTTACATTTGTAACTCCTTTATGCGTTCTGAGGATACGGAAATTCATGCGTAAGGTGTTTACGTCCAGGAAACGAGTTAGGCGATGGTTGAAACAATAAGAAGGATGCATTTCCTGCAGCAGCAACGAGTTTCAAAATACCCTTGGTTCCTAGAACCGCAATGTATGAATAATGAAATATGTTCATGTACTAAAGAAATTCGATTGTATTATATTCAAGTGCAGATGGATGGGCATATGACTTCGAAAAACTTGATCATAACATAGTGGAGAAAAAGACGAAAAATCTTAACTTAAGTATAAATTAAGCTTTGAATATGCTGCCTGCTACTGCTACTAGGTATATGTTTGTTTTTTGTTTGAGATAGAGTATAATGATTATGTTTTTTTTTTAATTTTTGCTTTCGTGACAACTGCGTTTGCGTTGAAATTGTTAGTAATGTTGTATAATTATCGTAATTAAATTAAAACTATTACCGTATACACAATATACAACATTAAAAAACTAAAATTAAATCGACTGTAATCAAGAATACATCGATCGAACGAAACCATAAGTATTTATAGACGGAGACTGACATGAGACATGTTTTAGAACAAAATATTTGTAAAATATGTGTAATTTCATTAAAGGGACTAATTGCCAAGTTTTTTGCCATTGACAACACCCTTCTATTATACCTTTTTTATGAGAATTTATATTACAAAGAAACATACATTGGTCACTCTGATCCTAATAATTGAATTCTTGATCGGGATTTTTCAGCAATATTCCTTAGCTTAGCATACAAATGTTCCATTTGTCCTGAGATAAATCTTATTTATCTCACTTGTCAGTGTATTGATCGAACCATTAATTTGCATTCTTGATATCGAACAAGAGATATATCTGTTAAATGCGTACTTAAAATTGCCAATGGGTAAGATTGCGGATGTATTAATATGCCAAAGGATTATTTAGATTCTGTTTTGTCTCTGGAATACTATGTCCAAGTTCCGATAGTATAATAACGCTGATTGGTATTGGTGTGTCGTGACTGGCTATCTGTTTATCGACAGACAAATTGTACTATTCGGAAGAGAAAGTGTGCGTATGGGCGAGAACGATTGGAAACTGTATCTTGTTATCTCTGCGTGTAGCGTAAACAATTTTCTGTATGGCATGCGAGACACATTGTTGTTTCTGGCAATAAATGGCGGTTCATTGTGGTTGGGACCGTAACAATATGACTGTTACAGTTAAAACCTAATAGCTTGATGTACCGTAGTTACGATTTTGTTGAAGTAAAAGGTAACATTACATCGAGTTTTGGTCGTACTGTAAAACGCAATTTCAATGTAGGTGTCTCGATTCGAATTTTACTCGGTATTATTGAAATGTTTTTAATAATATATAACTTAAACGCAAATTTTGTTGCGAAACATATTACAAAAACTTAACGTTGAAAAGATTCCACGAGCAGGATTTGAACCTGCACCCTTCTGACATACCGGGTCAGGTGCTCTCCCGATTGAGCTATCGTGGTTCTAACCAGCCCGCCGAAATTATTTAACACTCTTTACTTTTTACTTTGAAAGCCAAAGGCGCCATTCAATGTCAACAACTACCGTCATTAACATCCGATCATAATATTTTTACAAATACTAAAGATCAGCTAAGAAATAGGCAAGCTATTTATGACATGTTTTTTTTGTTTATATAATTAAATCATCATAATCATAAAATCTTTATTTGCGTAAAACATGGTAACAATGATGTTATTATTGGAGGATAGCAACATACATGTTTTATCGATCTGTCGATATACAAATTTTGTGTCGTCATACTTTTGAAATTAATTAGGTACTTATTTATAATTCATATAATTTACTAAAAATAAAAATTACAATATTTACTTAGATTAGATGTGACTATGTCAATAACAATTTGTAAAATTATATAATAAAATTAAGAAAAAGCAAACCAAAGCCATCGGCACAGAGAAATAATAAGATGTCAACAATATTTCTATTAGTCATATTTTAATTAATTCTATTCAGATGTATTTTTTTTTATTTTAGATTTCCTTTACGACAAAAGTTAATAAATTAATTTATGTCATAAAAACAATTTTTCACAAGGATTCCAAAAACAGTCTTTTTAAAGAGATTAAATGGCATATTTCTGATATCGTTGGAAAGTAAATTGTATAATCTAATACCCATACTGTAACAATTTCTTAAGAAACAGGTAGTAGCTGATGAAGGTACAACTAACTGATTGGGATATCTTGTATGAAAATTACACTGCTCACGTTTTTCTGTGTAAAGATTTAAGTTTTTCTTTTTAAGTGTCAGTAACTCGAGTATGTACAATGATGGTAGAGAAAGAATGTTTAATTGTTTAAAGAGAGGACGGCATGATTCCAACTGTCCACATTTATTTTGTAAAATGAAGACACGTTTTATATTTCTCGAGTTTCCCCACATCACAAGCCCATATCTTAGTGTAGATTCTACATATCCATGGTATGCCATCAGAGCTGTTTTTATGTTTGCTACTTTCGAAAGAGGATACAGAGCGTACACAAACCTATTTATCTATTTATTTATTTAACGCAAATTTTGTTGCGAAACAAATTACAAAAACACAAATGTTGAAAAAAAATCCACGAGCAGGATTTGAACCTGCACCCTTTTGACATACCGGGTCAGGTGCTCCCCCAATTGATCAATTCCTCATTTTCCTTCATACGGATTGAAGACATTTCATACAAACCAATGATGAAACTTGGATAAAATGAAATAAGCGACATAAAATAAGTAGAAGTTATAGAACAGGCATGCAAATACGAATATTAAACAAATTTTTGCACGCTGCTTGCATGTAATAGCAGTACCAACTTCGTGATTAGTTTATTAAAATGTGCTTTTGTTTTGTTGGCTTTTAAAGTTGCTAGTATTAAAATTGTAATCGTCTAGATTCAAAGCATTGTACTCTGCCATTCATTAAGAAGTATTATAGGGAGAGAATAATTATTTTGGAAAGTATATTATTATAGTTTAATCGAGATGACAAAATTTGAGTAAACTCGCCGTTAGTGACCTCGCATAATAAAAGTAGGACTCTGAGGTGGATAACATCAGTGATCGTTGCTAGCCGATCCCTTGGTTTGCGAACATTTTGGAACCCTTGTTATTTAGTCGGCTCTTACAATATGCACGGGAAGTTAAGCAGCTGATACAATATTTTCACGTCTTAGACCAGCATGGGCATAGCTTGTAAACATGATCAGAAAAGTTAAAAAAAACCTTTGAAAAATTTGCGAGAGTGTGATTTAAAGCCGTACTTACCTACGACTTTTCTGCATTGATTGCTGGCATGATAACCTTATAGATCTGCGCAAAATTTTATTATAGATATTTGGCTGTCATCACCATTTACTTTATTTGCCACATTATATGCATGTGATTATGATCAACTTGTTATTTACACGAGCCAATTGCAACTTCAATGAAACCGGTGCGCGGCGGCGTCGGCGCCGTTTTGCTATGACGTTAACGATTCTAATAATGTTACGTACTTGAATGTAATTAATGTCCGCGATATCATTTTATAGACAATTTAAGACCTGATTAAGATGTCCGCAGCGTTGCGGGACTTGCGGGGGCCGGTCTGCGTCTGCGCTTGTTTCAATGTCAACCGAGGTTAATGACTCGGAAAATAGTGCCCATCTGTTGTGTTTCGGCGTGAGCGGTTTTGTTTGCCGTTAATATTCATATTTGGAATAGATCGTGTTTTGTTAAAAAAATATGACATTGATTGTCAATTGTTCAAATTTGATTGATGTATTGTGGATATTGATCGTCTATGTGCTGCTGTTAGGATGATTAATCTAATTTATATCTATTACTATGATGGTTATTTCTATCATAATATTAAATCAAATGTATCATAGATATGACCTCTGAGGAACTGGCTATCTTATGTCTTAACACGCGGAACACAACAACGGTACTAACATTGTTGTTAGGTATAGAGACAGATTTAAATTAAAAGATGATGTTATTAACATTTTATGAACAAACTCTCTAAAAAAACTGGAACCTATCCCTATTTATGTCAAGTAAACATATTGAATATTCAATAGTATTACATTTTAAATAACTCAAATATTATACGTGTCTAATGTAAACTATTTGACTAATCAATATGGAATTAGTGGTTTTTAATGTATGTCGAGCCGGCTTAAGTACATTATCTAACATAAGTTTCTATTGAGCCGATTGCCCAACACTGCCGCATACGGAGAGATTCATTGAGTAGTACTTTAAAAAGAATCCGCCGGAACTAAAGGCGTATTTTGTAGAGAGCAGATGCGAGGCGCGCCTCAGCTTCATACAACAAGTGTGTGACTAACGCTAATGCGTGATTCCGTTACGAGACGCGTGCGAGCTGACCCTTACCACTATACTGTGCCTTTACTATGTGTGAACGATGAAGTGTTCTTTAATTTAGAGTTACTGTTACACACAGTTTTTTCCCCGTTTTTTTGTATAAGATGACTTGATTTTAATGATGTAGGCATTTGCCCAGCAGTGGGGCAGTTATAGGCTGTTTTACTGAATTTTTTATCATTTAACCGTCAGTCGGATTTATCCGTAAAAAATTAGGAGGTAATTTCACATGTGTCGGATATATACGACAAAAGTCTAGTAAATGCAAATCGATAAAGCATTATGCATGATCCTATCCAGTGTAGTTTTTTTTTCAAGTTGAGCTAGGAGGATTAAGAGTTTCTACCTTTAATCTAGCCCGAGCCCCCTGTTGGATTCTTCAAAAGTAAATACTGAATAAGGTTGCTTAAGACGCTCACGTATAACCAAAATCTGTCTGACACAACTATGTACTTACGCGGGCAAGTCCTGTCCTCGGAGTTGGAGGTAAATAAATAATAATGTTATTTACTATTTCATCATCATCATCAGCTCATTTTTATGTCCCCACTGCTGGGGCACGAGCCTTCCCTATGGATGGATAGGGAGAACTGGCCATAAACCACCACGCGGGCCCAGTGTGATTTACTCATTATTTCAAATAAATAATTATGAAAAATAAACGAATAAGTTTAAGGAACACCGACTAGATTTCTTTCCATTTAACATCGAGAACTCATGGTAGCGTTGTGATGTGACATTCTTTCTATGTGTTATTATGCTTTTAACATATGAGTAAGCCTGTTTTGAACTGGATTGATTTGAGGTCATCAACGTCACGAACGCTACTGCAAATATTCACATTGCTTATCTTTGAATAAGTGAGAAATATGTAAATATTATCACGTAATGTCTTAGAAAAGGTATATAAAGATATTTTAATATACTACCAATACCTACCGAGTTTGACCCAGCAGTGGGACAGTATATAGACATACATAGTACATACAGTATAGTACAGAAAAGTAATAACTTTACTTTACTTAGGATAACGCGCTTTCCACCTCCGGCTTTATCGTTAGTTCACAACAGTGCGATGCAAACTTCATGGTGGTCATGAATTGAGGCACCACTATTAGTAATCTGTGGCACATGTCAAGTCGCAATAAAAAGTAGGTGTCAACTTGTCAACCAATCCGTAGTTAGTTAGTTTCATCCGTAGTTGCACTATTAGCTAACTTCATCAGCGGTCGTATTATGCATCGCCATCTATCTACCATCACACCATACGCCTCGGCTACCGCTACAAGGCAAAACCTTCATATAACGTGGCGTAGGGTTTACCTAAATTTTGAAGTCGTTGGTAAAAACAGGCACTTGTCTAGTTATATATATTAGTATAACTAGTTGTAGGAGCACTTTTTTCGCCTGCCCTATGTAACTTCTCCCGTGCATACGTTTTCGCGTGTAAAGCCAGTAGGTACTGAAACCACGATGAGTCTGCATATGTTTAGAAGCCAGCAAAAAGACTAGCGTAGCGGTAACTTACTGCTGTTTCACTGGGTAAATAGAGCAATGAAAACAATGATGCGTCGACATATACGTTTTTACGCCATTATGTTGGTAACTGTTCTGGCAACACTGATAGGAGAATGTCGCGGGACAGTTATGTGACATGGTATCACTTTTCGGTTTGATTGTGTCGTGACCTTTTTGTCTTAGTAATGTGTAGCTTTATTTATTTATTGATTTACCAACATTTGTTTACAGAAAAGAAATACATGCGCAGGTACTAAAGCCAGAGCGTTGATTATCTAAAAGAAAATATTAAAGAAACCTTCTCACTGCCAACTATGCTATCGTGGCTCAATCCAACTCGCCGAAATTAATCAACACAATCTACTATTACTCTGTAAGCCAAAGGGAGGGCTATCTTTACAAATATTAAAGATCAGTTAAGAATCATACATAGATTAAGTGTTAACAGTGTAAAAAAAACCTTTTTTTACTTATACTCGTTATAAGTGGTAGTTGCCTATTTCTCGTCTCAAGCATTACATAATAATGCGCAGTACAAACCCACGCACGCAAATGCATTTTTTTAATAAAGTGAACTCATAATTTAAAAGTTGAACTGTGGGCGTAACTGTACGATCAGCTAGTTATAGTTTCCAGTTACTAGTAATTAGGTAACCAGTTAACTGCATACAGGCAAACAAAAAATAATTACACACGCGGTTAGTTTACACGGGTATAGGAATTCAAAAACAAATTCATATTTCTTTAATTTGTAAAACACAGACAGGTATGATATATGCGATCTTACACAATCAATTCAGAGCTAGAGATCTGGCTCATGAGAATACAAAATATGTTAAAATCACGGTTATTACTCGTAATTATACAACTCCTGATTTTTTTTTCAATAATTATTTTTACATAGGTTTATACATAATTTAGCAATAAATTTTCTTGAAAGTCAATATTATCTACTTAATAATAAATCCATATAAAATTAAATGTATACATTAAAATTATGAATAATTACTTATACATAATTTTACGCAAATTTTGTAGCGAACAAATTCATCGGTCCCGGATTGATCCGGGTCACCCGGTTTTTGATACAAACGAAAAACCCGCTAGCTCGAATTTATTAAACAATTTTCCAAAATGGCTATAAGAGTTGAACCACAATTTCAGTTCAACTACGGAAGCTTTTGTTTGTATTCAAAAAAATTTGAAATTACGTTTTAAACATACAGTCAGTACCAAGCAGTCTACGTGAATAAGTATCTCCTTATCCAAAGTCCTTTAACTAAATTATGATACGAATGGTAGCTCATCAAGCCATACAAACGCCGCTTACTGCACTAATCCATAATCTTGTCGTTCAACAGTTCTATTAGTGTTTTCACTCGTGAACACTGCAATTTGTTACAATGGTAGCGCTTCGGTCTGTTTGTTAAGGCGTCTGTGTTCTACTTGACTACGTTTTGTCGACACGACATCGGCTAAGTGGTACGATGTACCGTGGATATACGCTGCTTGTGTTACATAAATACTGTATACAGGATGATTTTTAAATCACCGTCCATATTATTATACCATGTCTTATTTATAAGTTGTCTCAGAGAACATGGGTTGAAATAAGACGAGAAAATTTGGACTTCTCAAATTAAATCGGTCAGCTGATCGCGCCATTTTATATGGAGGGTAAAAAACATTTAAAACGTTCCTTGTTGTTCTGACAAAGTTTTTCAATTCTATTAATTGAACATTGTATCGAAGTTTGGACAAAGATCAAAAAGTGTCCTTGTATTGTAATACTCAATAATAAAAGTTTATTTCATATGTACAGACGCCTGCACATCAACCTATCCAAGCCGTCCTTCAGTACATTTTCAACCATTAGGCATAAAGTTCAAAGTCTACTGAGGAAATTTGACTGTTTGTGGTAGGTTGATGTGCAGGCGTGTGTACATACATCTCATAACCACTAGCAGTCCGCCTGTGACTTCGTACGCATTAACGTTACTAATTCGCACACCTTCTCGGGGTGCGCACAACAACTTACCAAAGTTTCATCGCAATCGGGTAAATAGTAAATCATATTATACCAGCGTGGTGGATTATCCTCCATGTGCTATTAATCATTTAGTAAAGACCAGCACCTGTTATAGGTTGATGATGATTAAAAACCAACTTACAGCATTAAACCAAGCATTAAACCAACTTACAGACTTAAATATAAAAAGAACTCACATGGTAACCCAAAAGTTGAGTAGTCTTATTTTCTGGTTTGGTGGTGGCGTTGTGAGTTGTGACACACCATAATGTCGGCAGGCGATCGCCACCTACCATGTCTGCAACAATGGAAGGCGCAGCATCCGCCCGGATGCGCTATGCCACCAACGCAGACGCAAAACTGAACTACGCGTTGATCTCCCCGCCCGATCCTCTAAATGACAGCACACATTTACAGAATACACTAAACATGCACACCAGTTTAGGCCCAAGACACCGTACTCGTAGAACAAGGGTACGAAGAACCGGTTCACACTCGCTCTACACCAGGTACAGACATGTACCTGGTCGGTTCTCTCCTCCTCCACGGCCCGGTCAACCCGAGCCGAGGTCCGTGCCTTTAGAGGCGCCCTCGGGTTGCTCCGCTCCCCGATCCGATCCGAACCCTTCGGAGAATCTAGTAGGGCACGGGGACGCGCACTTGTGCGCGATGCCGTTCCCTCTAGATAACCTCTGAAGGTGATTCGTTTCACACGGCTTGAGGGACCCTTTACGTTCCTCGCCGCCCCCAAAAAAGCCCGGTGAAGCTGAAAATGCCGCAGCGGCAATCAGCAATCTCTCTCAAAAAAAAAAAAAAAACGCGTTGATCTACGGTAGGATACAATCGCGAATGTAAAGTGACATTTTTGTAGGTGTGTCGCCTCATATGACTGTTATAATGTTTATGTATGCATTTTGACCTTTCAGTTAAGCGACGCGACGTTTCGAACTAGTGCTCTTATTTATAACCAAAGACCGTAAAAAACTCCGGCCCTATTCCCTGTCTACATATCTTTAAACCACAAATACTCGCTAGAGAACAACGATTCATCCCTAGGATGATACGCGAGGCTTTTGAAATTAAAAAACATCGGAATTTCAATAGAGAAGATGGTTGGAATCTACCACCAGCCTGGGATCCCATCATACAAAATATTAAATCCCAGCCCCAACACCATACTGCCAGACCAAAAGATACTGTAAGCTCTTCCTGCGTAAAACGGAACGCACGTGATTCAATTTAAATGAGAGTATACAAGCTACTAACTACTTATGAGACGAACAACCCTGTGACCACGGACCCTGCAAAGGGTTCGAAACGTCAGGATAAACATTAAATAAGTAATGTGTAAAATAAACTCGAGTATATACGTAAAAGTTGATTCATTTCAATATATTTATATATACATACATACCTTCAAGTTAAGCGACCTTTCGGCCTAGTGCTTTTAATTAAATCTAAAGACTGCCAGCTTGTTCAGCAATAACAAAAAATCCAGCACTGTTTACTGTGTTAAGGGACCCTTTATGAAAAAAATATCAGTTTTGTAGCTTCAAGGGTTTGTGCTGGGCGTTGATGAGCCAGTATGAGTCTGAACTTTTCACCATGTATATATGTAAGTAGACAAAGTCGTCAGACGCAATGTCACAAGAGAACGTAGGTAGGTATGAAGAGTTAAGTTTCAAATGCCGCCCTACTTCTTAAAGTGTCGCGTTCAGGTAGTTTCCTGCATAATTTATGATCATGGCTCGCTCGCTAGGGCGTGCCCGACCAACCACAACCCACGGTTTGCCTAATAAATGAGATTTTGAGTCACTCATGTGAGTAAGCAAACTTATAGTATTATCTTGGAAAGTTACACTTAGCAACATCTACAAGTGTTGTACTTACGGCGACAGATCAAATTACCCAAACTTGTAAAATTTCTCCAATGAATATTAATCCTTATAACCGAGTGATAAAGTTCAAAATTGATTGTAGAAATTTTACAGTTTTAGGTAGGTTGATCTGCCGCCGTGTGTACAATCCTATTATATACGACACATAAGGTTATATGCTGACACAGGGCCATTAGTTTCACAATCATCGCTTTCTTTTAAATTACTCTTTTTGTTAATTTAATTATTTTCTCTTGTCCTGTATACTGTCTGCCTTATTCTTTTTGTATATTATGTTAATAAATGTTTCTTCTTCATCTTCTTCTTTTCCTCTTCGTCCGCGTAATCATCCTTGTTACGAATCAGAAATGATACTGGCCGGTTAGTATTAAATGGTTTACATTATCACAATCAATAAAAGTACAAGGCTAACAAACCCAAGCAAACCACAAATACAATGACACTTTGAGAAACAAAAGAAAATAGTCAAAAATGATCATAAAAACTTATTACCTAAGTGCCTAGTTGTCAATAATCCGTGTACCAAGATCCAAAAAAAAACAAACTGTCTTTTCTCTTGCTTAACGTCATGATAGAGAGCACCTGTATAATCCGCAACGGCCAGTCAAAACATATTAAGTGAGATTGATCACTTTCCCGCAAAAGTCAATAAAAGTAAATCGAGCAATATGTTTAAAACTATATTATCATGATGTTAATATGTTTCACTTAGCGAACTAAGGTGTAAAAGGTGTTGATCGTGCGAACAGGAAATTGCAAAACTTTTATAGGCTGGCCGTAGAAGCTCGTTAGACCTTAACTGGTTCGCAATTCATATACGCCTTATCTAAACGCTTCCAGCAAAAAGGGAAAGAAGTTTAAGGTTTTAGCTTTTTTTTTATTTAAATTACATTCTATTTGTAATAAAACCTGCTTGAAACGCAACTTCAAGAAGACACCGGCCGCTAATGGCCAGTGGAACTAGTTTCCTTATCCCGTGGGAAATTGGTTAAATTACTTTTCCTCGGGTTTCAGATTACTATACGCATTTCATTAGTGTGTATGCAGCTGTAAGTTGTTGCGCATTAGCATAGCATGAGGCAGCCCTTATTAATAAAGGTGACACTGAGTAATTTTTGAACCGCTGATAGATAAGACTACCCGTAGAAACTTGTGGCTTGTATCATTGAAAAAAGATGACAGTAGGGTTCCCACCCAATGAGTGTTTGGTTGTCTACCACCTTCCTTGCTGATTAAAAGGGCATGAGATCAAGTAAAATAACTAAGGCATAGAGGTATAGAGCCGTCAACACCAAAATCAACCAGCGTCAAATGTGTTTTGTCCCAAATAAATGTTTTTTTTCTTTCGTTCTTTCTTTCCTTCTTTCAATTTGATGTTTAAGCGAAGCAGTGAATAAACACGTGCAGACTAATCATTATAATTATCCTACTAATATTATAAAGTTTGTAAGTATGGATGGATGTTTGTTACTCTTTCACGTAAAAACTACTGAATGGATTTTAATGAAACTTTCCTCATATACAGACCCAGACCAGCATATATTTTTTTTTACTGTAGTCTTCGCGAACGAAGTCGCGGGCTACAACTAGTTTACATATAATTTTACGCAAATATTGTAGCGAACAAATTGCAATTTGAAAAAAGACAAGGTGTTGAAAAAAATCCACGAGCGGGATTCGAACCCGCACCCCATGACATACCGGGTCAGGTGCACTGCCAACTATGCTATCGTGGCTCAATACAACTCGGTGAAATTTATCAACACTACTTTTACTTTATAAGCCAAAGGAGCCCTATTCAATGTCGACCACTCAACGACGTATCAACATCCGAACTTAATATTTTTACAAATATTGAAAGATAAGTTAAGAATTAGGCAAGCTATACTTATGATTATTTACATAACAATTTTACGCAACTATTGTTGCGAACAAATTACAATTTCAAAAAAGACAAAGTGTTGAAAAATGGGGCGCGGGTTCGAATCCCGCTCGTCGATTTTATTTCAACACTTTCTCTTTTTCTAATCATTATAATTTATAGTGGCATGGTGGTTCAATGCTTAAAAGTTGTTCCGTAGGTATTAAACGCGAGCATACACGCCCTTACTAAGGTAAACTCCGTCTTTCTCTTATCAAGTCCATAAATAACGGCAGCGATGGAAACTACTTAACCGGTCCGACAGATTGTAAGGTAAAAAACACTTTGTTGGCTTAACTGCTGGCAGTTGAACCAATCTGTTTTCAATGGGTCCACACCTACCCAGTCAGTTGCCAGTCGGTTTGCCTTATCAGCGATCCGGTGCGATGGCTATCATAACCACTTTCGCTGCTTCACAACCAATACGTCTACAGATACATCTGATACTGGACATGGCGTTTCGCCGTATCTATTATTGTTTTGTAGGAAAGTTACGGTACGGATTGGGACAAATAGATATACGGTTGCATTACCTTTTCTGGTAGTAGCGCTTTGCTGTCGGCCGCAAATGGTCTTTACAGGGTAACCGGACATATGGGCGGCGTGAATTTCGATTTAATGCAAAGTCGTTATAAATCCGGAGGTCTTCGGAGATGAGCGTCAACGTAAGTACTTTACATATGAGCTCGTTAAAGCAGCGACTAGTGCGTTCGGGATGCCACATGGATATTTAAAGTCAAAGTTCAGCGTCATATAAATAACATATAGGAACTCGTTGGAGTAGCGACTTGTGTGCTAGTGCATTCGGAATTACTAATACGAAAGTTAGGCAATTTTTTTACGGTCGGTCGGTTTGCCAGATTGGTGATTGAATACTTTGACTCTTTGTCCATCAGAAAAATAATAGAAACAGCAAAAAACAAGCAGGATTTTTTTTATTAGCCCCTTATTTTATACCGAAGTCAATTAGGGAAATAGTATGATAAAACTCCTACCTAAGTATGAAAAAAGTGTATATTATATTTTTATAAACTTACCTAATACGATATCGAAACTATTCGAAGGCAAAACTGGTACCTTAGTTATTTACATTTTATTTTCTAATACACACATATAATTTATCATCATTTTTATTTGAGATATTTTTGTTTGCACTTTTGTCGCTTCCTTTTAAACATGATGCTGGGAGCATCATGTTGAAATGTTCCACATTAGGTTGGCTGGAAGAGATCTCTTTTAGAGATAAGTCCACCTTTGCTCACCATTGTTTGTAAACTGTTCCCTGTATGTGTGTTTTTTGTGCAATAAAGAATATATATATAATTTACTACCTACAGTTCATTAACAATGCGAGCCTCAAGCTAAGGTCGAGAAAGTTCCATTTTGATTGATTATATTGTGTTTTATTTGCAGTGTCATTATAATTATGCAACTGATGGCATAGTAATGAAACGTACGCATACTGATTTACTTGTGACTTGAGAGGCTCATGTAACTTATTTGCCTGTAATGTAACTCGAATATTTTTACCACACTCGTTTTATAGTCGATAATTGGAAATTTAAAGCCTGCCAGAATGAGGAGAGGCAAGCAATTTTCGCTGATCGGTGTAAGGTCATTGTGCGTGATGAACCAAAATGTTTTAAAAGCTTGCAGCTAATAAATTTAAGTGGTTTGTTCCTAAAAGGTATATGCAAAGTAATTTCTACGATATCACGATATAAATCATTAGTTTATATATTATGAATAGCTCGCTTGCCACTTCGTCTTACGTAAACACGACTAACACGTGAACCAACGGTTTTTTTGAAAAACCTTTTATGGGTATAGTACTAACTCCTTAAAAGTCAGATCCGATCCGAACCCCTCGGAGAATCTAGGTAGGGAACGGGGCCACGCAATAGTGCGTGATGCTATTCCCTCTAGAAAACCTCTAACGAAGCTAACCAGCTTTAAGTTTTTCGCCGCCCCCAAAAAATTTTTATTGACGCTGAAAATACCCAGTAAAAATGCCCAGCAAACTCTCTCCAAAAAAAACCTACGTAGGTATCGTTGGCAGGCATATAACGGTCAACTCGGGCTAGCAGCACGTATCAGATTTAGCCCTTACCTTTTTGCAGTATTTTAATATCACTGTAGCGACGCTTGGTTCAGCGTAAAATATTTATTTAATCTATTTACCTACTATGGAATAGACAAGCAGCAAAACATACAATATTACATAATGTTGGCGATTCGAAAAATACTGCTCAAATAATGTTTATCAATATTAGTGCAAAATTACAAATACATGATTGAAAACTAAAATCGATAAGTATTAATCGATCGTCAATAGATCGATTAAAATAAGTCATAAGTCGGCCATATTGAACAGGACTGTCACTTGTGAAAAAAAAAGAAGTGGACGTGCATGTTTTGCTAATGGTTTAATTGTAAATCTTGATAAAAGTAATAAATGAAAGTGTTAAGTATTACAATCTGCTTATTATTTAACATCCCTGCAAGAAGAGAATTAATAATAATATTACATACGAGGACAAGAGAGGGCTCCTCTTTACTGCCGTTTCAGTCTTGACTGCTGGTTCTTAACAACAATACTTTACTGTGTCATAAACGAGGAGCAGAGATTGCGCAATTTAGGTGCGTACAGCACGTATTCTTGTTTGTAAGCCCCGCACGTATTTCAGTTATGCACTGCCCAAAAAGAAGAAAGAATGCGAAAGTAGCGTGTGGCAATGAGGCACAATTAGGCGGACGGACCGACTCGTTAGTAGAGCTAATAAGCGTAATGGCCGTGCCCAAGCGCTGTCAAGTTGGGCGTCTCCGCCATTTTGTTTGTTTGTTTGTTTGTTTGTTTGTTACCGATAGTGGCAGAGTATTGAGCTAGCGCAGATTTCTACTAGTGTGTGATATTTATTTCCATTACAGTTGGGGTGTCGTGTCTTGTATGCAAACTTAGAGCTGTCTCACTTCGTTTAATAGGGCCAAAAAGCGTCAAGTTGTGCATCTCCGCCATTTTGTTTGTTCGTTACCGATATTTGCGGAAAATTTGGAAAGCGCAGATCAGATATGCAGGAGATGTTACCCAATTATTAATTAACAATATTTACCCTATATTACCAAGATCGTAAGGAAGTGTAATTTTAACATAAACCCTTGGACTAATTGCCAATTCTAAAAATATTCTCTTTCTTTGTTTCAGGTAAGGATTTATTGTGAAAATGCGTTGCGACGACGCTGAACAAATAACCTAAGGTAATGTTTGACATGAGATGACTATTTATTTATATGTATAGGTATTTCATAAATGAGCTGATGATGATGATGATAGGTATTTTCAGTAAAATCAAAAATAAAGGTTACTATTAAAGAAATCAAGTAATAAGCCTTTCCAATGAACTGCGTGGATGTTTTCTATCAGCCGGCTCCATAACTTTGAAAACCAAATACTTTTCCACGCCACTCATATTTTTAAAATTAATGATATCATTGAGCCGTCTAAAGATAATCACACAATACTGCTAATTAAAACAAATGAAAGCCTATATTTACCTGTGATTTTTATCCGCGACTGCATCACACCACACAATCGCAATCACGCGTATCACGTGACAGCATGATTGAATAATAACTCCTTTTCCTATTATTGAAGGCGTATTTCTTCTTAGTGAAATGTATCATTGTTGTTTTCCCCGTTCATCAACAGGCGTCGCCGGTTTTTACTGAATGTCTGCTTCCTTATGTTCGTTACCTATCTTACCACGCACTAAGAAAATTATTTACAATATGATTAATTAATTTCAACGAATGGTATATAACTGAAACTAGCCCTTTTTATTTATAATTGACTTGATTTTTTAATTTTCTTAGTTTTTCAGTTTAGTGCCTACATATTAAAGTTATTTGGGAGACTGTAACCTAAAACTAAGCATAGAGTTAGTCTTGATATTTTCAATACAGGTATTTGTGGTCAAATGTTTTATACTTTCTTGTTTTCTATTTAACAATTTTATATCTTGCTTTTTATAAGGAGCCTAGATAAATATAGCGTGTATTTGCGATAAAGCCGTGTAAGGTTATAAAGACAAAGAATTATAATTAAAACCTGTATACACCCAAGGCAGATTTTGTTAGTCTTTATTCGCCATTATTTGCTAATGAGTAATTAAATTATTGTGTGCAATACTAATATGAACGGTGTCAAGGACAAAAATATGATATTACGCGAGCCATACACGACATTACTACAGCAAACACGCTACTATGATTTTTTTTTATTATTTGTATGCAACGGGGAACCGCTTATATCCGTCATACTACCTGTAGTTTGACCTATGTGACTTAGAAGTGCCTACTGTGAGATTTTTTTATTTATTCGAAACTGCAGACAAGAAAATTATAAATACAAATAAAGTTATAAAAAAGTCAAGCTTTATATTAATAATGGCCCACAATGCGACCCATAACTTGCATAAAAAAATATTTATCACAAATAAGGGAAACAAAATGTGTGGTCTAACTCTAAGTGCCTTACAAATAAACAAAGAATAAGGTCCAAATAGTTATTCCGTGTTTTGTTTCTTTTACTCTGATTTGACGTTTGCTTGACAGTAACAAAACACGGAATAACTATTCGGAGCTTACTCTTTGTTTATTTGTAAGGCAGTTAGACTACAGAGGCGGTTGAGGTGGTTGAAAGACAATATTAGGAGTTCACACAAATCAAATAAATCTTCCTACCTCCTATTCTTAGAAGAAAAGTAGATTTAAATTAAATTAAATGATATATATTTGTTGTTATTAAGACCGGGGTGATTATTATCATAAGAGAAGAAGAATTGTATTGTGTAGTTTGTGGGGTAGAAAAAGTGTTCCTGTATACAATTTTATATCAACATATGTATTTGAAGCTCACTGATGAGTCGGTTTAGAATAACTGAACACATATACGTTATCTATCGGTTCATTGTGCTGTACAAACAACAAATATACGATCTTGACCTGCATCACTATGACATGACGCAAATGGCACGAAACTAGACTACTTGTACAGACGCCAAAACTGTCAAATTTCTTCAACACATTTTCAACCATGTACAAAGCATAAAGTTCAAAGTCTATTGAGGAAATTTGACAGTTTAAGGTAGGTTGATGTGCAGGTGTGAGTACTTACAACTATATTTACGTCTCGCTTTACGAAACCTCAATGACTCCAGTAGCATCATCGTCAATTGCTTGCCCAATTTGAATTGGGATTGGCGCAATATGTGTTTTTCTTCCATTCTCTTCGATCAGCCATCATCTCAATATTCGCTTCTTTTAAGTATATATCCAGGTTTTAAAAGTATCCAAGCTTATGGGGTCGGTCGTAAAACTTGGTTAATCCTCAAGTGATAAAGACTGGACAAACCCTTGAGGTGACTCTAGTCCCTTGTCACTAGACTCCTGGTGAAGTTTTCGATTTTATATAGAGAATTTGGACTAAGGGTATAACGACACTGAAAACAATTACAAGAACGACACAAAATCCAAAATAGCTGAACTAGCTAATATTCAGTCTCTCCTAATATGATTAGATATGTAAAATAAGCCGAGACAAGAACCAAATCTAAAATAAGATTTAAATTGAATGATCGATAGGTTTAATACTGCCAGGCAAACCACTTATCACACCCGTCTTTGAAATGAGACAAGTCTTATACAATATGACTCATTCTTAAATGGGATTCACCGATCGTCCTTGTGAGCTGCAGACGGGCAGCCAAAAAAAACAACAAGAAACAAATTAAAATCTCATCAAAACGATACTCATCTAAACAGGATTATATATAATGGGGTTCTGTATTTGGCGCACCTCTTATATGGAAACCTGGCCTGTCTGTTGTCTAATAAATACTGCAAGTCGGTTTGTATGCCGGCGATGTGTCAGCTTTATTGCTGCTGCCTATGAAACGTGTGGGACGTTCGGACGTACCAGCGTGGACGTATTTGACATTTCAAAAGAAACACGTGGCTGGAAAGGGGAATCGTTCGTGCTCACCGATGATGGCGCTGATATTTTATAAGTGTCCACAGTTTCTCGTGAGCGCAGTAAACGTTTATGTTAAGACTGGGACGCTCGAAGAATACATTACTGTGATGAGTTCACTGACTTGAATGATTGCTTGATTGTGATGACGATAGCTTTATGTTACATCAAATTTAATCGTTGCTGCAGTGAGTATTTTTTATTATTTAAAAAATAATTGTGCTGGCTGCTGATGTCTTTTGCAGCGTAACCGGACTTTTGTGGTCGGTGAGAAACTGAAGGTTCCTCAACCCGTGGTGATCAAACATCATCATCATCATCATCATCAGAGTAGTCTAGAGGAGATGGCATACGCAAGCGTGTCACCGTAGGGGTACTAGATTCTCAGAGGCGTTCGGATCGGAATCTATCTATGAGTATAAGAATCGCAACGGCGCGGCGCGGCGCCGCCGGCGCATCATCTAGCGCGTTCGGGTTGCGATCTTGTAAGTCAAATAGCTTTCGTGCCTGGATAGGACACCAAATAAAAATATAACGAGGACCTTCGTGATTATGTATGCACGTTAAGCTATTGGTCCTGGTTGGCAGTCGTTAAAACCCACCAATACATTGGGCCAGCGTGAGGCGTCAGAGCTTAATGCTACATGAGCTTTTGAACATGTGGGAAGGCTAGAGCCCAGCAGTGGGATGTTTGACTGATGATGTGCTACGACTTTGTGAAATAAATTTTGATGAGAAAAATATAAAAAATAATACAGATATGCCATTAAACCATAGATGCGGTTACACTTATAAATAAAAATAATCATTAATAAATGTCTGTCTAACAATACAGCTTCACTCTAACAAAGAAACGATGTAAATATAATGAATTCCCCAATGGACATTATCGTGCGTATTATTATTCAATGAAACTTTCTTTAGAAATAATAATGGACAGAGGAATTGATCAATTGGTGACTAATGATTAAAAATAATAAGGCGATGCCATAAATCACAATTGTACCTTTTGTCCATCGATGTCTTAGTACGAATGCGAATTAATTCAGTCACAACATCAGCACCGGCATGTGTTTATACGACAATAGCTTGGTGCGATCCCAATAGCCTTGAAGAAGACTCCCATCATTCAAGTCGGCTCATTTCTCATTACGACTGAATGTAGCCCTATTCAGAATATCTCGGCATGCTCGAGCGATCACGACCGCATCTAACAATGGTGGATGCCATCCGACCTCGTCAGTGAGCCTTGGCCGACTGTTTACTCTTAAATAAAATTTAATTTACCGGCTTGTTAAGAAAACGTTATGTTTATCTTATCTTATTGAGGCCATTTTTATTTTATATTTTTAAACAGTTTACTTGTTGTTGAACAGGAGTTCGTCATCCTGGATATACGCGTGTATGTGGCGTCTCCCCCCGAACCTCTCAAAAGGGTAGCAGGGTATATTCTCCGTTACTCCAGGATGAACCGTACCTGATCCGATTTTAATGAGTCCTCCTTCCTCTCCCATTGGTACCTAGACCTATCGGGATCTTTTGTGCATCCTCATTGTTTCACTCCTTTTTCGAAAGTGCTTATTTATTAAGTTTATTCAAATAAACATTTAATTCATTCAATTTCATACCATTATTTTTCCATAAATAAAAAAAATATTTCATTAAATGTGTTATTGCACCTAAGTGAAGAAATGAAACTATAAATGTTCTTTCATAGTATTGGATTATTTAGTTTTGGATTAGTATTTGATTAGTAATTTTTGTTATTATAAATATAACCATATTCACCATATTCATGATGACAATACCAAAACTAATTTTACAACCTGCAATGTTGTAACTTCCAATAGTACTATTAAAAAGAAACGTGAGTTCTCTACCGAACGTTTGTATGTAAATGTTAGAGGCAAAATAATGGTTTAATATAGCTATTGATATGCCATCGGTCTTCGAGCCCCCATAATAACATGCCCTAACCATACAGAACATAATTAAGTTGTCTATTGAATATTAATAAGCGATGCATGTGGGACGCTTTCCTCGCGGCCGTAGCGGGCACGCACGACTCCATCGCGCCATTTTTAGTCTACTGGGACGTACGAGTAATTTGACTTTCGCCAGTTTCTCTATTATCAGCTTGAGATAGAAGGAAGGAAGGGAAAAACGTTTATTGGTATCAAAAATAACTAATAAAAATAGAATTGTACATTTTAACTGCCTTTGTCCAGCAGTGATAGTCTTAGCTGCGATGATGATAATGATAAATGATAAATGATAAATGCTTCCGAAACTCACACCAAAAAAAAGCTTCCTTAAGAAACTCGATAAATGGGTAACTAGACAACGGATAAACATACTTAATATACTTAAATACATACTTGTTATGTTGTTGTTGTTGTGTGACATTATAACTGCACAGTTAGTATAATAATAACAATGGACATTGTATTTAAATATTTAAATAGTTCTACCAACAATTGCTTACATTGATATTATAATAAACATACTCTTAAAGATTCTTATAAGTAAGTAAGTATATAGTAATAAATGATATAGGACAAAACTAAGAAGAAATAACACAAATAATATAAACAGGTATGGCAAACTTGCTCCATTACCTACCTCAGCGTGAGAACGATCTGTTTTGATGTCTGTCGATCTTAGAAATAAGATATTATGTGCTTAAGAGCGATGTGCTCTTTTAGTTCTCGATGCTAATGTGGTAAAAGTCACAATATACAATAAATAAACAAATTCCACATAAGGCTTACTTTATGTCGTGCAAATTCGATTCAGTTCCTGTTTCCTAGACAACGGGATAGAGAAATAAGAAAACGGGTCTAACATAGCTATGTTGATGTCAATCAATATATAGCTTGCATAAATTTAGCACAACTCAGTCCAGCTTACAATTAATAATGGAACAGTCTCTATATTTATTTATTTCATTGATGTTGGAGCCAGTTGGAACAGACTCTACTCGTATATTCATTTATTTCATTTTATCTGTTTTGTCCTAGTATTTCATCAATTACTTTTCTTTTGCAAATGCACATGCTTAATCGACATTCAGATCAACCTCCAAACACTTGCATCATTATCAGCAACAATTAATCATTCCATAGGTCCCCCTTTTTTTTTTTTTTTTTTTTTACCCAGGGAAGGTGTAACACCTACCCGGACCTTGAAGAGGCCCGTGGTTATGTGGGACTGCCCGTCCGCCTTTCCACACCCACTGACAAGGAGTGAGGCTCCAAGTCAGCTGCCAGGAAGAAGTCCCAGCTGGGAGGGCGAGACGGAGGGGATACCGCACTAAACCCTGGGGGTCGCAATCCGATCAGCAGAAGGCTAGGGTGGCAGTCACGGGACCTGATCCACGAGGGAAATAACCAACGCGAGGGCCACCCTGTCGCCCATGTTCCGACCTACAGCCGCCGAGACACAGTCCCTCGAATCCTCGAATGACTGTGCAACAGCAGCCGCGCGCCAGGACATGGGCGAAAACGCGCACGCACACACAAACACATCGCACCGTCTCACCGGTGCGAAAGGACATCGCACAACCTACCCACACACAGAAACAAAAGACATTCATTCACACTAAGAAGCGCCGAAGCGCCAAAACTTATGAGCTGTGCGCCGTTAGGCTCACACATAGCTCCCACAGCACATCACACACTACACCACATATATACATAAATACACCACCCAGTGGCCAACCATTCGCGTCAGTCCCTCCGACTTGTGCCGGTTTGGGGGCTGCTCGCGGACGGAAATCCGCCCAATTGCTACCTGGCTGATCTGGCAGACCGCCTGCTCCTTCTAGGCAAAGTAGGGGAGACACCGCGTCGGACATCCTCGTCGCGCTCAGACTCCCCATCCTCTCTGTCCTCCCTCAGGTTCTCCCTCTCCCTCACCACCTCCTCCACCCCCAGACCCAGGGCCTTCTCAGTGCCCTTTCCCGAGGCGTTGATATCAGCCCCGAAGTCAGGGGGGGGGGAAGGGGGGGATAACGGCAGTGAGGCAGCAGGTGCCTCAACTATCAAGGGCGACCCCTCAGTCGCCTCCATCCTCTCCGGTGCAGCAGGCTTCCTCCCCTGTACTTCCGGGTCCCTCATCTTTGTGACAGGAGGGCGGCACTCTCTGCTGCCCATGACATGCCCATGGGGCAGCGCCGCCTCGGCACACACTAGGCAATGTGGCGGCTTGGTGCATGCTCCGACCTGGTGGCCAAGCGTGCCACAGCGGAAGCAGCACCCCGCTCTATCCCTATCTGAGGAGCACATCGGCCGCGTATGACCCATCCCCATGCACTTAAAGCAGCGCAAGGGTCTGGGTCCGATAGCCATAGTCTTGGCTAAGCTCCAGCCAAGGCGAAGCTTCCCCATGTTTGCGAGTCTTCTCGCTGCCCTCATAGGACACTGGACGAGCACCGATGCAGAGCCATCGGGGCCCGGCCGGAAGCCTCCCACTTTCACTTTGCCTGCAAGGCAGCCTCCCTCTGCCGACACGGCGGCGACCACCATCTCCGACGTGACATAACTGTCAAAATCGAAGAGGCGAATATCTGCCCGCTTCTCCGGACGGGCAACCATCGCCACATCCGACACAACACCCTCAATCTCCAGCGCCAGTTTGTCGGCGGCCTCTCCGCTGTCGGCACCTGGCACCTCAATCAGCCTGGCCCCAGACTGTGCCATCCTAATCTTGACGCCAGGGATACCGAGCTTCTCCAAGCTAATGGCCTCCCTGGCTCTGGTGATGGTGTCCGCGTACGTCACCCCTCGAGCAGCCGCCTCCGGTCTAAGCTGGAGGGTTATGGCCGTTGATCTAGGCTGCCTAAGGGTTACCGTTCCTCTCTGCGCACTCGGTAGCGTCGACTTGGAATTGGGCACCGTCGGTGTCCCAGGGTCCGTCTGGACAGGGCCCCTAGCCCTCTTCCTCTTCCCCCGACTGCGGACACCGGTAGTGTGCTCCTCTGTAGGAGCAACTGGGGTCCGGGCAGGTTGAGCTCTTAGCTGCACCCCTCTTTGTTGAAGCGCAGTCCCCGCGGGGAGGGCGAGACACTCCTCCGCACCACTGCGCGCAGCCACCGAACTGTACGTCTTCCGTTCAGGCATCGAAAGCCTGGTCTCCAGCCCATCCAACCGCTTAATTATTCCCTCAATGGAGGCATCGAAAGAGCGCTGCATAGCTGCTAGCGCATCCAACACACCTTCAGTCAGTTCCGTAGCAGGAGGAGTAGCGGCCTTTGCCTCCGCAAGGCGCCTCTCGTCCTCTGCAGCGTGTTTGCTCTCGAGGGCCTCAATGGCCTCCAAGGCCGTCTTTTTGTTGGTCCTAATCTGGTCCTTGAGATACACGATCCTGTCGCTCAGGCCAGCAACGGCATCGGATAGGCGCCGATTCTCCTCTATCAATTCGGTTTCCCTATCGAACCAATCCAACCTCTCAAGCGCCCTATCACAGCGCTGAACACTTTCCCTCCTTTCCCTGAAGTCTTCATCGCTCTCTCCCTTCAACCTTACCACAGGCTTCCTCTCATCATCCACCCTCCTCCGCTTGCACACATCTAGCGAGTCTTTGCCCCCCCCAGAGACGGTGGGGCGGCCTGGAACCAGATCCCCGACCTTGGCCGGTGATCCAGTCCCAGGGAGGGATTCTCCCATCTTGCGACGGGTACCCTCCTGGGGTAGTGAAGATTTAGAATTCGCTGACATGTTTTGACATAATATGGGATGTCTCCCAGACAATTTTATGGGGTTGTCATCCCCCTGGCAATTTAAGGGCTGCCGCTCCCTATTAGGCAATGACGGTCACCCATGCGAAGCCCACTCGCCAAGGGAACCCTATATACACACGGAGGGCGGGAGGTATCCGCGGGGTTTTAACGACTTTTCCTTGTCAACACCCAAGTGGGCTGCAGGCCTGACCCAGAGCGCCACGTACCCAGCTTATGCCAGGACTGGGGTCGTTGTAGCGAACGGGACAGAACCCGCGACACAGCAATAACACAAACGAAGACTGGCATGAGGTCCTCGTTTCCTCAAGTTGCGCATAAAAGCGCTTGAAAGACGCCCAGAAGGGGCGCCGACCTACCCTGTTCCCCCCCGTGTAACGACGCCCAGAAGGGGCGCCGTCAAAACTCCTCTCAAAGCTGCTCAGAAGGAGCAGCGAGTGTGCGACCCAAAGTGAGCACGCACGTTGGAGGTGCAGGGCCCAGAAGGGGCTCCCGCCTGTGTCGGGTTGTTAGCCGGTCAGTCTCACAGCAAACTCCTCTCAAGGAGGAGGATGTTGAGGCTGCCCGTTGCCCAGGGTGTACCACGAGGAGGTCACCCAACACACACCCCTCCATAGGTCCCCCTACTAATTCTGACACATCTAAAGTTGATCACTTTATGTATCTAGGTTACTCAAAATATATGTGCGGGCTTGGTTCTTTCAAAAGTATATGCAAATAAAAGTAGTCTTTAATAGTAATATATTGAACTTATAGATACTCTTTGTTTGCACCATAAGTAAACTTGATGGTAACCACACTATTATAGTAAGTGAGTAGAAAGTGATGAGTTTCAAGTGTGGTTTGAAAGAACGAACGGTTTTGAAGCTTGAAAGGGAAAAGTGAGAAAAGTAGTTGAATAATAGATATAATGAATGACGTGATGATAATAACTTTGTATTTGTTATAGGTAAATGATGACGATTACGCACCTTCGTATATTGTAAGTATTGTAAGTAAGGACAAGCGACATAGGAAACCTTTTCTCAAACATGCCTTAGAAATCGGATGATTTTTGATAACCTTCTTCAATTTTATTTAAATTTCGAACTGGCTTGCAAACTGAAAGCTGTTTAGAGCAAAGAGGAAACAAGTGAACATAATATTGGTGCGTGCAAAATATTTTTCTACTCCATCGTCTGGTGATCGCCTGGTGCAGGTAATTGTAGTACCTATTACGAGTATACTTAGTTTCAATTTCCATTATTATTTGGTAATTTAGGGAAGTTTTAGTAAGCCTTGGGCACCAAGGCGTTGACAGACGCTGCTGCTGGTAATCATTGTACTACCATGAACGCTTAAAGCAAGACAATCGAAGAATAATTTTGAAACAAAACACGAGTTTAATGAGACAAAGCCTATACAGTTTTCGTAAGTCGAACGTGGAAGTACTATAAAGAGTATAACGATAGTAATAATAGATATGATACTTAATTTAGGGCCGTTCAGTTTCGACAGGCTTCAAAAGCCAGAGTTCCGGTCCGTAAATGTCGATGGAGCGTGGCCGATTGCCTTGTGCATCTAAGAACGATATTAGATTTGATTGTTTGTATAGAAGAAAAACGAAAATCTTTTTATTTAAATGTTGCTACCGGCCGCGGTTTAGATCTCGTGGATTTTGTACGGTCACATCACAGGTCACAAGTTCGTCACTTGCTGTCGGAAACATTTTATGAGACTGGAATAAGTAGGTAGGTACTCATGCGCACTTCAACTAGTAGATCTGATTTGCTGTGAATAAACAATAAACAAATACACTTTTGCGTTAATAATATTATTTTATAATAGGCAATAGGTACTAAAAATGTACTTTTTACAAAGTTAATTTTTAAATGTCAATACTGCACCACGGTTATTAATACTACTGAGAAGAATCTGCAAGAAACTCCTTTTAAAGGCCAACAAATTTATTATAAAAAAAAACAAAGCAACTCCTTAATCAGATAAATCAGGTGTAAAATTGGACAAAATTGCTCTTCGTTTGAGCCGAATGACATAACTTGGCCGGCAATTTTGTCATTGTCTTAATTTGAACATGTCAATTGACATTTATGCGTACAATACGCTTATAACGTAACCCAATATTTACGTCTCATTTTGTGTCTACATATAGCTTATACGTATTAAGTTTGTTTGTGTAAAATACTTAACATTCTTACAAATAATATAGTGAAGTTGTGTGTGTTAATAATAATAATTTATCTAAAATTTGAGAGGGCTATAAACGTTAGAGCCCTTCTTCGTGAGAGGTTCTTCGTGAAACAATTAATGCTTAGAGCAACTTTCAACTTTTCACATATGGAAACAAATATATTAATTATTGATTATCAATTATTTATAGTTAAAATATAAATATGCAATCATATTGTCGAACTGCGGGTAGTTGCAATAAAATATTTTGAAAAAATTTTATGACGCCTGCACATCAATCTGTCCAAAACTGTCAGATTTTTTCAATAAATATTCAACTTTAAATATTATAATTGTCGCGCGCGCGTCTGCTGTCGTCCGTGATCCGTGGCGAAGGACCATTTGTTAGGGTCCTAACTAAAGGACTTTAAATGAGAGAGAAGTGGACTGTATAACTGGTTTTATAATTAATAATTGGTCAACTAAATGTCGCGCGCGCGTCTGCTGTCGTCCGTGATCCGTGGCGAAGTTCTTTCGGTGTGAAGTGTGACGCCCGGCGCCTCCGGCCATCGTCCGAGGTTCGCACGGGAACCCCCGGCGGCGGCGGCGCCCGAGCGGGCTCGATGATGCACAAACACATAAAGTCCAAAGTCTATTGAGGAAATTTGTGCTAAAGCCCGGTGAAGCTGAAAATGCCGTAGAGGCAATCAGCAATCTCTCTCTCAAAAAAAAAAAAAAAAGGAAATTTGACATTTAGTGGTAGTCTGATGTGCAGGCGTGTGTACAATAAACGTTATTTGCAATTTAAAGTAATTATTAGGAAAGGTCACGGCTAAATTGCATTTTAATTAATTGAAGCGAATCGTGTGCTCATCTTTTATTGATTCGGCTTCGTGATGGAGAGGTGACGGTTACTGTTATACTTAATGGAATATTTATAAATGCCACTTACCTGTTTTACATACTGGTAGACACGTCTATATGTCATTTTATTATTTGTTATTATTGCATTCATATTGGCCTTGGTATTTATGGCGAAAATGAAATGACATTTGAAAAGAGCGAGTTTAAAAATAAAACGATTATAATTTGCTTGTATATATTTTAGTGTTTGATTAATTATTTATATTTTTAAAAGGTTAATACGTCCATAATGCTTGTAAGACTTCTTCTTAAATAATAATAATTTATTTTTTTGGTTATTTATTATCAGCCACTTCTTTCCCACTGCAAGGAAAAGGCCCTAAATCAATGACTTATAAAAATATATCGGAAATCCTAACAAACAACAACAAAAACTTGTACTTTGCAAATAAAAAAAGTTACTATCCGGTTTCCTACTTCAAGTTTTGCTTGTAGTAGTAGTAGTACTATGACTTTTGACTTCTTCTATTTATTTTCATATCTATGAGGAATACATATAATATAACATAGTAATATTATCATAGTGTTTAGAGGAAGGCAAAGGTACGATTCGTGTGTCGTCATGTTGAATAACAATAGAAATCGAAAGCTTCCACCGGAAACGACGGAGAAAATGCTGAGCAAACAGACAGACCGTACAAACACATATTTAACGCGTTAAGGTCACTAGTTAAGGTATAATATTTACTTACATGAGTTAATAAAAATAACGTCAACATTGTGACAAGACTTACTTTTATATAATAAACTTAAAAACATTATCTTTTGTGGTTTTTAAAATAAAAATACCATTTTTCGTTTACATCGAACGCAACAAACTAATCCTACTTAATATTATAAACGCGAAAATTTGGATGTATGGATGGATGTTTGTTACTCTTTCACGTAAAAACTACTAAATGGATTTTAATGAAACTTTCCTCATATACTGACCATGACCCAGACCAGCATATAGGATGCTTTTTTTTTAACTTTTTTTTTTTACTGTAGTCTTCGCGAACGAAGTCGCGGGCAACAACTAGTATCACATATTTTAAAATTCAACATTTTTGAGAGAGTTTGCTGATTGCCTCATACGGCATTTTCAACTTCACCGGGCTTCTTTGGGGGTTCCTCAAGCCGTGTGAAACGAATCACCTTCGGAGGTTTTCTAGAGGGAACGGCATCACGCACTAGATTCTCGGAAGGGTTCGGATCGGATCGGGGTAGATCTTGTATTGAGAAGAACCGGCAAGAAACTTAGCAAGGGCATTTCTTTTCTCCTTTACAGCTTCAAAATATTGGAAAATGCCCTATCATAAAAGGATACTATCCATCATCTTCAATTGATATTCCACATCAGTTCTAACTCAGTCAGACAGCCACAGGCTCAGATTTGCATTCATACTCAACGTCAGTCCGTAAAAATAGCATGTGAATTGCATTCTTATTTAGACATGTACGATTAGCGACACAAATAGGTACAATTGTATATAACAATGGTCATATTGCGATTCGGAACATGACAAAGGTGTTATTTTTTTTAATCATATCTTTTTGTGTTTGTACGCAACGAACATTAGCGTTTGTTTTTGTAACATGTTTTAGTTTAAGACCTATAGGAAAAGCGATTTTGTCCTAGGATAGGTTTATTTAAACTTAATAAGAACTACATTTTTTGTGTATTTTTGTAATTATATTTAAACTGTTAATGAGCTCGATGGCGTAGTGGTTAACGCGCCCGGTATGCAAGTGCTGAGGTTAAGTAACTTTCGCCAAGGCCGGCCATCGGATGGGTGACCAAAAATGTATCATCTCGAGCTCCTTCGTGCTTCGGAAGGCACGTAAAGCCGTTGGTCCCGGCTGCATTAGCAGTCGTTAACAACCACTAATCCGCACTGGGCTCGCGTGGTGTTTTATGGCCCGTTCTCCCTATCCATCCATAGGGAAGGCTCGTGCCCCAGCAGTGGGGACATAAAAGTACGGAACGAACTTGAAAGGTCTACCACCTACCAAAGCGAATACAGTAACATTTACCCTAGGTCTAAGACAGTCTTACTTTAGTTAGGCGACTAAAAAGTATTTAAGAGCAATTCCAAATGCCCTTTTCTCATCTTTGTATTGAACGATTGTTTCATTAGTTCCAACGTGCTTGTCTGTGTATGAGAGTGGAACAACGAAGGCGACTGTGGTAATATGTAATTAAAGGTTCTTACCATAGATGCCGTGTCTCCCTCAGAATGTCCTACAACAATTTTTCCAGAGCCTGTTGTGTGAACCGCAGAACAAAGACCCGGTAGCGACTTTGTATTTCTTTTAAATATTTTTTTTTCAATCGCTTGTCTTTACTGAGAAATACAATAAGCATACAGTATTCTAGACTATCCACGCAGGTTTTTTATAATCAAACGTTTGTGTGAGAGAACTGCAGTCGGCAGTTTTCAATTGTGATGCTAAACGAGCGTTTAACGAATGCATTGTTGCATAATTATAGCAAAAATGAGAGAAAATATGTATTGCGTATGTTTCTGTGTGCGATGGTTGTACACGCACTACGGTTATTTTATTTATATTTTTATTGACTTTTCATTGTTGAAGAGTGTTTTTTTTGATGTGTACATCTTTCCTCTCGCTTTCTTGCAATTTGTTTGTTCCATCCCATTTCACGAAATCACTCTCGTGAAATGGGACGGAAGTGTGTAACAGGAAGTCGGGGAAGCGCGCGCCATTTGATTGAATTGAATTATTCTTTGTTATGAAAAATCATTTCTAATAATACCTGGCCTATTTTTTTCAGAATATAATGTTAAAATTGCTTATTACTAACTAAGGTGAGATGTCAAATGTTACACATCAAATGCGACTACTGTAAGACTCGCTCTTTATTTTAATAGATATGTAAGAAAATATAACTCCACTCTTCACACCTCACTCACGGTCACTCAACTCTTGGTTCATGGTGTATGCAGCATGAACCGTGAGTTCGCGACTACTTTGATCGAGATCTAGGAAACTCATAAAAACAAAAAAAAAATGGCAGTATGTAGGTTTCATCAGCATCATCATCATCTCAGTCAAAAGACGTCCTTTGCTGGACAAAGGGCTCCCTCAAGGATCTCTCAAGGATCGCTTTCGCGTATTTGAAATATGCCGACACTCAGTTTTCTCACTTTCGCGTATTTGAAATAGGTATGTACGGACTTCTTGAGAGAACTTAAAAAGTGAAGTTGCACTGTTTTGTTTATTTGCCAACACTCATGCACGCTCACGAACACTTAACGGTTAGTAATCCACCATTATTTCACATTAATATTCGACATAACACAAATTTTAGACTTAAATTTTACATTTTAAACTAAACCGCAGACATGACTCTTCACTTTCCCGCCCAGAAGTTCATTTTCTATAAGTTTATTTTTATATTTTTTTTACTTTGACTTTGACATTTATCTTTTTAATTAATAATCACAGATAACAAATTGGTTGTGGGCAAGTTGCAAATATATCAAATCATGTATTGCGTTAATAGTTTAATGTCACATGCAAAACCTACTTAATAGTATGACTAAAACATTTGCTACACGCAAACGGTTGGAGGTTGGTAGTCTTTTTACAATTGACTGCCACACTCAAAGATGTCAATTAACATTAATGATTACTTAGCACCAATGATTTTTCAATGTAATAAGGTGTGTATTAATGAATAACGTTTTGAACACTTTCTCAGTATGAAATATTATAGAAACTAAGAAGGTAATCGTTAATGCTAATTGACGTCTCTGAGTAAAGGCAATTAGTTAAGTTTATAAATAAAATATTAAACGGGGTTCGACGCAACCTGCTTTGTAAATTTAAAAAGTTTATGTCTAGGATTATCTATACTAAGGAGTTTGTGACTCACATCGTTAAACATTTTATTTATAACTAGCAGTTTGCCTGTGACTTTGTTCACGTCGATTTCAAAGTTAAGGTAAAGCCAAAAAGCGTCTATCTTGAGATTTTAAAAAGAAACATTGTGATCTAATTAATATATAGCCTTAATATCTGTATAGGCTTAATAGCCTTATAGCCTATGTTTCTACAAAGTATAGAGCATTCAATAAGTGAAACATGTTTTAGAATTGGATCAGTATTTCCAGAGATTAGCCCCGACATAAAAAAAAAAAACAAACTCCTTATTAATAGTACAGACATAGATATAGACGAAACGAATCGGAAATCGGTTCGAATCGCAATCATAAAAAAATATTCAACATCTTTTCCAATGTTAGATATATAATTTTACGCAAATTTTGTTGCGAACTAATTACAGTTTGAAAAAGTGTTAAAATAATTCTACGAGCGGGATTCGAATCCGCACCTCGTGACATAACCTGCCCCCCAACCGCCTAACTCTATCGACATCGCTCTCGCTATCGCGCTCTATAGTTTATGGCGTCATTTTGTAATTTCTAAAGCGATATGAAAGCATTAAGATAGCAATATCGATAGCCTATAGCTTTCGATATTGCTTTAATATAGCTTTCGAAATGGCAAGATTACGCCATAAACTATAGAGCGCGATAGCGAGAGCGATATCAATAGAGTTAGGCGGTAGGCCCCCGGGTCAGGTGAACTACCAACTATGATATCGTGGCTCTGCCCAACCCGCCGAAATTAATTTTATGTCAACAGTATCTACTCTTGCTTTGTAAGCCAAAGGAGCCTGATTCAATCATATACATATCATTCACTCAATTTCTTAGTCTTTTAAAATCCCTTAATTGGGCCACTACGCTTGTCTCAAAAATACAATGGCAGATACCACCAACAATACATGTGCTTAGGAAGTGCCAAACAAGTCATTATTGCGTAACGTTTATATACAAGCTTGTATAACACGGGCCCGAAGCGCGGTCAACATCTTATATACAATAGCAGTTATGTAATTTATTGTTTTTTTTTATATGTATATATGTCATGTTTCTTAGCGTAATTAAAAGTGGAGGCTAATTTATGAATGACGTTTTGTAACTAGCTTTTATGATTAGTGTGTAGTTGTTGGTGAATTCTCTTATCTACTTGTATACTCGTAAAAACGAGGATTTGTTGTGATAGGATTATGGATCTAAATTATCTGTCAATTTTACTTATAACTCGATATTTAAAATAGCATAATACTTTTTCTTTGTTTCTTCCTTTTTCATAATCGCCATCGAAATTCTTATATACCTTTATTTTTCCACCGAAAACAAATTGTTCAGTTTAATTTAAAGTATCTTTATGTTTCATTGACATAATTTTAGTGCATCTACGAGGACAATGTCAGATAAAAAATAGGCTTTAAGAAAAAAGTTCAACACAATAAATCCAGTAGCTACCCACCGCATAATTAGTCCAGTGCTTAATCATTTTGAGGCGAGCAGCGCGGGCGCAATATCTACTCTACCTCGTGCATACGTGATCTCCACATTAGTCTTTAATACATTTTTTTTTGCTGTAATTTATTATTACTATCTGTGGTACTAACAGATGCAGCAATCGCGTTACCACGAGACCGTTCTGTCATTCACCTCGCCACCTGACACCGGCCGCTCACCCGGCTTACTATACTCTTGCGCAACTGCGGTCAAGATTCAAGTCGCGTTGATACCTCCATCGAGTGTTATCGATTACAGTAATCGATTTAAGTTAAAAAAAAACAAAATCATTTTCGTTCGTGCATAGACTACGAGTAGGTTCGCGAGAGGTTGTAATCGTTATTTGAAACTTTTTCTTTTGTTGTTGCAAAAATGTTTTGAACACTCACTGTTAAAAAGAAATGATACTGGCCGTTTCATTTCGTGGTAAAATTAAGATTCTGTGGACTTTAAACCGAAAAATATTGTCGGATCTTTGGTACAGACGCCTGCACATCAACCTACCGCAAACTGTCAAATTTCCTCAATAGACTTTGAACTTTATGTTTAAGAATTAAGGTTGACAATGTATTGAAGAAATTTGACAGTTTTGGGTAGGTTGATGTGCAGGCGTGTGTACCTATATGTAATGTGGTAGGATATACAAAAAAACAGCACAACATCACTCTTTAAATTAACTACATAATTATGTCTGTGTAAGATCTCAGTGAAGTCGTACGTACTACTTACACATATGAAACACTAAGGCTTTGGCTTGGCTATCAGAAGACGCCTAGTCCTTTCTTTTAGTATAGCTTAGATCACTTTGTCTCATTTAAATGGAAACTACAATTAAAAATAAAATAAAGTTCAAGTCATCCTCAGAACATTACGAAGATTTCGACAAAAAAGTTTTGTTAATGAATATTGGCTTGGCTGACAGTACGCACTATTGAAGGCGGTATTATAAAAAGAGGTTTTGGTTTTTAGACCGTGAGAATGAAATTGAACGCTGTTAGATAGAAGCAGTAGCAAGTCGCGCTCGCGTGAACAGGCAGCTGATTAATTTAGGTTAATCATTCAACGATCCATTGAGAGGCTTCTGGTAAAACCGCAAGGGTTATTGTTAAATGATATGTACTTATATCATTATTTAGATATAATTTCGTAGAGTAATGGCATCTGTGTTCTACTGAGTTTTCGCCACAGACACAGTCTCTAGACACAAATCAATCATCTTGAGGCGCACAGAACTCCGGTGAATGCTTATGGCGGTCCAAGAGCGTTAAGAAGTATGATAGGAGTTAAACTGAGTGACAGGATAAGAAATAGTGAGATAAGAAAACGTTGTGGTCTGAAAGAAGATGTAGCGACAAAAATTGAGAAAGGTATGCTGAGATGGTTTGGCCATGTCGAGAGAATGGATGAATAACGATTGACGAAAAAAGTGTATAAGGCGAGTGTGAATGTAAGTGTTGGTAGGAGTAGACCTAGGCGGACACTTCAAGACCAAATAAGGGACGTCTTGAAAAAAGGCCAGGTCAAGAGTACCCTAAACCGAAGAGCATGTATGATGGGAATAATGAAAGTGGACGAAGCGAAACAAGTATGTAAGGATCGTAGCAAGTGGAAAGAAGTGGCCTTTGCCTACCCCTACGGGAAAGAAGCGTGATTACATATATATATATATATGTATGTATGAGGGGAGTTTCTAGTGGGTATGCCCACCATAGATAGGAAAGACAAAGGGAGAGTCCCACTATAATCGTCTTCATCTTCGGGCGCAATTGTTTGTATGATGACCTTCTATTTAAAAATGTACGCCCAGAACGCTAGTGAGATCCATTTTAGCATCTACTCAAGGATGTAAGGCCACAGATTCAATCATAGTTATTACGTTTTCTACACGTTTACTACTAGCTGTGATCAATGGACAGTTAATTGAAAAGTGACCCTACTTTTAAAACAATATTTAAAAGCACGTTGCTATCACTACCAAGTAACAGTTCTCAGGTTTCTAAAGGCGCGTTTAAAGGCCAGTACAAATCCATTGACGCAGCGAAAGTCAGCAGCGTTTTTACTAAAACCAGTGGAGTGTCTCCATGGACACTCGGCTCGTTTAGCGGTTAGGAGGTGAGTGTTTGTACGAGGCACATAATGAGGAGACTGCGGTAGGTAAGCTGCATTTTCAGCTTCACCGGGCTTTTTCGAGGGCGGCGAGAAACTTAAAGGGTTCCTCAAGCCATGTGTGTGCCGTTCCGTAGGTTTTCTAGAGGGATCGGCATCACGCACTAGTGCGTGTCCCCGTGCCCTACTGGATTCACCGAGGGGTTCGGATCGGATCGGCCATACATGACGCGCTCAAGAATCGCACACCTAGCCGCAGCAAGCTGCGATCAAACTGTTCCGAGGCTCCTTGTCCGTAAGAAGTGTCTATGTGAAGATTACCTTCTTCAGTTTCCTTATTTCGTGGTACGAGATGATGTTTGCCCTTCCCATGTCTGTAGGACGTCCCTTTCTCCCTATGTACACATATGAGCACTCACGTTACCGCAAAACGTTAAATTACTTCAATCTATTTTGATCTTTACGTCCAAAACTTCAGGTTGGAAATAGTTTGAAGAAATTTGTCAGTTTTGGATAACTTTGTATACTGCCGTCAGTACAAAGTAATATAAACAACACGTTGATACTTACCTTGTTGTTCCTATCAATGTAGCAGAACTTACAACTTAATGTTAATCTTTTTTGTACATATTAGATTACTATGCTTAACCGGTAAAGAAGTGAAGTGGATAATTTACCTCGCGTTTTGAAAAGTACGGTATAAAACTGTAAATAAACTTTAGACTATAAATAGTTAGATAGGCATACAACCAATGAGTGGTAATTTTAAGAATGAACATACAAGAATGAAAAAAATATAGAAATAATAATTGATGAGCATATTGCAGACAAGATTTTACGTATAGGTCCTTCATATACGGTTCTACTCGTCTTAAATTTACTTTATAACTCTATTCTGACGTTGCTAACCCTTAATTTTCGCCCTGCTATATAATAACCGTTATCACAGCGTGACTAATGCTATAATATCTTCTGTGACTAAGGTTTGGTCGTCTTAATATTAGTTTGTAACATGCAATCATCAAAATAATACTTTCAACCAAGTGTCTTTCGTTTTACGCTAAACATACCTAAAATATCATTTGGTAAAAATTTTCTCCTTTCTTCTTCAATCTTTTGAGATCCAACGACGTTTCGTACAGACGCCTGCACATCAACCTATCCAAAACTGTCAAATTTCTTCAATACATTTTCAATCATATGCCCTGAGCATAAAGTACAAAGTCTATTGAGGAAATTTGAATGTTTGTGGTAGGCTGATGTGCGTGTGTACATCAAAATGTTTTAATTCAAAATAAATTTATAAATGCTTACCAATACTCGTTTTCTGTAAAACTCTTACTTGAATCTGTTTTTTTGTACATCACCATCTAAGCTCATTTTATGTCCCCACTGCTGGGGCACCAGCCTTCACTATGGATGGATAAAGAGAACCGGCCATAAACAAATACGCGGGCCGACTGCTAATGTTTCTTCATAATAAAAAAAAATATTGAAATGAAACAACTTTTACGGATCTACTCGCGTTTATTTTACACATTAGTTTTATTAATGTTTATCCTGACGTTTCGTAAAAGTTGTTTCATTTCAATGTGTAGTGTTCGCGTAAACTTTAGAAAACAATAAAAAACAATATATTTCAAAATTCTTATAGTTCAATAGATTCCGATGTGTTTTTTATACTTCAGCCAACAATTGGAACTTGTAAATCACTTTTTCTCACCATTTCCTGTTGGCAGTGAAGGTGTTAAGCTTGAATGGCGGCCATTTGTTTACCAACGTCATTTGTGATGGGCGCAGAGTAAATGTGTTGAGGTTAGAAACTTACTGAGTAGTTTGCTGTGAGCTTTCTAACATATATACATGAAGGTAAATAAACGTTTCTTTGTTTGTCCTGTATTTGTTTCTATACTATACTATAATGTACATCCGTTTCGATGAAACTTTAATATATGAAGTTAAAAATTATTTATTTAGTGTCACACAGTAATACATGAAATAAAATAGAATTAAAAAATGCAAAGTGACACAAAAAAGGTATCCACTCAGCATTTGTCAGAACACCTATGGTGTCCCGACGCTGATCTTCCGTGGAAACCTAGAAAAGAGGACACCAGTGAACAACAAACAAGAGAAACAAAATGTACCTACTATACCTACAACTATAATTAATAAATATCACGATTATGCAACCATGCTTATTGAAGTAGTTAGCAACCCGTTACAAATAATCGCACCGTCTTGTGCGTCAAATTAGTAAATTGTAATTTATTGATCAATAAAAATATCAGCTATACAATAGTGATAATTTAGACATTAGGGCACAGACCTGAGTAGTACCAAGAAAAGACAGACACAGCAGAAGTCAACTAATTAGTTTCTGCCTTTCTGAAATATATTGTTTAAATTTATTTTTTTAAGGATTTAGAGGTGAGGGAATTACGCAGCGGCGTTGGAGGTATATTATTCCAGCATTTCGTGGTAGCGTACCTACCGAAAGCTGCCACGAAACGCAGCAGAGCTGTGTCTTGGGCAGATGAGCCACGTGGGCTGTCCTGACTTCACGCTGGGAAACTAAAGTTTATCAAATAGATAATGATAATAAGTTTCTGTTGTTGCAGTGAGGGTTTCCGATTTGGTAAAACCATCAAGGTAAACATCAAGGTAAATGGAGGGTTTCCGATTTGGTAAAACCATCAAGGTAAACGTGGTAAAAGTGTCTAGTGTAGTGTACTAGTTCCTGTCGATCTTTGGTGTCACTACCCTATTTTAAAGCTAGTTGTTGTTGCAGCGAGGATTTCCTATTTGGTAAAACCATCAAGGTTACATTGTTAAAGTAAATTATTATAATTATTATAATTATAATTATTATTGTTAAAGGTGTCGATTACTGGTTCCTGTCAATCTTTGGTGCCACTACCCTAGTTTAAAGCTAGTTGTTGTTGCAGCGAGGATTTCCTATTTGGTAAAACCATCAAGGTTACATTGTTGAAGGTGTCTATTATTGGTTCCTGTCAATCTTTGGTGCTACTACCCTAGTTTAAAGCTAGTTGTTGTTGCAGCGAGGATTTCCTATTTGGTAAATCCATCAAGGTTACATTGTTGAAGGTGTCGATTACTGGTTCCTGTCAATCTTTGGTGTCACTGCCCTAGCTTAAAAGCTAATTTATTTATTTATTTATTTGCTTAAATATTACTAGACAATGTGAGTTAACCAATGCCATTTCAAAGTCTCCACATAAAGGTAATTTTATTTAAGTAAGTTGTAAGATCAAATTTTTGTGAGCATCTTATCTATTGTATCTAAACTAATCTAATACTTAACAATTAAAAAAATGAATAAAACAGTTGTGCTTTACACTGTAAGTTGGATCATGATGCAATACTTATGACCAACTAATGACTAATTATTAATAAATAAGAAAAGTAAGTAAGTTATAAGTAATAAGTTAGTTAGAAGTTTCTAGTTGTTAGCTAGTTGTAGTTGTTGCAGCGAGGGTTTCTTATTTGGTATAACCATCAAAGGATACGTGTTAAAAGTGTCATCGCTGGTTCCTGTTGAAAACTCGTGCCCCTACCCTAGTTAAAAGTCGAATACATATTTCTTATTCTCGCCTCCTCCTATTCATGCCTCGGTGGCCGAGTGGTCAAGCGCTCGACCCGATACCTGAAGCCAGGACCTTCAGGTTCAGGTTCAATTCCCAGGTCGGGCGAAGTGTTTTGGAATTTTTCTATGCATAGCCCGGGTTTGTGATCACCAACCCGCATTTGGCAAGCGTGGTGATGAAGCCAATACCCATCAATTGTAGTGTTGCCTTTGATTTCAATGATGGAGGCCCAGTTGTGGGACAGTTATAGGCTATTTACTTACTTATTACCGTATGAAATAATTCGTTGTAGAATAAAATAAAAACTAAAAAAACCCCAGGCAACTTTACAATGAGAAATACGACTATAGAGTTGCAGAGTCCTATTGACAGCGAATAAGACCTCGCGGATTGTCCCACGATTAACCGTACGAAATATTATAACAAGTGCAATTATAAGTATTTCTCATAAAAGTAATGATTCGCAGCCGGCAATAGCAGGCGACCTAGAAAGTTACCGACCGTGCTTCAAAGCATTTTTGCAATTACTTTTAATGGGCTTGTTTCTATAAAGATAATGATATGAGATTTAAAAAACTGAATCACGAAGTATATAGCATTTCATATCAAAAATCAAAAGATCCCGATGGTCTACATGAGTGCTACTAGGAGAAGCAAACCCCACTAAGATAAGATAACACATTTTATGCGATTTTTTTATGTGGAGATGTTCTTTATTGATTTTGTAATAAAAAAATATGTTAATAAATTTCAATTTTAATTTCAATTCCAATCACTTTATTGCTTTCCCAAACGCAGTTAGTATAAGGATCTTAAAGTAATATCGGAAACAATATGGACGCTGTAGGGTATAACAAATTAAGGGTAAAGGCGTTTTATTTTTCAAAATTATTATTTTATAAATTGCCTTTGAAATACTACATACATACATACATATAATCACGCCTCTTTTCCGTAGGGGTAGGCAGAGACCACTTCTTTCCACTTGCTACGATAGATACTTGTTTCGCTTCGTCCACTTTCATTATTCCCTTCATACATGCTCTTCGGTTTAGGGTACTCTTGACCTGGCCCTTTTTCAAGACGTCCCTGATTAGATCTCGAAACGTCCGCCTAGGTCTACCCCTACCAACACTTTCATTCACACTCGCCTTATACACTTTTTTCGTCAATCGTTCTTCTTGAAATATTCTGTGAGTAAATATTTTAATTTCCTTAAAAGTTTTAAGTTTGATTGTCGATGAAAATATCTTAAATTCTAGTTAGTAATGAGAATCGTCTAACCACTAGACCAGAGCGGTTACAAATATTTTTTTATTAAAGCATGGAAGTAACAGTTGTACACATTTCTTATATATGTCACGGATAATGGCTGCTGCATTGACCGGATCAATTACTATTAATATTGCCAACGGATTGTCGACTTTCATTTTAATATCCTAATGCCGTTCTTTTTGACCTATTCTTTGATACAGGAAGTAAAAAACTACTGGCCAAGGGCACGCGGCGTTGCCAAACAAACGAAATGCCAATAAAATTACTTAACCCTACTAAAGTTAACGACCAATCAAATGGTACAAATCACATATTTCTCACGTAAACTTGTTCGCGGTAACAACACGAAAAGGGATTGGATACAATGGTAATTAAGAAACGGTGGCCGTGAGATCATAGACGCTGCGCTCACACGAATTCTTGTACAGTCGGCATCGGGAGTAGTTGAGCGATGCACTTTAATACCACGCTACTACGAGATGGATTGGCAACATTTAAAGAGGACTCAGGACCATGGACCGTGTAGGGGACACGGTCCTGGGTGCCTAGTACGAGTTTTAATCGCCATCCGATCACGTTGAAAAGAACAAGAATTTGTATGGCAACATTTAAACTTTTTATTAGTAGGAGGCAAACGAGCAGGCGGGTCACCTGATGGGAAGCAATCACCGCCGCCCATGGACACCCGCAAAACCAGAGGAATCGCAGATGCGTTGCCGGCCTTTAAGGAAGGAATAGGCTCGTTTCTTGAAGCCCCCTAAGTTGTAATGGCCCGGAAATACCGCCACCGAGAGCTAGTTCCTCAGCACTGTAGTTCGTGATAAAAAAATCCGTGAGAAACGCACAGTAGTAGACCGCCATCCATCAAGATGGTGTGGATCGAAAGACAGTCGATTGCGTGTAGTGCGGTGAAGGAAATCAGCGGCAGGGATCAAACCGAACAATTCCTCAGAGCACTCCCCATGACCCGCCTCGTATTGCACCAGGAAGCGCATCTTCAATGACATACAAATTGTCTCGCAAAAAAATCGCAATAGGCACCCTGAGTTACTTTATTTTCTTCCTCAACTCGTATATGTGCCATTCCATCACGGTAACAAAAACGAGAAAAGTATTCGATTATTTTCGTCGATGACTGTACCACCAATTACAAGGTAAGCGTGCACTTTGATCCCTGTACACCTCTTAACTTATTGCAAAAGGTCCGATTCGGTGAGATGCTGTCATGATGTTATGTCTTGATAAGAATGCTGATTGAGCTATCTGTATTGCCTGTATTGTTTTGTAACCTGTGAACAGTATCAGGTGGATCATCAAATATGATTAATTGGATCGTTTCTATGTTTGGCGCAGTGATATTGACAAAAGAGTGATGGTTAATATTATTATCATTATCAGCCTACATTAGTCCACTACTGGACATAGGCCAAATGGCGGAACATAGTGAGGAACAGGTTACATTCAGGAGGTCACACAATGCATAGAGGGCGGGCATAGGCCTCTCCAAGTGCACGCCACGTAATTTATGTAAAGTCACTCTATATTTTGGGAAAATTTAAAACTATCTATCTACTCTTTTCCAAATGTTATAGTAATGAATCAACACTAAATGGGTTACTATGTAAGTAAATAAACAATGCCCTAACATAGGCTTCTAAAATAGAACTCTAGCCGTCATCGCTGCAATTGAATATCACAAACCCGGGCACATTGAAAGAATCCTAAAGCTTTTAACTCCTGACCAAAACGTTGATATCTATTTTCAATTTCTACATAACGTGATAATTCGTGATCGTTACATAAACCTCGTACGGTCTAGACACGTAGCCATAAGTCACACGCGACAATAAACCGAGCAGACACGCATAAAAGAGCAGTGCAATAAAATGGTAAGTGCTAAAGGCTTCAACTTTTTCTAGCGCATTCCTGTGCTGAGTTCGCACGTCGGACGGTGTAAATCATCGAAGGTGTGAGTTTCATGGGTGAAATCTTGGCAGAGCAGTATATGTTAATGTCTTAGGCTTTGTTATTTGCTTTACTGAGAAACGTTGAAGCTATCTGCACTATTGTGGAATGACATAAGAATTTAATATCGAAATGAACATGTTTTATAATAAATAATAAGATTACTCGTAGTTGTACACATTGTTCCATTGATGCTAAGCGCACACGCGACTCTAGAATCAAGTCATGTAGCAGTTTTTGGGTCTTTTAAGATTACAAGTTATGATTATTTTAAAGATGAACCTGTTTTCGGTCACAGGATTACATAATATAGTATCCTTTAAACTAACGTAGCCCATAATAACATTGCGGTAGTAAACAGTTAGTTACAAAACCTTTCTATTCTTTAAATACTCTTTGATGTAATCAGTTATAAAATTAAGTTTCTTGTTCTCTTTAAATCGATCGGTACAATGTCGTCATTTATGTTTTATTTTGTTAAACTCTTTGTTGTGTTAGGATGTATAATGTGTTTTAAATTTTAACACAATGGCATATCCGTTATTCGATGAAGTTCATTGGTCATACGCTCAACGCATTGTCTTGTTGTCATCGTCACGTCTACCTCTCATGTGAGTGTCGACATGTTCACTATAGCTAAATGTTAGCAAGAAGTTTTCTATTCACAATTCCATTCATTAAACAAACAATACAAAATAAACCTGTGAAATATTTATCATATTTACGCATCGACTTCAAAACAGTGCATGGTCCTGAGAAACCGAAACTACGAAATAAGAAGACTGCAGAAGGTAGGCTTCTTACAAAGGCGCTCGAGCAACGCAGACATTTGTCGAGCTACGTCATAAAAAAAAACACATTCGATCTGATCCGATTGGCGGGAAAGTGAAGAGTCCGTCTGCGGTTTTGTTTTATTTTCTAAAATTTGTGTTATGTCGAATATTAATGTGAAATAATGGTGGATTATTAACCGTTAAAAGTGTTTGTGAGTGCGCATGAGTGTTGGCAAATGAAACAAAACAGTGCTACTTCACTTTTCAAATTCTCTCAAGAAGTCCGCCCGAGGAATTAGTAAAACCTTTACTGAGATACTCGAGGGATTAGGGGGTATATCATTTCTCACTTTTCATTTCTATTATCATTCATCATCATCATACTGGAAGGAAAAATCGTATAATATTATGTACATATTACTTGTAAGAAAAAATACTTTGATACTGGCTAAATGTGCTAATCGCACGAAGCCATCGACTAAAGGAAGAAGAACCTGTCGGTGAATCTAGTAGGCCACGGAGACACGCACTAGTGCGTGATACCGTTCCCTCTAGAAAACCTCCGAATGTGATTTATTTCACACGGCTTGAGGAACCCTTTAAGTTTCTCGCCACCCCCAAAAAAGCCCGGTGAAGCTGAAAATGCCTTCTGAGGCAATCAGCAAACTCTCTCTGATTAAAAAAAACTCACACATAGACCTGTCAAGAGCACGAAATCTCGTTACAGCTGCGCACGGACTGTTTTGAGCTGTTGTTAGAATTCGTGTCCGTGAGAGGGTGTGCATTGTGTGCGTTGCTCAAGCGTGGAAGAAGAATATGAAGCTTACCTTCTGGGTTTCTATAATTTGTGCAGAAACGAACAATAGACATGTGTTTTATGCGATAGTCATCGAGTTTTGGCGACGTATGGCCCAGCGGAGCATACGGAATGAGATTCTCATCGCCATTCACAAGTACTAGACAGTTACAATACGAACTTTGAATATTTAGTGCCTGGTAAGCGTCGGGATTAATTTGAATTGGCAAATCACATTCTTGGAGATCGTGACGGATGAATATACATCGTTTGTTAATGTGTGAACTGTTGTATTCGCAGGCATTCGGGTTTTAACCAATTCCTTAAGGTGTGTCTTTATCGGTATCGCAAATCCAACTTAATCTTTGGTCTTTTCTGTTGGTTGTATTACTGATGTACTTTATTGCCTTTTTCGGGCAAATGCAGACAGGATTTTTATACGAGTTCCCACGGCTAATCCTCGAAGGCAAAATTCCGGGAAACATAGCTTCGGGACGTTCGCGACGCAAATGGCTGGACGACATCAAAAAGTGGACTGGACTTAGTTATCGCCAGTTAAAACAAGCTATATGGGATCCCAGAAAACTTTGTACACTGATTTCCAAACTTCAGTATGAAGATGGCACCAAATGATGATGATGTTTGTATGTATTTCAACAATTCCTCTTTTCAAGAAGCGTATTAGTCTAGTTATTTAGTTTATTTATATTAGGTGTGTAATGTCACAAACTCGAAAAAAAAACTAAATGAACTGAAAGCTTCTAATATGTTTGTCTATTTTAATTCTTAGTTGTATTAATCTTGCCTATAACTTTAAGTTTATCATTAAGTTTTTCAAAGAGATAATACCATTGAAAGCTCGTTTTTGATACATATAAAACATAGTGACATTTAGACGTGTGATGACGGTAGCCATCCAAAAAAGCCTTAAATAACACGCTTAAAGCTCATGTTTTCCTCAAATACTTCATATTTTACCAGCTTTGCTTGACCTTTGATGATAAAAAGATGTGACGATAATAGATTATGCCGACTGACTACAATTATTACTATAGTCATAATCACTACATATTATAAAACAAAGTCGCTTCCCGCTGTCCCTATATATGTATGTATGCTTAGATCTTTAAAACTACGCAACGGATTTTGATGCGGTTTTTTTAATAGATAGAGTGATTCTATAGGAAGGTTTATACTACCTATTCTCTACTATATTATGCATATATTATAAATACATGCATAATATAGTAGAGAAACACTGATAATTTTAGAGGTTTCACATTTTTTTGCGCTTACATTGCAAACGCTGGCTGAACCTACGAGATCAAAATAATGTACTACAGTATTGTACACTTTAAAAAGGTCTACAAAAAAGTCGGCGATGGTATATGTCTATCTCTTAGGGATAACCCATAATGATATTGTCTTATCTTTTACTTTTTACGAGATATAATGGCTTATTTACGAAACGATTTTAAGCAATACAGCATTAATCCTTATCCAATTACGTACCTTAAATACATTGTCCATTTAATATACATCAGTATGGCCCTTTACAGCATGTAATTTAAATGAATATTTTTGAAGATATTACAGATTTAAAATGCAGGGACATAGCGGTTGCGTGTATCAGCATTGCACGCGTGCGAAGCCGGGGCGGGTCGCTAGTAATAATATAAGAACTGTTGAAAACGGTCGTAACAAAGCAACATTAGATATTAATGTGACTCGAAGGAAAGGTTAACTGCGTTGCAGAGGTATTAACTTTCCACATCAAAAAGTACTTATCTCTGTGGATATCACAAACCCAAGGGGAATTAGGAAAGCAAGAGAAACTGCGCAAACGGATAAGAATCTGTGTTGAACAAATTATGGTCGGCCCGGACCAAGTGTGAGGTGAAGGCAAACAGTATCAACTGATACAGGACTTTGCACTTGTAACAAGGTATCTTTAGTTATTGTTTTTTAAAGTGATACTACTTTACGGATCTACGTACTCGCGTTTATTTTGCACATTAATTTGTTTTACTGTTTTCTTTACCTTTATTTACCTTTAAGTTCCTCAGATTATCATATTCATCATGTATCAAATGCATCTGTAGCGTTCCGGAATCATCTATCAAAATTAAGAGTATCTCTAGTAATTCTTCAGTTTCTTCGATGTCTTCAAGACTTTCGAGGTTTTTAGGGCGCTTAATCGTTTTAAAATTTATAACTGTAATAGTGTCATAATAAATATACTTCCGAGTCTGCCGAGAAAGCGCTGGAAGGACGGTCTCGACTTTTGTATAAGATATTGGTGAGAGTCCGCCAAAGTACTAGACGTATGGAAAATTCTGGGGAGACCTTTGCTCAGCAACGGGACGATATAAGTTAAAATGTTTTTTGTTTTGTTTATATAATTTTAACGCAAATTTTGTTGCGAAACAAATTACAAAAACACAATGTTGAAAAAAATTTCACGAGCAGGATTTGAACCTGCACCCTTCTAACATAGCGGGTCAGGTGCTCTTCCAATTGAGCTATCGTGGTTCTAAAAATTCTGAAAATTCTTTGCCTTTGGCTTTCAAAGTAAAAAAGTAAATAGTGTTGAATATTTTCGGCGGGCTGGTTAGAACCACGATAGCTCAATTGGAAGAGCACCTGACCCGGTATGTTAGAAGGGTGCAGGTTCAAATCCTGCTCGTGAAATTTTTTTTCAACATTGTGTTTTTGATATAGGTTAATTTAAATGAAGGTATATTTTACATTTGACAAAACAGTTTTTCTTGATGAGAGAAAAATAGACTCTTTAGTGGCACTCTTACAAAAATATATCATATAATGTATTATCTTGTTGCTTATCTAATATATAAAATTCTCGTCACGGTGTACGTTATTAAACTCCTCTGAAACGGCTCGACCGATTTTCGTGAATCTTAGCGTGCATATCGGCTAGGGTGGAGAATCGGACAACATCTATTTTTCATCCCCCTAAAAGTTAAGGGTGGTCCACCCCTAAATTTTTTTAGATTTTTGAAATTTTTCCAATACAAAATGATTTGTTTGTAGTGTTGTCATGGAAACTGTCAAAGCGGTACGAAGTCCGCCGGGTCAGCTAGTTGTTATATAAATTATAACCAGCGTATCACGTCTTATCGTAAATCTCCCGGCAGACGTCTAGTTAACAAATTGTATTCCGCACTAACATCCAGTTAACACGACAGGCAACTCAGTGGCGGTTATTGAAAAGGCTAGTTTGAGTAGAAAGTGTTTCGACTCGGCTCTCTAACTATAGTTTAATGGTGCTAGCGTTTCCATTCAGCACTGTATTAATAGTGCTCATGTGTGCAGCGCATCCCGTCTTCGAGTGCTTTTCTACTGCAGAAATGTTTATATATATTAACGGGTAATTACAGTGCCTTGATCTCACCTGATGTTAAGTGATGATAAGGCCAATGATAACCCGGGATCCTCAACTAGTGAGGTACTGGCTATCTTATCTCTAGCTGCCGGAACACAACAATGCAACAAACATTGATGTTATTGCGACATATTAAGATAAGATGGTGGTAGCTAGAAAGGCGGACAAACAAGCCCTACCACCAACCAAACCGAGTACACAAACATGTATCCCCCGCTGGGAATCGAACCCGGGAACTCTGGGTCTAAACCGGTGGTCTTAGCCACTAGACCACAGAGGCGGTTTCTTGTTGCAGGGGCTTTGTCTTGACTAATTTTGTTTTTGTTACACAATGTAAAATAGAGGTTTTATTTGATTGGAACCTTAATGTCGTAACCTTAGGTTAATATATTGATTGTTTTATTTTATATATGTGTAGCATCTCTTTTGTTTTTGCACGCAGACAAAGTGCTTTTCATTGTGTCATCGTTACAATTTGTATGGAATCGAAAGACTTCAAGTTTTTCAATATAACGTTACGAGGAATACTCGGAACTTGGAAGTTTATATGACATTGTTTATTTTACTTGATAAATAAACGCTTGCATATTTGTCTACTAATGTTTCTAAAAGTGTTATTGACCTATGGAAATCTTTGCACTAGGTGATTGTTCAAACTTCGCCTCAATTTGTAAGTAACCCAATAAATATCTCTCAATTAAGCTAGCATGTTTGTTGTGACATTTACATCAACACATATAGTTTCTTACGAACATTTTCATTGCTAACCGAGTATTATTTAAGAGCCGATTAATTTTGTTAGCCAACATGTGTCACGACCATGATCGATCGCACTTCACAATTTAATAGCTAACGGGCTTGCGTAAGGTCGTAAGCCAACTAGCACTGGGCCAATTATAAACTTCAAAAGAGTTGTATTAGTGAAAAACGAAGTACTCCCCTCAGCCACAAAAAAAGGAGACCCAGAAGGCAAGCTTAATGCATACCGCGCACATAGACCGCTTGCACGGACACGGATCTCGTACCGATCGGGTCCGAACCCCTCGGATAATCTAGTAGGGCAGGGGACACGAACTAGTGCGTGATGCCTTTCCCTTCAGAAAACCTCCGAAGGTGATTCGTTTCACAGGGCTTGAGGAACCCTTTAAGGTTCTCGCCGCCCCCAAAAAAGCCTCGGTGAAGCTGAAATTGCAGTCTGAGAAAATCAGCAAACACTCTCCAAAAAAAACAGGAAACGGATTTCGGAACAGCTCGGCACACCCCGAGCGCAGCTGTTGCGAGATTCCGTGAGTTGTTTATGTGTGCGTTGCTCGAGCGCATTTGTATGAAGTTTAACTTCTGTAGTCTCCTTTTTTTGTGCCTTGTATATAAGTTATTTTAAGCTATTTATTGACAGTTGCGTCTCACCTGCCCCTAATTATATATAGGCAGGTGCCTTTTTAACTCGTTTTTGAAGCGCTTGCAAGATGTATCTTTTTGCTGTCTCAAGTGTGGGCTATTGTCTGCAAAAGAAAAAGTAATGACATTATAATTATACACAGCTGATGTAACGGTGTGTAATGTTGGATCTGAAGGTACGCGTTTAATTTATATGACATTAAGCTTCGTGCCTCCCTCCGGTCCGGCTGCTGTTGAAAGATAGTAATTAGGGATACCACTTTGGTCCTTAGCACGATCCATGCTGCGTCCTTTTTTATAGTTTGACAAGGTGTTTATAACAGCTAGTGGTCACCCAGTGGTCGAAATTCCGAGATGATTAAAATTACAATGTTTTATCCTGATTCGAACCTTTTACAAGGTCCGCGGGCACAAGGACTTTCATTTCAACGATTAGTGTTCACGTAAACATAAGAAAACAATAAGTGTTAAGCTTAGATAAATGATTGGTCTCTCGAGCGCGCGAGACCAATCATTTATCTAAGGTGCTAAGTTGTAATGGAAATATGTCGCCATAAAATCAATGTAAATAGCATTGTTGTATTTCGATAGTAAAGATAAGATGGCCAGTTCCTGAGTTGTTGAGGATTCTGGATGAATTGCGCTTCCACCTTCGACCTTATCATCACTTAACATCAGGTGTGATGAAGACCAAGTGCTTCCTGTAACAAATAATAAAAGAAAAAATAATAATAATTATAACATGGGCTAAGCGTTCATTACAGGCTGCCATAACTTCCATATATGAGTTTGTTAACTTATTTTCTTATTTGATAAACTATAATTCAACACATTAAAACAAAACTGTTCAAGTTCATAAGATAAACATAATGAAGACAGACAGCGCTTCGCGTTATTAATTAAATCGGTGTTCTCTTACGTAACGAGTGGAGATTATTCATTCATATGTGATAATTTAAACGAAAGCATATATGCTTTAACGTTTTGGACTATGAGACTATATAACAGTTACGTTATAACAAATCGATGAACGTGATTCCAATCAGTTGCGTAATAATGATACGTGTCAGAGATATGTTTAAAGCAATATTATTTACATACTTAATAAAAACAACACTATGTTCCTATCAACAAACTTCGTTTCAACAGCAAACCAGTATACAATATACTTATCTGTAACAGCAATTTCAAAAACATATGTGAGGTATAGGTATTGATATATCAATAAAATATAATATATGAGATCCTCCAATATCAATACACTTCTTTTTAACAAATGATTCTACTGCAAATACAATTAAAACTATATTTATGACGGCTATGATGAAATATCGAAATAATAAACTTGCCATACAAAGTTGATCAGCTGATCGAGTTAGTAAGTATGTGGACTAACTAGCTATAGGGTAGCGAAATTTTTAATTTGATTTTGCTATGGGTCTTAGAGAAAGTTGATGTAAGCGCATTCCATGCGTAATTGTCGACCTCTGAAGAACTTGCTATCATAACTGACAATGATTATTTACATATAATTTTACGCAAATATTGTTGCGAACATATTACAAATTGAAAAAAGCCACGATAGCATAGTTGGCAGTGCACCTGACCCGGCATGTCGGGTTCGAAGTGGAATTTTTGCAACAAAGTGTTGAAAAAATTTCAAAGTCAGTTCATTTTATTTCCATTGTCAGTTAATTTGAAAATTCTTTTTTCAAATTATTTGACAATGCTTTTTCGGCTAAATATAATTATATAACTTTATTTAAATTTTACTGGGTAACAATTAAAATGCAGGTGGTCTGCATTCGATTGTTGTTAAAGCCAAAAATCAACTGTTGACAGACCTGTCCTATTTTTAATGATTAAAGGAAAACAAAACTCGATCCCTTGTTCCTGTGAAAGAATGGTGCCACTCTAGTTTGAAATAATGTTAACATGACGGAAACAAACCGAGCCTATACTCTGTTTGTGGTACAGGTTTACTGTTTTATTTGCAAGCGTATACTCTGAAAAAATGGGTCAGGTATTATTTCATCATTTTATAACTATAAAATAAATGCAGTAAATACTACATTAGAAGACATTTGACATATCAAAATGACCTTAAATTTTCGAACTAACTTAATAAATAGTGACTATTTACTAATACAAAGAACTTAAAACTGAAAACCTTAAAAAATATTATATAATAACTAAAATATTATTATTAAAAGGAGTTCCTTTAGGCAAGGTTCTCTGTTTGTTAGTAAATAATAATAACTTTGTGCTGTATGTTTCTCACATTGCAAAATAAAACAAAATAATAAAATAAATCCGGAACAGTGACGCCCAAACCATTAACGGAAGGTGGGTACTATTAGTATTAAAGGGTAGAGATGGCACTTATTGCTTAAAATTAAGAAGGCACTTATTCTTTTCACTTATTTTGAAAAGCAACTGTTACTTATATGCTTATAATACTTTAAGGGCAATTAATGGCTTAAAAAGTGAACTGCTGTTTGATGCGTGCGCTTTTTTAGTAAGCAATAAGTTTCTCGTAAGTGAAACGCGTATTACGTTTGAAATTTTAAGTTATTTTAAGAGTTAAGACTATTCATCATTGAACGTTCCTTCGTACTTTTCAGGACTATGAGTGAAAAAGTAAAAAGCAAAAGTTACATCTGCGTAATAAATAAGTGACTTACTTGCTTTTCTTTGAAAAGCATGCTTAATTGATTGCTTTTTGCTTTTTTATCCACCTCTACAATGGGCATGACACAAATGGGCACAAGGGCCCACTTTCTTCCTTATGCAACCGCCCAACTTATGTCACTCGTAACGGAAGAGAGATTTTAACGACTTCGTTTAGGACCAAAGGGAGTTCTTTATTTTTCATTAGAAACTGAATGAGTATTTATTGAAATGAGAAACAAGCGGTAGTCTGATTGTGTAACTTATTATGGTATATTAGCATAACTATTACGACCTACGACAACCTACGTAGTTTTTCACTAAATCTTATTTTTTCACGTAGGGGACGGCAAAGGTATTTAGCTCAGCCTACGTCTACAGTTAAATTGTTTTTGGTTAATGATAATTGATGTTATGATGTTAATATTAAAGTTTGAAACTTGTAGAAGATCTATAAAAGTGGCTACTTTAAAAATATACACTGTTTGGCTCACAGATTCGTAAATAGAAATGTATTACATCAACTTAACGATGAAGCACAGATTAAATAATAGTTACTACGACGACGTGCTTAGGTTAAGTAGGTTAAGACGGTCTTATCGCTAAAACGATTTCCTTTCCTTTTTTTAGGTTAATATTTGTCCACATTAATATTTCTTATAAGTTTTTGATTCGTGAAATGGCAAGCCAGCAGGATTGAGGGAATTGCACTGTATCTTTGACTTTACACACGCTGTCAATAGATTTTGTAACATTTAAAATCACCGGGTACTTTTTCCATAATATTTTTTTTTTATCTCATTTACTGTCTCGTTTCTCGGTGATACTATAGCTCTCGAACAAAGCCAATAAAAATTTCTTTGTGCAAGATTTTCGATGGCGGGATATAATATATATTATTATACTCTTTATTTATTTTCTTTCTTAAAACTAGACATTTACAATATTTTAATATAAAAACAATAAAACATTATAAAAACCTAATTCTAGAGTACCACCAGCAGCGGGGCAGGGCCCAAGCTACCGGTGGTCAGGGCTGCAGAGTGAGGAACCTCCTGACAATACGTGCCGTGTCAAGGAGTACTGCTTTCTGAATCTGACCCTTGATCCAACCATCAAGCGAGAGAGAGATCAAGCGAGAGCCTCTTAAGATGTTGGTCGAGGCTCTTCGCTATCAGACCGTTCGCTGAAACGACTATCGGGACAATAATGGTTGAATCAACATCCCACATGGCGGTCACCTCGTGAGCTAAGTCAAGTTACTTACTGAGTTTGTCCTTCTCGGCTTTCACGAGGTTCTCATCATGAGGTATGGTGATATCAACCAGTATTGCCCGGCGCTGGGATCGGTCAACTACCACGATATCAGGCTTATTGGCGACAATAGTCCTGTCCGTAATGATAGAGCGATTGCATGACCATTTTCGAGTACTGGCGCAGGTGCATATTTATAGTACGGCACCTCCGATTCAACAAGGCCATATCCAAGAGCAAGTTTCTGGTGAAATATTCTGGCTACTTGGTTGTGTCTGTGCAAATACTCTCCGTTAGCAAGATGAAACTGAAACTGAAAAATGAACAACCAGAAATAATATGTCGGAGTAATTCTCCTGGATGGCGGCATGCCCGACAGATGTCGACCGTACCGTCCCTCATAATATATTTCCGGTAGTTATTCGTCTTGATTATTATTAAGCATAAAAAAAGTTTTTTTTTTTAGTATAGGTAGCCTATGTTACTCAGCGCTAATGTAGTATTTTAATGGTAAAAGATTTTATTAAATCGGTTCATTATTTTTTGTGTTTATTCGTTACAAACATACATACATACATACAAAAATACAAAGGTTTCCTCTTTATAATATTAGTATAGATTAACCGTTCGGAGACAATATTATTGTTTTCCATCCTGATGTTTCGAACCCGAGTCGAGTCGAGTCGAGTCCGTAGGTCTCCCTGTGACCATGGATTCCGCAAAGGTTTCGAAACGTCCGAATATAATAATATAAACCAATGTGTAACATAAACGCATTGTACCGAGATCCGTAAAATTTGTTTTATTTAAATATCTATTGTGATTATTACAATTGTGAGATCTACTTCGCCTACGTCCTGTATGCTGGATTAAGTCATGAATATGCTGAATAGTCTCATGGGTGGCACACAAATCATTGATTACTCATTGTGATTCTAATTATGATAATGTATGGAACCCACGCTTTCATCACACCCTACTGTAGATGCTATGGTGACTTACCACGGGTCAGCAACTGATTTTAGTTTTAGCAACAATTGAAAATCCTTCAATGAAAATTGTGTATATTTTGATGACGAGAATTGTGTCGAATATTGGGCTTTCAGTGTCGATCACTGGTTCCACTACTATACCACCAACCAATCCGAGTATTCTGTCATGTAACCCGTAACCTCTGCGTTTGCGTTCGGTGGTCTAACCACTAGAACTGAGATGCGTTTTAAAGTTTTTCTATCGCATGCTAACAGCCTATTCAATATGCAGTAGTCATGAATTCCAAATGACGTTAACAATGCCCATCGCTGATAATACCTTGTTTGTACGAATATTTGATTGAAGCACACTTCGGAATTTAAAATGTGTTGTCATTACAGTGCACTAATAGATTTGAACACTTGACATTTGATGCCTGTGTTGGGGCGCGATTTTAAAAACTTACAGAAGATTTTGTAATTAAATAGACAACGTATTACTCACTATTATATAAAATCACATAAAAAACAAACAATTTGTTTATTTATGTAAGTACCATATATATTTCCGTGCTCTGTATTAGGCAAATACCGTGAATTTCCAAAATATTCAATCTTTAAAAGTTCGATATCTCGTAGCAAGCTTCAAGTTGAAATTTACGGGGCCGGCTTATATTTAATAAAACTCGTATGATTACTTTCCCATTGCAGAAAATGGCTGCCTTTTAAATGCCAGCTGTAAGTTGTAACTCAAATTATGTTTCATTTATCGAGTAATCTTAATCGCTCCGTAGCCGGTTAGCGATTGCTATCACTAAAGGGATCCCCGCAAGGATATGTATGTATAGGATTCCACCCGCTACTATCATTACACTTAATTCTTCTTAACTTTCTGCCATCGAAGGCGAACTTGTATCTAAGACATCCGCCGATTATGCAACGCCTATTTTGTATGCATACGATTTTATAAATAGACGAAAAGGCAACGCCAGCATGGAGCAATCCCACGCAAACCAAACAAGTCCTGATAAGAAACTAATGGAGCTTGACCTGTTAAAAAAGGACAAGTAAAGCCTAAGTAAGTAGGAAAGAAAAAAGTTTGTACCAGAAAGTCCTAGCAGTGGTTTTTATAGGCTGACAATAAAGGTGATGAATTTCTAAGTATTGATGCTGCGTTGTTTTCACGCTGTACCAGTTGTCTTCGCGTCTGGACTCCATTTCTAATTAACATCAACAAATGGAGTCATTTGCCGTGCTAATTATATAAAAAATAATGTGTTTTATTTTCATATCTGCTTATATCCAATACTAAATTAAATAAGTATCGAAACCACCAGTATAAAATAAATCTAATTTTATGCACCAATTGTCATTAAGGTTGACACACTATACGGTTCTGTTGTTGTTGTATTGTATTCTTAATTGAAAGTAATACTGTTGTGTTCGGTTCCGCGGGTGATGAAACAATTATTGTCAAATTGTTGTTATCTCATCGCCATTTTGGTTGTTTTACTTCTTTCCAAATGGGTATCATACAATTTGACCCGAGTAATACGATTCGGACTCAATTGAGTCTAATCAATTATATCATATGGTGGAACTTTTATTATATTTGTACCTTGCTAAGACAATTATATAACACTTGAAGACAGCGACTGTCTCAGGCGGGTGGGACTCGAACGGACAACCTTTCACGGTATCAAGACGTTGTTTTTGTATAAAATTTTTCAATCGCTTGTTTCTCATGCTGTTAGCAAGCTTTTGTTTCATTAATGTCTCATAATATATCTGAAACAGGTATATTTAAGTATAAAGATACATCTTTTTTATAGGTGGAACAATGTTTTTTAGAATTCATAAGTACAAATGTTATATAGGTACAAAATGTTTAATACAAATTAAAATTTGTAGAAAGAAAGCTTTAAAAAATCCCATTTTTGTAAACCATCAGACTACTACTTACTGAAAACGAATAAAACAAATTAGCAATCAACAATGATTACAATCCAAGTGGTATGCAACTTGGAAAGTTATCTGATGACTAAGCAGAGATTTTCGCAACCCATGATGCTATCGACCTTCTACCAAATCCGATAGACTCCTTTGTTCTCAAGACAGAATGGTGACATGAGGATGCCTGCCGCATATTTATTAGCGGGGACTTCACACGACTAACATAGTGTCGACACGTGGCTTTGCATAATGCACTATAATAAGAATTCACTTGTCTCTTGTTTTAACAATATAAACAATGATCATGACATCCAATTTTACCAAACAATGCAATGTTTTTTGGCAATTTTTTGTGGCTTCAGCTGAACTTTGCACGTGTCTTTGAAGCAACAGCAAGTCTTTGTTTTAGAATTTAGGATAGTAGCATAATAAGGAATGAAGTAACTGATAGCTGATAATTCTGCTGACGTGAAATACTAACAACTGTGTATCACACGGCCGCAAAACGAACAGGCATATTTTGCAATATCAAAATTTTAGCAATTTTATTATAAACGGTGCCAGTAAATCTTCCAACACCTAGCGAAGCCTCTTTATTGGTTGGTCACGACGACAGATGCTGTCTTTAAGATATACTTCATAGAAATATATATGGTACCTACAGAGCTTTTGTTTTCAAGAGTAGAATTTTGTGATAATACGCAAGTAGGTAAGGTGATAACAGTACAAATCGCTCAAATATTGCTAACTTTTTAAAGAAAATTTTAATAATCCATTAGTATTTTGAACAAGGCACTGCTTATATCAGAGCTAATTACAATTTAATATTGTGCTAAATCGCTGGTGTTAAGTATTATGTTATTTCTTTTCAGGGCAGATAAATCGTATTTTGTTGGGACCACGATTCTATTATTAAAGTTTACTCTGGACCTTGGAATGCCTTTAGACTTTCTAAGACTTGCTTTAATTATATCGACCGCTTTGATCCTTCTGACCCATTCATAATGGCATAATATTACCTTTGATCTACGATAAGCTTATTTGGAAGCTCGACAATCGTGAATTATATCCGGCTCATTTATGTGGTTTATTGTTGAAAAAAAATGGGCAAGATAACATTTGCTTGCAAATATAGTTAACAATTTGTTAAGTAAAGTATATTTAATGTTTATAAACACAACTGCCAAAGTTAATACATTGCCCTAAACGCATTTGTGCTTGGTTATGTTGAGTGACATCCCGACATCAACTCATTAGTCACTATAGAGCTTTCCATCCTTTGCATCATCCTTCTAACAAACACTCAATCTAATCTTTAAATCTTGAAAGGCAAGGGTTAAAATCAACTGCACCCATCTTCTCCGGTAATTCGTAGCGATATTAACATCTGCAACATATTGTTTTGTGACCACTCTATTGCGTTGGTGTTAAGGTTGGTTTTGTCGTGTGCCTCATACCGGATGCCTAGCTTGGGAGCTGGCGGATGCGGCACCGTAGTGATAGTTGCATTTCTGCACATCTCACATTTGAAGTGGGCTTTCTTCTTTTTGCTCTAACTGTAGTTGGCACTTGGTACACTTGTGAGGTCATTAGACTATTGCACTTTACGAACGCTGCTAGAATTGGTCGACTATCGATATCGGATAGCACAATAATTTAAAAAATTTATTGAGCATAAAATTAATGTGAACGATAATGGGAAGCTGAAAAAAATCTAAACGTTATATTTATTAAAACAACGAGTGCGAAAATGATGATGTGATTTACATGTAAAATGATCGCAAAAAAACGCTTCAACACTTTGTAATGGCGCCAATGAGCTTTCGGTAGTCAAACGACTAAATGACACCTAATGACACTGTGAAGAATAAATGTCAGAATATTTTAATACTAGTTGTAGACCCGCGCTATTGTGTCGGGGGCCCAGACCCACCGCGTTGCATCGTCGTGTCGTCCGAATGCGCTAGTAGTATTAGCTTAGCGTTTTCTCTGGTTTTTTTTAAGGGTCATAGCGTTATGTTAAATAGCCTATAGCCTTCCAAAAATTGGGCTAACAAATGCAAAAATATATTTTCTAATAATAGTAATTCTAGAGATTAGCGCGTTCAAACAAAAAACAAATTTGGTAAAGATAATGCGTGTAATATTTAAACAATTACAGTTTGCCACAAATACGCTAGGCTATACATAAAACAAAAGAAATATAAAAAGTGGACACAGAAACTGTAGTCCAACACGATACTTAAATGCTTATGCGCAAGGCCTATACGAGTCGGTGACCTAATTGAAATGCTAATACATTAGTACATAATTAAACTATCGGTCTAGGTAACGCTGCATATGTACACTAGCATTAGGTACAGCAAAGAACGTATATAATTTCAAATTCAAATTCAAATTCAACTAATTTATTTCGGAGCGTAGTCCATATTGAGTTAGTGACAATAATTACTTAAATAAGTTTTAGAAATACAGTTAATATTATTATTGTATTTGTACATTATATTTTATTAATAAATTACTCATATCATCATCATCATCATCATCATCATCATCTCATTTATGTCCCCACTGCTGGGGCACGAGCCTTCCCTATGGATGGATAGGGAGAACGGGCCATAAACCATCACGCGGGCCCAGTGCGGATTGGTGATTGTTAACGACTGCTAATGCACCCGGGACCTACGGCTTAACGTGCCTTCCGAAACACGGAGGAGCTCGAGATGATAAGTTTTTGGTCACCCATCCGATGACCGGCAAAAGTTGCTTAACCTCAGCACTCGCTGACCGGGCGCGTTAACACTGCGCCATCGAGCTCCTCAAATTATATGATTACATTATATTTATAACATAATTATATCATATTAAATTAAATTATATTATTATGTAAATTTATTTATTTGGGCGCGTGTTGAGCTGCATCCATCTGTAGGAGCGGAGAGTCCCACCTATCTGAGAAAACTTTCGCGATGGATGCCGTTAGTGCTACCGCGAAGTCTGGCCAAATAATAACTGGTTCACTAGACTAAATTAGAGTTTATTGTTTCTGGAATTATTTTTTATGGATCTTTTTTTTTTTGTTTCAGACGCAAAGAATGGAGGGTGGTGCCGCTGAAATAAGCAGGAAACTGCGAGTTGATCAGGTAGCTATAACAAATTCAGCATTGCTTTATAAATTAGTCGTACTATAATTCTTACAAAATCTATCCTAATATTGTAATATTGAAATTAAAAATTATAGAATAAAATGTACTTAAAATAGGTTCAGGTATTATTGTATACATTTATTTATTAAAGTACACAGAATAGACCGGTAGGTTTAAACCATTAAATTGTTTATATTACGATTGTTGCTAAATCCTTATGCAAAAAATATGTGTAGGTATAAACCACGTAAATACTACATATCTCACTGCGTAGCATATCTAGTTGGAACTTGAAATCGATGTATCACTAAAAAGCCCAGCCCGCATAGATTGAATAGACCAACCGAGCGAGTAAGTACGTTTCATTGATATTAATTACCATTATTACAAACAACTGTTGCAACATGCAAATCAATTGTGCGCGCAGTTACATTGAAAATTTCATAGTGATTTTGCATTCTGACTTGCTGATTGTCAATATGTCCGTTCGATAAGGTTTGAACATTGTCACACAAAAAAAGGAGATTGCCGAAGGTAAGCTACATACATGACGCGCTCGAGCAACGCACACATAGACACGTCTCACGGACAAGGAATCTCCCAATCCGTTGGGAACAGCTCGCAACAGTCCGAGGGCCTGGTGCAATTATTTTAGACATTCGATCACGTTAAAATTTAGCTATACGAATTTTACTTTTCGTAAATGCAATTGAATGAATACGGATACTAAACAAAACTCACACTAGGCAATTTTTTTTAATTTTGTTTATATAATTTTAACGCAAATTTTGTTGCGAAACAAATTACAAAAACACAAATGTTGAAAAAATTTCCACGAGCAGGATTTGAACCTGCACCCTTCTGACATACCGGGTCAGGTGCTCTTCCAATTGAGCTATCGTGGTTCTAACCAGCCCACCGAAATTATTCAACACTATTTTTTTTACTTTGGAAGCCAAAGGCGCCCATTCAATGTCAACAACTACCGTCATTAACATCTGATCATAATATTTTTACAAATACTAAAGATCAGTTAAGAAGTAGGCAAGCTATTTATAAAATGTTTTTGTTTTGTTTATATAATTTTAACGCAAATTTCACTCTCTCTCTCACTCTGAGCACACGATTCAGATTTTGCTAGATCCCGTTTCCGTGGGAAGGCTATACGTGTGCGTTGTGCGATAGCGTCATGTACGAAGCTTACTCACTGCAGTTACCTTATTTTGTGAGTGACAGTTCCAATCGTGGGGCGCGCTGTGTGATTGATGATGTGTTTGCTGGACTTAAATATAATAACAGACGCAGGTTGATTTCACAATAAGTTAATTCAAAAGGTACACCAAGACAACTATTCCTTTTCGCATTTTCTTGTCCGCCAACAAATTTTGTGCGGTGGAGTAACAGTTTGCGTTTTAAAATATGAAATTCAAGGTATTTATTGTTTAAATCTATAGATTAGTTTATGTCGAAATTAATATCATCCGTTTCGTCTCAAAAACCAGTCCCTTGGTCCCCATTGTTTTTTCTCTACCTAATAAGTAGTCATCCGACCAATTTCTAGTGTTTACTTTATTATACCTAGGCTTCGTTATAAGTCAGGTTACTTCAAAAAGTATTTGTGTAAAATTCCGTCACACATTTTTATAATTTCATAGTGCCTTGGGCACTGTCAATGTATTGGCACTATGATCATCATCATCAGTAATCATCACCAACTCATTTTGTCCTCACTGTTGGGGTATGAGCTTTCCCTACGGATGGAAACACCACAGGGAGAGCGGGCCATAATCCAACACGCGGGTCAGTGCAGATTGGTGGTTGTTAACGACTGTTAATGCAGCCCAGACCAACTTTACGTGCCTTCTGAAGCACGGAGGAAGCTCGAGATGATAAATTATTTGGTCACCTATCCAATGCCCTGCCTTTGAGAAAGTGGCTGGACTTCAGCAATTCCTGACCAAGCGCGTGAACTACTACGCCATCGGGCTCCTCTATTGGCACCACAATTAACTTAAGTCCTTTAATATAAGGTAGTGACTAACAAACTAATGAAATAATTCAACAGTGCCTCGTGAAGAGATAAGGATTTTTTGAGATACAGTATGTAGGAAGCAGACGTACAAGAGTCACCGTGACATTGTTTAGTGATTTCTCTCACATTTCCAGTTTGTCGGAGGCTCGCGCATAAATGTCTATCTGATGGTACGTACGGACAATGTGCTTAAGTTAAAACGTTTGTTCACATCTGACCAACTTACTCGCACTAAATTCTAGGAATGCTTTTAACGTTTGCCTTGTACAACAAAGTGACTTTGAATGGAGGTGAAGACAATGTTTGTGCTGCTTATGGGACAATATCGTTTTGACAGATGCTAAGAAGTTTCTCTATTAAAAAATAATTGTAAAAAAAACAATAAACAATATTTGCGTAAAATCTTTATATATATAAATCTTTTTTTTTTTGTTGACCCAGGGGAAAAACCTGCTTACAGATTCAACCTTGCGGAAGATCCGGGGTTGGCCTTGTCTTACCCGGTAAATAACCCCTGGGGATGCCTTTTGCATGCAGGGCTACGAAGGCAAACGGACCGTCGCCTCCCGTGGGAGGAGGCGACGTTGGCGTTACTCACTCAGAGTGCACGCCGCGGTGAATACGGCGCGCCCCCTAGTGGGGCGCGCTCAAACTGCAGTGAAGCTGCATATGTCTGATTATATTGCTGACTTAACTGAGTGTCGAAGAGTCCTGTGCCGCAAGTAGGCAATCCAGGTCACGTGACAACTGATTGGGAGGTCGGGACTATAGTCCACTGCCTTTTGAATGAGAGGGTTTGAGTGACTCTCCGAAGCTTCGAAGAATCGCTCCGCGACCGTACGGAGGTGCTGTTGCAACGTTAGAAGTTTGAAATGTCGATGCAGGTCTGTGCGTGTGTATGTTATTGAACTCCATCTAAACGGCAGGACCGATTTAGATGAAATTTGTAGCTGTATCTCATGAACCGTGACCGTGAGACAGTTGAAATTTTCACAGATGATGTATTTTCTAAAAAACAGAATAAAATTAATATTTAAGGGGGCTCCTATACAATAAACGTGATTTGTTTGCCGTCTTTATAGATAATGGCAGATAATGGTTCGTGCGCGAGTCCGACTCGCACTTGGCCGGTTTTTGTTATTCAAAGTCACTGGTAACTTATTGTTGACACCGAAAATTCTCGAACGGTATGTATGATAATGAAATGGTAAAAAAAAATAGTGCATTCGATGCATAGTTCGGTGCATAGTGCATGCAATAGTGCAGTTCGCAGTGACATGAAGCATTTTTAATTTCAAGATCACCGGAGAGATCCAAAAGTCGCCCCCCCCCAGACTGTTACGTCCGCCAGCGTCATCATTACGTGTATTAGCATCATCCAAAATATTTCATTTTGTCTTCGGTCAAAGATTCCGATCGAATTAGTCACAATCGCGATTGAAAATTGCCGCTTTCCGTCGCGTCGTCGGCGTCGTCGGTCGTGTCTCGTGTCTCGCACGTCGCCGGTAATCGGGCAGCCGGTACCTGCACGGAACCGGATCTGAACTGTCGTCATGGTGCATGCGGCCGACGAACGGTATACATCACGGAGCATGTGACGGTTAAGGAGACGATCTATGATACGAGCACAGTCTATACTATAACTTCTGTGGTATGAGTGTAGAAACGTCTCGGTAGAATGGGGAGAATCATGCTGAAGTTTTTTCCGTGTGATAAGAGACTTTAAAGTTATAGGTATACAAACTTAAAAGTTAGAAATGTAACTAAGTAGTTACTTAGTTAAAAGATTTGTCACAGAATCTTGTTGAGTGTAACTACACTTTTACGGTCCATGCTGCTCGCCTGTGGAATGCTTTGCCTGTGTCTGTAAGACGTGCGAAGTCTCTACAAAGTTTTATCATTGTAATCCTACCGTTAGTCCACTAGGTACTTATTTTTTGTTTTTAAATGGTATGTATATATGTATGTAAGATATATGTATGTGTGTATATATGTGTATGTATGTTTATGTCATAAATTATAACTGTACACTTTTTCAACGCCTCCATCTTATTTATTAACAATCCTCTCCATCCCTAGGTCGCCTGGATGATATCGCTTTTAGTGATAAGGCCGCCCTTTGTACGACTTCAATTTTTATTTTTATTTCTTTGTTAGCATGTACCTATGTGTTTTTATTTTTATGTGTACAATAAAGTATTTTATTCTATTCTATTCCAAGTAATGTAAGGAATGTTCTTTACAAACGGAGATCTAATCGGTTGGTTTGTAGAAATATATGTACTACTCGTAGACTTGTGAGAAACTAAAAAGTCTTCAATACTCAATATTTATATTTCATCACAACATTTATTATTATTATTATTTACTAAGTTTTAAATCTAATTTCGTTTTTTTATTAGTTTCTGTCGGGCACAGCAACTTTTAAAAGTTTTAAAGCGAAGCGTTACATTTACGCCAGCTCTATTTAATTATTTTTTAACTTATACACGTAACAAATCAATTCTGTAATTCATAAAAAATTAATCTGACTTTAATACAATTTTTAATTATCTGCCCTAAATTTAACTTGTTACATTACATTCAACATGGAAGGGGCATATGCCCCGAGCCCACCACACCCGATGTTCTATGTAGCACAATACCTTTTCGCTTTTGCTAAATGGTTTCCGGGCACTTGCCCTTAATGGCCGAGTGGACAGGTGATCAGGTTTGACGTGTTCCTCAGTGGAGCATTGGGTTAAAGTTGCCGAAGCCTTTGGCAGTTCGCAGTCGCTATGTGCCTTTTGGGAGAGGGGATGATAAATCACCTTTGTTCTTAGAATACTCAATTGGTATACTTTCATTATGACGCGGACATCTTACGGTTAATTTAACTTTCACTCCTATTATTTTTGAGTTTCAGAATAGGTAAGTAACACAAAGTATTAAAAATTTAACCCCATTGTCCACCGTACCCCACAAAACAAATGTCTATCAAAAAGTTCTTCGCTTTCGGAAACTGCCTATTTTGATAGTAAATGAGGTACCGAGGTCTAATGAATCATTAAATGGTCATTGGAATGGATTATTATAGCTAATATCATATTTTTTTATTTTTTTTATTGAATTGTAAGTATTTAAAACTTTAGAAAAACTGCCAACTTATAAATTGCATAAAATTTGTCCAATGAATATGCTTGGTAACCACCTACACTATTCGTGCCTTACTTGACTCTCTATTTGTTTTAACATTATACATAGTATGTCAATAATTGACATTCTCTAATAACATTCATATAATATGAGGAAAAATTCGCCATAAAGTAGTAAGCATACTTTAATAACGTGTCAGTATATTAATATCCAAAAGCCAATTCGTCTTTATTTTGAATACCAAACGAAATATAACCCACCATTATCTCCATTCATAAAATACCGAACACAACTAATACCTTATGATTTTCGACAGGTCAAACTGGGAGGTTTTAGACAATTTTGATCTTTACTCCTTTAAATATAAACACTGAATGAGGTTTGTTGCTGACGTAACCTCGAAAGGTGGTAGAAAAAATAGGCACCTCCCCATTCTTGTAAGGACCCGTGCTATGAATATTCCCGGACCGGTTTTTAAACGGGCTCATTCAAGGAACGCACATAAAAACTTCGTGGTGTCTCACGGACGGCGGGCGACGTATTTTTTTACTCTTTTTAAATCTTAACATAACAAGCCTTTTAAGTTTTTTATGTTCCCATTCTTTAGGTGTGTCAAAGAAGGCAAGGAGTTTGGATTACATCACAAAATTGCAGTATTTTCTAGTTTAAGAGCGGATGTCGACATCCGAATATATTTATACTGTATTATAGATTGCATAAAGGCTTAGCATTAAGACGGTTATCCATTAGGTATCTATAAGTCTGTACAAATAAACGAAAGTGGTTGTAATTGATAACATCAATAACTTATTACACGGACGCTGCCTGCTTAAAATTCTATCTGATTTTATGCTGAGTTTAGTAGAAAATACAGCTTGAAGTAGGAAACATAACAAAACACTTTTAGGTCGAACAAATGCCTTATCTCTAGGTAATTTTGATTTGGCATAAATGTTAAACCTTCTACCAATCTCAATCAATCTTCTATCAATCTAAGTCTGGTTACACGAGGACAGTCAAAACTGACAACTAAGAGTGTCCAGATTTTTGAGATACCCAAAGTCAATTAGCCGGTGCCTAGTTACCTGAAACCCAGACCTACTTCGGTAAGGTAGATATGGTTTTAAGCGTCTGAGTTTTAGAACCTAAGCACAATACAGTCACTGAGTCATAGACCTTTTTGTCTCTAGTTTAAAGTTGTGTTGATAGTATTGTTCAAGATTTTGTTCCTTCTTATTTTTGGGACAAAGAAACGATTTTTATTTATTTATCGTGACAAGGTTGTCTTAGTCACACTGTCATTAAGCATTCCTAGCAATGATCTTACTGGTGTGTCATTCATCTAGCTAAATGTTAGTAATTTTATGTAAAGATAAATAACTAATATTAAGACGTATTTATTCTCAGGTGTATATGCGTCATGATCAGCAACCATCATACCACACTGTTATGTGTATCTAGCTGGTAGTCCTTCTTATAGATCACATGGAATATCAGGCCACATAATGACGAGCGATCGTTGCGATCGTGGAAAAACGTTTATATCGTGGGAGGTAAGGCCCCCCTGTGATCTTCCTATCAATGATTTTATGAAGAACGTTTCCATACGTTACTTCGATAACGCCCCCCACCACCCTAGCCCGCTTGTTGTGGCAGCCGCCAACTATAATGTTGGAGGCCTTCCACCAACAAGACGGTACATATCTAGACGTCCTAAACACGTCCTAGATGATCCCGGCGATCCCATAACAGTTGCGAGCGCCTCCCCGCCCGATATGCCACTATACATTTACAGAATACACTAAACATGCACACTAGTTTAGGCCCAAGACACCGTACTCGTATAACTAGGGTACGACGGACGCTCTATACCAGATACAGACATGTACCTGGGTGCTTCACCCTCTCAATCCGAACGCGATTCCAATACCAATCCGATACTCAAGAGTTGCGTTTCAAGAGTACGGACTGGGATTTGACAACATATAACATTGCTATTGGATTTGATTGAAATTGAGATAGGGATTACGTTCAAGAGTAAGCCTGCAGGTCAATCTGAGTCCAGTCGATCTTAACCTTAAGATATACCCAAAATTATGGTTTATTGCAATTTAGGTACCATAGTACCATAAGTTTCCTTCGAATAAGCTCCTCCGCAAAAAGCGGAATCTAAAATAAAACATCGCAAAGAATAAATAACAGGTTAACATAAATTTACGAACCGATAAAAGTTAACACATTGAACGGCAGGCTCTTTGACCCTTAGCTTTGGGAAAGTGGTCACATGTAGGGCGTGGGCTACTTTGGGCAGTTCGCGTGGGCGGGACACCTGCGAAGCTTGCTTGAGGCGGGATTTTTAGGGATGCCAACTTCTTTAAAACATTATTTTAATCATAGTTTTGAAAATAAATTTGAAAATAACATGAGTGTGGTTATAGGTACGGTACACTCCATTTAAATAATACATAATGGAGTATTAATGTTTATTTATTTACGTTTACTATTTTTTTAGTGGAAACTTTACTGATTTCTGTGGATTTTTTGATGTACCTTTTTTGTACTTAAAAAATGTTTTGTTTCCCAATAAAATAAAATAAATTTATTTTTTATTGCAACTTTTTTGTTTTGTAGTTTCCAATTTTTCTTCGCAGCTTAATGACGGCCTGAATGAATATCAAATATTCAAAATATTTGGAGGCGATTTAAAATAGAGTTAAGTTTATTTTTATAAAGATATTTTAATTTTAACTTTGACTATGAGATAATGGTTGGTAATGAAAATTGAGTTTTGAGCATACTCAAAACTCAGGCAGGCATACCTTTGCATCATCTTTGCATTGAAAAGCGCTCCTACCAGACGTCTGTTACTGCACTTCCACAAACAGATCAAGCACTAGTTTTTTGGAGTTTGAAACTTCAATTTTGTCTATCATAATTGATAACGTAAATTTGTAGCTTTTTGAAAATCGGCTCGGTTAATCTTAAACAAGGCATTTGATGATAAATACATATATCTTATTTAATAGTAGAATCTGTATTTTACTGTTGACAACCCTGTCTGGAACACGTCCGGTGACTATGTCATAGACGTAGAGACAGTGGGTCAGCAATATTGAAAATGAAAGCGTGTTGTCAATCATATACTTAAATAAATAAATGTACGGCTATTAGGCGCATGATTTATCGATCGGAGATGACGAAGCGATTGTTAGACGTTTTTTAAATCGAGATTCTACTATATCGGTACGGCAGCAGCGAAAGTACCTTCCTGAACACTTTAGATTAATGTCAAAAAGATGGCAAGCGCCTGTTAAATTCTTTCTTGTTTAAGTACCAAAGTGTGCAGCGGCACAATGATTGTCCCGAAAAACTTATGGGGCCGTTCCCAGACCTTCGCGAATCTATTTCCAACATTTCACGACTACCCTGTTGTGGGAAAGAAAAATAATATATAATATTTTAATTTTAAATGTCGTGAAAGACTTGGGGAACTAATGTATGAAATTACAACTTTTGAGAACATAAAGATTTATTTTATATTAGACCGCTCGGCAAAAGTAGTGTAGGACGCCCTCAGAATAGGTGGAGCGGAGATCTTCGCAAGGTGGCTGGCAAGAGCTGGATGAGAGTTACCGCGGATCGTGCTCAGTTTCGTGCACTTGGAGAGGTCTATGTCCAGCAGTGGACGTGTATAGGCTGATGATGATGATGATCATGATAAAGATTTGGAAATCTTGAAATTATCCAACTTAAAGCAATGATGCGACTCCATCGACTATTATTCGATTAATATATTATTTGTTATTTTACCTGAGCATACCTATATAGTTACTAACTATAGTTTGTGTAAAATCTAACAGTCGCTGTCGTCCCGTGCCAACCGATAGGTCGTTTCGCATAATTGAAACGTTATTTATGTTGTAATGGTCCCGCGATCGTCCCAATCTCAACTCCCAATCTCCATAAAACAACTTTAAAGATATAAAACCGTTTAAAAATGCGTATACGCAGCGATTAAGTTTAACGATGTCTTCGCGCGTGTCGATTATTATTGTATGCATGCTATGCTATTCGTTTCCATTTCCACTGTTGCGTCATATCAAGATAGCTATGAATGGGTTCCTGTTTAAACTACTTTAAAGTTGTATTACTCAGTCTTGTGCTTTGTTATACAGTTTTTGCTTGCAGGGCCTGCTTATGACTTTTCTTTTTTAATGTGCAATTATATCGATTTTAGTAACTTACACTTATCAGTGCATCTATCAGCAGTCGTTCCTTATTCGAAGTCAATCATTTAAATTATTACGTTCTTCTGATGAACATACGTCTCGACGATTTCCTGAGGTCATGGGTTAAATTCTCGAGTCGGGCAAATCGTCGAGTCGTATTTTTCGATGCGTAGCCCGGGTTTGTGATCACTATACCGCATCTGGCAAGTTTGTTGATTATTCAGTAATGGAGGTCTTTGCCCAGCTGTGTAGGTGTAAAACAAGGCAGGGCTAAGACTTTAAACTCACTACCTCACTAAAAAATCACTACCATTAATTAAAGACGTCCCCGTTTTTGAGACAAAACACAGTTTTTACAATAAAACAAAAAAAAAACTGTAACTGCAATTCTTTACCACGAAGGCGCTTTTTGTTTCGGATTAACCGAACTTGTGATTGATAGTTACAACCGGTTGATAAAAGGAAACGAGTCGATCCTCTCGAGTTGTGTAATCGGATAATCGTGTCGTGTATAATCGATTCGAAACATCTGTGCCCGATGGTGCAGCCTCCGGTGAAAGTTGGTCACTTGTTGCGGCTTTTGGTAGTGCAGTGCAACCTACTTATCGCAGAGGCATCCACACCTGCTTATTTATATATTCATCGTCATCGTAATCAGCCCACATCAGTCCACTGCTGGACATAGGCCTCCCCAATGCATGCCACTGAGCCTGATTTTAGGCTATTCTCATCCAACCGCTGCCAGCCCGTAAATATATTATCGTCGCTCCACCGCCGGAGGGCGTCCTACACTATATATATAGTATTTTTTATATATTAATCGGGGTTATTGTACACACGATTAAGTAAGAATTTGTTATTGGTTTGTAATAATGAATATTTATGAGTTGATTCAAACGTTTGAACTTTCTTCATTTATCACATTATTGCGTAAACAGGAGGTATACGACTTTTTATTAGCTATTTAAAAATTTGCAGATTTATTTATGAGCAATCAATCGAAAAGAAATTAGTAGAAAGTAGAAATTAGAGCGTCAAATTAATTTTATTACCTAAATGTTAAAATTTAAAAAATAACGACTATAAATTAAATTAAAAAATAAAAATCTCTTTGTTAAACAACAATATTATTTAATTGCCAAACAAGCCCTAAACATTTGCTTATCTATGGGTCTATAAATAAGGAAATTAGCATAAACCGACAAGTCATGTATGCGCCGGCGCCGCGGCGCCGGTAGTGAACGGTCGACAGGTCAGAGGCGACGCACGCGCAGTACTAACAGTATTAGCACCCAATGTTATGGCGGCTGCTACGTAACTGGACAATACCGTAAATGGTAAATGTGCTTTCAAATTGTAAAATGCAATGTAATGTATGTACTACATTGATTTTAAATAAATATAAGAATTATGTAAAATATGAATATTACGCGAACGAAACAATGATGTGTGTGTTACTACACTAAAAAATATCGGCATAAGAATTCTTTCGTTCTTTTAGCGATTTTTTTTAGGTACCTACATTGTACATACTTTGCACACCTTTATGATATGTCATTCACAAATCTCGCAAACTCCTAACAGTGACTCCTTTTTTTATACAAGGAGAAATTCATCTTACGAATACCATCGGCCCTGGAAAAGCTGAAGGCTTCAGGAGAAGGGCATAGCCACTAAAACTCCTTGTACCATCCCATCACATGTCGCGAGTGAGTGATTATCAGTAAGCGAGATCGAATTGTAAATAAAACTCTCATCAGACGGACTCAGCACTGTGCGCCAGCAGATAATGCAGCTAGAATCAGCAGCTAGAATATATTCAGGAATTATCAGTTCCAAAAGAGCCTTTCTTCTTCACTCCTCTTTTACAGTCAGGAAGAACATATCTGGCACTTTCCTAAATCCCAAATGTCAAAATCAGGCAACTAAGACACGATCAAGGAAGTTTTAAAATAGCAGAATCGAGCCGGTGGAGTGATGTTTGGCAATATGATAATTGTCATATCAATATTTATATTTGCAAAAGCTCCTTCTAGTTTGTGACTTAAAAAAATCTTATGGACTGGAGTAAATATCGTCACTTGCATATATTACTACTTCACTCACTTGTATATTGTCTTAACTGACATTTAGGTGATTTTGAGTTACAGTCATATTCGCAATAAGAATAGTAGATGTTTTTTTTAAATAAACGGAAGAGTTTTATTAAAGAATATAAGTATGTTTATAATAACGTAGCACCGGCATCGATACGTTCCAGTAATTGAACTTAAAACTGGAAAGTGAAGTAACTCGCGTAGCTAATTCAGCTTGTAATAACTGTAATAATGATTCTGAGAGCTGTTTTTTTCGCCTTGTTACAGCGGTACCTGTAATCAAAATTATTTATTTATTAGTTACTTCGCATGTCGATGTCGTTGCAAGGTGGTCGATGATTTTAGATTTAACGAATTTGTACATAATAAAACATGAACAGAACAGTAAAGAAACCCTAAAAAGTGCAATGCAATTTTAACATTAAGGTAACGAATACGAATAAATGTGTTCGCTAAATTCTCATATCTTTGTATCTGCCAACAATGCTCTAAAAACTATGAAGCTGCTCAAAACATTCGCAAATGTCAATTTAAGTAAACTTTTGACGCTGACGTACAGAGTAGACCATGAATCTGTTGAAGTAGACTTACGAACCGATGACATTGTGACATTCTTAAGAGCTATTTGTTGCCTTTTCCATGGACTAATTAAAACTCCTTGCCTAAACTGAATAAATGAATTTGAATTTGGAATTTGGAATTTTGGCGTACCAACCAACTGACGCTACAAAAACAGGTAATTGCTTTGATCAATAATACGAGTAGTACGATAAGCGCTTCAAAACCCATCCGAGAAATTACACCACAAACACTATAAACTTATGTGATTTTATTTCAAGTTGGGACGGTCGATAACAAATAAATAAACTTTCGTACACTTACACCAATTATCTAGCCTAAGAGAAGCTTCGTTATGAAACTCGTTAAATGGTTACTACTTACACAACGGATAAACATCCTTAAAATACTTAAAAACATACTTATTATACATAGAAAACACCCAGACCCGAGACAGTTTAGAAAAACAATAATTTCTAAATTGCCCAACCGGGGATCGAACCCGGGACCTCAGAGATGGCGACACCATGAAAACCGGTGTACAAACCACTCGACCAAAGAGGTCGTCACAGTATTAAGTACAAATATTTGACAAACTTAATTAACCTTTATATTCGAGATTTTAGGTTTTTAATAAGCTTTTGATACTGTCAACATTATGTAAGAAGATAATGTAGGTAAAAGGTTTCACTTTGATCTAGCACTATTATTGATTAAAGGCTGCTGGTGATGACGATATAAGTAGAATGACACGTTAACATTGTTGTACGCTTCCGAAATCGTGTTTTTAAGTTAAAAGTTGTGATATTAAATTGTAGAATGGACGCATTAAAGTCCTCGAACGAGTTTACGGCCTATGGGAACTGGGCCAACTAAACGAGATCTGAGCCTATTCGTTTGACGGACCGCTGCCTGCACAAATTGGTCGGCGCAAGGACAGAACGCTATCGACATTCATTAGTGCATTGATATCGATCTATCCGAGCTAGATGTCGTCACATGTAGACACTACACTATTATATTTTATTTAAAGCTTTTTTTGAACATATAAATCAAATTCGCTCAGCAGTGTGCATGGAATGGTATGTAGAATACCAGAAGTAAAAATAGAAACAGAACAAATAATGCTTTAATTGGCACATTATAAAAAAATAAGAAAAAGAAAGAGAATTTGATGCTAAAATGGCGATGTTAGCCTATCCGAACGTTTAGTGATCAAGTCATCCTTTTCTGTTTAATTTCTTTCAAATGAATCGCGAAGTGAAGTAGATTATCCACAACGTTCGATTTAAATCATAGTTCTTAAGTTTGTTAACCGATTTTAACGCTAAAACTTTCAATTCACAATTATTTAGACAAACAATGATTTACGACGATAACGAATAATTACGATAGATACTTAGGTATTAGGTAAGACTAGGATTTTCCCTATCGCGTCTCTCAAATGCTAATGAACCGAGATTAAGCTACTCGTACAATATTAGCTTTCACAGCTCGCTAATTACCACGAAACAATGCAGTGAAAGTCCACTCTGGATCCCGTACGTGATAAAATTTTAATTCTAATCGTGATAACGCATTCAAAACATGTGCAATGACATTTCGATATCTTTACCTTTATGGTTTAATGGAAACTTACCGCTTGGGAGGAAGTATAAGATTACGTATTAAGATTAGCATAGACAGTAAACGTTATCAATAGGATAGGTAGAACCACGATAGCTCAATTGGAAGAGCACCTCACCCGGTATGTCAGAAGGGTGCAGGTTCAAATCCTGCTCGTGGAAATTTTTTCAACATTTGTGTTTTTGTAATTTGTTTCGCAACAAAGTTTGCGTTAAAATTATATAAACATCACAAAAACATTTTAGGATAGGTAAGCCGCAAGCTTATGAAAATTCTTATGAAAAAGAAAATAGTCTTCGAGATAAACGATATTTGATTAAGATATTTGTACAGACGCCTGCACATCAACCTATTCAAAACTGTCAGATTTCTTTAATAAATGTTCGACCATATGCCTTAGACATAAAGTTCAAAGCCTATTGAGGAAATTTGACAGTTTGTGGTAGCCTCAAATTGTTGTACACACGCCTGCACATCAACCTACCGCAAACTGTCAAATTTCCTCAATAGACTCTGAACTTTATGCCTTCATCATATGGTTGAAAATGTATTGAAGAAATTTGACAGTTTTGGATAGGATGATGAGCAGGTGTCTGTACGTCCTGTATCTGTAGGTAAATCTTAGGTGGAGGGATTTGAAAAAAACTAAACTAGTTATGTTGGTTTTACCCACTCTACGTGTTATAGGTTATATTCAGCAATAAATTTATCCTACTTTAAAAAAAGTCGATTACTGATACTTGGTGACCGAATGCTATGCCAATGTTGAGAGATGAGATTCGCGAGTGTTTCGTTTTACTTTCGAACTCGGTTAGCAGTCTCGCATATGCTCTTTCTTGTATTGTACTCGCAAAAGCACTTTCGTTTGTATTGACACTGGTTGTACGCAGATTATGCGAAGTGAATACAAAATCTTTTATATGCAATATAAGCGTACATAATATATAAATTACATACCTTCCTTTAGGTAAATACCAGATATCAATATAATGTATACAAATCAAAGTCCTGATTTTTTCGTCTTCTTCTTCTGATTCTGGCTCACTCATAGACGGACTCAAATACTCGATATTTTTTTACTTATTTGATAAAGTAAACAGAAGATTTGTATGCTAACGCTTTAGCTAAATGCGGTCTTGTTCCACCTATGTAATATACATTTAATGCTGAGGCTAAGCAACTTTCGTAAAGGCCTGTCATCAGATGGGTTACCAAAAAAATTATCATCTCGAGCTCCTACGTGCTTCAGAAGGCACGTATAGCCGTTGGTTCCGGCTGCATTAGCAGTCGTTAACAACCACCAATCCGCACTGAGCCCGCGTGGTGGTCATGGCCCGTTCTCTTTATCCATCCATTGATTCCATTGGGAAGGCTAGTGCCCCAGCAGTGGGGACAATAATGAGCTGATGATGATGATGAATATCCTACTGCTGGGCAAAGGTCTCTCCCATTTCTTTCTATCTCTTTCGATCTCCAACTGTATGTATGTGTAAATAAATTTATAAATTGAAATTGTGTTAATTTGTGTGAATTCACTGTGGCCTAGTTTTGAAGTGGAGTAAAATGAATCTAAGTTTAAATAATTTAATGTCTTTAATTAAATTTTTGCTGTGGGTTTGAATGAGCCGATCTGTGTAGGTTTTAAATGTGTGTTTTCCAAACCATATAATTACGCGCAGATGTTAGGAAATTAAAATCATGCCGTTTTTGTATGACCATAAGTCTTCATTTTGAATGCATTACAAATTGAGATCAATTGAAAAATAAACGATTGTAATTAAATGGAACTATGACAAAAGTGACCACGCAGCAAGTTTTTTTAGGGCATAAGAGCATCGAATAGAAGTCCACTATTATGATCAACATTAATCATTGTATCGATTTGCGATTCGATCGTATCGATTCCCATGCTGGATGTAGGGCAGATACTATCGATTTAGCTTGTTATAGATGGCACTCGATGGCTTTCTATTGGCTTTCGCTAATCAGTATCGATTAAAAAGATTCGGATGAAAATGTAACGGAAAAGTTTTTCTACAAGTTTTTTCCATTGTCGTTGTTAATAAAGTGTTAATTTTAAATTGTTTTTAAATTTAAGTGGGTAAATTTTTGTTAAAGATGCTTTTTTTGATTTTTTATTATCTTATTAAGCTTTACTCCCAAAAGTCACTCAAAAATATTGAGTTAGTTGAGTTCGGACGGCATGTACACTGTCACCGGACTTTTTGGCTGCACCGTCGTGAAACTTAAAGGGTTCCTCAACTTGTGACAGAAACACCGTCAGAGGGTTTCTAGTTGGAATAGTAAAATTTTTTAAACACTGAAAAAAGACGACAACCTCAGGCGGGAATCGAACCACGCACCTTCCGCATTCCGGGCGGCTGCCTTAACCACTTGGCTACCGAGGTCTGGCTTTCACCCGTCGAAATTTTTCAGTGCTTGATGCTTATGTTTTTTAGTCAACATTGCTTCATCAATCTTAGAAGTTTTCACCTCTGAGATCCGAAAGAAATATTTTTACAAATATTTGAACATTCGGTTAAGATGAAGCTGCGTTATAGATAAGTGTTTTTTATATATTTTAGCGTTTTATTAACGCTTAAATATACTTAAGTAAAATTTTAAACACTGAAAAAAGACGACAACCTCAGGCGGGAATCGAACCACGCACCTTCCGCATTCCGGGCGGCTGCCTTAACCACTTGGCTACCGAGGTCTGGCTTTCACCCGTCGAAATTTTTCAGTGCTTGATGCTTATGTTTTTTAGTCAACATTGCTTCATCAATCTTAGAAGTTTTTACCTCTGAGATCCGAAAGAAATATTTTTACAAATATTTGAACATTCGGTTAAGATGAAGCTGCGTTATAGATAAGTGTTTTTTATATATTTTAGCGTTTTATTAACGCTTAAATATACTTAAGTAAAATTTTAAACACTGAAAAAAGACGACAACCTCAGGCGGGAATCGAACCACGCACCTTCCGCATTCCGGGCGGCTGCCTTAACCACTTGGCTACCGAGGTCTGGCTTTCACCCGTCGAAATTTTTCAGTGCTTGATGCTTATGTTTTTTAGTCAACATTGCTTCATCAATCTTAGAAGTTTTCACCTCTGAGATCCGAAAGAAATATTTTTACAAATATTTGAACATTCGGTTAAGATGAAGCTGCGTTATAGATAAGTGTTTTTTATATATTTTAGCGTTTTATTAACGCTTAAATATACTTAAGTAGAAGTTTAACTTCTAAGATTGATGAAGCAATGTTGACTAAAAAACATAAGCATCAAGCACTGAAAAATTTCGACGGGTGAAAGCCAGACCTCGGTAGCCAAGTGGTTAAGGCAGCCGCCCGGAATGCGGAAGGTGCGTGGTTCGATTCCCGCCTGAGGTTGTCGTCTTTTTTCAGTGTTTAAAATTTTACTTAAGTATATTTAAGCGTTAATAAAACGCTAAAATATATAAAAAACACTTATCTATAACGCAGCTTCATCTTAACCGAATGTTCAAATATTTGTAAAAATATTTCTTTCGGATCTCAGAGGTGAAAACTTCTAAGATTGATGAAGCAATGTTGACTAAAAAACATAAGCATCAAGCACTGAAAAATTTCGACGGGTGAAAGCCAGACCTCGGTAGCCAAGTGGTTAAGGCAGCCGCCCGGAATGCGGAAGGTGCGTGGTTCGATTCCCGCCTGAGGTTGTCGTCTTTTTTCAGTGTTTAAAATTTTACTTAAGTATATTTAAGCGTTAATAAAACGCTAAAATATATAAAAAACACTTATCTATAACGCAGCTTCATCTTAACCGAATGTTCAAATATTTGTAAAAATATTTCTTTCGGATCTCAGAGGTGAAAACTTCTAAGATTGATGAAGCAATGTTGACTAAAAAACATAAGCATCAAGCACTGAAAAATTTCGACGGGTGAAAGCCAGACCTCGGTAGCCAAGTGGTTAAGGCAGCCGCCCGGAATGCGGAAGGTGCGTGGTTCGATTCCCGCCTGAGGTTGTCGTCTTTTTTCAGTGTTTAAAATTTTACTTAAGTATATTTAAGCGTTAATAAAACGCTAAAATATATAAAAAAACACTTAGTTGGAATAGCATCACGCAAACGCGTCCCAATACCCTACTAGATTCTCCGAAGGGTTCGGATCGGAAGCGTATCAACCCGAGAGCGCCTCTAAACGCTAGGACCTCGGCGTGGGTTAACCGGGGCGTGAGGGTGGTGAGAAGCGCCCAGGTACATGTCAGTATAGGGTGTAGAGAGCGTATGAACCGGGTCTTCGTACTTGTTCTACGAGTACGGTGTTTTGGACAAGACGTATTGTCACGTTCGTCCATCAATACCAGTTTTGCCGGTCGCTGCAGTAATGCACACGAGTGCATCCTCAATAGACTTTGAACTTTATACTTATGGTATATGGTTAATTGAAGGATGTTGACAGTTATGGCACAGAATAACTAATAGATAGATTGTTGTGCAGGCGTTCTGGGTGCCTAGTGTAAGTTTTGTTTACTATCCGTATTCATTCGATTACGTTTACGAAAACGAAAATTTGTACCTATGGCAACATTTTAACGCTTCTCTTATGCTTCTCTTCTCTCGCCAGGAGGCGCTTGCTCAATGCCATACTAATTCTCGTTTTCGTTAACGTGATCGAATGTCGAATTAAACTTACACTAGGCACCCTGTACCACTTCCGAACAACGTGCAGACAAGCCCTTCTCCTAACGCGCTAACATCCGTTATGTCACATCAATTAGCGAAGTGATGGTCGCGTTCAATTTTCTGTCGATCACTGTGAATGGATAGCAAAGACCCCTGATTCACAGCAGACCGTGTTACGTAACTAAATTGTATAACAATATAGAATGTACGATAAATACATACTGACTATTGGATTAATAATGGATGAACGATTGTGCTACTTACGATAATCATATGTACGAGTAAACAATAAATAATATCATTTTTTATATGTTTGTAAATGTGTTGTGCTGGCGTATCACATTGGCAATTATTTATTTAAAGTTAACTTAACTATTGGTTAAATAAATTAACTATTGGATGAGCAACAACAACTAAGTCTCTCGGTAACCACGTGTCCAGGAAACGGCAGGATAAAATCAAATAATATGTAAAAAATTAAAAGTGAGTTCATTCGCAAAAATGTTAACGTAAATTTTAGAAAACAATATGATATTGTCCTACTTACCTATCTCTTTAGCAAAATGAACAAGGGACCATATTGTAAACTTAAGCCAAAAAAGAGTACCTATAGTGGTTTAGGTAGACCGCTTAAACGGTGGTGCTGGTGCTTCAACAAGCAATAGGTGCTATTTCAGAATCAATGTTAAAATAATGTATTGTTGCTTTGTCAGTATAAATATTTATTTTTAACCCTTGCTTCTCCATTGTTTCAGGAAAAAGAGAAGAGCAACCGCGAAGATTTAAAAACAGACATACAGCATAGAAAAGAAACATTTTATCGGGTAAGTGTTTTAGTATTAAATTAAATTAAATTTTTAGATTAACTACTTAAATCAGACAAAAAAATACGTTTTGAAGAAAGCGAGAGGTCTATTTTTTGTTAACACAATTTTAACGTACTACTAGAGGACTCTAGAGTTTGGATTTTAAACAGAGGTCCAGCGTTCAATTTCCAACAGGGCGTATACGAGTATATTGTACTCGGTTTGGTGGTAGCTTGCGGTGATCGCTTACCATCAGGAGGTACTACTGATCGTTTACCTTTTTGATGAAAAAATCTTCTCTCCTTATCTCTTACAGGAGGCTCCGTCGGACGAAGATTCAGCAGTGTCGTCCGCGCCCGCCTCTCTCTCACCACAACCGCTCAACGATATGTGGGTAGGTAGTCGAAGATACAGGTTGAACAATCCAAATGGAATGATATGAGAAAGTCCGAAACTCAAAGAGATAAGAATGTTTTAAGAAACAATGTGGAATTTAAAGTTTTTTTTTTTGGAAACTTTCATTCAAAACCGGGAAACGAATGGTTCCTATTCTGGATTTGCCACATTGACCCATATGAATTGCTCACTACATTTGCAAATTAAGCACCTAGTTCTACATCCGCGTCTGTGGTCTAGTGGTTTGACCACCGGTATCAGACACAGACGATCCCGGTTTGATTCTCATACATCATCAAACTGTGTCAATCCACAGTTGGATATAGGTCTCTCTCAATGTAACTGAGGCCGATCTTCGGCATCGAGCAACTTACACTTCCTGAGACATTTGCTAGCGCATTTGTAACAGGCGTTTGTTGTGTAATAAAGAGGAATTGCTAATATAATTAAATAGGCGCATTAACTTTATTAAAACTAAAACGTAAGTTGACTTCATGTTCTTCCAAACTTTGATGCGTTTAAGTAATGGCAATGATATTTATTTTTGAATAAACTCACAATTATTTTTACTTTACTTTATAAGGTTATTTATGCCATTTAAGATTGGTAACACGATACTCTAAACTCTAAGGGCCTTACAAATAAACAAAGAATAAGGTCCAAACAGTCATTCCGTGTTTTGTTCCTGTCATGTACACTTAATTTCAAATTAGAGTAAAAGAAACTAAACACGGAATAACTATTCGGACCTTATTCTTTGTTTATTTGTTAGGCACTAAAGATACAATATAACAGGTCGATACACCGGACAGGATCGATATTGTTAAAAAGTCAACTCAATAAGGTTGATAAGTCAATATTTAAGAAATGTACAGTACAACTATTTTTTTTATTTAATTAAACGTACGTACTCAGAAACCCTTTTAAAAGTCGTGAGTTTTCCACCACTATTTTATTGTATCAACTGACATGACGTCAATAGTACTTGTGAGCGCATAACATGGAATCCAGTGAGGTAGCCTTGAGACGAGGCTCTTGAAGATCATCGTTTAAACAAAATGTCAGAATCGCAATCTAAATATTTTGTCACCCGTTAACTATTGGCGCTTGAGTGTTGCGTCACGCGCACACGCATGTCATAGATTGTAGGGCGACCAAATCGGCAAACATTAGAAATGTAAAGAAAACAGTTTTTTTGCTTCTAATATTATAAAATACAGATTTTGAGCTATTATCTTAGCAGTAAAAGCTTACAGCTATTTACAGCTGTGGATTTTGGAAAGTTAATTCTTTTTTTATAAAGTAGGTTCTGATATAAATCACAGCGATAAGCGATTAATTTTTATTAAATTTTTAAACATTACAAGGCTATACTAGATTTCACCTACACTACTTAAATTACCTCATAAACATGTTATTGGTCAGCTTAACCAAATCTATGCAGGCAATACACATTCCCAATAAATTGTTTCCTTGTTTGCATAAAGCTCTCAGGGTGGTCGAATGCAGTAGAAAATGTCGGTGTTGTATTGGGACGGAGCAATAAATAACACATATTATTATTATTAGGTAGCGATAATAGTACGAATAGCGTCATGACGAAATAATATTGAAGTAAAGTTTATGGTGGTATGAGAAACATATGAAATAGATTAAACCGATTACTAAATCGGTACTTTCTAAAACGGGTTTATAACGTACAGCTTCCGAATTTATTCTTTTATTTAACTTCTTAATACTATTAATTGCATCATCAGTTACTTATATGTACATCATCATCATCATCATCATCATCATCAGCTCATTTGTCCGGGGCACGAGCCTTCCCTATGGATAGATAGGGAGAACGGGCCATAAACCACCACGCGGGCCCAGCGCGGATTGGTGGTTGTTAACGACTGCTAATGCACCCGGGACCAACGGCTTAACGTGCCTTCCGAAGCACGGAGAAGCTCGAGATAATAAATTTTTGGTCACCCATCCGAAGACCGGCCTTTGCGAAAGTTGCTTAACGTCAGCACTCGCAGACCGGGCGCGTTAACTATAGCGTCAGCGCGTTAACTACTCTTTTTTTAGTACAGACGCCTGCACATCAACCTATCCAAAACTGTCAAATTTCTTCAATAAATTTTCAACTACATTTTTAAAGCATAAAGTTCAAAGTCTATTGAGAAAATTTAACAGTTTGTGGTAGGTTGATGTGCAAGCGTGTGTACAATGCATTAATATTAGGTATGCTATTCTATTGCAAATTATTTTACTTAATAGAGCACTTATACTGACACTGACACTTTTTCAAGAAGAAGAAGAAGAAGGAATTGAATATTTATTGTCAAATCAAGGAAATTTAAACATAAACTATAAATCATAATTACACATTTTTTGTTATTCAATTGTTAGTTACGAATTACGACGCCACGCCGAGCGATAATGACTATGAATAGATAATAGATTGTTGAACCTTCAAAATCTTTTGGTGCATCCGCAATTGCTTCTTGTTGAGCAATATTTTGCAACACAATAAAGTTACTTTCTAGTAACTTCTTGTAATCGGTCGTTGCCTTCTGCACTATGAAACGTTACTCTACACAACTACAGCATGGGTGCATCAATGAAACAGAGCGTTACCGCACAATTTATGTGAGCATTACGTTCTTTCTATATCGTAGACTAAGATTTTTTGTAGTACAACGCGCAATGTACCAGAAACTTGCCCACATAAGTCACGCTGGCTCGTGGCCTTAAGCGTGACGTCACTGGGACAGTCCTACTAGCAGTTACTTCATGGCCATTCTCGCCCACAGTCATGCGGGCAGTGCCGCTCGGCGGCGGAGCGCACGGCAGCGGCGGCGCGCGAGTGCACGCGACTCGCGGACGCGCTGCGCGACGCCCGCGACCAGATTGAGCTCATGGAGTTCCGGCTACTGGAGCTGGAGGATGCACACCCTGATAAGGTCAGACTGTTTTTTATATTTTTAAACGTCGAACGCATTGACAGTTTGTTCTAGGTACTGGATCTAGAAGGTAGGACTCTTTTGTGTTATTATTTTTGTTTGTTATTAATGTGAAATAATGGTGGATAATTAACCGTTAAGTGTTCGTAAGTGCGCATGAGTGTTGGCAAATGTAACAAAACAGCGCAACTTCACTTTTCAAATTCTCTCAAGAAGTCCACCCGAGGAATTAGTAAAACCCCACAAAAATTTGCTTAACCTAACCAACAGTAAGGATTTCTTATGCTGACCGATTGTATAATTTTGCTGACCAAATAATAATTTTGCGTAACAACTATTTATTTTGAAAACACATACATTATTTTCCATTTTTTTATTCATATGCCTATAAAGATGCTGATAAAGGCAGTCGGCTTTATCGATTGCTGATATGGTAACACCTATGAGGCCGTGATAACTTGATTACAGATAATGCAATGTTTACCTGGTCTATAGAGTTATGAAAGTTTAGAACGGTGGTGCATGAACCATAACAAAATAACAAGTCAAGTTAAGGACCGGTTTCGCCACTTCATCTAATTAATATGTGTTAGATAGCCTATCCATTAGTTTTCTACCAGTTATATATAACTACTGGTGACCCGCTCGCGACTTCGTTCGCTTGAAAACACCCGTACCAATTGATAGACCCCTATTGTAGCGCCACTTACTGGATCCAATTGTAAATCTAAACCATTCTCGAATCTACTTGAACACACAAAAAAATTCATACAAATCGGTTCAGCCGTTTAGAAGGAGTTCAATTAAAAACACACGCACAGAAGATATACTAGCTGACCCGGCGGACTTCGTACCACTTTGACAGTTTCTATGACAACAAAAGAAACAAATCGTGGAACATTTTGTATTGGAAAATTAAATTGTAAAAAAATGTTTGGGGCTGACCACCCTTATCACTTAGGGGTATGAAAAATAGATTACGACCGATTCTCATACCTACCGAATATACATATAAAATTTCATAAAAATTGATCGAGCCGTTTCGGAGGAGTATGGTAACTAACATTGTGACACGAGAATTTTATATATTATAGATAGATAAAGATGATAGAAATATTAATATTACTTCACAATTACATAATTGTATAGGAAATTTTGATCATGTCTCCGATGTACTGGCATACTGCGTAGAACCTAATCATTCAAGGTGATCCCAGCTATTACATCCTATATAATAATAGAAATATGAATGTGATAAAGAAAATATAAATGGTTCCATGAATTAAAATAATAAGATACTTACCTACATTTAATATACTTATAACGATAAGGCAAACATGCAAAAAACACAAAGAAATAACAACTAACCTTATAAAAGACAACATACCACAAAAGTAAATTACACTAAAGGCGATGTATGAGAAAAAAAAACGTATAGATAGGCAATCTGAATTTATTAGGAAGTACAAAAATACAAATGTTGAAAAAATTTCCACGAGCAGGATGTCAACCTGCACCCTTCTGTCATACTGGGTCAGGTGCTCTTCCAATTGAGCTATCGTGGTTCTAACCAGCCCGCCGTTGAAAATGTTGAAAAAAATTTTTTCAACATTTGTGTTTTTGTTTTTTGTTTCGCAACAAAATTTGCGTTAAAATTATATATAAACAAAACAAAAACATTTTATTAGGAAGTGGTGAAATCGGCCCTTAATTTTGTGCGTTATGATTTCTGCACCTCCACCGCGCCCGTCTAAATTTTCGTAACTCTACGTACCTATTGAGTAAGAAAGACATTAATTTTAAAGTGGCCTCAAATAACATAAACAATAATTTAGAACGCTGACACACCTAATTTTAAAACGCGCGGCTTATTCCCAAAGGTCCACGACTCTATTGTTTTTCTATTCCCACTGGGTCCATGAAATTTTTAAATATATTTTAAAACTTTCATCGCACTAACCCACAGTTATTTTGTGGCAGTGTTTTGTTTCTCATCGACAACAACAATCGCTTCAAAGGAAGTTACAGAATTGCAACTAATTAGGCAACTTAGGACAATACACGACAAAGGAATTTGTTTAATTGACTTTGTAGTGTGTCCAAATAGCATGTTGATTAGTATTCTTTAATCCGTTAACCTTCAGATGCTGTCACTCTTTAGCAAATATTTAGAGACAGAGACACCATATTTTAAACACGTATTTAGCCATTGTTTAACACTAAACACTGTATTGTAAGTACAAGGGTTAGTCTTCTCCCATAGGTTACAATTTCCTTTGTGACTATACAATATCAAGGCTTTGACAATACCACTGCGACATATACAACACGAATGACTACCTTTCTAAGACCATGACCGTGCATGTTTGCATTGATAATGTGAAGGATTGCCAACCACAATGGTATATACTAGTAATAGAAACAAGAATGCCGCATACTTTTGCAGGGAGCATGGGCCTTACCATAAGGACTTAAAACAGTATAATTATTATGTTATTGTAGTTGTGAAAACGAGACGTGTGCCAGAGACTTGCATCGCTAGCACCCATCTCGTTTTCACGTCCGCAACAACTGCTTCAATACTGCTTTAAGACACAAAATACGGAGACTGCAAAAGGATAGCTTCATATATACAAACGCTTTTTTTTTGAGAGAGATTGCTGATTGCCTCAGACGGCATTTTCAGCTTTTTTGGGGGCGGCGAGAAACTTAAAGGGTTCCTCAAGCCGTGTGAAACGAATCACCTTCGGAGGTTTTCTAGAGGGAACGGCATCACGCACTAAGGCGTGTCCCCGTGCCATACTAAATTCTCCGAAGGGTTCGGATCGGATCGGAAAGCGGAACAACCCGAGGGCGCCTCTAAAGGCTCGGACCTCGACTCGGGTTGACCGGGCCGTGGTGGAGGAGAGAAGCGCCCAGGTACATGTTTATACCTAGTGTAGAACGCGTGTGAAACGGTTTGTCGTACCCTTGTTCTACGAGTACGGTGTCTTGGGGCTAAACTAGAGTGGATGTTTAGTGTATTCTGAAAATGTGTAGTGGCATTTAGAGGATCGCGCGGGGATTTAGAGGATCCGGCGAATACATACAAACGCGCTCGAGCAACGCACACATAGACAACTTCTCACGGACACGGAATCGCGCAACAGCTGCGCACGGACTGTTCCGAGCTGTATGTGTGCGTTGCTCGAGCGCGTTATTTATTAAGCTTACCTTCTGCCTCTCTCCTTATTTTGTGTTTATGAGCTCATGGTATGAGCCCTGTATTTACTGTCACATGGCACAATAAAGGTAGGAATTATGCCGTCTTGCGTCGTGTTGAAATACTCGTCATCGTCAGCTGTCTGACTGATTACTAAGGCATGCGGTGTCGTGATCTATTGATTTACCGCACCGCTATGTTAACAGATTGTTAAGGAAATATTTGTTTTAATTTAAATAGGTATGATGCTATGAACGGTAGTCGTGAAATAACTAACAACAACTTTGGTAGTAGCACCAATGTTCGCCAGGAACCAACGCTCGACCGTTTTTTCCTTTAATTATTTAAAAAGGGGTCAAGTAAGCACTGATTTTCATGCTGATTTTTTAACTTTAACAACAGTTTTTTTTTCCGTTTTGCTGATAACTTCGTGCGGTTAGCACATTTAGCCAGTGTAATTTTTCTCACAAGTATACTGTCATAAAAATAAACAATATTTCCTGTATTTCCTGTATGATGATGATGTATCCATTATCATCATACAGGTAGGAAATATTATATAATAGAAATGAAAAGTGAGAAATGATATACCCCCAACCCCTTGAGTATCCCAGTAAAGATAGAAAAGCTAAGATCTCACGCGGACTTCTTGAGAGAATTTGAAAAGTGATGTTTCACTGTACATACCTACTGTTTCATTTGCCAATACTCATGCACGCTCGCGAACACCTTAACGTTTAATAATCCACCATTATTTCGACATAACACTAATTTTAGAAAATAAAACAAAACCGCAGACACGACTCTTCACTTTCCCGCCAAAGAGTCCCCCGGCTTTCTAGCTGTCATTAAGTAAAATGTCAATGAAATCAAATATTATTTTTTGGTGAAGAAAACTGGTATAGGACACTGTAAAGTCGAACACTGAACACTACTATTTTGTTAAGAATGTATCCTAAAAAAACACGTCGTCTTTTCAATCAGATATCCATATATAGCTCTCGTCAAATAAGCACGTTCTTGAACGTAGGTGTATCTTGATAGTTTGGTAGATTTTGGTAGCGTTTAAAGTGTAGTAACTACGCAGATCCGATTAGGATATGAGATTGGGTTAAATGTCCATGTGAACGTAGCCTTATGTAATAACAATTTATAGTGTATAATATACACATATATAGAACATACTGCAGTGAAGGCAGCAATAATTATAATTAAATGTACAATGAATTTCCTACGAGCGTTTCCTTCTTTAAAAATACGGTGCGTGTTATTTTTATATATAGGTAATGTTAGAATATTATCACAACCATTACCTACTACAATTGTAGCAAAATGTGTTTATAAATATTTTAGTTAGTTAGAACTACGGATGTTGTTGCGTAGGTACTCGTTAGAGAAGCCTTTTTAATATTTTTTACGTTTCCTGTTTTGCATTTTGAATCGGTATTTTTTCTTTGATCTGTGTGCTGTTACCGAACATGCAGTTTTTTCTTAATTCCAGTACTATCTATATAAGATGTTAAACAATATAAACAAATCATCGTATTATTATTTGTATCCTGATGAAACCATAAGAGTAAAACTAATTCTTATGTTCTTTAATTATATATTATAAAGCCTTATAAAGCTCTCACGACCAACTACAATATTATCATCGAAACACGCTCCCAATAACCTTATCAATTACATCTAATCGATACTACTGTCCACTACTCGACCGTTCACAACCGGATAGACACCGGACGATCACCTCAGTGACGCACGCCCCATAGTGGGACACAACCTTCTATGTCATTTCCTGAGGTCAGCCATTGCTTTTTTATCCATTCTATTAGAGAGCCTACTTGTTAATACGTTTAGAGCGATTATTCCATTAAATTTTGATGAAATTTTCATTGATTCATAAATATTTATAAAAAATTTTAACGCACATATCGTTGCGAACATATTCGGAAAAAGTGTTAGATTTTTTCTTCCACAAGCGGGACTCGTATCGTGACACAGCCGCACCCTTAAGTTGCATAGTGTTGCAATAGGCCAGGGAGGTTTTCTAAATAAGGTGTATATATATAGTTATCATGTACGGAGGCAATTCCAGGCGTATAAGTCGGTTGACGGGAGCGAAAAACCCGGGCGTTGTTAAAGGCTACGACCCCGAGTCGGGTTGACCGTGTCGTCGCTGAAACTAAAAACTTAATTACGCATACATACAATGAGCCCTTAGGGGTTATGTGGTTCTCACCCGTCCACCTTTCCACACCTGATTGGGCATACTGTGCGACCAGGGGGTGACATGGAGTGGAATGCCCTTGGGATACCCACTATACCCTAGAAGGTCAGAGATCCGAAAAAAATAGGTGGAAGCCACGGCACAAATCCGTGGGAGATTGAACCCGCGGCCTCTTACGTGCTGTTATAACTAAAACAATTATGAAATGAGTAAAGTTTTTTTTTTTTGGAGAGAGATTGCTGATTGCCGCTGCGGCATTTTCAGCTTCACCGGGCTTTTTGGGGGCGGCGAGGAACGTAAAGGGTCCCTCAAGCCGTGTGAAACGAATCACCTTCAGAGGTTATCTAGAGGGAACGGCATCGCGCACAAGTGCGCGTCCCCGTGCCCTACTAGATTCTCCGAAGGGTTCGGATCGGATCGGGATGAGTAAAGTAGTTAAAAATGCCGAGCAGTATACGTTATGTCAACTAAACTTATGGTCCAAAGTTTTATTGTCATATTGAAAAAAGTTTTACGTTGTGTGCAAGAAAATTACATAAAATGGGGTGTATTTTACTACATACGACTTTAAAGTTTATACTGACACCCCCCCACCAATCTTACGGTTATAATGTTAGGTGTCAGACATCCATACGCAAGCACATGGGACCATCTACGTCAGGTCATAACGCCGGATCAGGACGCGCCGAAGCGCATTCTTAATCCGGTACTTTTAAGACAAGTGTCTCGAGCGAGTTGCTCCGTGGACACATATAGTCCACTACCTAATATCCAGATAGGTTACCGGAGCTGTAAGCTCGCTCACTTCTCGTTGCACCAGAAGCACAACTTGCAGTTCCACTGCTCGGGTCGTCAACTCTAAAGTCGATTACCAAATGTCCTCATTGGTGGCGGAGTTATAAGCCCACTCACTTCTCAGTACCCATCCAGGCACGTCATCAGTTCCAAAATCCTACGCGGCTGATGCAACCGGAGACATTGCATCTAGCGGGCGCCTCTACTAGTTATCCAGACTAGTGCGGAAGATGTTGGAAGCCTACTCAATGAAAACTACCCAGCAGAGCAACCAACTATGGACAACTCACGTGCCCCGCAGATCCTTTCGCTTCAGGGCCCCACCAAGACATCAACTCGGACCCGCTCGCTGTGCACGAAATGGAAGCCTGGCCAGACCTCAACCAGGCAGACCAACATTCCCACTTCTACAGCTGACCACATAGCCACTACAAGTCCATGTCCGGGACCTGCCGGAGACTCCCGCGAAGGCATAACCGGCGGCCTAGGAACCGGAACTCCCGTGGTACGGTACCCTTGAAAGACAGCCGGACCCGTAGTTCCATCTGGGTCAGTTGATAGGGACCCTATCAAGGTCAGTAGATAGGGCCATAAAGTACATAAAGTACATAAACTTCAGTGGTAGAACTATTGTAGTAGTTGTGGTAAATTGCTCAATAATTGGCATATAACCCGTACGATGCGCAGGCGCAGATCGTGGCTGGCCGTGATCTCCATATGTCAGATACGGTCTGCCACATGCCATTTTCAAAACAATAGTTGTCGATCGAACACGTATTTAAAACCGAATATTAAGAACGGACTCGAAGTTTTAAAATATATCTATAATGTGTTCAAGGTTTATTTTTGAAAATGTAAGTTGCTTCATATTTTCTTTTGTTTTGACCTATGAGTTATAGTGGTTAAATCTCTCATATTCTAGGGGTCTGATTCCCCACAGCGGTACGGTACTTATTATTGTACTAAGTTTCGTTGCTTTGTCCGATTAATTAGGTACCTACAACTATCTAAAATCTTTATTATCTGTCGCATTTACCATCAAGTTAGACAAAAGCCAATCATTGCATAGCTTCTCATTGTTGTGAAAAAAATATTGAAAATGTTTAAAACCATTTTACGTAAAATCACACTTCCGAAGTTTTTACAAAAAAATATAAATACATTCGTATCCTGTTTATTTAATTAGTTCCTTAAACATTTAGAAGGTTACACACTTAACAATTATTTGATCTAACTTCCATGCTAACATTAATATTTTCTGATGGATACGTTTCTCAATGAAGAAATCTGGTGCGAATACCGTGAACGGCGTGAAGCAATTGTAAAAATAATTTATTCGTTTGTGGTGTTGTACCTAATTGTTGAATAATTGTATTAAATTATTTATAACATACCTAGTTTGAGTTGACGCTTTTTTAAAGTACACACGGGGGCACATCAACCTACCCAAAACTGTCAAATTTCTACAATCAATTTTTAACTTTATTGTTAGAAATTTGACAGGTTTGGGTAGGTTGATCTGCCGCCGTGTGTACCTAACTAGTCTTATCAAATTACGAATATAGGTTTTTTTTATTGTTTTCATTAAACTTAGTGCTAGTACAGACCATTACAGACTTAAACCCGATGCGATAGTACAAGCACTTATTTAATTAGTTTCCTTATACTCCATTTATATTTAGGATATGTATGTAATTAATCAGTATTTTTTAAGAAACACTAATTAAGTAACTTATTTTACTAAATAATATTACATAACACAAATAAGCAAATTATAAGTATTGCAAATATGTTTCGTAATTTTCTGAATTAACATAAACAAAGTTTGATTAATCGGGAGTAGAATAGAATATTTAGTACCTACTTAACATCATTTTAAGTAAATCTGTTTTGCATCGGCTCAGTGTTGGATGGGTTTCCATTAAAGGCAACACATCCTACATAGTTTTCCGTAGATCAAGTTCGTGCTGCGTAGGCGCAAGTAAACCGTCACCTACCAAGCTTTAGGGTTGCTTGTTTCATGTTTCAAAGATGTTGAAAAATACCACCAGGAGCAAAGTGTCTACTTATCATATAAACTTTTCAATATTTCTCATTATGACTACCTGCTTTTCGTTGGGACTACTGCGCAACTAGCCTTCTTAGCAAGTAGCATATTTCAAAGTTTGACAAATTAGCACTCTTGACTTATGCCTGTTTTTGCAATACGTTAGTTTAGTAGCTTTTGCACTAATACTTAGAAGCTAATTAGACTATAACTAACCGTAATTAGAGGAAAATAGATTACTCCAAAATTATTTTATTTCGCTTAACATACTAATGGTTTAATCGATACGTATAGGGTTTCTGAACACCAGGCACCTCTTGGTACACCCTTCGTGTGATACTTCGTGTTTAAGCGTTCTATCATCAAAGTTTTCTGTAGGTAATACCTTCCCTTCGAATAACATTTGTACAAAAAACTTACGATCGCTTGAACGATGTGATCATATATGTATATATTATGAAGAAACAGCTGTTTTAATTAATTCAAAATAAAAAAATACAAAGTCTCTCTTGGAGCAGACGCATAATTCAATTGCTATTTTCGATCAGATTAGTTCAACATAAATAAATATCATGTTATGTATATAAAAATACCTTCATCATTAGGAATTTACTACAAATAATATAATGTAAATATTTGCTCTAATTATGACTAGATCTAGAAGAATATGTGTAACTAAAATGTTATTGTACTTACCACTTTTTGCTGTGAAGTTTTCGCGAAAACTTCTGCCACTGTACTCATAAACAGTGTATAAGCTTCGAATAGTTATTCTGTGTTTTGTCTCAAATTTTAGAGCTCTCGCCCACGTCCGATAATCAGTGACAGATTTTTTTAGTCGGTGAAGATAAAACGTATGGAATTCTATGTTGTAACGCACACGTCCTACAAAAAGACAACCACAAAATCGGTACTAAAAGCTCGGCGAAAAAATCGGTCCGATTATCGGTCCTACAAAAAGTCGATCGTGGGCTGGGAGTCGTTATATTGCAACGAAGTTTACATGACGAGAACAAAACACGGAATATGTATTCAAACTTTTACCTACGCTGTTTATTGGTTAGGCTTCTAATTTTTTTCTTACTATAAGATTTGTGTCCTTGCAGGGTTCTTGTGTATTACTGTATTTTAGTTTTTGAGATCTGTTATTGTACAACAAGAAAGCAAACCTATTAATGGTACTTAAAACAAGAAAGCAAATAAATAAATATTCAAGATTCAGTTTTTTTCTAATAATAAAGCAATTAAGTTATCTTTATTGGCAGCCCTGTCTAACCTCCTGCGGAGCGAATCACTTGGGCATCGCTACATTCCTAACTCTAGCCCGTTACGAGTCGAATGTGAATGTCACAGGATAATCTTGAGTTAATTAAATACTAATCAATTTAATTGTTAACATTATCTTTTTTTTGTTTATAATTTTCTTATTTTGTTACTTAAATTCATTATCCTATCCGTGCGGGGTGTTATAGAAAATTTTGATAGCAACGTAAAAAAAAACAGTGATACCGTTAATCGACTCAAAGTAATACTTTTAAGTAATAATTACAATTTGTATTATTTTCATATTGTTTTAATTTTTTTTTCATTTATATTTTTATTTGATGCCGTAATCGGCCGTGCCGGGCTGTATCTTTTTTTAATTATGTTTCGTTAAAATACTTCTTCAAGACAAAATACTTCGTTAAAATACTTCGCAAAACACACCCAATATAAAAATACATCCACAATAAATAGTTTTTAAAGTAGTGTTTGCTTGTTTGCAGGGTACCAGGGATAACCTTACGGACACAGACTCTGGCTGCGTATCTCCAGGGTCACGTATTAAGGACTCCGCATCACCTGAGCTGAAACGAATGGACTCCGGGTACAAGTCCCCTCACGCGCCAAGCAGCCCATGCAACCCGAGAAGGCATCTAGGCACCGTCCAAGATGACTTCAAGGAAGACTTTGCGAAGGCACAAGTCTTGGCCGATATCTTGGACAGGAACTCGGAAACCAGTGACTCCTTAAAGAGTAACCCAGTGAGGGACCATTTGGAGCAGATGATCCTGAATGCGGCGTCGGCGGAAGACAGAACGTGCCTTGAGCAGGTTCAGATGTTGCTCTACAATTTTCAAGCGTTAAGCAGCTCTGTGAGCGAAGATGAATGCTATCAGGTTGGTTCTTTACAATAGAAAATATTTCTCAGGCCCAGGATGAATCTTACCCATTGAAATGAAAATGCCATCAGCTATAGTATGCTACAAAAAAAGACAGGCAATGACAACACATTTTAGAAATTATTGATGTACGATTTCGGACTAATAAGTTTTTCAAGACGATTAGAAAAGAGGAAAAGACAGTATTGCACATTACAATTTTTAAATCTTTTTGTAAAATTAAAAATACATTCAGGTTGTCACTGTCAGCTTTCTCACAACTTTATTATAAACAAATAAAAAACTTAAAACTATCCTTCATAATGTAATTTAGAAAAATTATCATCAAAATCATTATTACAGGTGAAACCAAGAAGAATATGTGATCTAAAACAGAAACCCGACCTTGATATTCTATCGCACAAAACTCAGAAGGCAATCGCAACAGTCACACCTTACCAGCAAAAAGGATACAAATGCGAGTCTCTCGAAAGCCTTTGTAGCGAGGAGAGAAAACCAAGCAACATATTGCAGGAGAGCGGAATATTCGAAGAAGTTGAAACCGAGTCCAAAAGCACTCAAACCGACGTCAGTGAAAGTTTCGAATGTGGCGGTGAACTGAACACCGAAATACAACGACTGAATAGTATAAGGGAAAAACTTGAAAGGCAAGGAGTTAGAAATAGGACATTAAATAGTAAGGAAGACGGAGATGGCCTGGAGTGTAGGTGTGTGAAGTTGGGGAAAAAACACAAGCAGTATTACGAAAGGCGGCTTAAGTTTTTGGAGGGGAAAATCTCGATATACGAAGCTGCGCAGGACGTGAAGGCGGCCAAGTTAGCGGAAAGGTTGCAGAAAGAATTCCAGCTTGAAAATCGAATACAGGTAACGTTACATCAATTTATCTTTATTTTAATAACGTCCAAATTATGGTAATATAATTTAAAAAACTTCCAGGACCTAGAATCGCAGCTGTTGGACCTTCAAGAAAAATATGAGAGGCTAGAAGAGGATTGTTGTGAGTTAGAAGAAATCGAAAATGATACCCGATTGCATTGGCAGCAGTAAGTAATTCCATACTTCTCTTTAATAACCGCTGTCTAATGTGTGTAGACCAGACAAGTTCCGGAAATGCCATACTCTAACTAAAGCATACAGAGCAAAGATGCAAATTAGTACCTACTAATTAACGTAATGTTCGTATTAACGTTCCAGGCTTGAGATGGACTATGAGCTCTGTTCAGCACAACTAAGAGACATGACGGAGCAAAGGGAATGTTCGAGGGCGCAAGCCGAAAGCCTTATGGCTGAACTAAGCAAAAGGGAATGTTCATTGAGGGCTAGAGAAGTGAGTATTGAAAAACTGAAGTCAGTGAAAACAAGAGTCATATATATTCTTTTTAAATTTTTATCTTATTACCATGGTTTATTTGCTGTTGCAGAATGAACTCATAACGAGACTACACAAACTAGAACAGGCGGTACCAGCGTTGATAGCATGGAATGTTGTTCAAGCCGTTGGATGCCATATGACGCCAGTTGGACAGGTAAACTAAAATCTATCCTTTCAAAAACACCTCAGTCTCTTCCTCAATTCTATTAAGATTTTATACTAGCTGGAGTATATGAAAGCGTTCTTTCTTACTCCAGTTACGTTATATATATATAAATATATTAACTCTACCATGTTTTTATGTCTTTTCCTGACCTTTTGACAAAATATGTCATTGGAACTTCCATCAGCCGTTTCAAAGGCTACTATTGGGTTTAGACCTTACCATGTCAATAATACAACTTAGGACTTGATCAAGAATCCAACGAACATAACCCTTAATAATAAAATTTGTTAACCCATTCAGAGATAAGGCTAAGGTAAATTAGCCATCACGAATGTACCCCGATTGAGTTTTGCAAGAACCATAAATTGTTATTTATATTAAATTAGTATTAATATTTAATTCAGGGATATAACTTTTCGAAACTAATGATTTTAGCGAGCCCTGACGAGCCGGATGGCACCATACAGCCAAAACACGAAAGCATTTATCTCCCAAATCCGTATGGAGTCCTCTAAGCCACCGCAGCCGCCATGCGGTTGCCTGAATGCGTGGAACGACATCAACACGTCATCTTCGCCGAATGTCAGGAAGCTGGAAGAGCGAGTCACTAAGTAAGTTTCTATATACTTCTTTAACTTAAGAGCCACGCTCTTATCAGTGTAACTTTTTCCATTAACCTTTTATGATTATGATTATTAATTATTTTATGAGATACAACATTCGCCTTCTTTTCAATTTGTTCCATAATTCGTCGTGTCTTATTAAATGACCAATTATCTTTTCTCTTCTGTTCAATATACTAACTACCCGTGCGAAGTATATTATACGGTACCCGAAGTATATGATACGGGGTTGCTTTTTAATAAATGTAAATGTAACAGTGTAACAACAAAAACTACATACACAATACAATACAAATACAATTACATAAAGACAAAAACTTTCAATAAAAGTTATGTAAAATAACTATTTCAGATTAATGAGAGAGAAGAAGGACATAAAAGCTAGTACAGAAATGATGAAAATGAGGCTAGAGGAGAAAGTGTTGGAACTACAAGAAGAACTGGAGACAACCAATCGTCAATTGGCAGCCACGGTGTGTGGAGCCGCGGTCAAGAAAGATAAGCTGGACGAACAGATTGACAAGATAGAACACGAGATCAACAAAGAAAAGGAGATGGAACAGGTTTGTTGGTTTCTTTTATGACCCTATGATCAATTGCAACGATAGGTCGTTGAATAACATGTAGTACCTTCTCATATTGATAACAACTTGGAGAAGGCGTCTGACATTTTTTAAAGTTAATAAATGTATTTTTTTATTACTTCGGTTTATCATAATGTAGTACAAAAGTGATCAGCGACTCTCGTTGTCTAACCGTATCCCAAGATATGAATTATATAGATTTTCGAAGCTTCTTAATCTTTTTAAAGATGGTCTGATGAGTTTGACGATGTATGATCTCACTATAAACAAGCATAAAGAAATACAAAATGCTGCAAAAATGTGAAAAATTTTCTCTGTAACACTTCATTATCAGACCGTATTAAGTGAGCGAGCGCAATACAAAATCGCTTAAAGTCTTTGACCATGACGATTCCTCTGATGAAATCTCAATTATAGCACTTTATGACTGGATGGTTATAAAGAAATGTTATTATTCAATTGTAGTAACAAGCTTTTGTAACAACAAAATGAGCATAAATAAACGTTTATTGTTCCGGGACAATTCCTGTTTTAATCAGGACTATTATATCAGTAGCAGTATGAGTTAAATTATTTTATTGTTAGCATTTTTATGGAGACTTCGAGATTTAGCGCCGTAACAGGTGAAAGTACAGTCACGACTCACGAGCATAAAGATGTTAACAATGTAACTCTTAATACAATGGAATAAAAGTCAAAACTAGACAAAGGTGTATATTTATGTTAATGCTCGTGACTGTACGTGTAAACAAAATGCCACCTGCTGCCTTAAAAAGAAAATTTTAGAAATACTTTTTGCTCTCGTGCCGTTGTTTTGAATTTCCCCATTACATTTAACAGGAACCAGCCGGCCCAATAATAGAATGCAAAATCAAGTTGCTTCTGGCAAGAGAGCAGGAGCTAAAGACCAGAGTAGCAGAGTTGCAGAGGAGGGAGACCGCGTACTTGGAGATGTTGACGCAGGCCGATGACATGTGGGCGGAGATGGAGGGCGGCTACAAGAAGAAGATTGAGGAGTCGCAATGTGTGGAGAATCAGTTGAAGGGAAGGGTGAGTAAAAATAACACATTCATATATTAATTAAAAAATACACATATGTATATTTCTTTATATCATTTAGGAGCTTTGATCGCTTTGTTCGATCATGCCAGCCCCATTGTACCAATTGTCGTTTGTACCAATTCCATTTAAGACTAGATAAGCGACATTTAAAGTAGATCAGAGACAACACAGCAAATGTTTCAGGCGATATCAATTTATTCAATCTTTGGGCTTGATTCAATTTCCCCGTGTTCATGAAGGAATGCATGAGCTCAGCAAGTTTAAAGGCATGAGCCTAATAATAATAAATATCTAAACAATTCAAGTAAAACAGAACAATGTATTTTGGGATTTTAACAGGCATGTATTTATGAATACGTGTGATAATAAAATATGCTTTTTTATTTACAGATAAAGGTACTTGAATCTGAAAGAGATAAATTTGCAAAGTGCCTTGAGCCTATAAAGGAGAAACTGAAGGAAGTAGAAGAATCAGAATCAGGGTTCCGCATAGCATTGGAGAAGGCAGAAAGAGACGCGAAGGTGTTGAAAGTCCAAAATTCTAACTTACACGCGATGTTTAGTAAAGCCGATGCGGAATCGAAAAAATCAGAAGCGGCATTGAGAGAATTCGACTCCAAGTTTAAGGTTGGTTTTAAGCATCGTTATTTTTATATTTATCTCTTTCCATTTTCTGTAAATGCAAAATATTTTTTTTATATGTAATTGCATTTTGCAAGTTCAATTTCTTCAATTTAATTTCTAAAGCACTCCTTTCAACTTGGTTTATTAACTAAATTTTTCAACATAACTTGACAAAGTTATTTGTTATTTAAATATCGAAACAAAATTCTGCGCCTGAGCCTATGTAATAATAAATAGAAAATCCACTAATTTTAATTGGGATTTTCGCTCTTTCAATGTAGAAGGAAATTGAGCAACTGCGTCGCATCAACAAACTGATGGACGAGGATAACCGAAGCCAAAAGGAGATCTCTAAGAAAGCAGAAATAAACTTTCAGACAGAAATGGAATGCACAAAGAAGGAACTGAACAGGACCTGTAAGAACAACCAGGAGCTGGAGGTGACCAACAGCGAGTTGAAGGAGGAGGTAAGCCACTACATGTTAACTTAAGAAAGAATGGGTCTTCTCAGTATCTAATTCAATCCATCTTAATGTTAAATGCCATTTTCAATTTGAACAAATTTATTTTAAACATAAAGTGCGGGGTTCTGAATCAGGTGTGACGGCAATAACAGCTAATGTTTCTTAAAGTTGTCTTGTTTATGTAAACTTAAAGTATGATTCAGGAGGTTCATACTCCTGAGAGCGTATGGATCGCTTAGGCAGCCCCAGGTAGAGACGCCTAGAACTAACGAACTAGGGTCACTCAATTTAGCAGCGCAACAACAGCAACTATGAATGTATAGCTGTGATTATTGCTACACTCGATTTAAAAGTAATCCCGTTCATTCGAAATGATAACATTGAAGATGGTATAATTCCTTTAATAAGTGTCATGGTAGTTGGTGTAACACTTAGCTTTAATGTTGCCGATAGAATAAATGTGTAGATGCTTTGGTTTGGCAGCTAACACTTTTTAAAGTTTTTTTGATCGGTAAACGCAATGTTGCATGTTCGCTTGACTTTCACCGTTTGACCTGTCGGCTCGCTCGTTCACGGATACAGTGCATGTTGGATGTTGGTCGTCGCGTATCTTGTGGCGTGTTTATATGCATGAAGCCGTTACGGAAGACGTTTTAAGAAGACGTGTGTTCCCAGGTCGAATCTCTGGAAAAGCAGCTAGCTATAACGCAGAAAGCTTTGACGCAGTGCAAGCGAAAGTGCGACGAGAAAATCAAGACTCTTAGTCACGAGTTGTCGATAAAAACAGAAGAGTTGGAAGAGATAAGAAGCGAATCTATGAGGCAGTCGTACCACGCTTCCCGTGTGGAGTTGCAGCCTGAGAGGACGGAGTATATTGACGAAGGCTACTCGGTGTACACTGCGGTGCCAAAGAAGGCAGACTACGGGAGGATGCATCACAGCATGAGCTACATAACGTCTGACGCTCGGTGTTCCTGTCCATCCATGAGGAGTCAGCTAGTCAGCCAACTGATCGAGGATCTGTTCGATAGGATACACAATACACAGGACGACGATCTGACGCGACTCTGCAAGGACATCACGCCGGTGTCCGGCAGAGAAGTGACTGTTGAAGCCAAAGCGAAAATAACAAATTACCTCTTAATGGCGATATCGAAGGAGCTGGTTAGGTCCATCGGTGACGCCGATGCTAAGACTGATACTGAGGTCAGTATGGTTGTGGATTAATACTATTTTAATAGAATGTGAGTAAAATAATTTAATAACTTAGATACATTTCATGTTTGTACTAATATCAATGACAAAACACGGTGGTGTAAGCGTAACTGATGGGACAATCAAGGTGCATACCTACCATTTCCTCATAACTGTCACTTTAATTTCGTCTTTATTACATTCTTAATTTAACGTCCATTTTAGATATACACTGCTTTATTGTGACGTCGTTAAAACTTTTTTAATTATACTATTTCATGGCCTATCTCAATTTCTGTTTGATAATTATGATTATCAAGTCCTTAAATGCGGAATTATCCGACGTTTTTCAACATTTATTATTATTGCAAAAGGAGCCGAACACCTTGTGCGAGTTATATTCAACGTTCAACAAACATAAATTACAATTTATGTGGCGTCCAAGCAGTTACATGATGGTAAAACAAGTTTTTTAAACAAGGTCCTTTTGGTCCTTTGGAAAACTGCAGCTATTGTGGCACAATCTTGCTTCAGTAACTGTCTCCAACATCTGGAATCCGCTTCCGCTTTTCATCAGGTGGAGCGGAGTCGTTTACCTAAGAAAAAGTAAAAAAGAGGTCGTCATTAAATGGCGCTGTTTGTTTCGTAGTTAGTAAAAGAAACTCTTACTCAGCACACTGAGGCTAGTTGTCACGTTTCAGGAGTGGCAGCGCGCCGTGTCTTCAATGACGTACACAGTGCCGGCTTACGGAAGCGGGGGCGGGGACAGGGGCGGCGAGTTTGCGTCGCTGCGATTGGTCGGTAACGCGGGCGTGCTGCATGGCGCGTCCCGGTTGGCCAGCGTGAGTTGCGCGTGCGCCGCCGCGAGGCTCTGCGCCGTCGTACCCGAGATAGCGGACAGTGTGAAGATTTGTCAAGAGGTGAGTGGCTACGACAGATCTTTTTTCGAATTTATGAAAGTCCAGTGCCTTGATTTTGCTATCATTCTGCAATCGGACCTAGCGGCCCAGATTTGGGTAATGGGGAGGTAACATTGTACTCGATTTGATTGGTGGTGGGACTTGTACTAGTACTTCTAAGCCCGTCAGGCTAGTTAGGCAATCTTTCATCTTGTATTCTTCTGACATCATAAGCCTCTTTATCCTCGGTCGCATTCTCGGTTATTTGAATTTGACTGACGTTAACATTTCTGTCTGTTTCCAGGAAGTATTAGACCATGGGGATGTTAAGATAATGGAGGAGCAGTTGGCGAATGCCATTGAAAGTATTGTTGTAAGTATATTACAGCTTACTTTATATTACTGAGTAAAAGAAGACGCCTATTCCAGGAAAGGGGATTATAATTAATACCTTTTAGAAAACTATCACGGCTGTTTCAGACCCGTGAACATTGCCAAAGCGACTTTGGATGATTGCTGTTTTATGTATGAAATATTTGCATTGGGTCACCCATCCGGTGATCTGGCCCTGCAAACAAAAGTAGCTTAATTTCAAAGTTTTTAAAAGAAGTTTTTATGGCAAAATTGCAACTCACTTGTCAGCAGGCGGCGCTTTTTAAATCTCATGCAAATCACTTTTCTCGTTAATTTGATCGAATGGTTAATAAAAATCGCACTAGGTATAGTCTGTAACTGTCCTTCAATATTCCATCCCTATCTACTGAGCCTGATAGGTAGGGTATGGCAGTTGGAACTATGGGTCCGGCTGTCTTTTCAAGGGTACCACGGGAGTTCCGGATCCTAGGCCCCTTGCCGGTTATGCCTTCGCGGGCGTCTCCGGCAGGTCCCGGACATGGGTTGGACTCGTGGTGGCTATGTGGTTAGCTGTAGAAGTGGGAATGTTCGTCTGTCTGGTTGAGGTCTGGCCAGGCTTCCATATCGTGCACAGCGAGCGGGTCCGAGTAGCGGTCTTGGTGGGGCCCAGGAAACGAAAGGATCTGCGGGGCACGTGAGTTGTCCATAGTTGGTTGTTCTGCTCGGTAGTTTTCATTGAGTAGGCTTCCAACATCTCCCGCACTAGTCTGGATAACTAGTAGAGGCGCCCGCTAGATGCAATGTCTCCGATTGCATTAGCCGCGTAGGATTTTGGAACTGATGAGGAGGACTGATCTGCAGGACACGTAGGTTCCCTGAACTTCAACAAATATTTCAAAATCAAAATTAACCAAACCGGTCCAGCCATTCTCGAGTTTTAGCGTGACAAACGAACAGCAATTGATTTATATATGAACTCCTCCCAAAGTTATTCCCTTTCGTTTCCAATTAATGTTGCACATCGTATACTTAGCTGATATAATTTTGTATGCTTTTCAGAATTGTCCATCTTGTGCGTTGGGTACAAATGCGATAGTTTGGAGCACGGACGTCTAATGCCGCCAATCGTGCAAATTTGTGTGAGTTTTACATCTTTCATTTTACTTTTAACATTTGAAAAGTTTACGTATAGTAAGGAGTCACAGCAAAGTCAGGGTTTGTAATCACCAACCTGCATTTGGCAAGAGTGGTGATTAAGCAATACATAAAATTGTAGCGATAACTTGATTTCAATGATGGAGGCCTTTACCCAGCAGTGGGACAGTTTAAAGGCTATTGAATAAGTAACTAAGATTTATCATTATTAGTTTAATGTTAACTGAGATTTTTGTGTTTTGTTTTTCATGACGATTGTATTATTTTGTTTCAGGTTTAAACCTCCACCGACCTCACTCTGGTGCCTTCATTAGTTAAGCCAGTTAATGTAAACGAACTGTACATATGTTTTGTATTATACATTATTAATAATACTCCTAAATAATAGTTAACGTAAGCGAATCATATCGAACAATCGTACCTTCTGCCGATGCAAAGATTTCGAATCGATTTTTAATGTGTCATTGTTTCGTCTCATCGTTTTCGTGCCAATAAATTGTTTACGAATTATCTTTTACTTATGTTTTCTTTTTGAGTATATAGTAATCGATTATACTTAATTTGTATCTAACATCACTCACAAATTAGTGGTTTTTATCTTTGTCTATTTAATTGAATTGTTTTTATTTTCAAAAAAGAATAATTTGAATCGATGAATTAAAATGATTATTTAAATTTGAAATTGTTTAATTTCTTCTTTTTTTGTGAGAGTTTGCTTATTTCCTCAAACGGCATTTTCAGCTTAACCGGGCTTTTTTGGGGGCGGCTAGAAACGGGTTCCTCAAGCCATGTGAATCGAATCACCTTCGGAGGTTTTCTAGAGGGAACGGAATCACGCACTAAGGCATGTCCCCGTGCTCTACTAGATTCTCTGAAGGGTTCGGATCGGATCGAGTTTTGCTGCATTTTTCCTGTGACTAGCCCAATGTCGTGTACACTACAACTGAGTACAAATGGGTAGTAAACTTTTTTAACCAAGCTTTATTATACCAATTAAAATGGGCATTGATCGGTTGGTACACACCTCCCATGTAAAAACGCTTTGTGGTAAATGTTCATCAAAACACAGTTGTTACGACGGTAAACTGTCAATTTTTCGTATCAGAAATGTGTAGGTAAATTGGGTAGTTGACAACAACAACAATTAATTCCGTATTAACAATTAACGTATAAATGAAATCACGTAACAGTTCTTTATAACATTGACCAATTTTTTATTTGACCTAAGCATGAATTTCTGTAACCAGAAAAGCTATTAATAAACACTCAATTGACGGAAAGAAATAGTGACGTCAGTTAGTCAATTTCTATTAAAAATAATCGTTTTGACAGTTGTTAAAAGTTTCTATATTGACTAACCAGTCAACTACCTAATTACGAACGCCTTATACACACTGTTGCAAGAAAGTATTGCCTTCGTAAACTTGTTGTAAGAGCCTTAGAAGAAAGTCTTAATGTTAAAGCATGCATATTACTTAGTTTTTAGACTTGAGGAGCTATAGTGCCATTCTAGTTTATGTATGCAAGTAAAAAGTAGCTAACATAGTCACGTGTTTTCTCAAAATGAAATGAAATGAAATGAAATGAAATGAAATGAAATGATGAAATGAAATGAAATGATTATTTATTCACGCAAAACAAAGTACATTTTGACTAAATTCTGACGCTCCAACTTTAAGTTAAAGCTAACCCAGTTAAAACTGGCCCGCCCACGTCAGATGTCCGCTGACCGATTTTTTTTGTGAAAAATGAAATATTCTATTTTTATATATGTATATGAATCTTCTGTGCGTATTTGCAATTGAACTCCTTAAACGGCTAGGCCGATTTGGATGAAATTGTTTGTGTGTGCTCAAGTGGATTCGAGAATGGTACCAGCAGGTCAATTAATTAAGAGAAATAAAAGCCTTTCAAACAATAAGATAGATCAGACATAATATCTCTAATTTTTTTGTCATAATATCTTCGCTTTTGGTTGAAACCATCTTCGCCATTTTTTTACCAATATCCAAATTCAACCTTTTTACCTGGTCTTTAATAATCTTCAAAACTTCTTGACGACAATGAAGAGTAATATTATCTGTCATAATTTTGCAAATGTCAATATAACTATTTTATTTCAAACATTACAAAATAAATTAAATGAAAAAAAATATGTGAAAACTCAAATTACTTGAATTACATTCACAGCCATGAGAGCCTTTGATTTTTAAGGTAAAAAGAACTGTTTAGAGAAAAGTACAGTAATAAGTAACAGTGATAAGAGTACTTGTGCCTTGTACGTTACCTACATCAAAAAATGAAAAATGCCTACACATTTGTTGAAGTAGGTAGGTGGTTAGTTTATTTACATAAACATAGTCTTTAATGGGATCTTAATATTTTTTCTTTATAATTTTTAACGTTATGATTAATCACACATATTCAGGATCTCTCGGCCCGATACCCGAAGGTCCCGGGTTCAATTCCCAGGTCGGGCAAAGTGTGTTTCGGATTTCTCGGGATGGTGACCACCAACCCGCATTACGCAAGCGTGGTGATTAAGCCATTACCCATCAATTGTTGCGATGACTTGATTTCAATGATGGTGACCTTTGCCCAGCAGTGGGACAGATATAGGCTATTTGCTACTTACTATTCAGGATCTATAGGTAAAGTGCACAAACTTTTAATTACTTGTATGAAGGTTTGTCACATACAGGTGTGAACAACAGATCCGCTATCAAAAAGTACTTTGAACGATTTCAGTTTTTTATATGAAATAATGTTTCTAAAAGCAATCAAAATCAAAAGTAGTGAAAAAATTCAGTGCTTACGTCAGCCTTCCCGGTAGCATAATGGTCAGTGCAGCCGCCCGGGTTGCGGAAGACCCAGGTTCGATTCCTGGCTGGGTCGGGTAGGCATTAAATTATTTCACTATATTTTATAATTATTTATTTCAGTTTTAGTGCAGCAATTAGCACTTAAAAATAAAAATAAAATTTACCATAGCGTTGTGTTATTAAAATCTGTAAAGATGAATTTGCATAGACAATCGGTTGCAATAACTTTTGGATAGATGTCACTACTGCTGCTAAAATCAGTCAAAATCAAAATTAGTGAAAAAATCAGTGCTTACGTCAGCCTTCCGGGTAGCATAATGGTCAGTACAGACGCCCGGAATGCAGAAGACCCAGGTTCGATACCTGGCTGGGTCAGGTAGGCATATAACTTTTTCACTATATTATATAATTAATTATTTAATATTATGTTTGTTTTACAGAACCTATGTTGTCAAGGCGGATTAGAAATCGCTAGACTGAGAAAACAATTGACAGCCAATAGAGAGAAACCCAAGAAACACAATTGCAACTACCAGCCATTATGAAATCCGCCAGTGCCAAAACAGTTACAATATGCGAGAAGGAAACAGAGCCAGACGTATTGAACAACACTTCACTATGCTCCTGTGTCCAATGCGACTCATATCTCTGTTTTGCGCTAAGAAATAGAACACCCTGCTCATGTGACAAGTACCCTAATTTAAAAGATCAAATTAAAAACAGCAAATCATCATCTAAAATATTCAAAGTCAGCTTTCATAACATGGATAGCTTTGTGAACGAATTCACTTATGACAACAGTACTACCAACATAAATACTATTCATCTAAGCAATAATAGCTCGTGTGCCTCCAGCGATACGAAAGGCAAAATTAAAAAACGAAGTATGGGTTCCACTGAACTTTCTAATTCAACAACATACTATTGTAAAGAGTTTGATTACGATTCAAACACGGCAAAGTTAAGTGCTCAAATTATGAATCTACCGTACAGCGAATTCAAAGAGTCCATATCCCAAAATAAATCAAATAGTAATAGCACATCAAAGTTACCTAAGATAGACATATTCAGGAGGATCAAGGATGTTTACAAAGCGTGCAGCTGCAAAGTTTGTGAATGCATCGTTGGAAAAGCTACAAACAATGACTTCTGTAAGTGTAAACCGTGTGAATGTCACGACTGTGTCGCTTTATCAAATAATATAAAATTTGGTGTTAACCATCAGCTAGGTTCTATTGGTTATCCGTGCAACAGAAATGAATATAAAGGCTTGGTGAAAAAGTCTCTTTCTGAACCGAGTCACTGCGATATTGGTTTATACGATTGTATTACATGCCTTGACACCTTTAAAGAACCTTGCAATTGTACGCCCTGTGAATGTATTGAGTGCAAATCTTATTCAACCTCAAAGCCACGGACAGTAATAGTAGGTCGCGTGGGCGAAGACGCCCCACGAAACCTCTGCTCATGCTCCCCGTGCGACTGCGCTGAATGTGGCCAGAACTATCCGGTGGCATCAAGTTTAAGAAGAGAAATGTCGACAGGCATAAGTAGGCCCACCGATTGTAATTGCGATAATTGCCTCAGTCAGTCATGCGAAACAAACGGTAGTAATACATGCACATGTGAAATACAAAAGCGGTTAATGAGGAAACCAGTTGAAAAAGATACTCGTGATTATGATATTCATAGAGCTTCAATTAACAATAATAATCTTATAGAAAAACCAAAAAGTAATACCATAGCAATGTATACAGCTTTAGGTAAATATTCTTCAACGTTTGAACAACTTGGTAATGCTTGCTATTGCAGTGAATGTGAATGTATAGTATGTAGTGGCAAAGATAAAACTGCCAACGCTATGAAGGCCTCACGATTATTTGATTATTTAGAAGAAACACCGTCGAAACTGAACGATACTAATTGCAACTGTTTACCTTGTGAATGTGAAGTATGTAGTGAAAATCATAGAAGCATCGGTAGGGACCTGAAATCATGTACTTGTGACGTTTGTGATTGCTTAAAGTGTGAAGGTTTAATGACGTTACCGCAAAAAAACAAAGTTATAAATAAGAACGTCATTAAATCGTTCATTAGTAACATATGCAAATGTAAGCCTTGTCAATGTGCTGATTGCAAATCAATGATGTACAACTGTACTGGACGTAGTTGCCGCTGTTCAAATTGTAAATGTGAAGTATGCATAGACCAGACTAAAAGAGTTACTTCTGTAAAGTTCGAACGTAACAAAAACTATTCAAAGCCAAATTATAATGATTATCATTTTGATTCAAATGAACGAATAAAAGTTTCTAACAAAAAAGATAATGTAAAAATTTTAAATACACGAAATATAACTAAACCTGCTCAAGAAATGAATAGAATGAATAAAAGAAAGAATTTTAAGTGCAAAGCGTTTATGAAAAATGACAAAGCAGATGTTTTATATTTTGATGGAAGTAATTCAGAAATATCTAATGCTTCTGAAAGCTTTACACCAAAGAGCTCCAAATCAAACTTACGGGAATACCATAATAACGAATCTACACTTTTCACAAAAAGTGAGACATTGAAATCAAAAACCAGAAATGGTTCTTCAATAAGTAATATTAACGAATGTCTAAATGAAGTGATAAATACAAATATGGATGAATACATAAACACGAATCAGTTGAATGTAAAGGAAAACATAGTCCCCAATCAATGGGACAAGGAAATATTAAAAGAACAAAATATTTGTAGTAATAGTGATAGTATGAAGGTTCTGACGATGACGTACGCTGAAGTTAGCACTAAAACCGATATTGAGAAACCTTCCATTATTGAAAATCATATTTCGGATTTGGATAGCAAATGGGACCTTAAAGAGGCAACAAAACGAGATAGTCAAAAACAAATATCAAATATGAAAAAAATGTCACAAGAACTAGCACAGTCGTTGAGAGACGCAAATAGAAATTACGCCTGTGTAAAATGTAAAAATGCTGAAACGCACTATGAAATAACATCTGACGATTTTACAGCAAAAGATTTACGCCAGAAAATGTTTGGAAAACCAGTACCTAAAAATATAGTTGAAAACAATGACTTCATTTCCAGCAACATTGATTTTGAAAAAATTTATTATAATTTACAACAAGCTAAAGCTTTCTCGTTGGAATTATTGAGTATTTTAAGACAATATCAAAACGCAAATAAACATTTTCGTAAACCTTTCAAGTTTGACGGTTCGAAAAGGCTTCCCTCAGATGTTGGCATAGCAAATTGTAACGAAAATGAGACACATAAAGCCCCGATTAGAGTAACTACTAATGACATTCAAGAAAGTAGGCAATTAAAATCAAATCTTCGAAGTGATGTCATGAAAAAGAAAAACGATAAGTTTATTTTCGATCGTGATCCAGTATATAATCTTAGGCAAGAAACGTATGAAAAAAACATATTTCAAGAAGATAAATGCAAGGAACAGGATAACTTCCATTCCACGTCAAATAATAATTATACTGTACCGACGACGTCAAATAACACTGAGCTAATAGATTATTTGTTAAATGGAAATGACAAAGAATCATTTCAATTTATGTACAACCAGTCAAATGTAACTAACCCGGAAAATACACAAGGACACCGTATGGACGTTAACGACTATACAAAGGGAGGCAATAAAATTAACTCAAAGTCCTACTTGAATCCAACATTAAAATTAAAGCCAGTTGTTGATAGCATCGCCTATAACAATACTAGCCGTTTTAGACATGATGCATTAAGTGAAACACTTGTACCGAGTAAGGAAAGTGACATCAAGCAAAGTTTAGTAACACCACAAACTTATTCACTACAAGCGAGAAATTTTGAAACAATTAATAAAATAAGTAATTCTTTTGTTAAAAATGGTTTAGTCAAACACAAACAATGCTTGAGCATTTCAACATCTACCATCACTTTGGATAGGTCTGATAACATATTGAATGAATTACAGGTAAGTTTGGTTGCAGATATAATTATTTAATCAAAGTTTACTGACATAGCCCGAAGAGTTGCTAAGCTCTAGTGGCAGTGGGCAGGGCACATTGCTCTCAGGACTGATTGCAGCTCATGACAGTTTTCGAGTAGCGACCGCGTACCGGAAAACGCAGTGTGGGCAGGCCTCCAACAAGGTGACCGACGATCTAGTGAAGGTGTCGGAAAGCCGCTGAATCAGCACAAAACCGGTCGTTGTGGAGATCCTTGGGGGGAGGCCTTTGTCTTTGGCAATTGTACAATATTATTGCTTAGGTAACTTTTGACAAGTCTGAGCGTTACGTAGCATAGCGTGAATGTAACGCTGGGTTTTTCTGTATTTCTCCTTAGTAAACCGATTGTTATTGTGTTATTAAAATTTTAGGAGATTAGTGGTGCTACAGAAGTCAAACACTGGTCAATTCTTAAGAAAAATATGAACCTATACAATTCTTCATTTATAAAGAATAAAGGTCTGTGTTTTATCCCTACACTGACACTGGAAGTCAAGAATGTTCTAAGATCCATATCTGGACGGTACAACGATTATGTAAATGGTGAAACCAGCACAAACGTACCTGTTACTAAAGTTAAAGGTGGCGACAATACTTTGGTAAGAATAACTCACATGAAATACTAAAACCGGTCAAGTGCGTGTCGGGAGTCGGGACACGCGCAGTGTAGGGTTCCGTAGCCCATCTCAATAATGCGGACTCTGAGAAGAGAGAGAGAGAGAGAGAGAAGAGGGCTTTTATGAAAATTATTTAACGATGGCTCATATACTTAAATGTAGATACTACCGGTTCCACACGCCTGACAACGTTATTTAAGGAGGAGTTAATGAGGAATTTGTACTGCGCCAAGTACATTTTATAAGTTGGTCGATGTTACTCGTAAACTTGTAAACATACTTAGCTGTGACGGTTTTCCTTTATTTTCGTCATATATATAACTACTGTGAATTTTTTCACGTACCCAAAAACAACCATTTGGATGGCAGGGTGGGGGGGGACACTTGACTCTTACAAAATTTTGCACTTTAAAAGCTTAATAGTTCACAAACGGATGCCTCAATCAAAAAACTGTTTTCACAAACACGCAATATTTTTAAAATTGCTATCCAACGACACCCCACACTATGGGACAGACAAGAAAAAAATTTATATCCCCACTTTACGTGTAGAAGAGTAACCTAAAAAAATTTTTTTTTAAATTTTACTTCACCACTGTCGGCGTGATTAATATGTATATCCATGCCAAATTACAGCTTTCTAGTACTAAGAGTCTATGAGCTAGACTGGGGACAGACAGACAGACATGGCGAAACTATAAGGGTTTCTTGTTGACTACGGAACCCTAAAAATGAATGAAATGGTTTTAAATATTGTAATTTATATAGGGTCACATTTTATCAACCGCAAATATTTTGACAAAACACCTAATTATATCCGAGAAATAAGGCCTTAATTAAAAAAAAACAGCTTACTTTTTATTTTTACTTTTCCTAACACAGAAATTGAAATATTTTTAAGAGCACCCATTGCGGCCTCTCTGTCGGCTGCTTTGAATGAAACTACGGGCACGTGTAACCAGAGTAGGTGTCGCAGTCAAATTGTATGACTTCGCCGTTTACATACGACGTCGTTGTCAGTTTAAAAACGCTCGCGGATATGTAATATGCCGAAGGCAAATTGGAAACTCGTCCAGTTCTTTTGATTTCGCTGTTTGGTTGTAGTTTTAGGGTGACCATGATAAAACACAATGTGGGCAAATCCGACTTTATTTCAGCAATCGGGTACTAATGAAGATTTCAATAAGATGTTAACGAACTTTATTTTGCGTTACAGTAATTACGTTTAGGATGTTTTAGCCTTTATTTTTATTATTTTATATTTATTTATTATCATTCCAAACTTAATACAGAAATCCTTACTGTTGGTTATATAGGTTAAGTAATTTTTTTTTCCGAGCGAAGCGCAGCGTTGCGAGTGCCAGTCACGGAAGAGGGCATCGTATTCACGGGGGGAGCGGCATAAGATTGTGGTGTGTGGTGCTTAAAAACCTCAATTGTTACGTTACGACACATAACCGCAAAAAAATAAATAATAATACAGGTTTAAGGCATATGGCACTTTCAAATAAAGACAAAAAGGTGGGTGCAAAAATCCTTCAAGATCCAGATTCTATGGATACCTTAGCATTCTTTAGGTGTCGGATACCTCAAAAACCTTTTTATTCGTCCACGTCAATTTGCCTTCGGCTTATTACATAACCGCGAGCGTTTTTAAACTGACGACGCCGTATGTAAACGGCGAAATCATACAACTTGCCTGCAACATAGGTATTGCGGCCTTTCTGTTTCGGCTCCTTTCAATTGAAACTACCGGAAGGGCATACTTTTGGGTGTTTTATTTTACTTTTTAATCGAAATGACCTTTGGCGTTTTTCTTGAAAACTAGCATATAAAAAAAAATTAAGGTTTTTTCATAAAAAAAGTTTATTTATGTTGTTGAATTTATCCTCAAAATATTTGCGGTTGATAAAATGTGACCTTATATTTCTGCCAATCGCGATTCACAGAATTTGTATTTTTCGGTCATAATAATGGATCCCTGGATGGTTCGATGAATGAAAAATACAAATATGTATTGCTAATTATTTCAAAATATTATCAAACTGATTAACAATTTCTAGAGTGAAATGGAAATTCAAGTTCAAAATGATTTCGTTGCTACATCATCCCAAACTTTACAACTGGCGATGATCGAGGAAAAAGGGATAAATTGCAGGAATGATGAATCATCAGTGTCCATAGTAAGATACTTTTTTGTATTTTCGAGATAAATCTGATCAAGACTTTATATACCTAATGGATATTTATTTGTTTGTCTCGTCTAAACCATTAATTTGAATGTGATGATACTTAGATTTAAGCAATTTGAAACCCATCAAAATATTTAATTCAATTCTTGAAAGTTCTTTTAAATTTCTCGCCTAAGCCATTAATTTGATTGTGATGATACTTAGATTTAAGCAACCTGGAACCCATCAAAATATTCAGTTCAATTCTTGAAAGTTCTTTTAAATTGCCTTTTTATTGTATATGATCCGTCTGATTTTAGCACACGTCAAAACATGCTGAGAACTTAACACCGACCACCTCTTATAACAAGAAGTCACTGGAGGTATGTTTTATTAATTGAAGTAGACACTAGTTTAGTATGAGAACATAAAATTTTACCAAATACCTTTATAATCTTACAGAGTTCAAAAAATGACTGTGAAGCAATGAAGGCGAATTTTCTGGGCTTAAGAAGAGTTTCTGACCACACAGTACTTGTTAAATGGAAAGTACCTAAGGACATAACCAGTGTTCAAGGATATGAGGTGGAGAATATTTTTATTGCGTAAAGTTGTCTGTATAATATGCTAAACTTTGGATATGGAGTAGTTGTATAGTAGCAGATAAGCGCGACGGAAAGTTTTTTGTAGGTATAGTTTTTTTTGGAACTGCAACCATAAATGCCATTACAGTTTGTGTAAATTAAGGCGTCTATCAAACACATTCGGGCTAAATAGGAGGTTTCTAAAAGTTTTCGCGATCAGTAAACATTAAAATGAAACAGTATAAGTATACGAAAAAATAGTAATTATAAAAAATGCAAGTAGATCCGTTTATAGTTTTTTATTACTTATTATTATATTGAGAACTTAGTATCTAGACAAACCTAACATATAACCGATATATGTAATTATATTTTTGTTGATTAAATAAATAAATAAAATTTCAATGGCATATGAATAGAAAGGACCAAGTTTCAAAATTGCTGACTAATTCTTTAAATGCCAATTTTAAGAGTTTAATTATAGTACGTCATTCTAGTTAAGTATAAACGTTAAGCAATTCTTGGAGAGAGGCATTTTATAAAGTAATGTTTCTGTGATCAAATCTTTAAAACGCATACTGTTTATTGTCATAATTTCGATTGCCATACATCATATAGTATAAAAATCAAAAAGCAAAATATTTTTTGGCCAAATATTTTATTATACATAAACATAATAACGCAGAATTGTTGAAAGGCATAATGTAAAAAATCATAATCGTTAAAATCTATATTTTTGTTTGACATAATTTTATTAAGCATACTTTAAAACGCATAATTTTACTATGCATAACTGTTAACATAAATAATTTTGCTTTGACATTATCTTAAGTTGTTTTAGGGGATGTATTTCATTTCATACAATTACAAATGGATTAATTTCAAAGGTTATTTATAACGTTCATTGGATATAATTTTTACTTGGTACAAATACACTTCTTATAACAACATTAGTTAATACGTTGCTACGAACTTTTTAAGACTATATTTTAAATCAAATTACGGTTAAAATGCTATTTATATAAAAAATACATAATTTAACTTAGTAAAATTATAGCAAGTGAATAATATACGTAATGTTGAGAGCGAAAACCATCTGCGACGATAAGCTCGCGTGGGACCGCCGGAGCCCCTCCGCGCCTACGCGCTTCTAAATTACACTCTAGGGGTAGGACAGACAAGACTACGTGGAGTCGGATTTGCAGCGATACGTTTCTGTCACTGACTTTTGTAGCACAACTTTGTATTTTTTATTACCTTAATTTCACCAATCGTAGACCAAGCGCGTTAACTACTGCGCCATCGAGCTCATCATCATCATCATCTTTTACAAACGATATGACATATATGGCAGATGAGTGATGATGAATTCGCCCTTCCAGCTGCTTGTTGACGGGCGAGCGGTCCAGAAGATCCTGAGCCCGACCCGATGCATGGCCGTGGTGAGCTGCCTCCCTCACCTCGACCAAGTGCTGATCACCATCCGGACAATCGTCACTCCGGCGCAGCAATGCAAATATTTACCCACCGCCACTGTAGTTTACCACCCGCGTATACGTTGAAATAAAATTTTAACCGTTTATACCGCATAACATGTGTGAATATTTTAGTTGTTTTACCATCTTATCTCAATTGCGTAAGGTCTAAAATATACAAAACATTGCTCTTTAAAGCTCCCCGCTGCTCGTTGAAGTGTTAATTACATAAATACAACAAACTTGTCACAGTTAATTGAAATGTATTATCATCTCAGCCGAAAGACTTCCGCTGTTGGACAAAGGCCTGCCTCAAAAATCTCTATAACGAAATTGAAATGTATATTGGAAATGTTATTACATGGAAGTAGATCAGCAATATATGCTTTTATTTTACCTTGATCTTCAATTCGTACCTTCGCTGCTTTATCGGTCCTATTGATAGCTACTAACTAGTAGCTAGGATTTCTTGGCGGGAAAAAGAGTCGTGCCTGCGGTTTTGTTTTAATTTCTAAAATTTGTGTTATGTCGAATATTAATGTGAAATAATGGTGCATTATTAACCGTTAAGTGTTCGTAAGTGCGCATGAGTGTTGGCAAATGAAACAATACGGTGCAACTTCACTTTTCAAATTCTCTCAAGAAGTCCGCCCGAGGAATTAGTAAAGCCCCACATCTTTACTGAGATACTCGAGGGGTTGGGGGTATATCATTTCTCACTTCTCATTTCTATTATCATTCATCATCATCATAATGGAATGAAATTTGTATATTTATGTATTACTAGTAAGAAAAATTTCTTTGACACTGGATAAATGTGCTAATCGCACGAAGCCATCAACTAAAAGAAAAAAAACTAGTAGCTATTTTGTAGTTCAAGAAGATGTCAACTGCAATTTGATCTACAAAGTTAAGCTTTGCAGAGTGAGATCCCAGTCACCCCAGACTTACGTGATTTTAGGAAAGATGAAATTTTTAGGATTGGTAGTACAACGTAAACTTAGAAAGGAATGGATATTCGCTAAGCTGAAAGCGGGGCCGTTTTACAGGTAGCAGGTATCAAAGGTGGAAAAAAATCATGCCAACTTACGTCAAAGTTGGAAGGCTGGTTTTTACATATTTCATATATGATATTGTTATAAACAAACATATACAGTTGCCAGACACTTCCTGTGGGCCATAACTTTTAACAGACACTTTAAAAGTCGTAAAAAAATGTGGCAACTTACGTCATTTTAGGAAGGCCAAATTTTATATATATTATAAAGTATAATATTTTAAAATATTTCCCAATGAGCCAGACAAATCTGACGGGCCAAACATCCCCCCAGACTCGTTAAAAGTTCCACTGCGAGGAAGCGCGAGAGCGTTATTCAAGCGCATAAGTACAAGTGAGATGCACTCTGACGCGTGAATATCTCTCTCTTACAACTCGTGGCTACTCAGTTACAGTTACAGTTTACAGTTAGTGTGTTGTAAGTTTTTAGTCTATACCACTGTCATACAGCTGATGTTTCGGTTCATTTCTAACCTAATATTCGTGAATGAAAAAGTGAATAAATACGTAAAAACTATTTATAATAAGTAATATGTAAAAATAATTGTATAATATAAAAATAATTAGGTATATAATATAAAAATAATCATACAATAAAAATATTTATAATAATAGTGCAAATAGTAGTGTTACAATAATTAAAACTTTTCATAGTGTTAACGTAATATAAAGTTATAGTATTTTAATTAAAATGGCAAATGTATTTAATGCGCTTTTTGCCAAAATTCTGGGGATAATTTATTATTATTTAAGGAAGAAACTTTAAAAAAATGTCAAAACATTTTACTACTTAGAAAGCATCATATTCATAACCTACAATACAAAGATATGTTAAAGAAATTGTTGTTTTGTTATTAAACGTGGTTATTCACATATATTTTGTATGATTACAAAAATAAATTATTTCAACATTTTTATTTCATTATATTTACTTTGATGAAAAAAGATGTACCCAAATATCCTTTGTAGGCACACTTCACTTTCTGTTTCTAAAAAAACGGACATTTAAAACTTAAATTATTATTATTAGTTTTTATGGATAAATAAATAATATAATAAAATTTAAATATAAATAATATTAATAAATTGACTTGAATAATGCTCTCGCGCTTCCTTGAACAGCGGAACTTTTAACAACACACTAACTTAAAGTAGCCACGAGTTAAGTGTTTTTTTTTTTTTTGAGAGAGATTGCTGATTGCCGCTGCGGCATTTTCAGCTTCACCGGGCTTTTTTGGGGGCGGCGAGAAACGTAAAGGGTCCCTCAAGCCGTGTGAAACGAATCACCTTCAGAGGTTATCTAGAGGGAACGGCATCGCGCACTAGTGCGCGTCCCCGTGCCCTACTAGATTCTCCGAAGGGTACGGATCGGATCGGGGAGCGGAGCAACCCGAGGGCGCCTCTAAAGGCACGGACCTCGGCTCGGGTTGACCGGGCCGTGGAGGAGGAGAGAACCGCCCAGGTACATGTCTGTACCTGGTGTAGAGCGAGTGTGAACCGGTTCTTCGTACCCTTGTTCTACGAGTACGGTGTCTTGGGCCTAAACTGGTGTGCATGTTTAGTGTATTCTGTAAATGTGTGCTATCATTTAGAGGATCGGGCGGGGAAACGAGTTAAGTGTAAGAGATTAACTTAATCTCTTACACTAAGATAAGTAAGAGAGAGATATTCACGCGTCAGAGTGCATCTCATTTGTACTTATGCGCTTGAATAACGCTCTCACGCTTCCTCGCAGCGGAACTTTTAACGAGTCTGGGGGGATGTTTGGCCCGTCAGATTTGTCTGGCTCCTTGGGAAATATTTAAAAATATTATACTTTAAAATATATATAAAATTTGGCCTTCCTAAAATGACGTAAGTTGCCACATTTTTTTTACGACTTTTAAAGTGTCTGTTAAAAGTTATGGCCCACAGGAAGTGTCTGGCAACTGTATATGTTTGTTTATAACAATATCATATATGAAATATGTAAAAACCAGCCTTCCAACTTTGACGTAAGTTGGCATGATTTTTTTCCACCTTTGATACCTGCTACCTGTAAAACGGCCCCGCTTTCAGCTTAGCGAGTATCCATTCCTTTCTAAGTTTACGTTGTACTACCAATCCTAAAAATTTCATCTTTCCTAAAATCACGTAAGTCTGGGGTGACTGGGATCTTGGTCTATTGGTCTCTTGATCGTAACGCACAACGCCGCGGCATGCGGCATGCGGTGCCCGACACTTAATCATATGAAAAACGTCTAGAATGGTCTCTTGTTCCGTCGCAGTATGCGTCAGCGGCGAGGGGCAGGCGCGGTGAAGTGGGGGCGGGTACGCCGCACAGCGCTGCGTCGTTCTCGTTCATTCGCTGCGGTGTGCGTCGCGGGTTGACAATGGATTTGTTTGAAGATAATTTGATAGAATTAATCCGCAAATATCCTTCTTTGTATAAAAATAAAGACAAAAAATTCAGAATCAATTAAATGCCTTTTTATTAAAGTTCCAAAACAACCTTCACCCCTCCGTTGTAAAAACATATTTCTCGAACTGCTTCTTTGTCTTTTCAGAAGCAGTAGAAATTCTTCTTCCTCTTCCTCCTCAAGCAAAGCACAAATTTCAATAATATTGTTCATGTTGATACTTACGTCTACTTTGGTAGCTGCGGCAAAATCAACTGACCACTTACTGACCACTTCTCCGCAGAGACGGTAAACGCTGCGTCGTTGACGCTGCGTTGAGCCGCATGCCGCAGCGTTGTGCGTTACGATCAAGAGACCAAAGCTTTAGACAGAAATTAACAACTGGCAATTAATACGCTTAAACCCCTGCAATTGTTTAGAGATATAAAGTAACTCTGCGTTTTCTAGTCCGCTTGTACTATGGCGAGTGCTCTAATTAAAGAATTGCTCTCCGGAGTCACCGCTGTACTGTCTTGAACATTGGAATGAGCAAATTTCTTTGTGCTCGATCATTCAAATTCCAATTCCAAAATTTTGTGACTCGTTTCTTTGTCGCATTTCCAAAAGATTGAAGATTGAAAGATTGAAATCTACCGGGACATGGTTTCCCTCCTTCATATGACATGGGGTCCTTCAAACGAGGTGTGAAGAGGCACCATGTGGGCCGGCAGGGTGATGGTGACACTGATGCTGCACATGTTTTCACGCTGCACCAGTTGTCGTCGCGTCTAGACTCCTTTTCCACTTAACATCAGGTAGAGTGAAGTAATTTGCCGTACAATTAAAAAATAGTTAAGTTACTAAAATTCCTGGTCAGGCAATTGTGGTGGTATGGCAACTTTCGCAAAGGCCGGTAATCGGATGGGTGAACAAAAACTTATCATCTCAAGGTCCTACGTGCTTTGGAAAGCACGTTAAGCCGTTGTTCCCGGCTGCATTAGCAGTCGGTAACAACTTCCAATCCGCACTGGGCCCGCATGGTGGTTTATGGCCCGTTCTCCCTAGCCATGCATAGGGAAGATTCGGGCCCCAGCAGTGGGGGCATAAAATGAGCTGATGATGATGATGACTTCTGGGTCTAAACCGGTGGTTTTAACCACTAGACCACAGAGGCGGTCAAATCTTATCAAGGTTATCTAACCTTGTAGATACAAATGTAGTTTAGTCTGCGTCAAGTACAAAGCTCCTATCTACACAGTTCACAGCACTCAATGGGACTATGTCCGACTGCCCGCTCTGTTTCCGCGGTCCACCGTAATTCACATCTTCAGAAAGGCCTCTAGCAGACTACGTATATTCTGCGCGATTAAGATTTGTAACTTGACATTCTTTTTGCGATGCATGCATTTTCACGCCGTTATTTTGTATATAATTTTGTCTTATATTTTCGCGATATATTATGGTGGCGACTGACCGGAGCGATCATCGTTATTTCACCGTAACAGACCGTCATTCGCAGCGAGCGGCTCGGCTCACTGTACTGACCATGCGAATGCTCGCATCGAACATGTTACGTTACGATGATATGCTCCGGTCAGTCATCACCACTAGATGACTAAATATTAGGTGATATTATGGTAAAATTTTGAACTATCAAGATTTTATTATACGGATTTACGTGTTACATGCTTATCTAGCTACGTAAATGAAAACGCTGTTCTAAACACACCGGATGGTTGGCCAAGTTATAATATCTCTGCTCCTAAGCGCAATTTTCGACACCTTTTTAAAGTGATGACAAGGAACCGGCAGGGATCCGAAAGAAGTGGAAGTGGGAAAGGCCTTTGCCCATTAGTGCAACGACATAGCAACTAAAATGTAATTGAATATAATAAAAAAATCAATACTACAAACAAGACTGCACTTTCCCAGCGACTTTCCCCACATTTTCCCAACAAGAAGGCCATTGATTTTAAACGCTGTCACCTCAGATCATTAACCTATGTCATTTCAATTTTTTTATCGCAATTTGTCATCTGTCTAACCACCAGTGTCAACCGTTCGATATTATTTTTGTCGCGCAAAAGGTGGATTGCAAAAAAATGTGATAAATTCGTAGTTAAATATGATTTTCTAAAAACAAAATGAACAGAAACCAACGCAGGCTTGGTCGTGTGCACCAGAAGCGTTATAATGAGGAGAGGAAATATGATTCTTCGAGACGAGACGAGACTCTATTGGTGGAGGTGTTCGCGCCGAGGGGCAAGACGAATGTACACAAAATCACGAAATTCACAACGAACAAGTGTTGCTACGTGACCCCAGCACACGAGGACTTCGGACAGATCACTGAAGACTATGGGTCGACTGAAAAGGTCAGGAGTACATTTTTTATTCCACAATAAAAGAGCGCTTTTCCCTAATCTCGCCAGAAGCGTTTCTTTAGTTTGGTGATTGCCACTGGCCATGTTTAGTGTCACCGGAATTTTTTGGGTACCGTGTTATAAGCCGTGTAAAACTAAGCACCGTCAGATGTTTCCTATTGTGCGTGTCCCCGCTCCCTAATAGATTCTCCGTGTGGTTAGGATCGGATCGGTACTACATTCTACCGAGAAGTCCAAATCGGATCAGGAGCGGAACAACCCGAGCGCGCCTCTAAAGGGTGGGACTTCGTCTCGGCTTGATCGGGTCGTGGAGACGGGGAGAAACGCCCAGGTACATATCTGTACCTAGTATAAAGCGCGTGTGAACCGGGTCTTCGTGTGCATGTGTAGTGTTTTTCAATGTGTAGTGGCATTTTGAGGATCGGGCGGGGTGGTGGAAGCTTACTTGACCTAGAATCTTGAATCATTCCTCAGTGATTCCTGGCATCTTATCTCTTACTTAAATATACGTAACAGTGCTACTCATATTTTGTTATGGCGATTTAAGATCATGGAAATTAACCAGCCGGACTTAAAATAAGTCGTACCCCGCCTACCGGAAATCTGAACCAGGTTAGCCGATGGAAGGCACAATTCTGCTTAACTAGAGCTAAGTATCATTGCATCTTTTTAAATTCGCTTACATACAAATTAAAACAATTTACAGTACCAAAACATCCTTAAAGAGCAATACGGATTTGATCCCTTAATACCAGAAACGCTAAATCAACTGAACGAGTTGCGAAAAGTGCTCTGTAGCAATCCAACTAAGGTCGAGAACTGTTCACAATATAAGGAGACTAAGAAACAGTTAAGTCCGGATTTCACGACTGAGGACGGGTCGCAGTGGCAGAACGTTGACAACGCAGATGAAATTGACAAGTACATTGGCCATGGAAAAGGTGAGATTATAGTGGTAACATTTTATGGAAACTTAACAACTTGTGTTGGTTTCTTAACAACGGCGAAAGGCATGGTCTTCTTTGATAGTAAGATGGTCTGCTCTGGTAGTAAGCTCTTTGCTCAGATAGTAAGATGGTCTGCTCTGATAGTAAGCTCTTTCTTCTCAGATAGTATGATAAAATGTTTTTGTTTTGTTTATATAATTTTAGCGCAAATTTTGTTGCGAAACAAATTATAAAAACACAAATGTTGAAAAAATTTCCATGAGAATTTGAACCTGCACCCTTCTGACATATACGAGTCAGGTGCTCTCTCAATTGAGCTTTCGTGGTTCTAACCAGCCCGCCGAAATTATTCACAACTATTTTTTTACTTTGAAAGCCAAAGGCCCATTCAATGTCAACAACTACCGTCGTTAACATCCGATCATAATATTTTTACAAATACTAAAGATCAGTTAAGAAGTAGGCAAGCTATTTATAAAATGTTTTTTTTTGTTTATATAATTTTAACGCAAATTTTGTTGCGAAACAAATTACAAAAACACAAATGTTGAAAAAAATTATTTTCAACATTTGTTTTTGTAATTTGAATAGAAAAATAGGTTAATTCCTGCTTGTGAAAAAAATAATATTTTCAACATTTGTGTTTTGGTAAGATAGTAAGATGTTCAGCTATGATAGTAAGCTCACTTTTCTCAGATAGTAAGATGGTCTGCTCTGATAGAAAGCTCTCTCTTCTCAGACATAAAGATGGTCTGCTCTGATAGTAAGCTCTCTTCGCAAATAGTAAGATGGTCTGCTCTGATAGAAAGCTCTCTTCTCAGATAGTAAGATGGTCTGCTCTGAAAGTGAGCTGAGCTTCTCAGATAGTAAGATAGTCTGCTCCGATAGTAAGCGATATGACCGACGTTAGGAGCGCCCTTTACCCGAAATCCTTAACTACTGGCTGTCGTGTCAGTGTGGCACTGACTAAGAAGTCAGTTTCTACGATAGCAGTACCGAGAGTACTTGATTTAAACCGACTTCAATTACTAATTAAATGTAAATCCAATTTATGGCGTCATTTTAATTTGTAACATGCTTCTCTCAATTTATTAATTAAACGGGAGTCTATTAGTATATTCTCCGTTCGGCTTTTTTTTGACGCATACAGTTATTGTATATGGCTTTTTATACTTTATTTACACAGAAAAATTGGATACACGCCTATATCTGCCCGACGTGCGCATATCAGAAACGCCGCGAATCAAAATTATCGCAAAGAAATTCTCCAGATTCAAGAAGAACAATATTGAGTTGAGAAAACTCGACGAGAAGGTGGTATGCATCGAGTATGATGTATATTGGGCCAACAGCGCCAAGCCAAGGGAAGCATTGAGAGCATTCTTCTCCATAAAACCTACTTATCAAAAGGATGGCAGTGAAAAAGGTATTACAAACTCATTATATAGTCTTTACTTTTTAATTTGAAAAAAAAAAACATAATAACAATTATATATTTTATATTGGCACACAAGAAAACAGATACAAATAAATTGACACACACAGGGAGAGTTTAAAATAGGTGGCCTTATTGCTAACAAGCAGTCCTTATTTGGAGGGCGATTTTTTAATTTCACTGGTGATCTCGAAATCTCTCGAAAGTGATATAAAATACACGATGAAATATAATTATTTTTGGATTATTTACATTTTTATTATTAAGAAATAGAAATTCGTTCCAGAATTTTTGGTGTCAAAAATAGGTTGCTGTTCTCCCACTTTTTACATAATTTTTCTAAAGAGTATGCCTAAAACTTAATTGATTTAAAAATATAGGCAAACTGTCGTTATTCTACCACTTTATCACTATCATATAGTAGTATTTAAGTAAGTGTTAATTTTCACTATTATACTTTCCAGGACATGCTCCAACCACTCAAATACCATCGAAAATTAAAAACAACTTCAACATATCCAACGACGATCTAAAACAAATGAACGAGACAGAGATAGAAATAATAGACAACAAGATAGAAGGCAACAAGTCCTACTTGGAAGACCTCAAGAGAATTTTGAGGAGAAAGCAGGCCATGTACGCTAAGAAGAATAAAACCTCATTGGACTTGATGTCTCTATATGAAATGGCTAAAAGAGAATGTCCCCCCTTAGACGATGAATTTTCTGACACAAACATTTTGTCAAAAGCGGAGATGCAGGAGTTCAAGGATATGCTTATTAAAAAGTGTGTTTCGAGCGTCCACGGTATTAGCCGGAGGACTGTGAGGAATCCCGAAACAAATGTGGGCAGCATGGGGGTTATATCACAGAGCATAGTAGCCGAGCTGTGGAGGGAAGGGCAAACAGTTTGTAGCTGATTAAAAACTGCGTGATTTCTGTAATAACTATAGTTTTATTTTTGAAAGGCAAACTTTACATAAATATAATTATACTGTAAGCGACAACAAATCTAAACATTTTATAGAATAAAGTTTTATGCATTTATTTTGAACTGAACATTACATTAAAAGGAATCACATACGGATCTCCTTGCAGTTATTTTAAATATATTTTTTAAATCTGACGTTTCAATTTCGCATTGTCTGTGGTCACAGCACTGGAAACGTTAGGCTAAAATTAAAAACTCAAGGAGATCCGATATAAAGAGGATGATTGTAATGTGCAGTGTTAGCGTAAGCTATTAACAGAAGATATTGCTATGTATAAGGTCACTTTAGCATTGTTAAACTTAAAATTACGAGTGGAGTGTGGATTATTTACGCGATTCGTAATTGCTTACACTTTCCCGTTCTCGGGTCTGTCTGGGTTGGCTGCCGGGTCCAAGCCTAGCTTCTTCATTTCAACCGCCATTTCGAATAGGTAGTCGTAACACTCGGTCCTGGAAAGAAGAAGATACGATCAGCAATGAATATCGTTAAACACTTTCTTGTCATAATAACTTTACTAATAGGACTTCTTGGCGGGAAAATGAGAAGTAATGTTTGCAGTTTCGTTTTTTTTATCTAAATTTGAGCTTTGTTGAATATGAACTAAGAAGTTCGGCTATGCTTGCCGACCTCAAGCGCACCAGCGCTGCCTTGACTTAGAGTCGCCATGATAGAAATCGGTCAGATAGATCATTAAGTAAATATTGAACCCTATTTACTTGGAATAAAATCGTAAATCTGTCGTATAGTCTTAGCCCACCAGTAGCACCCGTAGGACGTTTTAAACGATATGGCAGCTACCCATGTTGGCATCAAACATGAACTCTATGCACTTGAAATAAAATCGAAAATGCCTCACATGGTCTTGGCCTGCTGCCACGTAGACGCCGTTCCGCCGCAAGAGCACGGCACTGGCCCCGCATTACTAGTGGATAAACACCTTGCAAAGGTAATTGTAGCTATATTTCCACCGAATATTGAGCCCTATACACTCGTAATAAGATCTACAGTGGCTCACCATTGTCTTTGCCTGCTGCCACGTGTCACTATTAGCTTCTCGAACCTTAGTAGATGCCGCGTCGTGTCGGTCGAAGGCAATCACAAATATTAAACTCTACCTCCTTGTAATAAGAATGAAATGCCAGGTGTCACCTCATAATCAGATGTCTTACCGCAGCACTATAGTATTAACCTATAGGTGTAACCTAAAAACACCTTTTAAAGCTATAATGCCACGTAATATTGAACCCTATATACTCGAAAACAGATCGGAAACGCCTCACATGGTCTTATCCTGCTGGTACTTATGTTGCTACAGAATATTGAACCTTGTGTGCTTAGAATAAGTCTTACATGGTTTTGGCCTGCTGCCACGTGTCGCCCCACACGTAGACGCCGTGCCGCCGCACGAGCACGGCGCTGGCCCCGCGGTACTTCTGCAGCGCGGTCGCCAGGCTGCCTTCCAGGTCGCGCTCGAAAGGAGTGTTCTCTATGATTGGAACTATTAGCTTCTCGTCGTAGCGCAAGTAGCGACCGAGGGAGTCGTCTCTTATGCCCTGGGGATAATGAGCGTGATAAGTGATCAAAGCCCGGTGATGTAATGTTTGATTGGTGTTTTGATATCTATCAGGGCGGTCGAATACTTCTTGGCGGCAGAACTAGATAGTTCTGCTGCAAAGCAGCACTGTTTTAATAATTATAAAAACTGCTATTTTGGTCTATAAACCATATCTAGCAATATATTATTAGGGTAGTGGCCCAGTGTTCGATGGGAACCATTGATCGACAGTTTTCTTTTTTATCATTAAATTTAGGATTTTAGTCTTCAGCAACAGTTGAATACAGACCACCTGCTTCCTGGCTATCATCCCGTAATATTTCAATTAAAATCATATTTACTTTTTGGCGACGACAACTCTGTCGAATATTGAGCATGCCGACCAAAAAATGCCAATAATGCAGTCACGGTTAAGTTGATATAATTGAAAATACTATCGTATTAAATAAATAAAATATATATTTAATATCAAAGGGAACGTGTTTACAATTAGTCCGATCCATAAATTCATAACACAGTATAGTTTTTTCTACAATATCATTTAAAGTTGGGCAAAAATCATGTCTCTGATTTTGTCAAAAAAATCACCAATGGTCTTTTTAAACTACAAATCGTCCTTTTCAGATAAGTCACACTTGTCACTTACAGACGGCGCCGGCGCACCCTTAAGTGCGGAACACTGGTGCCATTACCTTCTATGCAAAATGTGAAATAGCGTTGCCAAAGTTTGTAATCTAAAACAAGGGAACAAGCAAATGCGTCATAAAGATTCAATTTCTCTCGCAATCGTCCACACGGATTGCGGGTCATACACAATTACGAATTCGCAGTCGGTTCTTTAGCGGCGCGCCCGCCCGCACTCCAGAGTCCGGACAAGTTCATAGGTGTCAAGTATTTGTTGTGCCGCAGACTCCGCTTGCGCGATGCGCCATCACTCAGAACTTAGGGGGTCTCATTCATAATTAAGTCACGACGGACGTCGCATCGTACGTGCCACGACGCGACGACGGTCGTCGTATCGTGTTTATGTGTGGAAGCCCTTATTAAGGTGTGGGACACACAGAAAAGACGTAAGACAGGACGCAGACGGGGCGCCGCCGTCGCGACTTTTTAAAACATATTTATTATATATATATATTTTTAGATAGACAAGTGTTTAACACTTGTTCGTTGCTTATTTTTGAAATAATTTCATTAACTATAATTTTTTCTGAATACAAATTGTTGACATTGATATTTAATATAGTGACAAAATTTAAAGGATCCAATATGCTCTTGATTTGTTTAAATCCAATTTTCGTGCTTAAATTCAGAAATTGGCATTGGTTGAGCCAATTAGTTGAATGTATCCCTTTCGGAAAAGGCTTTACTTGCCGTGACGTGTGAGCAACGAACGACGTGAATGCGTTTCGTTCTGAAATTCCCAATATGAAAATATAGTATTATTCGTACTATATTATTTTTCTATAACGTATTGTACAATTTACTCAAATATAGCACGATATTTTATAAAAAAGTACGGGTGGCAACCCTAGTGTGTGACAGCGACGCGCGAGTCCCGCCCGGCACCCGCGCCCGGCACCCGCTCCCCTCCCTCGTCCGCTCGTGCCCTGTCCTTTCTGTATGTTTTACAATACATGCACATGAGTAAGCGTCGTGCTCGCGCCCTGTCTTTTCTAACCCCCTTACAAATAAACAAAGATTATTCTTTGACCTTATGGTCTGAATAGTTATTCCGTGTTTTGTCTCTTTCACTCTTATTTGAAATAACGTTTACATGACAGAAACAAAACACGATATAACTATTCGGACCTTATTCTTTGTTTATTTGTAAGGCACTATATGTTTTACGTTGCGACGCTTCTATACATTTTGTATGAAAGGGACGCGGAAGAGACATATTATGTCCGCGTCTTACGTCTTTTCTGTGTCCAGCGCTTAAAGCCCGTTGCGGTCGACGGCTAAACATTAAGAAACAAAAGTTATTAAACGACTTCTTGGCGGAAAAGTGAAAAGGAATGTCATGAGCTTTGTTTTATTTTCTAAAATTTGTGTTATCGTGTTGCATCTAGCCAAGAAGCCGGGGGTCCGTAACCCTGCGTGACACTAGAACCACGGTCTCGCCAGCGATCGACCAAAACTATCTGCATCGCTCTGAAGACGAATATTAATTATTCCATATTGACATTCGAGTTGGCAAATAAAACAAAAACAGTGCAACGTCACTTTTCAAATTCTCGCAAGACATCCACGTAAGGTCTTAGTAAAGCCCTACATACATCCTTTTTGATACTCAAGGGGTTGGAGGGAATATCATTTATTATTACTCATTTCTGTTATCATTCATTCAAGAAAAAAAAATTTTTAAATTGGTTCACAAATGACGGAGAAATCGCTGGACATACATAAAAAAAACGTCTGCTGGACATACGTCGAACATAGAACCTCCTCCTTTTTTGAAGTCGGTTAAAAATTACTTATACATTGGCTAAAATATGTGCACGCACGAAAGTCATACACGAAGGTACCTTGATCATCTCCTGGTGCGTGATGGTGAATTCGTTCTCGTATAGCAGCGTGCAGCGCACCGCGTGCGGCGAGTGCGTATGGATGACGGCGCCGGCGCGCCGCTCGCGGTACGCCAGCATGAACAGCGGCGTGCACTGGCTCTTTTTCAATCTGACGTGAATATGGTATTCATTACAAAAACACAATGTTGAAAAAATTTCCACGAGCAGGATTTGAACCTGCACCCTTCTGACATACCGGGTCAGGTGCTCTTCCAATTGAGCTATCGTGGTTCTAACCAGCCCGCCGAAATTATTCAACACTATTTACTTTTTTACTTTGAAAGCCAAAGGCGCCAATTCAATGTCAACAACTACCGTCATTAACATCTGATCATAATATTTTTACAAATACTAAAGATCCGTTAAGAAGTAGGCTAGCTATTTATAAAATGTTTTTAATTTGTTTATATAATTTTAACACAAATTTTGTTGCGAAACAAATTACAAAAACACAATGTTGAAAAAATTTCCACGAGCAGGATTTGAACCTGCACCCTTCTGACATACCGGGTTTCGCAACAAAATTTGCGTTAAAATTATATAAACAAATTAAAAACATTTTATGGTATTCATGTTCAAGTTGTTTTACATTTGTACCGCTAGATGGCGCTGTACTACTGTAGCCTGTATTTTACTGCATCGCGGAGATTTTTGTGACATCTATATACATAAATGACTTGTACTGACTGATTCATCATCGCCGAGTCTAAACCGCTGAAGCTAAGATAAAATTTGGACAGTGGGTTAATTGAGTGACCTAACGTAACCAACCAGCCACTAAGAAAGGATTTTACGGAAATGACACCCTAAGGGGGTCAAATAGGAGTTTAAGTCAGTCAGTTTTGAAGTAAAATACATGTAAATTGGTATTTGGCTTTTTGAAAAGAAATAAATAATGACGTGTTTCAGGAATTTTGTTTATTTTCCTTTAAAGGAGTAAAAAAAGGAAGAAGTTTTTTTTTTGGGAAATCGTTATTTTTAAAGTAATAATTATAAAGGGAAATAATTTAATCGATCTAGATTCTTCAACAAAAATAAAGAATGACGTGTTTTAGCATTTTTTGAAAAACCTCCTCTAGAGGGTTGAAATAAGGGTGGAAAGTTTGTATGGAAATCTGTCATTCCTTAAATTTCGGTATTTGACCTGGATAGAAATTATGAAGTGTTTCAGGATTTTTGGAAAATGATCCCTAAGTAAGATGACAATTTGTACAGAGTGTTTCAAAAAGGACCAAAATTACTTATACAAAGTGACCTTTATTACGTTGTTTTGTGTTAGACACTTTTTACTATTTCTAGCTCGCATGGACGGGTTAAATAAAAATTTTGATTAAAAATTAAAACCTTAATGTTTAATCATGATCATCATCATCATCATTTTAATACGAACGAACAAGTTGTGTAGCCCACGTGAGCAAAGCCGCGGGCAAATATAGATGCAGGAAAGTACAGACATTAACCTATCTGATTTGAACCCCTTGGAGAATCTAGTAGGGCACGGGGACACGCCTAAGTGCGTGATGCCGATTCCTCTAGTAAACCTCCGAAGGTGATTCGTTTCACACGGCTTGAGGAAAGGAAGGCTTTTCTCGCCGCCCCCCAAAAAAGCCCGCTGAAAATGCCGTTTAAGGCAATCAGCAAACTGTCTCCAAAAAAACAAACATTAAGAAATAAAAAGACAAAACAAAAAATAATAAACAAAAAAGTACAAGGGTCAAGAACAATACTCACACCCCCTTACAAATAAATACAGATTATTCGGAGCAATCGTTATTCCGTGTTTTGTTCCTGTCATGTAAACTTAATTTCAGGTTAGAGTAAAAGAGACAAAATACGAAATAACTAATCCAAGCTTAATTTTTATTCATTTTATTCATCGCAGCAGGTGTAGTCAAGGCAAGAAGTTCTCTACTACAAGGGGTTTGTTTTCGTTTAATTTACTTGTTTATTTTATTTAGGTAAACACAGAAAAACATCAGGTTGGTCATGGCAAAATATAAAAAAGTATTTAACATTGTCTAAGCTAAATGGCAGTCAACATTTAGTGTACACAACATGCTAAAGACACTTTAACAACAACACAACAGTTAATATAAAAAAAAAATTAAAATAAATATAATACTAATAAATAATACAAAACTAATTTATGAAGCTATGAACAGAAACTATGGTGGGGTTGAAGATATTTTCATTAATATTTACTAGTGTTGATAGTTCTTAAAATATACGATGTTTATGATTACCTACGGTTATTTATATATAATGCAAAATATAGCTAGCTAGTTAATATATAATGTAACTCGCCTAATTCTAAACTGATCTTAAGAGTACACCAGCGGTGTGCACTAGCTCTTCTTCAATCTGACTGAAGTCATAATGATTATAAAACTTATATAAAATAATCAGAGGTTGGAATTAGGTAGAGTTATTTATGTACTTACACTGATTTCATACAGCGAAAGAAGAACGTGGGTATGCCTCAAATCCTGAGATTAATTGTAAAGAGCATAAAAATCCCAAGACTTATTAAATGAAAAAGTTTTAAAAAATATTGAAAAGCTATATATATGCTGGTTATATACTTCAATTCCCATAAAAGTTATACAGTAATGTCGGAAGCGAACACTTCAAATCTTAGTGGGTCTTTGAATGAATTGGACCAGGAAAATGATTCTGATGGGCCATTTGAATAAGCAAAACCTCACGAGTCTAGGCTAGAAGCAAAAGTATTTTCGTATTTATAAAAAAGGCGAAGTATAAGTATGAGAATTTGTTTAAGATTATTAATAATTTGTATTGTGAATTAATGTAAATACTAATAAAAATTGTATGTTAATTAACTTTGTTTTATTTGCCTTGTCTATCTCTGAGGTTTTTATTATTATTCATTTGTAATATTGTTGGCCACACGGGATTGTCCATTAGAAATCCCGGGAAGATCCATATTAATATCAACATTTCGATGCAAGTACATAAATAACTCTATCTAATTCCGACCTTTGAAAATAATACTCACTTTTTCTCAATTGGAGGCAATTCTAAGTCTTCATCATCCATAGTCTGCACAAATAAGTCTTCGGACTTCATACGTTCCTTCTGTACTCCAGAGGGTGCTATATAGATTTTGTTGCTGAAAGATTATAATATTTCAATCAGAAGCTGATGATAGAAATTCACATAAAATAATTTTGGGTATTTTTTATTTTACACATCACTATTAATGTTCTTGTATTTATGTAATTTTATTTTATTTTATTTAATGATACCTACAATAAGTTTTAAGAAATTTGGTTACAATAAGTAAGATAGATGTAATAGGTATTAGTGGTAAGTTGATTACTAAACTGCCAACTTTTACAGAATAGCATAGAAAATAATTTTATTACCCAATGGCTTTAAGATGAAAATCTAAAGTAAAGAATATCTATCTATTCTAAAGTTAGTTTAAAGTTTAAAGGACTCATGCTCTTCAGGTTCTAGCATTCTTTTAGATTTTGTTTTCTTTTTTATTTTACTTTCTTAGGTCATGATGGTGAACAGTTTAATCAATTTCAAAGTAACCCAAGGAGAGCTAGATTAGTGAACAAAAAAACAGAATTTGAAAAACTTACCTTTTGATAAAATGGTTGTGAATTAATCTATTTCATAAAAATATTATTGTTTTAGTTTATTAGTAATTTTATTTTATAAATAAAATGCCACATACCCTTCTCGGATGGATATTCCACCACCAGTGCCCGTGACCCATCCTAAGTGATAGAACTGATTGCACAGTTCTGGGATTAAATGTCTAGGATGTTCCTGAAATATTTATTGTAAATTTTAAGTTCTACATAGGCCAGTAACTTATTAAAGTAAAACAAACCCTCTTAGAAATACAAATTAGATTTTAAATATAATGGAAATGAAAAGAATACAAGAAGCATGCAATTATACAAGCATAAAAATGAGATTTTTGTATCATCATTTTATAGATGAATATCATACATACGGGTCCAAGATCATTCATTGTTGCACAGCCGTATACTACGCCGTAGTCTCTACTAAATGTAACTAAGGAATATGTATGTGTCTAATGATAAAATAAATACCTAGATCTTCGTAACTATTATCTTAAATTATATCACAACCTGCTTATCAAAACAAAATTATTTTGTCTGATTAACAACTTGGTTTTGGTTGCCCTTGCCCGTTTTTTTTTTATGTGTAGTTCGTTCCTTGAGGAACCGGCTAAGGTCATAGACCATGCTGCCATGTCATTAGTTTCTTAATTCTATTCGTAAGGTAATACATAAATAAAGAATATTGATGATGATGATGAATGATAATGGAAATGGGAAGTGAGAAATAATATACCCCCCAACCTCTCGAGTATCTCAGTAAAGATGTGGGGCTTTACTAAGTCCTCACGCAGACTTCTTGAGAGAATTTGAAAAGTGACGTTGCACTGTTTTGTTTATTTTGCCAACACTCATGCACACTCACGAACACTTAACGGTTAATAATCCACCATTTATTATTTCATATTATGCCCTTGCCCGCTTTTAATGTTATTGTCTGTCAATGTCAAATTAATCTTTTAAGTTTTTCTTCCATTTGGATTTTGGTTTAGAAATTACAAAGATAATACAGCTAATACAGCCATGTGTACCTATTATTACAATTATTGTGTATTGAATGTGCAAATTGTATTAGTGAAGAATAAGATAAAAATACTAAACTTACAATGCATGTTACAATGCAAAAAACGAAACCTCAGGACAATATCATATCAATAACTAATGCAATTAAAACCTGGCCAATTTCAATACTTTTTCTTCCTCTCTCTCGGCCTCTTTAATACTTCTATTCACAAAGAGCTGTCTCAAAGAGCTACATAGAAAAACAAAAAAACTCGATGTCAGACAGGAACAGTTATCTATCATACAAAAATTCTAGCGTTAATAAAATTATTTTATAAAGTTACAATTATGCCGTAAACATAATACCATGACAAAGTTTCCATAATAAGTAACATATAAATTAACTATTTAGGTTTATTTGGCTTCAAAAGGCTATTTTATGTTATGTTAGTAAGTACCTACCATGTCATAGCAACCATCAACTAGTAAAATATTTTTTTCCCACACCGGAAAACGAACCTAGTACTTACCTTTGTGGAATTATAATTTATTTATCTTTATTACTTAATTTAGCGAATTAAAAGCAACTAGTACTTTTGTCATAATAAAATTGTGTCAATCAAATAACTACAAAACAAAAACATTGTCGACAGGATTAAAATCAATACAAGTATTCTTTCGAAGAGATCACGATGCGCAACATTCCGGAATGTATGAACCGTCGCTACCAAGCGTTGGACGAACTGATAGCAGAGCTGACAACGTTAATGTCTGACCAAGATTCGCTTCAGAAGTGCGGTAGCGAATCCAATGACGCCAGTGTCAAACTTTTGTGCCAATTTTGGAACATTCTAAAGGAGGACCCTGACTGCAATTTAACGGTAATAATAAAACTGTATTTTGTTTCCCTTTCACATCGGATAAGTGTCTTCTCATCTTATGGTTAGTGACGGTAAGGTCTGATATGGAAGCGTACTTTACCTGGAATCCTTAACATCTAAGAAACCATCGCTACCAAGCGTTGGACGATCTGATAGCAGAGTTGACACATTAATTAAATCAACATTCATTCATCTCATCTCAGCCAAAAAGACGTCCACTGCTGGACAAAGGCCTCCCTCAATGATAAATGAATAACCTAATTTTGAGGGGAATTTGCCATAATCGCCACGTTTGGCAGGCGGGTTGGCGATTGCAGTAAGGTAAGAATAATTACAGTGATGCTGCTGCCCTTCCTCTGGAATGGTTCCACAGTCGCCTTCTACAACAGCCACGGGAAGAGATGTGGTGCAATTCTTTATCTCCGGAATTCTGGAACATTCTGAAGGAGGACCCTGACTGCAACTTAACGGTAGGTAATAAAATTGTCTTTTGTTTCTCTTACACATCGGAGAAGCGCTTATGGCCTTCAGTGAGTGGACAAGGCCTATGAAAGAAGTGCGCTTCACCCGGAATTACCAACAGGCAAGAAACAGTTGCTGTAGTTTGTGCCAAATAGCATGTCAATAGCGGTCAATGACCCGACTTTTATCGCGAAAACGTTCGTATCGCTGTTCCTGCATAAACCCGAATATGGTAGATAGCGTATTGTGAATAGACCTCCGGAAAATTATAAATATACCAGTAAATCACCATGAGATATATGTGACGCTCGCTGGTAAATGAAAAGCCACATATATATTTCACAATGTAATTAACTGTTTTTCTAGGTTTATAAAAGGTAATAACAAAAGTAGGCCTATGTGCTACGGTGTCTGACGTACAACTAGTTTAGAGCTACATTAGAGCCTACAATCGCCTGGCAACAACCTTATAGTTATGTGTGATTCATACATAAATTGGGAACAACAACAAAAAGGTTAACTGTCACCTTACAAAGTTATAAACATTGGGTAAATAGCAATGTCACATTAATTTGTAAACAAAATATAATGCTAATCACTAATATATAAGTAAGCTAATTTTTCTGCAAATTACACATTCTATTTTTAATCTATTTTATATTTTAAAGATGCCTGACCGCTTACCTATTTATATTCCAATGAACATAATGTATTATTGTAACACATAAGTATTCTATTTTTACATTACTATGCCCTAACCTTTAACAAAGTAAACAAAATTACCCACTTTACTCCTGTTGCTGTGTAACAAAAACAATATTAACTTAAATTACCAATATATTAGTTTAAACTTAACGTCTAGTCACTGTACTCCTGTGACAATCGAGACCAACACAAAAAATAGTTGAAACCACAAAAAAAATCTATCATTTAAAGCACAATACTTACTAAAAAAAATACATAGACTCAGCTACCTCACTGCAGGTTATGTTAGATAAACAAAAACTTGTACATCTATCTTTGTTTTTACTAAGTAAGTATAACAAAATTAAATGCTTTTTCTTGTAATTTTGCTTATTTGATGTAATATGAAATTTTAATAAGCTTAAGGTTTTTATAAAATATACATATTGCTTAAGAAGTTACTTATAGTTATTATAATACATAGAGGATGTTTGTAACGAAATAAAATTGCAAAGTGACAACTCTAGGCCCAGCTGATACAATGTTGTTATTGGTCGTCAACCTCATGGTCCAAAAAAACAGGATAAAACATGTACAAAATTAATGTAATGAAATAAATTTTAGTTTTTAAATGGAAATGCTGGAAAAGTAAATTTATGAAAATATAATTTTGCATACTATTATCGCGGTGTTTATTGTTGCTTGGCTAATGTAGCGCACAGGAGCTCGTTGTTGAATTAAGGAAGGATTTTTTTTTTTTAATTTTATTTTACCTGCATCAATAAACTATAAAATAAACAACATGGCGAGCACACGCCGTGTTCCATTTACATATGTCAATTTATACGTATTAAGTACTTACACTAATAATTACACTACAAGAATAAAATATTTCGACTCTGACTATGAAAGAAGCCCTCATTAATAGTTGTTCGTGGTTGATCACCTGTTACCAAACATTCTGTACAATGAAATTACATAATATTGTTACAGGAAGTAGTCCAGCAACGTATGGGCTTGAACTCCAAGAGCAGCCGAAGCTTCAGGCCGCAACGCCTGGCCTGCTACATGGCGAGCAAAGATAATTGCTGTAGAGACAACAAAAAGTAAGTAGACGTTTATTTCTTACCGATAGAAAATTGTTGTGACAATCCCAAGTAAAATAGCGACGTTTTACCTACCAATAAAACTTTTATTAATCATACTTACCCTCTTCCAAGCCTAATTAAACATGAGAGTAGCGAACTTCATTTCCGTTTCCTGTACTATGCAGAGCTGTCTGTACTCTGACGTCACTTTTCAAGTTTCCCGCCAACTGTCACGTGACGTCACATCCTTCCCACTATGGCGCGCCGCGGCTAACGCTTCTGTTCGTTGGTTCGAATGTTTTCGCCAGGCGGTATTTAAAAATATTAGGCTTGGAAGAAGGTAAGTATGCTTAATAAACGTTTTATTGGTAGGTATAACGTCGCTATTAAGCAACTTGACCGTTCTTCCAAGCCTAATTAAACATGAGAGTTGTGTTTGTTGACGCCTGGTGTTGGGAAGGACGCCAATGTGATTAGATATGTATATGAACATTAAATATGATTTAGGTTAAATAGTGATAAATAAAAAAAATGCAAGAGTGTAATAAATGAAAAAGTATATTGAATTCTTTAAATTCGATATTACTGGGTGGCGCAAAAGTACTGGCACTATAGAAATCACTTATATTTTTTTTATATGACATCTGTCATTTTGATGTTTCAACTTTCGTAGTAAATAAATGTAAAATTCACTAAAAATAATCATGGACCGTTTTACTCCCCAAGAACGTGGAATAATCGTGTCAATGTTTCTACGGAATAATTCATCTGTGATAAACACAACGTGAATTTCGTCGATTATTTTCCCACCGTCCGGCACCGATTGATTGCACAATTCGACGCTTTGCCACACGCCTCGAAGCAACTGGCTCAACATTGGACAGACCTAGGTCTGGCAGACCAAGAACAGGCCGCTCAGCCGAAAATATCGATGCTGTGCGCCAAGATGTGGAAGAGTGTCCAGAAATTTCAACAAGGCGACGTACCTCGCAATTGAGAATTTCCAGGCAGACTCTGCAGCGTATTTTGGTCAAAGACTTGAAGATGTTTCCGTATAAAACTCTGATGACTCATCAGCTGTTGCCTACTGACCACCGAGCCGTCTAGAGTACAGCCAGCGCGTCATGAACCTCAACCCTGCAGAAGAAGAAGATTTTTCTTCAAAATTGATTATGAGTGACGAAGCGCATTTTCATCTCTCAGGGCATGTCAATAAGCAAAACACTCGCTTCTGGGGCTCTGAAAATCCTCGCATTATTCAAGAAACACCTTTACACCCTCTAAAAGTTACAGTATGGTGTGGCGTCTATGCTGATAGAGTGATGGACCCTATTTTTTAGAAGACGCTGCAGGCAATACGATAACTGTCACTGGGGAGCACTACAGAACCATGTTACGTGAGTTCTTGATACCCAGTTTGGATGAATTGGGGCTGGAGCATATCTGGTTCCAACAAGACGGCGCCACAGCACACACAGCACGCGACTCTATGGACTTAGTGAGGGACGCTTTTCCAGGCCGTGTTATCTCTCGTTTTGGCGATTTACCCTGGCCTGCAAGATCACCCGATCTCACCTGTCCCGACTTCTTTCTTTAGGGTTATTTGAAATCTGTGGTTTATGTGAATAAGCCACAGACTCTCGCAGCCCTAAAAGAAAACATTTATCAAGAAATAAGGAACATATCGCAGGAAGTGTTACGGCAAGTTATGGTAAATGTCATAAATAGGGCTCAAATGTGCATCAACTCTGGAGGTCATAATTTAAGAGACATCATCTTCAAATCGTAATGCGATGAAATTTCATGGCCTAAATATACATATATGAAAAACTAATTCTAGTTTTCTAATTTAGAAAAGAGTTGTAGCTGAACCAAATAGGGTCATTACTTTTGCGCCACCCAGTATATAAAAGTAAATCACTTGAATATCATAATTATAAAGCATAATCATGTTATGGTTATTTATTACATATCAAGATGATAGGTAGTTAACAATCAATATTAAAGGGGGGATCCCAGTTGATCACTTGGTGACTTTAAAATTAATCACGAACTGGACTGAATAAAGTTGTAATTAAGGTTTTATTACTAGCAATATGGGACGTGATCACTTCTCGCTTATAGAATTTTTGAAAGGTGTTTGCTGATTTCCAGTTACCTCTGGCTAGAATATCTTCCAATGGAAAGCTCTCAATTCAGTTTTTGAACGCCACGGCTGCCCTACAGCTTCTAGCATTATTCCGGCTTGTAACAGTCTTTTCATCCATCCGGCTATCACAGCTCTGGAGGCTGGTTTAGGATTTCCGTGTACACTCGGCGTCACTTCAAGCTACCCTTAATGGACTTTGAACCGTTTGAAGTCGTACGCGGAGAATCGTGCGAGAGGGTTCAGTATATTTTTGTTACTTCGTCTCACTCGTGCGCTTGGACCGGCGTGACACCCCCGCGCGCCCGCGCCGTGACGTCACTACGACTGTACCTCGCGCGTTCGCGCACACACCGCAACCGCACCACGGTAATATTATTTAAACACTTGCCTGCGCGCCAAAATATTGTTTCAAGAATTTCTGTTTTGCTGTGGACGCTGCGGTGCAAGTGCAACGCGGTCAGATTTATATCTACTTGTGTAGTAAACAACTATGTCATCGTTTTTAATTAAATAATTATAATTTACTTATAAATAGGTTTAGCTTTTAATGTTAAATTTCTGCACACATACTAAATCTTTACAAACAATAATAGGTATTAAATTGTTGAATTGAACCCTGCTGTGATACCTACCTATTGATATTCTGATATTTTACCTGATCAAATCAAACGAACTCGCCTGAATTGTTTTGTCTTGGACGAAGATAATTACAGTAGGTAAATAAACAGTACCTACTTATACCTAAAGCGATTTTATACTTTTGTTTAAATCTTGGAGACCACCATTAATCATGATACTTGAAATTGCACATAGGTAGGAAGTGTATAGTAGCATCATGTTAAAGGGCGCAACTAGAATTAAACGGGTTCTCTAAATAAATAAAAAACACATACTTAGTCGACATGTTTTGTTTAAGAATTTATTTCTACTTTGCTGCTAGGTTAGCAGCACTTGTCATCATTTTTTCTATAGCACTAAGGACGTTTATGAATCCTTTTTCTTGTATGAAAAAAAAATTAGAACACACAACCTTAACGTAAAATTAATTAAGTAATAAAGATAGAGACCGGACTGCGCAAAATAACAATACCTACTTACACATTACCAATTTTCGGCAATAAAAACAAGCTGAATAACTAATAAGAATACTCGCCAACTTATGGGGTAGGTTTTTTAACTAAAAATTTGCCGAGAATTCACTGGAACTCTATTTCTATGACGTTAAGGTTATTATTGCAACAAATTTGATAAAAAGTTGCAATCACAACCTTATTGCTATATAAATAGAATTCTACTGATTTCAGTGGCCGGCGCGGCGGCACATTTGAGTAGGTAGGTGTATTCTAAAGAAATCTCATGCTCGCGAGAAATTGAATTCAGAACCTGGATATTCAAGATAATTATGATATGATATTGAGTGGAAAAAGAAACCGTTTTCAAGGTATGAAAAAGTTTTTATTTACATAAAAATGTCATAAAGACGCCCTCATAGTAACAAATTAACATAATAACAACATAAATAACAACTTACTTAAAATAATCTAAATAAACTTACAACACATACTGCCACACTCAGAGACGTCAATTAAGTTTAATGACAATTAAATGTCTTTCCTTCTCTATTTAGCACTATACATAAGAAAGTGACGCAAGAGACTTAATTGTCATTAAAACTTAATTGACGTCTCTGAGTACGGCAGTTAAACAAATAGTAACTATCTATACTAGTATAAACGAGTAATACAATGTTACAGCAAATATTGGTGTGTAAAAATTAGACAACGGTAATATTTTTAAAATAATACAATTTAAAAATCAGCACTTTAAAAATATATTTTTATCTTTTTTTTTTAACCAAAGTTTCTCATCTTATTACATTAAAATCAAAATCTGAAGAGTGTTGATAAATATTACAAACTAATCAACAACAATAAACAAAATAAAGTATAAAACATTCGTAGAAATTACCTTATCTCAACATTAAAATATCTTATATAGTAAACACATCATGTAGTTAGAAAGCTACATTAAAAATATTTGTAATTTGCACAAATGCAAATCAACATTAAAAAAATTAAATAAATAGGTATATTTTATAATAATACTAGGTATGAGATATTGAATTACGAGTATTTAGGATTTAGTATCAATCATCAAAGTAAAAATATAGGTAGTCAGTCTTTATACATACTCCTAATTCTATGATTGTAAATAATATCTTGCTCTACCTTACGCTAGTGGTAAGATCACTTACAAAGCACGCTTGGTGAATTTAAGTGATTTATAAAAAAAAACTGCTAATTAGGTGTTAATGTGAAAAACCAATACGGAAATTAAATAGTAGGTCAAATAATGTTGTGCAAATTGGGGACCAGTAAATCTTGTGTTCCACACGGTGCAAATGTATGTTTTGATTGGATCAATAATTATCTCTTGACAAAAAAACTTCAGTCCGACAATGATAGAAAAAAATATGAAAATTGCGAAATAATAAAAAATACCTTGCTGAAAATATTACCTAATAGATCGAGTGCATAACCAAATTAATTACCATAGCCTGTAAAATAACCCTGCCCCTGCAATCAGAAGTGCACAATGTGATAAAATGCCACAGATGTTATTTAAAACGGTTATTGATATATGTTTTGAATATGGTTAATGGAATTAATACGGGCGATCCAATGCTAGATCGTTAATATCTGGTGGGACCGCCATTAGCATCTAGCGCTGCATTCAACCTGTTTTTCATTCCACTAACCATATTCCAACACATATCGGTGGGATCTGCCCTCAACACTTCCCACGCCTCGATAGCCGTTTGGCGCAAGTTTTCTACGTTGCGCACGTCTGACGCATCCTAATTGAGAACCATCTGTCCCCAAAGGTTCTCAATTGGGTTGAGATCGGGACTCTTCGCTGGCCATGGTATCAATTCTATGTCCGGTTGAGCTGTGATCCACTCCTGCACTACTCTGGCAGAATGGACGGCACTGTTGTCCTGGAATAGGTGGATGGTTCCGTACGGATAGTGCAGTCGCACAGTCGGCACCATCACGTCCCGCAGTATGTCGACATATTGCGCTGCATTCATGCGGCCCGATATCTCGACTAGCTCGCCAGGGCCAGCAGCGCACATCCATCCCCAGAATTCCAAGCTCACCCGCCCACTCGATCTATTAGGGATTACGTTCTGCACAATATATCTTTCGTTATCTCGCCGTTTTAATATTTTTCTCCCATCTTTGTCCGATTGAAATGTTTTTTCATCTACAAAGATGACTATATTATTCTCCCAATCAAAATCATACATTTGCAGGGCAAATGCCACCCTGGCTTCGGCATGGGCAGGAGAAAAAACAATTTTTTTGGCTGGAACTCTCGTTTTCAGCCCGCCATTCTTCAGCCTTCGTATCGTTGAGGTTGATACCTGAGACAAAACACCTAGTTTGTAATTTCTTAAAATATTTTAAAAACATAATACAATAATAGGCATATTAATTGTCGAATTCATTCATTCATCCAAGCTGGTATGCAGGTAGACAGGTATTAATTTATATTGAAAATAAATAAATACACCTACACACACAAAATACACCCAGAAAAATACTAATCTCCGCTCTGTTTCATAGATTAGCATTTTTTTATTATCCGCATAATGACCTCAACGCACAACGCGTCAGTTTTAGCTTTGGCTATCGTGTGTGATGGCTAGCTCTAATATAATATATAGCACATCATATAAATTATATTATAGCTACGTCTGTGACATGCTGAAACCGTTCTCTTCTCAACAAACTCTAAAATCTATACAATAATAGTAATAAAATTGCAAATATCTGTCTGTGATTCTAGACAGGATCCAAGAGACGAACATACCTTTTATAAAAAAGAATCCTACAAACAAAATGCGAACGAAGTTTAAAATAATTATTCACTTACGCAATTCAGCTTGTTTTAGTATAGCAGTAAATTTACTGTGTTGCTGATATGTCTAAACTATTTTATTAGTAAAAAATAAGTAATTATCTTACATTATAAGTTGAGGCTGTTGATTGCGTGTTAAGAAATGGCTCATCATTATGAGCTGCAACAATAGCTGCATCCTGTGCCGCGGTAGTAGCTCGCTGCCGATTGTGTCTTGACAGGTCACCTCCAGTCTCTTCGTTCCGTCGCAACCAATAATTTATTGTCTTTCTCTAAAACAAATTTGTTAAATTAAACAGAGTTTGATAAGATAACAGGTTTAAGACTTGCCAGCGCGGCTATTTTTTGGAATCACTAGGGGAAGATGAGACCTTTTCCCTATAGTGGGGATCTTACAATCTAGACAAAAAAGTCGATAGGTAGGTATTTAGGTATTATTTTTTAGAAACAGAAATCAAAAACCATTTATGGCTAAAAACATAAATACAAAAAACAAAAATAAAATATTGCGCTTCAGCTAGCCGCACGTTATTGAAAAAAATATATTCTAGGCTCTAATTTCCACATCGTTTTTAAAAATGACAATATAAATTTAGTGTCGAGAATCACTAAACTTTCACTATTATCTGTAATCATTACCTAACTATTTATACCTACTTTGTCCTACAAATAAGACGATTGAAGAAAGAAAAGCCCATAATAAACTTAATAAAAACTTGACTTATAAAAGCAATACTCACTGTTATCCCAGTTCTTCTTTCTATTTCTTTTATAAAATAGCCGGCTTCTCTCAACACCACTATGAGTTGCCGCTGCTCAGGAGTTAATTGTGGCGCCATTATCACACACAACAATCATCAAACCTGCCGATAAGATCAAACGCAACGCAACGCGTAAGATGATATTTAGCTACTGACTGGCCTCGCCTCATGCCAAAACAGTTCAAAAAACAAGAAACGATTGAAAAAACATCTGTGTGCGTGCGCAAACGCAGGGTGTGAGGTGTTAAAAACCGTAGTGTGAAAATACATCTTATTACAATGTTTTAAGGATCATCTGAAAAACCAATCCATCCCTTATTTTTATTCTGTTAAAATAAGGTCGATAGTGCCGTAAAATCAAAACAAAGCTTCGTAGGCGCTTGTTACTACGGCATCGTGATTGGCCAACATGTCGCACGGAAGTCCTTTTCCTACGATTCTCTGTGTCGTGTGTAGCGTAGCTATAGTTATATAGGGGGGGGGGGGGACTAGTACATGTTTTACCAGAGAGTGGGAGCTCAGTTTATACCTGTTGTTTGGGTCACAGAAGGTAGACACTACAGACTTGTGTACTTGAATTGTGTTAAGAGCTAACCCTTCCTTTTGGTGAAGGTCCGCCAAAAACCTCGCTAAGTCAGATCCATTTGGGTTAGAAGCTTGGACTTTGTTTTCTTTCGACCAGTTAACCCCATCCCCACATTTCCATACTTCCAGCGTCATGCCGTCCGCGTTGGCGGGCGGGAGGCTTGTTGAAGTATCCACCAGTACTTGACATAAATCTTTTATAGTGAACGGGGCGGCAAGGGCTCTGTTCTTCAAATTCGGTCTCCAGTAAACCTTCTCCCATCGTGTGACTACAACGATAAACGTTCCTTGTGCCGTGTTGAGGTGAGCTAGTACTTTCGGAAACAGGTAAGGTGGTGGAAATATCCAAGCTAGGAAATAGTTCCAAATTTGTTCCAGAGCGTCGCAGAACCTTGCTTGTTTGTCGAACCTGTCGAGTGTGCAGTAGTTCTGCACCACATGTGCTTGCTTCGCCGAACCTTTCGTATCGGAAGGACATTTAAGTAAAACGTCCTATGAGTACAATGTCCTAAAAGCAAAAAACCTGAGAGCAGCTCGTCGTATTAGCAACATGACCTAATAGTAAATGGTCCTAATATCATAAGGACATGATAGCTAAACGTCTTTAAATAGGCAAGTACACTCGATAACACAAATTAATCATTTATTGAAAATAATATGTCACTCTAACATATCCTACTAATATTATAAACTCGAAAGTTTGTAAGAATGGATCTTTGTTAATCTGTCACGTAAAAACTACTGAATGGATTTGTATGAAATTCGGCCATAATTTACCATTTATTTTATTGAATGTTTTAAAATTATACCGGTGACCAGCAAACAACAAAACGTCTTTACCTTTTTGTGGCTTAATGAATACTAAATCTTTTCTTGATGTGCTATTGCTTGGGCCTACACTAATATCCATTTTGTACCTATTTAAAACCAATTACAACATTAGAATAAGCGACGGGATCTATATAGATATCGAAAATTCAGAGTCAAATTTTAATTGTCAGTGTCATAATATTTTCTTTAGTGGCCAGAGGGCCAGTACTCTAAAGAGATTAAAGTATGCATGCAAGTAAATAATAACTTTTTCTGTTCACTTGTATTGTATAGGTACCTATTATAAATGTTGCTATCATGTCCTTATGATATTAGGACCATTTGCTATTAGGTCATGTTGCATGGACGAGCTGCTTACAGGTCTTTTTGCTTTTAGGACATTGTGCTCATAGGACGTTTTACTCAAATGTCCTTCCGATACGAAAGGGATGCGAAGAGGTCGATATCTGGTTTCCCCTATTTGGTAAATATGACTTCTGTCACAGATGGCAGAAGGTGGCACTCCGGTGGAGCCCGGTTCCGCGAAAGCCGGTTCGCATGGCAATTGTACCAACCTGGCAGATGATAAACTGACATATGTATGTGATTATTGTCCAGTATGTGAAAAATTTGACGTGCTAGTTCTGTTAATGCTATTGACTGCGTTCCGCCCTCGTTGCGCAGATAAGAAACGACCGTCTTGTCGCACTGTACGAGTACTGCTGATGACTTCAGGAGATAACATTTCAGGTCCTAGACATTCCGGATTGCTATCATCTCTTTTTTGTTGCAGTGCAGGCCTTTTTGTTCTTTTTTTTTTTTTTTTTTTTTTTTTTTTTTTAGATCTAACACCTCCAACATGATCGGAGCTCTTTTTTTATCTATTTACACCTTGTTACATCTTGTTATTCTTATTTATACTACTTATTTAACACTGAGAAACTTACTTACTTAATTACTAACATTTTGTTGCTTACGGAGCTATAATCAAAATTATAGCCGAAACAAAAACTTTATCACTAATCCTTATTTCTATTTACTGCTAGTTTACATATTTTCATACAGTACTCTACGAAGTCTCTTACTCTATATTTGCACGAAATAACTTCGTGCAAATTATCTATACGTAATGTTATATCTAACCTCTGTTCCAGTTCATATCTGAGTGTGTTGGTGGAGGGACAATCCAGGAGCAGGTGGGGAACGCTTTCTTCTATCTCGGGGTCGCAGATGCACGAGGGGCTCGCCCTGCACTTGAAGCGGTTCAAGTATTGGGCGAAGCCCCCATGTCCCGTCAGAATCTGCGTCAGTGGGCCTCTCGGTTTCAGCTTCCTAACCATTTTATGCGCGAGTTTGGCGTCCGGGAAGAAGAGCTTCGTAACGGAGGCAGTCTGCCCTTCACGGTAGCGTTGGTCCCAGCTTTCAATCGTTTTATCTCGTAATAGGCTCTTAATATACGAGATTGGGCATGCGTCGTAGTCGGGCCTCTTCTTCGACTTAAGAGCGGCCATCTTGGCCAATTCGTCAGCCCGCTCATTGCCCGGAAGTCCCGCGTGCGCCTTGATCCAGAACAAAGATACAGCTTTGTTCTGGGTGAAGGCCCCTCGCAGGTTCTTCCGTGCTTCCACTGCCAGGGGGTGGAGAGAGTGATGGTTGGCGATCGTCTCCAGCGCTGCCCTCGAATCGCTATACACACCATAACTCACCTCCTTTCCCCGCGCAATCACTTCCGTGGCCTTGCATATCGCTAGAAGTTCCGCCTGGTAGACTGTGCAGTACGCGGACAGGCTTAGCTTTATGGATCGGGTCTCGGCCTCACCTTTCCATATGGAAAGTGCTGCCCCGACCTTCCCCTCAAGCTTGCTGCCGTCGGTGAAGATTCGCACCTGCTGCACATTGTACCTGTCCACAAGGTTTTGGTCTTCCAGGCACACGAACTCCAAACCCATATGCGCCGCCGGATGTGGAGCACTGACGAAGTCCACCGCACTCTCGGTCTCTCTGCCTCTCAGTACTTCCAGTGACGACCCTCTCTTTGCCTCGTACAGAGCGGCTGCTTCTGTAATCCTGAGGTCGAGAGGCAGTATCCCTGCAAGTACCAGTGCCGAGTGTAGGGAGACTGTGCGGTAGGCTCCGCAGAGCTTTTGCGCGAACCCCCTCTGGACCGTGTTGAGCTGTTTCTTGACTCCTAGCTTGTTGGCTGAAGGTGCCCATACCGCTGCCGCGTACAAAATAACTGGCTCCACCGCCGCCGTGTAGATCGACCTAACTATTTCAGGGTCTAAGCCCCAGCTAACTTTTGCCGCCTTGGACAGCTGTTTATAAATACCAATTGCCTTTCGGCACTGGTTGGCAATATGGGTGTTGAAAGTTAGCTTCTCGTCGATTGTGAGACCCAGAATTTTCACCTCCTTGAACATGCCAATGTCGATCCCCCCCATGCTCAGCCGTGGCGTGTCATGCTTCAGCTTACGAGTGACTACCATTGCGCAAGTTTTGTGTGGCGCAAACTTAAGCTTGTTGCGGACGCCCCACTGCTGAACATAGGCGAGAGCGGCATTGGCCTGTCGCTGGACGTCGCTAGCCCTATCTCCATGGAAGACCAACACCACGTCGTCCGCAAATGCTTGGACATAGTCCCCCCTCTCATGCAGCCCCTTCAGTAGTGGATCGAGAAGCAGGTTCCAGAGTATTGGACCGCCTATTGACCCTTGCACGCATCCTTTTTTGGTGCTTCGCGTGCTTACCTCCCCAGCGTATCTTACCATGACTTTTCTGCAGCTGAGATAGCTGTCGAGTAGCCTCCTGATGTTGACCGGACACTGTTCCTCAGCCAGTCGGATTCTGATGGCTGGCCACCACGCGCTGTCGAAGGCCCCCTCTATATCCAATGACACTAGGGTAACCAGCTTTTTCAGCTCAACCATACCTCTGATGTGGTGTATTAGATGATAGAGGGCGTCCTCGGTGCTCCTCTGGGGCATGAATCCGTACTGGCGAGTACTAATCCTCGGTACGAGATGGTATTTAATCCGTGCTACCGACATCTTCTCAAGAACCTTGCCCAGTACCGGCAGTAGCCCGATGGGTCTGTACGCCTTCGGCACTGTATAGTCATCCTTGCCCTGTTTTCTGAGTACCACCACTGTGGCCTCTTTCCAGCTGTCCGGGAAATGTCCTAGTTCTAGGCATTTGTTGAATAGGGCAAGCGACTCTTCGATGTTATGTTCCAAGGCTCTGCTGCAGATGTCTGCCGTGAAGCCATCCGCTCCCGGGGCCTTCTTTGGATTAAAACTCCCCATCGCGGTCTTTAGCTCTAGCGAGGTGAACGGAGGATCCAGATGCTCATCATCTGTCCGATCGTTCACTCTCTCTGCCGTTTCTCTAACCCGGCGATGGTCTGCGTTATCACTACTTTCCAGGTCCTCTGGGTAGAATGTCTCGGCTAGTAAGTCCGCTGATTCTTGGGGTTCTAAATATGTACCTTCTTCGGTTTTTAGGGCCAAGTCTTCTTGTCTCCTGGCGGTCGTCTTTAGAACGCGGTAGATCCCCTCCCATACCCCTTCTCTGTCCTGCTTCTCGCAGAACTCTTTCCAGCTCGTTACACGGGCGATCTTGGCTTGGCACTCATAGTTCTCTTTCTTTTGCAGGTATTCTTCGACGACCTTTTCTCTTCGATGTGGCGCAGCGTTTCGTATTCTCCGTTTGTGTGTAGCCATCGTCTTCTTCAGCTTGGTCAGCTCCTCATTCCACCAAGGGATGGTGAGGGTTTCTGCGTTCTTCTTCGCTGGAATTGCTTTCCTGCAAGCTGAAGTGATCGCTGTTGTGAGCTCTACGATGGTCTTCTCGAGTGAGTCTTTGTCACTTAAGGCTTTTATTCTGTCTATATTGATGTTGCGTTCTTGTTTAGATTGCACCATGGCGTCTATGAATTCTGTCCAGTTGGCTTTTCTCGTATTGTATAGACGCGTTGTTCTTTGGACCTGCAAGCCTTTGCTCTTACGGAGTTTTACATCAAAGAGAATGGTGTTGTGGTCGGAGCTTGTTATTCCCTGGTCTACCCTCCAGTTTTCTATAAGCCCCAACAGGTCGTCGGTACTCGCTGTTATATCAACAAAACTGGTGAACTCCCTGTTACCTCTCACGGTGTCAAAAGTGGGAGTGTCACCTCTGTTCAATATCTGCAAGCCAGACTCTTCCAGGGTCCCGGACATCTCTACTCCCCTGAGGTCTTCTATGGTGCTACCCCACCAGGTACTCTTTGCGTTACAGTCTCCAGCGACCAGCAGTCTTCTTGGGCCCAACTCCTCTACGATCAAACTCAACCGGCCCAGGTAAGGCCCAATTGGTAGGTCGGGCTCAAAATAGAAGGAAACCGCCGTCATCTCCCAGTCGCAAGTTCGGATCCTCACCACCACGATGTTATTGGTCGTGAGTTTCGGGCACAGTGTGACGCTGAGATCGTTGTCGAATACGACAATAGCTGCCTTCACTGTCCCATCTCCTATCGTTGCGCACTGGTAGACCCGCGCGCCGCGGTAATCCTTCATCCTCCGAATCCCCCCAACGTAGGGTTCCTGTACCAGTGCAAACGCCAATTTGCGTTCGCTGGCGGCCACCATGAGTTCGGTCGTTGCCAACTGTTTTCTTTGGAGGTTCGCTTGGGCCACTGCATATCCTCTGGCGGGGTGATTGCCTACCCGTGAACGACTTTGGACCACCTTAGCAGTACGCTATCTTTGCACGCGCCAGTGCCTCCCACCTTCTCCGTACTGGGCACTCTGCGTCGAACGCGTTGTGCTCCGTTCGATCTAAACTAGCTGCAGTACAGTTGCAGCAGGTTGGGGGCGCTCCTGCGCCGTACACCGGGCACTTATCACGCGTGTGGGTTCCCGCACAATGGCTGCACTTCAGTTCGGTTTCCTTACAAAATCTACGGCCATGCCCATACCCCAGACACATAGAGCACTGCAACAATGGGGATTGGTCCTCGATCCTAACCCTTTGCAGGTCGATATGGGCATGTCCTCTGCTCGTCAGCCTTTGGTAGAGCTGTGGGGAAACCCTAAGGACCACGTGCGTAACGTGCTGATTTCTAGCCCGTCTTCGGAACCGGAACTCCACACGGTCTTCTTTCCTGTCTAACTCTCGAAAGACATCCTTGTTCTGGTTCCGAAGTGCTTGAATCACCTCCTCGTCGGTGAGCTTGGCCAGTACATCCCTTAGGATTATCAGCGGGTCCTGATTCTTGACTTCCGTGAAAGTTAGGTGGTCCTTCGCGCCATTAAGTCGCTCTTTTATTTTTTCCCGAGCTTCTTCAGTTCCGCATCCTACTACTATCCTCCTATCCCTCACCTTCCGGACCTTCTCCACCTTGACCCAGCCGTCTGTTGCGTTGACCGCCTTGCGCACCTTCTCAAGGACTTCGTCCCCGGTGTCCTGGTCGTTAGTGGACGTGATGACTAGCGAGTGCAGGGCCGTCTCTGCGCGCTTACCCGGGCCGGAAGTCACTCTCGCATAGGTCCTCTCCTGCTCTACAGCCTGCGTCTGGTGAGAGAGAACTTGCTCCTTGAGCTTCTCTATCTCCTGGAAGGTGGAGTCTATTTTTCTGCTCTGTTCCTTGAGCAGCTCCAGTACTTGTTTGCTGTCGGTCGCAGATAACGTTTCCACAGCTTCGGTCTCTTTCTTATTTGCAGCTTCAGGTGGAGGTGTTGCCGCTGCAGCCTCCTTTACTAAGCGGTAAAGGTTGTCCACCGCTTGGGTGACCCCGGCCTTTATGTCTGTCCTCAAATTGCGAGAGTCATCCATATGAGCCTTCGCCTTTTGAAGCCAGGCTCGGGCCTGGATCACCCGATCGGTGGACTTAAAGTTGGAGGTTTTAGCGCCAGGCGGCGTTCCCGGGGCATCCACCGAGGCTCTACGTGTCGGCGCTCTCGCCGTTGGAAGAGCCAACTTCTGCTTCGTCTTCTGCGAAGTCGTCTGCGAAGTCGCCTGGGCTCTCACCACCGCTTCTGCTGAAGTTGTCCCCTGCTGCCTGTCCATCTTCTCCTCAATCTCCCCAATGCTCCTTCTCACACTAAAAGTTTTATTTGGAGGAGAGGGACCTACTCTCTCCAAGTCGATTGGTGAAGACTCTGGGCTCACTATCTTCGAGCGTTTCGCGGGGGTTCTAGCCAACATTTTAATAGGTTGGAGGTGTGCGTCACTTAACTTAATAAAATCCAAAAGGGAATAAAATAGATTGTCAGGTATTACTCCTATGTGGGTTGGCCAAAAGAGCGCAACCCAGTCTGCATATAAATTTAAAATTAAAAAGGAAAATAAATAAAATAAAATAAAGTATAAAAAATAAAAATAAAATTTTAGACTCTACCTAGAGTCGGTTATTGTAAGGGTTGGCCAAAAGGCTCGGTCCCGTCAGTACACACAAAAAGAATTTTTTAAATTTAAAATTAGGGGTAAAAGTAGGACTCTTCCTGAGGTCGACTTAATCTAAGTGGATTAGCCAAAAAGCACAATCCAGTCAAAGTACACTTAAATCAAATAAAAAATAAAATGGAAGAAAAGAATTTACGGCTCTATATAGAGTCAGGTTAGGTTTAAATAGACTGGCCAAAAAGCGCAGTCTATGTCTGTTACTAAGGATAGGTGTAGAGGGGTCAATTTATTTAATCGGATAAAAGAGAATGAATTGTAGAGACTTTGTAGAGCAGTGTCGGGTGGTTCTTACTCTATACTTAGTCTATACTGAACTAATTAAAACTTAAAAATTAAAAGTTAAAAGTCGCACCCGCCGATTTTTGCCCCGACTCTACACACCGACTCTACCAGTGGGGGAGGGGGTAGAAAAACCTCAGAGAACCTCTACAGTGAAAACCCGGTTGAGATCGGTGCTGTAGTTTCGAAGCTACAGCTAAAAAAGTAAAACCTATTAATCGCACCAGATGTAAACAAAAGATATTTGAAATTTATTTGGGATTAAAATAAACTAAAATAAAAATAAACTATTTAGTAGCACTGACCGTCCGCGACGGTAGTTTGGTCAATAGAGACGAGTCTTAATGAGAATATATTAATAAATTGTTAAATTGTTAAATTGTTAAAATGTTAAAACCAAAATTATAATGGATAATTTTTGCTGTCGATATGATGTTCGATCGGGTACGCGATTTAATTTAACAAACTAAATAAATTGAAAAGGAGACTTAATAAAAGTCGCACCAGTATGTGCGCACTAAAAGAAAATATTATGTTATGTCAACAATCCAAGATGATCGCAACTATCCTTATATTTTAATGTAAAACATACGTCCGAAAAACAGACACAGATAAAAGTTATTTTTGAGCTAGCTCTTCCCGTTTTTGAGTTACGGGGAAAACCAACTTATCCGGTAATGGCCAGTCACTCCTCGCTTACATTAAAAATCCTACAGACTAAAATACTTATTCTAAAAATCCGGGAAAGCCGTGCCAGGTGCTTGAAGAGTTCCCGGAGCCGATGCCGATGTCCGGGATGATGAAGGACTCGCCGCTGCTCCAAAACGATTTTTTGAAATTTTGGGGCTGCTGCACAAGTGGTTGGTACTGACCCTGGCTCCAAAAGTACCGATCCCAAAAATATTTGTCTCCCGGGTTTTTGCTTGCAGAGGTCCCGAGCAGTATGTTGCAATTTTTTGCAGCGCGATCCGGGATGATTAGTGTTTTCACCCCTATTTTTCTCTAGCAAAAATGCACAAAGTCCACGATTACAAAGTTTGCAATGCGGTCGGTCGTCGAGTCAGGTCACAGATTAAAATCGATTAATTGAAAAGTACTTAACCGATTCCTGGCGCTCGGGTGTCGTTTGAAGGAGGATGAGGTGGTCTATCACTCCTAATTTTTTCAGGGGGGGTTACCGCTGAAAATTTCGCTTCAGGTTATCTCGAAGCTCCGCTTGTCTTGCCGTCGACCGCACTGCAGCCTCCTCTGTCGTCTCCTTAGGGGTACGCCGGGTTGCGATATGTCGCCGTCTTCGTCGTCGTCAGGGCTATCCGAAAACCACGGTTTCGGGTTTCTGGGGTCCGATTTTTGACACGTGGCCTGCACGCGGTTTTCGGTCTCTCCTCTATAACTCCCGAAGGCGTGACGGGAAAAATCCCAGATTTGGTGGAAAGCTGCTCCGGGCGGATATGCTCACGCCACACACTTAAAATTGGTGGGGTGTCGATCTCGTTCTCGCGGCGTTGAGGGTCGAAGATTTTTTGAAGGTTTTTTTATAACCTCAAAAAGTCACGTTTTGGTACCAGGAGCCTGAAAACTTGCTCAAACTGGTCCAAATTTTGGCCGCACTTTGATTTACACAGAACACAGATTTGACGCGATTTTCAGCAAAATCGGAGCACTTTTGCCTACTTTTTAGATTTTTTGAGCGCGGAGCGGCTTGTTTTCGCTGCGTACCTGTCTTGTACCTTCGGCCTTTTTGTTCCGGTAGCCACGTCCCCGATAGGTCCTCGCTGTTTAGTTTGGCACCCCATCCTATATCGCTTGCATCTGTAGTCAGATAGTGGGTAGTCAAAGGCATGCGAATTCTTGATGGGGTTTTGCAATTGAGTTGCCACCAGCGTAGATCTTCCTGGTGCCCTGTACCAGCCGTACCTTTGCTCTGTTTCAGTAAACGCATTGATGCTGTAGGTGACGATAATTCGTGGTCTGAGCCGTTATTTTTAGGGTTAGTGTGTCCGGGAGGCGTTTCTCGTTCAGCCCAGTATCCCAGATTACACCAAGGAACTCTACTGCCTTTCTTGGGGCTAAAACGGTTTTGGCCCAGTTTATTTGCCAACCTTCAATCCTTCCTGATGCTTCAGACGACCTTTTTTTTGGTTTATCAGATAGAAGTCGTCGAGATAGATCAGTATCCTTACGCCTTGACTCCTTAAGTATTCGCCAATCCAGTTGGTCAGGCAGGCGAAAGTTTTCGGTGCTTAGGCCGAACGGTCAGCAGGTCATCTCTAGCAGGTTTCCGTCGTAGAGGAGCCTGAGCTACTTCCTGTGCGCTGGAGCGACAGATACGTGAAAGTACGGCTGGTGGATATCTAGCTTTACCATCCAGTCCTGGCTTTGTAAGAAGTCCGGAACACGGTGTACGTTTATGAGTCTGAACTTGTCTACCCGAACATATCGATTTAGATTTTTCAGATTGAAGATCGGACGGAAGGACGAAGGATCGAAGGACGGAGCGAGCCGTCGCTCTTTGGTCGCAGGAACATCGACGAGATAAAGCTGGGACCGGACACGACCAAATCGAGAACACCTTGTTCGTCATTTTGTTTATAATTTCCGTCATCTCGGGACTGAGTGGTGTGAAAATATTGCGCGAGCCCGGAGGGCACAGTAGTGGCACCATTTTGAATGGTAGGTAGGCTGAACATGATCCTCCTTGTCAAAGCCACTTTCCTTACTTGTAGACTGCTCCTTATCCATTGTAAAGCTAAAAGGTCTAAAAAACACACGAACGGCAAAAACCGTTAAAAAATTTTCACTTCAGTTTAGCTTCACTACTGCAATTTTGGTACAGATAATGGTGTATGGTATATGCGCACAGCGGAGCGTACGACCTTACTTATTTAAAATTTAGAACGCCAATGAACAGAAGCCGCGTTAGCCGCGGCGCGCCATAGTGGGAAGGATGTGACGTCACGTGACAGTTTGGCGGGAAACTTGAAAGTGACGTCAGATTACAGACGGCTCTGCATAGTACAGGAAACGGAAATGAAGTTCGCTACTCTCATGTTTAATTAGGCTTGGAAGAACGGTCAAGTTGCTTAATAAAATTCTGGAAATTTTGAAATAATGTCTACCTTAACTGATATACCTAGTTTTAGTTTAGGAAAATTCATAATATTTTCTCCCGTCCTTACAAAGTTTTAGTGTTTTTGCAAAATTTGCTGCAGCACATCTATACTGCCATTAAAAAGTCTCATATTTCATCACCAGCTCATTTTATGTCCCCACAGCTGGGGCACGAGCCTTCCTTGTGGATGAATAGGGAGAACGGGCCATAAACCACCACGCGGGCCCAGTGCGGGTTGGTGGTTGTAAACAATACTAATGCAGCCGTCTTTACGTGCCCTCCGAAGCACGGAGAAGCTTGAGATGATACATTTTTGGTTATCTTTGCTAAAGTTGCTTAACCTTAGCAATCGCAGGCCGAGCGCGTTAACCACTACGTCATCAAGCTCCTCATATTCATATTTAATATTTATGAAATTATTTTTATATTGTTGGCAAAAACTAACTAAGTTTTTCGATTATATTTAAAGCGTAAAGAAACCAGAACCAGAACCGAAAGGACATTGCTGCAGTTCAAAGTCAGTTTCTCCCAATTCAACAAGTGAGATGCTGCCGCTAAGCAAAGTTCTGTGCAACTTAAAAGAGGTAGGCATAGACGATCTAACAGGAGGTTACAAACCACGACCGTTATGTTTATTCTTAGTTTGATATCTGTGGTAAATGACAAGTTGGTTTATTTATCTGTGCCGCTGCGCAATCCCATTGATGAAAAGAAGTTGCGCCGGGACCGCCTTTTTGGCTTAAAGAAAACAAAAGCTAGTTTGAAAATTGCGTATCGGATTGGTATTGGAATCGCGTCCGGGTTGAGGAGTTACGCATGAGTTAGCTTCAAACAACATCTGCAATAGTGATAACCATTATGTTTAGGTCTTGTCGATAATGCGATTGTGGAATGGAAAACTACGCTATTTCACCAAAATTATTATTTTAAACGTAGTTAAATAACAAAAAACGATTGTTTTCCTCTAAATTTTAAGCAAAAATATGATTCAATTGCATAATCTTGGCTGTATGGATTGAGTCTGTCGTGTTCTTTGTCTCCGAAAAAAAGGTAACTTATGTGCAGTATGCAGTGCAAGCGCGCCATTAGTTTTGAATAGGTAATAGTTTGTTTGTGTAACTTTGAGTGTGATACTGTACAGCGTGTTTGTGTTGTGAAAGATAATATTTAGAGTTGAAAAAATAAATAACTAAATAATCTTATTTTGACATGGTATTAAAGTATTAGCTTACCTGATTTTATTTTATTTTATTTTTTATTTTATCATCTTAGGAAAACCAAGGTTAACAAAATTTAAATAGGGTCATCAAGTGATACACATAAAACCACTAATAGGTTCTCACCGATAGAAGTTACTTAATAATAATTAAAACTAGAAGCACTAAGCAACGCATTATTAACCTCGCTCAAACTATTAACGAATTGGTATTATCGCAACAGAATATCTAGTAAAGAATATTATGTGGGTTCGAAGAACCGCTCGCTCAACATCCGCCTCGCTGATGGTACACTGGTATAGAAGAGGTCCAGCTCAAACTGTTTGCTAAGTAAGTTAAATTTGTCACGCGCACGCCATAAGTAACTATTCTGCCTATAATTGGTATTCGCTTTCGGTAAACAGAAGGTAGGGTTACTCCTAAAATTTCTTTGAGGAACTTTTAACGAGAGTTTAGCTAAAAGTTGGGGACAGTCTATCTTAGCCGAGGCAATTTTAAGCAGATACGTTATATCAGCTATCTCGCGTCTTAGTTCAAGAGGTAAAAGGTGGTGTTTTGTACATATATTTAGGTAGTTGGAGGATTTAAAAGTATCCTTTATACGGTAGCACAGGAATTTCAAAAATTTCTTTTGTATGTTCTCAAGACGAGTAATGTATACCTGGTAATTCGGGTTCCAGACTTGAGATGCGTACTCCAGGTGACTTCTAACAAATGTGCAATATAATATTTTTAATGTTTTAGCTCTGGCAAATTCCACTGAACTACGCATCACAAATCCCAGGGCCCTATAGGCTTTAGTTGCAACACTGTCAACATGACTGTCAAATAGTAGTTTAGTGTCATGTATGACACCAAGATCTTTGACATGAGTTTTTCTTTCTAGTGCATGACCTTTTAGGGTATAACAATATGAAGACTGTACAATGTCCTTCTTGCGGCTAAAAGTAACAGAAAAACATTTAGATGGGTTGAGGTCCAGTTTGTTAAGACAACAATAGTGGTCAAGATGAGACAGATCTGCCTGAAGGGCATCGACGTCTTCCTGAGAAGAGATGGCAGAAAAAACTTTCATGTCATCTGCAAAGCAGAGAAGACTAGATGTATGAAGACAAAAATTAATGTCGTTCACGAAAATAACGAAAAGCAAAGGTCCAAGCAGTGAACCCTGGGGAACACCGCTAGGAATTGAAACCCAGCTAGATATGTAATTGCTAATTACCACAGCCTGTGAACGATTACTTATGTATGACGAGAACCACCTGAGCAGATCGCCTCTTATACCTATATTTTGTAGTTTGATTAAAAGGAGCTTATAATTAATTCTGTCAAATGCCTTACTGTAGTCGGTATATATAACGTCAACCTTTACCCTTTATCCATAGCAGCAGTAAGGTTATCGTTTAACAATACCAAGTTAGACACTGTCGAACGCCCCCTCAAAAAACCATGCTGAAAATCATTAAACGAATTTTTAAGTGTAGCATAAATTTGATTGTAAACAATTTTCTCAAATACTTTTGAAATTAAACAGAGTTTGGAAATGGGTCTGTAATTCAAAATGTCTGTTTTTGGTCCTTTTTTGTGAACTGGGGTGACAAAAGCTGATTTCCAGACATTAGGGACAATACAGAAAGATAATGATTTTTTAAAAAGAAGGGTAATCGGTAGTGAAATGGTTTCAGCACAGTTAATAAGAAAGAGCGCAGGAATATGATCAGGGCCTGCGGATTTAGAAGGGTCCAACTTTAGTAGTAATTCGCGCACCACAGTTATATCAATCTCAACAAAAGAAATGTCAGAAGCGGGATCAGGCAAGTTTAAAGAAGATGGCAGCAAAGTTGATTGACTGTTTGCGGAAGGTGAGTCAGGATGTAAGAATGTTGATTGGAAGTAATTAGAAAAAGCGTTACAAATACTTTCACCCGAGTTCACGACATCAGATCCGTAATTCATTACACCGGGTATGCCATTTGAGTTGCGGGTTGATTTAATATGAGTCCAAAATGTTTTAGGGTTTTTATATTTTTGATAACAGAGTGATTCAATTTTCTTAATTCTTTTACGTAGTATGTTGTATGACTCCAAATCACATCTATTTTTGTAAATTTTATATTTTCGTTCGAATTTCCGTTTCTCTTTGATGGCTTTAATTAATGACTGGGAATACCATTTGGGAAATAAGCTGTGGTTTAACGTTCTTGATGGAATATACTTATCGCGGAGATTATTAAAAGTTTTGTAAAAAAAAGACGTACAATCATCAAGAGACATACTTGAAAAAGTTGTAGTCCAATCAATATCCTGTATTTCATTATTGATCGAGTCGTAGTCTCCTTTGCCGTAATGGTATACAGTGGATGGAGCCGTTTTTAAGAGGTCAAAGTGTAGGAGGGGTAATACGATGGTTAAGGCGCTATGGTGGGGATCAATAGGCACCAACGGATCATCACACTCACTAACTGATATATTATGTTCACTAGATAAAACCAGGTCTAAAATCCTACCAAATTTGTTTAGAACGCCATTATATTGTCGGAAGTTGTGAGTGCTGAGTTCATCAATCAACAATAAATCGTCTGGCGTACAGTAGTTGGTTGGTGAAAAGGCATTTTCGTCATTAGGAAGTCATATTATGTTACTAAGATTAAAATTAAGATATCTATCAAGAGGATTATTATTTAAAATATTTTGACCTAACTTGTCGAAGAAATTCGACAACTGTTGAGAGAAAGAGTAACCCAAGTTTTGACTGCATAAATACAACGCACATAAGTGGAGTTTAATAGGTGTTTTAACGTTCTTGCATTTGAGTGTAATTGAGATCCATATGTCTTCGGCAGAGGAGCGAAATTGCGATTGGGGAGTAACAAATAAATCCTTTCGCGTGGCAACCAACACACCACCTCCACGACCCTGTCCCGTTTGAGCGTAATTGCGATCCCGCCTGCAGACCTCGTACCGGTTATCGAACAACTCAGCATCGGCTATACTGTCAATTAACCATGTCTCCGTAAGCACAATAACATCATATGAATGCAAAGATAAGTTGCGTGAGAAGGTTGTAGTTTTAGAACGTAACCCGCGTACATTTTGGTAATAAATACATAATTTACGGCCAGTTACACAGTTATCCATTAAAACTATAGATAAAAATTAACAATTGTATGATAACATAATATAAACATAGCTCCACTAAAATAATGTACTTAATAAAAACGCGTAAAAACAGATAAATTAATTGTAAAACATTGGGCGGTACAAAGCAATAAGTACGTAAAGCGAACACCAAAAGCGATAAGTAGCTAGACAAGATTGAAATAAAACTGAATGCGGGGAGGCGGCAGAATAAGCAATAACAACAACACCTGCTACCGGCGAGCGCAAGCGAGACAGGTATCGGTTCTGTAGCGGCTATTTCGAGCGGGATCGGGCAAATAGTTGAATGGGCGCATGCGCACGGCAGGTAACAAAAGCGAAGCGTTTGACCTTGAGAACCAGTCCGACTGTTTGGCAAAGCAGAGGTTGCGAACCTTTTAACATCGAAGAGAAGCTTAATCATGCGTGCATGCGGAAAAAAGTTAACAAATAAATAATCTAATAAATAAAGCAAACACAATAAGAAGCACCTTAAAGAAGTTTGTTTAAATCATTCTCGCTATTGATAATTTTCACGTGTGATGTATCATCTTTCCTGACGTGGATTTTCCCATACTTGACCCAAATGTAATGGTAGTCTTTAGCCTTGAGGAGTGACTTCGTGCGTGTCAATAACTTCTTGTAGTCTGAAGTCAGATGGTCGTTGATGAACACGCGCTGTGAGTTACCTTTAAAGCCCAGACTATCTGCAGTTATAGATTTCATTGCGCGCGCCGTCGCTACAAACTCTTCCTTGACGTACCGGTTGATGAAGCAGAGGATAATGGATTTCTCCTTGGAATTGTGCACTGGAATTCTTGAGATGTAGTTAATTTGGGACTTCGGGAAGTCATAGTCAACTGCCTTTCCAATTGATCCAACTATGGAGAAGAGATTCTCTCCATGTTTCAAAGGAACCCCTTTAATTTCGACATTATTCAGACGGGCCCACTGCTCCTTCGCCGAAAAATCGTTCTTCACTTGAGCTAACGCCTCCTGGGTGTTGGTCACAGTTTCCTGGATGCGCAAGACCTCAGGTAGTTTTGCTTCCACATTAACCAGCCGCAATGCAAATTCGTCTAATTTAGCGCTGTTAAAATCGCAAGAAGCTTTGAGATCGGAGATTTCGCTTTTAATAGCTTTAACGTCTTGCAGAAGGGTTGGAAGGGAAGAAAGTTGAAGCTTCAGGCCACGAATTTCGCTAAGGATGACATCCAGCGATGTTGTTTCGGGCGCCACTCTAGGCGCAGCAGGGGAAGAAATTCTGCAAGTGGGACATTTCCAGGCGGCTCTTCTGTCAGTACCCAGCCTCCGGTATCCTGATTCTGTTATATTGGCGCAAGGAAAGTCCAGATATTTCTTGCAGGACGTGCACTGCACTCCGTCGTTGAAGTCTGAGTTACACAACGCGCACTTCCTCATAGTTGTATGTAATAAAAACAATTTGAAAAAATATGAATAAAAGGTTGACGATATCTGAAGTGACTAAATGAACGAGTAGACGGGTTGCTTTGGCGAGTGCTCGAGCCGAACTGAATTTTCTTCCGAGTAATAATGTAGTCGACTCCCGGATGACCCAGAAGGTACTGGAGCTGCCACCTCCTCGCCATCAGATGCAGGGGAGGCTGGCATAATAACTATAGGAACTAAAAAGTACAACATAAAAGTAATCTGTCAAAATGTTGTCACGACGACGAAAAATAACAATGTTCATAATTTTTTCTAAAAAACTATGAAGTTGCGTGGATTAAAACTTTGCATAGTTACGTACGTCTATAACACAGATCTCTTTAATAAAAAAATACTAACGTTCAACTCAACCTTAACATTCGCAAACCGGGCGCGTTACCACTTTGCCATCGAGCTCCTCGGTTTTAAGATAAATTTAGTATATTGTGCGGTCGGCCAGCAGAACTTTCAAGCAGATATCGGTGATGGACTAAATTACATTTAACACACGGACATCATCGGTTGTCGTCTATTTGCAGTCCAGATTATGAAAACGTGATTTTAATGTGTTGCTGGGTAAGTAAGCAGCTAGATCTAGATCTAGCTTTTCAGCGCCCGTCGTCGTTTAGGCCATTGGAATCAGAAAAGCCCGAACTAGTGCTTCGCGTCGAAATAAGCACACTTGTCTATTTGTACTTATATTTGTCACACTTACAGCCTTACAAATAAACAAAGAATAGGCTCGGTTTAGATTTCGTGTTTTGTTCCCGTCATGAAAACTTCATTTCAGATTAGAGTAAAAAATAAAAACACGGAATAAGTGACCTTTTAACAATAAGTACGAGTATAACAACGATATTAACTTTAAACTTATCTTGTCATGAAGGCTGTATCATTCGACAAGAAATGTAACGTAAGAATTAGTGAGCTAATGGCAACACAGCAGAAGCTTCAAGATCAGATCCAACAGCTGGAAGAAAGGGAACGTGAAGGAACGCAGATGTTAAAGCAAGCAGACTGTTTGTGGTCATGCATGGAGGATGCTTATAAAAAGAAGGTGGCAGAGGCTTTGCAAAGTCAGAACGGTTTGTTGAAGCAAGTAAGACACGAAGATTTATCTATAAAGCGTTGCGTTATGTAACAATTTGCGTATCATAATATATCTAAGTAGTTATTGAATGGTGGCCCTTTAAAGAAGGCCCGTGATTCATTAAAATATTTTTATGCGATTTCAGATCAAAGAAATTGAAACCAGCAACACAAAGTGGCGTAAAAATAAGAAAGAATTAGAGTTTCAATTAGGTAACGTTAACACGTGCTACGAAGAGATAAAACTAAAACTACAAGAGAAGGCAGCCGATATCAAATGTATTAAGATGGAGGTAGACACATTAACAAAGCGAGCAGAAGCTAATAAAAAAGAGACTGCAGCGGTAAAGAAGTCTTTCACGAACAAGAAAAATGCTTCCAGTGTTAGTGTTGAAAAATCTAGTTTTTATAAATTTTCTTTTTGTATTTTAGTCTGTACACCTACACGTGGATAACGTGGTAGCTTGTTTTACCATTTATAGTACATAAGTCTATTGATAAGCCAATTTATGTAAACATTTGTTTGTAATCCCTAAAATAAATAAATAGCTACGTCACTTAACACTTTTATATTTTATTTTATAGGCCAGGATAGCTAGTATGTCGGAAGAAATCACTCGCATCAAACAAAAGGTTTATGAAGAGCAGACCCATAAAAAAGAGAAGGAACTAGAAGGAAGCCAACATGTAAAGGAGGCAAGGGAAGATTTACAAAAGATTTATAGAGTTTTGCTACAAAAGAAACTTGAAAATGAAGACCTTAGAGCGGAGGTTGGTGTTATGTTACCTCTGAATAAATTGACAAGGATATAATAATATATACTTTAGAATCTTCCCATGTGTCCATTTTAGATTTTCGTATTTTTTCCTAAGTTTAAGTTTAAAATCAAGACTTAGCTAATATAACCTACTTGAACGATTACACTTTCAGAAAGAAGCAATAATACAAGAAATAGATTTGCTAAGACAAACTTGCGACCTTTGTAAAGACAAGTGTCAGATTAAAAATAAAACTTTAATAGATGAAATGACTAAAGTTGATGCTGAAATAGCTGGCTACAAAGCTCGATGTATTAAATGTCATGTATGCACCGATACAGGAGATACAAGAAAGTGTTGTATCGATTGTCCAAGATGCGCTGATGCAAGAGAATGTCTCTACGAAGATGGTCGCTGCACTACAGATGTTACTATGGATTGTGTCTGTATGAGTACAAAACAGAAGTTCATTGATAACGTTTTCGATAATATGTATACCGTATTAGAGAGGCAAGCCAAAACTCCTCCTGGGAAAGCTGTGGCTGACGCAGTTCTCGAATGTCTCAAAAGAAGCAGAAATGGGAAACTGAATGACGAGACAAAGAAAATTCTGCAGGACTTTGTGTTAACAACTGTAAAGAAAAATTTGAATTTGACAATTATTGGCGGTGCGGTAAAAACCAGATGCGAGGTAAATAATAATTACTTACTAATTATTATTTTTTGTTTTGTTTCTTAACGCCTCGGTGGGCGAGTGGAAAAGCGTTCGACCCGTTACCCGAAGGTCCTAGGTTCAATGTCCAGGTCGGGCAAAGTGTGTTTCGGATTTTTCGATGCATAGCCCGGTATTGTGATCACCAACTCGCAATTGGCAAGCGTTGTGATTAAGCCTATATCCATACATTGTAGTGATGAGTTCATTTCAATGATAGAGGCTTTGCCCAGTAGTAGGATAGTAAATAGGCTATTAACTTTACTTTTTCTTTGATTTTTATGTTTGAATTTTGTAATCAGATGGACCCAGAAACTTACCAGCAATTAATGCTTTGTTTAAAACAAGTAAAACCTGCACCTCCGCCAAAGGAAGATAAAGCGACTGTTCCTAAAAAGGTATAAGATGTTTTTACTGACAAGATAGCAGACATTTTTTTTACATTTTATTAAATACTGCTGTTCTGTTTAGGATCCATGTAGTCGATGGGGCGGAACAAGTGAATGTAATTGTCCTAAGGGTCCTAAATCTTGTATATGTGGAAAGAGGGCCCCGCCACCTCCAAAAGAACCTGACACTTGTCCTCCAAGTCAGGACCAGGATGACGTTGTAAGTTCATGAACAACACATTATTTTTTAATTAATGTTATCAGACGATTGTATGGAAATTCATGACATGGTATGAAACGAAATTAAAGACTCATTTGGTTTAAGTTAACATTAAACAAGCACTTTTGAATCGTCACAAAATATTTTGCCTACCTACCCATTTATGATATCTTTTAGCTGTGGAGAGGAATGGGCGCAACAAACTGCACAGTGTTTTTAGAAGTAACGACATTTACAAAATGATAAGTCGTTATTAAATTATACTATCAGACAAAAAATGCAATTAAAATGTGTAGTGTTTATTAGGTGATTTCTCAAGCTTGAATGCAGTATGCAGCACTGCCTTATTATAAAAATTATGTTGATACACATATTTTTATTGCATTTCTATACAGAGCTTTGTATTCATCTCTTTTACGCTTTCGCTATAGTCGCGAAAATGATTTGTCAAATGAGTTCAATGAAGACATTTATACAATGTGTTCTTTGTCTCAAATATGTTATAGAAACATCAAAATAAAAAAAAAATAGTAATGTGTTATTATTATCAAAGCCTTCAGCTTTCACGGCTTCGACGATCATTCAAATGACTTTGCTATCTACACTAAGTTGTTGAAACTGGCCGACTTTAAAGAAAAAGGAGGTTAGATCTTAAATAAATCAACAGTTACCATAATTTGAAAAGTTTAACGCGAGTCTCGATGTTTCTAGGGTAAAGTGCTCGTCTGTCCTCATAATAAAGAATCAGCAGCCTGCGGAGCTGACTGTGCTATGCATGCGGTTCCAAGCGTCGTGGGGACGGACGTGGCAGCTTGGAGACCGGCTCCTTGCAGCGAGAAGCATTGCAGCTTCTCCAAAAACATGAGGGCTGCCCAATGCTTCTTAGGACCAGATTCTTTGACATCAGCCTCCAAGACTAAAAGTCATAAGTTAAACTTGCCCCACGTTCCGGACATGTCAGTCCTAAATAATCAGGTAAGAAATGTAATTGGAGCTTTCTTGGCTGATTAGAAGTTGTAATTATACCTGTGTAAGTGTGTAAGTGTATTATTAATATATATTTTTAAAACATTATTCTACATCTACAATAGTAATTAACAATAATGTGTCTATTGTCTATTGTAAAGTATGATCACTACTAACAGAGTAACAAGCAATATGTTGTAAATATGGTCAATGACACAAGGTATTAATGTTTGTGATAAACATTTTCAGTTAATCTGTAAATGTGGGCCTACGCCAACCAACCCATGTAAATGTCGCAAAGGTAAGATTTTTTATATTGAATTAGATTTCCAACATCACAATTAAAATTTTGTGGAAGTACAAAACATTGACATTTTCCATTATTTTAGAACTTAAATGCCACCCGCGTGAAAGAATAATAGAGGAAGTTATGGGAAGATATACAGACGTGACACCCATAGAAAAAGTGAGTTATGCAACTTTGAGAGATGAATTTGTCAACAAAGATCAGCGAAAGTTTAGAAAATAGCCTGTTTAAGATTAATCATCTCTCAACTTAAATGTGGTGAAAATCAGAATGCATTTAATGTAAAACGTCAAATAAACCTAGCTTAACAAACAACATGGTGGTTTTATTGTCATTGAATAATCTTTAGAACCACTATGTCTTTTTCATTTACATTTTCTAAAACTATCAATATTTCGTCTTAGGTTACAACTCTGGACAATAACTATTACGCTGGCTTAAATATGGGAGGAAACAAACGTATATGCTCAAATGCATCTGTTACAGAGGTATTAAAGTTAAACATATGTAAAAGTAGAAAGTCCCAATTATGTGCATGTTCGTCGTCCAACATTTCTGAAGACATAACTCATAAAAAAATATTACAAGAGAAGAAACTTTTATATAATTGTAGAAAAAGAAAGGATCAAGGGGAACTAAATAAAGAAGAGCCTTATAAAAAAAAATCAGAAATGTTCCAAAGTTCCAGAAATGTGATACTTGGTATAAAAAGTGATGAAAAAATTGCTGTATTGAGTTGTCCTTTGCATACCATGCAGTTTGTCGACAGATCTGTCGGAAGCGAAGAAAATTTACCGTCCACACGTCAATCGTGTAACAAAGCAATTGTTCCTAAGGGTCCGACTACATTGAAAGAAGATGACATAAAAAAAAGAATCCAAACATTTGGTGTTACAAGTTTGATACCTAGATATGTAGAAAAAACAGTTAAAAATATCATTAAAGATGTAATGATTTTAGATACGTCAATGTCGAGAGTTGATAGAAAATCTTCTAGTGTTGAATGGAAAACAGTTGAATCCTTCCTCAAAGAAATTTCTACTATAACACACGCAAAAAAATACGGCAGTGATACAATAAACAATAAAATGGACAGACAATTATTTAGCGAAAATGTCGCGAAATTCATAAATAAACAAACCCAAACAAAACAAACGTTGGTCAAGACGTACAGTAATCAAAAAGAAACATGTTCAGCTTCAGAAAGTGACAGTATTAGTGGCTCTACTATTTGTTTTTATGTCAGTAAGTCATTTGAAAACAGCTCACTAAATAGTAACGAAAATGGATAAAACTTTGTGCTTCCTACTTCTAACGTGCCAGGACAATAGACCTATTTGTAAATATTCGATATTCAACAATAGCAAGAAAAAATAAAGATAGGTTTATAGTTTAAAGTTAGATCAGGAAGGTAACTACTATGAACCATATGGATAGTCATTTTTAAGCGTTATGAAAATATAAAGAATAAGTATATATTCAGAAATATAATAATGCATTAAGATGACTGTAAAATGTATATTTATTATTCAGTAAACCACAGCGTATTAAACATTATATTATTTATGACTTCAATTAAAAATCTAATTGTTGTTTTTATTGAATGTTTTATTAAGTGATCATGGTTGCAATGTCAGCCCACTGGAGCAAATATTTTTGAAAATCACTCTTTTTTTTCGTCTATATTCAGTTGTTTTGTACTTCCACAAGAATTATATAACTACTAATGTTATTCAAGTAAATCATTACTTTTGAACCAATGTTTTAAAATTTAGTAATTTTACAGATACAAAACATCTGAATACAGACGTCGAAAAATGTGATAAAAGTATCTGCACTACGATTCAGAAACAAGCTAAGCAAGATTTTCAAAATAAAGCAGAAAAAACAAGAAATGGCGTTGAACTTGAATTGAAAGAAATATACCCAAAGACATTAGAAAAGGAAAACATTATAACTAAAACGAGTAGAAATTTGGAAGATAACCACATTATGGAGATCGTTGAAAACCATCCCAAAAATATTCTGAAAACAAGTCGAATATCAGAAGAAAGTAAAAGATCGTCGTCTCCAGACAATAAAAGTGTGTCATTGAATGCTAAAGATTTAAAAGAAAGTCATGATGGTGATACTTTTAAAATTTCTATTAATAATGAAAATGGCCATTTAAATAACCAGTATACCAAACTTGCGACATCATCTTCTGGGGCATTAGTTATGGAATTAGATGAAGAAGTTATTAGGCAAATTGAACAGAAAATGAACAAATATCCAAATAGTAGTGTTTCTGTGAGCCTAAATAAAACTGCATCTGGTCACTGCATACTAGATTTTAGCTCTACAAAAGAACATTTAAATAAAATGTTTGACGTAAAGAAGTCTCCTTCTGGAAATTTACTCTTTGAGGTTGATACAGATACTATTGAAGATTTAAAGGCCACTACTGATAAAAAAAACTCGTTGAAATCCGAACCCTCAATTTCCATAGCTGTAATCCTGAAAAATGAACATGACATTTTCAAATCTAATAGCAATGTTTCTAGTGATATAAGTAATTCCCAAAAACATATCAATTATCTAGATACAAGAGAACCAAACGATAAAAACAATAGTGAAACCGATGAAAATACCGTAGTGTTACAATTCAAAGAGGAGAACGGTCAATTTACCGAGAGTAAAGCATTTTTAACAACATCAGATTCGGGTAAAACTTCTTTAGTTTTTAATAGTATATCAAGAGGAGTGGCAGAAGTGCTCGTAAATAGACAGCAACATCCTATACTTTTGACACAGTCTAGTTCTAAGACTTATTTGTTGAACATTAAAAGCTCGAAATCTAATGCATTAATTATAAAAACTGCTTCTGGAAAGTTTGTAACAACAGTTTTCGATAAGCTATCAATGTTCAAAACAGAAAATAAATCCAAAGGAACCGAATCCTTTTTAGGTGATGTGCCTGGCTATTTTAGATTTAACATTAAAGACTCAAGTCACAACATTTCACACTTTCCTGCTGTTTTAAAAGAAACAAACTCGAATAATTACATAGTTGTGATTGACAAAGAGTATGTAAAACAATACGAAGAAACACTTAATAAAACTTTTGATAAAGATTTTGAGTGTCCAATAGAGTTATCAAAAACACTTTCCGGATCTATCGAAGTTGAATTTATCATGAGTGGTGGCAGTACTGTAACACCAAATGCACTCTTAACAATATCAAAATCTGGAAATATAAAGTTGTTTGCGAATAACAAACGACATTATATTCCATCAAATTCAGAATCCTATACTACTGAAGTAAAACCTAGAATAGAGATATTTTTTAAGATGCTCAGCCAACTACCAATAGCTAAAAGAAGTTTAAAGACTGCTTCTAATATAACGGATTCCAAACTATATGAAAAAGTTAATATGCAACTCCAAAATCAACAAAGTTTACTGACCGAGCCTTCTGCCATGCTACGACAAACGTCTTCAGGGATAGCCTTCATTAACAACTTCAAAAGTGATTTATATAGCAATCCTCAAGGATTAGTTCCAATAAAAAAGACTGAACAGGGAGAGATAACCATAACAATAAATAATGACACAGATACGAAAAATCAGTACAGTTCATTAAAAATCACTCCTTCTGGAAATATTTTTGCAAGCAGTGATTTCAAATTATATGAAAAGGTTAATATGCAACTACAAAATCAACAAAATTTACTGACCGAGCCTTCTGCCATGCTTCGACAAACGTCTTCAGGGCAAAATGCCATAGTTTTGAATAAAGAGTCCAAGATAGCCTCCGTTAACAACTTAAAAAGCGATTTATCTAGCAATCCTCAAGGATTAGTTCAAATAAATAAGACGGAACAGGGAGAGATAACCATAACAATAAATAATGACACAGATACGAAAAATCAGTACAGTTCATTAAAAATCACTCCATCTGGAAATATTTTTGCAAGCAGTGATTCCAAACTATATGAAAAGGTTAATATGCAACTCCAAAATCAACAAAATTTACTGATTGAGCCTTCTGCCATGCTTCGACAAACGTCTTCAGGGCAAAATGCCATAGTTTTGAATAAAGAGTCCAAGATAGCCTCCATTAACAACTTAAAAAGTGATTTATCTAGCAATCCTCAAGGATTAGTTCCAATAAAAAGGACGGAACAGGGAGAAATAACCATAACAATAAATAATGACACAGATACGAAAAATCAGTACAGTTCATTAAAAATCACTCCTTCTGGAAATGTTTTTGCAAGCAGTGATTTCAAATTATATGAAAAGGTTAATATGCAACTCCAAAATCAACAAAGTTTACTAACCCAGCCTTCTGCCATGCTTCGACAAACGTCTTCAGGGCAAAATGCCATAGTTTTGAATAAAGAGTCCAAGATAGCCTCCATTAACAACTTAAAAAGCGATTTATCTAGCAATCCTCAAGGATTAGTTCAAATAAATAAGACGGAACAGGGAGAGATAACCATAACAATAAACAATGACACAGATACGAAAAATCAGTACAGTTCATTAAAAATCACTCCATCTGGAAATATTTTTGCAAGCAGTGATTCCAAACTATATGAAAAGGTTAATATGCAACTCCAAAATCAACAAAATTTACTGATTGAGCCTTCTGCCATGCTTCGACAAACGTCTTCAGGGCAAAATGCCATAGTTTTGAATAAAGAGTCCAAGATAGCCTCCATTAACAACTTAAAAAGTGATTTATCTAGCAATCCTCAAGGATTAGTCCCAATAAAAAGAACGGAACAGGGAGAGATAACCATAACAATAAATAATGACAGAGATACGAAAAATCAGTACAGTTCATTAAAAATCACTCCTTCTGGAAATATTTTTGCAAGCAGTGATTTCAAATTATATGAAAAGGTTAATATGCAACTCCAAAATCAACAAAGTTTACTAACCCAGCCTTCTGCCATGCTTCGACAAACGTCTTCAGGGCAAAATGCCATAGTTTTGAATAAAGAGTCCAAGATAGCCTCCATTAACAACTTAAAAAGCGATTTATCTAGCAATCCTCAAGGATTAGTTCAAATAAATAAGACGGAACAGGGAGAGATAACCATAACAATAAATAATGACACAGATACGAAAAATCAGTACAGTTCATTAAAAATCACTCCATCTGGAAATATTTTTGCAAGCAGTGATTCCAAACTATATGAAAAGGTTAATATGCAACTCCAAAATCAACAAAATTTACTGATTGAGCCTTCTGCCATGCTTCGACAAACGTCTTCAGGGCAAAATGCCATAGTTTTGAATAAAGAGTCCAAGATAGCCTCCATTAACAACTTAAAAAGTGATTTATCTAGCAATCCTCAAGGATTAGTTCCAATAAAAAGGACGGAACAGGGAGAAATAACCATAACAATAAATAATGACACAGATACGAAAAATCAGTACAGTTCATTAAAAATCACTCCTTCTGGAAATGTTTTTGCAAGCAGTGATTTCAAATTATATGAAAAGGTTAATATGCAACTCCAAAATCAACAAAGTTTACTAACCCAGCCTTCTGCCATGCTTCGACAAACGTCTTCAGGGCAAAATGCCATAGTTTTGAATAAAGAGTCCAAGATAGCCTCCATTAACAACTTAAAAAGCGATTTATCTAGCAATCCTCAAGGATTAGTTCAAATAAATAAGACGGAACAGGGAGAGATAACCATAACAATAAATAATGACACAGATACGAAAAATCAGTACAGTTCATTAAAAATCACTCCATCTGGAAATATTTTTGCAAGCAGTGATTCCAAACTATATGAAAAGGTTAATATGCAACTCCAAAATCAACAAAATTTACTGATTGAGCCTTCTGCCATGCTTCGACAAACGTCTTCAGGGCAAAATGCCATAGTTTTGAATAAAGAGTCCAAGATAGCCTCCATTAACAACTTAAAAAGTGATTTATCTAGCAATCCTCAAGGATTAGTCCCAATAAAAAGAACGGAACAGGGAGAGATAACCATAACAATAAATAATGACAGAGATACGAAAAATCAGTACAGTTCATTAAAAATCACTCCTTCTGGAAATATTTTTGCAAGCAGTGATTTCAAATTATATGAAAAGGTTAATATGCAACTCCAAAATCAACAAAGTTTACTAACCCAGCCTTCTGCCATGCTTCGACAAACGTCTTCAGGGCAAAATGCCATAGTTTTGAATAAAGAGTCCAAGATAGCCTCCATTAACAACTTAAAAAGCGATTTATCTAGCAATCCTCAAGGATTAGTTCAAATAAATAAGACGGAACAGGGAGAGATAACCATAACAATAAATAATGACACAGATACGAAAAATCAGTACAGTTCATTAAAAATCACTCCATCTGGAAATATTTTTGCAAGCAGTGATTCCAAACTATATGAAAAGGTTAATATGCAACTCCAAAATCAACAAAATTTACTGATTGAGCCTTCTGCCATGCTTCGACAAACGTCTTCAGGGCAAAATGCCATAGTTTTGAATAAAGAGTCCAAGATAGCCTCCATTAACAACTTAAAAAGTGATTTATCTAGCAATCCTCAAGGATTAGTTCCAATAAAAAGGACGGAACAGGGAGAAATAACCATAACAATAAATAATGACACAGATACGAAAAATCAGTACAGTTCATTAAAAATCACTCCTTCTGGAAATGTTTTTGCAAGCAGTGATTTCAAATTATATGAAAAGGTTAATATGCAACTCCAAAATCAACAAAGTTTACTAACCCAGCCTTCTGCCATGCTTCGACAAACGTCTTCAGGGCAAAATGCCATAGTTTTGAATGAAGTGTCCAAGATAGCCTCCATTAACAACTTAAAAAGCGATTTATCTAGCAATCCTCAAGGATTAGTTCAAATAAATAAGACGGAACAGGGAGAGATAACCATAGCAATAAATAATGACACAGATACGAAAAATCAGTACAGTTCTTTAAAAATCACTCCTTCTGGAAATATTTTTGCAAGCAGTGATTCCAAATTATATGAAAAGGTTAATATGCAACTCCAAAATCAACAAAGTTTACTGACCGAGCCTTCTGCCATGCTTCGACAAACGTCTTCAGGGCAAAATGCCATAGTTTTGAATAAAGAGTCCAAGATAGCCTCCATTAACAACTTAAAAAGTGATTTATCTAGCAATCCTCAAGGATTAGTTCCAATAAAAAGGACGGAACAGGGAGAAATAACCATAACAATAAATAATGACACAGATGCGAAAAATCAGTACAGTTCATTAAAAATCACTCCTTCTGGAAATGTTTTTGCAAGCAGTGATTGCAAATTATATGAAAAGGTTAATATGCAACTCCAAAATAAACAAAGTTTACTAACCCAGCCTTCTGCCATGCTTCGACAAACGTCTTCAGGGCAAAATGCCATAGTTTTGAATAAAGAGTCCAAGATAGCCTCCATTAACAACTTAAAAAGCGATTTATCTAGCAATCCTCAAGGATTAGTTCAAATAAATAAGACGGAACAGGGAGAGATAACCATAACAATAAATAATGACACAGATACGAAAAATCAGTACAGTTCATTAAAAATCACTCCATCTGGAAATATTTTTGCAAGCAGTGATTCCAAACTATATGAAAAGGTTAATATGCAACTTCAAAATCAACAAAATTTACTGATTGAGCCTTCTGCCATGCTTCGACAAACGTCTTCAGGGCAAAATGCCATAGTTTTGAATAAAGAGTCCAAGATAGCCTCCATTAACAACTTAAAAAGTGATTTATCTAGCAATCCTCAAGGATTAGTCCCAATAAAAAGAACGGAACAGGGAGAGATAACCATAACAATAAATAATGACAGAGATACGAAAAATCAGTACAGTTCATTAAAAATCACTCCTTCTGGAAATATTTTTGCAAGCAGTGATTTCAAATTATATGAAAAGGTTAATATGCAACTCCAAAATCAACAAAGTTTACTAACCCAGCCTTCTGCCATGCTTCGACAAACGTCTTCAAGGCAAAATGCCATAGTTTTGAATAAAGAGTCCAAGATAGCCTCCATTAACAACTTAAAAAGCGATTTATCTAGCAATCCTCAAGGATTAGTTCAAATAAATAAGACGGAACAGGGAGAGATAACCATAACAATAAATAATGACACAGATACGAAAAATCAGTACAGTTCATTAAAAATCACTCCATCTGGAAATATTTTTGCAAGCAGTGATTTCAAATTATATGAAAAGGTTAATATGCAACTCCAAAATCAACAAAATTTACTAATTGAGCCTTCTGCCATGCTTCGACAAACGTCTTCAGGGCAAAATGCCATAGTTTTGAATAAAGAGTCGATAGCCTCCATCAACAACTTAAAAAGCGATTTATCTAGCAATCCTCAAGGATTAGTTCAAATAAAAAAGACGGAACAGGGAGAAATAACCATAAAAATAAATAATAACACAGATACAAAAAATCAGTACAGTTCATTAAAAATCACTCCTTCTGGAAATATTTTTGCAAGCAGTGATTCCAAATTATATGAAAAGGTTAATATGCAACTCCAAAATCAACAAAGTTTACTGATTGAGCCTTCTGCCATGCTTCGACAAACGTCTTCGGGGCAAAATGCCATAGTTTTGAATAAAGAGTCCAAGATAGCCTCCATTAACAACTTAGAAAGTGATTTATCTAGCAATCCTCAAGGATTAGTCCCAATAAAAACGACAGAACAGGGAGAGATAACCATAACAATAAATAATGACACAGATACGAAAAATCAGTACAGTTCATTAAAAATCACTCCTTCTGGAAATATTTTTGCAAGCAGTGATTCCAAATTATATGAAAAGGTTAATATGCAACTCCAAAATCAACAAAGTTTACTGACCCAGCCTTCTGCCATGCTTCGACAAATGTCTTCAGGGCAAAATGCCATAGTTTTGAATAAAGAGTCCAAGATAGCCTCCATTAACAACTTAAAAAGTGATTTATTTAGCAATCCTCAAGGATTAGCCCCAATAAAAAGGACGGAACAGGGAGAGATAACCATAACAATAAATAATGACACAGATACGAAAAATCAGTACAGTTCATTAAAAATCACTCCATCTGGAAATATTTTTGCAAGCAGTGATTCCAAACTATATGAAAAGGTTAATATGCAACTCCAAAATCAACAAAATTTACTGATTGAGCCTTCTGCCATGCTTCGACAAACGTCTTCAGGGCAAAATGCCATAGTTTTGAATAAAGAGTCCAAGATAGCCTCCATTAACAACTTAAAAAGTGATTTATCTAGCAATCCTCTAGGATTAGTTCCAATAAAAAGGACGGAACAGGGAGAGATAACCATAACAATAAATAATGACACAGATACGACAAATCAGTACAGTTCATTAAAAATCACTCCTTCTGGAAATATTTTTGCAAGCAGTGATTCCAAATTATATGAAAAGGTTAATATGCAACTCCAAAATCAACAAAGTTTACTGATCGAGCCTTCTGCCATGCTTCGACAAACGTCTTCAGGGCAAAATGCCATAGTTTTGAATAAAGAGTCGATAGCCTCCATTCACAACTTAAAAAGCGATTTATCTAGCAATCCTCAAGGATTAGTTCAAATAAAAAAGACGGAACAGGGAGAGATAACCATAACAGTAAATAATGGCACAGATACGAAAAATCAGTACAGTTCATTAAAAATCACTCCTTCCGGAAATATTTTTGCAAGCAGTGATTCCAAATTATATGAACAGGTTAATATGCAACTTCAAAATCAACAAAGTTTACTGACCCAGCCTTCTGCCACGCTTCGACAAACGTCTTCAGGGCAAAATGCCATAGTTTTGAATAAAGAGTCCAAGATAGCCTCCATTAACAACTTAAAAAGCGATTTATCTAGCAATCCTCAAGGATTAGTTCAAATAAAAAAGACGGAACAGGGAGAGATAACCATAACAATAAATAATGACACAGATACGAAAAATCAGTACAGTTCATTAAAAATCACTCCATCTGGAAATATTTTTGCAAGCAGTGATTCCAAACTATATGAAAAGGTTAATATGCAACTTCAAAATCAACAAAATTTACTGATTGAGCCTTCTGCCATGCTTCGACAAACGTCTTCAGGGCAAAATGCCATAGTTTTGAATAAAGAGTCCAAGATAGCCTCCATTAACAACTTAAAAAGCGATTTATCTAGCAATCCTCAAGGATTAGTTCAAATAAATAAGACGGAACAGGGAGAGATAACCATAACAATAAATAATGACACAGATACGAAAAATCAGTACAGTTCATTAAAAATCACTCCATCCGGAAATATTTTTGCAAGCAGTGATTCCAAATTATATGAAAAGGTTAATATGCAACTCCAAAATCAACAAAGTTTACTGACCGAGCCTTCTGCCATGCTTCGACAAACGTCTTCAGGGCAAAATGCCATAGTTTTGAATAAAGAGTCCAAGATAGCCTCCATTAACAACTTAAAAAGCGATTTATCTAGCAATCCTCAAGGATTAGTTCAAATAAAAAAGACGGAACAGGGAGAGATAACCATAACAATAAATAATGGCACAGATACGAAAAATCAGTACAGTTCATTAAAAATCACTCCATCCGGAAATATTTTTGCAAGCAGTGATTCCAAATTATATGAAAAGGTTAATATGCAACTTCAAAATCAACAAAGTTTACTGACCCAGCCTTCTGCCACGCTTCGACAAACGTCTTCAGGGCAAAATGCCATAGTTTTGAATAAAGAGTCCAAGATAGCCTCCATTAACAACTTAAAAAGTGATTTATCTAGCAATCCTCAAGGATTAGTTCCAATAAAAAGGACGGAACAGGGAGAGATAACCATAACAATAAATAATGACACAGATACGACAAATCAGTACAGTTCATTAAAAATCACTCCTTCTGGAAGTATTTTTGCAAGCAGTGATTCCAAATTATATGAAAAGGTTAATATGCAACTCCAAAATCAACAAAGTTCACTGATGGAGCCTTCTGCCATGCTTCGACAAACGTCTTCAGGGCAAAATGCCATAGTTTTGAATAAAGAGTCGATAGCCTCCATTAACAACTTAAAAAGCGATTTATCTAGCAATCCTCAAGGATTAGTTCAAATAAAAAAGACGGAACAGGGAGAGATAACCATAACAATAAATAATGACACAGATACGAAAAATCAGTACAGTTCATTAAAAATCACTCCATCCGGAAATATTTTTGCAAGCAGTGATTCCAAATTATATGAAAAGGTTAATATGCAACTCCAAAATCAACAAAGTTTACTGACCGAGCCTTCTGCCATGCTTCGACAAACGTCTTCAGGGCAAAATGCCATAGTTTTGAATAAAGAGTCCAAGATAGCCTCCATTAACAACTTAAAAAGTGATTTATCTAGCAATCCTCAAGGATTAGTTCCAATAAAAAGGACGGAACAGGGAGAGATAACCATAACAATAAATAATGACACAGATACGACAAATCAGTACAGTTCATTAAAAATCACTCCTTCTGGAAATATTTTTGCAAGCAGTGATTCCAAATTATATGAAAAGGTTAATATGCAACTCCAAAATCAACAAAGTTTACTGATCGAGCCTTCTGCCATGCTTCGACAAACGTCTTCAGGGCAAAATGCCATAGTTTTGAATAAAGAGTCGATAGCCTCCATTAACAACTTAAAAAGCGATTTATCTAGCAATCCTCAAGGATTAGTTCAAATAAAAAAGACGGAACAGGGAGAGATAACCATAACAATAAATAATGGCACAGATACGAAAAATCAGTACAGTTCATTAAAAATCACTCCATCTGGAAATATTTTTGCAAGCAGTGATTCCAAATTATATGAAAAGGTTAATATGCAACTTCAAAATCAACAAAGTTTACTGACCCAGCCTTCTGCCACGCTTCGACAAACGTCTTCAGGGCAAAATGCCATAGTTTTGAATAAAGAGTCCAAGATAGCCTCCATTAACAACTTAAAAAGCGATTTATCTAGCAATCCTCAAGGATTAGTTCAAATAAAAAAGACGGAACAGGGAGAGATAACCATAACAATAACTAATGACACAGATACGACAAATCAGTACAGTTCATTAAAAATCACTCCATCTGGAAATATTTTTGCAAGCAGTGATTCCAAATTATATGAAAAGGTTAATATGCAACTCCAAAATCAACAAAGTTTACTGACCGAGCCTTCTGCCATGCTTCGACAAACGTCTTCAGGGCAAAATGCCATAGTTTTGAATAAAGAGTCCAAGATAGCCTCCATTAACAACTTAAAAAGTGATTTATCTAGCAATCCTCAAGGATTAGTCCCAATAAAAAGGACGGAACAGGGAGAGATAACCATAACAATGAATAATGACACAGATACGAAAAATCAGTACAGTTCTTTAAATATCACTCCTTCTGGAAATATTTTTGCAAGCAGTGATTCCAAATTATATGAAAAGGTTAATATGCAACTCCAAAATCAACAAAGTTTACTGACCCAGCCTTCTGCCATGCTTCGACAAACGTCTTCAGGGCAAAATGCCATAGTTTTGAATAAAGAGTCCAAGATAGCCTCCATTAACAACTTAAAAAGTGATTTATCTAGCAATCCTCAAGGATTAGTCCCAATAAAAAGGACGGATCAGGGAGAGATAACCATAACAATAAATAATGACACAGATACGAAAAATCAGTACAGTTCATTAAAAATCACTCCATCTGGAAATATTTTTGCAAGCAGTGATTTCAAATTATATGAAAAGGTTGATATGCAACTCCAAAATCAACAAAGTTTACTGACCCAGCCTTCTGCCATGCTTCGACAAACGTCTTCAGGGCAAAATGCCATAGTTTTGAATAAAGAGTCGATAGCCTCCATTAACAACTTAAAAAGTGATTTATCTAGCCATCCTCAAGGATTAGTTCAAATAAAAAAGACGGAACAGGGAGAGATAACCATAACAATAAATAATGACACAGATACGAAAAATCAGTACAGTTCTTTAAAAATCACTCCTTCTGGAAATATTTTTGCAAGCAGTGATTCCAAATTATATGAAAAGGTTAATATGCAACTCCAAAATCAACAAAGTTTACTGACCGAGCCTTCTGCCATGCTTCGACAAACGTCTTCAGGGCAAAATGCCATAGTTTTGAATAAAGAGTCCAAGATAGCCTTCATTAACAACTTAAAAAGCGATTTATCTAGCAATCCTCAAGGATTAGTTCAAATAAAAAAGACGGAACAGGGAGAGATAACCATAACAATAAATAATGACACAGATACGAAAAATCAGTACAGTTCATTAAAAATCACTCCTTCTGGAAATATTTTTGCAAGCAGTGATTCCAAATTATATGAAAAGGTTAATATGCAACTCCAAAATCAACAAAGTTTACTGACCCAGCCTTCTGCCATGCTTCGACAAACGTCTTCAGGGCAAAATGCCATAGTTTTGAATAAAGAGTCCAAGATAGCCTCCATTAACAACTTAAAAAGCGATTTATCTAGCAATCCTCAAGGATTTGTTCAAATAAAAAAAAAGGAACAGGGAGAGATAACCATAACAATAAATAATGACACAGATACGACAAATCAGTACAGTTCATTAAAAATCACTCCATCTGGAAATATTTTTGCAAGCAGTGATTCCAAATTATATGAAAAGGTTAATATGCAACTCCAAAATCAACAAAGTTTACTGATCGAGCCTTCTGCCATGCTTCGACAAACGTCTTCAGGGCAAAATGCCATAGTTTTGAATAAAGAGTCCAAGATAGCCTCCATTAACAACTTAAAAAGCGATTTATCTAGCAATCCTCAAGGATTAGTTCAAATAAAAAAGACGGAACAGGGAGAGATAACCATAACAATAAATAATGACACAGATACAAAAAATCAGTACAGTTCATTAAAAATCACTCCTTCTAGAAATATTTTTGCAAGCAGTGATTCCAAATTATATGAAAAGGTTAATATGCAACTCCAAAATCAACAAAGTTTACTGACCGAGCCTTCTGCCATGCTTCGACAAACGTCTTCAGGGCAAAATGCCATAGTTTTGAATAAAGAGTCCAAGATAGCCTTCATTAACAACTTAAAAAGCGATTTATCTAGCAATCCTCAAGGATCAGTTCAAATAAAAAAGACGGAACAGGGAGAGATAACCATAACAATAAATAATGACACAGATACGAAAAATCAGTACAGTTCATTAAAAATCACTCCTTCTGGAAATATTTTTGCAAGCAGTGATTCCAAATTATATGAAAAGGTTAATATGCAACTCCAAAATCAACAAAGTTTACTGACCCAGCCTTCTGCCATGCTTCGACAAACGTCTTCAGGGCAAAATGCCATAGTTTTGAATAAAGAGTCCAAGATAGCCTCCATTAACAACTTAAAAAGCGATTTATCTAGCAATCCTCAAGGATTAGTTCAAATAAACAAGACGGAACAGGGAGAGATAACCATAACAATAAATAATGACACAGATACGAAAAATCAGTACAGTTCATTAAAAATCACTCCATCTGGAAATATTTTTGCAAGCAGTGATTCCAAACTATATGAAAAGGTTAATATGCAACTCCAAAATCAACAAAATTTACTGATTGAGCCTTCTGCCATGCTTCGACAAACGTCTTCAGGGCAAAATGCCATAGTTTTGAATAAAGAGTCCAAGATAGCCTCCATTAACAACTTAAAAAGTGATTTATCTAGCAATCCTCAAGGATTAGTCGCAATAAAAAAAACGGAACAGGGAGAGATAACCATAACAATAAATAATGACACAGATACGACAAATCAGTACAGTTCATTAAAAATCACTCCTTCTGGAAATATTTTTGCAAGCAGTGATTCCAAATTATATGAAAAGGTTAATATGCAACTCCAAAATCAACAAAGTTTACTGATCGAGCCTTCTGCCATGCTTCGACAAACGTCTTCAGGGCAAAATGCCATAGTTTTGAATAAAGAGTCCAAGATAGCCTCCATTAACAACTTAAAAAGCGATTTATCTAGCAATCCTCAAGGATTAGTTCAAATAAATAAGACGGAACAGGGAGAGATAACCATAACAACAAATAATGACACAGATACGAAAAATCAGTACAGTTCATTAAAAATCACTCCATCTGGAAATATTTTTGCAAGCAGTGATTCCAAATTATATGAAAAGGTTAATATGCAACTCCAAAATCAACAAAGTTTACTAACCCAGCCTTCTGCCATGCTTCGACAAACGTCTTCAGGGCAAAATGCCATAGTTTTGAATAAAGAGTCGATAGCCTTTATTAACAACTTAAAAAGTGATTTATCTAGCAATCCTCAAGGACTAGTTCAAATAAAAAAGACGGAACAGGGAGAGATAACCATAACAATAAATAATGACACAGATACGAAAAATCAGTACAGTTCATTAAAAATCACTCCATCTGGAAATATTTTTGCAAGCAGTGATTCCAAATTATATGAAAAGGTTAATATGCAACTCCAAAATCAACAAAGTTTACTGACCCAGCCTTCTGCCATGCTTCGACAAACGTCTTCAGGGCAAAATGCCATAGTTTTGAATAAAGAGTCCAAGATAGCCTCCATTAACAACTTAAAAAGCGATTTATCTAGCAATCCTCAAGGATTTGTTCAAATAAAAAAAACGGAACAGGGAGAGATAACCATAACAATAAATAATGACACAGATACGACAAATCAGTACAGTTCTTTAAAAATCACTCCTTCTGGAAATATTTTTGCAAGCAGTGATTCCAAATTATATGAAAAGGTTAATATGCAACTCCAAAATCAACAAAGTTTACTGATCGAGCCTTCTGCCATGCTTCGACAAACGTCTTCAGGGCAATATGCCATAGTTTTGAATAAAGAGTCCAAGATAGCCTCCATTAACAACTTAAAAAGTGTTTTATCTAGCAATCCTCAAGGATTAGTCCCAATAAAAAGGACGGAACAGGAAGAGATAACCGTAACAATAAATAATGACACAGATACGAAAAATCAGTACGGTTCATTAAAAATCACTCCTTCTGGAAATATTTTTGCAAGCAGTAATTCCAAATTATATGAAAAGGTTAATATGCAACTCCAAAATCAACAAAGTTTACTGACCGAGCCTTCTGCTATGCTTCGACAAACGTCTTCAGGGCAATATGCCATAGTTTTGAATAAAGAGTCCAAGATAGCTTTTATTAACAACTTAAAAAGTGATTTATCTAGCAATCCTCAAGGATTAGTTCCAATAAATAAGACGGAACAGGGAGAGATAACCATAACAATAAATAATGACACAGATACGAAAAATCAGTACAGTTCATTAAAAATCACTCCTTCTGGAAATATTTTTGTTTTGGTAGATGAAAAGTATATAAGAGAAATGACAAAGAATACTGAATCTGAAAAACCCATTATTATCACTGATGCCAAAACAGATAGTCATGATACGAAAGAAATTAAATATATCGAAAATAAATGTGTTACGACAACATGTAATGCATTGCCTGACAATTCATGTGACGATACTATGTGTGTTTGTTCAGAAATAATCCTGCATGGAGTGTGTGAATCAAATGTTGATTGTCACAGCGTTAAATGTGTGACTAGTTTTAGGTTTTGCTCTGAGGAATACGATCAATGTGATTGTAGAAAACCTAAGTGCCACTATAAAACCTCTGACCAACATCTAGACTCTGAAGACAATCTCTCTATTTTAGCTGATAAATCGCCGAATATTGTCATTAAACCATGCTCATGTCACTCTTATTCTCATAAAGATTCGATGGGTAGTGACCAACAGCTTTTATACGATGCTGAGTCAATCTGTCCGTTCCATAAAGATAGATACGAATCAGTTTCTAATGAGCTTTTAGAAATATCTGGTTTATGCAAGGTGCATAAAAGCCATAAAGGAAACAGGAAAAATAAAAACACTACTCAAACGTATTATAATAGTCACATTACTAGTAATGTAAACTTTATGAATTTTCAGCAAATTAGTTCAGATTATTTAGATTATTTGCCCCCTCAACTACCTCCTTTCCTCAGAAATTTTAAATGCGCATAGTTTTTGACAACAGATTTGTTTGTTTAAATTATTTATTGCGTATTGTATGAAGGTAAGTAAATATATTTTTAATGAAAATTGTTCTTGTATTTTTATTTTTAAAAACTACTGTTACTGTTGCCACATAATTGCTAACGTTTATGTTTTAGCCATACCGTTGACCTCATAAAGTGTTTAATAAAGATTAAGACTTCGAATTAAAGTAATTTTGCTAAACTTAGTATTTTAACTTAATGGAAAGAAGTGGTCTCTGCCTACTCCTACGGGAAAGAGGCGTGATTATATGATATGATATGTTTGTATGTATGTATGTATGTAGTATTTTAACAGAATTTAGAGGCTTCCCGACCGTACGGTCACGACTCTTAACGCTTGGTATCGCTGACAGATGTCGAGAACGTGCATTCAAACAGTGCAATGCATTGAACATTAGTTTGTGAACATTATTCATTTCTGTCGCACGTTTCTGCACAAATTGTGCCACTACACTACAGCCTGGGACGTGCTTTTGTGAAACAGTGGTTTTACATATTTTGTCTTAATGTCTTCAAGTCCTATCCTAGAAATATTCTTCTGAATACAATTTTACGCTTTCACGTTTCATCATAATCAAAGTATTTAATGGGGTTTAAAGCAAACTACCTAGTATATAATGTATCCTAGAAAGATAGATACAGATAATATACTAGGTAGTTTGCGTTTAATTCTATGGTTTGTGATGAAACATGATGTCAGTTTTCTATTACGACGTCTCGATGTTTTGACCGAAATCGCGACAGCAGTCAACCTGCGATCTCGGCGGCGGGCGGCGCGGCGCCGGCGGCGAGTGCATCTTCCTTGATGGAAACGTTTTATTATTTTTATCTATAAGGTAAGGGTAAATAAATATATGATTTAGAGAGTATTATTAAAAATTAATAATCGATGTTGCCAGACGCTTCCTGTGAAACTTAACTTTCGCCAGACGCTTTAAAGCTCGCAAAAATGCCTTTCTAAACTTTATTGCTTGTTGTGGTATTGTAAAATTGCATGGGCAAAAACAGTAGGCGCTTTTGCAAGCTCGCAAAAATGCCTTTCTAAACTTTATTGCTTGTTGTGGTATTGTAAAATTGCATGGGCATAAACAGTAGGCGCTTTTGCAAGCTTTAAAGTTTCTGGCGCAAGTAACCACTCACCAGTATTAAATGGCCTGGTTCTACATGTGTTTTAACTTTAAAACCCTGCTCTTTACAATAGTGACTAAGGTTTAATCTTATCAATAATAAAAACCTACTCAGAAATTCAATTTTGATCGACTCATGTATATAGCCTCTGGTCTAGTGGTTAAGATCACCGGTCTCAGACCAGGAGGTCTCGAGTTCGATTCCCAGCGAGGGGTACATGTTGGTGTACCTACTTTGTTTGATTAGTGGTAGGGGTTGTTTGACTGCCTGGCTAGCTACTAACATCTTATCTAAATATGTCACCATATTTTTTATAGCATTGGAAGCTAGTGATATAACCAGCCAACTCAACGCAACAGTTGTATAAAAATATATATTTGTGGGGCAATGTATGTACAGGGAGTGGACCATCTCTAACCTAACTTTCCCATATCCTACGATATAATATGTCTCAACGGGAATATTATATATTTTTTTTTTATACTTAGCACGGCAAATGACTCCACACCACCTGATGTTAAGTGGAAATGGAGTCTAGACGCGAAAACAACTGGTGCAGCGTGAAAACAACGCAGCATCAGTCAACTTCACTCTGCCGGCCCACAAGGTGCTTCTTCACGCCTCGTTTGAAGGACCCCATATCATAGGAAAGAGGGAAAACATGTGCTGGTAAACTATTCCATCTTTTCGAGGTGCGACAAAGAAACGAGTCACCAAATTTCTTTGTGCGCGATGGGATATGTGAGACAGTGAAGCGATGACACCGGAGAGCAGCACGTGTACTCCTATGGAGGAAGGGAGAAGGTGGGATAAGGTCAAAGAGTTCTTCAGAGCACTCGCCGTGAGATAAGCGATAGAAGACGCTGAGTGACGCTATATCTCTACGCAATTGCAGGTGTTCGAGAGTATTAGTTACCTCTGCATTGCCGATAATACGTACAGCGCGACGCTGCAATCCGTCTAAGGCATCGAGAAGATACTTTGCGGAACCGTCCCAGATGTGCGAGCAATACTCCACGCAAGACCGTACCTGTGTTTTGTACAAAAGACACAACTGGTCAGGCGTAAAGAATCGCCGCACTCTGTTCAGGACACCGAGTTTACGTGAGGCTGTTTTGATCACGGCTTCGATATAGTCCTTTTGATTCAGATCGCAGCGAATCGTCATACCGAGCATGTTGATATTGCTCTGCAGGCTTAGAGATGTGCCCTGAAGAGTTGGAAGAGGAAGGAATGGTGACTTTATTTTTCCAGTTTAAGACATTTATCTCAAAGATTACCTTTTTGTTAGTATTAAATAAATATGGGGTTTAAAATGTATTGAACAAACTTGACTAATCAGTGCTAATCAGTGCACATCACAAACTAGGTAGAGATACTACGTATGTGCACATGAAGCTGTATCTACAGCTTCATGGATGTGCAGGCGTCTGTTCGTTAAAGATTGTATCTTAAAAACCCACGTTTATAGAAATACCTTATTGACAGTATCTCTGGATTAATTAGTAAGTAAGTAGCTGCCGAAAACGATTAAGCATATTAAGCTTTTTTCACACGTACCACAACCACACCACACATGCGTGAATAGTGTCGCTGCGGCTTTTTGCGGTTGCGTTGTGGTTGCGTTGTGTAACCTATATAATGTTGTTTGCGATATGGCCGGCCGCATTGACAGTATCTCTGGATTAATTAGTAAGTAAGTAGCTGCCGAAAACGATTAAGCATATTAAGCTTTTTTCACACGTACCACAACCACACCACACATGCGTGAATAGTGTCGCTGCGGCTTTTTGCGGTTGCGTTGTGGTTGCGTTGTGTAACCTATATAATGTTGTTTGCGATATGGCCGGCCGCTAGTTCGCGGTGTCGCTGGTGGTTGCGTTGTGGTAGTCGGTATCAAACATGAGGGCAATAATGACGGCAAATGTGTCCCGTTTGAAATCAACTACTAATTTTCATACAAATTAGCGCCCGCCCACGTGTTATGGTTGTGGTATAGTTGTAGTTGGGGTGTGGTTGTAGTTGTGGTGTGGTTGTGGTACAAGTAAAACAACACTTATCTTACTGGGGCCTGCCGAGAATTCCCTCTTGCAGTAATACTTCGACCCATCGGGATCTTTTGTGCAACCCCATCCTTTCACTCTTCTTCCTCTGTAAATATAGATGCCATAAGTTTGGCAACGTCCTTAAGGGCGAAGAGCCAGAAATCTGAGTCCCATTCTTTTCCTAGCCAGAGAGTCGCAGTCACACAGTAGGTGCTGCATTGACTCCGTTTCCTCTCCACACGCCCTACACAAACTATTTGTTGAAAGGTGCATTCTGTGAAGCATTTGTTTTGTGGCATAGTGCCCTGTCAAGGCACAGATGGTTAGTCGGGCGTGCCTTCTACCGCCTCCGCATATGAACTTACTCCGTCCTAAGGCGTTTTCGCCAAGGAAGGATTTGGAGTGTTTCATACCCGGCTGCTCTTTCCATTCTATGCCGTGCCTGTTTTCGATGTAATCTTTTAAGGCCTTGTTAGTGGTACTTGGTGCAAGTGCCACGAACGGCTCAGGACCAATGAGCTGGGTCTTCGAGCCCTTCCTGGCAAGTGCATCCGCCATCTCGTTGCCGTGGATTCCCATATGGCCTGGGACCCAGATCAATCGCACCTTATTATATCTACCTAGCTTGTTTAGAGCTTTTGTGGTTTCTAGAACAAGGCCAGAGTCGATTCGGGGCGATATGATTGACTTGATCGCGGCCTGGCTGTCAGTCAGGATGAATATATTTCGCTTTTTCATAGCTAACTCTATATTCTGCTTTGCGCATAGGAGAATTGCGAAAGTTTTTGCTTGGTAAACAGTAGCAAATTTTCCCATGCTTTGACTATGCTTGAAGTCATTATTATAGACGCCTGCCCCTGTATCCGACTTCATTTTTGATCCGTCAGTATACCAGATTAGGCTGTCTTTCTCCGGAGACGGTGGCCCTCGTTTCCATTCGTTCCTGGTTCGAACATAAACTTTGAATTTCTTTTCGAACATGAATATGGGGGATATTTTATCGCACCCCATTTCCATGACCCTGTCAGGAATGTCACTTGGATCCCATTTTGTGTGTCTGGTCAGAGGTTTAGATGCGGCCCATAGTCCGGCCACCTTTAGTCTATGTAACGCTTTCTTTGCCTCTGTTTCTATTAAAATGTGCAAGGATGAAAGGTCTGTGAGGACTTCCAGCGCTGCCGTTGGAGTGGTTCGAAAGGTACCAGTGATTACCAGACAAGCTGTTCTCTGAAGTTTGCTAAGAGCATTCTTACAGATCTTCAGCTCTGGTTCTGGGCCACCAGACGATGCTGCCATATGTGAGGATCCACTTTTGTTTTACATAAATAATCTAGGTATATATCTATATTCTGTTTCTATTCTATTATTATTATTTTCCGTTTGTTCAGCGTACGATGGTGAAGCGGTTTAGTAGACTTAATTCATTTCAGCTAAGCATCGCATTTTTAACCGACTTCATGTACAAATTTAGTGATTTCGAGCTGAAGACTAAAATACAGCCTATGTTACCCACAAGGTATGTAGCATTATATAAATGAAATATTTTTTGGAATTGGACCAGTAGTTCCAGAGATTAGCCCCGACAAACAAACAAGCATTATCACAAACGTTACCTCTTTATTAATAGTATAGATAGGGAATTAAATAAAAAAGAATAGTATTTGAAAAAAGACAAACCCCCATGACACGCCGCGGGTCAGGTGCACTACCATACCAACTATGCTATCGTGGCTCGTCCATCTCGCCGAAATTGATCAACACTACACTACATACTCACACTCTGTAAGACAGAGGAGCCCTATTCAATGTCGACAACTACGTCATCAACATCCGATCTTAATATTTTTACAAATGTTGAAAGATCAGCTATATTTATGATTATTTACGTATAATTTTACGCAAATATTGTTGTGAACAATTTATAATTTTAAAAAAGACAGTGTTGAAAAATAGTTGGTATGCACCTGACCCGGCGTGTCATGGGGTGCGGGGTTCGAATCCCGCTCGTGGAATTTTTTCAACACTTTGTCTTTTTTCAAATTGTAATTTGTTCGCAACAATATTTGCGTATGTAAATAATCATAAAATATAGTATATTGAATACTTATTTTATTTGTTAAATGAGTATTTTGGTCGTTCCGTTTTAGATAATAGAGACTGATATTAGCGACTTTGCTGAAAAAATATAGTAGTTTCGCCTACCATAATATATTTTTAAAATAACAGTAGTTAGACACCTAAAATAGTAGGATACTATATTATATAGCAGGGATGGCAACCCTAATCGTAGTAGAGTTTGCTAATGGCCTCAGTTGGCCTTTTCATCGTCGCCTGACTTTTTTGGGCTAGCGAGAAACTTAATGGGTTTTTCAAGCCGTGTGATCGCAACGTTTTCCAGAGGAAAACGCAAGCGTGTCCCTTTTCCCTTATAGATTCTCCAAGGGGTTCTGTCCGGGGTCTATGACTAGCACTGAGATGGTACTGTAGTGGATTTACGTGTGAAAGTCAAATACAAAGACTAGGAGCTGTTACCAATAACCATCATCATCATCAATCCAATTGATGGTTGTTAAGGACTGCTATGCAGCTGAAACCAACGGTTTTACATGCTTTCCGAAGCAAGCAGGAGCTCGACATAATAAACTTTTGGTCACCCATCCGATGACCGGCGTTTGCGAAAGATGCTTAACCTTAGCAATCGTAGTCCGGGCGCGATAACCACTGCGCCATCGAGCTCCTCAAATCAATCTAGTTATTAATGTTACAATGGATTCAAAAACAACCCCGGTATACCGTTCCGTCAGCGTTTAACAATGTTTTTTTAGAGCCGGTCGTTGTGGAAATCTTTGGTAGAGGCATTTGTCCAGCAGTGGACGTAATAAGTAAAACATTTAATGTTTCTCTTTATCAAAAAATACATATATAAAAATATCATATTTAAAACACAAACCAATTGAAAATAGCTTAGTATGGTCTAACCTAAGAATATGATCCTAGTATAATTTCAGTATCACATACAAATTTCAAACTTTTATATTTTATATTTTTATAAACTTTTATATGCGAAAAATACTGAGATCTGAGTAAGATAAAGAACACATTAATAAAATAACGTTTATTCAATTGAATTAATGTGATTTGAAATTTCAATTTCAGTTAACGCGTCTGCGATTGCTGACGTTTTTCGTTACTTAAGCAACTTTCGCCAAAGGCCGGTCATCGGATGAATGACCAAACATTAATCATCTCGAGCTTCTCCGTGCTTCGGAAGGCACGTAAAGTCGTTAACAACCACCAATCCGCACTGGGCCCGCGTGGTGGTTTATGGCCCGTTCTCCCTATCCATTCATAGGGAAGGCTTGTGCCCCAGCATCAGCAGTGGGGACGTATAATAAGCTGGTGATAATTTGAAATTTACTTAAATTTACTTAAATTTACTTAAATTTACTTAAATTTACTTAAAATTTACTTACATACTTAAATATTTTTTCTTAAATGTTGACTACTAACATACCTACTAAATCTTTGTAACTGATTTCCAAAGTTTTAATAGAATTGGATTAATATTAAACTTTTAAGTCGTAATAATGAGCTATTGTTCACTTTTACACATTGTTCTCGACACACAGCACTGACTGTGAACAAAACCACAAATCGATATTATTACTTATATTTATATTAATTTACTTTAGGATAGCTAACAGCTTGCAATTGTAAAAAGATAACAACAAAAATTATAACTATAAGCTATTGACAAGCTACCACATCTAAGATGTCTACTTACAGTAATAGTATAACTAAACTTTTCTTGTTAAAATTAATTTTGAATCGATGACAAGTCGTCAACAACGGTATGCTATTGATGCTATCGAAAAATACGTCTATATTAGCATTAGTATTATTAACATACATACAAGTTCTTACGAGAAAACTGCTCTGTCTATAGTTGGTGTGAGTGGAGGGGATGCTTAATGGTTAATATGAATTGTTTCGGGGTGCTCGCGTAGGTATTTTAAAAGTAATTTTGCTTAAAAAATCAGGACAATCTAGTGTACTTCTGATTATCTTAAGTAGTACAACGTCTGCAATATTCCGTCCAACAGACAGTGGTAAAAATTAAACTTAGCGCAGCGCTGATCATAAGACATTTTAGGAATTCTGAATTTATAATGCAAATACTGTGAGAATGCATAAGAATCATAGCGAGGGTTCCAAATTGAACTAGCGTAGGTACTCCAGGTGGCTACGGACGTATGCTCAATAAAGAATTTTGAGAGTTTTCATATGTTTAAATGATTTAGACGAACGCATAACAAACCCCAAGGCACGGGATGCCTTATAGATACAAGTAATAATATGTTTATCGAATAAAAATTTAGTGTCCAAAATAACTCCCAAATCCTTAGCTTCGTGTTGAATCGATAACCTCTCATTTTTTAATTTATAAGTAATACAAAATGAATTCTTTTTACGGGTAAAACTAATAGAAAAACATTTGGAAACATTTAGGTCGAGTTTGTTAAGGTATATATACAAATTAAAGATATCTTCTCGTGCTTTCATCTTCCTTCCAGTCGTTAAGTCTACGTCTTTGGTCTAAGTGAAATTCGTAGCGAAGCAGTATTTTGGCGGCACTTTCTTCGGTGGGCGCGGAGGCTTATTGAATACAAATTGTTCCTTATCAGATAACTTTTGCCTCGAATATGAACAAATGTCGAGTTTTATGCAGACGGAAACACATTGATTCCATAAGGTCGGCACTGTCGAACAATATGAAGTCTGTTTCTATTCAATATTTTGGTGAATAGAAATTTGATGGAACGTCTGTTTGAAGACATCTGAGTTTTTTTTAAATTTGTTATTCCGATCTTAATAATAGTTAATATTATTATCTAATAATCTCTATGTCGTATACGTATCTACGTATACGACATAGAGATTAATAAAAACGTAGGGAGAATCTAGTTGTACTAAAAAGCCTTATCTTTAAAGTTCGCACTATGTGGTTTAATCACCATTTGACCATTCAAAAATATTAAAATAAATATCTTTTTGAGACGCCAAGAGAGGACAGAAGAAAGCTATTTAAGTTCGTAGCTCCCTTTAAAAGATAATTATTGATTGCAACTTAGTTGGCAATTTTAATGCCAGTTAAAATACAAAAATACACTTATACACACACACACACACACACACACATACACACACCCTCACAATCTCACCCTCACACACACACGCACACCCCCACACACACACGCACACCCCCACACACATCCCCCACACACATCCCCCCTCTCACACACACAAACCCTCACACACAAACACTTATACACTTAGTTATATTTCGTTTATTTTGTAGTAAATAGTTAGTTTACAATACACCCACGTAAGAGATTCCCATCATCTTTTCTTCTGTTATGTTTAAGTATGTTCATGTAGTCTGTTTTTATTTAAGTTTTTTTTATAATATGTATAGGTATTTAATAAACTTAATATGTATATTTCAGTTTTTATAAATTTATGTAGTATATGCTTCATTTACGTTCTTTGTCGCACAGTTTACCAATTTTTCTGCCAGTCCTTAGGTCGACTGGTAGAGAATGCCATTTGGTATTAGGTCCGCCGTTTGGACTTTATTTTATTGTATTGTGCAATAAAGATTAAATAAATAAATAAATATACCGAACATAAAGCAAATGTTCTGACATAACTCAAAAAAAATGATCCTAGACGTGAACTAAAAGATGTTTCAAGCTACCACTACAACCGGTAATTGTATTAGACACTCTTGCTGCAATCAATAACGTCTGCCGCGTCCTATTAATGGAATTACGGAACCCTGAGTTTTAATGCAGACCTCCGCTATAAATTGCTCGTTGATCAATGTTATAAAAACGTGAGGAGTAAAAACTCTTTACAAAATAAGTAGATAAAATTTGCTGCCTTATGTCCAGAGTGTATAACACAGTATTAAATAATATGGTATTAAACTACGCCCGTAGAATGCTCAGAATACCATGGACATCACATCGGACCAACGTGTCAATACTTCAACAGCTCAAGGTCACGAAAAGACTTTCTACCATCTGTCTCAAGCGTGTCCTTGATACTTCGGTCACATTTCCAAGTAAGAAGGCGACAACCTGGAAAAACTAATAGTGACAGGCAAAGTTGACGGCAAACGAACTCGAGGTCGCAGGCCGATGCGTTGGTCCGATCAGATTTGCACTACACTCGACACTTCAGTCTACGACGCGATGCATGCCGCCGGTGACAGGGGACGATGGCGAAACATTATTAGAGAAAGACTGCTGGGAGGTGGTGGTCACGACCCTCAGACATGAGGAATACGATGCGAGGAGTAGGAAACTACGCTCGTAACGATCTACAAACTACGCCCTAATCCGCACTGGGCCCGCTTGGTGGCTTATTGGCCCGGTCTCCCTATACATCCACTGGGAAGGCTTGTGCCCCAGCAGTAGGGACAAAATGAGCCGGTGATGACAATACGCCAGTACGAAGGCGATAAAGAATTTTTAAAAGAGGCCACTGCAGTCTATTATTATTATGTGTGATATTTAAACAGTTAGCAAAGTATTCGTATTTTTGTTAGCAAAAAAATGCAAGTTTACGAGTAACAGTCGGCCAACTTATTAAATGTACTTGGCGCAGTACAAACTCTTCATTGGGAACTACTTAAAACACTCTGTCAGGTGTGTAAAACCGGTAGTATCTACATTAAATAAATATTCATAAAATCCTTTTTCTCCGAGTCCGCATTATTGAGATGGGCTACGGAACCCTACACTGCGCGTAACGCGACACGCACTTGATCGGTTTTTTTCCTATTATAAAACCGCCTACATCGGCGTTTGAAACTTGCTTTTAATCCTTCTATTATTGTTTGTTTAAAGTTTAAATCTAATTATTTTCTTAGAAATTTTTATATTTTTAACTTTATGCTTTCGTTGCAAGTTAGAGGCAACTATCTTATAAATATGTTGGGGTGTTTTAAGTATTATTTATATATTATATTATTTATATATATTATATATTATTTAAATTTTATATATTAGTTTTAAGTACCTAGCTAGATAATATGTTTTCGTTATTATGTTACTAAGGTTAAGGTCAAACGAAATATTTGCCTGTCACGTCCTGTAACTGCTTGAAATGTAGTCAATGTTTATCAATATGTAATAACGTGATGTATACAACTTGCTGAAGGTGCTGAACAACAGTGATCTGTTCTGCAGAAAGCGTTTCGCCGTAAATATTGATAGCTAAAAAATATATTTTGTAACTACATAATATAGTTAGAGATGCTGGCACATTTCAGCTTTCATAGTGAAAAAATATATCTTGTAACTATATATAGTTAGATTAGTTAGAGATGATGGCACATTTTAGCTTTCATAACACTGATGTTTGCACAGAGCTCGTCAAGCTTCGTCAAGAGATTGGATTCTACAAGCTTGAAGCTCTTGAAGCTCTACAAGCTTCATAAATTGAATTATTAAGAATTAAGAAGTGAATTATTCTTTAACGAACCTACTCATTTACGAAATATATTTAACGAAAGCCTCATCTTATATATATCAATTGGTGTTCGTTTGCCTCGCTAAAACTCGAAAATGGCTGAACCGATTTGGCTAATTTTGATTTTGAAATATTTGTGGAAGTTCAGGGAAGGTTTAAAAGGTGAGAAACATAATTAATAAGTAACGGGAAATACTAAAAACGACAATTTAATTTTCCAATACAAAATTATTTGTTTGTTTCGTTGTCATGGAAACTGTCAAAGCGGCACGAAGTCCGCCGGGTCAACTAGTTGTATTATATATTTTTATTACGTGATGAGTTTTGCGTGAAAATTGCGTGCCCTTTTTTAAGCACATTGCGCGCAGGGTAGAGTGACATTTAGTTAAAGCTTAATATGGAGAAGAATGCTTGATAGATATCGATTTGATGTACGAGTATAATATGTATTTACAATTACTTATTAAGAAACGGTCTAATATCGACCATTGGGCGATCACTATTCATAACACAAAGCTTTTTCAGAGCTTGGATTTCACAGAAACTACAAGCTTCATAAATTGCAGTGGATTACAAGCACATATGACATATCTAGCCTAGTAGCTGTACCGACGACTGATTAATTTTCCGTCCCAGTAGCATCGGCTACGGAGCACAAAAAGGCTGTACGTCAATACATCCTTCATATCAGTTTCCACAACAAAAAGCTTTCATCAGCCGCTAACCCACCGCTCACCGGGGTCCTTTTGGCCGATATTTTTCGCCACCGCGGTGTGTTGGGGATGTTTTCGCCGTAGTGATGATGAGGGATGAGGTCACTGATATTTTTCACAGCTAAGTTACAGATAGCTTGTTACAAAATCAAAGTATTTAATGTTAAACTTTAATTAAACTCTAGCCCCTTACAAATAAACAAAGAATAAGGTCCGAATAGTTATTCCGTGTTTTGTTCCTGTCATGTAAACGTCATTTCATATTAGAGTAAAAGAGACAAAACACGGATTAACTATTCAAACCTTATTCTTTGTTTATTTGTAAGGCATTTAAGTTGCTTTAAGTAAATCTAAAACTAGATATCAAAATCTGACAACTTGTATTAAAGAAGAATGTGCAAGAAACTAATTTTACAGCATCAGTAATTTTGTAAAATGCCTTCCCTAAAGAAGTACACTTTCACAGTTTCGTGTTTGAAAATTTGATAGTTACTTACTAGTGCAAACATAGGTATGTGGTTATAACTATACACTCACTACAGCAAACGTATAAGGATTGTTTTTGCCGTAACTACCAACTATTTCTTTATTTGTTTGTACAATTGTACAATATTCAACAACATAAATTATGAGTTTCCTAGTGACACATTACCTATTTACGAGAAAAATGCTTGTTGGGCTTTTAATATAAAGCTGTACCTGGCCGAGCTCTTTGCCACTCAACCACCGAGGCATTCAATAATGTATTACATCATAATTAACGTAGGTACTAATACGGATGAAAACGAACACACAAATTATTACATATTTTTTATTTATATACTTCTCGGCAACTATCATTAGTAGCAGCTCCGATGTTCGTTTCAGTATCTGTTCCAAAAAATACTATCCATCGTTACTTGCGTCCCTAGCGACCGTCCCCGGCTGATTGATTTATGACCACCCCGCGTGATCTAGTTTTATTTTAGATGCCTCAGATAGCATCGGATTCTTGCGATTTCGGCACGCCGGCAAATGTAATCGAGTGTCTCCCGGATGTCTTGGAATTGTCGGCATTCGGTATGTTGTTAAGTTTTTTCTTCCGGGGAAGATTCGTTTTCTGCACTTAATTGGATTTTGTGGTTGGAATTTTTAAGTCTTGCATTTTATGTTTGTAAACTGGCTATTGACCTATGCTGTTGTTGTTCCTACCTACTCTGTTTTTGTTGTTTGCTGATATTTTAGAGTATGTGGAGTATATAGAATACATATACAGTAATAGATTGAAAACACACGTGATGAAAAAGTATTTGAAACTCTAATCATATAACTTGGCATGTTTTCTATTCCTCATTGGGTCTTGAAATCAACTTCCTTGGGTGACTTTTTTGATAGCGGAGTTGTAAAGCATACTTCACAGCATTTATCTAGGCCTCTTGCCAATCTCTAAGACCTATAGCGGCTAGTAAATCTGCAAACTTGAATTTGGTTTGCTGAGACGGGGTCCTTGTTATATTTGTTATTTTATATTTCTCTCTGTCTCTTATTGTATGTCCCCACTGCTGGGGCACGAGCCTTCCCTATGGATAGATAGGGAGAATTTTGTTTTGCTTTTTACTATAACTAGTTCACGTATCCAGAGTAGACCTTGATATGTTAGCGCAATGTCTAAAACGAACCACCCGAATTCTACAGCCACACTATCGCTACAAGAGTGCTACAAGTCGGGCCAAACAATAGTCACATTTCAGAACACGGTTAAACATATAATTATCGCTTGTCGTGCAAACGGCAAATGTTCGCGATAGCGCGATAGTGTGGCCGTAATATAATAATTGTTTGTTCAGAGTTATACTTCTTGGGAACCACCGGACTGAGCAATAAGTTCTCAAAGAGTTTTATTCATCCAGTATTTCGAGACAGCTAACATCGAATGCTATCTTAGGAGCTGTCAATTTGTCAATCCATCCATCCAAACGTTGAAGTGGGCAGTAAAACTTTTAACACCCATCCTTAGATCGCAGCCTACACTTACGCTCTTGTATGGCAGTGAAAGTAATAGAGGTGCGCCAAGTCTTTTGTTTAGTTTTACAACAGAAAGCGTTTCATCATCTTATCTAATGAACCAAGCTAATAGAGTGATTTTTCAGCAATGTTTAACTAAGATGTGAGGTCTGAATCAAGAAATTAATTAATTAAATTAATGAATTCAATGTAGAAGTATTATTGGATTCCGACCGGTTTCGGCCAAGGCGACCTCTTCGACTCCTAGTCGGGTCTGCGCTGATGCGCACGAAGATGACTTACATAGCCAATCTTCGCGGCAAACTCTCGTGCACAATGTGGGCATTTCAGTTTGCCGTTTACAATATTGTAGGTAATGGCTGCGGGCATTAAGCTGGTCGCATTTCACGTCGAGGTCAGCTTGACGCTGCTCCTCGAAATCGCGCACTTGCCGTTGCACATGCCCGCGCCATTCAGACTGTTGTGCTGCCAAATCCTCTCAAAGAGTGTGCACATTGCTGCATCTCTTCATATGACGCTTCTGAACGTCTTTATATCGGAGGAGTTGTCCGCCAGTTTTCCGCTTGCCCTCCTCAAGTTCAGAATATAAGATGCGCTTTGCCACTCTCTCAAAACGGAAGCGGTCAAGTGCGCAGGATATATTAGGGTGCGCCAGCGTTCGCGCAGACACAGGCGCACACACTCGTCCTCCCTCTCCTTGATTCAGTGGAACGGAAAACCGCTACGACTGAAGCAGAGGTCGGATGACGTGTCTGGCCGACGATAATTATACGCCCTCTATCATCGCCCTAAGCCATGTAGAAGTAAGTGTTCAGGAAGAGGTAGAAGTAATGATGGGCTCCTAACATATGTCTAGTTGTTCTTGCAATCTCAAAACTTTCCCCTTTATCTACAGCTATCCTTTGTGGAATTTATCTAAGCTTTTTTTTTAATTCTGCTTATATTACCTTAAATAAGTACATACTCGTACCTTTACAAATCCATATTAGTTTTTAATTATTATTAGTCACATAGGTAGGTATGTGTCGATTAGACATACTTATGGCCAGCCGATAGCAAGTGAGTTTACCAAAGCCTATAGACGTTTGCAAAACCATTTTCTGAATCATTATCATCATCAGCTTATACTAGTCCACTGCTGGACATAGACCTCTCCAAGTGCACGCCACTGCGCACGATCCACGGCTACTCTCATGCAGCTCTTGCCAGCCACCTTGCGAATATCGTCGCTCCAGCTAGTCTGAGGGCGTCCGGCACTAGGTTTGCCGATACGCGGTCTCCATTCAAAAACTCGTTTACCCCATCGGTTATCGGTTCTGCGGCTAATATGGCCGGCCCACTGCCACTTCAGCTTGCTAATCCTCTGGGCTATGTCGACTACTTTAGTCCTTTGCCGGATCACCTCGTTCCGGATCCGATCCCTCAGATAAACACCAAGCATGAAGTTCCATAGCTCGCTAAGCGACTTTAAATTTGTCTCCATGACAAAATCGGACATCCCAGACCTTTGACTGAGACACGACAGTGGACCCAGAGACCTAGAGGCCGAGTCGGTAAAAACTTATTTACACTTTTTGAAAATGTTTAAGAGCTATTTAAAAGAAATCATACTATGCATCTTTAGACTGTGAGTAGACGCTCCACAGTCCGCATAAAATGGAATGGGACGAGTCCGGAACGAATAAAAAGGGGAGGTCGCGTAGAAAGGTCGCCTCGTAAAATAGTGTTTCGATGGCCGGAGGAAAGAATGCTTCAAGATGTGTGCTTAAGATTTGAATAAGTAAATGCTTGGTGTGGGATTTGGTGGGCCGAGTGATACGAAAGTTATTACTGAATGTTTCAATGGTTTTTGTAGGATTTAGTCTAAATTTGAGAAGGCTAAAGTAGGAACTTTTTCGTTCCTCCGTTCACATTTTCTTTAAACATGGAAGGAGATTGTGTGCAAACGCTTACTTAACATGAATCAACCTGCGGGTTGGCAAGACAACGGCTAGTAAGGCACAACTCTGCTTCACTAGTTGTCCTCATATCTGGATTCTGCTACTGCTTAATATCAGTTAGGGGTAATTTGCCCACCTTACCTAAGCATAAAAACATTTTTTTAGACAACATCACATACATAGCGCCGCCCAAGTATGATGTGCAAGCAACTCTGCTACGGAGGTCGTCAAGAAGAAAAAAAAGTATGGGATTTAGGCAAAAATGTAAAGGTGTGGCTTGTGTTATCGTGTATCTACCTTTTTTAGGAGTGCCAATATTTTTTTTTTTTAAATCAACAATTTCTTTTAAAGATGTGTTTAGAAATGCAAGAGGTCCGTTATATACATACAACTTTTAACCGATTTTCTAATTAAGCTTTCAATTGATCCTGTTTAAAAGTTTATGCACACAGATCTGAGACAATCGATCCGAGCATAATAAAATTCTGTTTAAATTTGTACTATTCAGTCCATTATGAATTTGATTTATATTCAATGGGGGTATATTCAAATCAGTTATTGTGTTCTTTACGAGGGTGTTGCGATGCGCCGCTGCAAATGTAAAGCGAAGAGCGATTTTCATCAGCCTTTAGTATGTTATTTAGCTATGGCCCGAACAAGCAAGAATATTAGTTTTCAAAATGTGTAAGAAATTCCCGTGGCGTTCTATATCGTGTGAAGACCATTTTTTTTATACGTAGCTCGACAAATGACTCCACTCCACCTGATGTTAAGTGGAAATGGAGTCCAGACGCAAGGAATTAACTAATTAATTTATTTATTTAATTATTTTTTGTGAAATCATCTCTCTCTTTACTTAGGGACTCCGGATATTCTGTTGGGTGTAATTACCTAAGTGAAAGAGAAGTCTTGTGTATAAGTAGTTGCTGCTCTAATTATGGGTGTACTATCACTATTATTTGGGTATAATTAATTAATTATAAACGCTCATCAGAAATATTTTTTTGACCCTAAGCCTAAGTACTAAATAAATTAAATGACTCCAAAAAAAATTAAATGCCTTTATAAAAAGGGTCCTAAAATATACCGTATTATGGTCCAAAATAAATAAACACACATCACAATAATTTCATATATTGTACAAATATTCTTTTTGCTTCCCAAAATGGATAAATTATCACCAAATATTTACACTATTATTCAAATTATTGAGGATACTAGCTGCCCTACTCCTGGTACATGATACATTTTTGGTAGGCGTTTAAACACAAGCCCTATTATTTAAAAAAAAAACACGTTGAACCGATCTCCTGCATTGACTAGTTTATGTTTTTCATCATCTATAATGTTTTAAATTGTTGTGTATACGTAAATTGTGAATTGTGAGCATGTGGGCAGGTTATCCCTCTGACTGAGCGAAAATCTCCGTTGAGCTAGAGAAGGCATTTTTTATTCTACAACTCACGTTTCTTTATTATTCAAACAAACGTTACCTCCTGTTACATGGAACGTTTGAACTAAATATTCAATTAGGTATGGTTATAAAGATTTTATTGTCTACAAAAGGCTTTGTTTCAAAAAGTAAATATTATTATTAAAAAAAAGAAAATATGATAACCAAAAACCTACGCACGTTAAAGTAATATTTATGGTGTGTCTTCAGCCATTGGGTAATACTGTTGAGATTGTAAGTTTATTGTAATATCATTTTCCCGCTATAAATGATCTGAATTGTGACATTTACTTTTAACACTTTGACTTCCATGCATTTATATGTACGCCTCGAAGACCGAGTGGCATAGCGCTCGGCCGGATACCCGAAGATCCCGGGTTTGATTCCCAGATAGGGCAAAGTGTGTTTCAGATTTATTCTGTGATCACCAACCCGCATTTGGCAAGCGTGGTGACTAAGCCATTATCCATCATTGTAGCGATGGCTCGATTTCAGTGATGGAGGCCATTGCCCAGCTGTGGGACGGTTATAGGTTATTTACTTTGCAGTTTTACACGTATATGGTGATGGGATCACAAATTACATTGGTGTTAATAAACCAATACTTTTGCGGATTTCTAAGAAATTATATGTAGATTTATTTTTAAACTGACGTCTAAAATAGGAGACTACCCGCAGACTACCACTGAATAAATATTCAAAACTTCATTTATTTGGAAATAATTTTCAAGCTGTGTGTTCCAAATAAACCATTTCATTCATCCATTATAAAGGCATTCTATTCATTATTTTACAAAACAGTCTTCGCTTCACGCTTTATGGTGCGTAAAATTACAATTTATGGCGCATCCGAGACAGCTGCGATAATCTGCGATGCAGCAATTAATGGCGCTAATGGCTTGTGTGATTCAGGAGCGATAGGTTTTTGCATATAGGTACAAATGCCTGCACATCAACCAACCAAAAACTGGCAAACTTTCAACCATATGCCTATGTCATAAAGTCCAAAGTCTACTAAGGACAGTTTGTTGTAGTCAGAGGTGCAGGCGTGTGTATCTACCGCTGCGCCTACCGAAGTGGTATAATCCAAGGCTTTGAATACCGTTAAAAAATTGGTATCGGTACTTCTGTCAAACGAAGATAAAAACCGGTAAAAAACTAACCGCTCTACTCTGATTGGTTAAAACGTAATATTTAACGAAAAATGGTAGCGATACTTTTCTAGTTATCGTTACCTGCATTACCGATACCAAATTTAACATATAGATATAACATGTTTTTGTTTTGTTTATATAATTTTAACGCAAATTTTGTTAAAATTGTATCAACAAAACAAAAACATTTTATAAATAGCTTGCCTACTTCTTAACTGATCTTTAGTATTTGTAAAAATATTATGATTAAAGCCAAGGGAGCCTTATTCAATGTCAACGACTTTGTCATCAACATCCGATCTTATAATATTTTTACAAATATTAAAGATCTGAATTAGGCAAGCTATTTATTATGATTATGCTCAAATATAATTTTTGTTATGCCATGTAGGCAAACATATTTATGAATATGGGTGTTAAAAAGTATTGAAAATCATTCCAAGTATGGGATTTAAACCCGCAGATATCTGGAACAGCTGTGATAATCTGCTATGTAGTCATTAGTGGCGCTAATGGCATTTATGCTTTAGAAGCTATTTATAGACAAAACAGTATTTAGGTAAAGGTATTTATATTAGGTAAATTGTGTTTTGATGTGATATCAATAAATGATTTTTCTTTCTTTCTTTACGCAAATAGAAAATGCCTGCTCACTATACTTGCATTAATGCGCTCATTATTATACTACTTATAGAAAACATGAATAAGGTCATAATTATGAACTTCAAGCAAATTTTATTGTGAACAAAATACAATTTGGAAAAGTGTTGATATAAAGTTTTGAAAAAAGTGGGTTTATAGTTCGTCTGTTATATTTATTTGGATATTTGGATTTTTCGATGCGTAGACCGGGTTTGTTAACTATCAATTACCAACCCGCATTTGGCAAGCGTGGTGGTTATACCGTCACCCATCAATTGTAATGATGACTTGATTTCGATAATGGACGCCTTTGCCCAGCAGTGGGACAGTTATAAGCCGTTATATTTACCTTTACTTTACCTTAACCTGACACCACGAAAAAAGGGTGTCGATCGTCTCAAAATTAAATTGTAACATATAAAATATTCATGTTATCTCCTCCTGATTTCCACACAGCTACTCACAACACTTTATCTAAACAAATCGAATAGCACTTGTTGGGGGAAGGTGTGGACAAAACTGTTTTCCGAGGTGGTATCAATCAGAGTCGGGATCGGGAATCAATCACAGCTCTCACTGCTCTGTGCGGCGTAATGTATTGGAAAATTGAAAAATTGAAAATGCTTTGTTTTCATGTTGGAGGGAGTGCACGCTTGGCTAATGTTTCTTAGTTCTAATGAGTTAAGGTTCATTTTGCAATTAAGTTATTGTACGTTCAACGAACACAAAACAGTTACTATCTTTGAGCTGAGCAGCAGTGCATTGCTATACTTACGAAAACCTGCGACTATATTATAACCTACATCTACCGCGAAGTAATTATCAATAGAGCAAAATAAACAATCATTATTCACTAAATATAATAAAAGTATTTATTTATGACGATTAACACGAAATGCCTATTTGCTATACTCCTAGGAACTTTATATTATCTATGTACACTTTTATAAATTCTCCAAAACTTTTGTCACTATTTTATCTATTTATTTATTTCTAGTTTTCTATCTAACAGATTACAATCAATGCATGAGTACAGTAACACATTTGGTTAACTTAACTAGCTAGACGGTAATCCAAAACGAGTGTAGCACACACACAGCTTGACATTTTGAATGTAGTTTGAAACGTGTTACAATTCGAAATTCAAAACTTTTCGAAATTAGAACACTTCGAATTACCTACAAATTATATCGGGCACGGTTGTTATGCAGGAAGGCAAGTGCTTTTCTCATGATGAGATCTACCAAACTAAATAATGTGCCTAACAGAAATCTATAGCTTTGTTTTGTACGTTTCGTATGAGCGAAATCATTCTTGTATCTCCACTTTATCATGCATCTTCAGCAGCCTTCAACAGCCCACCGAATGCTATGTCATAAGGCGTCACACGCGGCCTCCTGAGGCGCTGAGGCGCAGCGTGTTTAGTATGGAGCTCGCGGTGAGACACTCAATTGATGTTTCCGATTGAGTGAACAATGTCTTTATATGGAGCTGATAAATGTAAGGTAGAACTTTTATTTTATTTTGAACTCATGTTTTTTCATCATTTTTAAATTCCCACTGCTGGGTTAAAGCTTTTTTAAAATAGAGTAGCCAAGTTAAATCAAAGTAAACATTTATTTATTCAATTCAAGCTTAATTGATAAGCAAGTTAATAAGTTAAATGAAATTAATAAGTATTAGTCATCCTAAATTTTGTATGACCTTCCCATTTCGGGTGTTTTTTAGCTGTGGCATAAACTAATGCACTATTATTTCTCCTACGTACGAATGCTGCGGAAAAGAATGAGTGTAAAAAACTGCAGTTTTCATAGAAGGCGTGACATTCACAAAAAATACGGGTGTTAAGGAAATCCAGATTTCGATGACAACCGCAATCAACAGGTTAAGGTGCCTTGTGAAACTCATCAGCTGAAGATTATTTAACCGCCTCTGTGGTCTAGTGGTTAAGACCACCGGATCAGACCCAGAGGTCCCAGGTTCGATTCCCAACAGGGGTACATGTTTGTGTACTCGGTTTGGTTGGTGGTAGGGCTTGTTTGTCTACCTGGCTAGCTACCACCGTATTATCTAAATATGTCGCCATAACATCAATGTTTGTACCATTGTTGTGTTCCGGCAGCTAGAGATAAGATAGCCAGTGCCTCACTTGTTGAGGATCCCGGGTGAAGTGCGCTTCCATCGTTGGCACTTATTATCAATTAACATCAGGTGAAATAAAGGCACTGTGCTTACCCGTAAAATATATAATAATCCGGCAACGTAAAATTTGCTTCACGAGAAGTACTCGAAAGTTTCAAGAACAAGAATTACTAAATATTTTTCTGTCAACGCGACGTTCTCCACTCTATACAGATGCTTGTCTGTATAGAAATCAAATCACATACTCCTTGATTTTGAGCAGATCCCGCGTGGAATACAAATGATGGGGTGGCCTGCCATCGAATCGATGCCACTAACGTTTCGGCGGGGCTCTTATAAAAATGGCGACATCTGCACGCTTTCATATTCAGAGAATTGTCAAACCAAAGGGAGCACAGTCATAATATATATATACTTTTATATATCTCACGGGTAAGCACGTGGCCTTCATCTCACCTGATATTAAGTGATGATAAAGCTGTAGGTGGAAGCGCACTTCATCCGAAACCCTCAACTACTGGATCTCTTATTTCTAGCTATCGGAACACACCAATGCCACAAACAGAGATGATAAAGCGATACCACCTTCAACCTAGTGCTTACCCGTAAGGAAAAAAAAAAAAATTATGAGCCTTCACGGGTTGTCTTTCATTATCCAACAGTAACTGCCGTACTCAGAGACGTCAATTAAGTTTTAATGACAATTAAGTATCTTGCTGTCACTTTCTTATGTATAGCGCTAAATAGAATAAGGAAAGACATTTAATTGTCATTAAACTTAATTGACGTGTCTGAGTACGGCAGTAAGTCTGTTGGACATTATAACTGTAGGTATGTGTATAATTTAGCAACTTTCGCAAAGGCCGGTCATCGGATGGTTGACTAAAATGTATCATCTCTAGCTCCTCCGTGCTTCGGAAGGCACGTAAAGCCGTTGTTCCCGATTGCATTAGCAGTCGTTAACAACCACCAAGGCTCGTGCCCCAACAGTGGAGACATAAAATGAGCTGATGATGATGATGATGTCTACAATTTAGAAATCCCTATGCATCGCCACAAGCCGATCTCCTCATTTGTAAAAAAAAAAACAATATATATATATTCCAATATTTTTTTATATCCACATTAAATCTCCTCCTTCCTTCAGCTTAATAAAAGATTTAAAGGTCGGGCTCTAAACGGCCAACTAGTTTTCTAATATTAATCTGTAATATGGCGGAATGTGTCCGGTTTATTACGAATTTGCGACCGACCGACCGGCCGACCGACCGACCGCTATAAAGCTGGCTCCCTTTACGAGCAGCACTCAAACTAGCCTTTTTCAGGAGTTTCGCAACGCTCAATTAATAATGAACGATGTTTTTGAACAAATGAAAACATGTTTCGTTGGTGTAGGTACTTATGAATATTTTAAATGTTGGTATTTCTTTATTTATTGAGTATCATCATCATCATCATCACCATCAGCCTATGCACGTCTACTGCTGGACATAGGCCTCTATCTAGACATAGTTATTGTGTGTAACAGGCATCAATTAAATGTATACATACATTATTTTTATAACATAAAACACACACACACTGAACACTGAAAATCAGCGTTGCAGTTTCTTGAAGCTGCAACTTATGCTGAGAGGAGTCCAGTTCGTCGTAGCTTTTTTAATTTGAATATTTTGTATTAGTTTTATTGTTAGAACCTAAGCCTGCTACGCCGAATAAATTTTTTGAATTTGAATTTGAATTTGAATTTATACGAGAACGAATTTCAGAAACAGACCATGTTTATGTCTATCTGCCAAAGGCGGTATGTATATCATAACAGCACAATGGCACACTTCAGTAAGTTTAAAAAAATATTTGATAAAAAAAAGTTTATTTCAATGTTAAAATCGTACATGTACAGATTATGAAAAATAACTATTTTGCTAAATAAATTAACTCCTTTATCGCCAGCTCAGGTCACCACTCAAAGTAATCCATGTGTGCGCAAGAGTTGGCATTTCCGCAGTGCTCCCTGTCGACCAGGGCGGGGCAGTTCCGCCCGTCCCCCCTCCTCTCCCTAATCACCTTTCTCGAGCGGTACTTGTCTCCGAAGCCGCATGTGGTTGAACAAGGAGTCCAGTCGCTCCACTCTGATACCAGGCAGTCGTCAGCTAGAAGGACGAAAACTTTTAGATTAGAACGCCCCTTCAAACTATTTCCATATGGCAGCTTTTTTTATTTGCTTAAAGTTTTTGTACACATATACTTATAAAAGTGACAATATAGTAAGGATAAACAAGTACACAAGTGGCGCTGCTTATTTCAGAATGAAATTTCTTCCAGCAGCCTCACAGAAGTAAGTCACAAAGAAAGTAAGGCGAAGTATCCACTTCACAATACAAAATAGAATTATCCTGACAATTAACTTTTTACCATTTATACAACCTGGAAAAAAATAAGCAATAAAACTAAAGCTGCCTACATGTTTGGTGATAACTGTTTTTCCACAAGTAATAGGTAGCGGCGCGGGGGAGACGGCGGGGGTACAAGCGTGCCACGTGTCAAAGGTCACTCATCAGGCACTGCGCTTGCGCTTGTCAATCAATAACAAAATAGGGTTGTACAAAATGTTAACATTACGCTTGAGTAAAAAAAATATGTTTTTTTTTTACCAAATTTAATGGTGATATTTAAGCAGTGAAGTCTTTACAGGGTATATGTACGCACCCTTAAAAATTATTATTTTTTTTACAGATTGTATATTGCCTATTAATACGTATAAATGACGCTTGATTGGCCTATGTCCGTCCCATACGTTTATCATTATATTCCATTTCTATTCTACTAGCGTTATGCCTCTTGTCTACGCCCTCAGCTAAGCGAGCAGAAATAGTTCTACACAAAATATTTTGCTCCGGAGGGACGTTGAAACAAAATGCCCATTACACAAAATAGTACGTTAGCGAATTCCTGCCATTACAGAGTCTAATTCATTGTAAATGCTCACGTTGGATCCTGTTGACAGCGTGGTGTAGCCTGGATCGGAAATGCCTCGGAAGGTGCCTGCCCAGCCCTAATCTGCGACCTTTGGCTACAGCAAGCACTACATCATCCATGCTTTTCAGTACACCATCAAACTCCTTTTCCGTTGTAGAGCTGAAAGCATAGCTACGGTAAGCACAATACTCTTAGTCATCGTTGAAAAAAAATTACTCAAAATGTATCTTTTGACGTATTTTTGAACACTCAAACTACGCGAAGGTTTCGATAAACCCACGGCGGAGACCTTGACTGAGAACAAGCAGCAATAATCTCCATAATCCTGACTTTTTACCTAATTGCTACATTGGTTTGTCGATCACTATTGGTAGAAAAGTCAAATTTTCGAATCAACATTTTTTATTTTATTTTTTTGTGTCTTGTATTTCATGTCTTTGTGTCTGTGTATGTGAGAGCCAATAAATGATTTTTCTTTCTTTCTTTCTTTCTTTTATTTATGACTCATCCATATTCGTAATGATGCACTTACTTTGGTACCTACTTATATTTCCTGTTTTATGTTCGTCAATATAATCATCATAGAGTAATTCACTCTGTCAAAACGTAGAAACATCATAAAATGCATATAAAAGTATTTTATTCACTCCTCATGGTGATGCTAATGGAAAAATAATGGGGAGTGTTGCTAAAGTGTCAATAAATCTTAATGCTACCGGGAGCTTTTGCATAGAGTCTGCATCAGAGCAATTTATTAAAGCGGAGGGTCGTGACTTTTCATTCTCAGCCATTCTAAGTGCAAAACTTTTTTCCTTTTATATAGCAGAAAGAGGATTATCTGGAAATGCTGTAATTAAATTAGACTAACGGCTCTTGCTCATTATAAAATTAATGGGTACAGGTACAGTCGCTTATATTGAAATTAAATGTAACCTTTAGAAACTCGACAACATAGCTTTATTTGTTTAAAAGGAATACTATGTACCCACACTACATACTACATATGCCTGTGGCACCTATTGCATAGCATTAACTTACCATGTAGGGTATTTTATTTTATTTTATTTTTATTTTATAAATCTAACTACTATAACCGAAGCATTCGGTAGTCGAACAGATAATGCTAGTATTTATGACTCAATCCAGCCACCTCCGTTAGACTACTGATATGTACCAATGCTTAAGACGAGCGTATTTCTAGCTTTCTAGGTAACATGACTGTTATTAATGTGATAATAGCGTGATAATTTATAATAATAAAAACTTTTAATAGCCTGCAAATTCATATGCAGCTGAACACGGATATTATCTCACCAAAGGAGTTACATACATGGACAGCTTTAACCGCACGCAAGCGTAAATCTAACAGTTACCCCAATTTACGGCGCAAAACCACTATAAAGGACATCATTCACCGTTCATACATTTCTGGGCTAATTCTGAAAGTGCCGGCCAATCAAAAACATTATTATATTTCATTAACTTATATTATTCTTTTCATTTGTTACTATGGAACCCAACCTGTTGGATTATTTTTTGTATTGTTAAACGAGGTTCAAATATAATATTTTTACATAGTTTATAAAAATATTTAAATGCGTTATTTAGTTGTTTTTTTTTGTCACTTTCGAACGCCTGTCACACGCGCTGCTGTAGAAATAATTATAACCCGAGGAGAGCACATTTTCAGTCCATGACAGCCGACATACCTGAATTCGAACGGTTTCCCTTATTTACGGAAGACCAGTTAATATTGTTCGTTTTAGGCAGCTACCAAGTCAAGCAGGCTCGAATCTATTATAGAGCTTGGCGGGGACTTGCCAGTTCAGGATATTCGAGAACTCGGCGGAAGAGACCTTTGGTTGATAAGAGACCGAATTCAGTCAAGACACGTCCAAGCCAAATGTTACTACGTGTACATTGCGGTAGAGCCTACGTTAACCGGAAGACAGGCAATTCCTCATTACGAGTACTACTGTAGCTTCAATATGGGCAAACGGACAGTTGGATGTTGTGCACATGTGATTATGACAATGATGATGATGATGATGACAATTATATGGTACATGGGACACGAGCCATCAATAATTGTGCCAGCAGTGGGACTAGAAAACATAATTGTTCGACAGGAGGAATAATTATGTTATTTTCCTTTTATAAATGATTAATCACATTGTTTATAAAACAAATGCGTCAAATAAATGTTTTACTTCATAAAATGTTTTTTTACTGACGTACAATTAGGTACTCATATTGGCACTTAGTTTAATAATTAGGTTAAGAAAGCATACGACATAACATTTCGTTAGGTCTGCAATACGCCGATTATTAGTATTTTTGGATCTTATTTAATAAAGTAGAGAATGACCCTAGAGATGATTTCATAGTAACATAGTAACGAATGATTACAAGAATAATTTTTGTCTGGCCGGCACTGTCATATTTAGCCCAATAAGAATGATGTCCTTTACTCTTTCTAAGATAAATCTGGAACTGTTTATAATCCTATTTTGTTACATTGGTAGTGTTGTTCTTTGTTAACAGCACCGTTAAAACAATATAATTTCACAAAATTAACTTACGTAGTTGACGGAGCATTTGTTACAACAATCACGTTGTTATCAGCTATATTTGACCTGGGCGTTCCAAATGGCTCTTCTTCCAGTTCTTTGAGATGTTCTACATAGCTTTTAGCAACAATATCTTCTTCTTCATTGTCTTCTTTATCATGATCATTATCATAACTTTCTTCTTTAAGTACTTCTTTGTGAAATCCTTTGTGTTCTTCTTTTAGTTTCAGTTTAGTCAACATTTCTTTGCGAGCTAGTTCGTTTAGTTCCTTAGTTGAATATTCTTTCATCTGAAAATTTATTTAAATGTTTAAATGAATTTTTAATGTTATTGTCTGTGTAAAGCATTGTTGTATTATTATAACATACATATGCATATACAGAAAGTTGGACGCAATAAAGCTTTAGTTCATTACGGTACGAGTTTCCGGTTACGGTATGACGTGTTGGTTCCCAAAAGTGAAAAGGTCTCCATAAAATGGCCATTTAGAAGATGTAATTAAAACAATATTGTTATTATCTTTACATGATGCTAACCGTTTTGTTTGGCAACCACATTAGAGGTTTAAAAAGAAGATAATAATGTTGTCTTAAATTATAATAACAAATGAATACTCAATTCCAAATTCTATTTCGTTATCAATATGAGCCTGATGGTAACATTCCGTCCTAAATCTGCCTCACAATATTGGATGAGAATTATTCATAATATTTCATAATTTAACTGGTTATTATTGATCCCTACTCGAGTCATGATAGTTGTAAATGTTCAACTTCTCAAGATTATTAACACACCTCAGATATGCAACGAAAAGCTTACAGTGACTGAATTTAATTATGGCCATGTTTTTGGCGATAAAACTGACTACATTCACTAACTTAAAATACCTGTTATACCTCACAATTAATAACAGAGCTCAACAAAATAAGTTATTATTCTTTAAAAGCTGCGTAATATACAAGGCGTAACAAGAAGATTGTTTCCTTTGTTTATGTAGGCCCGCGCGCAAACTAAATATTTTAGGTGTAAAATATCCGTTATGGATTGAATATTTTACAATATATTTTGGATAGGTAGAGGTTTCTTAACTTAGCAAATTCAAGTTAAACGACCGTAATCAAAGTTTTTCTAACCTTTTATATTGTTTACTTTATTGTATAATAAACCTTTTTTTCATGGCTTATTCTTTTGTTTTACCAGTAAATGCAGCATTAATTGTGCACTTACATACATACGGTACATACATACGGTAAAAAGAAATAAGAACATATTGAGGAGTGATAGTTGACCTATTTGGATTGTTCACCAAGCAAATATACTCACTTCACTTCAGTAAGCTCCTCCTTCGCGATGGTTATTAGCTCCCTCAATAATAGGTAGTAGAACCCTGACGCGGGGTGGTCGGGGCTACCTGGCTGGTGCTTGGTCACCCGCTCTGAAGAGGTCATCTCCCACCCAGTATATATTTAGATAAACTCACTTTAGTAAACTCCACCTTTGCGATGGCCGGCAGCTCCCTCATCGTTGGGTAGTAAAACCCTGACGCGGGGTGGTCGGGGCTCCTTGGCTGGTGCCTGGTCACTGGCTCTGGGGGGGTCGTCTCCCACCGTGGAGCTGTAAAGGTCAAGCCACTCGCCGCACCGGCGTCTAATGGCTCCAACTGTGTTAACGATACAAGGATAAAGATACACTGTTAGCAACTCGTGTTTAAGCAACCACTTAAAGTTTGCACAGGGTGCCTGATGTTTAGTGATGATAAGACCAATTGGTGGAAGCGCACTTCACCCGGGATCCTCAACTAGTGAGGCACTGGCTATCTTATCTCTAGCTGCCGGAACACAACAATGCTACAAACATTGATGTTATGGCGACATATTTAGATAATGAAATGAAATGAAATGAAATAAAATAAAATGAAATGAAATGAAATGAAATGAAATGAAATGAAATGAAATAATTTAATCACTGAAAATAGAGTAGTACAAAAGATGGTAATTTATGGTAGCTAGCCAGGCGGACAAACAAGTCCTACCACCAACCAAACCGAGTACATAAAGATGTACCCCCCGCTGGGAATCGAACCCGGGACCTCTGGGTCTAAACCGGTGGGTATTTTTTTAGTGCTTGTACACAATATGTTCAGACGCTGCACATCAACCTATCCAAAACTGCTAAATTTATTTAATAAACTTTCAACAATATGCCTAAAACATAAAGTTCAAAGTCTATTGAGGAAATTTGTCAATTTGTGGTAGTCTGATGTACAGGCGTGTGTACTTGTGCTAGATTCACACACACACACACACACACACACACACACACACACACACACACACACACACACACACACACACACACACACACACACACACACACACACACACACACACACACACACACACACACACGCACGCACACGCACACGCACACGCACACGCACACGCACACGCACACGCACACGCACACACACACACACGAGCACACACACACACACACACACACACACACACACACACACACACTAACATTTCCAGAATAAGTGTTTATACCAAGAGGTTTTAGTTTGAAGATTTTACAGAGAGGAGATCCATATTCAAATTCAATATTCTAAAAGGTGACTTACACAGGCCTCTAACTAAGTAGTTTATTTTCCTCTTTAAAGATGACAATTTTTCATTTCAAGTATCATTGCTTGAAAATAGAGAGATACCAACGTAACAATTATGTGTTAAAAAGCAAAAACACACACATACGTTTTGACAGGTTTAACTTACATCAAGCGTTATTTGGTCGACCCAAGAGAAGTCGACGCATAGGCCTACGCTGTCGACACCGACAAACCAGTCGGGTGATGGTATTAAATGGCTAATTAATGACACCTGAAAACACATGAAATATGATTATTTACATATAGTTTTACGCAAATATTGTTGCGAACAAATTACAATTTGAAAATAGACAAAGTGCTGTCGTGGCTATGCATAGTTGGAAGTGCCAGGTGCACTTCCCGGCATGTCATGGGGTGCGGGTTCGAATCCCACTCGTGGATTTTTTTCAAGACTTTGTCTATTTTATATTTTTTTGTCTATAAAATATTAATTAATTGCGATCCTCCTAGCGTCCATAAGCTTAAAGGCTTAAATGTCGATAGTGATTCTGGAGTTTGTTGAATTTATTTATTTTTTGAAAAAGTACACCGACAACAATTCACATCAAACATTCACGATACTGATCACAAAAATCTTTGTCCTAATATGTTCGCCGATTACAGTTATACACGGCATTTGCCATCATATAATAACTGTCTAAAAGTTACATCCTAAAGATTCCAAAATGTTTCCCGTTAAAAAAATTGTTCGTGTTGATGTTCAAGCAAACGAAATAGAATATAATATATTGAGATACATCGTTATTCTTGCAAACTGTATTATTTCTCTACGGCCCAGACAAATTGTGGAATAACATTGGCAATAGACTAAAACAAAATAAAAAAATAGCCAAACAGAGAACGTACAACGAAAAGTTATTGTAACAGTGAAAACGTTATTAAAACAAGAGAGTAAAACATAAAAAGTTGGATTCGAGATAGCTTGCAACAATTATAATAACACAATCATATTTATCGTGAAAAATGTTAGAGTTTTCGTAAAAAGAAGCTTTGATTGTGTAATAGCGTAATCAAATACGACGCCTGCACATCAACCTACCACAAACTGTCAAATCCAATCCAATCCAATCAATCCAATTTCCCTAATAGACTTTGAACTTTATTACAAAGGCATATAATTGACATTGTACTGAAGTAGTTTGACAGTTTTGGATAGGTTGATGTGCAAGCGTGTGTACTACGTAAAATATGTATGTAGTCTTTCTATATTTTTACAATAGTTCTATTTTTTTTAGCATGATCTGTTTGCATCTAGAAGAAATATCATTATAATCAAATAACCACGTTGTATATGTTTCTAAGCATGTTTGTTATCATAAATCAGTTTTGCAAACCAATAAAAAAAAATACAGTAATCTCATGAATAACGATTCTTACGAATGCCATTGGTTTTGGTATGCCACAAGACTTGTCCCAGTGTGAAACCGGTTGGTAATCTTTACCATGGCATGTACTAGTATTCGGTTTTGAAGTTTACACGAACACTGTATCATCATCATCATCATCAAAACACGCCCACTGCTGGACAAAGGCCTCCCCCAAGGATCTCCACAACGACCGGATTAGTGCTGCTCGCATCCAGCGGCTTCCCGCGACTTTTACACTGTATAATAAATTGAAATGAACATATAGCGATTTCAACGGTAAACCGACTTGCTCAAATTGAATCTTTAAAATAAAATAACATCCGTACATATCTAAATCGGTATAAAATTATTTATTCAGCATACCATTCTTGTTTCTGTTATAAATGTTACTTGAATTGTTTCTAACTTTATATTAATAATACAATAACAATTTAAAATATAGCTTGCCTATTGGTGTTTTTATAATTAATAACGTCATTTATAATTTAAAAGAATAATAGAATTCACAATAATATAATAACCTAAAGTAACTAAAACTATTACGAAACTAAAATATGGCGTCAAAAAATTCCTCCGCTTGCCTATTGATGTCAATGTTGATGACGTCTTAGTTGTCGATATTGAATCCTTTGGATTACAAAGTATAAGCAGATATGATTCGACTTGAACTGAGTGCCTAGTGCGAGTTTTGTTTACTATCCGTATTCATTCGATTACGTTTACGAAAACGAAAATTTGTATGGAATTGAAGCAACGCCTCCTGACGACATACCTACGAGAAGAGTTAAAATTTTGCCATACAAATTCTCGTTTTCGTTAACGTGATCGAATGGTGAATGAAACTCGCACTTGGCACCCAGAGCCACGATAGCATATTTGGCAGTGCACCTGACCCGTTATGTCAGAAGGTGTCAAATATATAAAAGGAGATTGGCAGTCGCCCATGTAATTTCAGTATCGCATATAGGCTTAGCGTACCGTTAAATAAATATGTAGATTTTATTGCTTTAATATAAAGCAATAAAAAATGTAATCATAGCATTTACTTTAAAGTTGGGAATAAAATGTGAACTCCAATATCCTAACCTCAAAATCATAACCTTCGTCGGGACGGACGCCATTTTGCTACGCCGCTTATTCCACTAACGAATGAAAAATTATTTTTATACATAACGGGAAAGAACTTGATCTTCATCTTAATATTTATGTTAATACAGAAATCCTCACCAAACTGTGCCCCCCATCGACTAGTACCACATTCTCCGTGTCCCCCACACCAGCGCCGATGGCTGGTGCTGAGAACTGGTCGTACACCTTCGGGTCGTCTTCACCCTCTTGCACTAAGTTGTCAATCGTGCCGTACTGAGAGAAACTGCGCACTGAGGGTCTTGCGACTTCTCCCATGTGGTACAGAGCATATGAGGTATTGTGAGATTGACCTGGAAAATAATATTCGGTTTTACCATCATTAGCCAACGCCAACGTCTCGGTGACCTAGAGAGACAGCGCTCGGCCTGCACCAGAAGGTCCTGGGTCTCAAGTCAGTTAAATTGTTTCAGATTTGTCGATGACTTGTTTTCAACAATGGAGGCACTTGCCCATCGGTGGGCTATTTAATTTACAAACTTTGTCATCATCATTTGTCTTTAAAGCTGTATCGCTATGGAGTTTACAGCAGATTTAATGAGCGTCGAGAAACTTAAGGGTTCTACAGCCGTAGTGACAGAGTAATCCTAAGTGGCTTTCTAGAGGGTGCGGCATCACGCAAAATGTGGCACGAAAGCGGGAGGTCTTCTCCATAACTCTCTATAACTACGTCACTCATCACTGAAAACAAACAAAAACAAAGAGTTCGTAACAATACCTTTAGACGAACACAGCACGTTTTAATTTCCCATTCCTTTTCAATCTTATTACAAGCTCATACAGTTTAATAACTAATAGCAACATAGCAGCCATTACCTTTAAAAGGGTTAAGTCTGTGTTCGCATGAAGTCACGAATGAAAATATAAAAAAAGGTTCATAGTCAAATTAGTGTTGCAATTAAAAATAATAGTTGCTTATCCCGTAGAATCGCCTACTAAACTGTTATCTTAGCCTCTATCAAGGCCTTTTATAGGCCATTTCCTGGAACGGTCCCAGCGAGATATGCAAATAGAGCTTTTGTAGGCATCGTGTGCATTTATTCTAATTACTGGAGGATGTAGGGTAAACGAGATAGGCTTGATGCAATTATGTAGGTACCTGGTTTGAAATGAAACACTTTAACAGAACAACTTGCGTCTGTAATTTGAATAAAATGCTGACGTTTCGATGTCTTGAACCCTTTGCAGGGTCACGCGGAGACTGAGGTGTTAGTTCACTTAATATGGGTTATAGTCCCATTTTTTGCTATTGTTTATGAGGGAAGAACTACGCCCAGCGGTGGGACGTATATAGGCAGATGATCATAATGAGCCTCTTTCTCATCATCATCAGATGATGAAGATATCTCAGCCAAAAAGACGTCCGCTGCTGGACAAAGGCCTCCCTCAAGGATAAATCATTTTGAGAGGAATTTGCCATAATCGCCACGCTTGGCAGGTGGGTTGGCGATCGCAGTAAGGTGGAAATAATCACAGAGAGACGCTGCTGCCCATCCTCTGGAATGGTCCCATAGTCGCCTTCTACGACACCCACGGGAAGAGATGGGGTGGTGCAATTCTTTATCCCCGGCACCACACGGGGGCCTCATTCTCATTCATAAGGTATTTAATTTAGCCGATGACGTAGCGCCGTAGTAACTAAATCTGAGTCGGTTCTTGTTGACCGTCAATAACGTACTTGTTATCGTATTGTAGTTATATCTATTTTGTATATTCTTATTTTCTTCTGTTTTGTGTGTTGTTTTCTAAAGTTTACACGAACACTACACATTAAAAAGTCAAATGTTTTTGTTTTGTTTATATAATTTCAACGCAAATTTTGTTGCGAAACAAATTGCAAAAACACAAATATTGAAAAAATTTCCACGAGCAATTTTTTTAACATTTGTGTTTTTGTAATTAAAAAGTCAGTCGGGAGAAAAATATTTTTCATGTGTAAAATAAACGCGAGTGGAACCGGAAAAGTGGTTTTATTTCACTGTGTTTGTGTGTTAATATCATTCATTAATGTAAACTTTTGCAACATATATTTAATATCGGTCTTAATACTTGAAGCAGACCAGTCAACCATAGTGTTGTAGAAATGGCATGGTAGGTAACATTGTGCGTGCGATGAGAAAAGTGTAAGAAAACAGCAATAAAACTATAAGGCCTATCATCACTATCATCATCAGCCTACACTAGTCTACTGCTGGACATAATGCCTCTCCAAGCGCACGCCGCTGAGCACGATCCACGGCGACTCTCATCCAGCTCTTGCCAGCCACCTTGCGAAGATTGTTTGTTTCTAACTTAGATGTTGTTAGACTAGCTAACTACTTGTATGTATTTTTGCTTATTTAGCAAAATAAGCAAAAATACATACAACCGTATCATCGTATCGTAGTCACGACGGCTATGCAAAGAGCGGGTAAGTTAAGTGAGCGCCTCGCCGGCATCTTAAATACTTAACTTATCTAAGTGCAAAACTTGAACAGAGGTTTTTGAACGGATAATAGTGCGACGATAAAAATGCATAGCTCCCAAACTAACTTTTGAACTTTAGATAAGCTCTAAATTAAATAAATAATAAGACACCGGCGTGTTGGTAGAAGCACACAGGGGCCAGTTATGAATATAATATAATCATTAAGAATCATAATGTGTCCAAACTTAATGTAGAACAAAACCTTTTTTTTTAATATATGTTACGGTTAATAGTCGAAGTGCGGCTACATCTAGTTTTAGCCGGCTACAACTGGGTGCAGCCGGCTAAAACTAGTTGTAGCCACACTTATATTCGTTGTATAGCTAGATTTCTGTAAAAAAATAACCTCGAAATTCAAAACAATCGCTACGCTGGGCTTCGCGATTGTCTTACATTTCTAACCTATCACGTGACCTACAGGAGTAGGGCAGCTAGTAGTTCTGTTGTCTATTATATAAAAATACATTTTCTGCACCTAGTTTTAGCCGGCTAAAACTTCGGCTATTAGCCGTAACATACACTCGGCGTCAAAAAAATCGCACCTCTTAGAAAATCACTTTCAAATGTCATTTACTCTTGATATGCACATGCAGTCGCATTAATTATGATTTTATTTACAAGGTTACTTAATTAACTTAATAAAAAACATTACTTTTCATTATCAAATAAAACCTAATGCAACAAATAAAGTGTCACAAAAATTCGATGCAAATTTTGCTACCCGTTGCTAGTTGCGCTTCCTTTGTGGGTATAAAACGGTCAACACGGGTTCAATGTGGGTCATTCTCGTTTCGCTCGTCGCGCAGGACGCACGTCTCGCTCGTGCTCTGTCGCGCGCTCGGTCGCGTTCCGTTTGTTTGTCTCGGTTCCTTTTACTGTGTACCGGTACGGCTCCGGTGCATAGTACGTCGCGTGTAGCGCTCTCGACGCAATTTTCATTGCGGGAGCGCTCATTCACTGTTTCACAACGGTAGTTGTCTTGGAAGACTACGCTTAGTAGCCAACTGGTGGATACTTAACGGTGCCAACGAAGCCAGTTGGGGCACTGACCCGGCTGCCCTCCTGACCCTCCTGGGGGGAAAACACTCCGGAAGAGTTCTGGCAAAGTTGGCCTTGGGGGATCTCCTAGTCAACTCAGAACTATTCTCTAACACTAACCAATTTAGGTACACACCCTACGGTGAATTGATTTTCACCGGAGGACAACACCTAGGGCCATTCAGGCAGTAGGTCCTATTCTTACTCACGCCTCCCTGTCTGTGACGGGGAGGGTCTGACACTACACACGCATCCTAGTGCATGGTTTTAGACCGTGCGCTAGGATGGAGCTCGAGGTGATCGAGTCCTTGCTAGGACAAAATCACCCCGAGGCGTTGCAGGTCCTTAAGATCGCGCATAATATACAAAAGTCCTCCCCCGCGCCCTCCCCGCGTTACTCGCCTTATGCGAAACCCGCCCAAGCGCCCGCCGCTTCTTTAGCCCCCACGTCCAACGCGTGTCCCGAAATTAGGCCCATCATTAGGTTGGGTCAACCTTTGTCCCCGTCCGGTCCCGAGTTTGAGATGGAGGTCTGTCCCTCCACCTCCAATGCGAGACAGGATAGCCCTCCCGTCTCGGACTCCGATCCCGATGTAGTTACATCGGACTCGGAATTCGAGACCGTCACCCGTAAAGGGAAACGGACCCGCAAGTCCGCCCCTGCCTCCGTCCCTCCGCCTAAGGCCGCTAAAGCGAATAGCGCGCCTTCCTCCCGCCCTTGCTCCCCTAGGCCCGAGCCGAGCCAGCCGCGCAAGGAGAAAAAGATCCCTCCAATCTTTGTCCAAACGACAAAAGATTTTAACGAGATTTCGCGATCTCTGAAGGCCCGACACAATGTCATCCCACTAAGAAACCGCCTTATTAAAGGCGCTAAAGGTGACCCAGAGATGGTCAAGGTGGAGCTCGCTACCGTGGCCGACTTCCGCTCATGCACGGCGTTTTTACGAGCTAATAACGTGCCGTTCCATACGTACTCGCTCCCCGAGGAGCGAGTACTATCAGTTGTAATCCGCGGCCTTCCCACGGATTGGGACCCAAAGATAGTCCTTGACGACCTTAAGTCGCAAGGCTACCCCGTCCTTGACGTGACCCGTATGCTCGGCAAGGACAAATCTCCGTTGAGCCTCCTAAAGGCAAATTTAGATAATACCCCCGAGGGTAAATCCATTTTCAATGTCAAGACGATCGTAGGCTTCGATCGCCTTTCGATTGAGACCCCCCACAAGCGTGGCATTGTTGGTCAATGCCACAAATGCCAACGTTACGGGCATGCCGCCCGTAACTGCTTTGGCCGCCCCCGGTGCGTTAAGTGCTTGGGCGACCACGCCACGGAAGCGTGCTCTAGGCCTAAAGCGCCGGCGCCGGTCTCCGTCGACCCGCCCGGTTGCGTGAACTGCAGCGCTTTGGGACACACCGCGAATTATCGCGGCTGCCCCAGAGCTCCGCGTAGTAACGCAACCCGCGGGTCGGGACCGCGCCGCAACCCCGCGACTCGAGCTCCGCCGCCTTCACAGATCGCGAAAGTCTCGCTCCGCCCCGCGGCCCCCTTACCACCGCCCCGCAATCCGTGGGCCACTCCGCGGGCTTCCCAGCCCGCGGCGGTGGCCCCCGCGTCAGACTCGCTAGTCGACTTTCCCGCGACTGGCCCGGCTCGTGTCCCACCGCCACCTCCGGCTGAAACTCCAATGGAGCTAAGCCTTCCCGAGGCCCCTCAGGCCGTAGCCCCAAAGGCCAAGGCCCCTAAGGCCAAGGCCCCTAAGGCCAAGGCCACTAAAACCAAGGCCCCTAAGGCCCAGCCCACCAAGCCTAAACGGCAAACCCCCGCCCCTAAGGCAGTCATGTCACCCAAAGCTCGCGCGCAACATTCGTTTGCCGCGACTGTAGGTTCCCTTCCGGTAACCTTCTCTTCCATGTCTACGGTTGTCGAACTTGTAAAGATTTATCGTTACAAGGACGAAATCGCAGAGGTGGAAAGAAAGTTGCGCGAAGCCGCCTCTTCCCCCGACGCTTGTCCTGCTATGATCATAGCGACAATCTTTAACGATCACGGTCCCCTGTTGGACAAGATCACGTCCCTTCTTGACTCTCTTAAAGAATCATAAATGGATAATACGCCCCCTCAAAGAATTAAGCCCCGCTCTCTAACGGTTGCGTTTTTCAACGCGAACGGTCTCAGTAGTCAACGCGACGAGGTGTCCGATTTTCTAACCGAACACGCCGTCGACGTTTTTCTAGTACAGGAAACGTTCCTAAAACCATCCATCCGAGACCCTCGCATGGCTAACTACAACCTTGTCCGTAATGATAGAGTCGGCCGCGGTGGCGGCACTCTTATCTATTACAAGCGGTCGCTTCATTGTGTCCCGCTCGATCCCCCGCAGCTATCCGATATGGAGGTATCGGTCTGTCGGCTAGGCATGACGGGCCACCCGTCTATCACTATCGCGTCCGCGTATCTGTCCCCTAATAAGCTTCTCACGCAACCCGATCTCGAGGCGCTGTTTGCTATGGATAACGCCGTCATTATTGCCGGCGATTTCAATAGCAAACACGCTCAGTGGAGTTGCAACTCAACCAACCGTAACGGTCGGGTGATGAGCCACCTCGCTGAGTCGATGCTCTTCGATATCGTAGTGCCTATGGAGGCCACTCACTATCCGTTAGTGGACAACTACTCCCCTAACCCGTTAGATATGGCGTTGCTAAGGAACGTAACCTTACGGTTGCGTTCCATAGAAACGATCCACGCGCTCTCCTCCGACCATAGGCCGGTGGTTTTACAGTTAGGCCCCCCCACCGACCCCACCCCCGTTATTAAGGTGGTGACTGACTGGGATAAGCTTGAGAAATTACTCGAGCCTACCGCCAGTGAGTCACTAAACCAAATCCCCGATAGCATTGTCTCGCCTCACGAGACAGTGGCCGCGGTCGACGCCCTCAGTAGTCATCTCACTAACGCTATAAGCGAATCGTCCCGGCGGGTTGTTGCGACGGGTGACCATCGCTCCAAACTGCCGGACGATGTGAGGCAACTGTTGAGGGCTAAGAACGCCGCCACGCGCGCTTACGACTCCTATCCCACTTCGGACAACCGAGTTCGTATGCGCTCTTTGCAGCGCGCTGCTAAGGAGCGCATTCAAGAGCTCCGCGGTACGAATTGGGATGGCCTACTTAAAGAGATCTCGCCCTCTCACCAAGCTTATTGGAAGTTGGCGAGAGCCTTTAAGTCGGATACAGTCACTTCTATGCCCCCGCTTAACAAACCCGACAACTCGATCGCCTTTGACGACGACGAGAAAGCCGAATGCCTCGCCGACAGTCTCGAGTCTCAATGCTCGCCTAGCACTCTCCCAGTCCCTCAGGACCATGTAGACATGGTCGATAGGGAAGTAGATAGACTTTCGTCCCTCCCCCCAACCGCAACTCTCCCGCCTGTTACGGAGGATGAGGTGCAAACGCTCATTAGACGACTCAAACCCCGTAGTGCCCCCGGGGCAGACGGCATCTCAAATAAGATCCTTAAGATCTTACCCGCTCAGCTTATCCTTTTAATAGTAGCTATCTTCAATAGCGCAATCTTTCCCGCTGCGTGGAAAGATGCGGTTGTCATAGGTATCCATAAACCCGGTAAACCGCGTAACGCCCCTTCTAGTTATCGCCCCATCAGTCTTCTCAAATCGCTGGGAAAACTGTACGAACGCGTTCTAGTATCCCGCTTAAAGGACTTTGTGTCCTCTAACAATATCCTCATAGACGAGCAGTTTGGGTTTCGCCCCAAACACTCGTGCACCCATCAATTGCACCGCCTCACGGAGCATATTCTATCCGGCCTCAATAAAAGGGCCCGTCCCAAGGGCACCGGAGCTCTTTTCTTCGACGTTGCGAAAGCGTTCGACAAAGTTTGGCACAACGGCTTAATTTATAAGCTTTACCAATTTGGCGTGCCAGACAGACTCGTGCACATCTTACGAGACTATTTGTCGGATCGCTCCTTTCGCTTCCGCGTCGAGGGAACGCTCTCCGCCCCTCGTCCCATTCGAGCCGGTGTTCCGCAGGGATCCGTGCTCTCCCCAATCCTGTTTGCGCTTTACGCAAACGATATTCCGAAGACCCCACGCGTAGAGCTAGCTCTATTCGCGGATGACACCGCGCTATATTCCACTGGTAGAGATAAAGTCGCGGTTACCAACCGACTCCAAAAGGCCGCCAACAACCTCGGCGTTTGGTTTCGCAAATGGCGGATTGAAGTTAACCCCGAGAAAAGTGCCGCAGTGTTCTTTTCTCGAGGTAACGACGATCGTCGCCCTCCTATACGTTTATTTGACCGTGCTATCCCTTGGGTAAAGCAGGTGAAATATCTCGGTGTCACCCTCGATAGAAGGATGACGTTTGCGCCTCACCTTAAAATCGTCCGTAACAGGGCCGCGTTCATATTAGGTCGATTATTCCACCTTATAGGCAGGCGGAGTAAAATGTCTCTTAGACATAAGACGACAATTTACAAAGCCTGCATCCGCCCCGTCATGACTTACGCTAGCGTAGTTTTCGCGCACTGCGCGCCCTCCTATTTGTATCGTTTACAAACGCTACAAAACCGATTCATGCGTGGTGCCACGGGTTGCCCGTGGTACTATCGCAACGTAGATCTCCACCGCGATCTTGATCTTCCCACTATCAAAGACTTTATCAAGGACGTTTCCATACGTTACTTTGACAACGCCCCCCACCACCCTAACCCGCTTGTTGTGGCGGCCGCCAACTATAATGTTGGAAGCCTTCCACCAACAAAACGGTTCATGTCTAGGCGTCCTAAGCACGTCCTAGATGACCCCGACGATCCCATAACGGTTGCGAACGCCCCCCCGCCCGATCCTCTAAATGACAGCACACATTTACAGAATACACTAAACATGCACACCAGTTTAGGCCCAAGACACCGTACTCGTAGAACAAGGGTACGAAGAACCGGTTCACACACGCTCTACACCAGGTACAGACATGTACCTGGTCGGTTCTCTCCTCCTCCACGGCCCGGTCAACCCGAGCCGAGGTCCGTGCCTTTAGAGGCGCCCTCGGGTTGCTCCGCTCCCCGATCCGATCCGAACCCTTCGGAGAATCTAGTAGGGCACGGGGACGCGCACTTGTGCGCGATGCCGTTCCCTCTAGATAACCTCTGAAGGTGATTCGTTTCACACGGCTTGAGGGACCCTTTACGTTCCTCGCCGCCCCCAAAAAGCCCGGTGAAGCTGAAAATGCCGCAGCGGCAATCAGCAATCTCTCTCCAAAAAAAAAAAAAAAATCAATGTGGGTCATTCGCTATTCAACCGTTGAAGAGGACACACGCACAGATTTTGATGGATACCACAGCTGATAAAGCCGCTCAAGTGGTTGCACTACTGCAAGGGTGCGGCAGTGTGATGTCGCCCGGCAACTGAACCTGAGCCGTTATTCCGTTCGAAGAGTGTACCAGCGCTTCATAGAGACCGGTGGCTATATCCGCAGACACGGTTCGGGTAGACGTCGCTGCACTTCGGAAAGAGACGACCGGTTCGTTGTGTCGAACTCTTTGAGAAATCGTTTCTCCAACGCTGTTGAGTTGCAACAGCAGCTCCAGGCAGTTCGCAGACGCACCGTAAGCGTATCTACGGTTAGAAGAAGATTGAAGGAGAAGAAGATAGCGGCCCACAGAGCTGCTACGGGTCCAAAATTGACTGCAGCGCATCGGCGAGCCCGCTTGCAGTTTGCTCGTGACCACGTCGATTGGACCCTTGAGCAGTGGAGAGCTGTTCTCTTCTCAGACGAGACGCGAGTGTGTCTTTTCTGCAACGACCGACGGAGAAGAGTATACCGGAGGCAGGGTGAACGTTTCGCCCAAGCCTGCATCCAGGAGACGGTGGAATATGGTGGCGGATCCTGCATGTTCTGGGGCGGTATGTCTGCTGCCGGCAAAACCGACCTTGTCTGCGTCTCCCGGACTGGAGGTGCTCGCGGACAAGGGTCGCTGACTGCTCGCGGCTATGTCACTGAGGTCCTGGAAGTGCATGTGGTCCCCTTTGCCGAATCTTTTGGCGAGGGGTTCACATTAATGCACGACAACGCTCGCGCTCACACTGCAGGCATCGTGAGCGACTTCTTGCAGAGGTCCCAAATCTCTGTGATGCAGTGGCCAGCGCGAAGTCCGGATCTGAATCCTATAGAGCACCTCTGGGACCATCTTAAACGTAAGGTTCGATCTCGGGATCCAGCTCCTTCGACTCTACAGGAGCTCCAAGACGCGGTGATTGAAGAATGGGGGCTTATCCCTCAAGAAGAGCTCCTGAAGTTGGTGAGGTCCATGAGGGACCGTATGGAAGCCGTGATCAGGGCAAGGGGGGGTAACACTAGATTTTAAGTTAATTTTAAGACACTTTTTGTACATTTTTCTTTGTAAATTATCTGTTGTTAATTAGGACTTAATTAAGGATTTTTATTATTTTATTAATTTTAATGTTGTTTGTATAATTATAATTAAACAGAAAGTTAAATTTAATTGTTTTTTGATACTCCTTTTTGTTACCTTTCTAATGATACCCAACACTATCCTCTACATAAGGTTTAAGAATTTTTAAAGATGATTTTTAAAAGGTGCGATTTTTTTGACGCCGAGTGTATATAAAATGTATTCATACAAACAGTAGTTCAGTTTAATAATCACAGATGAGTCACTCACAATTATAAAACTATATTTACAAATTAATAATTGGTTTGATTCAATACTCATCCGCAGACCTACTGTTTTAAACATACATTGTGAAGTCGTTTCAAGGCCAAGCGGTTCCTTTTCTTCCTTATTTAATATCCTGGTGAGGTATGCACATTTAGCCAGTCTTAAAGTTAAATATAGTAAAGTAAAAGAAATTAGCCTATATTATATACTGTCCCATGGGTAAAGGGCTCCATCATAGAAATCAAGTCATCACTACAATTGATGGGTATTGGCTTAATCACCACGCTTGCCAAATGTGGTGGTGGTGGTTGGTGATCACAAACCTGGGCTATGTACCGAGAAATACGAAACCCTAAACTGAACTAAAACGAAACATAAATACATAATTTAGCTGCTCGGAACATATTGAGATATTATCTTTGTTTAATATTAATTATGTTGGTGATAGAAATCCTAAATAATTTTAAAGTTAGTTAAACAAAACATCAAACATGACGCTTCACTTTTTTCTTTCTTTTTTCTTTTTTTTTTAGTTGATGGCTTCGTGCGATTAGCACATTTAGCCAGTGTCAAAGTAATTTTTCTTACAAGTAATACATAAATATACAATATTTCCTTCCAGTCAGTATGATGATGAATGATAATAAAAATGAGAAGTGAGAAATGATATACCCCCCAACCCCTCGAGTCAAATTCAAATTCAAATTCAAAAATCATTTATTCAGTTTAGGCTACAAGTAGCTCTTATGAATGTCACTATGCCATCGGTTCGTAAGTCTACTCTGGGCGGGAGATCTTGGACTGAGAAGAACCGGCAAGAAACTCAGCAAGTGTCCAGCTCTTTTCTCCCTTACAGCGTCAAAAATATTGGAAAATGCCCTATTTTAGCAGGACACTTTCCATCACAAATAAACACAAAAAAATATAGAAGACCACATGTAAAAAAACAAAATTAAAAATCTAAATTAACAAATTTACCTCAGGTAAAAGTTCCAATTTCCACAATGTCATACAGTACCACTACAGTACTCTAATAAAAGTCAAAAATTGTTTAAGAAAAACAAAGTCAAATTATAGTAAGTATTAAAGATAAGATAAGTATGCAAGAGCAGACCAGCCTCCACAGGCGGCACCCGTTCACGAGTATGACATATGAATCAGCCATCGCTTCGCTCAACCATATTTTAGGGAACGTAACGACCCGACGCACACGCCACCACCGCAGAGACAATAAAGAGAGCATGACACACTCAAGATACTCTAAATAAAAGCCTAATGATCTATTTAACGCAATGCTGTTTGTTAACTGTAGGACACTGCTGATAAAGGCTATGATATCAGTTTAAAAATTATATAAATTAATATTCTTTGACTGTATAATAAATCTTAATAAATCTTTTATAATATAAAAGTGTAACTACTGACAATGTGAAATAACATGTGCAGGCGAGCAGACTAAGATGACCACACATTATTATCATTAAAATAATCATCAGTTTTATAGTAGCCTTTTTTCATTAGACCTTGTTTTATTTCTGTCTTAAACTTGTGTAGTGGCAATTCCGTTAGAGTGAAAGGCACTTTATTGTATATTTTTATACATTTCCCAACAAATGAATTACCGACCTTATTGAGTCTAAGTTTTGGAACGGCAAGTTTGTTTTTATTTCTTGTGTTAAAATTATGGGTGTTACTTTTTTTTTCGAATTTATCTAAATTTTTATAAACATAAATGATATTTTCATAAATATACTGTGAAGCTACAGTTAAAATATTTATCTGCTTAAATAACTCTCTCAGCGTATCACGGGGCTTAAGGCTATAAATAGCTCGAATGGCTCTTTTCTGTAACACAAAAATGGTTTCAATGTCAGCCGCTGAGCCCCACAATAAAATACCATATGACATGACGCTGTGAAAGTAACTAAAGTAAACCAATCTTGCCATTTCTACATCAGTAAGTGACCTTATTTTCTAACCGCATAGGCAGCTGAGCTAAGTCTTCCTGCCAGGGCAGAAATATGAGAACCCCATTGTAATTTGTGATCCAAGGTAACACCCAGGAAAACTGTCGAGTTAACTATTTCAACTATTTCATCGTTCATAGTGATACTGGTATTAACCTGCTTTACATTGGGCATCGTGAATTTAACACATTTAGTTTTTTTTGCATTAAGCAGCAGATTATTAGTGGTAAACCAATGTAATATTTGAGAGAGAGTATTACTTACGTCGTCAAATATTGCTCTATGTCTATCAATTTTAAAAATCAATGAGGTGTCATCAGCAAATAATACTATCTCACAAAGATCTTCGGTGTAGTAAGGTAGATCATTTACGTAAATGAGAAATAAAAGAGGTCCTAATATTGAACCCTGGGGCACCCCCATAAGTAACGGAGCGCCAGAAGAATCGGTACCGTTAATATTAACTTTTTGAACTCTGCCAGTGAGGTATGATTTCAATAAGGTAAGTGAGTTGTCTGAGACACCATAATGTTCCATTTTTAACAATAAAGTCTCGTGATCGACACAGTCGAAAGCTTTCGATAAATCACAAAAGATACCTATCGCATCCTGTTTCTGCTCCCATGCATCGAAAATATGCTTAATCAGTGCAACTCCCGCGTCGGTTGTATTTCTACCTTTAGTAAAACCGAATTGTTTGTTATGAAGTAACTGGTTATCTGTAAAATGTGACAGTAATTGATTAAAAATAACTTTTTCAAAAATTTTACTAAGAGCCGGTAGTATGGATATAGGCCGAAAATTAGATGGATCACTTTTATCGCCTGTTTTAAATAACGGTATAATTTTACTGTGCTTCATTAAGTCTGGAAATACACCTTCATCAACGCATTTATTAAATATTATTGCTAAATTAGACGCGATAGAAGATATTATAGATTTTAATATATCAGTGGAGATACCCCAAAGATCCTCAGTCTTTTTTATATTAAGTTGTCTAAAAGCTTTTATTATTATATCGGAATCAATATAGTGAAAATTAAATGGAATATTACATATTTTTACACTCGACACAAGAAGAATCTGGGCAAGATGTTTAGAAGATTTTAATTTACTTGATGTAATGAGTGGAATTTTTGAGAAAAATGTTTCAAACGCGCCTGCCACTTCCGTATCACCATTGATGTAAGCATTATCGACTTTGAGTTCAAGTATACGATCACGAGACCTTACTTTACAAGTTTCTTTATTAATGACGTTCCAAGTGGCTTTTATTTTATTTTTTGAATTCACAATCTTTGCCCGAATGTAGTTAGCCTTTGCTATGGAACAAACTTTTTTGAACATTTTTGAATAATTTTTAACATATTCAATTACACTTGGATCCTTAGAATTTGCCTTTATATTATATAGTTGATACAACCTATTTCTACTCCTATAGATGCCAACTGTGGCCCAATCACTGAATTTAGATTTAGTCCTATCTACTTTGATCAATTTTTGAGTAAAGTTGTTATTAAACTCTTTTTTGATTAAATCAAATAGGTTGTCATATAAAATGTTCGCATTATAATTGTTACATGGTATTTGTGACACTTTATCATTAACATTCTTCTTAAATCTGTCTAATCGATTAGTGGTCACTGGCCTGTACAAAATATTCGTTGAAGGACGATCATATTGGTGCTCAAATCTAACTATCTGACCACTGTGATCAGAATTTATAAAATTTATTACTGATTTCTCAATAACATTACAACTAGAAAAAATATTATCTAAACAGGTAGCTGATGTGGCTGTAACTCTTGTAGGTTCATCAAAAAGATTTTGCAAGTTAAACGATTTGAAAAGATTAAGAAACCTTACCGAGTTTTGTGAGTCATCTAAAATATTTATATTAAAGTCACCACATACAACTATCCTCTTTTTACATTTGCATACCTTTTGCAAGGCTTCTTCCATAATGGACTCAAATAAGTGGTAATTACCAGAGGGAGGCCTATACACACAAACAATAACATATTGCTCAAGCTCCGCACATGATAGTTCAATATTTCGTTCAACTGAGAGAGATACTATGTCTTTACGCTCCTTTGATTGTAATGTATTGTTTAATAATATCAGTGACCCACCTCTTATAGCAGACTCTCTTGTGAACGAACTAATGACTTTATAATTATCAATGCTTACTAATAGTTCGCATTGTTTTAACCAGTGTTCGCTTAAGCATAAGACATGTACATTTTTTTCATTTATATATAATTCCAATTCTAATTCTTTTCCAGAAAAGCCCTGAATGTTTTGATGAATAATGTTCATAAAGGTGGACCTTTCATTTTTCTTAATATTTAAGTCGCAAGAGTTTTCCTCTATTGTCTGAGATATCAATTTAAATTATTGTAAACAGATTGATTTGGAACAGATTCCAAAGTACAATTAACAATGTCAATATTCTGCCCAATAGGGGCAGATAGGGTAGCCAAATTTTTGGCTGAGTATTCAATATAATATGATAGCGATAATGCTATCTGTCTCTTAAGATATTTATTAAGATAAAATTTATCCTTTGTCAAATATAATTTATTATCTAAATACTTATTCAAGTCAATTAAATGAAATTTACTCGTATTATTAAATGTCAGAGTATGTAATGTCAGATTTATTTTATGCCTTATATTGATTAAAGATGTGGGGCTTTACTAATTCCTCAGCGCACTTCTTGAGAGAATTTGAAAAGTAAAGTTGCACTGTTTTGTTTCATTTGCCAACACTCATGCACACTTACGAACACTTAACGGTTAATAATCCACCATTATTTCACATTAATATTCGACATAACACAAATTTTTGAAAATAAAACAAAACCGCAGACATGACTCTTCACTTTCCCGCCAAGAAGTCCAACGCTTCACTTTCTAGTCAAATGTCTTCTTTTTTTTTTTAATTTGCTCTGCAATTTGCTGTTTTTGATGTCAATACCCATCGCTTGTAGTGATGACCTGATTTCAATGACGGAGGCCTTTGCCCAGCCGTGGGACAGTATATAGGCTATTTAGTTTAATAGTTTTATTAAAAATGGTTCACTACTCTGTTGACCCGCCCCTACATTAGTTGCTTAAATTGAAATATTACCCCAATATTTTGATACGAAGAAAATCTGGAGCGTTGCGATTTGCGACCAAAACATTCGATTCGAAAGCAAAGTAACTAAGGCAAGCAATCCCGACAATTTTCGCTTCTTTGTTTTAAAAAAGAAATTGGATATATATAAAAAACAAATTTTATTTGTGTGTAACACGCAACATTCTTCCTGAGACGAATCCATTTGATCTTGAACGTCTGTCTCTAATACCATTTACGAATAGGGTTGTCAGACAGACAGACTGCGGGTTTAAATCATATTATTAAAAAAAAGAACTGTTTACAGTATAAAAAGATATTAAACAGGTCAACATTTTAAAATTTTACTGTGTAAATAGTTAATTTAGATCTTACTGCGTGTTTGGTGGCGTACTGCATGCTGTGCTCTCACGCTAAGGTGTACGCGGAAGACCAGCGTCAGGTTACTTTTTTAGGTTATCTAAAATTATGCTGAGTGGACACCGTTTAGTGCCATACTTAAATTTTATTGTGTTGTATGTTTTGTTTTATTTTGTATTGTGATATTTGTAATAAATATGGCATTAATAAACTTTTTCTATTCTATTCTAAATTGTCAAATCATCGTTTATTTATTTTTTTATTTATTTATTCATTAACATCAACAAGAATATCATTAAATCATACATGAGTAAAACATCTATCTAAATAAAAATTAATCACTGAAATGTATGCACGCGCATAACTTCCGATCGACTGCACAAAATTGGTTAATCCTCTTTTTTTTGTGTTTGTTATTGTCAAAAATATTTATAAAATATTTTTACTTAAAAACGACAATTTAATTTTCCAATACAAAAGGTTTCCAGCTGTGAAACATTTGATGTCTTTGTTTGTTTTGTTGTCACAGAAACTGTCAAAGCGGTACGAAGTCCGCCGGGACATATAATAGTTGATCATTTCTTTTAAAATGTTAAAGCATTATAATACCAGTACTTTTATGATTATTGTTAAATATAATCACGCAAATTTTGTTGCTCACATAATAAATTTTGAAAATGTAGTTAAATTTAAAATTTACTTCGGTACATTTTGATCCGCGAAAAAAAAATTGGAATCCAAAAAAATAATATTGTCAACCCTGCCGACGCCTGCCCTCTTTTTGATTGAAAACAGACAAAAGGATTTTTTGCGTCCGAAAAAGGACAAAATGCCTTTCAAATAGCTTCGAGCCGAAGATTTATATCCTGTTGGAGATAATTCAATATCGTCCGCTTTCATAATAATGGAGACAACTTGGTTTTCTGGTCACGCCGGCAGGCCGCAGATACGACAGTTTCTTTGGTGGAAGCCTTAATTTGTCCGGATCGACATTGTGCCGAAACAAATTGGATTAATATTTGGAATTGAGTGAAATATTTTAAATTATTTTCGAAATACTTGGTCTAGAAGCGGTGGCGGTTTATGTCCATCTGGCCCAATTTAAATGTGGAGTGATGGACAGCTGCTCTCGAAAATGCCGCGGCCGAAAATAATTGTGGATAAGTTTATAGTAGAGATATTTTATTTTGCATTGGCAGTTTTTTGTTGGCCTAGTTTTTGAAAAGTTTCTGCTGAAATTTATAAATTGTGTTTCATTTCCCAATGGGTAAATGTTAGGCTGTTATTTTACCGGGTGGTAAGTGATGATGTCAGAATCATCATAATCGTCAGAGTCGTCCTTGAGAATCCAGGTCATTTGTTCTCAGTCATTTGTTAACTACTGAGGACAAATGACCTGAACTCTCAACTTTTGAGGAATTGACTATATTATCTCCAATTTTTAGCTGTCTTAATCTTAGGTGTTGACCTAGAAAAGGCAGTCGTTAGTATATTTACTAGCAGCGTAGCAGTTGCTATTGCAAATGCATAGATGCACGCCGAAACGTGAGTTTACAAGTGAAACTAAATTAAAGTTTAGGTGTTATCAATATTACAATGGGTACACATGGGTAATGGGTAATGTATCTTACGTTTACGGTACGTACATAAACTCCCCAGTCTTTTAACGCCTCGGTGTCCGAGTGGCAGAGCGCTCGGCCCGATACCCGAAAGTTTCGGGCTCAATTCCCAGGTCGGGCAAAAAATATTTCGGATTTTTCGATGCACAGCCCGGGTTTGTGATCACCAAACCGCATTTGGCAAGCGTGGTGATTAAGCCATTACCCATCAATTGTAGCGATGACTTGATTTCAACGATGGAGGCCTTTGCCCAGCAGTGGGACAATAATAGGCTGTTTACTTTAGACAAACTTCATAGAATCCGAAACTGCTTTTTTTATTCAACGGATACTAGTGGTTTCAAATTGTTACTTATAAAATCACAATGCTATATTGTATATCTCTTTGTTATGTTTACGTCATCGTTAATCAATGTTTCATATTCTTATTCAATACTAAGTTATATAGTAAAAAATTGACTCGTCCTATCTAAATCAAGTCTTTACTCTCCAAGAGCTATTTCCAGTAAAGATAATAACGAAAGCATTGCGAACGCCCAAACAACCACGCAAAAGTACGCTCAAATTTCACCCACTCGAACGAACAAATCAAAAAGTCAACTCGAAACTACAGTCCAAGAACACTTGGGGGCGCGAAAAGGCACAATATGATACCATCGGTGGCTGGACAGGGGACAAATAAATACTTCTTATCTGTAACGAGCGAAGCCACGGTGCGACACTCAACCGGCCAGATAAAAAGAAAACTTCCTTTGAGATGCTCCGTTGTTTTCCCCTGTTTCTCCCCTGGTTTTGTTCCGTTGTAATTACATGTTACCTAAATGAAAGTTGTTTTTTTTTTAATTTCGAATCGACGAATTGTTGCTGTATGCCAGTTTTTATAAGGAACCTTAAATAATCTAAGTAAGGAACCAACTAGTACGGAGAAGACCGAAGATAGGGTTGAAGTTGAGTAAAAAATAACCCGATAATCATTACTAATAACAGATTCATCACTTATGTCAGATATAAGTGGTTTTTGACGAAGATTAAATGAGTCGATTAAACATAAGTTATTTAGGACAGTCGTGAGTTAGAGACGTAATGGGCCGCGGTGACTTACGTGTTTGTTCCAGTCGGCGCATTGAACCAAAATACGCGTATTGTGACTTTATCAATTTTTGAGCAAAAATTGACTAAGTGCTTATGTCCGCCGGGTCTAGCTGCTATCAAGAAAACAAGAATTAAAGAAAAAACTTAACTAAGTAGCTAAGCTTGGCTAGGTAGTCTATATTATGTATTATATAGCTCAAAATGTTTATGCATGCTTTTATTAATTATTTTTATAATGTATCTCCGAGAACCTTTGTTTAACCACATTACTCTTCCTATATTATTTCTTATATACATATTTGGCACTATAGGTCTTTATTTATAAGATACAATATTCATCGTTACATAATGTTTGTGAAAATGACTGTTTGTTGCCAGAATAAAAAAAAATCAGACCTCTACGTATCAAACTATCCAAAACTGTAAAATTTCTTCAAAAATCTAGTTAAATGCTGTTGTATTTATGATATCTTTACTGTTAAATATTAATTGTGCCCTCTTTGTCAGTTTCACTGTTGCACAAATTGCACAAATTACATATGTTATTAGGTACTTATAAATTATTTATAGCACACGTTGAAGTATGCCGCATAATAGCCGCTATTTTCTATTTTTCTATAACTAACCAAATACAGGAGACCACTGCGCTTTTGGTCGGTTCTTCGGGTAATCCTTGGGGAACGTATCTTCACTCCACAACATCCTCAACTTCACTTTGTAAACGGCCACATCGTCAACGTCACAACACTTCACCACAAAAACAATGGAACATAAAAACAAAATGGTGGTCATTCGGTGATTGAATGCCATCGCGAGTAGACGTATCGATATTCTACTTTTAAATCTATTTGATTTGAGAAAATACTGTTTGGTGTTCTGTAGTGCTGTTTCCGCGTGCGTGCAATGGCTGCGAGGAGTGGCAGTGGACTTTTCTATTTTGGATTCACACTGCTCTTAAGACAGAAATAAACGCGTTGGTGACGAACGGTACGAACTCGCGTGAACCGATATGACTTTCATGTATTCTGATGTATTACATGAACGTGTTTGAATCTACAAACTCCTTACTTATTACCTAGGTAGATCTTTTTGGCCACGAGTAGCAAGTAAAAATGTTCTTATAAAAATAAATAAAAAACGAAACTATAAAAATACATTTATGCAGTTTTTCAACATTATGCCGGTGTAAGCATCTGACCGGTTGGTACTTCAGGAGAACGCCTGTGCGCATAAATATCTTAGCCAGGTGCTTAAATTTAAAATGCAAGCTATGTACTCAAAAGGTCTACCATATTTCTTATAGCAGCACTATTTTAACCCTATAGTTTGGGTCATCAGGACTGACACGAACGGATTGTAACCAAAAATAAGTGAAGAAAAATACTATAAAATCTTAATTAAAAATCAATGAGACTTCTTAGCGAAAAATATATGCAGATAATACTTTATTGCAAAACAATTATAACTTAAAAGGTACAATTTGGCCGGACTTATCACTTCACAGACACTTGGAATCGAACTCGAGACTATTTGGTCGGATACTCTAGGTTGACTATTTGTTTGGTCCACACCATTCATTCACTTTTGGTAAGAAAAATGTAAACCATCAAGGAAGTTGTTTTTTAAGACAGTTTGCCTGGTGGCCTTCAGAACGTCACAGGAAATTTTGGGGGCGGCAAGAAACTTAAAAGGTTCCTTAAGCTGTGTGATCGGAACACCGTCGGGGGGTTTCTAGGGGAGTGGCATCACGCGATCGTATACCTACACTAGACTCTGAGGGGTTCAGATCGGATCGGGAGAGGACGAAGTTGCAGCCTTGTCACTAGTACATTTTTTTACGGGTAAGCACAGTGCCTTGATCTCACCTGTTGTTATCGATGATAAGGCCAATTGGTGGAAGCGCACTTCACCCAGGATCCTCAACTAGTGAGGCACTGGCTATCTTAACTCTAGCTGCCGGAACACAGCAATGCTACAAGCATTGATGTTATGGCGACATATTTATATAAGAATAAGGTGGTAGCTAGCCAGGCGGACAAACAAGCCCTACCACCAACCAAACCGAGTACACAATCATGTACCCCCCTGCTGGGAATCGAACCCGGGACCTCTGGGTCTAAACCGGTGGTCCTAACCACTAGACCACAGAGGCTGTTAAAACACAGGTTTTCCCATTGAGCTACGACTCTTTCAAAAGGGGTGTAAAGAGGTTTTTGTCAGGTCGCCAACACAAAAACAACATTTGTAACAGTATTGCTGATGCCCATGCGGCGATGTTGCTGCGGCGGTGAATGCTCACCAAAAGGCGGCCCACAATATAAAAAAAAAACAAAGGGTTAGATCTTTCTAGATGACCATTAGCTTCCGTGACGTCACAACAAGCCTCCGCTGACGTCATCAATCATGTCACGCTGCGCCGCGGGACGGCACTGACCGCTGTCTAATGTATTTGGGATCCCGAGTCGTAAACATAGCGACACACTATGGTGACGTCATAGCGTTTCCCATGATATATTATGAGAGAAAATGGTTCGTTTATTTATTGTCAACTTGTGGCAGTTTAGTTTTGGCGCATCGTATAAATGTGTTATACACACACACACCAGCTCAATTTATGTCTTCACTGCTGGGACACGAGCCTTCCCTATGGATGGATAAAAAGAACAGGCCTTTAACCTTAATTAATTGGTTGTTAATGACTGCTAATGCAGCCTGTACTGGCCAAGGCTCTAACTATGTTAGCTTGGGATACTCACAACCACTGCGCCATGGAGCTTCTCAATGTATATATGTCACATCCTGTTTACACACACACAGAACAACTATTTTTTTAATCAACTTATTTCGTCCCACTGCTGGGCAAAGTTTTCCCCTAAATCTCTCCATACGTCACTACGGCTTTTACAGCGACAGCGGACTTTTTTTTAGCTGGCGGCGAGAAACTTTAAGAGTTTGAGGAACTCTTGCCGTGTGATCGAAACTCCGTCAAAGGTTTCTAGAGGTGATCTCACCACGCAAGCGGGGGTTCACAAGATCTCCAAGGGGTTCGAATTGGATCATACACCACATCATTCAGTAGTTTAGTCTAAACTATTTTTTTTGTTTTTTATTATTATTTGGATTTTATAGTTTTGACGTCAATAAGTGCCTGTGGAGGCTTATGTTGAATAAATGATTTGACTTTGACTTTGAATTTGACTTTGATCGGGGATGAAGTAACCTGAGGGTGCCTTCTAAAGGCTCAAAGACACCGGTGACATATTAACCGTGCCTAAAATACATGAAGCCGGGCATACATTTATTTTGCATTTTTTTGTAATTTTTAGTTTTTTAAAAATTTATTTTCACTATAACATACAACACTTTAACATCATAGCAGACCAAAAACCACTGCATTTTCAACACTGTCATTTCATATCGTGAAATTGTAATATTAACAGCAGAATAATTACAAATCATTGTAAACTGTGACAAATTGAAAGACATTCCCTAAAAGTGTGAGATTTAGTAATAATGCTACCCAAAGGAGTAGTTAATAGGTTTTTGAACTACAAATCAACGTGAAGGGACACTCTGTCCTAAGCAAACAATTTTTATTGCGCAAAACTTCGCTTTCAGACCGAAAATGATATTTCATGACGCTCAATCACAACATTAAAGCAATTTGAAGATTTATAAAAGCCCACTTAGCTTGAAGTATCGGGGAGCGATAAGCCTACTTTTCCTTCTGCAAAATAAATAAAAGTAATATTAACAGCAGAATAATTACAAATCATTGTAAACTGTGACAAATTGAAAGACATTCCCTAAAAGTGTGAGATTTAGTAATAATGCTACCCAAAGGAGTAGTTAATAGGTTTTTGAACTACAAATCAACGTGAAGGGACACTCTGTCCTAAGCAAACAATTTTTATTGCGCAAAACTTCGCTTTCAGACCGAAAATGATATTTCATGACGCTCAATCACAACATTAAAGCAATTTGAAGATTTATAAAAGCCCACTTAGCTTGAAGTATCGGGGAGCGATAAGCCTACTTTTCCTTCTGCAAAATAAATAAAAGTCTTTGCAAAATTATGCGCTCAAACTTTCGCCATTGAGTTCTCGGAACAATCTAGGACGCAACACAAACAAAACTGCAGTCCTCGTCAGATTGATTATTTGCTAAATGGAAACAGACTATATGATATATATGTGCAATTTTCCTACTTGTGGATAAAAAACTGTATGTCGTTCAGCTGTAGCTACCTGGCAAACTATGCCGTTTGCCAGCAACATGAGGAAAGTTAATAACTTATAAAATAAAACAACAGAACAAAGATACATAAATTTCTTGGAAGGTCTTGTCAGAAGACTGTTGTCAGTTCGAGCTTCCTTATTATGTGGTTCGAATTCACCTGAATTAAGAGTCTGTTCTCGAGTGCTATTTTCAGTTTTAAAATAGGGTGAATTCTTTATTTGAAACTTTTCTTCTTTTTCCTTTTTTACCCACCTGCCAACATAGCAAAAGTGTATTAAAAACTCCGACTATCCTATTTTTATACGTAGCACGGCAAATGACTCCATTTCACCTTATGTTAAGTGAATATGGAGTCCAGATAGGACGACAACTGGTGCAGCGTGAAAACAACGCAGCATCAGTTACCCTTACTCTACCGGCCACGCAATCGACTGTCTTTCCATCCTCACTATCTTGATGGATGGCGCTCTACTACTGTGCGTTTCCCACGTATTTTTTTACCACGAACTACAGTGCTATGGAACCAGCTCTCGGCGGCGGTATTTCCGGACCATTATGACGTAGGGTTAGACGTATCTTCAAGAAACGAGCCTATTCCTTCCTTAAAGGCCAGCAACGCATCTGCGATTCCTCTGATTTTGCGGATGGATGTACATGGGCGGCGGTGATTGCTTCCCATCAGGTGACCCGCCTGATCGTTTGCCTCCTTCTAATATAAAAAAGGTGCCTCTTCACGCCCCGTTTGAAGGACCCCATATCATAGGAAGGAGGGAAAACATGTGCTGGCAAACTATTCCATGTTTTGGAGGTGCGACAAAGAAACAAGTCACCAAGTTTCGTAGTGCGATGAAATAGTTTATTCCGACAACTATTTAGACCTCAGACATAAATATATAGGTAGCAGAATCATTTACCCGATGGCTGCCACTTAAAGAGCAGTTCTGCGCGCAATTGGTACACAAATTGATCCGACAAACTCCCCGGAAGTTTGGGAGCGAGATATTGAGCTGTTGTCGGTCCGCGCGAATTGGCTGCTAGCCATATTGGGGAAACGCGGCCGGCCGCGGCCGGGAGAAAAACTAACTGTTTACGTGAAGTTTTGGGGGAAAAAAATCATTCGTCACTTTTGGTGCGTTTGTGGAATGCTAATTGTTTGTGAAAAAAACCGGTCAAGTGCGTGTCGGCCCACGCGCAGTGTAGGGTTCCGTAGCCCATCTCAATAATGAGGACTCTGAGAAGAGGGCTTTAATGAACATTTATTTAACGATGACTTAGATGTAGATACTACATACCGGTTTCACACACCTGCCAACGTTATTTAAATAGTTCGCAATGAGGAATTTGTACTGCGCCAAGTACATTTTGTAAGTTGGTCGACTATTACTCGTAAACTTATAAAGCCTACTGAGCTGTGATAGTTTTCCTTTTACGTTCGTATATATACAACTACCGTGAGTTTATTGACGTATCTATTACGTATCTAAAAACAACCATTTGGCTAGCAGGGGGGTGGGGACACTTGACTCTAACAATATTTTGCACTTTAAAGATTAATAGTTCACAAACGGATACCTCTATCAAAAAAAATGTTTCCATAAACCCGCAATATTTTTAAAATTGCTATGTAACGACAAAAAATTACATCCCCACTTCACGTGTAGGGGAGGTAACCTAAAAAAAATATATTTTTAAAAATTTACTTCACCACTTTGTCGGCGTCAATAATATGTATATCCATGCCAAAATACAGCTTTCTAGTACTAAGTGTCTATGAGCTAGGCTGGGGACAGACAGACAGACAGACGGACATGGCGAAATTACAAGGGTTCCTTGTTACTACGGATCCCTAAAAAGTATACACACACACACACAGTAGATTAGTTAATGTTTTTGTACAAGGTGTTTGATCTAATGCATACATACATCATGTTGCATATTAGACGCACATACGAAAGTAGTTTGTAAAAATGTGCTCCATAATAGATTTTAGATAATTTGATTCATGTTTTTAATAAAATTAAAATTAAGTCAATTATTGTCACTCTTTCGTTGAACAGTCGAAACAAACGAAAATAAAAAGTAAATTACTTCTTAGCCGTAGATAAATGAAATATACTATTAGTAGCGCTATTGTTCCGAGATAAGAAAGCCTATTTCTCAGTATTCGAGGAAGGGAAAATGGAGCTTTAATCAATGGTTTTATTCGATATATACCATGGTGTTAAGCGAAGCGCTTTTAAGAAGACAAAAAAAAATTGTCGTTACACTCGAGCTTCCTAAGTATGATTGTTTTTTTTCTAGAAAAAAAATATCTTGTAACTTTGGAGCATTGTGAATGCAAAAATACAAAATAATAAAAATATTTTAATTATAATTTTGATTTTAATTTTGTTTTTGATTTTGATTTTGATTTAATTTAAATATAAATTTAAAATTGTCATAATACATTATTTGTCCTTTCAATTTATTTATTAATCTATAATGAATTAAAAGTGTATGTACTGCTTTGTTTTTCATTTTATGTCTTGTCTATTTCTGTTCCGTTTATTGATGATAATTATATTACATGTCATGTCTGCCTATAATTAAGACAACGCTTAGCCAAGCTTAGCAAGATAAACTGGTATTTCAAAATTTTAATAGTGTATGTTTTGTTGGTAGTCCATTTAAAATAAATAAATAAATAATATTTTTTTCAGCTTTCCCTGTAACCACAAACCCTTTACAATGATCGAACCGTCAAAAACGCGAGAAGATCCATAAAAAGCGTTTCAATACAAAATGGATGCCTTCAAAAATAAACAGACCTATTCCCTTACAGTTTCCATGACGCGTGTGTACTGTGTGCACTTGTGTTTGTTACTCTGCTTTTGATTTCATCGTCCACGCTGGAGCGCCACTTACTTTGACCAATTCGACTGATGCTACGTTGCCTTTGGATATGTAGCTTCACTCGTCGGCACCAATCTGACAGCTAACGGGGTAATATTTAACAGTATACTCGTACATGTAGGACAAGAGCCACGATAGCCTATATATTTGGAAGTGCACCTGATGACGTCAGCGGAGGCTTGTTCGGAGGAGGTCAACTTTATCTACGGCGTCGCGCGCAAAAACGACTAGGGAAGAGAGAAGAGACTAGATCGTTTTGTCTGCTCATAAAAACCTACCCGCAATAACATCAGTAATTCCGTGATCACGGCGCATGCAACTGTGCCGGAATATCGGATACTCACAAATAATAAACATGGTAACAATCATTGAAATGAAACAACTTTCACTGACGTATCCTGACGTTTACCCGTTGACCCTTTGCAGGGTCCGTGGTCACAGGGAGACACCCTGTGACCACGGACCCTGCAAAGGGTTCGAAACGTCAGGATACCCTGTGACCACGGACCCTGCAAAGGGTTCGAAACGTCAGGATAAACATTAATTAAAACTAATGTGTTAAATAAACGCGAGTAGATCCGTAAAAGTTGTTTCATTTCAATGTGTAGTGTTCGCGTAAACTTTAGAAAACAATATGGTTACAATCAATAATAGTTTATATAGTTATAACTGTATCTCAGAACTAGCGGCCTGCTTTCGATTGCGACATCCTCTCCCGATCCGATCCGAACCCCTCGGAGAATCTAGAAACCATCTAATGGTGTTACGATCACACGGCTTGAGGAACCTTTTAAGTTTCTCGCAGCCCCCAAATAAGTCCGGTGTCGCTGTAAAGGCCGATTGAAGACAACAGCAAAATATATTTTAAAAAAAATGCCTGACGCACTTTGACAGAGGGTAGGTACGGGTTGTTTTCTAAAGTTTACGCGAACACTACACATTGAAACGAATACTACTTTTACGGATCTACTCGCGTTCATTTTAGACATTAGTTTGATTTAATGTTTATCCAGACGTTTCGAACCCTTTGCAGGGTCTGTGGTCACAGGGAGACTTCCTCTCTTCCTCTTTCAGGAGGTCTCCTTGTAACACCGGACCCTGTAAAATGTGTAAAATAAACGCGAGAAAATCCGTTAAAGTAGTTTCATTTCAGTGGGTACGGGCTCAAATTTTCAATATCACAAAACCGACTCAATGTTTCCGTACTGTCAGTTGGACGTTTTAAGATAGCAGAATCAATGCTCATTTCGTTAAAAGGCTATCAAACTACATGTCATATCGTTATAGACTGCCTATTTATGGTATATAAAAATAAAAATGGCGGCGTTTAATCCATCAACCACCCACGGGCCGGATTAAGACGTAATGGACGGTAAACAGCGCGTTCCCGGACGTGCCCATACCGCGCTACCAGGGATCAGGGATTTTCTTTCAACCACCCTTTGATATCCGGAGTACTAGTCTACACTTCAGATATTGCATTATCATTGAATAATGCAATATCAATTGAAAGATCTCGAGTTCCTCTGTGCTTCCGAAGGCAGGTTAAGCCTTGTCATACTGTCTTTAAAACTTACCCAATTGCGGGGCAAATGTTTCCCATTTGCGAGAGCTGATGATCTTGAGAAAGCCTGAGCCCAGTTGTGGTACTATCAACAAAATAGGTGGCATCGAACGCCATTTACATTGAAACTTTGCATACAATGCACACGTTCATGCAGGTTAGTGTAACTGACACAATTGGGTAGACTGGTTAGTCAATAGATATACTTTTTAGCAAATAATTAAACGATTTTTTAATAGAAATTGTATTGGAATGGAAACTATGACGTCTCTATTTTGCTTCGACATTGAGTGTTTTTGTTTTGTGTTTTTTTTGTTTCATTTTTTTTGTCTTATTTTGTGTTTCTATAAAAAACTTTTTAGGTAACAGAAATTGATGCTTAGGTTAAATAAAAATAGGTAAATGTTTTAAAGATGTGGGTTTTTTATATAAGAAGAAGGCAAATGAGCAGGCGGGTCACCGCCTCCCATGGACAGCCCGCAAAACCAGAGGAATTGCAGATGCGTTGCCGGCCTTTAAGGAAGGAATAGGCTCGTTTCTTGGAGATCCTTAAGTCGTAATGTTACGTGTTTTTATTTATACGTTTAATGTTCTTGAATTAATTATTGTTGATGTCACCATCCCTATTTTCCATATTCATGTTTTGCACCAAATTTCATGCAAAATTCGTTTCTGTTTCACGGAACAAATAATCTCAAGAGAGAATCTTCTTGAAGAGATTTAATTACACTTAAAGCGGATTGCGTTCTCGTAAAGTTAAACCGAGCTACTACATGTAAATAAACTATGCTCGTTCGTCACCCTTTCTGTTCCACATACCCTGATTGTCCTCCAATATCACCGAACCCCATAAGGTCTCCTAAAAGCCGACAAAAGGGCCGGATAATTGGCAATCTGCTGATGTTTGCTGCCATTGTGTGTAATGCTGGTCAATTAATTCTCGCAATTAAAACCGACAGCTGGGACTCCACAAACAAATTAGAGATTATTGCAGATCTGAATGATTGACATTTTCCAGTTGGGAGTTGGGAGGTGTATACGATAAATACTATATCGTATTTATATAAAGTTTTATTTAACTATGTCTTAGAACTCATTTTAGCATGTATACAAATTGTGGTAATAGCTAAGTAATTTAACTCACAACAAAGTGTAAAAGCCACTTGCGGATCGACAAGGTGAGGACGGTTGTATTTAGATTATTGGAATCCTTAAATTTTTTCGGGCCACATAGGCTAGTAAATTTCAAAAATAAATAATTACCAAAACCCAGTCATTTACTAAACTTGCCTATTTAAAACGTGAAATTGCTACCAAGTTTATTATATGTATACAGATTTTCAGTTATTTAGTATTCTTGATAGTCTTAAAACTAATTATAAACGATAGCTCAATTGGAAGAGCACCTTACCCGTTATGTCAGAGGGGTGTAGGTTCAAATCAAGCTCGTGAAAAAACAAAATTTTTTTTTCAACATTTGTGTTTTTTTAATTTGTTGTGCAACGAAATTTGCGTTAAAATTATATAAACAAAACAAAAAAATTGGTTGCCTGTAAAGTCGATATACGGGCGAAAGTTTTACGTGACAACGACTTTGAGTGGTAAAATAATTTTAATGTGAATATTCATTCGTATAGTAGGAAGAAGGATGAAATAATAGTAACAAATTAAAACATTTATTTATACAAAGAATTATATTTAAAACATTAATTTATACAAAGAATCTCGCACTGAATTTCAAATTAACAAAATTTTATTTTTACCTTTACACATACATACGTATTTACCTTTCACTTTTTATGTCTGTCTCTCTCGCTCTTAGGCGGGCTAACCATGCCCGAGTGGAAGGGACGCGTGCCTCTCACTCGCTCTCATTGTGAGCGCATAACGTGAGCGGAGCGTAACGCAGTTTCTTGAAGTGTCACCCGGCAAACCAATTTATAAGACGTTGTCACGTCAAAAAACATTTTATAAATAGCTTGCCTACTTCTTAACTGATCTTTAGAATTTGTAAAAATATTATGATCAGATGTTAATGACGGTAGTTGTTGACATTGAATAGGCAGGCGCCTTTGGCTTTCAAAGTAAAAAAGTAAATAGTGTTGAATAATTTCGGCGGGCTGGTTAGAACCACGATAGCTCAAGCACCTGACCCGGTATGTCAGAAGGGTGTAGGTTCAAATCCTGCTCGTGAAATTTTTTTCAACATTTGTGTTTTTGCAATTATAAAGAGGCAAAGTTTGTTTGTTTGAGGAGGGTAATCTCCGAAACTACTTATCCAATTCCAAAAAAATTTGACTGATAGAATGCTACATTCCTTGCGGGTAAACATATGCTATTTTTACAAGCTTTTATTTATTTAATTTTTAAAAAGAGTGTCATTTATGTTTTAATTATTTTACCTAGCGATTTTTCAATTAAAATATAATCAGATATTACCAACATTCTAGAATATAATTACCTAGAAACCTTTACGAAACAGGATTGAAAAGTGCGTACAAACTCTTGGGTCGAAGTACACACTACACCCCATTAGGAACTTCAAGCAGGAGGCCATCTTGTATTCCAATAAGTTCAAATGAAATATTCAACTTTGCCCCATCATAGAGTTCGGAATCTTACAGTGGGATTACTCTTGTGTCCTCTGCCACATTACAAGATAGTTAGGCGAAGTTGAGGGACAGAGTTGTCGAGAACTTTCGACCTATAAGTTGTGTCGTTAACCCTATAAACTGTGTCCTTTGCATGAAGCTATGTGACAGCCCTGTGTGATATTGGATGTGAAGGAATTTGCGCAACGAAATTTGGATGTGTACTTTGAAAAAAGAATAAAATAAAAATGGTAATTTTATTGTCAGTGTTTTTCTACAGTTCTATATAACTACAATACTATGTAAATAAAAGATTATTCAAGTATCATTATATTAGTGGTGTCTATGTGCTATAATAGGAAGATTCTGTTCAAAATCACTATAAATTTTTACTTTACTTCACTTCATTTAATTCATGGTTTATTATATTGTACTAAGTTTTAAGAACTTTACTCTATTATAAAGCAGGTGTTTCAACCACAGCCTTTGTAAGATTGACAAAGGCACAAAAAGTGTTATTATTAGAAAAGTTTTACTATTAAAAAAACGCAACTATAAAAAATCTGGTCCCTACCTTTTTAAAAATACAAAAACATACAGATAAAATATTTTCCTGCACAAACCTACTATTCTTATAAATAGTTACAGGTAGTAAAAAGTATAGGTTCATGTTAACTCTATGTTGGATACTATTCTAATTATTTAATGATTAGAATTTGTATGTTAAATGCCACATCTACTTAAACGTATTTTGTTTGTAACTCAAGTAGTTGGGGGAGGGACAGCGAGTTATCTCGCGTGGCATGCCGGTTTAGATTTATAACGTAATGAGGGCCGGCCGCTCTGAATAGTGCGAATAATCGAGTTATCTTAAGGTTGAGTGGAATGTGCTGCCTCTTTAGTGTCACATGTGGGAATTTCGAACATTTGACGGTTAAAACAAGGTGGGGCTAGAGCAGTGAGCTGGTGAGCGCTGGTTTATATCGCATTGTGGCCAATATAATGAACAGGACGATTTTATCATTGAGTTGTCGCCCGCGATTTCGTTCGCGAAGACTACACTATCCCACAGGAGCCTGTTACCGGGATAAAAAGTATCCTATATCCTAGCCCGGGTCATGGTCTGTCTATGTGCAAAGTGTCATCCAAATCTAATCAGCCATTTTCACGTGATACGTCGTCAAATAAAAAGAGAAACAGATAAACAGATAAACAGACAAACAGACAATAATTATAAAAACTGTTGTAACGTGTTCTGTTATCGATTCTATGGGGATACATTATTCGTATATCTTCCATGTACAGACTTTTGACCGTCTTTAGCATTATTATATGTATAGATCACAATATAGTTGGAATATCAAGATATCTTAAGGTTGAGTGGAATGTGCTGTCTCTTTAGTATTACGTTAAACATTTTGACGGTTAAAACAAGGTAAGGGTTGATAGCGCTAGTGGGCAGAAAAGAGCGCTGGTTCACATTCCATTGTGGCAAATATAATAAACAGGGTGATTTTACCATTGCTCACAATATAATTGGAGTAATCAACTTATCCTAAAGTTGAGTGGAATGTGCTGTCTCTTTAGTGTCACATGTGGGAATTTCGAACATTTGACGGTTAAAACAAAGTGAGGGTTGAGAGTGCTAGCGGGCAGAAGAGAGCGCTCTGGTTCACATCCCGCTGTGGAAAATATAATAAACAGGGCGATTTTACCATTGGTCACAATATAATTGGAATAATCGATTTATCCAAAGGTTGGGTGGAATGTGCTGCCTCTTTAGTGGCACATGTGGGAATTGTTTTTTTTTAATTATTTATTACAATAAAACATAAGTTCACAGTACATTACAAATCTATTTTTATTACACATTTAAATATGTGCTAGTTTGCTGTTACTTAATTAATTTTTATTATCTAATTTAGATTAAATTGGATGGCAGCGACCGCAATAGGTTTAAAACTTAATTTTAAACGTATTGCGGTCGCTGCCATCCAACACACCCAGCATCAACGCCTTCAGTTTAGTGGTGGTAGCAAGTAGAAAAAGCGAGGTTGAGCGTTGAGCGTTTTTAACCGCCTCTATGGTCTGGTGGCTAAGACCACCGGTTTAGACCCAGAGGTCCCGGGTTCAATTCCCAGCGGGGGGTACTTGTTTGTGTACTCGGTTTGGTTGGTGGTAGGACTTGTTTGTCCGCCTGGCTAGCTACCACCATCTTATCTAAATATGTCGCCATAACATCAATGTTTGTAGCATTGTTGTGTTTCGGCAGCTAGAGATAAGATAGCCAGAACCTCACTAGTTGAGGATCCCGGGTGAAGTGCGCTTCCATCATTGGCCTTATCATCACTTCACATCAGGTGAGATCAAGGCACTGAGCTTACCCGTTAACTCTTTTCTCATAAAAAGTGTAATATCAACTATATTTCTTACAATAAACTGCCATCGTATAACAGTCGAAGCGAAGTAGCTGAAACACGACTTTCAGGAAAACTGCATTGGGCTGTTATATGGGCATAATTAACTCTTCGTATAGGAATTCAAATGACACTTTGGTGAACGAACAAGGACTGTCGGAGGAACTGGCTATCTTATCTCTATCTGTCAATGTTTGTAAGCTGCGCTGGTTCTAGATCTTGATCAGCGTAGAGCGAGAATTAAAATAAAACACGATACATTTAGCTCAAAAGCCATCAACATAACTTTCTATTTTGCTTGAAAATTTATTTTGTATTTAGCATTTTGGTGCCCTTTGCTACTGGGCGCCTAGAGTGAGCTCCACTAGTCCTACTCGGGCTGACTACTAAAGCTGACACTGCTTATAGGTAACTTATAAATGGAAATAACGTTGTTGTTGTCGTAGCTGTCGGGCGGACTTATCCCTCTAATCCCTACTTCAAACCAAACCAAGTACCTACTTACTAGCTAGTTCGCAAACAACAAAATGTTTCTGTGAAACTAAATGTCCTCTATAGCGTTCCTATGTGTTATATCTGTGTTTAAATGTTTTTATAATTTGATAGAGTAGTGTAATAATAATTAATTATAATTAGTGTATATTGTAATTATAATAATGATGATAATTTTTATATTCTGTATGTTAGTTATGTAATTGGGTCCATCCCGTGTAACTAATAATAAATAAATAAATAAAACAAGCAATTTTATCTCAATAGAGTTAATTGCTACCTGTTCATAAACAGAAAAAAGTATGGGCAGGGACAAATGCATACGTGTCTATAAAAAAATATTATCTTAAATGTTTGGCGTTGAAAAAGCCCGAAACAGCGCGTCCTCGTTTGCATGAATTTTGTTGCCACATAAAAGGTAAGCCCTCTACAGACTTTACACGTCAGTTAATTGCATTTTTTGCGCAGAACTGGAGCATAACTTTCGAGTATAACCATAATCTGGTACGTTTTAATTATTACTGGCTGGACAACGGGTGCCGCTTTGGGGAGGAGAGAAGAATGGGTACACACCTTAAAAAAACATTTCCACCTGTGTCGACTTTGATAAATGGCGAGCTATGGTAAAACTCTATCGTTATCGTGATACTTTGTAGTGTGTGCCAATAAATGTATTTCATTTCATTTCATTTTTCATTTCAATTTAATTTAATTTTACCAATACCTATAGTTAGTTGATTTTTAAACTATTTATAGTTTAAATCATATAGTCAAGTCATAGTATCAGTACAGTCAATCATACAGGGATAATCAATATACTTTTTTCAGTACCCATCCAGCTACCAACCGCATCCAATGTAGCTTAGGTATATTGATCGTCGCAAAGAAAGCATGTTTGCTGTGCCACCGATAATTTCCGCCCTCAGATTGTTTCGCTCTTGAATCATATTCTATCCGAATCTAGGAAGAAACGGGGAATGCCATCCCCTCTCGGAACCATCGGAGGATGTTCGTTCAATACGGCTTGAGGGTACCTTAAGTATCCTGCCGCTCCAAAAATCCAGTAACGTTATTACGGCTATAGCCATCTGACAGCAATCCCTTTAAAAAAAAACAACCAACCATTTCAAGTATATAAGGGCCAATGTTATGACGCACTTCGGACGGTCCCTCAACCTAGTTCTCACTACTGAATAATTGTACTAAAAATGAAAAATGGTCTAAGTTGAAAAATCTAATTTTCTTACACTCTAATCTCTATTCAAATAGACAATAAAATTACACTATTACCACAGAATAGGTGCCACACAGAAAAAGAATCAAAATTGAAGTGCTAAATATTAAATGCGTATTTTTGGTGGGACCACGTTCATAAAACCCGCGTTATTAATTCAGGGCAGGCCGCTCATTTCGGCTGTGTTCCAGTAAATAAATTAGAAGCCACGGTACAGGTGTTGTGGCCGCTATTTTCACACAGAAATTCTGTCGTCATCAAGGTAAAAGGGCGCATTTGATAAATAACTAAAACGAAAAAAAAAACGTCAAAGACAAATACGTCAATATGTCCGTCCGCTTAAATGAACAGATTTGAAATGTTTCTCGGTCACATCTCACAAAAGTGCAGGGTTATCTTGAAAATACCTTGTGTTATACTAGGTACTTAAGGCATCACTGATTGTAATCCAACTGCAGAGCTGATCTAATGGTAATTTATGAAATTAATTAACTAAACGAAATATCATTTTTGATGCAAAATAGAAAAATGAAAGATTTTGAGATTTTTTTTTATATATTTTTAATCTTAGTGGAATTTGAAGTTAAAACTGGTTGCTACTCTTTCTATAGATTCTTATGATACTACTAACATATTCAAAATACTCGTTGGTGGAGGGGGATGGATCCCATACAAAATGAGTTATCGTCCTATGATGTTAATGCCATATTGTATTTACTTGTATCGATTAAATCTTTTTATTATTAAATTTAAGGATGCCAATATTTGATGTAAATGTAGAGGTAACCGACCAAATACGTCTTTTCTATTTGTTTGCAGCAAATACAATCTATACACCTTAAAAAAAAATTAATTTCTTCAAATTAAATTAATGAGAATTCAATAAAAAATCGCAAAGACTAAACTTTTTTTAAAAAAAAACACATTTAAACAAAATTCAGCATATGCGCATTTTTCTGTCCAACACTTTAAATTGTTTTCATAAAAAGCACAGTTACACCCTTTTTCTTATGGAGGCAGAATTCGTTGTAGCAGTTTGCCGGTCCGAATCCAAATAGGGGATCAACAACGCTTACCTACACATTGTTATTAAGTTATTGTTATGTATAGGAATTATATTGTGAGCTCGTTGATGTACCTGGTAGTTGATTGTAAAGCAATTGTGAATTCTAAGCAACGTTTGTATTGTCTGAACACCGAATTGGTGACCAAACATAAATACAATGGCAACAATGTCATGTAAGTTAATAATTAAAAAGTAAATAGCCTATAACTGTCCCACTGCTGGGCTAAGACCTCCATCATTGAATTCAAGTCATCACTACAATTGATGGATTATGGCTTAACCAGTCGGTGATCTCAAACCCAGGCATGCATCGAATCGAAATAATACATTTTAACATAATAATGAAAAAAATAATTACCAAAATATTAAATCTAAATTAGCGCACAGAACCCAATTTACGACGCTGGACTACCAACTTTGCACTTAACTTTAACTTAGCTTCACTTAGCCGTTCCTAAATCTTAAGTTACTCTAAATTACGGTTCGTATGCAGCGATAAAGTTTTCAACTTAACTCAGTTTGCTTGTGCTAAGTGAGAAAATGATATATCGATATTAACTATGTAAAGTGCCTGAACTTTCATTATCATTACTTAATATAATGCTAGTAAAGCACGTTTAATGGAGAAAAATCACATAACTTTTGGATAAAGGGCTTTGTGCGTTTGCTACCTTTCAAAGTATGCCATTTAGATTTGATTTTATTTTTAACTTGATTTCTTATAATATTTCGATAACCTCGAGTATTTTTTGAGATAGAACTTTGATGGAAACATTATAATTAAGTCTGTTTTTATAAAAACTTATATGTTTATATTAAGCAACAAAAAAAACACAAAAATATTGTTAGTAATAAAAGTTTAGTAATACCTACTAGCATATTACTATAAGCTAGTAAACAATATTAAACACGTACATAAATTTCCGCAAACCAAACTAAAATGAAGGAACCCACTAACCCCACATTCTAACAATTCGTAAAGAGTTTTTATTTCGCGCGAAGAAAATTTTCAGAGCGCAAAGTTCTTACAAAAAGCTGTTTCTCCAGCAACACTCGTATATTTGTAGGCGCGCGTGTTCGCGGGAAGTTGCCATCATAAATCTCACGGAGGAGTCTCGAGGGTGCGACTTTTGACCTTACAATATGCCGAAGTATTACTTACGAATGTTCGGAGCGATCGGGGGCGCCGGAAAACATAGTTTCGAGTAATATCTGGCATCGAATAAGGCTGACATGATAAAATCGAATTCATTATGAAACTCGTGTTTTGACATTGTTTTTATTAAGAGAAGAGAAGAGAAGTAAAGAGAAGCAACGTCGGCTTGATATCCAAAGGTACTAGGTTCAATTCTCGGACCTGAGAATTGAACCTAGTACCTTAGCAAAGCGTGTACTTTTAGCCCGGGTTTGTGATCACTATACCGCATTTGGCAAGCGAGGTGATTTAATTCAAATGTAGATGACTTGATATAATGATGGAGGCTTTTGCCCAGAAGTGGGACGGTTTCTGTTGTATTTGTATTGTTGTTTTCTCATGCATTTATTTTTATTATTATTTTTATCATTTTTATTTGTTTATTTATTCATTTCATCATTTATTCATAATAGAGTTTTACAATTCAATTATTTGTATTTTCAAATAAATGTTTGTTATTTTACATATTTTTTAAATTTTCGTTCATTTAATGAAATACTTCTGTTATTGTTTAGTCACATAAGTAAAACAAAATTTGCTTAACTTGATCGGTTGTTACCCGAGCTTGCCGAGTTATTGGAAAATATAGTCATAACTTTTGCATAAGATTTCTCCAAGAAATCGTTGGTCAGAGCACTTACATAAGCGTCTGGAGACCGTGATGGCGAATACATTATTGCTATCAGCGAAAGTGTTTGCAGAGGGAACCACTTCTTATATGGATAGAAGAAATTGAGGGAACCTTTGTTCTTTTACAATATTTACGAAGTTTATAACGACTTGTAGCTAGGTGTATACGATAGGTGTCTACCTAGCTACATGCTTACGCATAAAGCTATTTATTCGCAGTTCAGTTGTTTGATTTATCAATTCTTATGTCTTAAATCATTGTGGTTTAATTATCAATGGTTTGATCATTAAGTGGCAAATTATCCGGCGATCATAGGTTAAATTCCCAGGTCGGGTACACTGTGCTTAAGATTTTTTAGTATATTTTTGATATTCTATTTATAATAATTATTAGATAAATTTACCTATTTCCAACTGCAAACATCTCTTATTATTTCTATATTTATATTTTCACTTGCTTCATTGTTTCAGAATGAATGATAAATGAAATAATACATTTACGATAGTTAAATTAGTCAACGTTTGAGTCGAAATACTTTAATATACAATAGTCTAATACAGTTGTTACCGAATAAAATTTATGCAATCCGCCCCAAAGTCCCAACTCAATATTACGAATTCCAATCATCCCTGATCTGATTATTGAAAATATTTTTTCTCGAATGCCGAAAGGATAAAATATAAATTTTCGGTTGGCATTATTAAGTCAACCCAACTTTCATCAAACGTCACAATTTAATAAAATTCAGCAAGCATACCAAAATGAAACTTGGCAGAACTGAAAATGCTTAACCGTTTGCACGGTGGCACAAGGTTAAGTTAAGTCGAATAAATGAGAACAGAAAATGGGTAATGCCTACGTTCGTTTTGCTATACCTACCTCTTATTAAAATAAGATTTTTTATGATTACGGTTATACCAACGGCTTTGCGTGCCTTTCTAAGCACAGACCTCGAGATGATTTTTTTTTGTCACCCATGTGATGACTGTTTTTACGAATATATTTTTTAGCATACCCGCGAGCTTGTCGTTTACATCATGTGCGTGCTTGTGCGTGTACCTCACCTGTGTAATGTTGTATAATGTATACAAATGATAAGCAGTATACAACATTTGTATACTGTTAAATATATAAACTTACTTTCAGTAGCGGCTAAACCCGCTAGTCGCGTTCCTCCCAAGCCTTCGGCCGCGCCCGCCGGCTGCGCGCCGCATGCTGTCCGAGCGACGTCATATTGGATTACGCGCGGACCTGCTGACGCGGCGGCGACGACGCTGCGGCTCCGTCACGGCTCCCGCCGACATATTTGGATATATCTGTACACATAGATATATGGATAGATGTCATAAATTCATAAAGACATCTATCCATATATCCATGTGTACAGATATATCCAAATATGTCGGCGGGAGCCGTGACGGAGCCGCAGCGTCGTCGCCGCCGCTATTATCTATTAGGTACAGATTTTGTTGGCTTATTCAGTTTGATTACCTCATGTGCGTGCATGCGTTAATTTGCAAGAGAGTACCTAGTTTTTTTTTACTTTGAAAACACTTAACTATTGCTTAGTTGGATCATGGACTAGTTTAAGCTAGGTCATTTGAATACTGCTTAATATCACTATTGAATGACACTGTTAATTATAATTTGTTTACATTCTTCAAGTAGCAGCCAAACCCGCTATCGCGTTCCACCCAAGCCTTCCGCTGGCCGCGTGCCGCATGCTGTCCGAGCGACGTAATATTGGATTGACTGCTGACGCGGCGGCGGCGAACGTTCCGTCACGTCACGGCTCCCGCCGACACATCTGGATATATGTGCGTTTGGTTTAATGCTACCTACCGTTGTTCTTCATAAGGATACCTAGTACGAACGTCAACGACGTAAACGCGACGTAAACGAGAATTTGCATGTATTTGAAGTAGCGCCTCCTAGTTACAATAAGACTATTTTTTACGTATCCAAGAAGTAAGTTTCCTACAATTGTTGTATTTACATTTATTTTTGGAATCTATAATGTTTTTTCATGCCCAACACGATCGTAACGTACGTCAGTAGAGGGTAAGACTTGTACACCCGCCCGTGGTTTTTTAAACGGTTCAGGGATCTCTTCTCGTCGACTGTTGGTGCTTGGTCTTCCCCTTTTATTTTCTGAGCGACTTTGGAAACGACATAAGGTGTCAGCAAGCTCAGCAAAGCAAGCATTTATCACAGTCATGTCCAGGAGGCGATAGAACAGTCTTGTTGTCCACTTCCTTGACTTTATGCGAATGCGGTATCGAGCAATGTAGCTGTCCATTAGGTCAACGCCTCCCATGTGGGCATTATATTCCTTGATGACCCGAGGACATGATACTTGGACATTAGTTTTTAGTTTTTATTCGTAACGGGTCTCTATAGTCTCCGCTGGTTCAGCACCGACATAGGTGGAAAGCAATAAAACTTATTTATTGTCTTTCCAGCTTGTTGCTGAAAACTCAATGCCTTCAATATTTCTTTATCGAAGAAGTAAGAAATAAAACTGAAAAGGCGTTTCTAACTCCTGAACTTCTTGTGAACTCTCAGTGTTTCCTTCAAACTTGAAAGCGTTTGGCACAGCGTTCATATTTTTTACTTTCCATACTATGTTTCAAGAGTTGCAGGTGGATTTATTCACCAAAGGAGCTGGTGTGTGTTCAAAAGTCTCTAACTGTTGATTGTCAGCATATTCGTCGACTACAGGCGGATCTGCGTCTAACTCAGGATCAGCTGGCGAATTACTAGTCGATGTCATCTTCATTATCACTGGACTCGTCCTCTGACACTTCACCATTTTCTAGCCGCCTCAAAATGGCTTCGATATCATCCGGCTTCATTTTCGTTTAATATCTTGGAAGAAATTCATAAAAAAGTAAGTCCAACACCAATCCAAGCAAAAATGCAAAGATTCCTCCTAAAATATATTTAGGTAAAGAATTAGTTAGTAGGTTTCATACAGCCCGGAATGCCTGGAGTATCAAAATTTAAACTCACAAAAGTAGCACGATTTTGTTAAAAATAAGATATTTAAGTGTTTTTTATATATTTTAGCGTTTTATTAACGCTAAAATATATTACGCGTTAAATATATACGCGTTTTATTAAGGTGCGTGGTTCGATTCCCGCCTGAGGTTGTCGTCTTTTTTCAGTGTTTAAATTTTAAATAAGATATTTACTTACCTGAACAGTATTTTTATTATTCGAAAAAACAAAATTCTTCAAAGGTTTATTGCGCAAAACTTTTCCTAAAAACTATAAACACTTGTATTGCAACGGCGGGAAAGTACAATGTCATAGATAATTTTATTTTTGTATCGTTTTACGGCTTCGGATGAAACCATCAAGCATATTCGTCCGTTCTGTCGATTCCATTCCTATATGATGATGATGAATGATAATAGAAATGGGAAGTGAGAAATGATATTACCCCCCAATCCCTCGAGTATCTTAATAAAGATGTGGGGCTTTACTAAGTCCTCACGCGGACTTCTTGAGAGAGTTTGAAAAGTGACGTTGCACTGTTTTATATCATTTGCCAACACTCATGCACACTCACGAACACTTAACTTTTAATAATCCACCATTTTTCACTTTAATATTCAACATAACACAAATTTTAGAAGATAAAACAAAACCGCAGACATGACTCTTCACTTTCCCGCCAAGAAGTCGCGTCATAGATAATCAAACAATGTACACATTTGACTTTTTTATATTTTGGCCGAAAGAATACTATCAAAGGAATGTTAAACATTCAGTCTAAAGTTAAAAAAAAAACTGATTATAAGTGTACATTCAGCTTAATAGTTCGGTATCAAATTTGAAATTAGAGGTTATGAAGGGTTTAAATAATAACGTGTATATTCACGTGGATCTGTCAAACGAGTAGAGTAACTGCTCAATAAATTAACATTTATATTAATTAAATTTCTGAATAATAATAAGATTTTCGAGAGAAGAATATAGAAGTTTAATCAATTGAGCATTTTTAACAGTCACCTTTGACAGATCCTTGTCATGATGTACAGACGCCTGCCTGCTTATCAACCTATCTAAAACTGTCAAATGTCTTCAATACATTTTCAACCATATGATAAAGGCATAAAGTTCAGAGTCTATTGAGGAAATTTGACAGTTTGTGGTAGGTTGATGTGCAGGCGTGTGTACATTTTGTAGCAGTAATATTTTTAAGGAGCTACTGGCCTATTGGCTTGTGCCATTAGATTCCATGCCATCTTGTTGATGGCAGATATAAATATTTATTTTTTTAAGCTTACCAACTTAATATAGAATTATTAATCAGTTCAGACGACAAAGTTTGTGAAGGAGTTACACCTAAGTTCTGGGCGTATTCGAAAGACCAACGTCGTGGCATTACTTATATGCTATGGAATATGCTGAGAAGATGCTCCTTTAGTATACCATATAGTTATATCGTATTATTATAATTGTTTTTTTTTTGTTTCGTAAATTGTGACACTGAATAAATGTTTTTCTATTTATTTATATTTAAATTACAGGTGTGCACAACATTTGCAACATTCTTCTTCAAAAAAACCTACCGATCCGCAATTGCATTGTATTGCAATACTATATTTAAGTATTCGGCTTTATTAGGAAAACATACCTACAGTGATTATTAACTAAATAACATAACCTATTATAACAACATCTTTTCATAAGAAGTATTATGAAGTAAATTAAAATTTACGTATAAAAGATGTTTTGAAACCATAGAGGAGCAAAGTGTCATGATCAAAAGTATCTGATTAAATTTCGCTTACCTATTCAAAGTATAAATTTACCTTTCACGGTATCAATTTAATGAATTATAAACGAAGCCCTTTGATAGCCTCTGACAACATGGAAATTACAGTTCTGTTCTGTCAGTTTAATTAATTGATTTTTGTTACCGCCGAGAGATATTTCACAGGAAATTACGTCATTATCATTTATATCTCCTGATATACTTCAAAATTATGAAAGGCATAGATAGCTTCCTAGCTATCTATGCCTTTCATAATTTTGACAAACCGCATCACCACTGGAAAGCGCTTGACCTTTAGCTTTTGATGATAATATAATGATGATTAGACTGAAAGTGGAAACGCACTTCACCCGAAATTCAAACTAACAAAATACTAACTAACATAATAAAAACTAATAATTATCTTACTTATCTCTAACTGTCAGATCATTACTACTATAATATTATTGTCATAGATAGGTTTTGATAAAAAATATGACAGTTAGCTAGGCTGACTACAGTCAGACTACCAGTCAAACTAAGTATATCTATCAGCCGCTGGTTGTCAAAACGGGACTTCTAGACTTTTAGGTCTACTCGTAACCATAGTAGACCTTATAGGTGGTTAAAATCAAATTCCTTGCCACAATCTTGCGATAATGACAAATATGTATTGCATGCACGAACATTTGATTTTACGTCAAATTTTGACACTTCATTTTAAATTTGCGTTTAAAAATCTGTAATTCAATAAAATTTCACCAGCAATTTAACAAACCGTATCGACGTTGGCGCGATGTCACGTTAGGATAATTCAATATGGCGCAGGCAACATGGCCGCCGGCGCAACATAACCTCAAAATCACATCAGCTAGAAATAGATTACTCTAATGTAACGTGAAGATAGACCCTGTAGGCATTCGGGGTAAACAAGATGAAAGCGTATCACAAGTTTGGGATGCTAATATTGAAAATTGATAATATCTATTCAACGTAATTCGCTTTATCAATCATATGAGGTATTCTCGGTAAACGATGTTATGATCGAGAAGGTAGGTCTTATTTTGGTAATTTCCGGAATTCCCTGATTTTATTCCCAGATATAGAAATTTATTTTATCAGTCTGGTTGGTGGTAGGGTTTGACTCGAAGACCACCTTGCTTAGCTACCACCATATATCTATTGGTATCAGGTGGTAGCAGCCTATGACCTTAGGGTAGTGAATATCCCCTGCTGTATCATATATAATATTTAAACGGTTAGCAAAGTATTCGATTTTTGTTAGACAAAAAAATGTAAGCGGTTAGCTAAAACAGCTAGTTGGGCAACAACTTATGGTCAGCAAATATTTCTAAATCAGTCTGCAACTTATATCATTCTGAACAGCAGTCTTATGCCGCTCCCCCCTTCCGTGACTGGCCCTCGTACGCTGCGCTTCGCTCAAGAAAAAAAAAATTAACTTAACCTAACCAACAGTAAGGATTTCTTATGCTGACCGATTGTATAATTTTGCTGACCAAATAATAATTTTGCGTTACAACTATTTATTTTGAAACACAAATTATTTTCCATAATAAATACTCTTTTTCTACGGACAGTTAAAACTTTCAAATAGGTACCTATATGTCAGCATATAATCGCGGCAGGTATATACCTACTTGGTCCCTATAGAAGCATAAACTCCTAATCCCGTCAGCAGCCTAAAATTATTAGATACTCACGCTTCATAGCCCTACATTGTAAATTAAATTATACCGTTGCTGAGATTATCCATTAGGGATAGAGTTGCTAAATCTGTAGGCTTAGACTCAAATTTAGGTAATTGTCTGATAATAAACTAAGTATAGCTAAAGAAAAAAAAAATATTTACAAACAAAGACAATAACATATAAATTCAACTACTTAAAATTAAACTCTGAAATAATTTAACTATAACTGATACTATTTATAAATAAAAAAAATGCCCCAAATCATCCCCATCAGGCAGGCAGAGTGGCCAGTAAGAAAGCAGCATTGCCATGTTGGATAGCAATGCTAATACGCTGGCCCAAGTAGCTGCTAGCTCTGGGGTCCCGGGTGGTTTCTCTAATTTTATAGATATATCTTTAAAGAGTTTGTGAGCATCCGGGCCCTATGCACCTAATGTCTCTGCCCCAAACGGCTTAAATATGAGATCCCCAGTCAGATACTCATACTTTCGCCGTTTGAGTATAGCTTGTATTGTAATATGTAAAGAAACGAACCAATAAAGAATAGTCACAAGATCTGTTCATTAGACGCATTTACCAGATAGCATTTTTTTTTATCTGGGAGATATATTTCTACTCCTGCCTTTACTCGTAATTTCAAAGAAAATGAAAACTTCAATACGAAGAGGTCTGGGAAAACACCGACAAACTATAACGAGCTCTTATCTTATACACGTAATTCCTGCTAACGGTCTAACCCGTTAGCAAGAAAAAAAACACTGTATTAACACACGGATATAACTTAGTAAAATAAAAGAAGACAAAGAAAATAAAATATGTTAGAAAAAACAGAATAATGGTTATAACCAAAGGACACGCAAAACCGGACGCGCGCGCGCTTACGGTAGATACGCAAGTACAGACGCCTGCACAGCAACCTATCCAAAACTGTCAAATTTCTTCAAAACATTTTGAACCATATTGCTTAGTACTAAAGTTCAAAGTCTATTGAAGAAATTTGACAGTTTGTGGTAGGTTGATGTGCAGGCGTGTATACCTACAGGATATTATTTTTATAAAAATATTAATTAATATCTAACGTAATAAAAACATATAACTATATAATAAGCCCAAACAAAGCCGAAATATGTCTGGGGAAGAATGGCATGATTAAGGCTCAATTTTAGAATTTATGGGAATTAGTTATGAAAATACGAAATTTAAAACATAAAAAACTACAAAAACAGTTAGGGATAATTCTTTTTTAAAAGTCTTGAAAAGCAAAAAGGTGAACTCAGCTATGGCCGCCCTTCAGATGAAGGACGGCAAAATGAAGATCGAAGTGTATATACGGGTGCACGGAGCTTCAACCGCAAATAAAAGGGTGTAATCAAAATAATGGGTTGAAAACTCGCTAAACCCGTCAGCCCTGAAACTAAAGAGGAAAAATTAAAAACCGAAGAGAAAACATACAGAACCCTTCCTATCTGCGAAAGACCGAACAATTGAGCATAATTGAAAATAAAAAGGAAACTCACTAGGGCTGAATAATAGCAACTAATTTGATTGACTTTACTTGCTGTTAGCAAGACCAGGACCTGAAGAAAAAACTGGTAAACTATAAGCAGGTGAACAGAAATTCGACCTTGCGAATAGTAAAAAACAATTCTTCAATATCTTTATCCGATTCCCAAAACACAATGAAAGCCAAACATCAAAATCATAATCTGTCAAATTGAAAAAAAAAAACCATACGCTACACGTAATATTTTTAAATATTCAAACGACCAGTGAATAAAGATCCTTACGCGGATATAAAAAAGGTGGAATATGGCGAACGGTGGGTGAAGGCTTCAAAACATACTTTTATGACTTACTAAATATTTTGGGTCGTAAAGTTAATGCGTCATACATATTTCTACCTTAATTAATTGATTAGTCATCACGCAAAATGCCTAATGAAGAATAGTATGATCAAAATTCATTAGAACAGTTTCACACTATCTCCATGGATCATTTCAATGGAGATAGTGGGATGTACCGAATGTACGTACACAATATAGTACACGTGCCTGCACGACTACCGCAAACTTTCAAATTGTCTCAATGAGCTTGGAACTTTATGTCTTGGGAATATGGTTAAACATTTATTGAGGACATTTTACATTTGTGGATAGTAGTGATGTGCAGGCGTGCGTACCGTGCAATAAACATTGCTGCCCGCCATGTTCGACGGGTGCCGGCATGACGACACCATAATCCGATATGGCGGCGTGCCCGGGGGCAGATGGAACCTCAAAATTGGATCCGCCGACACTAAATTATGTGGAAATTTCACACGCCCAAGCATTTATAATAGGTACCTACCGTTTGATTACGTTAATGTGTAAGCTACACTTTACGAAGAACCTTTAAATTAGTAATTTAAGTGTTGGCAAGGAAGAGATAAATGGTGTAGGGCCGATAGTACTTTTCACGGCCTAACCTTTTTATTTCGGTTACCTGCTCTTCCTATTATGCTATAGAGACGCTTGTTTTATATGTTTACAACAAGAAAGGGCGTTGTCTTTATTTCCATCTGATGGTTAGTAATGAATAGATTGTAGAAAAAGCTTTGCCTACATCTCATTTGATGGTAAGTGACGATAAGCCGGAAACGTACTTCGCCTAACGCTTAGTCTGTGCCTGAGGTGCTTAGAACCTAAGAACTTATTTATTTCGTTTTATATCGGAAAATCGCTTTGCTTTCATCTCACCACTATAATGACATGTTAACATCATATTCTTATAATTATGGTAACATAGAATTTGAGGCAAATGCGAACAAATTTCAATTTCAAAAAATACAAACAGTTGAAAAATTATGAGCATTTTCAACTGTTTGTATTCCCACTGGAGAGAGTAATGATAAGAGTGTATAGTGTTGATTAATTTCGGCGAGTTGGATAGAGCCGCGATAGCATATTTGGTAGTGCACCTCACCCGTCATGTCACAGGGTGCGGGTGCAGGGTCCGCTCGTAGATTTTTTTCAACACTTTGTCTCTTTTCAAATCATATTTCTAGTTAAAGTCCGGTGACGCTGTAAAGACCATAGGCGACAAACGAAAAAAAAAACGTAGCCTAGATTCATAGCATAATTTTTTATTTAGCCTTTTTTTCCCACCACTGTTGAGTAACTCCAAACGCTTTCACTTTTCTCAATACTTTGCGATTTACAACCACGCCTCTCACATAAAATAGAGTTAAACAAACATGATTAGATTTATTTGTATTAGATTTTTAGACAAGAAACGACCCCATATGAATGTCTAGAAAAACACGCAACACATTAGATATAAAAATCTTGTTTGGAAAAGCTTTAGTATGACTACATACTACTCTTCTTCTTCAGCCTGTCGCCACCCAATTCTGAGTCCCCTCTCCCTTTGCACGTCATCTCTCTCTGTTGGTAGCCATTCCAAACCAGTTCTTTCCAGCGGCTCTATCTATATTTTCTCTCCATCGAGCCGGTTGCCGTCCTATGTTTCTATGTCCAGTTATTGGTCGCCATCGTTACGTCTGCAGACACGTCAATCTTCTACAAACTATTTTATAGTTACTAACTACTATTATTACAGACACAAACATGATGCCGTTATCATATTACATAATACGCGTATATTATGTAGATGCATTCCCAATTCAATAAAACCAGCCATAAACAAATTTTGGCAATCGCCCGCCCCGCGTCGAATTTGGCAAGGTTTGAGCTAGCCGAACGATTTGACTTGGTAAACGTTAAAATCAAATTTAATAACGGCGGAACTTAAATTTAATGTGTAAGTACCCAGATGTCTGCACATCAACTTATCCAAAACAGTCAAATATCTTCAATACATTTCCAACCATATCCCTAGGACATAAAGTGCAAAGGAAATTCGACAGTTTGTGGTAGTCTGATACGTGCGGGCGGGCGTGTACTTTGGAACAGTTTAAAAAAAATAATGATTTTTATTTCATCTCCACCATCTTATCTTATTATGTATAACGCTTCTGTGCGTGTGTATGTCACTAAAATCCTTCTAAACGGCTAGACCGATTTGGATGAAATTTTCTGTGTGTGTTCAAGTGGATTCGAGAATGGTTTAGATTTACAATTGGACCCGGTGGCGCTGCTATAGGGGTCCATCATGGGATACGGGTGTTCTTAAGCGGACGAGTGATTTGTTTGTTTTGTTGTCATGGACACTGTCAACGTTTTGTTTGTTTTGTTGTCATGGAAACTGTCAAAGCGGTACGAAGTCCGCCGGTCAGCTAGTAAACATACAAAAGTGTTGCGTACGTACTTTTTGATAATTCCAGTGTTTAGTCTCCATTACTTTCACTTCTTTTGTTTTTTTTCATCAATTATTTTACTGTACTCTGTCATACAATTTAAATTATTAATAATATTATTATTAATTTAAATTATTGCACGAGTTTGTCATTTGAGTCCCTAATGCGCGTTTTGTTCACAATAAAGAAAATTTGTATGGCATTGAAACATTACTAGAATTGGAATACGAAGAGAGTATTACTTTTACAATACAAATATTCTCGTTTCGGTAAACATGATCGAATGGTAAAACACGCAGCAGGCACCCTGAACAAGCCCGTAGTCTTGAATAACAACCCTTTTGGTAATATTATCAAAAGGGTGATCGTAAACATTTTTTTTTAAACACAATTAAGGCTATATATAAAGAGTACATATTTTTGTATACATAGTACATGGTCTATGTCCAGCAGTGGACTGAGATGGGCCGATGATGATTATAAAGAGTACGCAATTTCACATACATTGTTCTGATTCCAAGGTAAGTAGCTAAAGCACTCGTTTCATGGAAACCAGAAACAACAACGGTACCACAACCACCCGGACCCGACACAATATCGAAAAGTTCATTTTCGACATTGACCCGACCGGGAATCGAACCCGGGACCTAAGAGTTAGTGCCGCCCAATGTCCGGCGTGCAAGCCACTCGGCTACGGAGGTCGTCAATAGTCATATATAGGTATAACAATTTTGTATTAACTACTTACCTACTTATGTATAAAATATCAAATTGGTTTCTAACAGTAGCTATAGTATGTATTATTATATGTGTACTTACCTTAAACTATTTACAAACTTAAAGCTTTCATTTGAGCTTTTACGTCATTAAACCCATATACCTAAAAACAAAAACAATTTTCTTTATAAAATTCATCTCAGTGATATTGGAGCAGCCAATGGCAGAGTGCCTTGTTAATTTGTATGTAAAACATTGCAGACGCGCCATAAGCTCGTTACTGGCTGATGTCGCGTAATGGCCTGAAAATGAGACTGCGCATATAATAATATGTTTATACATTTAGTACTCGTACATATCTTAGACCATGCAATGTCATAACAATGTCATAATGCTTATGCCATTTTAGGCACAAAAACTCTTGATAGCCATTCTCGATTTTTTGACATTGAAAATGTTTTTTCGTTCGCTCCAGTAGGGCCCCCTTTTTCGCTGAAAGTGCGACTCGCCCGTGATACCCTGAGGTTTAAGGCCATGAGGACGTACGAAAGCTCAAAAGACGCGGAATTTGAAGGGGTTTAAAATTATGTAAAAATATTTTGGAAAAGTCAAAAACTTTTTTTGGAAATTTTACTTTTTTATTTTCAAGTGCTAATTGCTGCACTGAAGCTAAATTAAATATTCATAAAATTTTATAAAATACAGTGAAAAAATTAAACGCCCACCCGACCCAGCCAGGAATCTAACCTGGGTCTTCCGCAATCCGGGCGGCTGCACTGACCGCTATGCTACCGGGAAGGCTGACGTAAGCGCTGAATTTTGTCACTGCTATTTTAATATTTTTGAGTGCTGTACGGCACTAGCGCCATCTATCCAAACGGTTGTTGCAACCGATGGCCATGCAGATTCATCTTTGCAGATGAAATACCACAAATTTGATAACACAACGCTACAGTAAATTTTACTTTTTTATTTTCAAGTGCTAATTGCTGCACTGAAGCTAAATTAAATATTCATAAAATTTTATAAAATACAGTGAAAAAATTAAACGCCCACCCGACCCAGCCAGGAATCGAACCTGGGTCTTCCGCAATCCGGGCGGCTGCACTGACCGCTATGCTACCGGGAAGGCTGACGTAAGCTCTGAATTTTGTCACTGCTATTTTAATATTTTTAATATTTTAATATTTTTTGGAAATTGAAAAAAACCGACTTTTTTTGACCGATAAATCGTGTGTTTTCCAAGAAAATTCCCGATATCTTAAGAACGGGGCCAAAATTAAATAAAAAGCACCTCGGTGTTGAACTAAGGAACATTTTACCTTATTACACTTTTTTTGATATTAGTGACGGTTGAGGCTGTAGAGGTGCCCTTAGCCACGAGTTAGGCGCGACACCTCGCGCCGCGCAAACTCGGCGGCTCGCGTGCGGCCACGAGGACGTATAAGAGCTCAAAAGACGCGGAATTCGAAGGGTTTTAAGATGATCTAAAAATATTTTGGAAAAGTTGGTTTTGAAAAAAAAATTTTTTTTGAATAATCTATAATAGTTAGGTACAATTCTCAATGCCCTTTCAAGTCGTGTAGAGCACGAGATCTGTGGATTTTTTAAACTCCCTACAAAGTTAATTCGAGAGGTTTTAAGTGGTTAAAGTTTATTTTCATGAGCGTGTGCGTTGGAAGGTACGTAAAGCCGTTGGTTTCAGTTGCATTAGCAGTCGTTAATAATCACCAATCCACAATATTGTTATCACGTAGTTGCTTTAAATATCAAAATATGTCAGTCAAAATTTTTTTTTTTAACAATTATACCAATACACTTATTTATTTAACATTGATAGTTAGATATATATATATATAATAGGTACTTTTATTGCAGCTTTGTATAAACATTGAAAATAAAAAAATTAAATAAATTACAATTTGGCGGTCTTACCGCTTTAAAACGATCTCTTCCAGACAACCAGTCGGTATTTAACATTGATCACTTAGCTAATGACAAAACCCGACCAACACTGCGGATTCCTTGAGGTTTTCCCATGTCCAATCAATTCTTTCAGTGGCCGTTGCTAATTGAGGCATGTCCGGTCATTTCGACCCGAACTAAACTTTAGCCTTGTTAGGGCTAACAAATTCAGAAATCGCCCAAATGTTAACGAGAACCAATTTGTGGGCCGAACTGACCCCGCGGCGTACACAGGGGAATTACGAACATCGTATTTTATTAGAGGGTTGATTACCGCCTGTTTTTCTATGCATTATCTGGTTTGGATGTTCTTTGCCTTTCTTTTTGTTCGATCTTTTTAACAAACAAGGTACTCATATTATATTGTTTTCCAAATAAAACAACTTTTACGAATCAACTCGCGTCTATATTTTACACATTGATTTAGATCATTTTACCCTGATATTTCGAACCCTTTGCAGTCTCAGTCTCCATGTCACCACGGACCCTGCAAAGGGTTCGAAACGTCAGGATAAAATATTTTTAGATAGTGATCCATCAAAATTGTTTTACTTGAACTAAGTATATATTAGGTGAACATCATTGATCAAGAACGATTGCTTAATTTACTGATATGTTTGACTTCAATTACATACACGTATATAATAAAAAGGGCGAAGTTTTATAAGCAAGCGAGCAAACGAATATGAGCTTTGTTAACACGATGGTACGGCTAAAACAGACAACCTAATTAGCTCAAACATTGTTTTTGTTGGCACTCAACACGCCAGCACTCACGAATTTGTACCAGATTCGTCAAAGACATTGAACATCAATAATGCACGATAGAGATGGCAATGCGAAACCACTCCATTAACTCCGGCTGCGCCTAACGTCGTTACGTGTTTCGCCTCCAAGCGAATGTTGAGCGTGTATAGTGTGCTCTATTAATCCGCACTCAGTTCTAAACATTTCGTGTTAGATTTCTGTGATTATACTTAATTTAACACTCTCTTGGTTTAGATCTCCGCTCTTAACTAATTTGGAATAAGACTGAAAGTTCTTTGATTTGCCAATTCTTTTATAAAGCAAACAGCTAGGGTGTGAAACTCGTTGCCTGTCGATGTGTCACCGACAGAGGAACGAGTTTCACATGAGTTTCGATTTCGATTTCGATTTCATTTCGAGTTGGTGATTATTAACGACTGCTAATGCAACTGAAACCAACGGCTTTACGTACCTTCCAACGCACACGCTCATGAAAATAAACTTTAACCACTTAAAACCTCTCGAATTAACTTTGTAGGGAGTTTAAAAAATCCACAGATCTCGTGCTCTACACGACTTGAAAGGGCATTGAGAATTGTACCTAACTATTATAGATTATTCAAAAAAATTTTTTTTTTCAAAACCAACTTTTCCAAAATATTTTTAGATCATCTTAAAACCCTTCGAATTCCGCGTCTTTTGAGCTCTTATACGTCCTCGTGGCCGCACGCGAGCCGCCGAGTTTGCGCGGCGCGAGGTGTCGCGCCTAACTCGTGGCTAAGGGCACCTCTACAGCCTCAACCGTCACTAATATCAAAAAAAGTGTAATAAGGTAAAATGTTCCTTAGTTCAACACCGAGGTGCTTTTTATTTAATTTTGGCCCCGTTCTTAAGATATCGGGAATTTTCTTGGAAAACACACGATTTATCGGTCAAAAAAAGTCGGTTAACTCCGGCTGCGCCTAACGTCGTTACGTGTTTCGCCTCCAAGCGAATGTTGAGCGTGTATAGTGTGCTCTATTAATCCGCACTCAGTTCTAAACATTTCGTGTTAGATTTCTGTGATTATACTTAATTTAACACTCTCTTGGTTTAGATCTCCGCTCTTAACTAATTTGGAATAAGACTGAAAGTTCTTTGATTTGCCAATTCTTTTATAAAGCAAACAGCTAGGGTGTGAAACTCGTTGCCTGTCGATGTGTCACCGACAGAGGAACGATAGTCGGTTCATCACTAGTTGAGAATGCTGGGTGAAGTGCGCTTCCACTATTTGGCCAAGAGCTTACAAGTTTTCAAAAAAAAAATGCAACATTATTGGTATCCACTAGCATAGACTAGACTCACGTAGTACGTTACAATATTTTTGCTTAGAATTTTTATGAATATTTTTGTTATTTTGAGTTTTGCATTCGCAATGCTATGTAATAATACAGTAAGAAGATAACGTTTTACTAGAAAACATCAACCAGACTCAGAAAGCTCGAGTGGGAATGAACCCTTTTTCTAGTAAAATTTTATTTTGTAATTTTTATGAATTTTATTTACTTATATTTTAGAAACAAAATAATATACCCCATACAGACACAGCTTTATAAGAGCCGTAGGCATACCAGGCATGTTTATCGTTGGTTGTCCTTCCCTCGTCTCCGGATTTTACAGGTCAACATGTCAGACTGGTGAGACAAACAGAAATGTCACATTTACAAAGTTAAATGCAAACTAACACATGACGCCCACTTGAGGGTTTGAAATGCAAACGAAAATTAAACTTCATAAAGAAGCTAGAATTAGTTTGTTATGAATAAACTACAAAAGCAGCAGTCGCTTACACAACAGAAAAACCTTTTGCTTAAGTGCATAACAAACTTGGGTCAATATTCGCCGCTCTATCGCATCGCATGTCATGAAACTGTAATAGTGTAGGTACGCGCCGATATCGATATAATTTGTGGTTCTATCGCCTCCATTAAGAGTCGTTTGGTAATATAATTAGACGTAGTTTAATCAATTTTATATTAATCGTCCTTTCTAATGTACTTACTTCCTATTTTATTAAAAAAAATGTTATTTTTAGAACTTACTCATTCGTCATTGTTATTTATGTACATGCGGTGTTTGCATCTACCAGGTCTTACAGTACCTGAAGTAATATATGTATAAGTATAACTAGCTGACCGGCGGACTTCGTACCGCTTTGACAGTTTCCATGACAACACTACAGACAAATATTTTGTATTCAAAAAAATTTCAAAAATCTAAAAAAAATTTAGGGGTGGACCACCCTTAACATTTAGGGGGATGAAAAATAGATGTTGTCCGATTCTCCACCCTAGCCGATATGCACGCTAAGATTCACGAAAATGGGTCGAGCCGTTTCAGAGGAGTTCAATAACGTACACCGTGACACGTGAATTTTATATATTAGAAGATATAAAAATGTTAAAATTGTAAAACCGGGTTCAAATAAAAAAATTAAAAAAAACATTTAGTGTGTGTTTTGGCCGATTATACTCGTATATTGTTGTACTCGACTTAGTTAGTGGTAAGTCTTGTTTCAAGTCCGCCATAATCTCTCTTTTGTGCTACTATGCAAGGTACCACCATGTTTAGTCTGTCGTTATAATAACGATGGTTATTCGAATTTTAGATAAATAGTGTTAGCTACACAGGCGGTCTAAGAACAAAGCGTACCACAAACCAACCCGAGTACAATGTTAAATACCGGATATCGACGCTGAGATCACCAACCAGAATAAGGCAAGCGTACTGATTAAGCCGACCCTTCTATTGTAGCGATGACTTGTCTTCATTCTTGTCTTCTTGCCGGCAAAGAACTCATTCTTTACCCAGCAAATTATAAGGATAGTCTTTAGGCTCTACCAAACTTTTTAATACGATAAGTCAAATAGCCTTACCATGAAGCTTCAGCCAATAATAGGCATCAAGATAATATAAAAAAATCGACGATTTAATGAAAATGAAAATGAGGGGAAAATACATATTACAAAAAATTAAAACACTGTTTTAGTTTTATTAAAAAAAATTGAGATTATTAAGATTTTCAATAAAAAAAAACAATAAAATTATTATTAAAATTGGCCATTTCGACTGAAACACCGCATGACGTCACGCTTAGGTAAACGCCACAGAACACTATTACTTGAACTCCGCTGTCAATACTGTCACTGTGTTTTGTTGTTAATGTTGTATTTATTTATCTTTACTACTAGATATAACCAAATTAGATATAATCAAACTCGTTTTGAACTCATGCGAGTTTATTTAGTTTTACTTTCATAGGTTATTTTTACAATAAACTTGTCATTGTTAATTTTTGAGGTTAGCTCCCTCACAGCTTGTAAGTTGTTACTTTGTTGAGTCATGCTAATACCCGATAAAACGAGTAAATTTATATAACTATAAAGCACCTACTAGTACTAGTAGTATTTTTCCTCATAGGAAACACCTAAAATTTCGCCGTACGAGCTTTAACCACTTAACCCTTATTATTTTCTTGTTTGAAACATGTACAAACACTTTGTTTGGTTTTCTTATTGATGTGTTTTAACACTGATGTACTGTACACCACTTAAAAACTTTGGATTTTTATTTTTATCACACGAATTAATTTTATGTTTGGTTTACTTTCTTCGCTACGCATATACACAATATACACATTGCAATGACATGTTTACCTAAGCGTGACGTCAGAGCCGACGCCATGACACCTGCGAGCTGTTTTCGCGCACTATTGAAAAAATATTAGAAAAATGGCTTTAAACTTCGTTAATCTTAAGTTTATTGCCGAAATAAAATATTTTCGTGAATAGTAAATGTGTACCTACATTACGGAAGAGGATTTCAAAATCTCTCTTCACGCCTAGCGATGACTTCACTTCATTCTTGACTTGACGATAAAGACTTGATTCTTTGCCTAGCATATAAGGACAGCCTATAAGCTATAGGTACAGACGCCTGCACATCAACCTACCTAAAACTGTCAAATTTCTTCAATACATTTTCAACCATACAACTTAGTAATAAGTTCAAAGTCTATTGAGGAAATTTGACAGTTTGTGGTAGGTTGATGTGCAGGCGTGTGTACTTTACTTTTTAATGCGATAATGCTATTCAGCCTTACCATGAAGCTTTTGCACCCCAGGGACAAAAGTAAAATCTACTATTATTGTCTTATCTGCAAGACGCGCGTCGCCTAAACTTGGCACTCCCTTTATCTAGTTATCCCATAAATCATTTTATCCTGTCGCTTTTTATTAGGACCCTTGGTGACTCTAAATGCGATGTAAGTTACAAGCTTTGAGATAAATGCCAGTCATTTCGTGTTGACAATAAAATTTCGTACATACAAAGGTATAAAAAAAAATTACAAAATTTTATTGTTCCAATATTTCAAATCCATTCGGAGTCTACAACATTTGAAATATATTTCAAGCATGCAGAAGCCCATTAAGTTATTAAAGTGGGTTCAATTTCACATTTGTTTGTCATAGAAGTTTCTGACTTGAGAATCATATAAAGTTATTCTATTTAAAAAAAACAGTATATTATAAATTTTACTTTTTTTATTTTCAAGTGCTAATTGCTGCACTGAAGCTAAATTAAATATTCATAAAATTTTTATAAAATACAGTGAAAAAATTAAACGCCCACCCGACCCAGCCAGGAATCGAACCTGGGTCTTCCGCAATCCGGGCGGCTGCACTGACCCCTATGCTACCGGGAATTTTTTTTCACTGTATTTTATAAAAAAATTATCAGTATATTATAAATGAAAAACAGTACATTCGTAATTTTTTTATATATAGTATTCAGATATCCACACAATACAATTTAGCACATCTTTATACACTAGTACTTGTAAATAGCCTATATACTGTCTCATTGCTATGCAAAAAGGCCTCCATATTTTACATGGCTTAAGGCTTATTTACATGGGTTGACCACCACGCTTGTCAAATGCGGGTTGGTGATCACTGACCCAGGATATGTATTGAAAAATCAAAAGACATTTATGAGGTGAACCCAAGACCTCATGATATCAAGCCTAACGCTCTGTCATACGGTATTTTCTTGATAATTATTTAAGTAAGTAACTGCCTTAATTGATACTTACACCCTTTAAAACACTTTAAAAATGCTTCTAAGTGATTAGTTGCTAAGTGATTAGTGAAGTCAATTGAATTACACTTGAGACCCCAATAATTTACTTCACCCAATAACACAGAATAACTAAGTATTTAATACATAGCCTTGCAAAGTTTCTTAAACAGAATATCTCTATGGTTCAAAGTATCATCATACGCTCTGAGATGTACTGGCATTAACTTTTTAAAGACGTCTCATCAACATCAACAAAAAATTCCAAAACTGTCAGTTTGTTTCAATAAATGTTCAACTATGTGCTTTAGACATAAATTTCAAAGTATATTGAGAAAATTTGACAGATTTTGGTAGTGTATACTTTCGAGAGAATTTTTAAATAATAAAGTGTTTTTTATTTCATCCTCGCCATCTTCACCTTCCGATCCGATCCGAACCTCTCGGAGAATCTAGTAGGGCACGGGACACGCACTAGTGCGTGATGCCGTTCCCTCTATAAAACCTCCGAAGGTGCTTCGTTTCACACGGCTTGGTCCACCTTTTAGATTCTCGCTTGTCTCAAAAAAAAAAAAACCATCTCCGCCACCTGCAACTTGCGCCATCAAAGAAAGGGTCTTTTGTTTCTCTTATCTTAATGCGGTTTGATTAAGCCATTGTGTATCGCAAAGCCATTTGTTAGTTAATTAAGGAACGCACTTACTGGAACTTTTGCGAGTTCACTTCGGCCTGTAACATTTTTTTAAACCACCCAGCGCCGTGGAGATAACGTTATCTCAAAATAATTTGGACGGGATTTATTTTAGGTTGATTGGATATATTCGGTAGCTTATAGTTCGTACCGTTTCGTACCGTTCGTACCGTACCGTTCGTACGTTCGTTCGTTCGTTCGTTCGTTCGTTCGTTCGTACCGTTCGTACCGTTCGTATCGTTTATGCGTACTATGTAGAGTTCGTAAAGGCGAACGGCTCACAGGAACCTTGTAACTAAGCTACTCGTAAGTCTAACTCTAACTATTGATCATCCATTCATATAGGTGAAAAAATGTGTTTTATAGTCTCCCGTGCGTGCTTTAGATAAGCACGTTACCGCTCTTTTAAGTTTGGTGACACTGTAAAGGCCGTTTCAGAAAATTAGCAACCGCTTTCAACAAAAATAGTACCGCTTGGTCACGAGTCAGGGCGGTAAGCGGCGGGCGTGGCGACTAGCGAATTTCTAATAAATAGTCTGTGATGCCAATTAACCGTAAACATTTGCTAGACTCGATATTTGGAATAGTATCTTTTTTAAATCATATCATCATCAGGCACGAGCCTTTCATATGGATGTACAGGGATAGGGAGAACGGGCCATATAACACCAAGCGGTCTCAATGCAGCTTGATGGTTTTAACGACTGCTAATGCGGCCGGAACCAACGGCCTTACGTGCCTTTCCAAGCACGAAGAAACTCGAGATGATAATTTTTTGATCACTCATCTGATGCCGGCCTTTGCAAACCTTAGCAATTGTAAACCGTTTATATTTTAATTAAAATCTTTTCTCAGTTCCCAGACTTTAAACAGAGCCATCATCTTGTTGCCAACCCAGTTGGGTTTGAAGCAGCTACCACCAGGCAAGTTCATTTTCTTAAGCATGTAATATAATGCTACCAACCCGCAGATTATTTTTTTTTTCAATTATCTATTCAGTTGTCAAAATATTCAATAAATATTTTGTATGATGGATAGCTCAACTCTGTACATGTCTAAGTTGAAAATTACTCATACATTTTATGCAGGTTTATTATTCACGTTGTTCTAATCCATCATCTTGAGTACTTTGAATTCTGGGCGCTGAAAAATATGATTGAAAGACTGTACAACAATTTTAAATGTGAGCTTCAAATAGCTAAAATAAATATATAATATAATATTTTTATATTAACTCTCCATGCCACTTCACAAGAACAGATTACAAAACCAAATATATAACAATGTATAGTGTAACAATGTTGTGCATCGAAATCAGAAACACAATTTGCCCAATCTAGATTTTCCCTACTAGCTTTTCCAAACACTTTACTTTTACACACATACCAAATATCTATATAGATCTGTGCGGACACCCAATCAATCGCATAGAAGTGTAACGTTCATAAAGAAGCAAAATAAAATAGCAATATAATCAAATAATTAAAATAAATATTTAATAGTAGTCGATCGAAATCTCTCTAAACAATGTCAAGGGAAAAAATTAAAAAAAAATAATTTTTTAGTTATTTTTCATTTTTCATGCGAAGAGACGTTTTCAGTGGTCTTACCTCCACACAGATCAAACTTCAAATCAAACACTTTGAACAGATCAAATTACTATGTGATTTTAAAATTATGTGGTATAAGATTATCTTGTTTGATATACACAATTATTGCAGCGTATATTAGTCTTCATTTAGAATTGTGGCCATCAAACTGCTAATGCAGTTTTGATAATTTATGTGCAATTATGCTTAATGATATTATCATCGCACATAATTGTTCGATTATTGGATGATGCCCAATAATACTGATGCGATTGTTTCAGCTAAACGGCATTTACAACAAGTATGATTAAAATTAACGGTACCTTACACAGTATAACGAAGAAGAATTACATATCCTTTTTTATACTGTGCATAAATGAGATTTTGATGAGCCTTTGATGAGATTTAGATGATAGATAGATAATACTTTTATTACAACATTATAAAACAAACATGGAGAACGGAAAAAAAAATTACAATGTTACAATTTGGCGGTCTTATTGCTTTCAAGCGATTTCTTCCAGACAACCAGGCGGATGGAGAGAGTTATAAACTAAGTGAGAGATTTATTGATTATTCTTTACAATTAACATTTACAATTTTTAAATGTCAAAATGTTCTTGACACTAATATAACCCCATTCAGGGTTCTCAAAGCAAAATGTGGGATGGAAAAAAACGACCTTAGGGAACACGTCATCGAGGCAGAACTTCCTCAATTTAAATGGTACCTACTGTGTTTATATAGCAATATGCTAGTGATTACGGTTATGGCTACATGACAGTCCTATAACTTTTGACATACCAAGTGATGTTGTTTGAAAACGGACAACAGATAAATATTAAATATTTATAAAAAAATATATATGATAAATTATTAATAATGCAGTTTAACATGTATCGTCATAATGCGGCAATATGATAATAAATAATTGAAGTGTCTTTACGCATTGGCGATGAAAAAGGTTTCATAATATTCTTGAAAACTTCTCAAAAGGCGATTGATCATCTAAGTGTATTTCTACAGTGAAATTCTATGATAGATTTAGTTTCTAAATAATAGCTTTATAATATGATAGGCGTAATGTAAAATTATTACCTAAGTTAAGAGGATCGGCTTAAATTAATTAATGTATTACCAATGATTCGTAATGGTTTATAAAATCATAATTTAAGCAATAGACGTCAATGCGTGGAAGCGAATGGTATAATTTTTATTAATTGAATAGCGATTCTAATACTTATATTTGACAACCTGTTTATATCTGTTCTTTGCAAATAAAATACTTTGACTTTGACTTTGCTGATTTTCAGACGGAGGCCGAGTTGCATTCGTACTAATATAAAAAAAAATATAAAAAATCTACGAGTATTACAGTTATTCCATGCATCAAAGGATTGTATAATAAAATTAATAATAATATGTAAAATATGATAAAATGAAAAAATACTGATCATATGCTTAAAAGTACATTAAAACGAATAAAATCTCTCATCCTATAAAACCGACGAGCTCAATAAATGGTACAGTAGTTGACGTGCTCGGTCTGCGTTTGCTAAGATTAAGCAACTTTCGCAAAGGCTGGTCATCAGATGGGTGACCTACAATTTATCATTTCGTTGGTTGTAACGAGGTCGCAGTCCCGCTCCGATCCAAAACGCTCGTAGAATCTAGGGAACGGGGACACGGTTGCGTACCATTCTGACTGAAGGTGTTTCGACACGGCTTGAGAAACCCTTAAAGTTTCTCGCCGCCCCCAAAATGTCCGGTCAAAATAACTCAAAAAATAAAAGAGGTCGTACTCATTGTAAGCCACTAACACGCATTGGGCCAGTATAAGTTGGGTAAGGATGGGAAAGCCTAAGCCCAGCGATGGGACGTTTTCGGGTTAAGATGAACTAAGTGAGATATTCTTCAGTGAGATATTATTATTTTTACGTCATTAATCTCATAAGCCTACTCAACTCACATTAGTACCTAGGTTATATTAAAATTGTAACCCATTGTTGTAAGTACTGAGCAAGTAACCTCGTTTTTATCTTACCCAGCTTTCTCCCAACGGAATATGGTTGACTTCAGCTTGTCCGTGTTACTCCGAACATGTTTATTATTGTACACGTAGCCGAAAGAAATCTATTTGAAGTGAGGATAAGGTCGCGATTAGAGATTCCCACTCGTCATCGGGCCGGGCCGTGATCCGCAGAAATACAAGGGTTTGCTCAACCCGCGCACGGTTTAGGGTTAAGTAATGAGTTTTATCTTAGAAAAAATCCTTATTATCATTTATTGATGGGTATTGGCATAGCGATTGACATAGTGATGACGGATGCCTTTAACCAATAGTCCACACGTCTGCACATCGACCTACAATAGACTTTGAACTTTATAGTTTGAACTTTATAACCTCACAATATGGTTGAGAATGTATTGAAGAAATTTGACAGTTTTGGATAGGTTGATGTGCAGGCGTCTGTACAAACGCAAAGTTTCTGTGCCAACTCGAATTATAGGCTAGCTATATTATAATTTAAAAAAAAAACGAACGAGCCTTACAGTAGTCGCATAAGATGTGTTGATTTGACATCTCACCTTTTTAAATCAATATTACAGTATAACAATGAAAAATAGCATAGAAAATAGCATATAACAATGACGTAGACGTATATTTTGTTTTCTTTTTTCCCTTTTTTATTTTTTTTTTATTTTTTTCCTTTTTTTTTTTTTATATTGCCTTAAAGTCTATTACACACGAAATAGTTGAAATCAATATTACAATAGAAAATAGAATATAGATTTACAAATCATAAACAGAATGCAGTAAATACTCATTAGAAGACATGTCACACTGTTATCCTATCACACTGTTACGATCACATTTCTACGAAATCACTCCCACAAATATTACGACCTACAACGGACATTGGGCTTAAAGTGTCGATCACCGGTAGCTTCCCCGACTAACACGTAACAGTTACAGGATCACACTGTTACGACCCTACTACCGTCCCTTTTCTACCTTCTACCTTACGAAATCACTCCCAAAAATTGTATATACATATAGAAGGCAAGAGGAAAGATGTTAGACATCATTAAGTAGGTATAGGATTGTGCTATTTTTAGTTTTTAGTTATAAGTGTTTTTAGAACATACAATGCATACTATTTAAAATTAATATTGTAACCACGAGAACTACTGCCGACAAACTGTTACACAGTTTGGCATATGCTGTAGAATTCGCACTTTGGAAAGCGGCTTACAATTTAAATGCAGTGAGGAGCTCGATGGCGCAGTGGTTAACGCGCCCGGTCTGCGAGTGCTGAGGTTAAGCAACCTTCTCAAAGGCCGTTCAACGGATGGGTGACCAAAAATAAATCATCTTGAGCTCCTCCGTGCTTTGGAAGGCACGTAAACCCGTCGGTCCCATCCGCACTGCACATCCTGCGTGGTGGTTCACGGCAGTGTCTTTGCGTCAGCTGTTTTGTCAGTAATTGCTGAGCGCGTTCACCAATGCGCCATCACCCTCATTACATTTAAACATTGCCAATCAAATCAATACTAATCCAATCCCACACGGAATCTTCTTTGTGTGACTGCTTCGGGCTTAACGTTTTTTTTTTCCGAGAAAAATACTTTTTTCTTTATGGGGGAAAACATAAATACAAATAATGGCTATTTTGTTGGATTCATCCCCTTTGTATTATTTAAGATTCTTTGTGAAGCGTATTAGCTCTTAAAGCCCATAAAGAATCATAGGTATCGCCGTTAGGTCAACTTTTTATGTTGAAAAATCTGTTTCATTATTTTTATAATAAATCTGTTATTTAGGTCAACGGTATTAAGTCACCTAGGTAGGCTATCAAAGTCATTTCAAAATACACTGATTAAAATGTTGGCTCAATCAAAGAACATGGATGGGTGTCATATGGATGGATACACCGTCGTTATTACCCGTTCATAAACACGTATGGTTGTGAAAGTTAAATATAGTGAATATCTTTTTTCTCATACGAAATTACATTTCTCTAAGAATAATTTAAGTACTTAAAGCATAAGTAATATATACACAACAAAAAGAAACATAACTCAACTGTACTTAAAAAAAAACAGAAAACAAATAGAAAATTAAAAACTAAATACCTATAAATAAAAGATGTCTTTCAATATATGTAGTTAGAGACATAATTTGCATATCTGACAACTATTTTTTATTTTTATTCTTTTACTTTTTTATTTTCAAGTGCTAATTGCTGCACTGAAGCTAAATTAAATATTCATAAAATTTTTATAAAATACAGTGAAAAATAAAATTAAACGCCCACCCGACCCAGCCAGGAATCGAACCTGGGTCTTCCGCAATCCGTGCGGCTGCACTGACCGCTATGCTACCGGGAAGGCTGACGTAAGCGCTGAATTTTGTCACTGCTATTTTAATGTTTTTTTTTTTGAGTGCTTTTTAGCGGCACTAGCGCCATCTATCCAAACGGTCGTTGCAACCTATGGCCATGCAGATTCATCTTTGCAGATGAAATACCACAAATTTGATGACACAACGCTATAGTAAATTTTACTTTTTTATTTTCAAGTGCTAATTGCTGCACTGAAGCTAAATTAAATATTCATAATTTTTTATAAAATACAGTGAAAAAATTTTTATTCTTTAATAAAGTCGTCTAAGTGAACCATTTAATTGTATTCTACGAATGCAGTTTATGTTCACATTTCCCTGTTGTGCAAAAATAAGTAGATAAGACATAGAAGACATCTAAAAACTACATTATTCTCTTCAATAATTTTCCCGTTGCGAAAATAAAACGTATATACATGTTTCACATTTGAAAACTTCTTTATTCGTATTCATAAATAAAGTTGTCTAAATAAACCACTTTAATTGTATTCTACGAATGCAGCGTGTGCTTGCATTGCACCCAATTGGCACCTTAAACAGATATAAACGTACCGACGGAAGTGTTTTCGTTTTAAAACCGTGTCTATTGCGAAGAGTAATGGGCGTTGAAAGCATTCGTTGTGGATAATATTGGCTGCATTTAAAATCTTTATTGGAATTTTGTATAAAATGGAGGTTCTAGCTGACACGCTGTACACATAACATTATTAGGGCCTTGCAGATAGTATAAGCACGGTATCAGGATGTTTCCGGAATGTGTCAGGAAGTCACTCATATCGCCCAGAATCGATTCTGGCCTTGTTCTAGAAACCACAAAAGCTCTAAACAAGCTAGGTAGACATAACAAGGTGCGATTAATCTGGGTCCCAGGCCATATGGGAATCCACGGTAACGAGATGGCGGATGCGCTTGCCAGGGAAGGCTCGGAGACCCAACTCATTGGTCCTGAGCCGTTCGTGGCACTTGCACCAAGTACCATTAACAAGGCCTTTAAAGATTACATCGAAAACAGGCACGGCATCGAATGGAAAGAGCAGCCGGGTATGAAACACTCCAAATCCTTCCTTGGCGAAAATTCCTTAGGACGGAGTAAGTTCATATGCGGAGGCGGTAGACGGCAGGCCCGACTAACCATCGGTGCCTTGCCAGGGCACTATGCCACAAAACAAATGCTTCATAAAATGCACCTTTCAACAAATAGTTTGTGTAGGGCGTGTGAAGAGGAAACGGAGTCGATGCAGCACCTACTGTGTGACTGCGACTCTCTGGCTAGGAAAAGAATGGGACTCCTGGGGTCGGCCTATCCGAAACCGGAGGACTTCAGGCTCTTCGCTCTTAAAGACGTTGCCAAACTTATGGCCTCTATCTTTACAGAGGAGGAAGAGTGAAAGGATGGGGTTGCACAAAAGATCCCGATGGGTCGAGGTGTTACTGCGAGAGGGAAACCTCGGCAGGCCCCACTAAGATTAGATAAGATAAGATAAGATCAGGATGTTTGGTAATAAATAAGTGTATATTCTCGAAACATAGCCATGCAACCAAGTATAATAAAAACACTGTGATAACATGCAAAATCATATTTACGTCGATTTACTTTTCCATAAGGTTGACTACCAAAAACAATGTATCAGCTTGAGCTAGGGTTGTCACTTTACAGTTTTACTTAGTAACAAAGAACCTCAATATCTCGGCCATGTGGTGCTTTTCAGTTATGTAAATAATGTTCTAGGGTTCTATGAACGGTACCCTATCTGCCATATTCGGGATTATACAGTTATTACCAAACAGCCTGTAGATATTCCTGTCATGTTAATTAATTGCTCTGTTTTGTAGCTACCGTTCGTTCTATGTTCCAATAGTCTGCCACAAACTTGTTTACTATTTTATGTAGTCTGTGCCGTCCATGTGCTGCCACGTGTTGTGACGTGTATTACTTAATTATTGTAAGCAATCGCCGCCATCTTTGTGATTTGGTAAAATAAAACATTACGCTAATTCCTAAAGTTAGACATCCGCGAAAAATGTCAAAATAAATTAGATTAGTGTTTGAATATGGTTTAAAATAAAGATTTTATCTAGGTTTAATTAAGCAGTTAACTGTTACTTTATTTAAATGAGAATTCTCAGCTTTATTTGTGGTTTAATTCATGAGCATAAAGCCATACTATTATAGTGTACGAAAATATACAACGTGTAACAAAAAGGTGTGGTCAAAATAAAAAGAGCCAAAGTGTATCCCATCTACAGGGTGATTTTGTCAACAGTCGACAAAATTTTAGAGGACATTGTAATCCTTATAAATAATGATAAAATACAAGTATATGCCTCAATGGAATAATATTTATAAAAATTATATATCGCAAATATAAACTGCAGCTGGCGTATTTTGCGCGCCGCTGTACCTAGCATAGGGTGCATAGAGTACAGTCTGTTACTACCTACAGTAAGCGAGCGCCCTGCCTCGTTCGCGACGCGAGCGCCTGGTGACGATTTTTACGTGTTTTATGAATTGAAATAACAACAACGCTTACATTCCTTGGTAATGAACATTATAGCATTATAGCACAATTTAAAGTTCAATTGACTTTAATTTTCTTAACACTTCCGTTTGTGATTTGACGACATCGAATGCACTCACGATTTTTTCTTTGAGGTGGTTTACAGTCGTTGCTTCAGTTTCATACACCCTTCTTTTAATTTCACCCCACAAATAAAAGTCAAGCGGCGTGAGATCGGGAGATCGAGCTGGCCAGCTGATCGGCCCACCGCGTCCTATCCAACGACCGTTGAACTCCTGATCCAAATATGCGCGGACATCGCGCTGGAAGTGTGCCGGAGCTCCGTCGTGCTGGAAATGCATATTTCGCCAATATGCCAGAGGTACGTCTTCCATCAGTCACGGTAGTTCTTCATTGATAAGACGAAGATAATGCTGACCGGTTAATCTTTCATCAATGAAGTACGGCCCGATAACACGATCGTTAATGATCCCCGCCCAAACGTTTACTCTAAAACGCACGTTAAAAGAGTCTCTTCGTGTTTTCTTTGGGTTCTGTCCACGACGACACCACCAGTGTTCATTATGAACATTGAACAGACCTACTCTTGTGAAGCTCGCTTCATCTGACCACAAAATGTTCAAATTAATGTTGTCTAATAGCCAATTACAAAACTCGCGCCTTGGACGATAATCGGCTAGTAACAGCTCCTGAACGGGCTGAAAATGGTAGGGGTGTTGATCTGACGCGTTTAGCAATTTCCACACGTATTATTGGCTCACGTGAAAACGGCGGGCAGCTTGTCTCGTACTGGCTTGTGGATTGTCTTGGAAGAATCGTCGTATCTGGCGGTATAAGTGAAGAGGATATACTGGCCTTCTGCCTCTAGCCTGTGCATGCGCAGGTACATTGAACTGGCCATGGGCAAGTAAATTTTGTGTAGATCTTAAAATTTTATCCAACGAGGGGACTGACGAATTAGGATGAATCCGCTGAAAACGCCTCTGGGTTTCCCGAAGGCTGTGCGTTTGTGAATATATGATAACCATATCATACAATTCACGGTTTGTGTACACCATGATTACATTAATTGCAATCCTATATCACGTAAACATTAATTGCAATATTATGTAAACACACACACTTAATTGCACTGATATGGCACGATTAGGTCACGATTTTCTTTACGGGTCACGGTCGGTCACGCACATACGTCACTACTGCTAGTCGGAAACTAACTAAGCGGGAAATCGGGAATTGGTAATATTTCGGGCGGGCGGCGGTCGTTCTTTGCGGCGCACGGGCACGGCATTTAGCATTTTGTATTGTTTACTTTAAAGTTTATTTTTCATTGTCTTTATTCGTAACGGCCATTTTCGGTGAATCTTTGTGATTTAGGCGGCGCGTTATGGTGTTTACTTTAAAGTTCATTTTTCAATTATATTTTTCAAAGCGGTCTCTTTGAGCGGCTCGGCGGCATGCTTAGTGTAGTGTAGGCTACTAAGCTAGCTAGGTAGGCTGAAGGTAAATAACTACTCTTTTCACAGTGTGTGTTTGTAAACAAAAGTGTTTGTTGAATTTTATTTAATATATTTTAGCTTGTGCTTAACATTTTATTTTATTGGTTTTATATTTTTAATATGATTGTTTATTGATATAGAAAACAAAAAAGGTGAAAAAAATTTTTTTTTTTTCGACAGCTCCGTTTTCTTTTTTTCCTTTGCAAAAGTAATGTATATCAGCAATAGAATCTCCCCTAAAAATTTGTCGATTGTTGTCGAAGTCATCCTGTAGAAGTTGTATGTGTTGTTATTAAGACATAATTATTAACTTTAATTGTCATGCAACGGTTAATGAATTATTTATTATATTATTTATTATTTAACCGCCTCTGTGGTCTAGTGGGTAAGACCACCGGTTTAGACCCAGTGGTCCCGGGTTCGATTCCCAGCGGGGGGTACATGTTTGTGTACTCGGTTCGGTTGGTGGTAGGGCTTGTTTGTCCGCCTGGCTAGCTACCACCGTCTTATCTAAATATGTCGCCATAACATCAATGTTTGTAGCATTGTTGTGTTCCGACAGCTAGAGATAAGATAGCCAGTACCTCACTAGTTGAGGATCCCGGGTGAAGTGCGCTTCCATCATTGGCCTTATCGTCACTTAACATCAGGTGAGATCAAGGCACTGTGCTTACCCGAAATATTAAAAAAAAAAAAAAAAAAAATTATATTTGTGAAGTGATGCGCTTCAGGCGCGCATAAGTAAGCAGCAATGATCATACATGTTAGTTCTACACAGAGGTTACTAAACCACTAGGGCTGAGACTTGTTTATTTTGATATGACGTCACAATAGAAATAACAAAAAAAATGCATAACACATTAAAGTTAATAATAATGACTTAGTAACTCTGTATACAAGGTCTAGATCGGGTACACTTTGGATGTTTTCATTATGACCACACCTTTCTTGTATAATGAACACGTTGCATATTGTAAAGTAATACCGAAAAATTAGGTAATATTCTTAAGTTCGTTATCGCATAGTTTCCCTTTGTATTATTGGCAGATTGTAACAAAACTAACTTTAAATTTTTTTTATACGGAGCGATATGATTAAAACCCTTCTTGTCACGTTCTACCTCCTAATAGCACCTTACTTAATTTTCATTACATGCTACAAGTTATAATACTGATGGCGCTGCATTGCTGCAATACAAAAAATAAAATAAAAAGTGTTATGAGAGGACAGGTATAATCAAGTAAGAAGTCTGATTTCCCAATAAGAACGCTTTAACCTTTAGAATGCCGGAATACCAGACACAATAAAATTGTAATTGTTTGGCACGTGGATCCACGTTCCGGCATACCAAAGGTTAAACGAGATCCGGTTAATTATGAAATAACTCCATTCTGAACCTCGTTGTTCCCAGAAGTTAAACGCAAAAAAGGTTTACATACAGTTAGTAGAAAAAAAGTTTCATTTGAACTGACCTCCTTTTGGCCGCTTATCGCCTTACACTTGCAGCGCGTAGGCCTGTGGTCTCCAGAGGTTTTGTTAAGTTATAAATTGTGCACCACTCGGGGTGTAATCTACCGACTGGCAGCTAAGCAAGTTTGCACCTTACCTGCAACGATAATTCAGTTATATTCCAACACACGCCGAAGCCGCTAGAAATTTCAGAGTACACTTAAAATTCGATTATCTCACCGAAGTGGGTAATTGTTTTAACACCTCGAAGATGCGGTTATGTATTGCTTTTAGATATTAATATAGCCTTCTGACGAATACGTAACGGTCTCTCTGAACTGCATACCTACACTAACATTGGCACTTGAAGTTGTTATTAACTTAATGCGGCTTAATACGGTATAAGTACATAGGGTAGTGTCACCAGGCTTCGATAGGAACCAGTGATCAATTTACAAAAACACAATGTTGAAATAAAAACAAAAACAACAAAATTTGCGTTAAAATTATATAAACAAAACAAAAACATCAGTGATCAATTTTTTTTCCTTTAATCAGTAAAAATTGGGGTCAGCAACTGACGATTTTAGTCTAGCAACAATTGAATAAAGGCCGCTTCCCGGCTATCATCGAGTTACAAATTATCTTGTTATTTGACGACCTCCGTAGCCGAGTGGCTTGCATGTCGGACTTTGGGCGGCGCTAACTCTGAGGTCCCGGGTTCGATTACCGGTCGAGTCAATGTCGAAAACGAACTTTTCGATATTGTGACCGGTCTGGGTGGTTGTGGTACCGTCGTTGTTTCCGATTTCCATAAAACGAGTGCTTTAGCTACTTACCTTTGGATGAGAACAATATAAATGATGTTGTATAATATTAATTTTTATTAAATAATAATAAAAAATTAAAAAATTATGAGATAAAATCTTACTAGAAAAAACCAACCAGTCTCAGGAAGCTCGAGTGGGAATCTAACCCACGACCTTCGGATGACCGGTCCAATGCTCTGACCGCTAAGCTACCGAGACTCCAGAAGACTCGTTGAACTCTTATAGTACTTTGTGATTTACTCTGCAAGTCAGCGGTATTACGTCACTGTGAAGTTACCCTCACAAGCCTTAGCATTAAACCAACTCACAGGCGAAAGAACACTTTTGCAATTTTATCTTAAAACTATACAGGTTGACTTTATCACTGTCCAAAGCTTCTGAGATGACTCCCGTAATACAAAAGAACAATCTTACTATTGGACCAACTCCCTAACTCGAAAATAAAATTCAGCTGTTCTATACATTTTGGTCGAATTAATAATGATGTTTTTTAACCGCTCAACTGTTAATAACGTATAACAATGGTTAAATCAATTGTTAGCGACCAGTGACCGGTCGTTCGACGCTGGAGGGTTATGGAACAGCTGAGTTTTATTTTCGAGTTAGGGAGTTGGTCCAATAGTAAAAGTTGTTCGTTTGTAGCACGGAAGTCATATCAGAAGGTTTGGACGGTGATAAAAAAGTAATTCTGTATATGGTATTGTAAATGTAAAATTCATAATAATAAAATATCTATGTTATTTTTTGGAGATAAAAGTTGTGTCGAAGAAACATTGGTGTCATTACCCTATCTACGCTGGGAAATAGAAACTGCTGCAACCTTATGACGCGTGTTGCCGACCCAACCGCTTCAGATCTAATGCCTGTAAGCCAAGTAATTTTAATAGATCTTGTCACTCTTAAGCCGGATAACGACAGTGCAAAACTATGCTCCTTGGCAGCAGAAACAAGCACCAGGTCGCCATCCAGATTTAAACAGAATCTTAACTGACAAAATTGTTATAAACTAACTTACTCGTTGTCATTCTTAAGCCGACAAATAATAATCGTAGTTGACCGTTAAGCCAATTACGATTATTACTCATAATGCAAAGGAAAGTTGTACCCAATATTCTAAATCAGAACTCCTCACTCATACACAACCACTTGAAGGTTACTCGACACTCAAAGCTGACACAAAGCTACGGCTTGCGTAGGACGATTTGAACCGGCACAGGCGCTTTGTCGACCTGAAGTAGACAAGCGGGCTCTCACACTCTTAAATCTTTGAGCGCAGCGGAGTTGCTTGAGGCACGCTTTTACGCTGCACTGGTGTTGGCAATAGCTAAAGTTGAGAGCGCTGTCATGAGCGGAGCGGACGGGGAAGTGAAAATACGTTATAAAGTCAATAGCTAGCAAAAAATACACAAACATTGACCTCATTGAAACAAAAAGCAAAACAAACCAAGTCCAAAAAACTATTACAAGAACTATAGACAAATAGGTTGCCATTAAGATAGTATACATTACATAGATTCTGGTTATAATCTGCCTCAATGTTAACCGCACTATGACTTGTACAACGATTTGAACCGGCACAGTGCTTTGTCGGCCTGAAGAAGACAAGCGGGCTCTCATACTGTTAAATATTGAAGCGCAGTTGCTTGAAGCACGCTTTTACGTTACGCTGCACTGGGTGCCAAGTGCGAGTTTCATTCACCTTTCGATCACGTTAGCGAAAACGAGAATTTGTATGGCAAAATGTTAGCTCTTGTCGTATGCCACCAGGAGGCGCTGCTTCAATGCCATACTAATTTTCGTTTAACGTAATCGAATGAATACGGATAGTAAACAAAACTGACGCTAGGCACCCTGGTGTCAGCATTAGTTACGGGTGAGCGCTGTCATGAGCGGAGTAAAGAGCCACCAATATTTCGAACCATATATTTCTGCTATACTATTTTATCTTCCTAATACTACCAGATTACTGCCCAGGAACCGCCTAAGTTGTGTCTTAATACCTATTGTTTCAGCAAGCGTCAATGGAAAGCGATAGCTGCTTTTTAGCACCGTGGCAAAAAGCTCAGTTACCGGCGCTGTATCGTAAATAATAAGAAAAATATAATTAGAAAAAAAAACGAAGATGTAGATAACTGACTGATAGATGGTATTCTAATTTGTTTCAGTGATAAGACTTTTATAGGTCTCAATCTCAAAGGTCCTGGGTTCCATGGACCGGATATATTGTTCTTGGTTTAGATGAAGGCAGGATTTGAAGAATAACCCTGAATTACTTTTCTGTGTATTTTGTTTTTTATAATCCTTGATTTTTAATTCTATTTTTTTTATCAAAATCGCTTCCTCGTCAGTACTATGGTCTGCACGTTACGGCCTTATGCATAGCAGAGTGTTGGCTTCGTTTCGGAATGAAACGGGTCCATTCAGCCTGTAAGCGCGCCTCTGAACATTCAGTTGCGGCGGTGCACCCCTATAAGTCCCACCCGGGGCTTGGACTAGTTAAACTGTGTTTTGATACTGTACATACCACAAGGCTTAATGGAGAGAAGCTAGCTGGCTTTGAGGTTAGAGGAAAAAATATAGTTTTTACAGTAAACAAACAACAGCTACAATTGGGTAGTTGACAACAACAACAATTAATTCCAGAACAATAAACGTATAAACGAAATCACGTAACAGTTCTTTAAAACATTAACCATTTTTTTATTTAACCTAAGCATGAATTTCTGTAACCTAAAAAGTTATAAATAAACACTCAATTGACGGAAAGAAATAGTGACGTCACAGTTTGCTAATCCCATACAATTTCTATTAAAAATAATTGTTTTGACAGTTGTTAAAAAGTTTCTATATTGACTAACCAGTCAACTACCCAATTAAGCTTTTATGGAAGTCACAACGCCATATTATTGCATATTATCGCATTGGGGTAAAAAAAAACATGTAATGTGAGTTGTAAGTTTTTGTAAATATATAATCTCTAATATATAAAATCTCGTGTCACGGTGTACGTTATTGAACTCCTCTGAAACGGCTCGACCGATTTACGTGAATCTTAACGTGCATATCGGCTAGGGTGGAGAATTGGACAACATCTATTTTTCATCCCCCTAAATGTTAAGGGTGGTCCACCCCTAAATTTTTTTTAGATTTTTGAAATTTTTCCAATACAAAATGATTTGTGTGTAGTGTTGTCATGGAAACTGTTAAAGCGGTACGAAGTCCGCCGGTCAGCTAGTATATATATATATATTTATCAGTTCGTAAGTTCATGGGAGCGATAGGGGCCCGGAAACTCAAAAAACTGGCAAGAAACTCAGCAAGGGCATTTACGCTTACTCCCTTTACAGCGTCAAAATATCTCTTTGGCACAGCAAGAGGGAAATTTTTCGTTATAGCGCCACTTGCGACTCAGGTCACAGAAGAAAGAACCTACGCACGGAGTGACAGAGCCCTACTCAGGTACTTTTTTTCTTTTTTTTTTGAGAGAGATTGCTGATTGCCTCAGACGGCATTTTCAGCTTCACCGGGCTTGTTTGGAGGCGGCGAGGAACGTAAAGGGTCCTTCAAGCCGTGTGAAACGAATCACCTTCGGAGGTTTTCTAGAGGGGACGTCATCGCGCACTAGTGCGCGTCCCCGTGCCCTACTAGATTCTCCGAAGAGTTCGGATCGGATCGGGGAGCGGAGCAACCCGAGGGCGCCTCTTAAGGCTCGGACCTCGGCTCGGACCTCGGCTCGGGTTGACCGAGCCGTGGAGGAGAAGAGAAGCACCCAGGTACATGTCTGTACCTGGTGTAGAGCGAGTGTGAACCGGTTCTCCGTACCCTTGTTCTACGAGTACGGTGTCTTGGGCCTAAACTGGTGTGCATGTTTAGTGTATTCTGTAAATGTGTAGTGGCATTTAGAGGATCGGGCGGGGGGGCGTTCGCAACTGTTATGGGATCGTCGGGGTACTCAGGTACAATCAGCTACTTTTCTCTTTAATACCACGGTATCCACATTACAGCTTTATGCGTAACGGAGTTGCTTTGTTACTGAATAAAACAGAAAATGAGAATATATCAAATAATGAACAATGAATTCAGCCTGTAAGGTGGCCCAGATCAGCGCGGTCTTGATCAGCGAAGTCGGAGCGCGCTTTACTCAGAATCCTCAAACACCAAGGGACTAGATTCTTATCACTAACTACCGCCTTTGTTTTCTAGTGGTTAATACCACCGGTCTATAACCCAGAGGTATTGGGTTTGATTCCCAGATACATGTTTGTGACTCGGTTTGATTGGTAGTAGGGCTTGTTTGTAAGTCGGCTAGCTACCACCTATGTCAGGCATTGTTGTGTAGCGGATTGGGATAGGATAGCCAATGCCCCTGTAGTTGAGGATTCCAGGTGAAGTGCGCTACCTACTTCGGCCTTATCATCACTTAACATTAGGTGAGATGAAGACCAAGTGCTCACCCGTGAGAAATATTTTTTTTTTATCGGAAACATAATAATGCTAGCTAGTGTAAATGAAACAATCGACAAGCGTTAATTCATAGTTTTGATGACAACTGCATGTCTCAAACTTTACGATTCCGATAAAAGTTTGTGCTAGGCCTACATTTACAGTTTTTACACGACTGCCAAAAAGAGGAGTTATGTTTTCAGGGTTCATGTATCTATGTAAGGATCGTAGCAAGTGGAAAGAAGTGGTCTCTGCCTACCCCTACGGGAAAGAGGCGTGATTATATGTATGTATGTATGTATCTATGTGATGTTTCTTTAGTCCACCATAACTTCTAAACGCCTAAACTGATTTAGATATATGAGGTACCGTTACAATCCTTGCATCGTTCCGACTAACATAGGCTAGTAAAAATTTGGAAATTCAACCCCTATGTGGATTTTACCCAGGGGATGAAATTTTGTATGATGAAAATTCGTCATTATCGGAGTTAGTAGAGACTAGAACTTGATGTTTAGCATGATATCTGTAGACGTTAATTTTTGTATCTTGTATAATAAATGCTTGCAAATTAAATTACCTAGCATGACATATTTTATTAAAATTATTCTTATCACTAAAAGGTATAAAATAAAAATAAATAATTAAAAAAATTAAAAAACACGACTGCCATGACAAAAAAGGCAAAAAAAAATAACTAAAAGGCAAAAAATTAAGATGTCATGCATTTATTTATCTGTATTGTAACTGATATTTTCATAAGAAAGTATTCCGCAAAGTCGGGAGAGCCCCCGACTGCAATGAAAATATCAGTCACAATAGAGGTAAATAAATACATGACATCTTGTTTTACGCCTTTTAGTTCTTTTTTTTTTGTTGAAAGTATTCGCCATCTTGTACCGCGCTTTACTCCGTTCAGCATCTAGGTCACTGAGAAAAAGTGGCGTCTATTATTTCCAATAAATGCACCGTTTTCCCACGAACAAAACCGGTCAGCGATTACAGTGGAATACTTTAACAATACTCATATTGAGGTATTGTGCGCGGATTTGAACAGAGCGCTTTTGAAAGCGTGCATTATTAATTTTTTTGAAGTAACTTTTGCTGAATATGTGAAATGGTACGGAAGCTGGTAGTGATTTTTACAGAAATATTTTTGCCTTTTTAATATTGGAGCATGTGGTATACAGGCTGCATGGGAGTTAGCACACTCATTCAATAATAAAAGATTTGGTTCAAATGGTTTTTTATTCTAAAATAATACCTACTGACATGACACTGATAGGTACGAATGAATTTCTTGGACGTACTAACACCACTGGACCAGCACAAGGATGCCCTTAAATACTTACATAGCTATAAGTTTTATTTAATAACAATAATTGTTTATATTGGTATGTAAATGTTAGTTTGTAAGATATATATTTATGGGCCTGTTTGTAAAAACTTTGTTGGCTGAAAATAAATAAATTTATTTATTTATTACCTCGCCAGACCGAAAAATATCGTTGATCCATTGTTACGATATCTACTAAAATAAAAACAAGCGTATAACACACTCGACAACTATATTACGTAATTTTCGTACTTATCATTGGTATCGGCATACCTGCTAAAGACACTCGACGTTTCGGTCGAGTTGCACCGATCTTAGTATTAGGCTGACTGATCGTGGCGAGAGTAAGTGACAAACCCTGTTAAATATTTTAATTATAATGCAACGCAAACTATTAGGTTTGTTTTAGGCCGTTATTTTGTCACTCAGGCCAACCCAGTTGCATATAGCCACCGTAAATATTGAATGAACATCTTACCTCGCGTAGCAGCTGCGTCCAGCCGGCTCCCATTCGAACCGTCGTCCGTCGGTCGCCACACTTACTTAACTTATCGTAATTTCCCTTTGAGATGAAGAAAAGGTGCATGCTGTATTCCCTCTTTGCTTACAAACATCTAAGTGACCAATAAACTGTGTTGGGGGCGATCTTGGAATATCACCCAGTGATGTCGAAATAAAAGTTACATGAAATACACAAGGAAATATAATAAAAGTCAAAAATAAGTTACCAGTAGTCCTTGAAGGCCCACAAGAAAACCAAATCAAATTTCTATCACATTACAAAACTTCATCCAGTGATTTATGAATAAATAATTACACATAATTGTTTCTCTGGGGGGGTTTGTAAATAAATCTTTTATTATTACAGAGACACGCTATTACATCTTTATTTCAATTCTCCAAAAGAGACTAAGGAGTATTTGTAATTGATATCATAGCGTGATGACTAATGATGACTAAGCGCCTTGTGCGAGTGTTGTTTAGCATGCGATGCATTCGTAAACCAAAGCGAAATATATGTGTTGCAAAATTGTAGCCAACTCGACTGTATGACAAATTCAAATTGTATGACAGTGAATCATAATTTATAATCTATGTTGAACAACCGTCCAATCACGTCGTTTTTCTTTTAATGTAAGTAAATTATTTAATTTCAGTGTGAATAATGCCTTACCATGACAGATAGACGGTCGAGTTGATTGCTAGATATCATGGATGGTTCAACCCCCATAGCTCCGTTAGTATCTATTCTGACCTAATACAAGCGTAAGTATTAGCTTTCCGATTGGGTTAACAGGAATGTTAATAAAATGTTTTTAATTTGTTTATATAATTTTAACGCAAATTTTGTTGCGAAACAAATTACAAAAACACAATGTTGAAAAAATTTCCACGAGCAGGATTTCTTAACTGATCTTTAGTATTTGTAAAAATATTATGTTCAGATGTTAATTACGGTAGTTATTGACATTGAATTAGCGCCTTCGGCTTTCAAAGTAAAAAAGTAAATAGTGTTGAATAATTTCGGCGGGCTGGTTAGAAACACGATAGCTCAATTGGAAGAGCATCTGACCCGGTATGTCAGAAGGGTGCAGGTTCAAATCCTGCTCGTGGAAATTTTTTCAACATTGTGTTTTAGGAATGTTAATGTCATTAATGTCTTTATAAATGGCAAATTCCTAATATAGTAAACAGCATATCAGTATCCCATTGCTGGGCAAAGGCTTCCAACATTGAAATCAAGTCATCACTAAAATTTATGGGCAAAAGCTTAATCACCGCGCTTGCCAAACGCGTGTCGGTGATCACAAACTCGGGCTATGCATCGAAAAATCTGAAAGCACATTTTGCACGATCTAAAAATAATTTTACAATTCAAGCTCTCGATAGTTTATGTGGCATTGTTACTTTCTTATAACCTTTATTAATAAATATATCATTCCAATGCTTTTACAATTTTGTACTAAATAATTGGTTCACAGTTATTTATCGACAGTTTACTTGAACGGGCAGCGTGTCGCGGATTTATTTTTCGTTTTTGTTTTTTTTTGTCTTGGGAGTACCCAAGGAGTAAATAAATAAATACACTATCTCGGCTTTATATCGAAAGCGAGTGGTTAATTAACTTAATATTTAGTTTTGTAATATTTTGTTTTTTGTTTGTTTGTTTTGACAAATTTACTGGCTAGTATAAAAAACAATCTAAATAATAAAATACACTCTTTTGTATTTGTAAATAAAGAAAATCTTTTATTAGTTTAATAAAGAAGTATGCAAGTTCGTAAAGAGCTTTTGTTTTACACCCAAGCGTACCAAATCTCTAACCAATAGTAGGGTTGCCAACGGTTGTAGTCATACACATCACACATAAATGGCGTCAGTTCATCAAAAACTGTAGTACGGCTCATGGATATAGAAATGATGTTTGTTGTGCGTGTCTGTTGTACTTTGAAATCTCTTTAAGTATAATGTACTAACTAATAATAAGGCTAAGTAAATTAATTTATTATTAAATATAACATTACATACAAAATAAATAAAAAATAATGATAAACGGATGGAGTACAGACTTAAATTGTTATTTTGCTCGAAATTTGTTAAGCAGTTTATCAAAAGTTGGAGAACTTAAAATTAAGTTACATAAATATGTAAGAATAAATAAGTAGTAAATTAAATAGTCTGTGACTGTCTCACTGCTGGCCAAAGGCCTTCATCATTGAAATCAAGTCATCACTATAATTGATGGGTATATGTTTAATCACCACGCTTGCCAAATGCGGGTTGGTGATCACAAACCCGCATTTGGAATGCATCGAAATACATTATGCCCGACCTGGAAATTGTACCCGGTACCTTCGCGTATCGGGCCGAGTGCTTTGTCACTCGGCCACCGAAGAGACATGTAAGAATGAAAAAAAAAGTAATGATATTAATTATAATAATAGTAATAATAATGTTTTATTTTGTCCTAAATTACGTTGTTTATTTTTTTTTTAGTTAGTCCTCAAAGGTAGTATTGTAAATATCGAATAATGTTATTCCTAATTGTAATTTATATATTATAGAAATATAAATTGTATACAGTTTGCACTATCGACAACCCTACGCAGCACTAGCAGAGGACGTAGAATAAATTAATTTTACTTTGCAGTGCGCGGGGCTTTAGCACAATGCGGGTCTTCAGATGTGAGAGGACAGTTGGCTCAGCGGACTCTAATATCATACCATTCGTCTTAGGTCCTGCTCTAGACTGTAATGGAATGAATACAGATTTTGTCCTTAGTTTTTCACATTTAAATGAACGAGCTTATGCACTTACACTGTAGTCTACTGATCTAATAGTGTGACTCTGCCATTGGTTTTCTGATGTAGAATTGCATATCTACTCTTGTTTTGTTACCTACTGTTGATTCACGTAAGAAAATAAAATAAAAATAAAATAAATAAAATAGTGACAAACAAAGCGGTCACGCTTTTTTGTAAATACAAATAATTTATATACAAACAAAGACAATTACAAGATTAAAATTAAACTTATAAAAAACAATAAACTATAACTACTACTTAAATAAAAAAATTGCCCCAAATCATCCCCATCAGGTAGAGTGCCCAGTAAGCTAGCAGCATTGCCACGTTAGATAGCAATGCTTATATGCTGGCTCAAGTAGCTGCTAGCTCGTCCCGGGTGGTTTCTATTAATTTTATAGAAATATCTTTAAAAAGTTTTTGAGCTCCCGGGCCCCATAGACCTATTGTCTCTACCCCAGACGGCTCAAATATGAGATCCCCAGTTAGATTCTCATACTTTTGCCGTTTGAGGTTCTCTGCATGATTTGCAGCCGCGCCAGCGCTAACAGAAGTGCTTGGAATATGTCCCACATTCCGTGTGCAAGCGTGTCGACACAAGTTGCATCCCATACCAGAGCCCGTCCCACCCTCCAAGGAACTAGGGTCATGCCGTCCGGTCTTTTGCCGTCATCATGTGCCAGACCGGAGGGTTCGAGTACCGCTGGTACTCCAGCGGTGACAAGAACCCGTCGAATGATGTCATTCAGGTTATGATGACGAGCAAAACTACCAACATTTTTAGCACAGGACAGCCCGTGGTGACCGAGGCTGCCCACGGGCGCGCCTCAACGACATGATGAGGGACGATACAGGGGGCACCAAGACGCAAGGCAATGGCAAGGCAATGGCAAGGCGAAAAGTACTGCGGTCCAGCAGAGTACCCGTATTTGGAGAGGGTAACGCCTGCAATTAAAGACTTGACTCCCTTTTTGCCCTACAGCTAAGAGGCGGGCGCACTCTGCAGGGCTAGAAGACGTGGTGATAAGGTTATTACGCAACAGTCCACAGAGAGGCTCGTCCCAAAGCCTTTGGAAGGAGGGTGTTTGTGGAATATTCGGAATTCGGGCAAGCTGCACTCCAGGCGGCCTTGGCTTCGTCCAAGAGAGAAACCAGAGGGGAACACAATGTGTGTTCCATTACTTTGTTGATTAGTGGTTGAGTAGCATGGACCGAAGACAAGAACGACGGAAGGGATACTTCAGTAGTTTTACGGATACCCAAGCCACCGGACCTAATAGGTAGTGTTGCTTGGGTCCAAGAGCGGTCACTAAAGTTGATGTTCAAAATGTGTATAAGCGTATGTTTTATGGTGCCATCTAAACTGTTGAGAAGGTCCGGAAATTTCCAGAGCTGACAACACCGCGGTCTTCCGTTCCACTAGATCAAGGAAGGGATGACGAGCGTGTGCACCTGCGTTTGCGCGTACGTTTATGCACCTAAATATTATTATGTCCTGCGCATTTGACCTGCTTCCTTCATATATACGAGTTATAATAGCCACATATATTTTAAAATTATGTAGGTCATGTGTATTAGGTGTTATCTGAACAAGCCAGACTAGCCACGTATACTTTAAAATTATGTAAATTAATAATAGGTCGATATATTATATGTATTATGTTGGATGGAGCCTTAATTAGTAAGGGACTGTTTCTTGCTACCTATGCTACCCGAGATGTTTTTATGAATATATAAAGGAACAACAAACAGTGACACTTAATTGTTATTTAGGCAAATTCCCAAATTAATTTATGCTGAAAGTGTTATCAACCCCTTTGTCCAAGGATTAGTCAAATTAATTGGAAGTGGGGCAGCTATGAGAGTAGGTACATGCAAGACGGATTGTTATCCTGAAATTTGACTATGAGATATAATTAGTTAGTTAGGCTTATAAACGGGTGTAGTTTTTTTGTCTTACTTGGTCTTCCATATGTAAAGAGATGATAAGGCCGGAGGCGCATTACACCCGGAATCCTCAACTACTAGGCACTGACTATCTTATCTCAAGCTGCCAGAATACAACATTGCCACAAACAAGGTTACAAATAAAAACCTCTTTTCAAAAAAGTAATTTTAGTTTGAGGAAAAGTAGTAAAATATACATGTTTCAATCTAGCTACCAAAGAGTGAAAAACGGCATCCCACAGGGGAGTATTTTAGGCCCTATCCTGTTCATTCTATACATAAATGACATAACTGAAATAACTAATCACAAATGTATTCTAGACGCCGATGACATAACGATTATTGTGACGACTAAAAAGGCATATAATTCTATAATCAATCATGAAACTAATATTATTAGTAACACCACGGACCGAATTATTCAATGGCTAGATATGAATAAATTAAAAATGAACAAAGAAAATGCAATATTTATACAATTTAATCACTCTAAACATAATAAATATAATTTTAAATTAAACGTGGACAAGATCAGACAAGAACCCCAGACAAAGTTCTTATAGGTGTCACCATAAGCCAGACCCTTGTTGGTTGGTATCACAGAACAGTGGTGGGATAAACAGAAAACGTATGCCAAAGGATACAAAAATTTTCGTACGCTCTTCGTCAGGTTAAAAATATTACCAATAAAAATACCGCTATAATTACTCACCGAGCTTATATAGAAACTGTGTTACGTTATGGTATAGTACTGTGGGGCAATGATACAGACTGGAACAGAGCTTTTATCGCGCAAAAAAATGCATTCGAGCAATTGCGGGAAATCGACCAGATGAATCATGTGAACCTATTTTTAAAGATCTTGGTTTACTGCCATTTCCGTGTTTTATATACGAAATTTGTAATTTTGTTAACAATACAAGCATTTGTTCAAGAAGTCTTGTGAGGCACAAAACTCACGCTCACGTAGGGATTCTTACAGACTAGTTTTAAGTGACACACCGCAATCTACTAAATACGGGGAAAGCTGCCTCGCTATGTGTGTACGGATTTACAATAATTTTTCGAAAGTCCTTAAAGATTTAAATAAGTCTTTATTTAAAAATAAATTTTGTAAATTGCTCAATTTAAACAATTTTTTTATCCTGAAACGGTTCTTTGATAAGTAAGGTAACCAAATGGTACTGTTATTTAATTTGTTTTTGTTTCTGTGATTTCTCAATTTTATTGTCATAGTATTATATATTTGTTATTGAACATCTCCACCATACAACATGTAAACCATGTTTTATGCAAATAAATATTCTTATTCTTATTTATTTTTTAGTTCATAAGAGGTGGACGAGTTAGGAATATGGACGAGTTGGGAAGTGGACAAGATAGGAATTGTAAGGGGAAGAGTTAGAAAAGTGGACGAGTTGGGAATATGGACGACTTGGGAAAGTCGTCCATATTCCTGAAGGATCAGTTAACTTTCATCTTTGATGCGCGTGATAAGTTATACCTATATTATAGAAACTTTAAAAATTGCATTGCTTCTTTGCTTCTTCCTTTAACTCGTTCCATTTCAAAGATATATCTCTCGGTTTCCAGCACCAGGTACTAAGGCGATAACATATATCGCTGATTCAAATCCACAGGTCCTGTATAGGATAGTGATCTCCAATTTAACTTTACCGATTCGCAACTTTTACACAATACAAATGCAACGATGCTCGCACCGACAACTTTTCCAATATATTCCCGTTCAAACAGCACATGCACCAAACAAGGAGACTGCAGAAGGTAAGAATAGAATAGAATAGAATAGAAAAAAAATACAAAGATGCCTATAAAATTGATACATTACATACTAATCCGATCCGAACCCCTCGGAGAATCTAGTAAGGAACGGGGTCACGAACTAGTGCGTGATGCCATTCTCTCTAGAAAACTTCTGACGGTGCTTCGTTTCACGCGAACCCTTTAACTTTCTCGCCGCCCCCAAAAAAGTCCAATGTCGCCGAAAATGCCGTATGAGGCAATCAGCAAACTATCTCTAAAAAAAAGTTTCCTAAATGCCTCGGCCGAGCAATACACATAATGCGTGACATAGACAACCTCTCCCCCCGCCCGATCCTCTAAATGCCACTACACATTTACAGAATACACTAAACATGCACACCAGTTTAGGCCCAAGACACCGTACTCGTAGAACAAGGGTACGACGAACCGGTTCACACGCGCTCTATGCCAGGTACAGACATGTACCTGGGCGCTTCTCTCCACCACCACGACCCGGTCAACCCGAGCCGAGCTCCGAGCCTTTAGAGGCGCCCTCGGATTGTTCCGCTCCCGATCCGATCCGAACCCTGCGGAGAATCTAGTGGGGCATGGGGACACGCACTAGTGCGTGATGCCGTTCCCTCTAGAAATCCTCTTACTCGGAGTCTCGAAACAACTGCGCTCTGACTGTTGCGAGCTGCGAGATTACGTGGGTATTTGTGCGTTGCTCGAGCGCGACCTGTATGGAGCTTACCTTCTAAAGACTCATTATTTTGTGGCACAGGCGAGGACTTCAGAAATAGTTGAGCGCGCGGGACTTGGCCAAACAAAGTGTTGGCTTAAGATACGCTAAATCAGACTCATAAATAAGATGCCCGTGAGTGCGATAAAACATCTTTTGCTGTATTAGATTACTTGCTTGCGTTTGTAGGTACATAAGTTAGCATTGTTACTGTCTGTATCGCTAGTTTTCTTTTCTCATTCAAATGTGTCTGATGGGTTTGTAGAAAAAGTTGCTTTGAATATGTTTCGCGTTGTCAATTGAATTGAATTTCTCCTACGTCATGAGTTGGTGACAGTTATTCACGAATCGACAGAAGCAAATTGGCAGTTCTAACTTTAAAACATATGACATCGTTGCCTATATTTTTAACAAAACTTCCTATTATATATTCCTATCTTCAGGAGCATTATCATGAGGTCGCTCGGCACGCGAAAGGACGCGTGTACCTACCTAAACGCCGCGTCTCGCTTTCACAACTGCAATGGTATGGCCCCAGGCCTATCATCGCAAATGAGGAGATTGGGGCACTGACCTATTGAGGGTTGATGGGTTCTAATAGATATAGCTCACTAGATATGTCACAAAAAGAGTACCTACGTTTGTATAATATTCCCCGCAATCCTTTTTTTTTATACTGAGCCATACAACGAGCATAGGTCAACTCGTCTGTTGGAATACCACGACACAAAAGGCTCCGGAGCCCCAGTTCTTATAATTCAATGCGCTTTAATGTTACTGGATATAGTTCTAGATTGAACCGCAATGCAAAGCAATGCTGATTGGCTCCAGTGTGGGCTTATCCAGTCAGATACCGGTGAGAATCCTTCCACCGTGTATTTAAAAATGTCTATGAACGAACAACGGAAGATGTTACATTTGAAATTCCCTGCTTCATACATACTTAAATGCATTCGAGAGCTTTAAACAACTTAAAACCGTTTAGGTCCATGTATTCATCACGGCTTCCATCGCAATGAGTAGGTAAGTCCCTAAAAGCATCAAATTCGATTCCCGGCGGTGCCCGTGTGGAGTGCATAATAAACACACCCCGGATTGAACGTCATTGTCCCCGGGAGTTTGCATACCGGGAGCGTCTCGGATATTCCCGGGCGGAGGTGCGTTAGGAAGCTTTATATACATATATATATATATATATGTATATATATATATATATATAATAATAATATATATATATATACTTTATATACATATATATATATATTATATACATATATATATATATCATATTATTGTTATTTTTGTGCAGGCCGCGTTTACTCACAGAGTAGGAGTTTGCTGTAGTTATAATACTATGCTTTATAAAGGACTGTGAACGATTTGTTTACCCTTTATTTGGGACAGCTAACAACAACGCGATTTTAAGTAGGTATTCGAATAAGTACGGACAATTGTTTTTGTATACTTAAATTTATGATAACTGAGCTTGCTTATGCGCGCCTAACGCGCATGACATCGCTTATATAAATATTAATTCCGTCATCGTTCCGTGATCATGGCGCATGCAACTGTGCCGAAATGTCGGACACTCACATTTAATATAATAAACAAGACCACCGGTTTAGACCCAGAGGTCCCGGGTTCGATTCCCAGCGGGGGTACATGTTTGTGTACTCGGTTTGGTTGGTGGTAGGGCTTGTTTGCCCGCCTGGCTAGCTACCACCATCTTATCTAAAAATGTCGCCATAACATCAATGTTGGTAGCATTGTTGTGTTCCGGCAGCTAGAGATAAGATAGCCAGTACCTCACTAGTTGAGGATCCCGGGTGAAGTGCGCTTCCATCATTGGCCTTATCATCACTTAACATCAGGTGAGATCAAGGAACTGTGCTTACCCGTTAAAAAAAAATAAAAAAAGTTAATAATTACTCTACATGCATAACAAATTCAAGTTAATCATTTTATTTATGTAACTCTACATCTCTACATACAAGTTCTAGATCGGATACACTTCGAGTCTTTGAAGTATGACCACATTTGTGGGATACACGTTCAATGTGGATATAGAAAATTAGTCGAACATAAAATTTTCAAGTGTAATGAAAATACATTACAACATATACAAGATACCAAGAGGCCAAAGCGCATTTTTTTTAAAATTCTGTAAGTAGGCAAATTAAATTCAAAGACAGAATAGATCTTTACAGGCACACTTATTGACGTCAAAACTAAGTATAAAAAAATAATAATAATGAATTATTATTTAGTTTACTGAAACTACCACCAGTTCGGATTTTGGGAGAGCCTTCGACCGAGAAGAGCTGGCAAGAAACTCAAGAAGCTTTTTTTCTTTATATATTTATTAAGTAATGAAACCTCTAAGCCAATAAATTTATTATCTTATCTTATCTTATCCAGTCCAGATGGAGTCCAGATGCGAAGCTAACTAGTACCGCAGAGTTGCGCCGCAATAACCGTCCTCCTAGCATTTAACATCAAAACAGCAGGAATCGAATAAAAATAATGGCGTCACATTCAGCAAGCACTCAAACCGTAACGACTTTTTTTAATTTAATCGTGCAACAGAGCCAACAAATTGGTAACATCTTCATCCGGCGGTGCCGAGTAAAAATGAATTAATTTGGCGTTTCCATCAAGACGTCATCTAGGAGGGGAGGATAATTAACAATTAGTTAATGGAAAGGGGCCCGATGGCTGCAGACTACTTGCGGCTGAGCCCGCCCCAGACGCACCTCTGTGTGTCTAGTGTTTGACCTGTTAAAACTAAATGTAACTACTTCATACGGAGTGGCCAAGTGGCAAAGCGCTTGACTCAGCTAATAACAAGTAGGTCAATAATTCCCAGGTCGAGCATAATGTGTTTCGGATTTTTCGAAATGGAATGAAAATGAAGAATGAAATGAAATATCGTTGATGAAAAGTGAAAACTGCTTAAGCGCCAAAAATCAATTGGTAGAAAATGCATTTTAAACATTAATCTCTAAAGTGCATTTCCCTAAAATGCCCTTTTGGTGTTCAAGCAGTTTTACCTTTCCACCGACGTATCTTTATTCGTTCAGAAGCAGCACAATTTACAAAAGGATCTCGCAAGACCCGTTGTGAGGTTTGTCTGCGAGAAGAAACAGCACCACTCGGTGTTCCGCTACAGTAGTATGATAAAACACTATAGCAAATCGAGTGTCGAAATAATACCATGTTAATATAATAATAATAGCATTCGAAAATACTAAATAATACAAATTTCAGATAATTTATTAATTATCTGAAATTTTTATTATTGAGCATGGTTAGCATGATGTTTACAGTACGTATCACAATATAGCATAGGTTTGTGATCAACAAACCACAATTGGCAAGCGTGGTGATCAAGCCGATACCCATACCCAGTTGTAGCGTTGTTTGATTACAACGATGGAGGTTGAGGATAGAGGATGGAGGATACTTCGCCTATCAGCAGTGGAAACGATCCCACTGCTAGGCAAATTAAGACATCCTTCTGTACTGATAAAGACAAATTATTACCTACTTAGAGGACAGGCTTAGGATATATTCACATATTTTCTACAGTTCGTTTTAAGCTGATTCCGTGGTCACGAGGAGACTCCATTACGTGCTTTTAATATGCCTCTGCTTGTCCTAAAAAAAAACTCTTAAAAACTTTAGTATTTTTACCAACAAACGGGGAACCTAGTCCTTCATTTCAGATGACGGTAAGTGACGATAAGACCGAATATGAAAATGGACTTCACCTTTTCTTCTCAACCACTAAGAAACTGGCTTATAATAAAAGATAAGATAAGATATGTTACGATAAGATACAATAAGATAAGATAAGATAATTTAATAATTTTATTTTAAAGTATTGAGGTGGTCACCACCGAGTCACATCCTTGTGAGAACTCTCATTAGAATTCCATTCCATTTATATGAAATATGCCTAGGATTTTGAATAAATACCCGTTCCAGAGATTAAGGTGGCACTAATGACCTCTACGAAACTAATTAAGAATGTATAGGGCAACGAACACACACCCCTTAGCCGAACGGAATTTTAGGCAACTCTATAAATTTCAACTTAATTACAAAATTTGTCAGCTAAGAGATTTACAACTTGATATCAAAGTACTATTTCAATTAAAAAATAAAAAAGTCGTAGGTACTTGTTTGGGCCATAATCTCTACCAAGCTACCCCAATACATGACGTACCTCGAGTTTGGAGGAGAATCTGTAAACTATCTTCACCTGTAAGATAACAGGCAAAGACAGGTTGCAGGTTGCGGTTGTTGGTTGCTTAATAGGGCTCTGTCCATAAATTGGACACCATAATTTTAACTTTATTACCATAACTTAAGGTCGAAAACCAATGAAAAATTTCAACATGCTGTGTCTATTAAAGGGTCGACAATGACCAACTTATCAACGTATCTTCCGAGGAGGACCGACGATGAAAAAAGTTACTCATAAATCCAGGTTACTCGTACATTTATTTTGTCATCCTATGAATTTCATTGATTAATCAGCAATATTGATTAATGAATCTTCTTTATATAAAAATAATAAAACTCAACGTCTCTTTGTTTGTCTGTCCCTTTCTGTCCTTATCCGTCGAGAACCACTTATCCGATTTACGGTTTTTTTTTTAAATTAATAGCTGTGTTCTCTGGCCATGTTATAGGTTATGCCGTAGTCCAATTCTTGTGTAGTCCACGCGAGTAGAGCCGCGAGCACAGCTAGTTATATGTAAATGTTCTCACAGGTGTATGCAGAGATCACCAACCTTTTGCTGATGAATTACTAAAGTAAATTGACATCAAAGTAATTGGTTTCACTGAAATAGTGTCTGCATTGTACATCTGCGGCTTAAGTTATTAGTTGCCAGAGCGTGATTTGATGCTAAAAAGCTGACTTCAGAGACTATAACATTTCTGCCACATCAACATAAATGAAAATTAATTTGAATTATAATAAAGTTTAAATTTTACTTTTTAATTTTCAAGTTCGAAGCTAAATTAAATATTCATAAATTTTTTATAAAATACAGTGAAAAAATTAAACGCCCACCCGACCCAGCCAGGAATCGAACCTGGGTCTTCCGCAATCCGGGCGGCTGCACTGACCGCTATGCTACCGGAAGGCTCGGGTCGAATGGGCGTTTAATTTTTTCACTGTATTTTATAAAAAATTTATGAATATTTAATAAAGTTTAAATAAGAAATATTTTATTTGTGCCACAAGCCGTTAATACCTTTAAATTAAATTGAATTACCACTCAATTTTAATTTATAGTAAAGTGTGGCGACAAAATTAACCCGATCATGATGTTTGGCCACCTTCCTTTTTATTCTAGGTTCCACGAACACCTTATTGTAAAAGCACAGTATATCATTGTTGTTATATTTGCTGTGTATGTACATACACATGTATGTAACAATGATAACATTTATAATCAACTTCTCGGCAGACGTATCATACACAATCAGACAAGGATACGTGGCCATTAAATAAACGCGTGACTAGCTTAATACTGCAACACCAATTGAATCGACTAGGAAACTGTTTTTATAATTCTCTCTTTTCAGACATACTGCAAGCATTCGTTGTGGAAGTAGGGTGGGTTATTTGTCAAGCTCTCCTCGGTGCCAGGGGACCAGGATACGCGAGGGGGTTATACAGTTTGTAAGAACTTTTAAGACATGAGTATTTGCTTTTTCACTCAGACTTTGATGTGATTGAATCAAAGAGTGGATTAACTGGGTACTGAGAATATTTTATTTACGCACATTCAATGTGTAATCGACTTTCAGAAACATATTTTTGAGCTTAAGAAATCATTTAAACCCTAGAGAGCAGTAAAGAGCATATACCTCCATCATTGAAATTAAGTAATTGCTACAATTAATTAATATTGCCTTAATCATTACGTTCGTCTATTGCGGATTGGTGATCACAAACCCGGACTGTTCTATGCGTATACAAACCCGAAACCAACAATTAAAACTAGGACCTCCGGATTTATTCCTAAATTAGTTAACACTATCTACGCTTACTCTGTAAGCCAAAGCCCTATTCAATGTCGACTATTACGTCATCAACATCCGATCTTAATATTTTTATAAAATTATGGAAAGATTAGTTAAGAAATGGCATGACGACTGTATCAAAAAATCGACGATTTAATGATTTTAGGGGAAAATACATATTAAAAAAAATTAAAACACATGTTTACTTTTATTTCAAAAATCAATAAAATAAAACATTAAAATACTGCAATCGGCCATTTTGGCTGAAACACCGCATGACGTCACGCTTAGGTAAACTCCGCCACAGAACCAGTCTGACAGATCACTATTACTTGAACTCCGCTGTGATACTGTCCTTCGCTGTGTTTTGTTGTTGTGAATACTACTGATTACGTATTTGGTTTAATTTTTTATTGGTTTACGTGTGATTTATCGACTCCACTCGACTAAAAATAACAATGGAACCAAGCTTTGTTAATGCAAACAGCTCAAATTTACCCAGGATTGATGTCTTGATATTGGGCGATTTCCTCGCAACAAATAAAGGTTTTGCTCGTCTGAGTCTAAAAACGTGAAAACTTCCGTATAAGTAAATTTTGTATTTATTTATCTTTACCACTAGATATAACCAACATAATCGAACTCGTTCGTTCGTTTATTTTATTTTAGGTTATTTTTACAATAAACTTGTCATTGTTTATTTTTGAGGTTAGCTCCCTCACAGCTTGTAAGTTGTTACTTTGTTGAGTTAATACCATGTTAATACCCGATAAAACGAGTAAATTTCCATAACTATAAAGCACCTGCTAGTACTAGTAGTATTTTTCCTCATAGGAAACACCTAAAATTTCGCCGTACGAGCTTTAACCACATAACTCTTATTATTTTCTTGTTTGGAACATGTACAAACACTTTGTGGGTGGTCATATTGATGTGTTTTTACACTGATGTACTGTAAACCCTTATAAACTTTGAAATTAATTAAAAACACGAATTAATTTAATGTTTGGCTTACTTTCTTCGCTACGCATATACACAATGACATGGCAATGACATGTTTACCTAAGCGTGACGTCAGAGCCAACGCCATGACACCTGCGAGCGGTTTTCGCGCATTATTGAAAAAATATTAGAAAATGGCTTTAAACTTCGTTAAACTTAAGTTTATTACCGAAATACATTCTCGTAAATAGTTAATGTGTACATACATTACGGAATAGGATATCAAAATCTTTTGTCACGCCTATTAGGCAAGCTAAGTATATTCATGATTATTATAGTGCGCAACAAAATTTGCGTAAAATTATATATAACCACATAATCATAGTTACCGATTGTTTATTGAGTATTTTTATACTAGTCATCAGGTGCGTCAACTATAAAACTATAAAGCAAAATAATATTTTTATTCAATGTCTGTGCGGTAACCGCTGTAAAAATGCACACGGCAGTGCATTTGCGGCGAACCATTTGTGAAGCGGTCAGCGTTGTTGCAATATTAAATAAAATCACGGTTCGTGTAATATATATATATATAGTTTTTGTCTTTCTTGTTAAGGCTTGGTGTTAGCCAATGTCAAAGTATAAAAAGAAAATGTATGGCAAAACTTCCTTTGTTTAGTAACGTAAGTAGTAAAATGCCTATACTGTTCCACTGCTGAGCAAAGGTCCATCATTGAAATCAAGTCATCACTTTGGTTTTAATCACCACGCTTGCCAAATGCGGGTTGGTGATCACAAACCCATAGACTGGGTTCGGCATCGAAAAATCCGAAACACATTTGCCCGGCTACTCGGCTACCGTGGCGTTAGTTATTTGTTTTCTATTTATTATAAAGAGCAAAGCTTTGTATTTTTTGTACTTTTGTATGTTTGCAACGAACAAACTCAAAAACTACTGGACCGATTTAAACTAAATCTTTCACCATTATGTATTTATTTATTTATTCATTTATTGGATCACCAACATGAGACTTTGAAAATGGATATCCGGAAGCCTTTTGGATAAAATGTTGTACAGACGACTTAAGCGTCTCACCGGCGAGCTGCGACCCATTCTGGTTCTGCAGAATTTATTTGCGAACGTCTGGCAAGGGAATCGTGGTAATCTGCGTGGAACATTGTAGGCAATTAGATCCATCAACAAGGGGCTGTCAAAGCGGTTGTTCAGTAGTTTGTAAAGGCAGGACATGTCCAGGTAAGTACGTCGAACAGAGAGTGGGTCCAGATGAAAATGCTTCGCTTGATCCGAATATCCTTTCAACCTGTTTGGAGCCCTAAAACGATATGACAAGCTTCTAATTAGTTTTATTTGGACTCTCTCTAACCTATTGACGTGCATTAGAATGCTACATTAGCGCTGAGTAACATAGGCTATATAAAAATGAAATGTCCACCCATGCGAAGCCAGGACGGACCGCTAGTAATAGATAATAATTATTTAAAATTAAAAATTCTAATAATAGTAAATTAAAGACGTGGAATGATTAATAAATACGCTCTAAGCCCCTTAAGTTTCAGAAAAAATGTGGTAAACGGTAAAACACATAATAATTTTGAAAAACAAAACTGCAAACAATTGAGTCTACACTCCCACGGCTAATGTTTATTTAAAATAGTGTTGGTACTATGAAGCTCATATTGTTATCCACAATTGTTCCAACTTTGACAGTAACTGTCGTAACTATGGAAATAGAAGCTGTCAAAAGTAGAACCAGCCACCAACTCACCAACGAATAAAATATTAATCAACTTTACCTTTAACCTACTTATACCGAGGTCAAAGCAATATAAAATGAAACGGATCTACTCGCGCTTATTTAACACATTAATTTGATTTAATGTTTAATGTTTATCCTGATGTTTCGAACCCTTTACTGGGTCCGTAGTCACAAGGAGACTTACGTGTTGGTCGTCTCATAATTAGTTGGTACGGATAAACGCGAGTAGATCCGGTAGTTTCATATCAATGTATAGTAAATTTTACTTTTTTTATTTTTTTTTATTTTTAAGTGCTAATTGCTGCATTGAAGCTAAATTAAATATTCATAAAATTTTATAAAATACAGTGAAAAAATTAAACGCCCACCCGACCCAGCCAGGAATCGAACCTGGGTCTTCCGCATTCCGGGCGGCTGCACTGACCGCTATGCTACCGGGAAATTTGTGGTATTTCATCTGCAAAGATGAATCTGCATGGCCATCGGTTGCAACAACCGTTTGGATAGATGGCGCTAGTGCCGCTTAATAGCACTCAAAAATATTAAAATAGCAGTGACAAAATTCAGCGCTTACGTCAGCCTTCCCGGTAGCATAGCGGTCAGTGCAGCCGCCCGGATTGCGGAAGACCCAGGTTCGATTCCTGGCTGGGTCGGGTGGGCGTTTAATTTTTTCACTGTATTTTATAAAATTTTATGAATATTCAATGTATAGTGTTCGCGTAGACTTCAAAAAACAATATCACAGCAATATGATAGCAGCATTGTTGTATTCCGACAACATTTAACTTAACTTTTATTTTTGCACTCAATAAAAAAATGAAATTCATTAAATAAATTTTAAATTAAGGCTTATAGCTCAAACTATAGTCGAAAATACGCAAGTTAAAACTGGTAGCTGGTTGCAGTTATTTGTACTTATGGCGCTATAAGCCTCTCATCCCTCCCCCCTCCCCCTCCCAATTCCTACTCCCTCCTTAAGATCCAACTCCTTCCTCAAGGCCGGCAACGCATCTGCGATTACTTTGGTTTTGCGGGTGTCCATGCAGGTGATTATTTTCCATCAGGGGACCCGCCTGCTCATTTACTTCCTTTAAAGATAAAAAAAAAGTATTTAATCGTTGGCGATGAAAGCTTGTTATAACGCGCATATCAGGTATTTTTAGTCTAATAAAATCTACGGTTCTTTAAAAATATCATCAATCAAATCATTAGTTTTTTTATACTCAAGCTGTTCTGCACATTGCTTTTTGAAATTCACATTCTTAGATCTTGAAACAGATACAGAAAAGTTTTTGATTTTCATTTATTTTTTGTCATTCGACTTATTTAACTTTCTATTCGTGAATTTACTTTGATTGAATTTCTTTTTTTTAACTTTGTCTTTCATAACAAAAGTTTAACTGAGAAACTCGAAATAGAATAGGTACTTTATTTTATTCACAATTCACATTCGTGTGTGCAGTGGATGAACGCAGAGTAATTTGTTACAACCTTTTTCGTAAAAAGTATGTAACGTTAAATTTGACTTTATCTATTCTATTGTATTCTTTGTCGTATAGGTACTCGTATCACGTCAAAGTTCAATGGTTTTGTTTTCCAATGTTCTATTTTTATAAATTTTGGCTATTTGGGATAATTTAAATTTTAAATTCGAACATATCATCAATGGCATCCATATCACATACAAAAGCAATCGTTTTAATGTTACCAAGGCCGACTTCACTTTTATCACAACCCCAAGGGACAATAATTTGTGTCCCAAAACCCTTAATATATGCCCTGCCACTTCGTGAATAAATTCCCGAGAAATAAATGAAGCTAAGATTTAACTATTGCATTTTTCTGAGTGTATTCAAATTGGCCCTTGCTAGCCTAAATGGTGGCGTCTCTGCTTGACGTATGATAGGTTTAGATAAATTTATTTCGGTGCCGAATTGAGAACGACTGTTAATTAAACGCGAAGTTGCAAATGACAAAGTGTCTTTTCGATTTAAAATACAATAGGTATTTGAAAAATAAGTTACTGTAATTTGGTTCGATTTTTAACTTCGTTAAATTATAAGTATAACGCGGAGTTACAAATGATGCAATGTCCTTTAGATTTTAAATAAATGTTTGTGAAATGGTATAACCACCGTAGTGGAGTGGCTCGCACACCGGTTTCGGGTGTTGCCATCTCCAAGGTCCCGGGTTCGATTTCCGGTCGAGTCAATGTAGAAAAACAAACTTTTTATATATTTTTTTCGAATCTGGATGGTTGAGATACCGTCGTTGTTCCTGACTACCATAACACACGTGCTCAACATACTGTCTTTGGAGTCAGAGCAATGTATGTCTAAAATAGATTATTATCAGCCACGACTTTTCTTTCCTTTAGTTGATCGCTTCGTGCGATTAGCACATTTAGCCAGTGTCAGTGTAATTTTTCTTACAAGTAATACATAAATAATCAATATTTCTTTCCTGTATGATGATGGTGAATGACAATAAAAATGAGAAGTGAGAAATGATATACCCCCAACCCCTCGAGTATCTCAGTAAAGATGTGGAAGCTTCAAGTAAGTACTAATTCGTCACGAGGACTTCTTGAGAGAATTTGAAAAATGCCGTTGCACTGTTTTCCTTTAATTTGCCAACACTTATGCACACTCACGAACACTTAACGGTTAATAATCCACTATTATTTCACATTAATATTCGACATAACACACATTTTAGAAAATAAAACATAACCGCATAGACATGACTCTTCATTTTCTTGCCAAGAAGTCCCAGCCACCACTTATTTACTGTCTTTGAGCGGAACTATTGCGGATTAGTCTGTAAATACTATCTGTACCTCAATGCATGCTGAGTTCACCTTTAAGTAGTTGTACATTAAGTATATGTCACTATACATGTAAACCACAGAATATGTAGTTATAATGTAGCAACTGTTGGTGATCCAATAAATAAAAAAAAAATCACAATAAGATAAGATAATTATATAAGAGATATATTATCACCGGTTAAAAAATCGCACCATCGACCAGAGATTCATTCACTACGTTTCGATCACATACTTATACAAAAAAGTAAATTTGTATGAAAAATTGCAATTCTTCTCCTTTGTTATCAGGTGCTATTTTAATGTCATACAAATTCTTATTTCCGTTACAGGATCAAATGTGAATAAATCTTGCACTACCCGATTTTACAGTAAGCAAAGATGAGTGATGACTAGAGAACACACTTTATTGCTACAACCTTTTCAAAGAACGGGTTCATTTTCAATTTTACACTACATTGTATGCGACTGTAAATTTGTTACAAACGGCAACTGTTTTCTGGATGGAGCTAAAAGGATCAGGTATCCCGGGAGGCGATGGGCCGTTATTGTCCCCTGGAGGGCCGAGGGTCGGCGCCCCGACATATACAACGGGTAGTTTTACATTCTTGCTTTTAGTCGGATGAAATTCGGTACAACTGCGATAGTTGAATGTTTGAAAGGGGAACGAGTTGCAGATTCCAGGTTTGTTTTGTTAAGGTACGTAACTTGGTAACAAACTACGTACCCAACTATTATAACAATAATAATAAAGTAATTTAAACAATTAAATTCAACAGGGATTAACGCAAACAATTTGTATAGGTAGGTATCATACCTTTCATATTAGGCCGTGACCACGGCCGGATACCTTTGTTAGTTAGTATGCGTTGTACCTCGTAAATTCCTTTTTTTATTATAAAACGCGAAAGTTTAAAAGTGAAAAGAGTAATTATACCTACTTGTAGTTGAGCTTCTACATTATGTGTTCTTCCCTAAAATATAATAGTAGATTGTATCTTAGGGGAGCAAAATAATATTTTTACGGCGAGGGCGCTTTTTTGAATCCAGAGCGAAGTGAGGGACTCTAGAGTAGTAGTTAGTAGAATCCTGAACGTAGCGAGCAAAGTACGTCGCCCGAGCCAAAAAAATATTTTGCGCCCGAGTGATAACACTCTACTTTTCATCACCTTCTATGAGAAAATAAAAGGCGCCTCATATTTTATTGTAATATTATTATTTAATAAAACATAGAGTAACAACTAAATTGAAATTAAATAGTATCTAATAATAAAACAACTAAAAACTTATATTTACATTTGAGACATTTTCGCAATTATGAAAATGTATTGTTACAGTTTTATTAGCAATAGATAGAGATTGTTGTAGATTTATATTCTGCGTGTTTGAAATAATGTCCGAATCTGGCTCATTTTGAGGAAAATGCTTGGACGAATTATTCGCCCAGGGGGAAATGTGACGGTGAACTCGTTGTTTGGATGTAGATGGACGCAGCAACAGTGGCATGGATATCCATCCATTAAAATAAACGGAAAACATCAAATTGTAACCTTCAGTTAATCCTAACTGAAAGTTAGAATTTAATATTTTTCACGATGCGTTCACATGTTTTCGTTTTGTTCTCAATGGAATATTCTATATACCCCTCTGCTACAGCACTCTACAGCTTGCCATTTTGATAACGGATGAAAAACCGATTGGTCTTTATATCAGCAGGACACAGGTCCAGGTATTTCTGTACAATAGTTTTGTATTCTCCTCGGAGTACGAAGGATCGGTCAATTTTTGTTTTTGTGTCTGTCAGCTTTACTAACAGTAAATCATCCGAGTGATTTTCGACATCATCTACAGTTAATTTTAAAAGTTTATTACCACGACAAGCTCCGAAAATCAAAGCCACCTGTAACAAAACCGAATGTGAATAAGAAAAGTATTTATCGAAGTACAGGTTACAATAAAATGAACATTTTAAAACCCTATGGTTATACTTTACTAATCCACCATATACATAGATACTTACTTTTACGGCAAGAAAGACTTTGTCGGGTGGGTTAAGGAAAGTCTCCACGTTTTTGACTGAGAACACTTTGGATTTTTTAGGTTTAAATCCATTAGACATCCTTCCTCTTCAGATACGCTATTAATTTCAAATATGTGTCCATTTTTACGTCGTTATTAGAACTGACTGTTGGTTTTAGCATTGAGTAGGTACTCCAAAGAGTGGAAGGTTGTTTAGTTTTGGCTAAGTACTGGAAGTTGGCCAAAAACACAGATTCTGAAAAATTCTTGGCGCCTCTTGCATTTCTCCATTCAATAAAATTACCATATATTTCTCCCGTGATTTTGCAGGTAATAGATTATCCATCACATTTCTTGCGTCAGTTCTAATAGGTACTTTCAGGAGTCAATTCTATACTTTCACTGTCACTTGAAGAATTCATTTTTCAAAACAAAACCATAAATTTCTAACAATCCGTGAAAATTTACGAAAACGCGGGCTGTAGTTCGCGCGTTTATAATTTGATTTCTTTTTTTTATTCAGCCGGCGCGGCGCGACTATGGGCCGTCGTACCAGCCAGTCTTTATTCAAACAATATTTGCGTTCGATTTCTTTGGCGCTGAACACTAAGATGAACCATATTCAAAAAGTGCGCGGCAAAGATAATTGCGGCGGAGGATTAAAAACTCATAACTGCCCGCTAAAAGTTTCTTATAGAAAACACCACCTTTGGGTGCACTTAAAGACGAACCAAGTCGTCCTTTTCGAATAGATGGAATGAAAAATAATAGCTAGAGTTATTGCATATTTGTTACGACTCTGCAAGTGTGTGCTTAGGTACATAATAATTATAGATCAATACGTCTAATAAATCTTTATCAATTTATAATGTTATTGACAGTCCAAGTTTGTCCTTTATCAAAGTCGAAGGTTTCCTTAAATTAAATTAATAGTACATTATGATATAGGTGCGGTAAGTTGAAAATTCCAGCCGAGGCGATATTGCTACAAGAAAGCCGAGGCTGTAATTATCAAAGCGCACGTATGTCATACGACGTTCTATAACATATTTGCGAGGAAATAAATAGAACTCGGACTTTCTTAAACGAATAAATCTTTAATCACTTGTTAAAGCAGTTATTTGAACAATTTGTAAAATTTATTGATACGTTGCCAGTTGGCATTTTTAATGTTGTCAAGTTATTATTATTAGTTACAATTTCACCAGTCTCTCTCTCACTCTCTTGTGTGAAAGTAGGAGAAACGAGACCACAGAGTTCTGCAGTCGGTGGCGCGGCGACGATGGTGGAATGTACGCGTGTGTGCTCGTAGATGGTCGAGAGTCAACACTTGGCCCCAAATTTATATTCCTTATAATGCGGGAGGTAATTTCTTCTTTATTTCTCATCGAGTCATCTATGTAGCCCTCGGCTACACTGTTCAACCGCCAACCTCCGTGGCGTTCTAGGCCCGGCGCCCATTATCGGCATCGGCAAGGAAAAGGATCCTTCGGCATCCTACATGCAAGCGCACACTATCGGCAATCATGCTTTGGCATGCTGCAACGTTCTTAGGGATGACGAGGCGTCCTTAAAGAAGCCGCACCGTCCTGTAGCTTGCCGAAGCGTCTCAATATCGTATTTCTCATCATAACAGCCTCAGAATTGTTACAAGCTAGATGCCTCCCCTCGCCCCGCAGGGCAAGCTATCCCCCGAGTGTTGCCTCGGCGCCGGCGGCGTACCGAAGGATGCCGAAGGATGCCGAAGCATCCCGAAGCATTCTCAAGGCTGCCGATACAGCAGCCTCAAGCATACCGAAGCGGTATTTTTGTTATTACGACCACATATCACGGAAATTTCTACTTTATTGCCATTATGTTATAGTATATTGCTATTTGCCACCTAAAATCCTCAGTCGTACCGATGCCGATAATGGGCGCCGGGCCTTAGTGTCAATAAGTCCGCATCTGAATCGGCGAGCAACGTAGCCGGACCTTCTGAAACTCCAAATTTATTTATGCCAATGGGTTGGCTAGTGCATTTCCATTTTGGTAATTTTGAAAAAGTTGTTAGACATCGCTTTTGTTGAACGAAGCGCTTGGAATTTCTTCACTATGCGCGCGCATCAGCGCTTTTTTTAAAGGCAAAGGCATAAAAAACAGCCATTATTACTAATAAAGTAAATTCATATTTTTGTGTTTTTGTTACAGATAAATGGTTGTAATTTTGTTGTCAAAACTAATTAAATTAAAGAATTAAATGTTAATTTATTATATTTTATCTCCCAAAGTTAATTTTATACATAAAATGTTGACCACTTTTCTGACATTAAAACTCTTTGCTAAGATGTAAAAAAGTACCGTTCGTTTTAGACGGAGCATCATAATACCTTATTAAAAAAAAACTCGTGCGTTTTACATTACAATAACGCACAAGTACGTAATGAAATACAATACGATATTGAAATTGGTGAATAAGAGACCCTTTACGAGCAAATATGTTATAAATATTTTTTGGTACCTATCATGCAATACGAAGAAAGTGAGCTTTTGACTGATTTATTAAAGTTTTTAACTTCATCAGCCAGACTTTTTAAGTTGGCTTTTGTTTCGACTAACTAAGGTCTAATAAGTCAAAATAAAGTTAGTAGGCAATTGTGCTGTAACTTTTTCTTTGAACACTCGGTTAAATTAAAATTTGCTAATGAAGATGGAACTCTAGGTAAAAAAAAACTAAAGAACATAAATTGTCTTGATTATGGTTTTATATAATTTCACACAAATTTCGGGTTTGAATCTTCCTCGTGGAATTTTTTCAACACATTTTCATATAAATTGTCTTGTTTGTCAATGTTGTCGTGTCAAGCCAAAACACTGTTTCTATAAGTAATAGAGCAAACACAAGTTGTAGCTCTAATTAGAGTGTTTTTGTTTGACACGATAGAACGATGGAGATAGATAATTCCATGTCGTGATAATAATATAACTGTAATTCAGAACTACGATGTATAAATGATTACCCCGAGCCCAGTCAGAGAATAAACATTGCGCGTCAAACCAAATAAAAAAAGGTTCTGAAGGTGTTTTTGTGTACCTATATACTAGCTTTCACCTGCGACTTTGCCCTGGTGTAATTCAGTCTTTCACCGATGTCGTGATCTCATCCACGGGTTTCAAAAAGGATTCGTTGTTTGCCGTTGGGTCATCGAATGCTGGAAATATATACAAACGAATACATAGATCCGTTACTATGTCCAAAAAAAGTCATAATCCAAACGTCCGCAGATATAACCGGGTTACTTACGCCATATCGAATGCCAATTGGTCGAAAATCAAATGATCGAAAGCGAATAATCAAAAAGTTAAATAATCGAAATGTTAGTATATCATCATGTTATAATAACTTTTCGATCATTTGACTATATATTCGATCAATCGCTGTCGATCATTTGATTTTCGACCAATTGGCATTATATATGATGTAGGTAACTCGATATAACCACGGAGAATACTCCGAAATTAGTATGAATACCTATAGTACTCTCATTATCACCATCTATCACCAAGGCATTGCGTCATTCATTATTATATATTAATATCGCCTGTATTATTCAGGTACTTAGTGCTACTAGAGGACCAGCGACAGTCCTATGAGATAGTTCCAGAAATCACCCGCCATATATCCACAAACAAAACCTATTTATCGTAGATCGTGCGGTTTCAACAAACAAAATGGCCGACTCACTTCCAGCCGCCATGTTTGTTTCAACACTCATAATGCAAACGTTCGCAGTCAGATACGGGGGATAGTCCGAAATTAGCATGAACATGGTACTCTAAGACGGCGTACTCGGCAATTTTGAGCTAAACATGGTAATGAGATAACAAGGGGCTTACACTCATTAACGTTTGAACAATGCGATACGACGACGATCGCACTCCAAGCGTGTTGCAACATTTTGTTTTATTTTTACATCTGTGTATTTGTCTGTGTGTTGTGTCGTAAATGTTTGTGTCAAAAGTGTTTTTATAATGGAATCAGGCATTACTTAGCGAAAATCTATGATATAAAAAAATGCGAAAAAATAGTGTTAGCTCCGCTAACTTATTCGTCTATCAAGTTTAGATGTAGCGCGCAAACACTACCCTCCCGCCTGCAAAATATATGCACATGCAGAATAAATTAACGATATTTTAATTACATTTTTGTATACCATCTTTAAATAAATAAATAAACACAAATATTTTATTCAGACCTAAGATCCATGTAAGACTTAAAGGTTTAAGGTCTAGGGTGGACGAACTTTACGCGGAATCCTCAACCAATGAAAAACTTAGCTATATATAACTTTCGATGAACAATTAACGCTACTGACACACGAAAAAGTGTTGAAATAAATAGTAGTTCATAATTGGCTTATAATTCTAGCGTCACAACTTGATCTGGAAACAAATCGGATGGGACGTCAAGAAAATTCTAGGCAAGGTCTATCTTCATAGTGTTTGCTAATTAAAAAAAAATTTGGTAACCCAAAATGTATCCTAAGACAAAACGATTATTTGAACAATTTGTCTGTATGGTAACAGATTTATGCTTGTGACTGTACAAAATTGTTCCGACGATTTTTGTTGCTGACTGTACTTTGGCGAAGTCGTCGACGTCTAATTCGAGACAAAGGTCGTATTAGGACTTAGTTGCCACCGGCATATAATTGTGGAGTGCCTAGCTCTGACAAGCGCACTTAGTGTGAAATGAAACCTGAGAAACAGAGAGATCTTTGGTGGGAATTTAAAGCGTCATAATTACGATTTGCTTAAAAAGGTATTTTTCTATTTATTACAGCCACAAACAGTTAAATTGTAGTACCTACTTAGACCAGTATCAGTAGCAATTATAATGCCAGTAATGTTATAAAACTTTATTAAGGCTCGGATTGCCAGGAGGTGCGGTTTCAAGTCTCGAGTTCCTTGAAATCGTAAAAAAAATCAGTAAAATTGCAGGAGTAGCAACTTTTGCAATACCGGGTCACCAAAAATACCTCAATACGAAGCCGTTTGTAGCTGTTTTTGTAGGATGGAAATCATGATGCTATTGTTTGTGTGAAAAGGCCTAAGCCCATCAGTGGGACGTTTATAGGCTGATGATAATAACTATAATGCCCATAATAAGCCCACACGTTAGCAAATAGTATGGATTAAAACTGTTTAAAAGCAATAAAGCCCGCTTTGTTAATCTAAAATCGCAGCCTCGCTACTGAGCGTTAATAGAACGGAATTTAAATCGCTTAGTTTTCTATTATTTCACGAGCAAATATTTGTATGCGAGAAGAGATAGGAGCCGCAAGATTTACAGCGCACCCGGACAGGGCCGGACAGTGCCGGACAGCGGACACGGCCCGGACGACTCGTCGTAAAATTAATTGCCACCTCTCCCCACTATTCGGTCACTGCTGATTTTTAATCCCGTAGAAAACGCCGCAACGAAATTCGAATCTAAATTCAAATCAATAGTCTAGGAGAGGTTGGGTCAACAAACTGCTGATTTTGTTTATTATACTTAGCAATATATATTAAGAAATCTACTAACCCCTCTGTATGTATTTCATAATCTGAAATAAATGTTTTATTATTATATTTTGTCATATAAATTTACATTTTTAAATATTAAACAAAATAAATAAAACATTTAAAAACATAAAAAATAGGGATCCTCCGGCATCGGGACCAGGGTCCAAGCTACCGGTGGTTAGGGCTCCAGAGACAGGAACCTCTTCACAATGCGTGCCGTATCGAGGAGAACTGCCTTCTGAATCAGGCCCTTTTCCAGCCACTTAACGAGAGCCTCATTAGATGTTGATCGAGGCTCTTGGCCATCAGGCCGTTGGCCGTAACAACAATCGGTACGATGACAGCCGAATCCACATTCCACATGTCGACAACCTGTGCTAAGTCGAGATATTTGATTTGTTTCTCTTTCTCAGCTTTCACGAGGTTCTCATCATGGGGAATGGTGATATCGACAATCATCGTGCGGCGCGCTAATCAATCTATCACCACAATGTCAGGCTTATTGGCGATGATAGATCGATCCCAGTACAACGTGACATAGTCATTTTCGAGAACTGGGTCGGGTACATACTTGTAGTATGGTACCTCAGAATCAACAAGTTTGTATTTCAAAGCAAGTTGCTGGTGGATAATCTTGGCCACTTGGTTATGCCTATGCAAGTACTCGCCGTTAGCCAGACGAGAACAGCCAGAAATAATGTGTCTGATAGATTCACCCGGACGGTGGAATGCCCGACATATGTCAATCGTCCCGTCCTTCATAATATATTTCCGGTAGTTATTCATCAACATAACATCGTCCATAATTGTACAGACAAAACCTTCAGTTTCCCCAAAGAGGTCACCAAAACGCAGCTAGGATACGGATGCTAAAATGTCTACATCGGGTCCATGAAGGGCCCGATAAAAGCGCCCGTGGAGCTCCTTGCCTTGCCATACCTCCCTGCGGTCATTGGCACTAAGTACTACGGGTTTGTGCCAGTTCTCTTTAACCAAGGATAGCGGGGTGAGTCCTTTGTCCACTGCTACCACATCTCAGTGCATACCCATATCGGTTTTTAGGAAATATTCCCTGAGACTGCACAACTCACGGTTGTGGAGGGTCTTAGCATTTAAAAAACCTCGACCCCCGCACTTCCGCGGGATGTACAGTCTCATTACTGACGATCGTGGGTGATGCATCCGATTTGCGGTCAGTAATGTACGGACTCGCATATCCAGGGTATCCAGTTTTGTCTGAGTCCACTTAAGTATGCCAAAGGAGTACATCAGGACTGGCATGACCCAACCATTGAAGGCGCGCACCTTATTGCCACCTGATAAGGAGCTTGTAAGCACCTTTTCCAGGCGACCAAAGAAACGCTCCTGCAACGATTGCTTCATGTCAGCCACACTTATTCCTAGCCCCTCTGACATACCCAAGTATTTATAGGTATAATTTGCGGAGAGCGATTTCAGGTTTATAGAATCTGAGAGTTGTAATCCCTCAGATTCTACAATCCCGCCTCGCTTTACATGCATGACTGCACATTTGTCCACACCAAATTCCATCCTAATGGAATTACTAAAAGTTTCAGTTAGTTACCTTCAATAACTTCATCAATCGCAACTTGTTGGGGGCAAACAGTTTCAGGTCATCCATATAAAGCAGGTGGGATATTACCTGACCTCCTCTTCGCAATGAATGGTCAAGTCCCGAACCCTGGAGGGTTCTGAGAGGGTTCAGGGCTAAACAAAACCATAGTGAACTCAAACTATCGCCCTCAAATATTCTCCGCTCAATCCTTATAGGTCGTTCGTATATATCGTCGTTTCCTTGAATTTGTCGACATCCGGGATAGCGAAGGACTGTCTTCCATTGCCCCATACACGACATCAGGAAGGTGCACAGAATTGCATTTATTTTGTACAACTCCAGCACCCTCATGAGCCACATATGTGGCACCGAGTCATAGGCCTTCTTATAATCTATCCAACATGTCGACATATTCTTTCAGGAACGGCGAACCTGTTGACTTATGGCCATGTCAATAAGGAGTAGCTCCTTAGTACCGCGGGATCCATTCCTACATCCATTTTGAGAAGTAGACATAATGGAATTGTTGTCTGTGTTGTTAGAAACTGTGGTAGCGATCCCGACTCTAAGGATGACTAGAACTGAGATGCTAAGCGAGTGTGCGAGCTACGTAGCCATTTTAACCAAAAGTTGTGCAGTCCGTCCGGCCCCGGCGATTTCCAATTCGGTACCGGGCGGATTGCATTGGTCACGTCTGCGGAAGAAATAATGACGTCCTCCATTTCTGGTATATTTTCACACACTCGCTCGACATCACGCATCCAGTCAGCCTCAGTATGATAGACGGGCACCGACCAAATGCTGCGCCAGAATGTACTCATGACGCCATCATCCGGTCGCTGCGCGTCAGCCACACTTTATTATTATTATTATTAATATTTATTTAATAACACTTATTGTATGTAATTTACATTTTGTAAATAAAACACCAATATTATATTTTAGCACACACGCCTACACATCAGACTACCACAATCTGTCAAATTTCCTCACTAGACACTGAACTTTAAGCATAATTGGCACATGGTTGAACATTTACTAAAGAAATTTGACAGTTTGGGGTGACGTTAGAATTTGGAATCAAAGGTAGGTATATAATATTTCTAGATTCTTTAAGTAGCTGCTATTAATGGTGTCCCTAGCGTCTTTAGGCGTCCCTGTAGCCTGCTGACTAGCTCTTAGATCATGCTGTAGGCAAACATGTGAATTGTGAAAGTCGCCATTATAATTGTCCTACTACTGGGCTCAGGCCTTGCCAATCTCTGTCTGGCTCAATTTAGGCTGGTGGTATCTTACAACGTCGAACATACAATGATGTGGTTTGTATTGGCAGATGCATAGATGCATATTCAACACCAGAATCTCTGAACATAAGAGGTCTGTATCTGAATCTGACATCTTTAGTTTAGTAGTATCCTCGACTTCTTCTAACAATGTTGTTCCTGCGTTGGCAAATAATCAACGCCTTCATATTGACTCCGCTTCGTGGATTATTTTTTTGGTACCACCTTTACAAAACTCATGCCGTGTATGCTATTTGGGGATTACTGTCTAGTCTTACTATATTGCTAAATTCTCATGATTGGGTATTGACTGTAACCTGTCTGTGTACCTATTTTAAATTAAAAACATATATATATAACCGGGACCAACAACGGCTTAACGGGACTTCTTGGCGGGAAAGTGAAGAGTCATGTCTGCGGTTTTGTTTTAGTTTCTAAAATTTGTGTTATGTCGAATATTAATGTGAAATAATAGTGGATTATTAACCGTTAAGTGTTCGTTAGTGCGCATGAGTGTTGGCAAATGAAACAAAACAGTGTAACTTCACTTTTCAAATTCTCTCAAGAAGTCCGTCCGAGGAATTAATAAAGCCCCCACATCTTTACTAAGTTACTCGAGGGGTTGGGGGGGTATATCATTTCTCACTTCTCATTTTTATTATCATTCATCATCATTATACTGACTGGAAGGAAATATTGTATATTTATGTATTACTTGTAAGAAAAACTACTTTGACACTGGCTAAATGTGCTAATCGCACGAAGCCATCAACTAAAAGAAAGAAAGAAAGAACGGCTTAACGTGCTTACCGAAGCACGGAGTTTGTATGATTTATTTAAACGCCATTGTGTTACAAGATAATGTCAAGTATTGAATTTTATTGAGTTTTAAAGGCATTTGAAAAACCCGTCTTTGAATCTCCAATTTGTTTAGAATGCATATGAAATGGACAGGATCCCTCCGGCTATAGTCTGCGCCATTCAATTCTGAATGTGTCGAATTGATTGCGGTCCCGAAAATACACGTCCATATTTCTTTTTGGGGCGACAATGCATTTTGAATTTTAATTTCAGATTGCTACGTACTTCAGTGTTTGTACGAAATTTTTAAATATTTGTAGCATCTTGCAATATGAGTTATTTTTATGTTTGTTTATTTTTTGAGCTTTATCACTGAGTTAATATGTTGCTCAATATTTTATATGGCTTCCCATCTCTGATTGACTGATTTTTAAATAGGTGATTTTTTTGGCCTTTACTTTACTCTAAGCTAAGGGATTTGCCTATAATATTTGATTTGGCTGTACATGCAAAATCATTGATTTAATCAAACCATTCAAATACATTGACCATGTATGATTACATTCTCTTTGATATATTTATACATAAGGTAAGTAAGGTATATACAGAATGTAATCGTTAAGTGTGCACAGGCGATTATTCCGAAACTATGAGTGATATCAAAAAACTTAAAACTGATAACGAAAGTACGTTATCTAATGAGTAAAATGGCATCAATAACTTTTTAAAAATCAAACAAGAAGTAAGTATCCAAAATTTTGACATTAAACACTCCCATACATTTAGTATGAGATTAGAAGAAAGGTTTTAGTTACCTTGTTTTAAAAGGTTAATTTAGCTTTATTAATATAACAAAATAATGTATATCAAAAATAATAATATTATCTTTGAATTGAATATTTATTTCTTTCTATAAAAGCACAAAATTTTGTAATCAAAGTAGATGTTCGAAATGACGTCCTTGTTGTGCGATACATTGACGAGCTCTATTTACAGTTTCTAAATGAACTTTCCGTAACATTTGCGGAGTAATTAAAGCAATTGCACGACGTACGCGATTCTGCAACTCTTCCAGACTGTGTATTCTGTGCATGATTAAGGTAAAATGAATACTAGACCACTTACAACAAGGAAACTAAAACCTTTCTACTAATCTCATACTAAATGTATGGGAGTGTTTAATGTAACAATTTTGGATACTTCTCGTTTGATTTTTAAAAGTTATTGATGCCATTTTACTCATTAGATAACGTACTTTCGTTATCAGTTTTAAGTTTTTTGATATCTCTCATAGTTTCGGAATAATCGCCTGTGCACACTTAACGATTACACCCTGTATATAAGGATGCTACGAAGTGATAACCTGTATAGGTTCGATTATAATAAATAAATGCCTCATTAAATTTAATTCTAGATTATCATAGGTAATCGTTTTTTAAGTAATGTAAATTTTTTTTTCTTGTAAAATCACATTTTTTTCAAGTTAAATATAATAAGTGGATCATATTTTACAATATCTCTCTTTCTTTGACATTGGCTAAATGAGCAAACGCACATAGCCATTAATTAAGAAAAAATATATTTAAGTAAAATTTAAACACTGAAAAAAGACGACAACCTCAGGCGGGAATCGAACCACGCACCTTCCGCATTCCGGGCGGCTGCCTTAACCACTTGGCTACCGAGGTCTGGCTTTCACCCGTCGAAATTTTTCAGTGCTTGATGCTTATGTTTTTTAGTCAACATTGCTTCATCAATCTTAGAAGTTTTCACCTCTGAGATCCGAAAGAAATATTTTTACAAATATTTGAACATTCGGTTAAGATGAAGCTGCGTTATAGATAAGTGTTTTTTATATATTTTAGCGTTTTATTAACGCTTAAATATACTTAAGTAAAATTTAAACACTGAAAAAAGACGACAACCTCAGGCGGGAATCGAACCACGCACCTTCCGCATTCCGGGCGGCTGCCTTAACCACTTGGCTACCGAGGTCTGGCTTTCACCCGTCGAAATTTTTCAGTGCTTGATGCTTATGCTTATGTTTTTTTTTTTACTTAAGTATATTTAAGCGTTAATAAAACGCTAAAATATATAAAAAACACTTATCTATAACGCAGCTTCATCTTAACCGAATGTTCAAATATTTGTAAAAATATTTCTTTCGGATCTCAGAGGTGAAAACTTCTAAGATTGATGAAGCAATGTTGACTAAAAAACATAAGCATCAAGCACTGAAAAATTTCGACGGGTGAAAACCAGACCTCGGTAGCCAAGTGGTTAAGGCAGCCGCCCGGAATGCGGAAGGTGCGTGGTTCGATTCCCGCCTGAGGTTGTCGTCTTTTTTCAGTGTTTAAATTTTACTTAAGTATATTTAAGCGTTAATAAAACGCTAAAATATATAAAAAACACTTATCTATAACGCAGCTTCATCTTAACCGAATGTTCAAATATTTGTAAAAATATTTCTTTCGGATCTCAGAGGTGAAAACTTCTAAGATTGATGAAGCAATGTTGACTAAAAAACATAAGCATCAAGCACTGAAAAATTTCGACGGGTGAAAGCCAGACCTCGGTAGCCAAGTGGTTAAGGCAGCCGCCCGGAATGCGGAAGGTGCGTGGTTCGATTCCCGCCTGAGGTTGTCGTCTTTTTTCAGTGTTTAAATTTTACTTAAGTATATTTAAGCGTTAATAAAACGCTAAAATATATAAAAAACACTTAAAAAAATATATCACAGAATCGAGGCCTTATATCTACAGCTTCATGATCGAGGCCCTGTCAAAAGTATTAGTTTTAGTTTTATGCTCCGATCAATCGAAGGGCTTAAGCGTGTGGTCTACAGACTGTTGTCATTTTGTTTGTTATTTCGAATACACTACGTAGTTAGGTATAAGCCATTCGCAGCCAAGGTATCGTGATTGGGAATCGTAACCCCCCATTTTACTGCGACGCATCACGGCAGGAATCAGTTAGCGCAGCAATTTATTGCGTCTTGTCTGTTTGTGTGTAGATTACTATCGATGCGCGAATATCGTGACTGTTCAATGTTCAGTATTTATCGAATTTTGTGATCTGCTTTTATAACCAATGTAAAAATTTCTATTTGATGAAATATTTATCGGTGTATTAAAGAGGAGGCTCATAGACAGCTGTGGGTGTTAATGAACCAGAATGATACGCGATACAAAATTCAATATTCGATGGAACGGGGTTACTTTTGAATCAAGTGTAACATTCAGAACAGCTGATCAGCAGATCCAAAGAAGCTTCCAAAATGTTCCCCAGTGTTCTATAAACTAGGGAACTAATGTGAAAAGTCGGACTTGGTCCTATTTTCGATATAATTCTGGACAGAGGTCCAGAATTATGTCGAACATTTACATGTATAAGACAACTTCAAAGAACAAATCATTCAAACTTGCAAAACAAATCTCATCACTCACTTATGCTTTAAATCAACTTAAAAAATCAACGGACTTCCAATCCTCCCTGACAGCATACTACGCATACATTCATTCTAGACTCACCTACGGAATAATATTATGAGGGAATAAATAGCTCAATACAGGACATATTTGTGTTAAAAAAAAAGATGTATTAGAATACTTTTTAATTTAGCAGACTAAACCATTTCACGTAAACCATATTTTATAAATCACAATATTTCAACATTAACATCGATATATATATATTAGAGTGCTGTAAATTTGTAAAAAATAATCTTTATCTATACACACAAATTACCAATATAAAAAGAAATAACCGTTATTCAAACAAATTAAAACTTCCTGTCACTACTCTTAGTCTATACAGATCCGGCCCCCACTCTATGGCTATTCAAGATTATAAAGTTTATCCCTAATCACATAAAAAAATCTAACAAAATTGTCTTGCTTTGTAAGAGGATTAAAAAAGTAGGTACCTACCTAATTAGTAAAACCTTTTATAAATTAGAAGAGGTATTTCTTTAAATTACTTTGTAAGAGCAATGTTTGTAAAGTTTTATTTTTTCTAATTTAAGTGTCTACATCCTTATGCATCCTTATGCAGTAGTGTACAGTAGTGCTCTAACATTTTACGGTGCCCTTACAGGGTATCCCAAGTCTTATGTTCTTAATTATTTTTCTTTTACCTTTGTAATACCGTGTGATATGCAAATAAATAAATATGAATATGAAAACCAGCTGTTATTATTGTTACACTCGATTCGAAAGTAATCCCGTTTGACAGTATTGATTGTTAATATTCTATAAAGGTTTTAACCCACTGCATCGCACATTGTGCACGCTTGCTGCGTAGGAAGCAAAACCTTGCTTTGCAGTAAATTATAGCCTTTTCTTATTTATTTATGACTAGCGGCCCGCTCGCGACTTCGTCCGTTTGATTGAATACACGTATCCTATAAAACCCTAAAGCAGCGCAATCAATAATTGTATGCATATATTATGCATATGAACCTTCCTCTTGAATCACTCTATCTATTAAAAAAATCCGCATCAATATCCGTTGCGTAGTTTTAAATATCTAAGCATACGTAGGTACATAGAGACAGACAGACAGCGGGAAATAACTTTGTTTTATACTATGTAGTGACGACACATAACACAGTTACAGTTAAGGTAACATATATATACAAAGTATGTGGGCAAGGAGCAAACTCTAGCATGATCAATACGTTAGTTGTTTTAAGGCTGTTGGATTTATTAAAATCCAAAGGCCTTGAAAAATACTTTATAATATATTTTTTCCAAAATTAACGCTAACTCTACACACTAATATGAAACACTTTTTATAAATTTACTCGCGTTTATTTTTGCATAATAAATTTTATTTTATCGTGACGTTTCGAGCCCTTTACAAGGTCTGTCGAGCGACTGAGGTGTCGATCGATTTAAAATATCTACAAAACAATTCACAGATATAGCAGTTTCATCCTATTGCAAACTAAAAAGTGTCAGTGTGCAACAATCCTTAGCACCACGGGGTCGTGCACAAATCAAGAAAAAGTTTATCATCGTTAATTTGTCGCCAGAGTCTGGAAACTTCGCGCCGTGCTTAAATTGATCTTTTGTTTAAGCTGCAGAAATTATGCCTAAAATGTTAATTTGATAAATTATATATTCATTGTAAGTATTTAGGCATGTAATATAATCGCCTAGGTTGTCGAGTGGCAACGAACTCATCCCGATATGCTGAGGCCCTGGGTTTAGTTTCTTGGTCGGGGAAAGGTGTGTTTCAGATTTTGCGATGCATAACCCGGGTCTATGATCACCCACCCGTATTTGGCAAGGGTGTTGAGTAAGCCAATTATGTAATTAATCGAAACCGAAGAAGAATTTATAGGGATATATTATATATACCTATAAATAATAATTGTAGCCATCACTTGTTTAAACGAAACTACTCGCGTTTTACGTATTATCTTCACAGGGGGACTATTCAAAGTATTGAATTGAGATAGGTATTTAAAATTAAGTTGTTGTGACCCTTTCCAGGTTTCGTCAACATTTAATTTTGAACTACACTCTTTCAACCGTCAAGACAAATGTTGTTATTTCGCCCCACAATAGATGCGAGCAATGAGATTTACAATACAATTCAGTGCTCCTTTGTCCGTAGTGCAATCTCGCGTCGCGTGATCTGCATAGCACTACTCCGTAGGAATCTGGTTAAGACTCCAATTTGCTTTCTCGCTGCGACGCGGCGCGTATTCCAGGACTTTACATTGAAGTATTGAACTTCAAGAGCAACCTTCTTCGTAGCAAAGTATTGGTATTTTTAACGATATGATGAGATTGATTTAAAAAAATATAACAACGAGAACAACAACTTTAATTACAGGAAATAATTACAAAATGAAATAATTCTAAGGAAATCTAAGCAATAAATTAGTAGTGAGTTAGCAACGTCCGATCGGTCCCGAGGCAGCAGCAAAAGAGAGCAGGTCCGCTGTCCGTGCTCGAGTTAAAGCGCGATGCCCCACCATTCTTCCCCACCAGACACACCGCCGTGACGTCAGTCTGTAGCCACGCCCTCTGGCGTAGAAATTTTCTCTAACAGTATAATATTAAGTTTCATAGCAGAGGAGGTCGATGGCGCAGTGGTTAACGCTCCTGGTCTGCGAGTGCTGAGGTTAAACAACTTTCACAAAGGCTGGTCATCGGATGGTTGACCAGAAATTAATCATCTCGAGCGCCACCGTGCTTCGGAAGGCACGTAGAGCCATTCATAGGGAAGGCTCGTGCTCCAGCCGTGAGGACATAAAATGAGTTGACGATGATAATGATGATTATTAATTATAGTATAACTAACACAGCAATAACTGACTGTGAGTCAAAATAGTTACCACATTTAATAACATTTCATCAAAAAATAGACTTAAATCTCAAGCATATAACGTAGAAAATTTAATGCCGATGTCGCAGAAGTAACATGCTTTAGGTATTATGCAACCTGCAGTCGCGTGTTTGGCGCCGGGCGGCGGCGGCGTGATTAGAAGATTAGGGCCATTTGCATGGCGCTACGAGCCGGGGATCTTGTTAGAACACCAATTTGTTTCTTCGTCTAACATGTGTTGTAGCGAGAAATGTAGGCGACAACGAAACAGCTTGTTCTGGGAAAGGTGTCCTTTTTGTATGTTTTCATACTCCGAAGAAACGCTTTGATCTTTTTATGATCTGATGGTAACCGACGAAAAGGTTGAAATTATGCGCGCTTCACGTTGCATCCTCTTTTAATATCGTGCAGGTTAAGTAACTATCGCATTGATACGCCTTGGATTGGGTGACCAATTTGAATCATGATATCATGCCTTGATGCTTTTCTTTGTTGATCAGTTTATTCATTTATTTTGTTGTCACATGTTTATTAATATGTTACAGTTTTTAGTTAAAAGGTTTTAGATTCAAGTTTTAGGTAAGTGTGTAGATATTCAAAAAATATTATATTTATTTAAATTGTTATTGTAATTATTATTCTGATATAATTAGTAAAACCTTTTTCTCTGACAATGTCTCAAAACAATAAATAATCAGTGCTGTACCTAAATAATAAAAAAACAATACAACTATTTCATCTCTGCCTTATCCATCTCGTACTTGCAACTAACGCTCAAACTTTCCAAAACTTTTTCAGACAAGCACTGTAACTACTCAAGTTGATTTAAAGCCTGCATTAAAAACTCATTTGACTTTGAAACATTTAAAAGCAACAGCGTCGAACAAAGAGGGTGGTCTATATAAAGCTAATAATTTCTGCGTACTGTGCATGCAAATAATGACAAAAAGCAACGTGCGGATATGTGCCGATTGTTTCGACCAACAATGACCCTTTTACATTATGCCGACGCGTGCCTCGAATAATTTGATGTGTACGGTGATGAGCCTTTTTATGTCCAGTCATGTCCTCGTCAGGATGTAGGAACAGGGATTGTTGATTGGCGGCTTTTAAAACAGACTGATTAGAATAGGAAATTATGTTATCTTTCCTCGTCATCGTAATTATGGAAGTACCTAGTAAACCATGTCGGTCTTTTTTGTTTTTATTTATCGACTTCAAAAAGGAGGAGGTTTTAAGTTATAGAAACTTTTTGGGTGACGTCATCATGTCCTCAAGTGGTAGTCCACAATGGCGTTTGAGGTAAACCTTTCAGACAGGATAACGTTATTGTAAAAGATATACCGTTTATGGTTAAACGTAGACTGGGCTAGGTACATGATTCTGCATTTCACATTTGAGATGACGTCTTCGTATCCTCAAGTAGACGTCCAAAATGGCGTTTGAGAGATAGCTCGCAGACAGGTCAACGTTATTGCAAAAGAAATAAAGTTTTTGGTATGATTTTCACAAACTTACTCAAAATTTAACCGACTTTTGACTCATGAAACCTTAGAGAACTGATACAAATTAATATCTCAAGGTTGGGTACAATGGTTGCTAGTTGCTATGGTTGCTAGGCGACGCTAATTGAATGAATCGAGAACTCCTTGTTTATTTTGTCGACATTAGCTCGGCACCCGTGACGACCAAACTCGATAATTAATGATAGCATTGAACTGATAGTTTAATTCAGACATCAAATAGAAGCGACGATGGGAAACGATCATATTGGAGAAAGAGGTAAAAGATTATTATTAACAGACTTGTTCCTTATTTAAAACATCAGTTTTTTTTTATTCATAGCTCGGCAAATGACTCCACTCCACCTGATGTTAAGTGGAAACGGAGTCCAGGACGCAAGAACAACTATTGCAGCGTGAAAACAACGCAGCATCAGTCACCCTCACCCTGCCGGCCCACAAGGTGTTTCTTCACGCCTCGTTTAAGTTTATAGGAACTGATGATATTGGAGAAAGAAAGAAGTGAAAGAATATTAATAAGATACTTACATACTGACATACTGACTAACTTCCTCAATAGACTTTGAAATTTATGTTTTATAGCATATGGTTGAAAGTTTATTGAATAAATTTGACAGTTTTGGATAGGTTTATGTGCAGGCGTACACTCACGTTCTTGTCCCAAAAGGGGGTTGACAGAGCATCGAAATCGCCAATTTTAATTATACTCGCCATTAGTGGCCCGTCATATTTACCATAAACAAAGTAGGACTCTGAGATGGAAAAATTAACATCAGTGATCGGTTGCTAGCCGATCGCGTGATGTGCTAGTATCTTGTAACCCTTGTCCATCTGTCGGCTCTTTATGACGTGCACGGGAAGTTAGCAGCTGATACATTATTTTCACGTCTCAAACCAGCATGAGATAAGGATACTTGCCTATATTTAAAGGAACAGTTTAGACTGTTGTTCAGACATACTTCCTTTAATATAAATGTCTAAATATTTCAATGTAGCCATCTTCAGTAATATACAAACATGCATAGCTTTAGGGTACATTCCCAGAATATGGTGCCATGTTAAGGTAATCTTCATACCCAAAACGGGAAAACCAGGTTATGAAGAACCCATAGCCTTTAGGCCTATAAGTCTACAATATTTTCTCCTGAAGACCCTGGAGAAGATGGTAGACAAATATATCAGAGCGGGACCACTGAAAAGATTCCCACTTCATGGACTTCAATGTGCATATCAGGCAGGGAATTTAACAGAAATTGCTCTTCATCTTGTGGTGAGTCGACCGGAATTTGCGCTGGAAAACAAAGAGATTTGCGTCTGCACATTCGTAGATTTTGAAGGTGTATTTGATCGTACTACCTTTGAATCCATCAAGGTTGCAGCCAAGAACCATGGTGTGCCACAACCGATCTGTAATTGGATTGAATGGATGTTAAAGGGTAGAATTATCAACTCTGAACTGCTAGGTGGCAGTCTTATTGCACGCACAACCAGAAGATGCCCGCAAGGAGGGGTTCTCTCGCCTCTTCTGTGGAGCCTTATGGTTGATACAATTGTAGTAAGGCTGAATAAAGGACCATTCTATACGATTGGTTATGCGGATGATCTGGCCATCTCAGTCAGTGGGAAATTTCCCTCTACGGTATAGGGGTTAATACAACGTGCCCTGGGTCTGCTAGAGGAATGGTGCAATGCCCGTCATCTCTCTGTGAACCCAGGGAAAACAACAGCCATCCCCTTTACAAGAATGAGAAACACTACGGGACTGGGTAACCTAACACTCTATGGCACCCGGCTCTCTTGGTCCAAAGAAGTGAAATATCTATGTTTAACGCTGGATTGGGTACTTACTTGGAAACAGCATGTGGACACAACCGTAGCCAAGGCTAACAGAGTCTTTGGCATGTGTCGGTCTACATATGGCAAGATGTGGGGACTCAACCCCAAAATCATTAGGTGGATCTACATGACGATGGTGAGACCAATCCTCACATATGGCAGCACCATCTGGTGGCCCAGAACCAGGCTGAAGATCTGTAAGAATGCTCTTAGCAAACTTCAGAGAACAGCTTGTCTGGCAATCACCGGTGCCTTTAGAACCACTCCAAAGGCAGCGCTGGATATTATTCATAGATTTATATAAAAATATTTAGGGAGCCTATCTATAAATTGCCGTGTCCGAAAAGGGCGACTAAGTTTTAAGTTCGATCAAAATGTAACACCATTTACACACTTAGTTAGCAATGAAGATTTTGATTTTGATCTTTTTGATTTTGAAGTCCACACATACCTTTCACCCCTGCACATTATAATAAAAACAGAGGCAAAGAAAGCGTTACATACACTAAAGGTGGTCGGACTATGGGACGCATCTAAACCTCTGACCAGAGTCACAAAACGGGAACCAAGTGACATTCCTGACAGGGTCATGGAAATGGGGTGCGATAAAATATCCCCCATATTCATGTTCGAAAAGAAATTTAAAGTTTATGTTCCAACAAGGGACGAATGGAAACGAGGGCCACCGTCTTCGGAGAAAGACAGCCTAATCTGGTATACTGACGGATCAAAAATGAAGTCGGGCACAGGGGCAGGCGTCTATAATAATGACTTCAAGCATAGTCAAAGCATGGGAAAACTTGCCACTGTTTATCAAGCAGAAACTTTCGCAATTCTCCTATGCGCAAAGCAGAATATAGAGTTAGCTATGAAAAAGCGAAATATATTCATCCTGAGTGACAGCTAGGCCACGCTCAAGTCACTCATATCGCCCCGAATCGACTCTGGCCTTGTTCGATCTGGGTCCCAGGCCATATGGGAATTCACGGCAACAAGATGGCGGATGCACTTGCCAGGAAGGGGTCAGAGACCCGGCTCATGGCCGGAATACAAAGATTTTCCTTCACGTGTTAATAAATAGATAAATTATTGTTGTAAAGTTATTTAAACAAATGACAGCAAACCTTTTACAAATACATAAAGAACAATTTTATCTTTCGAAAGAGTGTTCGAAATTTTAAATTATTTTGCCGTTGTTAAAATATCGTAACTTTTTCTTTATCCATAACGTCTGTTACAAATATCGGATTCAATTTTGCTGTACCCGTGACGGAGAGTGATGTGGGAGGCGTGAGAGAATTCGATTTGCTCGGAACCATTCGAGATTAGATTAATGTTGCCGCACGTATTTTATACCGGGTAGATGTACACACGCGTGCACATCCGACTACCACAAACTGTCAAGTTTCCTCAACAGACTTTGAACTTTATGTCTAAAGGATACGGTTGAACATTGTGAAAGCAAATGACGATTCACATTAATAATTATGCTAAAATTAAACAAATTAAAACTACATATTTTTATCATTATTTATGTTATAATTAATTGTACTTGAATTAATTAATAATGTTACTGAAAAGAAAAATAAAATGATAGTGTATTGACTAACGCGGTGACGGCGCCATTCTGGCGTGGTTGAATAGAGAAGCAATTTTGTGTATCTGTAACCAAGTAATAAACAATTATCTAGTAAAGTGTCTATTTATGATTCCCTGGTTGGTCAAGTTTTCAATTGGTTGAAGAAGTTTGACAGTTTTGGATTGGTTGATGATGTGCATGCGCTTGTACTAGGAGTGCGGATAGTAGGCGGCGAGATAAAAATGTTAGTTATCTTGCCGTTGTAATTACAAGCAACATGGAAATACGAATGGTTATAGTATTATATTATTTAAATAACTGAAAAACAGCAGCACTTCTATATTCTTTTTTGAGGAGCTCGATGGCGCATTGGTTAACGCGCCCGGTCTGCGAGTGTTGAAGCTAAGCAAAGTTTCGAAAAGGCCGGTCTTCGGATGGGTGTACAAATTTGTCATCTCGAGCTCCTCCGTGTTTCGGAAGGCACGTAAAGCCGTTGGTCCCAGCTGGGCCACCAATCCGCACTGGGCTCGCGTGGCTTTAACTGCCGGAAAACTACAATGCTACTAACATTCATGTATTAGCGACACATCTAGAAAAGATGGTAGCTAGCCAGGCAGTTTTAAAACAAGCCTAATCGCTAACCAAACTGAGTTCATACGTGTACCTCCCACTGGGAATCGAACACGGGACCTCTGGGTCTGAGACCGGTGGTTTGAATCACTAGATCGCAGAGGCATTGTTCCATTCTTATTTTGTTCGAAGTCACTTATCATTATTATGTAATGTATAGAATATAATAAAAATAGAAATAGTTCATTTGGTACAAATACAAAGAACGTGGGGTGGACGTTTTCTAGAGTGGAGTGTGTAGGACGCTCCAGCGTGGTGGAGCGATGATATAAGTGTCTGAAAGCAGTTGGAAGACAAAGACAGGTGTAGCTGTAAATGCCCAGTGATAATCAGCAAACTCTCCTAAAAAAGAAAGAGAGGAGCCGAATATCAGGCTCAGTAGCATACATTGGGATAGGCCTTTGACCAGCAGTGGACTGATACGGGCTGATTTTAAGCCCTCATTCTGGGCACGACTCGTGCTAGTGCCGCACGAGCCCTTCCTATGGATGGGTAGAGCGGGCTACAAACCAGCACGTGGGCTCAATGCGGTGCGGTGGTTGTTAACGACTGCTAAATCAACGGTTTATCGTGCCTTCCGAAGCACAGAGGAGTTCAATATGATACATTTATGGTTAGCCATCCGATAACCGGCCTTAACAAAAGTTGCTTAACTTTAGCAATCACGGACCGAGCGCGTTAACCACTGCGCCAAAGAGCTTTTTTTTTATGTTAAAAAGAGGCAGACGAGCTGGCGGCCATCTGATAGAAAGTAATCACCGCCGCCCATGTACGAGTACACCCGCAAAACCAAACTAATCGCAGATGCGTTGCCGGCCTGGAGGAAGGAGTTGAATCTTGAGGAGGGAGTAGGAATTAAGAGGGGCGTGGGATGAGAGATGCGCCTCCGGTACTGTCACTCATCGGACGAAACACAACATCAACGAGTGCCATTGTTTCACACCGATATTATGTGAGAGGGTGGTATTACGCCGGGCGAGCTGGCCCATTTCGTTCCGCAACGCAGCGTGGCTCTATCAGTCAGTCAGTGTCACATAATTAGCCCCACCTAGGGGCACGTGTAGGGTCTCAAGGGTAAACCTATATACGCGAGTAACTTTAACCCCCAATTATGATGATGATGACTAAAATGTTTTTGTTTTGTTTGTATAATTTTAACGCAAATTTTGTTGCGAAACAAATTACAAAAACACAAATGTTGAAAAAATTTCCACGAGCAGGATTTGAACCTGCACCCTTCTGACATACCGGGTCAGGTGCTCTTCCAATTGAGCTATCGTGGTTCTTACCAGCCCGCCGAAATTATTCAACACTATTTACTTTTTACTTTGAAAGCCAAAGGCACCCATTCAATGTCAATAACTACCGTCATTAACACCCGATCATAATATTTTTACAAATACTAAAGATCAGTTAAGAAGTAGGCAAGCTATTTATAAAATGTTTTTGTTTTGTTTATATAATTTTAACGCAAATTTTGTTGCGAAACAAATTACAAAAACACAAATGTTGAAAAAATTTTCACGAGCAGGATTTAACTGAATGACTAAATTCGGTAGCGGGACATCATTATCATCATCATCAGCCTACACTAGTCCACTGCTGGACATAGGCCTCTCCAAGTGCACGTCACTGAACAAGATCCGCGGCTACTCTCATCCAGCTCTTGCCAGCCAACTTGCGAAGATCGTTGCTCCACCTAGTCTGAGGGCGTCCTACACTACGTTTGCCAATACGCGGTCTCCATTTAAGAATTCGCTATAATGACATATTATAATTTGTAAATAATTAATGTCGTTACTTCTATACAAAGCTATGCAGTTTCGTGCGCCCGTTGTGTAGGTATAGTTACTTTTTTACTATATAATATTTTGCATTTACAATGCGCTATGTAGTTATAAGATAAAGTTTTACTAAAAAAATCAACTAGTCTCAGGAAGTTCGAGTGGGAATCGAACCCCCCACCCTTGGATTACCGGTCCAATGCTCTGACCGCTGAGCTACCGAGACCTTTAACAAAGATTAATTTAATTTAATTTCAAAGAACAATACATATTACGGCATTGTATTAGTTGGATTTCGAGACAACGTTTATTTTGAGTCAACGGCTTAACCAGAATGTCTGTCCAACACACGAATAGTCAGCACCGCCATGTTACAGTACGAAAACACCATTAGAGATTTGTGCTGCTTTATTAGCCATTAGTTCTACGAATTCTAGAGCACTAACACACTAAATACCTTTCTCATTATTTCAACGTTCACGCGGAAACTCTATTATTTAGATTTCATAACTAAATAATGAGGAGCTCGATGGCGCAGTGGTTAACGTGCCCGGTCTGCGAGTGCTGAGGTTAAGCAACTTTTACAAAGGCCGGTCATCGGATGGGTGACCAAAAATGTAACATTTCGAGTTCCTCCGTGATTTGGAAGAAACGTAAAGCCATTAAAAGTTGTTAATAACCACCAATCTGCACTGGGCCCGCGTGTTGGTTTATGGCCCGTTCTACCTATTCATCCATAGGGCACGAGCCCCAGCAGAGGGGATATAAAAAATGAGATGATGATGATGATGAACTAAATAATAGAGTTCCAGAGTTTTATAGTACCACTGGGCCCTGAAATTCCAAAAAAGACATAAGACAAAAGAGAAGATTGCAAAAGCAAATGACCATTTTCCAGAAAAAAATGCTTAGGTAAATGCAATTATTTTTGGTATTATTCAGAGGCGGCGTGGTGTTTAAGCCATTACCCATCAATTGTAGTGATGACTTGATTTCAATGATGGAGGCCTTTGCCCAGCAGTGGGACAGATATAGGCTATTTACTGCATATGTACAGAAACGGAATAGTAAACACAAACCGTAGTACATCGTCCAAAGTTAATTCCCAACAAGAGTGTAGATAGTAACGCGTGTGCTGTTTGGACCGCACCAGATTTCCCAGGAGGCACCGTGTATGGACCCATACAGCAAATTGCTGCTTGTTGACATTATTCTCATTGTTAAAGCAAACACACTTACCGCTCAGGGAAGGTCAATTCAATACGAAGTTTATGAGAGCTGAATTATCATACTTTAATTTTCAAAAAAACTTTTTTTGGTTACTGGTGGGGCGGCTTGAAGGAACCAAAATAGTTTGGCGAGAAGAACAAAAATGGCGGTTCGGGGATGTTACTATTTAGCGTTTTAATCGCGACAAATTTGCACCAACAAGCGCAACCAGTAACCGTCAGTTCCTACAAATGAAAATTATTTTTTTCTTCTACCTATTTTGTGATATTTCACATTGCCAGATGATAAACGATGAGATTGAGGAGCTCGATGGCGCAGTGGTTAATGCGCCCGGTCTGCGAGTGCTGAGTAAAGCAACTTTTGCAAAGGCTGGTCATCGGATGGGTGACCAAAAACTAATCACCTCGAGCTCTTCTGTGCTTCGGAAGGCACGTAAAGCCGTTGGTCCTGGTTGGCTGCATTAGCAATCGTTAATACCACCAATCCGCACTGGGTCCGCTTCGAGGTTTATGGCTCGTTTTAGTGCCCCAGCAGCGGAGACATTGGAATGAGTTGGTGATGACGATTAAACCATGAAAATGCTGGAGTTCAGCAAGTTAGTGTAGTAGAAAGAAAGTAGAAAGATAGAAAAACATTTACTAACAACACACACACACATGCATAATATATAAAAAATAAATGAGGCAGACAGTATACACACAAGAGCAAAAATAAAATTAAACAAAAAGAGTAATAAAAAGTAAACAAAAACAGTGTGAAGTTAGTATAGTTCTTGATTCAAATTAACGTACTAATTTGAATCAAGAATTCCAAGAATGAGAGGATTTCAATGCGAATACTCCTTTTCGGAGAGTGAAATATCGGTTGGCTTATAATATAGCTATCACTGTTTCAAATATTAAAATACCTCGGTCCCCGAGCCACCCAGCTCGGAGGAAGACTTCCTTTTGGTCTTCCTCAATGTGGCATACTCCCTACCATTGGCTCCTACAGTGGTGACCCCGACGGTGCACAGAAACACCTTCAACATCGTCGCAGCAGCGCCCATCCATCACTCCTCATCCATCATCTACCTTCGCCAGCAGTCACAGCAAGCCAGCAATCGAGCCACAAGTATCCACCGCAGCATCTTGGATGACGCTTCCTGGACCTCCGGCACACTCGACGGCACCATTCCGACCTGGTCTCCGCAGCCCACGACCGGTGCATCAATGTCAGCCGCATCACTCCGGCGTGGCAGCCCTGCACACCAGCAGCTCGGACCCACCGTCGTCATCACCTGTCTCGACTCACCCCAGACAGGAGCAGCACACTGCATCACTGGCAACGCGCCTACACCCCACCCGTCTCGACTCACCGTAGACTAGGGCATCCTGCAGCAGCACTCTCCACTGGCACTTGCAAGCTCTGACGCACTGACTGCTGAGCACTCACTGACAACGACCTCCGGTCTCAGGGGGGGAGTGATGTGGCGGCGTCACCTACCGCATACGCCGCACACCACATTTTAATTTACGCTACTACTACACTACCCATATTAATGTTGTGCTAGTCGACATAGAAAAAATGATCGAAGTTAGTTTTAACTGTCAACAAGCCTTAATATTGACTGAATAGATCACCGAAATTACTTGCTTAGGTGGAGCAAGTCATTTTAGTACTACAAATGAGAGTAATAAGAAAAAAAGCAATGGTCGATTTGAGCTTAGTGTTGAGGCGTTGTAGTATTTAAAATAAAAGTTTTGATGTGTTAGGTAGGTACTGTATTTTTATCGATAGAAGCGCTTATAAAGGTAGATGAAAAAAGGTTGTTTAATAAACTAGAGATCAAAACGAACAACGAGAAATCATTTAAAATTCCAAATAAAACGTCACTAATGACTTCTTGGCTTGTCTGCAGTTTTATTTCATTTTCTAAACGTACCTAATTGTTGACAAAGGAAACTAAACAGTGCAACTTCACTTTTCAAATTCTCTCAAGAAGTCAAGAACCCGAGGAATTAGTGAAGCCCCACATCTTTACTGAGATACTCGAGGGGTTGGGGGGTATATCATTTCTCACTTCTCATTTCTATTATCATTAATCGTCATGAAAGAAATATTGTTAATTTATGTATACCTTGTAAGAAAAATGACTTTGACTCTGGCTAAATGTGCTAATCGCACGAAGCCATCAATTAAAGAAAAAAAAAGTTAAGACTACGAAGGACTTTGTACTACAGAATTTAAACTTCATAACAGCAAAGCATAGACAGCATAACAGCGTGTCGGCGTCGGCTATTTGGACTATTGCGAAGTAATGGTGCTAATAAAATTAATAAAATACAATGATTTATAACTTTTTGCAGATACTCATTTGACAGAAACAAGCCTTTGTTTAAAAAAAATGCGGCGCATTTCGTTAATGCTCCCCAATCTTGTTATTAAATAAAGGCATTATGCTTTTAGGTGACGGTGGTCGGCCGAAATTCAGTTAAAAATTGACAATTCTGGTCAAAAATAAAAGCCAGTCGAAAAGGATTTTGTTGACCGAGCGTGACACAAGGCATACCGCGATAATTATATTTTTTAATTAAATTACGGCAGGCCTGTTCGAAACTTCGAAGTTGCGCTTGATTACATTGGTTTATTAATTGTGTAGTTTTACAATTATACTAGTACACACGCCTGCACATCAACCTACCACAAACTGTCAAATTTCCTCAATAGACTTTGAACTTTATGCTTTAACTATATTGTTGAAAATGTATTGAAGAAATTTTACTGTTTTGGATAGGTTGATGTGCAGGCATCCGTACCTATTACCTATTATTGCATTACAAACAATACTACATATAATACAATATACATGTTTACGTTGCATATATTTTTTATTAACTTGATTATTCACTCATAATTCAGTGAACAGTGAGTGGGGGTTCTATTATTTTGTCACTCCTTATGTTATTCAACGCTTTGACATAAAAATTTAGGTTGTCAAAGCGTGGAATTTGAGATTGCATTCGTGACAAGCGCATGGGACTTTCTTTGGTAACGTGGTGGTCGAGACGGCGGACGTACGTACGGTACGTGGTCTAATAATGTCAATGTCACATATGACAGATGACAGTTTGGCTGCGTTCAGAGTGCAGTCCGCCTCGTCATTTTTTATTTATTTAGGGTTCTGTCTAATATACGATGTCTTTTTTTTTCTCTTTTAGTTGATGGCTTCGTGCGATTAGCACATTTAGCCAGTGTCAAAGTAATTTTTCTTACAATTAATATTTCCTTCCAGTATGATGATGATGAATGATAATAGAAAAGAGAAGTGAGAAATGATATACCCCCCAACCAACCAATAAAGATGTGGGGCTTCACTAATTCCTCGAGCGGACTTCTTGAGAGAATTTGAAAAGTGAAGTTGCACTGTTTTGTTTTATTTGCCAACACTCATGCGCACTTACGATCACTTAACGGTTAATAATCCACCATTATTTCACATTATTAATCGACTTATCACAAATTTTAGAAAATAAAACAAAACCGCAGACATGACTTTTCATTTTCCCGCCAAGAAGTCTCTACGATGTCTTTTATTTTGTATATTTTGTTTATTTTTTTAAAGGTAAGATAGTGTTTTTAATATGTGCATTTTTTATTAAATATATACATTTGTGACTTTATTTATAATATAAGTACATATATCCAAATATATATGTTTTTGTATTTCATGTCTTTATGTTTTTTTTTTAATTTATTCTATTTTTAATCATGTTATGTGAGAAATAAATAAATGTTTTTCTGACTTTTTTTAATTATAATTAGTATACAACATAAAGTTTATTGACTTGCTGAGGACTCGGACTCAAAGTGTTCGGCCACTGTCCGAATTGGCACTTTTTTTTTAAATTTGCACTGATAAAAAGTTTAACTCCTAAATTTAACTCCTAGAAAAAGAGCGTTACCAAAACTGACTATATAAACTCTATAAATAATAAATAATAATATGTAGAATTTCTTAGAAGTATGAAACAGAATAGTCGTTATATATACTATAACGAAATTAAGATTTAAAATGTTGATAATCAATTATCGATCTTGGTGGTTTTCTATTGTTATAATGTTAACCAATGAATATAATTATTTTTTTATACAACTGATATCTGAACTATGTATAATTTATTTTATAACTTTTTTTCTAATTTTTTATGTTATTTTTTTTATTTTTTTTTTTTATTGCAAAGGCTGATTTGATGCTTTACAATTAGCATGTTTCATCAACACGGCTATATCGGCATTTTTTGTTTCCCGACTCTAATTAGATTTTGGTATATCTATTCTTATTTCATTAGTAATTAGATATCTCTTATTTACACATGAAATGGGCTTAGTAATTAGCAAAGGTTTTCTACTTGATGATTTGCATATTCGTGCTGATGTGTGTGCCCGGCATTAGCAGTGCCATGACATTGTGCTAACTGATTTAAACCTCATTCGACTTCTTGGCGGGAAAGTGAAGAGTTATGTCTGCGGTTTTGTTTTATTTTCTAAAATTTGTGTTATGTCGAATATTAATGTGAAATAATGGTGGACTATTAACCGTTAAGTGTTCGTGAGTGTGCATGAGTGTTGGCAAATGAAACAAAACAGTGCAATGTTACTTTTCAAATTCTCACAAGAAGTCTGCGTGAGGACTTAGTAAAGCCCCACATCTTTACTAAGATACTCGAGGGGTTGGGGGGTAATATCATTTCTCACTTCCCATTTCTATTATCATTCATCATCATCAATATAATATTGTTTATTTATGTATTACAATGAAATTAAGAAACTAATGACATGGCAGCATGGTCTATGACCTTAGCCGGTTCCTTAAGGAACAAACTAAACTTAAAAAAAAAAATAATTAAACCTCATTCTGTACGCAAGGGCTCAATTCCCAGCGGTATTTGATATTTGATTCGATATTTTGGCGGAAGAGCTTATTTTAAGTCCGTATGGTTAGTTACTACCTATAAGTGTCTGTCACCAAAGTAACAACGCAGAGATAAGCAGAGACAAGATAGCCAGTTCCTCAGTAGTTGAGGATTACGGATGGGGTGTGTTTGCTGTCGGCCTTATTGTCACTCACCAACAGCTGAGATGAAGGCTAGCGATTATAGATAGAGAAATATTAAATAGAGGACTGAAAGTTAAACACGGAAACCAGTAATATTTTAATCCAAATTTGGAACAATTTTTGCTCGTTAAGACATTTTTTTTTAAACATATAAGTATGTTTTACTTTTTTATTTTTTTTTAAGTGCTAATTGCTGCACTGAAGCTAGCGCCTGCTTAAAAGCACTCAAAAAAACATTAAAAAAATAGCAGTGACAAAATTCAGCGCTTACGTCAGCCTTCCCGGTAGCATAGCGGTCAGTGCAGCCGCCCGGATTGCGGAAGACCCAGGTTCGATTCCTGGCTGGGTCGGGTGGGCGTTTAATTTTTTCACTGTATTTTATAAAATTTTATGAATATTTAATTTAGCTTCAGTGCAGCAATTAGCACTTAAAAAATAAAAAAGTAAAATTTACTATAGCGTTGTGTTATCAAATTTGTGGTATTTCATCTGCAAAGATGAATCTGCATGGCCATCGGTTGCAACAACCGTTTGGATAGATGGCGCTAGTGCCTGCTTAAAAGCACTCAAAAAAAACATTAAAAAAAATAGCAGTGACAAAATTCAGCGCTTACGGCAGCCTTCCCGGTAGCATAGCGGTCAGTGCAGCCGCCCAGATTGCGGAAGACCCAGGTTCGATTCCTGGCTGGGTCGGGTGGGCGTTTAATTTTTTCACTGTATTTTATAAAATTTTATGAATATTTAATTTAGCTTCAGTGCAGCAATTAGCACTTAAAAAATAAAAAAGTAAAATTTACTATAGCGTTGTGTTATCAAATTTGTGGTATTTCATCTGCAAAGATGAATCTGCATGGCCATCGGTTGCAACAACCGTTTGGATAGATGGCGCTAGTGCCTGCTTAAAAGCACTCAAAAAAAAAAAAAAACATTAAAAAAATTGCAGTGACAAAATTCAGCGCTTACGTCAGCCTTCCCGGTAGCATAGCGGTCAGTGCAGCCGCCCGGATTGCGGAAGACCCAGGTTCGATTCCTGGCTGGGTCGGGTGGGCGTTTAATTTTTTCACTGTATTTTATAAAATTTTATGAATATTTAATTTAGCTTCAGTGCAGCAATTAGCACTTAAAAAATAAAAAAGTAAAATTTACTATAGCGTTGTGTTATCAAATTTGTGGTATTTCATCTGCTAAGATGAATCTGCATAGCCATCGGTTGCAACAACCGTTTGGATAGATGGCGCTAGTGCCTGCTTAAAAGCACTCAAAAAAAAAAAAAAACATTAAAAAAATAGCAGTGACAAAATTCAGCGCTTACGTCAGTCAGCCTTCCCGGTAGCATAGCGGTCAGTGCAGCCGCCCGGATTGCGGAAGACCCAGGTTCGATTCCTGGCTGGGTCGGGTGGGCGTTTAATTTTTTCACTGTATTTTATAAAATTTTATGAATATATAAGTATGTACTTTAATTCGAAATACTTTTCATCAACAATGTAACTCTTAATACAATGGAATAAGAGTCAAATCTAGTCAAAAGTGTAAACATGATAAAACTCGTGACTGTACAAGAATAAATCCTGACCACATTAGTAATATATTTACTCATGGGTCCTAATATCTACATCGCACAGCAAAACTGCTGGTCCTAGAAGGCTGAAATTTTGCAGGCATGTTCCTCTCGTGCCGCAGGCTAGAGATAATAAGAGATTTTCTGAATTCCCTAGGGATCCATGTGTTTTCTTGGAAAGACACAAAGGGATGGCTCGCTGAAAAAAATTAACGAGGAGCTTTCTACTAATGAAAACTTCTCGTTACATTTTTAAACTATTTACTTACCTATGAACTAAGGTCTCCATCATTCAATTCAAGTCATCGTCACAATCGCCACTCTTGCCAAGTGCGGGTTGGTGATCACTGATCACAAACCTTGTCCATGCATAAAAAATACATAACATACTTTGCCCGACTTGGCAATTGAACCTAGGCCCTCAGGATTCATTATTAAACCAGTAACCAAACATTTATGAATGAACTTTCTGAACCAGGTACCTGTTCAATATAGATAGAATACTCGGTGGGTACAAACAAAGACCTATAGTGTCGAAAACCTAAGTACTTTACCTAGTATCATACCATACCATACTATACTACACCTATAGGTACAGGTACAGATCTGTACCTTTATGTGAATACAATATTCTTTACTTTTGAGCCGCTGATAAGACAGGAGAATATTTCGTTATGTTTATCATATTATTTAACACCTCCAGACATAATCATTAAGCCGAGCGGTTCGCCACTCAGCCACCGAGGCTTTCATTATGAAACGTTAAACGTTAATGTGCTGTAATAATTAGTAATGCTGTCCAAATACAAATTGCCAAGGGGAAGGTCGCCGCGGCCCATTTCATTTTCATTGTGGCGACGCAGTTTTATAGTGCCATAAAACGCTGGCAGTGTCCGTCTATTAATATATATGAATTTCAGACGCTGCTAACGATTGTTTGAACGTGCTGAGTGGCCCATACAAAATGTATGTAAAATGTGGAGGAGCTCGACGGCGCATTGGTTAATGCACCCGGTCTGCGAGTGCTGAGGTTTAGCAACTTCGCAAAGGCCGGTCATCGGATGAGTGACCAAAAATGTATCATCTCCAGCTCCTCCGTGCTCCGGAAGCTACGTAAAGCCGTTGGTCCCGGCTGTATCAGCAGTTGTTTACATCCACCAATCCGCACTTTGCCCGCGTGTTGGCTTATGGCCCGTTCTCCCTACCCATCCATAGGGAAGGCTCGTGCCCCAGCAGTGGGGACATAAAATGAGCTGATGATGATGATGAATAATGAATGCCAATGCAGTGTGCATGGGTGGCGCTACAAAACAAAACAAATAAAAATGTAAAAGTTTTAAGTTTAATCAATTTTGAATTAGCCTAGGTCATAAAAAGAACAACTAATACAGAACACGCTACGCCACGACACCGCGGTACTTCCAAGCACTGTAAAAGCCGTTTTTGTTTTGCATTGCACTATAATAGTTTATTGCACATATAAGTACATTGTTTCTTCACGCCTCGTTTGAAGGACCCCATATCATAGGAAGGAGGAAAAACGTGTGCAGGCAAATTATTCCATGTTTTGGAGGTGCGACAAAGAAATGACTCATCAAATTTCTTAGTGCGCGGTGGAATATTTGAGACAGTGAAGCGGTGACTCCGGGGAGCAGCACGTGTACTCCTATGGAGGAAGGAAAGGTATTGATTTTACTTTGAATTATTGACTTTAGTGATGATTTAAGGACCTTGATATATGTCATCAGAGCGGAGAATATTAGTTTGCTTCTTTCTATTAAGTGACACACCAAATACTATATTTTATTTTTAATTATGTTATGTGGTAGATACATTATTACATTATTACATTATTTTGATTGCATGATTTGTATTTTCTTACCCTGCCACAAAATAAATAAATAAATATTTATGGTATGTACGTAATGTACATAATATATTCCAAAATTTGATTAGTCATAAGATAAGATAAGATAAATTTTCATTGCCATAAAATTGTGTAAATACATAGCAGGTGTTAAGCATAATTGGGAACAAACAATTTACCCTAGTCGGGCATGCAATTTTTAGTGGGTAGATACATGTTACATAGAAACAGCCACTATGCTGTTTTTGTACCGAAATATTCAGTCAAACTGTAGAACGCCTTATCTATAAGCCATCTCTTTAATTTAATTTTAAAACAGCTTAAATTTACTGAGGCTTTTTGATCTGTGGGCAGATGATTAAATACTTGGATACTAGTTACAGAGGCACTCTTGTGATACAGGGCATTGTTAATATTTGGTAAATATAAGTCATGTGCATATCTCTTCCGCAAATTACAATTATTTGTGCTTTTACTTTTAAAATACTGAATATTGCTTTTTATAAAAACAGCCATCTCCAACACATAAATACCCGTCAGTGTCAATATTAGTGATAATCTATATAATAAATATATAATGCAGTTTAAAGTTCTCCCGAAACATTTAATGAAATTGCATGTACTACTTCTTAATAACTATTTAAACTATCATGGTCACTTGCAATATAGTAGTAAGTACCATCGGAGTAGGAAGCACAAGCTCTTTGCTGTGCCAATGTGTGGAACTGTTGCGCGAGCCCGCTCTCCTATCCCGCGTTCCTTGGCTGCGCTTAACGCTCTCCTGGACAGTAGCCCTGATTGTGATTTGCTTGCGGACGGATGGAAGGGAATCTTGCTTGAGTGCTTGTGGTTTTGTGAGAAGATGCATATAAGTTAATGTATCTAGTTCATAATAAACCCTTCATTTGATTAAATTTTAATATATTTAATTATTGTAATTGGTTATGTAACCGTTTTAATTAAATAAAATAAAATAAATTAAATTAAAAATAAATTAAATATAGTAATATTAACGGGATTCTTACCATGTGCTCATAAAAAACTCATCCGCATTAACTTCAGTAATTCCGTGATCATGGCGCATGCAACTGAGTCAAAATATCGGGTACCCACAATTAATAAACATGACAAGAATCCCGTTAATAATTACTATACTACTCCTTAATGTTTGACACTAAACTCAACAGCAATAACGAATCTATATTCTAGCAATCAGTGTCCGAGTAATAGAACAAATCAGTACCCGAATCCGTCAAACAAAGGATCTCAGTTTGCACCCCAATCAAGTTATGTCTGCGATTGTCCAATTGTGCGTCAGTTTGTCTTAAATAAAGTGATTAGTGGAGAGCTCACCTCATGCATAGGAATTAGATGATCGCACAGTATATTATCTACTTCTATTAAAGCTGTGGAGTTTCTTACGCTCATTCTTCTCCACAGCTACAAAATAGACGTCCTGAATGGGTGGTAGGTAAAAAAATTATGGATGATTCAAAAGCAATCTGAATTATTATTTTTTTACTTTGACTTTATCATGAGAAAATAGGATGAATCAGTATGGTATCATTTTTTGTAATTTACTTATATACCTATACAAAAAACTCAAAATAATTAAAATTGGATTATCGTTACAATTCCCCCCCGTGTGGTACCGGGGATAAAGAATTGCACCACCCCATCTCTTCCCAAGGGTGTCGTAGAAGGCGACTATGGGGCCATTCCAGAGGATGAGCAGCAGCGTCTCTCTGTGATTATTCTTACCTTACTGCGATCGACTACCCGCCTGCCAAGCGTGGCGGTTATGGCAAATTCCCCTCAAAATGAGGTTATTGATTTATCCTTGAGGGAGGCCTTTGTCCAGCAGTGGACGTCTTTTTGACTGAGATGATGATGATAATGAAGATCATCTTTACAATTGCTGCGATGATTGAATGTTTTGTGGACCACGCTTGCCAAATAATTCCTTTATTTTCTATTGTCATGTATTATCATCATCAGCCTATACTAGTCCACTGCTGGACATAAGCCTCTCCAAGTGCACGCCACCGAGCACGATCCGCGGCTACTCTCATCCAGCTCTTGCCAGCCACCTTGCGAAGATTGTCGCTCCACCTAGTCTATAAAGCGCCTAAATTAATTCTATCTGGCTGCATATATACACAAAGAAAAATCCCGACGGACTGATTGACTAAAGAAATCGACATAGCATGCTAAAGTTTTGCGAGAAGGTTTCTTTTATGACGTCTCATGATTACGTCATAAAAGAAACCGTCTCGCAAAACTTTAGCATTGGATAATATTTTCCGATATTATTATTTTTACAGGCAAGCAGTTGCCACAACTGATAGTGCCTGTATCCTGATCATCGTAATATACTGTAGTATAATTAAAAAAAAATATTATGATATTCCCTTAGAATCATGGGATACGGGCATGCGCAGACAAATTAGCGAGTTAGATTTCATCTGCAAAGATGAATCTGCATAGCCATCGGTTGCAATAACCGTTGGATCGATAGCTCTACTCATGTCCGCCAACTTCGCTCATCAAATAATCACATTCTCGCCACTCCTTTGCATCATTCAGGATTCGTTGCAAATTCCTTCACGGTTCAGGCCATTCAATTATGGAACGCTCTCCCCGAAAAAGTCAGACAAACTCCAAGTAAAATGGTCTTTAAAACAATCGGTGTATAAACTGTTTCTACAGGAATCAACACCCACGTAAGAAATTCCCATCATCTTTTCTTCTGTTATGTTTAAGTATGTTCATGTAGTCTATTTTTATTTAAGTTTTTTATGTTATGTATATTATATTAATATCACCTAATTTAATAAACTTAATATGTATATATCAGTTCTTATAAATTTATGTAGTATATGTTTCATTTACGTTCTTTGTCGCACCGCTTACCAATTTTTCTGCCTAGCCCTTAGGTCGATTTGGCATTAAGTCCGCCTTTTGTAATTTATTTTATTGTATTGTGCAATAAAGATTAAATAAAAAAACAGATGGCGCACTGATAGTGCCGCTATTAACACTCAAAAAAATTAAAAAGCAGTGTCAAAATTCAGCGCTTACGTCAGCCTTCCCGGTAGCATAGCGGTCAGTGCAGCTGCCCGGATTGCGGAAGACCCAGTTTCGATTCCTGGCTGGGTCGGGTGGGCGTTTAATTTAATCACTGTATTTTATAAGTTTTATAAATATTTAATTTAGCTTCCAATGTGGCAAGCACTTAAAAAAAAAATTACTATAGCATCGTGTTATAAAATTTGTGGTATTTCATCTGCAAAGATGAATCTGCATAGCCATCGGTTGCAATAACCGTTGGGTCGATGGCGCACTGTTCCGGCCGCTTTTAGCACTCAAAAGAATTAAAAAGCAGTGACAAAATTCAGCGTTTACGTCAGCCTTCCCGGTAGCATAGCGGCCAGTGCAGCCGCCCGGATTGCGGAAGACCCAGGTTCGATTCCTGGCTGGGTCGGGTGGGCGTTTAATTTTTTCACTGTATTTCATAAGTTTTATAAATATTTAATTTAGCTTAATTGCGGCAAGCACTTAAAAAATAAAAAATAAAGAATACGTATAGAAACAAAACTCACCCTAGACACCTAGAGCGGGGTTGCATTTATAACGTTATTTCTGATTAAATAAATATAAATTTTATCGGATATAACCGCGAAAAAACATCGTTGGCCGTTCGGAGTCCAATCAATATTGATCAAGTGGACAGTTTACAGATAGTTCAGGAGCTGACTAGCCTGGAATCACAATTTTGTGTGCCATAACATATAATATCGAAAGCCCTAAACTTTATGTCTTGTTTCCTTGTTAAACTGTCATATTAGTGTTAGAATATTATCTATATTTTAGTTACCATCTTTTTTGTTTTTTTAAGCTTCTGATATTTTGGATCCTGCTCTATGGCATGTCAGCACATCCATGATCATGGCGCATACGACTGTTCACGCTAGTATTATTCTAATGTCAATCCAATGTAACACAATTAGTACCTACAAAATTTAAGCATGTAATAAAAACATATACGTATATAATATTTTTATTCTTGCTTAATTATTACTACTACTAACTATATACTTACTTATATAACACATATATAAGCAAGCACTCATTATTATCGTATTACAAAAAAGAAAAACATTCAAGTGGACCGCAAGTGTAACTGAAAACGAGATTGTTTTTAATTTGAATACAAAGTAATTATGAAAACTTATTCATAAATTGTTAAACGATTTATAATTAGTATTATCATTAAAAATGCTTTTGCTGTCTGTTTCACTCGTAGTTACAAAATTATCGAAGTCAGCCCCTGACTACGACGCATTTCGGTTGAAAGGTCGGCGTCGGTTAAGTAAAGGACGTTACGCCTACGATTCCAATAGCACACAAGAAGGTTGCCCCAGAAGGTAAGATTCTCACTAACGCGCTCGAGCAACGCACACATAGACATCCTCTCACGGACATGGAATCTCGCAACAGCTACGCTCGAAATGGTTTGAGATGGTGTATTAAGCTGTCTCCTTATTTTGTGCCTATAGGTACAACCGGTTTGCATTGCACATTTATCTCTAATGTGACACAACAGTTAAATAATGTATGTAGTTACATTAACAACAAATTTATACCAACCGAAACACAACATAATTTTCAGTTAATAAATTTTTACATTCACACGAAATTGAATCGCAATTTTGTATATGCACACCGTTTGATACACGTCAGTGCCATTAATTCGTATACACAGCACGTGCGCCGAACGATCAATAGGCATGCAACATGTAACAAATGCCGACAACGCGTTTACGGGCATCTCGTAAAATTTTACGTGTGTAGAGCGCGAACATTGTCCAACGGTGCAAAACAAACTAGGCCATGATGGAAAGGTGCTACTACCGGTAATGTTCAACTGTGTTGCTGTTTGCGATATTATTAATGATATAACAGAAGTTGTAGATAAACTCTGTCGGAAATAAATGACTATGGACCAGGTACCTATTAGTAAAAAACAATCGAAAGTGATCAAATTAGTCTATCTTAGGAGCTGGAGATGTTGAGATATCTTTTAGGATCATTTTCTCTATACTACTGAAGAACTGGCTATCTTGCCTTCTAACTATCGGAAATTGCAATTAAAGTTCTATAACAATAACAACAATAGTAACATTGTGATCCTTGCCTCAGCCTGTGTTACCTATCAAATACAATAATGGGGGTTTCAAATGAATAGGTACCTTCTAGGCAAGCATGTTACACCGCTGGCTACATCATCACTTACCATCAGGTGAGATAGTAGTTAAATGTAAGCCTATCTAATGACAAAAAATCATAAATTATACAGAATAACCCAATGTTTTTTTAATGACTTACCGGTAACTTGCCTTCATCTCAGCTAAGGCCGAAGGTAAAAGCGCTTGTCGCCCTGAGCCCTTAACCACTAACCAACTGTTAATAACTGTTTGATGTTGTTATTAGTAACGTTTAGTTCACAAATAGTGATCGAAAACCTTTTCAGTAGGATGAAATGCGTTTTTAAACATTATCCAGTTGAAATAATGAATTGGTGTTATGAAAAATTATAACATCCAGTCTCCTATACTTTTTATTTCATACATTCCATTCAGGTAGTTTTCGGAGACTGATTAATTTGCTACTCATTACATGATTGCCTCCGGTTGGGCGGTTGAAGTTTTTGCATGCAATACGTTTTTTATTAATACGTGCTGGTAAAACGGTATCGATTATACTCAATTGCTTGGACTCAGGCCGATTAACACACGAAATAATATTGCGAAGAACTTAAATTCTATTGATGGTCATAACAAACATGACCTAAAGATCAAGCGGGTTAAAAGCGGAGATGCTGTCTCATTTTTGGAGTAAGCTGTTTGCTTGAAACGGCCTTTATGCGTACACTGTCAGCGTCACTGGACTTTTTTTGGGGCGTCAAGAAACCTAAAGAGTTCCCTTAAGCCGTCTGTCTGATCGAAACACAGTCAGAGTTTTTCTAGAGGGAAAGGCATGTTCAAGACAACGCAAGCGTGTCCTCTTATAGATTCTCCGAGGGGTTTGGATCGTTTGGGAGCAGAACAGCCCGACAATATTGCAAAGAGTTTAAACTCTATTCCTGTTATCAACTAATATGAACTAAAGTTAACACGGGTTTGAAGCCGATGCTATCTTTTTTTTGTTGTTAAATCGATAATAATGCTATTAGGTATAATACTTTAGCGTCAGGTAGTAAGGAGATCTGTGCTCTACGTTAGTGCGTTCGGGTTGTAATCTTGAAAGTTAAGCCTCTTTTACAATGCTGTGCTACCGGTTGGGTGACCCAACTAAAATATAGATCAAGAACTTCACTGCTTCGTAAGGGACGATAAGCCTGGATGTTGCTGTTAGATGATAGTTGTTAAAACCCACGCAACCTCTTTGGTCTATAGCAGTGGATTATACTCGTAGTCTTATCTCCCTATATGCTGTTCACATAGAAAGACTTGAACCCAGCACGGGAAAGTTTAGGCTGACGATGAGAGTAAATTTTTCAATGCTAAGATAAAACTTAATTATCAGATATTGTATCATACAGCTGAGTCGTGTTTTTTAAATTTTTTATTATTAGATTCATTATTTTGAAGATTTCCGTTACAAGTTTTATGGTAGAATTCAAAAATCAGCCATAAGATAAAAATACCTTTACCCTTTCATCCTTTCTTTTCTCTATTTGGTTAAAAGCTTTTTACCACCTCAAGCTCAACATACGGTACCAGGATTACATAGTCCGAAAGAGACCCGATTGAGTTGATCCTCGAAACTAGAAAAAGCTCGCACGCACAGCTTCTGTTATCCTATTACACGTAGCCCAAATAAACATCTAATTCTTTCCTGCGCACCTCTGCACTTACAGCCGTCCCTGTCACTCCAGTATTGATGTCTCACTCCCGCACGTTTCGGGCTTGGGACAGCCGAGCTCCTAGTTTAGCTCGTAACCTCGAGCCGCGCGGACGTGTCCGTGACAGCACAAGCGCATTTAACACGTTCCACCCGAGTTTTCCCGGACCTAAATGAAATTTTGATGAAAATTCGTATTTAACGATCCCCCTGCCGGCAAAGGGGCATACACGGACTGTGTTCAAAATTTTGTGTGTGGGTTATTAGTGTAATGTAAACGGAGATAAGGTGAGTCGGACAGTGCCAATTTCAGGTGAATAACGCCGCTAAAAATTGCTCGTCGCCGCTCGGTCGGTTGCCCTGTGGATTAACTGTTTATCAATGTCTGTAACGGCTTCTCGTTATTAATATTAAATTATGTTGTGGTAATGTTATAGATGGAATTAACTGACGAAGCTCGTTTTGTTTTGTTTGCGATGTAATCCTCTCTCTTTGGATTTATAGTATTTTATAGTAGGGGCGTGTGGTGATTTTCATTAAGACTGTCGTTTAAGAAATTTGTTTGCAACATGATTATTGTAGAAATGTATTAAAGATAATTATTTAGTGTCTATAAGCATGCTAAAACTTTGTATTGTTGTTTACAGTATTTGCTGAAAATCAAATATATTCTTAGGTATGATGTCAATAAAATTTGCATAATAGGCTCATTATCTACGCATTTTAACCGTTTTAACTTGATAACAATTTTAAAAAAGACTAAAATATTTACTCTTTAGTATATTCTCTACGCCAAACATGAGTGTTTACTTGAATATTCACATAGGAAATACAAAATATTTACATGAGTAAATATTTCTTTGATGTATATTGCGAAATACTATCACTTCACAGTAATGGCTCGAGCTAAAAATATCCTCGTAGCGTAAATAAATTAAGGCATATGACAACAGGTTTTCCTTGAAGCCTTTGCATATCGTGGGCTTGATCGCCGCGCCGTAGCGCCTTCTGTTTCTACGAAAAGTCTACACGACTTTGCTACAGTGCTACGAATGAGCGTAGCATAGTTTTTATTGAGTTATTCTAGTTTGTTGATCTGTTTTTGTTGATACTGAACTTTGGTATATGTTACAAAAAACTACTAGTTTATTAAAAATAATCAACCAGCTTTAGGAAGCTCGAGTGGGAATCGAACCTACTACCTTTGGATAACCGGTCCAGTACTCTGACCGCTGAGCTACCGAAACCCCAGGAGCTCAACGGTCAGAGCACTGCACCGATTATCCAAAGGGGAGTGGGATTAGTGGGTCGTAGGAAAAATTCAAAATGTAAAAAATATTTGGTATATGTTTTTCGTGTATGTCCTTTATCAATGCGAGTGACCAAAAAAATTATAATCTCGAGCTTCCCCGTGTTTCGGAAGGCATGTTAAGCCGTTGGTCTCGGCTGCATTAGCAGTCGTTAACAACCACCAATCTGCACTGGGCCCGCGTGGTGGTTTATGGCCCGTTCTTCCTATCCATCCATAGGGAAGGTTCGTGCCCCAGCAGTGGGGACATAAAATGAGCTGATGATAATGAATTAAGCTCCAATAAAGTATAATGCACAAGTTTAGCTCCACTAAATAAGCTACTTTTTTATAAAGAGTGACTAGCGATGTTGGGCTTACAATAAATAATAACACAAGAATATTCCTATTATGAATAATCATTGTGAACCGGCTTGTGGTCTAAATAAAAAAAAATGGTTTCGTTAAATACAGTTTTTAATTACAAAAAAGATAATTCTAATATTTATTTATTTATTAACACCACACAGACATCAGCCAGAAAACTTATGCTAGACATAGCTAGTTTGTATGTTTAATAGACATTTCATATATCGACACAACACAATCAGATTCACACCTATTCTGTAAGTTATCATTCGACAAAATTTTAATCTACCTACCTATTTTAATTTTTAAACTACCTACCTGCGTTCATTAATTATGTCAACATTTTTTAGTAACATAATAATATGTTTCTGTAATTGGCTTATGTTTAAGTAACATCTTCTGTATCTTGTGTTTAGATAAATGCTGCTGAAACATTGTTGAATAAATAAATAAATAAATAAATAAATAAATGCGTTGGAAATAACGTAAAACAGTAATATTAATAGTACTTTTGTTTTATGTTCATAAACTGTTTACATTAAAGTTAGTTATTACAGCAGAAATAGTTACATGTATGTTTATTATATGTTAAATAGTAGCATGAAATAAACATACATATTATTTATTTGTAAACTTTTCTTTTGAAGGCTTACTGAAAAAGTATTTTATCCTTAAATAAGTAGTGAGCGTGTAGCTTCTCTATTTTTATTTCACTTCGTTAGTTTTGATTTCTCCCCGATCCCTCAGAAACTGTTTTTATCTAGAATACGGGCTTCCAAACTTGTTAGCCTATGACTTCTCTTCTAAAACCCAAGGGCCAAGACCTAAACAACTTAACGTACTAGCTACTAGTACAGTATTGAATTCCTATGAAATTTTCGATTCGGGCAAAGGCTCAATTTTATGTTTTATGTTTTACGTTATTTATATTATGTTTCATGTTATATATAATATATGCATTATTTTGCGACCAAATTGCAATTTGAAAAACAGGTGTTGTAAACATTTCCACATTTCATTTTCGAACTCGCACCCCATGACATACCGGGTCAGGTGGACTACCAACTATGCTATCGTAGCTCTTTCACAAATGTTTTTTTAACAGCGTAAAAATGTTTCTTAATTGTTTAGTTAATAAAAAATCAGCCTCAACTCGACTTTATTTCCGAAGGTCCAGAGTTTAATTCTCAGGTCGAGTATTTTTCTGACAACAGTATAATCCCATAGTATTAGTAACAACGATGTTAAGGCTATTGTTAGTAATACAAAAATATAAAAATGGAACGCATATGAAAGGCAGGTGTACATACCTAGGTACATACTATTTGCAAATCGTACCTATGATATAAGACCGAGTTTTATCTCATCACCTGGATTTTTAATGACTGTCTATGTCCCAACAGAAACGTCCCAATTACGGTTCCATTATAGTGGGTTAGTAGCAGCAGTGGAGACATAAAGTGAGCAGGTGATGTGATTACGAAAACCACCGATACCAACGGCTTCATCACCGCCATCGATTTCATCATTAATTCTAAAATCTTTCTAAACTCGACCTGGGAATCGTACCTGTGAACTGAAAGTCTAAAACTGGCGGTTTACACGTGACCCTTAATTAATTATCAAAGTGCAGTGTTTTAAAATATATCCAACCTCATAATCTTTAAAACACAACAGCTTCCAGTAAATCAACCACAGTTTATTAATTGTTATCTAAAGCTGGCGGTGGCGGTTAATCAGTCCATCTCTTTCTATTGACGTGTGCAAAAGCAGATAAATATGTGTAAACAATACTTCAAAGAGACAACCATAGCTAACCGTGTAGCACGCTTGGCGTATTTGATACTGCGATGAATTCTAAAGAAAAAGACGATCCACCTATGATTCTTTTGTTTTCTTTTTTTGTTAATGTGCCAGTAAAAAGACATAGGGCTTGCCTAATGGACAGCTACCAACGCAACCCAAGGACCTTTGCGAAATTAAAGTAGGCATCTTGCACGCAATGTAGCGCAATGGAAGTAGACATATACATAATTATAATCATTTTATTAACCACTATAATACACAACACAGTTTATCAAATTATTGAAAACATTTTAATTTTTTTTTAATTTTGTATTCACACATTACACATATTACCAGATAAAATATAACAAGATAATCAATCAGGTTCAGGAAGCTCGAGTAGGAATTGAAAATATTTTCATGTAGATGTAAAGATACAAATACCCGTCAGCAAAAATTATGAATTACACAAAACTGTAGATAATGCAAGGATAGTGAATTAGGTTGTGCGCCACAGGAGCAAATAGGACTTGACCCAGCATTATACCTCTCCGCCAAGAAATAGTTTAGACGATGGGTATTCTATCGATACCTTTACTCAGTCACAAAATTCTCCAACAATCAAGTCCACTATGCAATTTGCAGATCGAATGCGTAAGATATGCTTTAAAGAGACAACCATCTTAACACCAAACGCGCTTAGTGTATCTGATGCTGAGTGCGTTAAAATTTAAAACAAAATAATGTGATCCAGCTACGATCTAAACGTTGGAATAGCTATTAGCAGTAGGTGTCCACGTCAATTAATCCCAAACGCTTAAAATTAACAAAACAATGATCCGTCGTCCAACAGACCGGGTAAAAATAAAAAGGGCATTAATTCCTGCTCCCAACAATGAGTGCTTCACTCAGCATCGAGTTTTATTCCGCAAAAATTTATGTCAACGAATATATTTTTTCAATTGCGAGAAAATGTTGAGCACTCCTGCTTTCCATTAGCTACTGCCACATGCAGTGATTTAGGGTTCGCTCACATAAAATATTATTGTTATTTAATTGTGTAGAAGTAAATTTTATTGTTATTATCACATTTGAGTTGAGTTGAGCGTTAGATTAGAGTTTGAAGGCAATCGATCAATCGTTGTAAAGAACGCAGTCATTCGTGACGCCATCGATCTTAAATAAATCGGTAAATTAAAAAAACCGGACAAGTTCCTGAGATAAATCCTGAAATCCTGAGACAGACAGACAGACAGACAGACAGACAGACAGACAGACAGACAGACAGTCAGTCAGGCAGTCAACAGTCAAAATAAAATTTATTTTAACTGTTTTTTAATATAATGTTTTTTAAAACAGTCAAGCACTAAAAAGTTATTACGTTAGGTACTATAATGCTATTAATATTTCGGGTACTTGAGTAGAAATGCCTAGTTTAAGTACACTTTAACGACAAACGTAATCGTATCGTTAGAAAATAAAATAAAAATGCTGACAAAATTTTTTTTTATCTATTTGAATTAAAAGAGTTGGTCTTACTTATAAGCGACAACGTTCACAATAGACTTTCGAAACTAAGAACAAATAATATTTTAAGAAAACAATGTAGGTAATTTTAAAACGCAATTTAAAAATGAAACCCTTATTTCTCTGATTCCGTTTTTGCTTAACATCTTAGATTTTTAAGCGCCTTTGAAGACAAAATTCAACAATCCTACTTCAGTGGACGATAAAAAATGAAGCTGTAACTTTTACATCTTACAAGGTAACATCTGTAAGATAAAAAAATTGAAATAACTGGGCGCAGATTAAGAAATTTACGGCTGCTTCGCGAATATCACCTTTGTTCTCAAGACAATATGGTCCGGATTTATTATGATGAAGTTTAAGGAATCTGTAAATCTCCCGTGGATTCAGTATAGATGGAGACAAGTGAAGGCGGTATCTCTCGAGGTTTTATGCCCGTCACGATCGCGGCGAGCTATAAAGCGCTTCACGTTGGAAATTGAAAGTGACTTTAGCTGTAAAACGTACCGGATGAACGACTGAAGGCGCTCGAGGATATATCAATTTCTGTTTCTAGCCGCTTTTATGCTTATTTAGTGTCGGTTGGAACGCTGTATCTTGGAGATAACAGCACCTATTGGCGTTATCCTTCGTGGTTTATGCGTCGCCGCGAGCCGGCGCGCTATATCAACTAAAATATCGTCTGTTAGAAATGAACAAACGTACTGAATTAAACTTTAGTTGTCTATTCACATGCAAGTTGTTATTTATCCTTTAAATGTACTTTAAAGTACAAAGGTAAATAATAAAAATAATAGTATTTTAAATAAACAATAAAATAAAAATAAATAAACAAGCAATAAGACATTGAATGTTTAGATGCTCGGGTTAAATTAGAGAAATCTTAGTTTAATCACCATAGCTCCATTCTAGTAACGTGGACCCATTCCTAACACAAGTAACAATTATTGTTTATTAAAAGATAAGTAATTTGAGTGTTTATAGTCTAATAATGACCATTTTTAATATCATTAACACATTTAACCGATAGTTATAACCAGATTAAAGTATAGAACGACATAGCCCGAAGAGTTGCTAAGTTCATGTGGCAGTGGGCAGGGCACGTCACTCGCAGGACTGATGGCTGCTGGGGCGGAACAGTTCTTGAGTAGCGACCGCGCACCAGAAAAGCACCAGAAAATGCTTGGTCGACCTGTGACAGTGTCTTACTTGTTCATTGAAATTTGACACCATCCGCTAGGCGGGACCGCGCGCAATAAAACGTCATTTACGATCAACTTGAGTGGCCTCTAATGAAACTTTCGTCTGTTCTGTTTAGACGTTTAGATATGGAACAAAATAATGTTTGTTATACGTTATAACCAATGGCTATAATGTTGTACCATTATAACCATTATTATACGTTATTGACGTTGAGCGTGCGAACGTGCGACGCGAGCGAATTACTAGACGTAATGTTGGTGATATGGTTTCTTACGTTGAAAAATTAATTAGTCTATGCTTTATATACGTTAGCATGATCGAATAAGGAGGACGCATCAGTCTGCAACCACAGTTGGAGAAAGCAATTTGACAATTTGTAAAAATGCAACTGGGGTTGCATCAAGCAATATGGCGGCAGGCAGGCCTCCAACAAGGTGGACCGACGATCTTGGGAAGGTCGTGTGTCTTTAAATCCCTGAAAGGAACCCTTTGTCAAGCAGTAGACGTCTTTTGGCTGAGATGATGATGATGTATATGTTGATGAAATACTAATAAATATTAGGTTTTCTCTGCTCAGGTCACTGCTCTATTTGCTACATTAGCAGTCGTACGATGATCATATTGATTACATATAAGACACAAGTTACTGAGTATTGATGCGGACACAAACAATGAGATGGCAGGTACTGAGAGGCAAGGAATGACTGATTTGCCTGTAATATTATTTTATAATTATATTTTATTATTATTGAAATTAAATAATATTTAATTGGATTGAGAAATATGCTAGCACAAATAATAAGTATTATTTTAAAGGAATCTATTGTAGATTTATGGAGTTACTATATATTACTAATAGTTACTATTTTGAAGAAAAAAAAGGCCCGAATTCGAACCCGCACCCCATGACATGCCGGGTCAGGTGCACTGCCAACTACGCTATCGTGGTGGAGTTACTACTATTTTTGTGTTTTGTTTGTTAATATTTATTTACCGTAAAAACGTTGAAATAATATAAAAACATAAAAATAAAATAATATTCATTTATTTTCCGACAATGTCCATATATGGTAATGATATTTCATAAAACAGTATTAGTATGACACGTATAATTTTTATACTTTAATTATAAGACACTAATGGTAACACGACTACAATGCATCACTCCGCAGATTCCAGCGGCTCTCATAACGTGAAGTTTCAAGAATCTTTCCAGCAGAACAGAATCCATTCTGTCACTCACCGTCCTGAAAACTGATTATACTGCAAGACCAAAAGTTACTTTAATCTCAGTCAACGAAAATGTGAATGAATTTGTCCTTCAAACACTTTAAAAGTCCTCCCATGCTTCATGCCCAAAAGCAATTTCCAACAAAATATTTTTAAGAATATTATATCAACGAAACTTACGGAAAGACTTAATAATATTGAGAGGAAAAAACGTGTGGCAAAAAAATTCTAGATTTTACGTGAGTTGTAAAGCTGAGACGTTGGAAGCATTATTCAAAAACGACAAAGTAAGAGTTTCTTTGATATAGTAAGGCGAGACAAGTATGGCCGTTTGCGTGTGGGCCAAGTCAGAAGAGAATGCTGTGATATTAAGCTATTGAAACTTAGCCTATCGTGTTTTGTAGTTACTATATGAGCTTAACATATAGTATTTGGAGCTGACTGGTCTAATTAGTTAATAGCAGGTGTTTATGGATTCTGGATAAGTGTCCTACTACTTTCCCATAAAACGTCAGGGGCCCTGAAGAAAAAAAAATAAAATTGTTCAATAAGTCCTTTCGAGGTACACACGCCTGCACATCAACCTACCACAAACTGTCAAATTTCCTCAATAGACTTTGAACTTTATACTTTTATAATACCAATCTGTAGTTTTTCTTTGTAAGTATACAAAAATGGGAATTACTGAGTGTGACATACATACATAAAATGTACATTTCAGTTGAATTTTTTATCGCTTGACTGAAAGTTAAGTTTATATGTTCCTAACTTGTACCAAACACAAACTAGCAGCGAAGATTTATTTGTGGCTCGCTTTTGACATACTCTGGAGGTGTGTTATTTTGTAATCTTTTACTTGAGTCAGCTTTTGGTTTTTCATACAATTCTGTTTTGATTATTCCGTGAGAAAAGATAATCTTTAAGTCTCTTTGCTTTGCTTATTTATACAGCTGTTATAATTTGTAAAAAAAAACGCATCGTCGTGAAACGTAAATGAAATAAAACTGAAGAATGTTCATACGTAAATTAGTAGATATGAAAAGTGTTTCCATAAAATCGTATGAAAATTCATATGCTTCGAAAGGCACGTAAAGCCGTACCGTAGCCGTTGGTCCGGCTGCGTACCAATCCGCACTGGGCCCTGGGTTTATGGCCCGTTCTTACTGTGCTGTTTCCATCCTTAGGGAAGGCCCGTGCCTCAGTGGTGAGAACATAAAATGAACTGGTGATGATGACGATGATAATTAGTTTTAAGAAATATTTCTATAGGTATTAAATGTAGTTACTTTCAAATAGTAATTTAAAAAATAGTAGTTTAAATCTCTCTAGATTTCGTTCTTCAATGTTGATTGATAATACATTTCATCTATTTTAAAATAGTATAATATAATATAAATAGCATCATTTTTAAATAGACCCAATTTACCGTATTTTTTATTCGACATTTTGCATTTATAGTATATTATTCGACCAATCAAATTACTTATTATTTATTTTCACTAATCATATTAAGCATATTATTAATTTATACAATATATATAATATAGTTTAACACGAATTACAATAATTCATTGATGCATGGAACAACTTTAGTACCTACAAATATGCAACTCGGCCTCCGTCTGAAAATCAGCGTCACGGCGCGATGGCTTTGCCAATGCCGGAGACCTTTAAGCCACTAATTCACTGTTCACCATAATATCTTCATGATTCTTTTTTTGTAACCCTTTTCTGTGTAACAGTGAGCAAAATAAATTATTTGATTTGATTTGATTTGAGAACAAGCGACCGTCCGCAGCTTCGCCCGCGTAATCACCCTTATCCAGTGATCGCAAGGGAATTTAGGAAAATACCGTCTTTCTTGCTTACGTCATGAAAGGGACCTGCTTGCAAAAATTAAGCGCTCTACATATAGCTATTTGGGGTGTGCATGTTAATAGTTCTTTATTTAGAACTTCTTGTTATCTATAATGTAGATTTAATTGATTGTAATACCTTTTGTTGACATCCAATACGATAATATAAAAGTTACCAGTCAATGTGAAGCTCCATGGGGGAGACTCTAATCCGGCAGTGGACGTCTTTTATTGAGATGATGATGATGATGATGATTATGATGATGCTATATAAATATAAATATAAATATATAATAAAATAGCTTCAGCCCCAACCACTTCGGAACTTGCTATTTATTTACCTCTAAATGATTGAACGTAACGTAATTTGAGTATTATGAGAATAGACTTAAATAAGATAATGACAAGCGGAATAGGAACCAAGCCCTTCTACCAAAACCAAGCACAATGTATATAACCTTAGTATCCTAAGTACGTTGAAGTTAAAATCTCATTCTCACCCTATTATTACGAATTTTTTAATAAAACCAGAGCGCAACTTAACTTCGTCGGCAAGCTATCCGCTTATCCGAAGCGGAGATTCCGATGCGAGTGAGCCAAAATAAAACACGACATTTGACTGCACATTAAGGATATCGATTTTTCAACAGTCCACGAGCGAGCACAAGGTGGGCCCACGGCTGCGTAAAAGCGAAATCTCGATTACAACAGACGAAGCGACGTGATTTACATTCAGTGATTCCGAATAATGCTGAGAGCACCTTTTTGCTAGCGCGATGCCTCTCCGGACAAATTAATAATTTACATTTTTAAATTGTTGTAGCTTTGGACTGACGTTTTGGCATAGTTTGTTTTTTAGATACTGATTAAAAAGTGTGACAGTAATGTGAACCTTATTTGAAACATTACGCAGGCTACAAAGTTCATCATAAGTTAGTGTAAACAAACCCTACAAATTATTTATATTTAATACAATGAATGTTGGTTTGTTCATCCTTCTTTCACATCAAAAGGATAAATGTGATTTTCGCACAGGATTGGGGAGTGATAACGTCATATTTCAGTCATACATTTTTTTATATTGCTTGCAAATATAGAAAACAAAATTAATAAAAATAAATAACAAAAGCTCGATCAGTCATTAAAATGCCAAACGCTAATGGTGTTGCATTACCGCCATAATTAACATCACCCGATTGTTTTTTAGGCAAAGGAAGCGTCATCCGTTCAGCCGCCCGATATACCCTGGTAGAAATAGATTCCAAATAGGTCATTGTACGTCGTCGGCCGCCATCGCACCGCGAGGATTGAACGGTAGAATAAATCAGGTGTAGGGACGATCTTTGTAAATAAACACAGTATGAAAATATGTACCTAGGTTCGTTTATGAATAGAAAATTAAAAGGTGAGCTTTTAATGCATGAATATTGACTGTGAATGATAATTGTAGGACATGTACCGATTCTTAATTAAAATGAGGACGCAATACTGTGAGCTGTATAATTTACTTCATTTCTACGATAGTAAAACATTTTCTTAGAAATTTATTATTTTTACAAATGTTTTGCTTGTTTTCGCTTTATATTAATTGTATTCTTGCTAAATGCTACTATGTTTCCACAATAAAGTTTTTATAAACTAGAAGTTGTCCTAGAACGCCTCCGTAGTCAAGTCGTAATGCACTCGGCCCGATAGCCAGATGTTCTGAGTTCACTACAGGTTGAGCGAAGTGTGTTTCGGATTTGTCTATGCATGTGGTTTGTGATCGACCACACAATAGTTACCAATTTTAGCGATGACTTGATTGACACGATGCAAGTGAGCAGCGGGGCAGCATATAGGTTAATTACTTTCTACTTAGAAGGTATTCCATACAATTATAGTAAGACAATTGACTCTTTCAATTGAAAAAAGACAAATATGTGCCAACGTAGATTAATGTGGATAGAGTTGAGTATCTCTCAACTCCTTAAGAGATTTAGAAAGATGAAAGGCAATGAACATAGAGTTCATTCTGTTGTGAAACTTGCAAGAAAGAAGAAGAAGAAGAGACTTGAAAGTGCAGGAAAGCACGTTGATCTATCTTTAAAAATAAACAAGTAAGGAAAGAGCGCTAGATATTTCTTATTAAATACTATTTGTGGAATTCTGAGATTCTTGGTAGATCCTATAGAAACTGTTTACTGCTTTAATAAATGCCACTAGACCACAGAGGCGGTTCCAAAATAGTTTTAATATTAGTTTCTGACCGTTAACAAAGCAAATTCTAAAAATTTGCATTTGAGAAAAAAAAAAGTAATTTTGAATAAAATATATAATGAGGCACAGCAAGCAATACAACTTCAAAAGCTTAGTAAGTAACCCACTTTCAAAAATTACACAAACAATAAATATAAAACCACTGGAAATGTTTCCATTTATCTTTGTCTATTTTCGAAATTTATTGTATATTCGAAATTATAGAGCGAAACATAATTAGTTTGAGTCCATGCTTTGGAACGCACACCAAGCTGTTGATCACATTGTTAATTGCAGTCATTAACACCCGGGGACCGTCGTATGAAGGCTCCATTAACCCGTTTGCTATTTTCCATTAATGTAAGAAATCTTATCTAAAAAGGCCACTTCGTACAATTCAAATAGTAGTGAAGTACTAGTAGTACAATTATTAATCTAATATGATTTAAATTTCATAAAGTAAGGTTCTCGTGGTAAGCTTATAACACGCCTGGCTGGATATGTCAGAGAGAGAGAGAGAGAGAGATCAAATCAAATCAAATCATTTATTCACAAGAAACATGTTAAATACATATATGTTAAAATTATAAAAAGTTCATTCATGATTCGCAAATTTAGCATACAAATGTCAATTACAAAAACACAAATGTTGAAAAAATTTCCACGAGCAGGATTTGAACCTGCACCCTTCTGACATCGTGGTTCTAACCAGCCCGCCTAAATTATTCAACACTATTTACTTTTTTACTCCACGATAGCTCAATTGGAAGAGCACCTGACCCGGTCAACATTTGTGTTTTTGTAATTTATTTCGCAACAAAACTTGCGTTAAAATTATATAAACAAAACAAGAACATTTTATAAATGTCAATTAATTATAATAATGTACCTACTACAATGTCAATTCATTAATTATCCAAAATGTCTGTTTATAAATTACAATAATATTAATCGCTCAAAATAAATTTTAATACATGTCAAGTAGATTCAGCATGACAAATAACACAAATATAAGAAAAACAAAAACATAAGACCATCCTCAACTTTGAAGTTTTAATCTAAATATGGTATCAAGATATTCACCAACAGAATAAAAACACTGTTCCTGTAGAGAGAGAGAGAGAGAGAGAGAGAGAGAGGGGGGGGGAGAGGAGATATAGAGAGAGATAGCTTTGGAGACATGGAATACATGGGAGAGAACGATCTCACCAAAGAGGCACCGACTCTAACGCTTCGAAGTATCTAGTAGGGTACGGGGACCCGGTTGTGTCACAAAATAAGGAGACTGGCAGAAGGTATGCTTCATACAAAGGCGCTAGAGCAGCGCACACATAGAAAACTTCTCACGGACACGGAATATTGCAACAGCTGCGCTCTGCCTGTTCCGAGCTGTTCCGAGATTTGTATCAGTGATGGGTCTATGTGTTTGTTGCTCTAGCGCGTTTGTATGAAACTTACCTTCTGGTTTGTTATTTTGTGCTTGTATGGCCATTCCCTTTCGAAACCCTTTGAGGATTGTTTGATCACTAGGTATAGTTTAAAGAACCGCAAGTTCCTCTCTCGCCGCTCCTAAAATACGATTACGTAATAAGTAAAGGTTAAACAAAGTGAAGGAGATTGAGCATGTAAGCCCCCTGGTGCAAGGGCGGAACAACACTAGGCAGAAAAAGTCAAAATATCGCTATTCAAATATAGTATTTTTGAATCGTTCCAAAACTATTTGCTTTTACTTACCACCCATTCAGGACGTCTTTTAGCTGTGGAGATGAACTGGCACAAGAAACTGCACTGCTCAGAACTAACGACATTTACAAAAACTGCAGCTTTTCAGCTCAAAGGTTGTCTGGAAGAGATCGCTTTAAGCGATAAGACCACCTTTGCCCACCCCGATATAAAAATTTTTTTTTCTTTAACCGGTGCAGCGTGAAAACAAACGTAGCTTGTTGGTTATGTGTGCATAAACCTCGTTTCGGTGTTCACGCAACAGCTCGCTACTGAAATATAACATCGAACGTTTCGGTGTCAGTGTGTCAATGCGCGACAAGGCCACTGGAAGTTTTTCTTGGGACACTTGTTACGCTTACTCATTAGTTTATTTATAAACGAAGTGTTTTCTGAAATGCAACAACAATATGGTTTTCTTATTTTTATGTCGTAACTGGAAAACGGTTGACCGTCATTCCACCTAATGGGTTGAGGATAAGGTCGAAGGTGGAAGCGCTTTTTACCTGAAGCCCTCAACTATTGAGGAGCTCCTCTCTTAACTGTCGAGACTCGGAATGCTATCGCCCAAGTCACTGACCCAATGCTGGATAGTGGCTTGATAATTGGTGCTTGTTGGAGCTGTCCCCTATCTTACAACAACAACCTATTGGTATTCCAAAGGCTTAACGTGTCTTCCGATGTATGGATAAGCTCGGAACACTTTTAATTTGGTCACCCGTCTGCATTATCCAGCTTTTCATCAAACAAAACATTCGGGTCTATTTCTATAAAAATATGTTTTACCCCTACCAAAGTGTCAAAAGCTTAACTATGTCACAAAAACTTTCCCCTACCTCGCAACAGTACATCGGAATCAAATTACTTTCGGGCCACAACACGACTAAGCTTTTACAATTGACGCATGATGAGGGACCAATTCGTACCACAATTATGCCACAAAATAAATGGTCCGTAAATCAAATCTCAGCTCTATACAGTGAAGATTGGCAGCTTTTATTTAGTTATTAAGCAAAACTACAAAAAAGACATCAAAAGGCGGACTTAACGCTCTGAAGCATTATCTACCAGTCAACTAGTAAGGTTATCAAAAGAGTGAAAAAAAAACAGTTCGCTTACATTTCTAAGTTTCATAGACTTCGATGTAAATATATGTTTGAACCGACCATTTGCTCTTACTTTTTTGCCGCTTCTGTGGTCAATTGGTAAGACTAGACCAAGGGCTCCCATATTCTATTCCATTGGGGGTAGATAATGTGCTTGGTTTGGTTGGTAGGGTTTCTGTTAAGTCCACTATGTTACCCATTGCTTAGTGCGTAACAGCAAAATGTGTTCTTGCTACATACACATACTGCCACACTCAGAGACGTCAATTAAGTTTAATGACAATTAAATGTCTTTCCTTCTCTATTTAGCATTATACATAAGAAAGTGACGCAAGAGACTTAATTGTCATTAAAACTTAATTGACGTCTCTGAGTACGGCAGTTAGTCATACAGTCCTCAGTTTGACTTGTTGAAACAAATAATAACAAAACTTGCGATTATTAATAGAGGCGTTACTTTTATTACTAACATTAGTTATCGAAGCTTGGTAAACCATTAAGTTATTATAGTTGATACTAAATATTTTAACTGAATATTTGCACGATAACAAACTCGCATTTAAAATTCTCCAAAAGCGCAGTTTCCTTAAACAGCCTCCAACCCCCCTTCTGTCTCAATCCATCGCGCAAACCTTTCAGTCGCGTCGCAAAGTAAATGGGATCGCCAAAACAAACTTCTAAATATCTAAACTGCTTATCAAGTCAGCCAATTAACATTTTAAACAGACCGCGAAGAGACCATCCCAACTGGCAACTAGAACAGTTTGAGAACATTGTGAATTATTAAAACTTAATTAGACTCTGGTTCAGGCTCAAGCGGAATTCTACGCTCTTACTTGGCCGCAACCTTAGTAATATCAGGTCGTTACCTATGAAATTTGTCTATTTTGTATAAAGATTTTTTACTTTTTTATTTTCAAATGCTAATTGCTGCACTGAAGCTAAATTAAATATTTATAAAATTTTATAAAATACAGTGAATAAATTAAACGCCCACCCGACCCAGCCAAGAATCGAACCTTAATTTAATTAATTAATTAATTCAATTTTTTCCCTTTATTTTGTAAAATTTTATAAATATTTAATTTAGCTTCGGTGCAGCAATTAGCACTTGAAAATAAAAAAGTAAAAATTTACTATAGCGTTGTGTTATCAAATTTGTAGTATTTCATCTGCAAAGATGAATCTGCATGGCCATCGGTTGCAACGACCGTTGGATAGATGGCGCTCAGTGCCGCTAAAAAGCACTCAAAAAACATTAAAATAGCAGTGACAAAATTCAGCGCATACGTCAGCCTTCCCGGTAGCATAGCGGTCAGTGCAGCCGCCCGTATGGTGGAAGACCCAGGTTCGATTCCTGGCTGGGTCGGGTGGGCGTTTAAGTTTTTCACTGTATTTTATAAAATTTTATAAATATTTGAAGATTTTTTACTAAATTCTATTTTTCATACTAACGTTTTTTCAATTTTCTCAGCATCTACTTTATGTTAACACTGTAAAAATTGTAGGTATTGATCCTAAAAAGAAAAAAGAAACAAGTACCTTCAAAGCTACAATGAAACAAAATGTCAATTCCGCTAACAAAAAAAGAAGTCAATTTAAAAAAAAAAAATTAATTCATTTATGAAGACACAGAATCAAAAATCATTGTTATTACTAAAGCTTAAGTAACATAGTCTTAATTAAATGTGTATAATAATATTAACATCCGGTAATGAGTTTTAGAAGTAATACACCTATTAATGAGTGAGAAAAAACGTCAATTTCATAGGTAAAGACCCAATATCTTAATGGAACGAGTTTTGTGTATTACGAGTTTTGTCGACCTCCGTAGCCGAGTGGCTTGCACGCCGGACTTTGGGCGGCGCTAACTCTGAGGTCCCGGGTTCGATTCCCGGCCGGATCAATGTCGAAAACCAATGTTATATTTTGGGGACTTCATGGCGGGAAAGTGAAGAGTCATGTCTGCGGTTTTGTTTGATTTTCAAAAATTTGTGTTATGTCGAATATTAATGTGAAATAATAGTGGATTATTAACCGTTCCTAAGTGTGCATGAGTGTTGGCAAATGAAACAAAACAGTGCAACTTTACTTTTCAAATTCTCTCAAGAAGTCCGCCGAGGAATTACTAAAGCCCCACATCTTTACTGAGATACTCGAGGGGTTGGGGGGTATATCATTTCTCACTTCTCATTTCTATTATCATTCATCATCATTCATCATCATACTGACTGGAAGGAAATATTGTATATTTATGTATTACTTGTAAGAAAAATTACTTTGACACTGGCTAAATGTGCTAATCGCACGAAGCCATCAACTAAAAGAAAGAAAAGAAGTGTGTACTAATAAGTTGTGGCAGCCTAGCTTTCCATGTTAGTCTGCCGCTATAGGAACTATTTCACTACGCTACTTTGATGTGTATTTAAAATTAAACTTTATTAGTTTGCAATATAGCACAAGTTGTAATAGCTAATAACGGGCGGCAGAATATTTTTTTTTCTTATTTTACCACTAGCGGCTTGATATTTTTATTTAGCAAATATCCACTGGTGGCAACCTAGACACTTCCTAATTTTAATGATTAAAGTAAAAAATGACGATCCCTAGTGACGTCACAATTCAAAATAATGTATTTATAGTTGAGCTATTCTATCGGTTTTCTAAGTTTACGGCGAGATAGACCGTCTACAGAGTAGAAGCAGTAAGAAACTTAGTCAGGGCATATTTTCGATAGGTAGTTCAGGTTTGTGATCAATTGTAGCGATGACTTGATTTCAATGATAGGCCTTTGTCCAGCTGTGGGACAGTAATAGGATCTAGCTTACCTACTTACTTTTTACTGAACTGTTCTGTTTCATTAATTAGTAATTAGCTTATAACTGTCCCACAGCTGGGCAAAGATTCCATCATTGAAATCAAGTCAGCACTACAATTGATGGGTATTAGCTTAATCACCACGCTTGCCAAATTGGGTTTGTGATGACCAAATGCCTGGTTGGTGATCACAAACTCGGGTTATGCATCGAAAAATCCGAAAAACACAGTGAAGGCTATAGCTTACCTATATACTTTTTACTAAACGGTTCTGTTTCATTAATTAATGATTAGTTACCTACTGTCTGCACTTTGTTTTATGATCAAAGCGAGTCAGCTTCGCCTTATCGTGCGGTTGCATCCCCTTAAGTGCTTAAATGGGTAATGAATATGTAATGACGTTTATTCTGAGATCTGATACAGATGGTTGCCGATTGGATTTAAGCTTGTTTATTTTGACGACCTCCTTGGTCGAATGGTTTGTACGCCGGTTTTCATGGTGTCACCATTTCTGAGGCCCTGGGTTCGATCCCCGGTCGGGTAAATTTATAAATTATTGTTTTTCTAAACTGTCTCGGGTCTGGGTGTTTACTATGTATAATGAGTTTGTATTTAAGTATTTTAAGTATGTTTATCCGTTGTCTATTTACCATTTAACGAGTTTCATAACGAAGCTTCTCTTGGACCAGATAATTGGTGTGAGTGTAGGAAATTTTATTATTATTGTTCTTTTATTATATATTTTATTCTGTAAAAGGTTTTAGGTGTGTTGTAGAGGTGTTTCATTTCATTATTTTTTTTTTTCATTTTTTAAAACGCAAAATAACAGTCCCAAAATATACATATATATATAGATTATACATATAAAATGCTTTGTCCTGAATGAGTGACGGATCAACGCACAGCCTAAACCGCTGATCGTAGAGACATGAAACTTGGAGGGTGTGTTCTTTGTATGACGTAGGCATCCGATAAGAAAGGATTTTCCGAAGTTCTACCCCTAAGGGGGTGAAAAAGGGGGGCAACATTTGTATGGTACAACGTGATTCCTTGATCCAATCTACTTCAAATTTTACATATACTTTTCAGAATTGATGGAAGACGTGTTTCGTATTTCATTGAAATTCATCCCCTAGCGGGGTTAAAAAGGGGTACAAAGTTATTTAAGCGGTGATTTGCTTCGAAGTTGATATCAATACTCCTTAGTGCTTTTGATTTAAACAACATTTTATTTTGACACATGTTCGAAAACTCAATCCGATTTTATTCAAAAAAGGTTGAACTCACTTAAAAACATAAGCAAATTACTCTTTGAAATTGCTGTTCGTTTGTCTCGCTAAAACTCGGTAATGGCTTGACCGATTTGGCTAATTATGATTTTGAAATATTTGTGGAAGTTCAGGGAAGATTTGAACGGTGAGAAACATAAATAATAAGTAACATAGTAATAACACTAAAAACAAAAATTTAATTTCCCAATACAAAATGTTCCATAGAAACTGTCAAAATGGTACGAAGTCCGCCGGGTCAGCTAGTCAAGTAATGCAAGATGGGTGATAACTTAAACATTGATGGGTCAACGCTGGCTGATAGTAAGAATATTAAAAAGCACTTAAAAAATTTGCTACTGATGTCTCAATAGCTTAGTTGTAAGAGTTGTCAGCCATATTGCGATAAGTCGTTGGTTCTAGTCCCACCTGAGGCGCATCGTTACTTTTCAAATGCTATTTTGAGTCTAACAAAATTATTATAAAGCATTGTGAATTCAAAATAATCCATTGTTATTTGTTGTGATTGGATGTAATTATAATAATACAGTAGCTGAACAGTTGTATTTTAATTTTTGCCCAAAATAAATAATTTTCGACATATTGTTAGTATAACTTGAAAAAGTGATGAAATAATTTACACGAACGAGATTCGAACCCACACCCCGTGCCATACCGGGTCAACCAACCATGCTATCGAAGCTATATCCAACCCGCAGAAATATATTAACACTATCATATCTACTCTTGCGTTTACACGCAAGAGTAGATGACTTACGCCAAAGGAGCCTTGATGAATGTCGACATTTACGTCATCAACATCCGATCTTAATATTTTTACAAATATTAAAGATTAGGCAAGATATATTTATAATTATGGATTATGGTATATATTTTAACGATTTTTTTTATTGATTTGTACAAAGCGTAAAATTATTTATAATCACTATTAAGTTAGTATATATAACTTTACAGTTAAACAATAATTAACAAAAACAAAATAACGTTATTCATACAAGTTGATAATTTTTTAATTAATTGTTCGACTATTCCACCCTTAGACAAAACAGGCACGAGCGGCATAAAGAAAAACACATTGCCACCATAGACACAACAACAGCCTTAGACAGCGTAGATCTCAATAAAACCATAAAGTAATCGAATCACCTCCGACGACCCGCGGCTCAAAAACAACAGAACTCGACGCGAAGTTTGCCGCGCTGTTTACAGGATAAGAGGGGGGGGGGGGGGGGGACGCTACTGTGTAGCTCTTATTGTCGATTGGGCTACGTTGTTTTGTTTCATATCACCGCGGCCATTCATTTTGCCGTAACCATTTTCGATGCGAGCATTCGCATGGTCAATACTGTGAGCTGGGCGCCAAGTGTGAGTTTTGTTTTGTTTAATACGGATAGTAAACAAAACGAACGCCAGGCACTCTGTTAACGGCCTTTCAGCAATGACGTATCGCTCGCCGAATCAATTGGTATACGATGATACGCATACGGTATCGGTCATTCGCCACCATTACAATTTGCATCATCTGTTACAACTGTGTCTGTGCTATTACAATAATTTACTTTAATATTAATATAAAAAAATATTATTTATTACTTTATTGTTTTTGGTCAAAGCCAAGATTAAAAGGACTAGGTTCGTTACGGTATTAAATCAAAGACCATTCAAGGTCTAAATAATAGCATAGTTCGTACTGTTGTAAATCTGTTTGAACGACATCCATAGATTATAAACCAATTTTCATTAGTTCATACCGTGTCCATACAACCTCATTCGAAGCACCGTTTCGTTTCAGAGGATATTAATACTTTTTTTAGAGTTTATATAGATACTTAAATATCTTTCAGCAAGGCAAGTTAAAAACTTAAAGTAGATGTTAAGTGATGATAAGGCCAATGATGAAAGCGCACTTCACTCGGGATCCTCAGCTAGTGAGGTACTGGCTAACTTATCTCTAGCTGCCGGAACACAACAATGTTACAAACATTGATGTTATGGCGACATATTTAGATAAGATGGTGGTAGCTAGCCAGGCGGACAAACAAGCCCTACCACCACCCAAACCGAGTACACAAACATGTACGCTGGGAATCGAACCCGGGACCTCTGGGTCTAAACCGGTGGTCTTAGCCACTAGACCACAGCGGTGGTTGAAGTATTTGTCTTTGGAGTCAGAGCAATGTATGTGATGTTGTCTAATAAAAATAAATACAAAAGCTGCTTGTTTACGTCGCCACGGCTAAGTGGAGCGCTGGCCTCACTGAGGAGATCATAAGTTGGAAGCTGTTATTGTCTTAACAACTTCAAAACTTACTCGACTTCGCTTGGTTTCTTGGCAACTATACTTACCTGGCTTAATATATATATTGATAGCGCGTTCTTACACTGCATTGTTGGGAGACATATAAAAATATGAGTAACGGTGTGTCGTCACTATCTTTTAAGTAAGCTATTTGCTCAGCTTTGATTTGATTTACCTCTGTGGTCTTGTGGTTAAGATCACCAGTTTAGACTCAGAGGTCCCTTTTTTATTAATCCGGAATCCTGTAGGTACTTAGGAACTGGTGTTTACGGTTCGAAAAGCTACAATGATACCAATATACCTAGTTGTTGTGACGTTAGACACTTCACAATACTTAGGGTAAAATTTTTAATTATGAATCTTTACAAAATATGAATACATCTTAATATGAATACATCTTAAATTAAGCAAATAATAATAATAATTACTTTATCTTTGTCATAATTTAAGTTATGTCTCTTTATAACAACATAAAAATGTAATAACCTACAAATAAGCAGCAAAAACTAAACATGATGACATTTAAACGCACAACTTGAATTATATAATGCAAAAAGACTTAATACAAATTATCTTCAAACTCTTCACACTTATTTAATTTCGAGCATTCGAGTCACGAGCCCCCAATCGCTTCGACATCGGCGCTGAAATTGAACGTCTCCCTGTGAAACGTATTGGGGGACGATTACATTTATTTGCCTGAAAATGGTCCGAACACGCGCCATTTTATTGTATAGCCTTAAATTATTATTGTAAAGCTCAATTCTGTATTTACCTTTTAGTTTATCATGGCATATATATAAACGAGTGTGGTGAAGTCGTGGATATGTTTTCGGATTCACTACCCTTGTTTCGTTTTGTTGTCTCAGTCACAGGGAGACCACGGACCCTGCAAAGGGTTCGAAACGTCAGAATAAAATAAACGCGAGTAGATCCGTAAAAGTTGTTTCAATTCAATGTATAAGTGTTCGCATATACTTTAGAATAAAATATGACAATTCTATGTTAATACTCGTATATGATCGATCTCTGTTGTTGATTAGTTTAATATAACAGAAAGTGTAACTCTGTGATAGGGAAGGCATTTTTCAAATTACTGCCGCTGCATAGGAAAGGGAGGAAAGAAAGGAATCATCGCTGGTAGTCAGATACGTAAAATGACAGATAAGCAGAATGTCGGAAAAGGTAAAATGTCAGATAAGCAGAATGTCGGATACGCGAAATGTTAGATAAGCAGAATGTCAGATAAGCAGAATAATAAATATGTAAGAATACCGTTTACATTTGATTGGTCTACAAAGTTTGGACTAATGTATCCAATAATATTAACTTTTAATTTGTTTTTTTTTGTGACCGCCAAGGCGTAATTTCTTTTGAAATCTTAAAAAAGCTGTTAAAATTAACAATTTTTAAGGAAAAGTTCTTAGACCAAAGTTATTCACTATCATGTATACTTTACCCTACTTTCGGCTTAGTGCCCCCATTCCGACTAACGTTGTATACCTATACGATATCGTTTAGTTTTATCGGTTTTGAACTGCGATCAAAAATGTACAGTAACATAGCAACATGTAATTAGTAATATATTATAATATAGTAAAGGATCCGGAACAAAAATGCATCTCGAAAGTGGTCGTGGGGCTCTATTTTTGATTCCTTCGCCTCGAATCGAGCGCTTGGTTTCTACTGATTTTCGTTCGACATTTGACTTTCCATATTTTTGAATCGCTCGACCGCAACGAGTGCCTTCACCCACTCGTTGCAGTCGAGCGACACAAAGCGATTGATAGAATAACCGTCAAAATCAATGCGTTGTGTCAATGTCATGTCACTCGTTAGTGTCATTGATAGTCTTTTCTATTAAAAAGCAAAGGTTTTTTTAACAGCCAATAGAAACATGGATATTACGATCCATTTTCAATGCGGTTGTTACCGGTGTTCTCTAAATTCTGCGTGGAACGGATGACATCCAACATTTCGTATTGTTGGCAGCACCGGAAACGAACGATTCAAAAATACGGAAAATCGGCGTCACGCGACTTGGAAGACGAGTGTGCTTTAACTTACGTCGCATGCGACAACACAATGTCATACGTGCGATTCAAGAATAGATCTCCTGTTTGCTCATACCTATACTACTAAATTTCGAATAACAAAATCTGAAAAAACATTGGTTAGCATCAACAACTTCATCTTACTGTGAACCTTAAATTTTAATTAAAAAAATATTTGTACTTAATATTTACTGTCATTACCGTTATTACAAACGTCATTGTGGTCCATGGCCCTAAAGTCGCCTACCGCTTTTCAAGCGCTCATCGGGAATCTAGTACATTATTGATATAATAAGTTTTGAAATACGTCAAATAAAAAGGTTGACATTGAAAGTGCTATTCTCCAGTTTTAAAGATTCCTCTGTACTCTAATAACCCGACTCACACCCGTTGAATAATTCAATCTAATTATAGGCAGCCTTCCGATTCGCGATTGCGTTGTTCGCAGAATATTACAGTTGGAAGATTAAACTTTGCGCGTTTCCCTATGATGTCAGCACTTTATACCCCTTTGAAATATTGGCAAAATATTGGTAAAAAGCGTCTGCCGCCCCTCGGTTGGCCGGACTCCGGGCGTCGCCGCCATCCCGGGAATATTTATGATAGCTCAGTCATCCACCGACAGAAAACCAAGATAAAATGTTTATAACGATAGAGGTTCCGTGCGCTCCTCGCAATAATAACGATAGATAATGTTGAAGTGGGATGCGGGGAACATTAATGTTGACACAAGTGTTTTACGTGCATTTACTTACTAAAAGCTATCGGTATACCAGCTAAAGCATTGCATCTGTCTTAACAGCACACAATCACAATTAAGAAAAAGTCATTGTATCGCCTCGGTGGCCGTGTGACAATACGCTCGTATACCTTCGGATTCGGATACCTACATCCGAAGATCCTGGGTTCATTCCCAGGTCGGGGGCAGTGCGTTTTATATTTATCCATGCATAACCAGAGTTTTTAATCTGTATGTGACCAGCATTCTCACAGCAAATACTATAAAAATAACGATGAATTAGATAAGTACAAAATTAATAAAAAATATTGTCAAGTTTTATGGCTACGTATCTCGTTCCCATATTCATTGTATTGAATGTGGTTTTAACACAATATTAATACTTACTAGTATGTAAATACTTTTTTTTTATACATAGCACGGCAAATGACTCCACACCGCCTGATGCTATATGGAAATGGAGTCCAGACGCGTCCAGCGCGCGCAACGCAGCATCAGTCAACTTCACTCTGCCGGCCCACAAGGTGCTTCTTCACGCTTCGTTTGAACGACCCCATATCATAGGAAAGAGGGAAAACATGTGCTGGTAGACTATTCCATCTTTTGGAGGCACAGAACTTATAGAACAGCACCCGTTTCCACATTAAGCTACTTAAAGTTAGAAATGGCGCTGACGGCCAGAGAGGTGCACTCCGGATTAGTTTGTGCATTTCAAGCCTTTGCTCCAATTAAATATGAATGCTAGCCAACGGATTTAGTGCTGATGTACGTGTAAAATTAGATGTTTGCTGTATTTTCGTGTGGAGCCTTATACATACCACACAGGTAGAGCGAATCATCCAAAACTCTGAACTAGAGACGATAGCCAGTTCTTCAGTAGTCTCTCACCTTCGGTTTTATCGTTACTTAATTATTCCTTACGGTTATAAGCATTTGACCATCATCTCACTTAGTGTAAAGTGAGGATAAGGCTGAAGAAGAAAGCGCACTTCACCCGGAATCTTCAACTACTGAGGCACTGTCTATGTTGTCTCTAGCTGCCAGAGAACAACTATGCTACAGATTTGAAAAAGACAAAATTCCACGAGCGGGATTCGAACCCGTACTCCATGACATGCCGGGTCAGGTGCACTGCCAACTATGCTCTAGTGGCTCAAACCAACTCGCCGAAATTAATCAACACTATCTACTTCACATAGCACCAATCTAAAAGTGGCAAATGCAATACTTTCAGCTCTATCACACGGCCAACGACCCCGCTTAACAAACTAATCCAAAAGGACATTAGCACTTTCCACGTTAGATTAGTTTCCAAATGTACGGGGTTAAGTGAGCGCTATACTCGTATATACGTTACTAATAACAATGAAAGCAAATGGGTTGGAATGTTTGAGTTTTGATGCTTATTATTGCAAGCTACTATTGGAAGCTAAATGTGTAAATTCAACAACCGTATCTGGTAGTGGTCAGTTACGTTGACATGGGGGGTGCGTCTACACCAATTATATGTATAAATTGTTAGTTGCCGCCCACGATTATCTTATCTCATAATAACCAGTGGTCCACTGCGCTCGAGAAGACGCAAATAGTTATATTTTGGATTACCTTGTCCATCATTCAGGACACGTTCGTACGTTCTTGTAGAGATTATAATCCGTCAGTGTGCCGTTTGCAAATAAACTAATATTTTAAAATAAATAACGTTATCTCTATTTTTTATGCAACAATAGTTAATCCCCTTGATATAGCTATGTTACATAATTAATAGCAATTTTTTTTTAAATAGTTTATAGGCAGGCATTTGACCACACTTCACCTGATGATAAGTGACGGTGCGGTCGAAGATGGAACGTGCCTGCCTAGAAATAGCCTATTCACTCTGGCCTTGAAAAGGTCCAGATTATACCTTTTAGGGAGGGAACACACTCGCAGGCAGCGCGTTCCATTCCGTAGCTGTACGCACTAAGAAAGTAGAACCGAATCGGCTCAATTATTTATTTACGTTTACAAAAGATCAAAATATCTTTTTTTTTATGGCTTCGTGCAATTAGCACATTAAGCCAGTGTCAAAGTAATTTTTCTTACAAGTAATACATAAATATACAATATGATGATGATGAATGATAATAGAAATGAGAAGTGAGAAATGATATACCTCCCAACCCCTCGAGTATCTCAGTAAAGATGTTGGGCTTCACTAAGTCCTCACGCAGACTTCTTGTGAGAATTTGAAAAGTAACGTTGCACTGTTTCGTTTCATTTGCCAACACTCATGCGCACTCACGAACACTTAACGGTTAATAATCCACCATTATTTCACATTAATATTCGACATAATACAAATTTTAGAAAATAAAACAAAACCGCAGACATGACTCTTCACTTTCCCGCCAAGAATTCCCCGAAATATCTTTATTTACATAACAAAAGCATTTTATTACTACTAGTGTTATCCGTGTATCAGGACACTACGCTCTTTCATACCATACGTTGTTACAAACTTTTTAGAAGAGTAGTTTTGAATGTAATAAAAATATAATATGATGTTAAAAATATAACGTCAGTGTCAAATTCTTTTGTCAAGTTCTTTTTTGCCCTTGTTGCAAATTACAATATTTACAATCATTTAATTATTTTTATTTATAATACAGTCCATCAGCTCGTAACATGTAATTATTATGACGACATTGATGATTTTAGTTTAAAACAAAATAACTTTTAGGAATGTACTCCCGTTTTTCACACGTTATTTATATAGAAAGAAGAAGGAAAGGAAAAACGTATATTGACACACACACAAACACACACTCTATTTACAGTCATAGACATTAACAACAACAAAAGCAGTAAAAAAAAACAAAAACAAAACAGAAACAAAAAAGCACAAAGGAAAAAGTAAAAACGTTTGTGAGTGCATATTATTTTATCCTGACGTTTCGAACCCTTTGCAGGCTCCGTGGTCACAGGGAGACTTTAATTTTATTATATTTATCCTACATGCTCATGTATTTTTGCCTTTACAGCTTAATCAGGTTTATTTATGGCGAGAATGTGAATGAAACTCAAGCCGTAGTAACCGAACAATACTCAGAGGTTTTCTAGAAGCTTATATCATACACCTTACTAGAATCTTCACTGTTTCCAAGCTTTCTTTCTTTTCGTTTAGTTTTCGTTTAGTTTAGTTTCTTTCTTTTAGTTGATGGCTTCGTGCGATTAGCACATTTAGCCAGTGTCAAAGTAATTTTTCTTACAAGTAATAAAATATACAATATTTTCTTCCAGTATGATGATGATGAATGATAATAGAAATGAGAAGTGAGAAATGATATACCCCCCAACCCCTCGAGTATCTCAGTAAAGATGTTTGGGCTTTACTAAGTCCTCACGCAGACTTCTTGTGAGAATTTGAAAAGTAACGTTGCACTGTTTCGTTTCATTTGCCAACACTCATGCGCACTTACGAACACTTAATGGTGGTTAATAATCCACCATTATTTCATATTCATATTCGACATAACACAAATTTTAGAAATTAAAACAAAACTGCAGACATGACTCTTCACTTTCCCGCCAAAAAGTCCATTTCCAAGCTTTATACTGCTATGTGTATATATAATATGTGTATGATAATATATATATACTGCTATAGATAAAGCAATTAGCACCGTTAGGTTGTATTTGTACTAATCATCGTTAGTCAATTAAGACTCCCAGTTGGCTATTACCGTAACATGCAGTGCAGCCGATGTGTGCCGGCCGCTGCAGTAGTCATTAACAGCGTTAGAGTAAATAATAATTACATATGTAATGTATTACCTGTGTTGAATTGGCTAACTTGAAATATCTCGAGCTAGGAACCGTTAAAATCCACCTAGGTAAGCTATATTATTTTACAACGTACCTATATAAATATGTTGAAACGGTTTTGCACGTCTGATTTAAGAGTGCATTAATTGTCTCCATCCCACTCTAAAGCGTCAAGACCGCCAAATTATACTATTTTTAATTGTTTGTACATTGTTAATTTTTATTTTGTACCTTACTTTACCTCACCTTACTTTGTGTTCCTGCTCAAATCTTTGTTTTTCTTATTGTTCTTATTTTCGTTTGAATATATCGTGTTGTGTATGTAATATCATAATAGAATAATAAATAAATAAGAATCATGTGATAGTGAATAGTGAATAGTGAATATGACTCGCACTTGCCATAACAGTCAACATATTATTAAGTTCGCTTTGTTAATTTCGAGTTATTCCATTTTCAGTAATACACAATACAGTCGCGGATTAGGTGCATGTGTGGTGTAACACTGTCGGCTAATTAATTAGTTTCTGTGAAACGGAACGACGGGATGGGCGTTGAACCGATGGGTTTAATTAATTTATTGTCTTCTAGTTTTATTATGTGTAACTGATTAAATATTATTTGACTAGCACTTTACTCACGACTTCGTCTGCGTGGATTTTAAAAAGGAACTATTTTTTAAAATTTTATTTAGCCTATGCTACCCGCAAGGTCTGTAACATTCTAACAGTGAAAGAATTTATGGAATTAGACCAGTAGTTCCAGAGATTACCCTTCGCAAAGGAGGTATACGATGGTGTCGATGTCGCTGACAGGAATAGAAGAAGAACTGATATATTAGTGAATGTGAAATTTAAACACTGAAAAAAAGACGACAACCTCAGGCGGGAATCGAACCACGCACCTTCCGCATTCCGGGCGGCTGCCTTAACCACTTGGCTACCGAGGTCTGGCTTTCACCCGTCGAAATTTTTCAGTGCTTGATGCTTATGTTTTTTAGTCAACATTGCTTCATCAATCTTAGAAGTTTTCACCTCTGAGATCCGAAAGAAATATTTTTACAAATATTTGAACATTCGGTTAAGATGAAGCTGCGTTATAGATAAGTGTTTTTTTTTTTTAACACTTAACACTTAGTGAATGTGATTATGATAGGGCTCCGCAGAATATCAGCGTTGCAGGTGATTGCTTTTCGGTTTTACTTCTATATTTTAATTTGGTCATTATTCTTTTTTTGATGTGTAACATCTTTCCGCTCGCCTTCTATATACAATTTATGGGAGTGATTTCTTAGAAAAGGGACGGAAGTAGGGTCTTGTCCGTCACTTGTCCGTTGTAGATCGTAACATTTGTGGGAGTGATTTCGTAGAAATGTGATCGTAACATTGTAACAGGATAACAGTGTGACATGTCTTCTAATGAGTATTTACTGCATTCTATACATCATTGTTAATTCTATTTTCTATTGTATTATTGATTTAAAAAGGTGAGATGTCAAATGTTACACATCATATGCGACTACTGTAAGCCTCGTTCGTTTTTTATTTTAAACTGAATAACATTAACTTGTAATATAATAATAATAAATTTAACTTGTAAAAAGTACTGGTTAGGTACAAAACGCATTTGTGCATTAAAAGGTTAAGTGCGAGTTTTATTTGCCATTGAATCATGTTAACTTTTGGTAACGTTATCGCTTCCGATTGTTATGTATTGAACATTTTAGTTCATCTCGTTGTTCACCAGGGTGCCAAGTGTGAGTTTTGTTAACTATCCGTATTCATTCGATTACGATTACGAAAATGAAAATTTGTATGGCATTGAAGCAGCGCCTCCTGGCGGCATACGAGAAGAGTTAATTCTCGTTTTCGTAAACGTGATCGAATGGCGAATGAAACTCACACTTGGCACCCAGGAGACAATTCAATAAGAATTCTCGTTTTCGTTAACGTGATCGAATAGTAAATAAAACAGGCACGGCATCGAATGGAAGGAGCAGCCGGGTATGAAACACTCCAAATCCTTCCTTGGCGAAAACGCCTTAGGACGGAGTAAGTTCATATGCGGAGGCGGTAGAAGGCAGGCCCGACTGCATCGGTGCCTTGACAGGGCACTATGCCACAAAACAAATGCTTCACAGAATGCACCTTTCTTTGTTGAGAGGAAACGGAGTCGATGCAGCACCTACTGTATGACTGCGATTCTCTGGCTAGGAAAAGAATGGGACTCCTGGGGTCGGCCTATCCGAAACCGGAGGACTTCAGGCTCTTCGCTCTTAAGGACGTTGCCAAGCATATGGCCTCTATCTTTACAGAGGAGGAAGAGTGAAAGGATGGGGTTGCACAAAAGATCCCGATGGGTCGAGGTGTTACTGCATAAGGGAAAGCTCGGCAGGCCCCCACTAAGGTAAGATAAGAAATAAAACCTTAACACCCTGGTGACAAACGAAAAGAGTCTAACAACTGTCACGTAACAGTGTTCGCGTACCGTACATTACATTATGAACATTATGAAACGCCCAGTACAATCGCTAGCTTACCGTACATTTCCGAAATTCATCGACATCGTACCTACGAAACTAGGTGGTAGATACATTCCGTAGCTCTTTACTAATTAGCGTGTATACTACACTCAATAACGTATGCATACGTATACACGTTTCACTTCAATGGGGAATGCGGTAGTGCAAGCTTTTGGGATTAGGGTTTGCGGTATTACTGTTATACTATTACTACTGCTATAGCTCTGATTGTGCGCGCTAGAGGCGACAGTAACGACAAAGTAAAGCCGGTGTACGGTGAGTATTTGCAATTCGACATTGTAAACCTACAAATATGAGGGGGACGAAAGCGAAGACGATAGGAAGGCCTCGACAATAACAATACTGTTTAAGCACTCATTAAAAAAAATGTAACAGATACAAACATGATAGGCTATTTAATTGGTAGGGCGCCTTGTCAATGGGCGGTTCAATTTCCGTCTGTGGAGAATTTGTACACCTTTTCCGAATTAGAAGTTATTCTTAAAATTGGACCTCGTTTACACTTACTGGACGAACAAAAATCGCCACCTCCAACATATTTACGGACTCATAGGAATTTTTAATCAGATTGTGTTGTATGGAGACCAAAGCATCGTAAGAAAACAAAAAGTTGGTTCCGAAAAAAATATTTTTTTTAATTTTTAATTTTTAAGTGCTAATTGCTGCACTAAAGCTGAATTAAATAATTATAAAATATATGTAGTGAAAAATTTGCTTCAATAAATTCGTCACTTGCTGCTTCGCTCTTATACTAGTTAACTTTACTAGTATACGAAGTTAACTTTAGTTCTATTTTTTATTTTCTCTAGTAGGGATAACAAACAAGCTACACAATCAAACTTATCTTCCTACTACAAAATTAAAAATTAGTATACCTATATTGTGATTATTATGAAGCCCACACCGCTATCCACGAGTTAAGTTCGTTCGGATTGTACCTACCAAACATCAGTGCGTTTAGTAATGAAATTCTTTCGTCTTTTGTTTACCACAAAGGGCCAACTGTATGTTCTTTTTTTTGTGTTAGTAAGTGCTTATTGCTGCTCTAAAAATTACAAGTGTTAATGGTAGTTGTTCACATTGAATTGGCGCCTTTAGACTGGTTAGAACCACGATAGCTCAAATGGAAGAGCACCTGACCCGGTATGTCAGAAGGGTGCAGGTTCAAATCCTGCTCGTGGAATTATTTTTTTTTTAACATTTGTGTTTTTGTTATTTGTTTCGCAACAAAATTTGCGTTAAAATTATATAAACAAAACAAAAACATTTTATAAGTGCTAAGCACATCAAAATAAAAAATAAAATTTACTATAGCGTTGTGTTATCAATTTGTGGTATTTCATCTGTAAAGATGAATCTGCATAGCCAATCGGTTACAATTACCGTTGGATAGATGGCACTACTGCCGCTAAAAAGCAGTCAAAACCAAAGTAGTGAAAAGAACAGTGCTTACGTCAGCCTTCCCGGTAGTATAATGGCCAGTGCAGCCGCCCGGATAGCGGAAGACCCAGGTTCGATTCCTGGCTGGGTCGGGTATGCATTTAATTTTTTTACTATATTTTATAATTATTTTCATTAGTTTCATAAGACGTAAGAGCAATAACCATACAAGTTAGATTAGTAGGCGCAAGCGGATTATACCCAAGCTTAGTAATGTGCGGGCCGACCACACTCCTAATCTGTTGCACAAATTACTCTGTAATCGTCTGTGCTGTAATCGCAGATATTAGCCGTGCTGTAATTAAGTAATGTTACCAATGTAATCGAGTGGAATCAATTAAGAAACAAAAAGAGCACTTATAATAAATATAATAAATACACACGATAAATATATCTAAGCCTATAACTGTGTGAGCACTGAGCTCGACATTTTTCATCACATTGCTTTAGTAATAACTTGTTCAAAATTACTTTTAACTAAACACTGTGACTAATGGTGCATGTTGGTAATGTGTTTTATTTTTTCTGTTAATGCCGTGTACAATATTTATGTTAACAAATTTACAAAGCACTCAAAATCTGAATGTATGATCAATTTAATATTACTTTTTTTTTTGAGAGAGATTGCTGATTGCCGCTGCGGCATTTTCAGCTTCACCGGGCTTTTTTGGGGGCGGCGAGGAACGTAAAGGGTCCCTCAAGCCGTGTGAAACGAATTACCTTCAGAGGTTATCTAGAGGGAACGGCATCGCGCACAAGTGCGCGTCCCCGTGCCCTACTAGATTCTCCGAAGGGTTCGGATCGGATCGGATTTAATATTACAGTTTGTCTTGTACCTATCAAATAAATAAATAAAAATAATTTGACAATCAACAAGTACTAAAACAATTTAATAATAAATTTAATAATAATAATACATACATGTTTATTGGCACTTAAAATTTTACAATAATATTAGTACCTACAGCAACTAATGCACAAGGCTCGCAGGCCTGAATCGCAGTAGTTGAGACGAGTAAGCATAGACCAATTATGTATCTAACGATAGCTCCGGTTCCTTTAACCATAACTAAGTAGAGTATAAAATTAATTAAGCTAAAAAAGAAAACTTGTTAGAGGAATGGGGGTATGTAAAAAAATTAAAATTAATGAAAACGTGTGTGGTTGTGTGTTGACTATATTTGTGGTGTATGTGTGTGGGTGTTTGTGTGTAGGGGTGTGTGGAAGGGTGTGTGAGTATGTGTATGTGTGTGTTGTTAGTGGATCAATTTAACAACTTAACTAATTCAATGCGATCATGACATTGGTAATTTCGTATCTATAAATGTAGGATCTACCATTATACTTGATACCTACCTATCTGGATATATTATGTACTGTACTGGATATGTACCTATCTTCAAGAAACTTAGGTGATATGATAATAAAATCTCTTTAGCGCATTTTGTATGGAGGGCTAACAATCATATTTTCTTCATTTTGACCTACTACGTTTATGAGAATCGCGCTTTAAAGAAGCTCAAGAGGAAAGCCATTCGAAAAGGATCTTTCACGTAAATTCGAGTATTTATTGTAGTTGAATAAACCCCTATATAGCCTCTCTTAAATAACGCAGTTCTATACGAGCGACAGTATATTTTCCGAGTACAATCCAATTTTAAATGTTTTTCGCGTGGCCACTGGCCGTACAAAATGTATAGCGACGTTAATGTATCGGGGTTATCAATTATAAGCCATTTTAATTGCAGTTGAGGCATGTAACGTATATTCAGACATATTACAGGGATCGTTTCTGGCGTATAAACGAACAGCGGACGTAAATAATGTGGCTGGAGCAATTTGTCATTGTCTTTTTTGTTAATGAATTATATAGGTACTTTTTTGTTAGTGTTTTTTGATAATTAAATGTATTTATTTCATGTTATCTGTAGCTGCATTGCTAAATTTTGTTGCTGTTGAATATATTTGTCTTCTGGCATAGACATAAATTCATTGTATTTGTAGATAGAGTTATAAACTTTTTCATTAGTGTTTTTTTTTGTTTAATTAATACTAGTTGTTTCACGCGAAGACTTCAGTAAAAAAAGTATCCTATATGCTGGTCTGGGTCATGGTCTGTATATTAGGAAAGTTTCATTAAAATCCATTCAGTAGTTTTTACGTGAAAGAGTAACAAACATCCATCCATACTAACAAACTTTCGCGTTTATAATATTAGTAGGATTACCTAGGTACTAATACATATACATACATTTGTTACATAGCAACTCCTAATTATTTATTGATGCATATATGTGTAAATGTAGCTTAACTGTTTAATTTATTTCATAGTAATAGCCTTTGCTGAGTTTCTTGCGGCTTCTTCTCGGTATTTCATAGTAATAGCCTTTGCTGAGTTTCTTGCGGCTTCTTCTCGGTATAAGGTATCCACCGTAGGATTTACGAAGCCACGGCTTGTGTACAATTTCATTTTGAATTTGAAAAAATGTTTTTTTATTCTATTCGTATTTGAATTGAAGGCTTGACCACTTTTGGAGCCTGCCTGTGTTAGGAGGTACTACCTATTATATATTTATTGGCATTGCTATTTATGTAATGAAATATTTTTTTTTGCATAAAATTTGGTACAAAACGTCTTAGGTAGATAAAAGTATGACTTTTACATTATATATAAATTACATTTTTATAGGTGTACATTTCAGTCTTTGTCCTTTGTGTATGTAATAATATATACGTGGGAAGTTTTGAGAAACTATAAAACTTCTATGGATAAAATAGTATAATTAAATCTTTTCAAAGAAGTCTTCACCAGCCTCTATACAAAGTTTCATGCGTCTGAACCAATTTTTGAAACATTTTTTCCAGTCCGCCACAGACACCTCTTCCACGGCCTTCTCGAACGCTGCTAGCGCGCCTACCGGTGACGAAAACTGTATCCCTTTCAGCTGATTTTATATTTTAGGGAATAAAAAGAAGTCACACGGTGCCAGATCAGGTCTGTATGGGTGACCGAATACTCTGACTGGTGTGCTGTCCAGGAAGTCCCTCGTTTTGAGCGCTGAGTGCGCGGGCGCGTTGTCATGGTGAAGCAGTACCCCGCGGAGCCCGGTGTTCGGTCGCTTGTTGCTCATTGCAGACAAAACTCCTGGCAGGCATTTGGGGTATACCATTCGGCGTTGATGCTGCTTTGGTCTCGTAATGGAATTTAAACCAGATACCCCGTCAAAGTGAAGAAACTAGCCATCAAAATTTTCCCTGCGCTTCTCGATCGCTTCATTTTCGTAAGCGTTGGCTCATTTTGAAACAGCCAAACTGTCGACTGACGCTTTGTTTCTGGATCGTATTGATAAATCCAGGATTCGTCACCTGTCACAATGTCGTAAACGCGCCGAGACGAGCCTGCTTCAAATGTTTGAATAATATCACGGCACCACTCCACTAGGGCCTGCTTCTGAGCTTCGGTGAAGTTGTGCGGCATCCAGCGCGAAACTATCCATTCTCACTCGAAGGTGCTCGTGTAAAATCTTGTAAACGCTTCCCGAATCAATCTGCAGTGTATGCTGAATGTCTTGGTATGTAATTCGCCTGTTTTCATGAATTAAATTTTTTACTGCCAGCACACTTTCTTCCGTGACAGCCATCGTAGGACGACCACTCCTTTGTTCATCCCCCAAAATAAGGCGACCGCGCTTGAACACGCTATGCCAACGGTAGATCGTTGTTTTTGAACGTCCTTCATCCATAAAAGCCATTTGAAGTCGATCAAATGACTCATTAGGTTTTAGGCCACATTTAAAATCGTAGAAAATCATCGCACGAAAATGTACTCGATGCAGATCCATTTTTAAATGAGACACGATAATTTAAGTTGGCTCTCGAAAAAATGTGGAGGGAAATTCGAAATTCGAACAATGGTATTTTTACTTTTAAATAACCAAATTTTTCAAAATAATTACAAGTGGCCAGTGCCTTATATATAAAAACATTTTTTCGCAAAACTTTCTGAGTGGCCTGGTATGTATATATTATTTTATAGTTCACAATTCCCATAAGACGTTATCCATCACGGCAATATCACTGCGATAGAAATATATTTAGATGAAAGTTTGCTCAAATTATTTTTTCACTAGTTATTTCATACAGACCAGTCTAGCCGGCTGTCATCGCGTTCAGATGTTTCATTCACATCGATCCGTCATCCGCTCGTTGGATGTGTTTCAACAATCCGAACCGACTCAATACCTCAGCACCGAAATAGGCGGGATCAACGACCTACTGCGTGAGAATGGTACACTTGCATAACACCATTCATGACAATTGACAATCGGATCAATTATAAATTTAATTTAGCCTTAGTCGACCGATCTATTTAGTCGACCACGTGGACAGGACATGGCACTCTCATCTTGTAGGAACACTCCTGCCCATAATGACTATTAACAAGACTAGTATAGTTTTTTACATTATATATTATTACTATTTATTGTGTGTACTCTTAAGTGGCCTATTGTGCCCGAACTGAATAAACATTTTTCATTCAATTTCATTTCATTTCAATTCATTTCTAGTATTATTCATCGCTTCTGGAGATAATATCCGGAGATCATAGGTTTAATTATTCGCATCGGACTTAGTGTGTTTTAGATTGTTATAATGCATGGCCCTGGTTTCTGTCACCGACCCGCATTTGACACCATTCTCATCTACGCCATAGATGACAGTTGACGACCGTCGTTCTTAGTTGACCACGTGGACATGTTACTTTCGTTGTTCCTAGCTATAATTACTATTTACAAAACTATTATTCATTAATATTTGATTTGATATCCGGGGATCCTGGGTCAGGAAAAGTGGGTTTTTAGATCTGCAATCAGCATTTCAAACCATGATTTATTTATGTTCGATGTTAATCAAAATGAATCAGAATATTTTTACTATCAACTTCTAATGCAATTTAGTAACAAAAAATACGATACAAAGGTATATAATAGTAGTTAGTTTATGTTAATCCCGGTTATAAACCTTTGATTAAAATGGAACGCGAAATTTCAAAAGTGTAATTACTAAGTAAGAAAGTTTATATAATCTACGCATTTAGCCTTTGTTTCATCACAGTAAAATGCTTTCATAAATATCGCTTTGAAACTCAGCTGTGTATCGAATCTCATTGTATCTCTGATAGGTCGTCAACTACCTATTATTATTATGGTATAGTGGCAAGCTACAGATAATTAACAACAAAATTACATTGTTACAGGTACAAAGGAAGCAAGTGATTGAAATGTTGTGACACCCGTCGAGAATGTTGACAGTTTAGTGTTGTGCTAGTGTCGATGCGGCATATCGATAAAATGGCGCGGTTATTGCTGGCGCTAGTGCTGCCCGCGCTTGCGGCAGCGGCGCCCGCACCCGACACAGATGCGTGCAATCCGGACAAAATGACCGTGTACCGGATGGTGATGCACACGTATTGGACGAGAGAAAAGTTTCCGAAGCACTATCCAGACTGGAGACCGCCGGCGCAGTGGTCAAAGATTTACGGTAAGTTTGTTTTCTTTTTGAAGATCTATAGCACAATCGTTTACGTGTTTGAAAATAATTATTGCTATTGTTAACAATGTCCTTCCATGTTTTGTAAACCATTTAAATGAGTCTTGTCAGTTTGGTATGCCACGGAAACATACCTAGTCAATATTTATGGTGCAATCAAGCCCTCCAACTATGTCTGTACAATAAAACACGTCAAACCTTGCTCCGTTTCCACATAAAACAAGGCGAAACAGACACTCTTTTACATTAAATATCATAAAATCATTTATTAGGATCAGTAATATACCTAATAAAAGAATATTCATCTATTTAGATAGAATAACAAAGTAATGACTACTTGCATGATGTCAGTAATTATTTTAAACTTCTGAAACAAATTTCATCAATCATGACAAAAAATTGTACCGAATTCAGCGGCGATCTGAAATCGATATTCGTTTAATCAAAAGGCAATTATACTGTTACCGATGAATATATTGCATCTACGTTTCTGTGTGACTTTATTGCCGCTAAGCTAAATGGATTTCTATCGGACGCAAATACATACATGCCTAGATAAAAAGTTATTAAATTGTGTCTAATGGACTTGCTCGAGCTTACCATTAGAACGCTTACAGTTTCGGATATTATTCAAAATATGAATTCAGTTTGAAATTTGTTGTTTTAATGTTTGCTAAGGTATACGCAAACAAAACTAAAAACACTTTGTACCGATTTACACACGTTTATTTTTGATACATAAGAAGTTTATTGTCACTACAATACCAACACGCATACACAAAATCGCAAAAAAAAACAACAAAAAGGAGTAAATAAAACAATGAACTGTACGTGTGTGCTGCAGTGCATAATGGTCTAAAGATCAGTGTGGTACCTTAGGGCCAAAAGACTAATTTCCAGTCAGCACCCTGGGTGCGATGGGCGCTAAAAGAAATTATTATTAATTAAACAATAGTGAATTAATTGTGCAGTTTACATAGTATTAAAAATAAGTTTTATAATTGCTAAAAGATTATAGCTATATTAACTGAATTATCGTGTTTTAGTATCACAATAAAAGTTAAGTAGTTCACAGACAAAAAAAAAAAATCGAAGCAAAAAAAAATATTAAGTAAGTTAGCCAAAAGTATTTACCTACCGTTCGGCATACTTGGAAGTTGGTTGCCGGCGAATAAATTTTGCACCATTGTGTGAATTTACTCGCAATTTACGGAAATGAATAAATTGTTTTGTGGCATAAATTTACGTTCCCACGTTTTAACTATTTGCGAGCAAAAGTTGTGCGCTGCCACCAAATTTTGTCGATGTATTTGCAACACGGCGAATTATTGAACCGCTTTTTCATTTCTTCTTGTTGCACTAGGAATAACGGACTGCATATTTATAGCGATATCAAAGTGAAAAGCGCTTTAGTCACACTGCTTTCACTAGCCCCACGTCAAATACATAAAAGTTAATGAAGCCCGATGGCTTGAAGCGATCTCCATCTATCCGTTCGGCTACGTTGGGTAACCGAATGGATATAATAATATGCACAAATTTGAATGCGAGGAATCGTGTTGTCGTGTCTCTTTTAGGACACGCGTTTGTACTTTTGAGGGAGCAATCCGTGAAGCAATTCTTCTCCACTTGTTCACTTCACATTTTGATTTCGGTTTTGCTTTACATCAGATGGAGCAAAGTCATTTGCCTGCCTTAAACATTTGAAAATTATCTTCGTACCTCCTTGGTGAAGCAACTCTTCTCCACTAGCTCTCTTCGCATTTGGACTCCGTTTCTGCTTAACATCGGGTGGAGCGGAATCGTTTACCCATTTAAACATTTTAAAAATATTCTTGTACCTCCGTTAGACTACTGACATGACCCTGAAATCTAACACTAGTGTACTAGCTTTTCCGATGGCACAACAAGACTTTTATTCATAATAATAATAATAATAACAACCACAACAAAATTAAAATGAAAACCAATATAAATATAAACAAATATAAATATGTATATATATGTGTTTCTATTGATACAAGAAATAGAAAACAAAAACATGAAATGTCATGTCAATAATTGATATTAAATTGGACATGACAAATTAAATATTTGAAAAATGATCACAAGGTCACAATCAGGAAGACACAACAACGCACGCCCTCCACCTTCGCCCGTGCCATCGTCCAGCTCCTCGCCAACGTTTGCCACGGCACCCGACACCAGCGAGTCGAGCGACGACGAGCGCGGGCCGTCGGCCCCGCCGCCGCCACCACCTGCGCGACGTGGACGACCCCTGCTGCCGGCACGCTTGGGGCCTGCGAGGCAACCTGCCTTGCGCCTGGCTCCCGCTACCGGTGGTGTAGTGCGTCGCATGCGATGGACTCAGCCTATAAATGAGAACTGCATGCGCGCCTACTATAGGGCAACAGAGGGAGGAACTAACCTTACTGCGTATCGTGTTCGACTGCTGTCTTTGTTTCAGACCCTTGAACCGACCATCGACGTGTCTGCCCAACGATTGTCGGATCAAGTGCGGGTGATCCAGCGTAACAACTTGCTGGATCAGTCAATACTTGATCGGCTACGCCTGGAGTCACTACGTATTTGTGCGGCTTCTTCTTCGGTGCAGGATCGCCCTGCCCCACAATTACCGGCGGTGACGCCGGTCTTGGTGGCGCGAGTAGATTCGATACCCGAGGATGAAGATTTCATAAATACGAATGTAAGTACACAGGTGAATGAGCAAATGAGGAGCGCTTTGAACGATGCCATTCTACAGTATCGTGACACGCGTAACTCTAGGCCGCGTATTCCTTGTTTGCCCACGAATAGGCATAATTTGGCGTTAATGAGTGCCTTGAACGATTTACTGGTTCCTTATCTTGGGACCAGTGAAAATTTAATTGATACCCACTCAATCCTTTATTGTGGGGCCATCGCGGTGTGTCGCGTTGCTCGTGTCAAATTCCAGGATTCTGGCCGAGTACCGCGGCAAACCGGGGCTGCCCCTGCTTGGCAATTGAGGATCGAGGGGCGTATTGTTAGGTTCAGGACACTCATTGCAAAACTAATTTGTTTCAGAAATGGTAATAATCGGCCTCGCGTCATGCGATTCGTCACGCAAGCCTTTGTCGGGACTGATGTTCGTCCGGAAAACTATATGGCTTGTGTGACGGAACGTATTGACTTTCTGAAGCAAAAAGTCTATGCGTGGGCAAACCGTATACGTCGCTACAGAGTGCGTGTGGACCGATACCAACAAAATCGCCTCTTTCAAAGTGACCAAAGAAAAGTATACAGACGTTGGGAAGGAGCTGATCAACGTGTGAGCGACGGGCAGCTACCAAATGTTGATGCCATGACTAATTTCTGGCGCAGCATTTGGTCGGTGCCCGTCGAGCACACGGAAGGTGACTGGATGAGTGTTGTCAGGGAGGCGTGTGAACCTATCGAGACCATGCAGGCTATACATATTAGTACAGCTGACGTAAGTTGTGCTATCCGTACGGCCCAAAATTGGAAATGCCCAGGACCGGACGGATTGCACAACTTTTGGATCAAGTGGTTTCGATGTTCACACGAGTTACTGGCAACGCAATTCCAAGAAGCCATAGAGCTCGGCTCACTCCTAAGTTTGTTGACTACTGGTGTCACTTTTCTGCTCCATAAATCAGGTAGTACCACGGAACCGAAAAATTATAGACCCATCACGTGCTTACCAACATTATATAAGCTCCTTACATCCATTTTGAGAACAAAAATTAACTCGCACATTGTTGCAAACAATATTTTGGACATGACTCAGAATGGATGTAGGGTTGGGTCCCGTGGTACTAAGGAGCTTCTCCTCATTGACATGACCATATGCCAGAAGATTCGGCGAGGCAGAGGGACTCTCTCCACAGCATGGATTGACTATAAGAAGGCCTATGATTCGGTGCCGCACTCATGGCTGGTAAGGATTTTAGAGTTATATAAAATTGATATAACTCTAAAATCATTTTTGATGTCATGTATGCGGCAGTGGACCACGGTCTTGTGTCAACCAGGATGTCGAGATAGAGTTTCTGCCACGCAGGATTTTATAAGGATAGAGCGTGGCATATTCCAGGGCGACAGTCTGAGTCCTTTATGGTTTTGTCTAGCTTTGAATTCTCTTAGTACTTTATTAAGAAATTCAAGGTTAGGCTGTCGACTGCGGAGAGGGGGTGAAGTTTTGTCGCATTTGTTGTACATGGATGACCTCAAGTTATTCGCACCAAACAGCCAAGACTTGATAAAACTGCTAAAAATTACTGAGACTTTTAGCAGTGCCATCAAGATGGAGTTTGGGGTGGATAAGTGTGCGGTTATGCATGTACAGCATGGGAGAGTAGTAAATTCAACCAATTTACAACTCTCCGATGCGATAGACTTCAGATCTCTCTCTGAAGTTGAAACATATAAATATCTTGGTATGTCACAGTCTTTGGGTGTTGATGACGGGGACATAAAACAGTCATTACGGGAGCGATTCTTTTGCCGCTTGAGAAAAGTATTTAACAGTCTTTTATCGGGTGGCAAAAAGACACGTGCCTTTAATGGCTGGGTTATGCCTCTGCTCACATACTCCTTTGGCATACTAAGATGGACTCAGACCGAATTGGACGCCTTGGATAGGAGAGTCCGTCAAATGCTCACGACTTTCAGAATGCTACACCCGCGCTCATCTGTTATGAGGCTGTACATTCCGCGGAAATGTGGGGGTCGCGGCTTTTTAAATGTCAAGGACTTAGGACTCAGGGATTATTTACTTAACAGTGAGTGCGGGATGCATTTGGATGTCGTGGCAATTGATAGACACTTTACGCCGCTCTCCTTGGCAACAGAAAACTGGCGCAAACCAGTGGTGCTAAGCACTCTCGATCGCAAGGACATATGGAAGAGCAAGGTGCTACACGGGCGCTACTATCGGGCTCTAACTGGGCCTGATGTAGATTTAACTGCCTCGGTGAACTGGCTACGTTTTGGTGACCTCTTTGGGGAAACCGAAGGTTTTGTCTGTGCCATTGAAGATGAAGTTATCAAGACGAATAACTACCGGAAATATATTATGAGGGACGGTACGGTCGACATCTGTCGGGCATGCCGCCGTCCAGGAGAATCACTCCGACATATTATTTCTGGTTGTTCTCATCTTGCTAACGGAGAGTATTTGCACAGACACAACCAAGTAGCCAGAATAATTCACCAGCAACTTGCTCTTGGATATGGCCTTGTTGAATCGGAGGTGCCGTACTATAAATATGCACCTGCGCCAGTACTCGAAAATGGTCATGCAACGCTCTACTGGGATCGCTCTATCATTACGGACAGGACTATTGTCGCCAATAAGCCTGATATCGTGGTGGTTGACCGATCCCAGCGCCGGGCAATACTGGTTGATATCACCATACCTCATGATGAGAACCTCGTGAAAGCCGAGAAGGACAAGCTCAGTAAGTACCTTGACTTAGTTCACGAGGTGACCGCCATGTGGGATGTTGATTCAACCATTATTGTCCCGATAGTCGTTTCAGCGAACGGTCTGATAGCGAAGAGCCTCGACCAACATCTTAAGAGGCTCTCGCTTGATGGTTGGATCAAGGGTCAGATTCAGAAGGCAGTACTCCTTGACACGGCACGTATTGTCAGGAGGTTCCTCACTCTGCAGCCCTGATCACCGGTAGCTTGGGCCCTGCCCCGCTGCTGGTGGTACTCTAGAATTAGTTTTTTATAATGTTTTATTGTTTTTTTACTAAAATATTGTAAAAATCTAGTTTTAAGAAAGAAAATAAATAAAGAGTATAATAATAATAATAATAATAATATTATTATTATACTCTTTATTTATTTTCTTCGAGAACCGGCGCAGGTGTGTACTTGTAGTACGGCACTTCGAAGTCCACAAGACCATATAGAAGAGCAAGTTGCTGGTGAATAATCCTAGCTACCAGGTTATGTCTGTGCAAATACTCGCCATTAGCAAGATGAGAACAACCGGAGATAATGTGCCTGAGTGATTCCCCGGGACGGCGGCATGCCCGACAAATGTCGACCGTACCGTCCTTCAGGATATATCTCCGGTAGTTATTCGTCATGATAACTTCGTCCGCAATTGCACTTGACTTAGTTCACGAGGTAACCGCCATGTGGGATGTTGACTCGACAATCATTGTGCCGATAGTTGTGTCTGCGAACGGTCTGGTAGCGAAGAGTCTCGACCAACACCTTAAGAGACTCTCGCTTAATGGTTGGATCAAGGGTCAGATACAGAAGGCGGTACTCTTGGACACGGCGCGGATAGTCCGAAGGTTCCTGTCTCTGCAGCCCTAACCACCGGCAACTTGAGCCCTGCCCCGTTGCCGGCGGCACCCTGGGCTAGGTTTTTTTTAATATTTTTTTATGTTTTGTATGTACTTTTGTATTTTACTTTTATATTAATATTATAACAAACCTAGGCTAAGAAAGAAAATAAATAAAGAGTAAAATAATAATAGTAATAAATAAATTTAATTCAGTTTCTCTTTTACAATCCATATTTCACATAAATGCGTTAATAGCGCAATATCATTTACTCTTTTTAGGAAGATATAAACATAGCAACCACTGGTCACAAAAATAACAATGTTCATAATATAATTGGTTATAAATAACTAGCGAGCAAATAGTATAATAAAATACTATAGTGAAAATATTTAAAAGTGTTTTTACCAGAACTATTGTCCATTTCAATGCGGCTTCAAATAGTTTTGACTGCACCAATTAGTTTAAATGCCCGCCATTTGTCGCCATTCCTATCCATTGAACGTGAATTGCAGCAATTTTTCAATCAACAGGAGTGCGTATTGCCGCCTGTTTTCATTGTGGACTAATTATGACCATATAAGGGCTGGCTCACACGGGGTAATAAATATCGAAACTTTATATGCGGGCTTGAGTTTTTGAAATAATATTCATTCAAAAAGTTCGTTTTATTTTTCTATGAAAACAGCATTATACACGAAAAACATGTCCCCCTAGATTATAATCCCATTTGAAAGCAGTAGTTACTGAAAATATATTTTCAATAGATATCACTAAAAATATGCGATTATTTTAAGTAATGAGCAGGACAGAGTGTTTCCATAAATTAATGGAGCCACTATTTATAAAAAAAATCTTTAGATAACTTATTTATCGCTAGATAGAGCTGTACTTTTCAGGTTATTTTGTTACACGCGGTTTTTAAGATTTTTACTACATTGTATCTTAGCTCTTAAAATTATTGCTAGATGGCGCTATATCTTTAATGCCTTTATGTGTCTACATTATGCAATTCAGGTGTTAGTTACTAAAAAATTTAATACACCTTATCGGTTTCGATGACGGTGAACTAACTACTTGATGACAGTTTTTTTGGAGCCCCGATATTGCTTGCTACACTAATATTATTTTCGAACTTTAAACAGCCTAGCGCAGGTGCTTAAGTTATCATACATATAGAGTTGGCCCTTAACGTTGTAGGTGTACCTAGTAATAGATCAAAAAACATTAAGACCAAAAAGAAAACCCGCTTTAAAACACCTGACACAAAACGTTAAATCTGCAAAGAGCGATCCCTAAAAAGACATAGAAACTGAAAAATAACTTTTGATTTTGAGCAGAACTGTTATAAGATTTCGTTTTTATTTTAAAATCTAGTTACTGTCAAAAGTTCATCCATGTAATTGACCCTGAATGAAAGTGCGGCGACGCGTCCCGCCGGCCGGTTCATTATCAAAAGTCATTGACTCGAATCCTTATTCACAGCGATTGCTTTTATCATTATGCTGGCTGCAGAATGCATCATGTGTCATACACGACTGTTGTGGTAGGACATCGCTGGCATTGTTATTGTAATTTCGCGGAACGGAAAAGGGCTGTATGACTTGATATTTATCAATATAGTTTCAAGGATTTGAGGTCAAACTATACATTTTTAAATACAGCTTTTTATTACGATTAATCTGAAACATGGAACGTAATATTGGTTTGTTGTTGAGTAACACGCGTTGAGTGATATCAAATACCTTATAAAATCCTGATCCAGAAGTTTCTGTTTCTTTTTGTCAATTTTTAAATTGACATACAAGTGTTAAACAAATATGCAGAGACTTTTAAATGCGTCAATAACAGACCCTAGTGAGTGAAGTCACTTCGTTTATTACGTTTCAGCGTTTATTATTTTCTAAAAAGGCCGTCTGAGTCCAACAGCAAATTCTCTTCAAAAAAAAGAGACGCTGAAAAGATGGCACACAAATTCACGATTTTATTAGTAGTAAATAAAAAGATAAAAAAAAATATTTAAAAACAAGCTTTTATTACTTGTTAATAAAAAAAGAACTAAAAAGTTTAAAATAATTTAAACCTGGTAATAAGTTTTTTTTTTTCATAAATAAAACGTGTTACATTGTGATTGCAAAAGAAAATTAATGAAGGTGTAATATACTTAATGTTCTTTTTAATGTTCCATCAAAATGTAACACGCTTTTATTTATATAAAAAAATGTTATTGACAGGTTTAAATTAGTTTTAACTCTTTAGTATTTTTGTAGGGGATAAGGGATTCAGTACAACAGGGTTCGATCTGGTACCCTGAGGCGCAACATTAGCGATATGACATGTTTATATATCCTCATACAGCCCTCGGCACCTTACCTTACCTTACCGGCGGCTTACCTTGTCATTAGATCATCCATCTAATCCATCTAATCAAAGACAGAATCCACATTCATAACAAACGGAACGAAAGAATGAATGAACTTATTATCCCGAGTTCTTATGGCCATCTTTCAGCTCCATCATCAGACCCTGGTTACCATCTAGCACCAAAGTACTTGTCAAGACGATTCTTACGAGCCCAAACTTGATAGGGTTGTGTCGTTTAACTACCTACTGAGTTCCTATGGCCACCTTCCGGTTCCATCATCAGATTGAACTGAAATTTTGAATGGAAGTTGCTGGAAAGTGGATCAAATTTAACTTGCAAGATTTGATTAAGCACAAACAAACATCGGGACAGGTGAAACTATATAAAACCTTGTAAAAAATGTTTGAACATATCAAAAGCCCTTTCCTTAAGTTTATTTTAATAATAAAAAATACATACTTTAACTTTGGCTTTTTAACTAAAGGGGGTGCCGCACGGAATTTTGAAAATTTACGTGTTTTTAAGTCACTGGTGCTAGGCGCTGAATAGGTCATATACATTAAAAGGACTAGTGTAGGTTAGTTTGATCCTTTCACAAGGCCATGGTTGTCTTGGAATTTGAACAAATACCCAGAAACTGCATGAACAATACGTAAAAGTAATGATATCTAAAAACTTATTTCTTCAGAAACTTTGTAAATATAGCACATGAAACAATAATCCGACATCAAAATCTTTGTATTGATATTCCGCAGGCCACTGTTGTCTAATGTTTCATTTAAAAAATATGAATATGAAAATATTAAGACTTTGATTATTTTTTACCCAAACTCCTATGGTTTTACGAAAGTAAACATTGCTCCAATTAAATCACCAGCCTACTTTGTACAGTTATAAGTGTGCGTGCGTATTCATGTTCAATTCATCATCAATCAATCAATCAAATTCATCCACGCGCCGATCGCTAGTTATATGCCTAAACTCGCAATTTTGCGTCCGCGCGGCACCCTCTTAATAGAATGATTAAAAAAACTCGCATTTAGCACCCTGATCCGATTCACTCGTATATTTAAACAAGTTTCAGACATATTATTATGAAAAACAATAGCTATAAGAGTTTATCATCTACATAAACTTTTTTATTATAACTTCCACATCATTAAATTCAACAATAAAATTGTTGAATGATCTCTAAAATAACTTTAAGACACCGCAACAGTAAGAGTAAATCTCGAATGCCGTGATAAAGGCGTACCATTAGTAAACAACATCAAAGTCGGTGGGAAAGTGGCTGGAGATCAACTATCATCGCGCGGCCCTTCTGGCCCGCCGCCAAACTGACGCGTCGAAATAGACACTTATCGACACACAGGAAGAGAGTTCACGTTACAACACTATTGCATTTCGGGAAGCTTGGAAAACCTCTTTACGGGCCGACTTAAAAAGTAAATGAGTTGGAACGGAAGATGAAAAGACGATGCATCCTTTTTTTTATTTGACTACGGTTGAGATCTTGGCTTCCATCTGACTTGATTTTTAATGATGATAGGTAAGGCTGAAGGTGGATGTGCTTCTTTCGTAATACTAAACTAATCAGCAACTAACTGGCTATCTTATATCTAACTATCGGAACAATAGCATTGACAATTTGATTGCCTATAATTAGCATTGATCACAAGTGGCGACTAAACAATATAATTATGTATAAGCTGCCTTACTTCCCGTGCGTGCGTGTCGTAAGAGCCGACTAAGGGACAAGGGTTCCAAGATGCACGCACATCAGGTGATTGGCTAGCAACTTATCACTGGTCTTACCTATGCCCCGTCGGATACTTTGACTATGCTAAATGTGGTGTCGAGGTCACTAAAACGGCGAGTCACTATAAATTGGTGATTTTTATAGTCTTTTTACACCTTTTATGGGAAAAGACCGTAAGAATATACGTGTATGTACATAAATACATACTCATATATTACAATAACATACATATTTTGTAAAACAATATGCAATACAAATAAATTCACGAAATAAATGAAACTTTGTTTTATATGAAACATAACATAACTAAATACAATAAAGAAAAAAAAATTAAGATAAATAAGGACAAAATAAAACCTATAAATAAAAAATGTCCTCCAGCTGTGGGCTCATGGGAACGGTCCCAAGAATGCTGGCAACATTACCTCTTTGGATTGCCAAGCTAATACGTTGGCAGAGGTAGCTGCCAGCCTTCTTGTCACCGGAGGCTTCAATAAGGCGAGCACTCAACTCTTTAACAAGTACCAATGGTGAAAAATACCGAGAGCAATAGGCACTGAAGCTGGTATATTCTAGTTTGTTTATTCACTATATACCGACATCGCTATTTACATGCCTGCATAGAGAATCTGACATGGGGTAAGGTGAGCTACGTTCTGTGTGTACGGCCGTATCTTCCAATCCACTCGGGCCGCATGTGAAATTAGAACTCATAAATCTTCTGCTTGCGGTTGACCGGCGCGCCCGAAATCTTTGCTACATTTTCCTTTGCCTTTAAGTAATAAATAAAAATACTTACCAAGCTAGGGGTAGGTAATGGAATTGAAATTCTGAAGCGACAAATATTAAAGTCTGTATTTTTGCGACAACTAATGGTATTCCTTTACTTTTGTAAAATTTTATATTTATATTCGTAATGTCAATTTATTAGTGGCTCCTTTAATGGTGGCGACTGACTGGAGCGTAGGTATCTTCGTAACTTATCCGTAACGTACCATTCGCGGCGAGCTTAATGCGACATTGCTGACTGACCGATAACAGGGCGCAGCGAGCGGGGATCGGCTCGGCTCACTGTACCGATTATTGCGTTTTGCTGTTTGCGAGTTTTTTTTACTATCCGTCTATTCATTGGATTACGTTAACGAAAACGAAGATTTGCATATACTTCCCTTAAACTTCTCGTATGTCGCCAGAAGGCCTGCTTCAATGCCATACTAATTATCGTTTTCGTTAATGTGATCGAACGTCAAGTGAAACTCACACAAGGCCCTGACCATGCGAATGCTCGCATCGAACATGCTACGTTACGGCAAAATGCTCCGATCACCTTTAAAAAACTATATCACATCGTTAGATTTTATGTAGCAGCTGTTTTCTTTTAATTGAGCAACCTTTGTGCATTTCTGAATTGTTGCATTTACAACAAAACTCCTTACACAAAGCTTCCTTTCGAACGGAAAGTATCGGCAATAGGAATATTGGTGCAGTTTATTTATCTAATACAGACTTCGTCCCTTTTATGTGAGCTTGACGAAAATGGAGACGAGCTCGCGGAGTATTCGATTGAAACAATGAATGTGAATGGGGTAACAAAGTTGGATACTTCCGCAACAAATAGATCCTTAAGTTTTTCGTTCTGTTACTCGAACGCTCTTACTTAAACTTTTTAAAACTTCGTTCCACTATTAGTTGTTCTGTGGTTCTACTAACGACCGAAACAAAAAAATTGCTAAATGGTGAATGAAACGATCTTATTTAGCCAGATATTATTTACAGGGTGTTTTTTTATTGTTATATTTTTAAGGAACTATTTTGCGCGACTCTCCTCCTGCCTCATTTAACTAATTTAGTTTGAGCACTGGCACTCACTGACTACCAACTTAGTTACATACAAAGGATTTAAACCATTTCTATAAACGGTTTCATGAATAAGCGTTCAAATTAAAACCAGAAAAATAATTAACGAGCGTTTAATAACAGTAAAAGCTAAAAACACTTATGGAGAACGGACAACGCACTATTTAGTTCCTCGTTTATTAAATAACATTGATAAAGAAAAAAATTAAATTGCATTTTTTGAACAGCCTGTAGCAAACGCAAAAAAAAAAGTTTCTATTATGCACACATATCTTATGCTTTGTCGCTCGGTCGGGCAGACTTCACTATAGCACGGTATAACTATAGCGAACATTCTAGCTAGCTTATATTATTATCTCTTTCTGTAGTGCAGGCGGCCTGCTGACGCGATTCGTTTGCATCACATTTTATTTAATGTTAAGTGTGTTAATTTAAAGTACCTAGGTACCTAACCTACGTTAACTTTTATTGTATTTGAATTTTTGTTGATGTTATGTGTAGATGTTGAGCTCAACTTATTTGTAGCATACCGGACAAATCTCCGTGATTTATGGTTTGCTTTATAGTGTAATCTCATTGTAATATTATTAAATAAAGTAAAGTAAAGTAAAAAAAATCTCCAACTTTTTCTACGGTACATGATTAATAATGCAACAGTCGATGTAACAAACAACTATTGCATCTATGGTGGTAGGATTCTGACCATATCAAATTGGATATGGCGACTACGGCAACTAACTTTGGTCGGATGAATACTAGATCCAATAAAATGACAGCGCATAGTGGTATAACATCGATAGCTTCAGTATCGGCAAAGTGCAAGCGATAGCCTAGCCTTGTGTACACACGCCTGCACATCAACCTACTACAAACTGTCAAATTTCTTAAATAGACTTAAGTATATGGTTGAAAGTATATTGAAGAAATTTGACAGTTTTGGATAGGTTGATGTGCCGGCGTCTGTACATAGCTCATTTGCCGACTAAGTAATATTAAAAAAAAACGAAAATTTGTTATAACTCTGTTGTTTTTACAACACACGAATAATAAACTAGACAATCAAATTATAAACTCTCAATACATAACACGTAGAATCGATAACACAACACACGAACTACACAAACAACTCAATCATGCAGGGGTGTGTGTTTGCATCGCTGTCGTTTATTACAAGGGCGTGCCACAAACAAGATACTGCGAACAAACATGGCTGGAGCTGGTATAAGGTAAACATCATAATAATGATTCGCGTATAACATCGTAACTACATTCGTAGCGGAACTTACCTAACGTCGTGGTGGCCGGTGATCATAGAGTAAGACTGGCAAAGTATATTTTACATACAACATTGACTTTGTGTCATATTATGAAATATTAAAAATATAATTGAGTATATATTGGAACTATTAACGATGTTTTTTAATAAGAAATTAAATTTTCATAAAATTTTATAAAATACAGTGAAAAAAAAATTAAACGCCCACCCGACCCAGCCAGGAATCGAACCTGGGTCTTCCGCAATCCGGGCGGCTGCACTGACCGCTATGCTACCGGGAAGGCTGACGTAAGCGCTGAATTTTGTCACTGCTATTTTAATATTTTTGAGTGCTATTAAGCGGCACTAGCGCCACCTATCCAAACGGTTGTTGCAACCGATGGCCATGCAGATTCATCTTTGCAGATGAAATACCACAAATTTGATAACACAACGCTATAGTAAATTTTACTTTTTTATTTTAAGTGCTAATTGCTGCATTGAAGCTAAATTAAATATTCATAAAATTTTATAAAATACAGTGAAAAAAAAAGCGGATTTCGGAAGACCCAGGTTCGATTCCTGGCTGGGTCGGGTGGGCGTTTAATTTTTTCACTGTATTTTATAAAATTTTATGAATATTTAATTTAGCTTCAGTGCAGCAATTAGCACTTAAAATAAAAAAGTAAAATTTAATAAGAAATGTTAGAAAGTAAGCAAGGCGAAGAGTGCAAATATTTTAACGAAACTATTTTGATACAAAATATTCAAAAGTCTAATAATCTAGAGTTACAAGTAAATAAAGAGACTAATATGGCTTAACTGTCAAAGTAGGATAGTGGCACCAGTACCTAATCGACATTTTTTTTCTTCAATCAATAAAAGAAGGGGTCAACAACTGAATTAAGTCTCTAGCAATAATTGAATACAGACCGCCAGCCAGCTTCAGTAACTGGGCTTTAAGTGTCGAAGACTGGAGTGCCTTTACCCTAATTAGTCAAAGTGAACGAACCGATAGATACTCGGCTCTAATACGAGAAGTTGTAGTTCAATCCATATAGCTCCGTTAGATTTCTAACCGATCCAAATACTCGTACAAGCATGTTGACTTTTGAAAGAGTTAACAGGACTACAAACGAATGTGTAAATGACCTTTAAACATTGAAAAAACATTTATCGATATCACATAAAACAAAACATAATTTACATACAATAATAACAAAAATAAATAAATAGATATACAAATTGCGCACTGTTATGTGATGCCAATATTGTGCCCAGGGTGCCTAGTGTGAGTATTTACTATCCGTATTCATTCGATTACGTTTACGAAAACGAAAATTAGCATGGCATTTTAGCAGCGCCTCCTGGTATTAAACGGGAAGAGTTAAAATTTTGCTATACAAATTCACGTTTTCATTAACGTGATCGAATGTCAAAAATTACTATTCGATACGATATTCTGGTGAACACAATAGTGACATTATGTCAAAGAAAATCAAACGAAATAAATACGAAAATAACATTAATCTATATATATAAAATGCTTTGTCCTGAATGAGTGACGGATCAACGCACAGCCTAAACCGCTGATCGTAGAGACCTGGAACTTGGAGGGTGTGTTCTATATATGACATAGGCATCCGATAAGAAAGGATTTTCTGTAATTCTACCCCTAAGGGGGTCAAAAAGGGGGCAAAGTTTGTATGGGACGTGATTCCTTGGTCCAATCTACTTCAAATTTTGCATAAACCTTTAACAGAATTGATGGAAGACGTGTTTCGTATTTCAATTGAAATTAGAAAATTAGAAAAAAAAATTAGAAAGTTATTTTTACGGTGATTTGCTTCGAAGTTGATATCAATACTCCTTAGTGCTTTTGATTTAAATTACATTTTAATTTGACACATGTTTGAAAACTCAATCCGATTTTATTCAAAAAAGGTTGAACTCACTTAAAAACGCAAATATTCTTTAAAATTGGAATGTCTCGAAAGTCACCGTACTATATAAGTACCTCATTTGAAGGTTTCTAAGCTTAAAGAGGTTATGCACTTTTAGGACACGGCCTCATACGGTCGTAGAGTTCGAAATTTGAAATGGTAAGGTTAGAATTTCGGAAAATCCTTTCTTATCGGATTAAACTTAGCAACCTTCTAATGAGAATAAATTTCAATAAAACTGTTCGTTTGTCTCTCTAAAACTCGAGAATGGCTGGACCGATTTGGCTAATTTTGATATTGAAATATTTGTGGAAGTTCAGGGAAGGTTTAAACGGTGAAAAACATAAATAATAAGTAATGCGCCCGGTCTGCGAGTGCTGTGGTTAAGCAACTTTCGCATAGGCCGGTCATCGGAAGGGTGACCAAAAATTTATAATCTCGAGCTTCTCCGTGCTTCGGAAGGCACGTTAAGCCGTTGGTCCCGGCTGCATTAGCAGTCGTTAATAACCACCAATCCGCACTGGGCCCGCGTGGTGGGTGACCCGTTCTCCCTATCCATTCATAGGGAAGGCTCGTGCCCCAGCAGTGGGCCCTTAAAATGAGCTGCTATGTTACGATGATTTGTTTGTTTTGTTGTCAATGGAAACTGTCAAAGCGGTACGAAGTCCGCCGGGTCAGCTAGTATAAAATAAAATAAAAACACCAATCAAGTATGTAACAAAACGAATAAGCAGTTATACAAACATTGAGAATGTGCTTTCTACAATACCTTCACAGTAGTGTACCTACTCAAAAGAGAAATGTATTTCTCCTTTGTGCAGAGTTAAAGTTACAGCAAAAGATGTTATTTAAAGTAGAACAATATGGCTGAAGCAGACGGAAAAGCCCGTAAGGTAAAACCCTTCATTCAAAAACAGGAAAACTTCATGCACAACCCTACCATATTTAACTGCTCATATTCAGTGACCTATGAGCGCGCGACTTCAAAGGCGGCGGGTACCGCATAATAAAATGAACATTACACACCGGTAATTTAGCCGAATTATTGTGGCAAGCGAAAAAGTGAAGCGTGATTCAAAGATTTTATTTACGTACAAATTGACATCATAAGGTGCCCATTGTTCCGCGCCTACGCTTTCTTTAGGGTTGTCAAAGTGTGGTGTTTATAATTTTTTATTTACTAAGTAATATTATTATTTATGTCCTATGCCCAGCAGTGGGTAGGTACGGGCTGAAAATTATGATGATGTGAATTTAATATTTTATGCAAATAAATTATAAAATGTTTTTGTTTTGTTTATGTAATTTTAACGCAAATTTTGTTGCAAAACAAATTACAAAAACACAAATGTTGAAAAAATTTCAAAATGCCAACCTGGATTTGAACCTGCACTCTTCTGACATACCAGGGTCAGGTGCTCTCCCAATTGAGCTATCATGGTTCTTACCACACTTAACACAAATGTTGAAATTTTATTCAACATTTTATTGTTTTATTTGTATAATTCTCACACAACCCATCCATATTTTCTTGATCTACCTCTCCCCTCCATCTGTCAACATTTATTTTTATCACTCTCTTAGTACATACATGCATTTATAGAAGTAACGACAAACATTTAATTGTTTTCAAATGTACACAGTACTGTGTACCAACCCTATCGCTAACAAATTGGCCGCGTTTCGCCAGCTGATATCATCGAGGACTTGAATACGTGCCTCGGAACCGGAACACAGATAATTTGGACGCAACTGTAAAGGTATTAACTTCTTTCATACATTGCTTTCTTAAAGTCTGTGTAATCTTTAGAACCTCTTTTGATATCGAATGTAATGTAATGTTATAATAAATTATATACGATACGAGATACTAAAGCACGATTATTTGTATTCATTTTCATATTACCTACGTCAGACACGATTGTGGAAGTGATAAAATTTGGAAAGTCAAGGTCTTATGGAACTTTACTTCTTACATAGTAACTGGCTTTAATATCTACGTGTACCAGAAAGGTGTGGTAAAATAAAAATATCCAAAGTGTCTCCGATCTAGATTTTGTATACAGACATAATTATTAACTTTAATTTGGTTTGCAATTTATAATTATATTTTTCTATAGTGACGTCACATCTAAATGAACAAGTGCCTCTGTGTACTTACATTTATGATCACTGCCGCTTGCTTATGCGCGCCTGACGCGCATGACTTCACTTATATATTAATACGTGAAGCAAAAACTTTGTACCCCTTTTTACGAAAATTGCGCGGACGAAGGATATGAAATTTCGCACACTTATAGTTAACTAGCTGCCCCCGGCGGACTTCGTACCGCTTTGACAGTTTCCATGACAACACTACAAACAAATCATTTTGTATTGGAAAAATTTTAAAAAATCAAAAAAAAATTATGGGTGGACCACCCTTTACATTTAGGGGGATGAAAAATAGATGTTGGCCGATTCTCATAGATACCGGATAAGCACAAAAAATTTCATCAAAATCGGTCAAGCCGTTTCGGAGGAGTATGGCAACGAAAACTGTGACACGAGAATTTTATATATTAGATATAGAGTGCAGAATGTTAATTTTTTTTTTTAAATTATGCATAAAAAATGCATTAAATCAATAAAACAAACATTACACACACTACCATGTATTTGACACACACGTATATAAACTCTTTTCATAAATTTCGAAAATAGAAGAGGAGCGGCTGAAATCTGTCAATGGCAATCCAAACTCACATTCTATCTTTTTTGATTGTTCATTGCTTAGGATACAATCCGTGCAGCCTTAATAATAATTACGGTCGAATTTCGACGACGGGGCGACCACTAGTAAATAATTAATTTACAATTGCACGACAAAATAAAGTTAATAAAAAGTCTTAGTAACAACACATACAAGCTCTAGATCGGATACACTTTGGATTTTTCATTTTTGCCACAACTTTCAGTTTTTTTTTTTTTTTTTTGGAGAGAGATTGCTGATTGCCGCTGCGGCATTTTCAGCTTCACCGGGCTTTTTGGGGGCGGCGAGGAACGTAAAGGGTCCCTCAAGCCGTGTGAAACGAATCACCTTCAGAGGTTATCGAGAGGGAACGGCATCGCGCACAAGTGCGCGTCCCCGTGCCCTACTAGATTCTCCGAAGGGTTCGGATCGGATCGGGGAGCGGAGCAACCCGAGGGCGCCTCTAAAGGCACGGACCTCGGCTCGGGTTGACCGGGCCGTGGAGGAGGAGAGAACCGACCAGGTACATGTCTGTACCTGGTGTAGAGCGAGTGTGAACCGGTTCTTCGTACCCTTGTTCTACGAGTACGGTGTCTTGGGCCTAAACTGGTGTGCATGTTTAGTGTATTCAGTAAATGTGTGCTGTCATTTAGAGGATCGGGCGGGGTTTAGAGGATCGGGCGGGGGAACTTTCTGTTACATGTTGTATAACTATAGGAATACAACAACGCTTTTGACACTGTTGTTGTCTTTGGCTTAGATAAGACGTTAATAGCTGATATTTCTACTAGTCAAGACGAGCACACTATGTATCTAGAAATGCAACAGTTCAGATATCTCCATAAAATTATCACAACATTAGAAATTGCTGTGAATGAAACTTAAAAATACGGATCCACTCTTTTGATTTCGTAACAAAAGTTTATTTTTAATTTTTGTCAGAGACTTGAAAAACAAGCATTGGTATGTTTGTCAGAACACTCGATATATTAAAAATCTATCTCGTGACATTCGTTTCGTCTGTCCTCACCTGTCCTCATAAACGTGCCAAGTCTTGGCACGTTTAGTTTAGTTTAGTAGTAGTGTAGTTTAGTTTAGGCAAGTGGTTAGGCGCTTCGCAGACAGATCAACTTTCATTTCTGATTGCAGCAACAGGCAAGTCGCAACTCGATGTTACCATATTACCTAAAGAAACCGACAGACATAGCAACTCTAGTTGCGAGTTTCGATGATCCTTAACAGTTTTTTAATCGATGATTGAATCAGTTTTGAATTGCCGCAAATAGCAAATTATCAAATTTGTACTAGTTGTATCAAGTTGCTGGTTTCCCCAACCGGAAAACACTGACTGTTGGCTATGGATTTTAAAAGTTTATTGAGACTAACGGCAATTACAAATTGTTGCTGCAACTGACAACCTTTAACGCAAACTTTTCAAAAGTTGATAGTTTCTTCAATATAAATAAGTTGTTTGTTTCTGCAACTTATTTGCATTTTTTTTAAAAGTTTAGTTTGTTCCTTAAGGAACTGGCTAAGGTCATAGACCATGCTGCCATGTCATTAGTTTCTTAATTTCATTGTAATACATAAATAAACAATATTATATTGATGATGATGAATGATAATAGAAATGGGAAGTGAAAAATGATATTACCCCCCAACCCCTCGAGTATCTCAGTAAAGATGTGGGGCTTTACTAAGTCCTCACGCAGACTTCTTGTGAGAATTTGAAAAGTAACAATACACTGTTTTGTTTCATTTGCCAACACTCATGCACACTCACGAACACTTAACGGTTAATAATCCACCATTATTTCACATTAATATACGACATAACACAAATTTTAGAAAATAAAACAAAACCGCAGACATGACTCTTCACTTTCCCGCCAAGAAGTCGCAACTTATTTGCTTTGTCTGCAGAGCGCTAGTAAATAGTTTTCTTTTCGTAAGGAAATGCAAATGAATCTAGTCCGAACAGCCTCATAATGAATATTCTAAAGTTTATTTTAACAAAAGAAACCTATTTTCATATTTAGACAGATACAAGCCGGTATTATGATAAAACACTCGATATATTGAGACCTTGTGACATTCGTTCCGTCTGTCCTCACCTGTCCTCAAACCAGTGCCAATTCTTGGCCTAAGTGGTTACTCATCGTATATAGCGCCACTGAATGGTTTTCTTTTCCTAAGGTAATGCAAATGGATCGAGTCCAAACAGCTTCGTCTCCAGTTTTTTTTCTTTTTTTAATGGTACTAGATAATAATACTGTGAAGTTAAAGAGGTTGGCTTTTTCTTTTGTGGGTTTTGGAAGAATTTAAAAAGTGTCATTGCGCTACAGTTTTATTTGCTTAAAGACAGTCAAGTTTAAGAATATTAATATCAATACAGTTAAAATTACTCATCGCGTTCCTAAGATGTCAACAAAAGCAACACAAATGCGGTTTCAATATGACTTTAAAAAAAAATTGGTTGCCTGTAAAGTCGATATACGGGCGAAAGTTTTACGTGACAACGACTTTGAGTGGTAAAATAATTTTAATGTGAATATTCATTCGTATAGTAGGAAGAAGGATGAAATAATAGTAACAAATTAAAACATTTATTTATACAAAGAATTATATTTAAAACATTAATTTATACAAAGAATCTCGCACTGAATTTCATATTAACAAAATTTTATTTTTACCTTTACACATACATACGTATTTACCTTTCACTTTTTATGTCTGTCTCTCTCGCTCTTAGGCGGGCTAACCATGCCCGAGTGGAAGGGACGCGTGCCTCTCACTCGCGCGGCAGACCGATCATAGTTGAGTGGGAGAGAGACGCAAGGCATTCGGCGGGCCTCTCTCTCGTTCGGTGACTCATCGTTACGTTACCGAGCGTTACACTTTTTCATAAGTGACTCCCAGCCGCAACCTAATTTAAGACGTTGTCACGTCAATAATAAACCAATATAGATTGTGCTAAATAAACTTACCGTTTAGTTACATTACAAAACAAACGCTAACCGTAATAGCGATGAATTAATTCCACGAAGAGATACTGAAATATGCGTCATACATTTTGTTGGATTTAGAAACAGCAAAACTTAGTAATTACTTATAAACCACAAAATAAAGATGCCCCAGAAGGTAAACTTAAAACATACCGCTACAGGTACGCTCGGGCTGGTTTGAGATAATCCGAGATTCCGATTTCCGAGAACCTCTCACGGGGTTCTGTTTGTTTGTTTGTATGAAGCTTAGCTTAGCCTTATGGAGCCTCTATATTTTGTGTAAATATGTTGAAAGTTTACTAGGTACCCTTTATACAGGTCGTATTTTTTTCCATCGAAGACTTCTCAAATTAGAATTCGTAACATAATATATTCAGTCGTCAATTTGATTTCCAATAGTCACGATTTCTTTTTGAACCATTCCAAACTGGGGTGCCAACGGAGTTAAATAATATATATAATTCATATCACGTAACGACGATAACGTTTTGTGATTCGGTATATTATATTGATAAATCAATACTGTGTAAAGGTCAAGACATATTGGACATTCTTAGTCTGTAATAAACTGTAATGCAACTGAATAGACATTGGGCGCTGGTATTCTGTAGAACCAGTAGAGGTGCAACTCGACGACAACGACTTGGAGACGGCTAGAACGGTAGGATACCTATTTTAGCAGCTAACTGAATAGCTGTAAACAATATGGAAAAATTTTTTTAGAATTTTTTTTTGCAAGTTTAAAACATTTTCATCATGTTGCATATCAAAAGTAGATAACACTAACATTCGTCATTTTGATCTATGTAAAACAACAATGAGTATATACGGTGTTTTAACATACCTATTTCTTTTCTTTCCATACTTTTAAAATTTTCTAAAAGGACTTTTTGTTATGTAAGTTAACGCAGTGTGCTAGTGGCTCCATCTTCATAACGGTTTGCGTCCCATTGATAGCGTTTTCATTAAAAACCAGCTCTTTTTATGACCTCACTGATGGAACACAAGCCTTCCCTATGGATGGATAGGGAGAACGAGCCATAAACCACCAAGCGGGCTCAGTGCGGATTGGTAGTTGACGTACGGAGGAGCTCGAGATGACAAATTTTTGTTCTGATGATTTTTGCGAAAATTGCTTAACCTTAGCAATCGTAGACTGGGCGCGTTAACCACTGCGCTATCGAGGTTCTCCGAGCGTATTCATTGAAAGTACCTAAAACTTTAATTACCTTTTCGCAGCAAGGCCCTAATGAATGTTCTCGTAAAATTCAATACTGCGTGAACAAAAAAAAGAAATTAAGTAGAGAACCCCGGGGTACGGCAAAACAGACCCATTAGTTTACGGTGGGCCTAATTGGGATCGTTACTTGAAAGTGTATAACATGAAACCTTCTTGTTTGGGTCAGGATAACTCGTCTTGAGACTTCCTTTGCGAGATCTTAAATAGATTTTACCTACAAATCGGCTTTCTGGAGTAAAGTCTCGCTTTAGTCGTTAGAAATAATTTTAAAACCATTATTTACTACCTTATAGCATGTGTTATATCATTTTAGTACTTGCTGCACATATTAATTTTTAATGTCCTACAATTAATAAATAACAACATTTAATAATATTTCAGTTTACATATTTTGCTCAAAAGTCACCTTTTCCCACATTCTTTTAATACTAAACATATGTTTGTTTATACTAACACTATTATCTAGCTAGACCAAACTAATCATATCATAAGGTACCCCGTACCTAGAAAGTAAAATTGAGCTGTTGGTCCTGATTGTTACCGTAGGATAGCAATCGATAAAAACCACCCACATTCATTAGACCAGCATAGTCGGTTAGAGCCTTATTTCCCCCATAGTAATGTGAAAAATGCTATAGTCCAGCGGTGGAAAGTTCTAGGCAGATAATTATGTTGATACGATTCAAAAATACCGTTAGAAAATAAATGCACAATCAAAAGTCTTTCTTTGAAACATTCAAAATATAGAAAAACAAATCTTGTCAATCCATCTTTCGGTAAGGAGCTGTCCCAATTCCATTCTAGGGTAAAGCCACCAAACAGCCCGCTCTACCAAAGACTACGCAGTGCTACTAATTGAATACTATATCGGTTAGAAACACTTACTATATTCATGGAATAAATCAGATTGTACTGCCAGCATCTGAAGTTGCGGAACACTTTAGTACCATGTCCTAATACCTTTAGCGCCATTTTCTCTCTGATCTTTTTTAAGGTTCCGTAGTCAACAAGGAACCCTGATTTTTTCGCCATGTCCGTCCGTCTGTTTGTCTGTCTGTCTGTCCCCAGCCTAGCTCATCGACTACTAGAAACTACTAGAAAGACTATTAGAAAGCTGTAATTTGGCATGGATATACATATTAATCACGCCGACTAAGTGTTGAAGTAAAATTTTGAAAAATATTTTTTTAGGTGACCTCCCCTACACGTAAAGTGGGGATGTAATTTTTTCCTCTTGTCAACCCCATAGTGTGGGGTGTCATTGGATAGCAATTTCAAAAATATTGCGGGTTTGTGGAAACTGTTTTTTGATTGAGGCATCCGTTATTGAACTATTAAGGTTTAAAGTGAAAAATTATGCAATTGCAATTGGGAGAGCACCTGACCTGGTATGTCAGAAGGGCGCAGGTTCAAATCCTGCTCGTGGAAATTTGTTCAACATTTGTGTGTTTTTGCAATATTTCATTAGTCAAGTGTGTCCCTGCCAGCCAAATGGTTATTTTTGGATCCGTGAAAAAATTCACAGTAGTTGTACATACGACGAAGTTAAAAGAAAAACTATCACAGCTAAGTAGGCTTTACAAGTTTACGAGTAACAGTCGACCAACTTATAAAATGTACTTGACGCAGTAAAAATTCCTCATTAAGAACTACTTAAACAACTTTGTCAGGTGTGTGAAACCGGTAATATAAATCTACATTAAATAAATGTTCATAAAAACCCTTTTCTCAGAGTCCGCATTATTGAGATGGGCTACGGAACCATACACTGCGCGTGGCCCAACACGCACTTGGCCGGTTTTTTATTACTAATTACGGGTAAGCACTTACTAGGCCTAATCTTAATAAGACCGAGGTGCGCACTTCCGAGCGAATCCTCAACTACTGGCTATCTTATCTCTAGCTGCTGATAACAACAATGCTATTAACATTAATCTATGCCCTGTTTATATGTTACTCCTTTTATAAACGGTATATTTTTGCTGAAGACAAATAAAGCTATTTTATCATCATCATCTAAGCCAAAAGACGTCCACTGCTGGACAAAGGCTTATCCCAAGCATTTTCACAATGACCGGTATTATGCTGCTCGCTATTTATTATTATTGTACTCTTTATTTATTTTAAGTCTTAGATTTAGGTTTTTTGTAAAATTTATATAAAAAGTAAAATATAACAAAATATCATACAAAAATAAAACTTTTATAAAAACCTATACCTAGAATGCCGCCAGCAGCGGAGCAGGACTCATGCTACCGGCGATTAAGGCTGTAAAGAAAGATACCTCCTGACAATGCGTGCCGTGTCCAGGAGTGTTGCTTTCTGTGTCTGACCCTTAATCCAGCCATCCAGCGAAAGCCTCTTAGGATGTTGGTCGATACTCTTCGCTATAAAGCCGTTCGCAGATACGACTATGGGGGACAATGATCGTCTAATTCACATCCCACATAGAGGTCACCTCGTGAGCCAGGTCAAAGTACTTATTATTTTATTATTATAATAACCTACTAATTGACAAGCGCCTGCTAGAGAGTGGTTTAATATTGTGCTAAGGTGTTCAGCTAACTTTAACTTTATGCTTAGTAATCATGCTGACTGTACGTACGTAGTACTCTTAAATCCATGAACGTGTGTTGCCAACCCTATTTTACGTACTCTTTGGTAGTGTGTACTCTTTGGTGGCTTTACCCTACGTGTCCCAAAGCTCGAAATAAAACAATACGGTCATACGAAACATCATCTGGATGTTGTAATGATGCCAACTGGCATCGCACGAGTTCACTACACTCCGCTATCCAGTGAATCATGCGTTATGTAAACAAACTCCTTTTTTATTTGCTATAAATACAAAACAAATACACTTTTTGTTTCACCAATTTTTTTTCTTATATTTTATTATAAATGTGCTAATTACACATTAACAAACGCCTCGGTGACCGAGTGGCAAAGTGGTCGGCCCGATATCCGGAGTTCCTAGGTTCAATTTTGGATTTTTCGGTGGGCCCGGGTTTGAATGAAATGCTAGTAGCTTTCTTGTGTTTCAACAGTTATAATAAGATAGTAGTTGAAAATTCTGGGTGAAGGGCGCTTCAGGCTTCAGCTTCAGCCACCTTCAGCCTAATCTTAACTTACTATCAGGTGAAATTGAGGACATGTGCTTATCCACAAGGAATTTAAAAAAACCGGACAAGTGCGAGTCGGACTCGCCCACCGAGGGTTCCGTACAAATGTATGGGTTCATATTATATAGTTCAGGAATCGAGTCTCGAACTTTTCCCGAATGTTTGGTACTACATTACGCCAAAGTGATTCGATACCTATTCATATAAAAGAGGGAAAAGGTATTTAATTTTTCATTCTTTTTAATAAATCGAAAACTATACATCATAAAAATAATTAAAAATCTGTTTAAGCTTGTGCAAATGAAGCCCTTTCATACGATTCCCCACATGACACTGTTAACTTACTTCAAAATTTGGACCCCAATTCCTTGCATAAAGACCCTGTTTTTTTGTGATTTCATTAAATATGTATAGTTTTCAAACTTTTCCCTGTATTTGTAGTATAAGACGATATAACTTGCCAATCTTCATAGTTCTAGGTCAACGGCAAGTACCCTATGAATTTTGATTCCCTGGAGAGTGTCGAAATATACGTTTTTTATGACATAAACGACCGTATCTTAATTTTTCGTTAACTTAGAAATTTGATTTTTTCACAGCTTCAAGGGACCGCAGACCTTAATATATGATTTTAATTTCATCAAGATACCTCTACGCGTTCCCGAGAAAAAGGGTATTGACAGACAGACAGACAGACAGACAGACGAACAACAAAGTGATCCTACAAGGGTTCCGTTTTTTCCTTTTGAGGTACGGAACCCTAAAAACTGAGTTGTCATGTCGCTAATTCGGAATCGCCACTGGGCTCGCGTGGTTGTTTATGACATTTGATTAATTGTAATTATTTCTTGTGTAGGCCTAAGTTGCCTAAATAAATAAATTTATTATTATATGTCCCGTTCTCCCCGTGGTGTTTCCAAAGAGCAGGCTTGTGCCCCAGCAGTGGGAAAGAAAATGAGCTGGTAATGAGATAAGCAATCTAACGTTAAGCACACAATCATTCTCAAAGTTTTTAAGTATTTTCATAGTATCAAAGTAAATAGCTAAATAGCCTATATACATATTATACTGCTGGGAAGGGCCTCCATCATTAAAATTAAGTCATGGTTCAATAAATGGTTATTGGCTTAATTACCACGCTTGTCAAACACGGGTTTGTGGTCACAAACCCGGGCTATGCATCGAAAAATCCGATACACACTTTGCTCGACCCAGAAATTGAGCCCACGACCTTCGGGTATCGAACCGAGCGTTTTGCCCGTGGTTTTAAAACTCGGCCACAGACGCGTTTTCGTAATAAATTTTATTTTAATTAGAAGAAAAACTAACACATTTCTATATTTAACTGTCGTCCATCGTGACTGTTTCATACGCTCTTTCCCCGTATTTGCCAAAGTCCCTAACCGATACAGCCACGTCCCAAATTCGTTCCTTTTCACGGACCGCGACGCTAAGTGGGCGGCAAATTAATTATAATAAATTATGGTATTGTTCCAAAGCCTCTCCGTTGCCCGAATGAAATATTCGAAAGCTTTGCGTTGTATTACAAAGTTCTTTTTTGGAATTTTTCCGAGGTGTAAAGCGATTCGAGAGGAGTCCAGTGATTAATGGCTGGATTATTTCTGTGTTTTGCGACGATAAAGAGAATTGAACATTTTGTAATTTTTACATGTCTTGTAAAGTGGAACGGTAAAAATAAGTTGTTGCAAACGCCTCGCATAATATCATACGAATCGTGCGGTTTGTAATTGCATTGTATTGTTGGCTTTTCGTTTAAGTCTCGTAATTTCAACATGCTCAATGTTACCCTGACATTATTCTAATTCCGTGTTTTGTCTGTTTTAGTTTTACTCTATTTGAAATGATTTTTACATGACGGGAACAAAACACGGAATAACTATTCGGAGCTTATTCTCTGTTTATTTTTAAGGGGGTTTATGTTTAAATGGTTTTACACCTCCGATTTAAGAGTGTATTAGTTCTCTCCATCCGACTGGTTGTCTGAATCGCTCTAAATCAACAAGCCCGCCAAATTAAAACTGTTTTTAACTATTTTATGTACAACTTTCATTGTTGTGTTGTTGCAATAAAATAATTATGTAGCTATTACAACGTAGCAAATGGCTAGGTCAAGCCGTGGTCTAATGTGGTTTGATAGGTTTTAACGACTGCGATCTGACGACAATAACCGGAACCTCCGGCAACGTGTCCTTTGAATTACGGAGAGGTTTAAATTTGGTCACCCATCCCATGACCGACCTTGCCAAATTTGATTAGCTTGCATAATCGCAACCTGAACGCTCTAGTCACTGCGCACAAATCAAACAGTCGACAGTTGGTAAAGAGTTTCTCTATCAACTAACCCATTCATGAATGAGTTAACACACAAAACTATTTTTAAAATTGCCAGCCCAAAGTAAAAATATGACAAGTAGAGCGGAGCTAAAACGGTCTGGCAAATATCCAATTAATGATTAAAACATTTGGACGGGACAAATAGTCTGAAAGTGGCGGGTACCTACATAGTGATAGTGTGAATAATTCATGCACTCCATTTTACTAACACGTAAAACTGTTCTATGCGGTTTCATATTTCACAAAGTTAATTTAAAAATGTAAATTGTTCAATATGCTTAATTAAAACATAGTTTAACAACGTGCAACAGAAAGGTGTGGTAAAAATTAAAAGATGCAAAGTGATCTAGATCTGAGATAGATCTATATAGAGATGTATTGTTACTAAAACATAACTAGTAACTTAATTTTTCATGCAATTTTCAATTAAATATTAATATAAGTGAAGTCAGGCGCGCATAAGCAAGCAGCCGTGATCATAAATGTACAGTGTGTTTGACAAGAACGTGACCAACATATTTTTAAATTTTAAAATGCAATTTATAAAAATAAATATTAGGCTGAATAGAACAATCCTTTGCCTATAATGCATTGTAAAAAACATAAGTTTTCACTCCAGTTTTTCTTGTTAAAAATATTGTTTTTTACAATGAGTGCTGCGTACGCTTCCCGCTTTGAAGCTGTGTTTCTCTGTACTCATTCGAAAGGACCCAAAATGTTCCGCGACTAGGCTGCCCATTATATGTATATATATTATATTTTCTGAAACGCATATTGAAAAAAGGCTGCATTGGGCGTGCGAAAACAAAGACCGTGATTGGGACAAGATAATTTTTTCTGATGAAGCTTTCTTTTGGGCAGCCGGTTACTCGAATCGAGCTTGGACTACGGCTGACAATAGACTGATGGTATGCACCATGAAACACCCATTAAAGGTGCATGTTTGGGGATGCTTCTCAAAAAAGGGTTTCGAAAATTTGCGCTTGTTTACCGGTATTTTGGATGCTGATATGATGACGAAAATTTACAAAAAAGCATTATTGCCGTCGGCTAAGAAGATGTTTCCACACCGAAATGATTTCTGGATTCTGCAAGAGGGTAATGATCCTAAAAACCGAAGTCGGCTCTGCACCACTTGGAAATCTGAACATGGTAATAACGTGTTGGATTGGCCCTCACAGTCCCCTGATGCTTATCCAATTAAAAATGTTTGGGCGTGGATGAAGCGTAAACTAAGGGCAAAAAATTTAGTGACCGTCGCTGACCTTACTCGTGAACTGAAGTCCGCGTGGAGGTCTTTACCACGCAGCTATGCCGAAAAATTAGCGGAAAGTAAGCCGCGAAAATGCCAAGCGATCATGGACAATAATGGAGATTGGACGCCGTATTTATATAAAGCATCAAACAGCAATAAAAGACTTAATTGATTACAATTTATCGTTTGATATTTCTAAGGTTTTCATTAAATTTTACTGGTCACGCTCTTTTAGAACATAGTGTAAGTACTCAGAGGCTAAGCCACTAGGCATGTTACTTGTTTATTTCGATGTAACGTCACAATATAAATATTAAATAAAAAAATTGGTTGCCTGTAAAGTCGATATACGGGCGAAAGTTTTACGTGACAACGACTTTGAGTGGTAAAATAATTTTAATGTGAATATTCATTCGTATAGTAGGAAGAAGGATGAAATAATAGTAACAAATTAAAACATTTATTTATACAAAGAATTATATTTAAAACATTAATTTATACAAAGAATCTCGCACTGAATTTCATATTAACAAAATTTTATTTTTACCTTTACACATACATACGTATTTACCTTTCACTTTTTATGTCTGTCTCTCTCGCTCTTAGGCGGGCTAACCATGCCCGAGTGGAAGGGACGCGTGCCTCTCACTCGCGCGGCAGACCGATCATAGTTGAGTGGGAGAGAGACGCAAGGCATTCGGCGGGCCTCTCTCTCGTTCGGTGACTCATCGTTACGTTACCGAGCGTTACACTTTTTCATAAGTGACTCCCAGCCGCAACCTAATTTAAGACGTTGTCACGTCAAAAAATTCGTAACAAATTTAAGTTAATAATGATGTCTTAGGAACTTTGCATAGAAGATCGAGATCGGACACACTTTGGATCTTTTCTTATTAAGTTAAAGACGATTTTCCACGTTCTCTTCTTCCCCGAATAATAATAACATTGGAAAGAACAACGAAACCTTCAGTTTTTTCCCCGAAATCGAACCTGAAATGTAGAAAGAGTGTTTACGTCACGAGATAGCTCATATTCACTGTACACTTATATTTTTTATTTAGCCTATTTCGTCCTACTGCTGGGCAAAGTAACGCTGCACATAACAATAAGTAATGCGGGAAAAATAAGAAAACATAGGTAGTTCATAGATTTTATATATAGTTTGTCGGAGAAAAAATATATCTTGGTAAATCCCGTTTATTTTACCTAGCAACAAGGTAAGGTAAGAATAAATGTAATAAATTAAGTCTTAGACTACAAATAAATACCCTAAGCTGCTTTGCATAGAAACACTTTATATAAAAAAAGTAAAGAAAGAAATCGCTAACATTGTTAATGAAAGGCCAAGGGAACCAGATTTACGTTTTTCATAGCGAGTAATAAACACAAGCTTCAAGATTAAAAGTTTACTACAGAATATGAAACACGGCAATATCCGAAGGCGGATTGTTTCCAAACTAATTTGTAAGCATATTTCTTTTTACCTCTCAGTCCATCTAAGATTTCATAAAACTTCATTAGGGAGTTAATGAAACATTGTTTCGCTTCTGTATTTTGTTTACTTTTTAATGTTACCGAGCCAGCAAACAATCGACGCTCGGATCACTATTGGTAGGTAACACACGCGGCTTGCCGACCATGAAGCTTCAGATTTGATACCTTTTTAACTTGTAATTTAACTAAATCTTGTATCCTTTAAATTTTAAGTTGTTAATACATTAATCGTTCGGCAGTTTCAAGTTATAAACACACATGCAACTGTTGGGCAGTGTCACTTTCCAGGGTGAACGAGTCTGCAACTTTCCTTTCATATTTGGTAAATATGCATACCAAATATGAATTATTAAATTGGAACAAAGCTATGCAGAACATTGTCATCCAGATTGGACTTCTGTCCAACCATAAAAAGAATAATTATATCTGTAACATCGTATAAGCTAAATTTGATCTACACGGAAATTCCGCAGCTACCATTGAAAGGAAGTGTTATCGTAATCCCACCAATTTTACGAATGGTCAAGTAACTGACGGCTTCTATAAATTAAGGAATAAATAACGCGACGTTAAATAATATTAAAAGTTTACGACAAGCATGAAAGAACTGTAGCTACTCGTGATTGCGAATTTTAGAAAAGGTAGGCTAAATTGTTTTGAGATTTCGTGGCTTTGACGGCAAAATTGCATGTTACATTTTGAAAACTTGTAACTTTGTTTCAAGTAGTACTCTAAATATTTTTTATATTCTTTGAAGATAAAGAAATTAAAAATTAGTTTGCAATACTGTAACTATGAGTTATTATCATAGTAGTAAAATTATTCAAAACTCACAAAGTTGACACAACGATAAAAATTAAGAAGTTTCAGTAGAAAACTAATTTTAATTAAAAATCTAAATCGATAACATATCGTTATTTTTTATTCAATTCAAAGTAAACTTAATAAGCTTTAATTTGATAAATGCAGCGTTAAAAATTATTCAAATTTTGGTATGAATCTCGAGATATACTCATCTTGCGCAACTTAATGCGTCAGGTTTATGATTTATTTATGAATAATTTACGCAATGAAGTACTAAAATATAGTCATAAACAGGATGAGACACTAATAAGTTTTAAATAGATTGCATATTTAGTATATATAGTTGCAATTAATGCCATAATGGTCACCAAATAACTCAAAATAATAAATAGTAGATTATTAACCAAGGGGATAAAGCAGTGTCTTCTGCCGTGGGTGACGATTTAAATCGCGAGCGTATCGAAGGACTAGAGTTTTACTTCCGAGCGTAGCGAGGGTGTTAAAAACTTAAATAACGAGCGAAGCGAGGGATTTAAGACGAGTCCTGAGTGTAGCGTGGGATTTAAGTTCACCCAAGACTAAGACACCTTTATCACCGAGGAAAATACTCTACTTTTCGTACCATTTGCGAAAAAATTAACACAATAATAATATGAGATAAGCCTATATTAAATATAATGACAATTAAAAGTAAAAGTTAACATTCGAAACATTGGTCCAATTATTGATAGAGAGAGTTACATTTTTGTTTGGTACATTTATTGTTGATGAGTTGATTTGAGTATTTATATACAAACTCAATGGTGTAATCACAGATGTAGTTCAGTATAAATTTCGGTAAGTATTCCAAATTTAAATCACATTCTCCCCCTAGAGGATGAATGAAATTCAGTACAATTTTCTTTCCCTGTTTTTAACAGATTAAAAATGACTATTGTTATGTTCGCTTTTTGTGGCATAGAATGTCACTTTTTTGAGCAAGTGGTACGAAAAAAATATTTCTGTTGTGCCTAGACTGCTGAAACTTTTTTTAGATGTTGTCAGGTTGGTACTCTGTATTTTGCACACAGATTATACCAGATCTGTCCGACCATCCACAGATTAAAAATCAAAACTTACATACAGTCAGTTTGGTAGCCACAGTTACCACAAGCAGTTTAGAGCAGTTTAGAGGTGCGCAAAGTTGATAGCTCTAGCTACCAGAATCATATGGGTAACATCAGAATTGTTCACGAAGTGATTTTTCTTGGTTTTCACAGACCATCCGAGATTTTATACATTAGTTGGACTTGGTTAATGAAAACATTATTTTCTAGCGTTTTAACTTATACTTTGTACCCGCCACTGTGGTCTCGTTGTTAGATAACCGGTGTTATAAGCAGAGGGTCCGAGTTCAACAAAAGGCGGAGGTACATACCTACATCACGCTTGGATTTTTATCTTCTAACTGGTATTGTAATTTTTTTGTATAAAATGATGAAAATTTGTTGAATGCCGAAAAAACATAAACATATCAGTAGACATAATTGAACGTGAAAGTATAGTATAAGACATTTGTCAACAGTAAGAGAGAAAAAACTTAACTTAACCTTTTGAAATATCGGTTCGTAGAATTATTTTTACATCAGCTCATTGGGATTGCAATCATCAAATACCATAACGACTAATGATGAGCGTGTGCTCATATAAATGATAAATATGATATGATAAATAAATGAAAACTTAACTCTTTGTTGTACGAGTACCAGAATACGTACGGACATTTTTAATTTAAGAAGTTCAAAACGCAATCCCAACAAATTATTTCTTTCCCACACCGAGCGCGGTTCGAGCAAAGAGAAACTCATCTACAGGAACTCGCAATCGAACTTCGGACGTAAAACTGAGGTTGTTCCCAACTGAGCTATAACTATTCCACCTTACTATCCTCGGGGCAATGAAGCAAACGAATTCGTACCTCGTTACGAACTTTAGTTCCCCAAGATAGCTCCGGTTCGACGTTCTTAATGTAGGGTAGCGTATAAGTTTGGTTTTTGCAGTATATTCCAAACTATTAGCCGACGACGTGGAGAGTATAGGTACGGTAAGCAACGAGACCACTGAACAGTTTAGTACTGTGCCATAATAACATCATTCAACAATCCTCATCACCAGCTCATTGAGGTGTGCCCCAGCATTGGGGACATATAATACCCCCCTTATGCCTACCTTATGGATGGAAACACCACAGAAAGAACGGGCCATAAACCACCACGCGGCGGGCCCAATGCGAATTGGTGAATTGAATGAAGCACGTCATTAGAGGTTGACAAGCCTGTTCGATTTACTAGCTACTTATTAGATTACTAGCTATAACAAATTAGTTAAGTGCAATGACTTGTGTTGTTGATTGTATACTCATTTTCCCTCTGATGGGGAGTGTTTAGCGAAGTCTTTGAAGAACTAACGACTAGTTGCTTGCATCACAAGTTGTTTTCTCTTTATGCTCACTTCTGGAAGCTTTTACGTTATTTTATAATTATTACCTCGTTACAAATGTTAAAATAATGAATTTGGTAGCTATTAAATGGTATAACATTAATTAGATTATAATTTTTTTTTGTTTTGTTTATATAATTTTAACGCAAATTTTGTTGCGAAACAAATTACAAAAACACAAATGTTCAAAAATTATTTTTTTCCACGAGCAGAATTTGAACCTGCACCCTTCTGACATACCGGGTCAGGTGCTCTTCCAATTGAGCTATCGTTGTTCTAACCAGCCCGCCGAAATTATTCAACACTATTTACATTTTTACTTTGAAAGCCAAAGGCACCCATTCAATGTCAACAACTACCCGTCATTAACACCCGATCATAATATTTTTACAAATACTAAAGATCAGTTAAGAAGTAGACAAGCTATTTATAAAATGTTTATGTTTTGTTTATATAATTTTAACGCAAATTTTGTTGCGAAACTAATTACAAAAAAACAAATGTTGAAAAAATTTCCATGAGCAGGATTTGAACCTGCACTCTTCTGACATACCTAATTAGATTTTCAAGTGAACTTGACTCTGTGATCTTGTGGTTAAGCCACCATTCTTAGACCGAGAGGTCCCGGGTTCTATAGCTAACGAGGCAGTTGTACGGTATGGTTAGTGGTAGGGCTAGTTTTAAGCCGAGCGATTTAAGTCTGTCGTCCTAAACACTGTTTGTACCAATGTTGTGTTAGACTTAGAGGGTTAAAGATAACAGTGGACAAGTGAGTGTGTTTTTATCTTTACCATCAGGTTTTTGTTGTCACAAAATTTGTCAAGACTTGTCGTATGAGTTGCTAGAACCTACTTGTGTTCGGGTTCAAATCTCCTTCTTAACCTAAATGTGTCTCTTTACAATGCCGTCATCATAAATAAATAAATAAATATGAGACAACATCACATACATTGTTCTGTTCCCATGGTAAGTAGCTAAAGCGCTCGTTTCATGGAAATCAGTAACAACGACGGTACCACTACCACCCAGACCCGACACAATCTCGAAAAGTTCGTTTTCGACATTGACCCGACTGGGAATCGCACCCGGGACCTCAGAGTTAGCGCCGCCCAAAGTCCGGCGTGCAAGCCACTCGGCTACGGAGGTCGTCTAATCATCATCATCATCATCCACTGCTAGACATAGGCCTCTCCAAGTGCATGCCACTGAACATGATCCGCGACTAAATGGCGTATTTATGTAATATTATTAGCGCGAATTATAAATTTCGGTATTAAAACTTACAGCATCTCGTTCGTCCACAGGTTTATCCCACGATCGCTCCTACACGCTGTTCCGGCTGGGACGCCGCGTTTCCTCTCCTGTTCGGCAGTTCGCGGAGAGCGGACGGTCGGACGCGCTCGGCTCGGCTCCCGGCACTATGGACGTGTTCGGAGCGGCGGCGATTGGTCAAGGCGCGGGCAGGACTGAGGCGGAGTTCTTCGTCGATGGGAACCATTCGAGGGTGAGTTTTGATCTTAACCTATTTATGCCTGACCTTTTTACCCGACTGCTAAGGAAGGGTATTGTTTTTCGCGCGTATCTTGTATGTATGTATGTATGGATTATTATTTTCTTTCTTTTAGTTAATGGCTTCGTGCGATTAGTACATTTAGCCAGTGTTAAAGTAATTTTTCTTACAAGTAATACATAATTATACAATATTTCCTTCCAGTATGATGATGATGAATGATAATACAAATGAGAAGTGAGAAATGATTATACCCCCAACCCCTCGAGTATCTCAGTAAAGATGTGGGGCTTTACAAATTCCTCGGGCGGACTTTTTGAGAGAATTTGAAAAGTGAAGTTGCACTGTTTTGTTTTATTTGCCAATGCGCACTTACGAACACTTAACGGTTAATAATCCACCATTATTTCTCATTAATATTCGACATAACACAAATTTTAGAAATTAAAACAAAACCGCAGACATGACTCTTCACTTTCCTTTTTTTCTTCAAGAAGTCCAGTATTATTCTTTATCACTTCATATCTGCAGAACCGCAGAACGGATTTACATAATTGAGGTATCAATAGATTCGTCTTAGCTGCCCAAGTGTTATTAGATAGGTGACGTTAAAAAAAAAACATGGCGGTTGTGCGACGCCATTGGACTTGGTGAAAACTATTTTTTTTTTCGAATACTATATTATGGATACCAAATTAGAGGGCTCAACACAAGGATTTCAAACAGGTATATCATGATTATTATAACCGTAATACTAAAAAAAATAATACATCATCAGTCTACGATTATAATAATTATGCCCCACTGCAGGGGCTTAGACCTAGCCTCATTAGAGAGCGATTGGGCGTCAGTCCACCACGCGTGCCCATTGCGCATTGGCAGACTTCACATACATGAAGCTTCAGAATTTCTTCTTCCATATATATGCAGGTTTTTTCACAATGTTTTCCTTCACCCTAAGAGCGTAAGACCTTAAGAGTCGATATGATGCACTTAAGGTTTTAAGAAATTTAAAAACTCTATCAATGAATTGAAACGATTACGTTATTTGTCTAACTAAAAAGAGATAAATAAAAAAATAAAAAAACGAAAAACCCGCTTGCGTAAAAAATAATAAATAAATAGAAAATCAACTGTAAAGGCCGGAACAAAAAGACTGCAATTTCGAAGCACTACCGTATTGATATTTTTAATTGTTACAGTACTATGTTTGATATTGTTTCGATTTATTTCGCTGGTTTTATGTAATTATTGAATTTTTATTTTGTTCCGGCCTTTTCAGTTAATTTTCTATTTATTTATTATTTTTTACGCAGGCGGGTTTCCTGACAGGGATCGAGAAAAGCCGATGAATTTAGTGGAGGTTTCTTCTCTATTTTATTTATTAGCTTGTACACGCTGTTCAGAATAGGACGTCCTAGGATAGGATAGTAGTCCTCTTCCGTTCGGCAATTCGTGGAGAGCGGACGGTTAGACGGATAACTTGATTTCGATGATTGATCCCTTTTTACAGCTTAGAAAGGTATTTTTTTATATCTCAGCACAATACGTTAATTCCGGTAACTCGAATTCAACCACTTCAGAAAACCACATTACACGCTGTATCCAAACGGTTCAACCTACAAATCGAATTGAAGATTGACAATGCAGCATAAAACAATGATTGCCAATTACCCCAAATTATGACTGGCGATCATCGTACCGTATACCCAACAATTGCTGTAGAATCATTTCAATTAAGATAATGACTAGCCGTCGGGAACAGGTAACATTACAAATTCAATTATCGGACACAGCGGGCACAGGTATTCCGCACAGTCCGTATTACCGAAACACAAAGGTCGGATAATCGGAAACAATAACTACAAAACGATGACAATCCCACAAATTAAATTTCGAATAAACATTAACAAGCCTAGTAGAATCTGTGCTCGCGAAACAATATCCGAAAATATCGTGTTACAACACTAATTGATGGCGGAAAGTGAAACGAAAAAAGGGGGGAAGTAATAAAAGGGGAATTTATTGGAGGCGCTGTTTCATTGGCTGTTGAGCCTAATTTGCGATTGTGTGCTGTCTTTCGATGTCGTTTACGACATCATCATTGTGAACGTTACCTAGATCCAGTGAAATTAGGACATAGACACATAATTGTATGTTGCCAAAAACGTTTGAACGTTTTTCTTCCTTTTTTCCTTAATTTCTTTAATTCTTTTAAGAACTAAAGGGTCAGGGTCCCTTTCACAAACCAAACCCAGTACACAAACATGTATTAAACCCGGTACCTCTGGGTGTGAGACCGGTGGATTTAACCGCTATACCACAGACGCGGTATGATCTTTAGTTCAGTAACATAAACAAAATCTGTGCAATCAGGAACAAGTAACCGAAAGTATCTTATAACATCACTAATTGATGCTGGAGAGCGAACAGTAATTTCAATACGTCTGTCTGAAATAAAAAGGCGGGAAGTAATAAAAGGGGAATTCATCGGAAGCGCTGTTTCATTGGCATTTGAGCCTAATTTGCGATTGTGTGCTTTTTTTCGATATCGAAATTGGTTGTCTATGGCATGTGCGATTAGTTTCGTTTCGTTAAGTTCTGTTTTTATATTATATTCCTCACTGTGGCCACACAATGCCCGATTTTAAAATCAGGCAGTGTGATGTTCGTGCGGAGCTGCAGTCAATCTATGTCCGGAAAGCTAATGGCCCTGATGGTGATGATATGTGCAGCGGAGTTGTCCCCCCGTGTTAACGTGCCTTTACCGTCTCTCGCTCTCTTCAGTTTGTGTGCCGGAATCTTGGAGAAAGGCTAATGTGCAACCGGTCCCCAAAAAAGGAGATCGGTCAGATCTATCGAATTAACGCCCCATTGCCGTAACTTCAGTTTTGTGCAAAGTAATGGAGCGCATTTTAAATAAACAACTTGTCCACTACCTGGAAGAACACTCCATAATTCACGATCACCAAAACGGGTTTTGGCCGAAACGGTCCGGGTGATCTTCTAGCGTACGTTGCACATCTATGGGGTGAGGAAATGGCCTTAGCTCAAGGCAAGCCAAGCTAGCCAGTGCTTTTCATCGGGTCTGGCACATAGCTCTTTTCTCCAAGCTTCCTGCATGAGCGCAGAATCCGTGTTCTATTTGATGGATGCGCTTCGCGGCTCATGTCAGTGAACGCTGGTAAAGCTCCGTTCTATCCCCCACGATATTCCTTTTGCATATCAATGATATGCTTCCACTTGGAAATATTCATTGCTATGCAGATGATAGCACGGTGCATGGGGGATATAACGGTCAGCCAGCGGCAGGGCGCGTCGAAACCGAAGTGAAGCGAGTGAATTTTGTCATTGAGCTCAATTGGGTGTTGGACCTCATATCTAATTGGGGCTCTAATAATCTGGATGAGTTCAATGCCAAAAAAACACAGGTATGTGCGTTCACGGCAAAAAAGTCACTATTCCTTCCGCTTCCAACTCTTCAGGGTACGTCTCTAAGCCTGCAGAGCAGTATCAACATGCTCATTATGACGATGCGCTGCGATCTGAACGTGACTACATCGAAGCCGTGATCAAAACAGCTTCACGAAATCTCGGTATTCTGAACAGAGTGCGGCGATTCTTTACGCCAGACCAGTTGTGCGTGGAGTATTGCTCGCACATCTGGGACGGTTCCGCAAAGTACCTTCTCGATGCCTTGGACAGATTGCAGCGTCACGCTGAACGCATTAACGGCAATGCAGAAGTCGCAAATACTCTCGAATCTCTGCAATTGCGTAGAGATGTTGCGTCACTCAGCGTGTTTTACCGCTTATACCATGGCGAGAGCTCTGAAGAGAAAGAAATATAAAGAATTTTGAAGAGCTCTTTGACCTCATCCTACCTTCTAGGGAGAAGGAAGGGTCAATCAAGGAAGGGTCCTTCATAGGAATACACGTGTCAATGTCTCAAATATCCCATCGCGCACAAAGAAATTTGGTGAGTCGTTTCTTTGTCGCACCTCCAAAAGATGGAATACTCTACCAGCACACGTTTTCCCTCCTTCCTATGATGTGGGATCCTTCAAAACAGCAGCACCTTGAAGAAGCACCTTGTAGGCCAGCAGAGCGAAGTTAATTGATACTACGTTTGTTTTCATTGTGCACCAGTTATCTTCGCATCTGGACTCCATTTCCACTTAACATCAAGTTTGCCGAGCTATCTATAAAAAAAATAAAAATAAAATTGTTCTTTCTGGCATTTTGGCAATTAAATTAATTTTTAATAAAAAAAAGCCTATGGTTTCCTATAGATGGTAAATGTAAGTCGCAAGTAACACGGCAAGGGCAATTTTTTTCTCCGATTTTGTGTTCTTGTACCAGTACAATATTAATAGTAATAGCTCGAGTGGGTGGCTTTTCTAGTAAAATTTTATATTGTAACTATGTATAGCATTGTAAAAGCAAAATTCAAAATAATATAAATATAAATATTTATGCCTAAGGTATTCCTTAAATTTTTGTTAATAACATAGTATTACTTTGCAATTGAGAAGCTTTTTTTAACATGTACCTACTTATGTAAGTACCTATTTATGCCAAGGCATTTTGATATTTTAATTTCTGTTAATAATTTCAATGCAAAATATTTATAAATTTTACTCTTCAAATTGAGACCGAGAGTGATTCTCATTAACGAGATTACCGTAAAAAAAACACTTGAAACTGGCTTAATGCCAACAGTAAAGAGTAATCAATAGGTTGTTGATCTCTCTTTGTTTTTCTTATCAAGTTTCCTCGTTCCTTGGCCCAGTTCGCGTACTAATGAGAATACCTTTAGTCCTTCAGCGTTGAAAACAACACTTTTGACATCAATTTTATGCCCTTTATCTACTGTATCAAACATATTATTACAATTGTATCTGCATATTTTTCATCTGTGATTATGGCGCATGCAACTGTTCCAAAATATTGGATACTCAAAATTATTAAACACTAGCGACCCGCTCCGGCTTCGGACGGGTGCAATGCTGATTACACGCAACCGCTATGTCCCTGCATTTTAAATCTGTAATATCTTCGAAAATATTCATTTAAATTACATGCTGTAAAGGGCCATATAGATCTATATTAAATGCACAATAAATTTAAGGTACTTAATTGGATAAGGATTAATGCTGTATTGCTTAAAATAGCTTCGTAAATAAGCCATTATTTCTCGTAAAAAGTAAAAGATAAAAATTATTATTGTCGGTTATGCCTAAAAGATAGACATATACCATCGCGGATTTTTTATAGACCTTTTTAAGGTATACAATACTGTTATTGTACAATACTGTACAATACAATACTGTACAATACTGTTATTGATACTACTCTACTACTACTACTACTACTACTACTACTACTACTACTACTACTACTCTGTAGTAACTACATTATTTTGATCTATCTCGTAGGGTTCAGCCAGCGTTTGCAATGTAAGTGCAAAAAAATGTGAAACCTCTAAAATTATCAGTGTTTCTCTACTATATTATGCATGTATTTATAAATATAAACCTTCTTCTTTAATCACTCTATCTATTAAAAAAAACCGCATCAAAATCCGTTGCGTAGTTTTAAAGATCTAAGCATACATAGGGACAGCGGGAAGCGACTTTGTTTTATACTATGTAGTGATATAGTGATGGTAAAAATCCCGTTATTAATTACTCTAATACTCATATATAATGTTACTACATAAAAGTTTATGCAAAGTAAGAGTGGCTCCCTTACTTCTTCTCTTGACTAAAGGATAGCAAAGACGATACCCAGCTATATAAAAGAACTGAATATTATTAAAATTAGAAAAGTTTTGTTTAAATGACTTAACTATCACACATTCTACAATTTGCAGGAGTTTTTCGATTTACATTCGATTTCAATCGAACACATTATAGGAGGTACATTTACCTAGTAATTTTCTGCAATATTTAGATTGTGTTATATTTGATTTGGCGAAACATGTTTGTACTATACTAATTATTTTGTACTAACATTTTATACCGTTTTTTAGTGCAAATAAATGGATTATGAATTATGATGGGAACGCTTTCCACCCAGAATTCTCGACTACCTAGGATCTGACTATCTTATCTCAAACACAACAAGACTGATATATTTAATAGTTTTGCAGAAAGGGCAAAATTATTTTTTATCAATAGAGAATAGACAAAACAGATATGTGTACTCATTTCTAGTCAAGTCAATTTGTGCAAATGACACAGGAAGATAAAAAAGGTAATTTTAATTTGCTTGATTAGAACGATCGGTTCTGAAGAGCCATATAAAATTATATTGTCATTTAGAACAAGGAATCTTTTATAATTAAATCTCTCATTTGAGTTGTGTTTAATTATCAATTTGAATTTGAATAATTACTTGAATAAATTTATGAACTTCCGATAGGTTACCATGGTTTTAATAAGTTAAATGAAAATAATGAAATTGTAACACTTATGCCTGTTTTCTGCGAAGACCTCGAAGTTATAGTGACTCCAAGCCATGATAAGTGACGGTTGCCGGAGTAAAACTGTCATCTAAAATGGCTTAGGGTTCACCTAAAAACGGGCATACGACCACTTATAGACGACGTTTTTTTTTCACGATTGAGAATGAAGCCATTACTTTACATTCTATTTGAGCGCAGTGATTTTTACGATCTGAGATGTGCGCAAAGTTTATTATAATGACGTGCGATGTATTTTTGCTCTTGCCTTGAAATTGATAAGTCTGTAAAAGGCCTTATCGGAATCATTGGTATCAGGTTTTTTTTTCTTATTTTTTTTTGCTGTCTTTGAGTATCCAATATTTTGGCACAGTTGCATGCGCTATGATCATGATAATTATTTTGCAATCATTGCAATCATAGTTTTACAAAAACTGCCGACCACGCTGCTGTTTCGTCCGTGTAACACAAAAACCTAAGAAAACAGGATTTTAATGCACTTTTTGTTTTATGGGACTTATCAATAGATGGTTAAGAGGAGCTGGATGGTGCTGTGTTAGACGCGCTCGTTCCTCAATTGCAAAAGTGAAGCAATTTTTGCAAAGGCGACTCATCGGATGGCATAGCAGTGGACTAGTATAGGCTAATGATGATGTTATGTTGTTTTCTTGAGACACGCGAACATAACATTATATGAACAGTGTTTATTATACGGGTCTACTTTCATTGTTTTTCTTTTGAAATGAAACAACTTTTACGGGTCCTTTAAATCCTTTGCAGGGTCCGTGGTCACAGGGAGACTGAGGTGTTGGCCGTCTCATAATTAGTTAGTAGCTTGTATACCCTCATTTAAATTTAATCAGGTGCGTTCCGTTTTACGCAGAAAGAGCTTACAGTATCTTTTGGTCTGGTAGTATGGTGTTGGGGCTTTGGTGTTGGGAAACGTTAGGATAAACATTAAATAAGTAATATGTAAAATAAACGCGAGTAGATCCGTAAAAGTTGTTACACTTCAATGTGTAGTGTTCGCGTAAACTTTAGCAAACAATATGTTTTTCATTTACTAATGTCCAATATAGAATAATCGACCACGCTCTTTAAGTTAGACGCTCCGCAGACAAAGCAACTATGATCTCCCTGTGGCGGGAACTGGCAATTTGCAACTAGCTGTTTCCATATAACCTAAAGAAAATGCGCAAACATAGCAACTCTAGTTGCGAGTTTCGATGATCGACAACACTTTTCAGTTGCTGCAACTAGCAACTGTTAAGTTTGTACAAGTTGTTTCTGTGGTCACTGGGAGACTGTTTGTTGTCGCAATAAATATTTTAAACTGTAATGTTACCTTCCCCTATTTTTTATCGGGTGCTTTTAGTTTTATTCTAAAATAACTCTTTAGAGTCTCTGCTGATCTTGCAGTGTGGCATGGGGATTGGTTGTAAAACTTACATCTTGTATGAACAAAGAAATAAAAAAACAAAATTTCAATCATTCCTAATCTAAATATTTGAATTTTGAGATATTTTAAATCTTAATATCTTGGAACGTTTATATTACGAAGCCTCTTTAAGTGACTTAATAAGACATCGACTGGTTTAACTAAACATAATATATTGTATCAGGTATCAGTGATGGCCAGGATGATCCCTTCTCCCGACTGGTTCATTGGAGTGGATAGCTTCGACTTGTGCGTTGATGGCAACTGGTTGGACAGTATCACTATAGAGGTAAGAAAAATATTTACTATAGGTAATTAAACAGAAGCTTTACAATTATTAATTAATATTTATACTTAAACGAAAGCAACCTTAATTGTTAAAACTGTATATTAATGTTCGATTTGGAACCAACCTCCAATTGCTCTACTAAAAAGTAGTAAACATCTACTGATATCTATCTGAATTTTGAATGTTGTTGTATGTGTTTGATGTGTTTTAATTAATCCTTTCAAAGGCAATGTCAGCTTATTTGCCACCAAGTTTAATCCCATGCACTAGAGGTTAATAATATTTAAAAAACAATGAAAAGTCACAACTGCATTGCCCGATAAAGGGTTAAACGTGCTGGCATCAGCACGTGCTAACTCACCAGTTATAGCCCGATTTCTCATGTAGAAAGACCTGAGTCCAACATCGGCACGTTTATATTGACTGATGATGCAGATGATGATGATGTGTTTCGCAGGTGGACCCTCTAGACGCTGGCACGGACAACGGGTTCACATTCACTGCCCCCAACTGGCCCACAGCCCCCCAAGGGGTTGCCTACCGCATCACTTCGAAGTACCCCTCACATCCAGCTGGCTCATTCTTCTACCCGCACTTGAGAAGACTACCGCCTATTGCTACTTTCCAGTTTATAAAAGTAAGTTTGAATAAGGCTCTTTTGGCTTACAAAGTAAGAGTAAAAATTTTGTTTATTTTGGACACGGGTTAGACATAGCCTCGTTAACATAATTAGCAGTACCTACACCTGACCCCGTATATAAGAGAGGGCGCGTTTGAATCCCGCTGGTGGAAAAACTTTTAAAACACTTTTCCAAAAAGTAAGTTTGATTTGATCTTGAACTATGTCGGTGAAAGTAAAACCTAAAAACTTGCTTTAGAGATTTGACAGTGTTCTCCTTCACCTATATAAGAGATAACAATAGCTTTCGGAATATAATTTAATCTTATATTAAAATCGATGTCAATTGAATGCAGATAACATCTCAAAACGCGTTAACATTCGATTTCCGTATCAATGTTTATGCATTATTTTTTTGCTCTCTCAACATTTAGCTCCGCGAATACGAGCTGTCTGAAGTGTTCCACCGAAGCAGCGACGACAGAAGATACGACGTTCTTCAGCTGGACAAGCTCAGTCACAACAGCATCGACGTGCTGGACGGCAACCGAGCCTTGTCCATAGCAGAAGAGGTGGAAAGAGCGGAGGCACCTAAGATATACACTGAGGGATCCTTGACCACGCCTGATGGAGCGTATTCTTATTATACTGTGTAAGCATACATATTCAGACCTTCTCTTAAACGCACCCTTAGAGACTCAGCATCGGTAAACCAAGGCTGGCTTTGGCATCCACTGCCAAACCAAAAGGTTATACGAGAAGTGCCAGACGAACTAACCAGTGTAGGGGACCATCTCCTTCAGGTTATAACGCCTGGATGAATCATAAATCGCGTTTAATTAGGTATTCTCCAGACTAGCGACTACTTAGCAGCTATAGTGCTTTCGGGTTGCTATATTGCAAGTTGAGACAGTGTCACAATGTCAGTCCTGGTTGGGTGGTCAATTCATCGTAAATACATTGTCCCGGTTGTCGGATAAAATAGCCGTCGTTAAAACTTACCAACCAGTAGTCCCACCTTAACCGAGACACGATTTTGTACTGCTATTTTGAATTTGGTTAACTTTTCTTTTACATTACCTGGCAGTGTGAACACAACATCAATCACGACCGAAGAGCCTCGATCAGCGAACGAACTGCCGACTTCAGGGCCTACCGCCAGCGAGCGGTCTGCGCTGCGCAGCCTGGCGCGTCGCTACAGAGCCCGTCGGCGACGCAAGCTGCGAGCCGACAATGCTGACCCTGCTGAGCGGAGGAAGCGAAAAAGAGCGAGTGAGTTCTGGTCTATGTTATAAACGAACTGAGCAAACAACTTCAAAGCGAATCACGTTAGGTGCGCTGGTACTGAGCCCGCCGACAGCGCAAGCTGCGAGCCGACAACGCTGATCCTGCTGAGCGGAGGAAGCAAAAAAAAAGCGAGTGACTGCTATATTATAAACAAACTGAGTAATCACCTTCAAAACGACAGCCAAATAAATAGTTATATAAATTTCAGTTAGAGCAGTCTTTGACTAATCAACTTCAAAACGACATCATAACTTTATACACAATAAAACATAGACATTGTAAATAAACAGGTCTGGGCATACATTGGACCCTTTCTTAACATTTAAGAGAATTCTGTATTGAGAAGGTCAGGCTCTTCCGACAGAAAGTACCTACCTGTACATTACCGGAATATAAACTAAAACTAAGTTTAATGTAAATATTTGTTTTTCTGGTAAAACCACCACCTTATATGAAACATTTAGGAGCTGTGGGTGCAAAAAATATGGACTGCATTAGAACTAAAATAAACCTTACTTCGGTACAGGGTTGCTAGACTGTCGCGTGTCAGACTGGGGTGAGTGGAGCCCGTGCCGCAGCGACGGCGGCTGCGTCGGCTCGGCGATGCGTACGCGCCGCATGATCCGCCGCCAGCGGCCGGGCGGCGCGCCCTGCCCGCCCACCGCGCAGTCCAGATGGTGCGCTACTAACTGCACGACACAAGAAGACTGGCGGAACAATCTCACGTAATTCCAAATTTGAAACTTAAAATTTTGTTTTTTTTTCTTTTTCTGGCGTTCCAGAACTGCTGTTAGGATTATTTAAGGTACTCCTTGCAAAAAACCAAACGATTTAAACAATAACTTTTGAAACGCCACGGTCATATTAGAATAAATTATTAACGGGAGTATAACCATATTTTTGTAGACTGATGAGTATCCGATGTTTCGACACAGTTGAACATCAACAAATATGTTTACAATACCGTTAGTAATTAATTTAAAAAAATATATTATCTCGTGCATTTCAAACATTTGTTGTGTAGTTTTGGAACGCAATCTGTAACAATTCGAAAACCCAACTTTTCAGTTGCCAGCACAAAACAACTCTTAAAATTTCTCTAAAAACTTCATCGTTTATAACAAGTCCTTTTTTTAGCGTTTTGTCTGTCCGTCCAAGTGTATTGGTTTATTTTGAATATTCCTTATGTATTTCCATGGTTAGGATGGTCAGTCACGAATGTTGATCATTGATGAACTTGCATGATCGTAAAATTTTTTCGTATTCTTCTCGTGTTTATTAACCGTAGCATTCATGTAAATTATGTTTTAATAAAAGTCAAACACACGCGCGTTTTTTGTTTTAGAACATTTCGCTGTGAAACAAAAGACCATCGTCAGTAAGAACACGTTAAGGATACCATAGACAATGATGAGAAACTCAACGATTGACATTCGTGGCATGCACTCAATTGATGATGTATAAAATTTAAAACAATAAAAGATGTTTTGTAAAAAAAATACTAATTAAGCGAGAGATGACTGTCGATGTTCGGATTATAATAGATAGTGTTCGATTGTTTACCGCTGTATCTATTCGGGCTTCTTACGATTTTCATTTGTTTGTCAATTACTGTTAGTATCGCTAAGTGATAGTTTAAGCGGAGATGTGACTTCAAACTTCAGTAGGTATTCCAAGCTAATGTCCCTGTTTTTGAATACACATCATAAACATCACAAGTACAGACAAGGTCAATTATTTTTTAGCATTTTTTGACCATTGATCAAAAAATTCTCAACTCAACAACTTAAATAGTCAAAGTTAAAGTAGCAGAAAATTTCGTGCTTTGACATACATGGGTATTTTAAAAATGATAGTAAACAAGAAGCATTATTGAACTCATCTGTACATCCTTTTTGTTATCAACCATGTATCATGCTACATGCTATAATGCTTTCTGTTTAGTTGAGTTTCTATTACAGTTCTGCTCTAGTACAAAAAAATTAAATCGTGTCTTATGCTATACAATTACTAAAGAATATTAATTTACTATGATAGCATAGAGCTGTGTTATCGAGTCTAGAAAATAGTGCACTTGACAGAAAATATTTTGACAAAATTAACATCACATCAAAATTATTGTAACTCTCCCCATTTCACTCTAACTCCTTCGGCATTAAGATTTCTGTCCCGTTCAAGTTCAAGTGAACACTCACAGATGATAAAGATTAAGTTCTAGTAACCGAAACGTTTGTGGAGATAAGTAGCAATACAATACAATAACGTATTGAATTAAATAGTTAAAGATACATATCGTTTACCTAAGTATGTAACATTGTGACAGTATCTCAATAAAACGTAGCATTTGTTTTTAGACTATAGACAATCCAAAGAAGCAACTCTTATTTTTCATACAAAAAAGTAAGTGTAAAGAAAATAATAAAAACTAGGTAAGTCAGTATTTAGGTAAGTTAGATGTTAAGTGATCGAAAGCCTTCTATAAAGCTATAAAATTCGAGATTATTCACTTTTTTAATACTTTTCATAGACAAACTTTCCATAATCATGAACCTTTTATACTCTATTTTTACTGCTTTTTGTTTCGTTTGTTCAAATTTGATTTTCATAGAATAAGCATTTACATTTATATCGCACTTCTAAAAACTTAATTTTAAATGAAAATCAGAAAATAAATAAACAGTAAAACTAAAACAATCTTGGCATCCAACATTAATTTAAAAAAAAATAGTGATCAAAAAGTTTTTTATTTAAGAAAAGATCTATATCAACAAGACAATCACTGTCTTCTCAGTGAAAAAAAAACAGCACTAATATTGAAGTAGAGGTGAGAGTTTGGAAAGAAAAAGAACAGTCGCTTATGCCAAAGAACTTTAGGCTTAGATTTAAACTGCATTCACAAAGTATTTTGTCATCCAATACTTACCGACAGTTAAAAAAAATATTGTTTATTTGACTATCGGAAGATCTTCATTAGAGGCTTAGATGTTCTCGAGGAATATGTAAAGGTTTTTATGTAGATTGTTCAGAAACTTTGAAACTATAGATAATGTAATATAGAGCCAACATGAAAGCTGAAATGTTAACCTTAGCGTAACTATTGGAGTATGTGTATTTTTTACAATGTAAATTATTCTGATTTCAATAATAAAACATCTTAAATAACAATCGTGGGGTATTATTACGATTTCGAGTGGTAATCGAATCGAAACGAATCGATTCCCACTCGAGCTTCCTAAGGCTGTTTTTTTTTCTAGTAAAAAATTGTATATTGTAATCATGGAGTTTTAATGACATACCTAGATTACATCCATATATCCTTATTACACATCCATTCACAAGTGTTGATTTGGTAAGTTTATTAGAACTGAAGCAGCGAACGAAGTTTGGTTCCTGAGTGGAGGTGAAAGGCAGAGTAAGAAATAATCGTCTACTTGGTCTAGTGGCCTCCGGTGTCAGAACCAGAGGTCCCGGGTTTGATTCTCATTGGAATACATATTATTTAAGTGTAATCAGTTTGGTTGGTAGAAAAAATTATCACCTTCTTGGTCTAGTGGCTAAACCACCATTCTCAGATCTAGAAATAATGCGTTCAATTCCCAGAGGAGGGTTAATATTGTATAAAAGCATATTCGGTTTGGTCAGTGGTAAGGTATGTTTTAAGTCCTTAAAACGCGCTTCACACCAAGCATCGTTCTATTTCAACCTCTTTTTCGAATATTAAAAGGTAAGCAAAGCAACTGGTTTAAACCTCCTTAGTCTTGTGATTGCATAATCACTTCGACAGTAAAATCTTTTTACAACGTTTCTCAAACTCAATATGAAAATCTTAGCCCATTAAAACATTCATACAATAGTCCAACCTTTTTGCAGACGACTGAGAAGTAGACGTAGGAAATTAAAGATTGTATCTCCATAACGAGGTCTTTGCCGTTAAAGGGAACTAAAGTTTGGGAGAGCGTTAATTCGAGCCATTTCCACAGATTGTCTGTCTGGAGAGAAATTTTAATAGAAGATAGAATTGTCTTTGGAGCTTTTTCCCTTTCAAGTTCGATTGTGAGGTTCTTGAGTATTAAGATTTGAGAATACTGGACAGTAGAGTAGCTTTGGCGCAACGGTTTGCGCGATCGGGTTTCGATCTTGCATGTTAGCCACTTTCGCAATGTCGGGACATAGGATGGGATTAAATTAAAACATCTTCAGCTCCTCCGTGCTTCGTAGTAAGGCTGCTTTTCCACCAAAGTTATGAAAGAAAGCTGTGCAAAAAAATCACTAATATAACCTATTTACTTTAGATGTTTTGAACAAGTAAATATGCAAAATAATTGCAAAATGCAATGCAAAATGGTTGCCCAGTATCTATAAATGGATGTATGAATGTATTTCTAACTAAAGCATACAACAATAGTGTAGGGGACATTCAAAAACTTACACTAGACAGTATAACGTCACCTTTTAATTTAAATATCTATTCAAGTTTAGTATTAAAAACAGTTTCAACCTTCCAATGACTAAAGTATTTAAACAGTGAACTCTTACAGATCCATTCATTAAAAAATGTTACAAGCTCATTAAAATGTTCGTTCGCGAACGACGCCCGTTAACCAACGCGTAATATTAAATGGATTTCATTAAATTTAATGAGAATTTACGCGGCTAAATGAATTACCTACTAATGAAACATCCGTGCGTTAAATTTTAAACGAGCTGAAATTTTAACTATGAATATTAATTAAAATTTTACAAAAACGAATGAACGGTACGAAGAATGAACAGTGTTTGTTACATTTTAAAATGCAAAGGGTTATGTTTAATTAACATTATAAAGTCACTTTCTCATTTATGGTTTTGTCGTTTCCAGTAAAAATTGTCAAAGAAAAGAAAACCCAGTACATGCAACGTTATTATTATTAAATAATATGAAAGGCCAAATTGGGTCAGAGGTAAAGTCAATCTATAATCAGATTATAGTTGAGCACATCTCTTGAGAGGTACTAAATAGTTATTATTTACTTACGTACTGCGCTGGCTCAGGGACCCGAAGTGGATCTTGGCCCCCGAAGCGAGATTTCGCCACTCTCCTCTGCCCTCAGCCACCTCTCGCCAGTCCGACCGCTGGAGGTGGCTAAGATCCTAAATAATTAATTATCCAAAAAAATAATTTAATATTTATTGCTACACTAAATCTTCTGTCCTCCTCAAGGTGGACCGACGATCTTTTTTTTTTTTTTTTTTTTTTGGAGAGAGATTGCTGATTGCCGCTGCGGCATTTTCAGCTTCACCGGGCTTTTTGGGGGCGGCGAGGAACGTAAAGGGTCCCTCAAGCCGTGTGAAACGAATCACCTTCAGAGGTTATCTAGAGGGAACGGCATCGCGCACAAGTGCGCGTCCCCGTGCCCTACTAGATTCTCCGAAGGGTTCGGATCGGATCGGGGAGCGGAGCAACCCGAGGGCGCCTCTAAAGGCACGGACCTCGGCTCGGGTTGACCGGGCCGTGGAGGAGGAGAGAACCGACCAGGTACATGTCTGTACCTGGTATAGAGCGTGTGTGAACCGGTTCTTCGTACCCTTGTTCTACGAGTACGGTGTCTTGGGCCTAAACTGGTGTGCATGTTTAGTGTATTCTGTAAATGTGTGCTGTCATTTAGAGGATCGGGCGGGGGGGCGTTCGCAACCGTTATGGGATCGTCGGGGTCATCTAGGACGTGCTTAGGACGCCTAGACATGAACCGTTTTGTTGGTGGAAGGCTTCCAACATTATAGTTGGCGGCCGCCACAACAAGCGGGTTAGGGTGGTGGGGGGCGTTATCAAAGTAACGTATGGAAACGTCCTTGATAAAGTCTTTGATAGTGGGAAGATCAAGATCGCGGTGGAGATCTACGTTGCGATAGTACCACGGGCAACCCGTGGCACCACGCATGAATCGGTTTTGCAGCGTTTGTAAACGATGCAAATAGGAGGGCGCACAGTGCGCGAAAACTACGCTAGCGTAAGTCATGACGGGGCGGATGCAAGCTTTGTAAATTGTCGTCTTATGTCTAAGAGACATTTTACTCCGCCTGCCTATAAGGTGGAATAATCGACCTAATATGAACGCGGCCCTGTTACGGACGATTTTAAGGTGAGGCGCAAACGTCATCCTTCTATCGAGGGTGACACCGAGATATTTCACCTGCTTTACCCAAGGGATAGCACGGTCAAATAAACGTATAGGAGGGCGACGATCGTCGTTACCTCGAGAAAAGAACACTGCGGCACTTTTCTCGGGGTTAACTTCAATCCGCCATTTGCGAAACCAAACGCCGAGGTTGTTGGCGGCCGTTTGGAGTCGGTTGGTAACCGCGACTTTATCTCTACCAGTGGAATATAGCGCGGTGTCATCCGCGAATAGAGCTAGCTCTACGCGTGGGGTCTTCGGAATATCGTTCGCGTAAAGCGCAAACAGGATTGGGGAGAGCACGGATCCCTGCGGAACGCCGGCTCGAATGTGACGAGGGGCGGAGAGCGTTCCTTCGACGCGGAAGCGAAAAGAGCGATTCGACAAATAGTCTCGTAAGATGTGCACGAGTCTGTCTGGCACGCCAAATTGGTAAAGCTTATAAATTAAGCCGTTGTGCCAAACTTTGTCGAACGCTTTCGCAACGTCGAAGAAAAGAGCTCCGGTGCCCTTGGGACGGGCCCTTTTATTGAGGCCGGTTAGAATATGCTCCGTGAGGCGGTGCAATTGATGGGTGCACGAGTGTTTGGGGCGAAACCCAAACTGCTCGTCTATGAGGATATTGTTAGAGGACACAAAGTCCTTTAAGCGGGATACTAGAACGCGTTCGTACAGTTTTCCCAGCGATTTGAGAAGACTGATGGGGCGATAACTAGAAGGGGCGTTACGCGGTTTACCGGGTTTATGGATACCTATGACAACCGCGTCTTTCCACGCAGCGGGAAAGATTGCGTTTGACATGGCGCTATTGAAGATAGCTACTATTAAAAGGATAAGCTGAGCGGGTAAGATCTTAAGGATCTTATTTGAGATGCCGTCTGCCCCGGGGGCACTACGGGGTTTGAGTCGTCTAATGAGCGTTTGCACCTCATCCTCCGTAACAGGCGGGAGGGTTGCGGTTGGGGGGAGGGACGAGAGTCTATCTACTTCCCTATCGACCATGTCTACATGGTCCTGAGGGACTGGGAGAGTGCTAGGCGAGCATTGAGACTCGAGACTGTCGGCGAGGCATTCGGCTTTCTCGTCGTCGTCAAAGGCGATCGAGTTGTCGGGTTTGTTAAGCGGGGGCATAGAATTGACTGTATCCGACTTAAAGGCTCTCGCCAACTTCCAATAAGCTTGGTGAGAGGGCGAGATCTCCTTAAGTAGGCCATCCCAATTCGTACCGCGGAGCTCTTGAATGCGCTCCTTAGCAGCGCGCTGCAAAGAGCGCATACGAACTCGGTTGTCCGAAGTGGGATAGGAGTCGTAAGCGCGCGTGGCGGCGTTCTTAGCCCTCAATAGTTGCCTCACATCGTCTGGCAGTTTGAAGCGATGGTCACCCGTCGCAACAACCCGCCGGGACGATTCGCTTATAGCGTTAGTGAGATGACTACTGAGGGCGTCGACCGCGGCCACTGTCTCGTGAGGCGAGACAATGCTATCGGGGATTTGGTTTAGTGACTCACTGGCGGTAGGCTCGAGTAATTTCTCAAGCTTATCCCAGTCAGTCACCACCTTAATAACGGGGGTGGGGTCGGTGGGGGGGCCTAACTGTAAAACCACCGGCCTATGGTCGGAGGAGAGCGCGTGGATCGTTTCTATGGAACGCAACCGTAAGGTTACGTTCCTTAGCAACGCCATATCTAACGGGTTAGGGGAGTAGTTGTCCACTAACGGATAGTGAGTGGCCTCCATAGGCACTACGATATCGAAGAGCATCGACTCAGCGAGGTGGCTCATCACCCGACCGTTACGGTTGGTTGAGTTGCAACTCCACTGAGCGTGTTTGCTATTGAAATCGCCGGCAATAATGACGGCGTTATCCATAGCAAACAGCGCCTCGAGATCGGGTTGCGTGAGAAGCTTATTAGGGGACAGATACGCGGACGCGATAGTGATAGACGGGTGGCCCGTCATGCCTAGCCGACAGACCGATACCTCCATATCGGATAGCTGCGGGGGATCGAGCGGGACACAATGAAGCGACCGCTTGTAATAGATAAGAGTGCCGCCACCGCGGCCGACTCTATCATTACGGACAAGGTTGTAGTTAGCCATGCGAGGGTCTCGGATGGATGGTTTTAGGAACGTTTCCTGTACTAGAAAAACGTCGACGGCGTGTTCGGTTAGAAAATCGGACACCTCGTCGCGTTGACTACTGAGACCGTTCGCGTTGAAAAACGCAACCGTTAGAGAGCGGGGCTTAATTCTTTGAGGGGGCGTATTATCCATTTATGATTCTTTAAGAGAGTCAAGAAGGGACGTGATCTTGTCCAACAGGGGACCGTGATCGTTAAAGATTGTCGCTATGATCATAGCGGGACAAGCGTCGGGGGAAGAGGCGGCTTCGCGCAACTTTCTTTCCACCTCTGCGATCTCGTCCTTGTAACGATAAATCTTTACAAGTTCGACAACCGTAGACATGGAAGAGAAGGTTACCGGAAGGGAACCTACAGTCGCGGCAAACGAATGTTGCGCGCGAGCTTTGGGTGAAATGACTGCCTTAGGGGCGGGGGTTTGCCGTTTAGGCTTGGTGGGCTGGGCCTTAGGGGCCTTGGTTTTAGTGGCCTTGGCCTTAGGGGCCTTGGCCTTAGGGGCCTTGGCCTTTGGGGCTACGGCCTGAGGGGCCTCGGGAAGGCTTAGCTCCATTGGAGTTTCAGCCGGAGGTGGCGGTGGGACACGAGCCGGGCCAGTCGCGGGAAAGTCGACTAGCGAGTCTGACGCGGGGGCTACCGCCGCGGGCTGGGAAGCCCGCGGAGTGGCCCACGGATTGCGGGGCGGTGGTAAGGGGGCCGCGGGGCGGAGCGAGACTTTCGCGATCTGTGAAGGCGGCGGAGCTCGAGTCGCGGGGTTACGGCGCGGTCCCGACCCGCGGGTTGCGTTACTACGCGGAGCTCTGGGGCAGCCGCGATAATTCGCGGTGTGTCCCAAAGCGCTGCAGTTCACGCAACCGGGCGGGTCGACGGAGACCGGCGCCGGCGCTTTAGGCCTAGAGCACGCTTCCGTGGCGTGGTCGCCCAAACACTTAACGCACCGGGGGCGGGCAAAGCAGTTACGGGCGGCATGCCCGTAACGTTGACATTTGTGGCATTGACCAACAATGCCACGCTTGTGGGGGGTCTCAATCGAAAGGCGATCGAAGCCTACGATCGTCTTGACGTTGAAAATGGATTTACCCTCGGGGGTATTATCTAAATTTGCCTTTAGGAGGCTCAACGGAGATTTGTCCTTGCCGAGCATACGGGTCACGTCAAGGACGGGGTAGCCTTGCGACTTAAGGTCGTCAAGGACTATCTTTGGGTCCCAATCCGTGGGAAGGCCGCGGATTACAACTGATAGTACTCGCTCCTCGGGGAGCGAGTACGTGTGGAACGGCACGTTATTAGCGCGTAAAAACGCCGTGCATGAGCGGAAGTCGGCCACGGTAGCGAGCTCTACTTTGACCATCTCTGGGTCACCTTTAGCGCCTTTAATAAGGCGGTTCCTAAGTGGGATGACATTGTGTCGGGCCTTCAGAGATCGCATAATCTCGTTAAAATTTTTTGTCTCTTGGACAAAAATCGGAGGGATCTTTTTCTCCTTGCGCGGCTGGCTCGGCTCGGGCCTAGGGGAACAAGGGCGGGAGGAAGGCGCGCTATTCGCTTTAGCGGCCTTAGGCGGAGGGACGGAGGCAGGGGCGGACTTGCGGGTCCGTTTCCCTTTACGGGTGACGGTCTCGAATTCCGAGTCCGATGTAACTACATCGGGATCGGAGTCCGAGACGGGAGGGCTATCTTGTCTCGCATTGGAGGTGGAGGGGCAAACCTCCATCTCAAATTCGGGACCGGACGGGGACAAAGGTTGACCTAACCTAATGATAGGCCTAACTTCGGGACACGCATTGGACGTGGGGGCTAAAGAAGCGGCGGGCGCTTGGGCGGGTTTCGCATAAGGCGAGTAACGCGGGGAGGGCGCGGGGGAGGGCTTTTGTAAATTGTGGGCTATCCTAAGGACATTGAAGACCTCGGGGTGATTTTGCCCTATCAAGGACTCAATCACCTCGAGCTCCATCCTAGCGCACGGTCTAAAACCATGCACTAGGATGCGTGTGTAATGTCAGACCCTCCCCGTCACAGACAGGGAGGCGTGAGTAAGAAAAGAGCCTACTGCCTGAATGGCCCTAGGTGTTGTCCTCCGGTGAAAATCAATTCACCGTAGGGTGTGTACCTAAATTGGTTAGTGTTAGAGAAAGTTCTGAGTTGACTAGGAGATCCCCCAAGGCCAACTTTGCCAGAACTCTTCCGGAGTGTTTTCCCCCCAGGAGGGTCAGGAGGGCAGCCGGGTCAGTGCCCCAACTGGCTTCGTTGGCACCGTTAAGTATCCACCAGTTGGCTACTAAGCGTAGTCTTCCAAGACAACTACCGTTGTGAAACAGTGAAAGAGCGCTCCCGCAATGAAAATTGCGTCGAGAGCGCTACACGCGACGTACTATGCACCGGAGCCGTACCGGTACACAGTAAAAGGAACCGAGACAAACAAACGGAACGCGGCCGAGCGCGCGAGAGAGCACGAGCGAGACGTGCGTCCTGCGCGGCGAGCGAAACGAGACTGACCGACGATCTGGTCAAGGCTGCGGGTAGCCGCTGGATGCGAGCAGCACAAAACCAGTCGATGTGGAGATCCTAGATAATGATGACGATGAGATTAATTGAGAAATATATTACGCCTCAGTGGCCTAGTGGTAAAGCGCTCGCCCGATACCAGAAGGTCCTGGGTTCAATTCCCAGATCAGTAAAAGTCTGTTTTAGATTTTCCGATGCGTATTTGGCAAGCGTGGTGATTAAGCCAATACCCGTCAATAGTTGTGATGACTTGATATCAATGATGCGGGCCTTTGCCCAGCTGTGTGATTATATAAGCTATTTACTTACCTACTCTTAAAATGGATATAACATTGTATATAACCATTGACGCTATATACAATGTTATATCTAGCTATTGACGATTCGGATTGACGAGGTTATTTATAGCCGGCGCGCAGCTTCCGGCGTGGGCGGTCGACTTCCAGCTAATCTCCTGTTTGTTGGAGATCGATTACTGTCAGTAGCTAGGTTGCGATTTTTATAGCTCACTCAGTTAGTGCATTTAGAGCTTGCACGCACAGTTTGTTTCAGAAACACAGTCATCAAACATTCAAATCAAGTTTAATAAATTCTATAAAAACGTAGGTCTGTGTAAATTTCTTTAAACGTCATACCTAGTAACCAGAAATATTTCAAATTCAAATTCAAATTCAAATTCAAATAATTTATTTCGGACTGTGGTCCATATTAAGTTAGTAACAATAATTGCTTAAATGCAGGTGTTAAAAATACAGTTACAGATATTATTATTATTACCTACTATTTATCTACATTACAATCTATATTATATTATAACATTATACTATACTAGAGCGGCCCGTTCCGGCTTCGCGCGGGTAAACATTTCTTTTTTTAAATAGCCGTTGTTACACAGCGCTTGAATAAACCACAGCGCTAGTGGGCTACCATTCTGCATTTGAATGAAATAGCAAGTTTAGGTGACAAAGTATTTTTTTATTTATTTTTACAAGTCTCTGAGGTTATATACATGAACACAAGAAAATCTCGTCACCGCGATTCAGCGACACACACTTATTAGCACAGCGCCATCTATTGGCGGACTTCCGAACTAACTATACGGCTTTGGCCTTAACAGCGCTGTTGTAGCATTCTAATGGTGAAAGAACTTTTTAAATCGGTCTACGAGTTTATTCGTTACAAAGAAAAATATAAAAATACAAAGCTTTCCTCTTTATATTATTAGTATATATATATATATATATGTAAATATGACATTGAAAATTATATGTATTGCAGAATGAATATTTCCAGTGCGTACTAAAACAAAAACGATCGATGTTAAACAGGACATCAATAAAAATAACGATCACTTGATACCCGTATCACATTCATCTGTCACATCTTAAGTGACTTGCATATTAAGGGAAAAATGTAAATCAGCTTACAAATAGGACATGGAAGGGATTCACGCACAATTTGAGGGGAGGCACGTAATGCAATAAGGGAAGGGAACAATTTCCAAGGCAGCGCCTATGATATATGAGCATTGTAAGTTGTTAGACGTATCAAGTGAAGAAGGGGAATCAGGAGGGCTATTCTTACACTCAAAATTGTAAAATTGCAAATGGAGATATTACTGTATCGTTAATGACCAAATAGTTGAAAAAGTTTGATCGCTACTCGTTACAAGTACTAATAAAAACCATGTTGGTGTTGAGTATTCAATAGGTATATCGGCACAAATGTATGAGTGATGATATCGAATGTACTAAATTAACATGATCGACCAACTATGCCAAAATGCTAAAAATATAGAAAAAGACCACAGAAAATGTAGTAATAATACTAATATAACAAAAATTAATTACTTTTAATATAAACGAAAGTAGTTGACAATTGGCATTTTATCGATTTGCGATAATGATTTCTCTTCTTGCCTAATGATGGGTTATGAGGAGCTCGCTCATATTCGCTATTATGAGATAGCTCACGGTTACATGCAAATTGTATTAGGCCGAACGTGGTGGAAACAAGTTTGATCTCCCCATGCGCTAAATGTTCATGTGTGCAGACCTGAGCCCAGCTGTGGGATGAATGGAAAATGTTGGAACAAACAAACTTGATCATCGGGTTTCAACGGTTTTTCCTTTGTCCCTCGACCCGGTCAACCCGAGCCGAGGTCCGAGCCTTTAGAGTGGCCCACGGGATTTCCGCTCCCCGATTCGATCCGAACCCATTGGAAAATCTAGTAGGTGATACGCACTAGTGAGTAATGCAGTTCCCTCTAGAAAACCTCTGACGGTGCTTTGTTTCACACGGCTTGAGGAACCCTTTAAGTTTCTTGCCGCTCCCAAAAAAGCCCGGTGAAGCTGAAATGCCCAGTGGCAATCAGCAAATAAAAAAAAAAAGTTTTCCTTTGCTATGTAAGAAAACAAAAGTGTTGCGGAATAACTCTCCCAGCTTTTCAAATATCTATTGTGTGAAAGTTTTGGGAAATTTAAACATCGCAGTTGTTTACATGCGCGCGTAAATAGGATAATGCAGAAATGATTTGTACGACGACGGGTTAAATGGTGTGTACGAAAGTGTTTTCGACGATTTCGTTAAAGCATGCATGCATGTAAAATGTTTTTTTTTAATGTGATTCGATGTTTACAATTTTATTGTTTACTCCAAGAAACACATTATATCCTCATTCAACGCGTTTCTTGTGCATTTAGATTGTGTCTTAGGTATTCAATAATATTATGTACAGTTTACGCCTCGGCACCCGAGTGGCAAAGCGCTCGGCTCGATACCCGAAGGTCCCAGGTTCAATGAAATGTTTCGGATTTTTCGATGAATAGGCCGGTTTTGTAATCACTGTAGGATGGTAGTAGTAGGATGGTGCGCCACAATGAGGAAAGATAAAGGGAAGATCTTCCTCCGAGCTGGGTGGTATAGCTCGGGGACCGAGGTCCAATGGATGTTAGTTGGAGGTGCTATATATAGCGAAGGAGATGGTGAAACTTCGCTATTGCGATGCAGGCTTTCCATACTATTTATCGTCGTAGTATGGCGACGTCGTTGGTATGCGTTTGTGGCGCCATCTGTTGACACGGTTAAGAAGGTGTTTGCTTCGTGTCGATTAATGTGCGGCGTATGAGGTAGGTGACGCCGCCACATCACCAACCCGCATTTGGCAAGCGTACGTGGTGATTAAGATTAAGATATTACTTATCAATCGTAGTGATGACTATGATGGATACCTTTGCCCAGCACTGGGACAGTTGTAGGGTATTTACTACTTTAACAGTTTACCAGTTCCCCGAATACAAATAAAATACCAACATTGATTCTTGCACCACCATCATTGTCATATAAACGTTTCACTGCTGGGGTAAAGCGTTCCCACATTTTTTTCTATATAAATAGGCAAATTGCTCCTTTTTTCTATATAAATAGGCAAATTGCTTGCGAGGTCTAGATGCAAAGACAGGCTGGTGGAGTGGCAAGGCTTATTACCGAAAAAAAACTGCTGCTAATTGCACAATGGCAACGCGACTGCTACTAGTTGTGGTTGCTACAATCGGTCGGTTTATTTTAGAGGGCCGGCGCCGGCGGCGCAGTCATGTACTTTTAGTTCGTCAATCGCTCGCTTGTGGCGCTAACGTATCTTTTTTTTTTTGAGAAAGATTGCTGATTGCCGCTGCGGCATTTTCAGCTTCACCGGGCTTTTTTCGGGGCGGTGAGGAACGTAAAGGGTCCCTCAAGCCGTGTGAAACGAATCACCTTCAGAGGTTATCTAGAGGGAACGGCATCGCGCACTAGTGCGCGTCCCCGTGCCCTACTAGATTCTCCGAAGGGTTCGGATCGGATCGGGGAGCGGAGCAACCCGAGGGCGCCTCTAATGGCACGGACCTCGGCTCGGGTTGACCGGGCCGTGGAGGAGGAGAGAACCGCCCAGGTACATGCCTGTACCTGGTGTAGAGCGAGTGTGAACCGGTTCGTCGTACCCTTGTTCTACGAGTGCGGTGTCTTGGGCCTAAACTGGTGTGCATGTTTAGTGTATTCTGTAAATGTGTGCTGTCATTTAGAGGATCGGGCGGGGGTATCGTATCGTTGCACGTTCCGTATACGAAATATGTGTTTTGGTAGCGATAAATAGAAAAATTGTTGCGATTGCGACTGTCACTGAAAGATCGGTAATAAACCTGTGTGATTGTGTCGCACTGGTCGTTTGCACCTTGCTGGCCCGCTTGCTTATTCACGGCTCATTTAAACGACCCCATGTTTTTTATAGGATTGAAAACGTGTGCTGTAAAAGCATTCCTTTTTTATATGGTGCTATCAAGAAATGAGTCATCAAAGATAGCGCCCGATCTGAATAGAATAGACTAGAACGAACGAAAATCTTTATTTGCGTCAAAATGGTAGTAAACAGGGCGTCTAGTGTTAGTTTTATTTGACATTCGTTAACGTAAACGAAAATTAGTATGGTAAGCGTATGGCATTGAAGCAGCGCGTCCTGGCGACATACGAGAAGAGTTAACATTTCTCGTTTTCGTAAACGTAATCGAATGAATCATCATCGTCATCATCATCATCAGCTCATTTTGTGTCCACTGCTGGGGCATGAGACTTCAATATGGCTCGATCGAATGAATACGAATAGTAGATAAACAAAACTCACACTAGGCACTCAGACATCTATGTTAAGGGTCAAATTATACTAGCGCAGAGTCGTACCGCATCGAAGTGTCAATCCAAAACTTAAAATAACAAATTCAACCATATCTCCACAGCGTAATGCACACATTACTTCTGAAATTTAAAAAGACGCGCGCGACCAACGCTGATGTGTATTCGTACAGCATCGCTTTAGTTGTGAAGAATTTAACGTTTCGATGCGCTTCGACTCTGCGCTAGTATAAATTGACGCTAAGCGGTTTGCGCTGAACCCCGACTGTTCTTTAATAATTACAGCTACCAATGTTCATTGAAGCATATCAATTCGCCTTTCCAAAACATTGTAGGCATGAACTGTCTTTCAGCCTTCCGATATTTTAATTGCAATATCTGCTTACAAACAGCCACGTCAATGTTTGTGACAGCTTTTGAATGTTCATGACGTTTGGGCGGTACGGTAGGGTTGGATTCAATTAGATTACTGTACAAGATTAGCTCTCTGCGCTACTCCGCTGATTAATTTACGAAGGGCCCTTAGGATAAGGTGTTATCGCGTCGGGCGAAATCGAATGTTAATTATGTAATTTGCGTTTAATTAACGAATTATTGAGGCGATAATTTTTTTGTGATGCTAATTTAAGGGTGGGTAAGTTTTGGATTAAAATGACGTGTATTAGACAGTTTTATTCTTAAAGATATATATGATGATCAGCTGACTAGACTTCATTGGTCATTGTTAAGAACACTGACAATCATAAAAAGTTATTTATATATATACAAATAAACTGGCAAATAGATATTGATCGATTAACTAAAGCTATGCGCCAACTTGTAAACTGAAATAATTCTTAAAGTGGCATTTTGCCGTCTTTAAAACTAGTCAACTCACACGGCATAATGTATGACACGTACCTCATTTACTTTACAAAACAAAAGCAGACTGCAACGGTTCGCAGACCACAGAACGTCATCATTTCGTGTCTCGAGGAAACCATAAAGCATATTGTGTTTTCATGACTACAAATCCAAGGCAGCTAACCCACCTTTTATGAAATAACTTCATTTCAATGACGCACAACACAAATGCAATATTGAGCCACAACATTTAGCGTACAAAGTCTATTATCCATTGCTGTGTTGTACAACGAAATGCAGCCTTTACCTGCTCCGGACAGCTTATATATTTGTAACAAGTTTGTGTTTCTGTCCGTCATAACGTAGTTTATCGGCTATTGTTTCGTCTCCGCATTCACAATTGAATAATGTTTACATTTTCGCTCGTATCTCTTGATAGAGCAACTTAAAACTTTTGCCTTTAGAAGGGAGCTGGCGCGTATCATTTATGTATTCATAGATTGGGTAATCGATAAAGCATTTACTTATAACATATATTTTTTTTAATTCACTTAACATGTTACATATCAATTAACAGAAGTTATGCCGACTTAGGAACTTAAGGAACCACCAAGTTACTATCAGATACAAATTCGATGGTTGAAAGGCTAATTGGTCTAAGCGACATTTTTTGCGATATTGAGTTAATACCATATTCGGAATCAGCACATTTTTCTCCGTCGTTGACTACTTTTTTGGCGCTTAGCACCCAGGGCAAAACACGCCTCATTTTTAAGCCCATTGATCTTTACCACACAAAATTAGACAAAGTTGAGAACTCTATGACTTAAGCTATTTTAAATTTTCGAACATTTATAATAAGTGTCGATTGAGGCATTTGGCTTTTTCGCCATGGTTGTGGTTTTGTCGGTTGGTCTATTTTGCATTCAACCAAAACTAAGCTTTGTTTCGTTACTTCATTCTGGTGCAACACCATCATGTTGCTTATGCTCATTGGGCATATTCAACTGTTAGTTAACTTGGCGCTCAATTCATTTTCTCTCGTATTATTTTATTCTAAGTCGATGCTTGAGCCAGTTTACAGCTGACAGCTATTTTACTAAGGGCATTTGAACCATTTTGCATTTCTAAAAAATATCTATATTTGATGCATTTTGGGTTAACCAACATAAATTTTCTAAAATAATACACAATTACCAACAGTAATAGCTTAAAAAACTTCCCTACTTAATTAGGGATACACTGTATTAAATAAATTAAAGTCAAAAATATACACCTATCTAATAAGATAGGTGTTTATTTATGTTTTTTTTTTTCTAAAAACAAAAACTTTAATCCGTCCTCCTGCAAGTTTTACAATATGTCGCTTGGATCAATTAGCCTTTCAACCGTCGCAATGATCATCATCATTGTCGCATAACAACAAGACAAGAGCATGAAAAGATTGGGTCATAACCCACCACACTAGAAACGCTAGCAAGTTGACAAACCTGTCAGAGGCGTTTAAATCTGACAGGTTTTAAACGCCATCTTAAGTCACCAACTGGGACAAACTCGATGTGCCTTCCGAATCTTGAGATATATCAATTCGTCACCCATCTTCTGACCCGACAATGCCATAGTAGCTTAACTTACACGACCGAAACCCGAACGCGTAAACCACAGCGCTATTGAGCTCATTGTTATTAAGAATGTCAGTTGCGTTTTCACCTCTAAGAGCTATTTTACATTACGGTATTTCATACAAACTTCAAATTTCTATTTTTATCAAACCAGTTAGCAAATATTAATTAAACTTTCTTTAGGAAAATACGAGAGAGAGAGAGAGAGAGAGAGAGAGAGAGAGATGGTGACAGTTAAAAGAAAATACTTACTAAAAAACATTTATTTTTCTAACTTATAGCGGATTGTGCATACCACATATACGAGTATAAGTCACGTCTGTTTCCCATAGAAAAAAAAGCAGTTTAACAGTTAAACCAACACCACTATTAATTTTTGTTTTCTATTTACCGTCAACTTTTTTGTATTTCTCTTTAGCACAGAAAGTTTCATTAAAATTGGCTAAGAGGTGTAAAGGAATTAAAGTTTTTTTTTTAATTACATTTACAAAGGTATTTAATATTAATCTAAAGATCGAAACCAATATTGGTTTGTCCACACACTGGCACTCACCGCCTTACGCTCACAATTTACAAAAATAGTCAAACAATGTGGACATTACAATTTACCCACAACAGGGCTAACATTTTGCGTGAGGTTCGCACAGCCTAGCGCTGCGCTGCCCAACCTCACACGCAATAATTTGTATTATCACACGGGATGGTTTGTGATATTTTTCTCCTAAATATTATGAGCTTACTTGGTTAGGTTAGCTACTATGAATGATAAAAAATAATCTTTTAATTTATTAAAGTTTGTATGGTATACCGGCATGTGAAATAGCTCTTAAAAGTCCTTTGTTATTGATGAGATGTTCAGGAACAATAAATTCAGCATTCCGACATTCTGATATCACGTTCCCACCAGCCGCGACCTCATCTGCATGCGTCGCATCACACTTCATTAAGATATATTTTCGTTCCCCAAAAGACATTAATATAAACACGAAAGTTGAGTACGCACTTCATTATTTAAAGCGGCGGGAAATTGGGTAACTTTAAACAGTTGCGTAATGGTGGTGACTGACCCGAAACGTATCATCTTGGCTCTTATGAATGTTACTATGCCATCGGGTCGTAAGTCTAGACCTTGTACTGAGAAGAAATGGCAAGAAACTCAGCAATGGCATTTCTTTTCTCACTTACAGCGTTAAAATATTGAAAAATGCCCCATCATAGTAAGACACTTTTTATTAAAAATAAACACACAAAATAAAAAAAAAACAACCACAACATGTACAAAACAAAAATAAAAAATCTAAGATAGCATATTTACATCAGGTACCAGATTCAATTACTCTAGTACAAGCCAAAAACTGTTTAAGAAAAACAAAGTCAAGCTATAGTTAATAATAATAAAAATAAGACAAATAATATGACGCAAGAGCAGAACAGCTTCTATAGGCAGCACCCGTTCACGAGTATGACATATGAATCAGCCATCGCTTTGCTCAACTATTTTAGGGAACGTATTGTAACTTGAAGGTGAGTATAGACTAGAGCATTTACTTGTAACATAACAACGAGCCGCTCTAGGATATGTTCTAGTGTATCACCCTCACGAACCAGACGTCGAGTACACTCGCCGTTTGGTTACAACCTAATTGTACAAACCTTCATTCATCATAATCAATTTGAAACCGTCTGACATTAACTTTAATGTGATTAATCTTTGGCACTAAGAAATAAATTAAGAAGGAAGACAGAAAAGTAATAAGAAATGTTTTCACAAAAACGCCGCGTTTTTGCAGTGCAGTGTTTGAACACCTCCGGTATCCAGTCGGCGCGTTCATTATCATTTGTATTCAGAGTTGAGAGCCGAGCTGCACCAGGTGGACTGTCAGCCCAACAAGATTTATGTCCTCCACGTAAAACTGAACAAAACTGCTTTTGTGCGGAAGTGTCCGTTATTCTCTGGACGCCCCCTTTAATTTTTAGCGGTTCATTGTTTAAGTGCGTGGGCGGCTGCAAAAATGTTTTGAGTACGGCTTTGTGAAAGCCTATGGCTGTCTCTCAGGGTTACGACATTATAGCTTTATATGATTAGTTTTAACAGAGCTGGCACGAAATAATTTTAAAAACAAAACTTATGGTCAGCTTCAACCTCGTTTCAAAAGCTGGCACGAAAGTATTTAATTTTGATCTAGCGGCCCGTCTCGGCTTCGTACGGGTGGACATTTCTTTTATGTATAGCCTATGTTACTCAGTGCTAGTATAGTATTCTAATGGTGAAAGAGTTTTTAAATTGGTCTTGTAGTTTTTGAGTTTATTCGTTACAAACATACAAAAACACAAAGCTTTCCTCTTTATAATATTATACTCTTTATGATAAAGACAAGAATACAATATAAGAAACGATATAGTAGACCCTGTCGAGCACATCAAAAATTTTTGGGAGAGGAGGACGTTTTTGGAAGTTTGGACCTTTATTATATTTAAGAATAATAACAGTCTCTAGTCCCTAGACTCTAGCCGACCTAGACGGAGATGGCGGGACAAGTTAAAAGGATTGGTCCCAGAATGCTGAGAAAAGAGAATGTTGGGAAAATGGAAGAGAGGCCTTTGCCCTGCTGTGGGACGATATATAATAAGTCTCTTGTCATTTATTTTTCGCCTATAATTTGTTCACTATCATATCGGCCCGCCCGTGATTCAATCTACGTAAACACCCGTATCCTGTGACGGTATAACCAACGCAGAATCCGGGATACCAATGCCCGCATTCACCAACGATCTTAAGCTTTAGGTACCCCTAAGCCAGGTAAGGTAAAGTCATGTAAAAAGGAAAACCGGCATACCTTTCTTACTAGGGTCTTCTTAGTTATAGCAACATTCTTTACCAGCGGTAGAATCGTATTAAACATGTCTTGTATTTAGTTATATAACATCGATATCATTATCAGCTGAAAACATCCCAGGGGGCCTTAACGTGCTTTCTGGAAAGACACATAACGCCGAATAAGTAGGTTCAATTGTCCGATCCGACCCGAAATCCTCGGAGAATCTAGTAGGGCACGGGGACACGCACTAGTACGTGATGCCGTTCCCTTTTAGAAAACCTCTGATGGTGCTTCGTTTCACACGGCTTGAGGAACCCTTTAAGTTTCTCGCCCTCAAAAAGCCCGGTGAAGCTTAAAAATGTCCATCAGTGGCAATCAGCAAGCTCTCTGAAAAAAAAGGTTCAATTGCTATTAAAAAAAATATAAATATATTTTTCATTTCTTACTAAAATGTCACCTTGCTTTGAGATGATTTAGTGACCGAGACCCAGGATTGTTTCAGTAGAGCAACTTTTTTGTCACATAAACATAAGTCGCATAAAACCAAATGTCATATACTTAATTTAAAAAAAATCTAACACTTATGTTTGTGAAAATAAACGTTTTTCGCAAAAAAAAAAAAAACGACTGTTTCGTTAACTGACTACAAGCTGACAACAGTTCATCGATAACAGGAGCGCAAAACAATCGCTTCGTAAACAAACAACTCATTTAAAACATTGTTAGCGTTCGGCGGGCCCTCAAGTTTGACCAATTATAGACTGACAAAAACCCGCCCTAAATTAACGTGCCTGTGATACGAACAAGCCAGTACTAATTGGGGTCGTTTTATTTTGGTCGTATTCATACTTCAAAGGGATGTCGTCCCATGGCACTGAAAGAAGCGACTTCATTATCATTTCTTTTCAGCGCCTGTGACACCTGAGTTTCACTGACGGATTCGAATTATCAACTCTCTTGTGAGTGCGGTACGGATACATTTTGCATGAGTTCAAATTGTATGGGAGGGTAATGACAAAGTAAGTTTTATACCTGGTTCTTAGTCATGTGAATGGAGGACGTTTTCTCCATTGTAATGAAATACATTAGGACGAAACTTTCTTAGAAAATATATTTTTAAGAATTTCTGATACTATATATAACTTTACTATGTATATTTACTATTATTTACTATTAATATACTATTATACTATTTAATATTATAAATGCGAAAGTAACTCTGTCTGTGTGTGTTACACAATCACGCCTAAACTACTGAACCGATTTAAATGTTGGTACAGATAGTCTAAAGCCTGAGAAAGGACATAGGCTACATTTTAATGCGTAAAAAGGGCTGTAAGGGGTTAAAATAGGGGATGAAAGTTTGAATGGAAATTACGTCATTTTTGAAGCTATAAGCTTGAAACTTATTTTTTAGGCTTTTCATTTTCATTTTCATTTTCATAAATAAATATGACACTAAGTTTGTAAAAATTTTACCCTTAAGGGGGTAAAAATAGGGGATCACTTATCCACGCGGACGAACTCGCGGGCACAGCTAGTTTTAATATATATACAAGACACTTCTTTTATATTATAAGTATTAGTCTTAAAACATCCCGCTGCTGGGTTCATTTTATCAAAAATGCAAATGGGAAGAACGATCGTACCTCACGTATTTCCTCCTTCATACAACCATGGTTCCTATAAACAACTTGCGGGTCGGCAAGGTTAGAACGGCTTGCTCCACTGTCTTCGTATCTGGGGCGGTAGCCAAAGTACCATTAAGAAAACGATAGCGAAGTTCGAAAAGAATAAAATGTACGGGTTGACATAAGATTGACCACTTGATTTAGCGCGGCTTATGTCAATCCCATACATTTTATTCTTTTCGAACTTCGCTATCGTTTTCTTAATGTTAGTCTGGCTAAGCCTACTGGACTCAGCTTCTGCTTAACATCAGGCAAAGCAGAGTCATCTGCGAGCTCTTCTATAAAAAGCACGCTGGCCCAATGCGGTGGCCCGCTCGCGACTTCGTCCGCTTTTGCTATTACAGCGCCACCTACCGGGTCCAATTGTAAATCTAAACCATTCTCGAGTCCACTTGAATACACACAAAAAGTTTCACGTATACAATTTTATGACTATTTGTAAATATATATGTATATACTAGTTGTACAGGTCATCAGGATCCCACCACCTCGAAAGAACAGGAAATAAAAACGATAATTATAATTTATATATATATAAATATAACGGCCGTAACAGTTTGACGGCTTTGTTAGCTATGTCAGTATAATTTTAAAATAAGTATAATTCTAGTATTGTAATAAACGCTGCTATGGCCAAGTGGCAAAGCGCTCGACCCGATACCAGAAGGTCCCGGTTTCAATTCCCAGGTTGGGCAATGTGTGTTTCGGATTTTTCCGATGCATAGCCCGGGTTTGTAATTACCGACCAGCGTGGTGATGAAGCCAATACTAATTTTAGAAATAGAAATAGAAATATAATTTATTGCCAATACTGTGTACAAATTAGTGATGACTTGATTTCAATGATGAGGGCCTTTGCCCAGCATTGGGACTGTAGTATAATGTAAGTATAGTATTTAAAGTAAAAAAACCCTAATGTTAAAACCTGTACCCAAACAGTAGCACCTCCGCATATATGCTATTATAAGGTTAAGGTGTCTCAACCATTATAAATTCACAATTTATAACGCGGGCGTCTGAAAACCGGTATCATAAATTTTAATTATGATGAATGACGCCTTCACGAACTTGTTAAATGCAAGGGTTGTTTATGTGGAATTACTGCGGGGTTCCATTAAATAACAAACAGTAATTAAAAGTAAATATCTTGGCATAAACGTCGGGCTGCGAAGGTTTTGTTTTGTGAACAACCGGACGAATGGAAAACGACATTATTTCATTTCATTTGACACTTTTGAAATATTTTTTATAAAAAGAAAGAGTAAACCATGGATTTGGAAGTAAACCATGTATTGTGAACGTGTGTATATATGATAATGGTTATACATATTTATATAAGTTTACGCAAATTAAGTTGCAATCAAAGTCAAATTTAAAAAAGTATCGAAAACAATTTTACGAGGGGGTTTAAACCTGCACCCCATGACATACCGTGTGTGTTAAATAAGGAGTTTCAAATATTTCTAGGAGCATGACGACATGTTCTTTTTTAACCGACTTCACTTGAAACAGGTTTTGGATTGTTTTTTTTTTATACTTACGGGTAAACACAGTGCCTTGATCTCACCTGATGTTAAGTGATGATAAGGTCAATGATGGAAGCGCACTTCACCCGGGATCCTCAACTAGTGAGGTACTTGCTATCTTATCATCTAGCTGCCGGAACACAACAATGCTACAAACATTGATGTTGTGGCGACATATTTAGATAAAATGGTGGTAGCTAGCCAGGCGGACAAACAAGCCCTACCACCAACCAAACTGAGTACACAAACATGTCCCCCGCTGGGAATCGAACCCGGGACCTCTGGTTCTAAACCGGTGGTCTTCACTAGACCACAGAGGCGGTTTTTATGTATGTATGCGCATAGCTCCGATATTTATACAGTGAGTGTAAGGATTATTGTTTTTTATTTGAAGGAGTTTTCTCTCAAGACGGATGGATAGATCGTGATTGCTTTTAAATGTGTATATCCTTTATCATAGGAAAAAACTTATGATATAAGCAGCGGCTAGATGGCTACAATTCTACCCTTATACTCGTTTATACCTATTGCACAAAATGCGATTAAATTCAGGAAAAGTGTTTCAATTTATAACTTTCAATGAAAGAGAACATCGTGATCTCATAAAGAAACTAGATATTAATAAGATATTAATTATAGATAATTAGATATTAATAAATTACGGATCTACTTACGTTCTTTTTTCTAAACCAGTGGTTTCCCAGTGGTCGAAATTCGCCCGTTTTATTTTATATTTTAGGACTCCTTCTTATAAAAGCTTTAACTTAACCAAAATCTCACACTCCATGCGCGTGTATTATAGTAGTATATATACCTTTCACATTTTCCTTTCTGTATACTGTCCTCTTCCTACCCACTTCACCTTCATATCTTCAAAATTGTTTCTCCTTCCGTTCCACTTCCTCGAGCCATGCCTTGCGTTCTGCGTATAACCTAGCTCTTGTGACTCCTCTTCATTCAACAAATTTCCTTTCCTACTCTTTTTCTGTGCATGCTGTCCGGTTATGGTATTTTTTGCCTGAGCGCATCAGAAGTGCTCGCACTTCATCGAGAGTTGTTTTGGGATTTATATTGCATAAACTCTGTTTAATATATTTATTTCCCTTTTGTATGTAATTTATTTGATATTATTATTATTATTTTGTTTATATTGTTTTCTAAAGTTTACGCGAACACTACACATTGAAATGAAACAACTTTTACGGATCTACTAGCATTTATTTTACACATTAGTTTTAATTAATGTTTATCCTGACGTTTCGAACCATCAAATGTAAAACGGAACACACCTGGTTAAATTTAAATGAGGGTATACAAGCTACTAACTAATTATGAGACGACCAATACCTCAGTCTCCCTGTGACCACGAACCCTGCAAAGGGTTCAAAACGTCAGGATAAACATTAATTAAAACTAATGTGTAAAATAAACGCGAGTAGATCCGATAAAGTTGTTTCAATTTAGTTTATTTTTACTTGCACCCATTTTTATTTTTGGTTGCCTGGAAGAGATTGCTTGTTAGCAATAAGGCCGCCAATTTTGTACTATATCTTTTCTTCAATTTGTCTGTATCTGTATTACTTGTGTGCAAATAAATTTTATTATTATTATATAATATACAGAAGGTTTTATCCTGACGTTACGAACCATTTGTATGGCCTGTGTTCGCAGGAATACAGTCAACCTTCTCATTGATTAAGGTTTCCGGGTGAAGTGCATATAATGCGTGCGTGTAACATCAGGTGAGATGCCAGTCAAGTGTTAACACGTAAGGGGTACAAACAAACAAAAACACAATAAACCTATTAAGTTGTAGTATTTATACGAATAAGAAAACTTATATTATTTCTCATGTTCATATTAAAACAAACTGCGGCTAGACAATCAACATTAAGCGCCCACGTCTCGTCGTAACGACGTTTTAATTTTCCACAAATTGCTCAAGAAAAATTTGATGTATTCGCGATGCGACTAAATCATAATAAAACTAAATTGCCCGAGTACGGTAATGAAATGGCCTTGAGGCCAGTTTACGAGTTGGACGTTTTATTAGACGGCAGCCTTCGTTTGCTTCATGCTTACACGAAATAAGGAGGCTGCAGAAAGTAAGCTTCATACGCAGGCCCTTCTTTACCATTGGGCACTCTGGGCAAGTGCCCAGGATTCCGCAATCGATGGAGCCCCCTTGTTCTTGCCAGATCACTAACCGATAAACGATATTATCGATAAATATATTTGCCTTGCTCGGTTTTTTTTTTGGTAATTTTCTAAAAATGAAACCAAGCTAGATCGATTTATCGCCCCCGAAACCCCCTGCATACTAAATTTCATGAAACTCGTTGGAGCCGTTTCCGAGATTCAGATTATATATTTACATATAGTATACAAGAATAGTGGATTATTAACCATTAAGTGTTCGTGAGTGCGCATGAGTATTGGCAAATCAAACAAAACAGTGCAACGCCACTTTTCAAATACTCTCAAGATGTCCGCGTGAGGACTTAGTAAAGCCCCACATCTTTACTGAGATACTCGAGGGGTTGGAGGGTGTATCAATGCTCACTTCCCATTTTTAATAACTTTCATCATCATCATACTAGAAGGAAATATTGTTTAAACAAGTATTACTTGTAAGAAATTGTTTCATTGGCTAAATGCTTGTGCTAAGCCATAAAAAAAAATTTAAAAAAGTAAAAAGAAAGCATACCTTCTGGGTCTTTTTATTTTGTGATGCTGTGTATTGTTGATTAAATCCTTATTCATAAACACTATTTAAGCATATTTAGTTAAATATTGTTTTGTCAACGTAACGCAAACGTAATTTTGAATTTGAGAAAAAGAGATAAAACAGTGATTAACTAAATGCTTAAAAAATAGTTTTTATGACTAAGGGGGTAAATTTGTAAGGTTTCCTTCATGGGACGGGAAGGACGCCTTCATGCAATCTCCTTTTGTCGTGGCATGAAATCGATCCGGTACAATACAATGGGTTAGGTTGAAAAGCTCGATGGCGCAGTGGTTTACGCGCCCAGTCTGCGATTGCTAAGATTAAGCAACTTTCGCAAAGGTCGGTCATCAGATGGGTAACCAAAAAAAAGTATCTGTGTTTCGGAAGGCACGTAAAGCCGTTGCTTCCGGCTGCATTAGCAGTCCTTAACAACCACCAATCCGCTGGTTCATAGGAAGGGTTCGTGCCCCAGCAGTGGGGTCATAAAAAAATGAGCTGGTAATGAACACAGTGGTACTGTTAACAACAAAAGTCACTGAACACTTTATTAAAGTGTCAAAATAACATCATTTAGAGGTTGCAAAGCGCCTGTTCGATTAACTACTTGCTTTGACAACGTATTAAAATGTTCAGAGCCTTTTGGTACTGACTATATCACCGAGTAGACGTTGCTACAGATTACATGAGATTACGTAGTACTTACAATAGGGTTACTTTTAAATAAAGTGTAACATTGATTACAGCTCCAGTTCTTTGATGTTGTATTAATTCTATACGTAAAGCTACGGTATGATTCTGGAAACTTCCTTCTACACTAAACAACAACTTTAAGAACACACATTTTAAGCAGATACTAAAAAATAATGGCTCAGTGGCCGAGTGGCTAATTCAATAATGGAGCCCTTTCCCCAGCAGTAGGACATTTAAAGACTATTTAGTTACTTATCTATTTAATAAAAATGAATCGCTAAATGTGTTGCTAATCGCAAAACTCGAGAACGGCTGAACCGATTTGGGTTGATTTCTTTTTTGTTGTGTTTGATGAGTGTCTGAGAAAGGTTCTTATGGAGAGAAAATACGTAAAAAATACGAGGAAAATAGTAAAAACAACAATTTTCTTTTCCCATACAAACCACTCTCTACTGGACCGATTTAAAAAATCTTTCAACCATTGGACATGGACTACATTAGCGCTGAGTAATATAGACTATATAAAAAAATGTCCACCCGTGCGAAGCAGGGACGGGCCGCTAGTACAAAATAAAACTGCTGCCCCATGTTGGTTTGCGGTTCCATCTCCCAGTCTATGAAATAATGAATGAGCACAGCAGAAAACCAAATCTGATGATGATGTTAACAATTAACATTAACAATTAATTGAATTCGCTGCACCCGATGTGTGTTGAACACCAGAGAAGAGCAGACGATACAGCTTATATGTATACCTATCAGATTTCAGTTCTAATTGCGTTAGCCGCGTTGAGTGATGACTTGCAACGCACTACGATGGATTTGGAATCCTGAAGCAGTTAGTTCAGGAGCTACGAGAGAATATACGTTTGGGGAAGAGTTTTACGAAATTTAATCTTCAAAAAATAAATTTACTAAATAGTGGGTACCTAACTCTTATATTGCAATTGTAACATTTTCCCGCCATATTTGTTAACAGAGAGATAAGAATTTTTTTACTGTTTCGGAAGAGAAGCAAGAAGAAGTGGTCTTTACTGATATTTTGGATTAAATAGTTATCAAGAAAAAACAAGTGCTGCATTTCTTCGCTCGATGCTCTTCTATACTTAAAACCACTCACGTAATAAATAGCTTTCCACTTTTAAAATGTTTTTTATTTAGTTTCAAGTTGACAGACAGTGTACCTAATGGTATTTAGTCAATAACAGCTCATTATTCTAAACCTTTATAGATATATTGCAAACGATAATGTATATCTCGCGATGGCAACGGCGGATCCAAGTCTTGACATATTAATCAACCAAATTGATCAGTCCTTTCAAAACGCTCCACCATTCTGTGAAGCGTAGATTAAGAAAATAAACCTCATTAGTGTACCGAAAACCCGAAAGACATATCAGCTCCCAAACTAAACCGTAGGAGGGGAACCACCAAAGCGACCAAATGCTCATTTATCTGAAAGTGATAAATAGGCCTGTATGAATTCCGGGGTCTACCACCCTAGGAGGGAGGAAAGTAATGAATATATTATGAGCAAATCTTTACCTGCCACTGAGCAAACTTAAACTCGTGCATTAACTTACACAAAGGCTTTGCTTCAGAGGAAATTAATTGAAAATTGAATGGAGTCTACATTGTAATATTGTGTCTTTCGCTAGTCTTGAAATATTGAAAGCAAAGTATCAAGTTAGGCTTTTATAAATGGGAAAATAAACTGATTATTCATTGTGTCCACTTTTCGTTCCACTCTATCAATTTTAACTCAAAGGTGATGTTGGATAAATAAGCTCCGGCCGTAATCTCGGGGAGACTGAGACAAATATAGTGTCAGCCATTTTTGGTCAAAAAATATGTGTCGACTTTCGTCTTCTCGATACCGTTTGTAAAACACATCCACGTTTTACAAACGGGGTTAAGAGTTTCATCCAATTCTCTCCATTTGTCTCATTCTTGGTATTAACACAGTGTTAAAGACTTACAGTGGTCCAACGCCTTTGAAGTTGCGCGAAATGACAGTCTAGACATTCGTCATTGTCGCAGGGTTGTCACATTAATTTTTTAGTCTATTTCATATTTTGCTTATTGGTAGGTACGTTTATGTATATCAGGATCCTTAAGTAAAAGAAATAACTTTTACAGATCTACTGCGTTTATTTATATATTTATATTATATATATAACAGAGACTATCTCGAAATAGATGTTGTATTCGAAATCGGCACCCCCGAAAACCAAGGAAATGATACCCATATTGACTTTACATAAAAGTCACGTCCGCCATCTTGGATCTCGAAATAGATGTTATATACGAAATCGACGAAGTTGCATCTACCATTATTTGGTAAAAATGGCGTTTATCCATAAAAAAACATAATTGAAAAAGACATTACGCATATTAAAATGCAAGTGTTATTCATTAAATATTACCTTTAAATACTCATTGCAAACACAAACGTCCGTCATTTTGCGTATAACATCAGAAACACAAGCACATTCTAGAAACAACAAAATAAAATATTAATGTAAATAATATGTTATATGGGGAATCATCAGATTATGTTGATTTTTTGATACTAGTCTGGCTATAACGCTAAACAAAAAGTATTTCATTTTTTGTAGGTAAGTAAAAAAGTGCATTGTTATATACGTATTTTATTAGCAATAAATTATATATCAGTTTTGAAGACAATTTCTTGCATCAGCATATTCAAAATTGGAGCGTGCAGTAAGACTATTATAATAAGTATAGAATCAATAGCCTGAACGAGCGACTACCTACTGCGGTTGAGCACTGCGCACGGCGACGGTTATTAAGCAATTCTGTGTAGCTTAGTGTTGTGCGCGAAATGTCGATAAAGAAACATTTTCATAAATTTTTTGAGGCGGACACGGATAAATAACAAAACTCCTGTGCTTCCAGTAAAGTAAGTAAAGCACAGGTTGTTTTAGTTAAAGTAGGTGTAAAAAAAATAATCATGAAATGATGTTGTCGCATTTTAAAAATTACTTTGTGGCTATTTATTAAAGTTGTGCCATTCTTCTGCGGTCCGCTTTAGACCGCTGGGTTTAAGTTGTGCGAGCACCAGTATCAATATACTATAGATTTGTTTAAAATATACAATTTAAAATAATACTTACCTACCGGTTCCAAACCGGTACAATAAAAGTTAATTTCAACGTTTGTATACTTTCAAAGTTGAAAGCATCGCCGGATTTTGGAGTATATTTTAATTTATCTAAACTAATATTTATTTTCTATAGCTGTTCGCTCCCTTATTATTTATAACTTATATATAGTTTCTAAAGCATGATAGAGCTCACAGTAGGTAACCGTTTATTATATATTATATTTAAGTTACTGTTTACTGCACGGTTTTTTAATTCTTTAATGGCTAGGCATAATAACAGAACCGGGAAAGTTCAACTTAAAACATAGGGTATTCCAAAACAAATGCTTAGGATAAACCAAAGTGGACATTATAAAACAGTATTCGTATTTCATCGATATCGATAAAGCAACACGCACGGCCCTAGACATTTGTCGTTCAGTAACAACTGTGCTCATTAAACGGTAGCGAGTTGCACCGCGACACAGGCATCGCCGACCGCTTGTAGCGAAATGTCACGTTAAAGGGTACGTCCTGCCAAATTGCATAATGCTCGTGAATATAATTTTTGGGATGTTTAAAGTTGAACAGAAATGTGTATGCAACTTTAACTGCACAGTTAGGCACAAATTAATGTTTTGTGTGGTCTGTTTGTATCAAAGTGGCTCTGTAGTGATGGCGTGATGTTTTATGTTTTTCAGTCATCATTTTCAGCTATGAATGTGAATTAAGAAATGTACCACCAATTTTGAATCACCATTTTTTTTGTAATAGTAGCAACTATTTGCATACCTAATAAAAAGGTTGTATTCCACATTCAAAACAATACAGTAAAACAATAAAAAAAATAGTTTTCAGCAATATTAATACATAAGTCTCAACCCTCAAACCGCGTAGTAACCCGCGACGGTTCCTAACAACCCAAAAGAATATGCTAAATGTAACCCTAAATGCGTTTGCGTCGCACAGTCCTCAATACCTGGAGGGGGCACTTCCCGAGCTGAGCGCCCTCGTCTGCTGTAGACACCTCAAAAGGGCTTTATTTATAACGACTCACTCGACAGATTAAAAATTCAAGTGGTAACGAGTGACTGACGACATAAAGTCGTTGGGGGTCTACAGACATTTTCTCTTGGTTATTTCTATATGACATTTTATTTCATCCTCACGGGTAAGCACTTGGCCTTTGTCTTACCCGATATCAAGTGTTGATAAGGCCGACGAAGGTAGGAGCGCACTTCACCCAGAATCCCCAACCTCTGAGGCACCGGCTATCTTATCTCTAGCTACCGGAAATTTCGCAAGCCCAAAACTAAAATTTATTCTTTACTATAGTCTTGTCAGAAGCATATTAGAGTACTGCAGCGTGGTCTGGCGGCCTCACTCATCATCACTCATCATCACACAAATAATAATATTAATCAGTAAACTTTATAGTAAGCACACACATCTACACAACCACACATCACATACCAAAACATACATAAATAGACCTGTATATGCACGCACACCTAAGACATCACTCGCAAACATACACTAAACACACACATAGTTATTTCAATGAAACAGTAATTCACTTACCTAACAACATAGTTTTAGAAATACGTAGCTTAGTCTGTAAATACTATCTGTACCTCAATGCATGCTAAGTTTCACCTTTAAGTAGTTGTACATTAAGTATATGTCACTATATATGTAAAACACAGAATAGTTATAATGTAGCAACTGTTGGTGATCCAATAAATTAAAAAAATAAAAAAATATTTTCAATTCATAAATTTCGAACATTCTAAGTTAAGGTGTGTTAAATAAAAATATTTATTATACCCGTTGACGCCCACTCAAGGCTTAACTTAATGGGATCTGAAATAAGTTTGCTCAATAAATATCATGTCGACTTATCTTATCTCATCGACTTAACTGACATTATCTTTTTCATTATTTCAATTAAAGTTAAAAAAAAAAAAATTATTGTGCCATTACTTTGTCAACGAATACTGAACAAATATCTCAACTATAACTACTTATTAGGTACTATAAGTCATAAAGCTAGATATAGCTAACTTAAGGGTCTAATGATTTTTATTAATCAATGCACTCACCTATTTCTAACGTCGAAATTGCAATTGCCTAATTAAATGCAATCATCATATTATCATTTAGTGCCTACGTCATACTAAAGTTTTGAGATTAGGACACAAAACTGTTAATATAATACAGCCTTTTTACTATATGAGTGCAATAAATTACTTTTTGATTTTATTCTAATCAAAGACACGGTTCCAACATTATTATTACCGTGCACGTCGATTAACGTAAATGAATATTAAATACCTATGATATTTTTTTTATAATAAAAAAACTCTTGAGAGGTTAACTTAAACAACGATAAAGTTCCAATTAAGATGTTTTTAAATAAAATCAAGGTAGTAAGTAATCATATTATAAGTAGATAAGTATTCATTGCCGTTAATTGACGCCTCTGAACGGGCCATTTAGTTAACTAATTGCAAATTGTTTTCTCAATCGAATGTCGTAATGAACGGCGTCGCACCGTAGGTTTTTGATACGTGATGTAACTCGACACTCAATTAAGCAAATGGCTACGTGCCAGTTAGGCCAGTCAGCCAATTAACTAATGAACTCCTGCTACAATTTTTCATCAGATTTTTATAAAAAAATACGCTGGCAGGTATGTATTTGCTACGGAAATAGCTCGCGTGCAAAATGTGTTACGAAAAATTGCGTGAGCATTACGTTATTTGATTTGATTCTTTTGTTTTAATGACATTCTTTATAGAGAATAAAGTTTTTTCACTTACTGGAATACAGCATTATTAATTTATTTATTGCAAAAACATCTCAAAACCCAATGCATTAGTGTACGAAACATACACGAATTAACATAATATAATGTAAATTTTACGAATTTCAAATTTAAATTCAATAATTTATTCGGCGTAGCAGGCTTAGTTTCTAACAATTTTAACAAAAATAAAGTTAGAATTTCAGTGACTTCACGGGCATGGAATTCTGCCAAAAGTACTATATCCTCTCTGCCATTGGATACCATTAATAGTTATATAAATATATGCCTCTTAATTGTCATAAATTAACGTTAGGAGAGAATATAAAGGTCGAAACAGTAAAAGAACACTTCTCCCTGAATTTTCAGCAAACTGTCTTTAATTTTTTAAAATGTTTGATTAATGTTAAAGTAAGATTTATTGTCATTTCCTTACTTCCATCATCATTTCCTCACACAGTTACCAGGTAGCTCGCCAGTTTACCTCTGAACAATTGAAATGCAAAATTAAAATAACAATCGAATTAATTAAACGGATCCTTTGTCATAATATAGGGTTGAATGGTCCCTCTTTAATTAATCGTCTGTGCTCAAATCAACAAGAACTCTGCCGGTTTGTTTAGTATAAATTGTGTTTATGCTTTTGGAGTAACCTGTAAATGTTGGCTATAGGTCTTTGTTAGGTTTAGGTGAATCAACAGCGATGCTTAAATAGTTGTAAGCTATTATCAAACAGTTCAATATAAGTGCTAAGGCAATGTTTGATCAATTTGATTATATTATATTACAACTCCTTACTCTCATTGTTTTTTTTTAATGTTTGGTAATAATGTTTCAAAGGCCCAAGTCATGAACTGACTGTCCTTCAACGCCTTGTCCTTCTGGACCTAGAAAGCTAAAATCTGCAGTGTTCCCTTTTTGTGTCACCGCTGCAGTGGTCCTGTAGACCACTGATCTCAGACCCAGAGGTTTTGGGTTCGATTCCTAGCACACAGGGGGTACAAGTTTGTGTACTGGGTTTGGTTATTTAAATATGTCGCCATAACATCAATGTTTGTAGCATTGTTGTTTTCCGGCAGCTAGAGATGAGACAACCAGTGTCTCAGTAGTTGAGGATTCCGGGTGAAGTGCGCCACCAGTTCGACCTTATCATCACTTAGCATCAGGTGGGATGTAGGCCAGGTGCTTACCCATAAAGAAATAAAATGCCATATAGAAATCATGTCACATCTACAGGCTTTTCCTAAAAAAACCTGTTCATACCCAACGCTTTCTTTTGTCATTCACTCGTCACTCTTTACCGTGAGGAATAAAAAAAGGCAACAAAAACATTTTTCTACTTACAACTGCCTATTTCAATAAAAGTGGCGCACTGATGAAATTCTCCATCACAAAAATGTACATGCATTAAAGTATTTCGAAGCGCCAAATCAAATTAAGGCTTACCGTGGCCAGCCCCCGTTGGAGAGCCCTCAGACACCAAACACGGCCCATAATTTGCACGTGAGAGCCGAGAGCTCTCACAACACTCCACGCTAGAGCAAAGCGCATGAGTTAATGCTTTCATGTAGTTAGAACTTTTTATTACCGAGTATTTTTGTAAAACAAGAATATGTTATTATGGCAGTGTACTTAATATTTGAAATGATCCTTGACCATCAATCACACAGCTATTTTAAACGCACAAAAATTTAACTAGATTAGGCAGTATGAGAAAGTTTCCTTTGCCAGACATCCTTATTTTTAATGCTTCCTTAAGTTTTATGTTCTCAAAAGGAAGTTCCTTCCTACCACTTTTTCAGGCCCAATATGAGGCCTTCAGTTACCAAACATGCCACAATTTGCACGTTTAGAGTACAAGTACCCTCGACGCCCAACACGAATTGCTTGCTACTCCAAAGAGGATCGCTTACCGCTTTGATATATGTTTTTTGAATTTTCTTTTCTACCTTTTTCTATAAATACATATAACTATGTACTTTACTTTATACTTACGAAAACCGATATGAGTATTGTAACGGAGGCGTAGGTAGGAGAAATATAAGTTAAATGTAGATATTTGCAAAGTCAATACATTTTATTTTTAAAATTATTTAATTTAAATCTTACAATTTATTGTTTCTAAGTGTCTAAAACCCTGATGTATTTCTCCAGATCAGACTAATTAATTAAAAAAGATTTTATACAGTAAATATAAATTGTCTACAAATTATATATTGTAATCATAGCTGTTAAATCTGAGTAGGTATTGTAATTTATTTTTTTAAATAAGTACATAAAAGATTTTTATAATAGGTCTTACTTTACTGTGCTTTATCATTTTGCATTAAAACATAACATAACAACAGCGAAAATAAAAGCTAAATTCGCAGAACTAAGTAACGAAAAAGCTAAACGTCAAATCGCGAGCGACAATAAAAGCCACCAACCACGGTGCATATTGCATAGGGAGTCCTCATTAACTTCCCCAGGATGAACAAACACATCGTGCTCGTTTTCATGGGCACCTACGGAACCCTAATTGGTCCCATTGAGACTCGCAACGTGACCGTTCGGGGGGACACGTAGAATTTTTATCGACTGATTATGTATTTGCGGTGGGTAAGGCGAAATTCTGGCCGTATCTTTCGAGCATTCCCTACATGCAATGCAATCCATGATATGGAGTAGGTACGGTTTTTTTTTATTTAATTTGCTTTTTTTATGCATACCTACTAACTAAGCATTTGGCCACCAACTTGCCTGTTGGTAAGCAGGATGTGGCCTAGACAATGTAACTCTTAATACAATGGAATAAGAGACAAAACTAGTCAAAAGTGTTTAGCAGGAAATTACTATTCAATCATGCCTTAAAGAGACCTAGGTTGTAGTGTATGCACTACGTCTGTGAGTGGTTGGGCCAACTGGTCTCAAAACCCGAGATCCTGGTTTTCCTAACGCGTAGTACCTACAATTTTTTACTCGGTTTTGTTGTTGTCTGTGGCAGTACTAGTTCCATCTCCCCTTGCCTACTACCATCTTCTTGTTTAAGTCTGCCGCCACAACAACAATGTTGTGTTCCATTCCATTGACAAGATTTTCCCAGTTCTTCAGTAGTTGAGGTTTCCGGCTGAAATGCTCGTTACTTTTTACCCTTATCTTGCATCCCCTGTAAGCTTTTTCATTACTTGAAAAATCTTACGGGGAAGGCAGAACGCTTAAAGAAAACTTTAAAGTTTACATACAATGCAAAGTCGAACTAGGTTAAACGGGTTCCATAAATATTTCAACAGTGCTTCATCACGCCCGCTATGCCATTGCATTCTCAACGCGTACAATACTTTGTCTGCTTTGCGTGTGTTTCGAACAAATATTCTAGCTTTGACAACCCCTTATTTAAGTTAAGAATGCTCTCTAAGAAGACAACTTCTGTATTGATAAAGCACAAGATTATTATGAAGTTTGATAGGAACTCCTTTGTTCAAGAACAAAATATTTGTATTGTTCAAAAGCTGGTTCAAAAGGGAACTGCTTTTTTAGTTATGTATAGTAATTGTGTATATGAATTCGTTTTATTTGGACATTTTTACGCCGTTTTCTTATTAAAATATCTACATATATGTCCTTTAAACACTAACTTTTTCAATTCCTGCCGAATAGCACTTTTTTGCTACAATTGGGTAGTTGACAACAACAACAATTAATTCCAGAACAATAAACGTATAAATGAAATCACGTGACAGTTCTTTATAAAATTGACCAATTTTTTATTTGACCTAAGCATGAATTTCTGTAACCTAAAAAGTTATTAATAAACACCCAATTTATTGACGGAAAGAAATAGTGACGTCATAGTTTGCTAATCCCATGCAATTTCTATTAAAAATAATCGTTTTGGGAGTTGTTAAAAAGTTTCTATATTGACTAACCAGTTAACTACCCAATTCTATTTATGTTGAATGCCGAATGTTGCAGACTGCATTTTGAGCCGCCCTTTTTATGATATTTTGTATAGTTTTACGTATTATTCTTTTTAGTTTGTCACAATTGAATTTGATGTTTTTTTATCATTATTGTTTTGCTTGTCATTGGCGGTGGTAGAATTAATGTTGTGAGTGATGATAATAAACCCATTTTCCGTTTTATAAGTTCATTTTTCATTATTATAGGATTTATCTTTTCCATTGTGTATTTTCTCCGTTTCACCGAACATTCAAAAGTATATACTCGCGTAGCCAAAATAAAACTTTTTTCATTCTATCAACCCTTAAATCGTGTAGTCGTGTTTACTGTTATAGCTGGTATGCGATACTCCATTAGGCAACTTAACAACGAAATAGTAGTGTTGCACAGCCGTTTTTTGTGCTGTAAGGTTTTAACCTCGGTACTGGAATTTACGAAGTAGATTATATACCTACAGCGTGAATTGGCAACGAGTTTCCAACTATGTAGGTAAATAAGTCAACCGAGCTGGCAAGCGTCAATTCTTTCTGGTGGAAACTAGTCGCTGCAGGTTGTCGACCCTGATACATAAAAAAAATCACGTTGTAGACTATACGCTCTTTGTACTCGTATATTTAGGGCGCCTAACGCGTGTTTTATTCGTAAAGCGAGATATTATTTAACAAAACTTGAACTCTTTTGGTTTTCCATCAGGCAAGTTGTAGGTACTCGTGGAACCAAAGCACGCGCTTCAATCCACCACCTCCACGACCCGGTCAACCAGAGCCGCCTTCACCATAATCAGACCACATCAGTCCTGCTGGACATAGGCCTCTCCCAATGCATGCCACTGAGCCCGATCTTCGGCTACTCTCATCCAACCACTGCCAGCCACTTTGCGTATATCGTGTCTCGCGTGATGCTTGCGTGGTATGATTACCTCTAGAAACCCTGGAACCTAAGTTTCTTCTGTGTCGCTGTAAAGACGCCCCGTAGTAAACACTTTAAAAAAAAGGAACAAAACAGAATAAAAATAACAATGTGAGACTAGGTTTTTAAGGCAGTATTCGATAGACACGATCTAACTTGGCCAGTAAAAATAAACAGAATAAAGTAACATAAGAGAGTTACACTCCAACTATTCCAAATGTCTCTTTTAGTTTCATTCATCTGATGAAAATCTTAGTTGTGTTGAGATGCAGCAGTTTTCATGGCTGAAGAGAACAGCCAATTTCCTTTAACAAGCTCCAAGTTATCTCGAGTTACATCTAGGGCTGACAACTGTGGCGCAGTACGTATTTATTTGTTTTAATTGACTTGCGGCTTTCTTTGTGTGGTTTTATCTATGTCGCTTAGTCAATATTTCCTTTTAAACGTCGATGTGTAGATAAGTCGTTGATTCCAGTTGTTGTTATTAGTCAGCTGTAGTTTCAGTAGGGACAGCGTGGTTGATGATAGCCCTAAATCCCAAGTAAATATGTAATTGTTGAAAGACCTGCTGATGGACCCAGCTATGGGACGTTAGTTCATAAACTTCCGCTCTGCTTAAAATTATAGCAAAGCCTAAAATGTGAAAAAAGGGGTTATTCTACATTTGCTTCAAGTAAATTCGTCACAGAAAAAAGTATATGTAAATTTGCCACACTTCTATTTTTATTTAGTTAATTTATCGTATTTTAAATTGGACCTGTGACGACCTTACACATATTTTTAATGCATGTGACAAATTTACTTACATACATTGGTATGTAGTGTACAGTAATTTGACGAACTTACTTTGTGGCAAATGTTCAATAAACCGCAAAACTAACCCATTTAAGTGAGTAGGTAGGTACTATGATGAGCTTAAGCATATTTTTATCTAAGAGTGATGGTTTAAGAACTTTATTTTCTCATAAGAATTACAATATTCACTTACTGAGAAAACATAAACATTTTAACTTTAACATAAGAAAGCAAGACATAATGAGCGTACACATTAACACAGAAAATTAAATAAAAATTATGTCGGGTAAATTACAAAAATGTTAACGCCCGACGACGAATGTATTGTATGCACCGACAACCACGGTCTTATCTAAGAGTGTTTGCAAATATACAAAAGCCAAAACTTTATTCAGACAGCGGATTTAAACATAGTTTTGAAAGTTTAACAGAGATGCTTTGAATGGCACACAATGTTTTGTATAAAGAAGGCCTTTGGCAAAGTTAGTATTTTTTTTATATAACTAATGGATAAGCATTTGGCCTTCATCTCACCTGATGATAAGTGATGATAACGCTGAAAGTGGAAGCGCACTTCACCCGGAATCCTCAACTTCTGAGGCACTGGCTATCTTATCTCTGCCGAAACACAGCAATGCTAGTGTTGTTGTTGAAGATGTTGGTAGCTTGCCATAGGGACAAGCAAGCCCTCTACCACCAAAGATGTACCCCCCACTGGGAGTCAAACCTGGGCCTCTGGGCCTAAGACCAGTGGCCTTAATCACTAGAAAACGCGAGGTTCACCGCCTCTGTAACTTCATTCACTTGATCAAATATTACTTACTGGCGAATAAGTGATATTTATTAACCCGTGCTCACACGTCTCGATAGACAGTATCTCGCGATCTTCTGCTTGAATTCCGTGATAAATCACACTAATATTATAAATGCGAAAGTTTGTGTGTATGTGTGTATATTTGTTGCTTCTTCACGCTGCAACGGATGGATGGATTTGGATGAAATTCGGCATTCGGATAGTTTATAACCTGGTTTAATACATAGGAGTTTTGTCCCGATATTTCATAGAAACTATCAAAGCGGTACGAAGTCCGCCGGGTCAACTAGTAACTTATAATAAGCCATTTTATATAATGAAATAAGCAATAAACAACTTTTTCAAATATTTTTTTTTTGGGAAGCATTACTATATTTAGGTGTCAATATTGTGAATTAGTATTATGTGACTTTTGTGATAAAATATTTTCTATAATATGTATCTCGGGACTGGTGACCAAATACTAATCTTCACACTGACAACTATACCAATAGTTTTTCTAAATTTATTCGATGGATTAGAAAGTTATTCAATATATCGTTGAACCTCCGGGAAGGAAGGATAAGGCTATTAGAATGTGTTTTAAGAATCACCTCGGTGGGCCAGTGGCAAAGCGCTCGGTCTGATAGCGGTCGGGTATCAGGCTATAGCTACCTACGGTGTCATACAAATGGCATACTCCTGCGCACGACCGCGCGCGCCGCGCTTCCAACAAGACTGGCGCGAGCAACGGCGTGCCGCGGTATTTACGTGCATCGCATTCGGCTGAGAGCGAAAACGACGTGGTGACAGCCTGCGCACGCTGTTACCACTGGCGAGGAACTACGCATCGCGAAATATTTATGCGTCTGCTATCCAGCTCTCGCATGTCGGTCTCCTTTCTTTTGCTATCAGCTGACCCGCAATAGTGTTAACAATGTTCCATAGATTTTGTATATAAGTGGCTAATATTTACGACTGTGGTACTCGTCTTTTAATCATCCGACCGCAACCGCAACATTGGTGACCCCGAGAAGAAAAATGAACACTAAAGAAAAAGGCAGCACTCTCACCGCGGGCGACGAAGAAATGGCGCAAATCTCGCTGAAGGCTCGCGTACCACCGTTTTGGCGCCAAAAACCAAGATTATGGTTTGCACAATTGGAATCAATCATCGCTAACCAAAAGATGGGAGACGAAGCAAAATACCATTTCGTCGTCGCTCAGTTGGAACTCGCCGACATCGAACAGGTTGGAGATATTATACTTTCCCCGCCGGAAACCAACAAGTACGGAGCTCTGAAGACGCGTCTGCTGTCCGTGTATGAAGAATCTGAATCAAGACAACTTCAAAAGTTGCTTGGAGAAATGGAGCTAGGCAGCCAGAAGCCCTCCCAGCTGCTGCGAAAAATGCGCGACCTAGCGTTAGATAAAACTCCGGACAATACACTGAAATTCATGTGGACTGGACACCTACCTGCTTCCGTACGCGCTGTACTCGCCATCAGCACAGAAACGAAGCTCGACGTACTCGCGAACATGGCAGACAAGATGACAGAACAACCACAAGAAGTCAACTCAATTTGTTCCTGTTCCACGTCAAAGCCTACGACAAACGACGATTTAATCAACAAAATCGACGCTTTATCAAGAGAGATCACATCATTGAAGATGAATCAGGCACGACAGGACAGGCCATATAAAAGAAACCGTTTCAACCGAAATCGTTCCCGATCAAGATCATCAAGTCAGATACGAAAGAACCCAATTTGTTATTTTCATCGAAAATTTGGCAAAGACGCCTACCGCTGCCGGGAGCCGTGCGATTTCAAGAAAAATCAAAATAATGAAGATTCGTTAAACTAACTTCGACTCAAGCAACGACGGGGGCTGGAGTCGCTGAAATATCAAACCACCGTCTTTTTGTTCAAGATAAAATATCAGCACTAAACTTTCTCATCGACACCGGCGCAAATGTTTCTGTACTACCTGCAAGCCCGAAAGAAAAAATCAAGATTACACCGAATAATTACTTATACGCAGCAAACGGTTCCTCAATAGCTGTTCATGGTGAGAAGACATTGATACTCAATCTTGGACTACGCCGGCCCTACAAATGGAGATTCGTGGTTGCGAATGTATCAAGACCAATACTAGGCGCCGATTTCCTACAATACTACAACATCGTAGTTGACCTGCACGGAAGAAGATTGGTAGATAAACAAACTAATTTATTTACCAGCGGCTATATGATACCTACAACACAAAGCAGCGTGAAAACATTAGATGACAGCCAGCCGTATCACGACCTGCTAAAGAAGTACCCCGAGATTACCAGGCCGAGATTAAATAGCACCTGCAATAGCAAAGTCGAACATCATATAGAAACAAACGGCCCGCCAGTATTCTGCAGAGCAAGACCACTACCGCCACACAAATACAACTTGGCTAAAGAAGAGTTCCGCCAGATGATGGACCAAGGAATTTGTCGGCCCTCCAGCAGCGCGTGGGCAAGCCCGCTCCACCTAGTAATAAAAAAAAACGGCCAATATCGCCCCTGTGGAGACTACCGGAAGCTCAATGCAATCACCGTTCCTGATCGGTACCCAATACCGAGACTTCACGATTTTACCCTTAACCTAAGGGGTAAGAAGATATTTTCGAAAATAGATCTCCAAAAATCGTACTTTCAAATTAAGACCCGAGAAGAAGATATTAAGAAGACTGTCATCATAACACCATTTGGCCTATTCGAATTCACTAGAATGTGTTTTGGTTTGCGCAACAGCGGCCAAACATTTCAACGGCATATCGATGACGTCATGCGGGGACTACCTATATTTTCATTTGTGGATGATTTGCTTTGCGCGTCGGAAGACGAAACCTCTCACAAAAAACTATTAGAAGAAGTTTTCAAGCGACTAAATAAAAATGGACTTCAGATTAATGCCGCCAAGTGCATTTTCGGCAAAGAAAACATAGAATTTTTGGGATACCACGTTTCCGCAGAAGGAATAAAACCGATGGAAGACAAAATAAAGGCCATCACCAACTACCCACTTCCAAAAACAGTGCAAGAACTCAGGCGATATTTAGGAATGATTAACTTTTATCGTGAAAACATTCCTAACGCAGCGCAACATCAACATACACTCAACGAATACTTACATAACTCAAGAAAAAACGATAAGACTCCGATCGTTTGGAGCGAAAAATCAATAGAAGCGTTCGAACAATGCAAGCGAGACATTACTAACACTGTCCTGCTCAGTCACCCATCAGCTGATGCGCCCTTCGCACTAATGACCGATGCCTCCGACATATGCGCAGGCGCGGTCTTACAACAAAGGATCGACGGTATATGGAAGCCGCTCGGATTTTTTTCGAAGAAATTTAGCGACGCGCAACAAAAATACAGCACTTACGATCGCGAGCTACTGTCAATATATATGGCAGTACGTCATTTTCGAAGAATGTTTGAAGGAGGCGATCTCATAATTTTTACGGATCACAAACCGCTTACTTACGCACTGAGAGCAAACAGTAAAAATGAAACACCTCGTCGAACACGATATTTGGAATATATCGGACAATTCACGTCCGATATTCGTCACATTGCTGGGAAACAGAATGAAGTCGCCGATGCCCTATCCCGCCTGGAAGAAATCACGTGTCCCTCGCCGATTGATTACTTTTCATTATCAAGACGCCAAAATGAAGACGAAGAACTACAAATATTAATGAATAACAAGAAACACGATTTTAAAAAAATAATCCTACCCGGCACTGCAACACCTATCATCTGTGAGACGTCGACAGGCACAGCTCGTCCCTACCTACCGCCAGAACTTCGAAAAGCAGCCTACCAAGCACTTCACGATCTGAGCCACCCCGGGATACGAGCCACAAGAAAAATGATAACCAAGCGTTATTTTTGGCCGTCCATGAATAAGGACATACCGACTTGGACTCGAACCTGTATACCCTGCCAGCGATCAAAGACACAGCGACATACATATGCGCCGATAGCAAAGTTCGAAAAAGTTGATAGACTACACCACGTTCACATAGACATTATCGGACCCCTACCTACATCCGATAATAATAATAGATATTGTCTTACAATGATCGACAGAGCGACTAAGTGGCCCGAAGCATACCCGCTGGAAGAAATAACCGCAGAAAAAGTCGCTGACGCTTTCTATCAAGCCTGGATATCAAGATTCGGCTGCCCTGCTATCGTTACTACAGATCAAGGCAGACAATTTGAGTCCGAAATATTCAAAGTACTAATGCACCGACTAGGGATTCAACGCACTCGTACAACTGCATACCACCCGCAAGCAAACGGAATTATCGAACGCTGGCACAGAACGCTGAAAGCGGCGCTCACAGCACGCCTGCAAGATAACAACAAATGGACGCGCGAGCTACCTACGGTACTATTGGGGCTACGCGCAGCTATAAAAGAAGACATAGGCTACAGCGCGGCCGAGTTACTATATAATCAAGCCCTGCGACTACCCGGCGAACTTCACGGCGAACGCACGAGTACCTTCACATCATCACAGTTCCATAACGACCTAACAGACGCAATGTACAGATCCCAAGAACAAAGAAAATCGTCTAAGCCTACGTATATTCAAAAGGACATAAATACATGCACACATGTATTTATAAGAAACGACGCTGTGCATAAGCCGCTCACTCCGAATTACACGGGCCCGTTCCAAGTGATAAAGCGGAACGGCAAAGTCTTCACACTGAAATTGCCACTGAGACAAGCGAATGTGAACATCGAACGACTCAAGCCTGCATTTATCAACACTGAAACACACAACACTTCAGACGACGCCGACGACGCTGGGGACTCCAAACTTTCTTTCGTGACCAGAAGCGGCAGAATATCCAAGGCACCTGTACGCTTCGCTGGGGGCGGAGTGATATAGCTACCTACGGTGTCATACAAATGGCATACTCCTGCGCACGACCGCGCGCGCCGCGCTTCCAACAAGACTGGCGCGAGCAACGGCGTGCCGCGGTATTTACGTGCATCGCATTCGGCTGAGAGCGAAAACGACGTGGTGACAGCCTGCGCACGCTGTTACCACTGGCGAGGAACTACGCATCGCGAAATATTTATGCGTCTGCTATCCAGCTCTCGCATGTCGGTCTCCTTTCTTTTGCTATCAGCTGACCCGCAATAGTGTTAACAATGTTCCATAGATTTTGTATATAAGTGGCTAATATTTTTAATAAACATTCATTACGACTGTGGTACTCGTCTTTTAATCATCCGACCGCAACCGCAACAAGGCCTAGCGTTCCATTCCCAGGTCGGGCATTCAGATTTTTAACGAATAGGCCGGGTTTGTGATCCCGCATTTGGCAAGCGTGGTGATTAAGCCATTACCCATCAATTGTAGTGATGACTTGATTTCAATGATGGTGGCCTTTGCCCAGCTGTGGGAAAGTTATAGGCTATTTACATAATTACTTAGCTACTAAGACGTATTTACTCATAAAACGTCTGCCTATCCATACTCCTCGCACTGAAATCTGAAGACTCCAATTAAGTATTTATTTTTACGCTTCCTGGATCTTGTAAGGTGTCTGTTTTTATGGCGGGCTGCGGGTGACTTGTAATAAAGTCTGCCCACGATCTAGGCGGAGCGGAGGCGGAGCGGAGGCGGTGGTTTCATTAATCAACAACATTCTATATTTAGAGGTAGGGAATAGTTTATTTCCCAAATCCACTTCGGACGAGTACAAATAGTTATACAAATAGTTACAAATGGTGAATCAATTTCGTATGACTCCATAGTGCTACCCCTCATTCTAAAATACATTAATATTAAGTAAACGGAGTAATACCTATAATACCTATAATACATATGGTATTGTGGCGACACAATATTGTATTGTTTCCTAGAATGTTGATATAGCAATAGCGAGCGAACGGGAGCTCGCCCCTGCAGTCGCCAGTCGCACACCGTACACCTTAACGTCAGGTTGTCGCTATTAATTGTAATCCCGTTCGCTCGCTATTGCTATATCAGCATTATAGGAAACAATACAATATTGTGTCGCCACAGAATACTGTGGCGACACAACAATATTATATATACAAAATTAATTTATTAATTAATTAATGAATTATTATAACAATATTATACAATATTAGGTATAATAATACCTATAACCTATTGTGTATTAGGTAATTGTTAATGTATTAGGTGTTAGGTAAAATAGTTGCAACTCTATATACTCTATAGCTGATAGTAATCCGACGATAGCTAGTTAAATCATTCAAAATTACAAAGAATAGAACATAATAATTTATAATTCATACTAGATTTTAAAATTTTAATGCTTGATTGTTTTTACTGCTAATTTTGTTTTAAGGCACTATGATTATAAGATATTATTATTCTCTTTATTAAATATATTTCTTAAGAATTTTTTTTACAATATTTTGTATTAAATCATATTTACGATATAAAATATTATAAAAAAAAACTTAACCTAGGTTGCCACCGGCAGCGGGAATAGACCCAAACTATCGGTGGTTAGGGCTGCAGAGTGAGGAACCTCCTGACAATACGTGCCGTGTCTAGGAGTACTGCCTTTTTCATCTGACCCTTGACCCAACCTTTCAGCGAAAGCCTCTCTAAGTGTTGATCGAGGCTCTTGGCTAAAAGACCGTTTGCCGAAACTGTTATTGGTACAATAATAGTTGAATCCACATCCCACATGACGGTAACCTCGTGAGCCAAGTCAAGTTACTTACTGAGCTGGTCCTTCTCGGCTTTCACGAGGTTCTCATCATGAGGTATGGTGATATCAACCAGTATTGCCCGGCGCTGGGGTCGGTCGACGGCTACTATATCAGGCTTATTGGCGACAATAGTCCTGTTCGTAATGATAGAGCGACCTCAGTACATCGTTGCATGATCATTTTCGAGTACTGGCGCAGGTGCGTATTTCAAGTACGGCACCTCCGATTCAACAAGGCCATATCTAAGAGCAAGTTGCTAGTGAAATATTCTGGCTACTTGGTTGTGTCTGTGCAAATACTCTCCGTTAGCAAGATGAGAACAACCAGAAATAATATGTCGGGTTGATTCTCCTGGACGGCGGCATGCCCAACAAATGTCGACCGTACCGTCCCACTGCTGGGAAAAGGCCTCCCTCCATTTCTTCCACCCATTGCGGTCCTTAGCTAATTGATTCCAATTTTGGTTAAATACATCCAGTTCATCCCGCTATCTCCTCAGTCTACCGCGACCGGTGCGGCGCCGGCGCCTCCGTGCTGTGTTTGGCTTCCAATATGTTCCTAACTTGGCCCATGACACTTCTGGCGTGCGGCGTACGTGACTAGCCCAATTCTATTTCAGCTGATAATTTATGATGTATTTTGCAAATAAAATAATAAACAAAAATGATGTAGGAATAAATGAAACTGTTCTGTTTATAATATAAAATAAAATATAATAAGATTATTCAGAGTCCTTCATTTCAAATACATTAAAAACGGTGATGATGATAAAGAACAAAACGTTTATATCGATTTCCATAAAATAATTTAAAATTAAATTATACTTATTGATATCTTGATGTTTTTTCCCTTTTATTATTTTTAACTTTACCAACCGTGGAGCTCTTAACTTGTATATTTTATTATTAGTTGAAAGAAACTTTGAAAAAGAAAATGGGAAATGTTTTTGTATGATAAAACTCGTAGAATTTCCTAATAGGATCAAATCACAGGTAAAGTAAAACTTAGAACTCAATTAACCTATTTCTTACTTTAGTATCACTTATGCCCATTTTCACCATTGACCCCTAAGTATTAGGTGACCCCTAAGCTATTTTAGGTGACGGTTTTACTCCAACAACTGTCACCTAACATGGCTTAGGGGTCACAATTATTACATTTATCATGTATTTTAATTAGAGCTGTAAAACTATAAATCTTTAATCAACTACGTATGACACAATAGTATATCCCCTCATTCAAAAATACATTAATAATAAGGAAAAGGAGCAGTAACAACTCTATATAAATCTATAAAAATCCGAAGACAGCTGAAACACGAAGTTTGACGAGAGTCATTAAGAAAATGTATGCACTGAACACTATATTATGTGGTTTTAGGATTACAAATACTTTTCCTAACAACCTGTTCACTAAATGTACATTTTATGCACCGTACGTGCTGGGCGGGCATAGAGCAGGGATCTGTAGAACCTTTTACATTTCCTTTCCGATATCAATATAATGGATTTAAACCCGCTGCAACATAGAAATCTGACAATATGGATATCGATACAACGAGGTTCGAAAATTTGGTCACTTCTATATCCTGTCGGGGGTAATTTTTAGAATTAGATCTTAAAATTTATTTTACTAACAGAGTTACACTATTCTTGTTTAGCATTTGAATGTACTCCGGAAATTAAAGCTTATTGTAACCAGAAAGCAATCCTACGCTCGAAAATGTTGTCTATGCTACTAAATACTATGCGTTAGACGATTTCAGGTATATTAAAACCTAATTGTATAACCCCGAAGTCCCAAGCCTTTACCACTATCGTGTAGGTAACTTATATTATATTCACAGTACCTGGATGACTGATGATATCTTTTATTTATAGGTATTTAGTGTTTAATTTGCAATTTTTTTTTCTCTGTTTTTTTTTTAAGTTCAGTAGAGTTGTTTCTTTTTGTTGTGTATATACTTATTTCTATTAAGCTAAATCGGATTAATCTGATACGAATCACATACTTATGAAATATGAATAATATTTTTCGATCTTACCGACATAATAATAAAAAAAATAATAATAAAAAATAAAACAATACATAATAATAAAATAATCATCTGGACTCGAAACCAGAAGACCCGGGGTCTTCTGGTTTCGGGACCGCCCGATTTCCCACCTGATCTATTATAGCCTTGAAGGTGGTGGCGAAATTTACCTTCGTATTCTAATGTAGAAGCTTTTAATTGCCTAAAAACACGGATAAAACGACGTTTTCTAAAAATGAAACAGCTAGATCGATTTATCGCCCCCGAAACCCCCTGTATACAAAATTTCATGAAAATCGTTGGAGCCGTTTCCGAGATTCAGATTATATACATACAAGAATTGCTAGTTTAAAGGTTATGTTTACCTTATTTTAACTTATCCTATATGAATTTACCACACACAATATTTGTATAATATAATATTTTTAATAGTTGAATATAAACAAATAAATCAATAAATAAATAAATATATATTTGAAATGAAACAACTTTTACGGATCTACTACGGGTCCCTGTGACCACGGACCCTGCAAAGGATTCGAAACGTCAGGATAAACATTAATTAAAGCTAATGTGTAAAATAAACGCGAGTAGATCCGTAAAAGTTGTTTCATTTCAATGTGTAGTGTTCGCGTAAACTTTAGAAAACAAAATATATATATACTGTAATTTGTACACAAGTGTGCACATCAGATTACTCGTACAAACTGAATGTGCACAATCAATGTCAAACTTTATGTCAATAGTATATTGTTAAACAATTATTAAAGAGATTTGACAGTTTAGGATAGTCCGATGCGAATGGCATATATAAACAGAAGTACCCCGATATGTATTTTTATTATTTAATTTTATGCATTCACAACGACTTATGTAGTTACAAGATAAAATTTTACTTGAATAAATCATCTCGGGTTATCGAAAGGTTGGACTCCCACTTGAGCTTCCTGAGGCTGTTTTATTTTTTTATAGTAAAATTTTAACCGATAAGAATTAATAAGCTGATTCTTCGTACCTCCATGTTACATTCGGCTACTCAAAGCAGAACATTACGGATGCACCCTCCCTACCTAAGCAGGCTTTTATGAAATTAGCTGGCATTTGTAAGGAAAACGTAGTTCCTGAATTTTACACCAGGGGTCGCAATCAGCTAAGTGCATTTACAGTGGCGCGAACTTCCAAGTTTTCGTACAACGCCAACCAAAGTATATAGTTTTATATCGATTGTCTGTTGTATTGAGTTATTGTTATTTCGTGTAGCTTGAAGTTGGTCCTAACAGCTGCACTGCCACTAAGTAGGTAGTAGGGCAAACTGGGGAAACTTTTGATTTATGAGTGTGAAATTTATCAAACGCATCCATTTAAACCCCAGAGATTTTAGTACTCTGTGCCTTTTAAATATTGCATTCCATTGTAAACACAAAAATTAGGGGGGTATAAGTCAAACTAATTATTGTAAGTATAATAGGCAAACCTTATTTATGCCTGACGTTTCGACCGAGTTGCACCGGCCGTTGTCAAGAGCTGACTCCGGCTGGGTCAGCCAATCTAGTACCTCTAGTTAATCTTCGGCCTTCGATTGGTCACACAAGTCACAGCAGCTGGATATTGTACCAAGTTTCTTTTCATAGGCGGCCATGGAAAAATTCTTCACACAATATGGTAAAGCCACCAAAGAGCACGCACTACCAAAGAGTACCGCAGTGCTAATAATTGAATATAATTAAATCTGTTAGCAACTACTTGCCGGTGACATAACGTGTGCATGGAGTCAATATGGTACGAAGTATTTATTAATCCCATGAATATGTGCGTTTGCCAATAGGTAAAATAGAATTTCGTATGGGAATACGTACTCTTTGGTAGTGCGTACTCTTTGGTGGCTTTACCCTAACGGTGCCCGCCCACGACCGACTTTTTGTAAGACCGTAGCTGATAAAACTCAGCGAAAAAATGAGTCCGATTATAGCCTTCCATACATTTAATTTTAACCGATAAAAAATTCAGTCACCGTTTATCGAAGGTGTGCGAGGGCTCTAAAAATGTTACAAAAGACAATTAATTCTCGGCATTCTTTTGTTTTCTTTTACAGATCTACTCGCGTTTATCGTATGTAATGGTAATTTATTCTGACGTATCGACAGCTGTAGACAAAACTTTTGACGCTTACGTTACGAGTTACGTCAAATGATAAATCAGAAGACTTGGCAGGTTGCTGCGGCAAGCACACACGGTCCGCACCGTTATCGTTCACAGAAGACCGGGTTTATTGGGTGATGAAGTAAATCGCGTTATGCACGCCTAATTATTCGCTTCTTTATGTGGGGGTAGCCGACCCCCGCCCGTTGAATTTATGTTGTGGAATAACTTCGATGCTGTTAGGGACACCAAAATATTATTTGTATAATTAATACTAGCACTCTGCACGCGACTTCGTCCACGTTTAAAAAAAAGTAACACTTTTTTTTTATTTAAAAATAAAATATAGTCTATGCAACCCGCAAGGACTGTATCAGTCTACCAGTAAATATTTTTTTGTATTGGACAAGTATTTCCAGAGATTAGTCCACAAGCAATCATACAAAGTCACAAACTTTACCTCTTTAATAATATTTTAATATGAAGATAAGAAGATAAGATTAAAGATATAGGAAAGACGTGTTTCAAAGGCATGTTAAGCCGTTTTAGTGACAATGTTCATGCATAACTTTGGCCAACACGCGGACCGTGGTAGATTATGGTCTGATCTTCTTATGTGCAATTGTTCAGTGGGAAGACCTGAGCCTGATGATGATGGTGATGGTGATGATGATGATGATGATATACATCAAATACCACCAACCACATCGAGTACTACATCAAAGAGCACTGACTACCAAATACTGACGTATACGATTGTTTTCCTTCTTCTCGTGACACGACACCATCCAAATCTTCGCGACCAGAAAGTCGCCACGTCAGCAGATCTCTTGTAAGCCTCGAAAAGAGACAGGATAGGATTAGCAGATACCTATTACGTACAGCCTCTAGTTAATACCAAAGACACTTAAAGTCACAGGCAACTTTGCAACTTACAGGCAAGTGCTGCTTGGCTGCTGCTTCTGGCTGGTTAGATAAATAGAGAAACTCTTTAGTCACTGTCAAATGGTTTTTTAATAAAAATTGTATGGGCATGGCAAACTTTGACGTCACTATAGTGCATGAAATTTATACCTACAGCTTTTAGGTTACATAAAATTCAAACTTAGGTAAAATAAAAAATAGGTTTGTTAATGAACTGTTACGTGATGTCAATTATACGTTTAAGGTTCTTGACATAATTATTGTTGTTGTCAACTTCCCTGTTAGCTTATGCATATTCTATGGTATTGCGTGCTCTATCGTCGCATAACCTTTCCTCTTGCACTGAGATTGTGACACCCCTACAATCAAGCTTAGTACCTAAGTTCATAGTTAGATTAATTTTGCGAGTAGATTGGGCAAATCGTTAAGGCATTGGAAAGTATGACCCCGTTGTGACAATCTCTCACGCGCCATTTATTTCATTGGGTGGAGATAATACATTGTTTCCATTGATATCTAAGAGCTGCAGCCTATGACTAGATATGAAGTATGCTGAGTAGAATAGGAATTCCGTCTGCATTGTGTAATTTTTCTGTTCCTTTGGTTACTGCTGTTTTGATCAATTTTATCAGGTAATAATGACCTACAATTACTTAGGTAACAAAGTTGAAACTTTAAAAACTAACATACACCCAGTTAATTCGTAATAACTAATGTTGTTCCCACTATTATGTGACGTAGTTGCATCTGACCCAAGCGAACTTAATCTACGCTTTATAAAATAAAATATGTAATAGCTAGGGTTAAGCCGGTCATCGGGTGGGTGACCAAAAATTAATAATCTCGAGCTCCGTCGTGCTTCGAAAGGCACGTAAAGCCGTTGGTCCCGGCTGCATTAAAAGTCTTTAGTAACCACCAATCTGCACTGGGCCGGGCGGCGTGGTGGTTTAAGCCCGGTCTACCTATCTATCCACAGGGAAGGCATGCCACAGCAGTGGACATAAAATGAGCTGGTAATGAGGCTGATGATAAATCATATACTAATCATCGTACATTTTTTTGTAAATTAGTAGTATAGCAGTCATCCTAGACAACCATGTACAATCAATAGTGCTGTGAAAAAAGCTACATTCCACAAGTGGACTTTTTAGTCAAAAAGGTGTGGACTTTAAAAAATATGAAACATTGCTCTATTTGTATGGGGCTTAGCGGCTATTTGTTTTTCGCATTTGAATAAGACAGTATTTGTGGACAGAGGTGTATTCAGGGTGTACTGAAATAATATGAAACTGTTACAACGGCGAGGAGCAGTTATTCTTTGTTAAGGTTACGTTTCGCTACTATTGTATCATTTTAATTATATTTATCAGTTTATTCAGTTATTTGATCTATATATTTGGTATAAACTTATTGTTTTTTACCTCAAAGATTATTAAAAAGCGCTAACATTTTTAAAAAATTTGGTTACTTTGCTTTATTTTATTCTATCTACCTAACGCCGTTGGTACACAAACGTCTTCATTCCTTTTTAAAGATTGTTGATTGACCAATTACAACTTACATAAAGTTTACTATTATAAGAGCAGAGGTATCAAATCATATGATAACTTAAATAATTATAAAAAATGTTTATTACTTTATCATCGTTATCAACAGCCTATGTATAATTATACATGTATACATATATACATATGTAGTGATATTTTATTTATCCTATCTGTTCGATTTCTGCTGTTGAATTGAGGGTAGATTGGTAAATCACCACTGAACTCGACTCGACGGCTGGCCGCACGTACTGCGGCAGGTAGCCATTGCGCGTTGAGCTGGACGGACGTTCTCTCCTCTCAATTTTGACCGTGTCGAAACCTCATTGTTAGACGTTCTAACATCCGTATTGTGTGTGTGGACTCACTGCCGTGTAGTGTGCTTCTTCCGAGACCTATTGAACCTAGATTAGCCGTGCTAACCCCTGAAATCCACCTGGACCCTGTGGCGTGCCGAGTACGCCTGGAGTCGAGCATCTTCCACCTGGTCGAATAGAGGTAGGTGGTGTTCAATTAACCTTCTTGGAGGCAGCAGGAACGAACGTTTTCCACCCTCATACACTGTACATACATCTATCCAAATTCACAAAAACCTGCCAGTAAAATTTCTCTATAAAAGATTGTAAAAATTGAACACTAACTCAATTATATAAAAGTCGTCCCTGAATACTTACCTGCGCCGGATATGCGACGTCACGGTACCCCGGGAATAATTCACGAATGAGTGGGGATATTCCGAGTGTTTTACAAAAATGCTTTTCAGCGGCTCGGGAGACATTAATTCCGGGATTACGCGCGCTTTTTCAATTAGACTCTTCAACAAGGCTCTAATTGAAAAAGAGTTTCTCTAAAATTGGGCCGATTATATTATGGTGTTGCTGGTCAAGAATAATGCTTATACAATTACTAGCTGGTTCGGGTAGGCATTTAATTTTTTCTCTGTATTTTATAAATATTTAATTCGGCTTCAGTGCAGTAATTGGACCTTTAAAATAAATAGTTAAATAATGTTTATGTCATTACGCAAGTGCGTGTAATGAATATCTCAAAATTTTAAAAAGACTTATGTATTACAAAAACACAAATGTTGAAAAAAATTCCACGAGCAGGATTTGAACCTGCACCCTTCTGACATACCGGGTCAGGTGCTCTTCCAATTGAGCTATCGTGGTTCTAACCAGCCCGCCGGAATTATTTAACACTATTTACTTTTTTACTTTGAAAGCCAAAGGCGCTTTTTTTGTAATTTGTTTCGCAACAAAATTTGCGTTAAAATTATATAAATAAAACAAAAACATTTTACTCTTATGTATGTTATGAATATAATTCGCATTTTATAACGTAATTTTTTACACGGAATTGTTTGTCTTGACATTGATCTGTACATACAGATTTCATTTAAACATTTGAATATAAAGGATAGTATTGTACATACAAGCTAAATTAAAGGTGTCATCTATTCGTATATTCAAAGAAGGTCAAGAGCAATGACGAAGAAAAAATATATTAATAATGCATAAATTATTAAATGTCAGATAGGCAACTGGTTGTTAAAGACAAAGCTGAAAACACTCGGTAGTTCAAACTCAAATTCAAATTCAAATTATTTATTCACTAAAATACACGTTATAAAACAGTGACAGTGTTTTGAATTAAGTTTCAGTGCATCTTGCCGTTACCGGCATGTGAATATCAATTATATAAAAATAATAATACTTAAATATTAAAATCTAACATGCCAAAAACTCATTTACGGAGTAAAAACATTTTTCCAAAAGCCATTTACTAATTTTAGATTTGAATTCAGGCAGTGGAGTTTTCTTTAGTTCTATTGGTAATTTATTGAGTATAATAATAGACTTACAATATACATTTCTTTTAAATAAAGTTAACCTTATCTTGGGTAGAAAAAGTTTATCTTTGTGTCTGAACGTTCTTTGTAACATATCCTCATGCGTGCTAAATAATTGGGGATATTTTTTTCATGATATAGTAAATAGCCTATATACTGTCCCACTGCTGGGCAAAGGCCTCCACCGTTGAAATCAAGTCATCACTTCAATTGATGGGTAATGTCTTAATCGCCACGCTTGCCGCTTGCAAGTTGGTAATCACAAACCCGGACTATGTATCCAAAAATCCGATACACTTTGCCTGACCTGGGAATTCAACATAGGACCTTCAGGTAATCGAGCCGAGCTCTTTGCCACTCGGCCACGGAGGCGTGTTCATGATATGTATGCTTCTAACAACACATACATTACGCAAGAAGTTTCTAAGGCAAAATTTGCTTCGGAAAAATGGATAGTAATTTTTTTTTTCTTTAATGTTAAAAGGAGGCAAACGAGCAGGCGGGTCACTTGATGAAAAGTAATCACGTCCGCCTATGGACACCTGTAATCGCAGATGCGTTGCCGGCCTTGAGGATGGAGTTGGATCTTTAGGAGGAAGTAGGAATTGGGATGGGCCTCCGGTACTTTCACTCACCGGACGAAACACAACAGCAACGAGTGCCATTGTTTTACGCCGATATTCTGTGAGTAATTCGATAAAAGGATCTCGTTCACAAGAGCCTTAAATTAAAATGAACAGAAAAATTACACCCTTACACGCTATTTCTATTCAATGAGAAACTAAGAACTCCAATAGGAAACTTTCTACGTAACTCGCGTTTTCCATTCGCGACACATTCCAAATTACCTGAATAATCAGCTGGCAAGATATGCATGGAAATCGGAGTTTGACTGATTAAATCAAGGGGCCGCAGGGAGGCATCTTAGTACCACCTCTTTGCAGTAATTACATTTGGCTACGCATTTAAGTATGCCCGGGGAGCGCGCTAACGTCGCGACTGATTTTCATCGCTCAAAAGAAGGGCTGTTTAAATAAGAATTTAAAATTGGATTTCGAATACGAGCCTGGGTGCTCAGTAAAGCTATGGACGGTATGGTTTTATTTTGTGCCATAGCTCTGTTAGTCTACGCGAACCCATACGTAACGCATACTATAACACATACTATAACGGTGTTAATAGCGCATAATATAATCTTCGAATAAATAATAAATCAAGTGAAAAAAGCACTCTTTTTTAAGGATTCATTCGTTCATTCATTCAAGTTTGGTTTCGCCGTCGACGCCTAAACCCTAGGTTCCAGATGACCCCTCAGCACGAAGCCCTCAGCAAGTATCATAGTGGCATCAGTGTTCGACACAGTAATCCAGTTGTTCGACATCAGTTTTCGTCGGCAAAAATAATAATACCTACAGAATTTCTTTGAAATTTTTATGGAAGACAGCTAAGATGCAGATGGTATGTATAAAATGTTTGCTAAAGTTAAAAACAAGTTGCTAGTAATTACTTATAGAAGGTTATCTGGGAGGAGAGTTACCACATAACCAGCGGGCTTCCTCAGGCCCATTGGTATCCGTAAGATGGATTTCTCCTTGTATAAAAAAAAGGATCGGAGGAACGGAGCGGATCGGGGGTTTGCTGTCTTATTTTCAAGTGGCCGGTTAGTGAAGAAAGTGATTGGTAACTGGCAAAACCGAATTAGTAAATATAACTAATACATTAACACAAAAGTAACAAAGAGGTGTGCTACTGAGCGCGCCTGCACTCTGCAGTCTGTCGCGACAAGCTTAACAACTCTGCCGGTGGAATATTAATTTGTTGACTTTCGAAATGTAATGATCGGTTTGTACCCTTTTCGATATGTTAACAAACATAAAAGATATTGAAACTGTATTGCAATCGATAAGCTCGCTGACGCTGCGGCTGGCGGGTTCATGTTGTAATCTTGTAATTTAAGCAACTTTCGCAATGTCGGGTCACTGGTTGGTTGACCAAATAAAGAAATATCTTAAGCTCCTCAGTGTTTCGGAATTTGGTCTATGACCCACCAACCAACTCGCGTTGGGGTAGAGTAGAGAGTTAAGGACTGATCTCCTCATGTCATTCTAGACGAACCTCTAGTACTCTCTACGTCTTGCTCAAGTTTATTGAACAATATTCTATGACTAACTCCTCGGTGGTCAAGTGGCAAAGCGCTTCGGACCGATACCCGAAGGTCCTGGGTTCAATTCCCAGGTCGGGCAAAGTGTGTTTCGGATTTTTTAATGCACCAACCCGCATTTGGCAAACGTGGTAATTAAGCCATTACCCATTTATTGTAGCGATGACTTCATTTCAATTTTGGAGGCCTTTGCCCCTTTGCCCCTTTGCCCATCAGTGTGATAGTTATAGGCTATTTACTACTCCTGAAATCACATAGTACACACATATCTAATTTGACAATGCATAAAAAATATTAAATACCTATAAATATAATTCTAATTTATCCATTATGCAATTTACTAAATAAACTCTATATTTTCAGGTCCATTTTCATTGTTTGCCCCACAGTTTAATTCATCGGCTCAAGTTCTTATATACAGAAGGCACCCCTCAGGTCATCTTATGTCCAATTAGTATGGGGTTGTTCCTCCAAAGGATTTATTGTAAGCGCTATAAATCCCCCTAATCGGACAAACAGTAGTTATTCTGTGCTAAACAAAATATTGCAACGAAATGAAGTCGTCCAGGAAAACAGAAGACGAAGAAAATTGCGTAACATAATGAATGTGTTGTTGTAAGGTTAAGCAACTTTCGCCAAAGCCGATCATCGGATGGGTGACCAAAAGTTTATCATAGCGAGCTCCTCCATGATTCGGAAGGCACGTTAACCCGTTGGTCCCGGCTGCATTAGCAGTCGTTAACAACCACCAATTCGCACTGGGCCCGTGTGGTGGTTTATGGCCTGTTCTTCCTATCCCTCCATAGGGAAGGCTCGTGCCCCAGCAGTGGGGATATAAAAATGAGCTGATGACGATGATGATGATTAGTTTTGTCTTTTTTTAAATATGGTTAAGCGCCTGAAAGTTATTTTTTTTTGTCGTAGCTAAAACCTTAGCCGTATATAGTCTCCAATAAATTGTTAATTTTTTATATGGCGTTTTGTAACATCTGCATAAAGGTTGCAAAACGTTAATATTATGTGACAATAAATATAAATATAATTAACAAACTAAACTTTACAAAATTCATGGTTCAAATCCTGCTCGTGGAAATTTTTTTAACATTTGTGATTTTGTAATTTGTTTCGCAACAAAATTTGCGTTAAAATTATATAAAACAAAAAACATTTTACAAAATTGTCAAAATTTATATTTGATGAGTTTGAATGTGATTGCTATCTCAATCAAGTTTAATAAAAATACTCAACAACACCAAAGAGTATTCATATTTACTCTGTAGCCATACAGCAGCTGTTACTCGGCTATTCGTCGGTCAGTTGATGGCGGCGAAACAAACATAAAATTTAATTGGCTGCCGACGAACGTGCAGGATCACCTTTTATACCGATGCGCAATAATGGGTGCAATTTGGTGTTGATGACGCCTTTATGTGTTTAAAAATAAATAAATACTCTTTTGTAAATGTTAGTATGCAAATTACTTACAAAAGTAAGTAAGTAGGGCTGCGTCGGGTAGGCATTTAATTTTTTCATTATATTTTATAAATATGTAAGTAACTTTTAGCGTTTTTTTATCACTAGCTCATTTTGTGTGACAACTGTTGGGGCGCGAGCCTTCCCTATGGATGGAGACACCACAAGGAGAATAGGCCATAAGCAAACAAAAGCGTATTTATATTATTTTAAATATATAAAGTCGTCATCACCCATTCAACCACCAAACGCGAAATTGCACCCATTGTATGCATTGTATGCTAAAATATGTATATTTTAATGCGTATAACTTTTTAAAGCATTCAAATGTTTATACAACATACTTAGATGTAAATAAGCTTGCCTCCAATTTCCGAATATAGAACCAACAACACTAAAGAGAAATAATATGTGCTATACAGCTATACAGCAGCTGTTATCCAGCCAATGTGCAGGAGCGAGCACCTTATATACCAATAAACAATGATGGGAGCGGTTTTGTGTTTATGACGCCGTGTTTAAAAAAAATAGATAAATCGATTACTGTCGACACATTTCGGGATTATCTAACAATGATCAAACATCCGTTTATATAAGGTTAACAGACCGTACAACTGGCTTTACTACGTAGTTGTCATTTAAAGTAGTTCTGTACACTCACCAATTATAATTATAAAACAACCAACAAACGTTTAAAAATAAAACAAGAACATATTTAGCTTTAATCGTCACAAAGGGGACTCTACAGAGTTCAGTACAAAACAAGTGTATATTTTTGCCGACATATCGTCCGTAAAGAGCATACGGTCCTAATACCGTACGAGAGGGCCTTCATTTGGGGGCATTGTGCTTGTCGGCTTACCCTCCCCCCTCCCCCCATACCCACAACGGCCTTTCCCGTAATGAGAGGAATTATGACTTTTTTTTACCCGAATAATGCTTGAGATGGGCCGTGAGCGGTTTCGAGTGTAAGTTATTTACGAAGATTAACGAGAGTCACTCGCTTATTGCGGTTTTATCGCGATTAAAGCTGTATAAAAAAGTTACTGAGTACGTGATTAACGCACGGCGCTAGTGAGTCAACAGGATTTTTGCATATTGGGAGCTGATTATATCGAAATATACTATACGCAGATACATTTTATATATTTTACCATTTTTTGACAGATTTTTATGCGGCTGCCGCATAATGTCGCTTAAAAATCCTGCTTCTATGATATAGCATTTCCGTTTACAGTTACAGTTCTAGATCTAGACACATGGATCATAAATCTTTTTTGATTAATGTAAAGTAGGTTGCCCTAATATTACTTGAACAGTACTAAAACTAACTGATTCAACTTTGCTTGTTTACGAATAATTGTGTCTGTCTAGCGTATTTAGGGCATTTTGCCAACAAATTCCCAATAGATCCATCAATAGCTATAATAATTACACTCAACACACAGATCTATTAGAAGAATTTAACTGACATGTTAGAAGTAATATTTTCAGAATTTTTCCAGAGTTAAAAGTAATATTTTCTTTTTAATTAAAAGAAAGTCTGTACTTTGAGTCCAGAATTTCAGTGGTATTAATAAGAAATTGCGCATAAAAAAAAGATGTTCTACGTAAGTAAAGGAACAACTCAGCATGCAATCTTATTTTTATATACTAGTATGATATATTTACGCAACGCGTTCTCAAAACTCCCCTTTTTATCCGAATACAAACCAAATGCTAAAAGATAATACCAAATAAAATAAAAACCAAATGCGGAAATTGATAATGGTACTTATTACTTATTACTTATAAGTCTCAATGGCCCTAGATCTGTGTTTACTCATAATTGCAATAAACAGACTTGATTGTTTTCTTTTGCAATGACACTTACATTCGTATATTCCATGGAACGTTTCCTTTACGCCTCCCAAACTCCGCTATTCCAAATGGTGAGTGGAAAAACAAAACGCAACCGTGCATCACCCTAAAGCCATCGTCGCAAACATCGAGAACAAGCTCACCGAACCGGTTAATGAACAAATGTTTTCCCCAGTTTTACAATCACCGGAGAATACGGACGACGGTCATTTTTCATCATAAAAATCCTTGAGCATGCCTCGAGGGGAGTTTTTATTGTGGACCCAACAACGGATGACAGGCAAACTTTGACTGCTCTTTATAGGCTGGGCCTTCGAGCTGTTTGCGCAGATGTGGGAGCTGGTATATGACTTTTGCATTTTCATTTGTTTAACTACTTCCTTGTTCAGTTTAGGGTCTACCGTTTACGAAGTTCCTGAATCATGAAGGTCTTAAGACTATTACATCTTACGCAGCGCAAGTTTAAAAAATCTTTGTATTATGCAGTACAGCGCCATCTAGAAATGGATTAAAGATATCCGAAGAACAAAACAATGCTATTATCATTGATATTATATTGACACATTTAGTTTAGACCTTGATAACTAGTCAGGCAGACTTTACACAAGTATTACCAAACCGAGTTCAAACATATACCCCGAATAGAACCCGAGACCTCCGGGTCTGGTGGTCTAGTCTAACCACTAGATCACTCGAAGTGACATATAAAATAACGAGTGGGAAGGTCAACATATAAAAACGATCCATTTCCTTGCAGCGATCGCTGAACAACTTACCGATTCCCGCGTCACACCAGCCGCGCCCCTATCAAGGGGCAGCCATTTTATTTAAAGAAGCGGACCAAGTTCGGCAGCGAGCGCGGCCGCGCGTAAACATTTACTCGGAAGGTTTATTGATGTTGGTCACCGCAGTTTGGTTTTACAACCGAACCTTACCATGGGAATCGGCAGACTGTTCTCGCTGAGGTCTCGAACGCGAGTGGAAACCGATGCGGCAAGCGAATGTCTAGTTCATTGCGCGTTAAAAAGAAGTTTTCGAGAATTGGGTACTTGACTTTTAAGTCAATAGGGAAACTTTCAATACATTTTTTTTATAGAAATTGTATGGGTATGGCAAACTATGACGTCACTGTTTTGTTCCATCAATTAAGTGTTTATAAATAAATTTTTAGGTTACAGAAATTCATGCTTTGGTCAAATTAAAAATAGGTCAATGCTTTAAAGAACTGTTTCGTGATTTCATTAATACGTTTAATATTTTAGTCAAATCCTTATTATTTTTTGTTTCATTGAAACAAATTTTAAAAAACTTCATCAATTACTTTTAATATATTAACAGTACCTCCCTATAAATGATATAACGTGTCAGATCTTTTAATATTAAACTATTCTGTAATTTGACTACAGAATTTGGCGGTAACACATATCAAGTCACCAAAAGAGTAGTTAATAGACACTAAGTAGGATATTACTTTTTATGATATACCTAATCTTGCCTTATAAAATACTCTTCCACCAATACCTTACTTTGGCATTAGTTCACAGAGCTGAAGCCGAAGCTTGATTGACGTCATGCTGCCCTGAATCATCCTCCAGAAAATGTAAACTTAGGGCTTTCTCTATTTAGATGTTTAGTGTCGGACCGGTGCCGAGCTTTATATTAAACTGTTTTAATATGTTTTTGTTTATATAATTTTAACGCAAATTTTGTTGCGAGCACGAGCAGGATAAACGAGCACGAGGAGCACGAGGAGGACAAAAACAAAAACATTTTATAAATAGCTTGCCTACTTCTTAACTGATCTTTATTTGTAAAAATATTATGATCGGGTGTTAATGACGGTAGTTGTTGACATTGAATGGGTGCCTTTGGCTTTCAAAGTAAAAAGTAAATAGTGTTGAATAATTTCGGCGAGCTGGTTAGAACCACAATAGCTCAATTACCTGACCCGGTATGTCAGAAGGGTGCAGGTTCAAATCCTGCTCGTGGAAATTTTCTCAACATTGTGTTCTTTTAATTTGTTTTAATATGGCCAACGTCAAAAAAAATTTTGTGAGACCATTGCCGTCGCTTTCGAGTAGTGTATTGGTTAACACATGGTAAGGCTACATTGTTCGGTTCAAGCTTACGAATTTTGTTAAAGCAAAATTTACAACGAGGGATAGTCTAGTAACGTACGTCTAAGTAAGCTGTATTTTACGAGCTGTGTTGATAAGTAAACATTTCCTTAGCTGACGTTGCTGTGCGAAGCCGAGTATCAATATCGTTAGGCGTTCCGATATGAGCTGACATAAGAGTATCTTATCTTAGTAGGTTGCAGGGTTCTCGACTTACTACTCTTCGAACCGATATCCGGAGGTTTCCTAAATTCCCTGGTCGGGTATACTTAGTGTTTTGGGTGGATTCGTAGCCCCCGCTATTGATGAGTGAGCCGTGTCTTAATTACCACGCTAGCCATATTGGTATACCAATGACCAAAATAATTGGCAAGCATGTTGATTAAGACATTACTTATCGTTTATGATCCCGATATCTTCCGATGGTGGGTGTTATTAGAGTAAATACTATTTAGTAGGTACATTTATTCTTTTATATTATTCTATCAATTGTCGAGCTTCGTTTGTTTTATCATCGCTTCCCGTCGTCGTTTAGCTGTTTGTTTTCTTGGTATGTTTTCGTGATTTAATGAAAACATACCACATTATCTTTATTTATTTACGTTAAATTTACCTTTCCTATTTCCATTTATACAGTCCACTATTACTTTACTTGGGGTACGTGACAGTGGGAACGGTTTCCAGAAACAAGAACCTTGAATGAAAAGGAGTGGAAAGTTTAAGGTGAGGCATTTGCATAGCAAGTGGGACTAAATAATATAAATATAAAGTGTTCATTTAAATTATAAATCAATAAATAATCTCAGCGAGCATACGTAAACTATACATGACATGTCTATTCCTCGTACATTCTGTTAGTTTCGACGTGGACAAGTAATTTCCTTCGTGAATCGTGACTGGTCGCACCGCAATCGGCCATTTGCAAATGACATCGGAACAAAAAACGATCAAGAAATGGGAGCGATCGCATCTCCGTGTTTTGTTTCTCGCGAAACGATGACGTGTCTATAGGCGGATACTTTAAACAAACGGACAAGTGCCGTCCACAGTCGCGGACATGAATCCTCTATGTATGCAAATGTTGCATTCCATGGGAATGCTTAGCGGACGCAATGAATGCAAATGAACCGAGTTGTGTCTCAAAGGAAATCCTGGGACCGAATACTGGGAACTTTTGTGCATGAGCTAATGCGCCTTTGATATCTTTCGGATATGTCCGCTTGCAATTTAAACAGTCATTTTGGCAGGTTTTCGTAAATAATTTCGTTTGATATTGAACCACATTTCTATGTAAAATAATTATTATGTCGCCAGACCTAGATAAATAAGCTGGTGCTAGCTAGCCAAGCATGCACAAATGAAACACTAACTATTACCCAACCCAAGTACAATCATATTATCAATAACGAACAATAACGAAGGTTCGTATGAATCTTCGTTTAGAAATCGATTTTTTATCGAGACACTAAATTAACATGCCATCCGAAGCAAAGGAATGCATAAACAACTTTTATAAAAAGATAAATATGTTTGTATTACCATTCCCGTTTATTATACCAACGAATCGATGGGGGCTTTAATGCAACCAGAAGACCACTTCTTTTATAGGATCACCTAGAAATAAGATGCAAAATCGCACTACATCGCCACCGTCCCTCGTCACAGACACGCAACCACGACTATATCCACGGCTCAATGCTTTTATGACACCATTAGTCCCAGAAATTAAAGCTCGGACCGTGATAAGAGCTTTTGCACATTGAATTCACCAAATACAAGAGCTTGTAGAAAGAGAACAGCCGCTAATAAACGTTAATGGCGTATTAAGAGACTCATTACTCTGCGGTCACTATAAGCCTACATTATTAAAAGTTAATTATTTTTAAATCATCATCAAAGTTTATTATAAGTTTATTATAAGTTATCATTAAAGTTTTGCGGCTTACATCAGCTATAATTCACCTTTGTATATGTCTTGTATAGCGTCTGCTTTAATATGTTTTTTATATGTGCAATAGAGGATCAAATAAGCGAAGGAGTCGGGTGCCTTGTATGGAGTTTCATTTGACATTCGATCAGGTTAACGAAAACGAAAATTATTATGGCGTTAAAGCAGCGCCTGGGAACATACGAGAAGAGTAGAAATTATGTCATACAAATTTTCATTGTCGTAAACGTAATCGAATGAATACTGATAGTAAACAAAACTTACACCAGGCAGTCTGCATTTCTCTATTCATTCTTCATCATCATCATCGTCATCATCATCAGCTCATTTTATGTCCCCACTGCTGGGGCACGAGCCTTCCCTATGGACGGATAGAGAGAACAGGCTGTAATGCACCACGCGGACGCCGTGCGGGTTGGTGGTTGTTAACGACTGCTAATGCAGCCGGGACCAACGGCTTTACGTGCCTTCTGACGGAAGAGCTCGAGATGGATACATTTTTGGTGACCCATCCGATGACCGGCCTATGCGAAAGTTGCTTAAGCTTAGCAATCGCAGACCGGGCGCGTTAACCACTGCGTCATCGAGCTCCTCTTCTATTCATTGCTTTCTTTTAATTACCGTTGGCTAAGACCTCTGCATTATATGTGTATAAAGTATGAAATTGCCGATTTGTACTGAAAAATTGAAATTCGTTTTTTTTTAATTCATCATATTTATTTAATCAAAATAATTACCATTATTATCGATACATTGCTGCCATCTAATAGGAAGGTCATTTATGCCTTTGCGATAGAACTCTCGTGATCTAGATTCGACAAACTGTGTAAAAGCATTTTGTACTGCCTCCTGAGAAAAAAAAAATTTTATCACGTAGAAAATTGTCCAAATCACGAAAAAAATGGTAGTCCGTTGGAGCAAGGTCTGGCGAATACGAAGGGTGACGAATGGTTTCTAATTGCAGTTCCTGTAGAGTTAAAACGGTTTCTCGTGCTGTATGAGGTCTCGCGTTATCATGGAGCAATAATGGTGAAGATCGATTCATGAGTCGGGGCTGTTTCACTGCTAGTTTTGCTATCATTGTTCGAAGTTCGGCACAGTAGACATCTGCCGTTATTGCTTGACCAGATTGGAGGAAGCTATAGTGAATAACACCATGCTGAGACCACCAAACAGTTACCATTACCTTTTTATTGGTAAGCTTTGCTTTAGGACACTGTTGGGGCATTTGACATGGGGTCAGCCATTGCATTTTTCGCTTACGTTAAGTTAAGAAGTTATCGTAAAGAATCCACTTTTCATCACATGTCACAATTCGATCCAATATATTTTTTTTGTGTATCGATTCAACAAGGCAACACAAGTTTCAACACGCGTTTCTTTCTGCAGATCAGTCAAATCATGAGGCACCCATTTCTCATATTTTTTTATTTTATTGATTTGACGCAAATGAGTCAATATTGTTGGCAAGGTAACGTTAAACCATGCCGCTAATTCCTGGGTAGTTTGGCTCGGATCGGCTTCCACCATCTATTTCAATTCATTGTTCTTCACCTGTGTGGGCGGTCTTCCACTTGGTTCGTTCTTCAAATCAAAGTTTCCATGGAAAGCGTTTAAACGAAAAACGCACGGTGCGTTCATTAGCAGTCCCCTCTCCAAACGCAACATTGATATTGCGAGCTGTTTCTGCCGCGTTAGTTCCGCATCGGAACTAGTATTCAAAAATAACTCTAATTTTCGAAGTATCCATCTTTCTTGTCTAAGCTGAATAAAAAAACAACTGAAAGTCAATAATCGAATGTTGCACATTTTTTTAAAAAAGAACTTCATAGGTACCATGTAAAAAAAATCACTCAAAAATCTCAAACCATGAAGGTTCTATGTCAATTCGAAGTACCTAATACAATAAAACGGCAATTTCATATAACCCCTATTATTATAACGCTGAAGGATCAACACGTTCCGCTTCACGACCCGGCGTTGTCGTACCTAATTGCCGGCTTTTGGTTATACTTTTTCTTCAAATAATAATAAGGATTTTAATACATTTAGTTTTTGATACTGTTGAAAACATAAAAACAACGATGTTTGTTTTGTTTGACAACTTTGTCACCCTTTCTACCGTTTTTGGCGAAGAATAAGTTGGATAAAAGAAAATAAACTCCGACAAAGACTGACGAATTTATACTCCGCGAGTTGAGACGCACACTTGACTGCTTTTTCCACCCAAATATGTCTTCCACTCATGTAAGCTACATGCACATCTTTTCGTTCATCGATTGTATTCTATGAAGATATTTTTAAAATATTGAAGTGTAGTTGTATAAAGGCGCGTCACAATACAGAAGCTCTTTTAAGCTTTTGAGCGTAGAATAGGACCTATCTACCAATACGATCGCTTTATTTTCAAATATGAAATGTCAGTTGCAAAATAAAGCAATGCTATTGGCGAATGGTTTTCTCCCTCACAATTTCGCTGCCCGTTTCATATTTGGTGAAAAACGACCCTTAAGTCGGGCATAACAAGCGTCTTTATAGGCTAAACATTTATATTGCATTAGTGAAATGGACTGTGGCCTTTATGATGACGAATAATAGTAGAGAAAGCATTTTAAGAGCACTTTTGCGGATGCACATCAACATTCAAAATCGGTGCAGTGTCCCTTTTGTGCTATTATCATTCCAAAACAAGAGAATAAAGTAATTTTATCCATTTAATACTTTTTTCATATTCAAAAAGAGATTAGGAACTTTTTCAGAACTTCTTCATTACTACTCCTGGCCAGATTTCCAATTCTCGCAACCAAACTTTGTTAATTTTCTATTATCCTTTGTAGAAAACTTGACTCTATTCCCATTTAAAGTCAGGTAGAGTAGAGTCATTTGCCGCGCTAACCATTTTAAAAAGAAATTTAGCTGTTATGAGATGTGTCTGTCATAAAATCATTAAAGCCATGACGAACAGGATATACTTGAAACATAACAAAGAAAATAATTAGCTAAAATATTGTCCAACTGCTGGATAATGGCCTCCATCATTGAAATCAAGTCATAGCTACAATTGATTGGTTTTAGCCTAATCTCCACAATTACACAAATAAGATACCAAAAACGAGTTTCATCATTGTCAATCATGGTACTAACATAATAATATTTGTTACTCTGTATGGCATTATTGTGTTTCGAACTCAGTAAGCATCAAACAAACTTTAGAAAACGCGATGTTCATTTTAATTCGACTCGTATTTCATATTCCAACTCGTAGTCGGCTCAGATGAGCGTCGTTGCATCATTGCTCATTCCATCCACACGTTCGGTCGAGTATGATAATCAATCAGAGGGCTTCACCCCTCCAGACTTGGAATTACGAACAAATTTGGCAAGGAGAACATTAATCAGTGAACAGGAAGCATTTAAAGTTTCGGGGTAAATAGGTTTAGTATTTTCAAAAACCATCGTCACATTAATAATCTATATTGGATTAATTACCACGCTTGCCAAATATTTTTTATACAAACTACATATTTATTAAACAAAACTTATCACAATATTACAAATTATTAGTGCAACAGAAACCAGAAAGGTTTATTCGTACACTAAGATCGTATTTACACAATTCGTACGCAAAAACTTAATTGGTGGGTAATTACAGTATTGTCTTGAAGGCGGTAAGCACAGAAAAATCAGAAAAAACAACTAGGCATGTATACAATAACCGAAGACTCACACGCCATCTAGCTAGACGAACATTGCCGACTGTGGGTGGAAATGTGGGAATGTGGGTGGTGATGTATGAGGTTTTGTTATCGAAAGATGGTAGCACCCACTAAACCGTACCAGTATAGTATGTCTGATCTTCCCTTTGCTACACGTGGGAAGTCTGTAGCCCAGCAATGGGACGATTTTATGATGATGATGATGATAGGATAAAACTGATGATAAACACACTTTTGATTATATTAAATAAAGTTAAAATGATCGTGGTCACGGTCCGTGGTCACGGCCTGTGCAACTCGATCGAAACATCGAGTATAAAGGTGGCATACCTCTGTTATATATTTATTACACCTCTATTAATTTGTTATGAACTCCGTTAAAAAACTTTATTTGACTGACAGTAAGTGGCGATATAGCCGAAATTAGTAGCCCAATTCGCCCAGTATCGACGTAAATTGGAACTGACTATCAAACAGCTTCGAGCTGAGATGTTTTACGTGTCCTCCTAAACAAGGTAAAACTCAAGATAATTCATTTGGAAATGATGACGGTAGTTCAGTTAGTAACTTACACGATTGTCGAGAGCACGGACACGTACGCAGTTGTTAACAGCCTCAATATCTGTCTCTTCTGTTTAAATTAGTTCAGTTGTACTGACGTTTATTACTATCACTATTTTAATTATGTGTGTAGTTTTTATAGCATTTCTGTGTCCTGCAGTGGACTATTATAGTAATATATAAATAAATTTGTTTCAACTTTAACGGTTTACGAAGTAGGGTAGATTTGTCATAATGGGTGTTGAATCCAGTGCGAAGGGCTAGCTATCAACCACTATCGTTGAAATTCATTAGTATCATAATTTCAGCAGCATTGTAGTGGTTCGATAGTAAAAAGGTAAGATACCCACCTAGTTTCTTAACGCGAAGAATGCAGAGCGCTTCTATATTTAGTCTGATCATTGCTTATCATGCGCTGCCTCTCTGCACTCAACTCTCTTCTCACCAACAACCCTGAATGTGACTTGTTTGCTAGTGGATGGCCGGAAATATTGTTAGAAATTTTGCGTTATTGTCAAAGAGATGATTGAATGGTTGTCTATTTATATTTTATTTTATTTTAAGTTATTCTATGTTATTGTTTTAAAAATGTTATTTAATTATTGTAATTGGTGTGTCCGTAATAGTTAAAGTAGAAATAAACAAATAAATAAATTATCATGTGAAGTTAAGCCGAATGCTTTCAAACAAGCAATAGAAAAAGAGCTTCCAACTTTTCTAACTGTCTTCTTATTTTTCAACTCTACTCTTTAACTGACAGGTAGGTGTTGTTTACTGATATTATCTATAGCTTCGGAGTTTCACCCGAGTCCTTTCCGTAAGAAAACATATTGTGAGACTCCCTTTTAACTGAATCTACCGTACAATTCTTAATCTACAATTAAGATACTACTTGAAACTTGCTTAATGCTAAACGCGAAGCCATTAATTAAGTAAAATAAAATCTATAGTTTCGTGGATATTACATTACCAATTAGTAGCGTTACTGGGTGCTCTTCGGTAGCGTTAATTCTTGATACTCATCGGGATAATAGACAAAAAGAGGGGTGTGTAATGTATAATATAACAACATATCGTATAATGATCAAAACATATACAATCAGATGATATAGTTTTGTTTAATATAACACTTATTTAATATAATGACGGAATGATATAATTTTAAAATACATAATTTTGGAACGTATAACAAACGATTCAGCTAAACTCAGTAATATAACAGCCGTTTAATATAACAATTACATGATATAATAATTAAAACACATAACATTTATCTAGTATAAGAACATTTAGTATAACATTCATTTACGATAACACAATTTTTGAATAATACTTAAAACATATAATGATTACTTAATATAAAATCCAATATTCATATAATATAATTTAATATAAATCACCTAATTTAAATGAACTTATCAATATTATCATACCTAATAGCAACCGCTCAGGTAGATATGCATTATGCAAGCAAGCATGCAGCATGCAAGCAAGCATGCAGCATGCAAGCAAGCATGCATAATGCAAGCAGGCAAACATAGTTTCTGTCACGGCTCCGGCGATGCGGGGCTCTGGCGGTCCCACGCGAGCTTATCGTCGCAGACGGTTTTTGCACACCACCGCAGCTTCGGCTTGCTGGCCGGCTTCGCCAGCTAGCCTCAGCCACGGCGGCGAGCTTTTGAAACCACCTGCTACGCGGGCTTTATTTACACTCTAGGGGTAGGACAGACAAGACTACGTGGTGTCGGTTTTGCAGCGATTCTTTTCTGTCACTGACACTGTATACCAACAGATTATTATGTCAATTGATTGTTATACTAAGTGAAGATTATGTCAATCAATCATTATTTGAAACGTTTATTATCTTAAATAATAGTTATATAAAATGACGCGTATATTAAACAAAATTATATGAAATGAATGATGTAGTAAATTAGTTTTATTTCAAATGGCATTATTCGTTATGAACGTTATACTAAATGGTATTATATAAAATGAACATTATGTAAAGTAAACGTTATGATTAATAAAATTATATGAAGTGTTGGTATAACAAATGATTATTATGTAAAATAAACGTTATTAAAGTACAATTATATCAAATGTTGGTATATCAAGTGAGACGCACCGCAAAAAGAGAACCCTCCACATCAACATTACGCAACCCGCAATATGAAGAGGCGAAGACAGACATCTAACTGGATGGAAACTTCGTCATTTCCTTCATGCAAAATTACATTCGACGACCTCTCACGAATAGGAAATTTTAGGGTCGGGATTACATTGAGCGGTGAGAATATTAAAAAACTTTTGTCTGCCAAACTTGGATTGTCTTTTTTTTTTTGAGAGCCTGTTGCCGGGAGCTTATTTTGTTCTGGATGAGGTCGACGTTGCGCGGCTTATTATGATCGCACGCCCGACTGCGCCCTCGCATCGCGTCGCGTCGCCGGTTTGATAGTCATTTGTTTCTGGTTGATTATCACTTTGAGGCTTCTTGTTTTCAATTTGATTACTCGTCCAATGCGATCTTCATTTGTTTTATACTTTTTATTGCATTCTTGTGTGTTTGAATCTTGTCGGTACCTAATAAGTATGAACTCAGTTTATTCTTTTCAGTTTATTATAGATTGACGTTACGCGGCTTATTATGATCGGACGCCTGACTGCGCCCTCTCGTCACGCCGCCGCCGTATTAATAGTCATTTTATTCTAGTCGATTATCACTTTTCGATTTTTTTCTCTCAGTTTTCGATTTTCACTTTTGATGAAAACATGAAAATGTTTTCAGTTTGATTACTCATACAACGCGATCATCATTTTTTTATTAATTGTGTATAACTTGCTGTCGGCACTTAAATAATGTGAACTAAGTTTATTTTATACAGTTTATAGAAAATTATAAATAATATTTATTTAATATAAAGATTTACTCTGTTACACAACTAATATAAAAATCATCAATATATATAATACAATCAAATAATTATAATAATTAAATATTTTAATCTAAAAGACCACCACGGGCCACCCCCGGCTCAAAGGTTCCCATAATACCGGCAGCGTTACCACGTTGTATTGCCAGGCAGTCTCTGGACCAGGAATGACCCGCAGCGGCAATCGTACCCACGATCCGCTAAACGGTGACCTAGTTTGGCAATAAAAGATTTCGCTTCCGTGCCCCACACCCCAGAAGTCTCTACAGCGAAAGGGAGGAAGTGATACTGTGACTTCAAGACAGCATACTTCAAATGTTTCTGCCTCGCGGCACTTTTAGCAGCAGACCCAGCAGTCCGCATTGTGCTTTGAATGTGCAACGTCGCGAAGGTCGCATCCCACAACAAACAACGACCGTTCTCCCAGGGAACCAAGGTCAAACCATCCAGCCTCTTGCCGTCTGTTCGGCTCAAGCCCTAGGGCTCCAGATCGCACAGAATTTTGGCGGTTATCAATGCCCGCCGGATGATGTCGTTCAGAGCGTGATGTCTCGGCGAACCTGCCAGCGCATCTACAGCAGCTCAACCCATGGTGCCCATTGGCCTCAACTCGAGATCCGCATATACAACGATGTGGTTCACAAATGTTGCAACCAAGCCTCAACGCTACCGCCACTCGCAAGGAATCATCGTCCATGAAAAAACCTAATTGTGGAGAGGGCAACGCATGCAGCCATGCTAAAATATTTTGAGTTTATAGAACACATTTTGAGAATGCGAATACCCAAAATTGGTTGCTAAAATCTATGCCGCAATTGAAATGAAACAACTTTTACGGATCTGCTCGCGTTTATTTTACACATTAGTGTTTATCCTATGCCGCAATTCCAACAATCAGGATCAGACCAATTGTGACTTTAAACAAACTGAAGTACTTCACCTTTATCTCACCTTATGGTAAACAAAACGTGGCAGTGCACTCCAACTACGTAGTTAGCTAGAAATTAGTTAGCTGGTAAGTAGTTAGTTTGTTAGTAGTTATCTACTTCAACCACTGAGGAACTGGCTGATGGACGTTTTACTGCCGAATCACAAAACTGTTAATATAATTGTGGTTATTCTGATAGATTTTGATAGAGTTGTAGTAGCTAGACAGTACTAAAACCGCCCTACCACTGACTAAACCGATTACAATGTATCCACCCTGGCAAACGAACCAGTGCCATCCACAAATTAAGGCTATTAAACAGCCAGCAAAGTCATTAAGTAGAATGAATACCCCCGTTAGAAATTAAATTGTCTGGCATAACCTTTGATGATATTTGAAATCATGCCTTTTGAATAAATCAATGTAACCCAACCGAGGTCAATCAATTTTGTTTATGATTCAAAATCAGCATAAATAAGGTGTTAATTATTATGGACACGATATTTCCATTTGAAAATAACTCATATTGAAATTGGCAAACACCAGAGTGCACGTTGATGTTAGATACGAACATTCTAGAAGGGACAGTCTGTCTATTTAATAATCTTATTTAGAAATTGGTTTTATGATGAAAAAGATAAGATGAACACAGCATGCATTGAGTTATAAACAGTTTCTATAACTACTTAATATTTTATTATAGATTAAGAACTAAGACTTCAGGGTTGCAACGCCTTGCCTTGGAGAGTTCATGGGCTGCAGTGGCCACTTACCATCAGGTGGGCTGCATCCTTATTTCCTGGATCAGTAACAAAAAAAACATTTCATGTTCTCTAAACAAATTTAAAAATACAGCACCCCGTTTAACGTCTATCAGCGTAAAACTAAAACAATACGTTCAAACAAGAACGATACAAGGGAAACTGCATATATAACAGTAAATATAACATCCATTTATTATTTATTTATTACCCTTAAAAACTTTTTTAACTGACAATATAATCAAATTTATTATAAGTATTGGCCACTGTCATTGACCATACTTCTTTGTTACCCTATCAGCGGTAATCGATGTCCAAAATAAAGCCGCAACACGAACATTTGAACAGAGCTTATGAAATGCTGAATGTTGCATTAAAAATTTTATGTTTTTTTTTGTGACTATAATATACCACTAATTTGACATAAATAGCAACAAATAGTAGTTAGTAACTACATTTTGTATTCTTATGTCTATCGCAGACTAACTTTATTAGTTTAAAAAAAATATGTACTCAAAAACGCAATACTTAATATTTTTTTTAATAATATTGTAAAGTATCAACTCAAATCGAAATGGGCAGGTATGTGACATAACATAACAAACCATAACATACAAACGTATGTTTTTTTTTCTTTTGACTTAAACTTATTATTCATTCTATATATCCGATGCGTTTGCATCCGGACCATTATCCCTCCAGTCCACCCCTGGGCCATCGGGGGTGATCGATGTCCACAAATTAACCGCGGCTTGACATGCCAAAGGCTACTTTTTCACAGAATTTTTGAAGGTTGTACAAGACTACTCGATGGCTAAGCGCACGATATCATAGATTCATTACTACGTCGGTCACAACACGTGTTTCGAATTATCTAATGGGTTTGTGATCACCAACCCACGTTTGGCAAACGTGGTAATTACACTCAGGTGAAATGATGGCAAGGGGCTGCCAGTTGTAAATATAAAAAATAACCTCCTAGTGGTTGCTGAAAACAGAAAAGTTATTGTAACTTGTCCGCCTCTGCGCCACCTAAGGGCTCTTTTAAATTAGACGTTTCATGTCAGACCGCTGCCGTGCGATTCCTTCAGATGCATAGTACCAGAAACGCAAATTACCTCATGCATTTATTAAACGCCAGTCACACGACAACCGCACGGCTGTTTTAATATGGAAAGCAGTGCAAACGTGCGGCAGCGGTCCGACACGAAACGTCTAAATTGAAAGAGCCCTAAGAGCACTATCGATGTCCTCAAATTATTATGTCCTTTTTGGTTAGTGATAGGGCTTTGCATTGAAGCAGCGCCTTCTAGTAAGTAATTTTTTTATTACACAAGTTCTCGTCTTCGTTAACGTATTTGTATGGCTAATAAAACTCGCGCGAGGCACACAGGTGAGATGATAACAAGGGCATCCCAAACGTAAATAAAAAAAATTACCTCGAAGCTGTTGCCGAAAGCGGTGAAGTCATTGTGGCTAGTCCGCCTCTGCGCTGCCTATCGGGCGTGATCGATGTCCTCAAATTAGCCGCGTCCCTTGCCCCGCCACGGGCGCTATTTCACCGTGAAGTTTTAAAAGGTTCCCCGTCCCCGTACGCCTGTATGCTTATAGATATTATATACAAATATATCAATATTGTAAGCACAATAATACATATGTTGATTTGTTCTGTTTGATTGAAAGTGTGTTTTTTTAATAAATTACATTTTTATGTTACAGATACATATAAAAATATAAATACCTATTCAAAATACAGTTTGATTTGTTTTACTCTCTGTTTTGGGTTCATCTTGCATAGTGTTTGTAGTTGCATAATGTTAGCTGATAAGTTAAGTTGTGTTCGACTTATGCAAATTTTGGATATAACTCGCACCATCTTTAAAAATTATAGTTATAACTCGATATATCAAAACATAACACATTGTGTTTCTATGCCCAGTAATTTAATTTTGCTTTCATACCTTTGTAACCGGAACACTGCTGCTCGGCTGCAAAAATGGGTATGAATTTATGTCGCCAAGAAACAATAGGTAAAAAAAACTGCTACCAAATAAACGAGTTCATGGTAACACCCATCTTATGGTTAAGAATGGCGTATACAGCTCAGCTTTTACGATCATAACTCAAACTCGCTAACCGTTAAACCCCTCGTGTCGATTGATATCTTCAAATTAGCGGCAACAACTTCTTTCGACACAAATCCTATGAGCTAAGAAATAAAAACATGTTTCATGCCTATTGCCACTTGGCGGCAGAAATAGGTATGAATTTCTGCCGCCAAGCAGCAATAGGTCTGTAAACGAAGGTATCGCACCATAACCGTCACCCGTCTAAAGGTCAGGTACGGCGTAAATAGCTCAGCTTCCATGATCCTAACCCAAACGCATTCGACTCGATTGATGTCGACAAATCAGACGACACCTTCTTTCAGCTCAAGGAAAACTTTTAAAAGGCACCCCGTACATGGTTTTGAGTCCGCCATCTGTAAAATAGTTTTATTGAGCAAGTTTGCCCCATTTTTCTTACAAACTCACTTAGTTAGCTCTGAGAGCAGTTGCCTACAGACGTGCCGTCGATTTATAAAGTTTTGAATATAAGATTAAGCTCTGAAGTGAGTGGGTGCACTAAGAAACCTCTTAACTCGAATAATTACCAACATTTAGAATTGCTTAATTAGAATAATTATTACAATTATCGTGATATAAACGTTCACGGCTGTGTTCAGGTCTTGCCACATTTACATATTATCTATACTAATATTACAAAGAGGAAACCTTCGTATTTATGTATGTATGTTTGTTTGTAACGAATAAACTCAAAAACAACTGGACCGATTTAAAAAATTCTTTCACCATTAGAATGCTACATTAGCGCTGAGTAACATAGGGTATAATAAAAAAAAAGAAAAGAAAAAGTACACAAGTGCGAAGCTGGGGCGGGCCGCTAGTATAATATACAATGGGAAGATCGCATTCAGAGATATTGTGATGTAATATGTGCCTATCACAATTAATATATATAAATATATATATCATACAAAATAAGTGTTTTTTTTATATATTTTAGCGTTTTATTAACGCTTAAATATACTTAAGTAAAATTTAAACACTGAAAAAAGACGACAACCTCAGGCGGGAATCGAACCACGCACCTTCCGCATTCCGGGCGGCTGCCTTAACCACTTGGCTACCGAGGTCTGGCTTTCACCCGTCGAAATTTTTCAGTGCTTGATGCTTATGTTTTTTAGTCAACATTGCTTCATCAATCTTAGAAGTTTTTTTCAGTGTTTAAATCATACAAAATAATAAAATTTATAGTTAATTATATGAGGCACAATGATTACTATAGGGACTAATCGCGATATTTTAACTCTTAAGCTTTAAAATTTTAAGTTTGTCAGTTAGCTAAATTACAGGATGTAGATATCCGCTAAGAAATTATATACTTATCTAAATATTGTATTCCATCGGCACGCAGACGAGTCACCTCAACTTGAGAATACACTACCTAAATAAACTATTGAAACTAAATAGTTAGACGGGCCTTGGGCTTCACGGTGGTGTGCTACCCTAGAGTAATATTATTCGAAGTTAATCTTCTATGTTTTTATAAGCTCTAATTATCTTACAGGCAAAATGGGACGTTCCTTTCATACAAATAGAGAACAAGAAAGTAATAAAGTTAAGACAAGGGCTTACATTCAGTGAGCTTTACAATAATCAGAAGCAGTACGTCTTAGTACAAGAGAGAGTTGTAAGTAAGGCTACGTTACTCTAAGGTTTTAAATTGGATCGATTTAGACCCAGAGGTCCCGGGTTCGATTCCCAGCGGAGGATACATGTTTGTGTACTCGGTTTGATAGGTGGTAGGGCTTGTTTGTCCGCCTGACTATAGCTACCACCATCTTACTGTACTGGGTATCCAAATAAATATATCGACTAGCTGTTACCCGCGCCTTCGTCTGCGTATATATCTTGAAACCAGTAACTGACACATTTTTCAAAGGCCAGCACAGTAGACCTATATTTTTGAAAACCAGTGTTTTTGACTTTGAAACAATTGAATACAGACCGTGGTCTGAGTTCAATTGTTGCTAGCAGGTGCTTGTTGCAGTTTGCTTGTTGGAAGCAGGTGCTTCCTAGCTGTCATTCATTTAAGGGTGCGCCGTCCGTAAGTGACAAGTGTCATATATTTTATTTGAAATGTCTTCGTCCACATTTATTTGATGCCGCGCGGCCATACTAATTGTATGGGGAATTTAACGTGTTAATTTTAAAACTAATAATTTAAAAAACCGCTCGATAAATCGAAAATGTGAGACGGACGATTTGTAGTTAAGACATTGGTGATTGTTTAGATATAATTTGAGGTATAATAATTTTGATAAAGTTTAAGATATCAACTAAACGCCGCCACTAGTTTTCATGATTTTTGTCCAACTTTAAATGATATTGTGGAAAAAAACTATAGTGTGTTATGAATTTATGGGTCGGACTAATTGTAAACACGTTACACGATATATATATATATATATATATTTATGTAATACGATAGTTTTTTCATCATATATCAACTACTACAGTATTGGCTTTTTTTCGTCGGCGCACTCATAAGTTTCGATGTAAGTAGTCTATATTATTTTTGGCGATGAAAACTGGCGTTAAATTCATATATTCATGGTGTCAATCACTGGCGTAGTACTCATTATTATACTGTGACAACTGGGTTTCATGTGTCACAAGGGCACATACTGTTTTATAAATGAAATTCATATTCATTCTTCCTTTGTTCTAAAGCAGTATTCCGATGCCGTTTGGCGTCCCAGTGAAACAGAGCCTTAAGCGATCCACTCTAGCACACATTCAAACGCGTCGATAAGAGCACTAAAGCAGTATTTAAAATTCAAGCCCCAAAGCGTACATGAATATGGTAATGCTGCAGCATATGATTTTGCTTTAAGCACTTTTGGCACTTTGCATCGAAAGTTATGGAGAAACTCCTTGTTTGCCACTGTTGCTATGCTGGAATATACCTTCGTAATTCTAACCGCCTCTGTGGTCTAGTGGCTAAGACCACCGGTTTAGACCCAGAGGTCCCGGGTTCGATTCCCAGCGGGGGGTACATGCTTGTGTACTCGGTTTGGTTGGTGGTAGGGCTTGTTTGTCCGCCTGGCTAGCTACCACCATCTTGTCTAAATATGTCGCCATAACATCAATGTTTGTAGCATTGTTGTGTTCCGGCAGCTAGAGATAAGATAGCCAGTACCTCTCTAGTTGAGGACCCCGGGTGAAGTGCGCTTCCATCACTGGCCACTTAACATCAGGTGAGATCAAGGCACTGTGCTAACCCGTAAATATAAAAAAAAAGTCTTGATAAATATGATACAAACTTTAGAAGGCACTTTGGACCAGTTGGTTAGGATTGTTGTCGTAAGTAGGTCAGTATCAAACACCTTGGGTAGTCGCACCAGTTGCAGTGTTTGACAGGACCATTTTTCCTTTATTTATTAAAATAGGGGTTAGTAACTTGTTTTATAAATCAGTAATAATTGAATTCAGACCTACTGCTTCCTTCTGTTATGCCGTAAAGTTTCAATGAAAATTGGTGTTATTTTCGGTGACAAAAAGATTATCGAACACTGTTTCGTTCCACTATACTACATTAGGATAGCGAGCGTAGACTAATTTTTTGAATTATGTGATGATCTGTGTAGGCAAATGAGCATACGCCCCTCCCGATTGAAAGCGGGCTCCACAGTTCATAGATGCTTGCGACACCAAGGGTATCATCACGCGTGCATTGGCATTCCTGAAGCTTTAGTTGTTTTGCTTTAATGCCCTGCAATTTCACTTCTCATCTCTTCTCAAAAGTTCCACTAAAGCAAAACAATTCTGCTTGGCTGCAGAAATAGGTATCACAGTGGTTGTCATCCTGTCAGATTCTGAGAAAAATTATATCACCAGGCAATGTAAGGGTCCATTCGCCTAATGTGTTATGGTCAGAGGTCGGAATTAGGTAGAGTTATTTATGTATTTGCATCGAAATGTTGATATTAATATGGATCTTCCCGGGATTTCTAATGGATAATCCCGTGTGACCAACAATATTACAAATAAATAATAATGAAAACTTCAGAGATAGATAAGACAAATAAAACAAAGATAATTAACATACAATTATTATTAGTATTTACATTAATTCACGATACAAATGATTAATAGTCTAAAGCAAATTCTCATACTTATACTTCGCCTTTTTTATAAATACGAAAATACTTTTGCTTCTTGCCTAGACTCGTGAAGTTTTGCTTATTCAAACGGCCCATCAGAATCATTTTCCTTGTCCGATTCATTAAAAGTACCACTAAGATTTGAAGTGTTCGCTTCCGACATTACTGTATAACTTTTATGAGAATTGAATTTTATATTTTTTTAGCTTTTAAATATTTTTAAACCTTTTGTATTTAATAAATTTCGGGATTTTTCTGCTCTTTAAAATTAATCTCGGGATTTGAGGCATATCCACTTTATTCTTTCGCTGTATGAAATCAGTGTAAGTACATAAATAACTCTACCTAATTCCGACCTCTTGTTATGGTGATAGTCCCTGGGGATAGTTTAAGGATAGCAGTGGAGCGCATTAATAAGCTGAATTTGATCATCACAAACTTAATTATGAAAGAAGTTATAATCATCATTATCAGCCTACAAACATCCCAAAGCTGGGCCTTCCCACATGAACAATAAGTACAGCCACGAGCATTAACATGTAAACAATGTAACTCTATTACAATGAAATAAGAGTCAAAACATGTGTACTCATCTGATGTTAAGTGATGATATGGTCAAAGGTCGAATCGCACTTCACCCGGAATCCTCAACAACTGACTATCTGACTTAATTTAGAAACTGTTCTTAGACATACTAAAACGTTTTTGACATCATCGGCCATTTTAAAGCACCACATTTCTTCGGGGGAAAGGTGAGGAAGAAAACTTTAATCCATGTTACAAGACGAAAAGAAAATCGCTAAAAGTCAGACGTAGTTAGAAGCGTGTCCACTTAAAACGGTGAGGCGGATCGGCGCAGGTCTTGTGGGCTCTCGTCAATAGCAAACGTGATTTAACTCAAAAACTAACGCGATTTTGAAAGATCCTTTTCTTACATTTTGTTATTATAACCTTCAACTCACCTGATGGTAAGTGACGATGCAAATGAAGATAACTAAAGAAGGAAGGGCATTTCACCCAGAACTTTTAACCACGGATGAAGTGGATTTCTTATCTTGCACTGACAGGACACCCCATGCTGATTATTTATTGTTATGGTGCCCATTACCGGAAATTGTGGTAACTTTATAGTAACCAACAGTTTCCCTTGCCTTTAAATAACGGGGCTCTTGACAATTAAATTTAGTCACCCATCTGAGATCCGTAATTGCGAAAGTTGCTTAACTTGCGATAGCGATTCGAATGGGACACGCTCCTGACGATTTGAGCCTGCAAAGTGTCTCATTATAACACGCATTCAATCACATTCACTTGGTTCCATAAAAGAAGGTTGAAGTAAAGGAAGATTTGCTTCTTGCCTCATCAAGGAGTTTGTACTACAATAAGAGAAGGAGTCTTTTTATCTTAGAGCATTGTTGGTTTAATGCTCTTTGCTGTTTATTCAATGAGTTTTTTATTGAACATGCCATGAAGCTGTAGATCTGAAATCGCTCGTCGTTCCTCAATCAGACGGCCTTTACACAGAGGCGCAGCGGAAGGGAGCCGACGAGCTCCGGAAATTGGCCGAGTCGGCGAATTAAAGCGAGCGATACAGGCTGGGGGAATTTTACAAATACCTGCTGATACGTATCGGTGTCCAGGGGTGCGGGTTTTAGATTTTTTGTACTGAAACTACCTCTACTTTAACAAGCTTAACAAGATCTTCGTGCTCGTGCTTTAACAAGATCAAGACCTACATGTTTTATCTATAAGAGTTATACACATATAGGAAACAATAAAAATATTTTACAGTTCAAATTGTAGGTACCTATAATACTGATTACTAAAAGTTTTTTTCCCTGTGACCACGGACCCTACAAAGGGTTCATAACGTCAGGACAAAATAAAATAAAACCAATTTGTAAAATAAACGCGACTAAATCCGTAAAAGTTGTTTTATTTTAATTGTACCTATAATGTTATAATGATGTTGATGACGTAATTGTCGACATTGAATAGGGCTCCTTTGGCTTACAAAGTAAAAGTAGATAGTGTTGATTAATTTCGGCGAGTTGGATTGAGCCACGATAGCATAGTTGGTAGTGCACCTGACCCAGCATGTCATGGGGTGTAGGTTCAAAACCCGCTCGTGGAATTTTTCACCACTTCGTCTTTTTTCAATTTGTACATATAAACTTTGATGAAATTAATTGCACCCCGACCAGGGGGCCGACCGCCTAACTCGATTGCTTTCGATTGCTTTATCTAGTACGTGTATAGTTTATGACGTCATCTTGTCATTTCGTACCGCCTATAAAAGCAATATCGAAAGCTATAGCCAAGATGACGTCATAAAGCTAAACGTCATATAGCTAAATGACAAGATGATGTCATAAACTATACACGTAGCCAAAGCAATCGAAAGCAATCGAGTTAGGCGGTCGGGGGGCAGATGGAGTGACGATCTTATTCCTTACGGGTAAGCACTTGGCCTTCATCTCAATGTTAAGTGATGATGAGGCTGAACAATGCTGTATGCTCTGGTGACATATTTAGATAAGAAAGTGTTAGCTAGCCAGGCGGAAAAACAAACCCTACCACCCAACCAAATCGAGTACACAAACATGTGCGCCCCGAGAAACGAAAGGGGGCCTCTGGGTCTAAGACCCGTGATTTAACTACTAGAATGCAGAGGTGGACAGAAGAAATAGGGACTTTTACAGAGAAGCGGACTTCTAGGAAAAAATTGATTAGACGCTGTTCGACTATAACGTGTTTATTAGAAAATATATTATCTATTTCTAATCTAACAAATGTATTATTAAGCTTCAAAACGAAACAGTGTTATCGGAAAACTGATCAATTGTACAAAATGAGCCATTCTCAAATTACAGCCCGGAGCGACTATAACTTTAAGTGCTGAGTTTTATTGTGGGCCCCTAAAATGACTCATGCCACTCTCTTATGATTTACGGCAACACATTTTCTTAAAGGAGAATACTTGAAATCAATATCTTTTTATTAATATTAAAATAAAAACATGAGAAGATATCGTTTTTAGTCTAACAGAGTCTGTCTAGTAGTCGTCGCTTTGTTATTTTTTTCTTTCATGATGATGATGACAGATATGATTTTCGTCTTTGTCGTGTCTTGCCTGCCAGTTAGCTGTCAAGTCAAAAAAAACCCTTGGTATGGCATAGAATGCAAAGTTATTATTTTTATCAACCTAGAAACGTCTTACTGTGTTTCTACATGAACAAATAACATATAGGGTGAACGGGCTGTTACCCACCACAGTAGCCCACTATCGTGGGTCTTCTTCGTCACTTTATGACAACAACCGGAACGAACAGCTTAATGTGCTTTCTGAAGCACGGAGAAGCACAACATTTATATTTTAATTTGGCAACCCATCCAGTAACGAGATATTGCAATAGTTGCTTACTTGCAAGATCGCAACCGTAACAAGCAAACCATCGAGCCCCTCATAATTTCTTTCATAAAATAGCTTTCTTTAAGTAAAATTTAAACACTGAAAAAAGACGACAACCTCAGGCGGGAATCGAACCACGCACCTTCCGCATTCCGGGCGGCTGCCTTAACCACTTGGCTACCGAGGTCTGGCTTTCACCCGTCGAAATTTTTCAGTGCTTGATGCTTATGTTTTTTTAGTCAACATTGCTTCATCAATCTTAGAAGTTTTCACCTCTGAAATCCGAAAGAAATATTTTTACAAATATTTGAACATTCGGTTAAGATGAAGCTGCGTTATAGATAAGTGTTTTTTTATATATTTTAGCGTTTTATTAACGCTTAAAAAAAACACTATAGCTTTCTTTGTATATTAGTGCTAATTAAAGCACTAATGGCAAAAAAGTCACTATATTTAGGTTATTTATCATAGAGTTCTTGTTTAACATACCTACCTCGATAGAATCACGAACTGATTATTATATCTACAATCTAAAAACACATTTCAGTTATAAACTGCAGCTGAGAACTACTTCAACTCCACAAGACAAAGAAAGTATCATTTATGCTGGAATATTTTTTCTTTAATGTCTATCGCAGCAGCATTTTAATAGCACTAGCAGCCATAAAACGAAGTGAGATCTTAAGGCGAGAGGGTTCTAACACCCTCATTACTATGTATCTGATCGGACCGTTTTAAAGTCAGCCAACACTTTGTGTGAGTTTCTTTCGGATGTAGCTTCAGTATGGGCTGGCCGTTCACGCTATGGACTGCGAAAGGAACTCTTAACTGCTAGGAATAAGTGTTTAGAGCTAGTTGAGTTGCCGTAATTTCGTTTATGTGAACACAATACACTCTAAGGCCTTTTCAGGAAGCCTAATGCAAGTTTGATTTGACATTTGATCAAGTTAACAAAAACGAGATTTGTAATGCAAAAACTTAACACTAGTTAAAGTGTGATTTAAAGTTCACCTCTGTAACAAACGAGGTAATTTGCGATTTTGACATACCAATTCTTATTTACTTGAACGTGATCGATTTTTAAATCAATATGCATTCACTATTCGCATCACCTTTGAATTTACTTTTACATTATGATACAAGTATTAAATACATACATACGTACATACATACATACATACATACATACATACATACATACATACATACATACATACATACATACATACATACATACATACATACATACATACATACATACATACATACATACATACATACATACATACATACATACATACATACATACATACATACATACATACATACATGCATACGCCTGTCTTCCATAGAAATAGGCAGAGATCACTTCTTGTTACCTGCTAGTATTCTTACATATTCTGTTTTTTTTTCAAGCCGTGTGAAACGAAGCACCGTCAGAGGTTATTAAGAGGGAACGGCATCACGCACTAGTGTCTGTCCCCGTGCCCTACTAGATTCCCCGAGGGATTCGGATCATGCTACCGCCATTGCATAGTCGTACATACCTCATAAATACTAGCCGGTTTAAAATACTCTTGACCTGGCCTTTATTTAAAATATCCTCGATTTGATCGAGAAACATCTACCAAAGTCGTCACTGTCCCATATCCGTTCACATCCTTATCACTTACTTCTTTGGTCATTAATAAGGTCTTTTATAATAAAAAGGTGATACATATACAGAATGTTTGGTAATATAATATATAATCCCAAAACGTCCCCATGTAAACATGTCTAATTCTATGCCAACGTCAGAAAATGGAAATTGTAAAAAAAATTGACCCGGTCCTGACCTGGCATATCATGGGGTTCGGGTTCGAGTCCCGCTCGAGGATTTTTTTCAACACTTTGTCTTCTTTGTGTTTTTGTATAGACGCCTGCACATCAACCTTTCCAAAACTGTCAAATTTCTTCAATACATTTTCAACCGTATACCTTAGTAATAAAATTCAAAGTCTATTGAGGAAATTTGACAGTTTGTGGTAGGTTGATGTGCAGGCGTGTGTACTTTGTCTTTTTTCAAATTTTTTGAATAAAAAATGTAATTTGTTCGCAACAATATTTGCGTAAAATTATATGTAGGTAAATAATCATTAAGGTGATAACAACCAAATACATCGATATTGGTCCTGGCAATACTCAAGAGAGTGTCGTCTGAGCGAGACCGAGCAACAGACGCGTAGTTGTTAGCCGTTCGCTCCCAGCTCAGTCGCGACTTGGAACCTTGTTAAGAGTCAATATTTTATGTGGGTGGGTGAGACCGTACGCAGATTTGTTTCGCCTTTACACTGGTATACTTATATTTTTCTTTTTTAAGAACAGCCCGTTTTATCCCACTGCAGGGCAAAGATTTTATTTCTATTCTTACCACTTATTTTGTCTTCCGCTTGAGTGGGTCAATATGGGTTTTATGTTTTTTACCTGAGGTAATCTCTACCTGTCAACCATAGTGATGTGCTATGGTGTGATAATAATACAAGCGTAAACAGCATGAGAATCAATCATAGAGCGACTTCTTGGCGGGAAAGTGAAGAGTCATGTCTGCGGTTTTGTTTTATTTTCAAAAATTTGTGATAAGTCGAAATTAATATGAAATAATGGTGGATTATTAACCGTTAAGTGTTCGTAAGTGCGCATGAGTGTTGGTAAATAAAACAAAATGCAACTTCACTTTTCAAATTCTCTCAAGAAGTCCGCCCGACGAATTAGTAAAGCCCCACATCTTTACTGAGATACTCGAGGGGTTGATTGGGGGGTCTATCATTTCTCACTTCTCATTTCTATTATCATTCATCATCATCATACTGGAAGGAAATATTGTATATTTATGTATTACTTGTAAGAAAAATTACTTTGACACTGGCTAAATGTGCTAATCGCACGAAGCCATCAACTAAAGGAAAAAAATATCTTAGTAAATTTATTTTTCAAAACGTTACGACTCGTAGCCATCCTGATTCCAATACGTACATAGTGTCTCCATAGCATATTTCAATAACCTTAACACAAACAACAAAGTGACAACTGAATTAACGTCTTACGAAATAAACAAAAAAACATCGAAAGAAAACCTCAAGGAGCTAATTAATGTGCTGTCAAATCTTATCGGGACCCCCTGGGCGAAGTCGGGACACGAAGTGGCACTCCGGTCCCCGCGGTAGATGATAGACGGGTCAGCCTGGGCCCAATATCATTTTACCTCGCGAAATAAAGGTGTGTATATTACTTCTGCCGGGTCGGATTGTGTTGACACTAGATATTGGGATAGGTTTATTCTGTCCATATTGTTTTGGTATACGATGTTGTTTTACTAAGAAGAACTGTATTTGGTAGTGGAAATAAAGGTTATAAAAGTTAGGGCTAAACAATTTTAATATTACAAGTGCGTATCTATACGTAATGCGATCACTGCTTGTACTGAACTTGCACTGAAGAAAAACTAACGCTACTGTTGCATTTGACCCGGAATTACTTAGGAACTGGCTGGGTTATCGGTCTCAATACAACAATGCCAAAAACATTTTTTTTTACAGCGACAGACTTTTAGTATACACACTTATATATATGTACTTATAAAGCTTTGATTTTTTTTTATTTTTCAACGTTAATACATTTCTCCCTATCAAATGTACACACGGCGGCAGATCAACCTACCCAAACCAGTCAAATTTCTCCAATAAATATTGATCCTTATTATCAAACTTTAAAGTTCAAAATTGATTGCAGAACTTTGACAGTTTTGTCAAGTGGGTAGGTTGATCTGCACGTGCTGCTCTTTGGAGTCACCGCTTCACTGTTTCATATTTTCCATCGCGCACTAACAAATTTGGTGACTCGTTTCTTTGTTGCACCTCCAAATAATGGCATAGTCTGCCAGCACACGTTTTCCCTCCTTCCAATGATATGGGGGTCCGTCTAACGAGGCATGTCCTTGTGGGCCAGCAGAGTGAGGGTAACTGAGGCTGTGTTGTTTTTAAGCTGCACCAGTTGTCCTTTCTGGACTCCATATTCACTTAACATCAGGTGAAATGGAGTAATTTGCCGTGTTATTTATATTTAAAAAAAAAACAAATTATGACATAACACCACGGTAACGATAAAAAGATATCTCAAACATTTCGGTGCAAACCACAATAAGACATTTTATGCGAAGCAATTTCACTGTTTTAATTTGAATAGTTAGCTCAAGTCGTCAATAAACCGTTTCAGCTGCTATTACCACAATTGTATTTCACTCAATTTTCTTGAAAGAGCCGATGAGCTAGTAAAATGTTTATAGCTCCATTGCGAGCGGAGTACGTATAAGATAGCGTTGAGCGTGAAATAAGCTTATATCCTAGCCTTACAGTATATCTTATTCTCAAATAACAACATTAGTTAGTCGTAGAATTGTAGCAGTAATAATAATTAGCTTAATACTGGGCAGTATTACTGGACTGCATTGGGCCTCCATCATTAAAATCCTAGTCATCGCTACGTCAAATGGGAATTCAACTTCTAAGTTTTTCAAATGCAAAAGACTAGTAAATTACTCGCGTTTAATTTTACACTAGTAATTTACTAGTAAAGACTAGTAAATTACTCGCGTTTAATTTTTAATGCATATTATTTTATCCGACCTGTCCATGGTGTTTGTAAATTCGTGAAGAGTGTTACTTCGACGATTCAGACTTGTAAAACCTAAAATTTATTTAAATACTAATTGTTGCCCGCGACTTCGTTCGCGAAGACTAAAGTAAAAAAAAGCATCCTATATGCTGGTCTGCGTCATGGTCTGTATATGAGGAAAGTTTCATTAAAATCCATTCAGTAGTTTTTACGTGAAAGAGTAACAAACATCCATCCATACTTACAAACTTTCGCGTTTATAATATTAGTAGGATTTCAAATAACACACCAATCAACAGCAAGCGCTATAATTGATCGATATTCGCCTTTAGTCACAAATTAAATCTCAAGAGGTCGGCACTTAACAGAATACTAACAACGCCGAAATATTTCTGCCGAGCCAGATTATACGGCTACCAATCGGTTGGCAGAATCATAACTGTCGTTCAACTCCTACAATCCCGGCTTAGTCTCGTAAATACGTATTTTGTACAGCCATTAGCCGGCAACTTCAGCTTTGTTATGGCGTTTTAATGCCAGAAAATATTAATTTGTTGAGAACTCAAAGGATTTCAACAAGGCTCCCGGTGAACTTTGATTTTCGATTGAGCGCTGTTTGTTCAGGGTTGTATTGAAATTGCCATTGCCATTATGCCGTGAAAGCGAAATCAAAGGTTCACGTTTTGAAAGAAATTTACCACATCGATACCTGGTACGACAAGAATGTACAGCCTCATAATTTCGCTTCAAGCTGTCACATATTTTTGACGCTAGAATTAGGAGCCGGCTATAAATAAATTATTATAACTTATTACTAGTTGTTGCCCGCGACTTCGTCCGCGAAGACAACAGCAAATAAAAAAGTATCCTATATGCTGGTCTGGGTCATGGTCTGTATATGAGGAAAGTTTCATTAAAATCCATTCAGTAGTTTTTACGTGAAAGAGTAACAAACATCCATCCATATTTACAAACTTTCGCGTTTATAATATACTAGTTGTTGCCCGCGACTTCGTTCGCGAAGACTACAATAAAAAAAAATAAAAAGAAGTATCCTATATGCTGGTCTGGGTCATGGTCTGTAAATCAGGAAAGTTTCATTAAAATCCATTCAGTAGTTTTTACGTGAAAGAGTAACAAACATCCATACATCCATACTTACAAACTTTCGCCTTTATAATAGTAGTAGGAAGTAGGATATACTGAAATCAAAAAGAATTGGGTCTAGATTTTTTTCCTAATTTTTAAGACAATTTATTTTAAAGTATTTTTTAATGCCAAGTAAAAAAAAATACTAACCTAAAAAAATTTAAAAAAAAATTGGATAGGAACACCCTAATCAGCGGTATGAAATACATTTTACGGCCTAATCTCACCATAAATACTGACTTTATCAAACATACATTTAAAAAATTATAAAAATCGGTCGAGTCGATTCGGAGGAGTGCGATCACAAACACCGTGACACGAGATTTTTATACATATATATAGATATGTGTAGTTTAAAATCCTACAATTTTAGATTAATTTAATATTTGAGCCAAATGGCTATACTTCTATATGCGTTGAATCGTGTATTATAGTTTTTTTTTTAATATTTTAAGGGTACGCACAGTGCTTTGATCTCACCTGATGTTAAGTGATGATAAAGCCAATGATGGAAGCGCACTTCACCCGGGATCCTCAACTAGTGAGGCACAGGCTATCTTATCTCTAGCTGCCGAAACACCGCAATGCTAAAAACATTGATGTTATGGCGACATATTTAGATAAGATGGTGGTAGCTAGCCAGGCGGACAAACAAGCCCTACTACCAACCAAACCGAGTACACAAACATGTACCCCTCGCCGGGAATCGAACCCGGGACCTCTGGGTCAAAACCGGAGGTCTTAACCACTAGACCACAGAGACGGTTAATATTATGCGGTGATAGTGTATAGTTTACATTGTATTTGTACTGTGCGGTGTATAATATACATCATAAGTTGTAGTGTGTGATGTGGTGTGATGAATGAATGTTTTAGAAAGATAAAGTCGTCGACGAGCGTAATGGGGTGACATATCAAATGTTCACGCGCCACCTACGTTTGCTAAGCGAGATGGCGACTCCGGGAACTGAGTGTCTATCGTGAGTTTTATTTACTATCCGTGTTCATTCGATTACGTTTACGAAAACGAAAATTAGTATGGCATTGAAGCAGCGCCTCCTGGCGACATACGAGAAGAGTTAAAATTTTGCCATACAAATTCTCGTTTACGGTAACGTGACCGAATGGCGAATAACACTAGGCACAGTATATGAGTATGTATATGAGTATATGTATATGTATATGAGTCACAGTATATATATACTGTGACTCAGTTGTTCAGTGAAATACAAACAACAAAATGTTTGTATTTCACTTCCGTTATGAGATGGATAGTGGCACCAGTGCGATCACTGGTTCCTGTCGATACAGGAACTAATTATCGACACTTTTTTCGTCTTATCATTTAAAATTAGGGGATCAGCAACTAATTTTTGGTTCTAGCAACAATTCAACAAGATAAATTATTATTGCTGGTTTGGGGACTTGAAAACAAAGTATCGGCTACCTTACTGTTGCCGACTGACCAACCAACCTTTTTATGTGTTTACTTATTTTTTTATATTTTCCTCATGTTTTCTAGTGTTTTTTTTTAAGAGAAAAGACAGTCAGCTTGTAAACGCCAAACAGATATTAAATTGTTATTCTCAAAAGTTATTGTCGCGTTTATTTACGTTTCCACACGTTTCACTTACTTTCCCGTAACAATGGAGAAGGGACAATAGTTTCAAGGCTATGCAACCTATCACTGATGATACCTATTCTACCTCGAAGCCTTACTTTGGTTATGCTGAATGTGGCGTCGAGGTAACTTACGGTGAGTTAATAATAATAAACTTTAATTGCACACAAAAGAAAAACAATACAGTCAATTTAAAAAAAATAAAAAAATAAAGAGTACAAAATAGGCAGCCTTATTGCTAACAAGCAATCTCTTCCAGGCAACCTTGGCCGAAAAATAATAAAATAAATAAAATAAAAATGGGTGCAAGTAAAAATAAACTAAATAATAATAACACCCCGCTGCTGGTGGTACTCTAGAATTAGGTTTTTATAATGTTTTATTGTTTTTATATTAAAATATTGTAAAAATCTAGTTTTAAGAAAGAAAATAAATAAAGAGAATAATAATAATATCAAATAAAGTAATTACATACAAAAGGGAAATAAATATATAAAACAGAGTTTATGCAATATAAATTTAAAAAATAATAATAATAATAAATAAATAAATAAATAAACATCGCTAAGGTAAATTTAAAAAATGACTCCGAACCTGACCCTTAAACGACTCCGTTAACTTAACGTTAACTTAAAATTGGTGCTCAATTTTTATGATCTGTCCACCCTCTTTTGGAAGGAGGACGTCAGAGTATGTATGTATGTTAACTTATTTCCATCTGCTACTATTCAGCATTTTTTTACTACCAGCAGTACTAGAAGATACACCCCATCGAAGGGATCAATGAACTGTGACCGGAAGCGAACGACAGCCGAAGGAACGAAGGGTTGAAGGGACAAACTGAAAAGATCAAACCTAAGGGATAAATAACCATGAATAAAATCAAAATACCTCCACGTGACGTAATGACGCAACGATTTTTTTGATGCCACAAAATATTTCGTGGTAAATGGCAGGAGATTTAAAAGATGCATCTCTCAAATCAAATGTATTGTGAATATAATAGATGAGAATATTTTGTTATACACAGTCATGCCAGTCTATATGTTTGATAAGAACTGAATGAAGAATTTGTTTTTTTTTTTCTTCTTAGCTTTTGAAAAAGAAGTTAAGGAGTGAGTTTTTGTTAAGATTGAATTTTCCTTACATTTTTTTTGATGTACCTAACTTGGCTTGAAAATAATGAAGTATATGTACTATACTTACAAAGAACAATGTAACAAAGTTTTATTGTTATAATAAGTAATAATTAATAATTTTTAATCTTTTGTAATTCAATTTCTTTGGAACTTATTGGCGCAGCGTAGGTTTGGGCTATGCTGTGATTGCGCAAGTCCAGCAAATATGGCAAGTACGATCAATCGGATGCGTGAACAAATAAAAAAAATCTTGAGCTCTTCCGTGCTATGGATTGTACGTTGAGCCGTTGACCTTGGTTCTAACCAAAAGATGGCAGGAAACACCCTCCATCTTGCATAGGGTTAGTGTGTAGGTTATGGCCTTATATCCCTATGTGCTATTGTTTATCTAGGGAAGACCTGAGCCGAGCAGTGGAATGTTTCATCAACGTCTTTATCATCATTGGTTGATTACCACTGTAAAAAAGCCACTCTTAGTTGCCACCGCTGATAAAGATCTGCGGCTACTCTCAGCCACAAGCGACGATCATCGCTCCACCCATTTTAAGGTTGTCCTACACTACTCTTGCCGATACTCGGTCTACACTCAAAAACTCGTTTATCCGGTTATCGGTTTTATAACTAAAATTGTGGGATGTTTATAGACCTATAACGATGTAAGACGATTATAAGAAGTTATATCAAAAACAAACCAAGAAAGGTCCCCAAAGGCCAACTTAGAGGTAAGAAATAAAAATCTACCTCCACCCGGGAAAGTGAAAGACAAACATGGCTTCCCCAAGTTCAAAAGTTGTCACTCCAACCAAGCTTTTGCCAAAACCTGATTTATTTACTACAAAATAAGAAGACTCAGGAGGTAACCTTAAATACATACCGCGCTCGAGCAACACACACATAGACCCTCTCACGGACATAAATCTCGGAACAGCTCGGAACAGGCCGAGCGCCGCTGTTGCGAAATTCCGTGCCCGTGAGAGGTTGTCAATGTGAGCGTTGCTCGAGCGCGTTTGTATGATACTTACTTTCTGCACTGTCCTTTTTTTGTGTTTTAACGGAGCAACCGTTTGACTTGGCCAACTCAAACACCGACGCCCGGTGCTCTTTACTACTTTGACTGTACGTAGCTTGAATTATCTGCAATAGGCTCTTTGTACACTGGGAGTGGTGCAGCGAGGGTACCGAGCTGCTCAATGATTGTATGAAGGATAATTGTTTAAGTTAGGAGACAAATCTTTAAATCACTACTAGCCCGAGATAAAATTTTACTTGAAAAAATCAACCTTTCGCGTTCGATTCCCACTCGAGCTTCCTCAGACTGACTGATTTTTTCTAGTAAAATTTTATCTTGTAACTATGTAGAAATAGCATTTTGAATGCAAAATTTAAAAATAATAAAAATATGTAAGTGTCCAGTTTTTTTTGGATAGTTGGATACAGAGATCTCCTCGTTCCTTAGAGAGGTTCCTCGTTCTTTCCGTAATCGAAATTCCCAATTGCATAAATTTTGTGCAATTTTTTGTACCGTGTAGCCGGTATAGACATTACCATACTAGCTTTAGCTCGACGCTTCACCCGTGCAGACCCACGCCTCAATTCTGTTATGTTAAAACGTCCACAATCGTTTCTCAGGTGTCTTATTTTGACATTTGGACTATGAAGCAAATGTCAGCATCATGCTACCTACTAAGACACAATTGTAAAAAAGCAAAATCTCCGCGGCAACATTGAACTAGTCGGGGATAAATAGTAATCTATGGCATTCTCGGGTCCACTGCGCTCGGTGTGGTGCGCACCGAATGTATCGGAAAACGGTAATTTCCTTTACTGAATTTTATAGGCACCAAAAATAGTGCTTAAAATTTTATGATCTACCATTTATAATGTTCGAGCATGGCAATAAGGAATACGCTGGTAGAAAGCCCTCGCAGCTGTGCCGACGCTCAAAAAGTTAAGCAATCTATTAGAAGGTTGATTACTAGATAGGTGATCAAATATTATTAACTCTGGAATTTAAAATGCGGTTCCACAAAATTTTACAAACGGTATCTACGAGAACTTTCAGTTCAAAAAATATTACGTTTAAATAAATATGTAGTTTCAAAAGGTTTTGTACTTGTACTATCTATCTTTAAAGATGAGTAGGTAGGGCAGGTACAACTAATAGGTATTGTACAGTAATAACCTATGACTGTCCCAATGCTGAGCAAAGACCTCCATCATCGAAATCAAGTCATCACTTCAATAGGGAATATGCATAGAATTTAAATTTGTCTCATATATTTTTTTCGACATTCTTTATTGTCTTAACATTATACTTAAAAGGTATTTTTTTTATTTAGTTATTATTTAAACCCAGAAAATATTATATAAAAAGTGAAAAATAGCGGAAGGAAATTCAAACTTACAAAACACGTCAAAATGTGACGTCAATGGTCCCGTCATTAGATTTATCGGCGTCGATATTCATACTGTGTTTGTTAGTGTTTGTGAGAAAAATTGTTTAAAACTGTATTCTTGTGTGATTACTTGTGAATATATATTTGTAGTCAATCTAGGACGATGATAGAAACTGGTTTTGACAAACCACAAATCGGATAATCTACCGAAAATAGATGCATTTATGATGCCAGCATATTTGCATCAAATCTCGATTTTACGAGCGCAGAGATCAAAGGTGTGAAAGCTGCAAGGTAATTATTATGTTACATGGTATAATTTAGTACATAAAATAGGTTTTTATTTATAAATGTTTATTACTTACAACAAACTATAACCTATAACTAACCATTTGTCATAAAAATTGATCCTGAACTCTTAGTTTACATATTTATATCATTATAATTTACACGTAATATTATATTATTGAAGTTCACTCAAGTATGATATGTTTATAACTTTTTGTAAATATTAGATAAATACGATATTCCGATTTACTTGAACAATTTTCTTTCAGTATTTAAGTGCTTGTTTGTTACAGATCTGAACGAGAATATAAATGCTTTTGATAGCATACCTAATCTGAAAGAGCATAAATGATGCTCTTAATAAATACCAAATACCAGTGCTAGTCTTTGCCTTTTAACTACGGCCATTCTTTCAACTGGTGTTGGCATATTCCGTTTTTGACACAAAAATATATGAGGAACAACTCCTTTCTTTAACCGTAGATTACATTTTTCTCCTTTGTGTTTCATTATGTTATATTAAATATAATAAACTGTATCTTCCAAGTACAATAGGAATAAGCAAGCTTTTTAGATAAATTTTTAATGAACTTAGGTTAGTTTTAGATCGAATATTTTACTGCTTAATAGCTAATTCTCATTGAGCGCTGTACATAAATATAGCATACTTACGTTAAAATGATCTTCACAACAAAATACAAAATACAATACAAAATCTTACACCATTTTTTTCGTACTTTCGCATCGCGTGGAATACGAAAAATACTTTATCGGGTGTATTAATAATAGCGTTTTGCACTTCGGTACAATACAATACTTGTAAAAAGGTTTTTTAACTTCTTCCATGATTTGTATAGAATTAAAACTGAAAATAAGTATGAAGTAACTGAAACGCTATTGTTAACAAACATGGGACACAACCAATGACGTCATCAAAATGGCGCGCTAAATGGTGGCGTTTGAACGGCTCAAATTTATCCAATGTTTTAAATTTCATTTTGAAAAATAATTTGACGATTTTCAAGCTTATTTATATTTTTTTCTATGTGATAATTAACTTAAGAAATAAAAAAAATCACGATTATTCCCTATTGATGGGTAATCGCTTAATCACCACGCTTGCCAAATACGAATTGGTGATCACAGACCCGGGCTATGAATCGATAAATCTTGATAAAACTCTGATATCAACAACAAATATTGAGTATCATATATGTATTATATCTTTAAGTAAACTGTAATCATCAATGCGTAACTTTTAAGAATTAATTCTTTAAATCATACATAAGCCTACAAATTATATAAGTTGCAAACATTCAACCCTTAATAAACAGGCTAATAATCTCGCCAATAAATAGTACTCTAATGTAAGTGACCTTGGTAATAATTTAAAAAGTAATAAAAAAATTAAATTCCATTTCAAAACAAATGATAGTGGACAGACAACGGAGTCTTTAAGCGTTTTTTAATATCACCAGAAAATAACAGACGGGAATTTATATTGGCCAAGACTTGGGGCAATGCATCCTGCGCGGGGAGCCATAACGCTGTTTTATGGAGAAACCAAACATTCCACGGTAAAGGGGATTTATTGACTTTTGTTTGGGATATTAAATTGTTTGATTTATTTAGCGGTTGTGTGCCCCGATAGAGGTGAAGGGACGCCTTTATTAAGTTCGTTTTAGAGCCCTCCTTGATTTCCTTTGAGGTTTTAAAGTAATTTTAGAGTGAATGGAATTGAAAAAGTTAAAGATTTCTCATGTTATTGCTATACAATGTTTTTTTGGTTCAAGTTAAAGGTCTCCCGCCCTGTAGACTTACGAACCGATGTAAGGTAGTAAAGTAAAATAAAGTAAACAGAACATTGTTCTTAAACTGTCCCACTGCTGGGCAAATGCCTCCAACATTGATGGTCACCGAGACTAACCGATGGCGTAGTGTCATTCATAAGAGCATCTTTTAAAGCCTAAACTGTATAAAATATTTTGATAATTTTTTTAACGAAATAAATCCAAAAAAAATTATTTTAAAGCAGCCGGTGCAACTGCACCAAAACATCCGTCGGGTCGGGTACTATAAAAGGTATGGCTAGGCTTTCGTTAATCATTTTATTTACAAAATATTTACCATTTAAAAGAGAGAAATACAGTTTTTTGTCATTTCTAGAGCGACCATTTTGTAACTTTCGTCTTCATTATTATTTCCTATCGTTAGAATGTATATTTAAAATTACTTCATAGTAATGAAGTAATTTTAAATATACATTCCATTTACAGTCCAAGTATTGGTGCCCAAGTGCAGTAGCACTTGGGCACCAATAAGAAATATTTAATTCAAGCGCAAAACGAAGTTAACCAAACTTGACCCCATTTAACCCGATGTAGGTATTTACAAGGGAAAATATGCTTAGTCATAAAAAGTGTTTGTCGTCTCCTCTCACACTATGCACTTTGATGTGGCCGTTGCCGACAAATGCCTAGTAGGGCAACGAACCGGGGATTTACTCTACAATCGCGAGAAAATCTATAGTGGAGCATAGTGTTTGTTGAAGCGAGCGATGCTATGTTAAGGTTTTTAAATCGTATTTGAGTCCACATTAAGTTATGTGTTTTTTAACTTACGTTTTCATGTTTCAAAACTATAGGTATAGATAAGGTTGTTTTATTGACACTTATCGTGTTTTGTCATATAACCAGAATTCACCCTTATAAACATACTTAAATCGTGTTGAAGAAGTTTTTTTTTTTGAAAGTAGAAGCAGTGACTACGTCTTTCTGTTTTGGGGAATAATTATATGTTAAACTTTATATTTTAAATTATTTATAAACTGACAAAAATAAACATAAATACTAAACGAACATAATATAAAAGCTACAAGATTTCACATTTTCAGTCGAAATCACACTTAATTTACAAGAAATTGAACCGTATGCGACAACGTTGAACTACGCTCGACATAACACAATCAAAGAAACATAACCCAAAAACTCGTCTTTTCATCAATTCCAATTCTTCAAATAACATTTTAAATATGAAAAAATGTTGAATCGCAAAACGTCACGACCACGTCCATCACAAATCTAGCGACTCCATGATAGCATCTTCAACCAGATTACGTCGGAATGTCATCTGTTTGAGCAAGAGGGACAGTTAAAATTACATCCGCGATTAACACAGTTGAAGCGACCCTCGTTGAGACGATTAGGCGAAAATGTGACGGTTTTTAGTTTATTTTTCTTCAGAGCAATTTGCTTCGGCTCATCAAGTCATTTGGCTGATTGTGGTTCCTGTCCAGTTGTTGCATGGTCATTAGTGGCATCATTATGCTGCAATGATTAATTCCGCATTGATAAATGGATGACGCAATTTATACTTTTTGTTAGACTGTATATGGCTTTACTATGGTAGATATGTCCCTGTTTGATAACACGTTATGTAATTATTTGTTTTTATTTTTTTGTGAACACAAATTACCACACATATTATCTGTTTTCTTTTTATTGTAGTTAAATTTCACTTTATTATTTGTTATTCAATCAAATCAAAATTTTAAGTACCTAAATGTATTTTAGCCTTCGATCAATTATACAAGTACTAGATTCCCGATGAGCACTTGAAAAACGGTACGCGTCTTTAGTGCCACGGAGCCACAATGACGTTTGTGGCGATGACAGTAAGCTGTACTTTTGATGCTATTTAATGTTTTTTTTTAGATTTTAAACAAAAACAAAATGAAATTTAAACCTTTGCATTTTTGTTTCGGATCCTTTATCTTGTACACACGCCTGCACATCAACCTACCACAAACTGTCAAATTACCTCAATAGACTTTGAACTTGATGTATATGGCATATGGTTGAATATTTAATAATGAAACTTGACAGTTTTGGATAGGTTGATGTGCTGGCGTCTGTACATTATTGATCGACGGATTTAGCTCATGAACTTCAAAAAATCAAACATCAAATCTAACGTATACAGACAGATAACTAATAAGCCAGGGAAGGAAAACATTTCGAAAGTCGGTAGCTCATGCATGATATTTTCTACTTAAGGTATAACTTCCCCAAGAGTCCACTTACAGTCTTATCACATAAATGGCAAAGCTTTGATACAGCCAGAAGCTAAATCATCCGGCCCAACAAACTCGAAGACCAATTAAATTAATCCCCCCAACTATTTCACATTTCTTAAAGTTGAGGAAGGAAGCCTGATACTGTTAATTTTGCTTGAAACTCGATCTCGGTAACGTAATATGAGGGGGAAATTGCGGTTCCTTGGAGTGCACCATCTGTAGTTCTTATTTTAATTTAATACTAGCGAAAGCACCTGGCTGCGATTGAAACGAAAAATATAGATAAAAATAAGATAAAGAAATATGATCGCTGTAATAAATTTGCTATAGATTTAATTCGTACTTTTGTTTTTTTATTGTTTCTTGTCATCAACTTCTATATAGATATAAGTCATTTATTTATTTACTTTTTTTGTATCTCTCTTAATTAGTATGTGAATAAGTAATTTACCACAATAACAACTAAATTAAACTACTTAAAATTAAACTTATTATCTTTATTTACTTGTCTTATCTTCTTGCAACGGGGGGCCTTACAATACAAGACATAATATTAAGTATTACTAGTATTATTAGTATTATCATAACTTCCGTGCTAGAATATCTTCGAGTATAATCTTCTTATAATATCACTAATAAACAGTCCTTCATGGCCAAATTATAACACCAAACAATTGCATTAGAACCAACGTCTTCACTTGTACTCTCAAATAGTTTACAAAACAGTCAAAGCTACTTCAAAAGAATTAACAGCCAATACATTTGCAGATACTCTCAATCGTAATGGTAATGAGGGACCTTCACATACCAGACCGGTCTACCCAAATTTATTCATGCATAGCATATTTCAGCAAGTGAACAGGTATTCCAACAACAATATTTCCGAAATGAATACGCTGACGTTTCCGAAGGAACCCTTATCTCGGTCCCAAGTCAAAAGTTGCCAACAATGGGGTGTCTAATATTAACAGAGATTACGCCATGCGAGTTTCGCATTTCAAAGGGTGATTTCGCGTTAGAAAGAGGGAGGGAATAGGCATTTAATGTGCTTTCGGTGTTCGGGTTACCGCAGTAGTGCCGCGTAACATTGCGCCGACACCTAATATTGTAATTCACCTATCTTCTTTCGTGTTTACACGCTAATTATCTACAATGCTGCCTAATTATTTGCTCCTTTTGCTTAAATATTCAGTATCATTATAATAATTGGCGTAGCCTTTTCGTTATTAGACATAAAGAAACATCGGGCACGGCTACCCGAAATACTTGGGTTTTTTTTTTTGTAAATTTAAAAGTATATAAAAATCATAATTATATAAAATAGTAAAAACGAGAAGATTGTGGTGGCTGAGTGGCAAAACAAGGCAAGCCTGGTGATTAAGCTAATACCCATCAATTGTAGCGATGACTTGATTACAATGATGGAGTTTTGCCTAGTAGTAGCGTGACAGTTGTATGCTAAATTTAAGTATGAAATACGATTTCAATTCAGTAATAGTAAAGTATACATAAATATAGGACAATATCCACTATAGATTTATAACAAAATTAAAATAGTTAAAACAATGTAATGGAACGATAGACGAACACAGATAGAAAATATAATTTAAACAAATAAAGTCAAAAAATAAATACTGAATAAACAATATAAATGCTTTAAGAACTGATTAAGCTTTATGCTCTTAATATGTATTACGAGGAATAATATCTGTAATACTAATAACAAACAGTTGGTCCTATAGAAGGGGGAAACAACGGGAAGTATATCAAACATCAAACAAAATGCCTTCCTATTAGATGAAGTAATATGAGTGAAAAAAGATGTGGAAGGTTCGCGATTCCTGAGGGAATTTACAAAGAGTACCAAAGTCGGCTTAACTTCAATGGGGAAGTAGGTACGCAGAGAAATTGATTTTTATGTTTCCAAACAAGTTAGCCGGGCCAACTTAGCGCAAACGCAGAAGTAGCTGCTCAACCGGCCTTTCGTAAGCTTCTTTACCAAATTTTGTTTGAAATATGTTGAACTCCCCTTTAATATATATTTGGCTTTTGTAATTCTTATACGCTATTTTGTTTCAACGAATATAAATTAGCTAGTGGCATTTGTCTTTTTCTACTGCCTGTGTCATCACTTTTTTTAATGAAACAATTGAATACAGATCTACTGGCGTTTATTTGTCATTGTGTTTTAGCCTGACATTTTAACCTTTTAGTAAGTGGTTCAAATCCGTGGTAATCCGTGGTTGAGTCAAAATGTTAGTCGTCTAATAATTATTTTGTAACGAACTAAGTTAAGGATTTTTTGCATACTTCGTTGTGTAAGACAACATGGTCTGAAATAAAAGATTTCCTATAAATTTTTCAGATAAGATTAATCATCAGAACTACTCATAAGTTCGCAATTACAAGTCCCACGTTCTCTATAAACCTTAAGCATCCTCAAAGGCTAAAGCATACAAAGCCGTGCCCCATACAAGCAGAATTCAGGAACTCCTTTCTGTAATTGTCCTGCAAAGGTAGTATCGCTTTTAGAGGCCTCTCAAATAGGTTCCGCATTCAACCCCATCTTACTCACGTGAAAAGAGTTGAAAGAGCCCTTTGTGACCTTGGACATATTCAACCCGAAGCAATCCAGTGGAATGGAATTTTTAATAACCCCCCATTCGCTTTGCGTTATGACAATTTTCGTATATTGTACCAGCACAATAGAGTAATTCGGTGTTGCGGACTGTCTGCTCGGTAATTGGCCATGAATTTTGGACTGGATTGCGGTAATTTTGCATATTGTCGACGTTCGAAGGGTTGCGTCGAGTTATAGATGTGGGGGTAATTGGCTAGTTCGATGATGTGATAAAAGCTTATGATTTTGGTAACATTTTTGATAAGGGCGACTTAAATGTTATTTTAGTAGCAACCCTAAGCTGTCCAGTAAAAGAATATTTATTTGTCTAAGGAGTCAGATTCGTTTTTGTATGATTGAGCCAGCAATTAAGAATACAGTTCTCCGGATGCAGATGGTAAGCGATCAGAGCAGACTTTAAAAAGTAATTTCAGTCAGTCACCATAACTTCCTCAAACCACATCGTTTCCTGTAAAGCCTTCTTCATGAAGTGTTCACAATGAGGGGAATCATCCTTTAATGCATTGACATAATAAGTATGGTAATCTCGAGGTGGTTCAACCAACACGTGAACAATAATCACATTGAGAAGATACGATATTTGGTGACGTATTTAACGTATTCAGAACTAATATCCTTAGCCAGTATACACGTGTAGCAGAGATGACAAATTGCCCGTGTGCTAGCTACAAATTACCCCACTGCAGTTACAAGCGCGACAACACGGAGCTACCGACAGCACAGATACGGCATTAATCTATGTGGCTATGACATCTGTTTGAGATATGAAACTTGGTACATAGCTTCTCATGGCAGCTACATAAGTTGAGATACAGTTACACGCATTGTGTTTAACGATCACGAAATTGTGAATAAGTCTGTGAATGATACTATTGTAGTGGCACCTGTGTTTGACACGGTTTTCGTTGTCAAAAAATTATATATTGATTTTCATTGAAATTTTATCGGGTGACATCTAGGAAGCAGGTGTTCTGTATTCAATTGTTGCTAAAGAATAAAACCAGTGGACCCCTATTTTTAATGATTAAAGTAAAAAAGCAAAAAACAGCTGATTTTAGTACAGCTCAATGACGTTTGATTTAATTTTTGAAATTTATTATAACTAATATTAGTATAAAGGCCAGATTTTTAAAAGCCCAGCAGTTGCCTGTGTGATTTCTCGTATTTATAATAAAACTGTGAGAAGTAATAAAAACAACGCCAAGGCTCTTTCAAGTAGAACGTGTTAATTTATATTTTATTAATGTGAAAGTGTTAAGTAATAAGTTGATAAGAGGCTTACATCTCTTTACCGCCTCTGTGGTCTAGTGGCTAAGACCACCGGTTTAGACCCAGAGGTCCCGGGTTCGATTCCCAGCGGGGGGTACATGTTTGTGTACTCGGTTTGGTTGGTGGTAGGGCTTGTTTGTCCGCCTGGCTAGCTACCACCATCTTATCTAAATATGTCGCCATAACATCAATGTTTGTAGCATTGTTGTGTTCCGGCAACTAGAGATAAAATAGCCAGTACCTCACTAGTTGAGGATCCCGGGTGAATTGCGCTTCCATCATTGGCCTTATCATCACTTAACATCATGTGAGATCAAGGCACCGTAAATATAAAAAAAAAAACATGCATTAGTTTACCAACTTAGTTTAATTTCTGAGACGTGGTCAAAGGTCTTATTATGGAGCCGTCGAAAATCCACAATTTGAGTTTGGGTAAAAATTATTGGTTCGGATTAGTTCGGGTAAAAATTATTGGTTCGGATTAATACTCTTGTTTGTACTAATTTTTTAAACATAACGATTTGATCATAAAGGTGTAGTCAAAAGAGCAGCTCCGTAAAACTCTGAAAAATCTATCCAATAGCGCACAATTTATTGTGACGACACTAAGAACCGTTACAACAATTGTTTTATACCTGCCCAACGTTTCGAATACATTCAAAACTAAAGATAAACGGCCGTAAACATCCCCCAAAGCATACAATAAAACTCCATCAATACCGTCCAAAGTGTTATTCTGATCGTTCGTGGCAGGTAACGCTGACCGTAAATTTTAATAACCCATTAAGTTTTTCCCGCAGGACATTCATTTCGATCACTATGCCGGCTACAGAGCCGTAAACTCCAAAATCGCTTGGCACGTTTCCAACCAAATTCGTGTGTGTAATAACGAAAATCCACTTTCAGTTATGTTTTATACGCGTCGGCAACACTCTATAACGTTCGGACAGAGCCCCTCCAACTTTACTGTGTGCGTTTTCGAGAGATATTCTCAATTTAAAACTCGACCTTATATCTTTCGAGTAAGGTGCTCAACTGAAGATTCCCTATTCCTTAAGATTAGAGATATATTTGCGCATGTATAGAAAATTACTTCTTGCAGAAGGTGTGTGTAAGCGAAGCTTATGTTGAACGTATTTCTTGCTGGGTTTGTTTTTATTACATTTGCTTTTTGTAAGGTTTTATTCTGCACCTTCTCGGTTCACGGAAGTAGCACTATGCCGTTTAATCGTATTCAGGTGTTTTCTTAAGAAGTACGTAATGACGTATAGTAACACTATCAACCTCCTCTGTGCTCTAGTGGTTAAGAGCACCGGTCTCAGACCCTGTACAAGCCATTTCAATATTTCTACTAACTTGCACTCTGTGTTAATGCATTGCGTTATTGCTCAATAATGACCTCCTTTTATGTATTTGTTCACGGTGTTTGACAGTGTATTAAAGACATTCGACCTACACTGACGTATTTTATATAGATAGTTGTGTATTGAAATATAATAAATAAATAAATAAATAAATAAATTTTAATTACATCTACGTAGATCGCCCCGTGACAATTGACATAATATTCTTGACATCTGTTACGGGTTCATACGGGCTTGTACAGACCCAGAGGGCCAAGTTTTAATTCCCGCCGGGAGGTTTGTGTACTCGGTTTTGTTTGGTGGTAGGGCTTGTTTGTCCGCCTGGCTAGCTACCACCATCATATCTAAATATGTCGCCATAACATCAATGTTTTTAACATTGTTGTGTTCCGGCAGTTAGAGATAAGGAAGCCAGTCTTGCCGGTATTTGAGGATTCCGCTTGGGGAAGTGCGCTTTCACCTTCGGCCTTATCCTCACTTAACATCAGGTGAGATGGAGATCTAGTGCTTACGCTTAGAAAGTAAAATAAAAACCTTTTGTAATATTCGTGTAAACTATTATTATATTATTAAGCTATTATTGTATTAGGGTATTGGCGTAAAAACAAAAAATTAAAAATAACTTTTCTTATTTTTACGCCAAGACCCTGACCATACCCGGTATGTCAGAGGGTGCGGGTCCGTTTCCTGCTTAACAACTGTTCTTTTGTATATTAGTTAGTTAATACTTTTTATAGATTCTCATAGTAAGGTTTGGTGGTAAACCAAACTGCGGTGACCAACATCAATGAACCTTCCGAGTAAATGTTTACGCGCGGCCGCGCTCGCTGCCGAACTTGGTCCGCTTCTTTAAATAAAATGGCTGCCCCTTGATAGGGGCGCGGCTGGTGTGACGCGGGAATCGGGAGACCAGACCTACAGAAGGTAAACTTGATATCTACATACCGCGCTCGAGAAACACACACATAGACGCCTCTCACGGACACGAATCTAGCAACAGGGTGCATATTGTGAGTTTCATTTGACATTCGATAAAATTAACGATAACGTTACGCACCATCAAGCAACGAAATGTTGCCTACTTGGGCCATGCTCTGCGTAACGAGAGATACCAGCTCTTACTTACCATTGCGATGGGCAAAATTGCTGGAAAAAGGAAGGTTGGAAGAAGGAAAACGTCATGGCTTCGTAACATCAGAGTATGGACCGGTATCAAAACCGTGGAACAACTATTCAGACTTGCTCTGGATAAGATACGATTTCGTAAACTGACTGCTGACCTTCAGTAATGGAGAGGCTCATAAGTAAAAGAACGTTAACGAAAACGAAAATTAGTATGCCAGTAAAGCAGCGCCTCTTGGCGACATACGAGATGAGTTAAAATGAGAAGATTTTTTTACTATGGGAGCTGGGCTTAAAATAAAAACTCAATTAACATAAGCAAATGATACATCTAATTAAAGAAAAAAATATTAGGATTACGATCAAAGTATTTATATTAATAAATAGACTAATTAATTTTAATTTAATTCATATGCAGAAATACATTTTGCTAGCAACAATAGAAGTAATGTTGCAATAATAAAAAAAATATTATTGACATAGACGTGACAGAGGTCAGTGCGTTTTTCATTAAATTAAAAAAATACAAGTCTACATATCTACATCTCATGTTTACAATCATCATACTTATACTATACTTTTCCTAACATATAAATAAAGTAAAACTACATGTAAGATGTATATATCTGTTGTGCAAATGCGCAAGATTGATCGCTTATGGAGTAAGCAAGCACTTTTAAGGCACTTAAAGCTCAGAATTCCAACCAACATTCACATATTTTAGAAAACTGCCCCTATGTATCCCTATGTATCATAGAGTTGCTGATTGTTAATGTAGATAGCATAATATGCACGTCAGTAAAGCGATGAAATCAAAATAGAATTACTGAATTGGAAAACAACAAAAACGTTGTAATAAACAATAAAAAATTCCAAAATGCTCCAAAATAGTCTCGTTATGACATTAGCAGCTGGCTCAGCTGTCAGTTTATGTCAATCAACTGTCATAAAAGAACTCGGACATAGTTCCTTTCGACGCATTTTTTTAAAATAATACATTTTTTTACAAAATAAAATGGGCATCTTTTAAAATCTGCAAATAGTGCAGAATGAAAGTATTAAATGTTTATAGTATTAATCAACAGAAATGATCTCTGTTATGTTTTCTTTTATTGTAAGCCCAAAAAAATTTTTGTCCTTTTGCTATACAAATTTCCGTTTTGGTAAACGTAATCGAATGAATACGGATAGTAAACAAAACACAATAAGCACTCAGCTCGGAACAGGCCAAACGCAATTGTTGCGAGATTCCGTGTCCGTGATAGCTTGGCTATGTGTGCGTTGCTCGAGCGCGTTTGTATGAAGCATTACCTTCAGTGGGTCTTCTTATTTTGTGGTAAGGTTTTCAGTGGTTGTTGCAAGGAAATGAATCGTTATCAAATGCTGACGCCCTTCTGCTCGTTATTTTGTATGTCATTCTTTGCTTTAACCGCCTCTGTGGTGTAATGGTGAGATAATTGGTCTCAGACATAGAGGTTCCGGGTTCGATTCCTAGCGGTGGGTATAAATGTTGATGTATACAGTTTGGTTGGTGATGGGTTAAGGGTTGTTTGATGTCCGCCTGGCTGGTTACCACCAACTTATCAAAGTATGTCACCACAACAACAGTTCTAGTAGCATTTAAGGATAAGCCAATTCCTGAGTAGATGAAGTCGCCGGTAATACCACTTATCGTTGCTCACCATTAGGATAGATCAAGCCAAGTGCTTCCCCGTCATGAATTAAATAAAAAGTTATTCTCAGTTTTCTTAATTTATGAAAATATTGCAAGTTATCCTGTAATGTATTTTAAGGAACCACAAACAAGTTTTTACAATATAGATTAACAATAATCTTATGTCTAATTTTAGTTATTGCAAACTCAACAACGACGGTACCAGAAAACATAAAGGTAATAATGAAAACCCAGTCACGGTCATGGTGTTAGTGAAATGTAAATGTGTACTAGAATTTTATAAGTGTATATGTATGTAAGTGTAAGTGAAAGTGTACATTGAAATGAAATAACACGTGTCACAGTCTCCCTGACCCTGCAAAGGGTTCGAAACGTCAGGATAAACATTAAATGAAATTAATGTATAAAATAAACGCGAGTACATCCGTAAAATTTGTTTAATTTCAATGTGTAGTGTTCGCGTAGTAAACTTTACAAAACAATAGGTAAGTGTATGTATTAAGCTTTAAATATGTGAGTGTATGTGTTGGTTAGAGGTGTTTTAGATAAAGAACGAGGGTTATTTGTACGTAGATTCCGCATTGTGTGAAAACAATATGGACAGCGTACAGGGCACCTATGTGTATGACGTCACGATATGCAGTAGCGGCCATATTGCTTTGTGAAAAACAATGAATATGCAAGCTCGGCTTTTGCTTTGCTTTAGCACTTCTATTAACACCGAATGAAATCTTGAGATCAAAGCTGTCATGAACCTTCTTTGGGTTTGTACAGACGTAACTTAGGGCAACCAGAAAGTTACTTTCGGTCGTTCGTTTGCCAAAACTGTTAAGTATTAGGAAATTCTCAAATTGGAAACTTCAAAATAAGGTTAATCAAGTAACTATTGTCACAGTATAAAATATATTTAAGAGGAATTTCATTTAGCCGGTGCCGTTGGTACGTGTCATGTCCATGTCCGTCTGTGCTTCGGAAGGCACGTAAAGCCGTTGGCACTGCATTAGCAGTCGTTAACAACCGCCAATTAGAGTTTCTCGATTCGTGTTCGTAAAAACCCGGGACCCGGGAACGAAAAAATAAATTTCCGGATATTACCCGGGAATCGGAAATTTATAAAAATATGCGTTATTACGTTTGATTGAACTTCTTTATGTAAATTGTATGTTATACAATATGCTGCTGTAGTAGCGGACAGACGACGCGTCGAGCCGTCGACGCCGCAGCTCAACCACAGATTAATAATAATAGTATGTAGCAAACTAGCAACTAGCCAACGAATGAATAACTGACTGACTGACTGAACGAACGGTGATGGCGCGGCGCGGCTCGTAATTCTACTTTTGATTTATTTCTTTGAGTTGGGAATTCCCGAGTCCGACTGAATGTTCCCGGGATCGGGATCGATAGTTTTCCCGGGTATTCCGAGATCGGGAACACAGGAAAGAAACTTTACCGCCAATCTGCACTGGGCCCGCGTGGTAGTTCATGGCCCTTTCTCCGCATTCCATCCACAGAGAAGGCTCGTGCCCAGCAGTTGGGACATGATAATGAGTTGGACGAGTCATGTTTTATCGGTTCCGTGGTCGGCGACAGGACACAACGATGCGTGACACATTGCCGTCTTTACGTTACGTTACGTTATATAGGGTAAGGTATACGAGAAGGGAAAACTTCTTTGTCACTTTAAGCACATTGCGCGCACTGAGGAGTTTGACATATGATATACCTGTTAAAGGTTATATGGAGAAGGAGTCCATGAAATGTAAGTATGTATAATATCTGTGACATGACATTATATTGTAGGTATATTTTGTGAACTACGGTCGAATTTCGACCAATAGGCAATCACTATTTTTTATTGATTGTGATTTAGAATAATTGTGAATGATATGTGATTCACTGGTGCTGATTCTTGTTCGTTTATTATTTAAAAAAAAAACAACTTAGTCATATTGCGATATAAACATTACGTTGTGTTTGTATCCATATCGGCAATGAAGGGTGAAAACATTTTGGAAGTATTTGTTGTCCTCTTTCTAAGTCTTTTAGTTACCAATGAAATAGATTTTTTTTTTGCCATGATACTGTAAGACGAAACAAATGAAAAAGAAGGGGAGATAAACATCTGTTATACTAAAGGTTCAACCTTCAAATATTATTACCTTCCAGCACACCCCATGCTGTAAGCGTAAAAAAAACATAACTCAATATAAAATGCAACAAGTGATCAATAATACCGTTGAGTTTTGATCAAGATAAGTGTTTGTCCCAACAGCGGTGTCTGTTTGGAATTTCCTTTGGGGCGCATTTCTGGGTGTAAAAAAACATATTCGTCGTTTTACGTCCTCGCTCGTAATGATCTTTTTAGGGATCCGTAGTCAATCAGGAACCCTTGTGGTTTCGCCTTGTCCTATCTATCATCAGTATGTCACCATAATGAAAAATGAAATAGCCAGTTCTTCAGTAGTTCAAAGTTCTGAGTAAAGTAAGCTTTCACCTTTTGTCTTTTTTGCCACTCACCATCAAGAGGACATTAGTCGCTGATTATTATCTGTATTAAACTGTTTGTCAGTCAGAAATGTAAGCTTTTGCTAACTGTCAAACAGGGAAAAGATGCAAGTCTGGATCATGTGTTTAAGAACGACTATAACGGAAGGAGGCGAAAGGGAAAAATTGGACTGTATTAAGGAATAAGAGGCAAAGTAAAACGTACAATTAAAATTTATATAAGAAGACAAAATAAAACATACCAAGGTAGCAACCAAGATGACAATTAAGTAAAAAAAAAACAGAACATATTAAAAAATGACACTTAGAAAAAAAGAAAAAGTATAAAACCTAAAAAGAAGTATTTACTCCGTAACAACGACAGATACGAACTCTTGCAACTTATAATGGTTGGAAAAGTAGCTGGAAAGAGGAGACCTGGTCGCTGAAAGAAGTCGTGGTTGCGGATCATTCAGAAGTGGACGAGAATGCCTCTGAATTGTTTCGCCTTGCCAAGGACAGCACCAAATATGCAAAGCTAACTGCCAACCTTCACTAGTTGGCCTCTCCAACTAGTCTGCCAAGCGTGGCGATTATGTCAAATCCCCTCATGTATCTTTGGGAGAGGCCTTTGTCCAGCAGTGGACGTCTTTTGGCTGGGATGATGAAGATGCAATAAAATGCAAATCACTATTTTATACAGTGGTTTTTCATATATTTTAGAATTCAAACTTAACCCGGGATCAAAAGTTATAAATTTCTTAGGTACGCTAGAGTTCAACCCGCTAACAGACACCTGTAAGTAAATAAATTCCAATCCATAATATTTCCGTTCATATATGTTTAATCGCAAAGGCTGCATATTCTCAGCTGAGCGGCACAGCCTGCGCTGGGCGATCGAGCGTGAACTCTTGCTCCACAACGCCTACCTAACAAGGACGACTTATGAAAATGAATAGGCCCTACTACATAAGAGATGCAGCTCTTCAATAAGAAAACTATATTAAAAAACATATACTCAAATGTTATTGCAAATAACATAACTATTTTTAACTCTTCAATATATATATAAACTACATTAAAAATATATACCTACTCAAACATGATAATTTTCAATTCACAAAGTGTTGCGGTTCAACTATAGTCAACGCAAAGACTCGTAGCAGACGGTACAATAAAACGTGCGAATGAGACAGCGCACATCATGTGCTCTCTCTCGCACTTACACTGTTTTTTTTAGTTGATAATTTTGACGCGGGTCACATATTTGACAAAAGTACTTTTTTAAATGCACTAAAAGAAAATATTACACCTAGACCTAACAGAAGATTCAGAAAAGTGTTGTGGAAATTTCAACGATCGGGATTTAAACCCACCATTTCTGTCAAACCGTGTCCATTCTTCTTCATCTTCTTAATCGAAAAATTGTCAGAATCTTCTTGGGATCAACGGCTTTACGTGCCTTCCGGCGCACGGAGGAGCTCGAGATTAAATACTTTTGTTCACCCATCCGATGACCGGCCTTTGCGAAAGTTGCTGACGTTACAGCAACCGCAGACCGAGAGCGTCAAGCGCCATCGAGCTCCACAGATTATACTTAATGCACAAAATAGAACACAGCCTCATCATTCTAAAACTAATAATTTGAAAAGTTGTACCTTTATATTAATTTGTTTTTCAAAACAAATCTATCAAAAATGTCTATATCTGCGCAGATTCTTTAGATTATATATGGAAACAGCTAGTTGCGTGTTGCGAGTTGCCTTTTGCCGTAATACGAAGATCAAAATTGATCTGTTTGCAAAGCGCCTAAGTTTTAGTTAACGTGCTTGATTGTTCGCATAAGAAACAAACCTGCTCCGTCTCTTTACCAATAAACTTAAGAAATCCGCATTAGGTTTGATAGGAGTACCTATCTCTTATTAAAATAAGAATATTACAAACTACATTTTCTTTACCTAGCTTTGAGACTGGCAATGTGTACCTATAACAAAAATAAATATGTGTGCAACATGCGCATACTATAGTAGTATAAGTAGCCGCCCGGATTGCGGAAGACCCAAGTTCGATTCCTGGCTAGGTCGGGTAGGCATTTAATTTTTTCACTGTATTTTACTTTGACTGTATATTTGATTCAGCTTCAGTGCAACAATTGCAACAACATTGTGTTATCAAATTTGTGGTATTTCATCTGTAAAGATGAATCTGCATAGCCATCGGTTGCAATAAACGTTGGGTAAATGGCATTCTGCCGCTAAAAAAACAGTAAAAAAAAATTAAAAAGCAGTGGAAAAATTCAGTGCTTACTGGTAGCATAATGGTAAGCGTAGCCGCCCGTATTGCAGAAGACCCAGGTTCGTTTCCTAGCTGGCTTTAATTTTTTCACTGTATTTTATTTTATAAATATTTTACTATACTATACCCTAACTCATTCCTACAGCCAAAGGAATGTTTTCATATTTCGCGACGCTGTAGAACATCTTTATTGAAAAGTAAAAGTTGTCGTTCCGCGCAATTTAGAGATCGCAACTCTCCCCTCGTATGTAGTCAACGAATTTTTGCACCGCCTTCCCAAAGCTTTGTAAGGGCTGGCACACATTTTAAATGCCTTTGTAAGCGTGAACGAGAGTGTGGCAACTTCATACAAGCGCTCCGAAACGCACGCACACAAGCTCGTAGTTCACCTACATTAGCACACAGAAAAAAACACGCGAAAGGAGTACGCGACGACGCGGGCTGTCCCCGCAAACGCGGATCGGGCTGCGTATGTTGCTGTAGTAACGGAGAATAACAAATATGTCACTGAGCTCTGATCTGTAAAGATTTTTCTCTCTCGCATTAAGATTGTTTGATTGTAATTTCTGGCGCAGCATTTGGTCGGTGCCCGTCGAGCACACGGAAGATGAATGGATGAGTGTTGTCAGGAACCTATCAAGACCATGCAGGCTATAACTATTAGTACTGCTGACGTAAGTTGTGCGATCCGTACGGCCCAAAATTGGAAATTCCCAGGACCACACGGATTGCACAATTTCTGGATCAAATGGTTTCGATGTTCACACGAGTTACTGGCAACGCAATTCCAAGAAGCCATAGAGCTCGGCTCACTCCCAAGTTTGTTGACTACTGGTGTCACTTTTCTGCTCTATAAATCAGGTAGTACCACGGAACCGAACAACTATAGACACATCACGTGCTTACCAACTTTATATAAGCTCCTTACATCCATTCTGAGAACAAAAATTAACTCGCACATTGTTGCAAACAATATTTTAGACATGACTCAGAATGGATGTAGGGTTGGGTCCCGTGGTATTAAGGAGCTTGTCCTCATTGACATAAGCATATGCCAGAAGATTCGGCATGGCAGAGGGACTCTCTCCACAGCCTGGATTAACTATAAGAAGGCATATGATTCGGTGCCGCGTTCATGGCTGATAAAGATTTTAGAGTTATATAAAAATAATATAATTAAAATCATTTTTGATGTCATGTATGCGGCAATGGACCACGGTCTTGTGTCAACCAGAATGTCGAGATAGTGTTTCTGCCACGCAGGATTTTATAAGGATAGAGCGTGGCATATTCCAGGGCGACAGTCTGAGTCCTTTATGGTTTTGTCTAGCTTTGAATTCTCTCAGTACTTTGTTGAGAAATTCAAGGTTAGGCTGTTGACTGCGGAGAGGGGGTGAAGTTATGTCGCATTTGTTGTACATGGATGACCTCAAGTTATTCGCACCAAACCGCCAAGACTTTATGAAACTGCTGAAAATTACTTAGACTTTCAGCAGTATCAAGATGGAGTTTGTAGTGGATAAGTGTGCGGTTATGCATGTACAGCGTGGGAAAGTAGTAAATTCAACCAATTTACAACTTTCCGATACGATAAACTTCAGATCTCTCTCTGGTATGTCACAGTATTTGGGTGTTGATGACGGGGACATAAAACAGTCATTACGGGAGCGATTCTTTTGCCGCCTGAGAAAAGTACTTAACAGTCTTTTATCGGGTGGCAAAAAGACGCGTGCCTTTAATGGCTGAGTTATGCCTCTGCTCACTTACTCCTTTGGCATACTAAGATGGACTCAGACCGAATTGGACGCCTTGGATAGAAGAGTCCATCAAATGCTCACGACTTCCAGAATGCTATACCCACGCTCATCTGTTATGTGGCTTTATATCCTGCGGAGATGTGGGGGTCGTGACTTTTTAAATGCCAAGGACCTACATAACCGTGAGGTGTGCAGTCTCAGGGATTATTTACTTAACAGTGAGTGCAGGATGCATTTGGATATCGTGGCAGTTGATAGACACTTTACGCCGCTCTCCTTGGCAACAGAAAACTGGCGCAAACCAGTTGTGCTAAACACTCTCGATCGTAAGGACATATGGAAGAGCAAGGTGCTACACGGGCGCTACTATCGGGCTCTAACTGGGCCTGATGTAGATTTGCCTGCCTCGGTGAACTCGCTACGTTTCGGTGACCTCTTTGGGGAAACCGAAGGTTTTGTCTGTACCATTGAAGATAAAGTTATCAAGACGAATAACTACTGGAAATATATTATGAGGGTCGGTACGGTCGACATCTGTCGGACGGCATGCCGCCGTCTAGGAGAATCACTCCGACATATTATTTTTGGTTGTTCTCATCTTGCTAACGGAAAGTATTTGCACAGACACAACCAAGTAGCCAGAATAATTCACCAGCAACTTGCTCTTGGATATGGTCTTGTTGAATCGGAGGTGCCGTACTATAAGTACGAACCTGCGCCAGTACTCGAATATGGTCATGCAACGCTCTATTGGGATCGCTCTATCATTACGGACATGACTATTGTCGCCAATAAGCCTGATATCGTGGTGGTCGACCGATCCCAGCGCCATATTACCATACCTCATGATGAGAACCTCGTGAAAGCCGAGAAAGACAAGCTCAGTAAGTACCTTGACTTGACTCACGAGGTTACCGCCATGTGGGATGTGGATTCAACCATTATTGTACCGATAGTCGTTTCGGCAAACGGTCTTATAGCCAAAAGCCTCGATCAACACCAGAGCTCTCGCTGTAAGGTTGGGTCAAGGGTCAGATGCAAAAGGCAGTACTCCTTGACACGGCACGTATTGTCAGGAGGTTTCTCACTCTGCAGCCCTAACCACCGATAGCTTGGGTCTATCCCCGCTGCCGGTGGAAACCTAGGTTAAGTTTTTTATAATATTTTATATTGTAAATATGTTTTTATATAAAATATTGTAAAAAAAAAAAATCTTAAGAAATATATTTAATAAAGAGAATAATATGACTAATACTAATAATGTAGTATGTTCTGATTACTATTCACTTGTCATGCCTGAAACTAATTCATTGATGTACATTTGTGGTTTTCTTCTGAAGAAATGTGCCGAACACGACAAATGTTCAGCCTTGAAATATTACATTCGGTCACAGGAAACTGCTCATAATTTTAGTGCGGAGACTCGGTACACAAGATACAGAAGTCATTCTACAGATAACTTAAACACTATTTTGATGGGAGGTATTTCCGATGATTTTGTACACTTAGTTAAAAAAATGAAAGAAATATTCAGAAATTATTTTACCATAGAAAACTGTACTACCGGCAAAATAGCCAAAACTATTTTTGACAATATGTCCGACCTTAAGTATGTACCTCCATGTACATGCTTTCCAATAATATATTTTATTAAATATACGTTATTAAATTTAACAACGCAGCTTTCAAAACTGGCCGAGCGAGGCGTAAATATTTTGCTGTGTCCAATTTGTAAATTAATATTTGATTACGATTGTACATTATAATGATGTAAGTATTATATAGTGTACACCTAAATTGTGTGTTACGTTTATAATATAAAAGACGCCCAAATTCACACAATAATATGTTAACTATGTGTGGCTCAACCCTAGCCGGTAGGTATAGCTCGGTACGTCGATTCAAGGTCACGGCACTGTTGCCGCACTCTCGTTCACTCTGCCTTTATAGTCTAGTGCCAGCCGTTGAAGACCATCGTCTTATCGTCTTATTACCATAATTATTGTGCTGAGATGACAGAGGTAGATAGATGGTTTTATTATAATATTATAAATAATATTTACTTCTTTCATTATAATAACCAACGAATTTTTTTTTAATTAACAAGACAAATTACTCTATTTCTGATGTTGATGACTCTGATGTTGAGTGGATATGGAGTCTAGACGCACGCGAAGACAACGGGTGCAGCGTGAAACAACACAGCATAAGTAACTAAAACCCAGAAAAACTTTTTTTAGCTTTGCTTAGAAATAACATAATTTATTTGATTATATTATTTACTTACCGTTTCATTTATCTTAGCGTAAATTATTTTGTATTTAATATTATGATTTGAAAAAAGACAAAGTGTTGAAAATATTCCACGAGCGGGTTTCCAACCCGCACCCCATGACATGCCGGGTCAGGTGCACTACCAACTATACTATCGTGGCTCAATCCAACTCGCCGAAATTAATCAACACTATCTACTCTTACTTTGTAAGCCAAAGGACTTTTTTCAACAATTTGTATTTTTTCAAATTGTAATTTGTTCGCAACAATATTTGCTTAAAATTATATGAACGTAGTCCTTCAAACGAGGCGTAAAGTGGCACCTTGAGGGCCGGCAGGGTGAGAGAGCTGATGCTGCGCCGGCGCCGTCACGCTGCTCTCGCTGCTCCTGGTTGCCTAGTGCGAGTAGCATTCACCATCCGTAAATAATCTTTAATATTATGTATTGTTTTGTATCTAGGCAAAGGTATCTCTTGTTCTTTGTTATGAAGTCAATGAATGTTTCTTCTTTCTTTCTTTCTTTCTTTTTTTTAACTTACGTTAGCAGTATAAAAAACGCGGTTAAAGTAGCGGGCAGAAGCTAGTCACCGACAAATGTAGACGGGGCCTTACTCTCGTAAGCAAATAGAAACCGCTCACAATGACTCAAACTTATTTACAGTGACAGCGCCGCGTTTCTGAGTTTGTCCTCAAACTTTTTTACTGGCGCCCCTACTTGGGGAATTTTAATAGGACGGATGTCGGAGCCGAGGGGCGCGCGTGAGTGTTGTGAAAAATATCCTCTAATTAAGCGAAAACGAAGTAGTCAAGTGATGATTTCAGTAAGGAAAGCAATGTTTTGGAAATACCTTTGGTGATGTTCTTGCCGGTTTTTCTCAGTAAAATGCCTTCAGTCTTAAAAACTGATGGCGAAGTGGTGGAGTGACACAAGCTCAATTTGAACAGATAAAATATTTTTTTGAATTTTGGAATAAACTTATTAGGTAAGTCTGGGTATTAATGTATGTGGGTCCGGGTGAAGTGCGCTTCCATCTTCGGCCTTATCGTCACTTAACTTGAAGTGAGATTAAACCCTCGAGCACCCCGATTGTTGTTTAACAAAAAATAAACTACTACATTTTTTATACAACAAAGATAAATTTGATTTGACCGCGTTATCACATTAAAATATAGTAGGCTATGTATAAATATGATTTAAAAAAAGTTTATGTAGCATTCATTCAGTGAAAGAATCTTTGGATGGATCAATCTATTATTGAAATGTTATATTACGAAACGAAATTTTAAATCGAGAGCCGTTGGTAGGCACGCCTTTTTGTAAACTTAAGGGCATACTTATTGAGAATAGAAAACTCTCAGTTGCCTCTGAGATCTATTCGTATTTTTTTTGTAAGCATTCCCTTACAAACTTTCTATACAAATTGTGATTAAACCTCGGCGTTGGAGCCTTTTCTAATAAATTTCAGCGACGACGCTTTTCTTGTAATGTTTCATGTAAAAAAAATATAAATATAGATGCCTGATTTTATAAACTAAAACTGTTTTAAGCTTTGTAGAACATAAAGTTGGACAATGTAGATAAGTTTAACTTTATCTGTATTGTAATTTGTACGTCGTTCATTAAATCTGATTCTCAGAACAATTTGCCATTTCGAGTAGGATTTCTAGTATTGGTATCTCGGTGTAACTTAGTCATAAGTTTGCATCAGGTTTTAATATGAAATTTCTTAAACTACTGTTCTAATCACCTCTGTGACTACGGTTTGATTCCCAACGAGGGAAAGCACTTCACCCGGGATCCTCAACTACTGAGGCACTGGCTATCTTATCTCTAGCTGCCGGAACATAACAATGCTACAAACATTGATGTTATGGCGACATGTTTAGATAAGATGGTTAGTAGTGTTTTTGTATGCTTGGCTAGGTAATACTATCTTATCTGTTTAAACAATAATCTTAGTAGCTTTGATGTATTCGGGTAGTAACAGATAAAGATAGCCATTTCCTGAGTGATCCCAGGTGAAGTACGCTTTTCATCTTCGTCCATATCGTCACAAACATTAGGTGACATAAAAGCCAAACTCATCCCCATTGTTATTTAAAAAAGGAAAGATTTTTACTTAATACAGTAAATACCAGCGCTAGATTAACAAAATGAGCTTACTGTCACTCCAGAAAATTGCGCTACAAAAAGCGTAATTCGTGTAGCGCTCAGCTCGAAAGCCACGCTGCGAAAAAAAACTAATCTTTTATCGTAGATACGCCTTTCGCAAATCCGAATCGAATATCATCGCGTCGACAGTTACGCCCTAAGGAAATTAAAGATTCTATCCGTAGTAGAACTAAATCCCTCTGTAATAGTAAGCCGGAAAATTGCAAATTAAAAGAGGTCTGTCCCACTTCGATAGTGGCACTAGCACCGTTGGTGATAAAGTCCGTTTTCCAGTGACAAAGTAAGTTGAAGGCAACAGATAAAAACTCTGATGACCAAGCCCCGGTTCCGGATAGGTTCAATTAATTAAAGCCTACATGGACGTCCTTATCAAGGGCTTTGTGGGCAAACTGTATATGAACGGGATATCTCTAGCCTCTGGAAGAATAAACACTAAACATTCATTATGGTATTTTTGGCCAACATTTATTATAACAAATCTTTGCCCAGCAGTGGCACAGTGAGGGTTAATAATTATAATAATAATAATAACATATACCAATAACGTATAATATAACGTATTATAACAATCGGTCCAGTATTTACTGAAAAATCAACGTTTACTTTGGCTGCAAATTTTAGTAGCGCTAAATGCACTTAGCATTTTGTTTTATGATTGATTCTACTCCTGAAGCAAAATTGTATTTTGATACTTAACACACGCACACACCTTGTTCGGTATTGACGTGTGTGTGTCATTTTGTAGGACCGATAATCAGACCGATTTTTAGCCGAGGTTTTAGTACCGACTTTGTGACCGACTTTTTGTAGGACGTGTGCGTTGCAACAAGAATTGTTATGTTATGTGCCATTGTCACAGACTAAAAAATCAGTCACCGATCTATCGGACTCTCACTTTCACTCTCCTTCTCACACTTCATTCATATTGTCATTGTCAATAATTGATACGCAGTGTGTTATTATTTACTGTCATTTAGTTGGGGTTGTATTTATAAAAAAAAACACTTTTGTGAGAAAAACAAATATATATATATAAAGAAAAGGCTTCTACTACTGGACAAAGGTCTCCCCAAAGATCTTCCATAAAGACCGGTTTGTGCCGCTCGCAATAGAAATATAACTAATATTGTAAATACGGCCAAGATGCAAATCAATTCCTTGTATAATGGAACACAAATAAAATGGTTATGCATATCTTAACATGACCTAATAGCCTCAGGTAGAAAAACCGGATATATTATTCTTTAATAACTTTTATATCGAACCAAAAAACTGAATTAATCAGCATTAAGGAAGACTTTAGCCCAGGAGCGTTGTCATGGGAGTTTTATATACAATCAGAATCTTAATGGTCGATGCAACGAAAGACTCCAGCCAATAAAATACCAACACTAGATTAATAAGAAATAAAAAATACGAACAGTGGAACGTAGAACCTCCTCCTTTTTTGAAATTGGTTAATGAGCTTACTGTCAATCTAGATCATCTGGTACAAAAATTGAATAGGTAATTTAAAAAATGCTCAAATATGTTTAAGCATTTTTCACCACATAAGTATAATGTGCGTTCGGATTGTAGGAATTGTTGCAACTCTTTACTTAAATCAAAAATGGTTTTCTATATGTTTTCTATAAAATTTCTAGAATTATACAAAACCTCGGAATCCCTGTAAAGTTTCAGAACTCATCCCGGCAACTTTGTATTGCCATAGTTGTAATGCGTCAGCTTGCCCGCTGGAAGCCATCTTGTTTAATAATATTTTTAGAGTAGCAACACACATTGCGACATTTAAGCATGTTGGTTTGTTATGAATTAAAATAAAATTGCTTTCACAGTGCAGTTTTCAAACTCTATGGTCAGTGTGTCCCTATGTATCTATGTATGTACGGGCTCAAGCTTTGCCAGTTGAACAATACAACATAGGGGGTCGGGCCATAAAGTAACTTAACTTGCAAAAGTGCCACCCGAACGTGCAAGCCATCAAGTTCCACACAAAACGAGACTGCGTGCTTTAAAAAGTTTTTACTCTTTCGCAATCATCGCTTTTATATACTTCTAACCTTTGTACAACTTAGTATAATCCGGAAGTTATGTCGTAAATTATAGAGTTGTTCGTTATGTATAATGTAGGCCTAATAAAATCCGCAAGTGTTGAACAATGTTATCAATTCGAAGTATCGTGTTGCCACCCTTAATTTCACGCCGATTGTAGCTGTTGGCTGTGGCACACTGGGAACGATTGTGATAAGGAAGCTGACGAACTTAAAATAAATAATTGATGACACAATCAGGGACCATCAACATCAGTAAAAAAAATAGTAACGAAGAGAAATTAAATGTGTTAAAATTAAAATGAATGGATTCGGTTTTCTAAAAACATATACAATTTGACACATACGTTTGTATATTTATATCTCAATAAGAGATTGTATCAGCATTACTTAATATTTATTTATTTACAGCAATAAAGTGAACAACCTTAATATGTCTCTAATAAATTGTTGAAAAAAAAAGTAGATATAACTATTTAAACTATCATGGTCACTTGCATTAGCACTTGTATTTTACAGTTGCATGTCTCGAAATATCAGTAAGATTCCCGTTAATAATTACTCTAATAGATTTCCTTTTTCATTTATTTTTAATTAGTCTATATACTGTCCTACAACTTTGCGAAAGTCGCTATCGTTGCAAACAAGTCATCACTACGTATTGGTCTTATCACTACGCTTGTTAAATGCAGGTTGGTGATCACCGGGATATGTAGCGAAAAATCGAAAAAAAATACTTTTTTTCATACTATGTCTCACTATGTATCAAAAAATTTATTACACACTTTTGTCCATTAAGTTATACTAATACAATAATCACACTCACTGTGCCTCCAACTTGTTAAACAAACTGGGGTTAGTATAACACATTTATTGTTCGTAAAACAAAATTTTGGGCCGATAACGCACTAGGGTCGCAGGACTGAAAGGGACGATCTGCGTAGCTATTAGTGAGATTCCTTTATCGATCATTGGGGTAAGGCTCATTAAAGAATAACAACACCCCTTATCTACCCCGTGGGTATCGTAAAAGAAGTTTATAGATAGACTGAAATGTGTTGTGTAAATTTTTTAAAAAGCTTCCTGATATCTTTATTCCTGATATTCCTGATATCTCTTCCAAAATCCGAACATGTGGTTGATTCAATAGTTTAGTTGAAACAAAATTTTAATTTAGAATTATAATAAGTTTAATAGTTTATGATGTCGATAAGTGCTTATTATAGATAGATAAATAATTTATTGCTCACACAAATAAAAACAATAAAATACAGATACACATAATCTTAAAGCTAGCATGGGCAAAGGCGGTCTTATAAGCGATATAAGCGATATATATCTTCCAGATAACCTTTGGCTTAGGAACCTAAGAAGGAGATAGAGGAAGTGCGCAAATACAGTTGTATTATACAATTGATCATAGGCCAGTACATAAACAGACATACATATATGTATTCCTATATACATACATAAATACACACACATACATATACATAGATAGATACATATAAAAATATATGATTGACTATATGATTGCTTATGTATGGAGTATGTAGTTTTTAAGCTTTAGACACCATAACAATATGATAAATATCATTACCATGCTTTGGTCTTTTTATTTGTGTCCGACTTTTTTTCAAATTCTATGATACCTCACTGCCTTGTTGGTAGGTTACTAGACATTTTTTCCACAAGACCTTGATGAAGCATAGAGCGCACTTCACCGGGTCTTTTGTCGATTCATACCATGATTGCAAGATATGTTTAATACATAATTTTAATTAATGGAATCAAGCGTTACTTTGCGGAAATCCATGGTACAAAAAAAATGTAATTGAAATAATAAGTAGTATTATGTCCGCTATATTATTCGTTTATCTAGCTTGGATGCAGTACGCAGGCACCGCCCTCCCGCCCGCAAAAAATATTTACTTGCAGAAAGAACAATGGATGCAAGAGAACATGCACACCAACACCGACGTGTCGGGTATCGTTTATCCATGCTGGATAAATGAGGAATTAACACTATATATTATTTAAAAAAAACACAAATGTTGAAATAATTTCCACGAGCAGGATTCGAACCTGCGCCCTTCTGACATACCGGGTCAGGTGTCCCTCCCCCAATTGAGCTATCGTGGTTCTAACCACTCTTCAACATTTGTGTTTTTGTAATTTGTTTCCCAACAAAATTTGCGTTAAAATTATAAAAACAAAACAAACACATTTTACTACATATTATTTCAATAACATTTTTTTTATATATATATTTTTAACAGGTTCCACTTATTTTGAAATCACTCATTGCTAACTGATTATCATCAAACGCTTACATTTATCCCGCTTTTCACCAAAAAGGCTTCGCATTTTATTTTGTGCATACTCAATGCACAAAATAAAATGCAATTTCATTCCTTGTGTCAACAGAAAGTCCGCGTTCCGTTTGAGCGCGTGTTAATCCCCTTCATAACATGATGCATTATGTAAACTGTCATGTTCCAACTAAAAACACGAGTGGTTTAGGGATTCAGCTCACAAAGCCGGGTGCAAAGCAAACACGAACGTCCACTCTGTAGCTGAAATTAATGTCAGTTCAATTTAAATATACAATACCCAATTAAATATCTGAAATACAAAATTTCAATTTTTATAATTTTTAGGAAGAGCTTGATAGCGTGGTTGTTAACGTGCCCGGTCTGCGATTTCTAAACTTAAGCAACATTCGCAAAGGCCGTTCATTGGATGGGTGACCAATTTATCATCTCGAGCTCCTCCATAGCCGTTGGTCCTGGCTGCGTTAGCATTCGTTAACAAGCACCAATCCGCATTGAGCCCGTGTAAGGTTTGTGGCCCGTTCTCCCTGTCCATCCATAGGAAAGGCTCGAGCCCCAGCAGTGGAGACAAAATAAACTGGTGTGATGTGATTTTTTATAGTTTTTGACATCAATTAATTCCTATAAAGGCGTATATTCAATGACATTGTCATCGGGTTTTGTCCGGGTTTCGAATGACTACGAGCAACTTAAATCTCCGTGTTGCAGCACCAACAAGTTGAAGTTGTAGTAGGTTCCCGAAATTGCAATCACTGATTGTTAACTATGAATTCGAAAGTTTGTTTAGAATGGCGGCACCGTGAACTGTTGCTGCAACTGGCAACCTATAATGAAAACTTTTTTAAGGCTGTTAGTATCTTCAACAAGTTGCTCTGTCTTCGGAGCGCCTATGGTACACATTCACGGCTACCTACCAATGTTCCTCATTAAAAAACCTTGTTTGATCTATGCACTGTCAGTGTTGCCACTCATAACAACGTCGTAGTCCCTCAACCGAACGGCAACGTTTTGTTTTTGCTCTGCAAATGTAGCAATAACGTCGACAATGAAGCTTAGCGGTAGTTTACGATCCCATATATCGTGTGCCAAGAGTTCCGCTTTTACTGACGACGCGGTCTAGTTTCTTAGCGGTAGCGATTATAAGTATGGTAGCAAAAGCAACGCAAAGCAAAGCAAGTGTTTTTTTAATATATTTATATTGTTATTCTTTTATAGATCATTTGTAATTTCGATGTAAACAATAATGCTGTTAGGTAGACCACCAGCTGGCCTTTGTGGGGCCCAAAGCACGAAAGCCAGCTCTTCGATGGAATACCCGTCATACTTTGATGCTGGTTCCCTAGCTGGCCACTCCTCCGAGTGGCTAAAGGGACAGCACGCCTAAAGTTAAAAGACGAATGTGTTCAGCTTACCTGGTGTACTCCTAGCGTTCCACGCTGACTTGGCCAAGGGATAGAATTGGAGATGGAGCAAGGAAGGGAAGGAATACAAGGGTCACACGCCAACCTGCATCCGGGTTTATCGACCCCGCTGGTGTCGATTGGAGCTGCCAATCAGCCCGCAGCGGACGATAATCGTCGTCCAAACCTCGATTAAGCGGTGATTTTGCACCGTACAAATAAAATCTAACCTAACACACAGGGAACAACAAGTACCACGCGCGCACAAACTCGCGGTTCAACTAAGGGCGGACGAGATGATTAGAAGCACTCTTAGCCCACCTGGTCTTCGCCAAGACCTTACAAAATCGTACAACTATGTACTAACAACGAACTCAAAATTGCTCTTTCGGTAGCAATTAGCAAAACGCGGCGACCGCCATTAACACAATTCCAACACCACCTTTCACCGCACATGCAAGTGTAAGTTTTTTTTTAATAGTGATGTGACTGTTTTTTCAATTCAATTTTTACTGCAATGCAATCACTAGGTTATGGCCATACCGTCGTTTCCGAACAAATGCAATTAATTGTAATTTTTAACCTTATAGCACTTTTTAAATCACTGTTCTGTTCAGCATGGGTTCACAAATTTTTTTGGAACCGCCACATATCGTGTTTGTTTTTGTCGTTTCCTTTGTGTGTTGTTGTTGTACCTCTGTGTGTACCAAGAAAAAAATAAATAAATAAAAAAGTATTTATTTCAGAATAATTCCATACACTGTTAGTAATTACAATAGACCTTAATTATGAATGCAAAATTTTGTTCTTTGCACAGTAAATCATTTCACTTTTCAATTAGTTCCTGGCCGCAGAGTGTCAGATATATTAAACACTAATGTTAGTTACAAGAAAAAAATAAAAATACACATAGAACAAAAAACAAAACAAAAACGAGCTTGGCGCACTGGATACGACCACCCACCGTTAGAGGACGGTATGTAGTCGCACCCAATGTTTCAGCATCAGTGAGTCCCAGTGGTTAGACAACGCAATCAGGATAGGGTTCTGAATAGTTAAAAAAAAATTGTTACCATTCTAGTATTTACAGTTAAAAAACTATAGCCTCACTCTTTTAACAACTAAAACTAAATTTTATCTATAGTTTTCTCCCCACACTAAAGCGGTCGCTGAAAATTGAAACATTGGCGCATTAGGCAAATTGTACAGTGGCCAAGTAAAAATAAATTTTCAAATAACTCCCCAGGGCGCCGTATAATACCGCCGCCTGTAACTTAAACGTTGGCAAACTGTGGATACAATTTATGTGTAAAACTACTATGGCGCGGTTGTAACATGATTTTTCATTACCATCGAATACCTTCATAACTTCATTACAGGACTTAATGACGGTGCTTTCGCGATCACATCCATGACTAATGCTTGGTTACTAGAGTGTCTCTTGCATGTTTTTTTATATCGTACGAGTAAGCATTTGGCCTTCATCTCACCTGATGTTAAGTGATGAGGCCGAAGGTGGAAGCGCACTTCACCCGGGATCCTCAACTACTGAGGCACTGACTTTCTTATCTCAAGCTTCCGGAACACAACAATGCTACAAACATTGATGTTATGGCGACATATTTAGATAAGATGGTGGTAGCTAGCCAGGCGGACAAACAATCCTTACTACCAACCAAACCGAGTACACAATCGAACCCGGGACCTCTGGATCTAAACCACTAGACCACAAAGGCGAATAGAAAACATTTTTATTTATTTATTGTTGTTAGTTACACGGGCACATCGCCCAATTAGATAACTAATTAGTTTAAATATAATAATAGGACAAGGGACACGGGAACGAGCGGGATTCGAACCCGCACACCATGACATACCGGGTCAGGTGCACTACCTTTATCCTATCGTTGTTTTGTCCAACCCTCCGAAATTAATTAACACTATCTACCTACTCTTACTTTGTAAGACAAAAGAGTCTAATCCAATGTCGACAACTACGCCATCTACATCCGATCTTAATATTTTCAAAGATATTAAAGATAATTTAAGAATAAGGCAAGCTACCTATATGAATGAATGAATGAATAACATTTATTGGTAAAACACGACACATACACTAAGTCACATTAAAAAAAATATACAGGAACTAAAAATAGCATCTAAAAAATACAACCTTAGTGTATAGTATGTGCCGAGTCAACCAAAGGGCTCCAATTCAGTTTTTTGTTGCAACCAAGGTCACAACACTGATATTCTGCCGAAACCCGATATATATGGAATTTTTTTCAACACATGTTTTTTAAATAATAATTATTTGTCTTATTTACTGTTCTATTTAAATAAATGTCTAATCTATAAACAGGTACGGTTGAACAACAAAGTTTCGCTGAAGCAGTGGGTAGGTACTTTGGCGAGTTCACAATTTCTTTGGACTGAAATTTTGCAATGAACTTTGTAACTTCATCCCGTTCATGAATACTCATGAATATTATCATGTTAATATGTTTTGTTTTTGAACAGCCTCTGAAACTTTGTTTAATGGTAGTACCTACCATTAGCATATTTTATAAAGTCCTGTGGTTGTAACGAGCAGGTGAGGCATGTTATTAATACATCACTTCAGACATAGCGGGTCAGGGGCTCTATTTTTGATTCCTTCGCCTCGAGTCAAGCGCTTGGTTTCTACTGATTTTCGTTCGATATTTGACTTTCCATATTTTTGAATCGCTCCACCGCAACGAGTGCCCTCATTCACTCGTTGCAGTCGAGCGACACAAAGCGATTGATAGAATAATCGTCAAAATCAATGCGTTGTGTCAATGTCATGTCACTCGTTTGTCAGTGTCATTTATAGTCTTTTCTATAAAAAGGAAAGGTTTTTTTTAACAGCCAATAGAAACATGCATATTACGCTCCGTTTTTAATGCGGTTGTTACCGGTTTTCTCTAAATTCTGCGTGGAACGGATAACATCCAACATTTCGTATTATGTTGGCAGCACCGGAAACGAACGATTCAAAAATACGGAAAATCGGCGTCATTCGATTTGGACACTTGGAAGACGAGTGTGACTTTAGTCGCATGCGATAACACAATGTCATACGTGCGATTCAAAAATAGATCCCCAGGTGCTCTCCCAATTGAGCTATCGTGTCTCTAACCAGCCCGCCGACTTACTTTGAAAGCCAAAGGTGGCATTCAAATGTCAACAACTAACGTCATTAACATTCGATCATAATATTTTTACAAATACTAGAGATCAGTTAAGAAGTACGCAAGCTATTTCAAATTCTGCTCGTGGAATTTTTTTTAACATTTCTGTTTTTGTAATTTGTTTCGCAACAAAAGTTGCGTTAAAATTAAATAAAGAAAACAAAAACATCACTTTAATAATATTTTTTTTAATTAATGTTACATAATATTGATATTGAACAAAATGTTATGTTATCATCACTAGCTCATTTTATGTCCCTACTGCTGGGGCGTGAGCCTTTCCTATACGATAGGGAGAACGGACCATAAACCAACAAGATGGTAAAATATCTTAACGTCCTAGACACGTCATAGATGACTAGTTGCGAACGAACAGTAGAGAAACCCTTTAAGTTTCTCCCCGCCCCCGCTCCAAAGTCTGGTGACGGTGAAAATGCCTGCATCACGTTGCAAATGTGCCGATTTAGTCTACTTTTAAAGGCCGGCAACGCATCTGCGATTCCTCTGGTTTTACGGGTGTGCATAGGCGGCGGGGATTGCTTCCCATCAGGTGACCCGCCTGCTCGTATGCCTCCTTCGAATATAAAAAAAAACTTGTATAAAATTATCCACACGTACATGCAGTTTTTCCTTGTTACCTTACCTTAAATTTAATATTCGTTTTCGATCCCGTAAACTGCATACGACGTCCTTGGTCGAGTGGTTTGTACACCGGTTTTCATGGTTTCGCCATCTCTGAGGTCCGATCCCCGGTCGGGTCAATTTAGAAATTATTGTTTTTCTGAATTGTCTCGGGTCTGGGTGTTTTTTATGTATGATAAGTATATATTTATGTATTTTAAGTATGTTTATTCGTTGTCTAGTAACCATTAAACGAGTTTATTTATTTATTTAGAAGCAAGATTCAGAAGCCTTTTATGTAACTAGCAACACATGATGTTGTGAACTGTCATGAACATAGTATAATTTTAAAACAATGTGCGTGAATAAAACGCAAGTTCGCCAGTCCATCGTTCATTCGCGATGGCAATAGCATTATCAAGAGTACTCCAATTTTAGGCGGTCGCTCGAAACTTCAGCGAGGACTATCGCCATAGAATTGACTAGAGCATCGCTATGGGCTTCGAGTTAGGCGGTAGGGCCCCAGGACCAACGGCTTTGCATGCCTTCAGAAGCACGGAGCAGCTGGATACTATTTTATTTGGTCCGATCCGGCGACCCAGCATCGCGGAAGTTGCTTATCATTTAGATCGCCACCGAACGCGCAAGACGTTGTGGTAACTCATCTGCCCTATTTCAAGTAAATCCTGGTTATATGTTTAAATTAAGTAATCAGTTAATGTAATAGCAGATATAGAATAAGTAGTAGAATTACGCAGTTCTACTAAATTGTAATATATTTTTCCATTGTCTTTGGTAGTGCGTGTTGTTAGGTGCTTTTGCCCAAACTGTATGTAATGTAGCAAGTTGTTTTACATCAACTTTTAAGGTCGAGCAACATTAACAAATACGTAACGAAGTTTCATAAATAGTTTTAAAGTTTTGATAGGGTTGTCATGCGATGTATTGTGTTTCAGGTTTTAGGCATTTCTACCATGACCAGATTAACGGCTTTGTTTATACTTAAACGGGTGTTAACCAAAGAAATGTCAATCAAAGTAATTTTTAGCTAGAAGGTTTTGTGCGTAATGCTGGCTGCCATTGGCCTTTATCTTCTAAGGGTTCCTTAAGCCGTGGTGATTACATTGGACAAATAATTATACGTGTAAATAATTTAATAGTAAATACTTATTACATGAATGGCCCATACATCTCCTGAGATGGTTAAGTGGCGATAATGCCGAAGGTGAAAGCGTTTTTTACTTTGACTCCTCAACTATGAAGAACTGAGTGTGTTATCACTTAATGACGGGGCACAACAATGCAACAAACTTCGTTGTAATGCGACAGACTGAGATAAAATGGTGGTAGCTAGCCAGATCGACTTAGAACAAACTGAGTACTCATAGTAATGGTGTACTCTGCTGGGACGATTCTCATCAGGATTCTGAGAGATTGTCGAATCCGGTCCCTTTGGCTCTAAGATCGGTGGCCGACCACTAAGCCACCAGAGGTGGTTAATTTATAGCCTTAAACAAAAGTTTTCTGATGTGTCATCGTACGTGTTGTATAATCAACCGAAGATGTCATATATTGAGCCAGCTCCATTTTGTTTGGAAAATATTAGTTCACATGTCTGTTAACTGTTCTACGGTACTTTTAAGTCCTATATTTTAAGTGCTGTATTTTTATGTCTTTATGGTTGGGACTTTTATGCCCGTGACTTTAAAGTGCTGTATTTTTATAACGACTTGTCATGCCAATTTCTCAAAATGGCAACCCTGATTCCGCGTCCATCGTGTCTGGTAATTAATTACCGAACTTCGGCCGCCATGAAATATTTTGTCGGGAATTTCTTTTCAGCCGGTTATGAGGTGCTGTAACGAATAACCATTTGGAAATTTGCGGGCGTATTCTTAGGAAATGTGCTTGTAATGAGCCAACTTTGGTCGTCTCCGCTGATTGGGTTTCGCGCAGCTTTTGTTGTAGTTAGTAATTGTTCAAGACGCGTTCCACACTAATGGGTAATAGGACGCCCTGCTGCAAAACAATAATAAATTACAAGTTTACAAATTACAATTTATATTATTGCATAACACATTGATGTACAATTCTTTTAAGAAAACTTTAAGTATCAAAAGAGCTCGAAGAAAACTTTTAAGTGGGACTCGATGATATTAGAAAGGTAGATACGTTATATGCATACAAAACAACCGCTAAAAAATGGTTCGAATTTCGGACTCAACGGCAGTTTTTTTTTTGTTAATTTAAACTAATAAGTACTAAAAATACTGATATTGTTTGTTGTTTGGCATATTTTATATTAAGAATATATAAGTAGAATTTTGAAACCGGTACGTACCAGAGGTACTGTCAACTGACTCAGTTGTCTCTCTTCCTCTTCTAGAGCGACTGAGTGTGGCCAAAACCAAAAGGATACGGCTGCCTTCTTTTGTTTAGGACGACTTTAGGACGACGAAGGCGCTATCTACTTATTTTACTATATAGGGTCTAACAATATCAATAAGCGAACGTTTAAGGGGAACATTTATACATCACACTGAGTATGCTTATCAAATTTGGTTCAAAACTACAGGCTTGTTACCGAGATAATCAACAAAACATTATCATAATTCACCAAAAAAAACACCCTTACCAAACTCGTACAGCTGTACTACACGCACACAAAGATAGCCGTGTGTGTATAAATGTCATACAACGGTTTTTCAATTGTGTGCGTGTATCTGTACACTATCTTTTTATTGACGCTTGCGTGCGTGTTAGTAAAGATACAGCATGTTTCATGATGTGCATTATTTTAATTGATTTAGTTTGTTAGAAAACATAACTGTGAAAATCACTATAAAACTGGAGCCTATTTTTTGTCATTGTATTCAGAATGATGTATAGATACCGCCCTTATTGATTCGTTCGCTTATTGATTTTGTTAGACCCTGTATAATATCATGGTGGGACGTAGTCAAATGAGCATTCCGGCTTTTTTTAAGTAACAAACATAATTAGCAGGATTGAAACGGGCTCTAAATTCAGAAGTGTTCCCCGAGCGATACAACAACATAATTTTCTTCAATAATCATGTCAATTTAAATAAAATAATGAATATAGCTCCTTAAAGTCGGTAACGTATGCTCCCCGGATGCTGCTGAAGCTGCTTGTTACTTACACATAATTGTTTAAATATTTATAAAATACAGTAAAAAAATTAAAAGCCCCCCCGACCCAGCCAGGAATCGAACCTGGGTCTTCCGCAATCCGGGCGGCTGCACTGGCCGCTATGCTACCAGGAAGGCTGACGTAAGAGCTGAATTTTGTCACTGCTTTTTAATTTTTGAGTGCTAATAGCGGCACATAATTGTTTATTTTAATTGGTCATGCAATAGCAAATTGAAGTACCTACCTTTGTACCTTTGTATGTCTTTGTACACACGCCTGCACATCAACCTATTTAAAACTGTCAAATTTATCTAATCGATATTGATATTTATACCCAAACACTAAGGTGCAAGATGTATTAAAGAAATTTGACATTTTGTGGTAGGTTGATCTGCTGCCGTCTGTACATGCGATGCGTCAGTGCAAACGGCCAAAGTGCAGAAACACGAAACAATTGAATGCACAATCGAAACTAAAGCGAGAACGTTTGCGAATAAAACCGCTTCGGAATGACAAGCCGTTGTCGCGACCGCCGAATTAATGCCGACGACGTAACAAGTCTTAATTAAATAGGAAATAATTTCGGCACGGCCCACTCAGACATTCAAATGTTGATTGTTTATCGGATACCCGGCAGCGCGAATTGAATGACATTACGCTCTTATTTTTTTCATAGGATATTTTTGTGTGCAGTGCCTGTCTTTGTTTACAGTCAACGTTGTGAACTTTAAAAGTTTTTATTCTCTTGTATAGTTAATTTTATGAAGACTAAGAGTGCTAAAAGCACCTCATTGTGACAAACAAATGAGTTGCACTCGTTTGCGTTAATATATATATATAATATTGCGTATAATAAGACAGCATTGACATAAATATTCAACCATACACCTAAGATATAAAGTTCAAAGTCTATTGAGGAAATTCGACAGACAGATTAACACAAATCTGATGTGCAATCGTGTGCGTTACCTACATGTAAAATTACTTTTTTTTTTATATATATTAACGGGTAAGCACAGTGCCTTGATCTCACCTGATGTTAAGTGATGATAAGGCTAATGATGGAAGCGCACTTCACCCGGGATCCTCAACTAGTGAGGTACTGGCTATCTTATCTCTAGCTGCCGGAACACAACAATGCTACAAATATTAATGTTATGGCGACATATTTAGATAAGATGGTAGCTAGCCAGGCGGACTAACAAGCCCTACCACCAACCAAACCGAGTACACAAACATGTACTCCCCGCTGGGAATCGAACCCGGGACCTCTAGGTCTAAACCGGTGGTCTTAGCCACTAGACCTCAGAGGCGGCGGCTTTTTCTGTGACAGCAATGCTTAAAACTTTTTTTTAAAGAGAAAGCATTACCACTTTGATTTAATCAACTGCGCAACAAAACGCGTGTAAATAGTCTTTTGTTTCGAGTAGCGCAAAACTTGACAATCGCGCAATTCTCTTCTCGTTTACGTAAACAATGGGAGTGTTCGCGCAATGTTCCCAACTTTTTAATTTGTAAAAAGTAAAGGAGTTAATCAACTCCCGGCTGCCACTTGTTTATTGAGAAGCCTCAAAAAATTAGGGAAATACTTTTGCGTAACAGACGTTTTAGCTGCGAGCGTATTTCGGGGGGATTATTTGAAGAACGTCGCTCACTTTAAGACTGGCTAAGTTGCTAAGTTAGAGGTCCAACTGTAAGAGAGTATCGCTTGATGGGCTTCCAACGACGTATACAACATGTAACAGAAAGGTGTGGTCAAAATGAAAAAATCCAAAGCATCTCCGTCTAGACCTTGTATGCTTGTCTATGTGCGCCTGACGTGCATGACTTCACTAATATAATAAATATTTCATTAACAATCGCATGACAAATTAAAGTTAATAATTATGTAAAATTTAAACACTGAAAAAAGACGACAACCTCAGGCGGGAATCGAACCACGCACCTTCCGCATTCCGGGCGGCTGCCTTAACCACTTGGCTACCGAGGTCTGGCTTTCACCCGTCGAAATTTTTCAGTGCTTGATGCTTATGTTTTTTTAGTCAACATTGCTTCATCAATCTTAGAAGTTTTCACCTCTGAGATCCGAAAGAAATATTGAGGTTGTCGTCTTTTTTCAGTGTTTAAATTTTACTTAAGTATATTTAAGCGTTAATAAAACGCTAAAATATATAAAAAACACTTAATAATTATGTCTCAGGTACAACACACAATATCTAGATCGGATACACTTTTGATCTTTTAATTTTGACCACACCTTTCTGATACACGTTGTATATGTAAAAAAATGGAATGACCTTCGGAGGTTTTCTAGAGGGAACGGCATCGCGCACTAGTGCGCGTCCCCGTGCCCTACTAGTTTCTCCGAAGGGTTCGGATCGGATCGGATGTTAATGACGGTAGTTGTTGACATTGAATGGGCGCCTTTGGCTTTCAAATTAAAAAAGTGAATAGTGTTGAATAATTTCGGCGGGCTGGTTAGAACCACGATAGCTCAATTGGAAGTGCACCTGACCCGGTTTCTCTGACTCGGACTCGTGGAAATTTTTTCAACATTTGTGTTTTTGTAATTTGTTTCGCTACAAAATTTGTGTTAAAATTATATAAACAAAACAAAAACATTTGAATACAATAATAATAAACGCCATGTCCAATGTTCCGTGGCCAACTTAGCATATACAGAACTTCCTTTTTAATTACATAAGACAAGATCATACACATGGAGATATCGGGCATTATATAACCCAGTATGCTGACCCAATATTAAATAATTATGGCTCAAGAAAGCATAAGGCAAAGAAGACTAAGCCAATACTTACCCATTTATTATAACGATGACTTGCTTTCAATGGCAGAAGCCTTTAATTACTACTACGATTGCTGCACTAAGCACACAGGTACTAAATAAAAACTTGTTTTGTCTCAATTTTGCAAATTTTTAAGCAAATAAATAACCTTATTGGTTGTTGAGCGACTGCTTACGGCAACATCTTACGGCTTAAAGAAACACGCATGAACTGGAGACAATATTGAATACAGTCATCCATCCGATTAGCGAATGGTATCTTAATACTTTATCTTTGATATGTTTATACCTGATATCTTTGGTATGTTTATAACTGGTATCTTTGGTATCTTCATACCTGGTATCTGGTATCGTTATACCCGGTATCTTTGCAATCTTCTTAGTTCCTTGCGGCCTCGTTCCCCGAATTTAATTAACATTTTTCGCGTTGATTAAACAGCAAGAGCCCTCTTAATAAACAAACACCGTAAATGATTGTAGAGGCTTTTGGGCAACAGTTTCCTTTGTCAAATTAAGACATAAAATGGGAAATTGTGTTTTTTTTTATCTACCCCGTGGAGTGTTTCGCAGATTTAATAATGCCTAAATCCTATTTGTTAAAAAGAAAATCTCTTTTTTTATTGATTAAACCGTGGCGGTCTTAATAAGGTGCTATTCATTTCTTTAATTATAAAGGATACTATTGTGAAGTATAAGATTTTTCTATATAAATACACAGCTGTATCTCTAGGAATAAACAGTTATGTGGTAATAAAATAGTATACCAGTTTCATTAAAAATTATTTGCCGTATGTAGGGTACATAGCCGTAGTACATAGAGTAGATATCATACAAAAAGTACAATAATTAAATGGTGGCTTATGGCTCTTCTTTTACCTACACGTGCATGTGGAAAGTCCTGAGTAAAGCGTTTATAAACACATGAAATACAATATTTTTAGAGTATGTTGATGCCTAAAACTACTTGAAAAAAGGAAACAAAGTGTTGAAAAAATTCCACGAGTGGGATTCGAACCCGCACCCCACGACATGCTGGGTCAGGTGCACTACCAACTATGCTATCGTGGCTCGTGTATTATATATAACCATAATTATACCTATATACTAAGTTTGTGTCAAACCCTGTCAAACACTTTGTTTGTGTTGTTAATGCTACTATAAAGAACATAAAACGTCTTTATTATTATTCACTCATGTCTGTTACACCTAAAATGAGTAAGGCCCTCTCTGTAACCAACGACAGACTATGTATATTATATTCCCTCATTACAAAGTCCTTAATCGCATCTCCAAAATCTCGTTAATCCAACTACAATCTTATATTACTTAAAAACAAATCAGCCGCCCCATTCCGGTCGTAATACAGCTTTATCTGCACATAACACGGAGTTTAAGACGTTAACTTTACTGTCCCATTTTACGATTTTAATCTAAGCAAATTCCTTCCGCAATTTACTATGCGAGTGAACTCGACGGCACCAATTAATTTCGTAAAATACCTTTTACGGTTACCGGTTTACCGTAAACTTGCAAAATTAACCTGCGTGAGCTTTGTTTGTACTTGCTAGGTATTGAGAGACAAATTAGGTCAAAACCTCTTTCATGCTATATACACTTTTAAACTTTCGCGTTCCATAGTTAAACAAAAAGAATTTAAACGGGGATTAACGCAAACGGTAAAAAGGTATCACACCTTCTTTATACCCGACGTATCGACCGAGTTACAGCGGCCGTGGTCACGGGCTGACTGCTGCCGCGATGCTGCGTCTCCGTTTGCGCGCCAAAAATTCAAAATTCAAAATTCAAAATCATTTATTCAGTTTAGGCTACAAGTAGCTCTTGTGAATGTCACTATGCCATCGGTTTGTAAGTCTACTCTGGGCGGGAGATCTTGTAGAGTCTTCATCCACCGTCACATTATTTTGCCACTCTCTCATGCTGTTCCGTGCTTCGGGAGGCACGTAAAGCTGTTGGTCCCGGCTGCTCTAAAGTACTAGAGTATTGTAATGGTACTAATATGACATTGCGGAAAATTGAAACTTTTACCTGATGTAAATTTCTTAACTTAGATTGTCTTCTATATTTTTGTGTTTATTTGTAATGGAAAGTGTCCTGCTATGATAGGGCATTTTCCAATATTATTTTTGATGCTGTAAGGGAGAAAAGAGCTGGACACTTGCCGAGTTTCTTGCCGGTTCTTCTCAGTACAAGATCTCCCGCCCAGAGTAGACTTTCGAACCGATGGCACATTCACAAGAGCTACTTGTAGCCTAAACTGAATAAATTATTTTGAATTTGAATTTGAATTCGTATTAGCAGCAGTCCACACTGGGCCCGCGTGGTGGTGTATAGCCCGTTCTCCGACTATGTTCTCTCTCTTCTCCGAGTGTTCCCTTCCATATGGAAGGCTTGTGCCCCAGCAGTATGGACATAAAAATTAACTGGTGTTAAAAACCTTTTAACAATTTTGTTTAGTCTCAATTGTTCTTGTTGGTATTTTTTTAATGTATGCCTTGGCAAACAAGCCAGCGGGTTACCTGATGGAAAGTAATCACAGCCACCCTTGGGGGCGTCCATGGGGGCAACACCACAGGAATCGCAGATGCGTTTCCGGCCTTGGAGGAAAGAGTCAGCTCGCTTCTTGAAGGTCTCTTAAGTCGTAATGGTCCGGGAATACCACCGCTGTACGCTGGTATGTATTGATTAGGCCGAAAACCCAGTTCAGTTTGTTTCAGTATGTATCTAAATGAGTTGATGGATAACCAATCTGAAAAAAATTTGATAGATTTGCTATTTTCTTTTACAAGGGGAAAACGCTTTGTCTTCATATCGTTACTGAGACACTACGTGTACGAATGATATTTTATTTATTATCAGTAACAAAACGGACCATTTATATCTATACTAATATTATAAAGAGGAAACCTTTGTATTTTTGAATGTATGTATGTTTGTAACGAATAAACTCAAAAACTAATGGACCGATTTCAAAAAATAAAAAAAAGTCCACCCGTACGAAGCAGGGACGGGCCGCTAGTTATATTATAAGGTACTACTTAAGCACTTTGTGTTTAATACCTAATAATAACATTCTTCCTCGTTAACAGTAAATGGAATCAAATGTTAACTAACAAAATATACTATATACCTATTACAATTCTAAGAATTGACAATGTTCTGACTGGACAATCACATTTCCGAGAAGAACATATTATTATTTAAAAACAATGTAAAATAAGTCTTTAATTTGTATTTAATTTTGTGTTTAGCAATTACGTTACGCGTGAATATATTCAGGCCACTAAGACACGACGTGTAGATGTTTAAAATAGCAGATTTAAGGCCCTGGTGTTAAGTGCCGATAAGGCCGCACTTCATCATGAAGCGTTAAACTGCTGATGTCCCCACAGGCACGCAATAACGATTTTGACGTGACAGATCGCTCCAATTTTAAATAAAAGCTAGTAGAATATAGAACATATTCCATCGAACCCTTAATCGGTTCATTCTCCGTGACAGGTAATAGGTAATCATTCATAAAGATGAAATGATATACATATTTTTTTATTATCCATTAAATTTTCCGCGAGCGTCGCTGCCTCGCTCCAAGTATTTTACCGAAACGTAACGCTATTTCAGAAACGTTATTTCCCCCTTTATTTATATTGTAACGTATAAACATCAAATATTTTATAAAAATCTCATCCAATTTCCCTTATTACGGAACGCAAGGCAACATAAAACACTTCGAATACATTATTACGAACTCAATATCAAGTTTTATATTCAGGAAAATGTCGGCGTGAACGTTAACGACAAACTCGCCTGATAATGATATGTTGGTTCGTCATCGTCGATATTTACTTGGGTTAAGCAAAAACCGGCTTAATGTAAAGCAAACTAAGGTGTTAAATAGCTCTGTAGTCTAAAGTCATCATGATCAGCCTAAAACAGATAACATCTCATTATAACCAGCTCATTATATGTCCCCACTGCTGGGACACGAGCCTTCCCTATGGATGGATGGAGAGAACGGGCCACAAACCACCACACGAGCCCAGTGCGGATTGGTGGTTGGTTGACTGCTAATCAGCCGGGAAACACAACGGCTTAACGTGCCTTCTGAAGCACGGAGGAGCTTGAGATGAAAAAAATCAGTCACCCATCTGATGTTAGATAAAGGGAACGGAGGCCTTTGCACTGCATTGGGACGATATAGGGTGAAAATAAATAATAATAATAAATAATCTGATGATTGCTCCTTGCAAAAGTTGCTTATCTTTCTAGGCTTCTTGAGTAGGATTACCTCTAGAATCATGACAATGTTAGTTAGTTAAGTGTGCGTCGTCTCCGATAGATGGCGCTGTACCACTATGTTGTAAAACGCGCTATCGTGTTGTTTACACGATAACTTATAGGCTATGCAAACATTTAATATATATCTTATACGCGCACGCTGCGCCCTCCTATTTGTATCGATTACAAACCCTCCAAAACCGCTTCATGCGTGGTGCCACGGGTTGCCCGTGGTACTATCGCAACGTAGATCTCCACCACCGCGATCTTGATCTTCCCACTGTCAAAGATTTTATCAAGGACGTTTCCATACGTTACTTTTGTGGCGGCGTCACCTACCGCATACGCCGCACATAATCGACACGAAGCAAAAACACCTTCTCAACCATGTCAACAGATGGCGCCACATCGCCATACTACGACGATAAATTGTATGGAAAGCCTGCATCGCGGTAGTGAAGTTTCACCATCTCCTTCGCTATATATAGCACCTCCAACTAACATCCATCGGACCTCGGTCCCCGAGCTATACCACCCAGCTCGGAGGAAGATCTTCCCTTTGTCTTTCCTCATTGTGGCGCACCATCCTACCACAGGCTTCCTACAGTGGTGACCCCGAAGGAGCACAGAAGCACCTTCAACATCGTCGCAGCAGCACCCATCCATCACTCCTCATCCATCATCTACCTTCGCCAGCAGTCACAGCAAGCCAGCAATCGAGCCACAAGGTTCCACCGCAGCATCTTGGACGACGCTTCCTGGACCTCCGGCACACTCGACGGCATCATCCCGACCTGGTCTCCGCAGCCCACGACCGGTGCATCAATGTCGGCCGCATCACTCCGGCGTGGCAGCCCTGCACACCAGCAGCTCGGACCCACCGTCATCATCACCTGTCTCGACTCACCGCAGACAGGAACAGCACACTGCATCACTGGCAACACGCCTACACCCCACCCGTCTCGACTCACCGTAGACTGGGGCATCCTGCAGCAGCACTCTCCACTGGCACTTGCAAGCTCTGACGCACTGACTGCTGAGCGCACTCACTGACATCGACCTCCGGTCTCAGGGGGGGAGTGATGTGGCGGCGTCACCTACCGCATACGCCGCACATAATCGACACGAAGCAAAAATACCTTCTCAACCATGTCAACAGATGGCGCCACATCGCCATACTACGACGATAAATTGTATGGAAAGCCTGCATCGCGGTAGTGAAGTTTCACCATCTCCTTCGCTATATATAGCACCTCCAACTAACATCCATCGGACCTCGGTCCCCGAGCTATACCACCCAGCTCGGAGGAAGATCTTCCCTTTGTCTTTCCTCATTGTGGCGCACCATCCTACCACAGGCTTCCTACACTTTGATAACGCCCCCCACCACCCTAACCCGCTTGTTGTGGCGGCCGCCAACTATAATGTTAGAAGCCTTCCACCAACAAAACGGTTCATGTCTAGGCGTCCTAAGCACGTCCTAGATGACCCCGACGATCCCATAACGGTTGCGAACGCGCCCCCGCCCGATCCTCTAAATGACAGCACACATTTACAGAATACACTAAACATGCACACCAGTTTAGGCCCAAGACACCGTACTCGTAGAACAAGGGTACGAAGAACCGGTTCACACTCGCTCTACACCAGGTACAGACATGTACCTGGGCGGTTCTCTCCTCCTCCACGGCCCGGTCAACCCGAGCCGAGGTCCGTGCCTTTAGAGGCGCCCTCGGGTTGCTCCGCTCCCCGATCCGATCCGGACCCTTCGGAGAATCTAGTAGGGCACGGGGACGCGCACTTGTGCGCGATGCCGTTCCCTCTAGATAACCTCTGAAGGTGATTCGTTTCACACGGCTTGAGGGACCCTTTACGTTCCTCGCCGCCCCCAAAAAGCCCGGTAAAGCTGAAAATGCCGCAGCGGCAATCAGCAATCTCTCTCAAAAAAAAAAAAAAAATATTTATACGATAACTTATAGGCTTATAGGCTATCTGGAGTCAAATACTAGTTTATAGAGTATGTTTACATGTAAAAAGACAAGTTCATTATCTTACCCTTGTTTCAAAAGTAACGTAGAACGTACACCTTCAGTACCTACACCAGGAATATACATAAACACAATAGGTACTAGGTACTTACCTATATTAGGGCACAAATACACACTAACCTATTTACGGTCATTGTGCACTAAAGAAACGCCTCAATTATCAAACGCGTGCGTGCCTAGGAACATTTTTACATTAAATCTGTTTATGTAAAGGGCAGTGGACGCCCTGCACGCTCGGATGGGCGTTCGCTGCCTAATCGCATTACACATGGTTAATTATGCACAACCTCCCTTATAGGGCCCAATTGATAAGTGCGAGCGAAAAACAAATAATAGTACAACAGCATCAAAATTAAAAAATATATATTATAAATTTAAAATTAAAAATTGTTTCATCATCATCACCAGCTCAATATATGTCCACACTGCTGGGATATGAGCCTTCCCTATGGATGGATAGAGAAAACGGGTCATAAACCACCACGTGGGCCCAGTTCGGATTGGTTGTTGTTAACGACTGCTAATGCAGCCGGGACCAACGGCTTTACGTGCCTTCCAAGGTATGGAGGAGCTCAAAATAAAAATTGTTTGGTCACCCATCGCTATCCACTGCGCCATCGAGCTTGTAAAAAATGTGTCTATTTCATAAAATATCAGTACAAACAATAATCTAAGGTTGGCAGCATCCTAGTAAGTATACTCGTATAATAAATACCTGTTGCAGGAGGCTCCGCTCCTCCATAGCTATAGGTGGCGTACTTATTAAAAACAAAAAATAAATGACAAATTAGGACTAATAACTAAACTAAAGTATGTGTTTTTGTGTGTGTGGGGTGTTATAAGATTAAGGATTTAAAATATCTTTAGTGAATTACCCTTCATTATACGAACAGACGCCTGCCTGCTGAACTGACATTGGTCAGTTTTTTTTTTTTTTTTTTTTTTTTTTTTTTTTTTTTTTTTTTTTTTTCAAATTCCTTCCTTTCAACAATTCCTTCAATAAATGTTCAACCATATGCCTTAGACATAGAATTCAAAGTCTATTTAAGAAATTTGACAGTTTGTAATAGTGTAAAAGCACATTTAAACACACGTTACACAAGACATATATAAAGGCAAGCCAGGAAGCTATCGTTCTCCTCCAGCCAACCCTAGCTGTAGTGTAGAAAGAAAGTCTGCGGGACTAATTCTATTAATTTTCAGACAAAGTAGTGCTTAGCTGGTTAGTAACAATAATACTTAGATACTATTAGTCCATGTAAATAATTAATAGTAATGATAATAAGAAAAAGAAACTAATATAAATTAAATTAAATGTTTTTATTTTTCAGACAACAAAGATCGATATAAGTGGTTAGTACAACAAGAGCTTAAAACCTATGTCAGTACTTAATAACTAGATGGGAATAGTAATTGGTTATTCTACACATATGCGCTAATAGTGAACAGTCCCCACTATCGGCGATGCTTTTCAGGACAGTATTAGGGCTGCCGCGGACTCGACGCAGAAGGGATCCCGCTTTTTTACGCAGAATAGCCGGGAAACTGTCGACCTGCGCATCCTCAACGACACACTACAGAATCGCGGCAGCCGCAATAGTGCCCTGAATGCATTATTAAATTGTATGAGAATGGCGTTGTACCTACGACTTCTGAGTATATTTGACCCACAGGCTACTTGAGTAAAATGACGTGCAGTGTGCTTTAATAATAGCGTTATAATCGACTAATCGACAACGACCTTCGTTCTCTTTCCATCTTTTAATTCATCTGTAACAATGTGTTGTTTTCTAAAGTTTACGCGAACACTACACATTGAAATGAAACAACTTTTACGGATCTACTCGCGTTTATTTTACACATTAGTTTTAATTAATGTTTATCCTGACGTTTCGAACCCTTTGCAGGGTCCGTGGTCACAGGGAGACTAATGTTTAAAATAAACGCGAGTAGATCCGTAAAAGTTGTTTCATTTCAATGTAACAATGTGCCCAAGATATTTAAAATGGGTTACCCTGCAAAGTGGTAAACCGTACTAGGACACTTGTTACCAGCCTTAAACACCATGTACTCACTCTTTTTGGTGTTGTACGGTAAACAATGAATTCCAGCATAAGTTTCACATACACCAAGCAGCTTTCTCAAGGCACTGACCGAGGGAGCCAGCAGCACCATGTCGTCCGCGTAGCTAATGTTTTTGACGCATATATTTCCGATATGACAAGCAACATGCGCATTTCTAAGTCCTTCGATCAGTTCAGGTCAGATCATACAGATTAATTTGCGTTAAAACTTTGTTAAAAAAATATACTCATTGTACCGAGTCGCTTTCGTTTACATTTTGTACCACAGCCTGTCACGGTAGGCAGAGATTATCCAAGGGCCACGTAGAATCGGGAAATTAATTGTGAGAAAAACGTCCACTAGATTACGGGGGACCAGCGGTCTCGCAGGTTTTGCAGCCGATTCGATGATATGGAATAATTAATTGACGGAAATATATTACCGGTTCCGTATCTGACGGACTGGATCGATTCCATCTACCATTCATTGTAGATATGTAAGCTACCTACCTGTTTGCCGTGATTTCATGATGCTTATAAAATACTAGCGGCCCGTCCCGGCTTTGCACGGCTTTTTAATATACACTTTTTTTTAATATAGCCTATGTTACTCAGCGCTAATGTAGCATTCTAATGGTGAAAGTATTTTTTAATTTTAAATTTTTTTGTTTCCGTAACACTATTAATAGTTCATCACATCATCACCAGCTCATTTTATGTGCCCACTGCTGGGGCATGAGCCTCCCCTATGGATAAATAAGGAGAACGGGCCACAAACCACCACGTGGGCCTAGTGCAGTTTGGTGGTTGTTAACGACGCTAATTTAGCCGGGACCAACGGCTTTACGTGCCTTCCGAAGCACGGAGGAGCTCGAGATGATAAACACTTGGTCACCCATCCGATGACCACTCGCAGATCGTACTCGCAGACCGGGCGCGTTAACCACTACTCCATCCAGCTCCATCTGTTACTGTAGTATCTACATTCAAAATTGGTCTGTGCTCTTTAAAAAAAATCGAATTAAAAATTCAAAATCATTTATTTAGTTTTAGTTAGCTACAAATTAGCTCTTACGAATGTCACTATGCCATCGGTTTGTAATTCTACACAGGGCAGGAGACCTTGTACTGAGAAGAACCGGCAAGAAACTCAGACAAAGACTGCAATAGTTTCATCGCTGTATACAGAGTCGTAACATCTTGTTGCACCTTTGATTACGCACGAACTGATAATATTCAGGCAGACGGGCAACTTTTGTGCAATCACCAAACCTCAAAGATAAAATAATTGAAATATTCTTCTAACAAATCACGTAATACGGTATTTATTCCTTATCGTATATGACAGTTGCTATCATCAACCTACCGTCATTTAACCAGCGTGAATAGTTATGACCCAATGCTGCTGTTCACGAAGGATGACTCAGTAACTTGGTCCACTAGTTTGGCTCTGTATAGCGGTAGGCAAAGACATTACACATTCTATAGACCAAATAATGATGATAACACACAAAATTTAATTACAAATATCCTATCGAAAATATTTTTTATTTATTTATTTTAAGATTGCTTAAAAATTAAAAAAAATAATTACTAAAATTATAACTATAAGCTATTTAGCTATAGATAAACTTCATTTTATATTATTATTTGCTTTTCCAGTCGTATTTATATATTTTTATAAGTACTAATGTGACTTTTCTCAGTTGGATCCGTTTCGTGGTTCATAATAACATATAGCCCATCCTCGATTGAAGATACCTTCACCATTTCTCGATGGAATGTGTCAGAAATCGAACTGAGAGAATGTTTAGTCGATTAATTATTATTTGTTTATCATTATTTATTTAGTCACGAAACTGAAACTGTCAACAGTCTCGATTTTGGCGCGTTTCAAAGAATTATATCGGATCTTACGTCCGAAAAAGAGTCGCAGATTTGCAGGTCCGTGGCACACATCTTAAAAATGAGATCGAAATTTACTAATTAAATAATATTATGTAAAGTTACAATAAGGCCAGTTAAATACCAGCCAGTATACAAAAGCCCCGTTAAAAGAAACATAAAAAAATCCAGTTCAACAAATTTTCACTGCACCGCACGCACATTTTGTGATTTTTCTTATAATAAATACCAAGTGACAGTATTTCCTGCGGGTTATCAACAATAACTAGTATAATTAATTATAAACACTGGATATTAATGTCTAAACTCGCAGCGAGAGTTCACCGGCCCAGAATATTTCGATAACAGTAGGCGGGGCATTATGAGAGCGGAGACCACTAGAGGTGTACTGTTGTAGTAAATAACGTACTCCTTGCTTAATGGAATGTAAGTAAAATTATACTACAGGGCTTCAATTCTGCTATTTTAAAATATAATTTTATTAATGAAAACTGCATAGTATGGTATGTCATTTAGGTAAAGTCAGTCATGTCAAATTGTGTTTGAATCAAAAATTTTGGCAGTGTTAGTCAAAAACGTAGATACGAGTATACGCCCACATAAATCCTGCAACGATCAATTTGTCGCTAGCTGTACCCTACCTATTTAATTATTTTTCTTTTGTTTTTGTAATTTTTTTGTGTTTTATCTCTACATAAAAATAAACCGATCTTGAAATACCATACTATACTGTTTTAGTTCATCAAATATATATTTTTGATCGAAGAAGCAGAATCGCATCAAAATCGAAGTAATGTAGTAGTTATAATTTATACATTTTGTTGTTGTAAAATATTATTGATATAGAGAACGCCTCAGGCATTAAGTCCGCCACGTAATTTATGTTGCAAAAGTTTTAAATAAAAATTTAATAAAAAATTAAAACAAAGTTGATATTGTATACATTTAAAAACACTAAAGTTGATCGCTGTCACAACAGCCGCGTCTCAACACCCCGATTCTGTATCACCGGGCTTACAGTTCAAGTCTCGTGTTAAGTGAGTTTTAATAGGGCTTAGCGCGCCCGAAGATAAAGTGCCCGGAAACGATTCCGAGCCTCCAATCCGTCAGACGTTGTGTTATTAATTTAATACATGAATCCTCTTTTATGGCCTTGTGACATATGTTTTGGCAATTTATACAAAGTTGCAATTTAAATGTTTAGTGGTTATGGTTATATATCATTTTATGCAAAATTTGTTGCGAACAAATTACAATTTGAAAAAAGATGGATCTTGTTTTTTGTATTACTTTTATTTATTTATTTATTTAATCTTTATTGCACAATACAATGAAATAAAGTACAAAAGGCGGACGTAATGCCAAATGGCATTCTCTACCAGTCGACCTAAGGGCTAGGCAGAAAAATTGGAAAGCGGTGCGACAAAGAACGTAAATGAAACATACTACATAAATTTATAAGAACTGAAATATACATATTAAGTTTATTAAATTAAATGATAATAATATAATATACATACCATAACAAAAACCGAAATAAAAATAGACTACATGAACATACTTAAACATAACAGAAGAAAAGATGATGGGAATCTCTTACGTGGGTGTTGATTCCTGTAGAAACAGTTTATACACCATTGTTTTAGAGACCATTTTACTTGAAGCTTGTCTGACTTTTTCGGGGAGAGCGTTCCATAATTGAATGGCCTGAACCGCCTGAAGGAAATTTTAACGGCTACGAGTAGATATCCCATACAAACTTGAAAGTAATTTTTTTACCAATAAGGCAATTGAATTCAGACATTGTATGCTTAAGGAAAACACAGAGATCTAAATAGCTAGAACTATTTTTAAAAACCGTTTGTTTAAGCGATGTATACTTTTCACTCACACACACACTTTTAGACCAGATCTATTAAATAAATCTGTTTCTGTGTTTTCTGCTTAGTACACTTTATTAAAAAAAAATGTTTGGGCAATTTATACAAAAATGCAATAAAAACTAAAAGTGCCGATTCTAGTATGACTACTAGTCGTAGTCTATATAGTAGGAGCGGTTGCATATTTAGCGATATGAGTTGACTCCATCTAAGCTCACCTCTCCCGAACAAGGAGTCTCAATCTAGTCATAAATGGTCTCGAACAGTACAAGCCTCACGAATGGAGCGCTGTAAACACGGGCGTTGTTTGCACGTTCACATATCCAAAGTATTATCTAATCTCAGTCATCATGATGACATGAATCGATATTTAAAAATTTGTTAAGCAATTTATACAAAAATGCAATTAAAATGAAAAGTGCCGATTCTAGAATAACTACTAGACGTAGTCTATATAGTAGGAGCAGTGGCACATTTAGCGATATGAGTTGACTCCATCGAAGCTCACCTCTCTCGAACAAGGAGTCTCAATCTAGTGCATTAATGGTCTCGTACAGCACAAGCCACACGAATAGAGCGCTGTAAACACGGGCGTTGTTTGCTCGGCCACATATCCAATGTATTACGTGACGTCACCGCCCTTGTCACATCGCGAAACAATGCCAGCGTAGGGTTGGCACCACTTTGGTCAACTCATCACAGGCTACCCACGTTCACGTTAGTAGTGAATAATAAACTATTTAAGAATGTAGCTAAAAATTATGGTGAAGCATATTACATGCGAAACGAATGGCAAGTATAATATCACGGGTGCATTTCGACCCTTACATTTTAATTGTCATGCCTCTATGTATTGTTTCTTCCTTTATCGCGCTTGATTAACACTTTACCCGTGAGTCCTCAGTCACAGAGGATTCTGTCTCGCCTATAGGGTGGCATAAGTGTCCTATATAAGTTGTATTATATAGGCTATATTATATAGGACTATATCGAAGCCGTGATCAAAACAGCCTCACGAAAACTCGGTGTCCTGAACAGAGAGCGGCGATTCTTTACGCCTGACCAGTTGTGTCTTTTGTACAAGACACAGGTACGGTCTTGCGTGGAGTATTGCTCGCACATCTGGGACGGTCCCGCAAAGTATCTTCTCGATGCCTTAGACGGATTGCGGCGTCGCGCTGTACGTATTATCGGCAATGCAGAGGTAACTAATACTCTCGAACACCTGCAATTGCGTAGAGGTATAGCGTCACTCAGCGTCTTCTATCGCTTATATCACGGCGAGTGCTCTGAAGAACTCTTTGACCTTATCCCACCTTCTCCCTTCCTCCATAGGAGTACACGTGCTGCTCTCCGGTGTCATCGCTTCACTGTCTCACATATCCCATCGCGCACAAAGAAATTTGGTTACTCGTTTCTTTGTCGCACCTCCAAAAGATGGAATAGTCTACCAGCACATGTTTTCCCTCTTTCTTATGATATGGGGTCCTTCAAACGAGGCGTGAAGAAGCACCTTGTGGGCCGCCAGAGTGGTATTGACTGATGCTGCGTTGTTTTCTCGCTGCACCAGTTGTCTTCGCGTCTGGACTCCATTTCCACTTAACATCAGGTGGTGTGGAGTCATTTGCCGTGCTAAGTATAAAAAAAAATAAAAAAAATAGTTAATTTATATAGGCCATAGTTGCCTGAAATAAAGGCATTCTATTATATTCTATTCTATTAGCATTTTATGAAATTAATATTCAAAATTATAGACATAATTAAGCATTGATTTTGTGTTTCGTCAAGTCAACCTGTACAATATGGGTGCCAACCCTAACCCATCGCTTGTCAAGATTAAATCAACGGATGTTATTTCCATACAATGCGTTTTGACTAGTCTTCACCAATATAAATTTTCAATGTAATTTTCGTGACTGAAGTGTAATACGAGTATTAACACGTTGAATACGGAAACAAGGAGGGAGATCTATTATGCCCACACGCTGATAACTAACTAGTGCGAAGTGTGAACAGAACGCAATATCCAAATATCCCAAAGCTTAGCTTTTGTACAACGACGCGACGGCGACTTAAAGACCTCATTGAAGAGCTCGAACACACCCGGTCTGCGATTGCTAAGGTTAAGCAACTTTCGCGAAGACCGGTCATCGGGATGTGATAAGAAAAAAAAACTGCACTGGACTTGCTTGGTGGTTCGTGGCCTGTTCTCCCTATCAATCCATAAGACAGGCTCGTGTCCCAGGAGCGGAGACAACCAATAAGCTGGTGATGACGTAAAAACATTATAGATTGCTTTTTAAACTTTACGTGAACATTTTTAATTTTAATTTTGGTTTGAAAACGGGGTTATTAAACATTTATTTAGAGTCTTATTTCATAATTCCAGACCCAGCAGTTTGGACTGTGAGTTAATTAATTAGTTATTCAATCAGTTTCTCCTTTTTTGTATTAGACAGCAACATTACGTGTATACAGATTATAGTTCATGTCGAGAAATATATCTAATTATAGAACATTTCAAAGGAATGCAGTGTTCGGCCAAACCTTAAATACCACGTAATGTGCAGATGTGCTCATAATGAAACTACAATAGCACTATCTTGAATTGATTCATTAACAATTAACGTTTAAACGATAAGTCTAACCGCATCGATTGAAAGAATGTACGATTCTACTATCGATAACAGTTAATGAATCGAATAAATCCCGCCGATTGGGCAATCAGAATGCAGGGTGCAGACTTGGAGGCCAATCGCAATTTACTCTTCATTACATTTTTATTGATGCTTTCCTTTACAAATATTTTTAAATTTCATTGTCTTCGTGCGTTGTGCTTATAGTTCCAAAAGATAAACCGGTATTCAATGAATTTTCGAAATTGAAATGAAATGAAATTAATAAATGGACGATTGGTGATATTTATGATTTTTTAACCGCCTGTGTGGTCTAGTGGTTCAGACCACCGGTTTAGACCTAGAGGTCCCGGGTCCGATCACCTTGAGGTCTGACCTCATGCGAATTTCTTGGAAGTTTTTAAAGAGCGACCTTGCACCGTATCGTTTCATTCGCTAACATGTGTGTAAACTAACAATAAACGGCAAAACACAAGTTTTTAATAGACATAACTGCAACATATGTCTTCATATTACCGCCAAGAAGTCCTCTTTATTTATTTAAGTACAAAGAAATGAAACATTATGTAGGATATAGCGTAATCGTAGCGCGAAGAACCAGTGTCCGTAACTTCTTCACACTGCATTGGAAAACTGTACATAATCTGTGTTGTTATCGCTCAGCATCTCCCACGATATTCAATAGCAAGTGGGCAGGCTGGGTAAAGTGAGATGAGATTACGATTTGGTCAGCGCAGGCGCAGTTTTGTTTCCGTAGTTTACTCACTCTACAGGCTGAAGTACCGTAGCGTAAGACAAGCGACAGCTACGCGGTTCTCGTAGCATGCTCGTAGCTTAATCATGTCCGATATAGTTTCTTATTACGCGTAGCTGAGGCGACCCTACCTTGGTCGTGACGTATGCTCGGCTGGCTGGCTAAGTGAAACGAGATTAGGCTATGATTTTAACATAGCAGTATTGTTTAATAATGAACTCGCTTTAGTTTATTCTATAGTGAGACTGTTGTGGTGCGTTCGTAGCATATTTATGTGCAAGGTAATGTCTTGCGTAGCTGAGACGTTACTACTATTGAAGTTATGTATGCTTTCAAAGGAAGAGCTGAATAGCGCATGCTTGCCGGTTTGGTTGCGATCGTGCATGTCAAGCAACTTTCGCACTGCAACCACCGGATGGGTGATGATTAAATTAAAATATCTCGCTGCTCCACAGCACGTTAAGCCGTTGGTACCGATTGATGTCGTAACATTTAAAGCTAAAAAAATATTAAACTAGTAATTATGCCAGCGTAATTTGAATACCCGATCTCTCTTCAGGTTAATTGTTCGCCGGACTTAGACTTTTATTAGCTAATGATGACGTTACCAAAGCAGTGACTGATAAAATACAAAAGAGTTGCTAGATTCACGTCAAATATCTTCAAGTCAGTCTCTGTTGTAACAAGTCATCAATAAAAGCTCAACCCGTGAGCGCTGTGAGGGGCGACTAAGTGACAAGCGACACAACTTTGCACAAAATGCTGTCAGCCATTTCTCTTAAACGGAAAAAAAGTAAAAGCTAATTTGTTAACTGGATAAATGTTTTTTAGTCATAGTCATAATTATTTATTGCATCATGTTGGTATGGTACAGATCTTACAATATTACAAATAGTCCCTTATCATGACCCTGTAAGGGTATTGCAATAATTTGGGGTGTTTTAATATATTTTTTTAATAAATAAAAGTATTAATTCTAGGGTATTACTAAGTTAGCAAAGGCAAAAAAAAAATTTAAAAAAAGCTTTGGCTGTGTCTCTATGTTTGCTTTTTGCTCGTCAAATTTCGAAAAAAAAAAAACAGCAGAATTTATATCTTTTCAATAATTAATTTATGAAAAAAAGGAAAACATAGGGACACAGCCTTTCTTTAATTTTTAATGAAAAAAGTAATTAAATCGGTCCAGTTTTGGAGGAGGAATCAGGGGACTACGATCAGCGGAACCTCTGGCACTCCTGGATCCTGTTTCGAAGATCCAGATCCCACAGGCGCAGTCTACGGCTCGGGTCTAGGCTGACCTGACCTAGGCGCCGAACTGCGCACTCGTACAAGACTTAATTCCCTAGAAGATAAGTCCTCTTTAAAACCGCGTAACCCACACCTAAACGAAATAAATTTGGTTACTCCAGATTTATCTTTCATTTAATTCTTCTTTTCCTGGAACTGGAGGTGCCTAACACCCCAGCGTTTCAGTGGCAAATCCCCGCGGTAGCTGCCTCCAGAAATGCAGGCGGGTAGGCGCGTATAGAGCTGCCTCCGGAGATGCAGGCGGGTAGTTTTAAAGCCCGGTGAAGCTGAAAATGCCGTAGAAGTAATCAGCAATCTCTCTCCAAAAAAAAGGCGGGTAGTATGTGCCAGGGGTTCCGCTGCCCGGTAGAGGGATCAGCGGAATCGAAAATACGTAGCGTCTGCGACAATTGAGACGCAAATTTACGGAATCTTAACAATATTTTGAAGAAATTTATTGGTTTTAGTTATCAAAATATGCAGCTACTAAAATACGAATATTGATGTTATCAGTGTATTCAAACGGTTTCCAAGCATATAAATTAATAAATTTTTTCACTGTATTTTATAAATTTTATAAATATTTAAATGATTCTGTTGTAATTTCAACAATAGTGATTTTTAGTAATGTTTTCTAAAAGTAATTATGATCGAGTCAAAATTATACAAACGTGTGTTTGACCTAGAAAAATCGAGATAAAGACATGAATTTACCTATATCAACATTTCAGATTCCTATATCAACTATTCGACGAAAGTTGGTGCATTTTTTCACTGTGTGTCGCCTTAAATACACGATATATGCCTATTTAAAACAATCTTATTCTTATAATTGCAAAGTGCTGTCGCAGTGATGAAACAAAGTGAAATCCTAGTTAACTTCGTTGGTATTGGATCCGTCCGACCAATCGCGGCCCGCTATTGATGTCAGCCATCAGTCTCGCCGTCTGATTAGATCAAGTGATGCAGACGATATACCTTTGGTTGGGCACAGTGCTATGCTATGAGGAGAGAAACACAAATAGTTATGCACTTATTTTTTAAAACGTTAAGTTTATATAACAGGATAAGACATATTGTGACAGAAGTAAACAAAACACATGTCTGTTTGTTTACTAAAGGTATTGATTAAAACACTATAATTTATTTTTTTATTTCATATACCAACTGTGAACATATAAAAAAGACAATTTTAAGACTTCTTGGAGGAAAAGTAAAGATTCATGTTTGAATATTCGTTTTAATTTCACTAATTTTTATTTTTCGAATAATTATGTAAAATAATGTTGAGTTTATAAATTCTTTGAGTGTGCGTGAACGTGCATCTGTCTATACTCTAAACATAATTTATTTGCCATTTAAATATTTATAAAATTTATAAAATACAGTGAAAAAATTAAACGCCCACCCGACCCAGTCAGGAATCGAACCCGGGTCTTCCGCAACCCGGGCGGAACCCAGGTTCGATTAATTTGTTCATTGTATTTTATAAATTTTATAAATATTTAATTTAGCTTCAATGCAGCAATCAGCACTTAAAAATAAAAAGTAAAATTTATTTGCCATTTGCCAATGCAAATGAAACAGAACAAAGCAACGTCACTTTTTAATTATCATAGTCCACCTATGATCTTAGTATAGTCCCAAATTTTGACTAATAGGATTTTACTTGGAATTTACTTTTATTGGGGTAAGATCGTTTTTCATTTATGTTTCCGTACTCATTGTTATCTTTTATTAAAAGGAGACAGTTCTATTTCACAACATATTTACAAAGTTTTTATTATATATTGGCTAAATACACAAAATGCACTAAGTCATTAATAAAAAAAAACCATTATAATTAAGTCATACATTTATTGGGACCATAGTTATAATGTTATTTTTATAACGCGTAAGCATTCAGATGATAAGACCGGAGACAAAATCCCTACCACCAATCAAACCACGTACACAAACATGTACCCCTCCCCACCCCACACCCCGCTAGAATCGAACCCAGGACTGGGTCGAAGACCGGTTATCTTAACTACTAGACTACAGAGGCGGTTTTTGTTTTACCTCACATGTAAATCCAAAGTATTACATATTTAGTACTTTCTATTCGTACACTGTACCATCCACTCAGCGCCTTTTCACCAATATCCGTCTATGAGTGGCTCCTCCAAAACAAAAGGGTGTATCTCGCCACCGATGTTGAAGGACTTATACCATTTCCACGAATCGCAGAAACTTATTAACGGGCCCGGTATAACTGTTAGGCAACTCGTTACAGGACAATAAATAACGGGGGCTTATCACGGAAATTGATGAAACGAACCTCTTTCGATAATACTGTCTTGAGAGTTGAAGTTTGAGGGGTAAAACAGTTGAAAGACGCTTTCGAAGGAGACTTTTTAAAACTAAATAAATTTAAAATGATAGAACGCTAGTTCTTGTTTTTACTGTAACCGGTTTTCCAAGCAGTTGTTGTAGTCACAAAACTTAGTGTAACGCCCAACGCGTCTTAAATTTCAAGGCTTCCTCAGAAGACCAGCCTGGTAGAGATACGACAGTATTAAATAAGATGGTGGCTGCCAGCTAGGTAAACTTAAAACAAGTGCTGCGGAAATCAAATAGAGATTAATATATTATACTCCTGGCTTTAAAACTGGTAACGCTTTGAGTCTGCAACCGACAATTTAACCGCTAATCAGCAAACGCGGCGCTTGCACTAAGCACCCTCTGTAGGGATTTAAGTATCGATTCTTCTGTTACCTTTACAAATAAATTTTTGCGGCATGATTTTGACATTTTGACTATGAGGAAAATGTCCGCGGAGATACTATTGTGGACGTTTTAAAATAGCGGAATGGAGGCTCTGTAGGTTAACTTGTAATACGTTCTATTCGACATTGAAGATCGATCCGTGTACATCCGTGTTAGCCCCCCGGCACAGCGGCCCGAACTCTCCATTCAATCTTTGGCGGATTGCTTTATTTTTCTCCTTGATTGGAATTAATCGTATTGGATTTATTTGCTTGCGGGTTTAATCAACGGGGGTGGTGTGTTTTCGCCTGTTTCATTGAAATTAAAAACTGAAAAATATCAATTCATTGGAAAAGTGGCTTTTGATCAATTAACTTTATGCTAATATTCGCGTTTTACATTATTATTACGTTCTGGCGTTCTAAGCATATGCAGGTAACATAAAACATAATACCAAAATGCTGTAGGATCATTTAAAGTTACGCTTTTCAAAATGTTTTTGTTTTGTTTATATAATTTAAAGTCAGTGAAAAACACAAATGTTGAAAAATTATGTGTGAAGTGTTTCCTTTCAATGTAAAGTGTACCTAAGCGTAAACTTTTTAAACAATAGTGACGATTGAGTATTCAAATAAAAGGTATTCCGATTTTAATTTAGCACATTCCCGTTAACAAAAGCAAGTATGCTTTTGAAACGAGTGTAAGATTGTTTAGATTAATCTTCTTAAATTTTAGTTAAAGTGGGGTAGTAAAGTTATTTTGGCGGTGATTTGCTTCGAAGTTGATATCAATACTCCTTAGTGCTTTTGATTTAAAAATCATTTTATTTTGACACGTCATGTTTGAATTTATACAAAAAAGGTTGAACTCACTTAAAAACGCAAATACTCTTTAAAATTGGAATGTCTCGAAAGTCACCGTACTATATTAGTATCTTATCTGTTAAAGAGGTTACGCACTTTTAGGACATAATTTGAAATGGTAAGGATAGCATTTCGGAAATCCGTTCATAACGGATTAAGCTTAAAAACCTTCAAATGAGAATGAATTCCAATAAAACTGTTCGTTTGTCTCGCTAAAACTCGAGAATGGCTGGACCGATATAGCTAATTTTGATTTTGAAATATTTGTGGAAAGTCAGGGAAGGTTTAAACGGTGAGAAACATATTAAGTAACGGAAAATACTAAAATTCCAATACAAAATGATTTGTTTGTTCAGTTTTCATGGAAACTGTCAAAGTGATACGAAGTCCGCCGGGTCAGCTAGTATATTATATATATATAGCCTTGTTGGTCGACTGGCAAAGCGCTTGCCACGATATCCGGAGGGCCTGGGTACACTTTCAAAGTTGGTTTTGTGACGACCATCCCGCGTTTTGCAAGCGTGGTAATTAAGCCAAGCCTGATTTCAAATGATGGAGACTTTGCTGAACAGTTAAACAGTATATAAGCTTAAATTTTACTTTTTATTTTCAAGTGCTAATTGCTGCACTGAAGCTAAATTAAATATCGGCCATCGGTTGCAATCGGTTGCAATGACCGTTGGATAGATGGCGCACTGTGCCGCTATAAGCACTCAAAAATTAAAAAGCAGTGTCAAAATTCAGCGCTTACGGTCAGCCTTTCCGGTAGCATAGCGGTCAGTGCAGCCTTCCGGATTGCGGAAGACCCAAGTTCGATTCCTGGCTGGGTCGGGTGGGCGTTTAATTTTGTTACTCTATTTTATGAAATTTTATAAATATTAAGTATATCAGCTTACTTGTATTTTCTTCCCATAGTCCGATTCGCAAGTGAAAGCCTTCGATATCAAAGTCTAAGCCAAAAATTTAATTAAAATAAACTTAAGAAAAGTGCTTTTGAATCTTCCAAACATTTTTTTACAATACCTTTCCTACCTACTTTGCGACTTAGTGATGTCAATAGTAGCAAAATAAGGCTTCAAACTGTTACCTCTTTTTTGTGTTGAACCTTAAAAAAACCAACACTGGCAACACAACCCCGCAAAACGGATCATCATTAAAATAGATATCTCGTTATACCAACGGCATCGCTATCAAGCTAACTCAGCGTTTTTAATGTACCAGTTCGAGCAAAAACATGGCCGACGCATTATATTAATGGACAATTTAATGTCCTCCCACATTTTGGTAATGTAGCCGGCCATACATGTCTCTAGGGTGACGTTAGGGTTATGATGTAGTTCGTAATTTGGGCTGGCAATCAATTCTTTCATTGAAACGAGACAGTACTAATTAATGTTTTGTATTAGTGGACTTGACTTTGATATAAAATATTTTTTTTAATTGTTAATGAAGATAAATACCTAATGCATCATTTATGATGAATATTCCAAATTTCATTAAACTTTATCACCTTTTTATGTCCCTACTGCTGGGGCACGAGCCTTCCCTATGGATGAATAGGGACAATTATATTTTTATTTCTTTATAATTAAAAACTCTTTTTAGTAAGCCTATTTCGTCCTGTGGCTGGTCAAAGGCCAATTATAATTATTATTATTAATCAACATTGACAACTACGTCATAAACATCTAACATTGAATAGGGCTCTTTTGGCTTACAGAGTAAGAGTGTTGATTAATTCCGGCGAGTTGGATTGAGCCACGATAGCATAGTTAGTAGTGCACCTGACCCGGCATATTATGAATTGCGGGTTCGAATCCCTCTCGTATAATTTTTTTTTAACATTCTGTCTTTTTTGAAATTGTTATGTGTTCACAACAAAATTTGCATATAATTGTGTGTTATCAATCATAAAACTTATCTATTGTTCAAATTTCATAATCATCATCTCAGCCAAAAGACGTCCACTGCTGGACAAAGGCCTCCCCCAAGGATCTCCACAACGACCTGTTTTGTGCTGCTCGCATCCAGCGGCTTCCCGCGACCTTCACCAGATCGTCGATCCACCTTGTTGAAGGCCTGCCCACACTGCGCTTTCCGGTACGCGGTCGCCACTCAAGGACTATTCCGCCCCAGCGTCCATCAGTCCTGCAAGCAATGTGCCCTGCCCACTGCCACTTGAGCTTAACAACTCTTCGGGCTATGTCGGTTACTTTTGTTCTTCTGCGGATCTCCTCATTTTTTATTCGATCACGCAGAGAAACCCCGAGCATAGCCGAGAGGGCATTGCTCTTTGAGTGACCTTGAGCCTTCTGATAAGGCCCATAGTGAGCGACCACGTCTCAGTCCCGTGTGTCATATTGATCAAATTTAAAGAAATATAATTAAACATAGGTAAGTGTCTTATCTTAGCCGTCGAGTTTCCTATAAAAATGGGCAGTGATAGGTACACCATATCGTCGTACAAACTCAACTATACACACGTATACGAGTATGTCTACTTTAAAAGCTAACCGGGGCATTAAACGTGTTAACAAAAGACGCATTTACGACTCGTAAAGTGCAAACCCGTGTATTCCCGGCGAAAGGCGCCATTCGGCCGTTGGGTTTATACGTCGTGCGTGCCACTTTTTAGGGAATATGACGTGCCATTCCGGCGAGTAAATAAGACATACCTCATTGCCTTCTCCCGGCTTATTCTCCAATTCTTTTGCTGTGCAAATACTTCGATATCCCTTGTCACTGTCTAATATATGAGTTAAGAAAGAGACAGAACATAGATTCCGTGTGACATTTGTTTTCGAAGCTTCTGATAGTACACGCCTGGTGGGGTTTTACGTGTTGTAGGGCGAAAAGTTTTGGGTGTTTGTTTATAGACTTTTAACGTGGGTAGCGAGTCCGTTGTCTCGTGGGAAAACCTATTTATATTTTTTGGGAAATCTATTTTGATACATAGTCGTATTACCGATGGCGCCTGGGATGTTAGGATAACAATATTTAGAGTTAAATAACTTCTTCTACCTCGATGTGTGGCCAAATGTCTCAGGTATATACCTACTAACATATATATTACAATTGTTATTGTTATTTTCGCTATGCTGTATTAATAATAAAATACACTGATTATATTTTGTATACACAATTGCATAATATAAAAACAAGCAATAATTTCCTCAACTTAGTAAAACAATATTATAAGGTAAATACCACAAGCAATAAAATAGTGGAATATGTAACAAAAATAAAGAATAAAGACAATATAAAGAAACAATTTTAATTAATTGGCACAACAGTGATTTAATAAATTTTACTTTTTTATTTTCAAGTGCTAATTGCTGCACTGAAGCTAAATTAAATATTCATAAAATTTTATAAAATACAGTGAAAAAATTAAACGCCCACCCGACCCAGCCAGGAATCGAACCTGGGTCTTCCGCAATCCGAGCGGCTGCACTGACCGCTATGCTACCGGGAAGGCTGACGTAAGCGCTGAATTTTGTCACTGCTATTTTAATATTTTTGAGTGCTTTAAGCGGCACTAGCGCCATCTATCCAAACGGTTGTTGCAACCGATGGCCATGCAGATTCATCTTTGCAGATGAAATACCACAAATTTGATAACACAACGCTACAGTAAATTTTACTTTTTTATTTTCAAGTGCTAATTGCTGCACTGGGTCGGGTGGGCGTTTAATTTTTTCACTGTATTTTATAAAATTTTATGAGTGATTTAATAAATATTTTCCAGCCAAGCCTGACCTTGTTCTTTTTGATCTTAGGAAATGAGTAGACGAAGATACCAATAATATAGCAATAAGAAATAAGGAGCTTCATCTCAGCCAAAAAGACGTCCACTGCTGGACAAACTACGCACGTCTATAAACGTTGCTATCGCGAAACACAATCGCAAACAGCTGAAAAACTGGTCGTATTTTGCAACCACGTCCGCTATTAATTCCTGCGTGTCAAAAGGAAGGCGTCACGTAGACCCATAGCGAGGCAATGGTGTCTATGCTACATATAGAAAAGTCTAATTCTACTTTTCAAGGTACACCTTTCCAGTCTATAAGGTAGTGTTTATTTGTGCTGGAACGTAGTAAGTCTGCTATGATTTTATTATTCTAGATAAAATGACCGCATCGCCTGCGTCACGTTTCATTAGAGCACGCAACCGACACTGTGCTCCAGAACGATGCACGTAACACCATAAACATTGCTATCCCGACACAAAATCAAACAACTAAAAAACGTCCGCTATAAATTCCTACGTGTCAGAACCGTGCGGAGCGTCGCGTAAGACCCGCAGTACAAAATAAGACTGCAGTAAGTAAGCTTCATACAAACGCGCTCCGATTGACCCCTGATTTCTCCCTTTCAACCTGAGCATCTATCCGTACTTATCATGCTTTTGAAAGAGGAGCTGGAGGTTGCGATCGTGCATGTCAAGCAACTTTCGCAATGCATCCACATGATGAGTGATGATCAAGTTAAAATATCTCGAGCTACTGCACGGAGCGTAAAGCCGTTGGTACCGGTTGATGGCGTAAGGAAGCAAAATTTAAAACTAAAAACTATACCAGCGTTATTTGAATACCCGATCGGAATCCTTGGCGGGAAAGTGAAGAGTCTGCGGTTTAGATTTCATTTCTAAAGTTTGTGTTATGTTGAATATTAATGTAAAATAATGGTGGATTATTAACCGTTAAGTGTTCGTATCTTCACTTTTCAAATTCTATCAAGAAGTCCGCCCGAGGAATTAGTAAAGCCCCACATCTTTACTGAGATACTCGAGTGGTTGGGGGGTACATCATTTCTCACTTCTCATTTCTATTATCGTTCATCATCATCATATTGGAAGGAACTATTGTATATTTATGTATTACTTGTAAAAAAAATTACTTTGACACTGGCTAAATGTGCTAATCGCACTAAGCCATCAACTAAAAAAAAGAAGGAATACCCGATCTCTCTGTACTCCGATACTCTGTGTCCGTGAGAGAGTCTATGTGTGCGTTGCTCGAGCGCGGTATGTATCGAGCTTACCTTCTGGATATTTATTTTGTGCCCGCAGCGAGGTTAAACAGGTGTCCATACAGCGGGTACATACGGTACAAATAAGTGCGAGGAATTGGCTTATGTGGTGTTTTTGCTTTACGACTTAATATAAAGTAGCTTTTCGTTGGATATTCGGCGAACGTGACACCCATCGGCCACTAGCGTCAAGTTAGCAGCCTCACCACGGAATTAAATGAATTAAATGAATTAAAAAAAAGAATTCTTTTTTTACTAATATCGTAAGATTCACAATTTCACGCACAATTTTTTCATGTATTTATTTGTTTAAAACTTGTACCCGTAACTCGTCAAGTTAGCAGCCCACTTAAAGACCGTAATATCTCGGCTTATATTGAAGTACTATTATTGAAATTTTGCGTATACGATTCACTATTTATGCACAGTTTTTTGACATTTAAATCACTGTATTTCTTAAGGGTCCTGCTAGCTTGACGTCAAGTTAGCAACCTCACCAAGATACTCAAATCTCTTTTGAACCATAGTATCACTATTTATATGCTATACGTCACTATTTATCACTATTTATACACAATTATTGACGTAGTCAAAAAAACCATCTAATTCCGTGGTGAGGCTGCTAACTTGACGCTAGTGCCAATTCGGGTACATGCAGTTATAATGAATACGTTTAATGGCAGTGCGTGTTTGGGTTATGGTATAACTTATTTCGTGAGCTCATAAATATTTATTTATTCGGGTGTCCATTGGAAAATATTGCAGTAAAGCAATATTGACTAATAAAAACGCCTTGGTTACCGAGTCGCAAAGCACTCGGTTCAATATCAAATCTTTGGACTCAATTACCAGGTCCAGCAAAGTGTTTATTGCCTAGTTTTATCATCATCAGCATCATCAGCTCATTTTATGTCCCCAATGCTAGGGTATGAGTCTTCACTATGGATGGATAGAGAGAACGGGCCATAACCGGGATTGGTGGTTGTTAACAACTGATTATGCAGCCGGGACCAACGGCTTTACGTGCTTTCCTAACCACGCCTCCGCGCTCTAACTCGAGATTATAAGTTTTTGGTCACCCATCCGATGACTGGCCTTTGCGAAACTTGCTCAACCTCAGCACTCGAAGACCGGGGGCGTTGACAACTGCGCTATCGAGCTCCTCATTTCCGACCTTTGGCAAGATTGACGGGTCCATTTGGTTCATTTAAGCCCAGTCAACTGTAGCGATAGTTTGATTTCAATGGTATCCTTTGCCCAGGAGTAGGACAGTGTAAAATCTTCTCTTTTATTGCTACCTCATGATTGAGGGTCAAGATCACCATGACTCATAGTACCATTCACCACGAGAGAAAAAATAAGGTTAATCAAAAACGTTAGATTCTGCAGTTAGAATATATGTACAGGATATCAACGAAACGGCTCTTAAGCATCTAAAAAGAGCTCTATAACATTGAACAAACCTCCTCAATTCCCAGTTTCTACATCCACAACAACGCCGTATATCTTTGTACAGCTCGCATTAAGAACTCGTCGAATAAATCAGGGTTGTCTAATTTATCGGCGCGAGAGAATTTCCTTAGCGAGGAGGGAATCGTATAAATTGATGGATCCCGCGAATTCCTGACTGGAGACCACTGAGCCGTGGATTTAAATGATTTTTTTGGTACCGCAGCGATTTTTAATTTGCCCCTTAACGTTGCCAACGTTGTAAATAGAGTTTCTTTTCTATTAATAGCCAAGTAGAAGTTGTTAAAAAGTCTTTATAGTGTCTTTTTAGGTATGCTACTCCTCAGATCAGAGGCAGATCTACCAAACTTAGGATGAACTTGCGCGGAAAACGATAGTTCAGAGTATGACTTATGTGCTGAAGAAGAAGCTGCTGTCCCACGGCTAAATAGTTAAAAGACTCCTTCATTCAAATCAAGTCATCGCTATAGTTCTATCATTGAAGTGTTGGCCAACTACTCCGCTCCACTTAAGGTGGAACTAAGTTAAGCAGGAGCACGGTCCAGATGCGAATACAACTAATGAAGAGGGATTGTTCGAGGTAGTGGGAGCCTGATGACCTGAAATCACAGGTATTTTCATACCTTCTCAGGCATCAGTCTCACACAAACTTAACTCATATAAATGTTTAATGTATGTTATTATGCTGTGTAAATTTGTGATGAGAAATAAATGTATTTATTTATTTATTTTATTGTTAATCCTCACCTTACCGAGTTGCTAGATGGGAGTAAGCTTATCTACCAGACTGGTTGGTGATCGATCACAAACCCAGGCTATACATCGAAAAGTCCGGAACACACTTTGGCCGACCTGGGAAAAAACAAAGCCTAAGAATTTCGTGGTCAACGCTCTCATGGTATCTCTTTTAACTGTCTCGTCACCTGATGACAAATGAATATTTAAAACCGTTTGAAGTTACATACTTATATGGCAGTACCAATCACTAGGGGCATTGATCGTGCGGCGTATTTACAGTTACGAGCATTAACATGAATACACTTATGACTAGTTCTAGCTCTTATTTCATTGTATTAAAAGTTACACTGTTTACATGTTAATGCCCATGAGTGTACGATCGGTCGACGGTCGACGGACGGTCGCTGGCAAAGAAAAGTTTTCGAATGCACCAGTCTGAATGTGGTTGCGTTTAAACTGTAGCTTCGGCAGACATAATCCGACTTTTAAATTTAATTAACCATTTTATACTAGCATTAGGTACTTTAAATTTAAATTTTGCAACCACTATTCGAATGTTTCATGGAGCTACGAGCTGTGGAAAGGGATATGCTTGTTTAAATATTTAATATAGAAAAAAAATATTGTCGTTTATTAGACTCTTCAAAAGGTACACACTAAAAACAACACGATTATAAAATTATAATATAAAAAAACAACAAAGCAACAAACAAGAAGAAGTAACAAGATAAGCAAAACAAGTATAGACTATTTTAATAAAGTCACGTGATGACGTGGTACTGAGTCTCAGTATAATTATGCTACCACATCACGCACGTGTATGTATTAGTGTTTGTCTACGAGATCAGAAATGAGCGTTTTTAATGTTTTTTTTATATATCTTACGGGTAAGCACTTGGCCTTCATCTCACCCGATGTTAAGTGATGATAAGGCCGAAGGTGGACACTTCACCCGGAATCCTCAACTACTAAGGCACTGGCTATCTCATCTCTAGCTGCCGGAACACAACAATGCTACAAACATTGATGTTATGGCGACATATTTAGATAAGATGGTGGTAGCTAGCCAGGCGGGCAAACAAGCCCTACCACCAACTAAAACGAGTACACAAACATGTACCCCCCGCTGTGAATCGAACCCGGGACCTCTAGGTCTAAACCGGTGGTCTTATCCACAAGACCACAGAGGCGGTTATATGATGAGGCGATGATTATAAAAATAAATAATTTCTATGAAAGTGGCAGGTATAATTTTAGAAAAACGATAATATTTTTGAATAAGCAATTCAATATACTATTTAAAAGATTATGGTATCGAAAGGTACTAAATACTCATAGGATCACAAACCTCAACCTGTGGCAAAATATTTTCCAATATTTTACTTTATAGCGATAATAAATTTAAAGAATTGTGACAGTTTTTCTACAGCCCAAGAGAAATATCTACGCAGACCTACGAAATGATATCTCAAAGGAGATCTGAGTCTTCTTAGAAATAAAGCAAATAAGCTTTTACGGTAAAATCCGATTGACATTGAAAAGAATAGAATAGAATAAAACCTTATTGCATTACTGTTACATTTCCATTACTTAATGACATTGCATTAAATTATGAAAGAATCTCGTGGATTCAGTACTAGCGAGCATTAATGACAGTTACCTGACTACGAGAATATTTTTCAACCTGTCAAAGGCGTTTGATTTTGTTGATCACAACATTTTGTTATCATAACTGGAAATGGTTGGAGTGAGAGGACCAACTCTGCAGTGGATAACATCCTACTTATCTAATAGGAAGTAGAAAGTAGTGGTTAATCGACTATACTCGAGGATAATTTAGTGCCCTGTGCATCTAGTTTTAAGACCAGCACCTCAAGATAGCTTTTATAAGTTTATACTTTACAAAAACGACATTACATACGCCACAATCTATAAATGCATATTGTATGCAGACGATATCTCAATAATTGTAAAATATAATAATAATATAATGACTCCATAGGCAATTTCATATAATTTCGATTTCGCAACCACGAAATCGAAATTAATAATAGGTACCGTCGACAACATCATTAAATCGTTAGAAGTAAACAACTTGAAGTTAAATTTAGAGAAAGAAACATTTTCACAGTTTAATAAATCAAAGCATAAAAAGTACAACTTTAAACCGTGTATTGAGAAAATAAAAAAGACAACACATACCAAGTTCCTCGGTGTAAATAGTGACCAGGACTTCAGCTGGAAACTACATGTCGATAACCTGTGTAAGCGGAATGAAATGAAGAAAATAACCAACAAACAAACTGTTCTCACTACTTATCACGCGTATATAGCTTCAGTATTGCGTAATGGTTTGATAGTAGGTATCGGGCAATAGTACAGACCGAAACAGACCATTTGTGGCCCAAAAAAGGTGCATTAGAGCAATGTGTGGGATTCCGCCGCGCGCCGGGCGAATCACGCAGAAAGTATTTAACGAGTCTTGGCTTACTACCATTAGCTGCACTGTATATAATTTGAAACTTGTTGCTTTGTAAATAGGTTTAATCACTTATTTTTAAAGGCTAGAGATATAAACTCTAGACTCAAAAGAAATCCCGACATACTTGTTATGAAGGCTATTTCAAAATCGGACAAATATAGTAAAAATGGCCTAGCCGTGTGTGTAAGACTTTGTAACAAGATTCCTAATGCCATGCAACAACTACATTTTACTTTAAGTCAAAGCTATACAAATGGCTGATTGATCAAAAAATCTATGACATTAAAGAATTATTAGACTTAAATACAAATCAGAATACGTTTTTGACTGATTATAACCTTATTTAAGTGAAATGCTCCATTTTATTATTTTTATTAGTGAATTTTATTTTTTATGAATGATATTCTTATGGAAACTAAATTTTAGTATAATGTTAAATACAAATTGCAAAACATGTGGACATACAACATTTGTTACAACTATAAATAGTTTGTTTTAAGCAAATAAAGAAATTAATTTCATTAAGAACTTTTAACGAACACCTAGACTACCTAGGTATTCGTTAAGAGTGTAACAGAGGTGTGTTATAGAGGCGAGAAGACGTATCGTAAGCCTAGTCAAATCAAGTTAATTTTATTAAATATTTATGCATGTTTTATCTAGTTCATTATTAGGTACCATTAAAATAATTATTATTGACGTGAGCATGAACATTACAATAATAATATTCAACTTGATTAGATGGACCAAAAACATCTGACAAAAGATTTATTATTTTGTTTGACGTTTTTGTATATTTCCAGACCTTTAACTTCTTTGTATATTTCCACAGTAAAAACTACTATTCTCTCGAAAGAACGAATTTTGAACTCACCCTTTTCGGTCTTAAAAAAATCGAAAAGATCTTTTAGTCGCATCATCGGCGATAAACCATATTGAGGTTCTACTCGCGTTTATTTAACAATGTTATCCTGGCAATACGAAAATTTACTAATAATATCTGGAACTATTACTTATTTTGAGCTTTAACAATAATTTGGAGCCCGGACTTACCCAATTAACGTTCAAGATTACGGGGTAAAATCACGATTAGAAACAGTTGTGTATTAAATTTCTAATTGTTAGGTAAATTAAGATATAAAAAGGTATAGGTATCTCGAGATGATGACCAAACATTTATATCATCTCGAGCTCCTCCGTGCTTCGGAAGGCACGTAAAGTCTATTGGTACCAGCTGCATTAGCAGTCGTTTACAACCACTAATCCGCACTGGGCCCGCGTGGTGTTTTATGACCCCAGCAGTGTCGACATAAAATAAGCTGGTGATGATAGGTTTCTAGGATACCTACCTATATTAGGAAGTTTGCGTAGTAGTTGGGTAGTGAAGCACAATTCTGCTTCACTAGATGTCTTCGCATCCGGACTCCGCTCCTGCTTAAGATCAGTAAGAGTATAGTACCTAATTAGCCTATCTACTCTTCAATAAAAATATTTAAAAAACTCGTTAAGTTATAGTGGAACGCGAAAACTTAAAAGTGTTCAAACAAATTATTGCTTTCGTAAGTAACTAGAATACCTCGCCAGCTGATTTTAATGTCCCAACTGCTCAGGCACGGGCCTTCCTTATGATGGAATTGGGATTGGGAGGACGGTCCAAAAACCCATACTGCAGGCCCAGTGCGGATTGGTGGTTCCTAACGACTGCAAATGCAGCCGAGACCAACGGCTTTACATGCTTTCTGAAGCACGAAGGAGCTCGATCGAGATGAAGAATTTTGGTCACCCATCCGATAACCGGCCTTTGCGAAAGTTGCTTTACCTTAGCATTTGCAGACCGGGCGCGTTAACCACTCCGCCATCGAGCTCCATACAAACTTGAATATCCCAATCAAATAATAATCCAGATGTCTAAGTATTGTTCTAACATTTCTCAAAGCTAATACAATCTCGATATTCCACGCTTCCCCCGAAGTAAATATTCTAGATTGCGCCACTGTGCTCACGGCCATCCCGTCTAGTATTTTATTCCTTAGACATTGGAGACGGTACGGATCGGTGTGGAATAGAAATTGTTCATTTTCGAATAATCGAACGTCGCCTCGCGGAGTAATAGTGCCGCTGTTTGCGAACGAGAGGCGGGAAACTCTTGTGTTTCTTTATCGGGAAATAATATTTTATACGCTGCCGGTATTCGCGGTGATGTTGTGGGGCATACCTTCCTAATATAGATAGTTTTTTCTTTATTTTTTTGTCTTTCAACGTATTTCATTCGGGCCAGCCTGAATCTTCGTATATATAAGTTAACACCAGCGCTAATTGAGGTGAGTATTTACCGTTGCGCAATAGTTCAATTAAAGGTGGTGGATTTTTTAAAATACTTTTATGAGTATAGTTTTGTATGCAACATAATTTTGTAGCTAATATATTACTATAAATAAGATAAGATGCACCATAAAAAATTATAAATAAATCACTATAGAACATGACTTTTTGTGACTGTGATCCAAAATTTTTCAGAGGCAAGAGGGGTTTGAACATACATTTAGGTAAAGTGCATAGACCTCTCCAAACCACACAAGCCTCAGATCCCATTCCACACATACCCATTTCTCCCAGTTCATTCAACCCTCATACTAGACAAGACTTACAATTTTAAGGCGAATATTGCGTAAATTAAAGAGCAACACACCCATTATTAAACGCATTCCGAGAGGAGCTCGTACCTCCGTAGCGCAATCACTCGCAACAACCATTAGCAATATCATCAACGAAAATACGTCGCATAGTTGGCAACAATTTTTATTTTTAGCTTATAGCGTCCTGCACATACGTAAATAAGAAAATAATAGCTTAAATTTGACCCAAAAAATTGAAAACAATTGCACCACCCCCTTACCAAATTTGCATAGTTCATTAATTACAAAAAATCACAACTCGCATCATTCAATGTCAGCAAGGCATGAAAAAACCAATGAAGGTGATTTGAAAGGTGCCACCCAGTTGATTTTTTCTAATGATATCATTGCTCCTGACTGTCAAGAGACAGTGGCCTCTCTAGTATCTAAACTCTAAGCTGCAGGTGGTGGGTACATGCAGCAACACTTCGTCTTCCCGATCCACCCGAGTCTACGGATGCTTCGCCTTTGAGCAAAGAAGACGAAGTATACAAATCCATTCTCTCTTTTAAAAATGGCTCTGCCGGTGGCCTTGATGGTCTATCGCCGCAAAAAAGATTTTGGATACAGTTAATCAGTAAAACTAATGCATATTCCATGTTTCTCCTCCGTACCTTGTCTATAGCCTAGCCTATACAATGCGATCTCCGAACCAGATGAACCGATTTCAATGGAAAATGCAAATCGAAGAGAAACATTTCCCTTAGTAAAGCCTGGTATGCACTATCGAATGCAGCTGTGGCAGCTCTTACATTGTCTAAACAGAACGTACAGGAGCCGAATTAAGGAGCATATCTGAAACGTCCGCCTACCGACGATTTAGATACCTACCTATGCCATAAAATAAAAAGAGACAACAGAAAGTAAGCTTAATACATACCGCGCTCAACCAGTGACACAAAGTCCGAGAACTTTCCCATTCGTGTATTAAACAATTATACTCATATATTATATTTATATTTAGATAATATCACATACATTGTTCTGATCCCAAGGTAAGTAGCTAAAGCACTCGTTTCATGGAAATCAGAAACCACGACCCGACACAATATCGAAAAGTTCGTTTTCGACATTGACCCGACCGGGAATCGAACCCGGGACCTCAGAGTTAGCGCCGCCCAAAGTCCCGCCGGCAAGCCACTTGGCTACGAAGGTCGTCAATAATATGTAACCTTTTAACCATAACAGGGACGTCACAGGCAGACTGAAACGCAAGTCGTCTCAAGAGAATCACACAACGAACGCGAGTACCGTATGAAGTAGTTAATTACAAAACAAACGTTTTAAAATGTCTCACGCAAAGGCAACCCAGATTCGCATTCCAACTCCAAGGAATATTCACCTTCAGACCAAATTTAGTTGACTGGGAACGTTCGTGTTACTTTAGCCATTGTAATATACGTTTTCGCCTTTCTGTACACTGATATGGAATTAATTATACGCTGGCAACACCATGGATTTGGGGTGTAATGTACCCGGTAAGGGCGACAAGAGGATATTAGCTCATCCATCAATATCATCATCACCAGTTAATTTTATGTCTCCACAGCTGGGGCATAAGCCTTCCCTATGGATGGAAAATAAGAAGGGGCCATAGATCACCATGTGTTGTACGATTGATTTTTGTTAACGACTGTCTATGCAGTCAGGACCATCGGCTTCACGAGCCTTCGCACTGAGCCCGCTTGGTGTCCCAGCAGTGGGTACAGAAAATGAGCTGGTGAAGAAAGTGAAATTGAATGGAAGTGAAGTTCAATGGCACTTAGGCATGCGCGTACGGGTACGGGCGACCGTGCAAACTCATACGCAATATCAGTTGACGGAATAGGTGACCAAATTAAAGTATATTACAAACTCCTCCGTGCGCGTTAATTATAAGACAAACGTATTAAAACATTTGAAATTGTCTCACGCGAACGCGACCCGGATCCGCCGCCCGACGCAAACTCACCTGCAGACCCGATTTAGTTGGCTGCGACATCGCGTCACTGCAGCCTTTGTAATTTACGTGTTCGCCTTTCTGTACCACTGATGTGGAGTAAATGGCATACTGGAAACGTGGGATCACGATACAGACTTAGCTACTGGGATGAAGCAAAATTACTTAATCTATTATGAATGCCTCAGTGGCCGGGACACTCAGCCCGATAAATAATAAGAGATCCTGGGTTCAACTCCCAGGTCAGGCAATGCGTTTTTCCGATTATTCGATGCATAGCCCGGCTGTGGCCCGGGTTTGTGGTCACCAACCAATTTGGCAAGCGTGTTAATTAATGGCTTCCCATCAATTGTAGTGTTTACTTGATTTCATTAATGGAGGCCAGGTCCAGCAGTGGGACAGAGTACAGGCCATTCACTTAACTTTTCTATCATTCAATATATTTGACAAACAAAATATTATTATACTCGTGTGTTTATATTATATTCAAACAAGCGATCGCCGGCGACTGCGTCTTCGTATATAAATACCTCTATCCCGTGATCCTGAATGAATTTCGGCCCAAACCCGTTTCACCTCTGACTACGTCATGAACGGGACCTGCCAGCAAATTTTTTTAGCAAAGGTCTAGAAGTTAGACCTCTGCGATGTTAATATTACTATCATAAAGATCTATATTACTATTATAAGGAGTAAGTGCATGACTGACTGACTAATCAACGCAGAGCTGAAACTACTGAAAAAATATTGTATAATATGGATAGATACATACATTTTAGAATGGCAGCACTGAAAGTACCAACAAAGGATACGGTTGGGTTTACGGTTAAAATAGTGCTCGACCGATGTACGCACCGACGATCGGTTGAGCACTGTTTTAGCCCTTAGAACGCCCATTGCACCTTTGTGACGCTGACCCAATCTAACAGCAGTTATGAAAACGAGACGCGTATAAACCGCTACACGCAACCATAGCTTTGCAATAATACTGCTTTGAGAGCTAATCAGCTCTGTCGCTATCAGCTAATCGTCCTGGTGCTATACCTCACTACCATCCGAAGCAAGACTCAATATTTTAATATGCAAAACGCTTTTAGGCTGTTGTTGAAGAAACTTAAAAGTTTCTTCCATTGAAGCATACATCTTCGCCAAAAACTAAATTTATTAAGACACCCGCTAAGACAGTCAACGCTTGACGACTCAATGTAATTAATTAAGATACAGGCTTCCCTTTGGAACGGAACGCGGCAACACTGCATCACACCAAATTTATTTCGTTCCAAGAATTTGAGGATTACTATTTCAATTATTTTAACGAGTTTGTGACTTTGTGCTTCGGAATGCACGTAAAGCCATTGGTCCCGGCTGCATTAGCAGATAACAACCACCAATCCGCACTGCGCCCGCGTGGTGGTTTATGGCCCGTTCTCCCTATCCATCCATAGGGAAGGCTCGTGCCCCAGCAGTGAAGACATAAAAAGAGCTGATGATGATGTGAATTTCTTACTTAAATCAGGTTAGTATTATTTTTACATCAAAGTTATTATGACAATGTCGAGATCTAGGTAGGTAACACTATGTGCTTTTCCGTATAGGATGCCTGCCTTTAGTGCGAATTTTATACACCATTTGTAAAGTTACGAGAGCAAGATTTTATATATTTGTGTCGTCGTTTGTCACCAAGAGGCAGTGGAATGTCGCGGCAAGCCGCTGGATGCGAGCAGCACGACCCGGTCGTTGTGGAGATACTTGAGGGAGGTCTTTGTCCAGCAGGGGACGTTTTTCTGCTGAAATAATCATCATCAAAGGAATATTATGAAGATAATATTATATTTTCGAGCCGTTTGGGGTTGAAACCCTCGGGCCATGGGGTCCAAGTGCTCATGTTTTATTTACTGACATCTCCAAACGGCTGGTTGACACTACCCATGACCCAAGGGCTGGCTTTTATCTTGGCCAGAGGCTAAGCATTGCCATACAACGTGGCAATGCCGCCAGTCTCTTGGGTACATTACCAGTCGACAGCGACGCGGAGGAATTTTTTGACGCCATTTTTTAGTTTCGTAATAGTTTTAGTTACTTTAGGTTATTTTATAATGTATTTCATTTTACTTATAATTCTTGTATATAACATTAATAAATTATAACCCCAATTAAATCATTAGATAAAATAAATAACGTTTTAATATCATTTTTTATTCTATTTAATTAGGTATCATCCACATTATCTTTCTCTCGGAAACTAACGTCACATAACATTGCACAAACTGCAGATAATGGTTAAAGCCACAAAGAATTTGGGGGATAATTCCGTTCCGAGTTTGTGTTCGGTTATTTCCCACGCAGCGGAGTATCGGTGCTCGCTTCCGTATTATTTGCTACTGCAAATATAAGACAGGATTTCTCTCTTTTTCCTCATTCACTAATCTTCTACGTCACACCGTAAATAAGACGGTGAAACGAAACGCAAGGCAGTAACACGGAGAAATAAAACACTGCTGAATAAATGAGTAAGTAGGTAACGGAGACGTAAATTATGAACGTGCTTTCGTTGTTTATAATTTGTGTTATTGCTGTATTATTATTATTATACGGCAGATGCAAGCGCTCGCCGATCATCACACATACCTGAGGCTTAATTATGATGGTACAATTGTATTATACCATGCTCTGGGACGTGAAAATAATGTATCAGCTGTTTACTTCCCGTGCATGTAGTAAGAGCCGACTAGGGGACAACGGTTCCAAAATACTCGCATGTCCGGCGAACGGCTAGCAAACCATCACTGATGTTATCTATACCACCTAAGAACCCTACTTTGTTAAATGTGGCGTCCGGTCACTAACAGCGAGAATACTCAAAATTGGTGATTGCTCTATTTACCCCCTTTTTGGAGAAGGACAATGTACGTAATGTATGAACAATCGTATTTAACAGATGTGTTATATATTCATTTGAAAAGAAAGACTAAGAAAGAAAGATAGACATTTAATAACAAAGGCACACATAAATTACATACAAAAAAACAAGGCAGACAGTATATAGGACGAAAGAAAAAGCATAAATTAGAGAAAAAGAATGAAAGTAATGAGAGTTTGAAGCTCGTATCGTATTTGGTCATGACCCGACACATACATTTTGAGAGTGGCTTAACATGCCAGATCACACCTCAAACGCGCAAGTTACTGCGCATTGTAGCTCATTAAAATTTACGTATCCCCAACTACCTTACCGGAATAATTGAGATTAATCTAAGGATCTACACGCGACCACAATAAACCGTAGCGGCACCGCCACCGCCCCGCCGCTGCCCGCAAATCTTTCGGGGAGGCTCTTTGTCTCCAAAGTAATATTTTAATTAAGACCTGAGCCAATTAAAACTTACACCGACCACTGACGTTTGTTTGTGTCAACTTAATGTAATCCGCAGATGTGCACTACGCCGTTTAATTAAAGAACTTTGGGATATCTCCTCTCTCTTTTTTACGAGCTTACCAGATTGGATTACAGGGTGTCTATAGTACGAGTTCTATTTAATATTTGATCAGATTAATGAAAACGAGTATTTGATTCGCAAAATTGTTTACTCATCTCGTCTTTTAAAACAAAGCAATTAAAACTCGCACGCAAGCACTCTGTTAGCCAATCAGTGGTGAGCTCTTGCTATGGTACTGGTTATCTTATCTCTAACTGTCGGAACACAATAATGCTACTAATGTAAATACAACAAACATACATACACACTCTCACGTCTTCTCCCAAAAAATTTGGCTCCCAAAAAAGGGCATCAAAATCACCAATTTTGAGTAAAGGTAGGTGCTTAAGGTTTAAAGATCAATAAAAGATAAAAATTACATAGTGAGTCATATTTATTTTTTAATTAAGAACTAGTTATTACTCTTCTTATATTTGGTGACATTAGGAACTTTTAGTTATACATTTTAGAAAAAGAAATCAAAATAAAAAAAAACTATGTTTTGCCTTTCTTGCCCCATGGTGCTGGTAAGATCTAAGTTGGGGTGATGAAAATTAGCAGAGAGGAAGATGATTATATGGGCTGGCAGAACACGCAGACGTGGATGGCTTCGTCATGATCATCATCATCAATACCTGAACAGCTATTATGCGACCATATTCCACAATGTGAGCGTGACAACCAGCCTTCAATCAAACAAAAAAAAGCAGTTGGCAATCTCAAGAAAACACAATGCCTACCTTATTTTAGGTTAGTTTAAACGTCAATCACAGCCACACCTCACCAGCTAGCATTATTTAACAAACCACAGTCAAGTGTCAAACCAAAAGAAAATGTGATAAGCTGTTTGAAGTAAAACAGTTTTTTTAAGATTTTTTCGACACGCGTGCATTTGCAAACAATGAATGGCCGGGCGACTGACAAGTGTCATGGCGGCGCATCGAACAAATGCATCTACGAGCGGGATTGGTCAGTTTAAACTGTGAATTTCTCTGGGTGGTACCCCGTCTTACCCGCTACCTCATCGTACCTACTCGCCATTAGCGATGCAACGACGCCACATTTGGCATAAACAAAGTTAATTATATATTTGTGTTTCAAATGTTGAAAAAATTTCCACGAGCAGGATTAGAACCTAAACCTTTCTGACATACCGGGTCAGGTGCTCTTCCAATTGAGCTATGGTGGTTCTAACCAGCCCGCCGAAATAACACAACACTATTTATTTTTTTACTTTGAAAGCCGGCAAGGCGGCAATTCAATGTCAACAACTACCGTCATTAACATCTGATCATAATATTTTTTCAAATACTAAAGAAAGATTAGTTAAGAAGTAGGCAAGCTATTCATAAAATGTTTTTGTTTTGTTTATATAATTTTAACGCAAATTTTGTTGCGAAACAAACTACAAAACACAAATGTTGAAAAAAAAAAGACAAAGTTAAGTTTATCCCATCATTGATGGGTCGATCGCCTGATATGCGAGTATCTTAGAACCTTGTCCCTTAGTCGGCTCTAACGACTTGCACGGGAAGTTAGCCAGCTGGTACATTCTTTTCACGTCACAGAACAGTATGGGATGGACTAACATTGTTGATTTAGTGACATATTTAGATATGATAGTGGTAGCTAGCCAGGCGGACTTAATACTAGTCCTACCACCAACCAAACCGAGTACATCAAATCGTCAAATCAAGTCAAGTCCAATTGACCCCTGAGTATGAGAATAGAATAGTTTACAAAAGGACAGAATGGAAGAATGAGACCGATTGGCTTAACAACTAGACCACAGAGGCGGTTCATTTACAATATAAAAGCCTCTTGTCATCATCATCATCATCATCATCACCGTCAGGAATCTTTCAAACAAAAACGTCAGTTTATATATAACTGAAACGGAATCAGTGAAATTCCCATGCCCTAAGCTCACAGCACGGCGGTTTCCGTTTATCTGTCTGTTGCCGCGAGCTAACGGCACATTGCGTCTGTTGGCCTGCCAATTTCCCTAGCCCGCCAGACTCGATATTGGCAGTTTACAAACGATGCCTACAGCTTTGCCTAATACTGTGCAACGTACATATCATATACGAAATACTATGTGTACGTATACATTGACGACCTCCGTAGCCGAGTGGCTTGCACGCCGGACTTTGGGCTGCGCTAACTCTGAGGACCCGACCGGGAATCGGTCGGGTCAATGTCGAAAAACGAACTTTTCGATATTGTGTCGGGTCTGGGTGGATGTGGTACCGTCGTTGTTTCTGATTTCCATGAAACGAGTGCTTTAGCTACTTACCTTGGAATCAGAACAATGTATGTGATGTTGTCTCATAATATAATAATAAAATAATAATAATATAACATTGATAAACATGTTGTTTTTTAAAGTTTAGGCAGGTTTAGTTAAACGCGAACATCATAAGAATAAGAAACACTACAAATTACGCACTCACGAACTTCGTGAACTTCATAACGAAACGTCATGATATTTTTAAAAAATATTATGAATGTACTGTTAACACATTATTAACAGTCCTGTTAACCTAGTAAGCCTCTCGCACCCTCAGGGGATAAAGAGCACAAGTCAAAAATGTGCATTTTACAGGAGTGCCAAAAAACTGAAAATTATATTTGCGTTTCGTCCAACAACAATTTATAATATAATTGTACAAAAAAAACGAACACACAATAATACGGTTATTTTCGTTTTGTGTCTTGTGTCACTGTTGAGTACTTTATCACGACCTTTTATTCAGTGAATAAATAATTTGAAAATTTGATTTGAATTTGACCATTCGCTTTCGCTAGGTATAGCTATTCCAACTAAGCTACTGTCGAATTGTTCAAGTGCTCATTTTTATATTATGGGCGGGTGTAATTATATTATAAAGATTAAATAACAATATTGTGATAGCACAAATCAAATTTAATATTTATGTTGTCTAACGTAGTACAATACAAACGTAGAAACTCGTGAAGGTTTTATTTCAATATGTAACAGGTAAGCACTTGGCCTTCATCTCACCTGATGTTAAGTGATGATAAGGCCGAAGCTGGAAGCGCACTTCACCCAGAATCCTCAACTGCTGAGGCACTGGCTATCTTATCTCTAGCTGCCGGAACACAATAATGCTACAAAACATTGATGTTATGGCGACATATATATAACCAAACCGAGTACACAAACATGTACTCTTAGCTGGGAATCGAACCCGGGACCTCTGGGTCTAAACCGGTGGTCTTAACCACAGAGGCGGTTAAATGTAAGGTCTATTTAAATAAGCCGTTACGCTAAAACACCAAAACTCAGCGAAAATTAACGGTTCAACAAACACCCATTTCAGAAAAAAAGAGGAATTCTAAATTATCTAAAACACTAAAAGATCATAAAGTTCTCCTTGCATTACACGAAAGTGTTGGAAACTAGAGATAGTAAAGTAGATATTTTATTATTGTGTTTGCTTGCAGAGTCTGTTTCGTGTTACGGCTCATCTTTGAATTAAAGCTTTTTAAGGTGACTTCTCTTTATAGTTTTATTTTTGTTTGGATTCTTACTGCATATTACCTGGTTTTTCCTACATGGAGAGTTCATGGGGTGAATGTGTCAAAATCCACGACCACAATCATGACCAAGAAGAGGAGAATGGCCTGATGATAAACGAGTGGTTTGCAATTTTTACATACGAAATCTCGTTTACGTGATCGAATGGTAAATAAGAGATATTACTACATCCATGCAAAAACCAAACAATGCGAATAACCACTTTTCCTAACAAAATATTAGATAATATTTCCTTTAATATTTCATCAAACTTATCACATTGGAGAGTCTTTAACAATATCGGTAAGTGGTTAAAGAAATTGATGGCCATAATATTGTAAGGGTCAATTTTATACAATGTAAGATGCGTTGTGGAAAGAGCCTAATCATCCGAGGAATGTGACATGTAACGCTTCGGCCTATCTCCTAAACGCTAGAAATAATGTGTATGTTTTTTTTACTTTATCACGTGGTGTCTGTCTCCAACACCTCATCATTATCATCATCAACTCATTTCATATCCCCACTGCGGGAGCACAAGCCTTCCCTATGGATGGATAGAGAGAACGGGCCATAAACCACCACGCGGGCCCAGTGCGGATTGGTTAAATTGAGCTCGAGATGATACATTTTTAGTCACCCATCCGATGAGCGGCCTTTGACAAAAGTTGCTTAACCTTAGCACTCGCAGACCGGGCACCTTAACCACTGCCCCATCGAGCTCCTCACCTCCTCCAACGTCAAATTCTTCTCAATTGTTCTAATACCCAACATCACCTAACAGACGCTTATTTATTAGCCCCCGTTGGCTGTCCAGCACTTTATATGGCGTACACAAAAAGCTCACAAAAAAGCAAAAAAACAAAAGGCAAAAATTGCACAAACAACTAGCGATAAATAACACGCGGTGCAACACTATCGCACGTCGCTGTCGCACTAAACCAAATAAAAATATGCCAAGCCCGAAACTTATTTGGTCATACGATTGGCAACAGGCCCGGCGCGTCTAAAAAGGCCATGTTTGCACAATTTAAATTATTTTCTCATAGTAATTCGGATTTCAATAAACACTGTTGACGATACACTTTTGTAATAATTATGATTTGCACACTAACAAATCGTGTTCTGCAATTAATTTGTTTGCCAAGTTTATTATGTAGATTCGTAAAATATCTTGCTTAACTGAATCATACAACGTGTCAAAAATAGCAGAATCATAAAAAGTTATTAAAGAGCAAAATTTTATGATCTGTAAATATTTTTAAAGTTTTCAAGTAGAATTCCTGAATATGGCTTTTTTAGGCCCACCATTGATACAGGGGGGAAAAGCGTCACGGGTACCGAACTGTTGGGGAACTAACGACTTGGTCTAGGTCCGAGTGTCTAGATACCTACCACCTAAAAGTATGTCGCCATATCACCAATGCTAGCTACATTGTTGTGTTCAGGCAATTAGAAGTTCTACAGCCATTATCTCAGTTGTTACACGCGTGAAGATCAAGCGGCAGTCCACGGACTATATTCTACTAATTTAATCTACAATCTACAATTCTTTCTAAATTCGTATCTCAGTGGCCTGGTTCTGGCATTTATAGTCATTTACATACCATTTTAAATCATAAAATTACCAATCTAACTTATAAGCTATCAGTACTGATCTGCCACATCCAGAATGCAAGTACGCTCTGAGATCAATTCTTTATGAGAAAATTAAAGTTCTTAAACCAAATATTTTTCCTACAGTCCATAACAGTCATTACAGAAAATCAGCAGACTAAATTTTTTTTAAATAAATATACCGAGATAATTAACAGCTTAATGAAGACAAGAAGAGAAGACAGTCAAAAAAGTATTTACTCAGAAACATTCTCATTCTAGATCTTATATCATAACATAAGTCATACTAAACGGAATAAAAAAATATGGAAAAATGAAAAATATATTGATTTGCACGGCACAGAGAATATTACATGTAAATTTTTTATAAAACACTGTGCCACCGAAATGGTTCGTTGTGTTGGTCTGTTTTCATGAAAGCTCTTTTCACCATACTTCCATGTTTGTGGTTTTCATTTGTTTTTCAGGTTTAACTAACGTCCCGTGGGACTAACGTGACCTCCTAAATCAGCGCTAGTTTCATTGTCTATACCAAGTTTTGGTTCTTTATTGAACATAGACATGATATCGTGTGATCCTACATGTTTTCCACTGGCATTCTGCGTTGGCGGTCAGCCAGACCGCACGTTTGCTGCCGTGCCAGACAACGACCACTTTGCCCCTAATAGGAAATACACACGCTTTTTCATTATGTTCTTTGGGTTTACTTATTTAGTCACCTTATACCATAATAAAATAACATAATATTTACTAATTCTAACTATCTACTAATGTTATTATTATAAACCCATATTGAGGTTTATAGTTTATGTGGCAGGACCACATTTCAATTAGAAAAATATAGGTGCAAGAAGACACCGACATTATGAAATTACCTTTGCCGACTGCGGCTTCCACTCAGTACAAACCAAGAACTTTGTCAAAATTAATTATTTTATAATAAAAATATTTTTTGTTAACCTATACATACATAAAATGATTTTTTTTTCGTTTTGTTTATATAATTTTAACGCAAATTTTATTGCGAAACAAATTACAAAAACACAAATGTTGAAAAAATTTCCACGAGCAGGATTTGAACCTGCACCCTTCTGACATACCATATATACTTTATAGTATACATTTTCATATCTTAATACATTTCCTATGGAACCACTTTCAAATCGCATAAATTCTGTGTTCTCAACTCACTGTGTTTCTATTTTTATGCACAAGTAGAGAGTCTAACTATAACTAGTTTATGTCTTGTAAAATATAGAACTTTGAATTTGGTATGAAATACCGATAAATATAAAGGCCTTTAACAGTTATACCACAGAGGTGAATTTAATTATTTGTAAAAGTGTATTTTCTCTCATACAAATCGTGTGTTTAAACGCCATTCAAGTAGATTTTGTATTAGAGCTTGAACAAGCTAAGCTGTCATGTCGCGGTGGGCTATTGTGTACTGCAAAATTTAATTAAAAGAGCGTAATGAAAAGCCCAGCATGGTGGCGCATGTACTGTTGTAATTTCAATTTGTGTGCTGCATAAAGATAAATGTTGTGAATAATAGGTGCTTATGTCAGTCAAAGATGACAATATTTTCTATGACAATGTTGAAAATGCTGTTGCTTAACCTTAGTTTTAATAAAATGGTTGGATTTTACTCGAGAACAAACGAAAAAAATAAAAATACTTAAATAAAAAATCAACTGAAAAACAAGATAAATATTCAGTAATTACGTAAAGCCAACGAAATAAATCGAAACAAGTACTGAATACAATTAAAAATTACAAAAACACAATGTTGAAAAAATTTCCACGAGCAGGATTTGAACCTGCACCCTTCTGACATACCGGGTCAGGTGCTCTTCCAATTGAGCTATCGTGGTTCGCAACAATTTAAGTAAGTAATTTGTTTCGCAACAAAAAATTTGCGTTAAAATTATATAAACAAAAACAAAAAAACAATTAAAAATATCAATACGGTAGTCCTTCGAATTTTTATGCAACATCATATACACAGTCAGAGGCACGCACAAAGTGAAAATGATTTGACTTATCAATAAATTTGTATGCCTCCGACTTATTGATATTTTTAATTGTATACAGTACTGTAGAGCCTAAGTTGCTCTACTTTACAGGGAAGACGTAGTCAAAGAAACAAACCATCGATCAGTAATCAACTGTATTTTCAAAACGAACTCAAATAAACATTTATTGCCCTATCGCTGCGACGGGCTGACGTAGAAGCTCTGCGATCCTCTTCTGGTTTCTTTTATGCGTGTCTTCTTAATCAAGATGAGTTTAAACGCAGAACACGACGGCTGCCAGTAGGCTCGCCCAACCAAACAGTCCCGATCACTGCAGTACTTATTTTTGATATTGTTTCGATTTATTTCGCTGGCTTTATGTAATTATTGAATTTTTACCTTGTTCCGGTCTTTTCAGTTGATTTTCTATTTAGTTGTTATTTTTTACGCAGGCGGGTTTTATGTTTTTTTTTTAATTTTTATTTTATTTATACAAATTTTAATTAAATTTTAAATATTACAAATTTTATATGTCTTTTTAGTTAGACAAATTAAGTAATCGGTTCATTCATTTAAAGAGTTTACATCATGTGGTAGACATAATTATTATAATCGTAGACTAATGATGTATTATTTTTATAGTATTACGGTAATGATAATCATGATAAGTATACCTTTTTGAAATCCTTGTGTGGAGCCCTCTAATTTGATACCCATATGTTGTATTCGAATAAAAAAAATTGGTTTTCAACAAGTTCAATGGCGTCTCACAGCCGCCATGATTGTTTTTTTAACGTAACCTATCTAAGAACACTTGGGCAGCTAAGACGAATCTAACGATACCTCAATTATGTTAATCCGTTCAGTGGTTCTGGAGATATGAGGTAATAAAGAATATTACATATAAACAAGATACGCGCGAAAAACAAATACCCTTCCTTTGCAGTCGGGTAATAAAATCGGCCAAGTGCGAGTCGGACTCGCGCACGAAGGGTTCCGCACCATTATCTATAAAAAAGGTTGTTATAGCGGCAACAGAAATATATTACATCATCTGTGAAAATTTAAACTGTCCAACTATCACCGTTCATAAGATACAGCCTGGTGACAGACGGACAGACAGACAGACAGACGGATGAGCGGCGAAGTATAGGTAATAGGGTTCCCGTTTTACCCTTTAGGTACAGAACTCTAAAAACTACGCATTACTAAAACGTATTAGTCATGTTATACAGGTATTTTTTAATGTCTTGTACATTAATTCCAACTCATTAAAATCTATGCTTATGCTTTCCAATAGTATAAAATAACATCTACGCATAAAAAAAAATCACATCACATTATCTTTTAACCTTTGTGGTAAGATAGCAATTTTTTTTTTTGAAACTCGTTGGTAAAAATCTAGTATTTTTGTACCTAGAGGTCTTCAAACAATTATGTACTGTACGATAGTGGTCCTGTTTGCTCATACCAATACATTTCAATTTCGAATAACAAAATCTGAAAAAACATTGGATAGTATCAATAACTTCAGCTAGCGGTGAACCTTAAAGCTTAAACATAAAGATTAAATTATTATTTGCACTTAATATTAATTATCATCGCCACAAACGTCATTGTGGCTCTGTAGCCCCAAAGTCGCCTACCGATTTTCAAACGCTCATCGACAACGTTATCATGAGGTATCTAGTATATATAAAAACTTAGGTCTACGCATTACAAACTATGAGCAATCATTTTAATATCTGGACCTTTGTCGTAAGAAAGGATTTTTTTTATGATTGTTTTTTGTATGTTCATTATGCTAACGCAATTCTCTTGTGGCTACAGACGGCCGCCCTTTCTGCCACCTTTGTGGTTAAAACAAATTCAATAATTGACCTAATAAAGCCGTACAAAATAAATAGAAAAAAAAACCGGACATGTGCGAGACGGGCTCGCCCACCGAGGGTTCCCTTCTTTTCCCGAATCTACATTACACCAAAGTTATTCGGTACCTCTACATATAAAAGAGTGAAAAGGTATTTATTTTTTCATTCTTCGTAATAAATCGAAAACTATACATCATAAAAATAATTAATAATCTGTTTAAGCTTGTGCCAATGAAACCCTGTCATACGATACTCCACATGACACGTTTAACTTACTTCAAAATGTAGACCCCTGTTCCTTGCATAAAGACCCAGTTATTTTTGTGATTTAATGAAATATGTATAGTTTTCAGGTTTTTACCTGTATTTGTAGTAGAGTGTCGAAATATACGTTTTTTGCGACATAAACGACCGTATCTTAATTTTTCGTTAACTTAGAAGTTTGATTTTTTCACAGCTTCGAGGGACCGCAGACCTGAGTATATGATTTTAATTTTATCTAGATACCTCTACGCGTTCCGGAGAAAAAAGGTCTTGACAGACAGACAGACAGACAGACAGACAGACAGACAGACAGACAGACAGACAGACAGACAGACAGACGGACGGACGGACGGACGGACGGACGGACGGACGGACGGACGGACGGACGGACGGACGGACGGACGGACGGACGGACGGACGGACGGACGGACGGACGGACGGACGGACGGACGGACGGACGGACGGACAGACAGGACAGACAGGACAGACAGACAGACAGACAGACAGACAGACAGACAGACAGACAGACAGACAGACAGACAGACAGACAGACAGACAGACAGACAGACATACAGACAGACAGACAGACAGACAGACAGACAGACAGACAGACAGACAGACAAACGAACAACAAAGTGATCCTATAAGGGTTCCGTTTTTTTCCTTTTGAGGTAAGGAACCCTAACAATGAAATACCTAGAACTATTCAATGCGAACCTCAGAGGCTCTATTTCGTTTCACTGTAAGCCTTTGTGCAAACAAAATAAGCTTTTTTAATAATCAAATTACTTTTTGTCTGGGCTAGTGCCTACGCTGCACTGTGATATAGAGATCAAAGTGTTCCAGTAAATTTCATTAAATTTAATTTTGCACTAATTCACTTGTTTCGAAAGTCTTTTATCTTAAATTTCGCTTACAACTTTTTAAATCATTATTCTATTTTCATTTTATACTCCACACGTGTCTATGCATGTATGTATATACTGATAATAAACAATATTAATAATAACAAATACCAAAAATATATTTACAATTTTATCGCGAATATTTTAAGAAAAACTACTATTTCTTACGTATCAATAAGCTTCTATCACAACTCTATGATAGCCTCAGCCGTCTTTGATATTATCAAAGATGGCAGCTAAGAGCGACCATAGACATATTCTGCAGAGCTTTGCTTCCAAAGTGTTCAGTTTATGTGACGATCCACTGTTAAATCTATACACTCGACTCCTTTACCGTTATCACAGTCACACCAGGCGTGCTCATAGACTAATAGTTAAATTTACCTGTTCGATGACCGGGCTAACCGGTAAAGATGTTGGATAAAGCCTGGCATCCACTTCCAACAGTTCCAACTGCAAATGAAAGAATTCAGCTATAACCTATTATAACTTTTTCTATAACTATTGACCTTGGAATTTTTTAAGTAATAATAAAAACAAAAAAAAATATTTATTTAATCTTATTGTTCAACATAAAAGGCGAAAAAAAGGCGAACTTAGTGCCTAATAATATTGAACAAATTTCGCATGCATACATTCGCTGCGTGTCCTTCAGAAATCGAATAAAACACCCCACTCCAAACTGTTTGTATTTCTTAAAACAATATATCAGTGTTTTACAATACAAGTGCTGCTACATAAACTTCGCAACAAACGCAATAACACATTGATTCAGCTCACTGATGTGGAGATAGGAACTCAGTCCACGTCCACGATTTATAACTGTCCAGTTGCAAAACTAGTGCGCGCAACCCACTGTTATACTTTTTTTTAATTCTCAACATACTCATAGCAACAGGTATATTACTTATCCTAATTATGTATGTAAAAAATCTTATATATATTTGGGGCGTAGAGCGACATAATTTCACGAGCCAAACATCGTGTATAATCGCCACTATCTGGAAACTAGCGTACCAGCTCCATGGGCCGAGCAGATAGCAACGTCTCTCAGACCATACATTGTTAGAACGAACGTTTTGTAGCACCGAGCTGGATATTTAAAGCAGCGCAACAATAGCATTGCAAATTGTAACTATGAAAGCTAAAATAACGATTTTGCTGTAAATAATTCGTACTATTTCCATCCCATCCCTCTCACTGGTGTTAAACGAAAACTGTTAGAATAACTATTTCTCAATGTTCAGTTGTCATTAATTGCGTATATAACCGCCGCTAACTGGAAATTCGTGTAGAAGCTCCGTGGACACGGGCAGGTGGCAACGTCTCTCAGACCCCACATTGCCAAAACTAACACATTGTAGCACCGAACTGGATATTCAAAGCAGCGCACTCACAATAGCACTGTAAATTGTAACTATAAAAGTTGAGTTAACAACTTAGCAGTATGAATACTTTTGACGACCATATTCTTGCATGTGTTTAAGCTTAGTTGCTTAAAGCTCATAAGTGGTGGTGCCTCAGTAAGTGTCTTCTTTGATCATTTTTCTAATAATCAATTTGTAACTTTACTAAACACAAAAATTGTTAAAAAATTTAATAATGAGTTAAGGTCGCTTCTAAACTGCTTGCAGTAGGTACAGAGCGAAAAAGCAAGCAACGCATGAATGTTTAAGATACCTACCTGTAATTTTAAATATAGCACAATTTATTAAAAAATAAATTCTTTAAGGAAAATTACGATACTATAGGAACAACAATAGTTTTAGCACACCCTTCCAAGCAGACGTAGCCGCGCGCGGAGTCTAATATCAATAAATGTTACATTGTAGCGTTTTCTCTTCATTAAGAGCGTCTATAAACTTCTCATACTGTCTCAACTCACTTATGTCAAGACAGTACCAGCTTCAGTGCAGTTAAATAGTCTATTAAATACTGTTGCTCCGGAAAGATCAAAGTGGATGGTGGACTAGCACCGTCCTGCCATTACTTCCTATGCAATGGAAAGGTTATTGTAATGAAAAACAATTAAAATAATAAGCGTCAGCAGTTGAACGGATAGATGCTCTGGTTCCATACGAGAAAAATCTTAGTTATTGAACAACGAATTTTAAACCCTTTCATGGTTCATGGCCAGTTCATTAGCCTCGCATTACCACGCGATAATTCACAATAAGATCGATAATCCGGTTGTGTTCTAGAATTTGAAACTTGTTGTTCCGAAAAGACATATGAGTGGGCCGTTAGGTGACGTAGGAGCGCCGCGCAGACGAACAAGAGTTTTTGCTGAGTTCAAAGGGGTACGCACGCGTCGAGCTCAAAATGCGCCAACTTAAACGCTTATCGCTGTGCTTAACGCATTGCACTATCAGATCCCGGAGGCTGACATATTGTTGACGATTATTGCTGACGTATTGTTTGGGATAATAATCCCAAACAATATGTATATTTAATAATTATATAAACTCATACCTTAATTGCAATTTGTAACAATGCTTAATTTAATCAGCTCATGTCATGTGTCCACATTCTTTCTAACCAGTGTACATTTTGGTTTAGTACTGTAAGTGAACTGGTGTAATTATAAATTAATTAATTAATTAATTAATTAATGGGTATTGCTCCATACCTCTGTTAGACTACTGACGTGACCCATGCCACACACATATTTCAATTGTTTGTTTTCTATGTGTGTGATCCATAAAGTGTTATTTATCTATCTATCTATAGATACGTGTTCTGTTCTAGGTGGGTTAACAGAACTGTTTGGACTTTAATCTATTATTAAAACATTATTATTATTATCATTCTGAACATCCATGAATGACACAGCAGCTTATGCTGAGACAGGGCCCTTTAACTTCACACTGCCTACCTATTTTATTTTCTGTTCTTTTTTTTTCTGCCTGTTCAAATTTTTTTTTTCGTTTATTGTTGTATTATTGTATAATTAAGTGTGTAGGCTAATAAAAACTTTTCTATTCTATTCTATTACTTATTAATAATAGTGAACTTTAAAAAATAATAACACTAGCATCTGCCTGTGATTTCATCAGCTTAAACATGCGTAACAATGATCCCGAATTTTGGAGTTTATTGTCTTATCTCTTTTTTGCATTCTAAAAGTCTCCTCCAAGAGTTTGAGCTTGGAGTTAGTGACTCAGTGACTGAATCAAGACTTTCTTTTTACTACCTATGTAGATAAACCGAGCGACTGCTCTTCCAATAGAGCTACAGAGACATCGGAATATCTCCTTGTACTTAAAATAGATACACAGACAGACTACGATATAAAGCCAAGTATTATAGTATAGTTGAAATAATTAAGCATTTAATAATTACGACTGGAGTTTTGAACTAGAATCAAAACAGTTACACTTTTCTTATTTTTTCGACAAGAAAAGGGAATATACAAGAAGACACAGTTATGAAAATGCAAATACGCTCAGGAAACAATTTTCTTTTAGAAAGATTTAAAGACTTACCTTGCGTGTCGGTCTTTTATCTTTCTGATTGACATCATATTAATGTCATCTGTCTTATCTCTCTTATCCTTAATCGCCATCTATCTTAGCCTTAATTAATCTGTCACGAATTATTAAGTACAGGAGTAGGAATGATGAATGAATAATAGTAAACAAATTACCTGCCTAAACACTGTCCCACTGCTGAATTTGTTTAGCTGTGTTTGTGTGTGTAGTATAGTGAGAAAAGCCCAACATTGAAATAAGATACCGTTACAATTGATAGGTATTGACTTATTAACCACTCTTTCAAAATAAGGATTGGTGATCACAAATCTTGACTATGCACTGAAAAATTCAAAACGCACTCTGCCTGACCTAGGACTCGAAGTCTACTTGATAATGGGGTGGACCTTTAGCCACTTAACCACCAAGGCTATATAAATCTAATACTAATAGCCAATCTAATGTTATCTCCAGCAAGTTTATCCCCAAATGTCTAACCGAAACTTCAACCGCATTTCGGAACACGAAGGAGCTGTAGATACCTTAAATTGGTCACTCATCCAGTGATCCGTCAATGCGAAAGTTACTTAACTTGTAAGATCGAAACCCAAATGCACACGCCATCGCCAGTGCGCCATCTTAAGCCTTTCGAACCCCTACAACGAAATCAGATCAAGCATTCTATTTCACTTTCAAATAAAATTAAAATATTCATTCAGTTTAGGCATGCACTTTTATGAACGTCGAGTACATGTCTCAAAGATAAAAAAAACATTTATAATAAAATAATATGAGTACACCCACATATTATTAAATAATGATATATTATTTTATAAACTATATTTAAATATATTTAATGCGATTCTACTGCTGGTTCGGAAGGTTTTGTCTACTCTTCTGAGTAGAAAAAAAACCTTCTTTTGAAGAAGGACGTATATTTTCGACTTATACGTTAAAAATGTTTGTAATATCTTACGTGTGGGGTTACAACCATAAAAAATGTAAAGACTAAAAGCATTCTTAATACAAAATCTCACAGCCCCTCTCATATGGAAAAATGAGAGGTATTATCAAAAACAAGTAACCCCTATTGATAAAATATTCAAGACAGACTGGTACTTGGAGAAACATCTTACTTTACAAAGGTACTTATAGGTAGTGTTAGTAGCTTATATTTCTTTAAAAACAGATTTCAAATTTCTTTATAAATCCCTACGTCAGCCTTTCATCAATAATATTGATCGAAGCCGCCGACTGTTAGACCTAAGTCTGGTGAAAAAGCCTGGTGTTGCCCTTACACTATAGACAAAATCATAATTAATGTAAATCTGTCATCTGAATGAAGCCTTGGTAGCGGAAGCGGGAGATGGTACGGTTGATGGCAAGAAATGGTGGTTCAATTATCTACAGCTTCTTTATAATACTGGCGTGAACCCACACTTAATTAGCAAAAGCGTTTTTTGACTTATTCGTCAACTGGCATGTGTGAAAGTGGCGAGTGCGCGCGAGTTGGCACCTCCCGATTTTACCTATTTTTTTTGTCGTCAACTCGCACGCATATTTAAAGTACAGTCAAAGAAAAACGGATTGAAACCAAAAACTATAAATAAATATTACAGCGTTACCGGTTTTTTTGGAGGCGACGAGAAACTTTAAGGGTTCCTCAACCCGTGTGATCGAAACACCGTCAAAGTGTTTCTTTCTAATTATATAAGTCAAGAACGTGAAGTAAACCTTTTTCAAATATGATTGTTACAATCATCAAAAAATTGGGAAAACACACAAGTATCTCGTTCTCGGACTTAGGTAGCTGTATAATAATAAAATGGATTTTAAACATTTTTATAACATATAATGTTTAATTGTTGATAAATAAATTATCCAATGTTATACAAATCAAAAAGAAACATGAATTACAAAAATAAATGCCAAATTAAAAATTAAATACCTATAAATTAAAGATGTCTTCCAACTGTGGGCTCACGAGAACGGTTCCAAGAATGCTGGCAACATTATATATTTTATTAGCAGAACTTGTCTTTTGTCCGAATACACCTTTTACAGAAGGGACAGCGACCATTTTGGTGGATCTTTACTCCTTGGTGGGCTGATAACCTCAAAGGTTTTCTAAGTACTGTCATCGCTTTGTAGGAGAGACCCAAAATCTTATTACATTCTTCGGAGCGTTTCACCCGCGTTCTTTAAAGATAATATAGACAAAATTACGTTTCAATGAAACACAGATATCATTTAACTAATTCCAGCTCAATTTCAAAGACAGCTATCATAATCAGATCGTAACAGTCTTATAAGACTGTTAAAAATAAATTATATAATATTGATCAATATTTATTAATATTTATCTAAAATTCACCGTACTCCTTCTTCACTCTCTTCTCTTTAAAAATAACTGCGGCTGCGCCTAATAATCCCGTGGAATTTAAAATTTGACTTTCGTTAATAGAATTTGGAGCTACAGCAGGCAGGCCACTTTTAAAATCCTGGCGGGCCGCATGCGGCCCGTGGGCCGCAGTTTGAGTATGGCTGGACTATAGAAGATACATTAACGCAAAGACAGCATTAATATATGCATTTAAATGCATTAAAAAATTCTTAGAGGAGCTCGGTAGTGGTTAACGCGCCCGGTCTGCGATTGCTGATGTTAAGCAACTTTCGAAAAGGTCGGTCATCGGATGGGTGTACAAAAATACATATGTCATCTCAAGTTCCTCCGTGGTTCGGAAGGCACGTAAAGCCGTTGGTCCCGGGTGCATTAGCAGTCGTTAACAACCACCAATCCGCACTGGGCACGCGTGGTGGTTTATGGCCCGTTATCCCTATCCATCCATAGGGAAGGCTCGTGCCCCAGCAGAGAGGATATGAACAAGCTGATGATGATTAACACAAAAACAGGTTTATAAATGTATTTAAATTTATATTTATATGCAGTTAAAAAATGCATTGAAGTTATAAGTACGCTCAGCATTTAACATAAAATTAGATTGCCAACTAAAAGGCCAACTACACACGGTAAGACAGGTAGAAGTCAATGAAATCCAGATTTCATTCGTTCCAGCTCAATTTCACATACTATCTGTGAACATTACCACTGCCCTCCAACCTCTACGTAATAATGATAACTCGTGAGCCTCAGCTGTCGGCGACAAGGACTTCGCCCCCCAAAAAATCTGTTCATGATTTACACACACTCTCCCTGCGGAGTGGGCCATAAACTAGGCCGCTGTCAAACGCAACTTGCGAATCGACCAGTTAATACGCCGCAAACATTCGGAATGGGCACGCGAAGAGTTTGCGATTACAATTATACTTTTTTATTGCTGAAGATTTAAAGTATCTTTTGAGACGAATATGTTTTTTTTCTTTTGAATTGACAAAAAGTAGTGTACGGTTGGCCTTATGACCAGATAAAACTAAGATTATTATTAGGAAGCGCACTCCACCCGGATTCCTCAACTGTGAGGCACTGGCTATCTTATCTCTAGCTGCCGGAACATAACAATGTTACAAACATTGTTGTTATGGCGACATATTTAGATAAGATGGTGGTAGGCAGCATGGAAGCCAGGCGGCCAAACAAGCCCTACCACCAATAACTGGCATAGTACAATGATGTTAACTAGCTGACCGGCCGGCGGACTTCGTACCGCTTTGATAGTTTCCATGACAACAAAACAAACAAATCATTCGTCCGCTTAAGAACACCCGTATCCCATGATGGACCCCTACAGCAGCGCCACCTACCTTCTACTACATTCTCGAATTCACTTGAACACACACGAAAAATTTCATCCAAATCGGTCCAGCCGTTAAGAAGGAGTTCAGTAACATACACACACACAGAAGATTTATATATATAAAGATCCAAAAAACACAAATGTTGAAAAAAAATCCACGAGCAGGATTTGAACCTGCACCCTTCTGACATACCGGGCCAGGTGCTCTTCCAATTGAGCTATAGTGGTTCTAACCAGCCCGCCGAAATTAATAAACACTATTTACTTTCTTACTTTGAAAGCCAAAGGCGCCCATTCAATGTCAACAACTACCGTCATTAACAAAATTTGCGGTAAAATTATATAAACAAAACAAAAACATTTTATATATAAATATAATTATATTAAGCACGGAGGAGATTAAGATATTTGGTAACCCATCCAGTAATCGGCATTGCAAAAGCTACTTGAACTTCGCTTAACCCGAACTTCATGTATTTGATTAACAAAAGCGATAAAAATATCTAAACTATGTTTTTATCGCGAATGTTAATAAAGTTTTATTTTGTCTCCAATCTACTTTAATTAAATAAAAATATCACAATAACAAGAAAGACACAAGTAGCCTGAAATAATATCTGTATAATAAATGTGGTCTGAGGATTGAAAGGACCTACCCTTAACAACAAAAATATTTATTTTACATATTCGACCCATCGGGATTTTTTGTGCAACCCCATCCTTTCCTCTTCTTCCTCTGTAAAGATAGATGCCATAAGTTTGGCAACGTCCTTAGGAGGGAAGAGCCTGAAGTCTTCCGGTCGGATAGGCCAACCCCGGCAGTCCCATTCGTTTCCTAGCCAGAGTCGCAGTCACACAGTAGGTGCTGCATTGACTCCGTTTCCTCTCCACATGCCCTACACAAACTATTTGTTGAAAGGTGCATTCTGTGAAGCATTAGTTTTGTGGCATAGTGTCCTGTCAAGGCACCGATGGTTAATCGGGCCTGCCTTCTACTGCCTCCGCACATAAACTTACTCCGTCCTAAGTTTCGCGTCCGCGTTTTCGCCTAGAAAGGATTTGGAGTGTTTAATATCCGGCTTCTCTTTCCATTTGATGTTGCGCCTGTTTACGATGTAATATTTTAAGGCCTTGTTAATAATGGTACTTGGTACAAGTGCCACGAACGGCTCAGGACCAATGAGCTGGGTCTGCGAGCCCTCCCTGGCAAGCGCATCCGCCATCTCGTTGCCATGGAATCCCATATGGCCTGGGACCCAGATCAATCTCACCTTGTTATGTCCAGCTTGCTGATTTTTGACCCGTTGGTACACCAGATTAGGCTGTCTTTTTCCGGAGACGGTGGCCCTCGTTTCTATTCGTCCCTGGAACATAAACTTTAAATTTCTTTTGGAACATGAATATGGGGGATATTTTATCGCACCCCATTTCCGCGATCCTGTCAGGAATGTCACTTGGTTTCCATTTTGTGTGTTTAGTCAGAGGTTTAGATGCGTCCCACAATCCAGCGACCTTTAGTTTATGTAATGTTTTCTTTATTTCTGTTTCTATTACAATGTGCAGGGGTGAATGGTCTGTGAGGACCTCCAGCGCTGCCGTTGGAGTGGTTCTAAAGGCACCAGTGATCGCCAGACAAGCTGTTCTCTGAAGTTTGCTAAGAGCATTCTTACAGATCTTCAGCCTGGTTCTGGGCCACCAAACGATGCTGCCATATGTGAGGATCGGTCTCACCATCTTCATGTAAATCCACCTAATGATTTTGGGGTTGAGTCCTCACATCTTGCCATAGGTAGACCGACACATGCCAAAGGCTTTGTAAGCCTTGAATACGGTCGTGTCCACATGATGTTTCCAAGTAAGACGCTGTCACACTGGACCAAGAACACCCACACACACACACACACACTCATACATCTATGCGCCCACATGCAACACATTTATTTATTTAATATCTAATTTCACTACTCTCCTGGAACACACACACATACACACACACACACACCCCTACATACATACACTCAATGCTGCCAATAGCGTACCACTACTTACTATTTTCTGTTTTTTTTTATTACTTTTGAATTAACGTCCATATTGTTGTTATTATTTTGTTTTTCAAATTGTATTTTGATACTTTTAAATTATATTCTATTTTGTTATGTAATCCGTTTAAGCGACTTTATATTGAAAAATTATTTTAAAAAGTAGGGATCTGTAATTGGTATTAGGATAGGCATACAATGTAATAACTAAATTTATAAAGTGCTGTTGATTCCATGATAATAATAATAAAAAAAAAAAAAGTTCCCTATCCAGAGTTAAACCTAGATTTCAGAAGTTACCCAGTCCCGTAGTGTTTCTCATTCTTATAAAGGTTGGCTGTTATTTTCCCCGGGTTTATAGAGAGGTGACGGGCGTCGCACCATTTCTCCAGCAAACCCAGGGCACGTTGCATTAACCTCGATACCGTAGAGGGAAACTTCGCATAACCCACCGTATAGAATGGCCCTTTATTCAGCCTTACTACGATTGAATCAACCACAAAGCTCCACAGAAGAGGCGAGAGATCCTTGCGGGATCATAACTCATTATTATCTATGGTCAAACATTTAAAATTTTATAAATCTCCCTATCCTTAACTTTTACACTGACTGAATGGGCACACACACTATATAAGAAAAAAATAGATTTAATGCTCTGACATGTCCCAGTGACAGTTTCATTACGTAAGTAAAGAAGTTCATCATCATCACTAGCTCATTTTATGTCCCCACTGCTGGGGCACGAGGCTTCCTTTGGGATGGATAGGATGAACGGACAATAAACCACCACCAGTGCGGATTGGTGATTGTGAACGACCGCTAATGCAGCCGGGACCAACGGCTTTACGTGCCTTCCGAACACAGGCCCTATACGGTCTGTGCTTCCGAAGCACGGGGTAAAAGAAGTACAGATAGAGAATCATAATGAAGTGCCGGATGTCATGCACATAGTACATTCACGAACCGATACGTTATTTAGTAACGGCACAAATCAATTCCGACGGATACCCGCGACATACGGATATATATACGGATAAATAAGCGAGGGACAACCCGACAGTAACCGATTAGATCAAGCCACTGCAGGCACGTAGTATATTGGATAAATGTCAACCTTGACGCATGGGTACCGGGTATGGTTGCGTAACATACGTCTCTATAAAGAAATAGTGCGCGACACTAGCAAGGAAACGGGACTGTGAGCAATGGAGTTTTAAGACATTTTGTAAGATTTAAATGTTCAAACAATCATGTACTTACTAGATAAAGGATCCGAAACAAACACGCATCTCGAAAGTGGTCCTGTTTGCTCATACCTATACATTAAAGAAATAGCAAAAAGGTTGGTCTACATCACAGGAGACCGAAGAGCTGGCAGCTACCTCGGACAAAGAATTAGTCTAGCTATTCAAAGGGGGAACGCTGCCAATATCTTCGGAACCTTGCCTAAAGGGACTCCTTTTAATAATATATTTTAGATAGTTATTATATTATTTTTTTTTAAGAAATAGCTTATTAGATTAAATTTTATCATTAATGTAACAGCAATAAATTATATTAAATCCTATACATTTAAATTTCGAATAACAAAATGTGAAAAAACTTTGGATAGCATTAACGACCTCAGCTTACTATGAACCTTAAATTAATCTTAAATATAAAGATTACATTAGGGTTGCATTACTGTCATCGCCACAAACGTCATTATGTCTCCGTGGCCCCAAAGTCGCCAACCGTTTTTCAAGTGCTCATCGGGAATCTAGTACATATCTATAGCTGATCGATGATTTAAAGTCAAAGTCAACATTTATTATTCAAATAAACTTACGAGAAGTGCTTTTGAATCGTCCATACATTTTCTACCTTCTAAAATTCAGGACGTCTAATTTTTATCTGTGGAGAAGAATGGGCGTAAGGAACTCCACAGCTTAGAAGTAACGACATTTAAAAAAAAAAATCACAGATCTCATGCACCACATGACCTTCAAATAGCATTGGAAATGAACTACGGTAATAAAAAAACATAGAACGTATTTTATTTTTCAAAACGTTTTATTTTAATTCATTATGGAAAATACAGCGGTTCCAATACTACTCATACTATATAGACATAGTCTACAGCTTTGTTGTAGAACATGTATTTTTATTTTTGCATTTTTGCCAACATTATTTTAATTTATTATAGAATATCTCCTTTCCAACAAAAAAATAATCATCAAAATCGGTTCATAAACAACGAAGTTATCCGCGAACAGACATAAAAAAATATATATACGGAGAAACCTTCTCCTTTTTTTGAAGTCGGTTAAAAATACAGAGATTTCAGTAGTACATCAATACTAGACTACGCCAACTCTACACGTGATATCTAAATGTAAACGACAACCCACAACAACGACTAAGATTCGGCGCAGACGAAGTACAATCACGAAACGATCTTATTATTAAGAATGTAAGGTTGAACATTATATATATTACATGACAATGCCATACTTTTCATGGATATACGCGATCTCAGTACCTTATAGAGAGACCTTATACCAGAGACCTTATAGCGTTAACATTAAAATTGTGACGCCGACTAAAAGTTTACCATTGTTCGTCGTCTGCGTTGGCCCTTATAAGAACAAAATTATAATATACCTACACCAATATTTAAAGAGGTAAAGTTTGTTATGCTAAAACTTTAAAAACTATATAAAGTCTTGTGATAGGTATATTTATTACCTACTAACGGTACAAAATAGCCATCCATAAAATAGCGTTGCGCTATTTTGTGCTTAGACAATGTGCACGGGTATAAACGCATACGGCCGGGGGTGTTGGTGGGGAGGGAACAAAGCATTGATTATGGCAAGTAGTCTTTATAGATCTCATCCATTCTAACGCAAACATGGACAAAAAGATACTTACCTTTTTAATAAGTTAAATCAAAAAGAGTGGAACAAAAAACTCTTCCTAGACATCCGTAGCAACATTAAACGACGTTTGTTTATTTCTTTCCTTATATTTTAAATCGCCAAGGTGTTAAATTTTAATGTCACTAAGTGTAACAACAAAGAGTCGGTTCCGCACCGTAATTTATTTAAGCGAAAGCATTGTGATGTCGCTGAAATGGGTCAGCATTTTTTCTCGGTCCACACTTCAGGCCACAGTGTACGTTTAGAAAGTATACTCTCTCTCTCTCGCTTCCTCGCTCTCTCTCTCTCTCTCTCTCTCTCTCTCTCTCTCTCTCTATCGATATTAGTAGTATAGATAGAGAGATAGATAGAGAGTAGTAGTATAGTAGAGTATAGTGTATCGTTATTGCGAACGAAGTTAATCGGGTGTTGACTTTCCCAGTATAACCCATTCCCTGCCCCATGAATCACATATGATACATAACAATTGAAAACCAATTGTTATATTTATTGGACAGCGAACCTGTTAAAGTCTTTTCTGAAATACTTTACTACTTTTTATAAGAATTGGCTACACAACCAATCTAATATACTATATAAATGTGTAGGCTCTGTGTGTAGTTGCAATTTTTCTGACAAATTTTGGGATAAATATTCATTTTATGACTACACACCAATTCTACAATTTTTGAAATTTTTGTCTATCTGTCAGTCTGTCTGTCTGTCTGTCTGTATGTCTGTATGTCCACTTTTAACTCAAAGGCTGGACCGATCTTGATGAAAATTTGTATGTAGTAAGAACATACGATTGAGCAAATGATAGGCAATATATGAAAAAAAAAAGTTATCGGGTGACGGCTCTTGATGGTAATTTGTATGTAGTAAGAACATGACATTGTGCAAATGATAGGCTATAAAAAAAAGGAAATTTTATTCACAAGTTTAAGCGGGCGGGTGACGGCTCTTGATGAAAATTTGTATGTAGTAAGAACCTGAGATTATGCAAATGATAGGCTATATAATGATGTTAGTAAACCTAATAATTATTTTGATTAGCATTCATTGATCCATTATGCGGGCGGGTGACCACTAGTTATAAGTATAAAACTATAAGTTTTATTTCCTATTCATATTAAAATTAAGTAAATTACAATCTAAGTCAGGGCAATTTTCTTTCTAAATAAACATTTACTGTTCAATGCATGAGTGACAGTAATATAAACTTATTTTCTATTATATTCGAAAAAAAATTACTTACCTATAAAAATGTTGTGTTTTTGAAGGTATCATTCCAATGGCGGCCAATACTGCAGACTGCAAACTGTAACTGCTTATTTGAGCGCGGTCGCAGGCGACAGTGTCGCCGAGCTCGATGCAAATTTTACAAAGATTCATACCGACCAGTAGTGCCGTTTGCGGTTGCAGTCTTTATGCTAACTTTTCAAGTTTCTAACGCAATCACAAGTTTTAGTACGGACATAAAAAGTATCGGAAACATAATTAATACAAAAACTAATAGTAAAACTATGAAAAGGCTGCCAGTTGTACTTACTATGAATTAATTTACTGTATTGAATATCCATTGTTTATTTGAAATTGCAATCGATCACAGTAATAATCATAATATCAAAACTTAAAGTAACACTTATTTAAATCTGGAGTTGTATAGGTTTGTGTGAACATTTGCTGTTAGGTAATACTACGATCATGTTTCCATAATTAATTTAACATCACTAACGAAACACCGTAATTAAAAACAAATGTTATTACTACTTTTCACTTAACTATGCTCAATTTCAACAAGCTTAGTGCTTAGTTTAATTCGTAGGATCAGCTATGCAAGTTTCAGTTGCATTTCTAGTGACTTTAATGTGAAGCAGCACGAAAGTAACACGAAACAGAAAGATATATTATAAACTATTTATTATAAACTAGTGTTTGATATTTTCGCCATGCGTTTCACGTTACGAATACTAACATAATAATTATAATTTCTGTACGAATAATGGGCTGCAGTATCTCTTTTTTAACAACTTCTCTGGACTCCATTTCCACTTAACATCAGGTGGAGTGAAGTTATCTGCCGAGCTAACTATAAACCAAAACTAAATAAAATATATTTGTCACTTTTCAAAGAACGGAAAAAATATTTCTTTCAGATGATTAAAAAACATGATGATGACGTATTACATAAATGTAAGTATTGTTAATTCATAATTTAAGTTTAAATGTAAAAAGTGATTTTAAATAAATAAATATTCAACTATTTCAATTAAATATGATAATTTTGCCGAGTTTACGATGATTTGATATATTTTATGTGGTACGCTGCCTTTAGCGGCAGTGACCCCATGCCGTAATGGCTGCGCGGAGCCCTATTTTCAACGTTAAATTAAAATTATTAATAATAGAGGTAGAGTTCCGGGAGTTGGAGTCTTTATTCAAAATATCGTAAATATTAATCGTTTTTGAGTTATTAACAAAAAACGAAATACCTTTTTTCTATCTTATTTTGTTAATTATAACAATTGCAATTTTATACGTGCATTAAAATCCTCACACTGCATTTTTCTAGAGCTCATTTCGAATCCAATGAGCTATTGCTCATATTTTTAGGAGTTCTATGTATATTCTTCACGTTTTTTAACTTGTTGAACGGACTATACCTCCACTTAGCAAAATGAGGCCGTCTACGAATTAAATATTAGAAGATTTTTTTCTATGAAATCTCCTGAGACTTTCAAAATGGATCACCAAGAAGATTATTTTTGTGTGTAGTAAGTTATTAGATTTTTTAATGTAAAGAGCCCTCTCAAGAGCCCCAAAATAAAATTAGTTCTATTACGTTTCTTTCATCTTGCCTTAACTCTCTTGTCTGAGGCACTTTACTTAAGAATTGAGTTGTAATTTTTACACGAATTTACACAGAATAACTTTGACTGCCCCCTACACTCCTGGGTGCCTTGTGCGACTTTTATTTACCTTGAAATTCAACACTAGTATGTGGTAGTCTGATGCAGGATTTTTTTCGTTACCTGTTGTATGTAAATTTTGTAAGTGTTACGTGATAGCAAAAAAAATACTTCTTTTTTTCTTCATTAACGTGTATCAAATCCAACAGGAAGCCCCGATTAAAACCCGCTCCCAAGAAAGTAATAGTGGCCTAAGAACCCAGAGCTTTCTTCCAAAATCCGTTTTAATTACCCTACCTCATTAATTACCGTCCAGATTGCGTTCAATCCCCGATAGGCATTAGAAATGTAAAACAGTGAACGAAATGAGCTTTCCGCACAATCCGTCAGTTCCTGAACATTAATTAACCCAAGGGAAATCTTTCTTCTATTCAACAAAGGAATCTATCATTTGGAAACATCTATCCCTGTAGATTGGAAAGGGAGTCAGATTTTGGAAATTTGAACAAGCTTACAGCTGCTTTTAAAGCCCTTATAGTCGACAACGAAAGTTACAAAGCATACAATTAAAGAATGAATCATGCGTTTGTCAACCTCCAGTATTGTAACACTTTTAAAGCTCCGATGTATCATAATGTATAGTCGTAAATCCTAAAACCGTTAGTACTTTCTGATTGTCATACACTTTAGTTATAGCTTTCAAGCAGTGATCGGTATTAAGGGGGCTTAAATAACTGAAGTTGCCGACATGACTAAGGGTGGTCAAAAAACACCAAATTTTCTTTATCGATCTCGATCCCGGAAATAGTTTTACTTCTTAGTAGTCTGTACTTACATGAAATTACTTGTGTTGCCTTATTTTACAAAATTCCAACGTCCGCATAATAAAAAACTATTTTGAACTAAGACTATTTTATGATGATAGATTAACAACTTTATTTGCCCTTCGAAGCACGGAGGAGCTTAGAATCACCCAGTTGATGGCTGGCCTTTACGAAAGTTGCTTTTTATAATTTTAGCAAACGCAGACCTACTACTTTCACCACTGCGCCATCAAGTTGCAAGCAATTTTTGTTGCTTGTCAATGCAACTAAAGACACCAGAAAAAGGTTTAGTTGGTAGCAGACCTTATTTAAATTTCGCCTAGCTAGCTACCACCGCCTTTTCTAAGTCTGTCGCCATAACTAATGTGATATAACAACTATGTTACTTAATTATTGAGTATTGTGAGATGTTAAAAATAACTCATTGGAGATGTTATATATTATAAAGGTTGAACAACATTTTCGGCATCTCAGCTAACAGTTGCTTTTGCTGTACAAAGACCCTCCCCACGACCCGGTCAACCCGAGCCGAGGTCCTAGTCTTTAGAGGCGCCCTCGGGTTGTTCTGCTCCCCATCCGATCCGAACCCCTCGGTGAATCCAGTAGGGCACGGGGACACGCACTAGTGCGTGATGCCGTTCCCTCTAGAAAACCTCTGACGGTGCTTCGTTTCGTACGTATACGTACACGTACTTCGTTCGTACACGGCTTGACACATTTTAATTTTCTCGCCGCCCCAAAAAAGCCCGGTGAAGCTGTTAATGCCGTCTGAAACAATCAGCAAACCGCTGACTGCATCCAGCTGCTTCCCCGACGTTATTTACCTTACCTACTGTCTTCCAGTTATAAGGTATCCTTTCAAAATTATCCTAAACAAACAGCCGTCATTTAAACATTGTTAATGGAAAAATGATGTTGGAAAATACTCGATTTTGTCAACGACCAACCTCTGGCTGTACAGTCCAATACTGCCCTTGATACCTTTTTTGGCGATTGTTTAGGGAATGTAATTATTTGTAACGGAAAGGGTCCTTCTATGGGCTCTTTCAATTTAGCCGTTTGTTGTCGGACGGCTAACGCACGTTTGCAGTGCGCTCCATATTCAAGCAGTCGCGCGGCGTCATTGCCGCGCCGCGCCTTGCGACTCTTTGGAACGCACTGCAAACGTGCGTTAGCCGTCCGACTAAATTGAAAGAGCCCTAAGATGAAAAAGGACGTTTTCTAATTTTTGACGCCACTAAAAAGGGAGATAAGAAAGGCTCTTGCTGAGTTTCGTACCGTAGACTTAGAAACCGTTAGTGTAGTGACATTTATAGAGAGATTTTTGTAGCCTAAACATGCCTAAACTATTTTTTTTATATACTTACAGATTTTGTGAACCTGTAGGTAGTATATAATTGTTGTAGATCGTGGAAAGGGAAAAAGAATAGATGGCAATATATATAATCATAATAAGTATCTACACAGCTCAAAAAGTAATATTAGACTAATTAAACAGCAGTAAAATAAATTCGTAAGTCTACACAGCAACATTTTTTTTTTTTTAAATGTTTTGCTGATAACGCAAAGTCTGCAGTCCCAGCTTAACAAGGCTAGGTGACCTACGCTCTGGCGACCCACACACTACTTCGCCAACTGAACAAAACATAGAAATAAATTTAAGTAAGGCGTGTGTAACTAACTCCTAATAGTTAACGTAAATAAAAGTGTTCCGTGCACTGTGCTCACTGCCGCTGCGTTCCAACTTCTGCGTCGGGTTGAAAGTTGGAGTGTTTAACTGAATTAGGCACCAGTGGTGGAATACCTCTACTTTATACTCTATCGGGTTTTTTTAAAGTAAAAATTGACAGAAAATATAAATTTACACAATTTTATGGCAATAAAAATTTATCCTATCTTATTTCATCCTATGAGGCAATTTTATATACGATATTTGATATTCCTTACAGTTACGGTGTTGTTATCAATACACTGCTTGTACGATGAGGCAATGCAACAGAAGTCATCTAAATAATTTTTGTAAAGGTAACACCCGAAGAGCAGCGTCTGAGACAATAAAGGCCCTAGAAGTTTTGCGAAAACATATTGGGTGCAGTACACAAAACCAAAGGGTATCTACGTAAAATTTTTACAGAATGCAACTAGAATCTCAATTTTTTCGATCTTATATCCACGTATACTAAAATATAGGTATCTTAGAGGTCTATTGTTGCCATGTAGTCATTGTGTATCATGAGTTTCAAGATCGTACTGTCTTGCTCATTAAACTCATGGAAAATCTTCCATTTAAAGTGTTGGATATCCATGTATTTATTTAATATAAACTGTGTTTACCGTTCAGTTTTGAAACAGTAAAAATTTGTAAAACTGGTCTGCGCATGGATTGCAAGTTGAAATAAGACCAGACTGAGCAAGATTTGAAATGCAATCGTTGTTTTGTGGGGTGTTATATTCTAACAGAAAAACAGAAAAAAATATTCATACCTACTTATATTAATAACAACACATGGACAAAAGACATATTACTAGTGGTGTTGAATCAGTCTCCACTCAGCATTATGTCGAGATACCAGGTTGACACTGGTTCTGTTAGATACCTTTTGAAGGAATTGTGTAGTCATTGACCCAAGATAAAATTTAGGGTCATTATTAACTAACATTAGAAATTAGGTACTTCTGAAGTGTAGTTCTCCTCCCACGCCTTCGCTGTGTAGTTTTAGTAGTCATTTTAAATTTGTACATATAATTGTATCCATATAGAATACAATTGACGCCCAACACGATATACGTAGAGATGTTATGTAATACTATATAGATATCAAACTATATAGATTTCTATTGATGCTCAAACACAATACGTGGAGCTCATTATATTTGTTTAGTGTAAAACAAATAACGGGAGATAAATTCTTATTAATAGTAACCTATGTGTACGTCAGGTAAAATACATATCGGTAATTGGTGTTAAAGCCGATAACACAGTAATAAAGCATTAAGCAGAATTTCGTAATCGTTCGTAATCGTTGTCTCTTGACCGCTTTTTTTCACCTGTAAATGTACTAAAGATCGCGATTGGACTATTACAACACGGACGTGTGACTTGGACCGCACAAAAAAACGTAATGGCAGCGCACAACGGGCCGTCTGACGACCGGTTGTGTAGGAGGTAGACAGAGATATTTTTTCTTTAATATCTCCAAAATATGTGACAAGGACGGCACCAAACTACGGTGCTGCAAGAAATTAAATTTGTAATTATCTTCGAAGAGATACGAAGTATAATTGCTGTAGATAACTAGATAATGTACGTAGATTCGAATAGATATATTTTTGTGCTTAAAAGAATTAACCGATATTTTTTTGAATGTAGTCATAAAACACAGAGAATGTAATCGTTTTTTACTATACTTTAATACACTTATTATTATTTTTTATACGTGCACTATTTATTTTGAACCTTACGCGAATATGATGAGAGTACATACTGCAAATATTTATGACATGAGCACTCGAAACATCAACAATAGAAATTCCTGCGATGTCGGCCCATTGTCATATTGTCCCTTATTGTCCCAGCGTAGCTTCGAATGTTATTAAAAATTCCATCGCGAGATCCCTCAGGACACTAGAATTTTTCCTGTAGCTACGTAGTGATGTGAAGCTCTAAGTTACTGAAACATAGATTTTTGCTAATTTCATTTTCATCACCAGTTCATTTTCATTTCCCCACTGTTGGGGCACGAGCCTTCCCTATGGATGGAAGGGAGAACGGCCACGCGGGCCCAGTGCGCATTGGTGGTTGTTAACGACTGCTAATGCAGCCGGTATCAACGGCTTTCCGAAGCACAGAGGAGCTCGAGGTGATACATTTTTGGGCACCCATCCGATGACCGGCCTTCGCGAAAGTTGCTTAACCTTAGCAATTGCAGACCGGGCGCGTTTACTACTCGAGCTCTTAACTTTCATTTTTGATATTAAAACAATTTAATATTTTGAACCTTAATAGAAGATCCTAGATATGAGAAACTCAAAGGACAATTCTTAACTAGGTATGTTGTATGGTGTTGAAGTAAGGTCGCGGGTAGCGCTGGATGTGAGCGCAAAGCCGGTCTGTGTGGAGATCGATTGTTGCTGGATAAAGGCCCCCCAGTCTTTTGGCTGAGATGATGAGAATGATAATGGTATTGAAATGAAATACTTTTCACGAATCTACTCATGTTTAATTTTTACATATTTTGATTTTTTCCTGCTGTTTCGTTCCATTACAGGGTCCGTGGTTACTAGGAAACTAAGGTGTTGGTAATCGTATTATTGTGCTATGGTGTTTCTTAAATAAATAAATTATACCTACTTTCTCCTACTAAGTTAACAAAAATGACGAAGTTTTTACATAAGCGTAGCCACAAAATGAACATATATTTCGAAATATAGTACCTTATCTTCATAATAACCAAAGGAAAAGTTTATACTTACATTAAACATGTAAACCATAAAATAATTCTAAGCTTCTCCAAAGTAATAAAAAAGTTAAGGTTAAACTCCCTAAGCCGACCCAAAACGGTCGACGGCTTCACGAAGACAGATCTATCTTTTGGGTCGTAAAAAAAATAAAATAATGTTAGCTGACTTTCAAAGCAACAACACGAAAATGTCTTAATGTAACGGTGTCGCTCCAACAACCGCGACTACGAAAGAGAAGTCGCCCATCTCTAAAACGCAGTGTCGCCCGCACCTCATCAGCGTTATCTTTTAAACATCTAATTGCTTGGATCAGCCTTACCTTTTATAACTCACCAAGCTGGCTTAACACTGGTCAGATCTGGTTCTAACAACGGCTCTTACAACAACAGTGACCAACATCTCACCGTGCCTTCTAAAGTACGGAGGAACTCGAGATTTGTTAATTTGGTCACCGATACGGCATTGAGAAAGTTGCTTAACTTGCAAATCTCTTCAATCTTTCAACAACTAAACATAGTTATACTTTATTTTAGGTAGGTATATTTAAACGTGTGATAGAGAAGGGATGGTCGTGGTTCGTGTAAGACAGCATTATACCTTGTTAAAAAAGGTATTTTGTATAAACGTTCCACAACTGAGGTGAAGTTTTCTTTTCCTGTATGAACTTACAGTACATTGGGAGACGGGTCTACAACCCAACACGCTAAACCACGGCAAGGTTAAATATAAATGACAACTCTCCTAACATAAAGAAAAAATTGCCGATCAAGTCGCGTGTCGCTGTCGCGCGTCGTGTTTCTAGCGATTTATATAGCGAATCTTTAAAACCAAGCAAAATAAAGGTAACATTTAAAAATTTCGCTGTACAATAAAAAACTGTTGGAGTTGCGGAAAGTTCCGACCTTTTCTTTCATGGAAAACTTTAATTGTTGTCGGACGTGACGCAAATTAAAGATGGCCAACGTAAATTTATTGCCGTAATGTTGTTAATTCTTCAAGGTTGAGCTACGTCTTTGTTTCGACATGGCGGACGTGCTTAAAGATTTACGTTACCGGAAAATAGAAAATAGGTACTGAATTTGGTTTCTATTTTCACACAATAATCATGACAGCACCAATTATGTTGTTTCACAAATCAATCAATTAGCTCGAGTTATTTTTTCCACTAAGATTACCGACATAGCCCGAAAAATTGCTAAGCACAAGTGGCAGTGGGCAGGGCACATTGCTCGCAGGACTGATGGCCGCTGAGGCGGAACAGCTCTTGAGTGGCGACCGCTCAATGTGGGCAGGCGTCCAATAAAGTGGACCAACGATCTGGTAAAGGTCGCGGGAAGCCGCTAAATGTGAGCAGCACAAAACCGGTCGTTGTAGGGATCCTTGGGGGAGGCTTTTGTCCAGCAGTGAACGTCTTTTGACTCAAGTTGATGATGATGATTTTTTTTCCACAATGACTAATCTTAGGATGTTTTTTTTTGTTTTCTAAAAGCTTTATCTGCACTTACCAAGCACTATTCTATTGTGGACTAATAAAAAATAAAAAAGGATATGGGCACACGAGTTGATTTCTAAACGAGCACCCCTCTTGATACCAGCGGGTTGCTAATTGAGCCACTAGAGTCACCGAGCAATTGTATATATAAGGATTTTGAAACAGTTGTGTATATTTAGGGATTTTGAGCGTGAGCACGGGTAGCTTTTGAAAACATGCCACGATAGCAGCACTTGCCACGATTCAAGCACGGAACGATATAAAATTCCTCTCAATACAGAGCTCGTAGGCGCATAAATACGGTGACTGCGGACCGCGCTTCAATATTTATACCACATTTATACCGGATCGTAATATAATATTTCAAGTTGTTGTAACGTATTAAATTTATTGTATTGACATTTAATTTGACCTTAAAATAGATACGTATTCGTACATTTTCAAAATGTACTTAGATCTTAAACAGCTTCAACGAATAATTTTAACTCTGTTTTAAGCATCTGTTTAATGCCTCGGTGGCCAGGTGGCAAAGCACTCGGCTTAACACCCAAACGTCCTGGGTTCAATTCCCAGGTCGAGCAAAGTGTGTTTCGAATTTTTCTATGCATAGCCCGTTTTTGTGATCACCAACCCGCATTTGGCAAGCAAGGTGATTAAGCCTTTACCAATCCAATGTAGCGATGAGGTGATTTCAATGATAGAGGCCTTGGCCAACAGTGGGACAGTTATAGGCTGTTTACTTTACTTTAAATTAAGAATAGCTTCTTCTGTTCCATAAACAACAGACTATCACTTAGTTCAGTAGGAGTTCGATGGCGCAGTTGGTAACTCGCCCGGTCTGCGAGTGCTGAGGTTAAGCAACTTTCGCAAAGACCGATCATCAGATGGGTGACCAAAAATGTATTATCTCGAGCTCCTCCGTGCTTCGGAAGGCACGTTAAGTCGTTGGTCCCGGCTGCATAAGCAGTCGTTGGCAACCACCAATCCGCATTGGGCCCGCGTAGTGGTTTGTGGCCCATTCTCCCTATCTATACATAGGGAAGGCTCGTGCCCCAGCAGTGGGGACATAAAAATGAGCTGATGATGATGATGATGATCACTTAATTATATTTAACTTCAAAGCATAAAAAAACATAAAAAAATTTAAGACATATACTACGCACATAAAGCTACTTTGGTTATGAAATCTACAAGCATTACTGTAATGTTATTGCAGTTGTGAAAACCAGACGCGTGTAATAATGTTGCCTAATGGAACCTGGTTTTAATTACTCTGCCCCGTAGGGTGATAAACACTATAAATTATGCCCGGACGATTTGCTTATTTCTATAGTTGTAATGAAACTGCCCTCTTACATTGGGCATTTTTCAAAATGCGCAAGCATTTTTTATTATGCCCTATTAATCACTTGGTCCATAACATATATACGCCGCTACTCGCGTCTCGCTTTCACAACCGCAACAACACAGCTACAATAATGCTTTAAAAGCTGATGGTAAACGACCAGGTATCGTAAATTCCTAATAATAGGTAATAGGATAATAGCCAGTGCCTCAATAGTTAAGGACTCAGGGTGAAGTGCGCTTCCACCCGGCCTTAGAGATGAAAGCCGAGATCTTACCCGTAAGATATATGAAAAAAAAAAAGTACAGGTAAACATCGTATTCGCTACCGAACATCGGTGTGAGTGGCAGCCCTGCTGGTGAACGGACCCGTAAACTCCGCATGTATAACGGGCAACTTTCAGTTTCAGCCATGCATACGCGCGGTTCCACACAAACCAACTACTTATCCACTGAATGCAGCATTCGATTCCACGAGGCTTTTTTCCCCCATTTTTTGTGGGGGATGTTAACAATGGTCGCTTCGAAACGAACTTTCGATGATTCCCAGCTATTGTACTAACCCTAATGGGGACGAATACGAGTAGGTATGTACGGGGTTTGTGTTGTTTATTATTTGTGTTTTGCTATATACCTATCTGTGGAGAGTTATTATGAATACTCGAGTAGAGTTAGACAAGCGTAGTATGAGGTTCTGATAGATTAGATAAACACTTTATTGCTTACACAATTATACAGAAAACAAATAACAGAAAATTACATAAGTTTATTTCTCCACAAAAACAACACTGAACTGTAATAATAATAAGTGTTTATTTTACAAACTATTTTTGAGCCCTTTGTAAAATCCGTGTTCACAGATAGATTGAGATCTTGGAGATGTTGACAATATTTTTGGTAAGTAAGTACTTTAGTAATAGACGGTTTATTTCATTTATGGCTTCAATAATAGTAACAATGATTAAAGCTAAACTTGGATCGAAGATAGACTAGATTGGTCAATATTTTTTTTTAAAGAATATTTAAATAATCCGCATAAACAACGTGTAACAAAAGGTATAGTAAAAATGAAAAGACCCAATGTGTAAGTATTCGGCCTATGCAGAGTTACTAAGACATTAGTAAATTTAATTTGTTATGCAATATTTATAAAATTTATAAAATACAGTGAAAATATTAAACGCCCACCCGACCCAACGACCGTTGGATAGATGCTATTAGCACTCAAAAATTAAAAAGGCATAGTGACAAAATTCAGCCTTCCCGGTAGTATAGCGGTCAGTGCAGCCGCCCTGATTCCGGAAGACCCAGCTTCGACTCCTGGCTGGGTCGGGTGGCCGTTTAATTTTTTCACTGTATTTTATAAATTTTATAAATATTTAATTTAGCTTCAGTGCAGCAATTGCCACTTGAAAATAAAAAGTAAAATTTGTTATGCAATTTTTAATTAAATATTTATTTTGTGACGTCACATCAAAATAAACATGTCACAGCCCTAGTAACCTCTGTGTACTTACATTTATGACCACTGCTGCTTGCTTTTGCGCATGACTTCACTAATATAATGACAAATTAAAGTTAACAATTATATCTTAGTAACAAACAACACATACAAGATCTGGATCGGATCTAGATTGATTATGAAAAATGCATATTTTATGGCAATCACACACACTTAATAAATTGCCACCAGGGCTAAGAGATCTTCCAATGGCTGGCTAATAATAAATTTTAAAACAATTTATTACGTTGGCTTAATTAAAGAAATTTTTATTCAGTTAAAGAAGACTTTAAGGAATCTTGACATTGTAGAATTGAATATTTGTATAGAATGATATCGATATAAATTTGATTATAATTATTATGAATTATTATTAAGTAGGCACTACATTTTTTAATGACATAAATAATTAATTAATCCAAATTGACAGAAAACCATATTTACTTTACCATAATTTCAAAATAATGTTATTAATGTTCCTAACTTATTGTGCTAATGATTTGTTATTGTTAATACTAATTTTATAAAATATTTGCATGCCTACATTTTGTAAGGCATAATACTGTTGATTCCATTTAATTGATTTATTATCCACAATCTATCTATACATGGTATTATGCAAATAAAATTATATTCTATTCTATTCTATTCTATTCTATTCTATTCGGATACACTTTGGATCTTATAATTTTTACCACACTTTTCTGTTACACGTACTAGACTATAAATCTTTATATCGTGAGCAACAACAATCTTTAAGTCCCTATAGGGGTACAAAATATTTTAAATTAAATCTCCATCAAAGAGGACGAGGAAGCTTTCATAAAACACACAATTGAATGGTGCACGATGCTTTATGAACAAAGGGAGACTCCACTTGAGATTTTTTTTTCGTCTAATTCCCCGTGTCCCCCCGCCATACATTTCATTACAAACAAGTAAGAGGCTTAGAAGAACCCCGTATTCTTTTCGTCTCCATAATGAGTAGTGCTACCAAATAACGCGTGGTAAAACGGACCAAATTTTTTTGAATATTTTTTATTAAAACTATTATTGTAAACAAAGTATAGGTCTTGGAATGACGTGTACTCAGAAACGACACGTCATATTATAACCCCTTAGCACTTAGTTAGAATGTGTCGAATTTTTAATGATTTGTTTAATTTTTGACAAGTATGTGACGTTTTTAGTAGGTTTCCTCAATTTAAAAAAATGTTCACTGATGTAATGAAGGCCAAGTGTTTCTTAACCTCCTGTCCAATGGAGCGGAGTCAGACAGTTAGATAGACACCCACCTTACTCCGTTTATATTGTAAATATTATTAGTCTTTACATTATTTAATCTTTTTTTGTGTTATTATTAGTTTTAAGTAACTATTACTTTATTTAGGACCAGCATTGTTGCGTTTCAAACTATACTCAAAATGTCATGCTGTGTACACCCCTTTTGGATTACCGTCTAGCTAGTTAGGTTAACCAAATGTGTTACTGTACTCATGCATTGATTGTAATCTGTTTGTGTACCTATAGAAATAAATAAATAAAATAAAAGTAATTTAAATTAAATTTCCAATAATTTTAATCAATTCATTAATTTCAAATTAGAGTAAAAGAGATAAAACACGGAATAACTATTCGAAGCCTATGTTCGATTTTGCAGTACAGGGATGAACTACTGCTGCATTTTATGTTCGTCAGAATTGTTAGTTTGTAGTTTAAAGTTTCTTTACATGCTTACATATTTTTGGTAGCGCTTTGTATATATTAAGACTACACAAGAAATGCTAATATTATTAAGTTTACTCTGTAAAAAGATTAACTTATAAGAACATTACTTTACATAACTTACGGTGTAAATATTTCCCTTTAATACCTACTGCTAGTATTGCACTATCTAAAAATAATATTACAAAGAAAGGTTATTTAAAATAAAAAAATCCTATTTTGAAAATACGTTTTAGTAAATTGAGGGACACCCTACTTCGGAACAATAAAAAATATTACGTGACTTACCTACTCCATCTTTACAGGTAAATACACAATAACACAAAATATAATTTTTAATAAATAAGTTTTTAGTAAATAATAATTTAAAATCTTAGACTAAAGATATCTTAGGGATTGAACTGATGTGATCAGTTTTTTATCTTTACAGGTGCTAATTTTATATACGTTTTATAGAGTTAATACAGGATCACCATCAGTATTATAAAAGTACTACTGTGGTCAAAGCTTCCCATATAAACAATATAAACTTAACTGTTAAGATCGCAACAACAACGTTAATGAAAGTAGCCTTAACAGTCGGTGCGCAGCTCTCGACCAGTCAACAGCTCCTGAGGATGCCCCGTGGAGGGGCGAAACACGTGTCGGGTATCGGTGTTGGTGTGCATGTTCGCTTGCATCCATTAATTCTTCTGCATGTGCATATTTTTTGGGAAGGCGGTACTGCAGATGCATATCGGTAAAACCGATAGATATCGGTGATTTAGTGGAATTAACACTACTATAATGATTATCTTATCTTATCTTAGTGGGGCCTGCCGAGGTTTCCCCCTCGCAGTAACACCTCGACCCATCGGGATCTTTTGTGCAACCCCATCCTTTCACTCTTCCTCCTCTGTAAAGATAGAGGCCATAAGTTTGGCAACGTCTTTAAGAGCGAAGAGCCTGAAGTCCTCCGGTTTCGGATAGGCCGACCCCAGGAGTCCCATTCTTTTCCTAGCCAGAGAGTCGCAGTCACACAGTAGGTGCTGCATCGACTCCGTTTCCTCTCCACACGCCCTACACAAACTATTTGTTGAAAGGTGCATTCTATGAAGCATTTGTTTTGTGGCATAGTGCCCTGTCAAGGCACCGATGGTTAGTCGGGCCTGCCGTCTACCGCCTCCACATATGAACTTACTCCGTCCTAAGGCGTTTTCGCCAAGGAAGGATTTGGAGTGTTTCATACCCGGCTGCTCTTTCCATTCGATGCCGTGCCTGTTTTTGATGTAATCTTTAAAGGCCTTGTTAATGGTACTTGGTGCAAGTGCCACGAACGGCTCAGATAATGATTATAGTTATTACTCGTAAAAAGGTAATGAAAAATGGAAATCCCGCTCGTGGATTACTTTCAGCACTGTGCCTTTTATCAAACGACATATTATTTAATTTGCATTTTTGTGTATTTGGATTTCCGCAAAGTAAAGCCTGTATTCGTTAATTAATGAAAGTTTTCAAAATAATTTTTACTAAACAAGAGTTACTAGACTCAAAGTTACATTGAACAGAACAGGCGACATCACTCCTGAGTCCTATCGAATCTAAGAATATTCAATCAAAAATTTCGTCGGAAAACTCGGCAGGGCAACCAACGGGAGAGAGGAACGAGCAATTTGCGTAATTTCATTAGGCATTAACATTCTATTTATCACAACTTAGTTTCACGTCCGACTGGCACAAAGCGGACGAATGGAGGCGAAATTAAAGCGAAGTTATAAACTTTGATTATTTTGTGATTCCACTCGTGAAGGATTCCTTGAGGGCCGTAATTGCGTTTGGTGATGAATTTTTGGACATCACAAACGGGAGTCGGCGGGCGGCGCGATCTTTTGTTTTCGTTAACTTACTTGTTTTTGCCAAAGTCAAAGGCTAATCAAATTTTTTATTGAAACAAATTATGAAGTAAGGAGTTTTGAATCATCCAAACATTTTTTACCTACTACCTATTGAGAACTACTTTAAAAGCTGTGAAGAAGGATGCTTGACGGACAGGTCTCTTTCTAAGTAAAGGCTATTTCCATCAACATATCTATGTCATCATCATCATAATCTTCCAACTTTTTTTCCCTAGCTTGCCTTTTCACTTATTTTAATATCACTTTTACTTAAGGACAATAGTCTACATGCAAACCTATTATATAACAATCCATTTTAAACAAGTTTAATTGTCTGTACCTTTTTGTGAAATATCCAGTGTTAATGTCCAGCAGTGGAGTCTTTCGGCTGAGGTGATATGATGATGATGACGATGGTGCGTAATCGTATTTCATTTATTAATTTCGTTTACTGATTTTCTCAACCAAGAACGTATATAACGCCACCACTCCCCACCGCACCTTTCACTTACTCAAACACTTACACCAATAGATACATTATTGTATCCCCTAATGCAACTACGGAATATTTCCCGCATTTATCAAAATACAGCGATGAGGGGGAAATAAAGGTATACCAGTGGTTCGTGTACGCGGAAATCCCTAAAGCTGTACGGGGAATATCACGTGAGCTGCACGAGACGCCGCCCGCAGGAAACGATTGGACGATCCCTTACTATAGTTCTCTCACACACTCTGTACCTCGGTTTGGTTGATGGTAGGGCTTGTTTGTCCGCATGGCTAGCTACCACCGTCTTATCTAAATATGTCGCCATAACATCAATGTTCGTGTTTGTTGTGTTCCGGCGGCTAGAGATAAGATACCTAGTGCCTCAGTGTAGTTGAGGTTCCCGGGTGAAGTGCGTTCCATCGTTGGCCTTATCATCACTTTACATCAGGTGAGATCAAGGCACTGTGCTTACCTGTAAAATATTTTTAAAAAAACCTACAGTTATTTTAGAACTACTATTATATACAAGAATCTTAAAATAATGGTTTTTGTAAAAGTTTATTAACTAAGATGACAGCATAAAAGTGCCGACTGGACTAAGAACAATGTAACATAATTTCTAGTTTGATCCAACTCTCTGTTCACATATTATTTGCTCAATATTAGGAGTAGGACCAATTTATTATTAAAATAAATTAAAAAAAAATTAAATAATTAAATAATAGTTAAATATTATTTATTTACTTTATATTTATTTTAGTTGAACTGAATAGGTACCCATTTTGAACTAATTGTTTACGACAATAAGAAATAATAACAATGTAGGAAGAAACAAGAGAACGATCCAACCTCAAAGTTCTTCAAATTGCACAAAATAAGCTTATAAAGGTCTTGTTCCATTACGATTATCTAACACCGACTAAGCAACTATACAAAGAAACAAAGTTTATGAATATAAATATTTTACACACATTTAAAACCTGTATTCTAATACATATGATTTTACGTGGAAAAATACATTCAGAAATAATGTTTAATAAAAATAGTATTTTCCAAAACAAACAGTTAAGAAATGCTGATAAGAATCATCGAAGCTAAAATGAATTATTTATCAACAAAAGATATTGGATATCCAATAACTAATTTTTTATTATTTTTTTTATTGTTTATTAAACTACCCAAGTCGTTGAACGATAGTCAATCTATTAATATTTTTAAGAAAAAGTTCAAAAAACATTTATTATGACAATTATAATCAACATTTTAAAAAATATATATTATTTTATACTATAGGTAAGTTAACATAATTTGTAACAATCAGCTCACTACTGCTTACTTTTAGTTAATAAGTTTTAGCATGTAATAGCAATACATTTAAGTTTGTCTTTAATTTCTTGAGACAATAAATATTCTCTTAACCTATATCATTGGGGATGAATTTATCATTGTAGACACAAATTGATGGTAGGGGCAACGTCAAAACCAGGGGCAACCTAATTGTGCGCTTAAAAAATTGTCTCCTGAGCAACTCGTGTAGACGTGGACATACCCTTTGAGAGCAGTCGGAGAAACAGCGAAGATAATAATGCAACTCTAAGGACGAATGGATGGCAGCCAGGGAGGTATTAAGGGATAAACGGGTTATTTTTTATTTGACCACTTATACTGCATAATATGGTGGTTAAAATTGTCCCGATTTGGTAAAACACGATTAAGTTTACACAAAATATTGGTAAATCAGAGCATCCAAGTTAAAATGTATTATTTGTCAACAAAAGATATTGAATATCCAATATCTTAGCACTGACTGTCTTCAACGGGTACCTAGGCCTTAAACTATTAAACTAATAATTCCTAAAACTAATAATAAATATATCCAGTGCCTCACTAGTTGAGGATTCCGGGTGAAGTGCGCTTCCACCAATTGACCTTATCATCACTTAATATCAGGTGAGATAAAGGCAATGAGCTTACCCGTAAATATAAAAAAAACATTCAGAGCTTTGGAAATATTAAAGAATGTCCAAAGAATAGTCATAACAAATCTTCCATCAAACAACGAGTATTCAATTACATAAATACGTTTTAGAGACAAACAAGTTACTAAATCTATGTCTTTACATTACTCGTCCTTTGATCATTGCATTTAGCCATACGTCAAACAAAATAAGCCCTTGTAACGGTGTGGTTAAAAAGTTTAGGAGGGTTGTAAGTAAAGTGCGTAGCTCTTGCATCCCTAATCCGATGGCCAATTGGTTTTACAGGGATGTAGTCGACTTGGATATTTTAAGATTTTAAGGAATGCTTACAAAAATAGCTTACCTATTGTTACACCGTTAAATGTATTTCTTCTTCATATGTATAAGTTTACGCGGTTTTTTTTTATATTTTCTGTCAACAGTTTCTTTTTATTATCTACTTACAAACTTTTACAATTTTCAACTCTTATCCTGTTATTATCTTTCTTTTCCAAGTTCAGTCTCATTTTTTAGAGTCCTTAAAGACGGCGACAGATATTATTAACGAATTAATTTCAAAGTCTAAGAATTTCTTTGACGAGGCACAATTAGCTTAGGTTCTAAACTTAATCTAACTAATACTACGGCGAATAGGGTGCATAGCAATTATGTTGGCAGATTCAAGATCATTTAACACAAAACAAAACAATTTTCTAAGTCAGTGTCTTACAAAACTATCTTAGTAGTTTATAGGAAGGTAGGAAAGTACTAAGAACAAGAAGTACCGAACAATATTTTTGGTATTTTCTAAGTGATGGTCTGCTCTTACATACTTATCTTATTTTTAGTATTATTCACTATAGTTTGACTTTGTTTTTCTTAAACAATTTTTTACTTTTCTTAGAGTACTGTATGACATTGTGGAAATTGAAACTTTTACCTAAGATAAATTTGTTACCTTAGTTTTTTATTTTGTTTTTTTTTATATGTGGTTGTCTTCTATATATATTTTTATGTTTATTTGTGATAGTGTCCTGCTATGATAGGGCATTTTCCAATATTTTTGACGCTGTAAGGGAGAAAAGAGCTGGACACTTGCTGAGTTTCTTGCCGGTTATTTTCAGTACAAGATCTCCCCACCCAGAGTAGACTTACGAACCGATAGCCTAGTGACATTCACAAGAGCTACTTGTAGCCTAAAATAAATAAATGATTTTGAATCTTGTTTTTTTAAAAATTTTTGGTTTTGATGAATTTTTAGCAATACACGAAAGCCAGCCAGAAACGTACATCAATAAAAAATATCTTTACGCCGGCCCTGAGCTTACACCGCCCTTTCATCTCCCGTTAGAGAGCATTTAAATGTTTCCGTGTGTTTATTTTTATATATGGACGTGCACGTTCAGGAACAAACACTGTTTATTTTACAGGTAAAACCTTTGGCAAAACCTTCGGTAAAACCTTTGAGGAGCTCGTTGGCGTAGTGGTTAACGGGCCTGGTCTGCGAGTGCTGAGGTTAAGCAACTTTGCAAAGGCCGGTCATCGGATGGGTGAACAAAAATTTATCATCTCGAGTTCCTCCGTGCTTCGGAAGGCACGTAAAGCAGTTGGTCCCGGCTGCATTAGCAGTCGTTAACAACCACCAATCCGCACTGGGCCCGCGTGGTGGTTTACGGCTCGTTCTCTCTATCCATCCATAGGGAAGGCTCGTACCCCTGCAATGGGGACATAAAATGAGCTGATGATGATGATGAAAACCTTCGTAGACTTCGATCTGTCCTGAATGCCTCGGAGAATCTGGTAGAAGACGGAGACAAGTTTGCGTGATGCCATCCCCTCTAGAAACCCTCTAACGATGATGTTTTGATCACACGGCTTGAGGAACCCTTTAAGTTTCTCGCCACCCACAAAAAGTTTGGTGACACTGAAAATGCTGTTTGAGGCAATTATCAAGCTCTCTCAAAAATAAATATGTAAGCGATGGAGCTGAAGTTTAGTAGCGACAAGCGCGTTATTCAGCTACGAACTCGGTCGTCTTACCATTTCTCTATCAACTGCTTTCTTTCTATAACAGTTGACTAAGACTTCCGTAGTATAACAAATACAAGTTGGTACAATTAAATAAATATATAAATTAAATAAATAATACAATATTTCAATATAATATTTTAATTTTAATATAATATAATATTTTGGACGGCAAGTTAACGTTTATAGCTCATTTTGACCACATTACCATAAAGGCGTTCCGCATGCTTGGATTCATAATGAGAATAGATAGAGATTTTAAGCAGTGTTCTACTCTTGTGCTCTTATACAACTCTTATGTTCGAAGTGTCCTGGAGTATGCATCTGTAGTATGGAATCCAGACTATAAGGTACATATAGAGTCTTTAGAAAGAATTAATAGAAGGATGCAAAAACATCTATCCTATCGATCGTTTCGAGATAGACAACAACCTATTCCAATTCCAACTCCTTTGGTAAATCGTCGTATTGAAAGAGACCAAGTTTTTCTTTTTAAAGTTTTGAGAAACATCATTGACAGTCCATTCCTATTAGAAAGTATCGGTATAAGATGCCCTCGGATAAGTTCTCGCCTTAATAAATTATTTTCTTTACCTTCTACCCGCACTAAATATGTAGGTAATACATTTTTATTTAGATCTTGTGATGTATACAATAAAAAAATCACATCAATAGATATATTTAATTGTAACGTTTCAAATTTTAAAACTAAGATATGTGAACTTTTAGTTAATGAATTAGAATAATACTTAGATTAATTAAATTCTTAATTTAGCACCTCAAGAACTGTCTTAGAGTCCTAATATTTTAAATAAGTATGTGTACTAGTAGTGGAAACATTACTGATTACTGTGTTACTTTGTGTAACATCTTTATATTTACTTTTTTTGTTTTGTTTGTTTCCCAAATAAAATAAAATAAATAAATAACGCTGAAGAATGAAGACGATGTAAAGACCACAGACGACCAAAAACAAAGTCTCTCAAAAAATTGTATATCACCGAAACATTGGGTACCATTCCGATGAATCTTATAGCATCTCGTTTCGATATTTTGTCGCGAAAACACAGACCGCTGTCAATTTGATCCGCCTGGAAATAATTGGTACACCAAACGTTCGATGACAAGCCGATATTATATTAACCCTTGTCATGGGCGCCGTTTGATTTTAAAATCGATTGGAATAACGAATTGTGATGGTTTTTGAATCGATTAGCATTCACAACGCTTAATTTGGTACCTATTTAACCTGCTGTCTAATTTGGTAGCAGTAATTAATATCAAAAAATATATTTTCAAATATTTAAAGATTTGCTTTCTCACGATATTGATTACGGCAATAAAATGTATTTACTTATTTCAATTGTTCATTTGCATTTCTTACGTTATCGGCAGCGCTGTTAACCTTATAGCATGAAGTTATAAAATATAACGGTTGTAGTTCAAATATATTTTTTCCTAAGTTTTTAGCTTCGAACTATTTCTAATTGAAATTTTTTCATATAAAATCAAATCGATGTGCCTGTGTTCGTAGTGATTCATTAATAGCATTATAGTATCTCATATTAAAAAAACATCCTCATACCTAAATGAATTGCCCCAAAACTTTCCCAACGCAACGCCACATCACGCTCGCTTTGCGCGTTTAAAAATGAAACAACTGATCCGTGGATCGGCAGGATCTATATGGGGTATGGAATAAGGAAAAACGCATGATAACAATTGGGTATTTGGGCTCCTAACTAGGACGGGCTCAGAATCTCATGCCTCCGTAAGTAGGCTTCCGAGGAGGTTTGTTAGCGGTGTGAAAAACTCGAAAGTAATAGGAACTTCTTTTACAAAATTTATGATTGTACTCGCAATGATGATGCGGTTTTAAATAGGGCTTGGGATTGTATTTTTATATTAGATGTTTAAGACGTATATAAATGAAAATACAAATTATGTGCTACTAAGTAAAGTGGCTAACAATACTTACGATATGTGAGACGGAATTAGGCACGGTAGGATTGGATATGTATGTATACATTTCGAAGTAAGACAGTTGAAACCCATGATATAATATTATCCCTAGTGATATGATATAGATAACAAAAACTTTCGTAAAACTATCTTACTAATTACTGAACTGAGATGATCGCGTCACATTAACTAACATCAATAAAGCGATAAACTAAAAATGTCTCTAACTTTGACGTCGTTATCTATATATTTTTGTAGTTTAGCAATTTAATAGTAAGTAATCATTAAAGTTTTAATCTGTTTAGATATCGCTTCTCGACGAACTCGACGTTTATATGCGCCTTACGGGCTAAATGAATTAATATTCTTTTGTTTTCTTTTTCGTTTGTTTTCGTATTAATAAAAAATAAAAGAATAAGCCACTTTCTATTGTTAACGTATTATCAAAACAGCTGTTGCGCTCCAATAAGGAGTTTAACAAACAAAAGAAGACGTTTATAAAAATACATCCTCCCGCTATTCAAGATATTGTTGGGAGCAAGAAAACAAAACACCTGCCATGCCTGTCTGTCTACCTTTATCATCTGAGATATCAGTGTTGCTTCCGCTGGGGATTCTGTTAAGCTGCCTCGAGCCACCAGAGTAGTGAGACCTTTTAAGACAATTCTGAAACATACGCATTAAATTGGACTGAATCTGTTTCGCTACTTCTACTTGCACTTTAAATAGTACATTAATATCGTATAGGGATGCGTATTATGAATCAACCGTTCCGATTCATAATTGATATCAACGTAATCGATGTCATAGTCTGAGAACTAATGTTTAATAATTCTCACACTCTGATATCAATTACGAGTACTCCCATCTCACTCGAATTCGAAGTCATGGGTGACAACGCTGTCACTTTAAAATCATAGACTTCTTTCAATATATTATAGATAAATACATACTTTAAAGTGTTAAAAAATCGTAAGTGGATTTTGTTTATCGCTTTATTACTTGTGTTTATTTAAGTTTAATTGTTGAATTTGTACTTGTTTTCTTGTATAATAAGTTATTAAGTTTTTTTTATGCAGTAACTGGGAATCGTGTGTTCAATCAATTAATGTTTTATTTTACTTTAATGTGATAGAATTTGGCCACATATACGGCATGGCAAAAGTTACTTAGCTTGCCAAATCCCCACGCTAAGCACGTAATTGTATGGTTTGCATTAATTAAATTCGCACATCTTGTCATATTATAAGGCCGGTATAATTAGTAACACAATCTGTACATTAACGGTCCCGCTCCCTTCACATATACACACTTCATCCAATATTAATTGTTTGTCAGTACCAAATGTATTTTCCACGGTTCAAAGACATGTCAGCCCAGCCTACCTTGTAGGGGTTGCGTTATTATATTTTGTTTTCTCTGTTCGACCGTTTCTACCCTCTATAAAGGACTACCCGAGTACCTACCTACTGGGGTAGGTCCTCGGTAGCTGAAAATAAAGAAAATAAAAGAAGGCAAGTTTCGTATACGAAAATAAACAAAAGCGCCGCGTCAACGCGTTTGATGTTTTTTAGCAAAATCGGATCTCTTATGTTGAATAACTTTGTTCTCGTTTTTTTTTAACATAAGTTAGTAACCCTTAAAACATGTTACAATTATACGAACTGTAATATTAATAAACAGCAAAAATCGGTGGAATATTAATTTAATAGACTGACGGGAAGCAAAATAACAACGACTACGATTCTCAAAACAGATGTCATATTCATTATCGGCACCCACGAAAACCTTAAAAATGAAAACCATAATGACTTGTGACACAGCCACCACCTTGGATCTCGAAATATCGTGATCGTGATATCATAGAAAGATATCTCACATTTTTCGGAGGCAATATCATAAATAAATCGTTCCATCATATATTATCTTTTAACATCATCACTCATCAGACCAAATGGATCTAATAGTTCTAAGATTATATGTATATTATTTACTTATCCCTATAATAAGACTTAGAATTAACAAGCTAATATATTCTAGGACAACATCTAATCCACTCATTAACAAAGAAAATACACGCAACACACGCGTAATATCTGGGCTTATCGCTCATGCCTACATAATTCGTAATTATTTAACAAGCTCCTAAGCCTTGGCTGTGGAATGATTACGATATTATTCATTAGTTGACTTACTCAAAACTTTGATGTTTTATCAGTACTAGCTGACCCGGCGGACTTCGTACCACTTCGACAGTTTCTGCGACAACAAAACAAACAAATCGTGCAATATTTGTTATTGGAAAATTAAATTGTCGTTTTTAGTATTTTCCGCTACTTATTATTTATGTTTCTCACCGTTTAAACCTTCTCTGAACTTCCACAAATATATCAAAATCAAAATTAGCCAAATCGGTCCAGCTATTCTCGAGTTTTAGCGAGACAAACGAACAGCAATTTTATAGAGTATTTGCTGGCATTTGCTTATGTTTTTAAGTGAATTAAACCTTTTTTGAATAAAATCGGATTGAGTTTTCAAACATGTGTCAAAATAAAATATAATTTAAATCAAACTTCAAAGCAAATCACCGCCATAAACAATTAATATTGGATGAAGTGTGTATATGTGAACATTCGTAACACAGTAGCAAATATATTCTAATTCTTATACCATGATAGGTATAAGATTCAAATTTGCATACGCCACTGCGTTGGTGAGAGGTGTTCTCTCATGAGAAAAGTGTCACGTACCCGTGGCACAGCGCCTTCCTGACATCCCAAATTCGTCGTTCTCAATTCATTCTCCAGTATAAAATTCTTAGTAGGCACAGAGAACATGCAAGGCGCGGAGTATGCAAATAACCTCTGGATTCTGCCAAGTTTTGACTATAACTTGCATGAGGCTAGGCGCAAAGCTTATATATTGTAAGTTTGGTTGGTGATAGGCCTTCTCTCTCTCTCTCTAAGTCCATTTGGTAAGCTACCGCCATATTATCTAAGTATTTCGACATAATGAATATCAATGCTAGTTTTAAGCAACGTTGCGTTCGTTAACTGTGGTTGATCGAATCGTTGATTGATATATTTTATTCTTTTTAATATACGTAGCTCGACAAATGACTCCACTCCACCTGATGTTAAGTGGAAATGGAGTCCAGACGCAAGTACAACTGGAAGGAGTGAAAACATATCATGCTTGTGAACGGAGTCTGCCTTTCGAAGCGGGTCTGCTTAATGTTTGACTCATACACATAAAATAAAATAAATAACTTGTTTTAATAACTATTACAGATATCCAAAAACTTTAAACTATATTTTTATAAAGAATTAACTTACAAGAAACATAACATAACTAACTACATTAAAGAAAAAAAAATTAAGATTACTAAAGACAAAATAAAACTTATAAATAAAAAATGTCCTCCAGCTGTGGGCTCATGGGAACGGTCCCAAGAATGCTGGCAACATTACCTTTTTGGATTGCCAAGCTAATACGTTGGCAGAGGTAGCTGCCAGCCTTTTTGTCACCGGAGGCTTCAATAACGCTTCTTGTTTTAATAATATTAGCCATTTTGGAGTGGTAATAAAGTCAAAGTCATAGATAAAGCGATGGGCATGCGTGTTTCATCGATCATAGAAGCATAAATTATGTATTTCACAAAACGAAAAGATATCTAAAATAATTACAATGTTATTAGAATTAATTTTCATTTAATTGCGTAACTGTTATTTTTCACATTCTCTACAAGCTGCCTAACTGGTCGCTCAAATAATCAATTGACTATTATTTATTCAAAATCAAGGGCTCTACAAATTATTTATACATTTCACATTGAGATGGGTTATAAGCCCGATCTATATACCTATGTGCCATTGCCCATAAAGAAATCCCTAGTCTAACAAAGGAATATTTATAAGCCGATCAAGTTTAAACCAGAAGAGTAAAATACCTATAATATTATAATAACTTTCTCGAATAACACACTATACACCTCACTTTTTCCATCAAACTGCGAAGCAAAGACATGTCCGCCAAGATTAGGGCATTTGCATTCGAAACCACTTCGACAAGTTAGAATTTGTCATGGAATGTGTCAAAACTAACGCCACCCGCCATCTTGATCTAATTTATGGACGAACTTGGGGCGAGTTTAGAACTACGTCTAGAATATTCTAAGCTGACCAAAGTACCGGCTGCATTAGCGAGCTCACTGGATATGATTGCGGATCATATTCGAAGCGCATATGCATGCAGGCACAAGTTTATTCAAAAACTTCTTGACTGTTTTCTTTAGTGGTACTGTCTCCAAATTTTGAAATACAAAATTGATCAAAAACTTTACAAGTTACTTACTTGTTTTTGAATGTTAAAGCATTGTTGTTTTTTCATTCAAACTATTTTCTCGACCAACACTCTGATCCTATTTCTCCAACCAATAAATAAAGGTATACAATACAGCACCTCCTTTGTTTCGCAGATCCTAGACGTAATCGGATATGCCGGTTCGTGTTATCGGCCACCGGATGCTGCGATAGATTCGGCCAGATGTAGCAACCGGGTTGTTCTGGAACTTTCCTAAAGACTGTGGAACTATTGGAATAAGGCCTGCAACTATTGGAATGGAGACCCTCCAGGCATTTGTTTAATTTCAGCGGAAATTTTAGTTAAACGAGTTTGTTTCGGATCTTCTTATGGTGTAGTTATAAAAAGTTGCTTCAAAACTTTTTCGTTAGATACTTTCGGAGTACCTACTGTTGACCGATCCGATCCGAACCCTTCGGAGAATCTAGTAGGGCACGGGGACGCGCACTAGTGCGCGATGCCGTTCCCTCTAGATAACCTCTGAAGGTGATTCGTTTCACACGGCTTGAGGGACCCTTTACGTTCCTCGCCGCCCCCAAAAAAGCCCGGTGAAGCTGAAAATGCCGTAGAAGCAATAAGCAATCTCTCTCTCTCAAAAAAAAAAACCTACTGTTGTCTCATCTTTGTGCCAGACTTAGTATTTGTCGTCATAACTTTAATTGAAGTTTAGGCTTTTCTTATGATGGCGACTCAGCAAAGCGTATCATCATAATCAAAAATCAACATTAAAATCAAAATCTTTATTGCTAACTAAGTGTATAAAAGGTTACATTATGAAGGAACTTAAAACTGTGCCGCCCTTTTCGGACACGGCAATTTATAGAGATCTCCCTTTTTATAAAAGCAATGAATAAAATATCTTAAGTATAAAAGTAAAAAAATTAATAAAACAATAACAAATGTAAATTTAAAAAAAAACGAACGAGCCTTACAGTAGTCGCATATGATGTGTAACATTTGACATCTCACCTTTTAAAATCAATATTACAATCTAAAATAGACTATAGAATTAACAACGACGTATATTATTTTGCAAATCATAAAGAGAATACAGTGAATACTCATTAGAAGACATTTGACATACTTACTGCACTTTATTGAGACTTATTATCAACAGTAAATATTTATTAACATAGTTTAAAAGTCTATTACACACGAAATGGTTGAAATCAATATTACAATAGAAAATACGATATAGAATTACGTAACCGTTTCGAATTACTCGCGGTGAGCTCGATATTTTGTTACAGACCTGAACATGTTACGTTACAGCAAAATACGTCTCCACTATTCGATTTTGCTTTTGTAAATAATTGATTGCAAGTAAAAAGTAATGCCTCTGCATGCTGCAAAATCCATTAGGCATTAGGTGTGCCTGATGGAGAGCCAATCGTATACTAACCAAGCAAAAATCTCTTTTTGTAATTGGTGCAAGCATACTTAAGTATTCCGCAGTGGGAGTTTGTTAATTACATAGTCAACATAAAACAGGAACAATCATGATTGCCAATCCCCACGTTTGGGATGTGTCTAGATCGAGCAGTGTTTGCAGCGCGGCACGCCATGTGAATGACAAACATATTATTATCAGCTCAATATACTTATATCTATATATATTTATATACTATGTTATAGGTAGTATTACGATGGATGAGTTTGCAGAGTTCACTGCAGTGATGGCATAACAAAAATTTTATGTGCCTTCTTTGCAACACGAAGGATGTAAATAGCGCATTACCAAACCCTAAGTCTAGGTTTTTGTTTTTTTATTTGATTATGTACGGGTAAGCACTTTGCTTTCATCTCATCTAATGTTAAGTGGTGATACGGCGCAAGGTGAAAGCGCACTGCACCCGGTATACACAACTGCTGATTGTCTGGCTATTTTATCTTCAACTCCGACAGCGTCCGACAACGTCCGACACAACAATGATATACTAACATTAATGTTATGGCATTTAGATAAAATGGTGGTAACTAGCCTTTCAGATTAAAGACAAACCTTACCACCAACTTACCTGTATGCTCCAGAACAAAGTATCGCCAGACACTGATGTTTGGAGACAGAAATAGAATATGAGGTATGTAATCATTAAGAGGGGTTATCTTCAGAGACCCTACCATATGAATACCATAAAATAAGAATTGTTAGACAGACCGATCTGTCTGGTAACTACCAACATTGAATCCGTGTAAACTATGTATGTAAACCCAGTCACGTGATACTTGATACCAAAAATTGGAAGCGCTCATATTGCAGTAACAACAAGAACAACAACACTCGCCACACGAAATCCGACGATACCTGACGCCAACTAAATAGCTTTTGTTTCCCGAATAAATTCCACTTTGCCCGTTTAGTTTTCCAACTCGCTGTGTAAATTTCAACGGGATTGCGCCACAGATTAAATATTGCCGGTGCGGCGCGTAGTGTGAACTTGATGTTGAGTGGTGTGTGGTGGAAAAACGCGCACTTATTTGTTTCTGTACCAACGGTCACATGCTCGGTAATCGTCACTGATCGCATTCCCGCCAAGTGGCATAACGCTAGTAGTTCAGAAATGGAATAAAGAATAATTGCCTCATGCATGTCGGAGCATCACTTGAGAACGGCTCGACCGATTTGGCTGATATTTTTTTTGTTGTTATCGTAATTTCTAGACCTGTACTTAACAAAATCTGTACTTATTTTTTCTTAATATGATAAAAAAAAATTTAAATTAGGGGTTTTCTTTATATTTTATACTGTGGTCTTGTTATGTTGAAACAACCGGTCTCAGACTTAATACCAGGTCCGAATGCCAACGATGACTGTATGTATACGCGTATTAGTGTAGGTACTCCGATTTGGTTGGTGGTAAGCCATGTTTAAGACCGCTGGCTAACTACCACCATCTTATCTACTCGTCAGTTAGTCGCCATAACAAAAAGTCAGTAGCATTGTTTCTGGCAGTTAGACAAGATAGCCAGTTTCTCCCAAATACCGAAATAAGAACGAAATAATCCCTATTGTAGCAAATTGTCAAAGTGTATTCAAATTTTGTTATTCACCAGCCATCTTTGACGCTACTAAACGAAATTAACATATAATTACTTATGTTTAGTAAATTTTAGATGCTCGACGATGGCGCAGTGTTTAAAGCGCCCGGTCTGCGAGTGCTAAGGTTAAGCAACTTTCGCAGTGGCCGGTCATTGGATGGGTGACCAAAAATCTATCACCTCTAGCTCCTCCGTGCTCCGGAAGGCACGTAAAGTCGTTGGACGCGGCTGCATCAGCAGTCGTTAACAACCACCAATCTGCACCGGGCCCGCGTGTTGGTTTATGGCCCGTCCTCCCTATCCATCCATAGGGAAGGCTCGTGCCCCAGCAGTGGGGACATATAATGAGCTGGTGATGGTGGTGTACTCATTTTATTATTCACCAGCCATCTTTGTCGCTACTTAACGTAATTAACATATAATTACTTATGTATTTAGTAAATTTTGAGCTGAAATTCTGAAGGGATCATTTTATTTAGGCTTTGGCAAGACGGCCTTACATGCTCAAATGCTATTAGTCGGATTATGGATTAGTGCTCGAAAAGATTAAGTACATTTACTTAAGGGTAAGCCGTTCGTAAGTGACATGTGTCATATATTTTATTTGAAAGGACATGTTTAATTTTATGCCAAGACCCTGTGCATTTACTAAAAAAAGTTAAAAAAATACATGTATTTAGTTACAGTAAGTAATACTTCAATACGCTTTATCGTTTTTATGTAAAAATGTAAAAAGAAACCGAAAAACATCGTTGTTTTGACAGCTACTTGACATTGGCAGAATACCGCTGCCATCACGAAAGTTGATTTATTTTAGTGTTTCAGATAATTCTTACATGAAAACTACTAATTTATTTGGAGAAAATCATTTTGAATAAGCTTATTTCATACATTAGCTATCTTTCGGTATTGTGTACAAAGTGTTGACATTTTCTCCATACAAAATTAAACATTTTTTTTTTTTATAAATACTATTTTTTTATGGGGAATTTAACGTGTTAATTTGAAAAATAATAATTTACAAAAGCGTTCGATGAATCGAAAATGTGAGACGGACGATTTGTTGTTAAGACATTGGTGATTGTTCAGACATAATTAGAGGTATAATAATTTAGATAAACTATAAGATTACAACTAAATCCGCCACTCGTTTTCATGATTTTTGCCAACATCAAATGATATTTATGGTAGAAATAACTATAGTGTGTTATGAATTTATGACTAATGTAAACACGTTCGCTTTGATACTAAATATATATTTTGTTTATGTAATATGATAGTTTTTTCATCATATATCAACTTAACCGTGACTACACCTTTGGCTTTTTTGGTCAGCACACCCTTAATTTGTTCCTAAATGGAACACACATTAAATAGGTAGATATATAAAACAGTATAAAACGGTATACATCGTTAGTTTAGAATAGACGTAATGTTTTATTTTTATCTTTACGAAAGGTTTACTTTGAATAAACCGAATAAAATTCAGGTGTTAAAATGAACCTAAAAGATTTTATTGAAAGCCCAGAATAAGGAAGTATAGTTAGGGTTAAGTATTTATCTTTTCAGTCGGCTGCTTTTTTCAGCTGCTTAAATAGTTACATGTAAGTTAAGTCAGCAGGCCAGTAACTATACAAAAAAAGTGTTAGTATACAACTAACTTAAAAAAGAGTGGTTTGTCATAATCGTTAATGGTATTTGAGTGAAATGCATAATAGTAATGTTACAAATATTATTACAAAAACACAAATGTTGAAAAAATTTCCACGAGCAGGATTTGAACCTGCATCCTTCTGACATACCGGGTCAGGTGCTCTTCCAATTGAGCTATCGTGCTATCGTGGTTCTAACCAGCCCGCCGAAATTATTCAACACTATTTACTTTTTTACTTTGAAAGCCAAAGGCGCCAATTCAATGTCAACAACTACCGTCATTAACATCTGATCATAATATTATTCAACATTTGTGTTTTTGTAATTTGTTTCGCAACAAAATTTGCGTTTAAATTATATAAACAAAACAAAAACATTTTAAGTATATGTAAATAACAAATTGTTTATCTTATCTTATTATATTAAATTTGTTATAAGATGTTTGTTACGAGTATGTTATTAGAATGAACTAATAATGTATACTCGATATTGGTCCATGATAATAGTGTACACCCCTTTTGGATTATCTACCGTCTAGCTAGTAAGGTTAACCAAATATGTTACTGTACTCACGCATTGATTGTAATCTGTTTGTGTACCTACCTATAGAAATAAATAAATAAATATGTTTGTTGTTGTTTTTTTATGCCTTAGTTCTTAACCTCGATCTCGCCTGATGGTGAGCGTAGATGAGGTCTACGGTGGAGCGAGCTGCCCCAGGAATTGAATTTAATTGAAATTGTTGACACAATTCTCACAGACTATGTCAGTAAAACATTTAAATAATTACAATATTTTATATAATAGCATCTATGATTAATCGCACTTAGTATTTCTGGAAGGGGCAATCCAGCTTATCAGCAATAGTGTTTAGGATCATCATCATCATCATTTTAGCGAAAATACGTCCACTGCTGGACAAAGGCCTCCCCCAAGGTTCTCCACAACGACCGGTTTTGTGCTGCTCGCATCCAGCGGCTTCCCGCGACCTTCGCCAGATTGTAGGTCCACCTTGTTGGAGGCCTGCCCACACGGCGCTTAGGATACCACATCCATATTTAGATCACATCAGAATGCAATTGTCACAAACAAACACCAGTTGCTACACAAAGCAATTTCAATCTGCAGCCCTACAAACGCCAATAGACAGCATCACAAATTTTTTAATTAAAAAAAAACTTTTCTTCATCACTCTTATCGCTATTATTTCAGATTCCCAACTAGGTAAAAGCGTACTAACAAACTTGAAAGCCTTACAAAGCCGAATCGCCGGAGACTAGAAAGAATTATCTGTTGGAGACTAAATTGCCCCCATTGGGCAAACAAAGGGGGCCCCGTCTCCGCTGGGGCATTCTCAAGAACTACAATGCGGGGGACAAACGACTGCTCTAACGAGATATGCTCGCGTTTTTCTTGTATTCCAATTTGGCCCTTTAGGGAACTGTAGTATTTCGATGCTCTCTTTTGATAGTTTATAAGAGTAAATCAATAGATGTTGGACTTCGCTAATGTCTTTATCGGTTAGGTGGTTTTGTTTTTGTTTCTGTTTTTTTTATGCATTTTTGTTAGCATATATAAATGTTTTACTATCGAGTTCGAGCTTACCTATAAGAACAATAGCACAATAGCACGAGGGGATATCAGGTCATAGCCATAGTCGAAGTCCAGAATCGTTGCGGCACCGCACCGAACGACGACAGGTCCGAACTTCCTGCTGCGGGCTGCGATGCCGACCACGGCCATGTATCTGTATCGCCTTATACCACCGCAGGCGCCGTGCAGGAGATTGCAGAATACGCAGAATACGTCAAAATATAGTCCAATTTCGACTTGACGGTGGAGCCGTTGAAATTACGCCACAACGCCAGCTTCAAGACATTCGTAGTGCAATTCCCGTCATCCAGGCTAGAAACCATCATGAGTTTTTAAGTTATTTACTAACAAAAATTGAATTTAATATAATAATATATATGTATGTTAATATTTAAGGTATATATTGTATGGGCCATAGTTGCCCGTCATGTTGTCCCTGAGCGAGTTTGTGGGTTTTAACGAAACCTAACTTCTGTAACGTGTGGGAGTTTAAGATATTACGTTATTGCCAACCATCCGGTATCCCAGCTTCTACATTAGTTACTTAACATGTAAGATGACAACCCAGAACCAAACGAATTTTAGTGTTTATTTTTTCAGAAAATTAGGCTATCGTGTCTGTATCCTTTGCTAACGTTAAGAAATAAAACAGTAAGAAATATTAAGCATCAGTTAGAAGAATAGGCAAATTGCGCTCGTGGAAACATTAAACCATTTATTACGTAGTTTAAAGAAAGCTTTTCCGGAAGACTTGGCCAGTGAGCGTGAATTTGCGTATCTGTATCTAGATAAAGCACTTACAAATAACACATTGAGGACAAAACGCTGACCGGTGCAGCTGCCAGAAAAGTAGGAGCTTCGAAAGCAGAGGGAATAAAAAACCAAAGGAGGCCAAGTTCGCGTCGGTGATTGTTGCTGAGGTTCCTTCAAAAAGGTTTACATATTTTTCAATAAAATATTTTAGTTTTGCCACAATGTGGAAGTTCTTGACTTTCATCTCACTTTAAGGTTAGCACTGATAAGGCCGAAGAAGCATACTTCAAATTCTTAGCTACTGAGGAACTGGCTAGGTAGCCAGATAAGGTTATCTCTAATTGTTGGAACACGACAATGTACAGACGCCTGCACATCACCTATCCAAATCTGCCAAATTTCTTCAATACATTTTCAACCTTAGGCTTTAGGTATAGAGTTCAAAGTCTATTGAGAAAATTTGACAGTTTGTGGTAGGTTGATGTGCAGGGGTGTGTACTAATATAATGTGTAGGTAACTGATCAAAGTGATCAGAAAATAATGACTTAAATTTCATGGCACATTTTTAGGAAGGAAAGGATTTTTAAGTATGCTGTTACTTTATTCTAACAACAATCAAATCATGTTTTAACTTGTTGTGTTGAAAAAAAAGGCAAGCCGAATCCCGCTCGAGATTTTGTCATGACATAATCTCGCTCGTCGAAACTTTTTCAACACTATGCGTGCGCCCGGCTCCTGCTCCCCGCCCCGCGCTGGTGGTCCAGCCCCCCGACCGCCTAACCGATTGCCTTGGCTACATGTATAGTTTATCATTTCGTACCACCTATGAAAGCATTATCGAAAGCTATAGGCTATAGCTTTCGATATATGCCTATACCTATTAGCTAGATGGCAAGATGACGTCATAAACTATACACGTAGCCAAAGCAATCGAGCTAGGCGGTCGGGCCCCAGGTCTGTACCTGGACCACTAGCGCGGGGTCTCTCACAGTTTTAACACTCCTAACGTGGTGATAGACGACCGAAATGGAGTCTCTTATCAGCGCGGGCGCGGCGCAGGCATCTTCTTCAAACGTTGTTGGTGCACTGGTTTGCGGTTGCAGCCGCAGCGCTAGTTGGCGTGCGGCGTTCTGTTCGGTATAGGTAGGTATGTATGGAGAGAGATGGGTAAAGGAAGCTAGTAAAACGCCAGACTACTTTTATCAACATTGTACATTACGATAGCGAAAACTGTTTTTTGCGCAACAAATTTAATTCACCAACTGGCGCAACCAGACTAGCTGGAGTCCTTTGCCGTGAAATACACATTAAAAAAAAAACAAGAAACGCGGAAAAGGCCGAGTTTCTTGCAGCTTTTTCCCGGTGAAACCCTTAGGTGTCTTCACGGTAGGGTTTTCGAAGTAATTGCTTAGACCATACATTGGCCTAATTAAACGTTAAAAAAACGTTTAATTTGGTTCCGTTTTGAGTTAGACGCAACCCTAAGAAACATTAACATACGATAGTATCGATATACGCTGTATCGAGTAGCCGGATATCCAAACAGAGTAAACTGAAAATGCGGGATTAGGACCGTCGGCGTGGCCAGCCTAGCGTGGAGGCGACAATTGATTTTTCCACTTTTTTCAATTCGCATGACGTAGCTACCGGAATCCGGTTATCCGGAGATCGATTGCGATGCAGACTTGCTGGACTTAAGCCGTTGTGACTACATTATTGACGTATAGGTCAGGCAGAAGAGCTAGTTTGCGCGTCGGCTTAAGTTTCGGTTGCAATTTTGAAAGATGCGTCTTTCGCAATGACAGGTCACTAAAGGGGGTGACCACATTAAAAACTATAACTTTAGACTAAATTTGGTAGCTCAATAACTTTTTCGTTTTTCAATTATAAATATAACATTGTTTCACATTAGGCATGTATATTGGTTATGAAGGCTATTTCTTCTATACTTATTATTATAAAGAGGAAACCTTTGTATTTTTCAAGTAACTATGAATAAAAAAATTACTGTATGTACATACTTATACATATTGTATACACACAGGTGCACACACATACACTTGCATATTTGGCATACTTTAAGTACAAAAACACAATGTTAAAAAAAATTCTACAAGCAGGATTTGAACCTGCACCCTTCTGACATACCGGGTCAGGTGCTCTTCCAATTGAGCTATCGTGGTTCTAACCAGCCCGCCGAAATTATTCAACACTATTTACTTTTTACTTTGAAAGTCAAAGGCACCCATTCAATGTCAACAACTACCGTCATTAACACCCGATCATAATATTTTTACAAATACTAAAGATCAGTTAAGAAGTAGGCAAGCTATTTATAAAATGTTTTTGTTTTGTTTATATAAATTTAACGCAAATTTTGTTGCGAAACAAATTACAAAACACAATGTTGATAAACTACTTAATATATTTTTATGTACTTAGTAGTTTTTATGAAATTATAGTTTTCTGTTCATCAATTGCATGACTTAAGAATGTAGACTTACAAAAAACCTTAACAGGTTGACCGCCGCCGGGCCCAGCCAGACACAATAGAAATTCAATTGTTTGTCGGTCAAATGGCGTTTAAGCTGTTAATATTAAAAAGGACTTAGGACACCGAAGAACAAACATCCATCCGAGCTTAGCAGTACCTACATCTAATCATAAGGAAACTGTAAAATATAACGAAGCCGCTTCGCGCCTACTCAATAAGAGTATGGCTGTTATCACTCGCAATCTAACAAAATTACAGTTCCACCCCGAAAATGCCAAATCCAGGATCCATCTATCCAATCCTTGGTAAATACGAGTTACGATTATGGTAATATATTCATGGTTTTCGGAAGCAGCAATCCTGATGGATCCTTTCTTGGGTCACCACAAAATTAAGGGGAGTTATCAATGGACCAGCAACGGATTTATGTACCGACCCGAGCCAATGGTAATACCTTAATTACTTTATAATTGTCGGGACTAGTGGGGATCGCTCACTGATTTATGTTTCAGGTTCGGAACGTTCGCAAGGTTTTCCTTATCTTCTTTAGTACCAACTTGGTAGGTATTCTAGGAAATTGTAGAGAACAGTTTTTATTGTTTAAAAAGTAAGAGTAAATAGCCTATAACTCTCTCACTGCTGGGAAAAGGCCTCCATCGTTGATGATATGGCTTAATAACCACGCTTGCCAAATGCAAGTTGGTGAACACAAACCCAGGTGGTACACCCCGCTACACACGACTTCAAAGTTTATACTGACACCCCCCACCAACCTTACGGTTATAAAGTTAGGTGTCAGACATCCTTACGCAAGCACAAGGGACCATCTGCGTCAGGTCATAACGCCGGATCAGGACGCGCCGAAGCGCATTCTTCATCCGGTACTTTTAAGACTAGTGTCTTCAGCGAGTTGCTCCGTGGACACGTATAGACCACTACCTAATATCCAGATAGGTTACCGGAGCTGTAAGCTCGCTCACTTCTCGTTGCACCAAAAGCACAATTTGCAGTTCCACTGCTCGGGTCGTGAACTCTAAAGTCGATTACCAAATGTCCTCATTGGTGGCGGAGTTGTAAGCCCACTCACTTCTCAGTACCCATCCACTCACCTCATCAGTTCCAAAATCCTACGCGGCTGATTCAACCGGAGACATTGCATCTAGCGGGCGCATCTACTACCAGACTAGTGCTGGAGATGTTGGAAGCCCACTCAATGAAAACCATCGAGCACAACAACCAACTATGGACCACTCACGTGCCCCGCAGATCCTTTCGCTTCAGGCCACCAAGACCGCTACTCGGACCCGCTCGCTGTGCACGAAATGGCAGCCTGGCCAGACCTCAACCAGGCAGACGAACATTCCCACTTCTACAGCTAGCCACATAGCCACCACGAGTCCAACCCATGTCCTGAACCTGCCGGAGACGCCCGCGAAGACATAACCGGCAGGGGGAATAGGATCCGGAACTCCCGTGCTACCCTTGAAAAGACAGCCGGACCCGTAGTTCCAACTGCCATACCCTACCTATCAGGGTCAGTAGATATTGACAGGTGGTACATCGAAAAATCCGAAACACATTTTACTCGTCCTGGGAATTAAACCCGGGACCTTCGGGTATAGGAGTTGAGCGCTTTGCCACTCGGCCACCGCGCAACGAGGCGTTAATAGAGAATATTATATTTGCCTTACCTACCTTTATCTTTACCTTTTTTTTTCTTATTATTATCATGGAAGTTAAGAGAAACTTCACATAGAGAAACAAGAGTCACTTCCTTCATACATACTTCCTCCTATTTCTCCTCTTTTTCTTTTCCTATTTATTTGCTCTGGAACAAAGAATTTTATCAAAACCCATGCATGCATGCATGCTGGGATACAACCAAATCTTCACATTCCTTTTCGGGTTCAAGTAACAGCTAATGAGTGTGTTATCAGAGTATGTTACTTTTCTGCCCTCGCTGTCTGATCGGATTGATAACATGTATATGGGCTGATGATAATGTTGAAATGTCTATTGTAGAACAGATTAGATAGATTTTTAATAATGACGTTTCGCCATGTTCCCAAAAACAACTTGCATTTCTACTCGGGTTCAAGTAACTGCCCCCGCTGTCTGCGGCAGCTAAATGAGTGAGGCGTTAATGGGCGGCACGTCGCGGCGGCAAGCAGGCTATTTGTTGGAGCCTCGCTAATAAACTCCGCGCACACGTGCCGCCGAAGGTGATGGACGCTAAAACTACGCTTTGGGGTTACTTGATGGTCCTGTAAGTCGTAAGCTTTACCAAGTGTTTATACCAAAACGATTTAAACAGAAGTAAAAATTCAAGATTTGTATTTCATCATCCTTTTTTATGGTCCTAAGAGTAATGCTGGGGTGACCTTCCCTGTAGATGGATGGACCACGCAGGCCCAGTGCGGATTGGTGGTTGTTCATCATCATCATCGTTATCATCATCATCATCAGCTCAGTTTATTTCCCCACTGCTGGGGCACGAGCCTTCCCTATGAATGGATAGGGAGACAGGGCCATAAAACACCACTCGGGCTCAGTGCGGGTTGGTGGTTTTTAACGACTGCTAAAGTAGCTGGGACCAACGGCTTTACGAGCCTTGCGAACAACGAAGTAACTTAAACTTTGTGGTCACCCGTCCGATGAACGGCTTTTGCAAAAGTTGCCTTACTTTAACAATCGCAGACCGAACGCGTTTATCATTGCACCATCGAGCTTTTGAATACGAACTTTAATAATAATAATATATTTATTTAATCAGATACAGAAAAACATTTTTGTAAGTAACAAACTAGGACTATTGACACAAGTAACACCAAGTCGTGGTATATGATTACGATGACTATTTATAATAATCATAAATAAATTTTTCAGTAATTTGGGTTTCATTAATTTTGCCAATTGTAATGTTGAAAATTTTATGTAAAAATAAAAGATTTTGAATTACAAAAACACAAATGTTGAAAAAATTTCCACGAGCAGGATTTGAACCTGCACCCTTTGATTTTGAATGTGAAAAATTGAATTAAAGGAAATTAAATAAAGATTCGGGCGCCAGCCAGAAGTTATGCTCCGTCACATAAAAAAAAAAACTAAATTTGAGCACAGGATGTCAGCGGAGAGGTCATATCTTTAATCTGCCGGGGGGTGGCAAGAAATCAAGCACTTTACTAATGAACAAATGTTTTATTGAAACACCCTGGACTGCTTATAATATCTATTTTAAACCAGCAAAACATAAAATACAAAAACCTATGACAATTTTGTGCTTAAAACTTAAAACTGTGTACATAGAAAATGTATGAATTAACTTAACGTGAATAAAGTTAATGCGAATATAGCACCGTGACTACATTTATATAGCATAGACTAACGACCCGCCCCGGCTTCGCACGTGTACAATGCTGATACACGCAACCGCTATGTCCCTGCATTTTAAATCTGTAATATCTTTATTTAAGGTACTTAATTGGATAAGGATTAATGCTGTATTGCTTAAAATCGCTTCGTAATTAAGCCATTATTTCTCGTAAAAATTAAAAGATAAAAAGTAATTATTGTGGGTTATCCCTAAGAGATAGACATATACCAACGGGGACTTTTTTGTAGACCTTTTCAAGGTGTACAATACAGTAGTACAATATTTTGATCTATCTCGTAGGGTTCAGCCAGCGTTTGCAATGTAAGCGCAAAAAATGTGAAACCTCTAAAATGATCAGTGTTTTTCTACTATATTATGCATGTATTTATACATATAAACCTTCCTCTTGAATCACTCTATCTATTAAAAAAACCGCATCAAAATCCGTTGCGTACTTTTAAAGATGTAAGCATACATACATACATACATACACACATACATACATACATACACACATACATACATACATACATACATACATACATACATACATACATACATACATACATACATACATACATACATACATACACACATACATACATACATACATACATACATACATACATACATACATACATACATACATACATGCTTATAAATATATATGCTTATAAATAAATAAATAAATAAATAAATACATACATACATACATATATATACATATATACATTCATACATACATACATACATACATACATACATACATACATACATACATACATACATACATACATACATACATACATGCTTAGATCATCTGGCCAGTTAAGCAGCACGCCTCATGGTGAAATTTAGGTGAAATAAATATGGAAGATATCTGGAAGACATCTGGAATACATCTGGAAGACATCTAGGAGACATCTAGAAGACATTTAGTTGTCAGAAATTTTATCCTCCGAGCTTCGGAAGGCACGTGAAGTCGTTGGTCCCGGCTGCATTAGTAGTCGTTAACAATCACCAATCCGCACTAGGCCCGCGGGCTGGTTTATGGCCCGTTCTCTTTATCCATCCAGAGGGAAGGCTCGTGCCCCAGCAGTAGGGACATCAGCCGTATAACTTGCCACGTCCGAAGCGGCATATTACCGCTCCCCCACACGTGCAACAGACAGCGCAAGAGGCATCGTTATATTATAGGGTGTTGCTCCGATTCCTAGCAATAATAAGTCTCGGGTCCTATGCACCTAACGACATGGGCACCATTGTACTACCAGATTCCATTGTGCCATGTTGATATTTCCTCTAAGTACGCGCGGAGATGTAAACGGGCGGGGAGCGAACAAATTATTATATCCCCGCCCATTTATTCTCGAATATTTCGCAGACAAACCTTTTGTTGTCAGAAAATTTCTTCTTAACGTGAAAATTGTGGGATTGTAGTGGCTAATGTTCCACGGTAGGGGAGGGCGATGAGTTTGTTTTAACGTTTTAACGTTGAGTACTATTCAACGTTGCTGCGTTTAGAGGCATAAATATAAATGTATGATTATTAAACACCCATTATTTTTCATTGCAAATTCAAATTCTTGCATACCAATAAGTCCATTGTAATTTAATTTAGAGATCTAAATAGATACAGCTACAGTAAGTTATTAGAATTGTTTTCTAAAGTTTACGCGAACACTACACATTGAGATTAAACAACTTCTACGGATGTACTCGCGTATATTTTGTACATTAGTCTGAATTAATGTTTTTCCTGACGTTTCGAACCTTTTGCAGAGTCCGTGGTCACAGGGAGACTCACTACGGACCCTGCAAACGGTTTGAAACGTCAGGAAAAACATTAATTAAGACTAATGTACAAAATAAACGCGAGTAGATCCGTAAAAGTTGTTTCATTTCATAATTATTTGTACTTATCGGAGTGGCGCCTGTGTTCGACGCTTTAAGCCCGTCAGTTCGACATAGTTTTTGTTGAAATATCATAGATTTTCATTTAAATTTTACTTGGTGACAGCTAGGAAGCAGGTGGTCTATTTGGAGTGGTCTATGGTGGTCTATGTTGAGCCGGCCCGGGCGTAGTACCACCCTCTCACAGAATATCGGCGTAAAACAATGGCGCTCGTTGCTGTTGTGTTTCGTCCGATGAGTGAAAGTACCGGAGGCCCATCTCTCACCCCTCACCCCTCCCAATTCCTACTCCCTCCTCAAGATCCAACTCCTTCCTCAAGGCCGGCAACGCCTCTGCGATTACTTTGGTTTTGCGGGGTGTCCATGGGCGGCGGTGATCACTTTCTATCAGGTGACCCGCTGCTCGTTTGCCTACTTTTAACATTTAAAAAAATTATAAATACAGTGAAAAATTTAAATGCCTACCCGACCCAGCCATGAATCGAACCTGGGTCTTCCGCAATCCGGGCGGCTACACTGACCATTATTCTACCGGGAAGGCTGACGTAATTACTGAATTTTTTCACTGCTTTTTGATTTTTGACTGCTTTTTAGCGGCAGAGTACCATCTATCCAACGGTTATTGCAACCGATGGCTATACTACAAATTTGATAACACAACGCTATAGTAACTTTTAACTTTTTTTTTTAAAGTTAGCGTTGTGTTATCAAATTTGTGATACAGACGCCTGTTTATCAACCTATCCAAAACTGTCAAATTTCTTCAATACATTTTCAACCATATGGTAAAGGCATAAAGTTTAGAGTCTATTGAGGAAATTTGACAGTTTGTGGTAGGTTGATGTGCAGGCGTGTGTACTTACTTCATCTGTTTTAAAAAAAAAATCAGGTGGTCTATATTAATATGTTGCTAATGACTAAAATCAATCTCTGACCCCTATTTTAATGATTAGAACCAAATGTCGATAACTGGTTCCAGTCGAACCTTGGTGCCACTACCCTAAGTTATTTAAATACGAGCATAAATAAAACAGCAGTGCAAATAATAATTACAATAAAATAAAAAATTAAATAATTGTCTCTAGCTTTTGTTTTTACTGCAATTCATAATAATTTATGTCAACGCAATTTCAAAACCGGGCGTCATAATTGCGCTGCAGCCTTTTGTTGATAACAAAGCAAAGCGCTATTAATTATTTTAAAAGCTATTGTCAGGATAAATCGCTAAACTTTTTTTTTTAGTTTTGTAGTGTGTTTACAGTTTAGAGATGAGATGAGTGCGAATGATAAGGGAAGGTTAATGTACGAAACAAACCCAATGAAAGTCGTTCTAACACTGTTTTAATTTAAAATCAATTATAAAAATTATGCATAAGCAGAAGTACGGAAGTTACAAATGTGTGCGTAAATGTCAATAACATCGTTTCTTAGTGACCTAAATTAGCGAGTTATTGACATTGCATAATTACTGTGCGGCAACCCGTACATCCTGCCGGCCCAAAAGGGATGAAACTTAAGAAATATAAAAAATGTATGTAAAATGTAAAATTGATAATATAAAATTCAAATATAAAAGTAAAGTCAGTATTAACTAAATCGCTTAAATATTTCATCACTGCACTACGCTTGTAACGGGAATGTCCAGTCGCACTGATCGTGGTCGGGTCCGCGGGGGCGGGGGTGTGTGTGTGACAGTCTCCTGGTCGACGGTCGCGACTGCCACCATCGGGATTGAGTGCGTCGTTGTGCTTGCCAATGACAAGTTTAGAGCTCCCTTGTTTCTTCGCCATCGTATAATGATGTAGACGCATCCCGCAACAATGATCAATCCCAATATTGTGTATATAACAGAGTATTGGTGTACGTCATGTACGCTCATTGGTGCGTTTTCTTGTTCCTTGAGGGTTGTGATCCGAGCCCTCATACGGCGCCACTCGTCTTCATGGTATTCGGGTGTAAATTGCTCGAACCCTGAAGAGTTGAGTAAGGTATTCAGAACTGAAGTGCCGGAGGGGGTTGGTATATCCTGTTGGACTTTCACTTGGCTCAAATAGTTGTTATGACCAACTATAGAGAAAATGTCACTCTTTACAGTACAACCTTGACCGATTTCTAATAGGCCATTCCCGGTCAGTGATTTCATTGTCATTCCAATGTTTATGCAAAATATGCGCACTGTGCATTTCCCACAGCAAGAGAATAGCCATTTGTTATCGCCATGCAACTTGATCCATCGCTCGCGACATGGCGCTTCAATTGTACTACACAATGTTTTGTTATGAATGCTCAAGTTACAAAGTGATTGTGTTATTTGTAACTCATAAATCGGTTTATCTATAGAGCACAATAATTTGTTTGTCTGTGTATGGATACAATTTTGAATATCTGATTCTGTTAGCGTGAGGAGCAGGTCTTTTTGTAGATTGAATGCGATGTAGGGTGCAGTAAATGCCATGATATAGGTCTGCTGAGGAAGACTTATTACTTTGTCGAGCTCAAAAGTTTCCTTATTCACAAGAGGAATCTTGATTTCAATAATCAAGTAAGAGGAGCCAAGGTCACCACTTATCTTCATTAACTTGTATAACTCCTTAAAATTATGCTTGTCGGCAGGTAAAGTCAGGTCGTTTGGTATGTGGCTATACACGACATTCAACTGGTCTTCCAATTGTTCTGGTGGCAATAAATGTGGGTTTACGTGGCCATGTGTGAGGTCTGTCACGGTGCTGATCACATTTTGTTGCATGTTCCGAATGTTAGAGATGATAATTACGGCTGAGATGGATGATGATAAAATGTGTAATTCGTTGTTGGTTACTTTTTGCATTCGGTTGGTAGTAAAAGTAACATTCTGCAGGTACTTCTGGATCATTCCAAACTGCTTGTTCATTATGGCTTCGTTTCTCTGAAGAATGTTGTATTGAGCTTCCACGACACTTGTCTGATTTTTTAGTAGAAGCTGTAGATGGTTTTCGTTCATCGAGATTTTTTCAATATCCTTTTCATATTTCTTAGCGAAACTCTCATCCAGGACTCCAAATAACGAGTTCGCGATGTAGCCCACGCCGTTAATCAATCCTGTTTTTTGTCTCCTAAATGGTTTGGTTTTAAGTATTCTGTTGTAATGTTCAATTTCCGATAATTCATGTTGCAGTTGAAATATGATGCTTCTGTATTGAGTCGGGAGCTCGGTAGCGTGTAGGTACTCTTCCAAGTGACCGACGTAATTCTGTACGTGACGTAATGCTGACCAGTATGTACTCATATTATAATAAACGATTAATTTCCATTCATCTCTAATAAGATTCATGTCGCACATTTTATCAAAATAAATATTTTGGTTGCTGCTCAAAGTTGATATGTTGTATGAACCCTGAGTAGAGGTGAGGAGAGAAATGAATAGCATCATCGTCATCGATAAACTCAAAGGCTGTCTAGTTGTGCGCCTTGGTCGTTGACCGCTCGTTTTTGGGACAGCTGGTATGACGTCATCACATGTCGATGATTGTACGTCGCTTGTTTGTTGTTGCGTGTGTTCATCGTTCACGGGCAAAAGTGATAGTTTTAAAATTGGTCTGATCATAGTTCCATTCTTTGTTTTTATGGAAACAACCCGTACGTATCCATCTTTACCAGGGTGCACATCTATCACTCTACCCATCAACCACTTGCCAGGGGCTAAGTTTTTCTCTTTGACTAGGACAATGTCGTTGACCTTGATGTTATTAGAGGATGTTCTCCACTTAGTACGAACTTGCAACTGTTGTAAATAGTCTGAGGACCACTTCTTCCAGAATCCTTTGTTCATAGCTTGAACCATCTGCCATCTGGTGGTTAAGTTCATATGGTCAGGATCTGTTTGAGGTCTTGATAATAGTGATCCCCCAACTAAGAAGTGTCCCGGTGAGAGGTATTCATCATCTGGGCTTTCACTCAAGGCCATTAGAGGGCGAGAGTTCATGCAGGCTTCGATCTGATGAAGTAGTGTGATAAACTCTTCGTACGTGAGGTTTTGTTCTCCTATCACTCGACGTAGATGATGTTTTAGGCTTTTGACTGCAGCCTCCCACAGGCCGCCTGCTGAGGGATAAGCTGCCGCATTAAAGTGCCATTGAATGTCGTAGTCGTTGATCTTGCTCAATAGCTCTTCATTAATAGTTTCAAGGATGTCTTTGTATTCTTTCTTCAATACTTTGCTCGCTCCGATAAAGTTTCTTCCTTGATCACTATAAACATGTTTAGGTACAGATCTTCTAGCGCAAAAGCGTCGAAATGCTGCCAAAAATCCAGGTGTACTAAGGTCAGACACCAGCTCGAGATGAACGGCCTTTGTGGATAGGCAAACAAATACTGCCACGTATCCTTTGTGTGTTCGTACACCACGCCCTTTGTTTGCTCTGATATCAAAGTGACCGGTAAAATCAACTCCTGTGTGAGTGAATGGGCGCGAGGGAGTAACGCGCGGCTCTGGTAGGTCTGCCATAATCTGTGTTCTTTTTTCGTTCGTAAAACGTCGGCATGTCACACATTTGCGCAGCTCTCTCTTCACTGTACGAAGTCCACTAAGTATCCAGTACTTTTCTCGTATGAAAGATAGAGTCAAGCTTGGCCCACCGTGTAACGTAGCGGAGTGAGCATGTTGTATGATGAGCTCAGTGAGTTTGCTGTGACTTGATATTATTATAGGATGCTTTGCTGATTGACTGAGTGAAGAATTGTTCAATCTCCCGCCAACCTTCAGCAGTCCATCAAGAGAATCAATGTATGGATTAAGGCATAAAAGTCTACTAGCGCTCCTCAACTTTCCTTGTTTCTGTAGTTGATCAATCTCTTCTTCGAAATCAATTGATTGCGCCGTTTTTATAATTAAATTTAAACTAGTTTGCCTTTCCATTGATGATAGGTAACTTTGTCGTGGTATTTGTTTGTTACGCAACCATTGTGTGAAACGTGATAGCCAGCCGATTATTGTTGTTAGGCGCCTTGTCGAGCTGCATTCATGTAATAATTGTAAAATTAAATCATTTTTTCGAGATACGGCCGCGTTCACATTAGTGTTTGTCTTGGCTTCCAATGCCGGTGGTTGATATATTTTATTTTTGAACATGTTCGGATCAAATGTTGACAACCATTGTGGGCCTTGCCACCACAACGGATGCTCTGATAACTGCAGCGATGACAGCCCTCTTGTAGCGCAATCTGCTGAGTTCTCTTCTGATCTAACATGGTGCCAGGATGATGATGGGATGATACTGAGTATTGTTCGAACTCTGTTGGCAACAAACTGTTTCCATCTATTGGCGTCTCCGTGAAGCCAACCAAGCACCACCATAGAATCCGTCCATGCGTAGATCTGAAGGTCTTTTGGTAAAGTTTCCATAACCTTTTTCATAAGTTGCGACAGTAAAAGCGCGCCACAAAGTTCCAGTTTAGGTAATGATAGCTTGTTTTTTAAAGGGGCTAACTTTGTTTTAGCGGACACAAGTGTCGATGTGTACTCGCCTTTAGAATTTTGTGTGATAACGTAAATTGCGCAAGCATAAGCCTTTCCGGACGCATCACAGAACCCATGAAGTGTATAGTGATTTTTATCTCCCAAGTATCTATTGATCTTGAACGTGTCTATGTTTTGAAAATCACGCTTTAGCTTTATCCACTCGTTGTTAATATCTTTAGTTAAACATGTATCCCAATCAGCTGTTTCTTCGGACCATGTGCGTTGAAATAAAAGTTTTGCTCGTATAGTGAGCGGAGAAAGCCAACCCAGCGGATCGAAGATCTTAGAGATGTTTGATAACAGCTGTCGCTTTGTTATAGTGTGGTCACTGGTCTCAGCTTCGAATATGTTTTTGAAAATGAAAGTGTCCGAACTGGGAATCCAGCGTAAGCCCAAGGTCTTTCGGTTTTCTGTGCCCTTAAAGTCCAGTGGTCTGTCTAGCTGATCAGCCGATAAATCTTTGGTCAGTTCGTCGGTGTTACTAGACCATTTACGAATGTTCATCCCAGCTCCCTTTAACATGTCGATTATCTCTTGTTGTAACTGTTTAGCTTGTACGACGTGGTCACATCCTTCAAGCAGGTCATCCATGTATAGTGACGACATTAATGCAGCAGCAGCCAGGGGGAACTTGTGCGCATCATCTATAGCTAACTGCCTCAAGGTACGCATAGCGAGGAATGGAGCCGCCTTTGTTCCGTAAGTGACGGTTCTGAGCTGATACTCTTTGAGGGGCGCCTCTGTGGTACTCCTCTAAATAATGCGTTGAAGATGTTGATCTGGTTCTCGAATGATTATTTGGCGAAACATCTTTTCGATGTCAGCAGTTATGACGTATTTGTGTTGGCGCCATACTAAGATGAGATGCTGTAAATCCTTCTGTAGATTTGGACCACGTTCCATTAAATCATTGAGACTGTGTCCAGATGATGTTTTCGCCGATGCATTAAAAACGGTTCGCAGCTTTGTCGTAGTGGAATCAGTTTTCAATATACCGTGATGGGGGAGGTAACACGATACTTCATTGTGTTTTGTTACCGGAGACATGTGTTGTTGTTGTTCGTACTCTCGCAAAAATTGTTTATAACTTTCGGAGAACTCTTCATTTTTTGACATCTTGTTTTCTATGTTGTAGAACTGTGCAATCGCTTTATGTTTAGATTGACCCAGGTCTTTTTCAAATCCAGGCTTCATCGGGATGGCAACTTCGTATCTTCCATTTGGTAAACGCCTTGTTGTGGATTGATAGAATTGTTCGCAGTACTGTTCCTCTTGTGTCAGTTCAACAGTCGAGTAACTTATCTCTTCGAGTTCCCAGTATTGAGATATCTCTGACAAGTTGTTAACTACAACGTGACATCTAAATGTTTTTACGCTGCCTGAGAGTATCCAACCTAGCCTTGTTTGCTGGGCGATAGGTGCCATGTTGGGACCCTTGATCAGACCATTCATGATGATTTCAGAGTATATGCTCGCGTCTAGTAGAAGATCTATAGGCCTAGAGACGTTGTACTCCGGATCAGCTAATTGTATGTGTTGCAAGTGAGGCCACGTCTGTTTATTAAACGAAGTGTTAGGCAGATTGTTGATGACGTCTTTAATGACTAATGCTTGTGTTGTAAATTCGTAGTCTTGGTAAATGGATTGACATTCGAGCGTGACGACTCCTTTGCCATTTTTTGATCCATTCCCGATGCCAGATACAGATGCATGATACCTTTGTCGAGGCAAGCCCAACATCTGAGCAGCGTTTTCAGATATGAGTGATATCTGAGAGCCTTGGTCTAAGAGGGCCCTCAAGGTGATGTAAGTGCCATCAGCAGCCTTAACCATGATAGATAAAGTAGTTAGTAAAATTTCCTCATTATCTGTAGCGACGTGATTAACGCTGTGTTGTTTATGTTCTTGGCGCGTTGAAATTTGAGGTCTTTGCGTAACTGGAGCAGTAGTTACAGACGACGACTTAGCGGCTTCGACCGGCCTGTTCGCCGCTTGTGGCATAAGGTTCATATTTGCATAAGCGTCGTGCAACATCGTGTTATGATTCTTTTGACAAACCTTGCATTTTTTTGTAGACGTGCATGGATTGTCATTGTGTGTGTATAGACAATTCTGACAAAAATTGAGTTTCAGCACGGTCATTAGCCTCTCGTCCGGTGTAAACTTTATGAATTTGTTGCATTTGTATATGTAGTGGTTGCTGTCGCAAATAGGACAGTTCAACGAACATGTTGCAATAGCTTGAAATTCTCTGTTCGGAATTTTTCCGTAGCGATGACCGCCAACATGTTGGAAATTAGGCTTATAGGGTTTGTTGCAAACCGTCATCTTTTGATAAGGCTTGTTAGATGATGCTGAGATCTCTCTTTCCTTTTTATTTATGGGCTCTAGAGCGTTAAATTTGCTTTCTAAGAAGTTCAAGAGTTCAGAAAGTGATGGAAGGTCACGTGGTGATTTTCGTGCCTCTTTATAGTTACTGTATGTTTCGGTGTCCAACTTCTTTGCTATGATATGAACTAGCAACGGATCCCAGGTACTTGTATCGATGCCTAGGTTCTGTATGGCGTGTATACATTCCATAGAAGTGTCATACAGACGTCTTATCTCGTATGCAGACTGTTTGTGAGCGACCGGTTGGTTGATAAAGATCTCAATCTGCTTCGTAAACAACAGTTGAGGATTGTTGTATCTGTGTGTCAACAGCTCCCATGCTGTCTCATAGTTGTCTGCTGAGATGTGTAGATGCTGAATGAGTCGCTCAGCGTCTCCTCGCAACTTTCCTTTCAAGTGCTGCATTTTCTGTGTTTTGGTGAGAAGGTTGTTGTTATGGATGCTCTCTACGTAGAGGTCGTAGAAGGTAGGCCATTGTGTATACTTTCCCGTAAATGTAGGTATGTCGATTTGCGGTGTCGACTGTTGAAGATGCACCGTAGATGCAAGTTTGAGGTTCAAAGTTTTCTTAATGCTCTTGTATGAATCTTCGTAGGCATAGAACTCGTTGTCATATTGTGTGTCTGACCCCTGAAGAGCATGATCGATTTGTAAGTGTAAAGCGTCGATTGCGTTCCAGCGTATCTGAATGTTACGTAATTCATCTTCCAACTCCCACTTATCTCGTATCTCATCAACTCGCAGGCTATTCACTTGTCGGTGAAAAGCTCTAAAGTTGGTTCTTTGTAGAGATAGTAGTTCCGCTGCCTGACCTTGATCTACAGATGAGATCATTGACGCAGTCGACGTCGAAGGTACTGTGAGCCTTGGTTGTAGTTTAGGTGGAGCCATTAATGTAGCTGGCTCTGGTGGCACAACTTTAGGCAACCCTGCTGGTGTTGGTGACATAGGTGCTGTAGTTTCAATAGCAGGAGGAAAGCTCGATATCTTGACACGCACAGAATCAAAGTAGGTTCTAGCTTGTTGGAATTGGTTTTCCACGAAATAAGGATCATTGTCATTGTCATAGTCGGACAACTTGTGGTTGTTCACTTGGAACTCGGCCCATAATTTATCAAGGGCATCGAGTCGTTCATTCAAGTACTTACGGGTCTTCCGGTTAGCGGAATCCTTGTTGAAGTTTCTTTCTAACTTCTTGATCGCTTCAACAATGTCGTGTTGTCGCTGCAGTAGACTCTCCATGTTGTATGTGCTTGATGAACGTTGACTGTGTGACGCTCCGAGGACAAAAAAAGTTCACTCAAAGTTCACTGATAGGTACTGTCCCGAATGTCGACGAGACACTGTTTGTGTTGATAGCGGAGATAGAGTTGTGGTATCGTGGTCCGGGCCACTCTATGTCTTCGCGAACCTAGCACGACCTTATTGCGCCTTCTCAATTAAACTGGTGAGACCCTCTTCTGGGAAGCCAGTCAACCGATTCGCAGTCGCACAAAATCTACAAAGAACACAAAGCGACTTAGCGTAGGGCCACTTTTTCACTATTTTCCAAATGTCGATGGAAATCCACAGAGGTAATGTTGTTTTTTCGAAGGACCAAAAAAAAAACTGTAGTGTGTTTACAGTTTAGAGATGAGATGAGTGCGAATGATAAGGGAAGGTTAATGTACGAAACAAACCCAATGAAAGTCGTTCTAACACTGTTTTAATTTAAAATCAATTATAAAAATTATGCATAAGCAGAAGTACGGAAGTTACAAATGTGTGCGTAAATGTCAATAACATCGTTTCTTAGTGACCTAAATTAGCGAGTTATTGACATTGCATAATTACTGTGCGGCAACCCGTACAAGTTTGTTAAAGGTCTGCAAACGATCCGGTAGGCGGGCCGCCCGATGGTGAGCGGTCGCCGCCCATGGACAGCAGCAACATCAGAGGTGTTACTTTTGTGTTGCCGACCTGAGAAAAACCTCTTTTTCAACAATCACAATCTTATCATTATAAAATATATCATTCTTAATGATAGATGCATAGCATAGGCCACTGCAGGGCACAAACCTCTTCCCTCGCACGCCACTCTTCACGGCCCTGCGCCATCCTCATCCATTCGCTGCCCGCCACCCGGATAAGGTCATCCGCCCACCGTACTGGAGGTCTGCCATCCGATCAACGAACATTACTTGGCCAACACTCTGTCAGGGACCGGATCCGTCTGCCGTCTTCCCGTCTAGCCACGTGTCCCGCCCACCCCCACTTGAGTCACGATTTCAATAATGTATGACAATAGCATGACTCAAATTTTAGGCTACGATTTCGATATAAGTTCGTGCTAGACGTGTCTACTATTAACATAGATCACGCAAGTACTACGCCGAGTGTTACGTATAAGCCCCGTCATGTTCATAGCACTGTTGTCTTGTCAATATACTTGTACAGATGTAAAAACACTATCTGAGAGTAGCCAAGCACTAGGTAGAACACGTCGCCCTCCACCAGAAAGTTCAGTTCGTGCTAACCACACACATAGGATATTTGGTATGTGGTGCTAAGCCTTCCCCCCATTGGCCTTCTCCTGGTAGGGAGTGGAAATGCGGACGGGTGAATCCCACATAACCATCAGGCCTCCTTCTAGGTCGGGTACGCGTAATGCGTTCACCTGGGTAAAAAAGGTCCTATGCTAAGCCTACCGAAGTGTGTGAGTGTTTTCTGGCAGGGTTGCCATGCCGGGGGACCGGGAGACACTTAAATAAGTAATGCCTAGCGATACAACTAAGGACAAGAATAGAATAGAATATGATATGTGACGCTTACTACGACACAAAAAAAGGAGACAACCTCACACGGACACAGAGTCTCGCATCAGCTGCGGTCAGACAGTTCCGAAATTCGTGTCCTAGAGAGGTTGTCTATATGTGTGCGTTACTCGAGCTCGTTTCTATGAAGCTTACCTTCTGCGGGTCTTCTTTTCTGTGACTACGACGACGACACGAGCGGACGCGACACGGCCAAGAGGCGTTCGGTATGGGAACGACGCGCGGCACGCGGACGTTTGTCGATTTACATAACCGTGTATGCGGGTGCCCAGAATGCGGGGTATGCTTACAAAGGCCAGCACTTTTGTACCCTCAGCGATGCTTCGTGTTAAAATGTTGGCCGTTAAATAGCCTGGTTGGCTGAACTGGTTGAAATATATGACTTAGGTTGTAGGCTATGGATATGCTGTTTTACGGCTGTCCCGGATTTGTCCCGGATTTGCTGTCACGTGAAGGTTGCAGGAGTTGATTAGTTAGTTAACTCAATAACAAATGAAAGAATGGAACGTTTTGTCTTGTAGGTATTTTTTTAAATTATTTATAGGGAATTTGACCGCGATCTCGCCTGATGGTAAGCGATGATGCGGCCCAGAATGTAGCTTGTAGGATTAAGGGTTTTTCAGGAACAAACGAACGCCTGTCCGCGACAGACAATAGAGCGTGAAACTATGGATTGAGAGGCACGCAACATACGCTACAATACTCACACTAACCAGATCCAAGTCTCATAGCGTTTAGAGAAGCTCTCAGGTTGCCTAGTGCGTGTTTCACTCGCCATTCAATCACGTTAACGAAAACGGGAATTTGTATGCCAACATTTTAACTCTTCTAGTATGTCGCCAGGTGGCGCCGCTTCAATGCCATACTAATTTTCGTTTTCGCAAACGTAATCCACGAATACGGATAGTAAACAAAACTTACACTAGGCACCCTGATCTTTCGCTCTTGACATTCTCGAAAAAAACTTGTGATATGCCAGCCTTTCTAGAAACTCTCCGAGGATTGTTCAGTACAGCTTGAGGAACCTTAAGTTTTGACGTGACAACGTCTTATAAATTGGTTTGCCGGGTGACACTTCAAGAAACTGCGTTACGCTCCGCTCACGTTATGCGCTCACAATGAGAGCGAGTGAGAGGCACGCGTCCCTTCCACTCGGGCATGGTTAGCCCGCCTAAGAGCGAGAGAGACAGACATAAAAAGTGAAAGGTAAATACGTATGTATGTGTAAAGGTAAAAATAAAATTTTGTTAATATGAAATTCAGTGCGAGATTCTTTGTATAAATTAATGTTTTAAATATAATTCTTTGTATAAATAAATGTTTTAATTTGTTACTATTATTTCATCCTTCTTCCTACTATACGAATGAATATTCACATTAAAATTATTTTACCACTCAAAGTCGTTGTCACGTAAAACTTTCGCCCGTATATCGACTTTACAGGCAACCAATTTTTTCGCTGTCCATAATTCCGGTTATGCTGTAAGGGCTAAAGGCAACAGCAAACCCGTTAATTGCAAACTCCCGTTAATAGTATTTAAGTACAGTAATGTTAGAGATCATGATAGTTTAAAAAGTTACCAACTATTTTAACATTAAAACACACTAGCACGTAATCCTATTTCCAAAGCATGATTTAATGACTATTCCACCAGCAGTTGGACTGTAGCCAGCATAATAACAACAGTCCTCATTTTCATAATTGCCAATGTTCTTGGCAGTGAAAACCGTAGGTACGAAACAATGGCTGATAAATGCAACTAGAATATTATGTAGTTTTATTATGCACTATCATCATCATCATCTCAGCTAAAAAGACGTCCACTGCTGGACAAAGGCCTCCCTCGAGGATAAAATCATTTTGAGGGGAATTTGCACTAGCTGGAATATAATAATAATTGAAAACTTTGATCGACCTCGAAAAATTATAAACGTTATTTAGCTTTTAGATCACAAGAAAGCCAATATAAACTCATCACATTGGTTAAAATTCGAAATTAAACTTAGATATTAAAAAACAAGTTCAGCCTTATAAAAAAGGATCATTTTCTTTTGGGTCATCAGTGTTCGCCGCACAGGTCACGTTAAATAAATGAGGTCATCACATATAACTTCAGTAGCATGATTGTAACAAACGGAAACAACATTTTATTCATCAACACAAATGTTGAAAAAATTTCCACGAGCAGGATTTGAACCTGCACCCTTCTGACATACCGGGTCAGGTGCTCTTCCAATTGAGCTATCGTGGTTCTAACCAGCCCGCCGAAATTATTCAACACTATTTAATTTTTTACTTTGAAAGCCAAAGGCGCCAATTCAATGTCAACAACTACCGTCATTAAAAATTTTTCAACATTTGTGTTTTTGTAATTTGTTTCGCAACAAAATTTGCGTTAAAATTATGTAAACAAAAACAAAAAACATTTTATTCATCATCATCATCATCACTTTTTAAACGTCCCACCTCTGGGCCTTTCTACATGAGCAATGAGTATATGAGGGGAATAGCCGTAACCCCCACGACGACGCGGGTCCAATTATTGTAGTCTTTACTCTGTTCATCATTCATTATCCAGAACTCTTACTATGAGACCAACACTGAACTTGTGAAAAAAAAAAACATCTGTTCCATACATTTTGATTGAGTTAGCATTATTAAAATTAGCATTAGCTGCAATTTTTTTTTTATGATTGATATGAGTAATCTTTAAAGATTTTTTTGTTGTTAAAAAATATGGGTGTATATAATCGTATAACCTATATAATCGTGTATTTACAAAAATAGTAGACAGTCACCTACGTAAGGGCCGGGCATTAACGATATTGCGTGCCGTCAGACGAATAAAGAACAATGAAGAGAGGATTTTTCTGTATAACCAGAGGCTGCCCGCAACTAGGGTTGGTTATGGTATCCATATGGGGGACTAGTCCACCTTTTTCGAATCAATATCGAATAGAATGTTTTTCTTTTTCAGCCGAGCGTTTTTATGAGGATTATTACTAAGATAAAATGGGGTATTGTCCAGTTAAATCCTGCGAAAAAAATATAGTAAGCTTGTGTTAGCAATGGGAGCTTGTCAGTATTATGTGGAAATTGAACAACGATAATTATTTACATATAATTTTACGCAAATATTGTTGCGAACAAATTACAATTTGAATAAAGTTAAAGTAAATAGTGTTGATTAATTTGGGCGAGTTGGATTGAGCCACGATAGCATAGTTGGCAGTGCACCTGACCCGGCATGTCATGGGGTGCGAGTTCGAATCGCGCTCGTGGAATTTTTTCAACACTTTGTCTTTTTTTCAAATTGAACAACGATTTTTCGGATTCAATCGATCATCTGTCCGTTTGACTACCCTTTAACAATATCATTATCATTTAGTGCCATCTTCATTGATTTTCATCTGGCATTCGATCACATTAACGAAACGTTAGTGAAAATTGGTATGACATTGAAGCAGCGGCTCCTGGCGACATACAAAATAAGTTAAAATTTTATTATAACAAATTTTTACGTTAAACGTTAACAAATAAATAAGGATAGTAAACAAAACTTAACTTACTCAGTCTGTTCAATATAGCTTGATACCCTTGCTTGATTGATGATTTTCAAATTTGCATGCCTAGGGTTGACACAATACTATGAAGTAATTGCATCAAATGATAATTGAATCAATTGAATATCATTATCCTAATGAATTACTTTTCCCATCTAATGTGCCAATTGATATTCTTTTCTATTTTTTAGAAGTTCTGTAAACACATCATATACACAAAAAAAAAATAAAGACTAAAAAAATTAATACAGCTAGGACGAAAATTATGAGGTTAAATTTAATCAATTTGTTCATCATCATCATCATCATCTTAGCCAAAAGACGTCCACTGCTGAACAAAGGCCTCCCCCAAGGATCTCCACAACGACTGGTTTTGTGCTGCTCGCATCCAGCGGCTTCCCGCGACCTTCACCAGATCGTCGGTCCACTGTATTGGAGGCCTGCCCACACTGCGCTTTCCGGTACGTGGTCGCCACTCAAGGACTATTCCGCCCCAGCGGCCACCAGTCCTGCGGGCAATGTGCCCTGCCCACTGCCACGTGAGCTTAGCAACACTTCGGGCTATGTCCTGTATAGCCCTTTCCATTGCTCTTTGAGTAACCTTGAGCCCTTTGATAATGATAAGACCCATAGTGAGCGACCACGTCTCAGTCCCGTATGTCATCACAATTGATTGGTTATTGAATATCAATTGAACTTCACTTGGTGTACTATCCCAAGACAAGTATTTATTTGTAATGAAATGACCTAAAGGAGTACGTTTATTTTATGGTAATGTTTTAAAATTATGATAAATGTGTGTTCTGCGGGAGTTTATTGGGACAAATCTAATCTAACATATAAAATAGAATCACAAAAGTAATTGTAGTATATTAAGCGATTGGTTATAAATAATAATGATAATTTAATATAGTCAAATAATTTCATACGCTTTTACAAAGTCACGTCTTAGATTTTGATGACTTCTATTTTTTTTTTTTTTTTTTTTATACTTAGCACGGCAAATGACTCCACACCACTTGATGTTAAGTGGAAATGGAGTCCAGACGCGAAGACAACTGGTGCAGCGTGAAAACAACGCAGCATCAGTCAACCTCACTCTGCCGGCCCACAAGGTGCTTCTTCACGCCTCGTTTGAAGGACCCCATATCATTGGAAAGAGGGAAAACATGTGCTGGTAGACTATTCCATCTTTTGGAGGTGCGACAAAGAAACGAGTCACCAAATTACTTTGTGCGCGATGGGATATGTGTGACAGTGAAGCGGTGACACCGGAGAGCAGCACGTGTACTCCTATGGAGGAAGGGAGAAGGTGGGATAAGGTCAAAGAGTTCTTCAGAGCACTCGCCGTGATATAAGCGATAGAAGACGCTGAGTGACGCTATACCTCTACGCAATTGCAGGTGTTCGAGAGTATTAGTTACCTCTGCATTGCCGATAATACGTACAGCGCGACGCTGCAATCCGTCTAAGGCATCGAGAGCTTCTATCACAGGTATCATGCTATAGTGAACAAAGTAAAGGCACCCAGTACACAAAACTCCTTGCGGTCTGACGTAGCATATTTTCAACAAATATCTTACTTAAAACAGACGCTTTTACACAAATACGGTAAGTTTTTTTTTAAATTGCTTAATTATTTGTATACCTAATTCTATTTCAATATAGCCTCCTTTTTTAACCCTTCCTTTTGATAGATTTCCACTGAACTCAGATTGAATCTCCTATCCTTTTTTTATTGACAACCCTGCTCGCAGCGCTTGAACAACCACCGAAACATCGTAAATAATAAACCTAACAATGTTCGCACGTATTACTGTGACATAAGATCTATTATAGCACTGCACCTGCGACTTGTAGGAAGATTTTTTATTCCCGCAAAAATATACTCAAAGCTGCTAGACAAGCATAATACCTAATTCTCATCCTTAGAAAAATTGTCTTGTTCAATAAGTGAATACGTACTAAAGAAAAAAATACATATCTAAGTTTGTTTTGATTTCAATAAATGTTTACATTTCATTTTATGTTTATATGTTGTTTCATTAAGCATCACTATAGGTAGTAAAGATGTTAATAACTATGTATTAATATTGTTTTATTTTTAAGCTTTTCATTAATTGTGCTACTAGTATTAAGTGAATTCTCCATGCTAGTCAGCTTTCTGTTTGTAATATTGTAACTCGTGTTGCTACGACTGGTATGTAGCGCTTCGTCTCGCCGCTACGACTACGAGATTTGCAACAATAATAAGAGTTGAAGAAAATTCCAATCAGTAATTAACTGCCGTACTCAGAGACGTCAATTAAGTTTAATGACAATTAAATGTCTTTCCTTCTCTATTTAGCACTATACATAAGAAAGTGATAGCAAGATATTTAATTGTCATTAAAACTTAATTGACGTCTCTGAGTACGGCAGTAAGAGGAGATCAGTAGCGCAGCGGCTGGCGTGATAGAGTTACGATCTTGAATGTTAAGCAACATACGCAATGGCAGGTCACCAGATAGGACACCAAACAAAAGGCCAGCAGCTAATTGACCTGTTGCGATTGGTTCAACCGGATCATTAAAAAACGATTGATTTCAATCATCAACACTACGCGAATTCGGTTCAAACTATCGAGTCACACTGAGACAGGGCTACCAACTAGAACTTAAATTAAATTAAGCATTATAATACTGTCTTAATGTAACTCCGTACTGTAGCTAAGTAAACATAACACGTCGACAACAAAATACCGTTGCCAAAATTAAGCTAGCACAAAACCCAGTAAGTCGGGGCGCTGGTTTTGCCGGCCCAGTGGGCGGTGTATTAGCCGGGGCATAGTTGTAAGCCACGGTTTTTGCAGCACCAATGAACAAAGGACACTGGAGCCCTATAACAATGTAAGTGAAGCTACAAGGGCGAAACAGGATGAGCTGTAATTAGGTCGATTTGTTCGGTTGAATAGGAAATTTAAAAAATATGTAAAAGTATTACTATTGTATTGTTGAAAAAGCGAAGGTAGGTAAGTGTTTGTCCTTCCTTCACGTCGAATCGGCGCCGGCGCAACGGGTCGACGTGATTTTATGTAGGTGCAGAGAAAGTTGAAGGCTGGAATTTAATCTTCTTTTTCTTCTTAGCATTCCTTTTCTCGCGAAGGTTGAACAACAGTAAATTTTGCAACGTTTCCTGTTATATGATGCTTATTAAACGAATACATACATAAGTATAGTCTTAGATGGCGGTGTTAGAAAACTCAATGAACAAAGAAACCAGTGACCGTAAAGATAGGGGTACTAGTGTTCGTCAGAAAACAATCACCGCCACTTTTTTACATTAATTATTAAAATAGGGTCAACAACCGTCTCAGTTGAAGAGCCCTCGCCCACTTCATATAATAGGTGACCGATTTTTTAGTCAGTGAAAGTGAAACGTAATGGAGTTCAACGTTGCAACACACACGTCCTACAAAAAGTCGATCACAAAATCGGTAGTAACACCTCGGCGAAAAAATCGGTCCGATTATTATCGGTCCTACAAAAAGTCGATCGTGGGTAGGAGCCGGAATACAGACCACCTGCTTCCTAGCCCACAGTAAAATTTCAAGTAAGTTTCTATGTTATTTTAGGCGAAAAAATCTGGTGTCGATATGGGTTACAAAGTCGCACACGGTGATACTACGATACCTCCTATAAAAGATCGCATTTATGCGTTATATCTCTGACATTCCTCCAAATATCACTAATAAATAGTGAATACCTTTGCGCCAATCATTAATAAGAATCCCCACAATAATTCCCATTCTGTCACATCATGTCAACCATCTTGAGAGATTAAGTGAAGCCTTGGAATCATCCCTGTGGGACATCGCACCGGCATCGTTTACGAATTAGCCATTCTAGCATTGATTGACTGATTACCTACTGATATAGCCCACAGGAATATCTAAGGCATTCTAAGGCAATTAATTTATGACCAGCTTAGCTCTGATCGCGACTTTTGCCACAAGAAAGTAGGACATAACGCATGCAACTGTGCCGAAATATCTATCGGATATTCTTGTATACATATACAGGCAACAAAAAAAATGGTAAGAAAATTATTATAATTACTGTCCAATACTATTTTAAATAGATAATGACAATGTTTATAGTTATATTATATTTACAAAATACTTTTTTTTTTTAATTTAATTTTTCGCCGTTTTTATATGTATAAAATATGTACCAAGAACCCATGCTAATAAAATTAAGCATTGGGTAGGTAGGTAACACACAAAATAACTAGACAGGCAGGTACGTAGTGCCCTACTCTCCAAGTACTTACTAAGACTAGATGAGACAATGTAACTGTCTTTAGGGCCGTGATGAGAAGATTTGTATTCGTGCTGGCGAGCTCTGAGAGCCGATGTAAGTCTAGCCAGCGAATAGTCATATTAGCCGCATGCTATCTTCTATAGCCATTTAGTCTGAGATATAAGAATTAGTCCGCAAAAATAACCTTTCTCAATGGTACGTCAATATCAGCCTGAAATCGTCCAACTGCTGAGCTAGTTAGTTCACAGTTTTGGTTTGTATTTGTGAGAGACTTAAAGTTATTTTTGTGGAGACTGATGAACTAGTCCAAAGGTCATTGGGAGATAAGGACATAATCACATAACCCACCATGCAGATTGAAGAGTTTTACGTCTGCTATCTTACGATGACACCTTAAAGACCAACAGCTTACCATAATTTCGAAAGCACGAAGATCTATCACCACCAGCTCATTTTATGTCCCCACTGCTGGGGCACGAGCCTTCCCTATGGATGGATATGGAGAACGGGCCATAAACCACCACGCGGGCCCAGTGCGGATTGGTGGTTGTTAACGACTGCTAAAGCAGCCGGGATCAACGGCTTCACGTGCCTTCCGAAACGCGGAGAAGCTCGAGATGATAAATTATTGGTCATCCATCCGATGACCGGCCTTTGCGAAAGTTGCTTAACCTAAACAATCGTAGACCGGGCGCCATAACCACTGCGCCGTCGAGCTCCTTCAACCACGAAGACACTGCAGATATTTTAAATGGATCATCGATCCAGAGAGCCGTCACCGCGAGATATGCTCAACAAGCGCGATTGCAACCACCAACCATAAAGAAGCTTCTTCAATATAACTACGAATCACATATTTTTATTTAATAATTACAATTCAATAAGAATACCTACTTACTAACATGTTTCCCCTCTGCAACGTTTTGAAACAGTCCCACTATCTCCGAACTCGTAAAGAGCAAATTTGTATTCTGGAACACGTGGGAAACGAGAACGCTTTGTGGAAATTATACCCATGCCGGCACAACACATACATTAGGCGGTGAGACAGATTACCGTAAAATTGTACGGTCGATTGGATTTAGTATTAATTTAATTTACTTTGTTTCTTTTATCTTAATTCGAAAATGTGTTAAAAAGATTTTCCACGAGCACGAACGGGTTTTTCAACAGTTCCAACAACAAAATTTATACATACATATTTTCTCATAATTTGGAGGTCCAAAATTATGTATAACTAACCCACCACGCTCCAATACGGGTTTATTTGTTTTACGACAGTTGGCAACAAAGACCTACGTCTTAACGTGTCTATTCACCATAAGATGAACCTTTTTCTATTTGATCCCAGACCTATTCTCGAAACCGTAGTTGAAAATAGTTGTTTTGTTACTTGCATCGAGTAACTTCTAACATCTAATACCCACAAGTTTATCCCAGTTATTTAGACATACTAAACTAGATTACTTCACAACAAAGGTTAGTACTTGAGCTAACGGTACCCAAGAGTAGCAAGTCCTAAATTGTCTAGATTAATGTAACATTACCACTAAACCTACCTACTTATATTAGAATTGGTCCTAAGAACACATTCGTATTCAGGACGCGTCAGACAAAGTCCGAAGATGAGGTCCAGGCAGTAAATGCGGGTATTACCCGGACCATCTGGGGATTAGCCGCAAATCCTTTGCGCTGATGATTCAATTAAAATTTGCATGCCCATTTTGTGTCATACACGGTTGGGTTGGTGCCTCTAATCCCTAAGCTGCCTTTAAAGATTGAACAAGAACAAAGTGGCTATGTTTGTAATAAATTTTATTTTTATATTTTTCTAATTAACAAGCTAATTTTAATGAAGCTTAAGTTCGTTAAGAAAAATTGAGAGATCTAAAGAGTTAGTAGACAATATTGAATCAAAAGTCTTATGCAATTTGAAATCTTTTAAAATAAGTCCAGTAATATATTTTATCATGTGCTATTAACAATTTCATTGCTAAGAAATATGAAGATTGTAAAGATGTTAGAATTCGTATTTAGATATGTGTTTGTCGCGTGTGGATATTGCATATTTACTTGAGCAGTGTGTGCTTGTGTGCAAATCGCTGAATTGATGCTGGCTGACTAAGTAGAGAATAGAGTAAGTACGCATGTGCATTATTGTAATGCATGTTCATTCGGTTGTAGTTAAGATACTTATATTTCGCAAAAAAAATCCACTGCACTAGCCGAAACGTTTTTCGAATCGAATGTAAGTAACTTTTTCTGCCCGCGTCTTTTGTGAGATTTAAGGCGTCTCCAAAGCTATAAATGTTCAATATATTTTTCCTTTGTTAACTAAAGTTAATTAACTTAAGTACTTAAGTTAATTTCAAAGTAAAATCAAGAGAGTGTTCTAAAAGTGTACCTGTTTAAATAAATAAATAAGTAACAAAAGTTTCTGATTTGGTTAAAACCATAATGAGATGTGGGTGTTCACGCGGCGGACGCAGGCGGACCGCTAGTGTTGTTATTGATGCTGTATCTACTCACTCGTTTATCAAGCTTGGATGCAATACGCATGTACCGCCCTCCCGCCCACAAAAATATGCACGCGCCTAAGAATCTATGGACGCAAGCGAACGTGCACAACAAAACCGATACCCGACACGTGTTTTTCCTCTCCACGTGGTATGCTCAGGAGTTGTTGACTGGTCGAGAGCTGCGCTCCGACTGAAATATTTTATTGCATTTTTGTGTGCTATGAATTTCCGCAAAGTAACGACTGATCCCATTAACTATCTGTATCCACTCATTACCATAGTGGTGCCCGCCCGTGTGTGTGTTGTTAACAATGGACTGTTCCGGAGATTGGTCTTAAAATAAAAGCATAAACCGAGTTAACAAAGACTTTTACGACGTAATATATCCTTGGATAGAGATTTATCAACCCTCAAAACCTAAATAAAGTCATTGCGTTGCCAGCACACTTTTGTTGGGTGGGTAGGTATACTAGAATCGTTAGTTAGTTCATACAGAAGAATTTCAATGAATAATTATTTCTCTTTACTGGCAGCACATATATTAACATAGGTACCTACATTCAAGCAGTAGAATTTGGTCACCCATCCGCCGACCCGGTACTACAAGTTAACTGCGTAATTTATTAAATGCAGTAGGTAATTAGTGAAATACGTAGGTATTAATTACTTACATCAATTAGAAAATGAGAAGATGAGAAATTTACGTGGATATTGACAATGCGATGTTGTAGAGTTATACGTACCCATAATACCTAAACCCACTCGATGTAATACTTGGATAGCGCTTCAAGAACCACACGCCATTCCGTAGCGCCATAAAAAACAAGAGTACCGGGGTCCCTTCATTAACATTTAAAGTGCGGCAAACGTTCGCATTGCGATAAGAGATTATGTAAATTCAAATCAAATTGTTAGTGGGCACAGATTTGTCCGACTAATCCTAGAAACGCCTGGGCAATGCCGATATAATCCGACGGATTTATTACGGGTAGGTAGTACTGTTGCGCAGGGGTATTTATAAATTAGGTACCTTCGTATCTTTACCTTAACTTAACTTATTCATTCATAACTGAAGTTCCTACGTACTACGGTGTTTAAACATGAAAGGTGGAAATTATCTATTCAATTATGAGCAGGTATGACAAATTATTTTTATTTTAGTTCGAAATTAGAATAACCACCACAAACAACCAACTTGTTTGTTCAGAAGGTATTTTAATAAGTGCTAATTGCTGCACTGAAGCTCAATTAATATGTTTTTTTTAAATACAGTGCTAATTTTAAATGCCTCCCCTTTAAGTTTTACTACTAGGTAATTACTACTACTGTATTTTTTTTTACTATATTTTATAAATAATATTTAATTCAGCTTCAGTGCAACAATTGGCAATTAGAAAATTCACTAGCGTTGTGTTATCTTTGTGGTAAGTATTTCATCTGCAAAGATGAATCTGCATAGCCATCGGTTTCGGCTTCACCGGGCTTGTTTGGGGGCGGCGAGAAAATTAAAGGGTTCCTCAAGCCGTGTGAAACGAATCACCTTCGGAGGTTTTCTAGAGGGATCGGCAACGGGCACTAGTGCGTGTCCCCATGCCCTACTAGATTCTCCGAAGGGTTCGGATCGGATCGGGTGTCTATACAAACGATTTTTTTTTTTTTTGAGAGCGATTGCTGATTGTCTCAAACGGCAATTTCAGCTTCACCGGGTTTTTTTGGGGGCGGCGAGGAACGTAAAGGGTCTCTCAAGCCGTGTGAAACGAATCACCTTCGGAGGTTCACAGCTAAAACCTTACCAAATTCAGAAGTCAACATTTTGATTACGACTCGCACTTGGCCGATTTTTGGGTGGCCGTACCCACAGCCGTTTTTGTGTGCTGGAACCGCGCTTGGGTGCTTCTACCTTAAATCGACCCTGTTTCGATCAAGAACACACATCGTTGAAGAACACTTTAAGTTCCTTGCTTCCCCAAACAATTTCAGTGGCGCTGTTTACAGACATCTGTGGTCATAAACAAACCCAATAAACAATGTCTCCAAACAAAGAATTATTCCTCGTAGGTACACTTTCCTCGTAGATGCACTTTTGAAAAACGTTCGCCTTTATTCCATAAAGATCCATTATCATATTGTACAGTAAAGCAGAAAAGCGATAGGATTGACAAGTTGAGTTTTGTCACTCGAATTTAAAAAGAAAATAAAATACCGATTGTTTTTAAATAATGACAATGTAACATTAAAACAAATTGGATTCAAACAAGACAAAAAAATGTTTCTGTTTAATTAGAAAACAAGAAAATAAACATAGAAAATAAATATTATCTCCTTAAATCATTTTAAGTAAATATGTTAATCCTACATTGTTTTGAAACGGATTAATGAGAGACGTTTAAGGCACTGCTCAATGTCAATTTTGTCATCAATAACATCTTGCACAATTTTGTTGATGCGTAAATCAATATCTACCTATGTCACGCCGTTTTCGTGTGCGACGTTCAACATTAACCTGTGCTTAATCCATCTGAAACTCTTGACACTTATATAGTTTCTTTTTTTAATATCTGAATCAGTAATAGTAATTTTGGGTGTTTAACGGCGATCTTCTTATTCAAATGGTTGTGCCATTCTTCGATTGAATTTAAACAACTATCCACTGAGCAAGTAATTACTATCAACTATCACACCCGAGAGTGTGACACTAAAGTGTCATAATAATAATATTTTCATACTAAAGAGAATTACTACTGCAGTGACTTTACTATAAAGGTCAGATATCATAGTTACGTAAAAGGCGTAAAATAAACTGATAGTGATATGCTTACAATTTATCATCAACATTAACGCATTCGCTACCAACCACGCCCCCTACTAAGGACAAAGTATGAGCACAGATCGCCAGTTTTATTCAATAGTGCGTGAAGCGATTGAAATAAAGAATCACCCTAATAATTTCAATCGGGAAGACGGCCACAAACTATCTTCAGCGTGGAATCCAGTATTTGCAAAAAGACATCCTCGTTTTTCTTCGCAGTCGGTAAACAACCAGAATAAGGCTTGTATACGTAATAGGGACACCGTTAGTGTTGTGTGTGGCGGTAGTTGGCAAAATAATGTGACGGTGGATGAAGTCTGCCGCGCAAACGGAGGCGCAACATCGCGACAGCAGTCAACCCGTGACCACGGCCGCTGTAACTCGGTCGATACGTCGGGTATAAAGAAGGTATGATACCTTTTTACTAATTAGTTTGCGTTAATCCCCGTTTAAATTCTTTTGTTTAACAAAATATGAGCGTCAACGCATTACAATAAAAATAAATGCTTTGCTAAATAAATTTGATCATTTTATTTCAACATGCCTTAGATTAGATAGTAAATCATAAAAGGGTAAACCTATCTATCAACATTAGTGTATTGATATGAATAGTTCATACATTACATTAGGTGTACCAATATTTGAATATAATGTCCAACCAAATTTAATCGAAATTGGCTGCTCTTAGATTTTTCTTGTTAAATTATGCCCTATAATTATAATTATGTGCGTTGCCGGCACGACCGGCAGTGAATTTGTTAATTACACTTACACGACTGTACCCAAAAGTGTATCTATTAGGAAACGCTACATTGGTTTTAAAAAGTGGATCTTCGAAGAATAAAGGCGAACTTTTTCAAAAGTGTACCTACGAGGAATAATTCCAAACAAATACCAATAAAGGCACCACTGCTGGGCACGGGCTGGCATTCGCAACCATAATCGATCATGTTTTATGATGGCATATGTTAACACTAAAATTATAGAGGGGAAAAAATACAAAAACTTCTAAAAATATATAGCTTTAATTTAATAACAAACTTAGCAACAAAACTATTTTCAAATATACACTCAGTACCAAAATAAACAAAGCATAGACAGTACCTATCTAAATAAATAGTCAAAGGTCCGTTTTTCTATAAATGCCAATATTTTTATGACTATGTATGTTGCTTTGCTCACTTTGATGCTTTCACATTAAGTTCTTACTAAGACAAATTAAGTGATGTATAAAATATAATCATTTTATTTTGTTATGTTTGCATTCACACGCTATATATTTATATTAACTTCTTTTTCCTTTTTTTTTAAGTGTTTTTTCATACATTTTTCATACAACAGTGTATTTTGTCTACAGCGTTTATTTATTTTGACAGTCAGATCTTTAATCCGATAAGCATTTCAGATTTCAAGAGAAACAAAAATATTATTGTATGTTTGTAAATTATTTTATTTTATTTTTATCTTATTTTTTTATACCGGAAGTTTGCTTCTGCTTTTGCTTTGCTTCTGTGAATAAAATTTGTAATATTGAAGTTTTTAAAACACAATTTTACCAATATAATACACGTAGATGAGATCTACGATAGAGCGAGTTAACTAAGACAATAATATATTTCAAATAAAATTAAATTTAGAAAAAAACTAAAACTCTTTGGAATTAAATTAACTTATTAGGCTTTTTAATTTTGCAATTCAACATTTAAAACTATATATTTCCTTCGACATCCCATTAGGCATGAGTGCGTTCCAATAACTAACACATTATTTATCTTCAACTATTATAACATAACGCTAAGCGTTGGAAGTTTGAAGCTAAGTAACTTAGCCATTGTTCGTATTAGTAGTCCAAAATAAGTAAAATATTTCAGCAAATATTACAAAATATCGTAGCCTGCCATTTAGTGGCAAGACTGACTCGTATTATCGAAATAAAAATTATTTTATAAAAACGTAAAGAATGTAGTGTTAAATTGTTTTCTAAAGCTTACGCGAACACTACACATTGTAATGATACACTTTTTACGAATCTAATGTATATTGTCTAGTCGCCTTGTGACCAAGTACACGCGCTTGCACATCGGACTACCACAAACTGTCAAATTTTCTCAATAGAATTTGAACTTTTTGTCTTAGGCATGTGGTTGAAAATTGATTGAAGAGTTTTGGATAGGTCGATGTGCAGGCGTCTGTACCTACCCTTTAAAGGTTTCAAAACGTCAAAATAAAATAATTAACACAAGCGAGTAGTTTCGTAAAAAGTGTTTCACTTCAAATTCATTCATTACGTTGCTTACATTACTTTTAAGAAGTCTCGTTTATACATGATCCTATACCTACATACGCCAATATGTATCTACATTATCATGTTTCTGTCGTTCCAATTTACATTTTTAATAGCAACAATTTAATTATTCCATTCACATCTCTTTTGTTTCGCCGGGCGCGCCAACTAGGAACCAACGGGTCCGCGCTTTCACCGCCACGTTGCGTACAAATCTCTTCTTGTCGTCAAGTGATGGCGCTAAATCTAATAGGATGTCCTGTTTGTGAGGCAACAGTAATGAAGTGCGGTAGGAGTTTGCGATTTCGTAGAGACACTGGAGACTCTTTATCCGAACATCCTGGAAGGAAAAGTAACGGTAAATAAGTTTATAGTTAATTATAGTCAAAATCCACTGCTAAATATCGCCCAATAACATTGTAAAGCAGCGCCATCTAGCCGAATCGCAGCTAAACGGCTTGCAATTTACAAATTAAATAGAACAATCTCACGCGCACGCGCAGCAATTTTGCTAATATTACGCAACTGTGTAGCCACAGGGCGCTGTTGGGGCAATGCATTATAAAAAGGGCGAGCGATTGTCCGCGGCTCTCTTTTTGGTTTACTCATCCAATAAACATCTCAGAATCAAATACACCCACGCTTTTATTCCGGCATCATTTTACAAACATTTATATTTCGGACCATTTTTTCCCAAATGGAGGCTCTTATTATCTTTCACTTTGGGTCGTTCAGCCAACTTAGTAAGTAGTAAGTAAGTATATTTTTAACAAACTATTCGGTCTGACAAAGTATTTAACGTGTGTCCTGGACCAGGTGGCGATTTTTTAATGTCACGGGTGATCTCGAAACAGAAAGTAGTTTTATTATTGGTTTCTCAACATTTGTTACAATATTACTAACAAAGACATGAAACACACTATGACAATTATGTTTTGCATTATTTATAATTTAATTAAAATGTTTTTGTTTTGTTTTGTTTATATCATTTTAACGCAAATTTTGTTGCGAAACAAATTACAAAAACACAAATGTTGAAAAAATTTCCACAAGCAGGATTTGAACCTGCACCCTTCTGACATACCGGATCAGGTGCTCTTCCAATTGAGCTATCGTGGTTCTAACCAGCCCGCCAAAATTATTCAAACCTATTTACTTTTTTACTTTGAAAGCTATTTATAAAATGTTTTTGTTTTGTTTATATAATCTTAACGCAAATTTTGTTGCGAAACAAATTAATTATTAATTAGTTAATGACGGTAGTTGTTGACATTGAATAGGCGCCTTTGGCTTGCAAAGTAAAAAAGTAAATAGTGTTGAATAAATATTTATAAAATACAGTGTAAAAATTAAACGCCCACCCCCGACCCAGCCAGGAATCGAACCTGGGTCTTCGGCAAACCGGGCGGCTGCACTGACCGCTATGCTACCGGGAAGGCTGACGTAAGCGCTGAATTTCGTCACTGCTTTTTAATGTTTTTTTTAGAATGCTTTTTTAGCAGCACAGCGCCATCTACCCAACGGTCGTTGCAACCAATGGCCATGCAGATTCATCTTTGCAGATGAAATACCACAAAGATAACACAACGCTATAGTAAATTTTTACTTTTTATTTTCAAGTGCTAATTGCTGCACTGAAGCTAAATTAAATATTTATAAAATTTTATAAAATACACCCGGAATCCTCAACTAGTAAGGCACTGGCTATCTTATCTCTAGCTGCCGGAACACAACAATGTTACAAACATTGATGTTATGGCGACATATTTAGATAAGATGGTGGTAGCTAGCCAGCCGGACAAACAAGTCCTTCCACCAACCAAACCGAGCACACAAAGATGTACCCCCTGCTGCGAATCAAACCAGGGACCTCTGGGTCTAAACCGGTGGTCTTAACCACTACACCACAGAGGCGGTTACAATCTTATTAGTCTTAAATTCAAAATTTAAAATCATTTATTCAGTTTAGGCAACAAATAGATCTTATGAACGTCATTACGCCATCATACGCCGTCATTACGAGACCTTGTACTAAGAAGAACCGGCAAAAAATTCAGCAAGTGTCAATATCTTTTCTCCCTTACAGCGTCAAAAATATTTGAAAATGCCCTATCATAAAAGGACTTATACTTATACACCCTAAAGATTCACTGAAGTTGTAGATCCAGTAAATACACGGTAGGTCATTAAAACTGGAACTTAAAAATACTAAACACAGTTACTCGATCTACTCTATAACATTGTAAGTAACTTACCATAGAATCAGCGTATTTGGTCAAGTTGATTAGCCTCGGCAGGATGGTCTGCAAGCTGTCTGCTATCACGACCTGCTTCTGTTGTACGAAGTGGCATAGTATATCCAACATTACTAATAGCAACTCTTTATTGTCGTAATCTAATGAATCGATTACAAGTGGCACGATCTAAAAAAAAGACAAAAAACTTTTTAAAAATTTGACTAGCAAAAAAAGTATCTCAGGACTTGACTTGGACTATTGATTTTTTCTAGTAAAATTTTATAGTGTAACTACATTGTCAATGCAAAAATTTAAATAATAAAAAAAGCTCTTAAATAAGTTTTTATACGGATTTACCGCACATTAAGTAGGTCATCGCTTCAACGTTTTCATATTCATTCATATTTTATAGCAAGCGTATATCGATAATTGGGCAGGTGACTGGTTAGTCAATAGATAAACTTTCTAGCAACTGTCACAATAACGCCAATGTAATAGGGGCTGTATGGGTAATTTGCTGACAAAAATTGAGCATCGTCTCGAGTATGCAACAAGGAGGTAGGTGAGTTGTATGCGCTCGTTGTATTTACGTGCTAGCATATATTAAAGAATTACACTATTCACGACTTCTTATTTTTACAATATTCTCTGTCAACAAACAATCAATACAACAGAATTTTGAAGTTATTCAAAACGTCAAGCAGACATATTACCCTGTTTAATTAAAAATACGCAGCGCCATTGCTCAGGCATGGTATGAATGTACTTTTGTGTTTGGTGGTTAATATTTTCGTTCGTTTCATTCGTTCATAATCACGGAGTAACTATGCGAGATTAACTTACCCATAGATTAATCTGGTAAAATGAAAGTCAAAGTTAGCCGTAGATTAAATCTTAAGAGTAAAGATAAACTGGGATAGATATTCTCGTAATTGGATGTTGGTAAAATCCACCCTTAAACATTTAGTTAGTGCCTTACAAATAAACAAAGAATAAGCTCCGAATAGTTATGCCGTGTTTTGTCTCTTATACTCTAATATGAAATGACGTTTACATGACGGGAGCAAACCACAGAATTAACTATTCGCAGCTTATTCTCCGTGGGTGTTACTCATAAACAAAGAATAAGCTTCGAATAGTAATTTCGTGTTTTGTCCCTTTTACTCTAACTTGAAATGACGTTTGCATGACAGGAACAAAACACAGAATAACTATTCGGAGCTTATACTTTGTTTATTTGTAAGGGGGTGTTTGTCCTTTCAAAAAGTGTCCGTCCGTTTTACTTTTATCATGAACATAGTTTAATAAAACTGATTGTTACTTTACCAACACTCTCTTTGTGTCCCTGCATCAACGAAAATGTGCGTGTCACAGAAAAAAACATTTACAAAAATACAACCCACCTTTTCAACATCATTGTTAAGTACAGTCTTCGCCATTTTCTCTAACACATACGCCCAGCAGAGTAAATATGCCTCTTTCACATCTTCGCCCATCGGCCCCAACTTCTCAGTCAACTCACTGAAGTTCTGATACATCCTCTGTCGGTACAGAAGGCTTACTCTGCAATGGGTCTTAGCGTTCAAACAGTCTGGTTTGTCTTCCATTATTAAATGGATCGCTTCAGCGCCTAGCTTGCAATAATCTGGTGCGGATAGCGTGGCCATTATCTGAAAGTGTCATTCATTGCAAAGGATTAAAATAATTTGACAAATTAGCTTATAGTGTTATTTCTCTTTCTAAACGTATTTAATGTCAATCTTAATAGAGTGACTATGAATGGGATTATTGTCATAATTAAAATCATGTAACAGTTAGAAACAATATAGCCAGTTCCTCAGCAGACTTTCTGGGTGAAATGCCCATACAAATTCAGGCTTTATCGTTGCTTAACATGAAGACCAATTGCTTAGCCTTAGAGGAATTTAAAAACACGATAATAAAAATAAAATAAAATGTTTTTTATTCAGAGAAATCCTTACAATTTTTTGACGGGGCTTCCCGGTAAGTAATCAGAGATAGTGGAGTGGATAGTGGAGGGAATGCCTCGCTCTTCATCCATTGGTTTATATTTAGGATTTTAGTGTACAGCTTTAATGTAACCAAACTAATTAATAATACTTAATAAAATAAGTTTTTAAACTAAAATGGTTGTTTAACATTACAGTAATTTACCATGTCTTTTCAATTTCTCAATGGCTACCAACCTTAGTGCTATAGAAATTTCACTGGATCTAGTACCCTTAAAACCAGAACACAGCAATGCAAAACAATGTATGATTGATTATACAGGGTGTCCCAAAGTTAGCACGTCACACTGACACCGGCCGGAGGCAGGTGGGTCTCATATGCGTCGAACAAGCCTAACTTGTCCATAGAAAAGTTTCATGAGTTTAGAGATATGACCAATTTCAGGTATTTTTTTAAAAATCACCAATTTTAGATAATATTTGTAACAGAGTTTTTTTAGAGAGCCCTGTATTTAACTTTTTTTACATCTACGTCTTTGAGAATAGTTACTTAATGATGAAACAACATTATTTAGTAGAAAAGTCATGTGCAAAAACGACAAATTGATAGTTTCTCTTAACTTTAACTTTAACTTTTATTCTTAACTTTATAATCACACAAAAACAATGGCTTCGACTTTGAAAAAAATCAACCGTGAAAAAATTTACATCAAACTTTTCTAAGGACAAGTTAGGCTTGTTCGACGCATCTGAGGCCCACCTACCTCCGGTGTCAGTGTGACGTGCTAATTTTGGGACATCCTGTATATAAGAGGTTATAGTTTTACACAAAAAAAAATGCATCCCTTCTTGTCATGGGGTGCGGGTTCATCGCTCGTAGAAAGTTTTCAAACCTTTTTTAAAACAATGTTGTCTGACGGCTCACATTGAAATTACGTAGCCATGCACTAACCAGAAAAAATTGTTTAAAAAAATGCTGTGCACTTACCTTTTGCAACCAAAATACGAACGCTTCACTGCCTCTCATTATCAAAGCCTTAGTTATCCATCCATACAACACAATCAACCGTAGACACAATGTCTCTTCCCTCCTATCACAATGAGACAGATGATCCCTCAGAATTTCATAAAGCAACTCTAACTTTTGACCATACTCTGCCTTATTCAACAAATGTGCTATCAACACGCAAGCTTTGGTTCTTATGCTCTCATCTTTAGAGTTCAAAGATAGCCGCAATGAAATATTCATAACTTCCTCGAAATCGGTATTATACACATTTTGATGGAGTGAGTTATACAAACATTCCAATATATGAAAGTACATTTCATCTGTCTTACATTTCTCTAAGAGGTAATTGTACTTTGTTAGTACTCTTTGTTGCTTCTCTACCGGCAAACTACTGATGGTGTTAGAAATAAGGTTGAAACCATGCGTTAGCGCATCTTTAGATGAGATATACAACTCCTTTGTAATCCAAGCCAATATAGATTGTATCAAACCATGGTCACTTTCAATTTCAGTCAGCTTTTGCTCTAAATACAGACTTTTATTAGACATAGATTCATTCATTGCTTCAATTACTTTTGACGCTTCTTCATCGTGTGTAGTTATCACTTTAAGCATTTCGCTTATTATAATTTTAGTGAAATCGTCAATACTGGCCAAGTTTGATAATAAATTCAAACGTTTCTGTAATGCGGATCTGTCGTGAAACAAATTCTCTAAATCGCATTTCCCTTTGATCACTAACTTCATTACCATTTCAGGGTACTTTCTAGCTATCGCATGCACCATTTCAACACTGGCTCGTAATAAATCTTCGTCTAGCGAATGCTGTACATGATATAAAAGTACTTCAATGAATGGTAAAACTAAATCAGCTTGTAATATACTTTTCGTTCTTATCGCGTTTTTGTAACCAGCTATCTGATAGTCTTTAGATGGATTACTAACAGCAGTCAAGCATAACTGAGGTATACCTTGAGCTTGTGTTTCAATATCATCTAGGACTTTCCAATGTTGAGCTACCTCAAAAAAATCTCCGAGACAATCTAAGCATGCAATTTGTAATCTTGCTGACGGCTTGAATTCATAGTACGCTATGATTGCGGGTATCATCGACTTTGTTACGAGAACGCATGATTCTTTCGATGCATTAGCTGCTGTCAATAGGACTTTGACTGCTTGGACGAATTGGGCAACAGTAGATGACTCAGCAATAGCCGTTTGCATGGATATAAGTATACCTTTAATGAAGTTCTCAAAAGTCTGATCTGTTCCGGCAGTTGTCGCTGATTTTGTAATTAAAGCCGACAACGCTACATGTGCTGCCATTTTAAGTTCTTCATCTGTTTTATGAGACAGTTCCCTGTGCAGTGAAGACCACAAAGTTTTCATGAAAGGTTCATATATCTGCGCCGTGAATGTGTTACAGCTTTCTTTCTGTAAAAATAAGGTTTAAATGTAAGTTTAGATAATTTTTATTTAGAAGGCTTTACAAAATTACGTTTACGACATTAATGCATGGATGCTCCAACTATACAAGCAAGGAAGGTGCTGCCACAAAACCCAGACGCAATTGAAATTTAATTATTTGCCAGTCACATATCATGTGTTTAAGGTGTTAATGTTGTAGTTTCAAGCATACATGCCAAGTGTTCAAGTATTTGTCAACAGACATGCTAGCATCTTTATCAAAAAATTTCAAAATTATGTAGAATATTACAGAAACACACTACACACACATATCAATTTAACAAAAAATAAAAGATGCAATTATAGTTACGATAGTATAAAAAATCTTACCAAGAGTGCCAGTGAATCAAGTTTGGCTGTTCTCAAGCTTGAATCTAGCTTCTCCACAAGCAAAACCAGGCATTGCTCTCCGAACTCGGGCGCAGCACACAGACATGGGCATAATGCATTAGCAAGGTCTTGCCTAGTAACTGGTGCGGGATCATCCGGAGCTGGATGGAAGTCAATGGGGTAGTAACAAGATATCACTTCAAACATCTCGTCAACTAGATGCCCCAGAGGTATTTGTGTGAGGAACGATGGAAGGAAACTGAACAGGAACATGAGGTTGCGGGGATCTCTTTCTCCGTCCATTGCCGATATGAAACCGTACAGGAAATCCGGTCCTAGTGTTTTAAAATCTGAAAACATACATGTATTGATTAGAGCTAATTAATTCTACTAATGTTATAAACGCGAAAGTTTGTAATTATGGATGGATGTTTGTTACTCTTTCACGTAAAAACTACTGAATGGATTTTAATGAAACTTTCCTCATATACAGACCAGCATATAGGATACTTTTTTTTTTTTTTTGATTACTGTAGTCTTCGCGAACGAAGTCGCGGGCAACAACTAGTGATAAATAAAAATCAATTAAGGAATAATGTAACTAACATAAAACAATCTTGGTCACTTTAATAAATGAATATTCTACATTATTAAAACGGGAAATGCAAGAAAAACAACCTGTTTTTTTATAAAACACAACACCATCCAAAACATCAATAGTTTAAAAATGGCTGAGCGAAGCGATGGCTGATTCATACTCGTGAACGGGTGCCGCCGGTGGAGGCTGGTCTGCTCTTGCATACTTATCTTATTTTTAATATTATTCACTGTAGTTTGTCTTTGTTTCTCTTAACCAATTTTTTTAGAGTACTGTTGTGGTACTGTATGACATTGTGGAAATTGAAACTTTTACCTGATGTAAATTTGTTAACTAAGTTTTTTTTATTGTGTTTCTTTTTACATGTTGTGGTTGTCTTCTATAATTTTGTGTTTATTTGTAATGGATAGTGTCCTGCTATGATAGGGCATTTTCCAATATTTATGACGCTGTAAGGGAGAAAAGAGCTGGACACTTGCTGAGTTTCTTGCCGATTCTTCTCAATACAAGATCTCCCGCCCAGAGTAGACTTATGAACCGATGGCATAGTGACATTCACAAGAGCTACCTGTAGCCTAAACTGAATAAATGATTTTGAATTTTGGATTTTTTTTTAATTTTAAAAAATAATATGTACAGATGCCTACTCATCAACAACCTATCCAAAACTGACAAATTTCTTTAATAAATGTTGAATTCAAAGAACTTTATTTAAAAACTCATGGGAACATAGTTCATTTATAATGAGCTTACAAATTATCCTTAATTAATTACTATAGTCCCAGCATTACGCATAATTCTACAGCTTTACACATCCACTGGGCCACCTGTACAAATCTTAGCTGAAGACCCTAGAGCTAAGTTAACCCGGCACTATACCGAAGACATCCCGGACATCAGCCTGTACGAGATTAGAATGGCTCTCAAACAGCTCATGAACGGCAGGGCTCCAGGTGCTGAAGGAAGACCGGTACTCGTAGCTCTTCAGCAGTTGTTTAATTCCGTCATACTAAGGGGCAGAACGCCAGAGACGTGACACGAAGGTATGGTGGTACTGTTCTTTAAAAAGGGCGACAAAACCCTGCTGAAGAACTACAGGCCCATCTCACTTCTAAGTCACGTCTAGAAGCTGTTTTTGAGTCATAACGAATCGTCTTGCACGCAGGTTTGATGACTTCGAGCCTATCAAACAAGTCGGTTTCCGAAAATCCAATCGTCGAATCCAATTAGGCTGGGCAGCGTTCGGTAAGCTACGAAATATCTTCTCGTCCGATACACCGCAGTGTCTCAAGACGAATGTCTTTGACCAGTGTGTGTTGCCAGTGATGACGGGATTGAGACGTGGTCGCTCACTTATCAGAAGGCTCAAGGAAAAAGAGCAATAGAGAGGGCTATGCTCGGGGTTTCGCTGCGTGATCGAATCAGAAATGAGATCCGCAGAAGGACAAAGGTTACCGACATAGCCCGAAAAGTTGCTAAGCTCAAGTGGCAGTGGACAGGGCACATTGCTTGCAGGACTGATGGCCGCTGGGGCGAAACAGTTCTTGAGTGGCGACCGCGTACCGGAAAACGCAGTGTGGGCAGACCTCCAACAAGGTGGACCGACGATCTGGTGAAGGTCGCGGGTAGCCGCTGGATGCGAGCAGCACCAATTCGGTTGTTGTGGAGATCCTTGGAGGAGGCCTTTGTCCAGCAGTGGACGTCTTTTGCCTGAGATGATGATGATGATGATGATGAATTTTGTATCCATGAGACAATCATATTTGAATAAGGTTTTAATTACTTTGTTTTCAGGTGTTTGTAAACTTTTCAGATTAGTTTTAGCAGCACAACCCCACACTTCAATAAGATTTTGTAAGTTTGATTTTACCAATGAGTTTGAGAGAATATATTGTTTTCCAAATCTTAGCGGGGATACAGCCTACGGCCTTACGTAATATGCCAGTTAGTGAGGCAAATTTTGTTTTAACATGTTGGATATGACATCTCCAAGTGAGTTTGTCATCTAATTGTAGATCAAGGTATCTTTCTTTGTGTGAGCAGCTAATTGTCTCATTATTAATAGTAAGAGGTGGATGCGGTTCTATTTTTTTTAATATTTCCTGAAAAAATAATGTATGAGGTTTTTTTTGCAAAGAAAGGCCGAAACTGACTCTATTCACAACAAGCACTGCTGTCCGCCCTACTATGCTCCGTAAGCTGCGGCCCGCTCGCTGGCGCTCACCGGGCCTCGGCCAATGCCGTCTCATCCGGGGGGCTGACCGCACCGAGGGCTACGCAGGGGGAAGGAAAGGCGGCCAGCACCGCCATGGAGCCTCGGCTCGAGAAACGGCAGAGAGGGAAAAAAAAAAATTGTGAAAGAAACAGAAAAAAACACAATTGTACCCCTGCCGTGCCACCCAGACAGACCCGGTCCGACCGATGTCGGCCGTGTTCGACCCAAGATGGGCTGAAGAATACAACAACATAAATCAAAAATAGTAAAGGTCCCAAGATAGAACCCTGACGAATCTCACATCTTGTTTGTTTGTGACTACTGCAAAAGTCTCCTATTTTAACAACCTGTATCCTATTTTTCAAGTATGATTCAAACATTAGGTATGCTCTCTACCCGTAATACCAAAGACTTTTAAGTTTTCGCAGTAGTAGGTCATGACTAACCGTATCAAAGGCTTTTTTTAAATCGATGAAGATACCCAGACCTACATTTCAATGTTCAACTATATGCCATACAAATAAAGTTCAAAAACTATTGAGGAAATTTGACAGTTTGTGGTAGTCTAATATGCAGGCATATGTACCACAAATGTTACACTAATAAACATATTAACAAAATAAATTTATTCCCTTAATGTAAAACAAAATTACAAAATAAATGATGTTATGTAGATAACACAATCAGTATTAAAAATTATAAATTCGTTTAGTGCAGCTGCTCAGATTGCGGAAGACCCAAGTTCATTTCCTGGCTGGGTTGGGTAGGCATTTAATTTTTTCACTGTTTTTTATAAATACATAATAAATTAAGTTAAGACAGTTAGCTACATAGCCTACTTGAAAGTGTTATGAAATTAATATTAACTATACTTAAATCTATTTCTTTTTGTGTAACACTAAAACATATTTAATGATAATTTGTATTACTGATATATCAATTGGTGATACAGGAAAAAATTATAAAATACTGGATAAGTATTTTTTTTTTTAAACAAAAACTAATTTTAAGCTTATGATTACAATTAGTAATGAATATTGAGTTGAACTGAAATGGATTAATGAAATGTTGAATGAACTTGAAAGAAGTCAAACATTAAATTTATACTTACATTCTGGATTTTTATTGAGTAATTTTAATATTATATTATAAATATTGTTTCTATCTTGTCTAACTTGGGACTGACAAGGGACTTCCCTGAAGAGTACAGTGAAAAATTCTCCACTTTGTGACATGTCATATTGTTTCATATCAATAATCGTTAAGAAGCCTTCCAAAACTGCCGGTATAACTCTGTGGTTGTCTTTTAAACGATCTATGTAAAATTGTGTGATAAATTTTACTTGGGTCTCTTTTAAAAAGTTTTTTGGAAGTTCTTTCAGGATTTTTGTGAAAAATCTCATTCCCTTCTCTCGATTGTCTGCATCCTTATGAGTAAGCACTCCAGCCATGTTCTCTATGAGATTTGCTAAATCAAGACGTCCGGACATTATATCTAACAAATAAAAAAGTGTTGTTATATTAGGGCTATAGAAAAGAATTAAAATTTATTATGTATCATGAAGAATGATTTTGTTAAACTACAGATTGTTACTTATAGATTACTTTCTATTATAGATAGGTACCTACCTAAATTCTACAATAGGTAACAAATCAATTAAAACAATCACAATTATTTTATAGTTACTTTACATTATATTGACTTGAAAATCCATAGGTACTGTGAAGTAGTTAGTTAGATTAGTGAATTATATTGTGTAATTGCTTACCTGTAATAACGCTCTGAGTTCCATTAAATATTTCATTATTTTGTATGATTTCGTCAGCTAAACTGGGTCCTTGCCACACTGAGTCCATTTTATATTAATACTTTCTATTTTTGTTAAACTAGGAACTGATAGGTCATCCAGATTACAGTAATTTATGTTTGTGCATGTAACTCAGAATTCAATTACTGTAATGTGAAGCAAATTTAACTATGGATTAACGAGTAAACCCAATTTGAAGGTTAGGTTGTGTTTTGTAGACTTTTTTATATCTTAAATAAAGTAATGCATCGGAATAAGTTTGCTACAGCCAAAGCTGTCAACATAAAAATAAAAGGTAAATCTTGTTTGTAGAGGGGGAAATTAATTAGTGGTATTGATAAAAACTGCTGAACTAAGATCAATAGGGGAAAAAAGTTATATTATTTGATTAAAATCAAAGCCTGAAAAATCTATTTAATCTAGAACGAAGATGACCCCTAAAAAAAAATAACAGGCTTCTCTAAATGTGTAAAGAATGATCATTTTTAATATAAGATAATAATGATCATTAACCACAAAATATACCGAGAGCATGGCTGTATAGACGACATCTCTGTTGTTTTCCTACATTAAAAAAAACAAAATAACATTTAAAAACATTGTGACACTTTCAAAGTCACTTTGACCTAGTACCTGGCTACCCATGCTACCTAGGTCTCTGAACAAGAAGTCTGCGTGAGGACTTAGTAAAGCCCCACATCTTTACTGAGATACTCGAGGGGTTGGGGGGTAATATCATTTCTCATTTCTATTATCATTCATCATCATCAATATTGTTTATTTATGTATTACAATTAAATTAAGAAACTATGTAGGATTTCGGCATATGGACACGAATCCCTGCAATGTACAACTTAAAATAAAAAAAAAAAAAAAAAAAAGGTCTCTGAACATGGAATCATATTATGGAAATGCCATACCTACGAAAAAAAACGTGTATGCCTGTTAAGTATTACCGCAGCTAAACATGACGGCTTAGTGTTGAATACTTATCGATTTCGTCAGTTATCTGTCGATAAAACTATCGATGAAGCTTATTGATTTCGCACTGAAGTCTACTTTGACATTACCTTATTCATAGTAGGTGGAGAGGATTTTCTTGGCGGGAAAGTAAAGAGTCATGTCTGCGGTTTTGTTTTATTTTCTAAAATTTATGTTATGTCGAATATTAATGTGAAATATTGGTGGATTATTAACCGTTAAGTGTTCGTGAGTGTGCATAAGTGTTAGTAAATGAAACAAACAGTGCAACGTCACTTTTCAAATTCTCTCAAGAAGTCTGCGTAATGACTTAGTAAAGCCCCAAATCTTTACTGAGATACTCGAAGGGTTGGGGGGTATATTATTTCTCACTTCCCATTTCCATTATCATTCATCATCAATTCATCATCAATATTCTTTATATATGTATTAGGGGTTAAAGTATGAAATTGCCGATTTGTACTGTAAAATTAAAATTAGTTTTCTTTAATTTAACATATTTATTTAATCAAAATAATTACCATTATTATCGATACATTGCTGCCATCTAATAGGAAGGTCATTTATGCCTTTGCGATAGAACTCTCGTGATCTAGATTCGGCAAATTGTGTGAAAGCATTTTGTACTGCCTACTGAGAAGAAAACTTTTTATCACGTAGAAAATTGTCCAAATCACGGAAAAAATGGTAGTCCGTTGGAGCAAGGTCTGGCGAATACGGAGGGTGACGAATGGTTTCTAATTGCAGTTCCTGTAGAGTTAAAACGGTTTCTCGTGCTGTATGAGGTCTCGCGTTATCATGGAGCAATAATGGTGAAGATCGATTCATAAGTCGGGGCTGTTTCACTGCTAGTTTTGCTATCATTGTTCGAAGTTCGACACAGTAGACATCTGCCGTTATTGCTTGACCAGATCGGAGAAAGCTATAGTGAATAACACCATGCTGAGACCACCAAACATTTACCATTGCCTTTTTATTGGTAAGCCATTGCATTTTTCGCCTACGGTTATCGTAAAGAATCCACTTTTCATCACGTCACAATTCGATCCAATATTCCTTCATTTCTGTATCGATTCAACAAGGCAACACAAGTTTCAACACGCGTTTCTTTCTGCAGATCAGTCAAATCATGAGGCACCCATTTCTTATATTTTTTTATTTTATTGATTTGACGCAAATCAGTCAATATTGTTGGTAAGGTAACGTTAAACCATGCCGCTAATTCCTGGGTAGTCTGGCTCGGATCGGCTTCCACCATCTCTTTCAATTCATTGTTATTCACCTGTGTGGGCGGTCTTCCACATGGTTCGTTCTTCAAATCAAAGTTTCCATCACGAAAGCGTTTAACCAAAATCGCACGGTGCGTTCATTAGCAGTCCACTCTCCAAACGCGACATTGATGTTGCGAGCTGTTTCTGCCGCGTTAGTTCCGCGTCGGAACTCGTATTCAAAAATAACTCTAATTTTCGAAGTATCCATCGTTCTTGTCTAGGCTGAATAAAAAAACAACTGAAAGTCAATAATCGAACATTGCACATTTTTTAAAAGAAGAACTTCATAGGTACCATTTGAAAAAAGTTTCACTCAAAAATCTCAAACCATGAAGGTTCTATGTCAATTCGAAGTATATTTTATATTAATATAAAATAAGATTATCATTATATCCATACAGCACTTTATAAATTTAATAATTGATTGTAAATAAATAAATTCGAAGTACCTAATACAATAAAACGGCAATTTCATACTTTAACCCCTATTATTACCTAAGAAGAGAGAACGAACGAATAGGCTTGATGGATTTCATCCGGAGCCGTAAAACAATAAACAAAAAAAAAGCACTTTTTAAGACAGTTGCTGTCTGCTTGCCTCTTGCTTATATTGATCACAAAGTGTAACTTAAACTTGTATATTAGTGATTAGGTAGGTACCTACCTATTTGCTCAGTGCAGTGCAGCTGCCCTGCCACAATAATCAATCAAATATTTTCATTGTTTTATAACACACTCGTACAATTTGAAAGTGTGATGCAATAAAGTACCAGTTTAAAAATATAGTTAATCAAATTCCTCTCAAAAATGTCTCACAAAAGTCTCATAGATTTCGTTGTGAAGTATCACAGACCTCGCTTACTAAATAACGTGGTTTGTTTTCCAAGTAATGGAAATTCTTACTTCGGAAGGCGATTGATAATTTCATGTGCACCAGTATCTACCTCAACACCTAAGATCCAGTCACCAAGAAACTTTGGCACGACTGCTACTAACTTCAACAAAGTGCCTTTAACTACTGAACCCCCAAAGGCAGAAGGCAAATTTCAGTTAATGTTTACATGCAAGAAGTGTGACACAAGGAACTCAAAATTCATCACAAAACTGGCATATTACAAAGGTGTAGTAATTGTTATATGTGATGGTTGTGAAAACAAACATTTGATTGCGGATAACCTCAACTGGTTTACTGACATGAATGGCAAGAAGAACATTGAAGATATAATGGCGGAGAAGGGGGAAACAGTTCAAAAAATTATGTCACCAGATCTAGAGTTTATTGCATATGAAATGGCTAAAAATTCAAGTGAAGAAATGAATATTAGCAATAATCTTTTAAAAGGTTAAGAATGATTAAGTTTTGTAGAAAGTGATGCAACACGGTGTTATGTTTCGTAAATTCTATGCTTTCAAATAAATAGTTTATAACCTTTATAATATATTTCAAAAGTCACTCAGTCAGCAAATAAAATGCCAATATTTAGAAAAACCTTATTTATTATCCAGTAGTTTGTAATATTCGCAAGGCAATTGATTTGTAGCTCCTCAACTTTAAGGTACTTAGTACAACTTACCAACAATAGTCAGCAGACTGTATCAATCGGAAATAATTTATCAAGGAATTGAATTAATGTTATGTACCTACTTGTTTAAATAAATAGATAAATTTATCATAACCTTTATTTTATTTTAAATATTTATCTTTTTATATTAAATAGCCAATTAAAAAACTTATAGTTTCATAACTACTGTCCACTTAGCTAATCTTAGTTGTTCTATCATTAGGCCTACATTCATCAATGAAATGGTTCTAACAAGTTCAAAATCTTGTTAATGTTCTGAGGTTGCAAAAAAGAAAAACTCGATGAGATTACACAATTTATTGTCAATTGAATCACCATAGACAAAATATAAAATATGGCAAACTATTGAATTAACTTTCTAGTTCAGTCATCATCATTATATCCTGAGATTACAGTGGTCAAACATAAAATATCTAAATAAAAAAATATATCAATAATTGTTTTACAGTAAATATTCACTGATGTAATAAAAAGCCAGCACTATCCAAGTGTATTGTTAATCAAAAATATTTTATTTTGAATTTTATTTCTTTTAACTTACTGGCCTTTAAATAAGATTGTATTAGTGGAAAATAAATATTTATCAAAATGTTCCCTACTCACAAAATTGACTTGGTTACAATAACATTCAATAAAATGTTTCTCAGAGTAGTCTAAAATATGTTGCAACATAAAACAAAATTAAATACAAATAAAAACAAAATTACAATGTTTTACTTTTAAATAAACAGGGAACATTTCTTTACATGGTATGCAAAATTTAATCCTTATAAAAAAATTGCTGTAGTACAAAAATAATGCATTATAAAATGAAGCAAGTATGATACAAATCTGCACCTAAATAATTCTTAAAGAAAATATACTTAACCCTATTGAGCACCTAAGCTCTGTACTGCTATTAATACAATTTTATAAATTGGCGCAGGGTGCATGGTAAACTTTGATAACTTCTTTAATAGTAAGGCACAATAATAATCACATTGTATAATATTATTCATTAACTACTAAGATTAAAATACTTGTGCGTCAATATACAAATCATCATAAAACTAGAACCATTAATTAGATAATGTTATATGAATACCTAGACTTTAAAATGGGAATGAAGAACAGTCTCTTTTAGACTACACAGATCTGGAATATTTTATGTTACATAAGTACATAAATGTAATTTTTTTCATGTAAAACTTGCAGCACCTGTAATGAAAACTATTTGGTCCAAATAAAGTCAGCCATCAGAAGCTAGGTTCAAAGACAAATGTTATAACTTTATCTGGTATAGCCTTATAAAGTTAATTACTTTAACCTATCATCTGCCGCAAAAGCTGATCAGTGCCCTAAAGTTAAACAATTAAAGTTCTATTGTGTCTGTATTCACAGCTGACAACAGGTTATAGAGTAATTATAACTTTGTCGACTTTAGTTGCCTTTTCATATCACTAGTATACTAACATACATTGAAGTACAATTTTTAACAAAATATTGAACCTAGCTTTACAAACAGTTAAAATTTCAGTCTTAATTTTCTTTCTCACCATCAACATTACACCCTTTTTGGGCGACTTACGATGGCATAATCAGTACCATTGCAGCTGTTGTGGTTTATTTCTTCTAAGCCAACCTGATTCTGCAAAGCCTGTGCTTGAGCTGCCGTAGGGACCTGAGGTCCTGGAGTGTTTGGTTTTCTTATCATTCCATAGCCCAAGTGACTATCATCTGCCAACCTTGCAGTTTGCATAACATTCTCAACTTCATCATAATCATTCCATGTATCTTTACTTTTTGGCTCACCTAGAGCCAAAGTTGTTGGGCGTGCTTCAATTTTCTTGTATTTTGATGACTTATTCAATTTACTTGTTGATCCAAAGTACTGCAGTCTATCATAATTTTCATCTTCTGGATCAACTACAGGGCTTGGTAACAAAATAATCCTAGAAGACTCCGGTCCTGTTATATTCAAATTGTCCTGGGATCTAGATATCAATTTCATGCAGTTAGGATTGTCACCTAAATTAGGAGTGAATTCTGTGTGATCAGGATCATCAATTCCTAATGTCTTCCAAGCTTCACTACGGACTTCCACTTTATCATATGGCACTGAAGGTGGGCTATCCTCCCTCTTGATTTGATCTATCGGTTCATAGTTGTCAAGTTTTTTGTATCGCCCAAAATCAATACTTTCATCTGTTGAAATTGGTAACTCTTTACTGCCTCCCTTATTTAGGACATTGATTATTTTACGAGGTGGCTTTTGCGGTTTAGGTTTCAATGCTGGTTTAGGCATCAGCAATGGTGCTGTATCTTTTTCTGAAAATGAACTTTGCTGACTTGACACAGATGATGTTTTGAATGACAGAGAACTTAAATTCAGATCATCAGGTCTTGCTGCCACTAAAGGACTTCTAGAGCCAGGGAACAGATTAGCACTAGACTGAATGTTGAATTCACTGTGCTCAGGGCTATTCAAGTTATCATTGCCAATCATTTGTTTCATAGTCTTCATTTTTAATGACAAGCATTTGAATATTTCAGACTGATTTGGATGTTCCAGGTGAAAAATACCTTCACCTGTATCACATTTTCTTCCAGCTTCAAATGTAAATTTACCCTGTCTATAGCCATACCTTCTGATATACCTATAAGGCCAAGTGGCATACAGCTTGTTGTCATTGACATCCCTTAACTCTATAGCTGTTGCTGTCAAAACTAACAGGTATCTTGTTGGCTCAAATCCACACCGTGTGGAAGCATCTGAAGTGCACATTTTAACTGAAAAAACACCTTCCCCAGATGAACAATATAGATCATTGTCCTCATCACAGCTTATAGGACTGGAATCTATGCCTTTAAATGCAACAGATTGGAAGGCATTTACCCATTCAATAGTTTCAGCTTCCGATTGAGCACTTAGCTGCTGTGTACATGACTTAGTAAGTATAGTAATAGTATTTGGACTAGAATGTGTAATTTTTATACAGTTCTCAAGTGTAATAATTTTAGGAATGGATGAAGAAGCTGATGTGGCGTCATCTCTATTGTCAAAGATTTCAAGCCTTTCAATACCACGTTTACTTGCATGGTAGAGAATGCAATACTTCTGCTGCCAGTTTTTCTGGAAAAGAACATGTAAAATTTATAAAAATATATTATGTAAAGTTGATCTCAGAGAACTATAAAATATATAAGAAGCACATTTTATTTAAGTTACTTCGATGCAATTTGCTTTTACTAAAAGAAAGCAGGTAACGTTAATGCAAGTTATTTATTAACCTAAAGTTGGTCGGCAATAAACGACGTGCAACTGCACTGAGTCATAACAACACGTAACGGTGTCATAATCTCGCAACAAGCGGACGTTACATTACATAGAACACAAGCGAATTTATTACGAATGTTATTAATATCGCTTACTTTTTTTGGAAATTTTGTAAAAACATTTCCTCCAGCGGGTGGGAATAATAAACAACCGGATTTAATCTCGTCGTCTAATTCCATCTTAAAATTATCGGTTGTACGTGACTTTTATAACTTTGTAGTAAATAAACAACACAGCTAAACATAGCACAGAATTAATTTAGGCTATTTCTCTAAAATTGCCCTGTTAAAACATCTAAAGCTTCATGGTTAAAACTAAGAAATAATGTCCAAACAAAATGCAGAAACGCAACAGCAGACAGACAGACAGATTAAAATAAAAAAAATGTAAAATGACAAGACAAGACACAGACATCAAAAAATTCTAATACTTTTTCGCGCTGCAACCTGCAAAGCAGACATTCGCTTCATTTACATTACTTAAGGCTGGTGCTCCTTAAGAAATGTGATATTAAAATTGGTAAAAAATATATTAGTAGCAATCAGTAAATTCGATCAATAACTTTATTGTTCAGAGATTCTATTATTTACCATTATTTTTACCATTCGCTATCATCTTTTTGTCACTCGCTGAAATGTAGTGTCCGTTAAGCAGAAGCTAGCGTACACATGCTCTAATTCACGTTTGTTGTTATGTCCTCTTTTAGTGCGTAACTACTGAAAACATAAAATAATTAGTGTCTTCCACAGACGTATAATAAGAAGCAGACGTATCATTACAACAAAAAAGCGTGCCAATCACGCCTACCGACAAATTTCACGCATACATTTACAAACAATACAAGGGGCCGAACTCAGGCATGCAAGGGACCTCAAGTGTGTAGTACCTATATCTATAGAAATGTTATAAAGAGGATAATATTATAAAGAGATTTGAAGAACTCATTCGATTTTAAAAAATCGTTCACCAGTTAAATGCTACGTTATCTATCATTGAGTGTCTAGCTATCTCTGTATCTATATCTGCCTGCGACGCCACATCAATAACTTAAATAAAATGTATGAAATAGTAGAACAGTTTGGTAAACTAAAAAAAATAAAATAAATAAAAACAACAACATACTTACATACTCTGCAAGAATTTGTTTAATAAAAATTATAATTACAATAAATGATGTCACAATTTTTAAAACTAGTGATAGACCGCCGGGTGATTGAGTAGTCAGCGACCATGTGATCCAGTAAATGAGCTTCAAAATGATTTGAACACAGCACACTAGATGATTTGGGCTGCCAATGTTCTCTTTTCTTATAACTCAACCAGGCATTTTTTTAAATAATCATCCTTTGGAAATCTGAAAATGATTTCATTATTAAAATTTATTCCTAAAGAAATAATACATTGCATACTTTAATCTAATCAATCTTCAAAAAATACCTATTAAACAAAACTGGAGCCTAAATACGGCCCTGTAAAATTGTACAACTATATGAAACGTCAAACGGGATCGGAGTTAATAAATAAATGGTTATTGTTACCACAAGAATCTTTCAGGAACTACTTTACGTAAAATTTTTAAAAGATTTGCACTTATTTATTTATTTATATTTATTTATTTTATTCGGGATTTAAATATTAAATGGTTTACAAATATATCTAATCATAACGAAGCCAATAACAGTTATCCACATAATTTTAGTAAAAACAGATATGTGTCTTTTTACAAAGAAAAAATTATAGCGTATATCAGGGACACAAGCTTAAACTAATTATAATTTTAAACTAATAAAAAAACAAAAAACTTACTTGCAAAATAAAATCAGTAACAGCAAGTTAGCAAGTTTATTTTACACAAATATTTATTTATACAATATTTGTTATTTACCGCAATATTTATTATTTATTACAATATTTAATTATGTTCTTTAAAGGAGTGTGATGGTTTATGGTAAAGAAATTAATATCTTGAAATCTCTAAAAATACTATACTTATATTATATTTAACTCGTCTTACCTATATATTTCTAGTCGTAACCAAGTCTTAATTAGCACCAACCTATTATTGACACCCATACACCTAGCATGTAGTAACAAATGTTGATTTATAATTACAACTGCAACATACATGCATGCCTCACACGCATTACATTATTACCAAATGTTAAAATGGATAAAATAGTTGACAGCGTAGCAAAAAAAAAATTTAAAAACAACAGGAAAACTAAACAAATAATAACCAATCACTATGACTATGGTTTAGCAACCTGACCCAAAAATACTTACTTTTGGTGGCAAAGCATAAATTATACTGGTTCGGTCCCCGTATGAATATAAAGTATATGTTATATTAAGTATTAAGTTTATATTAAGTATAAGTTTAAATGGGAGTGGCAGTCGCATATTAAGTAAGTGCTGACCTAGCCCGCGACTAAGTCTTAGGATCGTTTAAAGTACCTACTCTAAGGTGTAAACACTAGGCAAGCACTAGTTATATGGTTATTTTACGGTCAATTAAATAGCAGGGACGGATTGCTTTTCTAACTATTGTCTACCATTAAATAGCCCTGCACATCAAATAGAAGACACAGGTCAAGCATTTAACGACGCTCATCTAGAGTGAGCAGGTTTACACATTACATATTTTTTTAACATAGTTCCACTGCGAATGCTATTACTATTTCTACTGACAAAGTCATAATTTCACGCACTAAATAATACATATAACAATTATAAAAAGAGAAGCTCGCTTTCTATAAGCACTAATATGGGTACGCTGTACAGACGCCATCCAGCTCGAAATGTCATTCACAAGTCTTGTTTAATATCTCCGTTCCTTTAAGAGCAATCCTTATCAAATTTTGCATAGCGGGGGCACTAATAAGGCACTAAATGTGTGTGTGAATTTCATTGCTATAATATAAGTAGTTTTTGAGAACGATCATGTGTATGCCAGCTTGATCGTGATGCTAGCGTAAACACTAAAAAAGGGTCTTTATTTTTTAAACTAAAGAGGCACTAATTATTTTATGTATGCAGTAATTACGCACTAAAAGAGGGATTATCAACAAACGTGAATTAGACCATGTGTACGCCAGGCTCAACGAACACGAAAAGTAGTCTTTTAGAATTTGGATAGATTAGCTAGATCCCTTTGTAGATCTCAAATAAAACAAAAAAAAAATATTAAAAATAACAGACAGACATTACCATCATATAATAAAATATTATGGGGACTTCTTGGCGGGAAAGTGAAGAGTCATGTCTGCGGTTTGGTTTTATTTTCTAAAATTTGTGTTATGTCGAATATTAATGTGAAATAATGGTGGATTATTAACCGTTAAGTGTTCGTGAGTGTGCATGAGTGTTGGCAAATGAAACAAAACAGTGCAATGTTACTTTTCAAATTCTCACAAGAAGTCTGCGTGAGGACTTAGTAAAGCCCCACATTTTTACTGAGATACTCGACGGGTTGGGGTTGGGGGGGGGTCTAAATTTCCCACTTCTCGTTTCTATTATCATTCATCATCATCATCATACAGGAAACAAGACAGGAATAGTAACAAAGAAGTAACTAATGAAATTAAGAAACTAATGACATGGCAGCATGGTTTATGACCTTAGCCGGTTCCTCAGGGAATGAACTACACTCAAAAAAAAAAAATATATATATATTATTCATTTGCAAAAGCAAAACAGCGAGTGAATTTCTGATTCATATCAAAGAGTAGAATTATTTAAAGGATTCACGTTTTCATCAATAGTGGTACGAGTTAAAATAGCATGTCTAGTAACGTTAACCCTTTAGCAGGCACAGCCCATTTATTGGATGAGTTAGACAGTATGTTTCTTTAAACAATTTGGATTCAATTATTCTCGTATAAATATATTTTTTTATCTTAGTTATTTATTGTTTCTTATAGAGAAACTAATGGTGCTGCTTCGAGATGGAAGAACCTTAATCGGATACCTGCGCTGTGTCGATCAGTTTGCTAATTTGGTGTTGCACAAGACAATCGAGCGCATTCATGTAGGCAAAGAGTACGGAGACATTCCAAGGGGAATATTTATCGTGAGAGGCGAAAATGTGGTGCTCCTAGGGGAAATTGTAAGTGTACTGCAATGTTAATACTAAACCTTTATAACTCTGCATGTTGTTGTTGGCGGCCTTTGAAATTATCTAATCATTAATCATCATTAATCATCATCATCATCATCATCATCATCATCATCATCATCAATAGTGACTGATTGGCGCCAACGTTTTATTTCCAGGTCAGGCAAAATGTGCTTAAAATTTTTCATACATTGCCTGTGTTTATATTTACTAACAGTATTTGGCAAGCATGATGATTAAAACATACCTATACCTTTAGGACAAATTATCACTTGTTGTATGTACACATTTATAAAAGTGACTGCTTGAGGTGAAATACACTAATGGCTTTTCCCTGTCAAAGCAACTGCTCTTCTGGTTCTGACTGACCAATTAAAAGTATATCAATGATCTCATGTTTAGAAATAATTTATATACTATATTACTATTGAGTACATTACTATTACTATATTATTTAGAGATAAATTTTTATTTTTTATTAGCAGCAGAAGTTCTTTTGTTCTTACTTACAGAGTGTCAACTGTACTATTTGAAAAAAATACACAAAGACTTTTTATTGGTGATAAGGTCCTACTGATTCCGACTAAGTAACTGATAGCCATAGCATTCATTATAAAACTTACATGTCAGCGTTCCATTTTTAATTTTTTTGTCTGTTAAAGTGAAAGTAAAGTTAATAACTATGAATATTAAAATCATGGTCATCCTACTTCTCCTTGTTACAAATAAAACCTTTTCATAAGTACAGGTACAACGATGTTAACAAACCGCATTGAAGATTTAAAGATTTTCATGTTATTAGTAGTCATAATTATGGCAAATTAAAACTCAAATGGCAGACAATGTAAAAAAAATCACTTCAATCTTCACTTCATAAAAATGTAGGAAGACCTTGTACCTTCTAATTAATTTTGGTTACCTAATTTAAATTTAACCCAAATTAAATTTATAAAAAGAAAACATGTAACTACTATAATATTATTATTATCATTTACTTAGTCGGAATCAGTAGGTCCTGATCACAGATAAAAAGTATTTTTGTATAATTATGACAGCAGCCTGATCCTGTAATTTTTCCTATAGTAAACAAACAATAGTGGATCATTTTAAAAAGCACCTTTGTCAACCAGTTATATACAAACAGGAAGTTGATGCATATTGAACTAGTGTTACCTAAAGATTCATTAAAAATAGTCATTTAAATTACTGTCTGAATAAAGGCTATTATTATAAACAAACAATACTGGATCATTTTAAAAAGCACAGTTTAATCTGGTTATATAAATATTTTATACATAATATGATTTTTCTAATTTCACTGTCATTTGCCTTTAGTGCTGTCTATAATTTCAGGATAAGGACAAGGAAGACAACTTGCCATTAACCGAAGTGTCTGTGGATGACATACTAGATGCTCAACGAAGAGAACAAGATGCTAAAATTGAACAACAGAAGTTGCTTTCAAAAGCACTCAAAGAACGAGGACTTAACTTGTTAGCTGACTTGGGTCATGATGACATGTTTTAACATTCCACAAAATGTGAGGACTTGTTTAAATACAATGTATTTGACCTATCATGTTTGAGAATTCTATGTGAAGCCTTGCTGCCAAAATTTTATACTGTAGGCTAACACTAAAGCAACAAACAACTATTGTCTTGTATGTGTTTGCTATAAGCTCAGTTACTTTTCAATTGTTAAGCATTTATTAAGTAAGGTGTTACAGTTACGGTGTAATAATTAAATTATTATTCTTTTTTTTTATGAAAACACCCATAATTTTAAGCTATGTTATCTACAACTTTTTTTGTTCAAAGCATGTTCAAAGTCTAGAGTAAACAAGTGAAACTTTACCGTGTAGCGATACGGTAAGCTCTAAGCGACAAGCAAATGGTCGGCGACATGCTATATATAGAAGCACGAGTTTTCGCTCGTTATACGTTATTATTGTGGGTTATGCGTTTTTTCCGAGCGATTCGCTGCAAAACGGCGCTCGCATATAAATTTTGTTCCCTTGACGTCGAGTCACGCCACGTCGAGTCACGCCACGTCGAGTCGCCGCCACGTCTACTTGTTGTATTGTATATTAAAGAGGTAAAGTTCGTGATTTTGTTTGCTTGTTTGTTTTCGGGGGGTAATCTCTGGAACTACTGGTACAATTCCAAAAAATATTTCACAGATGGAATTGCTACATGTCTTGCGGGTAACATAGGCTACATTTTATTTTGATAAATAATAGTTATCAATACGAAATTGCAAAATTTGTAACTCAATCTAAAGAAAATGTGCCGCTTGGCTGCTTTATCGACGTACGCTGACCAAACGGTTAAGTATTCATGAAAATAATGTAGGTAGGTACTACAAAAATGTTAGCCATATGGAAAACAGGTAAAATTTATAAATTGAAATTGGGAGGTAGCCTGCACTTTAACTTATCCAAAACTGTCAAATTTATTCAATACATTTTCAACCATAATCTTAAAGCGTAAAGTTCAAAGTCTATTGAAGAAATTTGACAGTTTGTGGTAGGTTGACGTGCAGGTGTATGTACTTGAATCACCAAAAGTACAGGATCTGATTCCAGAAATTGTTTCACCAACATTTAGGATGGACCTTCAGGGTGCACAAAAACTACACTTTAATTTGATGAACAATAGTTTTCACTTACAAATCTTGAATTTCTAAAAGAAGTCTGAAAAAGAGTGCGTCAGCACAGCTGGGCCACTGGAAAACAGACTGACTTAACTGACTATGCCAGGAATTAGTCGAAATTAATCTTAAAGTAATAGAATTAATCGGTCTCGCGTTTAAGGCTGCCTACGCACTGGCGACCATAGACGCGGCCAGGCCGCCGCGGCCATGGTCGCCGGTGCGTAGGCAAGCGCGACATGTGGACGGCCGAAAAATTTGCAGTCGACTTCCAAGGGTGTGTCAAGATGGACGTGCAGAAGATAATCACGCTAACTGTGCTTGTGTATTTACTACGAAAACGAAAACGGAAGATTTCACGTAAAAGACAGTTTTGGGTGCATCCATTACTTTGCGAGAGAAAGACTAAAGGATTATATTATACTTATTTTTTGTATTTAAAAATGTATGAGAAGAGATTCTTTAATTACATGAGAATGTCAACGAATACTTTTAACCTGTTACTGGATACAATAAAACCAAAAATTACTGGAACTGGTAACAACTATCGGAAATGCATTCCAGCAGAAGAAAAATTAGTAATAACAATAAGGTAAGCTTTTTCTTTTTTAAATACAGAATGTTTAAAAAATACGTGATATATTTTAAAGGGTGTTTCGGAATGGAGTATTGTGTACAGAAAAAATAAAAATAATGTGATAGAGCCTTTTTTTTACTTAAACTGCTAAATGGATTTTTTTGTAAATTTGAATTATACAAGACTCGATTCTGAATCACCTAAACCACCACTGTTGTGTTTTTCACAACAACCTGTATAATTCATTGACCAAGGTTTTGCCACTTTAAAAAATTTATGAACTATTGTTCAGTAGTATTCTACTTTACGACTTTGAAAAGGAGAGGAAAAGGGCTTGCTTATAACATGTTTTTAAATATTAAAAAACTGAAGTAGATAATCAAATTATTTGTATTTTCATAACTTAAAAAATTGCAATTGTGAACAATTAATCATTCAAATTGGGAAATAGGTCTATCATTTCTGAATTTTGAGAAATATCAGAATAATGAGTATGAGTATCGCTGTAATTTGAATCATCTGATATCCTGTTGGTAGTAGAATAACCTGAATAACTCGGTCGATGCGGGTCATATTCTTGGTCGTTAAGAGTATTGAAATTACTTGAATAGTTTATGCGCGCTGTTGTAGGTGTACAGTTCGGTTGGTATTTTTCTATAATTTCCATGATTTCCATTTTCGCTTTGGTCTTCATTGCAGCAGGGATTGTTTGAAATCTTTCGAGGAGGGATAAAAGAAACAGTCTGTCACAATTTGAATCATTCTGTGTAGTCGCTATGGTCTTATGCAGAACTGAAATTAGAGGGTCTGTATCGGATTCTTCGTTTGGTATTTTTTTCTTCCTTTTTGTTCTAAGCGACTTTGATGCAGACTGTTGAGTCTCAAGATCTTCTGATCTTGCACTTTCATTTTCTTGACTTGCCTCTTCGAGACTATTTTCTGTTGCGTTTGTGTCCAGCACTGATTTCAAAAACAGTAATTGGTTGAAATAGGTGTATTGTGATTTACGTTTTGCAGCAGAACCACTTTTGACATCTTTAAGACGGCGCAGCTCTCTTGTGAAACAGTCTCTAAGGTTTTTCCATCTTTTTTGGAGAGTAATGCCTGTAAATCAATAAATAAATGTGGTACATATTACAAAACTAATATTATGTTTATTAATGTGAATTTTATTTTCAGGTATTTGGCTACTGGGTGTTCTTTATCTCATATAAGTCATGAATACCGTATAGGGCTTCCTACAGTATCGGAAATAGTATTTGATGTTTGTGAAGCAATATGGGAGATATTAAAACCAATTGTGATGCCACAATTGACCAGAGATAAGTGGATTCAAACGGCTGAAGGTTTTCAAAAATACGCCCAATTTCCTAATTGCATCGGAGCCATCGACGGCAAGCACATTAGAGTTATCAAACCACAACATTCGGGATCTCTTTATTACAATTACAAGAATTATTTTTCAATCGTGTTACTTGCAATATGTGATGTAAATTATAAATTTCTTTACGTAGATATTGGAGCATACGGCAAATGCAGTGATTCGTCAATTTACAAAGACTCTGTATTTTATCATAGGCTTTTAAATAATGATCTCGATATTCCGAGCAATAACCCCATCAAAGAAAATGGCCAATCAATGCCGTTCGTTTTAGTGGGTGATGAGGCGTTTTCACTATCGGAACATATGATGCGACCGTATGCTGGGAGAAACTTGAATAATGTAAAGACTAATTTTAATTATCGACTATCCCGTGCCCGCCGCTATATTGAATGTACATTTGGAATATTAGCCAATAAATGGCAGATTCTTCACCGACCCCTAAACGTCAAGAAAGAATTTGCAGTTGTGATTATAAAAGCTCTATGTGTGCTTCATAATTTTGTGCGAGAAAGAGACGGATATGATTTCAAGGACACGTTAACTGTACCAGAGGCTTTATTAGAAATACCTGCATCTTTACCTAATAGAGCAAATAGAACATCAACCGAATATCGAGATATATTCGCAAACTACTTCAGTACCGATGGTCGCTTGCCCTGGCACAATTTGTAAATATATGGGTGCGTACCTACGACGGCTGCTCAGTTTGTGCGTTGAGGCACTTGCTCGCCGCGAGCCGCCATTGCGCGCCGTAAACAAAATGGCGTCGAACGCACATGCGGTATGAGTAATCTTTTTAAAAAGTTATTCTAATCATTACGAAAACCTGGGAAATTTTAGCAAATAATTGTCAAAACTCATGTGCAAAGCGAAAAATAGTAGAAATAAAATAGTTATACTTTTGACAATTACCTATTTGCTAAAATTTCTTAGATTTTGAATGAACGGAACAACTTTAAAAAAAAATCACTCATGTCACATATACGTGTCGAATGCTACTACAGCACCTGCTGCGTTTATTGTAGTTCATCGCATTATTACTTACTTAGGCATAATAAAATAAAATACTAACCAAGTTCTGCCTTTTCTTTATCTTCCATCGATTCACCGCCAAATATATCGACCACTTCAAGCCACAACTGCCGCTTAACATCTTTATTGGAGTAATCATTTGATGCTAAATCCCATAAGCCTCTTCTATTTTCAACTTCAATTATGAACCTTTCCGTGTCGAAATTGGCCATTGTAAAATAATCACTCTGTAGCTAGCTACACGTCTGGTCGCCGCGGCCGATGCGGTAGCACTGATGAATTTTAATACAGAAGTGATGTTCTCGACGGCCACGATTGGTCGCTGGTTGCGTGGCATCAAATTGGACGCCGCGGCCAACGGTGGCCGCTGGTCGCTGGCCGCTAAGTGTGTAGGGGCTATAGCGATTGCCATATAAAGTCCAGAATTCACTGGCCGCCGCGGCCAGGTCGCGGCGACCATGGTCGCCAGTGCGTAGGCAGCCTAAAAGTTATAAAGGGTTATTGGTGGCCCAGCTGTACTGACGTCGGCACAACTGGTCCAAACCTGTATCTCGAGAATGGCCTTATTCGTCTAAGGCCCGGCGCCCATTATCGGCATCGGTACGACTGAGGATTTTAGGTGGCAAATAGCAATATACTATAACATAATGGCAATAAAGTAGAAATTTCCGTGATATGTGGTCGTAATAACAAAAATACCGCTTCGGTATGCTTGAGGCTGCTGTATCGGCAGCCTTGAGAATGCTTCGGGATGCTTCGGTACGCCGCCGGCGCCGAGGCAACACTCGGGGGATAGCTTGCCCTGCGGGGCGAGGGGAGGCATCTAGCTTGTAACAATTCTGAGGCTGTTATAATGAGAAATACGATATTGAGACGTTTCGGCAAGCTACAGGACGGTGCGGCATCTTTAAGGCCTCGGTCTCGAATTCCGCGGGCAGCGGGGCGGCGGCGGCAGCGGAGCGGGAGCGGCAGGATCTTATGCGTATCGTCAAATGGACCGGGTCTCGAAAACAGCGGCGCGGGAGCGGCGCGGGGGCGGGCAACGAGCGGTGCACTCCAGTCGAGCGGTGACCGTCCCGCGTTGCGCGTCTGCATTGTAGTATAGTGTTGTACATTTTTTTTGTGACGTATCAAAATGTCCTCGGACGTGCAAGAGCAAATTATTTCGGTAATCTTTGAGAGGAGACCCATATGGAACAGCAAAGATGTGAACCATAAAAATAGAAGAATAATTAACCAATTATGGGAAGAAATAAAAAACTTAACTTAACTTAAAAATAAAAAATTTGAATCAAAAAGATGTTGTCGCCGATTTTCAGACATTTCGTTTGCGAATGTCGACAACACAACCACGAACACAACACTACACCTAAGGCCTAAGGCCTCGGTCTCGAATTTTGCGGGCGGCGGAGCGGCAGCGGCGGCGGCGCGGGAGAGGGGCGGGCAACGCATACCTGTTCTCGAAACCAGCGGGCAGATCGCGCGGCACTGTAGCGGTGTAGTGTTGTGTTCGTGGTTGTGTTGTCGACATTCGCAAACGAAATGTCTGAAAATTTGCTCTTGCACGTCCGAGGACATTTTGATACGTCACAAAAAAAATGTACAACACTATACTACAATGCAGACGCGCAACGCGGGACGGTCACCGCTCGACTGGAGTGCACCGCTCGTTGCCCGCCCCCGCGCCGCTCCCGCGCCGCTGTTTTCGAGACCCGGTCCATTTGACGATACGCATAAGATCCTGCCGCTCCCGCTCCGCTGCCGCCGCCGCCCCGCTGCCCGCGGAATTCGAGACCGAGGCCTAAGGACGCCTCGTCATCCCTAAGAACGTTGCAGCATGCCAAAGCATGATTGCCGATAGTGTGCGCTTGCATGTAGGATGCCGAAGGATCCTTTTCCTTGCCGATGCCGATAATGGGCGCCGGGCCTTAGGACAGATTCTGGTTTGGACATAATGTTACGACTCGCACGAAGCCATTAAAAAAAAAAAAAAAATGTTACGACAGATTCTTGTTATGGCAGAAGTAACATTGCCAACAGAAGTAAAAAACCACACAATTTATTTATTGCTATATTAAAAAAATTAGAACTTAAAACCTTGTAACGCTATATTTAAAAAAAAAAAACAAATTAAAGACTGGTGAAACAACTGTTTTTTTTGCCACTTATTTTGTTACGGTTGCCAAACGTTGAAGTCATTCTAGTACACTGACTTCGTTAGACTGTTTTTTTTTATTATTTCATTAATATATTTATTTTTTAATATAGTTTTCATGGTCCGCCTGTTACTTGTGCAAGACATTTCATATTTTTTTATTATTCTATCCTGCACTGTTGCTTCTTTTCTTAATAATAAATAATAAATTTATTTTAATAATAAATTTAATAATTACTCTTCGATGCCTGATACTCTTACTGCCGATACTCTTGAATGGAGTTAGTGGTCCTTACGTTTTCACCATAACAGCTAAAAGTCTGAATGACAACAAGGAAATCTTCTTCTTCTTCTTCTTTGTTTATGGCAAACAAGGAAATCATTTATGATTTATTTAAAGAGGTCTAATGATGTAATTATTAACCAAGTAGATTTCCTACGAAGAAGGCTCATTTCATACTTTTATTAAATACTTTGGCTATCCAACCCAGAATTTCTAAAAATATTTTTTTATGCCCGACAGTACTAATTCTGCCATAACAAGAATCTGTCGTAACCAGAATCTGTCTTAAGACGAATAAGCCGAGAATGGAACCACGTAGCGAAGATCTGTTTGCATGGAGAATTATTCACCAAGTTTCAGAATTAGTCTGTGTCGCGTTTAAAAGTTATAAGCGGTTATTTGTGGCTCAGCTGCGCGGGCCACCTGTATCCCGAGAATGGAACCACGTAGCGAAAATCTAGTTGCATAGCGAATTAGTCGCAAAGTAACAGAATTAGTCGGTCTCGCGTTTAAAAGTTATAAGCGGTTATTTGTGGCTCAGCTGCGCTAACGCGTCAGCACAGCTGGGTCACCTGTATCTCGAGAATGGGACCACGTAGCGAAAATCTAATTGCATAGCGAATTAGTTGATAAATAGTCGATACATCATAAAAAAAATTAGATCGCAATATTCGTTACTTTTCTAGATTTATAGAATTATTTTAATACAAAGTGTACAGTCGCGATCTAAAGTGTAATGAAATAAACGAATTTATTCGAACGATATTCTTCTTTACTTTCAAATAAAGAACTACCTACTTACCTACCTAGAATTATGAGTTCTAGGTTCCTATTTATTTGCATTTCCCATGAAAAGCTATTTTGGCTTAAGCCGAGTGCTATCATAGTTTTTCTAACGAAACAAGAAACAATACATATTGTTAATAGAGAACCTTTTTATCATAGATTATTGAAGTAAAATAAAAAACTTAAATATGTGAAAATGTAAGTAGGTACTATTACATGATTGGACGCGGTGCGCCCAGTCCTTGACCAAGCGCAAACATGGAATTCTAACATTTCGTCTGGCGCAGGTATTGTTGGGACACGGATGTTTTTGAAGTACCTGCATTAGATCGCTTAGAGAGGGGTAAGCCACTGTGCCACCAATCTATTGGAAGATATTGCAACAAATTCTGCTCAACATTGCCTACAAGAGTGCATGACTTGGGAACAGCAACGCCTCACCCTTACGGCGGGCGGTGATTGGCTCTGACATCTCGCTGGCCAAGGAGGTAAAGAAAGGCCATAACTGGGCATCGCTATGTGATTTAAATGTAACAATTGTTGACAAACCAATTAAATAAAAATAATAATAAAGAATTAGAAAGTAAGCAATAATGCTTACTTTCTAAAATACATAAATTATGATCAAATTGTACAATCTATTAAAGACAGACACAACAAGCACTTATATTATAACCTCAGTAAAAACTATTACTAATGAAACTAAAAAAATACATGTATCCTTCTTATCTATTTAGTTAAAGCTTATTGGATGTGATACATTCTTAGTTTTGGGCAACCTCCTGTACTATCTTGGGGGATCGGAAGTCCCACATAACCGCCGTGTTTTCACTAACGCAGTGCTATGCAGAATGCATGCAAAAGAAACAGTTTCTATAATAATTTTATTTTTTGATTTGGGAAACATAGTATTTACTTTTGTACAAAATAATACGAAATCTACGTGGATGAAGTCGCGGGCAAACTGCTAGCGTTGATTAATTAGATTATGATTAAGTAGATAGTGTTGATTAATTTCGGCGAGTTAAATAAAAAAACGATTAAAAACGCTAACCATGAACCATGTGGTTCTCTGGCCTCCTGAAATTGATCAATCCTACTACTGCCAGAAATCCAATGATAATTAATTTGAAATAAAGTTTCCATTCTATCTTCGCCACAATAGATTTAAGTTAACCTGATCTACCTCATTAAGGTACCTATAACCTTAATGAGGTAGATCAGGGGTTCCCAACCTTTTTTTGTCTACTGCCCACTTTAAGAATAAATTATTTTGTAACGCCCCCCTTTTTAAACATACTTAAAAACCGCTAAGTACTTATAACTGATTATTGAAACGCAACTTTATAGTATTCGGACAGAGTATCTTTTATTGAAAATAAAACAAACATAATCAATTCTTATATAAAAACTAATGTGAAGGTTGAATCTGATGCTGTTCAATAAGTTTGTTGATATCAGGTTCCAATTTACTCAAAAACAGCCGCAAGTCGCCACGTTCGGTAACACGCAAACGATTTCTCTTTTTAGTAAGCAGCGTTGCCACAGCACTAAATCCACGTTCACACAAATATGACGATGGGAATGCTATCAAGAATCGTTGAACAATTAACCACAATCCAGGGTACAATTGCGGGATCGGTTTTTGTAGCCAAAATTCTTGATATCCATTTTTGAACTTGATTTTTATTTCTTCGTTTGTTGTCAATTCTATAAGTTCTTCTTCCAGCTGAGGTGACATTGCTGTGTTGACATTTGAAAACGGATCCAACACCCAGTCTGGTATTTCCAAGTTTAAAATGTCCTGGTATCGTTCGGTGAAGTCAATGTGGAGGTTTTCCAAATGTTGGCAGTAGGCAAACAAGTCGTCGTTACTGCAGGATACTGATAAATTCGGAAAATTGTGAAACTCACGTCTGCCCATATTCTTTTTGTGCAGAAGCAGTTTGGCTGCGAAAGCAGCAACGACATTTTTTGTTTTAATTAAATTTAGTTCATCGCCTTGCAGTTGGAGGTTCATGTCGTTGAACAATTTATACAGGTCTGTCATGTAAGCTATATCATTCTTTGATGTTATGAGCTTGTTGCGCAGTTCTGTATCTTTAGTTTCCAAGAACTCTATCACAGAGTCAAACAGGTTGTAAAATCGAATCAGACAATTGCCTCTTGACAGCCAACGAACTTCAGTATGAAGCAACAAACGATTGAAATCTTCGTCATTAGTAACACAAAGCTGATGAAATAATCTACCATTCAAAGAGCTGCTACGGATTTTATTGACTGCTTTGATGACATATTGCAGTGATTGAAATAGTCGTTCACTTAAGTTTCTAGCAACCAAATGTTGTCTATGAATAACGCAATGTATAGCAAGGACATCTGGAATTTTATTCTTTAAGTACGCTATGAAGCCTTTATGGCGCCCTGTCATAGCCGGAGCGCCATCCGTAGCAACTGATATAATATTTTTCAAAGGAATCTCTTTCTCTTCACAAAACTTTTCCAATGTATTGAATATGGTTTCGCCTTTTGTATCTGTTTCCAAATTTCTGGCAAACAATAGTTCTTCACGTATTTTCTCATCTTTAATAAACCTCACGTAAGATAGCAACAACGCTTCATTAGTTCTCATTTTATTCAAATGATCTCTTCATTAGGACTCATCGAGCTGAATTGAGAATTGACTAGCCCTCAGATGATTGCACAATGATTCTTCAATGTTTTCAGCCATTTCATCAATTCGTCTTTGCACAAAATTATTACTCAAAGGAATTTTTCGGATAATATTTGCGGCCGGTTTATGAAGCACAGTAGTTATTACTTCCTTTATTGCTGGCAAAATTAACTCTTCTCCGATGTTGTGTGGTTTGCCTTTTTGAGCAATTAACAAAGAGATATTGTACGAAGCTCGAAGTCCGTCGTCATCTTGCTTAGCAGCCGCCGAAAATAGTTTTGATACACTTGGCTGAGTATTATGCTTTTTCTCTAGGTCTTGAAAATATGCTACATTCTTGTCCTTCTTATCTGGATGCATTTTATTCAAATGATCTTGCAGTCTTGAAGGCTTCATTGCTTCGTTTGAAAATGTTTTTAGACATAGAAGACACAAAGGCGACGACGGGTTTGTGGGATTTTCAATAAATCCGAATTTAATATATTCCGCAGAGTATTGCCGTCTCTTCTTTTTTACTTCCGACATTGTTTTGTTTTGAGAAATACGTAAGTGTTGAAATCAAGTACTGCTTATCTATTAAGCGCGAAACCGCAAACGAAAATAAAATAAATTTACGTCGTTTATATAGGATTGCATAAGCAGCACGCACCAACAGGAATAAGACAAACGTGCATAAACTCGTTTATCTCATTCGACGCCCAATCGTACTCGACAAGCAAGAACAAGTATTATAGAATCAGCCGATTGATACAGGAATGTACAAATCGGATTATTTAACAAAAACTTGTTAAAACATGATTGCCCGCGGTCTATTATATCGAACCGAGTTTGAGCTATATCTTAATTAATATTAGTTGATGTTCACAAGATGTAGTCGAGAGTCGAGAGCTCAGTCGGTGTCTAAGAGTCTTCCTAGCTAGGTAGATTAAATTATAAATCAACCCCAAAGCCCTACACAACGCCCCCTTTTTTTTCTGGGTCTCTTACCGCCCCCCTTTAGGCCTGCAGCGCCCCACAAGGGGGCGTTATCGCCCACGTTGGGAAAGACTGAGGTAGATAGACACAATCAGCATTCGGTAAGGAAGCCCAGACATCCACATGCTGTTTGATTTTTCCAACATTTTATTTATCAATAGGTATTAAAACAAAATTTATATTATATATTTTTTTTAATAAAACAAATAAAAAAACAAATGTGTATGTCACATTCCTGAACGAAAACGGTTTCTTTTGGCCGTTGCGCAAAAATGACATTTGATTTGAAAACAATGCATGCCTTCCTTCGGATTTATTTATTTTACTTTACTGTTTTATTTATTTAGTAATAATAAATGTTAGTTTATAAACAAAATTCTACACTACAGACTCTCGTCGAAAAATGGTGACAAGTAATGTGGTCGTAAATATGTGTTTTCAAGTGCAGTGTTAGTGAGAAGAAATATTAGGTGGAACGAGGAGATTTAATAATGAGTTCTTCAGAGCTAGATTTAATAGAAAGACTGCGAAAAGAAAATTTAGACCAATTTTTTACGCTAGTGCGTATGCATTTATCATTCGTAGTTGACATTAACACAGACGAGTAAGTGTTAATACATTCTAAAAGTCTCTTTGTAATCTCTCGATAGTTTTGCTAAAAATTTTATGTTTTCAGTGTCGACTGTTCATCAGACAAGCCAAAGCAATTTCGTTGGAACTTTCACAAAAAGTCTAAGAGTTCCGCATCTGTTTCTAGTCAAAACAATACCAATACTATTAAAAACACAACTGACACCAATTCTATTACAGAAGAAGGAATTTTACGTTTAAATGAGCTTATAGATTTTCTTTCTAAATCTGAAAGTAAGTATATTTTGTGAACATTCTACAAAGCTTGTTTGTAAAGCTTTCTTGTAAAGTTATTTAAATCAAATGAAATCAAAATCATTTATTCAGTTTAGGCTACAAGTAGCTCTTGTATTTTTCTAAAGTAGCTCAATATTTATACTATGTTTATTACTTCGGATTTTTCAATACATAGCCCAGGTTTTTGATTACCAACCCGCATTTGGCAAGCATGGAGCAAGATTACCCATCAATTGTAGTGATAACTTGATTTAATGATGAAGGCCTTAGCGCAACGGTGGGACAGTTATAGGTTATTTACTTCACTGTTTATAAAGTGAAGCAAATTTGGTAGATATTATTATTTCTCGTGGGCACGTCGCCAGCTGAACGGACAATCCACCCGTCTCTGCTCCCTTTCTGGCTAGTTCGTCGACCTGTTCGTTTCCCATGTTTCTCTTGTGTCCGGGACCCATGCTATTGTCAGGTCCGCTCTCTCGGCCAGCCTTTTTAGTGATTTCTTACATTCTTTAACGATTGCTGATGTTGTCTCTGCTCTGCCTAGTGCCTTAAGCGCCGCCTGGCTTTCGCTGTAGATGGCCATTTTTCCTGTAATATTGAGGTGTTCGGCCATCTCTGCGCATGCCATTATTGCGTATATCTCCGCTTGAAAGACACTGGTGAATTTTCCTAGCGGTATCGATTCGTTCATCTCCGTCCCATCTGCGCAACTAATGTGCACGCCGGATCCGGAGAGCTTTGTCGATTCTTTCCTGGAGCCGTCTGTATAGCAAATGACGCCATCAGTGTCTATGCTCCAATCTTCTCTTGATCCTATGTGTATTCTATATTTTTTGCCAAAAATCCTTTCCTTCCGTATTAGGTAGTTATTGGAGAGGACCATTGACAACCTGTCTTTATATTCACCTTCACCTTGGCTCACATTAGGTTGGTCATCCATCTAATCCATCTAATCAAAGACAGAATCCACATTCATAACAAACGGAACAAACACACGAATGAACTTATTTTCCCGAGTTCCTATGGCCATCTATCCATATCTATCTATGGCTATCTTCCAGCTCCATCATCAGACCCTAGTTACCATCTAGCACCAAAGTACTCGTCAAGATGAATAATACGAGCCCAAATTCGATAGGGTTATGTTGTTTGACTACCGAGTTCCTATGGCCACCTTCCGGTTTCATTATCAGATCAGCTCCATGTCATAATAATTTTGCAATGTCATCCGATTTACACATGCATGCAAAATTTCAGCTCAATCCGTCAACAGGAAGGGGGTTAATTTTCAATTACTAGATTTGAAAAAAACAAAACAAAAAAACCGTTTAAAAAAACTGTACCTTTTTGCAGATGTTACCCAAGAAGGTATATTTCGGCGCACAGGATCTCTCAGCAGGCAACAGGAACTCCGTCAGCTACTGCAAACAGGATCTAATCTAGGTTTAGATGAGGGCAAATTTTCAGTTCATGACTGTGCGTCAGTCTTAAAAGGATTTCTGGCTGAGTTGCCCCAACCTTTGCTCATGGACCAGTATTATCAGACTTACTGCACATTAGCTGGTAAGTAAAGAGCTATATCTGCATGAGTTTCAATTTTTGTTTAGTTTTTATTTTATACTTCATACATTTTTATTACAATAAAACTTATTAAATACTGTATACCATTAGTTAAGAGACTTAGAACTAGTAACAACTACTTAGTTAGATGAAGTAATTTAATTGTTAATTATAAATTTAAACAAATAAATTTGATTAAACTTTATTGCCAACAACAAATGTCAGCATGTTAAAAGAGCAAGAAAAATATTTTTAATAATATTTAGAAGTTAACATTTTTATTAATAACCTAACAGTAGTAGAAACTAGAAGATATATTATACAGTCCTATTTAAATGAGCCCAATTTGTTTAGTAACACAAACTATATGCTATATTTAAATAGGTTAATGTCACACTGCTTGTGTGTACATTTGATCTAAGTTATGTATGTTGTTTTGTTTTTTTCAGCACAATACCCAACAAGCGCTGAGTCTTCAGAGACAAAACTGCTAACTGCACTCCAGTTGCTGTTGTTACTCCTTACACCATCTCACAGGAGCTTCCTTGAGCGACTGCTGAAGTTACTGCGGCTAGTCGCCGACAATGAGGCTTCCAATCGAATGTCGCCTGACACACTGGCTACGATGTTTACACCACATTTACTGTGTCCTAGAAAGGTAAAGGTGATATCTTTAAAAAATTGTAAGACACACAATTGTAAATATAGAATATAAGCTAGCTAGTATAATTTAACATCTGTTTTAAATCTTTGCATGATTGTATATAAATGAAAATTTATAATAAGAAGTTTAAACAAAGAAAATTAAGACGCAACTTATTCCATAAAGAAATAAATAATAACAATCAAGCAACTTTTGCAGTAAGTAAATAAAAATCTTGATTTGCATTAGAGACTCATACATTGACGAAACCATTGTTATATTATTTTGACAGTATACTTTTTGAGAGTCTTTATATACATTACGGTCGATGACGCATTGGTCTGCGGTCGCTAAGGTTAAGCAACTTTTGCAAAGGCCGGTCATTGAATGGGTGACCAAAAATTTATCATTTCGAGCTCCTCTTTGTTTTGGACACACGTAAAACCGTTGGTCCCGGCGCATTAGCAGTTGTTGACAACCACCAATCTGCACTGATTTGTGGCTGGTATTCCCTATCAGCATAAAGAAAAAAAATGAGCTGATGATTATACAAAGTTCAACTTTAAAGCTATTATTTTTTTAAACTTAGCATTTTACATTTCATTCATAACTGCTTGTTATTTTGAGAAATTTAGAACTTTCTTTGTATGGAATATTGACTATGGACTTTTCTCTTAAGTCTAAGACCTATTATCTATCTCCAGCTATCCCCAGAGCACTTCCACGCGGACTCCATAGCCCTAGCGCCGGTGATCAGCTTCATGATCCGCCATTGCTCGCGTCTGTTCGAGGCGCCCGCCCGCCTCGCGACCGACGCCGCCGCGTACTTCACGGTGCGCGAGCGCAGGCGGGTGCTCTCCCCTGACGTGGACTTGGATGAGAGCATGTCTGATAGGTAAGTGTTTTAACGGTTTAATGACAGCCTCTGTGTATTGCTGTTTTGCCTGCCTCTAGATTGACATTGATTGATTGATTGTAAACAGCTTTACATAATAATGTTAACTTAAGTATAACCGCTCCCTGCACATTAATTAATATTTTGTACGGGTTCAAAACACCGAGCAGGTAATTTGTTTGACTACTCAATTTAGCTAAATCACAATAGTATCGTTGACAGACAAGAATAAGAAAACAGTAGCAAATTAATGCGGGCTATTGGGATAGTAGTCGCTCGGATTGCGGAAGGTTTTGCTCATCTTCACCATAGGGAGTCACTTTTCCGAGTGTAAACATTCATATTATATTACATATATTTTATGTCAAAGTTTTGTTCATTGTTCAGGACAGCGGCGAACACGGTATACACTTTCGTCGATCGCGGCCGAACGCGCGCCGAGAACGAGAGCAACCCCACAGACACTGCGCTCGCGCAGCTCTACGCGCACATCCAGGCGCTGCCCGACTCGCAGCACAAGCGGCGGCTCATCAAACACTTCAACAGGCAGAATGGATATGGTAAGAATTATGTAGTTATCTTTTATATATTAATGTGAAGAAAAAACTTTGTACCCCTTTTTAAGCATATTGCGCGAACGGAGGAGTAGAGATTTGGCACAGTTTCAGTTTACATTGCTTCTATAACTAAGGCAAAACGCCACCACAACATTCCAATTAAATAGAATATTATAAATTCGGTTTGGATCATCTGGGTTCAAAATGAAATGAATTTTCTATTTTAAAATGATGTTCACTGCAGAATTAACAAGTTCCCTGTCCAAGAATTATAACTTATGTATCATATGTGATTCATGGGGCAGGGAATGGGTTAAGATCAGAGCTAGACTTGATGAAAATTACCTGTCAAATAGTTAGTGCAAAGAATTTTTCTCACCCCATCACACATTTAAACTTCTCTCTATTAATATAAGAAGTATACAGGGGAACTTTGACACTGCTAGTCGCCCTAAAGCGTTTGGATATATTTATCGATGTACTGATATTATCTGAGTGCTGGCTTAATGATTCGGTATTTATTTCAGCACTACCCGGTTATAGTTCAATTTAAAACAAATAAATTTATTAATCAGAATGGTGGGGTTGTTGTAAATTGAATTGTATGTGAATTGGATATCACGGACTAGTATCCAGTAATGCTTGGTATATGTCTCAATAAACCGAAACCCATGAAGCCACATCGTTACACTACATAACAAGACTATGATAGATAGATAGATAGATAGATAGATAAATACTTTATTGCTCACACAAATTAAAACAAAAAACAGGTACATACATAAAATCTTAAAGCTAGCATGGGCAAAGGCGGTCCTATCGCTTTAAGCGATCTCTTCCAGACAACTTTTGGTTTAAGAACCCAAGAGGGAGATAGAGGAAGTGCGCAAATACAGTAGAATACAATAGAAACATACTCGTATACCAGTACATAAAAAGACATACATAATAATAATATATAAATAATATATAAATATAAATATAAATACAATATATAAATACACATACATACATACATATAACACCAACAATAAAAACCTAAAACATGTTACTAGCACGTGACTGATGCAATAGATGACTGTGCAGTTTAGACTTAAAGGCGGAAAGGGTCTTAGAGTGAAGGATTTCAGACGGTAGCTTATTCCAAAGACAAGTAGCTCGGACAGTAACAGAATCCTTAAAATATCCCGACCGGGTAAAGGGAGGCTTAAGGATGTTATCCGAATTTGACCTTAGATCACGCTTGTGTTCCGCCCCAAGAAATCGGAAACACTCTTTAAGGTAAGAAGGAGTACGAGTATCATACAGCACATTAAAAACAAGGATAAACTATGCTGCAATTAAACAAGATTTAGCATTCATTGACTGGTCGATTATTGATTCTATAACTGAAGTTAATAAATCTAATAAAGTTTTTACTATTTGATGTAGTAACCAAACGTACAAAACAGGTTAACATATGTAGATCCAAGTATTATCTGAAGCCGTGGATTACCCCAGGGCTTATGCGGTGTATGCGACATCGTGATCGCCTACATCAAGGTGCTAGAAATAATCCAGGAAACAATTCACTTCAAATTACTTACTCCCGCTACCAAAACTTCTTCACAGGCATACTTAGAAAGTTAAAACAAGAATACGAAAATAAGCAAATAAATTAAAATAAAAATAATCCAAGAAAACTCTGGCGTTAGATTATTCGGATCGGATCGGATTCTTACTAAATTAAATACGTCAGAGTCAGATGTCGCAAAACCAGTTCAATTTAGAACTCCACCAGTAGGTTCGTTCTTTTTGTACCCAATATACACTGAAGAATTGGAAAGATTAATAATGAGTTTGAAAAATGATAAAGCTACTGGAATCGATGGCTTAAGAAACCCTATTATTAAACACATTAAAAAAATTTAAAAATGAAATTATCACTCCGCTCGTGCACATAATGAATTTAAGCCTTTTAACTGAAATCTTCCCACATGAGTGGAACATTGTATCCGTTTGCCCGATACACAAGAGCGGGTTAAAAAACTCATTAGATAATTACAGACCTATCTCTCTTTTAAAAAAAAATTAAATTGCTTGAAAAGCTCTTAAATAACCACCGCCTTGTTAATTATCGAGAATCACGTCATTTGATTTCTCCAAAACAGTTTAGTTTTTCTCGAAGAAAATGTACGGAAGACGCAGTTAATCTGCTCACAAGTTCAGTGGCGACTCATCTCGATAATAAGCAGTGTTGCGTTGATATTTTCTTAGATCTGGCCAAGGCCTTTGACACTGTCTCCGCACCTATACTTTTTAACAAACGTGAGGGCATGGGCATACTAGGAAGTGCTCTTGATTGGTTTAAAAGCTATTTGACGGAGCGGAGACAGTACGTAAAGGTGGGTCATACTACTAGTAGCTCGCAATATATTAGTTTTGGAGTCCGGCAGGGAAGTATTATTGGCCCTACATTGTTTTTATTATACATCGACGACATTTACTTCCTGTCAATTGATAAAGCTGATATTTTGTGCTATGCAGACGACACTGCATTAATTTTTCATGGTCCTAAATGGCCTACGGTCTGTTCCTTCGCCGAGATAAAAATTTCGCTAATTTGTCATTGACTGCAGGAAAACCTCCTTACACTAAATACAATGAAGGCCATGTATATTTCTCTCCACAAAACGATTGCTACAGCTCCTTAACCCGACATAAAAAATAATATTCATACCCAAGATTGTAATAATCAAAACAACTGTTCGTGTCAATTATTATAAGTCTAAACTTTTTTTAAAAGTTTATTTCAAGTAGTTACATTCCGGCCCAAAGTGTCCTTTGACAGGTTTTTGTAGGTTGATCTGCCGCCGTGTATACATGTTAATGCTCGTGACTGTACGTAAAGCTTATATTATATAATTATCTTTGTAATTTTCCAATGTTTCTCGTTACAGGCACGCCCATTCAAATACAAAGGACGGGCAAAGTGGCCGGTTCGCGCAGTTTCGGTGACTCCATCAAACGGCACATATTCAACAAAGGGCTCCTCAATAAGACGCCTAAGAAAGGATCCGGCTCTACCATCAATACGGTTGAAGAGGTGATAATTTGTATTGATTTCAACCAACAATCATCTCTATGTGCATTGTGTGAAAGTCTTGTTTTGTACGCATTTGGGTGTGGCTATGTCTACAAATTGTATTATTTAATTTTGAACCTAGTGTCGGCCGCGTTAAATTCAGTATGTCACAAATCTTTTCTAAAAGTTAATCGCTTTAAACATATCACTTTAATTTCACGAAGTCAACACGTCAGTCGAGCGTGTCGGACAGGGTAAAGGTTAGCAAAAAAGTAGTGATGAAACGATTATCACTTAGCGATTACGATCATTTGTTTTTAGTAATAAATTAAACAAATTATCGATAAATCAACACATAAGATTTATTACCATAAGAAAAATCAAATAAAATTTATAAAAAAACAATACCTAATTAAAATTAAATTACTTTAAATTTTTGTTCAAAAATCAACCTTTCTAGCTTTTTTAGCCCAATTAATTTAAACTACACTGAACTAACTTTGGTAGAGCGAATTAACGAGAAATAATAAAAAAAAACACACAGCGGGGTATCCCTGAAACGAAACATCAGGCCAGTCAAAGAAGCGTTCGGATACACGCATGGACAAGAGATATCCTGCGCATTTACGAAGTTACAAATTTCTTTTTTGAGGAAAATAAATGTCAAGTAATCGCTAAATAATGAATAGATTGGACAATTATGGTTAATCGTGAAATATCAATAATCGTCGATTACGATTAATAGAAATCGTAATTGTTTCATCACTAATAAAAAGTTTACACTCTTGGGCTTCGCAGCTATTTTTATGCAAACTTTAGGAAGGAAGCTCAAACAAACACAGTTTTGCATTTATAATATTAGTTAAGATAATCTCAATGTATGTATCTTAAGTAAATAATGTTGTAAATAAGATTGTTAATAATACAGTACTTAGTAATTAGATAAAAAAACCTATAAATTATTGTGTAAAAGAACACGTTTATCATAACTATGTTCCTACTTCATAAAAGTTAACTTCGAAATACCGAAAATATACTGTGAACATTCAACAATAATTTTCCAATGTCACACGACATAAGCCACACCCTGCCATATCCAAACCTAACCTAACACGCATCGTGATTTACATTCTATCCCTTTCTCTATAACAATATATCTATCCTAACTTTCTTCACGTGCTAAACGCATGCGCCTATTACAGAAGTCAAGCAAAGCGAAATTGCGTTTCTCAGACGACAGTAAAGTCGACGTGTCCCATAAGACTATTGTACTAAAGAATTTGGCTAACAAAATACCACGAACGGACACTTTGGAAGACGTCGGAGACGATTCGGACGCCAGCAACGAAAGCACGCTTTCAGAAGGCGCCCTAAACAGATCGAAGAGATTAAGTCCGAAGTTTGTTTCCGAGCCTAATTTGAGTATGCTCGACGCGAACGTGGAGACGCCTAAAAATACTAAGAAACGTGGAACTAGATTGTTCCGATCAAAACTTTTGTCGGCGTCACAACAAGTCAATAAAAAATATCAGAAACGCGCTGTGATACGCGGCACGCCTACTTGCGTATCGTGTTTAGACCGTGAGACTGCGTCCGATAATGACGCATCTTCGAATGAGACGAGTGACGAAAGGAGTCCTATTGTGGACACGCCAAAGAAAAATAGACACTATGACAAGGAGGTGGAGTTGAAAATGCATTATTTGACGAGTACGCCGGGAATTTCGGAGGTTGTCGTGTTCGATGACGGATGCGCTACTCCCTTCGGTGTTAACTTTAGGAGAGCTTCGATGTCGCCTATAACGAAGTCTACGCAGAAGTTGTCGAAGGCTATGCAGGTTTGTTTATTATCATGCATCTCGCTTTTCGTGTCTAATGCTTTTACATGTTGTTTTCGTTTTTTCAAATTAATGGTATTCATTTGCTATACTTTTCTTATAATCATACTGAAAGGAAATATGTTAACTTTTCATTGGTTTAATGGAAAAATGAAATATGTTAAAATGCTTTATGCAAAATAGAAGATATGGCAAATAATACACCTGTCAATATTTTTAAACTAGGACTTTTTGATTTTCCCCATTCAATGTAATTTTCTTAATAAGTAAATTTTTAATTATAATGTACAGACCTATCCAAAACTATCAAATGTCTTAAATAAATGTTCAACCATATACAATATACATAAAACTCAAAGTCTAATGCAGAAATTTGATAGTTTATAGTAGTTTGTAAGGCGTAAATTACAACTAAAATTAAAACTACAAAAGTTGCCTTTGTGTAGTGTAATTCTCAGTTTCGATATAAATAAAGCCACTTAGTATATAACAAACTAAAATACCTAATCTGCTTTTCCCAAATACCGAATACACAGGAGTCCATAATGACGCCGCGTTCCCGCAAACCTCTGATAATTACTTCGGAACAGCGCGACAGTCTGCCCGAGACCAACAAGAATGAACCCGGGAGCGCGCCGCCCGCCCCCAACGCGTTCCACTCGATGTCGCCTAAAAACGACAGCGACTTCGTGTCGTCCGACGAGGGTGACGTCATGTCTTCGTCGTCCTATTCCTGTGAAAGGTATGTTTGTAAAATTAAAAATTATTATAAAAATACTACTTGAAAAAGGTATCTTAACACGTCAACCGTATTTTTTTTAAATTCCTATAAAATTTAAAATTACTATTATTTTTTACAAGCTTTTATTTAGTTTTTTTTTATAATATTTGTAATATTGACATGTCCCGATAAAAAGCAGCCAACGCACAAGTCCAAGAAGTAAGAGCTCTTTTGTACACGGACGTGACAGACAGGCGTGTACTGTATTCGGTACACTGGGCAGTTAGGCGACACTTGAAAAAAATACAAGTTGTAGGAGTATGACAAGACCAACGAATCTGAAATTTTGATATAGATAACTTCATGCCTTTGTCATTAAAAACCCTTGCTCAAAAACACGATTGTGCAATTTTGGCTCGATCGTAAATCGTTTCGTAGTCCCCTGATTCCTCCTCCAAAACTGCCCGATTTAATTACTTTTTTCATTATTAAAAATTGAAAAAAGGCTTTGCCTGTGTCCCTATGTTTTCCTTTCTTTCATAAATTCATTATTAAAAAAGATTTGAACCTTTAATGACCTTAAAAATTGGGCAGATTTTCAGCTTTTTTTTCGAAATTTGACGAGATTATTTAAAAAATAGCAAAACACAGCCAAAGCCTTTCTTTAATTTTTAATGAAAAAAGTAATTAAATCGGTCCAGTTTTTGATTTAGTCGACCTTAGTATTTCCTCTTAAGAAGTTTAATAATGCCTGATTTCACCATTGACAGTTGTTGGAGTAAAACCGTCACCTTAAATGACTTAGGGGTCAATGGTGAAAATGGGCATAAGAGTCAAAACTAATCAAAAGTGTATACATGTTAATGCTCGTGACTATACACGAATACGAAGCCATAAGCCCACGCGACGCACACGAACGCGCACATAGGGTTTTGTCCTGGGGCCTTCATGTCTATATCGTCCTTCTCCAGTAAAACGTCTATTGATCTATAATACAGATCTATAATAATCTATAATAAATTTTTTTTGAGGGAGTGCTGATTGCCTCAGACGGCATTTTCAGCTTCACCGGGCTTGTTTGGGGGCGGCGAGAAACTTAAAAGGTTCCTCAAGCCGTGTGAAACGAATCACCTTTGGAGGTTTTCTAGAGGGAACGGCATCACGTGTCCCCGTGCGCTACTAGATTCTCCGAGGGGTTCGGATCGGATCGGCATATACCCACCCGTTCGCGCATACGCACTCGTGCATAGATGCGCACTTGCACATGTACACGCGCTATCTACTTATCTCTGTAATATATTTGTGTTTATTCGTTTGGTATACGGTACATTTTTATGATAGTTTTTCTCCAATCCTACATGAATTCATACCCTCGAAACTGGAACTGAGCATTGCGAAACACTTGTGATGGGCGCAATAAATAGGTATTTGTATAGCCGGGATTTGCCTATGTAAATTATAGCATTTATAATGCAATAACTTCAATATTGTAAAAAAGCATTGTTAATAAGCTCTATTTTCATTTTTAATTAAGGTTTTATCACACGCATAGTGACAAACTCCCTCAGTCATGAAAGTATTTACATTTTTTAACTTAAAATATAAAGAAAACTTTTAACATTTACAGATCACACCATTCGAACTCATCGCCACCACGATCAGCTATTGAAAGACGATCATTATCATTGAACGACGTCAGTCCATTACGATCGGAGAACACTCGCTTCATCATCAGCCAAGGCAGGCCTAACATAGTAGAAGATCTCGACACAACCTTATGCGAGGACCCAATAATACCAAAGTTTAAGGTTTCCCACGAAATGACAAATATCACAGAGGTAAAGACAAAAACATTGACAGAACCGTTCAGAGAATATTTACTCAGCAGATCTGTATTGACCGCTACACCAGTCGACTTATCCATTCTAAACAAATCGAGTGATAGTGACGAGAAGATATCCGATTCTTTACTTTACTGTCTCGATGGTAACTTTCCATCGGATTTAACTTTATCGATAAGCAATTTAGCTGTTGATAAGGAGAGTTTGCGTTCACCATTGAAGGATATTAATAGTATTGTTATAAAAGAGAAGAGTCCTAGTAGAAAGCGGTGTGCTAGTTCTTCGTTATCGAAGGAAGTGGAAGAGGTTGAATGTAAGAAGGTTGTCATTGAAAAGGAGAATTTTCCGTCTGACAATGCTGTGTTCCAAATACGAGAGACTGAGCTTTAATAAATCTAGATAGTTCTTATTGTAACATGAAAATACACAGCTGAATATCTCTAAGCCAGTTCGAGCAAATTTTAATTTTTCATAAGTTTTGAACCTTATTGAAGAGTGAATAAGGGTCAATTTAATGTGATCACGGTCTGGTTAAGAATGATTGGCTTGTTAGCAACATTATTGTTGATTACATTGTTATACGTGTACAAAGGGAGTGAAGATAAAAAAATAGGTTACTATTGTATTTTTATTTTAATACTTGACATTTCATAATAATTTTGTTATATAATTATATTTAAAGATCAATGACCACGATCTTACGAAGTGCCTCGAAATTGTTGTTTTAGAATGGTAACGGAGTTTTATGTACTTGATGAAGTCTCTGCCACGTCGTCGCTGCATTATACAGTTCTCTTCTAGTATTATTATGGTATAAGATTATTAAATAATGTGTAGAATTTATGTAGTTGAGCAATAATATAAAGTCTACCAAAAATTCACCGTGAAATGCTTTTAGTTGGCATCTTCAAAGATAAAAGTACAATTTTTGATTTTCGTCAAATGTCATTAACAAAGTATGAACTACACAAAAAATATGAAATGCCATCATCTGTGATCACGGCAAGTTCGTCTCTTGATTTTTTTTCCAATTTCCAACTGTTTCTTCTGGTTTGATTGGCAAAATATTGTAGCGGCACGTTTTCCATTTCTTTTTTGTTGTTTTTTGATGTGCACTGTCTGTCACTGATGGCAGAAATTGAGGAGACTGCAAAGGGTAAGCTTTATTTATACACATGCGTTCGAGCATCGCACACATAACAGAGCGCGGTATGTATGCAGTCTGTCTGCAGTCTCCTTATTTTGTACTGATGGTGATAGCCAGTGCACCAATGTGCAACTTAAGTGGTCTAAAACATCTTGGCATTTAAGAAAATCAACCCTTACTCAAATCAAACCTTAATCTCCATGCAGGAGTAGGTATCTTTTTGACTAACTCCGTCAGCGTTTTGGGTTTAACAGCAAGCAAAAATGAACTTAAATCTTATACAATTAAAAGTCATTTCACTTAAAACGTAAATATATTTTTCAATCGTTTAGAATGCTTTGATAATTGACTGTATTTGGTATGATTTGCGACTGTTTCTGAGGGACCAGTGTTGTTTCGTAGGTCATTGGAGTGAAAAACCTTTCACAAATCATTCTAATGGTATATAAAATTTGCACAAGACACTGTTGAACTGGGCAGCGATTTGGCGAACTTCATAGAGATTTGAAGATACTTACTCGTTCTTGGCGCGTATTATAGCAAAAACGACTTCATCACAGTGATACAAATAGAAGTAATATTGTGTATGTTACTATGTTTTTAACTTAAGTTTTTGTATAACATTGTCATATATACTCCGTTTCATTCGATTGAACATGTACCTATTACAAGTGATATGTAACTCGTATTTATTGTAATACATAGTTATTGTGATTAAATAGAAATTCAATATTTATATCTTTGTTTTTTTTAGCAACTGTCTTAACAAGTCCGCAGGCTTGTTACCGAAAAAAGCAAACCAATTGTACAATAGTAACGCGACTACTGCTCTAGACTAGTTGACGTTGCTACAATCGGTTTGGGTGCCTAGTTAGAGTATTGTTTACTATCCGTATTCATTCGATTACGTTTACGAAAACGAAAATTTGTATGGCACTGAAGCATCGCCTCCTAGCGACATACGAGAAGAGTTAAAATTTTGCCATACAAATTCTCGTTTTCGTTAACGTGATCGAATGGCGAATGAAACTCGCACTAGGCACCCGGTTTATTTTAGAGCGCCGTCATTCACTGTTAGTTCGTTAATCGCTCGCTTGTGCTATCGGAGCGTCCTCCGTTCTGTAATACGAAATATGTGTTTTGGTAGCCATAAATTGCAAATTGTTGCGATTGCGACTGTCACCTAAAGATCGGTAATAAAATAAACCTGCGAGTCGCAGCGCTTTGGGTCACACCGCGAATTATCGCGGCTGCCCCAATGCTCCGCGTAGTAACGCAACCCGCGGGTCGGGACCGCGACCTAACCCCGCGACGCGCGCTCCGCCGCCTTTACAGATCGCGAAAGTCTCGCTCCGCTCCGCGGCCCCCTTACTACCGCCCCGCAATCCGTGGGCCATCCCGCGGGCTTCCCAGCCCGCGGCTCAAGCCCCCGCGAATGACTCGCTAGTCGACTTTCCTGCGACTGGCCCGGCTCGTGCCCCACCGCCTCCTCCACCTCCACCTCCACCACCTCCGGCTGAAACTCCAATGGAGCAAAGCTCTCCCGTGGCCCCTAAGGCCAAGACCCCAAAGGCCAAGGCCACTAAAGCCAAGGCCCCTAAAGCCCAGCCCCGTAAGCCTAAACGGCCTAAGGCAGTCACTCCTATCGCTCGCCCGCAACATCCGTTTGCCGCGACCGTAGGTCTTCGCGTGTCTACGGTGGTCGAACTTGTAAAGATTTATCCTTATAAGTTCAGGAAACGTTCCTAAAACCATCCATCCGAGACCCGCGCATAGGTAACTACAACCTTGTCCGTAATGATAGAGATGGCCGCGGTGGCGGTACAAGAGTACCGCCATAGATAAGAAGCTTTTAGATAAGAATCTATTACAAGCGGTCGCTTCACTGTGTCCCGCTCGATAAAAACATAACCGATAAAACGGACCAGTAAAACGGAGACCCATGTATGAACGGGCTGTCAGTTGTCCGTCTTCTTCGAGAGCGATCGAGGCCAAAAGGGTACGGCTGCCTTCTTTTGTTCGCAGTGTTTTCGCAGGGCGCTAGTAACGTATCTACCTTTTTAGGGTTCCGTAGTCAACAAGGAACCCTTATAGTTTCGCCATGTCCGTCTGTCTGTCTGTCTGTTTGTCCCCAGTCTAGCTCATAGACTCTTAGTACTAGAAAGCTGTAATTTAGCATGGATATATATGTATACTACTCAAAACAAAATAAGGGCCACGAGGTATTTTTTCATTTTGGTGTAAATTATTAAACATTTACATATTGAAAGTAGTAAAATATTGAGTATACAAACTCTTTGATACCTAAACTTTTTAATATTGTAGTATTCATCTAATGCTGGCAACAATTTTAAATAAAATTTGATTTAAAATTATTTTTGAAAATTTTGATTCCATTTTCTTTGACGTTTTGCTTTCCTTAGCTTCTTGGTTTATTAGAAATTATCAGAGTTCATTGATATCTCGAGTCAGAAACATCTTTGTCAATATGCCACAAGCACGCAGGCGTCATATGGACTCGCTGACAGCAACCAGAGCCGTTACAATGATTGAAGAAGGTCATTCGCAGCGATCTGTGGGTTTGCAATTGGGATTTTCTCGAAGAGCTATTCAAAATCTATGGAATCGTTTCCAAGAGACCGGCAGTGTTAGAAGAAGACCTGGTTCGGGCAGAGTTCGCATTACAACAGCTCAAGAGGATCGTTACATTCGATTAAGTGCGCGCCGAGATCGCACAACGACGGCCCGCAAGCTGCAAAATCGTTTACGGCTCACAACGGGTACTCGTGTCAGTGACCAAACTATTCGTAATCGATTGCATGAAGACCAGCAGGCATCAAGAAGGCGAGTTGTCCGTATTCCATTAACCAGAAATCATCGTGCAAATCGTTTAAGATTTTCCCGTCAACATTTGGACTGGGACATAAACCAATGGGGCATGGTGCTCTTCACAGACGAATGCAAAGTTAATTTTTTTAACGACGATCGGCGTATTAGAGTATGGAGAAGACGCGGCGAGAGATTTTCAGAAGCCTGCATCCATGAAGTCGATCGTTTTGGTGGTCCAAATGTAATGATTTGGGGCGGGATAAGCTTACACGGCAAAACTGAGCTCGCTATTTTAAATGAGGGTACTGTTACTGCTCAGCGGTATATTGAGGAAGTCGTCAGACCACATGTGATCCCATTTGCCCAGCGAGCGGGTCCTGGATTCATCTTAATGCAAGACAATGCTCGTGCACACACGATTCAAGCGACTCGGTTTGTACTGGAAGCGTCTCAAATTCAAGTCTTGCCGTGGCCGGCGAACAGTCCGGACTTAAATCCAATAGAGCACATGTGGGATCAGTTGAAACGAAGAGTTAGAGACGGTGATCAGGAAATCCACAACCAACAGCAACTCATCAACGCTGTTAAAAGGGCCTGGGAAGAGATTCCAATGGAAAATGTCAGGCATTTGATTGAGAGCATGCACTCCAGGCTTCAGGAGTGCGTAACGAAACGAGGGGGGCATACCCGTTACTAAAAGATGAGCATGGAGTATTTTCTTTTGTTTTCAGTAACTTTACATTGTTTTTATTTTTAACCTTAAATGTGTTTTTTCTTTCAAAGCAAATAAACTTTTTAATCATTATTATTGGAATAAATTTATTGGTCTACACGGTAAAAACAACATTAGTTTTCGTTATGGAGACAAAAAAATTGATATTACTACTCTACTCTAATTGATATTACTACTACTCAAAACAAAATAAGGGCCACGAGGTATTTTGTCTGTACCATGAAAATAATAAAACCAATATTAATTTTTTTGTCTCCATAACGAAAACTAATGTTGTTTTTACCGTGTAGACCAATAAATTTATTCCAATAATAATGATTAAAAAGTTTATTTGCTTTTGAAAGAAAAAACACATTTAAGGTTAAAAATAAAAACAATGTAAAGTAAAATACTTCATGCTCATCTTTTAGTAACGGGTATGCCCCCCTCGTTTCGTTACGCACTCCTGAAGCCTGGAGTGCATGCTCTCAATCAAATGCCTGACATTTTCCATTGGAATCTCTTCCCAGGCCCTTTTAACAGCGTTGATGAGTTGCTGTTGGTTGTGGATTTCCTGATCACCGTCTCTAACTCTTCGTTTCAACTGATCCCACATGTGCTCTATTGGATTTAAGTCCGGACTGTACGCCGGCCACGGCAAGACTTGAATTTGAGACGCTTCCAGTACAAACCGAGTCGCTTGAGCCGTGTGTGCACGAGCATTGTCTTGCATCAAGATGAATCCAGGACCCGCTCGCTGGGCAAATGGGATCACATGTGGTCTGACGACTTCCTCAATATACCGCTGAGCAGTAACAGTACCCTCATTTAAAATAGCGAGCTCAGTTTTGCCGTGTAAGCTTATCCCGCCCCAAATCATTACATTTGGACCACCAAAACGATCGACTTCATGGATGCAGGCTTCTGAAAATCTCTCGCCGCGTCTTCTCCATACTCTAATACGCCGATCGTCGTTAAAAAATTTAACTTTGCATTCGTCTGTGAAGAGCACCATGCCCCATTGGTTTATGTCCCAGTCCAAATGTTGACGGAAAAATCTTAAACGATTTGCACGATGATTTCTGGTTAATGGAATACGGACAACTCGCCTTCTTGATGCCTGCTGGTCTTCATGCAATCGATTACGAATAGTTTGGTCACTGACACGAGTACCCGTTGTGAGCCGTAAACGATTTTGCAGCTTGCGGGCCGTCGTTGTGCGATCTCGGCGCGCACTTAATCGAATGTAACGATCCTCTTGAGCTGTTGTAATGCGAACTCTGCCCGAACCAGGTCTTCTTCTAACACTGCCGGTCTCTTGGAAACGATTCCATAGATTTTGAATAGCTCTTCGAGAAAATCCCAAACAAGCAAACCCACAGATCGCTGCGAATGACCTTCTTCAATCATTGTAACGGCTCTGGTTGCTGTCAGCGAGTCCATATGACGCCTGCGTGCTTGTGGCATATTGCAAAAGATGTTTCTGACTCGAGATATCAATGAACTCTGATAATTTCTAATAAACCAAGAAGCTAAGGAAAGCAAAACGTCAAAGAAAATGGAATCAAAATTTTCAAAAATAATTTTAAATCAAATTTTATTTAAAATTGTTGCCAGCATTAGATGAATACTACAATATTAAAAAGTTTAGGTATCAAAGAGTTTGTATACTCAATATTTTACTACTTTCAATATGTAAATGTTTAATAATTTACACCAAAATGAAAAAATACCTCGTGGCCCTTATTTTGTTTTGAGTAGTATATATTAATCACGCCGACAAAGTGGTGAAGTAAAATTTTTAAAAATATTTTTTTAGGTTACCTCCCTACACGTGAAGTGGGATGTAATTTTTTTTCTTGTCTACCACATAGTGTGGGGTGTCGTTGGATAGCAATTTAAAAAATATAGCGGGTTGGTGGAAACAGTTGTTTGATTGAGGCATCCGTTTATGAACTATTAAGCTTTAAAGTGCAAAATTTTGTTAAGAGTAGTGTCCTCCCCCTGCCAGCCAAATGGTTGTTTTTGGATACGTAAGAAAATTCACGGTAGTTGTATATATGACAGCTTCAGCTTTATTATATTAGTATAGATTGGCCATAAGGTTATTAAACGTTTGGACGACGACGAACAAAAAAGAAAGGCAATCGACAACTTCACAATTTTATTACATGCCGTAATGGTCAGCTATGATACAGGAACTATATCAGCATTATGATGGCGAAGGCAAGGACAAGGATTACGGAGAGAGTGCAGTAGATGTGACAGCACGTACGGTAGAAGTAGTTGGCCATACGCTTCCTCAATGGCAAGTACTGTTTACTGGAAAGGATTAAAAAGGCAATTAGTCTTTCAAGTTTCAACTCTAAAACATATGTATTTAGTGGGGAGTTCAAAATAGCATAAACGACATGTCGAGCCTAGCACGATTATTTATAAAATTCGTGTTTCGTTTAGCGCAAAAGCAATATTGATTCGGTATCACAACGTTAGTAAAAAAAAATTGTCTAATTTAAACGCGATTTCCTAACGTTTCATATACAATTTCGATAGTGCTAGGCCCACTGCTTCACAGGCCCAAAGTCTGGACGAGAGAGCAATACTGACAAGGGCGCGCGGGGCCGCGGGCGCGATCGTTTCCTTCTGACAGGTTTCGTGCTCACAACGCGACAGGTCAGTCCGAATGAAACCCTACAGGTGCCTTACAAATAAACAAAGAATAAGTTCCGAATAGTTAGCTATTCCATGTTTTGTTTCTGTCAGGCAAACGTCAATACAAATTAGAGTAAAAGAGACAAAACACGGAATAACTATTCGAAGCTTATTCTTTGTTTATTTGTAAGGCACTAGTGGATTTAGCAGGTAAATCTGTTTTTTTCTTTTCGTCCCCCTCGCCTACCTCGCACGGAGCATTAGCGCCGGGAAAAAGAGATGGACGGGGCAGTGTGAGTCCCGGTCGGAGGCACGAGGTAGGTACCCTTTTTGTGTCTGTAGCATTACCAGAGAGGAATAGGTAATAGATTATATATACCTAAACTTCACGAGACAGGACATAACATGGAGCTGTTAACACCAACACCACCTGTATACACCAATACCGATATTTCATGTGCCGCTAATTATTTAGTAATTCTATCGTCTTTGGGATTGCCGAATTAAAATATCTAAACAATCAATCGTAGAATCAGAAATTATTGGAATTTCGGGAAATTCTAGTATGAAAATCGACGGCTTCATGTTGTGTCCCATTATGCAGTTTAGGTAAATATAGTCTACCTATACCTATCACTGATCATTACATAAAGATTTCCCCTGGGTTAAAGAAAAAAAGTGCTTAGGTAGGTATTCATTAGTTGTATGTTAATTGTATATTCGAGACATCCTGGTGCCTGAGATAGGTTTCAAAAAGGAACCTGTTTTTGCAGGAAGTACCTAAACGTATTCTTTTCAGAGAGTGTAGTCAGACTGGCGGAGAGATCGGTCCACGTTTTGTGTGCAATGTCCGCGACATGTCTCGTTTTATTTGCCCTGTCTCCGATTACTGCATCGAGGATAAGTTTAATGACTTTTAGATAGCAATCCAACACACGTTTTGTTTTACTTTTTACTTTGAAAGCCAAAGGCACCCATTCAATGTCAACAACTACCGTCATTAACACCCGATCATAATATTTTTACAAATACTAAAGATCAGTTAAGAAGTAGGCAAGCTCAATTGGAAGAGCACCTGACCCGGTATGTAAGAAGGGTACAGGTTCAAATCCTGATCGTGGATTTTTTTTAAAATTTGCGTTAAAATTATATAAACAAAACAAAAACACATTTTGTGTTTTTATTTAAGTTTGCCGATTGCCACTGGGAATTTTCAGTTTCACCGGGCTGTTTGGGGGGTACACCGGATCGATCCCATACTAGCGGCCGGACGTAGGGTCATATTTGAACATATTTTGAACATATTTTCTGTGGAAGTTTAATATTAAAAATATGCAACCGTGTTCAAAATAAATCAATCTACAATATTTCTTAGTAATATAATACAAATCGATGCATAACTTAAAAAGTGGTCGCTTGGGGTAGCAAGTATGTTCTAAGAAAATGTGCTTTAGCTGTAGGGGAAGCCTTTTATAGTAACTAGAACACGAGCATCTACAGGCGATTTGAATAAACAATCTTTGAATGTTTATTCCCATACTAAAAAAATATCAAACCGGGATATCTCTTTAACTTTTAAACCAGTATATATACTAAGAAATTGATTTATTGAACACGATTGCATATTTTTAATATCAAATTTCCATAGAAAATATGTTCACGACCAGCGTCCGGCCGCTAGTATGGGGTCGATCCAGTGTGGGGTGGCGAGAAACTTAAAGGGTTCCTCAAGCCGTCAAACGAAACACCGTCAGAGGTTTTCTGGGAACGGCATCACGCGCTACTAGATTCTCCGAGGGGTTCGGATCGGATCGGGGAGCGGAACAACCCGAGGGCGCCTCTAAAGGCTCAGACCTCGACTCGGGTTGACCAGGTTGTGGTGGTTGTGGTGGGGGTGGGGAGAATCGCCCAGGTACATGTCTGTACCTGATATAGAGCGCGTGTGAACCGGCTCGTCGTACCCTTGGTCTACGAGTACGGTGTCTTGGGCCTTAACTTAACTTAGTGTGCATGTTTAGTGTAGGTATTCTGTAACTGTAAACAAATCTGACGATTTGTTTGTGAAGGGAATTACCAATTAAAAGCTGCTAACAACAATATGAACAGCATCTAAATAGGCTCTTTTAAACTAATTAGTGTCACGTAAAACACTAAATTAATGTTTAAATGCTTAACAGAAGGTAAACAGTAAGTAGAGCCTCGTTGTGATACCGAGTTTTATTTATCTTAGACCCTTCTAATAGGAACTGTTTGTTGTCATTGTCCTGTGTGCTTTCATAGAACGGTTTATTTTCGTTACTATAGTCTACTCTAACATTTATGATAAAATGTAAACCATTTTTTTATAACAAAACCTCTGTGATCCGTTGACTATCGTATACCGTGAGCGACTTTAAACTTTGAAAGAAATTACCAGATTCTCCGGGGCATACCGGTTTGAGAGATTGTGAGAGGAAAACCCCAAAGCGCTCCTAAAGGTGAGGACTCAGCTCTAGTTGTCTGGGTCTTGCAAACAGTATAAATTCCCTATAACACTAGGCTCCATTTTTAGAGTTCCGTAGTCAACAAGGAACCCTTATAGTTTCACCATGTACGTCTGCCTGTCTGTCCCCAGGCTAGCTCATAAGACTCTTAGTACTAGAAAGCTGGAATTTGACATGGATATACATATTAATCACGCCGACAAAGTGGTGAAATAAAAATTTGAATAATATTTTTTTTAAGTTACCTCCCCTACACGTGAAGTGGGAATGTAATTTTTTTTTCTTGTCTACCCCATAGTGTCAGGTGTTTGTGAAAACAGTTATTAAGGCATCCGTTTGTGAACTATTAAGCTTTAAAGAGCAAAATTTTGTTAGAGTCAAGTGTCCCGTCCCCCCCTGCCAGCCAAATGGTTGTTTTTGGATACGTGAAAAAATTTACGGTAGTTTTATATATATATGACGAAGTTAAAAGGAAAACTATCACAGCTAAGTAGGCTTTACAAGTTTACGAGTAATAGTCGACCAACTTATAAAATGTACTTGGTGCAGTACAAATTCCTCATTGGGAACTACTTAAATAACGTTGTCAGGTGTGTGAAACCGGTAGTATCTACATTTAATTATCCATCGTTAAATAAATGTTCATAAAAGCCCTCTTATCAGAGTCCGCATTATTGAGATGGGCTACGGAACCCTACACTGCGTGTGGACCGACACGCACTTGGCCGGTTTTTAATGTTTGGAATGCTGTATGATTGAAGTAACAAAACGTAGTATTTGTAACCACTATTCAAAGTTGACTTCGACTTCGAAATAGATAAATTAGATAAGAAACTGATTTTCATAGTTTTGCCAACGAGGTAAGTATGTATAAAGAATCAATTTTCTTTTGTGAAATATCTGGGTTCTGAAGTCAGTACCTGACTTCATCTTCGCAGTCCTTAATATTGGTGACTCCGTCTATTCTGTGTACAACGGCTGCGATATTTGCCCCTTTCCTTACATTGCGACGGACACGTCGGATTATGCATATGTTTGGCATTATACTTTTAAAATGGATAGCAGACTGTAAACTTACTATCTTTTTACAGTCACGTGTTTAGATTGGGCTTTCGGCTTGGCGCTAGTCGACTTTCCTATGATAACTTTTTTCGATTTCTTTTCGACAGGTGGACTTTTGTACACAATTTTTTCGGTTATTGACTCGTGCCGTTGTTCCTTTTGTGCTTGCTCATACTGTTTGGCTCTTAGTTCCTGTTGGTATTGCTGTCCCTTTTGTTCCCGCACATACTGTATGGCTCGTAGTTCCTGTTGGTATCGCTGTTGTTCCTTTTCTTCTTGCTTGGACTGTTTAGCTCTTAACTTCTGCTCATGCTGGTGTTGTTTAACTAATTGTTTTAGCAGTTCCTTTTCTCTTTTCTTCTGATATTTCTCTAGCTTCTCTTGTTCGTTTTTCTTTCGTTCTTTTTCATTTTCGATGCGCTTTAGAAAGCGCCGATTTCGGTACCAGCGACATATCGGCGATGGACGAGCAGGCGAGACATACTTCTCTCTCTTCTTTTGCAAATGCCGATGGCTCTCTGTTCCAGTGTTGACGGTGTACGGCTTTTTATATCTGTATTTGCTGATTACTATAGGGACGGTGAGCCGACTTGGTTCCTCTAAATAGACCTGCGGTCTGAAACATATAGGAAAGAAGTTTATATTTATTAAACTTAAATAAATATTGTGTAAGTAATTTAAAACTAAGTAATCTTTAACTTTGATAAGCATCTCAAAAATAATCAGTAAACAAGTAGCATCTCTGCATGCGGCAGTAGATGCCTATAAGTCTTATAATTTTTCATCCTACAAACAGTACATTGGATGTAATAATTGAATGTCCCTCTCTACGTACGTACTGTACAGTGAAAACCTAATTATAGGTGGAAAATTATAAATAACGTTAATTCGACGTCTCTAGGTGCGCCAGACATCTATTTGTCTCTTAGTACAGCAAATAAATGTACGCAAGTTCGGCAGATATCTATCCGCTTGTGAGTAAGTTAAATTTGTATCTATAGATACCGATCAGCCTATCACATAACTTTGAGCGTAGGTACTTCTGTGAACGTAAGCTCCTGACGTAAGAACCTACCTTTTATATTTCCCAACAACGTAAAAATACATGAGACTTCACTATCGCACTACACTGAGTTCAAACTAACTGTATCGTAGCTTTAGAAAATGCAAGGTTATTACTTGAGGACCCTTTTCAACTTGCATCCAGTGCACTGCTTTTTTTCTGCACAAGAGCATGGCTTCCCATGGGTGGATTTTATTATGTTACTAAGCATTAGGGCTCACCACAATTTTGACGTGTTTTGGTCATGGTTGTTGTATTGGTAAATGCGATGCATAAAGTAACTATGCGATGTGGACGTCTTGTGTCTAGAGTGGCAGCTGATTCTGTCAGATGTTGATAGGTAATAAATTCGAAAAAGAGTTTTTAGTTGCAAAGAAGAAGTTTCAAGTATTGTTTTTTAAAGTTTACGCGATTTCTATCTTCTTTATTGCTCTAAGGATAGTATAAAAAAACAACATAAAAATTAAGAAGCACCTAACACTTCAAAACTATCTTTTTTTTTTATCTAGGTACCTCTACCGCGCGTGGTACCCTGAAGACCTCTATGCCAGTTTTTACTAGATCTAGTACCCTTCAAACGGAAACAAAGTAATGCCAAAGTTTAGTGTTTTAATGCAATAAAACAACCGTCGCGTGTGAATAGAATAGAATAGAATAGAATAAAACTTTATTGCATTACTGCACATTTTTGTTTGCTATGATACATTGCATTAAAGTAAGAACAGTTACCCTTATCGGGCATACAATAGAAAAAACACATTAAATAATTTTATTATTATACCAAGATTATACCTAACATTACAAACAAATTAATTATTCTTAATTATTATTATTGTTTTAGGTTTTATAAAAGTTATACAAAAAGTAAAATATAACACAATATCATACAAAAATACAACTTTTATAAAAATCTAAACCTAGAACGCCGCCAGCAGCGGAGCAAGACTCAAGCTACCAGCGGGCGATTAAGGCTGCAGAGAATGAAACCTCCTGACAATGCGTGCCGTGTCCAGGAGGGTTGGCTTCTGACCCTTGATCCAGACATCCAGCGAAAGTCTCTTGAGATGTTGGTCGAGACTCTTCGCTCTAATAATGAATAGACATTTGCGTTATTACGCAAATTATTATTATTATTATTATTACGCTTATTAGCATTTAAAGCCACTTCTATCAGCGGACACACCGTCTAGCACAGACAGCGCATAGATGATATGATAGGTAGTTTATTACTGTTCTGAAATCGTACATCGGAATGAAGGTACAGAAGATACCTTCAATATAAACATATCACAAAGAATGCTGGTTAGCAGCAGAAATATGTATTAGGACGACCGCTGCGTCAAGGACACACGGCGCGGACCCCCGCGCGGCGTACCGTTATGTTTGTACACGAATCAGGCACGCTGCGCGGGCGCTCGCTTGACGCAGCGGACGCCTAAATACATATTTTTGCATTCTTTGGCATTAGGTAGGTACTATGATCCGCCATCCATTTGTGTTCAGGGCAAAATCCCACAACCACGCATTTTATTTAAATCTGTTGCTGTCCTGCTGACCCCCATTGTTTATTATTAATGGAAAAAATTGTTGCCATTACCCTTCTTAGATTTAGTTTGAATTTATTAAATTGTACACTCCGTCTTTAGTACCTACGTGAGTGCCTAATTGGAACGTCGTCCATATTTCACGGTCAAACTGCTGCAGGATAATAATAGGATTTCCTTGTTACTTAGAGCGTTCAGTTCAAGTGAGTAAGCTAAGTGCTTTTAGTTCTAAATCTTGCAAACAGCGTGAAACTTTCCATTACGTTGAGGGACTTGGAGTTACGTGACGTAGCGTATACTTCTACCACAGTGTTAAAAAAAAACTGAGTTTCTATGTTCTTAGTACGAACATCCCCTTGACCTTGTACCTAGCAACCTTCAAACGATACCAAAAACCCCAAATACTCGCTGAATAATAACGATTCATTCATCCCTGCTATTGAAGTTCTATTTCAATGGTGATGACTGTTTGTAACGTTCCACCTGCTTGAAATCTATAACTCATCATACAAGTTGTTCAATCATACTTGTTACTTAAAAATTCACTTGAGAGAGAGCCAACACCTCAGTCTTCTTGTGATCAAGGGAGTCAGGATATCAATTTTATAATTTTTTATTGAATGTTACATTTGTCGCACAAAAAAAATGTTTGGCCGTAAAATATTTTTTTTTCGCTGACATGTGCCTTGTAACCGTTGATACTATTTCAAATGTAACAACTATATTGTATTTTTTTTTAAATATTAACGGGTAAGCACAGTGCCTTGTACACAGCTATACAATAATAAAAACTTTTTTAATTCTATTTCTGGACATGTAAAAGAAAATCTCTATTATTATGTTCCGATATACTGTAAAATTGAGGCTTTAGACGTAAGAAAACTATGTTCCTTACTTCTTCTTCTTCATGTGCCATCTCCTATCGAAGGTCGGCTATCATTATGCCCGCGATGTTGAGCAGAAAAGCTCTAAAGTACTCAGATTGTATCACTCGGCGAAGTCCTGTAGCCATTGCACCTTTCTAACCTAATTTTAACCTTATATTCCTCACAACAAATATGCAAATAGCGACCCGTAGCCGATTCGTTGGCTAGTGTCAACAGTTAAATTTGTAGAACAGCAGTGCGACCACGGTACACGCCAACTGAGACTATTCATGATACAAGAGTAGCAAATTGTGTGGAGAAGGCGATCGTAAGTATTGTTTTCTAAGAGCTTTATACGTTTTAGCCTTAGTTTCAATTTTTGGAACCAATTAGTCGATTTATAAAACTTCTATAACTTTATATTTATTGACCTAAAGAATGTATAATGCAGATACATACAAATTGCGTAAAGAAACTATTAAAATAAATTAAAGGAGTATTTTGAGGAACTGTCGTCACACTCTCGACACCACACCCTACTAATATTATAAACGCGAAAGTTTGTAAGTATGGATGGATGTTTGTTCCTCTTTCACGTAAAAACTACTGAATGGATTTTAATGAAACTTTCCTCATATACCTACAGGCCATGAACCAGACCAGGAAATAGGATTCTTTTTTTTTTTACTTTTTTTTTTGCTGTAGTCTTCGCGAACGAAGTCGCGGGCAACAACTAGTTTAGAATAATCAAAGTAGGTTGTGTTTTTTTGGAGAGAGTTTGCTGATTGCCTCAGGCGGCATTTTCAGCTTCACCGGGCCTTGTTTCAAGCCGTGTGAAACGAATCACCTTCGGAGGTTTTTAGAGGGAACGGCATCGCGCACTAGTGCGTGTCCCCCTGCCCTACTAGATTCTCCGAGGGGTGCGGATCGGATCGGAATCAAAGTAGGGCTCCGAGGTGGAACAGAAACGTCGTTTAATATTTATTTGAATTTTCCAATGATTTTAACGTTTGATATTAATTTTGTTTTTACGACTATGCTATTGTACACAGTCAGATCATAAGTATTGTCACACAGTAAAAACTTTTGTTTTAGAATGCTGGCCACAAAAAAGTTTATTGAATTCGAATTTCGAATTGTTCATGAAAATAAAAATGTATACTTTTTAGAATTTTACTCATTTTTAGATATGGAGTGGACGCTTAAAGAAGACCGTGTTGCAGTTGTTGCGTTGCATCGTTGCGGTTACACGCCAATTCAAATTTTTGACATAATGAAAAATTTGAATTTAACCGAAACATTCGTTTATCGTACCATCAAACGATACAATGAAGACTCTAGTGTAGATGACAGGTCAAGAAGTGGTCGCTCTCGGTCTGTTAGGACTCCAGCAGTGATAAAAGCTGTGAAGGCGCGAATTCAAATAAATCCCAAACGTAAGCAGAAACTGTTGGCCCTTCAGATGGGGTTAAGCAGAACCACGGTGAAAAGGGTGTTAAATGAAGACTTAGGGCTTCGGGCATATCGAAGAAAAACAGGACATCGTTTGAATGCTCGTCTAATGGACCTGAGACTGAAGAGATGCCGCGCTTTGTTGTAGCGGTACGCGGGAAAAAAATATCGGGAAATTCTTTTTTCGGATGAAAAAATTTTTATCGTAGAAGAGAGCTACAACAAACAAAATGATAAGGTGTATGCACACAGTAGTGAAGAAACGAGCAACCGTATTCCGCGTGTCTAACGAAGTCATTTTCCATCCTCGCTCATGGTATGGTTAGGAGTTTCTTATTGGGGCTTAACAGAGGTACATTTTTGTGAGAAAGGTGTAAAAACGAATGCAGTTGTGTATCAAAATACAGTCCTGACGAACCTTGTGGAACCTGTTTCTCATACCATGTTCAATAACAGGCACTGGGTATTCCAACAAGATTCGGCGCCAGCTCATAGAGTGAAGAGCACACAAGACTGGCTGGCGGCGCGTGAAATCGACTTCATCCGGCACGAAGACTGGCCCTCCTCCAGTCCAGATTTGAGTCCGTTAGATTACAAGATATGGCAACACTTGGAGGAAAAGGCGTGCTCAAAGCCTCATCCCAATTTGGAGTCACTCAAGACATCCTTGATTAAGGCAGCCGCCGATATTGACATGGACCTCGTTCGTGCTGCGATAGACGACTGGCCGCGCAGATTGAAGGCCTGTATTCAAAATCACGTAGGTCATTAAGAATAAACTTTATTCTTATAAGAATCTATGTTTTGTTAAGTTCATTTTGGTACATAAATGGTTACATAATGAATAAACTTGTCTCAATTATTTTATATTGACCATGTGACAGAATTTATGACCTGACTGTGTATGTTAGTATTTGGCGACGAAAACTATATCGAGCGAGCACTCGGCTTAAAGTGTGGAACACTGGAGCCACTCCGATAATAGGAACTTAACAAGAGCCAGTGTTGTGCAGAGCACTGTGTCATTTCCGGTTAGCCAAGTCCACAGCACCACTTCGTAACTTCGAGTTTCATTAGCAGCTTGTGTATAAATTAATAGAAGGTTATTAACTGTACAAACCTCGGCATCGGAGTCCGTATGTTCCGGCCAGCTGAATCGAACTCGAGAGCATTGGATTTACACTGCTAGGGAAATTGACCTGTTTGTTTTAGAAGGAGCATAAATGTGGATCCAGTACAACAATGCTTTCAGGATGTTGACGGAGCTGCCTCGAATCACTATATCGAAGCCGTGATAAAAACAGCCTCACGTAAACTTGGTGTCCTGAACAGGGTGCGGCGATTCTTCACGCCAGATCAGTTGTGCCTTTTGTACAAGACGCAGGTGCGGCCTTATCTGGAGTATTGCTCGCACCAATGGGACGGTTCCGCAAAGTACCTTCTCTAGAGAAGAAAATATAGCGTCACTCAGCGTCTTCTACCGGTTATACCACGAAAATATTGACTTAGTGTGGTGTGCTACGCGCTTAGTAATAATAATAAAGGAGAAGATTTTTTTACTATGGGAGCTGGGCTTAAAATAAAAATTCAATTAACATAAGCAAATAATACATCAAATTAAAGAAAAAAATATTAGGATTACGATCAAAGTATTTATATTAATAAATAGACGCGCATTTTAATTTAATTCATATACAAAAATACATTTTCCTAGCAACAATAGAAGTAATGTTGCAATAATAAAAAAAATATTATTGACATAGACGTGACAGCGGTCAGTGCGTTTTTCATTAAATAAATAAAAAATACATGTCTACATCTCATGTTTACAATCATCATACTTATACTATACTTTTCCTAACATTAAAATAAAGTAAAACTACATGTAAGATGTATATATCAGTTGTGTAAATGCGCAAGATTGATCGCTTATGGAGTAAGCAAGCACTTTTAAAGCACTTAAAGTTCAGAATTACAACCAACATTCACATATTTTAGAAAGCTACCTCTATGTATCATAGAGTTGCTGATTGTTAATGTAGATACCATAATATGCACGTCAGTGAAGCGATGAAATCAAAATAGAATTACTGAATTGGAAAACAACAAAAACGTTGTAATAAACAATAAAAAATTCCAAAATGCTCTAATAGTCTCGTCATGACATTAGCAAATGGCTCAGCTGTCAGTTTATGTCAATCAACTGTCATAAAAGAACTCGGACATAGTTCCTTTCGACGCATTTTTTTAAAATAATACATTTTTTTACAAAATAAAATGGGCATCTTTTAAAATCTGCAAATAGTGTAGAATGAAAGTATTAAATGTTTATAGTATTAATCAACAGAAATGATCTCTGTTAAGTTTTCATTTATTTTAAGCCCAAAAAAAATGTTGTCCTTTTAATTGGCACTTAAAATTTTACAATCTATAACTAGTCTGGCCATAAATACTGTTACATAAAAACTTTTCTTTTTTTCTACTTTTTAATTATTTTGAATTTGGAACGCGTTTATTATTTTAAAAACCTACATATTTTTTCGTGTTCATTAACAAATTACAGTATGGAATGGGGTGCTAAAGAAAATAAATAGGATTGCAGTGATCGCCTTGCACAAAGTGGGCATGGAGCCGTCGGTCATATTCCAGACACTTCAAAAGCTTGGTATCAGCCGTACATATATTTTCACTGCATTTTATAAATATTTAATTCAGCTTCAGTGCAGCAATTAGCACTTAAAAATAAAAAAGAAAAATTTAATATAACGTTGTGTTATCAAATTTGTGGTATTTCATCTGCAAAGATGAATCTGCATAGCCATCGGTTGCAATAACCGTTAGATAGATGGCACTGTGCTAAAAAGCACACAAAAAATTAAAAAGCAGTGTAAAAATTCAGTGCTTACGTCAGCCTTCCCGGTAGCATAACGGTCATTGCGGAAGACCCAGGTTCGATTCCAGGCTGAGTCGGGTAGGCATTTAATTTTTTCACTGTATGTTATAAATATTTAATGAAAATATGTATGGTTGTGTGTTGTCTGTATTTGTGGGTGTTTGCGTGTAAGGGTGTGCGAATGTGTGTGTGAGGGTGTGTGTGTGTGTTGTTGGTGGATACATTCGTTAGTGATAGTGCAATACCGCGTCACCGTGTATTAAATGCCATACAAATTCTTGACTTGAAAGGAAGTCGCAAGTGCCTGATACTAGCTTGATTGCCTTTAATACAACAACGTGTTTTCTATTGCATCTGCATATAACTTTGGTACATAGTCAAGGGTTTACGCATGTTAATAGATTCTGTCAAGGTTACGCCATAGAGTTTCATAGTGACAGATTGGACACAAAAATAATGAGATCGAGTTGATGGACCAATAAACGACATCATCAAATAGCTAATAATTAAATGATAATATTATCATGTATTATTCAAACACCAGACAACCAGTTGTTGTTAGGGTCCTAACTTGGACTATATATAAATTAAAGACGGACTGTATTTCATAGGCTTTTACTCGTACGTTATTATTATTGACCGTAACCAAAGGGAGACGCGCGCTGTGCCTACGCTGGTCTCGGCCGATCTGTGTGGTGGCATCCGTGCGTGCCTCGCCGCCCGCGCCCGCGCGCCGCAGCCCGACGACCGACGACTGGAGCCGATGCCTCCCGAAGGCGCCCGTGCTCCAACAGTTGTGATCCAGGATATTGTTAGTTCATCAAAGCTTTTACTTAATGATTGTTTGACCACTGCAAAAATATTTACATGATGCAAAGAATATAATAAATTGTAAGGAATGCTTTATATATTATGAGTGTTTTTAAATTCTAACTTAATCTTTTATATTCCGTTTTCCTACATTATCATTAACTGTTTTCTTCTCGATCTAAATAGATTTTTATTTTTCTTAATTTTTTCTTTCACAGACAATAGGTACCATTTACAGGACAATATTGCTACGATAAAGTAGCATACATTACCTTTTAAAAAAATAATAAAGCGTAGGTATAAAATCAGTCTTGTGAATTAAATCATCATACGAATAGAATATATTTAATGTTCAATGATAAAGTCATGTGTTATTATGAGATTGAATCAACAAAACGATGAAGCGATAGAAGAAATCACACTTTTATTTAAAATGTCAATTCTATTAGATGGTGTGTTCTATCGCGCTCATAGAACTGCATTTTGCTATGTTTATTATTTGCTAGCAGTCCGTGATCTGTTAATTGACACAATTTATACGTTTGTTCCTATGGACAAATAGCTTTGTTGTTGTATCTGCGACTGATAAATCCATATATATATGGATATATATATCAATCGCTGTATTTTTCAATTAACTGTTTTCGCCCCAATTTCGTTATATTTCACCTTTTTACTTTAGGTATAAGGTTTATTTACGTTATCAGGGTGCCTCGTGTGAGTTTTGGTTACCTACTATCCGTATTAATTCGATGGCGTTTGCGAAAACGAAAATTAGTATGGCATTGAAGCAGCGCCTTCTGGCGGCATACGAGAAGAGTTAACATTTTGCCATACAAAGTCTCGTTTTCGTTAACGTAATCGAATGGCGAATGAAACTCGCACTTGGCACCCTGTATACACCAAAGTATTAAGGTACCCAGAGAACCCAGTCGTTTTCCCCGTTATTTAGAGGTTATTGACATTGGAAAAGTATTGAAAAAATTTAGCCTAGTTCTAGCGTTCTAGAGCTTTTTATGTTAAAGTTCAAATAAAGATTTTCTTTGTCTTTATCTCTTTTTAATAAATATTGTGTGTTATAAATGTTATAATATAACGTTTGATTGGGCAAAAGACGAACAAATTGAAAGGAGGTTTAATGTTTCTTCTTCTTTTTTTATTATAGGGACTTTTATAAATTCATATTATTTAAAAATATATTTATAGATAAAAGTTAAGTAAGTACTTATAGCATTTTTATTTATTTCGAGGCCCAATAAATAAACACTTAAAAAAATTATAATGTGTGATCTCAAGGGGATCTTGGAGTGAAAAGCGGACTGTATTTGAAGAGATATAATATTATTTGTTACAATAAATTCGTGTGTCCGTACAAAGGTGAAATCGGCCGGTGCCTAAGCTGTCGCGAGGCTAAGTGCCGCGGTGTGCAGCGGGCCAGGGGCTTGAAGCTGTTCCCACCACCCGCCGCGTCGTGTCGCTGAGAGCGGCCGAACGCCCCTCGCGCGCCGACAATAATGTCATCATCATCACCACTAACATCATCTCAACAAAAAGACGTCCACTGCTGGACGAAGGCCTGCCCCCAAGGATCTCCACAACGGCCGGTTTTGTGCTGCTCGCATCCAGTGCCCAAAAAACTTGTATGTCACGATAATGTTAACCTAAAGTATTTTACTAATTATTTATATAATTATTGTTATTAATAATTATCTTCCGTGTCATAGACTTTATCAACTCTAACGTCACCCATTGCTATATTACTATAATAGATATGAATACCTAATATCAGTGTTCCGTAAACATTATACCTATCTCAGTTATTGTCTGATGTTGTCGTGTGTTCTATGTAGGTACAGCAAATAATGAAATCATCATCCTACTTTGAATATAACAAATAAAATATTTTTAAACAGTTTAAGGAATAGGAAGTTAAATATTAATTAAAATGTGTTATAATTCTCTACTTCTACGCTTGAGACAGAGTGAAGTTAGGAGCAGACTTTTTGGTGGCTACTCTCGGAGAAACTTCACGGTGCAAGGCGTCAACTTGGCTGTAAGTTATCCTTTTTTATTTTTAGTTTTTTTTTAGACTAAGTTGTTGCGTTCAGTGTTTTATAATAAAAATATAAAATATATGTTAAACATAAAAATATTTGATTGCTCCAAATGTGAACATTGTTGTTATGAAGACAAATTAAAGATAAAATGGTGGTTTGTAACCAGGCGAACTAGGAACAAACCTACCACCAACTTAACTGTGTACAACAATAGAAACGCCGCTAAGAATCGAAGCCAAGACCTCTGGGTCCAAGACTGGTAGTCTATCACTAAACCACAGAGACGGTTTTTTAAATATCTTACGGGTAAGCAGTGCCTTCATCTCACTTGATGTTGAGTGATGGTAAGGCTAATGGTGGAAGCGCACTTCACCAGGGACCCTCAATTAATAAGGCACTTGCTACCTTATCTCTAGCTGCCGGAACACAACAATGTTACAAACATTGATGTAATGGCGACTTATTTATATAAGTTAGTTAAAATTAAGTTAAGTTAGTGAAATAGTGAAACGTGAAATAGTTATTACAAAATCCTTTGCATTATAAAATACGAGTTTAATTAAAATAATTTTGAATACATCATGATACGATTCGTGGTTGATTTAATAACGGACTGTTTGCGTTTGACAAAGGACATGTGACTGCATCAGGCTGATAATTAACATAATGCACGCCAAATAATTAACACTGTATGATATTGGTATTGTGAGTTCATTAGGTGTCTTCATTGTTGCTGCACTAATTAGATAGGGGTTTTGGAATTAAGCTTTTGTGACAGTTCAAATCTGTTTGAAAATCGTGGTTATTATCAAATGTGAAGTTTGAAGTCGCGATGGAGTTGTGCGCTACATTTGGAATTGTGTGTGACACTTATAACAGATTTCTCTCGATTTTTTCTGCCATATCCTGCCACAATTAATCCTGTTCAAATTTGGTTTATAATACTTTAATATATCACCTCTACATTTCTGCTTTATATAAAAATTACTTAAACCTAAATAATCTGTCATATACTTAGGTATATATTTCGATTAACCCTTTTTTTATTGTATTTATTATTATTTATATTTGCCGTGTGGTGTCGGACGCAAATAGTAGCACCAACACACCTCTACCCGTAGGGTGTCGTAAAAGGCGACTAAAGGAGTTCAAGACCACGTGCAATGTGCATAATAATATCGAAAATCACCCTGGGTCACCCACGCGGTGGCGGGTAAACCATCACTAGAATATCTTTACTTTGTAAATTGCCGTAAATACTTTGCAAAATCCTTAGCAAAAGTGCACGAGGATGAAACGGACATTTTGCGCCGACCCCAAATAACATGAGACCCAGGGCAGGAAGAAGAAGTTTTATTATTATTTATCTATAGGTACATACGTGTAATATAAAACAAAAACACTGTCCTACTGATAAAAAGGTCATTATAATCTATAGATATATAAAAAACAATTTTATTAGATGTAGTACGAGTATATCCTTCATCACTGATATTATACAACGTTGATTCATGTGTTTGATACGTTTTCGAAGATAACATTCGTAATCTTCTTAAATCCGTTAAGTATTGTATTTAATATGTATATATATGTATATATGTATGTACTTCAAGACATATTTACCTACTGTAATGCCTCATTATCAGTGTGTTATTGCTTTCGTAATAGCATGTACACACGCCTGCACATCAACCTATTGAAAACTGTCAAATTACTTCAATACAATGTCAACCATATGCCTTAGTATTAAAGTTCAAAGTTTATTGAGGAAATTTGACAGTTTGTGGTAGGTTGATGTGCAGGCGTTATGTACCAAAGCAATGTACCGACCAGTGTTGATTAGGTATATGATTTGTCATCATAATGTTGTATGATATAATAAGTAATCCTTTTTCACGGTTCCGAAGTCTAATGTTTAAAACGCACTTCTTATAAAATGATTCGTGTGTCCATATATCATAGACAGATAGGTAGATAAAACGTATAATTATAATTACTTTAACACACACATACATAAAATCATACAAACAAAATAAAATTAATACAATAAAAAGGAGTAAAAAATAATGATAATAATAATAATATATTCTCCCTCACATATACGCGCCACCTCACTTCATGTGGGGGCTGCTGCGGTAAGTGCTGAAAATCGAAAACGGCACAAACACGCATACCTGGGTCCAAATTATTTATTTGTTCCGTTTGTGGTGGAGACATTGGTCCATGAGGGCCGGAGGCCAAGCAGCTTGTTAAAGAGTTGAGTGCTTGCCATAATGAAGCCTCCGGTGACAAGAAGCTGGCAGCTACCTCTGCCAACGTATTAGCTTGGCAATCCAAAGAGGTAATATTGCCAGCATTCTTGGGACCGTTCCCATGAGCCCACAGCTGGACGAAATTTTTTATTTATAGGTTTTATTTTGTCTTTAGTTATCTTAATTATTTTTTTATTTAATGTAGTTAGTTATGTTGCATTACTGTGTATTAATAATGTAGAAGTATTTAAGTGTAGGTAGGTATACCGGTATAAGTGTGCTGCAGTGCACAAAGGGCAAAATCTTAGAGTAGTCATAGCCACTCTACTTGTAAAAAATTGCGGGTTGGTGGCCGTTTTGAAAGTATACTCGTTTAGGTAATAAAGCTTATGCAGTTTTTTTTGTCGCCATTTTGTTTCGGCATTTCGACATTTTGGCAATATTTTTTTTTGTAGAGCAAGTTATTATATTACTCTTGCGGTCGATATGTCATGGAGCGTTTCAAAATTGAGCAACAATAAATGTTACCTATATGAATTACCTATTTGATTTTCATAATTAATGAAAATCAAATTTTGTAAAACTAAATTCTTCATCAAATACCTACCATAACATCAAGTCGTATAAAATTCGCGTTATCGGTGAGCTATGCAACCTTCGTTGACCCACGAACGAGCACTGCATTAATTTTGACCAAAAATTTGACAAGGAATTTTAAAGGATCAAAGTGCTTGAGCATGTGAGTCATATAAAATAAAGACACAATTGTAAAATAATTAAACTGTTTCATGCAGTTAGCCATTGCTGCGCCAACGAGCTCCTATATTACACAAGTTTATAACCTGTTTATATAATTGTATATCTAACTAAACAAATAGGTACATAGCCACTAGGTGCAGTATTTACTAGGCAAATGGCATGTGCGTAAGCATCAAGGTCCACTACTGCCAGTTAATAGTAATAAAACCGCAGCAAGTGCATCTCGTATTTAATGTCGTCCATCGGCTCATTTAACGAGTGCCGTCAAATGGTCTCTATAAAAATAGATGTAATATAATCATACCAGTTCCTTTTACGTCAATAAACAAGTGCCTATCAATGTTTAATTGTTTCAGAAAAAGTTTATAGACAATTCAGACAAATACTTCAAAATTTAAATAAAGAACGAAGAATTAACATTTTATTCTAAAAAAGCTTTAATCGGTTCTTAGTTTAGTTGACACCTAGTTATAGTTTTAAATAAAGAACAATGGTGTAATTTGTTTTTAAAAAGTATACAAACTATTTAGATAAAAATTGCTGTACATTTTATTACTCAGCTGATTTGCGGCGATAAAATTAACAAATGACAGTGTAAGCACAGTGTAAATACGTGAATGCTATTTGTGTTATTATGAAGCAAACTGATAAAAGTCAATTTGAACGGTTATCTCCACAGTGAGTTTAATGTTCGTACGTATAAGTTGTGTTGTGATGTTTTAATATAAGCATCGTTATAATAATTGTACAGAAAATAGATTAATAACAACAGAAAATGTTGCTTTTGGCGGCTCGTATTGTGAAGAAAGTTGGTGGAAAAAGGTTTTATACTGTTGTTGGATGTGACAAGCTGTCGTTAGTTGGCGCGAAAAAGAATTTTCAACAGGTAAGATTTATGTACATATCTAATTAATAAAATAATAAATATTTCGTTACATATTTAGGTTAACTAAATAATTATAATCTATATAACTTTGGTAGCAGGGTCGGGAGTCGTGAGTCGGGACGTAGGTATGTACAGTTACGAGCATTAACATGTCTACACTTTCGACTAGTTTTGACTCTAATGCCATTGTATTAAGAGTTACGTTGTTTACATTTTAATGCCTGACTGTACTTGATGAATTAAAAAACAATAGAAGGTCGACGATTGATAATATAATCTTTATCGTCATAGAGGTCAAAACGTATATTAACAAATGCTTGGAAGTCCCTTCCTTTGTTTAATTTAGGTAACTTTAATCTAATATGTTTTTTTGAAATTGTAAATTGTTCATCTATATTTGTGAAAGATCAACCATTACTACTATTACTATATTACTATTACTACTATTACATGTATGATAAAAAGATAAAACATAATCTAAGTGTGTTATTGAGAGTAAAAAACATTTTATTTTTCTACCTACATACTAATGTAGTTGCTACGACGAGTAAACTGCTGACATAGAATGAGTTATAATAAGTTACCACAATGAAGGCCGAAACTTATAAACAAAAAATAAAAAAAAAGCATAAATAAGCGTTGCGCCAGGCTAGTATAAACCTTATTGTGTGTCAAATACTAGACAGGCACCCACCGCCGGGCGCGGCGGTGCGACGTCGCAACGCGGTTATGTGATTCCTTGTTTAATTAATATGTAGAATAAAACTCTGTTATTTAAAGATAATTTTAAAGCAACCGGAACTATCTAGTATTTCATAGTTTAATATTGTAAGTAATCTTAATATTAAAATTTATAAAATGTTTTTTGTTTTATAAATATATTATATTCCATTCAGTAACATTAATCACTTTACAAGTTACTCAACATTTTGAAGGCTACACTTTGATAGAGCGAGAAAGAGAGAAAGAGAGAGAGATAGAGAGGGGGGGGGGGTATAGAGAGAGAGAGAGGGGGGGGGGAGAGAAATACATTTATTGACACACAAATAAAAATAGCAAGGGGTATGTTCAAGATAAACGCTTGTAAGCCGCCAGTTTGGCCACCAGCGACCGCCCGTGACTTCGTCCGCGTAAACACCCTTATTAGACCAGGGCTGAAGCCTTTAAAAATGGTAAAAAGTAAAAAATAATAATAGTAGGATGAAACCCATTGCAAAAGGAAGTTAAAATCGAACTATAAGGAGAAAACTTTTTCGAAATTTTTTTAACATTTGTGTTTTTGTAATTTGTTTCGCAACAAAAATTTGCGTTAAAATTATATAAACAAAACAAAAACATTCAACAATCTTTAACTATACCAAATCTCATACTCTTCAATGCGCGCAATTTACTTAAAAAGGGATCCAAAGGTTTTGCTTCACGTATTAAAATATAGATATACGAGTAAATCCTAGTTCTTCTTCTCTCTCGTAACAATATCTGATTCAAATGTTTTGCAATTTTAAAGTAAATACCATAAATACGATAAGAATATTCAAGGAAAACAATACGTTAAACAGAAATATGTACTTATATCATCAAGCCTTTTTTACACTTTACAAAGTAAGTATAAACCACTTTAGAAGTACTTACATGTTCAGTTACTTTCGTTGCTGAGCGTACAAAGCTGAAGCTTCCAAGTGGTATTAGGGAAGTGTTGAACGGCTCTGATACCAAAGCCGATCGCTTTAGTGGCGGAATGAATTCTGCAAACATTACCTGCTACCTAGGGTTGCTACTGTAGCGCTGGCGGGCCACTGCTAGACTTAACTCTAGTGATTGCTCAGTATACGTTTCTGGATAACCCCGGTGGCAAGATAGGGGAAGTACTGGAGTTTTTTTGTGAGTAAAAAGAAAACTCGGTAATCATTGCGCTAAGAAAGTAGCGATGGGCGGGTCACGTAAGCCGCAGGAGCGATGGCCAGTGGAGCAGGAAGGTGCTAGAGTGGAGGACAGCCACCAGAAGCGTTGGCCGCCAGAAAGCTAGATGGGCGGATGACGTCCAAATATCACGGGAAAGAATTGGTTTGAAAAAGCCCAAGACTGTAGAGGATGGCGTGCATATAAGGAGGCCTACACTCAGCAGTGGGCGACTATAGGCTGAAGAAGAAGATAGCTCCCTTCCCTGCCCTACCGAGCCTTTAAAAATTGGGTGGGGTGATGGGAGGTCGAGCTGAGATTCCCATGTAACCATCTGTGTCTCCCCGGACGCAGTGAAAGGCGCAAGGCGTTTTCTCCAGTTTAAAAAAAAGGGGTGGCTACAGTAGTAGTGACAGCCGAAAAGAAATGCAGCATACAAGCATTATTTTTAACTAAGACATAAATAGAACATGTCCTGATGGTTTTTTGTTATTACGCAGAACATGTGCTTTATTTTTTTGTACTATTACGTTAATTTCTGTATTGTCTTTATTACTTACGATCATAGTCATATTTTTATCATTGAATTGAAACAAAACAAAAACTTATAAATTTTTATTAAATTAATTAATAATAATTATAAATAATTGTAAGTAATTTTAATGTTTTTTTGTAGAAAGTTATATCCTTTACTTTAAAGTAAAGGTGACAACCTTACCTATATTTTATAATTCGTTGAAAGTGTTCTTGTTGTCGCTTCAGTAAGCTAATTTTGCGGTTCCTATGTAATGTACTGAATTCAAATTGTTCTTAAACAGATTAAGTATTAGTTAGTGCGTGACGGATACATCACTGTTACAAAAATGAAAATCGAAATAACATACGCAAGCCCCGTCCGTTCTCAAGTCAATCCACATAATTTGTCTATCACTACGGTCGGACACATTCGGCTAACGCGGCCTGCCCTGCCCAATCAATTTTCCACATAAGTGAAATAAACCAAGGATAAACCAAAAAAGTATACTGGTTGTATGTGAAAATTGTATGAGAAAACATTTACCAATTTAAAATTGACCGACACTCGATATTTTCTTCTTCTAATAAAAATTAAATTTTTATGGCAATCGGGGCAGTCGGGCCTCGGGGGACCTTATAAATAAGAAAATATTACGCAAAGCGGTCCCCCGAGTGCGATGAAAATTTAAGTTTTATTAAACAAGTAGTTTTGATTTTTTATATATCTATACAGTCAGTGAGTGAATGAATGACATTTCACTTTTAATACACATAAATTAATACATGACACAAATAAAAACATTTAAGTTCTACTACTTAAAAGACTTCTTAAAAATAAATAAACAGGTACATATATTTAACTACTTTTTTTTTTAATAAATAAGTCTTCTTCAATTCAATATTATTAATACCATTATTTGATATTTACAATTCTACTTACTAATGAAAAAAAATAATTAAAAGAAACATTACTTAATTTAAGAAAAAATAAAAAATACTAAAAAAGTAAGAGATGTCCTCCATCATTTATTTATTTAGGAAAAGTAACAGCTTATAAACACAATAGTTACCTAACACTTGTAACAAAAATTCATCTACAGGCCTTCACATACATGTAGCAAAAATTAAAAGTAGGCTTATTTATTATACATTACATTACGAATCACAGAAACCTGTCCACGGGTACGCATTGTTGCATATATATTTTTCATTGGTGTATAAAAAAAATTGTTTATTAAAAGTAAGTATATAGTAGGTTGGTAATTATAAAATTATTTATAAATGAACAGTAAATTTCGAACATCGTATGTTTTTGTCTCAAAAAAATTAATAAAATACACAGCCTACATAATAAAAAAATGCGAGCTAGTAAAATCGCTTCTAAAACAACAGTTACAAAAGATGTATTAAATCGATGGTAACCAGATAAAGTTTGATAGGCGCCCCAAAAACTACTTAATAAAACGAACCTAGCGACAAGGCAAGTAATTTTAATTTCTTGTTGGTCAATACGTAACTTTTTTTCTTTTAAACTCCATCAAAGGATCATCAAATTGGTTTGAGTAACTTTTTTACTTCTTTACGGAGACACCTCTTCTTTGTGATGCAAATTAATATCAGACCCTCTTTCGAAAGTCCAGGTAGTCATGTTGAAACAGAAGCATAATGATTTAACATCTGAAGTTAGTGAGATTAAGAAAGTATCGGTGAAGGAAGAAAAATTTCCACTAATAGAATTGCTTGATGAAAATGACTGGTGGTATTGTCCATTAGTTCCGGTTCCCGTTTCGGAAACTCAGCAACGGCATTTCTTTTATCCCTTTCCTTTACAACGTCAAAAGTAATTTTAAATGCCTTTACACTAAATAAGTAAATATAATGTTATAACGATTTCGCCATTGATAGACTAATAACAACATAGTGTAGAGTAGTAAGTATATAAACATGATAAGATAGTTGATGTTGGTTAAACATTAATATTTTCCTTATCACACATATTACAATTAGACAGTGTTTGGTAAAATTTGATCTGAGTAACGATTGAAGACTAATGATTGAATGCTTTAGTCACGATTGATAAATAGTTATACTCGAAATAGGTAATTAATGATTATAATCATACGTAATCAAACAAAATTAACTAATTTTTGTTTTAAATTATAAACTTTACGGAAAGCGGATATTTTAAGTTTACCAACGGTACTTTTCAGAAAAATACTTTCCATTTGAAACCCCTATAAATGAAGAGCAGTGATAATGCAAGTTCAATACTGACATAATAATATCATCATCACCTATGTATAATTAGATTTGCTTTCATCATCAGCTCATTTTTATGTCCCCACTGCTGGGGCACAAGCCTTCCCTATGGATGAATAGGAAGTAGCTATAAACCACCACGCGGGAGTCGCGGGCCCAGTGCGGATTGGTGGTAGTTAACGACTGCTAATGCAGCCGGAACCAACGGCTTTACGTGCCTTCCGAAACACGGAGAAGCTCGAGATGACAGACTTTTGGTCACCCATCCGATGACCGGCCTTTGCGAAAGTTGCTTAACCTCAGCACTCGCAGACCGGGCGCGTTAACCACTGCGCCGCGCCGTCGAGCTTCTCTTGCTTGAGAGATTTGCTTTAATGTAATTTAATTTAATTTTAATTTAGTTCTAATTTTTATAATTTGTTCAAAGAAAATCACAAGTTGACCCTCTTGTTATTTGCTCTACTCGAAAAGAGTGATTAAGTTGTAAGAGCACCTTATTAATTTTAAGACATTTTTTATTCTTTTGTTCAATTTATTTTAAAATTAACAGTCTCAATTAAATAGACAAATTTAAAATCATACGTTTTTTTTATATCTCACGGGTAAGCACTTCATCCCACCTGATGTTAAGTGATGATAAGGCCGAAGGTGGAAGCTCACTTCACCCAGAATCCTCAACTACTGAGGCACTGGCTATCTTATTTCTCTACCGGAACACAACAATATGCTAGAAACATTGATGTTACGGCGACACATTAAGCTAAGAAGTAGTATCTGATAAATTTTGTTAAGTTTGTAGAAAGCCTGTGGTAGGAGGTGCGCCATATTGAGTAAGGACAAAGGGAAGATCTTCCTCCGAGCTGGGTGGTATAGCTCGAGGACCGAGGTCCTATGGATGTTTTTTTTTTTTTTTTTTTTTTTTTTTGAGAGAGATTGCTGATTGCCGTTACGGCATTTTCAGCTTCACCGGGCTTTTTTGGGGGCGGCGAGGAACGTAAAGGGTCCCTCAAGCCGTGTGAAACGAATCACCTTCAGAGGTTATCTAGAGGGAACGGCATCGCGCACAAGTGCGCGTCCCCGTGCCCTACTAGATTCTCCGAAGGGTTCGGATCGATCGGGGAGCGGAGCAACCCGAGGGCGCCGCTAAAGGCACGGACCTCGGCTCGGGTTGACCGGGCCGTGGAGGAGGAGAGAACCGCCCAGGTACATCTGTGCGAGTGTGAACCGGTTCTTCGTACCCTTGTTCTACGAGTACGGTGTCTTGGGCCTAAACTGGTGTGCATGTTTAGTGTATTCTGTAAATGTGTGCTGTCATTTAGAGGATCGGGCGGGGTCCTATGAATGTTTTTTTTTTTTTTTTTGGAGAGAGATTGCTGATTGCCGCTGCGGCATTTTCAGCTTTACCGGGCTTTTTGAGGGCGGCGAGGAACGTAAAGGGTCCCTCAAGCCGTGTGAAACGAATCACCTTCAGAGGTTATCTAGAGGGAACGGCATCGCGCACAAGTGCGCGTCCCCGTGCCCTACTAGATTCTCCGAAGGGTTCGGATCGGATCGGGCCTATAGATGTTAGTTAGAGGTGCTATATATAGCGAAGGAAATGGTGAAACTTCGCTATCGCGATGCAGGCTTCCCATACTATTCATCGTCGTAGTATGGCGACGTCGTTGGTATGCGTTTGTGGCGCCATCTGTTGACACGTTTGTGAAGGTGTTTGCTTCGTGTCGAATAATGTGCGGCGTATGCGGTAGGTGACGCCGCCACAAGTTGTTAAAAATGTTCGGTGCATGTGCTAAATAATTTAAATAAGTTATCCTGTTTTGCAATAAGACCACGATGGCGTAGTAGCTTGTGCGTTGGTTAAGCAACTTTCGCAATGCCGGATCACCGGTGGATGGCCGAATTGAAATATCTCGAGCTTCTCCGTGCTTCAGAGGTCATTAATGTATCATGTGAATGCATGATACACTAAACATGCACACTCAAGGGTACCCAACAAAAGTACACAGACCCGGTTCCCACGCGCTCTATGCCAGGTACAGAGTGGTACAGACATGTGCCTGGGTGCTTCTCCCAATCATCACGACCCGGTCAACCCGAGGCGAGATTCTAGATACAGGCGTCCTCTTGTTCAGTTCCCGATCCGATCCGAAGCCCTCGGAGAATCTAATAGGGAAAGGGGGCTTGCGCGATGCCATTCCGAGGCCATCAGCAAAATCTCTCCAATAAAGCTTTGGAGGGTACTTAAAGACCAACGCCACATTACGTAAAAAAATAAGTAACAAGTTTACTTATTTTTTAATAAGTGTATACGTTTAATAAAGAAATAAAATCAATATGTAAAGTAATTTAGTTTTGTTTTGCTTATGTTCATTAACTCAAAGTGTAACGACGTTAAATAAATAAATAAAATCAATACTTAATAATAACGCGAGAAGGCCTGGGACGTAGGCAAATCAGTAGCACATTTATAGGCCTGATGATGACGATGATCCTGTATCAGTAATTTTGTTTAAAAATTAAATATAATTATGTTTTGTTTTGTTATTTTTATTAACTCAAAGTGTAACGTTTCAAAACACGCGATAATTTGTTGATATCCATATGGATGGAAGTCCTGTATAGAAGTTTATAACTATACACGAGTAGAGTACGACGACGAGTATTCGACCTCCGTAGCCGTGTGGCTTGCACGCCGGACTATGGGCGGCGCTAACTCTGAGGTCCCGTGTTCGATTCCGGGTCAATGTAAGAAAGAAAAGAAAGAAAGAAATTTTTTATTGACTATCACACAGACATAACAGAAAAACAAAAAAACAAAGAATATGAGAACATTACAAAAAATAACATTAAGACTAATACAAAAATAATAATTATATAACAAAGAGTGTGGTCGAGAGTGAGAGAGTGAGAGTGAGAGAGAATGTCGACGAACATTTCGATATTGTGTCGGGTCTGGGTGGTTGTGGTACCGTCGTTGTTTCTGATTTCTATGAAACGAGTGCTTTAGCTACTACCTTTGAATCAGTGTGTGTGATGTTGTCTAAATAAATAATAAAACAATAAATAATAATGATAAAGAGTAGGTAAGACCGCTAAAAAGATGGATAGTGTGAAAGTTGATGTGGAAAAGGCTGATCGAGGAGAGTGGAAGAAGGAAACATGTTGCGCCGACCTCAAATAATAATGGAAGCAAAGCAGGCAAAATATGATGATGATTCATAAGTTCTACTTAATAACAAAAGATGTACTACATGTATACACATATATAAATTCTACTGATCCCATTAAGAACCTCAAAGGTCGCGATTCATCATTATCTACTGGTACACAACAAACAACTGAATAATTACGGAAACCGTCCTAAAACAAATCCCAGCGTTACGGCCTCCAAGCAGTTCCGTGTTATCTCAATTCGTTCTTTTTTTATCGGGATTCATTCAGATTAGGACGTCTTTGAATCTGGGCTTATGGCGGTAATAAACTCCGGCAAAGTTAAAAAGTACCTACAGAAGAATCGATGTTAGCGGGAGACTTTTCACCGGAGACTTTTAACCTATACCTAATAACTAACCTAATAACTTTTAACGTAATGTGTTAATGCCACAAAATTGTAGTAGGAGACACTTCTGAAGACTTTCGCAAAAACTTTGTTTGCTGTTAGCGACTGCCTTGCTTGAGTACCTACATATAAACTTGTACCAACTCATAGAAACTACTATAAATGTTTTTGTAGAGCGTCCATACATATGTTCGTCGCCATACGAACAATGTTAGTGGCATTGTTATGGAGTTAAGTTAGTCAGTGCTTCAGTAGTTGAGGATTCAGGTTAATTTGCGATACCATCTTTTTGCGATTTATCTCTACTCAATCAACAACAACTGAATAATTAAGAAAACTGTCTTAAAACAAATCTCTACTTTATGACTTCCCAACAGTACCACGTTATCTCAGTTTGTTCTTTTGTTATCGGAATTCATTTAGATTAGGACGTCTACTGAAACCGTTATGGCGGCAATAAACTTCGGGGAAGTTAACAGCATGTAAGGGGCGTCGCTAACGGGGGACTTTTCGCCGGAGACTTTGTGTGCAACATTTAATTAGTGGTCTTAACACCACCTTGCCTGACCACAGCCGTTGTAACTCGGTCGAAACGTCGGGTATAAAGAAGACACCTTATACTAATTAGTTTGCTTTAATCCCCGTTTAAATTCTTTGTTAGCAATACATGAAAGATATTTAAATTTGGTCATTTTAATTTTAATTATTCTTTATTATTTTTGTCAGTTGCTCGTCGTGGGTTATCAATTTTATTCCTCTTACATTATCTTCTAGTGCTGTGGTGTTTAAGGTTCTGTAGGGGGTTATTAAATAAAACATATCGATAAGATTATCAGTTAGAAAGGGTGGTAGGTGTTCCGGTGGAGACGTTTGTGAGGTTGAGATGATGGAGGGTTCCATGGCGATGGTAAATAACGACTGCGTCTCTTTATGTGATGTTGTATATTTACAGTGACTACATTGTGACTAACTTATTATCTAAACCTTACAAGACTACTTATACAAAATAAACTATGTAGATGTTGGAGGGAGGATGCCGTGTCTTATCTTAATCAGATCTACACGCGATTATTATTAGGAATGCGTTTACAAACTCTTTAACCATACGTGAGGATAGGAAATTATGTGGCGACCGCCACATATTTTTTTTAATTACTGTTTTGGTTGTAGCTATATATTTAAAAGGATTAATAAAAGCATCTTAATCCATTAATTCCATTAATTCCAAAATGTCGATGGTTTAGGGAATGTAAATATGGGTATATACAAATTTTAGGCTTGGTTTTATATTTTATTTTTTTAAACAAATCGCTTACATAATCTTCAGCTCTTTTTATGTCCCCACTGCTGGGGCTCGAGACTTTCCTATAGAACGGGCCGTAAACCACCACGCGGGTCCAGTGCGGATTGGTGGTTATTAACGACTGCTAATGCAGCCCGGGACCAACGGCTTTACGTGTCTTCCAAAGCACGGAAAGCCTCACCTACGCAATTTCTAATTTTTCCCATATCTACTTAAGTTATAAACACAGCATACAAATTTAGCTATAAAACTCATTTACTATTATGTATGTCTTTTTTATATAATCTTTTTTATATATTAGGTCTTTACCTATGAAATGCCGTTTTGTATGGAGATTCTTTATAGAATTATACTTTTCATACTAACGTTTTTAAAATTTTTTCAGCATCTATTTATGTTAACACTATAAAATTTGTAGGGTAGTTAGTGTGTTTGTTTCACTAGCTGAATATAGCAGACCTTAAAAACAAAAAAAAACAAGTCCCTTCAAAGCTACAATGAAACAAAAGATCAATGCCGCTAACAAAAAAAGAAGTAAATTAAAAAAAATATTGGGTTATAAAGACTCAAATTAAATTATTTATTAGTTAGTACTGAAGCCTAAGTAACATAGTCTTAATCAAATGTGTATAATAATATTAACAACCGGTATAGATTTTCAAAAGTAATACACTTATTAATGAGTGAGAAAAAAACCGTAAATTTCAAGGACCCAATATTTATAAAAATTCAAACGAACGGTCCAAAGTATTTACCTTGTATATTCCGTTGACTGTAGAAAAGTTTTTGACACTTTCGTGATTGTTATCTCGAGAAAGGGAAAAGGAGCAAAAAAATTAAAAGTTCCAAATAAGATAATTTGTATGGAAGGAACTGCCTACTGTTCCGTTGTGATTTCATATTATCGCGATGTAGATACCAGAAAGTTTCGAAGTGCTCTTTCGGCAAAAAAATGGCCTTTTATAAAGCCTTAAAAGAACCGAAGTTACATAGCAACGACTTCACTAAGCTGACAAAATGAAAGTTCCGATCCCAAGATATAGTCTACCAGAGTACTTAACATATTCTTTATATAATATACTTTTCTTTGTTATAATAATAAAACTCATATTTCAAATTAATAGTATACTTAGGATGAAGCTACCATAGGGAATAGACGAGAAAGATATGGGCTGATTTAGTAGTTCGTCGGCGCGGCTATTATCATGTTCGTATTACGATCGCGAAAGCTAAGCAACTTCCTCAATGTCGGGTTCTCGGATGGGTGAATATATTTATTAATGCTATTATTATGTATTCACCGTTATATGTTTTATATGTATGTACGTTATTTTTTTTATAGAAAGTAGTAGTATTATGTTCATTATAGTTATTGTGCCATGAAAAAGGGTTTTGTCAAGGGCGAGTCTGACAACTTATCGCTGATGTGTCGGTACAAAAATCGTTAAATTAATTTCAAAATTAATTTAGTAAATAATATACTTTTGTTGTTTATTTATGTTAAAGAGTCAGTATTGTAAGTCCCTCAGAATTTCTATTAACACCACAATTAGGGTCAGTTGAAAGAGATGTCTTACGAAACGTGATTTAGGTTTTAGTAAGTAGTATAAGAATTTTAACTTCTTACAGAATTTAAAATTAATAGTATATTTGAAATGAAACAACTTTTACGGATCTACTCGCGTTTATTTTACACATTAGTTTTAATTAGTAAAAGTTGTTTCATTTCAATGTGTAGTGTTCGCGTAAACTTTAGAAAACAATATAATATTATATTTTTTTAATTACTTTTTATTTTTTTTATAAATAATTTTTGTTTATGTAATATTTTTTTTACTTCTTTTTTTATTTTATGGAAATTTACACGAACGAATTCTTCTAAAGCTTACTACAGAGGAAACCTATTGATAAGAGGTAGGTACTCTTAGTTGTATAAACGGGTACCAGTATGAGTGATGCTAAATGCGATCGAGAATTTGTACGAGTATGACATTAAAACTGAATATTCTGGGATCCTAGTGCCAGTTTAATTCGCCATTCGAACATGTTAACGAAAACGAAAATGTTTATGGCATTTAAGCAGTGCGTCCTGGGGGAAAACGAGGAGCGTAAAATTTTCGTTGTGAATAACGCGATCGTATGACGAATGAAACTCAACTAAGCACTCTGGTGACAAACGAGATAGTTTAATTAGTCGTACAAATTCTTTTTTTAGTTAACGCAATGGAATGGCAAATAAAGCTTGCACCCAGCACTCTAATCATTTCAGTCATAAATAGACATTAGTCAACGACTACTCTCTTATCACTTTAGTAATCGATGGACATCATACTTAGTAAGTCAGGCTCACTGTCCAAGTACCAGTACGTAAACAAACATCTATTTGCAAAACAAAATACGGAGCGCGTCTAACGTCTATTATTCATAAGACCCGGCAGTTCTAATAATAACCGCAAGATAGGCCACAAAAGTCGAAAGGTTAGAGGGCGGCGGACAGATCCAATTACGAATTAATATTGATAAGCAACTCCTCGAGGTCGGATTACGCCAGGCCGTTCCAGGGATTACCCACCTTTTAGTTTCGGCGACAGGTGTCGACTCGCACGGTGCCTACGATATTTGCGTATGCAAATATTATGTTGAGATAGGCTATCGGTGGAGTGGTTCGACGTAAGCCGCGGACGTAGCTGTTCAAGGAACGCATTTGTTTTTATTAATGTTTTTTGTTTATTCGACTTTGAATGTTATGTGTTTGAGTGGTGACATAAGATTTCTATTTTAGCACTTACTTCCCACTGCATGGCATAGAAAGGCCTCTCCTCCCTCCCTCCACTTATTTCAATCAAGAGCTAGTGGAATTACAGTTTATCCCGCCATCTCCGTCTAGGACTTCCACGTTGTCGTCGTCCGATTGTTGGGACCCATGATGTGACCATCTTTGTCCAGAGTTCGTCCGTCATACAAGCAACGTGTCTGACAGTTATTATATTTGATAGTTACAACCCTATTCTTGACTAATCCTTGATATTTTAGGAATATTAGGATTTATTATTTAACTTTTTTATTTTTAAGTGCTAATTGCTGCACTGAAGCTGAATTTGTACGTGCAAGTTGCAAGTGTGCACTCTGCCGCTAAGAAGCAGTCAAAAATCAAAAAGCAGTGAAAAAAATCAGTTCTTGTACGTCAGCCTTCCCGGTAGCATAATGCCCGGATTGCGGAAGACCCAGGTTCGATTCCTGGCTGGGACTGGTAGGCATTAAATTTTTCACTGTATTTTACAAATTTTTAATGAATTTATTAATTTATTTTGGCATAAATTACATGTGTATTTACAGATACATTCATTACGCCAAAATTTTCGTAATATTGCGTCGGATCGGATCAGTAGGAAACTGGTTACCGCTAGACAAGATTGTGGTAGCTAGCCAGCCAGGCAGAAGTAAACAAGTCATACCTTCAAACAAACGACTATGATGACCACGAAAAAAAGCTGATGATATTCTTTATCAGACACCAGTGCCATTAAGACCTTTCAAGAATGAAATCGTATCACGAGCGTAACGATTACATTATGTGCAAACCGTTATAATCAAAAATAAATTGGCACCTACACCGCATGCCTACACTACGCCTACACGTACCATGTTAGGCGTTATTCTTGAATGAACTACATAGCCCATTATATTTTAGCATTCAAGATGAAAATTTGCGTTGGGGTGCCGTAGTAAAACAAAAAGCGTTAAAGTAACATAACGCTGGAATCGTGTTCACCATACAAGTTATGAATCCCAGTCTGTAACTAGTGCTACGAAGAAGTGCCCTACTTTCGCAAAGAAGAAGAATAGAAAGAATTAGTTGCTATCACCACAAAAAAGAACTTAAAGAATGTGTGTTACAAAAACACAAAATGTTGAAAGAATTTCCACGAGCAGGATTTGAACCTGCACCCTTCTGACATTCCGGGTCAGGTGCTCTTCCAATTGAGCTATCGTGGTTCTAACCAGCCCGCCAAAATTATTCAACACTCTTTACTTTTTACTTTGAAAGCCAAAGGCACCCATTCAATGTCAACAACTACCGTCATTAACACCCGATCATAATATTTTTACAAATACTGAAGAAGGAAATAGCTTGCCTACTTCTTAAGTGATCTTTGACAAAACAAAAGCATTTTAAAGAATGTGGTAATTGACCTACTTTTTTAGTATATTAACATTTCCTATCTTTGGTAAAAGACTTTTATTTATTCTAACAAACTATGTAACATTATGTTGCAAACACTTATAGGTAAACAGCTCATGCAATGGAAATATTCAAGTAGGTACTTAGCTTACTTACTTACTATTGCAAAATGAATATGATAAGTAGATGTTAGTGCCAAAAACAGCATAGTGGCTGTTTCTATGTAACATGTACCTACCTACCTACTAAAAATTGCATGCTCGACTAGGGTAAATTGTTTGTTCCCATTATTATATGCTTAACACCTGCTATGTATTTACACAATTTTATGGCAATAAACATCTATCTTATCTTATCTTATCTTATATTATTAAGGAGTTATCTTATAACACATTTATTAAGTATGTTTATGAAAACATAAAAATAGTCTCATATTTCATTTAATTTCGCACAGAAAAAGAATAGTCGCTATCACTCACCACAATGAAAGAATCTTGCACCAATTGTTTTTATATTTAGTAAAATTATATAAAAAAATAGAGATAGATAATTTTTATTGTATAACTGTGTAAAACATGCTGTGGGCACAAGCCTTCCCAATGGATGGATAGGCAGAACGGGCCATGAACCACCACGCGGGCCCAGTGCGGATTGGTGGTTGTTAACAAATGCTAATGCAGCCGGAACCAACCGCTTTACGTGCCTTCCGAAGCACGGTGCTCCAGGTGATAACATTTTTGGTCACTCATCCGATGACTTTCGCTTTTGCGAAAGTTGCTTAACCTCAGCACTCGCAGACCGGGCGCGTTAACCACTGCGCCATCAAGCTCCTCTAAAAATATAGATGAAAAATAAAATATTAAAGAATCTTGTATTACTTTCGCAAAGAAGCTAAAAAAGAATAAGAAAAGTAGTTGTTAACGCATCAAAAAGTATCTTATAACTCAAATTTTTGAAAAAAAAAAAATATTAAGAGTGTCACAATACCCGTTGGAATTCAACTACAAAGGACGGAATAGACGGTGTCACTTTATTTTTTCTTTGGTAAGAATAATGATAGGTCGTTTGCCCTTTTATTTGGAGCGTGATGTGACAGGTGATTGTCGCTTTATCATGTATTACATGACAATATACGTAGGCCGATATAATAATGAAATCTATATGGGCAACAAAATCTGCGAAGCGAACGTGTAAGTGGACTTGTTCTTTATTATTTGATTGATTGTGTCGAATAATTATATTGTTGCAAAACAATTATATTGAATTCGATAAATGTTACGCTTACAAAATAACAATAGAAACTATTTGCCATATTTCATTATACGAAAGGAGGAGGTCTGCGAGGTTAAGCAACCTTCGCCAAGGCCGGTCATCAGATGGGTTACCAAATTTTTATCATCTCGAGCTCCTCCGTGCTTCGGAAGGCACGTAAAGCTGCATTAGCAGTCGTTAACAACCACCAATCCGCACTGGGCCCGCGTGGTGGTTTATGGCCCGTTCTCCCTATCCATCCATAGGGAAGGCTCGTGTCCCAGCAGTGGGGACATAAAAAATGTGCTGATGATGATTATACGAAGCCAATAAATCTATTTATTTTGTTAGTGAATCTTGACAAGATAATTCTTAATTTTACAATAAAGACTTATTGGCATTTCAAATCTGCATTTGTTTATTCAGCATGGGGTTTTCTTCTGACATTCTTCTTCTTGTTTTTTTTTGTTTTCGACTGTTAGCTTTAGTTACGTATGTTCTGTGCTATTGCGCAGTGAATAAAAGTTTTAGTCATCGTTATCGTATCACCAGTACTCCTCAATCAATTTGATGTACAAATAACATCATCAGGCCATTTCGCAGGCGGGACGTTTGTTTCCCTCTGATAGCAATCAGGTCGTGGACATTTATTGCAACAGCTCCCAAATTCTAATTGCTTGCCTGCGTCACTGTCCGATGGGATTGCTTCTAAATGCTGGAATCGAATAGGCGCTACGTATATTCTGTAAATTTGCATTGACACTTACCACGAACCACGAATCCTACCAGGATTTTGCCCAGAATTTAACTGGATAGCGACCACCCTATTTTTATGCTGAGGAAATGTTCTTTCCAAATCATCTCGCGAAATCCAACGCCGCGATATACAATATGTGGGGTAGCCGATGTTCTTGCCGACCCATTGAAACCTCAGTACACCTTTCTACCGCTCGGGCGGCGGGACCATGATCAATATGGACATTCACGGCCCGCCGCGAACCCTCCATATCCATCTTTTTATATCTCTTGGGATGGTGACGACAGCAATACTAGGTACCTAATTCTTTAGCAATGCAACATTAATATGCATTGATGTGTTCCAGCTTGATAGGTACTCGAGTGAAATTACTGGGATTGGATTATACAGCCATAAAAAATGAAGCTTAAGATACTTGATACTTCTACTGTTGCAAGCGTCTATGGGCTGTAGTGGCCGCTTTAAAAAACTAATTTCAGTATAATATAATTTACTTCCATGAAAATTATAGCACAATAGTTTCTAGACGCAGCTACGCCTGTCTTAATGTTGTCAGTCACAAACAACTTAGTTAATTATTTTTTCTCTCTTTTACTGTCAGGTTTGTCTTCCAAAATCAAATTAAGAATTTCTTTATTCAAGTTAGCACATTAGGCTCCACAAAACAAGCATTTTTTTTTTTTTTTTGGAGAGAGATTGCTGATTGCCGCTGCGGCATTTTCAGCTTCACCGGGCTTTTTGGGGGCGGCGAGGAACGTAAAGGGTCCCTCAAGCCGTGTGAAACGAATCACCTTCAGAGGTTATCTAGAGGGAACGGCATCGCGCACAAGTGCGCGTGCCCGTGCCCTACTAGATTCTCCGAAGGGTTCGGATCGGATCGGGGAGCGGAGCAACCCGAGGGCGCCTCTAAAGGCACGGACCTCGGCTCGGGTTGACCGGGCCGTGGAGGAGGAGAGAACCGACCAGGTACATGTCTGTACCTGGTGTAGAGCGAGTGTGAACCGGTTCTTCGTACCCTTGTTCTACGAGTACGGTGTCTTGGGCCTAAACTGGTGTGCATGTTTAGTGTATTCTGTAAATGTGTGCTGTCATTTAGAGGATCGGGCGGGGGGGCGGAAAACAAGCAAAGAAGAAGAAAAGTATAAGTACTTGTGTAACGTATAAAACACGGTGCGCCGTTGCGGCAGGCAGCGTCTATTTTCATATGAAAACGTAAACTACCCGCGGCCAGCCGTCTACTATCTACAAGGTAGATACAAAGGCGTGCCGGTTTGCGGCTGGCCGGATAGTTATTTATCTTTGAAATAGGAACGTTTAGTTGTTTTTCCTTTGTGAAGGAAGACTTTGACTAGCTAAGTGTAAGGTAATAAATATATACTCAGTTAGTTAAGCGTTTGTGAAAATTTAATTTGATTGTAGTGCGTTCTCACGTAGTAGGTAATTGTTGGCCCACGTCACTGTCTGTCCAGTTCCGATGGGTTCAGAAACACTGCTAGCTATATTAGGGGTTTACACTAGCACTTTATTTGCACACAATTCAGTGTTATTGTCTTTCTCTGATAGTAATGTCATGGTATCAGAGTGTGATGATAAATAAATATAATAAACTTAAATGTTGTTTACATTTAAGTATATGAGATCGGAATGAGGGAATTGACACTAGTTGACATAATAAGATTTTACGGTACATATTATTATTATTATTATAGACAATTCATGCAGGCAGTTAGAATAACTGATAGTTTTTATTATATTTAATACTTTATTGTTTAATTATTAAGAAAGTAATCTACATATTACGCAAACTTTTTTGCGAAATACTTGCAATTCGGAAAGTGTTGAAAAGTCTGCCAGCATAATTCAATACTTTTGCATATTTTCCAAATAACAGATTATAAAAATAGTTTGATAACAGTCCTCTATCAATGCTTACCTTCAGGCTAGCTGACACTTATAATGACCACTCGTAACGACAAAAATCCGTGCAGCAAAACATTAGATTGTCACCTATCGATTTACTGGTTATCCAATAATTTGTCTAACCAAAACAAAGGATACAACAGTAATCTTTATTATTCCAAACATTTGTCATAATGTAATAACGAATTAAGGGGAAACCAATTTCCTTGTATTGCTACGTGCGCAGCTTATGCCTCCAATCAACCCATTCACTGAGTATAATGCGGTCGATTAGAAACGGCTGGCGATTGGCGATTTGTATCTGATTCAAAATTTCCTGCTAAAGCTATGGAAATTGGTTCAAGCGCCACTGGATTTTTAGGGCTACGGCCGCAGTGCAAAGGCGATTGCGACGCGATGGCGATTTCGTACACAAACTGTTTTTAAACGTATAGCGTTGGTCGCCGCACTGCAAAAGCGACAAGCGTAATTTATTTGTTCATATCGTCACGGCGCAGCGCCACTCCATCATTCCAAATTAGAATGGATTTTGGAATGTTTGGAAATCCAACGCTCGGAGCGATGCCACGGAATCCATGTAATATATTATAAAATTTGGAGCGATGGAGTGATGTGGGGCGTAGTGCCCACGAACAGGGGCCAACATGGTTAAATTACGAGCGATGGAGTGAAGTGCCCGTGAGTGGTGTAAAAATTAAGAACATGGAGTGTTATTTCAATTAACCACAGTGCAGTGAGCGTTGCGATTGCGCAATGGTAACAAAGTTCGCTAGTCGTCTTTCTCGTGGCTGGTACGTAAACCACTCGGCCCCTGAAGGGTACCGGCGCGGCACGCAATTTCACTGTTCATTGCGTTCTTTCTATTACCGTTCAATGGCACTTCCGTAGTATACAGCGCAATGAACTAGAAGTTCGCTCGTCGTCGCGTCGCAAGACGCTCGTTCTCGTGCGCCCGTTTATGTTGCCATCAGGATATAAAATTATTAATATTTGCAAAAAATGGTTATTATTATACCACCGGAGATTAATGAAACTGCGGTGCTGTTTTGGAATCTTAGCGATGATCTTGAAAAAGACTTGAAACTGTCTAAAAGTATCTACACTATGACATATAATACATTGTTAATTAATTATGATTTCTTTATTATTAAATTAGAAATTAGAATTTAAATTTCATAATAGTTACCGGTGAATTTATATACTACTCGTAGTGGGATGGGTATCGTATATTGAACATTATAAATATCGTAGTCTGAGACTTGGCATTGGTTCTGAGAAGAACATACTTGTTTCAGATAATTGAAGGGCCAGACCGTATTTACTAGCTACCAAAATGATGCTATATACTACAAATAACTTGCAATAAAGGTGTGGGCTGTTTCATTTGGCGGTAAAAATGGGGCCAAAATAACGTTTCATTGTCATTAATCATGGTTGCCATGACCCTCATAATCTTCCGGGATGAAAAATTGCCCATTCCCGAAGAACATTAGATGTTAACTTGACCTATTTGTGTACATTACAATGCGTAATAACGATAACTTTTCCATCAACAAGTATAAAAAAATATTAATGTTCACAATCGTTATAAGAATAAAAAATGTTAATTTTCATGTTAGGGGTGAGATTTTTTGACACCGTGTCATTAATTCTTATACTAGTTTATACTAGTTTATTGATACAATAATAAGTGCCCGGAAAACTTTTGATTGTTGTTATGTTTAATAGATAACGAGGTTGCGCTTGGCCTTATTTGACCTTATCGCCATCTAGGGTTGCCAGGTCCTAAAATAAAAAAGCCGGACTCAGCGCTGTATTAGGCTGGACATTTACTAAAAGCCGGACATGGTGTTTGTGGAAAGCCCAACACACTATTTTAAAGCCGGACTTATGCTTTTCAAGCCGGACAACAGCTTAACAATAAAAAACTCAGATGAGGATCAAGGTTTTTAATAATTATTATTTATGAATTACACATTTACAATCAGTCTTGGCATTTGCACTTAATAACGGAACTCAGGACTCTTTCAAATTAGACGTTTCGTATCGGTCCGCTGACTGAAACTGTCGTACGACAGCCGCACGACCGTTTTAATATGGAACGCAGAGCAAACTTACGGCAGCCATCTGACAACAAACATTTAAATTATTATTGAATTATAGCATAGCACTAATAAGGCACTAAATGTGTGTGTAAATTTCGTTGCTCTAATATAAGTAGTTTTCGAGAACGATCATGTGTACGCCAGCTTGACCGTGATGCCAGCGTACACACTAAAAAGGTCTTTATTTCTTAAACTAAAAAGGCACTAATTATTTTATGTTTGCAGTAATTACGCACTAAAAGATGGCATAACAACAAACGTGAATTAGACCATGTGTACGCTAGCTTAACGGACACAATTGTTTGTGTCTTGTTTATTGCGTTCCTTTGTTCACTGGGCGTTTATTAAAGAGAAAACTCATTCGACGTTGGCGTTGTGGCCTGGAATCGCCGCACGATTATGTTGTGTATAATAAGGTAGTTGTACAGTTTATTATAATAAACTACGCAACTGAAATGGTCGCGACCCAGCTCCACCACTGAGCCATCGAGCTATTGGCTTCATAAACAGGTTCTAAAATTTGTTTTTTCTTTCCAGGGCTACAACGTCGACAAACGATCTCTGGTGAGCACTGAGAGAAAGCAGAGGACCTTCACCGACAGATCCCAGTTGAAGTACGCCAGGAGGTTGGTCGTGAAGCTCGGCAGCGCTGTCATCACCAGGGAAGATGGCAACGGCCTTGCACTGGGCCGATTGGCCTCTATTGTGGAACAGGTATTTAATAATTAAATAAAAAAAAAAAATATTATCTCACCAATAATTTGATCCTCCAATAGTGTAAGAAAAGGTTGCATAGGTAGAGCTTTTGCGAAGACGACCAAAAAAAGGGCTATCAAAATGGATAACTGTCCTATAAGTCGAGGCCTTAAGCGCGGACGGGGCGAAAATGTATAGAAGCGTCTGTCGCGACGCAAAACATATAGAAAAGACAGGGAGCGGACACGACGCTTACTCGTCCGGCCCTATTATAAAACATACAGAAAGGACAGGGCACGGGCTCGAGCGGACGAGGGACAGGGGAGCGGGCGGGGGCGCAGGTGACGTGGTCCATCGTGGGTTGTAAATATAAAAAAAAAATACGCGACTTAACCCACTTCTGATGACAAAAGGAGTTTAAATAAAAAAGATGTGTTCGGTATGAATCTCTATAATAGACTAACTTACTAAACATAATTTGTCTTACACCTAGCGCTTCTTATCTTAGAATGTATTTATAGAATTAGGGCTATCAAAACTTAAAAATCTAAGTAGGGCTGTCACACGTTTATAAATTCAAGTTCCTATATTGAGTACAAAGCTGTCACTATGGTCTGCGGTAGCAAATCCTCTTAAGAGAATTACTAGACTGTGCTTTCAAAATGGCAACATACAATGTCTTGTACTGTTTTCATCGTAATTTTATTTCTATACGTACTTACGCACAATATATTGTATACAGTTATTTTAAGAAACGGAAGTTTAAGAAGCCCTTTTAGGTCTTCTTGCAATCTTCTTAATCGTGAACTAAAATTAAATGTAGCAACTAATAAGTTTATTATTTTCTATGATGGGCACAACAAGTTTATAAGTATATATTTTTTTTTTTATAATTTTTTTTTTATATTTTTTTTTATAATGCATTTTTCCATTTTGTTCCATTACTGTTCCATTTTGTTAATTAAGTTTTAACTTTAGTCCGAGCTTTGAATGAGAGGGATTGACCTTGATGATAGAGGCTGCGACTAAAGGGTTACTTCACTCAAGCCATCCAATCAGAGCCAATTCTTCTTCCAACTCCCACTAATGTTCGATCATTGTGCCTGACTCCACAGTCTGTCTAATTTAGGCCGTCAGTCGCCATTAAAGTAAATTACACTTCTATCGAAACACATTTCCATTTTCTCCTTGAAATATTGAAGCGAACTTAAAAAAGACCCTCAATCCATTGTGAGGAGGGGCTGAATGAAAGGAATTTTTCCTTTGAATACCTTTTAATAAAAGGGAAGTATAGGTGATTGCGAAGTCCTGAATTTCAATCAGGTAGCGAATTGAAAGAACATATTCTAATCAAAAACGTTTTGAGTTCAAGAAGGTCAAATTTAAATATCTTTAAAACTGAGGGTGTTGCAAAAATGAAAAATTAACTTGTAAGCACTTGAACTTGTAACGGTAATAACCGTTTTCATTAGTTTAAATTGCTTGGCGATAACACGAATCTGCCTATTTTATATCTAACCAGCAACTTGCCCGCGACTCCGTCCACGTTATCAATCTTCAATCTTTATCAACATAATAATGTATATATAACCAGCAATAAATGTATCATTCTATCAGTAAAATATTTTTTGGAGTTGGATCAGTAAGTTCCAGAGATTATAAACAAAAGTCATAAAATTTAGCTCTTCCTATATTTATATCTATCTTTTATCTATATACATATCTTCAAGTTACTATTGAGTTTTTGGTAATATATATAAGATATATACTTATACAGAATAAGATATAGATTGACGGAAAAACTAACAGCTATAAGCACATTTATAAGCTTAACATTAAGGTATGGTAAACTTTGTTTTAAATATAGCAAACCAAGAAGGAATTCACATTTTAACTACGAAAGTTCAAAATGTTTTTTTTTGCATTTATAATTCAGTTTAGTTCATTTATTTACAGGGAGTGTAACCAGTATCTCAGTAGCTCAGTCGCAAGAGGAAAAGGATTATTTGAATTTGCATTTAAAGGAAGCTTTCAAGACCTTACTTTTACAAAATAGACAACTTTTAACTTGTTTTGCGTTGTTTTCGTATGATACACAATACGGTTATCTTATTTCGATTAAAACAATATTCACAAATAACGATCCCATTTAATATTAAACAAAACGAGGAGTGAGAAACTTTTAAATCGAAATGAAAGTTTAACATCTCGTAAGAACGCAAAAGCCTTAATCTTGTATAAGCACAATATTTCAGCGATTCAAATGAATTTAATTTAAAGTTAAATTAAATTTAACCATTTAGACCGTAAGCCTTTAACAAAGATGGACTTTAAGGCCAAAGAGGATGTCTTATTCAATCATATCTTGAAGACAGGCGGTAGTGATCAAATCTGTTCACATGTGAGAGTTGCTTAAACACACCCTATGGATCGTGGATGAAACCGTGGGCTAAAGTTAAGACTGATTTAATAGTGGCATAACTGTGGGGAGGTAGTAATAGCCTGTATACTGTCCCACTGCTGGGCAAAGGTCTCCATCATTGAAATCAAGTCATCATTACAATTGATGAGTATTGGCTTACTCACCACGCTTGCCAAGTGCGTTTAGTAAACTTGTTTTAAAAATGTCTACTTTTATAGTGGTTTACGTTGCTTTGTGTAGTGAGCATGATTAAAAAATCTTTGTCGGCCTAGAATATAAGTAAATTGACAAAAATGTTAAAACATCAGTTTTCAACCTAGGGTAGTGGCACCAGTATTCGACAGGAACGTGATCGACATTTTTTTATCAATTGTTAAGGGTGCGCCGACCAAAAAATGCCTAAAGTGCAGTCACGGTTAAGTTTATATGATTGAAAATACTATCGTGTTACATAAACAAAATATATATTTAGTATCAAAGGGAACGTGTTTACAATTACACCAATCCAAAAATTCATAACACGCTATAGTTTTTTTCTACAATATCATTTAAAGTCAAAGGCAAAAATCATGAAAACGAGTGGCGGCGTTTAGTTGATATCTTATAGTTTATCTAAATTATTGTACCTCTTATTTTGTCTGAACAATCACTAATGTCTAAGCTACAAATCGTCTGTCTCACATTTTCGATTTATCAAGCGGTTATTTAAATTCTTATTTTTCAAATTAACACGTTACATTCCCCATACAAAATTAGCATGGCCGCGCGGCATTAAATAAATATGGACGAAGACATTTCAAACAAAACATATGACACTTGTCACTTACGGACGGCGCACCCTTAAAAGTAGGGGCTAGCAACTGATTTTAGAGTATACCAACAATTCAATACAGACCCCCTGCTTCCTAGCTGTCATCTCGTAAAATTTCAATGTAATTTTTGGGGTTGTCTATTGTTTGCCCGATAAATATAAGCAATAATACTCATACGCCCGAATTTTACTTGCCCGAGTTTCATTTGCCCGAATTGTTTGTTTACCATAAAATTTAAGTGACATACTCTTGATTGCCCGTACATTAGATTCCATAATGATACGAGTGCTATACGCATTGTTATCCAGTTTATTAATTGCAATAATATTATTTAACAGAATATTTTAACGCCATACTAAATTAATTTCGAATACATCCAAGCTATGCATTTGCTCATTTGCACATTTGCACATTTGCTTTGACGAAATTCTTTCTGGAACTTCGCTGGCCGCCGCCGCTGCACGCTCGCTTCGCTCGCTCGGCTCGTGCGTTGTTTTTCATGTTCTAATCTAACCTAAACTAACCAAACCTATTGATCGTTTAGTTTAAACCGATTTTATGATTTTTTTCTATAACAAATTTCGATGGCAATGGTGTTATGGCTTATGATAATTACGGCTTAAAATGATGATAACAAATGATGTTATTGAAATTGACTTTATGGGAAACAAAGTTTCTAGCACGTGACTAATATAGTAAACAATAAGTATGACATATGAAATTATGAGAAACAATATTATGTCTGTTGACCAGTATAGCAGATGAAATTATGGCAAATGAAATTCTGGCAAGTGGGTGTAGCCCCATTTTTGGCGATGAAAACTGTGTCGAACTCTGGGTTTAAAGTGTTGAAGACTGGTGCCACGCCACTACCGTAGTAACTTTTAGCCCGCGTTAAATTAAATACCTAAATAAAATTATGTACATACCTTGGTCAAGACAAAGCCGGCACGGATAGGCTCTGCGGCCACGGAGGAGGCGCGCGGGGGAACCCATCGTTGGTTTTATTGCTTGGCGCTTACATGTAAGCGCTTGGCCAATTTTCGGAATCGCGCACTAGTGCGCGTCCCCGTGCCCTACTAGATTCTCCGATTCCCCAAACCGATCCGACTAGGTTCGGATCGGATCGGGGAGCGGAACAACCCGAGGGCGCCTCTAAAGGCTTGGACCTCGGCTCGGGTTGACCGGGCCGCGGTGGAGGAGAGAAGCGCCCAGGTACATGTCTGTACCTGGTGTACGCGCGTGTGAACCGGTTCTTCGTACCCTTGTTCTAAGAGTATGGGCCTAAACTAGTGTGCATGTTTAGTGTATTCTGTAAATGTGTAGTGGCATTTAGCGGATCGGGCTGGGTCGCGCCGCGCCGTCCACCGCAACGGCACATAGACCGAATCGGTCCCCGCTATATCAACGACGCACCAGCCACTCGGGCGCACGTCACACCGCGGTCGCTCAATTGTTGGGTCGAATCGAGTCTACTTGCCTTTTACTGGACAATTATCCCAAGCTACCGTAGTTAGGGCCTTGGCCAGTACATACCTACTTAATAAAGATCTTCGTCGATAGCATTAAGGATATTACACCCACCACTACTTACTTAATTACTACCCGAAAACGATCTAAAGCGGCTTTGATACATTTTTATTGCCCTAAAAATATATACGAGTGCCTACGTAATGTGAAACGGATATTAAAAGGTGGGTGTACGTAATGTATCTACTAAGTAACCGACAGATTTTTCAGCATCCACGTGTTTCATCTATGTACTTACATTATAACTTTAATGTACTCGAGCTTTTAAGACATCACTTTATATTGAACTAGCGGCCTGTCCCTGCTTCGCACGGGTGGACATTTTTTTTTAAATTTAGCCTATGTTACCCAACGCTAACGTAGCATTGTAATCGTGAAAGATTTTTTAAATCGGCCCAGTAGTTTTTGAGTTTATTCGTTACATACATACATACATACAAAAATACAAAGGTTTCCTCTTTGTAATATTGGTAAAGATACACAATATGAGAGCTGCTTGTCGAGCGTCTATCTCATTTTCAGATAATTATAATTATACTAATTATAGGGATAGCTTCAGGTTTGTGTAATTGTTCAATAAAAGTCGTTGTACTTGCACACTTTGTATAATTTCACCAGAATATCCACACTTTGATCGCACAAACAATTCCGCAATCACTAATGACGGAGCCTCTCGCCACGCAACCCGGTACCGTCAGTATCAATACACGATCTTTTTAAATTATAACTTCTTTTAAAACTACAAATTTATGATTTACATTGTTTACCACAAATAATTACTATTAGAATTAGGCTTATTTTAACAATCCAATAAATTAATGACTTTTACAATTTAAGTGTTGCTGTTTTTATTAAATCATATATAAACGTATCACATCAGGGTAAGTAGAACTATGAAAACAATATTCCATCAGGTTTAAACAAATAATAAAACAAATAATATTACAATAGGCTTACAGCTCGGCCTTCCTGTAAAAAGCGAGTCCCTTTGCTTAAAGTCTAATGATGATTATTTAAATAAAATAAATGTTGTCTACCATTAGTATCTCTACCTAGTTTGTGTCTACAATGATGTGCCTTATGCTAATAATGTCTTTTTGATGATTTTATTAGAATTAATATTTTTATTTTAACATAATATATACCTACCAATTTATACATGTTTTTAAAATAACTTTAACATTTTTATTTTTTTTCATACAATTAACATAAGTAATCATACAATTAATTAACAATATTTTCTTTATATTTCGTTTTTTTTTCTTTTTTTTTTGTTTTTTTTTAATAACAATAAAGCTTTTTATTCTAATAAATTTATAACCGTATACATTTTTATTATAACATTATTATGATAATCATTTCACTCATCTTTTCAATATGATTTTATGTTTTTAATGTATTAATAAACATTTTTATTAAATTATGTACAGTATATTACGAACTAACTAACAATGCAAATATATTTTGTTATATATATATATTTTTTTATTTAGAATCAAATTTCACTTAACAAATCATTCCAAATACTTATAATTGTCAATTTCATTACTACAGAATAAACTCACTTTAATGACATGCCTTTTTTTTTTTTTTACTCCTCATCTATATTATCTTCTTTACTACTACTATCTAAATCTCTATTAAAATTTAGCCATGGCTGCATTTTGTCTACTGCTACAACAGCTTCGTAGCGACGGTTATTTTTACGAGACAAAGGAGTGTCTTCGATAATATATCTATCGTTGGGAAGTATCTTCATGACACGATAAGGTCCCTGGTACTTAACAACGAGTTTCTGTGACTGTCCGTCGTGAGGAACTTGTCGCTCTACACGCACTAAATCTCCTTCAGAATACTGTTTTGGCGTTTTTCTACTACTATTAAACCTTTCGCTGTCTTTAATTTGTTTTTCTTTTATTTTAACCCTAGCTTCGTCTCTAATTTCTACTAGATGCTCAGCGGATGTTAAGGTAACGGTATCATCTAAAACCTCACTTAAAATTCCTTCGCTCCTACACTTAATGTTAAATCCAAAAAGCAACTCTGATGGTGATTTTTGAGTTGTTTTGTGAGTTGTCGTGTTTAGACCTAACTGGATATCCGGAATTTGATCATCCCAAGTCTTTTCGTCTTTGCCATGAGTCGAAGTGGAGAGTGCATCTAGAATTGTTCTATTGAACCTCTCTACTTGACCATTTGCACGAGGTGTTGATACGGCATTAATTACGTGTTTGATGCCGTATGATGTAATGAACGTTTTAAAGACACCGCTAGTAAAGCTGGTGCCTTTGTCCGTGATAAGTCGTGTTGGGACTCCGAAGTAACTGACGTGATCTCTGAGAATTCTTATTGAAGTCGCAGATTTCGTATCTCTGACAGGTCTGATATTAACGTATTTAGTGAATCCGTCAACCAAAACAAGCAAGTAGCTATTGCCCTTTTTACTTTTAATAAATGGGCCTAAATGGTCTGCATGAACCGTATGAAAGGGAATGCTAGGTTTGTCGATAGGGTGTAGTTCACCCTCACGTTTCCCACCGGGCGTTTTGTGGTGTAAACATTCAAGGCAAGAAGAAACGTATTTTTTTACGAATTTACGCATTTTGGCAAACCAATAATTCTGACGAATACGTTGTAAAGTTTTGTCGAAGCCACAATGACCTACGTCATCGTGGTTCATTTTCAAAATCTGCCAACGTACTGATTTTGGTACAAGCCACTTTATTTCATCACCTACGATTCTGTAAACCCGATTATTTTTTAATTTATATTTATTGTGGACGTCAATTACGTGTTCCGAATCAGAATCTGACAAGATCTCTTTTATTTTCTTTACCTCTTCGTCGACTGATTGTACTGTAGCAATCCAGTCCTGTTCACAGTGTTCGATAGCTAGAACATCTAGACACGTGACAGGTTCTGTATTGCTGTCGTTAACTGGGTTGCGACTCAGTGCGTCAACGTGAGTCATACGTACTCCCGGTCTATACTCAATGGTGCAATCAAACTCCTGCAGTTGTATCCACCATCTGGCTATTCGCGGGATTAAATCACGTTTGATTAAAGTAGAGCGCAATGCATTGCAATCTGTGAATATTTTAAACGCTATGCCAATAAGGTAAACTCTAAATCGGTTTAGAGACGCCACTACAGCTAGTGTTTCAAGATCATACGAATGGAATTTACGTTCGTCTGGATTAGTCTTGCGACTAAAATATGACACAGGTTGGAAAATGCCATTGGTATTAGCTTGAAGTAAGATACCAGCTATTCCATCTTTACTAGCATCCGTATGTAGCTGTGTTTCCGCATCATGATCATAAAGGGCAAGAATAGGTCTATTAATCAGCATATCTTTTATTTTCTCAAATGCACTATCTTGGCTGTCGCCCCACGACCACTTTACGTCCTTTCTCAATAAATTGGTGAGAGGTGCTGCTAGTAAAGCATAATTCATTATAAACCGCCTAAAGTATCCTGACAGTCCAAGAAATTGTCTTAACTCATGCTGATTTTTGGGTTTTGGAAATTTGGAAACCGCTTCAGTTTTCCGATTCCCAGGTCTAATCCCATTGAAACTAACCTCATACCCAAGAAAGTCAATAGTCTCGAGAAAAAAGTGACACTTGCCTAGTTTTAACGTTAGACCGCCCTTCTTAAGAAGTTCAAAAACTTCTTCCAAGCGCTGTAGACCCTCGGCAACGTCCTTGGCAGGAATAAGGACGTCATCCATATAGATTACAGCGTATTTTATTTTAGCCTCGAGTAGTATTTTGTTAATAGTGCGCTGAAAAACCGAAGGCGCGTTCACCAAACCAAATGGCATACGGTTGTACTCAAATTGACCGTCTGGTGTTACAAAGGCAGTCTTATGCCGTGACTCCTCAGCAATCGGTATCTGGTAATAGCCAGATGCCAGGTCTAGTGATGTAAATACTTTATTACCTGATAACTGATCTAATTGATCCTCGATTCGAGGAAGGGGGTAATGTTCCTTTTTTGTTTTACGGTTTAATGCCCTGTAGTCGACACATAAACGTTTATCACCGGTTTTTTTTTGGACTAAAACTATTGGACTAGCGTACGGTGAAGTAGACTCCCGAACTATACCATGATCAACCATGTCCTGCACCATATTTCTAACCAGAGCCCTATCAGCGTAAGACATACGGTAAGGCCTATAAACAACCGGTTCAGTGTCTTGAAGTTCAATTACCATTTCCGTCAAATCTGTGAATCCCAAATCATTAAGTCCATTCGAAAAACAAATACTGTATTTTTCTATTAAATGTTCTAAATTCAATCTTTCTTCTTTGTTTAAGTTAGGATTACAATTTAAGATTTCACTCTTCTGGGTTTCACAGATGGTAACGTTGCACGAGTCTAGAACAAGTCGTGGATTCCCTATATCTTTGTATTGCACTCGTGTTAAGAGAGTCCCACCTTTAAGCGTAATTGAGTTTGCAGAAGCGTTATGAATCAACAGTGCACTAAAACCAGCTTTAATTTCGTATTCGCCTGGTAAAAGATAGTATTCCTTCCCTTCGGGACCTCTTAAACATCCTTCAACAAAAACTAGGGCATCCACACTTGGACTAGTGACGACTTGGACAGCACGTAAAGAATTAGTAGGGATTTCTACATCTTTACTCGTTACGAGATGCATTTTAGCACAAGATATTTTTTTGAATAAGACTGCGGTGGGAGTCTTAGTAATGATGATGTCAGGCTTTTCTGTAAATGAATGTCCCAGAAGAACCGACTGGTTGATGACATAGTCATCTACCACATACAAATTAATTATTTCCTTTATGCCTTGGACTTCAACGGAAACTGTCGCCATACCTACTGGAGTAACCAAATTCGAACCTATACCCCTTAGAACAGGCAAGTCCTCCAGCACCAAAATATTCAAACTAAGTTCCTTAGCCTTTGACAACTTAATGAGGGAACACTGACTACCTAGATCTAAGTGACAATCTACAGCCTGGTCGTTGACCTTAATATAAATCATGTATTTGGCGGTCAAGTCTTCAGCCCAGCATAGTTGAGATACCTGTTTCTCATTTTTGTTTTTACCTTGATTCATATCCTTGTTACGATCTTTGTTAACTGATTTGTTTTTATAACAATGAATAGACAAATGTCCCAACCTGTCACAAGTGGTACATTTTGCTGAAGGCTTGTCACACTTAAAACTCGGATGCCCAGGTTCATCACAATTGTAGCATGTCATTTTAGAACTACTAGGTTTTGCGGTAAAAACTACACCTTTGCGGTCGTTACGAAACTTAAAATCGTTACTTTCACGACTGTGCCCTACTTTTACAGTTCTAAAATACTTTAATACTTGTTCCGGTTCAGAAAATTGGGCGGCCTGTGCACCTACTTTTATAGCTCTGTCTTCAACGCCGTACAGTAGACAATCAACAGCCTGGCGGCCATAAATTTTACATCTATTTAACAAATTTATTTTGGCATAGTAATAATGTTCTAATGATTCTCCGTATTTAACTCTTTTGGCAAGCATCTCAGTCAACAGTTCAGCATAGTCTTCGCGGACAGGAAAAGATTCTATTAATTTCTTTTTCCATTCGACCCACGTGAACATCATCGTCGGCAAACTTTGGTACCAAGACCTAGCCACACCAGTCAACTTTGGTAATGCATAATGAATTATCTCCCTGTCCTCCCAGCCGTATATTTCAGAACACTCCTCTACCTTTGTTAGCCATGTCAAAACTGTTTGTTCCTTTGACATAGGGTCAAACTCGGGAATAATATTAGTATTGAATGTCAGCTTAGACTTATCTGAACTCTTGACTGATTGCAAAATTGACAAAAACTTATCTAATATGGCATCTGTGGAACTTGCAGTTTTATATTGCTTACGATAAGATGGTTGCAGCTCACCTGAGTCTCTTGATAAACTTCGCTTCCTTCCGAAACTGGTTTCAGGCTTCTGACTCCTCTCGCCCGAGGGTCTACGTGAACGCCGACTGGAGTTCCTCACATCCACGCCATCATATCTATCAGCTTCTACGCTAGGCGTACGATCTCTCAACATTCTAGCCGGCGTACAGAGTGACCTCTCCCCTGCCATTTGCGGTCGGCGCACACTTCGTCCTCGACGCTCTCCGTCGATACGATAATTATTATGAACCTCGGTAAAACGCTCTCGTGATACCCTTGGTTGTTCAGAATACTGCCTCCATGCTAACCTGGCCTGACCTTCACACCTAGGTACTCCTGGCCAGGTCGCATTACTAGTCTCACGTCTCTTTAAGTTTAGTGCTTCCTGACCCTGGCCCTCAAACCTGGGCACACCTGGATCTGCACTAAAACGCTCATAGTCCCGGCTTTCATTGCCATCACGATTCATTATCAGAAAGCTGAAACTGACAGAACACAGCTTAGTAAACCATTATTTAAAATTATAAAAATTCTTTATCACTCTTGAAGTGGTTATACTATAAAAATGATAATAGTTTTCTCTCAACCATCTTAATTACTCAATTAAACACGTAATCAAAGATGTTAACGTTGTCGTAATCGAAACTAGCCTTTTAAAGGTTTTCCAATATTTATTACATTATTATTAGCATAACGAGCAGATTAAACTACTTCCTCTTTTTAGCACAACAATAACGAAAATTTATTCGGCCAGAGGGTATTTTTGACAACAACCAAATAAAACAGAAATAACCAAACAAGGTTAGCCCCTTAATGACGCTTAAACTCACTGGCTTCCGAAGGTATTATAGTCATGTAACACCTTTTCCATTTTATTATTTAATTAAAAATAAAAAAAAAGTACATGTACTTCATCCTACTATTATGTTATGATAGTCTTTTATCATGTATGCCTACTCGCAAACTGTATGAGTTATTCGGTATTCCACTACCAATACACATTAATTCTACATTCACATTATAGAAGAAACAGAAACGTTACGTTTTATTATAAACACAGTAAATGGAAAGACAATTATAGCGGTTTATTCACAGAAGTTTTCTTTTTATTCTGTTTCTTGCATTTTAAAATGACGTTAACGTTATTAACAGTTATACTTTAAAAATTTGAAGTAGATAAAAAAAATAGATACACAGTAGGTGTATTGATGAGTTTAGATCCCTTTTTATTATTTGAGATGAAAATAAATTATGTAAATGCATGTAATAAACGATAGGATTACTATACTTACGTTTTTATATTTGTAGGCGTAGAACAAAAACAAAGAAAATTTTCGTCGATCCCACTTCTGAAGTTATAGGGATAGCTTCAGGTTTGTGTAATTGTTCAATAAAAGTCGTTGTACTTGCACACTTTGTATAATTTCACCAGAATATCCACACTTTGATCGCACAAACAATTCCGCAATCACTAATGACGGAGCCTCTCGCCACGCAACCCGGTACCGTCAGTATCAATACACGATCTTTTTAAATTATAACTTCTTTTAAAACTACAAATTTATGATTTACATTGTTTACCACAAATAATTACTATTAGAATTAGGCTTATTTTAACAATCCAATAAATTAATGACTTTTACAATTTAAGTGTTGCTGTTTTTATTAAATCATATATAAACGTATCACATCAGGGTAAGTAGAACTATGAAAACAATATTCCATCAGGTTTAAACAAATAATAAAACAAATAATATTACAATAGGCTTACATAATTGAGTAACTGTTTCTTTAGAATAATCCCGCAAACGCCTTAACGGCTTCCGCCCACGACCGACGTTTTGTAGAACCGATAATAGGACCGATTTTTTCACCGAGCTTTCAACTTAAACTTTCACCTGCTCATCGGATTTAATCAACCGGAACCTATACCGGCTGTTAAAAAACTTCCAACTGCTCCTGTCTAACATATGTAGTGCAAATTCGTTATGACGTCGTTGTGAACGGAGGAGCTCGATGGCGCAGTGGTTAACGCGGCCAGTCTGCGAGTGCTGAGGTTAAGCAACTTTCGCAAGGGCCGGTCATCGGATGGGTGACCAAGAATTTTTCATCTCGAGCTCCTCCGTGCTTCGAAAGTTACGTAAAGTCGTTGGTCCCGGCTGCATTAGCAGTCATTAATAACCACCAATCCGCACTGTGCCAGCGTGGCATCCATAGGGTAGGCTCGTGCCCCAGCAGTGGGGACATAAAATGAGCTGATAATGATAATGATGATGATGATGATGATGTGAACGGATAAACAAACAAACACACTTTTGCAAATGTTACATTAGTTATGAGTTTATCGATAATTTAAACTTTACATACGTACAGAATATAATAATTGCCCGAGGTGTCTTCCTGTGACCACATGCTATGTTAAGAATTCAATTTTGTTTATATTATTAAATAAAATAAAATAGAGTTTACTTCATACAATAAACGTTTCATTCCACTATTTTTAAAGTCACGTAGACATTAGAAACAAAATTGAAATGACGTTCACAAGTGCCGCTCAAAAGACTGTCAGTTTTATGTTTTTAACTGATGACTTTTTGTTTTTTAAAAAGGTTGCAGAGTGCCATCACGAAGGCCGCGAATGCATTATGGTGACCAGCGGAGCAGTGGCGTTCGGAAGACAAAAATTGACCCAGGAGCTGTTGATGTCCATGTCTATGCGCGAGACATTGTCTCCAAGCGACCACACTAGAGAGGTAACACCTTTGTTCTTTTGTTTCCATAATTTGTGTTGGCTATAGAGTATTCAGCTCTATTTTAAAGCCAGCGCCATCTATCGACTACATGTCAAAGTACAATATAACATATCTATAAAACATTGGAGATGTATAACTTGGTATAGTAAAAGCAAGCATGCATTGCTATTTCAAAATATGAAATAAATAAATTTCTAAGTTTTTTGGAAGTGAAGCCTCAGAACAATACGGCTTGTTCCAAGATAAAAACATTCTTATTTCAATTTTTTTTTTAAATACGAACATTTTGTGATTTTATTGGTTTACAATAATTTATGTTTCTTTGTCAAAAATGAAACGACATTTCTGTTTTTATTATTTAATTTAAATTATTGAAATAAAAAAAATTATTTGAATTTGATTTGAATTTTAATCTACGTACGCGCGAACGAAGTCGTGGGCACAGCTAGTATCAATATACTAGTAGGTACTTGGTTAGCGGACTAAAAACAAGCCTTAGTGCAAGCCATACCAAGTTCCCGGTATCTAAAGTAGTACTTACTTAACCTTTCCGATTAACAAGGGGAGTTACGAGTATGTTACCTATATAATGGGGACTGTGGTGGAGCTGACAAAACGTTTATTTCATCATAAATTTGGTCTTCGTTACATAATCACCTAAGTGGCCGTGTGGCAAAGCGCCCGGTCTCATATTCGAAGGTCCTGGGTTCAATTCACAGGTCATGCAATGTCTGTTTCAGTTTTTTATGCAGAGCCCGGCCTAACTCGTTTGCTTTGGCTACGTGTATAGTTTATGACGTCATCTTGTCATTTCGTACCGCCTAAGAAAGCAATATCGAAAGCTATAGCCAAGATAACGTCATAAAGCTTAACGTCATATAGCTACATGACAAGATGACGTCATAATCTATGCACGTAGCCAAAGCATTCGAAAGCAATCGAGTTAGGCGGTCGGGGGCGGTTTGTGATTCTAATAACCAATGTAGCCATGATGTCTTGATTTTAATGATGGATTCCTTTGCCCATAATGGTACCACTTACCAGCACTGAAATTATATTATATAAAAAAATGAAAGAGAGAGAGAGAGAGAGAGAAACATTTGATCCACTCATGAAACACATGACCACACATACTAATATACATAAAAATAAAAACAAACAACAACAATAGGTCAATCAGGACCCCGCCTCAGCATGTGTTGTTGCGAACGAAGCGTGTCGCAACAACGCTGGTATTCTGGCGGAGCCTGCTGCCGCCGGCGCGCGGTGCAGAACGTAATAATAAAAAACATACAAACATTACACATACAATACAAATACATTCGAAACAAAAGTGAGACAGAAAAAAAAGAAAAAACACAATTGAATTGCTTTCTACTTTACATTGTATGACATATTACTAACTGACTGTCTGACTTATTTAAATGCTTATTAACTTTGATTGTGTAGAGTGTATGATTCGTCTCCAAACCTTTCCATAACAATTAGTCCGAAGTTTTTGACTTATTTCTTGCTGTATTACTTTCATAGGACGCTGGAAGCATCCTGGATCCTCGCGCGGCAGCCGCGGTGGGCCAGTCCGAGCTGATGTCCATGTACGACGCCATGTTTTCCCAGTACAATGTCAAGATCGCGCAGGTAATTTTATTTTATTTAAATAATAATATTAGAATAGGAACAAAACCAGCTTTTGGGCTAAAAAAAATCAGTTATAACATAAAAATAAACAAGAAAATTTTATAAGTCTGAAAGCCTTCAATTGTAAACAACGTTATCCAAAACAATGCTTGTTATTAGTTTACAGCACATTAATAAATTGTTCTTTTACAATAAACACTAAAACAGACTAAGAGTGTGACACTCTTATTTCGTAAGTTAAATGTTGAATACTTTGATGAAAGATATTAAGTTCCAAATCGAGATTGCCATAAGTTTCACACAATCTGAGGATTGGGTTGTTCCGAGCGAGACATGTTATTATTCGTTGGTGAAACGCTGAAAAGCCGTAGGTTTCTGAGTGATCGTCTGGGTGCATTCAAGTATAGAGAGCTTAATAACATAATAACTGCTTTAAGGGCCACCATCACCAGCTTATCTCATGTCCCCACCTGCTTGGGCACCTTCCCTATTAATGAAATCATCATAGGGAGAAAGGGCTATAAACCAGCATGTTGTGTTTCACGATTGCTAATCCAAGCCGGGACCAACGGCTTTATGTGCCTCCCGAAGCAGGGACGAGCTTGGAATGATACCTTTTTGGTCACCTATCCGATGATCGGTCTTTGAGAAAGTAAAATTATCTCAGTGCATGCCGTCCGCGGTCCCATATAAGTCCTACTAGGTTCTTTAGGATGGGTGAAAAGGCCCTTAGGACACAAGGTTGTATGACCCCAGTATATACGTAAGCCGGTATATAAACTAGTGAAAAATAAAGTATATCATCTATAGTAATTATGAGGTGTGAGATTCTACAGGGCCTTAGATCTTTTAGAATATCACAATTCGTTTTTTATTATTTCGATCTATCATTGCAATATTATAATAAAAGTATTCGTTACCAAATTATTAGCCGCTGCCAGACAGATTATTCTGTCTGGCATGGTCTGATATTACATTATATGCTATTAAATGAAACATATCCCGTAGAAATCTTTTTTTTGATACAAACATTGTCATGACAATTACAAACACACCAAAAACAATTCAGTCAAATCGGTCGAGCCGTTTTCAAGTCATCATGATCATCATCATCAACGTCAGCCTATACTAGTCCACTGCTGGACATTATGTGTGGCTATTGATTTTTATTCATATAGATTATGTTATACTAATCAAATTCAAACCATCTCTTCAGTTTAGTTAAACATACAGGATATAAAGTAATTTCCAACATTACTTTTTAAATAAAATAAAGAATTATCTTGTGAACACTTGAAACTTCATTTAGTTTCTTTCTTTGGGAAGTCTTTATTTATGATGCTACTTAATTTACTACGAATCATTTCCAGAATGTATTTCTGCAAGTGTTGTCCCTGCATTACTGTTTTAGGGAAACTAACAGTTAGGCGCGACAGACTGTAATAAAAATATTTAAAATATATATAAAAGTCTCGTCGCCGCCGCCAAAAATGCAAATACTTTGCACAATTTTATTTCCTAGTGCACAAAACTTTGACTACGGAATGATAAAATATATTTTACTTTTTCCTAGTGGAATATTTTTAGCGTACAAAATCCCGGTAAACTAATTTAGTTTTAGTTAGACTCCAACTTTGCTAGTTTAAGCTAAAAAACTATATTTGATAATAAATTAATGTTTTATAGAAAAAGAATCTCAATCAATGAGCGACTGGCTATCTAACCTCTCTTTTTTTACGTACCAGTTACCATGCTACCAACGTTGTGTTATGGTGTCAGATTTCGATATGATGGTGGTAGTTAGCCAGGCATACATAGACTATACATATAGATAAAACACATAGATAAACCACCAACCAAATCTAATACAATATGTAGGTAGGTACAGACGCCTGCACATCAACCTATCCAAAACTGTCAAAAATTCCTTCAATACATTTTCAACCATATTATTATGGCATAAAGTTCAAAGTCTGTTGAGGAAATATGACAGTTTGTGGTAGGTTGATGTGCAGGCATATGTACAACCCATTGTCCGAGACCTTTTAAGAGTCTTTAAGAGTCTTAAGAGTCCTTTATTTTGTTTCTGTATCAGAAACAAACATTAAAGTTCCAAAATGTTTTTGTTTTATTTATATAATTTTGACGCTATTATATATATATTTGTTGCGATACAAATCACAAAAATGTTAATGACGGTAGTTGGTGACATTGAGTTAGCGCCTTTGGCTTTTCGGGCTGGTTAGAACCACGATAGCTCAATTGGAAGAGCACCTGACCCGGTATGTCAGAAGGGCGCAGGTTCAAATCCTGCTCGTGGAAATTTTTTTAACATTGTGTTTTTTGTAATTAAAGTTCCATATTTTTCAAACCAACAAAGCAATTCTAATGTAACTACTACGCTAATTATAATTATCTTAGAGGTTAGTGTAGTGCTCTAAGCTAATTACAGATATAGGAGTAGTAAACATTTTTTTTAATTCATAATCTCTGGTCTCCCTGGATTCCATATTTTACTGATGCTAGAAAGATTTATGAGAATTGACTTATTGGTAAAATTTATAGAATGCCGAAATAAATACAAAGACTCAAACCAAAGGGGCGATCGTTCATTAGCTAACTAGCTATTAACTGTCTTGTCAACACATTTTTTTTGGCTTCACGTGCAATGTACACTTGATATAGCTTTTTATAAGTTGCTCGTTGCCATCCGTTAATGTGCCCGGTTCAAAGGGGAAAGGTCTCGAGGGCCCTCGTTACATCACATCGTCCTCAAACAATCTCCTCGGAAACTTAGAGAGTTGTTGACTTTATATAGTTTAGTGTCGGATAAACTTTGAACGCTGCTGGATATCGACATTTCATACTGACTTTTTCTTTTTTAAGGGTTTTATTAGAGGTACCTAATACCGACTTTTACATTAGAGAAAATAAATATGACTTGTAGAAACTATTCATTTCGTTAGGTACCTATAGAGTACATAATAATCTTATAATTATAAATGGATAACATTTGGCTTACAGCGTAAATAACAAAGTACTAAAAAATTCAACGGGTCTTCAGAGGTTATGGTAGCTTACCGGTCAGACCCTTGGATTGACTGAATGAGTTTTTCCTATTAAAAATTTATCTTGTGACTACGTATAGCATTGTTAATGAAAAATTAAATTATTACAATTTATATTTTTAAATAACCACTAGCTATATCTATATTCTATCTATTTAACCCATAGCTCCGTTTGACTGACCTGAAACCAATTACAACACAAACGTTTGAAGGTTTTAGTATTGACAAGATTCTATGCACATTAAATGGAAACAAAAAAAACCACAGTTAGGAGACTTAAATCGTTACCAAAATATTAAAGATGTTGCACAAAACCTATCCTAGCTCTTTTTGGCCAAGCTAGTAATAAATTACTGTAGGTAACTTCGAAACAAGCAGTTCCCCGCTATTTATCTGAAAAATTCCTGTAATTAAAGTCTCCAGTTTCACCGTACTTTGCTTAAAACAACGCTAATAGTTCCCCCAGCTCTTACCGAGTCGAGATAAATTACGGACTTCCTCGAGGATTTTTTATAAATAATTCAGTGAAAACAAATGATGATTCCATATTTATTGTATTCTTAAGCGATCACTGTTGTTTGGTTTTGCATTTTGGAACTCTTCAAGGAGAAATCAAAGGTCAAGGGTTCGATATCAATAGATAGCGGGTCTCGTTTTTAGACAATTTGATTTGATTCATCATCATCTCTCAAATACAAACTAAACATTTACGGAAGATTCTAAAAAAATTAAGTGAAATTTTGAAATTAGCAACTATGAGGACAGCATTTAATCCGGTGTGGTTAAGTATAAGTGGGCAGGGCACATCGCTCGCAGGACTGATGGCCGCTGGGGCGGAACAGTCCGCGAGTGGCGACCGCGTACCGGAAAGCGCAGTGTTGGCAGGCCAAGGTGGACCGACATTCTGGTAAAGATCGCGATCAGCACAATACCGATCGTTGTGGAGATCCTTGGGGGAGGCCTTTTTACAGCAGTGGACGTCTTTTGGCTGAGACGATGAAGTCTAAGTGGGATTTCTTAAATTATAAAAAATAAGATAAAAAAAAATTTATTTGATTATTATGAAAATTATCATATCATTTAGCATTTATTAATAAAATAGAAGTTCATATTCATCATATTCGTCTAATAGATTTTCTTGAGTGCGGCTTTGGGTTAAGGTTAATAAATACAAACAAATTGCCGTAACACTTTACTTGGTACGTTCAACTGTCTGCGATTTAACTTCTCCGTGTTTCTAGATATAAGCACTTAATGACTGAGAGTGCGATCTTGCAGTTCAAAGTTGGAGATTTGAAGTAATCCCAACTTTCAAATGAGAGGTGACATTAGAGAAAATAAATATCACTTGACGAACATTTTTCACTTTGTTAGGAACAATATAATAAACAATACATTATATATATATTTACAACAACATAAGAACACTTTTACCGATACACAATGACAGTTTAGGCGCAAAATGAAAAATTTTCAAAATGGCATATTACTCTAAAAATAGCTAATTATCATAATGGCAAGTTCTAGAAGTGGCAAAATCCCTTAATGGCATATTCTACATATTATAGCAAATTGTACAAATGGCAAAAATTATAGATGACAAATTTACAAAATGGCTAATTATACTAAATAGATTATTAATACATTTTGGTATTTCTTACAAAAAGATCTCTTAACATACCTCCTTGCCTAAGGGTGAATTATCACAACAAACGATTTTACAGTGTAGACGACAGACTTTCGTCTGCGCACGACAAATTAAGTCATTATCTAAATCGCTGGCAACTTGCTGCAGCGTCATCGCACGGGTTTATAATTGTATATTTGTATAATGGGTATAATGGGTAATAATTATACCCCGCACTGTGGGTGTAGCGCGAAGAATTATTCAATTCGCGCCGTAAAACCCGTTAGTGTACAATAAATGTTGTATGGAAATGATTGCAGTGCTACAACAACGTCCAAATATTGAACTAACAATTGACGGACGTCATTTCATAGAATTTGTGGGTTAACATGATGATATTATAACGTTAACGTTATGATAGAAGTTTGAGCTAGGGCCACTGATCTTGAAACTGTCGGTGGTTGTCCACATTTTAGTCTACGTTGTGTGTAATAAAACAAACGGAAAAATAACAAGAGGATGGTCTTCTCAGTGCCGAGTGCAAGTTTTATTCATTCACGTAAACGAAAATAAGAATTTGTATGCCATTGAAGCAGCGCTAACGATTGAACGAGTGAATAACGAGGAATTTAGCCATACTTATTCTTTTGTTTTGTATACTATACAGACAAACTATACACTATACAGACAGTTATTTGGCAAAAAGTTTTTAGTCAGGCAAATAAATAATGAAGGCGTTCAAATAAATAATGAAATTATTCCAGATTCCGGACCAACATACAGTTATACGAATATGATTAATTTTACACGTCCAGACAGGGGTGGTACCACTGAACGGGTTAACGTTCGTGTAAGCGAGGAGATCCTCAAAAACTGAACTAGGTACCTATGTCCAATAATTCCTTCTGTTATGCTAATTTAACAAAGAGTAGGGAGCGCAACTGACACATTGTAAATGCTTTAGCTAAACAAAAACGGACGCCCAAAGGCGTACCGGCTTAGCTATCTTAAATTTACTGCTGACAGTCTTAAATTTTAGCGCCGATAGGCTAATGCCATTTATAATAAGAACTCTTCACGTACCCCTAAAAGTGTTAATATTCAGCGTAACATAACTTAACTAACCACAAAATAACGACAATGCAGAGGGTAAGCTTCTAACAAATGCGCTCGAGCAACGCATACATAGAAAACCTTTCATAGACACGGAATCTCGCGTCACCTGCGCTTGGACTGGTTCGAGATGGTCCGAGATTCCGTCTTCCGTGCGCATTGCTCGAGCGCGATATATACCGCAGTAACTTATATATATTAAGCTTACCTTCTGTGGTCTCCTCTTTTTTGTGACTTTACGGATAGTCTACAGTATTAGAGCTACAGTAAATTTAAATTGAGGGATAATTATATAATGCCTGACTACGATAGCCATATTTTATTACCGCTCTACTTCTGGAATGTACAAACAGGAGTTTATCATTTAGAATCCTTTGCGGTTTCGTAATACGTTCTTAGGCAAAAGCAATTGTATTTATAAAATGGTGTGAAGAAAACAACTGGACGAGGTTGTGAATAATGAAAACGTTCCTTCTGTGAGATATGAGGCACCTCTCAAGTGAGACGGCGGATCATAAGGGTAACGTACGGAGTGATGAGAAACGGATTGCGTTTGTGAACGTTCATACATACGTACACTGATACTATTGTAGCATTTATTTGGACACTTTTAACAACATCTGTGGTCTATAGTGGTTAGACCAACGTCATTAGACACAAGTCAAAAACGTTACCAAACCCAATATGATTAGCAGCGTGTTTATTTATTTAATTATTTAATCTTTATTGCACAATACAATGAAATAAAGTACAAAAGGCGGACTTAATGCCAAACGACCAAATACTAGTCGACCTAGTCGATACTAGTCGACCAAAGGGCTAGGTAGAAAAATTGGTAAGCGGTGCGACAAAGAACGTGAATGAAACATATACTACATTTTATAAGAACTGAAATATACATATTCATCTCAGCCAAAAAGACGTCCACTGCTGGACAAAGACCTTCCTCAAGGATAAAATCATTTTGAGGGGAATTTGCCATAATCGCTACTCTTGGCAGGCTGGCAGGTTGGCGATCGCAGTAAGGTAAGAATAAGCACCGAGAGACGCTGCTGCCCGTCCTCTGGAATGGTCCCATAGTCGCCTTCTACGACACCCACGAGAAGAGATGGGGTGGTGCAATTCTTTATGCCCGGCACCACACGGGGCACACCAAATATATATATTTAATTTATTAAATTAAGTGATAACAATATAATATACATACCATAAAAAAACTTAAATAAAAATAGACTACATGAACATACTTAAACATAACAGAAGAAAAGATGATGTGAATCTCTTACGTGGGTTGAGTCCTGTAGAAACAGTTTATACACCATTGTTTTAAAGATCATTTTACTTGGAGCTTGTTGTCTGACTTTTTCGGGGAGAGCGTTCCATAATTGAATGGCCTGAACCATGAAGGAATTTGCAACGAATCCTAAATGATGCAAAGGAGTAGCGAGAAAGTGATTATTTGATGAGCGAAGTTGGCGGGCATGAGTTGAGCTAAGGAAACTGAAACTACATTTTAAGTAAGAAGGAGAATTAAGATCATTTAGAATAGAAAATAGAGTTGTTAGAATTCTGGACTTACGACGTTGCGGGATGGTCAGCCATTTAAGCTGAAGACGATAGGAAGATATATGGTCGTATTTGCGTAAACCAAAAATAAAGCGTATTGAGTTATTGAGAAGACGATCCAATTTATTGAGGAGGTCCTTATTTAAATCGGGATAGCAACATCAGCATATTCAATATTTGGGAGAATAAGGGCTTGTACGAGCGAAACTTGTTCTGTGAGGCAGGAAGTTCTTAAGCCTGAGAGAGAACGTAGCACAGCGGTGACTTTCCGGCTAACTTCGGTGACTTGAGAAGACCAACTGAGTGTGCTGTCAGTTTGCAAACGAAGGTCTTTGACGCAGGAACAGAAAGGAATGTCAACACCGTTATATGTGACAGGTGAAACAGCAGATACATTAAGTTTACACAGCTGACGTTGGCTACCAATAATTATGGCCTGGCACTTCATAGAATTCACCGTTACTCCATACCGCCTCGATCAATCACTGTGCAATCACAATGCGTGTTGTAGTTACTTATTTTTGTTCTCGGTTCGGTTTGTATTAAATCTTATTAAAGATTGTTTTAAATGCGCACTGGCTATAAAACAGCATTGTTAGTACTATTAATGTGTTCGGACTGTACAATAGAAATAAAATAGTCAGTCAGATAGAACAGTCAGTTCCTAAGTGGTTAGGAATTTTTATTTTTTTTACTTTGGCGATGACTAAAAGTTTAATCTCCTAATAAGAGTCTTTATGTAATGCTGATATAGCAAATTAGTACGGACATTTTGCAGTGTTAGAGCTGATTTTGCATATTAGTTCGGAAAATTACAAATGTCACAAGGTACTTGATGGGACCCATACTTATCCTATTTTCTTACAGGTGCTGGTAACAAAACCAGACTTCTACAACGAGGAGACTCGCAAGCACCTGTTCGGCACGCTGTCTGAGCTGATCTCCCTGAACATAGTGCCCATTGTGAACACCAACGATGCAGTTAGCCCGCCAATGTATATACACGATGACAGCGTTGTACCAGGCACAGGGAAAAAGGTAAGAATTTCATATTTTTTTATAGAAGATTAGGCAAATGAGTCTGCTCTGCCTGTTGCTAAGCAGAAGCAGTGTCTAGATGTGAGGACCGAGAGAGGAGACCGAAGAGGAGGAGCTAGCAGAGCAGTATCCTACTACTAGCCGTCCTCGCCTTGCCTCCCGCAAGTCGCTTCTTCACATCACGATAAAGAACCCCATGTCGTGGGAAGTATGGAGGAAGAATACGTGTGCTGGGATGGAATTCCATTTTTTGGTGGTGCGACAAAGAAATGAATCACCGAATTTCTTGGGTCGGTTTTTTGTTAATAATTACTTAGCTTACAAAACTGGTTACAATCAAAAAAATTACATAAGGTATTACGAATTACAAAATGCTAGATTATAACCTACTAGATGTAAGCACAATATTTTTTATACAGATAATAACAGTGTGTTTTAGTCTAAACAGAATTTATTATTTAATTAAATATAGCCAAAATAAAGAGATTTACATTTACTTTTTCATGGTAATATGTTAAATTAGAATTTTCTATGAATATTCATTCCTACAAATCACTGTACCAGGACTTTAGAATTAATTTTATAAATCTGTCGCAAGACCTTTGTAAGTAAAACAAGACTTCGCATTGCAAAAACGTCATAAGCACAAACACATATACATTACATATTGGTAATAGAAACTTCTCTAAAGCTACAATGCGTCAGTCGCGACAACACTGTTTCAAATTGATCTTATGATAATCAGCTGTCCGACACAGAGCAATTTACATGGAGTCTGTGAAACGACATGCGACGAATATTGAGTATTTGACTGTAGTCCAATGGAAAATCCTCTCATCCTCTTTTGTTTGTAGAAAAAGAGTAAGGTATATACTGGTAATTAATTTAAAATAGTTTAGATTTGTAAATAGATTTTAATCATTGTATTATAGTCAGATACTAGCTGTCATGGTATAAATCTTCCGAAAATAAATTGTGTTTTAAGATAAGAAAGTTAATTTGTTACACTATGACTAAACAAGAAAACACTATGACAAAATTTTATTTTATATAAAAACGATTCTGAATTTTTCACTGACTAAGTTCTTAACACATCTACTGTTAAAAAATAGAGGTTAGGTATGTAATAACAGCAGAATGAAAATGGTTTATTGATTCATGTTCACATTAAGAACACCGTTTTGTTTCAATCTGAATATCAGACAGATATAGAACGGCAAAACTAGGCATATTGGAATCCACGTCATTTCTCAATATTACATAAAATCTTTCTCTTGCTTCTCAATAAATCCTTAAAGTAATGGAATCGATCAAATTATTAATGTCAAATATTCTATTCAGAAGTAGATGAAGCTTTTATTGTACCAATTCATATCGAAAATAGTAAGATAATATATTAAATCAGATTATAACAGAAAACTTTTTAGCAAAAAGGGCCGTCGGTCTTTGTTTATTTGTAGGAATTTATATTTTGACTACCGAAGTTAACAATGTTTCATAATTTTCATAATTTACTAAGATTCAAGTTGTATAATCCTCCTCCTATAAGTCAGAACTTAATTAAGGCTCACAAGTTAACAATTATCGTAAAACTGCCTAGGACTTTATTAGAATATTGTAAATTTTCATTATTTCTCATTACTCCAGAGGTTATAATTACGATGTTAAAATACTAATTAATACTTGCGTGAGATGCGTGTACCGTTTGCTCCGTTGGGAATCGCATATTATTAATTTTGAGAACGAAAAATATGAGCTCCAAAAGGGACTAAAATAACTGAATAAATTAAAAATAATATAGCACTTCTATGAATATAAATGAAATATTTTTGTTTTGTTTATATAATTTTAACGCAACTTTTGTTGCGAAACAAACTTCTGATCATAATATTTTTACAAATACCAAAGATCAGTTAAGAAGTAGGCAAGCTATTTATAAAATGTTTTTGTTTTGTTTATATAATTTAAAAAAAAACCAATTTTTTCAACATTTGTGTTTTTGTGTGTTAATGACGGTAGTTGTTGACATTGAATTGGCGCCTTTGGCTTTCAAAGTAAAAAATAAATAGTGTTGAATAATTTCGGCGGGCTGGTTAGAACCACGATAGCTCAATTGGAAGAGCACCTGACCCGGTATGTCAAATTTACACGAGCAGGTTCAAATCCTGCTCGTGTAAATTTTTTCAACATTTGTATTTTTGTATTGAATATAAATGTATATGTTTGCCAACATTCTAGATAGTAATTGAAAGTTTTGTAAACATATGTATTCAGTAAAAAAATATTTTGCATTCTAGTAATTATTGTTAAAGGAACGAATATGTCTATTTCATTTTACAAAGTTCCCCACTGATGTTGTTAATAAGATAAAAACACTTTTGGTTTGAATGTGAAAGCTCACTTCGTAATTAATTTATTTGAAGTTTAACACAAAATCGTCAAACAAGAAGTTTGGTTTCATTGGGGGAACATTAGAAACGGGAGAGAGATACAAAAGCTTGGGATGTTCTGCGGTTATAATTGTTTCTGTGAAGTGATTAATCAAGACGAATTTGTTTGCAATTGTGTTACTAAAACAGAGTAATTCCACATTCTATGTGAGAGATATTTCTGAATAATGTAGGCTTTTTGTTCTGAAATTGTATAAAGATACAAGTTTAACTGATGTTACGTAACTGCAAGTTTATAGATAATTCACTATTATGTTTTAATGGTAGTTAAATCTAGGGAAACTTGTACGGTTTAAGTACGACTGATAGTCAGATAATAATTAACTCTTTAAAAATTACAATTTCTTACTTGTACAACTGGTTAGGCACTTATAGAACCTTAATTCAGCCATTTTAAACTACCGATACAATAATAGCGACTAGTAATGAAATATGCATTTATTGTGTTATTCATCAGGGTATCGGCATCAAAGACAACGACAGTCTATCGGCGTTGCTCGCTGCTGAGATCCAGTCGGACTTGCTAATCATGATGTCTGATGTGGATGGGATATACAACAAACCTCCTTGGGAAGATGGCGCGAGAATGATGCACACCTACTCATCTAAGGAACAAGTCCAGTTTGGACAGAAGTCTAAGGTAACAACGATGTAATAAAATTAATTTAAGCAGGAATATGTAATATGCTATGTACATTGTACATTGAGTAAATAGAGAAAAGCAAAAGAATTATCTTAAAATTGAGAAGAATAGAAAAGGCTACACTGAAAAAATAGTGACTTTTAAGTTGAAGAAAAAGGAGAATAAGAAGGTGGTTAGTTGATCAATGAAATTGATAAAGTCTTTTAATTTTAAATGTATAAATGGACGGAAGTAATATTTAAAGAAATGTATAAAAACCACAATCTGATTTCTTTAAATAGGCCAATAATCACGTCGATATTGATGTATTTTCAAGATTTTAATTAAATTGATGAACATATCTTTATAATATTCTACAGTGTTTGATAAAATTAATGTTGCTTAAACTTGCATTTAGGTTGGTACTGGTGGTATGGACTCTAAAGTGAATGCCGCTACGTGGGCTATGGCACGTGGAGTGAGTGTTGTCATTTGCAATGGAATGCAAGAGAAAGCTATTAAAACCATCATCAGTGGTAGAAAAGTTGGCACATTCTTCACTGATTCTCCTTCCGTCTCTGCAAACTCGGTGGATGTGGCAGCAGAGAATGGTAAGGCAAAATACTTTTACATCTGAACTATCTAAATTTTTGCAAAATACAAGGTGATTAGGTGTTCTTAAATCTTTTTATTAATTTTAGCTCGCAGTGGCAGTAGAGTCCTACAACAGTTATCGCCAGCAGATAGAGCGTCAGCCATAAATACTCTCGCTGATTTACTTGTTGATAAGCAAGACAAAATTATGGAAGCAAATAATAAAGATTTGGAGGAAGCAACTAAAAGCGGGCTCGCTACACCCTTGCTTAACAGACTAACCCTGAGTCCGGGAAAACTTAAAACTCTTGCAATAGGGTTAAAGCAGATCGCAGATTCAAGTTATGAAAATGTAGGGAGAGTCTTAAGAAAAACTAAACTTGCTGAGGATTTGATTCTCCGTCAAGTGACCGTCCCTATTGGTGTACTATTAGTTATTTTTGAGTCGAGGCCTGATTCTCTACCACAAGTAGCTGCTCTAGCTATGGCGTCAGCTAATGGGCTTCTGCTAAAAGGGGGCAAAGAAGCAGCTCACTCGAATAAAGTACTTATGGAATTAGTAAAAGAATCTCTTAGCACAGTTGGTGCTGAAGATGCCATTTCATTAGTTTCAACAAGGGAAGAAATCAGTGATCTATTGGCAATGGAGAAACATATAGATTTGATTATACCAAGAGGTTCATCAGAACTAGTTCGCAATATTCAGAAGCAGTCCCAGCACATTCCAGTACTCGGTCACGCTGAGGGCATCTGTCACGTTTATTTAGACAAAGATGCTGATCCAGCAAAGTCTTTAAAGATAGTTCGTGATGCAAAATGTGATTACCCTGCTGCTTGTAATGCCATGGAGACGTTGTTGATTCACGAGGACCACATTTCTGGTGCTCTGTTTACTGATATCTGTAATATGTTAAAGAAAGAAGGCGTATTAATTCATGCTGGTCCTAAGCTGTCGACTCAGCTGACGTTCGGACCACCACCTGCAAGAACTATGCGTCATGAATATGGGTCTCTTGAATGCTGCATCGAAGTAGTAAAAGACATGGATGAAGCTATTGACCATATTCACAGATTCGGAAGCTCACACACAGACGTCATTGTCACGGAGAATGGTGAGTATAATGGAACAGAGTTACTTTGAATTAATTATGACATTGATGACACAGCTTTAGATCCTTAGGTAGCTGTTAAAATGGGTGACCTTGGCATTCTAGGTGTCTCTAGTATGACTATCTTTAGAATCATACCGTAACTCGTCTGAATGTACAAGACAACTTGACTTCAAAGGACAGAGCTGTGATTAATGTTAAACTTTGTTCAAATGTTTGATTATATTTAATGAATCAGTAATTATCGAATGAATGAGTATTGAGTAATAACAGTTTTAGCGAACTCATGTTTACTAAAACAGTTGTCGGTCAATGCCAAGTCGTTAAGATAACAACTAATATATTTCAAAGAAATGCGCGACATGCGCGTGTGTAGAGTAGAGCATTCAAAAAGTTCTTATTTATCAAATTTTTTCAGAAGAATCTATTGACCTCTCTAGAACTGAATATATTTTAAAATAATATGTTACTAACACTTAATATTTTAAAACAATTGCAAACGTTATTTTATTCTTAACATTAAATCTTTCTTGTCTTGTGTTTGGCGTAAACACAAGTCAAAAGATATTTTCATATTAAAAAAAAATAAACAAAAGCAGTTCAACCGATACGTGTATCGTTATTTAAATTACCTTACTAAAAGCAGCGGTCTCGCTCACAGTGATATATATTTCAACAACGCTTTCAGTAAAACAAAGGCTGAAGACAAAAGAGCGACTTGCAGTTTCATGCAGCGTTTTTTTTGTATCGCTCGGTCGTTTCCTACTAACGTTTATCTCCGTGTGTTGTGAAGCGTAGAAATATCAATGCATTATTTTAGCCTTTGGAATATTTCCAACATTCTCAGATATTGCACACAGACTGTATAATAATGATTTTAGTGTCGTAGAATGAAAAAAATTACTTGAGCAAAACTTATCTTGATATAGGTATATTTTTTTAACAACACAGTATGCGTTTAATGTTTTTGGCTGACTGAATAATAATAATATGATATAAAATTTAAGATAAAATAGATTTAACTAATATAGAATAAGATATATTATAATATGAGGCTGAACGTACTTCTACATTGCATTGTCTAAATTGACCCTTTTTATTTTTATTTTGTTACTAACATTAGAATCAAATGAAATTTAACAAAATAAAAAATATGTATTCTGATAATTAGATACATTGAACTTAAGATAATAACTATGCAACCGAAATGTTTTCCACTTAGGTCATGCCATAACATTGACATGCCCTGACGCTAATATTCAGTGGAATCAGTAAGAGGGAGACGATAATAGTTACGTTTTACTCCACAGATGGCGCTGCTAAAAAGTTCTTGAACTCCGTGGACAGCGCGTGCGTGTTCCACAACGTGTCATCTCGCTTCGCTGACGGATTCCGTTTCGGGCTAGGAGCGGAAGTCGGCATTTCCACCGCCAGGATACATGCCAGAGGTAAATACAGATTTTTTTCAATCGAGTGTGTAAAAGTTAAAAATGAGAAAATGAGATTATATTATTATTGACAACAAACATTTTCATTATCACGATGACCAGTCTATAAATGTCATCTGTCCGTTAAGCCTCTTAAGCTCTTCCTACATAAACTATAACACATAGGAGTATCGGGCCATAATTGCAGTCTTAACTGCTACTATCTTACAACAACTACCGGGACCAACGATTACATATTTTAAGTTGGTCACCCATCCCATTCGGTAGTGCAAAAGTTAACTTGCAAGATCGCAACCCGAGCCATCGCTCTCCTCTTTGCTCTGCATTGTAAGGCTACTTTTTTAGAGTTGTGCAAGGCATCTAAACGGTGAACGAGGAAAAAATCCAATAAAGTAAAGTTTGTAAAATGAAGTAGCCCTATTGATGAATTGTTCCTCTCGAACCGTGTAGCTAATTCGCAGAGTAGCCTAAATATTAGAAACAGCATATAACACTATCGTTTCAATTGAAAGCACGTTTGTGTTTTTGATTATATTTAAATTGGTAATCACAAGCATCCATTGTTTAGTTGATAAACCCAGTTCTAGTTGTGTAATTAGTTTCGTCTGGAAAGTTTTAGTTTCGGGTAAACGCATGCTGTGATTACATTATTCGTTGTAAACCTTCAGACATTTATCTGTCCAGGCCACCTTTTCTGTTCTGACACGCATAAATTATATAAAATATAAGTTTCTTCAATTCAACTAACTTACTTCTAACACTTATGTTTTAATGTAAAAGTTTAAAAATCTGCTGACTCATCAACAATAATACTTTTAATCCATTTAGATAGCAAAGCTTGTTTTTGGTATACGTTCTCGTTAGTAGTTTAACGGCGTGCTATGGTGATTTTAACTAGAGCACCTTAATCGTGTAGGATAAAGTAGCTATGAGATAATCAAAGAAAACCTCATCTTGTTAAATTTAACATGAAGGCAATTCTAGTAACCATTGCCAAATTAAAGATAGCTACAATACACAGAGTGTGTTGTTTGACGACCTCCTTGGTCGAGTGGTTTGTACACTGGTGTTCATGGTGTCGCCATCTCTGAGGTCCCAGGTTCGATACCCGGTCGGGTCAATTTAGAAATTATTGTTTTTATTATTGTCTCGGGTCTGGGTGTTTTCTATGTATAATAAGTATGTATTTAAGTATTTTAAGTATGTTTATCCGTTGTCTAGTAACCATTTAACGAGTTTCATAACGAAGCTTCTCTAGATAATTGGTGTGAGTGTAGGAAAGTTTATTTATTTATTTATTAATGTGTTTAAGCCCATAGCAGTTTTTGTATAGTATGAAAGATTGGTCACTGAACTATTTCATCAACATCATCACCATCAGCCTATACTAGTCCACTGCTGGGCATAGGCCTCTCCAAGTGCACGCCACCGAGCACGATCCGCGGCTACTCTCATCCAGCTTTTGCCAGCTACCTACTTCTAAAACTGAACTACTTAAAATGATTAAAACGTCCAATTCTCAAAAAATGCCACATTTTGCTTTGACAACGACGGAATTTAAATTATTCTCGTGTTACAGGTCCCGTTGGAGTTGAAGGTCTTCTAACCACCAAGTGGATTCTAGAAGGCATTGACCACACTGCAGCCGAGTTCAACGAGGGCAAAAGAGTCTGGGTTCACGCCAACCTTCCCGTGAATTGACTATACAATACTCGTATTAAATTACTTTGGAACAAAATTAAAATATACTTTAGGTATGTATAGGATTTATTTTTGAATGGTAGTTTAACAATTGATGTTTGTAAAAAGTAGGTAATTTTTTAAACAAATCTAAAACTCGTTTAAGTGTAGAATGAACTTCCAACTAGTACAGTGACCAAACTTTAACGGGAATAGGTCATTTAAAATTAATGTAAACCTTCAACTTCATTAGTAGTAGAATTTTACACTTTTTACACTTGCTTTTTTTAGAAGTTGAAAATTGATAATATTTTCATAGGCGTAACGCTAAGTAAATTATGGAAACATTTAAAATATCTTGACGGCACGATACCTAATACGAAAATTTAATCGAACAACCTAACAAGTACTGTTGCAGTTATATTTTGATTAGTTAGTTAAATTTCCTATGTACTTTATTCTTATGTAAGCCATATTATTTATATCGACATAGGTTAAGACAATCACGTGAAAAATTAATAAATTCAATTCAATTGAAGTATTTATAATATTTCATTTATCCCCCAACAGATCAATGTCAATCTTTCTTTATCATGAAGACCTAAACTTATCTAGCTCACGTTAATAAAAAAAATACGTTACTGTCTATAATGCACTGGTCTACATAAAATTTAAATAACAAAAATCAGGTACGTAAAGTTTACTAGGAACGGAAGTATATAAGCTCATTTCTTTATATATTTTAACCTACAATGTTACTGTTACTAGAATGTAATGAGTCTCATTTAAACTTTAAACCTTTTTAACCGCCTCTGCGGTCTAGTGGCTAAGACCACCGGTTTAGACCCAGAAGTTCCGGGTTCGATTCCCAGCTGGGGGTACATGTTTGTGTACTCGGTTTGGCTGGTGGTAGGGCTTGTTTGTCCGTCTGGCTAGCTACCACCATCTTATCTAAATATGTCGCCATAACATCAATGTTTGTAGCATTGTTGTGTTCCGGCAGCTAGAGATAAGATAGCCAGGTTGAGGATCCCGGGTGAAGTGCGCTTCCATCACTGGCCTTATCTAATCCAGAACTATACTTTACTAACCCAGAGAATAGAAACTGCACACAATATTAAAGTGCAGAACTGCACTTGCGCAACTCCACTCAAAAAACAAGTGTCGTTATTTCGGAAAGACCTTCGCAGCATAGAATTCCACTCCGGTACAAAACATAGAACTTTGCTCTTTGTGAATTCGATCCATTTCTGGCATTTCTACAGTGCAAATAACGAACTGTAGGTATTTTATATTGCACAGAGTTTTGTTAGTACTTTTGGTTAACACAGATAAAAAATATTGAAATGCTCATGTGATTCATACTTTTTTACGTTTTACTTTTTTACACACACTTTCTAAATAACACTTTTCTTAAACACCTTGGTGGCCAAGTGGCAAACCGCTCTATGTCCGGAGGCACAAAGTTTTAATATTAAGAACATTTTAATGTATTTAAAAGTTTGTATGACAGTGAAAATGAAATGCTATTAATAATGTCGTTATAAACGTTTTTTAAATAACCTATGTCTCTCTGTGGGATAAAAGGTCTTAATTTTTTCCGATTTTTAACTGTCTTTAGCAAGGCTGGCTGGAACGGATCTAGATTTTAGCTTATTACATAAATCAGGATAAAAGGAAGGATTTTGTTTGGATCATAACGAATGCGGGGCCCGCTGCTGTTACAATAATAACCAAATTCCACCCGCTTTTAGCGTAGTTTAAACATATCGAGTATTTCATTTTGTACAGTACTTTGTTGCAGTGCAATTATCTGAGCTGTGACAGTTTTTCGCAGCACTGAACTCGCCTCGTGGAACAATCCAATTAGAAGTGGGAGATTTTAATCTACCTCCCCCTTTAGTTTCTTGTTTTTGCGCAATAATGTGATAAGTTCTGGGTTGTTTGTAAAGTAGAGATGTGATACAATGCAATTCCACGTGGACCGGCAATTGGGAATAAATCGTTTTTTTTTGCTCTGAGGTTTTTGGTAATAATGTACTCGTACTGATATCCGGAGGTTCTGGACAAAGTCTGTTTTTGGCCGGCCCGGTTTTGTGATCTCGAAATCGCATTTGGTAAGTGTTGTGTTTGTGTCAATATAGCAATAACTTTTTCTTGTAGCGATAAATTTATTTTTGTGATGAAGGCCTTTGTCCAGCATTGTCCAAAAATGTATCATCATCATCTTCATGGTTCTTATCTCATCTTATCTTAAGAATAACCTATTTTTATTATCTTTTATTATTAAGATATTATCTTATCTTATTAATGGTTAAAAGATGGTAAGACCGAAGGTGGAAGCGCACTACAGTACTTCACCCGGAATCCTCACTTACTGAGGCACTGGCTTTCAAAACTCTAAGCTAAGGAATATTTAGATATCTATGTGGTGGCAAGCCAGGCGGACAAATAAGCTCTACCACAAACCAAACCAATATTACAAACATGCCCATGGGCTGAGAACCGAACCTCCGGGTTAGAAACCGGTGGTATTAACCACTAGACTACAGAGGCGGTTAAGCGGCGGTTAATCCGGGACCATAGGTTAAAGAATCTCCAGATATTGGACACCTGAGATTAGTCTTTTTTTAAGTGCCATTTCTGACAATCAATTTTACGCGCTTAATCTGATAATGCTTCAAATAATGATCTGTCCGAGGCAGTGACCGCAGGTGTGGTTAGCACGCCAAGCCAGTTACCGTAATAATTACGATTAACTTTATCTCTCAAATAAATCAAAGAAGGTACACACGCCTGCAGATCAACCTATCCAAAACTTTCATTTCTCTTCAATACATTGTCAACCATATATATTAGGCATAAAGTTCAAAGTCTATTCTGGAAGTTTGACAGTTTGTGGTAGGTTGATATGCAGGCGTCTGTACATTTGATGGTCCAGTCTACAGGAAAGAAAAACACGGAATAATCGATGATAAAAACTTACTAATATAAATTAAACAAAAGAGTAATATCGCTGTACCAGTTCCTATTCACTTACTTTTAATAAAAATCCATACTAATTTAATAAAGCTGAAGAGTTTATTTTTTGTTTGAACGCACTAATCTCTAGAACTACCAGTCAGTAGCTTTTGAAAAAATATTTTTGCATTTGATTTAAAAACAAAACAATAATAAAATGGTAAAAAAAAATAATAGCTACAACTCAGTTTTAAATAAAACATTTTAACTAACTCGCCTGTCCGAGACAAGGTGCTGGCGGCATTGCCATTATGTAGTGTTTATTGATTGACTTTAAGTATACAAGGTTATTAGAAATACGTAGCGAACCCTTTAAGGGGTGATAGTAAAGATCATTAGCTATCAATTTGCCCTCGGGTAGATGGGGCAAAAATGTACCGATTCAAAAATAAATAAATATTAATTATATTTTTTTTAAAGATGTGGGTCACGCTACTTTAAAGTGGATTTAAAAAAAGGACTTACGTATTTAATTGTTGTTTTTGGTGTTTTTAGTTTGCTCATACTCTAATACGTAATAATAATACAAAAGAACAGAAATAAAGAAGAGAAAAATAATTTTATTTCGAAATCGATACATTTTTGCCCCATCTACCCGAAAGCAAATTGATAGCTAATGATCTTTACTAACACCCCTTAGAGGATCGCTACGTATTTCCAATAACCCTGTATAATTTATCTGATAATTTAATTTGAAAATGTAATTGGTTGTATTGTTTTGTAATTTGTAATTTAATACTAACAATAAGCTTAATTGGTCTACCAGCAATTAATGGATCTTTGTCGTCTTTATGAAGTAAATAATAATAATAATAAGATTGCCCCTTTGAATGGCCAAGTTAATGCGCTGTGCGAAAAAATTACCTGATTTCCGGCTACCCGTTACCTCACGCAGGCGAGCAGTTAATTCCTCATTAAATCATTATATGTTTTATATATTAACGTCGAATTTCGACCACTGGGCGACCACTTGTTAAAAAAAAGATACAAAGGATTCGTCACAGAGATCTTTCTCTGCTGACCTATTTGTTTATTCTTATATCAAAGTCTAACACTACACAACTTCTCTATTAGTTTTTCTTTTGACTTTACTTATTGAATCAATGGTTGACCATTGTGTTTAAAACCAACAAACTATCCGACCAACACCAAAAGGTCACTAACAGATTAGTCAATAAAACTTTTTAGAACCCGTCAAAACAAAGTTTCTTTCACGGAATAGCAAGCTACGACAGTTTTTTTTAGACAACATCACATAGGTACATTGTTCTGATCCTAAGGTAAGTAGCTATAGCATTCGTTTCATGGAAATCAGAAACCACTCAGACCCGACACAATATCGAAAAGTTCGTTTTCGACATTGACCCGATCGGGAATCGAACCTGGGACCTCAGAATTAGCGCCGCCCAAAGTCCGGCGTGCAAGCCAAACGGCTACGGAGGTCGTGAAAGTTGTGCTACGATCCATTCAGTCTCATATATCCCTATTTTACTCAAACATAGTTTATAATAGACAAAGAAGTGGATATAGAAAAAGTTTATTGTGTTTATGTTTTAAGATTTTTATTTGTTATTGTATGTATGTACGTCTGTAAGGTATTTATCATACTTACATAGGGCTATTGTTGCCTGATTTAAATAAATAAACGAAATTAAAAAATAGTTTATTTTAGAGAACTGTTGGGGGTGTGTATTTGAGTTGCTAGATGAGCTCGGAAAAAAATCATTAGAACTTAATTGCTGTTGTAAAAAAAAACGCTTCCAAGCCAATTTATCTCTCTTTTAAAAGTTAACGATTCCAACATGAAATCTTTAGTACTGTAATAGGCACTTGTTTTATCACCATTCAATTACGTTAACAAAAAAGAAAAAATTGTATGGGAAAAGTTTACTGCTTCAATGACATAAAAAACCCCGTTTTCGTAAACGGCACTCGGGGTGCCTAGTGCAAGTTTCATTCGCCATTCGATCACGTTAACAAAAACGAGAATTTGTATTGCAATATTTTAACTCTCTCCGTTTTCTACCAGGAGGCGCTGCTTCAATGCCATACAAATTTTCATTTTCGTTAACGCAATCGAGTGAATACGGATAGTAAAAAAACACTAGGCATTAGGATGTACTTGGACACCATGTAGGTACGATTAAAACTATGACATTAGCGCCGCATATCTATCCGTAGCGTGTGGGAATTGGAGGAATGTCAATTTCATGCCGCGACTATTCAAGGTTAATGGTGAACTGTCCGCACTACGTAGCTACTACATACCTAGTAATTGAATTGAATACGATTCACAAGAGTGGATGAAATTTTTAAGGAACAGTTAAGTATCTGTTGCTAATAAAAAAATACAGTACCTACCACATTTAAGGGATTCAAAGACTATGTTTTCAGAATTTTGGATTTTGTTGGTAGGTATAGGAAATTTAAAGCTGTAGTTGGTGCGGTGCGGACGGCGAGAATAAGACGATGAGATAAGTGGTAACGAATTTAATCTACACTAAGCAGTCGACTACAATTTGACCCCTCCGGCCTTATCGGCAACTGAGATTCTCAACCAGTTGCCAAAGAAGAACTAACATTCTTGCTAGTCAACCAGTTGCCAAAGACGATAGATTTTTCTTTTCTCGCAACTAGTTACCTATGTTAGAGGAATTTTAATTCTCAGTCCACAACTAATAAGGCGTGCCACAGCCCGTTGCCAAAGACGATATTTTCTTTTTATTATGCTGCTGTTCCCGAAGGGTTATTATTAATGTAAAAACAATAAACCAGCATTTATATGTGCATGCATGTATTCAATAAAAATTAAACAAAATATAAAAATCCTCTTAACTAATAATAATTAACAATAATTTGTAACTAACTTAAAATGAAATCCTTACTCTGTTTCTGGTGTTATTCTCTGCTTTTTTTAAAAATGGAATTATGAAAGGGCTGATATTTTAAATGCAGTGACCGACCGTTATATATTATATATATATTTTTTCTTCAACTTATTAATTGCTAATCCAATTTCTTCATCGATTTCTGCATATTCCTTCTATTTTTTTTCAAATCATAACATGTGGCATCAGCCTCCAATACATCAAGTAACTGAGCTAGTGTAGGGAATTTCCGGCCAGTATAATTATTTATTTTTTTGTGCCAACCTTCGATATTGTTATTGGTTCGTAACTGTTCGTTTTCACAGCTGCAAGATTCTGATAAAAATATTTTTTTTATCCACTGCTTCTGAAAATATTTATCAAATTTCTTGATATCGTCACCAGGTGGACTCTTTGCCATTACATACCTATATCCATCATCCAAGTATTTTGTCGGTAAACGAGCAATCCCAATATATCTCGCCACATGCCGTTTTTTTCTTCTTGTTTTAATTTGTAATGCTTTCGCCTTTTACCACAATGCACGATTATAATGGTAATAAGATCCTATAAAAAGTATGGTGGGACTTTTTCTTAAATGCGTTAATAGCTGCTATTTCTAAATCCAGTGTTATTTTGTCTGGCTTCGAAGTATGGATTTTTTTTCTTTATTATTCTTAACAAATTTTTGTACGTTTCTATTTTTTTATCGGGAAGAAGTGCGAAAAATAATGGAGTTCTGGTATTGTTATTTTCGTTATAGCCGCGAATGGTATATAGTTGCTTAAAGCATTTTGGGCCACTTCTAAAAGTACCATCAGCGAAGAAATGTTTGTAATTACTAATTTTTTGTTTTTTTGTCGTCAATACAAAATACAATTATTCTTAAATCGCTATCTTCATATTCACAAAGATATAAATGTTGGTATTTCATGGGAATATCAACGTCTTTGGCGTGTGTGAAACGGACTTTTTTGGAACCAACAACTTTATTTCTCCCATTATATGTGTGAAGTGCAGTTTTTGTGCTGCTGAACTTTGGTATGTCCCCGATGAAGTCATATCCATCATTTTTTGAGTTACGAATAATATTGTCGTATTGTTTAGGAATTGATTCAAAATTGCGACTACTCCTATCCTTGAGACCATCTAATTCTTTTAAAAATATGATTTCCCGAAGTCTTGACTGCAGTCGGATTCGTGTGCCCTTTGCTTTTTTTTCTATTGCGAGTATTTAACGTAATGTTACTTTTGCATCCTTTGGTCGCACAACATTTCCAAAATGAATGTTCATTTACATAATTTTTTTTACGGTGTAAACGCCTTCCATCTTTCAGCATTGAAACTCCTCCTTTTTTTGTACAAATGAATTCAATGCGTGAAGAACTGGGGTATACATTTGAAGAAGTCATGTCAAAGGTCAATACCTCCGGAAACGAATCTATAAGTGTACTTACTGATCATGAATGAAAAGAAAATGCATAAATTAATCTTAATATATGAGTGTTTTTTTAGGTTCGCAGTGTTTGAATGATATTGCAATTAGTCGTTAGCAGAGATAAAAAGTAATTTTTTTTAAAGTTTAGTTTGTTCCTTAAGGAACCGGCTAAGGTCATAGACCATGCTGCCATGTCATTAGTTTCTTAATTTCATTGTAATACATAAATAAACAATATTATATTGATGATGATGAATGATAATAGAAATGGGAAGTGAGAAATGATATTACCCCCCAACCCCTCTACTCGAGGGGCTTTACTAAGTCCTCACGCAGACTTTTTGTGAGAATTTGAAAAGTAACATTACACTGTTTTGTTTCATTTGCCAACACTCATGCACATTCACGAACACTTAACGGTTAATAATCCACCATTATTTCACATTAATATTCGACATAACACAAATTTTAGAAAATAAAACAAAACCGCAGACATGACTCTTCACTTTCCCGCCAAGAAGTCCTCTATAAAAAGTAATATCGATAACCGTCACGTCAGCAGAATTGATAGATGTCAACAACGTCAGAATACAAAAAAATATAATGTTAATATTAAGTTCAATTGTGTTTAAAAAGTTTGTATATATTTTATTGTTTTAGATTGGCAATTATGGTTGTGTAGCAAGAAAGTTAGTTTTTCTGTGGCCTTTATGATTAGGTTGGTACGAAAGGACTTTCTACTAAGAAAGATCCTAGCAAGAAACTAAGTAGCTTTTGTTAAATCAAATTGCTTCTTACAAGTCTAATGTCAATGATTATGTAGATTTTGTACTGAGCCTTTTTCCGAGGAGTAGGGACCGGGTGACCTTAATACGGGTTATATTTTTAGCCCAGCTCAGCACCGGCACAAAATAGAAGGTAAGCTTAACACATACCGCGCTCGATCAACTCACACATAGACGCTGCACGGACACGGATGTCAGAACAGGGTGCCTAGTATGAGTTTCATTTACATTCGATCACGTTAACGAAAACGACAATTAGTATGGCATTGAAGCAGCGCCTCCTGGCGACATACGAGAAAAGTTAAAATTTTGCCATACAGATTTTCGTTTTCGTAAACGTAATCGAATGAATACGGATAGTAAACAAAACTCACACCAGGCACCTAGCTCGGGACAATTCGAGCGCCCGCCGCAGCTGTTGCGAGGTTACGTGTCCAGGACACTTGCTGAGTTTCTTGCCAGTTCTTCTCAGTACAAGATCTCCCGCCCAGAGTAGACTTACGAACCGATGGCATAGTGACATTCACAAGAGCTACTTGTAGCCTAAACTGAATAAATGATTTTGAATTTCGAATTTCGAATTTTGAATTTTGAATGAGAGGTTGTCTATGTGTATGTTGCTCGAACGCGTTTGTATGAAGCTTGCCTTCTGCAGTCACCTTATTTTACGGCACCGGCCAAGAGAAGTTATTCCAATCTGATCCTTGAAACGGATTAAACTACTTTTGTTCTTCGATGCTCCTAACTCTGGCTTTTTCCTGCTCTGTTGTCCAATCTAGATAATTCAATTAAAAATACGCTTCTTCAAATTTTAAATTGTCAATTGAACGACCGCATAAGGCTATACAGGCTTCACTTCCTATACGATTCGGAGGCCTCAGAATTAGAAATTTGTCCAGCGTGGCCCTGCCAGCGTTTTTATCATCTGCTCATAGCACGAACAATCTTTACAGGAAGATTACTAACCCATGTTTGGGTTCCGTAGTGTTATCGTGTAAGTCAGATGCGAGTAACGCTTGGTTATCCGTCTCTCAAAATTCAAATCTACCTTTACTTCCACAATTGCAGAAGCAATGGGACGAGCCGTTATGCAAGCAAGTTCTGGAGGGGCTTATATCCACAGCGGCTGACACGGCTGAGCTCGCTCGTCGCAGTGCCGTCCCCGAGAGAGAGTCAGGCCACCGGCTCCAGGCATTACCATCAGTTAATGTCGGTACCTTGTTGGACTGGCCGTCTCTCACTATAGCGGTCTGCCTCCGTTTAGGCGCTAGGTTAGTCCACCTTCACCGCTGTATATGTGGGGAGGCTGTTGGCGAGCTAGGCCACCATGGCCTCTCATACGCTCGTAGTGCTGGTCGTATGTTACGCCACTCACCTTTAAATAGCATCATCCGCAGTGCTTTTGCCACCGTTGGTTTACCGGCTGTCTTAGAGCCAGCTGGTATCTCTCGCAGCGATGGCAAGAGACCTGACGGAATGACCATTGGGGCCTGGAAGCTTGGCAGGCCGTTGGTGTGGGATGCAACTACCTCTGCCAGCGTATCAGCTTGGAAATCCAGAGGGGCAATGGTGCAAGCATTCTTGGGACCGTTCCCATGAGCCCACAGCTGGAGGACATCTTTTATTTATAGGTATTTAGTTTTTAATATGCTATTTTTTTTTTCTGTTTTTTTAAGTTCAGTTGAGTTATGTTTCTTTTTGTTGTGTATATACTTTTTTCTACTAAACCAAATCGGATTTATAAGATACGAATTACATACTACTGATGAAATATGAATAATATTTTTCGATCTGACCGACTTAATAATAAAAAATACTACTACAGGTGTTTCGTATTACTACTAAGGCTTGTGTAGTAATTACTTTTACTATCTGCTACCACTTAAAATTAGGTTATGACTAAAAATTCACTTACAGTCTATGCTATCCCCGTCCGATTTTACGGGCTCCAAATGTCCGTATGGGCCTGAATCCAAGGCCGGGTCCTCCTGAGCTCCCTAATCACACCCAACCTATCCCGAAGTGCACTTTCCCCCGAGGAAATACCTGTTTTCTCCAGCAGCGAAGACGCCAACATTCGACTATGGAATGTCGAATTTCGCTCCCGATGCGATTCGTTACACACACACAAAACCCAGATAGCACAATACACTTAATTGGACTAACGCGGCTCCAAATGCCCTTATTACTACTCCAAATCTATTTAATTATTCACACACGATACAATATCAACCCGCCATAAATGTTTTCCCGAAACAAGTAGGTAGAAAAAAGCAACTAGTGATGGGGTCATTATGCCACTAAACAAATTGAAGATCGATAATCGATTCCCGAATCGATCCGTCCATAATACAAATCAAAGTTTTACTTCCAACAAAAATAAATGCCTGTTTATTTGCAACAACAGGCTTAGAGGTATCAACATACCTTCTGAAATAGTAGACTCGCCAACAACACGCAGTGGCTAGCACGGCGTTTCGTAGCTTTCTTAGCCCTCAGTCCCCAGTCGTCCTGTAAGGCCCGGCTACGGCAGCGGTCGGGGTACCTGCAGGACAGAGGGTGCTAAGAATCTCTGGAGGTTGGAGAAAGCCCGAGACCGGACAAGATGGCGTGCATATGAGGAGGCCTACACTCAGCAGTAAGTAAGTAAGTAAGCTGAAGAAGAGAAGAAAAAGAAGAATCATTACCTACGTTCCCGTTTTACTCTCTTACCTGCCACTTCCCGCCCCAAACGGTCTTGTGACACAAGAACCCTTCTCTATCCACAATCCAATTCCAAATTTTTCCACAATTGGGTAGTTTACTGGAGAGAGAAAAAACGTAAAACATACGAGGAAAATAATAAAAACAACAATTTTCTTTTCCCATACAAACCACTCTCTACTGGACCGATAAAAAAAATTCTTTCACCATTAGAATGCTACATTAGCGCTGAGTAACATAGGCTATATAAAAAAAAAGGACGGGCCGCTAGTATTCAAATAAAAATCTATGTTATGGTTTGGCGACAATAACTATTTCGAGCACTGGCCTTAAAGTGTCGGAAACTAATGCCATTAGCTATTACAATTTTTATTTAACATTTATTCACTCCGCTCGAAAATCCGAAACCGTTACACGACCAATTTGTTCGTTTTAACCTCATCCTAATCCAATCAAGTTGACAACACTGTTCGTCCACTGGCGACAGCAACTAAAATTTACCTATGCAACCGTGTCGAGTGTTTTACTGACGCGCATTTGCATCGCAGTAAAAAGTCACACTGTGACACCATCCTGGTTAACAAGCAATTGTCCCCGTTGCAGTCATCGAGTACTCGAATTCCTTTGTTTGAAATCCTATGTTATGCCGGCGCCGCTCACATGGCAGCAATAATCTCTTTGAATTTTGGAAGGTGGCAGACCCAGAGTACTTTACTAAAGCTGGGGCACTCTGTGTCTCGATTCTGCTATTTAACGTGACGGGGGCTTACCATGAGCTGTTAGAGCAGTATTACTGTAATGTAATAGTAGTTGTGAAAACGAGAACGAGCTTACCGCCTCTGTGGTGTAGTGGTTAAGACTACTGGCTTAGACCCAAAGGGTCCCGGGTTCGATTCCCAGTGGGGGGTACATGTTTGTGTACTCGGTTTGGTTGGTGGTAGGACTGTTTGTTCGTCTGGCTAGCTACCACCATCATCATCATATAAATAACATCAATGTTTGTAACATTATTGTGTTCCGGCAGTTAGAGACAAGATAGCCAGTGCCCCAGTAGTTGAGGATTCCGGTTGAAGTGCGCTTCCACCTTCGGCCTTATCATCACTTAACATCAGGTGGGATGAAGGCCAGGTGATTTAGTTACTCGTTAGATATATATCTCGTTTTCACAACGCTGCTACAGTACTGCTTCATGAGCCACCATGCCACCAATAATAAGGTTAGGTCTCTCATTGTGACACTTTTCTCATAGTCTTATTGACCAAATTAGGCTGCCGATATAGATAGTATTGAGACGATATTAAATAAGCAAACTTGAGGCCATATGTCCTTGGCTAGCTACTGAGAGCTTCATCGTCATCATCATTAGTCTCCAGTGGATGGATATAACGGGCCATATAGCGGGCTAACAAGCCCACGTGGTGGTTACCACGCGGGCCTAGTGCGGGTTGGTGGTTGTTAACAACTGCTAATGAAGGCAGAACCAACCGCTTTACGCTAACCGCTCGACATGATAAATTTTAGGGTATCCCATCTGACGACTGACCTTTGCGAAAGTTGCTTAACTCTTGCTCCTGCTTAGCAATAGCAGACTGGGCGCGTTAACCACTGCGCCATGCGCCATCGAGCTCCTTTTAGTCCTTTCTTTCCTTTAGCCGATCATAAACTGAGAGTTTATGGCCGACTGAAGGAATAGATACCTATTAAAATAATGCTTCTATAGCTTAAGCGATTTTTTGTAGATATCATATTGTTGTAGTAAGTAATATATAAATAAAACTCACACAAATCACTCAGTTCCACTATGGTAAGGATTCTGGGTGTGAGATGATGGTGAAGCTTTTCCTTGTCGTAGAATTTGAAGAAACCTTCAATCTTCTCTTCCGTCAAATGTAACGTAAGCAGGTCGAGCACTTATTATTCCTACAATTTGGGCTGTTCAGGTTATTATTAAACAAGAAGGATTTAATTTTTCAAAGTGCTTCAACCTTTTCAAAACAAAATAAAAAGCCTACCTCTAACTTCATTGGCAGGGAGAAAAAAGGTTGTAATAAAAGAAACTCGTCTTCACGTGTAAAAATCTTAACATTTTACTGAGTTATAAAACTTTTTAGTAAACTTCTTGCCGTGTGTGGGCATGTCGGCAATTTGGTGGCAGACATGAATGATGTCGTATATTTTTTAGGAGCTACAAGTTATGATTTTACTTCAAATGAGTTTGTTCATCATGACTGTTGGAACATTATGTTATTTTTGCTTATATTGCTACTCTAGATACCTAAAAGATATATAATTCCTTGATTTGAACACACTTGAAAATTTTTCATTGAAGAAGTAACATAGAATAAACTTAAAAATACGAAGTTACAATTTTCGGTCTCATCGCTTTAAAGCCGATCTCTCCTATACAGTATATCGTAGGTGTGTGCAATTCGAGAATATAATAACTATAAGCAAGACATCACTACATAGTATAAAACAAAGTCGCTTCCCGCTGTCTGTCTATCCCTATGTATGCTTAGATCTTTAAAACTACGCAACTGATTTTGATGAGGTTTATTTTAATAGATAGAGTAATCCATGACTCCCTCATGGTATAATACATGCATATAATTGAACCCGGTAGGTGGCGCTGCTTTAGGGCTCTATAGGATACGGATATTCAATCAAGCGGACAAAGTTGCAAGCGGGCCGCTAGTTACTTAATAAAAAAGATTTATCCGCTTTTATAGCCAAGTGGCAAAGCTCTAGGTCTTGGCTTCATTTCCCAGGTACGGCAGTGTATTCAGGGTTTTTCGATGCATAACTCGGGTTTGTGTCTACCAAGCCGCATTAACCTTTAAAACGCCACCGTCGGCTGTTATCGAAAAGCGATAGCACCAACGAAGACTTTGTTAACATCACCTATGGTTTAAAATAACACAAAACAAAAACACCCCTATTCCCCAGAATTCGAATTCTTTTTGCAAGTTTTAACTTTGAAACGAGTGCATAAAATGGAGTACTGTAAGTACTACTAAAATGGAGTACTTACATAAACATATTTCAAATTCAGGTTATATTTTGTAAACATAATTATGCCTTTGAGTGTTATTTTCTCCTTAGTTGTGTATGTTAAATAAACTCTACTACTGACTGCTGTCTCAGTTAACGCAAATAACCACTTAACTTCAAACCGTTTAAACTCGGGAAGAAAGATTTGTTACGTCAGATCGCCGACGGTCTTTATGTGAACCACCCTCATTACCTTGTACACGAACATACATATACAGAGTGAGCATATCAAGTGTCAGTATAGGGAAGTCCTTAACTATTAAAAGACGCAGGAAATGAAAAGTTGTTCTATTCCTTAGAAAGGACATGTCCAATTTTTCTATAGACGTAGATGTAGTTAATAACTTTCATATACAGCAATGTTTTATGGTGTTTTATATTCGGGAATATTAGCAGATTTTATTCCAAAGTTTAAAAAACTTAAAGAACTTGGCAGTCAAAGTACTTGACGTGAATAGTTTCGTTTTTACGCCTTCAGATTATTGACAATTAGTGTATGCGCTATGACTTTGCTATTTAAAAGAGAAAGGCGTTTTGATGTAGTTAAAATAGCCAGGAATTGCCGACTTTAGTAGAAAAATGTTATTTTATTGGTATTTTTCGAGCACATTATTCAGACTGACATGGTTTCAATTAGTATTAATGTTTTTATTATCAGTTATTAATCTGGGTGGACTGTCAGTACTTACATTAAAGAACTCTTTAAAAGTATTTTTGGCATTAATATTGTTTTGTTAGAAGATTAAAGGGAAACAAACCGGTTTAGACCCAGAGGTCCCGGGTTCGATTCCCAGCAGGGGTACATGTTTGTGTACTTCGTTTGGTTGGTGTAGGGCTTGTTTGTCCGCCTGGCTAACTACCACCATCTTATCTAAATATGTCGCCATAACATCAATGTTTGTAGCATTGTTGTATTCCGGCAGCTAGAAATATGATAGCCAGTGCATCACTAGTTGAGGATCCCGGGTGAAGTGTGCTTCCACCATTGGCCTTATCATCACTTAACATCAGGTGAGATCAAGGCACAGTGCCTTGCACTTACCCGTAAATTATATTAAAAAAAAACACAAAATAAAACAAAATAATAAAATCAATTATTTATTTATGGGAAGGCTAACCAACAGTCATAGACAAACAACTTAGGTTATGTCGGCGGCCAAGTCTGTCTTCTGCGATACGCCTAAATACATTTATTGATTCAGCAATCACATATTTGCCATATTTTGCCTTAATTCAACTTAGCCTTTTCGCTATCGAAAGAAAGTATGTCAATATAAAATAAATTACTTTTAAATATAAAAATGACATATTTAATATACTCTTGTGTTGTTAAAAGTATGTTATCTAAACGGATATGTATCCGGATAAGTATGATATCCAACGGAAAAGTCTTGTTTGTTGGTGTATAGAAAGCGAGGATAAAATATGCCTTTGCAACGTTTGCACGGCTATTCCGCAGTTGGCGCACCTCATCTTGATGCACAAAACAATAGATGTCAGTAGCAAGGTAATCCAGTGGTAGAAGGTATCTGTCCGTAGAGATAAGCAGAATTCGGTTAGTTAATATAATAAAATAATCGCACAGTGAACAACGAAAGCAAACGCAACAAGGAAACTGCAAACTTGCAAAGAAATGACATTGTCACTAATAGATGTCACGTAAATGCGTTCCATTATAAATGTTTTTTTTTAATGAAATATAAAATCATTATTTTATTAAAATATTTTCCGAATGCAGCTAATACTAATTTAAAATAGCTTTATTATTTATATGAATATTTTCCGTTTGAACGTCACGCATGACGTTACATATAACGTCTGCGTGGTAAGGAACGTCAAGTATTGAGAAAAAGTAACATTTCGTCGAAATATAATTATAACGGAACTAGCATTACTAATTAATTTTAATTATAACTTGACAAGTTCAGAGAGGTTAATATTTACGTGATAATTTCTTAATCTATTTTTGTAATTTAATACATTTTTTGCTTTTTTTTGTACACGGAATGAAATATTTTGTCTACATGTCCTTTACATGCAATTTAAAATAATAAAAAACTCAGAATGATAGAGGAGATGGAGTCGAAAGTCTGAATAACTTGGAACAAAATGAAATGTAATAAACATCCTTACAAATAAACAGAGTATAAATATCTCTGAGATCTCTTTCTCCCTTTGAATCTGAAATAAAGTTTACATGACGGAAACAAAACACGGAATATCAAGCAATATTCTTCGAACTCTTTTAATTCTAATGAAACTTTATATGCTTTAGGCCCGATTTTTCAATCCTCAGATAAGTTTTATCCAACGAATAATATTGTCATTTTGACATATTTTCTAAGTAAAATTTTAAACACTGAAAAAAGACGACAACCTCAGGCGGGAATCGAACCACGCACCTTCCGCATTCCGGGCGGCTGCCTTAACCACTTGGCTACCGAGGTCTGGCTTTCAACCGTCGAAATTTTTCAGTGCTTGATGCTTATGTTTTTTAGTCAACATTGCTTCATCAATCTTAGAAGTTTTCACCTCTGAGATCCGAAAGAAATATTTTTACAAATATTTGAACATTCGGTTATGATGAAACTGCGTTATAGATAAGTGTTTTTTATATATTTTAGCGTTTTATTAACGCTTAAATATACTTAAGTAAAATTTATTTATAAGCCCGGAATGCGGAAGGTGCGTGGTTCGATTCCCGCCTGAGGTTGTCGTCTTTTTTCAGTGTTTAAAATTTTACTTAAGTATATTTAAGCGTTAATAAAACGCTAAAATATATAAAAAACACTTATCTATAACGCAGTTTCATCATAACCGAATGTTCAAATATTTGTAAAAATATTTCTTTCGGATCTCAGAGGTGAAAACTTCTAAGATTGATGAAGCAATGTTGACTAAAAAACATAAGCATCAAGCACTGAAAAATTTCGACGGTTGAAAGCCAGACCTCGGTAGCCAAGTGGTTAAGGCAGCCGCCCGGAATGCGGAAGGTGCGTGGTTCGATTCCCGCCTGAGGTTGTCGTCTTTTTTCAGTGTTTAAAATTTTACTTAAGTATATTTAAGCGTTAATAAAACGCTAAAATATATAAAAAACACTTATCTATAACGCAGTTTCATCATAACCGAATGTTCAAATATTTGTAAAAATATTTCTTTCGGATCTCAGAGGTGAAAACTTCTAAGATTGATGAAGCAATGTTGACTAAAAAACATAAGCATCAAGCACTGAAAAATTTCGACGGTTGAAAGCCAGACCTCGGTAGCCAAGTGGTTAAGGCAGCCGCCCGGAATGCGGAAGGTGCGTGGTTCGATTCCCGCCTGAGGTTGTCGTCTTTTTTCAGTGTTTAAAAATTTTACTTAAGTATATTTAAGCGTTAATAAAACGCTAAAATATATAAAAAACACTTATCTATAACGCAGTTTCATCATAACCGAATGTTCAAATATTTGTAAAAATATTTCTTTCGGATCTCAGAGGTGAAAACTTCTAAGATTGATGAAGCAATGTTGACTAAAAAACATAAGCATCAAGCACTGAAAAATTTCGACGGTTGAAAGCCAGACCTCGGTAGCCAAGTGGTTAAGGCAGCCGCCCGGAATGCGGAAGGTGCGTGGTTCGATTCCCGCCTGAGGTTGTCGTCTTTTTTCAGTGTTTAAAATTTTACTTAAGTATATTTAAGCGTTAATAAAACGCTAAAATATATAAAAAACACTTATCTATAACGCAGTTTCATCATAACCGAATGTTCAAATATTTGTAAAAATATTTCTTTCGGATCTCAGAGGTGAAAACTTCTAAGATTGATGAAGCAATGTTGACTAAAAAACATAAGCATCAAGCACTGAAAAATTTCGACGGTTGAAAGCCAGACCTCGGTAGCCAAGTGGTTAAGGCAGCCGCCCGGAATGCGGAAGGTGCGTGGTTCGATTCCCGCCTGAGGTTGTCGTCTTTTTTCAGTGTTTAAAATTTTACTTAAGTATATTTAAGCGTTAATAAAACGCTAAAATATATAAAAAACACTTATATTTTCTAAGATTTTTTTTTTGTTTTGTTTATATAATTTTAACGCAAATTTTGTTGCGAAACAAATTACAAAAACACAAATGTTGAAAAAATTCTGCTCGGTTCCAATCCTTCTCGTGAAAATTTTTTCAACATTTGTGTTTTTGTAATATTTTCTAAGGAGAATCTGTCATTTATGTCAAAATTATACAATGAATAAACTTTAAGTGACGATTGAAAAATCAGCCCTTAGAAAAATACAGAAATGTAGATTTAAGAAAACATTTTTACTCTACTGAAATTATGGCTTTAGATGTGCACAATGGAAAGTGTGAAATCTCCTATCCTCAATTTGAGAAAATGTTGGAAAATGTCTGTATTTTCTTATCTCATCGAGCCGATAGTTTCAAAAGCGAGGCAATTATAAGCGAGGTAATTAATTATTTTAAGAAATCTTGGTCAATTAAATAATTAAAATAATTTGATTAACATTGCTACTGTAGTTAAAAAAGTAAATGTAATCATTTTTAAGTTAAAATTATTGTTTGTAGTAGCTAACAGGTCTTGTTAAAGTTCTATTATACTCGTATTTATAATATGATGTACGAAATATAAAGTTAGTTTTAGTTTTGACTTTCGTTATTATTCGTACCAGATTAAGTTATATAACTTATGTTTAAACTTATGTTTATATAACTTATGCTGTATAATAGGTTACATAACTACTTCTTTAAGTATAAGGTTGTTTTATAAAACATGATATTCATGTTTTATAAAACAACCTTAATATACTCTTGTGTTGTTAACACAACAACATGATAAAACATGTTGTTATAAATATATTTTGTAACATAGTTTGGACTCACCTCAAAATAAATTGCATCAAGGATCAAGAGTAAAGTGACTAATAGAGTAACAAAGAACAGTTTATGTCATCATACACGGCAAACAAAGGGAGGTTTTGCATCGGCATTTCTTTGAAACGCAATCCATTTTAATACCTTATTTACTTGGTAATTGGAGCGTTAATAATACAACAGCAATCATACTCAATAGCTAATTGAATATTCCTTTTTATTGTGTTCATTGCATTCTGTGTGCATTGCAAGCTTCGTTTCTGTTTTTAATTTGTATTGTGTCAGTTTAAACATCAGCAAGGACTTTGTCATGTGAAGTCAGGACGAAATCAAATTCATAAAAAAAATATGCTAGTAGATGCATACTAAGTTTTTAATTCCTATAAAAACAGAACACTGGACGGTGTTTCTGTACAATTAAAAGCGTTTATACAATTTGATGTTCCCATACAAACATTGAGTACACAAAAATTGACAATTTTAATAAAACTTCCTAAAAATAAAACAAAAAAAACGTTGACGCAACTGAATTAATGTGATATGAAATTTTCCATAGTGGACTTATATCACTTACTTATATCAGTGGCCCTACGAGCGATATGCCCTGCCCACTACCACTTAAGCTTAGCAACTCTTCGAGCTTCAACAGTGACCTTTGATCTTCTACGGATCTCCTCATTAAGCTGAAACTTTTTTTGTACAATTTCACCACAGTACCTTCATCTTGGCTTGAAAAATAACATTATGACTCGCGTACATTCATAATTTTAAGTTCAAAGTTTTTGTGGTTCGTCTCCGTCGCTCGCTGTCGCACGCACGCACACATAGTCAACCTCCGTTGCGCTGGCCGCCGCCGTGGTGTTGTGACGAGTTTGCGGTAGTGGGAGAAAATAACAGTTGATAACGTCGCTCTGTTTTACATATTTTCTAAACAATTTTTGTACGTATTCAAACTGTATTTCTATATTTAAACAATAAACTATTTGTATTTGTATTTGTACATCATGATAATCATCAGCTCCTTTTATGTCCCCACTGCTGGGGCACGAGCCTTCCCTATGGATGGATAGGGAGAACGGGCTATAAACCACCACGCGGGCTCAGGGCGGATTGGTGGTTGTTAACGACTGCTAATGCAGCCGGGACTAATGGCTTTACGTGCCTTCCAAAGCACGAAGGAGCTGGAGGTGAAACATTTTTGGTCACAGGAAAGTTGTTTAACCTCAGCACTTGCATACCGGGCGCGTTGACCACTGCGGAATTGGACAGTCTGGGAATGGACTATTAGGGAAGTGGACCATCGGGGAAACGGGCTGTCGTCCGACAGCCCAATTGGACGTAAGGGAAATCGGACACTGGTAACCAGAATGCCGTCGAGCTCCTCCAGCGCGTAACATCCAGTATTAATACTAATTATTGTTTACCCATTAACGCCTGAGTTTTTTTTCACCATTATGGATTTATTTTTTAGTTATGGTAATAATATATCCCTAAAATCAATAAATCAAAAATTATTTACATAATTTTTTTTATATTTTGAGATTTTAGCTGTGACCATAATCTAGGTCAAAATAGAGTACAAAAATTCTTTATAGGTAAATGAGTATAAGTAACATAATAAACTAACATAATAATAATAATAACATAATATTTATTTAAACATTAGAAATAAAACAACATATTAGGTAAAGAAAAGGAAATGTGATAGAAACACATGACAAATATTTATTATATATCATATTTATTTATTTATATTATCTTCACGGCTTTTTAGAGACCTGTGTCATTTTGCCCAGATTATTCTTCTAACTATCTAGCAGTCTACCCAGCACACCGTCGCCTTTTCTCTAACGACCTTGGAAAATATTTGACATCATCAAAGCTCTCGCCGCTCAGCTCTTTATTACCATATTTTGCTGTAGAGCTTCCAGACTTTGATAACATTTGGTACTTTTGTTGGTAAGTTTGAGCTACTCCCCACCGTAAATTTCACTGTGGAATGTTGAACCCTTGCTTTTTCATCAGGATCCAAGAAGTGTTCATCCTGATATCAATATACCAAGTAAACACCACCCACCACCATTTTTTGCTTCTAATTCTAATACGGCAATTGATCATATGTGCATCTATATAACCATCAAATAGGTTATTGAAACAGCATAAAAATGATTTCCTCCTTTGAGCCCTTGAGTATCGATTAGCAAATCCAGTAGGGTTAACGTTGTACTATGTTCATGCCAATGTCACCTAAGAATTGGCCATCCAACGAACCACATCAACAAACAAGAGGATCATATTCTACTCAAGGAAAGTAGCAAATGAACCTCTTCTTCATTTCTTCATTGTTTCGAAACTTTCCGATAGGACATTCCTTTGATAATTGATTTTCTCGAATTGTGCCAGTATCATACTTGTCCCAAGAAGCCCCTGTGCCAGTAAATAGGCTATGAAAGTAAAATAGTAACACTTTTAAATGTTTCAGCAACATTGAACTGAAAATGTAAAACCAATACTAAAAATTGTACTACAGGATGTACACACGCCTGCACGTCAACCTACCACAAACTGTCAAATTTCTTCAATAGACTTTGAACTTTATGCCCTGAATATATGAATGAGAATGTATTGAAGAAATTTGACAGTTTTGGATAGGTCGATGTTCAGGCGTCTGTACTAGCGCGACCATACGGTCACAGTAAAAAAAAAACATTTGTGGCTCCATAACTATAAAAAAATTAATAACATTTATTCATCCTACCAATAATTGGAACTACAATAAACAAAAATTCGTAATTCAAACATGCAATAACACTATAAAAATTAAAAAACAGTACTTACCTTTTTCTGCCCGCCATTTCCTAGTAGTCATAATAAACACTGAAAAGCTTTTTGTATGACGTAGGCATCCGATAAGAAAGGTTTTTCCGAAGTTCTACCCCTAAGGGGGTGAAAAAGGGGGCCAAAGTTTGTATGGGACAACGTGATTCCTTGGTCCAATCTACTTCAAATCTTGCATAAAGCTTTTTTAACAGAATTGATGTGACGTGTTTCGTATTTTATTGAAATTCATTTAACGGGGTTAAAAAGGGGTAGAAAGTTGTTTTTGCGGTGATTTGCTTCGAAGTTGATATCAATACTCCTTAGTGCTTTTGATTTAAATTACATTTTATTTTGAAACATGTTAGAAAACTCAATACGATTTTATTCAAAAAAGGTTTTTTAACTCACCTAAAAACAGAAGCAAACTATTTAAAATTGCTGTTTGTCTCGCTAAAACTCGAGAATGGCTGGACCGATTTGGCTAATTTTGATTTTAAATATCTGTGGAAGTTCAGGGAAGGTTTAAACGGTGAGCAACTTATACAATAAGTAACGGAAAATACTAAAAACGACAATTTAATTTTCCAATACAAAATGTTCCACGATTTGTTTGATTTGTTGTCATAGAAACTGTCAAAGTGGTACGAAGTCCGCCGGGTCAGCTAGGAAAAAATAAAAAATAACACTAAATGTTATTAGTCTTCAGATACAAGAATCAAATACACATTTAGAACAAAAAATTCAAAAATAAACAAATACATTTATTAAAATCACAAAACTTGACACTGACTCAAGCGTTACCATACGCTAGACATAATGGGTTAAGCTGATGAAATCAATTAAGAAATCACATAGTCTATTCACTTGATGAATAACGAATTTGTGTCTGCTTGAATGGATCCGGGTATATCTAGCCCAATACAAATTAACTAGATTACGAATATTCGTTGGTATATACGGAGGGTGCTTTTCATTGACTTCGTTTTGTTTGAAGTAGTTAATTTAATTAGAAATGTGTTTCGTATTGTCTACGCTTTATATGTCTGAGATAAGTTGTAAACGGTTTGAAATATGAATAACGGGCTTCTACAGCTATGGTGTGTTTAGATTTTGTTGTTCCTGACGACATACAGATTTGCTACTCAGTCAGATCGTCCGATCCGATCTGAACCCCTCGGAGAATCTGGTAGTCTCAAATCTCAAAAAAAGTCTGGTCGTACATGAATGATATTTCAACTCTTCATTTTTTTATACCCTTCTTCCTTTTCTTGTATACTAATAAACATAGTGTACGCTTGGAATAGATGTTTCGTGTTTTGTTTACGACATGTTAATATTATTTAAAATTAAAGTAAAAGAAACAAAACACGGAATAACTATTCGAAGCTTACACTTTTACTAATACAGCCCCCTAGACAAATGACAAAACCCTAACCGGCATAAAAACTATTTGAGCATTATTTAGTTTTTTTTTTCTTTTAGTTGATGGCTTCGTGCGGTTAGCACATTTAGCCAGTGTCAAAGTAATTTTTTTTACTTATTATACATAAATACAATATTTCTTTTCAGTATGATTATGATGAATGAAAATAGAAATGAGATGTGAGAAATGATATACCCTCGAGTAATTCAGTATCAGTAAAGATGTGGGGACTTTAATAATTCCTCGGGTGGACTTCTTGACAGAATTGGAAAAGTGAAGTTGCACTGTTTTGTTTCATTTGCCAACACTCATGCGCACTTACGAATACTTAACGGTTAATAATCCACCATTATTTCACATTAATATTCGACATAACACAAATTTCAGAAAATAAAACAAAACCGCAGACATGACTCTTTACTTTCCCGTCAAGAAGTCCCATTATTTAGTTAAATATTGTTTTGTCAACGTCACACAAACATCATTTTGAATTTGAGAAAAAAAGACAAAACAATGATTAACTAAGTAATGCTTAAATATTTTTTATGAATAGTGGGTAATAGAATAGAAAATAAATAGAAAGATTATTATATGGGATTGACATAAACGTCATTTGTACATTTTTTTTTTTAAGTTTAGTTTGTTCCTTATGGAACCGGCTAAGGTCATAGACCATGCTGCCATGTCATTAGTTTCTTAATTTCATTGTAATACATAAATAAACAATATTATATTGATGATGATGAATGATAATAGAAATGGGAAGTGAGAAATGATATTACCCCCCAACCCCTCGAGTATCTCAGTAAAGATGTGGGGCTTTACTAAGTCCTCACGCAGACTTCTTGTGAGAATTTGAAAAGTAACATTGCACTGTTTTGTTTCATTTGCCAACACTCATGCACACTCACGAACACTTAACGGTTAATAATCCACCATTATTTCACATTAATATTCGACATAACACAAATTTTAGAAAATAAAACAAAACCGCAGCGTCATTTGTACATATTATTGACTTATGTCAATCCCGTACAATAATAATTCTATTTGATTTTTATTCTATTAGCGTTTTGCCACTTGTCTAGGGGGGCAGGTCTTAGAGCGATACTTGTAATTTTAATTGACGTAAAGCACAAAACTCGACTTTACAGGAGAGCCAAAATAAGTTTTTTTTTTAGATTTAAATTCATTACGATTGTGTTCTTAAAGTTATTAAAAAGTAAAGTAAAGTTAAGTTCCCTCGTTTGCTCTAAAATCGACATTTTAAAAGCTATGCTTTTAAATCAGTATCAATCAGTCTTCAAATTAAAGGTAGAGCACTAAAAAAAGAAAAAAATCAATAAATTATGTTTACAGAGATGATTAACAGACTTTCACTTAAAGTACAGACGGCAGCAAATCAACCTACCACCAAATGTCAAATTTCTCTAATAAATTTTGAACCTTAGCATTTGGGTATAAAGATCAATAAGTATCGATTACAGAAATTCGACAGTTTTGGATAGGTTGATGTGCAGGCGTGTGTACATTTAGCATTATTTATAGTAAGCGGTTGGGTTGTTAAAAACAAAATAAGATTTTGACGTTCTTTACGTTATGCATTTGTTTATGAATGTCACACACTACCTAAAGTTTTACATTTAAGCAGTGAAAACGTTCTTTACGTTCCATTTTCAATGTGTCTAAAATCGTTATTAATGGCCGTATGGCTACGTGGATTAGACAGAAAAAAAGAGAAAAAAAAAACAACAAAGTAAGATGGCATTCATAGCTCATTTTGGCCAAAATGTGCTTCACGTCAATTGAAATTACAGGTATCGAGAGGTTCAATGGAGAGAACTATTCTTGAAATCAGAATATCGAAAATATTCTTCCCCATTTTAATAATACCGGATTATAGACTCGTACAATAAATGTATTGTTTACCAGACAATCTCTATCGCAGGCAAACGTATAAATGTCCATTTTAAAATACACAACACAGTTTAAAGAAAGCAAGAAAGTGCTTTTTAGTAAAGATTGTTACCTAGTTTATGAATGAATTAAATTTAAAGTGGAAACTATAATTGCTGTCCGATTTCAAATCATATAAAATTTAATAGTAGTAATCTCTGTAGTTATAACTTACAAAATAATTATTAAATAATATAATCATAATAATAATTAAATGAACTAATATAATAACAATATAACGTTAATATTCAACATAAACTTTATATTCCACGATAAAAACTTGGCCGAAATAAATTGCAATGCGAGGCTTTAAATTAATGTTCACATATAAAAAAGCCTTATTCTAAACCGTGCTTAACCCCGATGTTAAAAATGAACCGCATTAAGAAGGGTCCTTATCGTCCCCAGGCTAGTCACACAATGGATTGGCCATTTTAAAGGGATATATTTCTTGAAAACATTCGACTTTTTGTAATTTGGCCATACCTCAAGTCAGCCCTGCCGTTAGTAGCGCGGGAAAACGCTTGGGTTGACTTGGTGTTCTTTTTTTAAAATATATGGCTTGGTACAGATTGCACATTAGCCAATGTCAAAGTTAGAAAAAGATACTTGAGAGTAAAACCTTTTTGGCTATATTATTAACTAGCAGTTTTCTCGCGACTTTGTCCACGTGGATTTCGTATTATTACGTACAAATATAAACGTTAAATATACGTTTCCAATTTCAAAAAATTAAATCATTATAGAAACTGTTTCTTTTGCATGCATTCCGCTTAACACTGCGTTTGCGATAACACGGCGGTTATGTGGGACTTCCATCCCCCAAGATAGTACGGGAGGTTACCCAAAATTAAGGATGGATCACATACATTATGCTTTAACTAAATAGATAGGAAGGATGTGTTGTATTTTTTAGTTTCATTAGTTATAGTTTTTACTGAGGTTATAATATAAGTGCTTGTTGTGTTTGTCTATAATAGATTGTACAATTAGATCATAGTTTATATATTTTAGAAAATAAACATTAATTGACCATTTAAATAAATAAAAAAAACTATTCCTAAAATTACCCATGTTACCCGCAAGGCATGTAGCATTCTATCTGTGAAATAATTTTTGGAATTGGACCAGTAGTTCCAGAGATTACTCTCCGCAAACAAACAAACAAACAGACAAACAAACAAACAAACAAACTTTACCTCTTTATTAATAGTATAGATAATGCTTCAGTATGTGCCAAGAGCACTTGACCCGAACCCTGGTAGTCTTGGGTTTATATACCATTTGGCTAGCCTGATAATAAGGCTAATAACCTCTAGTTTGGCACAGCAGTGGGATACTATGTAGTAGGATTTACATTACTAATGCCTGATTTCACCATTGACCCTTAAGTTTTAGGTGACCCCTAAGCCATTTTAGGTGACGGTTTTGCTCCAACAACTGTCACTTAACATGGCTTAAGGGACGCCTAAAACTTAGGGGTCAATGGTGAAATCAGGCATAATATTCCTATATAAAAATGAATAATTATATCATCATCACTCATTGATAGCTATCCTACTAATATTATAAACGCGAAAGTTTGTAAGTATGGATGGATGTTTGTTACTCTTTCACGTAAAAACTACTGAATGGATTTTAATGAAACTTTCCTCATATACAGACCATGACCCAGACCAGCCATATAGGTTACTTTTTTTTTACTCTAGTCTTTGCGAACGACGTCGCGGGCAACAACTAGTTATTAGTATACATCTGTATTACTTCAATGTTGAATGATTGATTGATGATGATATTACCGCAAACCCTTGGTGGTTCAGTAAAGGTCTATATAGATAATTAACTTGGACTCACGCAGACTTGTTGAAAGAAATTCATAAAACTTTGTTACATTGTTTTGTTTTAATTTGCCAAAACGTTCGATTTCCAAAAAGAGGACAGCGACCTTATCTCTTTTAAGATAAGAAACGTGTTACCGTGGCTTACACGTGAAAGAAAAGTAAAACTCAAGATGGGACGTATCAATTTGCACACACAGGGTGATTGTTAAAGTTGTCTACAGCCACTCCGGGCGGTGGTGAGACAAATGGCTCAATCTCGACGTTCTCACCTCGCGGATAAGTTTCGAGTAGCATGCACGGGACGGGAAAACGACAAGCGTGTTCGAATTGAAATGAGGTGAAACGTTATGTTTTAACCTCCTTTTACTTTTCTTGCTTACAATTTCCCATAGAATCAGGGGCAGGGTTCTATTCTCGGTCCATTACTCTTCCTGCTTATGGTTAATGACCTGCCAGCAACTCTCCAAAAGTCAAATTGTCTTTTATATGCAGATGACCTGAAGTTATATCGCAGTGTCAGGACAGAGACTGACTGTTTGGCACTCCAGGATGATGTTGACGCTGTGTATGAATGGAGTTTGGCCAATAAAATGGAATTCAAATCTGCCAAGTGTTTTGTAATGAGTTTTGGTCGAATGAAGCGACCTATCACTTTTGATTATAAAAGTAATGGCAACACCGTAGCAAGGCCCACAACTATTATAGACCTGAGAGTCACATTTGACCAGAACCTTACGTTTCATAGTCATATTAACACGGTTGCCAAGGAGTCATTTCAGCGTCTGGGCTTCGTTCTCAGAAATGCGCGGGATTTCAAAAATGAACACGTAATCCGTCGTTTGTATAGAGCGTTGGTACGGAGCAAGCTTGAAGCGAGTTCATGCGTGTGGAATTCTCATGAGAAGACTTACGTTCTGCTTTTGGAAAAGGTGCAGAAGGCTTTTCTGCGTTTTCTATACAAACATAATAAAGGTTTTTATCCATTTATGTATCCCACAAAGTTTTTACTGGGATGTCTCGGCTTTAATTCATTGGAAACCAGGCGAGCTTATGACAATATGTCACCATATTGTGTTTTAACATTGAAAATGTTTTTTTGTTCGCTCCAGTAGGGCCCCCATTTTCGCTGAAAGTACGAATCGCCCGTGATACCCTGAGGTTTAAAGCCACGAGGACGTATAAGAGCTCAAAAGACGCGGAATTTGAAGGGGTTCAAAATTATGTAAAACTATTCTAGAAAAGCCAAAAACTTTTTTTGGAAATTGAAAAAAAACCGTTTTTTTTGACAGATAAATCGTGTGTTTTCCCAGAAAATTTCCGATATCTCGAGAACGGGGCCAAATTTAAATTTTTTTAAAAAAACATCTCGGTATTGAACTAAGGTACATTTTACCTTATTACACTTTTTTTGATATTAGTGACGGTTGAGGCTGTAGAGGTGCCCTTATCCGCGAGTTCGGAAACAAGTTGGTAATGAAATAATATTATTTTTTGATACAGGTACATTTTCAATGCCTTTCAAGTCGTGTAGAACACGAGATCTGTGGATTTTTTGTTAGAGGCAAATAAAGTTATTTGTTGTCATTATTATTATTCTCTTTATTAAATAAATTTCTTAAGAAAAGATTTTATACAATATTTTATATAAAAACATATTTACAATATTTATTTTATTGTACTACATACATTTTTTTTAACAATATAAAATATTATAAAAAACTTAACCTAGGTTGTTATTATTATTGTTATATCTTCTCCTAAACCTGCAATGTTACACGTTACGCAAACATACTTTTAAGCACAAGATGTATTTTCTAGATGCTGTATTTTGAAGTAACCAAAAGTATATGATACGGATATCATCACAATTTAATGATAGCTTTCAAATTAAAATAAATTTACCCAAATAATTACAGATTAGTGTCATCTTTTAAAAAAATACATTGTGAATACAGTTTTACTGATTTCGGTGTAAACTTGTGGTTCCATCTAACTATGCCACGTAAGCATATTTAATACTGCGTCCATTATTTTCATATCATATCAATAACTTTATAGGTCTTCTAGCAGCACTATGATACTTAATTTAAATTTGCCTCTGATCATACAAAAAGAAAAATCTTGTAAAATATCTCAAAAAATAATTATTTTAAATCATCCACAATCTTATGTGTGCATGGTTTTGTCAATAATTCCATAGTTCTTATGTTAAAATAAGCCTACAAACAAACTATTAAAACCTCATATAACCAGCAGACTAGACGAGACCTTACACAAAAATGCTTGACGCAATAGCATTTCGTACTTTTTAAAATGGCATACGAGTAACAGGGGAAATGCTAATATCGCGTCGCGCGACCATAAAGCTGTAGATATCTACAGCTTCATGGTTGCGCCTCCTTATCTGCGTATGGCGTTTATTAGATCGTCACAGAAATAGGGTTGTGTAATGTTTGATATAAATACTGATGATCTAACGTTCAAGTAATATAATTTCATTTGATATAAAACAACTGACTTAATATATACAACGTGTAACAGAAAATTGTGGTTAAAATGAAAAGATCCAAAGTGTATCTGATCTAGATCTTGTATGCAGAGTTACTAAGACATAATTATATTAGCTGTATGCTCCTAGACAAGTTCTTCACGAATGGACAGTTGTTGTTTTTATTGGTTTATACCCAATTGCAATGACTAAGGAGATTGGTCTTTCTGCCAACATTTGTGTTTTTTCTTTTTTTTCTGTCTCTCTTTTGTTTCGAATGTATTTGTATTGTATGTGTTTCGAGTGTTTGTATTTGTGTCTGTGCGAGTTTAATAAAATATTTATATAATTTTGTTGAATGCGTATATAAAAGCTTAGCCAACTCTAAGTCTAAGTTTACATTATATTAAATACCTACAGTACTTAAACGCGTTAAAATATTTTAGTTTGTTCCTATTTATTTACGAACGTTAGCAGACGAAACTCCTCGCCGGTCAGGCAGTCGACTTTTTAATTCCACCGATGACTTTCATATTTGCATAAGATACATTTTCATTTCCAATGGTCATGTTTTCCTGTATTTTTAAACCATTTGAATCTGGGTTTCCAACGAAATTAAATAAAACAAATTTAGCTAATTTCGAGCCAATAACGTTTCTGAATCGGTAGATTACAGATAATACCAATACAGATTTTTACTACTGGTACAGATAATACCATTACAGATTTATACTGCTGGTGTATTTTCACTAACTTGCATTGGGCCCGCGTGGTAGGTTAGCATTGTTGGAGGCTGGTCTGCTCTTGCATACTTGTCTTATTTTTATTATTATTAACGATAGTATGATTTGGTTTTCATTAAAAGTTGTTGACTTTTTCTCGAGTACTGTAGTGACATTGTGGAAATACAAAAATTTGCTAACTTAGATATTTTTTATTTTGTTTTTTACATGTTGTAGTTGTCTTTTATATTTTGTGTGTTTATTTGTAATGGAAAGTGTTTTTTTTTGCAAAAAGTTGTTCAGAACACTCCATAGTAATTCCGGTAGATGACACTGAGAGAAGCAATGTCTCTACGCAGCTGGAGGTCCCCGCCCGATCCTCTAAATGACAGCACACATTTACAGAATACACTAAACATGCACACCAGTTTAGGCCCAAGACACCGTACTCGTAGAACAAGGGTACGAAGAACCGGTTCACACTCGCTCTACACCAGGTACAGACATGTACCTGGTCGGTTCTCTCCTCCTCCACGGCCCGGTCAACCCGAGCCGAGGTCCGTGCCTTTAGAGGCGCCCTCGGGTTGCTCCGCTCCCCGATCCGATCCGAACCCTTCGGAGAATCTAGTAGGGCACGGGGACGCGCACTTGTGCGCGATGCCGTTCCCTCTAGATAACCTCTGAAGGTGATTCGTTTCACACGGCTTGAGGGATCCTTTACGTTCCTCGCCGCCCCCAAAAAAGCCCGGTGAAGCTGAAAATGCCGCAGCGGCAATCAGCAAACTCTCTAAAAAAAAAAAAAAAGCTGGAGGTCCTCAAGAGAGGCTGTAACTTCAGCATCTCAAATAATGCGTACCGCTCGCCTTTGCAGTCTATCAAGTGCATCAAGAAGGTATTTAGCGGAGCCGTCCCATAGATGGGAACAATACTTCATACTCGATCGCACCTGAATCTTGTACAGCAAACAGCGCTGCTCGGGAGTGAAAAACCTCATCAGCCTCAGCCTCAACGTATTGAGAATTAAAAGAGAGAGGCAGTTAAAATAGCACTCTCGATGTAGCATTTTGGATTCAGTTCCTAGCCGAAGTCCATGCCAAGAATGCTGAGGTCCAACGAAATGGGTAACGAAGAGTTCTGAAAAGAGGGAGGAGTAAGGAAGGGAGTTACCTTGGACGAGAATGCACAAAACTGGGTTTTGCTGGCATTAAACTCGACTAGGTTTTCAGGTTTTTCTGCTATGATAGGGCATTTTTCAATATTTCAACGCTGCATTGTAAGGGGGAAAAGAAACGCCCTTGCTGAGTTTCTTGCCGGTTCTTCTCAGAACAAGGTCTTCCGCTCTGTGTAGACTTACGAACCGATGGCATAGTGACATTCATAAGAGCTAATTGTAGCCTAAACTGAATAAATGATTTTGAATTTTGTTGTGGGTAATTGATAAGAAAGTGTGAGAAATATTGTCGCCGATTTAAAAATCGCACCCCTCCTGTTCGAAGTCATTTTAATTCCACTTTTAACTTCAAAGACATATCTAGTTCAAGTGGAAAAAGAAGGGCACTTCTTAGATTTCGTAATTAAATGTTCGCTTCGCAAAAGGGAACTGGATAATCCCAAGGTTTATGATAAATGGCTTTTAATATCGGAAGGGTAAACTTCGCTTTGTTATTTTTTCGATCTGTTTCTCGAATTTGCAAGTAACTCGTTGCCTTGTTGGCAATAGTGATGTCCATTTTCACAATCAATCCTTTTAAGGTCCATTCTTTTCTCCATTTTCTTTTTTTTCTTTTATGAATTACCTTTTTATTTATTTAACCATAAAAAAATCATGTAAAATAACTTGCGATTATTAAAGATTTTAAGCACGTTGTGCGTACTGATGAGTGCAAGATTTAGTATAGATAAAGTTTAAAAGAAGAAGGAGTCCAACATTTAATAATAATATAAATCCTACTAATATTATAAACGCGAAAGTTTATAAATATGGATGGTTTTTTGTTACTCTTTCACGTAAAAAGTACCGAATGGATTTAATTGAAACTTTCCTCATATACAGACCATAACCCAGACCCGCATATAGGATACTTTTTTTTTTACTTTTTTTTTGCTGTAGTCTTCGCGAACGAAGTCTCGGGCAACGACAAATAAAAATAAAAGGGACAAATAAAAGGAAAATACCAAACAATTATAATATCGACTATTATGCCTTAATAAAAGAAAGTTCAATCACATTATTCGAACGGGCTTTAGAGCCCCCAAATTAAAGTCATTTCTGATAAGTCGATACATTGATTTATCTGTTTCATCAGCCAGGTTTATGGAACTCGATCCTTACGAATTTTATCGATACTGTATAAGAATCGATATTTTCTTGGAACAACTACTAGATGCTGCGTATTAATTCCCAAAATGATGATTTCCATTGAAAACAATAAATTGGTTTTTCAATTTTAAGAGCACTGGTGTGATTCAAAAACCGCACCCCTGTATATGAACATCAAATAAAACAAAACATCAAATTCAACATCACCTCGGTGTCTGAATTCAATTATTCTCCGAACAATCAATGAAAGTTTCTGTGGCTCAGACGAATTGACCTCGTGGTTAGTTTCAATTACTAATACTGATCCCGAAGGTTTAAACTGTTCAAACAAAGGCCGGGAACAATTATAAATAAGTTGCCATAAGTTGTAAAGTCGCACACAAACAAACTCATACATTCCATTTTCAACATCCCATTAAAACTTTTTATTTTTATGCTGTTTCCTAAGCTAGGTTCTAACGACTGACAAGATACTTGCGTGAGATTACATTATCATTATCGGCCTATAGACTGATGGCTTATCATCCATGCTTGATATGAGAAGGCCCACATAAAGAATAGCACATGAAGTAGTCGTACCAATGGCACCAACGGCTTTCATATACTCGTAGAACGTACAGTTTATTTAGTTTAGATATATATTTTTTAAATAACACCAATATCACGAACTCGTTTTGACGCATTCGATTTATTAAAGTAACTTGCAGTCGGCAAATCCCTTGAGTATCAGTGAATATGTGGGACTTTACTGAGATGTCACGGACTTCTTGAGATAATTTAAAAAGTGACGTTTCACAGCTTTCTTTTTTTTTTTTTTTAAGATTAGTTTGTTCCTTAAGGAACCGGCTAAGATCATAGACCATGCTGCCATGTCATTAGTTTCTTAATTTCATTGTAATACATAAATAAACAATATTGATGATGATGAATGATAATAGAAATGGGAAGTGAGAAATGATGTGGGGCTTTACTAAGTCCTCACGCAGACTTCTTGTAAGAATTTGAAAAGTAACATTGCACTGTTTTGTTTCATTTGCTAACACTCATGCACACTCACGAACACTTAACGGTTAATAATCCACCATTATTTCACATTAATATTCGACATAACACAAATTTTAGAAAATAAAACAAAACCGCAGACATGACTCTTCACTTTCCCGCCAAGAAGTCCTCGCAGCTTTCTTTCATTTTGACAAATGTTAGAATACACACGGACAGTTAACGATAATCCTATTATGACCCGATTTTTCAATCCTTAACATCAAGGCCTTAACTAAACACATATTTTAGAAAATAAAACAAATTCGCAAACGTTACTCCGCAGCTTCCCGCCAAGATCTCACCCCGTAAGACGCTTCCAGGCCGATAATGATGATGGATTCCTTAAAAAACTTGTCTCAAAGGAGTCAATTAAAAGAAGTAGGACAATCGAGGGTCTCGAATAAAACCTTTTTCCAATATTTATTTGGAGCGCCTACAAAGAGCTGGCCGAAGACAACAGATCTATGGTATACGTCAAAGTCGCTGTGCAATTTTTCAATGTCTTTTACAAAACTTCGGAACGCAAAGTTGTTTTTGTGTCCCTCCATTTTTTCACGTTGCCTTCCGACCTTCTTGTTAAGGTGACCGAATTTTTGGAATTTTCATTCCTTTTTTAACCGACTTCAAATAAAGGAGGTTCTCAATTCGACTGTTTTTTAAAATGTTTGTTACCATCAATGTGTGGTCCCATTTTAATTTGATCTAGTTTTGATGATGGAATCCATAATACATAAAATAAATTGTCCTATCCGGGTCTATCTATGTGCAAAATTTCATCTAAATCTGTTCAGCCGGTTCCGCGTGATTGAGTAACAAACAAATAATAAATATTTAACCGCCTCTGTGTTCTAGTGGCTAAACCTCTGGATTTAGACCCAATGTCCCGGGTTCGATTCCCAGCGGTGCGTCCTGGTTTTTTTGCTTTTTTTTTCTTTTGGGCTTGTTAAGTTGTTACCATCTTATCTAATACTGGCACTATAACAACAATGTTAGAAGCATTGTTGTATTCCTCAGTAGTTGAGGATTTCGGGTGAAGTGCGCTTCCACCTTCGGCCTTATCGTCGCTTACCACCAGGTAAGATTAACATTTACAGTGAAGTAATAAAAGTACAAACAAACTTAAAAACTTTCCTATAGGTATAGAATTGATGGAGATCCCCACTAATATTATACATATTAGTGGGGATAGAGGGATTTTAGGAGAATCTCCATCAATTCTATACCTATCTATGAATAACAATTTTAGATCGTAGCGTAGTAATAGTGTAAGTTAGGTAGGTACACACAAAATTTACGTACTTACATCAAACTGATATTAGCAATAACATCAAACACTTTTTTTGCAAGAGGTGTATTCCGGGTTACTTAACACAATTTTTTTCTTGTCTTTGCATTGATCACACAAAACAATTTTATTAGGTATATAAACGGTAGTATTATTGCAGTTTGGCACATTACAACATTTTTATGATGACGATAAAACTAAGCAAAATAAATACGAACAATAACAAAGTATACATAATCATGTATTATTACGGCAGAATGCGCTGCCGTTCGAACCGCGCGGTGGACATGTACTATGACGTCACAGCGAATTATTTCGTTCTAGGGCGCGTTTCTGAAAGTAATGCACTAAAACTGCTGTATCTTCGTCATTATCGTCAGATTTCAAAATTTATAATTACTTTAAGTCTGCATTCTTCAAAAAAATCATGACTGATCGTCATTGTAGCCATGACTCGATTCCAATGACCTTACTAAAAATTCCATCTATTATAAATTAGAGAGTGATATGCGATAAATTAATTGAATTTGAATTTTAATGATAATGCAGTGGATCTGTAATAAACGAATTACAATTATAGTCTGTGTACAGACACATCACTAAATATGTTGACAATTTAATTTTCTCAGTAGCAAACAGACTCTAAGAAGAAATATTTTCCATTTGCATTGCTATCAGAAGATCTGTATAGAATATCAAATAACATTTAAGTGGTTCGAGCGAAACCGCTATTCTCTGATAGTGTAACTATGTACATAGTTTAATTAGCCCTATTCTCAATGTATCAATTATGATACAAAAGCATAATTAACGATTGTTATAGTCCACTGACGCGAAAATTGAGTCTTAGACAATCTTAGTGAGAGCCGGCTGATTGAATATGCTAGGCTTTTGACGGTAATTTGAGCTTAATTATCCTAATGGCCCTCTCAGGCGTGTAATACAGTTGGAACTGCAACTATTAAAGAGCAGCCTGTGGAAGCTTTTTGATATTTTAGTAGGGATATTTTGTCGTAGTGAGGGGACGGATTAGTTCAGAACCAGTTTTTAGAAATATTGGTTTTAAAAAGTTTTTGTTGACGACCTCCGTAGCCGAGTGGCTTGTACGCCGGACTTTGGGCGGCGCTAACTCCTGAGGTCCCGGGTTCAATTCCCGGTCGGGTCAATGTCCAAAACAAATTGTGTCGGGTCTGGGTGGTAGTGTAGTGGTGGTAGTAGTAGTAGTAGTAAAAATAATAATAAAATAAAAATACATTCAAATTCAAGCGAAACATTTGAGTAAATTTAAGAATAAAATAAATAACAACCAATTATATGAACATAAAATTAATCAATTTAAATTAATAACAAATATTTTAACAATAACATAATTAAAATAACTTATGGCTTACACATTTTCACATATTACACATACAATTTAGCTAGAAATATTATCATATCAATTAATTAAATTAAGAATATATTAAAGATTTTCATCCAAAAAATTCCTTTATACTATAAAAACATTTTTGTACTAAGAACAGTTTCAGTTTATTATAAAATTTAGCATCCTTCTTGACATCTTTTATTACATTAAGTACATTTGTATATTTGGACAGATATTTAATGCGTGCCCGCTCTAACAATGTGAAAATAGGTAAATTTTTTTTGTGAGTACAAGTGTATGTTTTTTCTAACTTTACACATTTCCAATAAGTATATTGATGTAAGTGTAAGAATTTTAAGTCGTATAAAATGCTGCCTACAGCTTTCTATTTCAGTTATGTTCACCAATATTCTAAGTAACACATCTTTTTTGAAGAATAAATAATTTACCGATATGAGCTAGTGATGCCATATGGAATACTCAAAAGAATATTGAAATACACGGTGATAACCCCATTAATTATTATTCTAAGCTGATGTTGTTCTAAAGTGTACGCTAACAAACAAACCCATTGACATGAAATATATAGACCTATGCTTTGATCCTGTAAAAAATGAATTCGAAATGACACTAAAAAAATTACCTTTTATTATAAATGCGAAAGTGTGTTGGTATGTTTGATTTTTCTACAATTCGAAACGGAGCAACGTGTTTTTACGACCTCAATCTTAACTTATATTTAAAAATAACAAAATGTTTTTGTTTGTCCTTCCTTCACGCCAAAGTGGAGCGAATGATTGACGAGATTTCTTTCGAAAAGATAGCTCGAGAGCTTGTGAGTGCCAATGGATACTTTTTACGGCGAGAATAAATCTCCTTCCTACGGATATTCGAGACAGACCGAGTTTTACGCAGGGGAAGTTAGTTTTTTAAACATTAAACACATAACGTAACGTAACCGCCTCTGTGGTCTAGTGGTTAAGACCACCGGTTTAGACCCAGAGGTCAGGGTTTGATTCCCAGCGCGGGTACATGTTTGTGTACTTGGTTTGGTTGGTGGTAGCACTTGTTTGTCCGCCTGGCTAGCAACCACCATTTAATCTAAATATGTCGCCATAACATCAATGTTTGTAGCTGTACGAGTCATCGTACATGCAATTATTACTTCAAGAATATTGTGAAACTGCAAGCAAGCATTTACGCTACTGTAACGAATTATTTTGTAAGCAGGGCAAAGATGAATCAGTGCAATAAACGCATTCCTATAAACCGGTCGATTTATCATTTTATCACAGCATTTCCCGACGTTATTAAACATCCCCTTAGCACAGCATCAGAATAGCATTACTGTACGGGATAATCAATACAGTAGCATTGTTGTGTTCCGGCAGCTAGAGATAAGATAGCCAGTGCCTCAGTAGCTGAGGATCCCGGTTGAAGAGCGCTTCCCTCTTTGGCCTTTCTCATCACTTAACATCAGGTGAGATAAAAGCACTGTCCTTACGCGTAACATATAAAAAAACAACATTATTGTCATCAATTTTATAAAATGTTTGATGGCGCTGGCGTGCAGTGATGTCACCTACTTTTTATGTATTTGTTTATTATTATTATTATTATTATTCACTCTATTTTTATTTCAAATCTTAGTTTTAGGTTTTATAAAAATTATATAAAAAGTAAAATATAACAAAATAATCATACAAAAATACAACTTTTATAAAAACCTAAACCTAGAACGTCGCCAGCAGCGGAGCAAGACTCAAGCTACCGGCGATTAATGCTGCAGAGAAAGAAACCTCCTGACAATGCGTGCCGTGTCCAGGAGTGTTGCCTTCTGTATCTGACCCTTGATCCAGCCATCCAGCGAAAGTCTCTTGAGATGTTAGTCGAGACTCTTCGCTATAAGACCGTTTGCAGATACGACTATGGGATCAATGATCGACGAATCCACATCCCACATAGCGGTCACCTCATGAGATGGTCAAGTCCAGGTATTTAGTAAGTTTGTCCTTGGCTTTCACAAGGTTCTCGTCATGCGGGATGGTGATATCGATGAGCATTGCCTGGCGCGTCAATCGATCTGTTATTTTATGGTATCCACGGAAAACCAGCGTAGTCGGGGTGCCAAGCAGGTATCTCGACATTATGCTGAGTGGAGACCAACTCAAAAGTTTAAGTTTAAGTTTTTTTAATTTTTTTTATAGTCAATGTTGTTAAATAGCCTAGTTTAAGTGGTTTTTAATAAATATTTTCAATTTCTATAATAATTTAAAGCAGCCATTCTTTCTCCGTCGCCGATAGGGATGGCTGATGGATCAAGATTTTCAATTGTTTTTGTTCAAATTAAGTCAAGATATTCTTCTTGAGTAGGCAAACTGACCCTCCCAACATGATAAAGGCCGAAAAACTTTTGTGTGTTCCATTAATAAAAAAATTAACACCTACAGTTAGTGCAATTTATTAGGTGTCTATCGCGTGTTGTGCTAAAAAAACTGTAAGTGCCGACACTTCCAGTTTTTTTAGGTTTTAGTTATTTTTTTTTTTTTTTTTTTTTATATGTACGGGTAAGCACTGTGCCTTGATCTCACCTGATGTTAAGTGATGATAAGGCCAATGATGGAAGCGCACTTCACCCGGGATCCTCAACTAGTGAGGCACTGGCTATCTTATCTGTAGCTGCCGAAACACAACAATGCTACAAACATTGATGTTATAGCGACATATTTAGATAAGATGGTGGTAGCTAGCCAGGCGGACAAACAAGCCCTACCACCAACCAAACCGAGTATACAAACATGTACCCCCCGCTGGGAATCGAACCCGGGACCTCTGGGTCTAAACCGGTGGTCTTAGCCACTAGACCACAGAGGCGGTTACCTCAGTACCCAGTAATAATTCTACAGAATGTCCTACTTTTGAATCTGTAACACAGCCATTCAGAGCGCTGCTGCTTGCCGGCGGATATAAGAGAACGGCAACTATCCAGACTAGTTACACGTTTTGAAACGGCTCGTGTAATAAATAATACCTACAGCCATTAAACAACACATACAATAAGGTAGGTACCTTATTTCGTTACGGATGGACGAAGTCTACAGGCTTAGTAGTCTGTAGACTGCCTCGGGCGGTCAGTTCAACTGCCCATTACCTTTAACTACACGTTAATATCACAGAGGTCCGGTCCAGGTCAAAGGTCTGCGCACAATCGTTGTGGCATTCCTATTAATTTACCGCTCCACCCGCTTCATAGACTCTAATTAGGCTTAGTAATCTTTAACTGGCCTGCGTTTGATAAGAGTTTTAGTTTACGTTAATTAGTGCAGGGTTTTGGTGGAGAACTGGAGACAGACGTTTTTATAAAGGGTTTAATACTTGCAATGTAGCCCAACTGGAATCTTTCTGTGTTTAATGGAATATGTTGGTAATGGAATACATTTTGAAGTGATAAAATAATAAATGACGTTAGCATGACTTAAAAATTGATTTAAAGACATTTCGACTTACTGTTGGAATAAATGCTGTGATGATATTGTTTCTAAATAATAAATTTAAAAAGGTGTTGTTCGTGTAAACATGAAATAAATAATCGAAAAATTACTATTTATTATACAACCACCACCATACAGGTTTTGTTCTAATTAAATATTGGTGTTTTTAAAATCCGGAAAAGACAGAATAGACTGAAAGAGAAGACTCGTCTAGACTGACTGTTACCGGCAATTCAAACCAGCCCCCCGACCGCCTAACCGATCGCTTTGGCTATGTGTATAGTTTATGACGTCATCTTGTCATTTGGTACCGCCTATGAAAGCAATATCGAAAGCTATAGGCTATATCTATAGATATATGCCTATACCTATTAGCTAGATGACAAGATGACGTCATAAACTATACACGTAACCAAAGCAATCGGTTTTTTTTTTTTTTTTTTTTTTAATTCTAGCACCTCCAACATAATCGGAGCCTTTTCTTAGCCTTAGCCTTTATTTTACTCTTTCATACTAGTTCTCGCTTGTATGCTTCTCGTACTTTCATTCTTCATTCTACTCTTTCATACATCATCTCTTATACTTTTGCGGGTGGGATGCCCGTCTATGTAGGCTAGGCTATTCTATTTATCCTATCCTTTTTTTTTTATTTTTATTATTTTTTTTTTTTTTTACTAGTGCTTTGGGGAACAATAAGCTACACAGTTTTTATTTGGCATTTCACAACTCTTATCTTACGTTACATTTTTTTCTTATACTATACAATTATACTTATTACTTATTTATACTACCTTATTTAATGACAAAGAAAAGCAATCGGTTAGGCGGTCGGGCCCCAGGCATGTGAAGTTATTAAAAAAAAAATCATGGGCTAACAACTTTATTTTAAATAAAAACCTAAGGGAAAACGTTAATTACGGAAGTAAACGCGTTTACAAACCTTCAGTACGGCAACAGTTGCACGATAAATCAGAAGCAAAACAAAATATCAGGCGCGTTTACGCGTCAAATATACAGTAGCTACGGCCCCGCAAAGCCTTAGAAAAAGTGCTCGACGGCCTCCCGAGGAGAGTAAAAAATGGTTTCCGCTGCCTCTCGATTTGTATCCAAACCTAGATCATAAATCTTGCATTCTGTAAGTCAGAACAACATATTTTTATCTACAAAAAATGTTTATGTTTGAACGGTATGCAGTGACAACATAACATGAATACACTTGAATAAGGAATTAGGACATAGTAAAATTATCACTCGATCGCATGTCTCGCAAATTTATTTATGATTACCATATTTTTTTTTTAAATGTAATTTTAATTGAATACTTGACATTTTGTAATTATATTTTAAAAATGTAATGATCAAATTTTTTTGTATTAGTTTAATATACTGAAATACGAGAAATGGCGTTCGTGAATGAGAAATTCGTATACATTAATAGTCCTCATTGTTTAGCACTGCTTTAAAGTCGGGTGTAATAGCTTAATTACATACCGTCTTATTACAAGACGTGGACTATCTTTGGTACGGGGTTTAGTTCCAGCTTTAGGTCTTGGACTAACGAAAACTTTATTACGAAATCAAGTTTTTCTCTAGTCCGTGGACTTTCTATGGTACCAAAGATAAACCTACGTGACCCCTAGTTTATCAAACGACTAAATATGGCTGACTACAATTATAGCTCAGAAACGTCAAACTATCTGTTTTGACGTTAACTCTACTACTACAGTTATACTGCTTAAATCTATCGCATGTTAAAATTTAGGATCGTATGGAATACACACGCTGTATAGGTAACGGGAATAGAGAGCTTCTCTCGGAACTTTTTTTGCATGTTTTATTTGATGTGTCAACAATCGCCATCTACATTGACATAAGTAGCATCAAAAAACAATTCTGATTATTTGTATCTTGCATAATGATTTGAATGAAATGGATAAGACTGATACCGTCTTATTATAAAAATCTACTATGGTCGTGGTTTAGACTAAGACTACGTGGTCTGGGTATGTTACGGTATCAAAGTTAGTTCGAGGATTAAAATGTCTTTTTAATTACAAATCGAAGACCTTCCAAGGACTAGATAGTACCATAGTTCGTCCATGGTTTGAATGCTATCCACAGATAATAAATCTCTTTTCATTAGTTCATACAAGCGTCATTCAAAACACCGTTTTGTTTCACAGAATGTTGATACTTTCTTTAGAGTTAAGAAATCATTATGCAAGATTAAAACATGATACAAATAATCAGAATTGTTTTTGATACTACTTATGTCAATGTAGATGGCGATTGTTGACACATCAAATAAAACATGCAAAAAAAGTTCCGTGAGAGCTCTCTATTCCCGTTACCTATATACTCCTCTATGCTACTGACACTGACGTATATGAAACATTAAAAATTATTCCTGCAATGTTTTGGATCTTTACTTCGATGAATGAAAATAATAATTATTGTCAATGCTATTATTGTTATAATGATTAAAATCTTAGTACAGTCCATAAAAATAAAATCAACGCTAACGTGAAAACAGACAGTTTGACGTTTCTGAGCTATAATTGTAGTCAGCCATATTTAGTCGTTTGATAAACTAGGGGTCACGTAGGTTTATCTTTGGTACCATAGAAAGTCCACGGACTAGAGAAAAACTTGATTTCGTAATAAAGTTTTCGTTAGTCCAAGACCTAAAGCTGGAGCTAAACCCCGTACCAAAGATAGTCCACGTCTTGTAATAAGACGGTATGTAATTAAGCTATTACACCCGACTTTAAAGCAGTGCTAAACAATGAGGACTATTAATGTATACGAATTTCTCATTCACGAACGCCATTTCTCGTATTTCAGTATATTAAATTAATACAAAAAAATTTGATCATTACATTTTTAAAATATAATTACAAAATGTCAAGTATTCAATTAAAATTACATTTAAAAAAAAAATATGGTAATCATAAATAAATTTGCGAGACATGCGATCGAGTGATAATTTTACTATGTCCTAATTCCTTATTCAAGTGTATTCATGTTATGTTGTCACTGCATACCGTTCAAACATAAACATTTTTTGTAGATAAAAATATGTTGTTCTGACTTACAGAATGCAAGATTTATGATCTAGGTTTGGATACAAATCGAGAGGCAGCGGAAACCATTTTTTACTCTCCTCGGGAGGCCGTCGAGCACTTTTTCTAAGGCAATGTTTGCAATGTTTTGGATCTTTACTTCGATGAATGAAAATAATAATTATTGTCAATGCTATTATTGTTATAATGATTAAAATCTTAGTACAGTCCATAAAAATAAAATCAACGCTAACGTGAAAACAGATAGTTTTACGTTTTTGAGCTATAATTGTAGTCAGCCATATTTAATCGTTTGATAAACTAGGGGTCACGTGGGTTTATCTTTGGTACCATAGAAAGTCCACGGACTAGAGAAAAACTTGATTTCGTAATAAAGTTTTCGTTAGTCCAAGACCTAAAGCTGGAACTAAACTCCGTACCAAAGATAGTCCACGTCTTGTAATAAGACGGATAGAGTTTATACCTCAAAGAGTTTAAACCTTGATACCACTAAGCTAAATAAATATCTCAAATAAATTCAGCTGATAAATACCTTTTAAAATAGATCTGTTATGGTAACAAATCCTTCTATTCCTAAATTCTTAATGTAGTTGACATAGTTCTTTATGTGTTAACATAAATGTTATATCGTAGGTAACAAGAATCGATAAAACTTAAAGGAAATTATATATTATTATCGAAAGTGTTTTACTATGATATAGAGTACACTAGGGCATTTTCTATCACCCTGATACTGTCTGAATAATAAACGTTCTAGCTCAGTTCTGGTTGTTCTTAGTTCAGGAAAATAAATAAATATAAATACTCTTACGAACTGATAATGGCATAGTGACTTTTGTAAGATCTCAGGTTTGGGGCTAGAGAATTAATAAAAAGAAGTTTTGGATTTCTAAATGTTACTACTCGTATCCATTGTATAGGGAAATTTAGTCCATTCACATAATTATCTGGTATATAGCAAATCTACCGTCTTACAAGAACTTAAGACGTTTTAAAAAAAGATTTTTCCTATTTCATTCAGAATAGCTATTATGGTTTATATTCCAACGTGAAATCATGGTTACTCCAATAGTGATATTCGTTCAACCGTTGGGAGCACTAAAATGTTTCGTAACTGACACACGAAGTGTCATGAGTGTGGGGAGAGCACAGAGCGCAGAACGCTATCTAACTGGGTGGGGTTACCTCCTAGTTACCGCTAGTTGACGATTTGTGGTTACCGAGTGGTCTTAATTCGACCCTACTTTACAAAATAAACAATACAATGTATCAAATATTATCTTAAGACTCTCACATTATACAAAGCTCTGATGTGTTAAATAATAAAGAATAAAGTTACAAATAAAAATATCTAATCCTGTTATTTATTTAGCGGGCATATTTTTCATTAAAACCGAAACGTAATAAAATGTACAAATTAACGTCGGAAACATCCCCGGCCGAAGTAGGCGTTTCACAGAAGTACAAAAGAAAAGTTTTAATCAAGAAATTATTATCCCGTGTTTTCTTATGGCGGCGATTTTTCTTCAGAAGGTAATTTTCACTGAGTCTCTTTCCTAGTGTACCTTTGATTTTAATTATTTCGTAATAGTGACAGCCAGTCAGTCAAGCGCATTTTTTATATTCGTAATTAACGAGAAAGGACGCTAAAATATTGTTTGCGTCTGCCAATCAGAGAGAGAATTTATAAAAAGAAGAAAAAATTAAAAGATATTTTCTGCTTCAGAATTGGCGTTCGTAAAAAATGCCACTATATTGTAGGCACACAATGATTGCCTATCTAAGTCCAGAGTCCGCATAAAAATGATCGAAACACCTCATTTTTATTTTATCTCCTATCGATGATAATAATATCAGAGTATGTTCATATATCGTCAGATTGACATTTGAGCAAAAATAGACTCAATGCCTGCTATAAAGAGTTTTATATATTTATAAAATTTTATAAAATACAGTGAAAAAATTAAACGCCCACCCGACCCAGCCAGGAAGCGAACCTGGGTCTTCCGCAATCCGGGCGGCTGCACTGACCGCTATGCTACCGGGAAGGCTGACGTAAGCGCTGAATTTTTTTCACTGCTATTTTAATGTTTTTGAGTGCTTTTTAGCGGCACTAGCGCCATCTATCCAAACGGTCGTTGCAACCGATGGCCATGCAGATTCATCTTTTTACACTTTCATATTTTACCTAACCTAGATGGAGGTTCGATACTTTTGACATTAAGGTTTAGGTACTTGAAAAAAGGGTTTAGTAGACTTAATTCATCTGGCTGATATCAATTGGGTGCATTAAGTCTACCAAATAGTATACTTAATTCACCTGCAAATGGGTGAATTAAGTTCAAGTATACAATTTTTACCAATTTTAATAAAAATACAATGTACCTATGTACAGATGCGACGAGATGCAACGACGACGACGAGACGCAATCTCGGCAGTGACGTAGACGACGAGTGTAGGACGCCCTCCGGCGCGGTGGAGCGACGATATACGCTAAGTGGCTGGCAACGGTTAGAAGAGAATAGCCAAAGATCGGGCTCAGTGGCATCCATTAGGAGCGGCCGATGTCCAGCAGTGAACTAATACTGGCTGACTAGTGCCCGATGGTGACCGATTTTTTAGTCGGTGAAAATAAAACGAGTTATATCTTACAACGCACACGTTCTACAAAAAGTCGGTCACAAAATAGGTGATAAAACCGTTTTTTGTTTTAATCTAAGATAAAACCTCGGCGAAAAAACCGGTCTGATTATCGGTCCTACAAAAAGTCTAAAGAGTCTAGAGTCTAGTATAGCACGTAAATGTATTGATGGTCTACTGTAAGATACTAGATGCTATCGACAGTATTAATACGTTTTTCTAAGCATTCTGTTATCCAAATCATTGTTTATGTGAAGTAATGTTTGTCGAATAGGTTATTTAAATTCAATATTATAAGGTTTTGTGTGTATTCATTCTAAAATTTAGCTGAAACGATAACCGTTTTGTCTGTATTGGCCCTATTTTAATTTTTGTTGAATGAATATTCCGTTTTTAATAGTAGAGAAAGGGATTCAGATTATACAGCCTATTATTTTTTGAATCTTCTATTTTTGATACATACATAAAGCTGCTATTTTAGTTTTTATATTTTTATTACAGTACATACATTTTTGTGTGTTACGTTTGTGTTGCTATCGCAGCTTCACCCAAACCGGTTCCGACGGAAGACCAGCGTTAACCTCAAGGCTAGCATTTTGCTGAGTCGGAACCGTTTTGGGACTCTCCTATGTTTTTTTTTCATTTTTATCTGTATGTTTGAACTGTTCTGTCCGAAATAAATTTATTTTCATTTCATTTTATTTCATTCGTTGTCGACTATATCGAGTAGCTATTTATTCCACATTGGGTACTTAAGTCTATATTTAAAAGTGAAGCCCCACTTAGGCGATAGTTTTAAATGAACACGTAACCGAATTAGCGAAGTGCTTAATTATTCCTATTTGTTACCGTCGCAAGTATAACGGAATCGTTTAATTAAATCGCTCGATGAAAAGGTAATTAGAGTCGCTTCAGAAGTGTACTATTGGCGGCTGGGGCGCTATAACGATTAGCTACCGTAAACATCCATAAACGTTAACTGTCTACGCTTTATTTTTATAGTAATTGTATATTTTTTGTATAAAAACTGATATAACCACCGTGGCCACTGTGGGCTAGAGGTTGGCTACCGGTCTCAGTCCCAGGGGCCCCGGGTTACTTCCCTGACCTCATAGTCACTTAACATCAGATGAGATGAAGGCCAAATACTTACCCGAGGAATAAATTTAAAGATTGTAAAAATGGTTTTAATCGCAATTGATTTTCTCGGCACAACTAATAAAAATAAGTATGCCATAAATCATATCATATATCATATATAATCATAGCATCGAAACTTGAAACAGCACGTAAATAATTACTTGCCTTAAATTGGACACGAATTCACGACCTATCACAATCAAGTGACGATTCTACCGAATGCGGTACCGAGACATTGATGCCTCCTGTGTTGATAATCTTAAGTGGTTGTCTGATTCGCGATAAGAGGGCGTTGTTCCATCAAAGATTCGGTATTATTTCACTTTAAATACCGAAAAAAACATTTTTTATTTTTTTATTTTTATTGAGATAACAAACGGTAACGAATGGTTATCATATGGGTAACTTAATGTTAGGTTCGATACAAAACGAATAAGTTATTGCAAAACCAGCACCGTTATCCACGGCTTACATGATCAATACAGTACACATTTTTAATTACATTTTTTTCTAAATTCTATGTATGTAGGTAACAATAGTTTAGGTATAAATTACAAAAACACAAATGTTGAAAAAATTTCCACGAGCAGGATTTAAACCTGCACCCCTCTGACATACCGGGTCAGGTGCTCTCCCAATTGAGCTATCGTGGTTCTAACCAGCCCGCCGAAATTACTCAACACTATTAACTTTTTACAACATTTGTGTTTTTGTAATTTGTTACGCAACAAAATTTGCGTTAAAATTACAAAAACATTTTAGTTTAGGTATAGTTTACATAGTATTCAGATTATCTATATTATTGCGCATCTGTGCCAGAGCTCAAGCAGTTAATATAATGCATTGCACAGTTATATTTTACAAAAATATAACGCTATTTTAATAGATTGACAAAGAAAGACATCATGCCTAATGATGAAAGTTACTACTCGTACAATAGTAGTTACGTGGTAAGAATAATAAGATCAAGTTGTAAGAAACATTTATACGGCTTCTAACATTAAGACGAAGTGAGTTTCATTTTAGTGTTTCATTATAACACTAATATATAGAAGTTGCAGTGAACACCATTCGTACAAATGTCACGTTCAGCAAAGTAACGTTTGCACAAAACTAATTTATGCTTAACGTACACGGAGGACAAATTAATTTGGGAGTCCTACTTAATTACGTCTCTGTTTATGTTTTTAGCTTATTAACTTAATATATTATCAAATTAAAATTGTGTTTAACTTCTTCTTTGCTGGTTACAAACTTATATCTATTTGACTTACATTATGGTCTTTTAAATTAATGAATTATTTTATGGCGCCTAGTATAAGGTACCTACCTACCTACTGATGATTTGTTTTTATTTCTGGTATGTATAATGTGAGTATTATAAGTACTTCGTATCTCTTCGAAGATGATTACCAATTTAATTACTTACAGCAACGTAGTTTGGTGCCGTCCTTGTCACATATTTTAGTACGCACAAAGAAATTTGGTGACTCGTTTCTTTGTCGCACCTCCAAAAGATGGAATAGTCTACCAGCACACGTTTTCCCTCTTTCCTATGATATGGGGTCCTTCAAACGAGGCGTGAAGAAGCACCTTGTGGGCCGGCAAAGTGGAGTTGACTGATGCTGCGTTGTTTTAACGCTGCACCAGTTGTCTTCGCGTCTGGACTCTATTTCCACTTAACATCAGGTGGTGTGGAGTCATTTGCCATGAAAAAAAAAGTAATGTAATTGGTAATCATCTTCGAAGAGATACGAAGTATAATTCATAATTAAACGAACTTACCTTGCGATCTTCGATTATAATTGTACGAATATCACGAAGAAGATGATTAGATTACCACACCCAACCCAGCTTCGAATACATTCTCCTTCCCTTTGAAAAATTTGATTTCAGTTACCTCTAAAATTAATGGCGGCGCACAACGGGCCGTCTGACGACCGGTTGTGTAGGCGGGAGACAGAGATATTTTTTCTTTAATAACTCTAAAATATGTGACAAAGACAACACCAAACTACGTTGCTGCAAGTAATTAAATTGGTAATGATCTTCTTCGTGATACTCGTATAATTATAATTGAACTTCGTAAGGTAAGTTCGTTTAATTATAAATTATCACTGTTTTGGAAAAATGATAAATCCATACTGTTACGCACATACTTCAAATCTCGTAAATATATTGTGATGCAACTATCACAATACATTTTTTAAATATTTTCTATAGCCTCCGGCCTTCCATGTAATATTCCTTTGTGCAGCACAAAATGGTTTGAATGTTGGAATCATTTCTTCACAGTAAAATACTGTACGTCACTGTGACTGTGACTGTGGCATTGTTAAATATTGCCATTTTTTTATAAACCTGTATATTTGGCTTTGACTGTTAAATCTAGCCTTTTCACTAAATGGCTAGCAAAATTTAGATAATAGTTATTTTATCTAAATTTTGCTAGCAATTTAGTGAAAAGGCTAAATTTAACAGTCAAAGCCAAATATACAGGTTTATAAAAAAAAATATAATTTGCCAATGACTTTCAAAAGCTTTCAAAAAAGCCAGTAAACAGTGAAATTTTAAATGAAATAACTCCGTTCGTTAATAGAGATTCTAATTAGTACGTAGTCAGTTATCCAATTTGATTTTGTATCTAAAATAATATTGTTTCAATTAAGTCCCAAAATGTTTCAGCTTTGAGAGGCCGCTGTTTCAATTCACAGATTCGTAATGAAATGTTAATTGATACAATCATATTGGCTATTAAAACTTCAGTTTTCAATAGATTATGTTTAGTCCCAGAGTAGGGCTTTTGCCACCCCACATGATCAATAGTAGATAGAATATCGGGCTGTAACTCACCTCGCTAAAAAAAAAATGAGACAACAGCACATACATTGTTCTGATCCCAAGGCTAGATAAAGCACTCGTTTCATGGAAATCAGAAATAACGACGGTACCACAACCACCCAGACCTGACACAATATCGAAAAGTTCGTTTTCGACATTGACCCGACATTGGACCTCAGAGGTAGCGCCGCCCAAAGTCCGGCGTGCAAGCCACTCGGCTACGGAGGTCGTTAAAATACAAGAACAATACAATACAAGAACTAAAATTTTTGATTTGGGAATCGTAGTATTGATTTATTTACGAAAAAATACGATATCCACTTGGACGAAGTCGCGGGGAAACTGCTAGTATTGTATATACTGAAAATGTAAGTACCTACTAGGTACTAGGGATAGCTTTCGTACGACAAAAATGTAAAATTATCCCGTCATCGTCACTGTCACTCAGAGTTTGTAATTTTTCAATTTCACCAGACAATAACGGTGATGTTCCATCAATTTACTAGCAACAATGTTCCCGCTGAAAAGTAATATCGTCACATTAACTTGTCAACACTTTGTTGTACCGCGAAAGTGACTCTTATTGCGACAGAATAAAGATTACACGAAATTTTGACATCCAGATCTCTAGATATGAGGCAGTCTCGCAAGTAATAAATTCCAGTGGAGCTGTGAAGATTTCGCGATAGGTATTACAATTATGACGGATAAAACCTCGCACTAAGTGTCGGAGCTCCGTTTTTATGATAATCAAAAGTGAAACGCTCCTCAATTGTCTATATACCGCAAAACGTTTTTCCATCTATTGTATGTATTTTATCCGTTTTAATCTCTCCCCGTCGCAAAAGTGTGTTATTATATTTTCTACGTAATTTTTTTTATGGAAATGATGCGGAGTACATATTATTACTTTCGCTTTTCCGAATATTGTTTTAGGGAAATTTTTTCTCGTAAATTTTTTCATTGTTTGTCTTTTGCCTCGATTATATCACTTTTGAAGAACTTATCCTAAAAGGAATTTAAAACGTTTCGAATGGCGTTTGTCAAACGAGTGGCCATCATCTCGCTGTTATATTTTTATGAATAGCAAATGATTACAAGCGGATATTGGTTGCACGTTTAATAGGATGACCCATTTATCAGATGGCGCAGTGGTTAACGTGCCCGGTATGCGAGTGCTAAGGATAAGCAACTTTCGCAAAGGCTGGTCATCGGATGGGTGACAAATATGTATCATCTCGAGCTCCTTCGGAAGGCACGTAAAGCCGTTGGTCCCGGCTGCATTAGCAGTCGTTAACAACCAACGCACCGTACTAGGCCTGCGTGGTGGTTTATGGCCCGTTCTCCCTATCCCATCCCATAGGCATCAAGGCTTTCAAATTGACTCTGCTTAGTGGCCTATTTTTGATCAATTTTATTGCATTTAATTATTTTTAATTTATTATTTGGATAAGAATTTTGAATATTAATTATTTAAAAATTTCAATTGATTATTTTGGTATTTGTTTTACTTACTTAATTGTTTTGATTGATTTTATTTTTAGGTATTTATTTTGAATGTTAATTTATTTAATTTTACTATTTTAATGGATTTTTTTATCTGTTTTATTTTTGGTAATTATTATTGCTTTTTATAATTGTTTTATTTTAACGTAGCTTGGTAGTACACGAATCATGCTGTGTATGCAATTTATGGATTACAGTCTAGTCTCAATATATTGTTAAATTCTCATGGCTGTGTAATTGGCTGTAATCTGTCTGCGTACCTAATTCAAATAAATAAATAAATAAATAAATAGGGAAAGCTTGTGCCCCAGCAGTGGGGACGTAAAATGAACTGATGTTGATTATATTCACTGATTATTCGTTTAGAAAAGACGACTATTGCATGTTTTGAAAAAAGCGGCATTGGTAAAATTTCCGTTTTACAGTCATATAAGTCTTAATTTAAGTATGTAAATTACTTTTGTACGAGTATTATGAAAAGATAGTGTTAGTGGGAATCAAAAATAGATATGCTGTTTTGGAGCATTTGAAACTTGGGTTAATTTATTAAATACTGTTTCAATAATAATTCTTTTACGACGCTACTAGTTACAAAGTGTTATTACCAATGAGTATCTACCGCCATTGAAATAATAGTGGAGAGACTTTGTTGATAACTGTAGACAGCATTTTCAGCTTCACCGGGCTTTTTTGGGGGCGGATGGCGAGAAACTTAAAAATCACCTTCAGAGATTTTCTAGAGGGAACGGCATCACGCACTAGTGCGTGTCCCCGTACCCTAGATTCTCCGAGGGGTTCGAATCGGATAAGAAAATAATAGTGCTAAGATATTCTGGAGATAGTCATTGGTAATTACAACAAATTTTTATTTACCAATTTTTTTGCCTAGCCCTTAGGTCGACTGGTAGAGAATGCCATTTGGCATTAAGTCCGCCTTTTGTAATTTATTTTATTGTATTTTGCAATAAAGATTAAATAAATAAATTACAGTTGGCAGTGATAACCTGCTGAAATATCCCTTGACTCGTTCGGAGTACTTTACAATTAAGGCTATCAGCCTTTGACTATCAACCTGCCGCCTGATGTTCGTCACTCCAAGTCACTTGCCACTTTTAAGATTAAACTTCATTATTTTCTTTTAGCTAGGTATTAGTTAGCAACAACTGTGTCGTATGTAGGTATAATAATATGTACTTTATTATAACAATGTGTATTAGTAGGTATTAAGTATATATTATATTTTATTATTAGGTACCTTTAATATATAGTAAGTAGATTTTAACTTTTTAACGGTACACTACCTCCCCATTGTCTCCTAATTTGTTCTATGACACAAAGGTTGCCTGGAAGAGATCGCTTTAAGCGATAAGACCGCTTTCGCCTACTATTATTTTAAAATTTTCTGTTATTTGTTTTCTGTTATAATTGTGTAAGCAATAAAGTGTAACTGGTTTGTTATGAGTAGCGTCATGTAAGTAGAACCCAAATAGAAGCTTTTATTCTACAGTTGGAAACGTACCATTATTACGAGCGGCCTCAAAATATAAGCCGCAATAACAAATGAATTGTATAAACAGTCGGAAATAGAGACAGTGATTGTATTGCTTTGCGGAGAGGTTTTTGGTTGTTTCGCACATAGAGAAAATTACATAAATGGTGAAGTACATCAACAAATTGACGACTGTAACTAGCCATATCGATACTTGAAATGTCTAAGGGCTTAAAGGAAATTTTAGAGAATGTGCTTTTGTTTGTCTAAAATGTCCTTTTTAAGCCCTTTGACATTTTAATTATCGATATTTAAGTCTTCACGACTGTTAAGTACATTATGGAATGTTAAAAGTTTATTAGCTCTCTCCATCCGACTGGTAGCCTGGGAGAAATCGCTTTAAAGCGAAAAGACCGCCAATTTGTAACTTCGTAATTTTTTTGTTCATATTAATTTTTAGGTAGGTATATTTTATGATGTTGCAATAAAAGTATTATCTATCTAGGTACCTAAAAACAAGAGTTAATTTCAAACTAGACCAGAAAGCGTGCGCAAGTAAGCTGAAATGTTTAATAACAGTAGCATTTTAATTAGCTCCATTGTATAATGCTGCCTGTTGTACAAGTTCGCCTGGAAGAGATTGCTTGTTAGCAATAAGGCCGCCTATTTCGTACTATATCTTTTCTTCAATTTGTCTGGTCAGGGTGGCTAATTCGGGCATACTTTATTTAAACCTGAAGTTGATCAAGTATAATAAAAAAACCTTTCAATATCTGCTTAATATTAAGTGGCTATCAAAATTGGACTTTATGTAACTTCTTAGTAAAGTTATAATTTTTCTTAATCACTATTAAGTTTTTAAGATAAACGCCATTTTTTAAAAACCTTCTCACTAGACGGATTTTCCCGAACTCGGGGCAAGTCCGTCATGTAGCGATAATTCTATGAAATTCTAAGCAATTTCAAGGATACACCTAAGTGATACATTTATTGGTGCACGACAGTCAATAATATGTCTTACGCTGGTAAAAATAGTGTCTAGATCAAATTTTAAACGTAAAAACATTTTTTGGGGGCAATTCCGGCATACTGACAAAGCCAGGGGTAGTAAACTTAGTTTATGCTATTTACGAAGTAAGTGAAATATAACAACTTTACATTTAATTCAAACCCTTAATTGCAGATTATATCCATTAAATGTACCATGTAATGGGTCAGGTGCTCTTCCAATTGAGCTATCGGGGTTCTAACCAGCCCGCCGAAATTATTCAACACTGTTTTTACTTTGAAAGCCAAAGGCACCCATTCAATGTCAACAACTACCGTCATTACACCCGATCATAATATAGTGTTGAATAATTTCGGCGGGCTGGTTAGAACCACTATAGCTCAATTGGAAGAGCACTTGACCCGGAATGTCAGAAGGGTGCAGATTCAAATCCTGCTCGTGGAAATTTTTTCAACATTGTGTTTTTGTAATTTGTTTCGCAAAAAAATTTGCGTTAAAATTATATAAACAAAACAAAAATATTTATGTAAGTATAAAAAAGTATTGACTTCGATTTGCAAAACATGATAATTTGTACATCGAACGCCACTAAGCACAGTGCCTTGATCTCACCTGATGTTAAGTGATGATAAGGCCTATGATGGAAGTGCACTTCACCCGGGATCCTCAACTAGTGAGGTACTGGCTATCTTATCTCTAGCTGCCGGAACACAACGATGCTACAAATATTGATGTTATGGCGACATATTTAGATAAGATGGTGGTAGCTAGCCAGGCGGACAAACAAGCCCTACCACCAACCAAACCGAGTACACAAACATGTACTCCCCGCTGGGAATCGAACCCGGATCTCTACTATTAGAAAAAGTTGTTTAAGAAAAAAACAAATTTTGAAACTGCTGCTTTTAAATTGACATCAAGCTGAAAACTTATTTTAATAATTTACTAAACTACAAGCAAAAAATGTTTCTTTAATAAAAAAATAAGTTTTCAACAACTACAATTAATTAAATTATTAATTCTACGTACTTACACATACAGCATCCAAATTAAGTACAATCTATCTACGCCATTGCTTCTAATGGTTAAGTCGGTGAAATCATACCATATACCTATCTACTCCATTGCTTCGTAATCGTCACTCCAATCTTCCATTCTTACTTAATTAAACATCAAATTCAATAATTCACATCGCCGTTCAATAGAGCCGTAAACTTAACAATGGAATCCAAATGCTCTTCGCAATACCAATTTCCGCCGTTTCTCCGCAAGCGAATCGACTGTAGAATACTTTAACACTATTTCCAGTACGACTGTTGCCCTTCTGACTTCATTTTCTTCTTGAATGGGTTTCAATGCAACACTATTTCAGTACAAATTGGGCGCTGACTTGCTAAGCTGGTGTACTATAGAAGATTGTTACGACAAAGTAGTACCTATTGAACCGTTGGAAAGAGTCCAATCAACACTGGATCTTGAAATACTGGTATTACGTGTTCTTAGCAATTGGAATACATTAAAGACACTATCGACGCTGTTCTTCTACTGTATTTATCTTGAATACGATGTCTTATCAAATTTGCATTTCATCTTTTTAAAACGTCTTAGACACTATTTATTGCCAAGGTTTTGGCTGCCAAATTTAAAAAATGTTCCGAGGGACTGCGATTAAATTGTTTTTGTAAAATGGTGGTGAGTGATTAATTTTGACCACACATATTATAACAGCTGTAGTTGTTGTTGTTACCCGTGTGACGAGGTATACTTGATGGTGATAAATATATTGTTGTCATCTTATTTGAATATGGAATTAGCTTATTTTAGCTACATGTTCATATTTTACCTTAACTGTTTAATGTATTTAAATAATATATTAATATGAAATGAAATGAAATATATTTAGTTTTGACATTTACAATGTTTTACTTATTTTTTATACTATACCTAAATATACCAATTATTAAATTATAAATTTCATGAAATAGGATTTTTTTTTCCGAATTACAGGATACGGACGTCTTTAAGCGGACGAAGTTGCGTAAAGTAACGTGTTTACGTTATATAACGTCGAGGGCCTAGTGCTCATAACAATAACTAAAGCTTTAGTCATTATTCTGAGGCCTAGTGTGAGCTATTTTTGACATTAATCAATTATTTTTATTAATTATTTTATTATTTTTCGCCCAAGGTTGCCTGGAAGAGATTGCTCGTTAGCAATAAGGCCGCCTATTTTGTACTCTTTACTTTTTTTTTAAATATTTGTCAGTATGTGTATTCCTTTTTTTTTTGTGTGCAAATAAAGTTTATTATTATTATTAATCACGTTAACGAAACGAGAATTAGTATTGCAGCGCCTCCTAGCGACATAACATACGAGAAGAGTTAAAATTTTTACAAACAAATTTGCGTTTTCATAAGCGTAATCGAATGAATACGAATAGTAAACAAAACTCAAACAAGGCATTCGAATTGTCACATGAGTTTACCTGTCGGCAAATTAATTATTTCAAGGCTTTCAGTCGTTAAATGCGTGCTGACATTTCTGAACGACAGCACGTGCCGCAGCACTGCGGTTGTGGTGCATTCAATTGCACGAAGCCAGGGCGGCGTGTCGCCAAACCTAAATTGCGTGAATGGAATTGAATTTTGCTCAGACAGAGATGGTAGAATTAACTGGACTGTCACATAAAGGAGCCCGAAATAGTTCAAGATACAAATAGAGTAATGCCAAACGTATGTAGCTTGAATGGGATTGAATTTGTTTAGACGTGGAAATACGCTGGATTGCCTAACAAAGGAGCCCGAAATAGTTCAAGATAGATATTAAAAGACCATGGTATGTCGCTAAACGTAAATTGCTTGAAAAAAATTGAGTTTGCTCAGACAGAGATAGTATAATTAACTGGACTGCCACCTAAAGGAACCCGAAATAGTTTAAGATAGAAATAGAGAAACCACGGTGTAATGCCAATCATAAATAGTTTGAATGGGATTGAATTTGTTTAGACATGGGAATACACTGGATTGCCTAACAAGAAGCCCGAAATAGTTCAATATAGATAATGTCGTCAAACGTAAACTGCTTGAAGGAAATTGAATTTGCTCAGACAGAGATAGTAGAATTAACTGGACTGCCACCTAAAGGAACCCGAAATAGTTATAATACCTTAAACGCCATATGTCCGACTAACAATTGAATTTCTATTGTGTCTGGGCCCGTCGGCGATCAACCTGTTAAGATAGAAATAGAGAAACTACGGTGTAATGCCAATCGTAAATAGCTTGAATGGGATTGAATTTGTTTAGTCGTGGAAATATACTGGATAATAAGAAGCCCGAAATAGTTAAATATAGATATTAAAAGGCCATGGTATGTCGTCAAACGTAAATTCCTTAAAGGAAATTCAATTTGTTCAGAGAGAGATGGTATAATTAACTGAACTGCCTCACAAAGGAGCCCGAAATAGTTCAAGATAGAAATAGAGAGGCCACGGTGTAACGCCAAACGTAAATTACTTGATTGGAATTGAATTGGCTCAAACAGAGATGGTAGAATAAACTGGACTGCCACACAAAGAAGCCCATTTTGGGCTTATTGTATTCTAAAGTTTACGCAAACACTTCACATTGAAATAAAACGATTTTTACGGATCTATTCGCATTTATTTTACACATTCATTTGATTTAGGGCCTTAAAAACAAAGAATAATGTCGGAATAGTTATTCCGTGTTTCGTTCCTGTCACGTAAACGTCATTTCAAATTAGAGTAAAAGAAACAAAACACGGAATAACTATTCGGAGCTTATTCTTTGTTTATTTGTAAGGGGGTTAATGTTTATCCCGACGTTTCGAACCTTTTGCAGGGTCCGTGGTCACAGGGAGACTCGAGTAGGTCCGTAAAAGTAGTTCCATTTCAAAGCTCGAAATAGTTTAAATTAAAAATAGAGAAGCCACGGTGTTGTAGTGCGTGTACGTCCACACTCATACATACATTATATCCACAAACTATCTTTCAATCCCTGGAGCCGAACCTCACACATTTACAGTGTAATGCCAAACGTAAATTGCGGAATGGAATTAAAAAAAAAGTAAATAAGTATTATCTATCTATCTATCTATCTATCTATCTATCTATCTATCTATCTATATATATATATATCTAACGCCAAACGTAAATTGTTCGAATGGAATTGAATTTGCTTTGACGTAGAGCGTACACTGGACTGCCTCACATAGAAGCCCGAAATAGTTCAAAATAGAGATATAGAGGTCACTACAGAGGAGGAGAGAAGGAGCAGGGGCGTACCACCAAACGTAAATTGCTCGAATGGAATTGAATTTGCTTTGACGTAGAGCGGGGATACACTGGCCTGTCTCACATAGAAGCCCGAAATAGTACAAAATAGAGATATAGAGGTCACTACAGAGGAGAAGAGAAGGAGCAGGAGCGTACCACCAAACGTAAATTGCTCGAATGGAATTGAATTTGCTTTGACGTAGAGCGGGGATACACTGGCCTGCCTCACATAGTAGCCCGAAATAGTACAAAATAGAGATATAGAGGTCACTACAGAGTAGAAGAGAAGGAGCAGGAGCGTACCACCAAAAAAACCACAAAACAAAAGAGCCCAAAATAGTTAATGATAGGGTTAAGGGGAAAGAGGGGATCCCCATGTCTTGCAGTAGCGACAGATACTTCTACATAACATTATAGCGTTTATTGTATGTATATAACTCTAGAACGTAACTCAAACAAGCGAGCTACTACAATTCCGAGCTCCTCGCAACTCCAACTATACAGTTCAACTTAAATCACTTATCTAAACTAATATCAGTGAGGATGAATAAATTCTTGATGAAACCGCTATAACTTCAACTCAGGCCTTCACCACATTGGCGGTTGCTTCATTGACTAGGGACGCGCTCTCTAAGAAACATTGGGGGTGGTATCTTAAAGCGAGTGAAGTATAGAGACAAAACTCACTGACTTCTGAATTGCTGAACTGAACGGTTTTCACTAAAACTGGGAGGAGTTACTTTAATTAAATATTTTACATAAGTATGTTAGTAATTTTCTTAATGTTTTTAGAACTGTGTTTTAGAACTGTAATACGTACAGTAACCACATTACTTATCTAAATGATCACTTCAACGATTTTTGATTTTTTTTAGAGTACTGTAGTGGTACTGTATGACATTGTGGAAATTGAAACTTTTACCTGAGGTAAATTTGTTAACTTAGATTTTTAATTATGTTTTCTTACATGTGGTTGTCTTCTATATTGTTTTGTGTTTATTTGTGATGGAAAGTGTCCTGCTATGATAGGGCATTTTCTAATATTTTTGACGCTGTAAGGGAGAAAAGAGCTGGACACTTGCTGAGTTTCTTGCCGGTTCTTCTCAGTACAAGATCTCCCGCCCGGAGTAGACTTACGAACCGATGGCATAGTGACATTCACAAGAGCTACTTGTAGCCTAAACTGAATAAATGATTTTGAATTGAATTGAATTGAATTGAACTTACCTACTACTCGTACTATTTCAAAGCTCTATACAAGAGTCGGGCATAGCTTAGTATGGAGAGTTTCGAAAGCTCCTGTACGTAATTATTGTATTTGAAAATAATTGATTAATTGAATTTTGTCTAACCATTATTTCTAAACCTTTGTTTGTATACCACCTAAGATAGAAATGACCTGAATGAATGAAATGAATGAGTATTCTAATACTGACCTACATCACACAAATAAATTATTCGGATTCTATAAAACCTACCTTCCTCGTCCAACGATATCTTTGACTAAACCCACTTGCTATTGGTGTAGCTGGGCGACACTAAAATGGATCGACACCATAATGGTTACGTCAGTGTGAGGCTACGACCGCTGTTGGGATTCAAACGAAACAAAGCAATAGTATATTTCAAAGACTCGCAAATTTGGTGCTACGACCATTTCAAAATAGCTTTATTTCAACGAAATGGTATTGAGCTAAATTGATTTAAAATGCTATTCTGTTTCCAATTAAAACATATTTGGTGGTGCTTCAGAAAGCTGTTTCAACTTTAGTATTGTTTAGCTTACACAACGTATTAAATGGATGATTGTTTATTAGTTCTCGTTAACATGATCAAATGGTGAATTAGACTTAATTTGCACCCTTAAATCGTATTGTTTGTTTTAATGTAATATCTGAATGCCACGGACCTTGCATTTGATTTCTTAGAGCCAGACGCGGCGGCAGTAAAAGTATACGACCCATAACACTATCAAAGAGTTTGCTCGAACGACCTTTGCCGTAAACTTCTCATACTGCTAGTGCTTTAGCATAAAGACGTTTTGTTGAAAAGACTTAGAATATTAGGTACACCGTTTGCAGCGTGTTTCAAGTAAATATTGATGCCTTTCTTCCAAGTTACTGGCGGGCATTGACGGCGTATGCTTTGTAAAGGTCTCGCGTAGCTTTATCAGCGAAGTAACCTAAAAAAGACTAAGTGCCTTGCAAATAAACAAAGAATAAGATCCGAATAGTTATTCCGTGTTTTGTTCCTGTCATGTAAACGTCATGTCAAATTAGAGTAAAAGAGACAAAACATGGAATAATTATACGGAGCTTATTCTTTGTTTATTTGTAAGGGGATAAGACCATTCGGTCTGACACGGGATACTTACATACCCATATATGTATACACTTTGATTACATAGATGCGAGTATAGATACTTCATGTTAACACATTGGTTTTTCAAATTTAAAACTAACTGATAGAAGCTTGTTTTTTTTGGATTAAAAAATATTGGGATACCCCCCAATGTGCAAAAGTGGATGTATATAAAATAACATAATAAAAGATTTTTTAAAGCGGAATTTAGTAAAAAATACGCAGACCAATCATATCATATGATAGAAAACCGACTAAGTACAGACTTCATATCGTGTTTGAAACCGTACGCAACGTTAGAAAGCATTGTGTCTCGAAGTCTGAATCAATGTTTATATTTTATTAAAATGGACTACGTAATTATTAGCTGGATCACATGATAGGAATGTGATTCAATTCCAATCTACTTTGTATGATTAGCTAAACATATTATCAAATACTAATGTAGTTTTTGGTCAAATAGGCAATAATGAATTTGTAAATGGGATTGGTCTTAATAAATCAATACAAGCAATAAGTGAAAATATTGACAATTTACATTTTTCGAAATTAACTTATTTTAATAATTACAAAATTTATAAATGAAACTCGTGTAGAAATTTCATATCAGACATTATTTTGTTAAGATCATAATGGCCTTTCAGATGGACATGCAAGAATATTTTGTAACTCGAATAGTCCTGAAACATTAAAATCATCATCAAATAATGATTTTATTGTAAAGAATATAAGAATTTTTAATGATAGAAATAATAACACTTTCAGAAAACATGTTATAAATCAGTGCAGCCGCCCGGATTGCGGAAGACCCAGATTCTATTCCTGGCTCATCCCAAGATAAAATATTTTTTTTACTGTATTTTATATCTATATTAAAAAGCAGTGACACGCTTACGTCAGCCTTTCCGGTAGCATAACAGTCAGTGCAACCGCCCGGATTGCGGAAGACCCAGGTTCAGTTCCTGGCTGGGTCAGGTGGGCGTTTAATTTTTTCACTGTATTTTATAAATTTTATAAATATTTAATTTAGCTTCAGTGCAGCAAGTACTTAAAAAATAAAAAGTAAAAATTTATTAAATTTGTAATAATTATATTGTGTGCTTTTGTTAAATTAAAAAAATCTAACGTTTCGACCCTTTTACAGAGTCCGTGGTCACAGGCAGACGCAAGTAAAGTAAAGTGTAAACTAAATCCGAGCAAATTCGTAAAATGTGTTTCCTTTCAATGTGTAGTCTTTACATACATTTTAGAAAACAATAAATTGTAAATAATTTTGAAGTATAACATCTACACTCCAGTATTTTTTTATAAAAATATAAAATATATGAAACATAACACACAAACAACCTAAAATTGTCATCAGCATTAGCTAATTTTACGTCCCCACTGCTGGGCACGACCCTTCCCTAGGGATGGATAGGGAGAACGGGCCAAACCACCACGCGGGCGGGTGGTTGTTAACGACTGCTAATGCAGACGGGACCAACGGCTTTACGTGCGTTTCGAAGCACGGAGCAGCTGAAGATTTTTGGTCACCCATCCAATTTTTTGCAATTTTAGGTTTTGCTAAAGTTACTTAACTTCAGCTCTCGCAGACCAAGCGCCATCGAGCTCCTCGTACGTTCGCTAGTCCAAATAATAAATATATAATAAATAAATATTAGACAACATCACATACATTGTTCCGATCCCAAGGTAAGTAGCTAAAGCACTCGTTTTGTGGAAATCACAAACAACGACGGTACCATAACCACCCAGACCCGGCACAACATCGAAAAGTTCGTTTTCGACATTGACCCGACCGGGCATCGAACCCGGGACCTCAGAGTTAGCGCCGCCGAAAGTCCGCCGTGCGAGCCACTCGCCTACAGAGGTTGTCGAAAGTAAGGTATTCCAATTTTCTCAGGACAGGAAAAGTGTATTTTGGATTTATCAATGCATAGCCCGGGTTTTGATAACAAACGCGCACTTAACAAGCGTAATGACACACGCTAACACACATCAGCTGCAGCGATGACTTGATGTTAACAATGGTAAACATTTGCCAAGCAGTGGCATTTATTAAAAGGTTTTTTTTCCTATTTTTCAGTAAGTTAAAGCAAAAGTGACAAATTTTAATCATGACCATTTTCTAAAAATATTATTTAATTTGCGACTCATATCCTATAATGTCACATTGCAATGCAAGTATTCATGTAAAAATATCATGAATACGTGGTACAAGTAAACAGGGACGCCTTCAGAAACGCCTAATTCAATCAACCGAAGATAATGAAAATAATGAAACTTAATATTACCTACAGTTAAGAGATTAATCTTCAGAAATAGGAAATGCGTCCTAATGGAAAGCTGAAATTGTACATTCTCTAATCCTTTGACATATTTTCTAATAATAAACCGCGAGAAGGATATTCGGAAAGCAAAATGGAAGTGTACAAGTTGACTTCATAAAGGAAAAATGCTTATCCTTTGTGAAAAAAAAAACATGTTATTAATGGCATTCTTTTGAAGATTTTGCTGCTCTGTATGCTTTTATAATCTTCCTTTCAAACGAGACCGTTGTGGATCATGACCCATTTTAATAACATTAAACTCGTTCATGCGATTATAATAGGTTGAGAGATCAAATAAAACGTTTACCTAATAAGTGGTACAGACGCCTGCACATCAACTTACCACAAACTGTCAAATTTCCTTAATAGACTTTGAACTTTATGTTTAAGGCTTAAGGTTGACAATGTATTGAAGAAATTTGACAGTTTTGGGTAGGTTGATGTGCAGGCGTGTGTACATAGGTCTGGTTTACATCAAAGCTAAACAACTCTGGAAACTCTGTAACCTTCCCACTTGAACAATATCAACTACAATCAACTAGAACAAAATGAACTACAAATAGCACATGGTAAAATCGGGCCACCACGCTGGCCGACTGGTTTTAGAGACTGCTGCTGTCTTATCTTCAAAGCAGGTAAAAAATTAAGATATTTTACGTACAGACTGCTGCAAAAAAACGATAAAGTCCTTCTTAGGTGGGAGGCAGGGTGAGCCTCCTTACCCCTCGTTTGAAAGATTCACAAGTTTCTTTGTGTGCGATGGAATACTCGAGACGGTTATGCGTTCCTCTTCTAAAGTTAAAACTAATAAATACGAGTACATCGGAGGAACAGGCAGTATGGAATAATACAATATTACGGTTTGCAGGTCTCTCCCTGTTTACAAGCTTTTATTTAGCTTGCAAATGTAATTTGCTCGGGTGGAATCTTGCAACTCAATTTTGAAGCTATCTTACTTTGAGTTAGTGCCGCCCAAAGTCCGGCGTGCAAGCCACTCGGCTACGGAGGTCGTCAAATTTCACGAAATTTTAGTGTCATCAGCATAAAGTAATAATTTTGAATTTTGAAGAATGCTGAGAACATCGCTTATGAATACGACCATAAAGCAGGGAAAAGCGAATCGTAAACTATTTTCTCAAATAGTTTAGGTATTACAGATAGCTTTGTTCCTCTATAATTTCTTATAACATGCCTATCTCCTGCCTTAAAGATAGGCACAACTAGAGATCGCTTCAATTTTTCAGGCATTGTACCACTAGACAAAGAGGAGGGAAAAAATTTAGACTTGACTTTGAAATATGGGTAATTGTTTGATGAGCTATATGAAAACTTAACATATATAAGTGTACTGACTATTGTAATTATGCAAAATTCTTACTTTAGGTATTTCTAAAACAAATACTGCCACTTTTTTTTACGCTTGGCCGTATTCTAAGAGATGATAAGATGGAAGCGCACTTTACTCAGAATCTTCCACTACTGAGACACTGGCTATTTTATCTCTAGCTGCCGATGAACACAATAATGCTACTATAACATTGATGTTATGGCGACATATTAAGATGAGATCGTGGTAGCTAGTCAGGTGGACTAACAAGCCATACCACAAACCAAACCGAGTACACAAACATGTACCTAATCTGGAAGTCGAACCCGGGACCTCTGAGTCTTAGACCGGTCTTCTAGACCACAGAGGCGGTTTAAACTTTTTTTATAAAAGCAAACATACGAAGATGTTCGAATAGCTACCTGCCTTCGCTACCTTACCTTCTGTCATATCTTCAGTCACCTTGGTAGAAAGGGTTGTCGGTTACCATTCTGGATATACGAGCAGTTGCTTTTCAAGATACTATTTCTATTCGTATATAGATGCGATATCTACCTAAGGACTTTGCTATTGGGCCTTTGATGTGCTCAAAGTAGTTCCTAAATTTCAGTTTCTGATATGATTAATTTAATTTTGAACCAATAAATCATGTCCAGATTTGATCGGACCAAAATCCTTGGCCCACTTCCTCAGTTTTGGACCATCGTTAGTCAACGTCGCGTCGTATCTATATGCAAGAACGATAAAAATTATATCATCATATAAACAAAACCGTTGTCTTGTTGCTGTGGACGTCTTGAGCTGATAAACATAAAAACCGTTATTCTATCAAAATATGATTGTGTGTACAAAATAAATATATATATTATAATTTATTATTCATTATATTCTATATGAGATATTAGATGCTCTGTGTCCTATGTTTTTTTGGCGCGATGATTTTAACAGATGTCGTTATTTTTCAATAAAGTGTAGATAATTGTGTTCAGCACACAAAACTTATACTCACCATATTATAAAAGGACGAAGAACTAAAAAATACAGTGTTTTATTAAAACATAAGTGGTCCTTCGAGTTGGACTAAACAGTGTTATAGTGTAGGATAGTGTCATTAATGTAATTTGTAATTTTATAATAAGTGTCTAGGTGTAAATGTAATTGTATACATATATATTTTATTTGTAAATAGTTATTTTATCATACTTGTTATATAGAAATAAGTGATATGATAATTATTTGTATTTTACCTGAGTGTAGGAAGGTTCCCTACAATACATACACTCAAAAAACATAACCCTCCTTCTGACGCAGTCGGGTAAAAACACTACAAACACTTCTGAATAATCAAAGATGAGACCAAAATTGGCACCAATTCCTATACCTAAATTTGATGGAGATTATAATTAATGGATTAGTTTTAGAGAATTATATCTTTTACTCATACACAATGATACAACTTTACCAAAAATTGAAAAACACCACTACCTGAAATCATGTTTGAGTGGAGAAGCTGAACAATTACAAAGAAATTTCACAGTTACCGAAGCAAACTATGATGATGCATGGAAAATATTAGTAGAGAGATATGACAACAAAAGAATGATTGTTAACAATAAAAATATACTTCATCGCTTATTGAATCGAAAGAAATTGTTATCAGAGTCCGCACAAGCCATTAAAGAACTACTTGGACACTTCGCAGTGTCTCGATTCCCTGATGAAATTGACATATCTAACTGGAACGCAATAATATTATACATAATTATTAGAAAATTAGATTCTGAATCGCATAAGCTTTGGGAACAGTCTTTTGAAAACTCTATTGAAATTCCCTACTACAAAGAGTTAGCTTCGTTCTTTCGAACGAAGAAGATTTCGAACTATGGAATTAGTAAATACTACACAAGTTCAATCCTATCCAAGAAAATATACTACAACACAAAAGATTCAGAAGAATCGTATCGTGGTTCTAACCAGCCCGCCGAAATGATTCAACATTATTTACTTTTTACTTTGAAAGCCAAAGGCACCCATTCAATGTCAACAACTACCGTCATTAACACCCGATCATAATATTTTTACAAATACTAAAGATCAGTTAAGAAGTAGGCAAGCTATTTATAAAATGTTTTTGTTTTGTTTATATAATTTTAACGCAAATTTTTGTTGCGAAACAAATTACAAAAACACAATGTTGAAAAAAAATCATTTAATTTCGGCGGGCTGGTTAGAACCACGATAGCTCAATTGGAAGAGCACCTGACCCGGTATGTCAGAAGGGTGCAGGTTCAAATCCTGCTCGTGGAAATTTTTTCAACATTGTGTTTTTGTAATTTGTTTCGCAACAAAAATTTGCGTTAATTTTTTTCAACATTGTGTTTTTGTTCGATGTTGTAGTCACTCACACAAACATTGAAGTGGATCAGTTACTTGGGTTGTTTTGGGAGATAGAAGAAAAGTTACCACATGAAAAACCTATGTCCTAAGCAATATAAAGACACGCACACGTAATGAGAGCGGTAGATATATTGTTAACTTACCTTTTAAAGAGATACCCCACACTTGGTAACACCAAACCATTGGCTCATCGACGATTGCAGCAGATGGAAAAACGTTTTGATCGCACATCTGCTATAAAAGAACAATTTCAACAATTTATGTTAAAATACACAACAACAACAACAACAACAATAACGAGACTTCCTGGTTTAAAAAATCTATGATAGAGATACTCTATGATAGATAATCTATGTTAACAAATAAATTTTATTTTTATCATCGTAACACAATGATTATCGTGTCTATGTTTGATTATGTTATAACATTTATAATATGGTTTATGTTGTTACGCTGTTTATAGGATTACAACTTTAATATTATGAAATTACTATTTACCTTCTTTTTTTGTTGCTTTAGTTGCTAACAGATATTTTATATTGAAACTAGTAAGTCTCTTAACTAAATTTTAGGAGAACAAAATCCAGATGAAGAAGGTGGGGCAACCTTGATAGTTATTTGAGGAACTCGTATGACATTGCAAGGTACTTTTTTGTGGTGGTGTTTTTGTGGTTTTGTGGTCGTGGTCACAGGGAGACCCCCTGTGACATCGGACCCTGCAAAGGGTTATATTTAAATATATATATATTTAAATCACTCTTAAAACCTGAAAGCGTTTTACAATATCAACGTATTCTTGATTGTTTAAGATCAATGGTTATATTACAATTTTATCTTACCATTCATTGACGCAAAATCTTTAAACTTTGTCAACTGCGCAGCTAATCATAATTGATAATACGATTGACGATAATTAAAATAATCAACAGCTACGTAAATACGCCAAACGTAAAACGACAAAAAAAATATTTTGATATACTTAATACGAACTTTGATTATAATATTATATAATGCGAGTAATGACGCAACGAAATGTTTTCATCACTTTAATAAACAATTAAAGTTATAACATTTTTTTAAATAATGTTACCTACGTCATCGACAATTTTTGCGATTTTAAACACGTAGGCCATGTAAAACAACGAAAGCGCAATAAAAACAAATGTAACACCAACATTACTAATAACTATATTTACTTTTTATTTGCAACTGCTAATTGCTGCACTGAAGCTAAATTAAATATTTATAAAATTTTATAAAATACAGTGATAAAATTAAACGCCCACCCGATCAGTCAGGAAGCCAGCCTGGCTGGGTGCATTACTAATAACTGCAATTATTGCGTAAAGATATTACGTCACTCCGCGTGTTCTATCTACCGCTTATACCATGAAGAATGCTCTAAACAGTTCATTGACCTCATCCCACCTTTTGCTTTCCTCCATAAGAGTACATGTGCTCTCTCAACACAATACAAAACTCTATCGCGCATAAAGAAATTTGGTGGCCCATTTTTTTGTCGCACCTCCAATAACTGGAATAGTCTGTCTACCAGCACAAGATTTCCCTCCTTCCTACGATATGGGGTTCTATAAACGAGCCGTGGAGAGGCTCCTTGTGGGCCGACAGAGTGAGATCGACTGATGCTGCGTTGATTTCGTGATGCATGCTGTATGTAATGTACACACGCCTGCACGTCAACCTACCCAAAACTGTCAAATTTCTTCAATACATTGTCAACCTTAGCCTTAAACATAAAGTTCAAAGTCTATTGAGGTAATTTTACAGTTTGTGGTAGGTTGATGTGTAGGCGTATATACTTCCCCCAAATATACAAACAAAGAGGTCAATAACCGATAAACACCTATTACTAAATGCCATCAAAACTCTCATTTATCTTTTGTAGTATTCTGAATGTTGTCGAAAGTTTCCTATTCCGATGATTGCACTTTCCCCAGGAACATTATTGCTAATCGTTAGCCATTTAACGGAGCCCTTATAATGGACCGTGAAGTTATGGACGCCATTATACGGCCTTAATGTTTGCGAATTTAAATGTGGAGGTCTGTGTACACGGTCACGGTGTTAAACCATAAACGACGTTAGGGGATCACAGTTTTTATTATTTGAATGTTTCTTTCATATTTCGCAATTAACCCAGAATTTGTCAATTTACGTTAATTAAGTTGAACAATATAGGTGAACGGTATTGACGGATATATTGACTTTGACTATTATTTGTAAGGAAATAAATATAAGGAATTACGTCTTTATCGTTTGTTAAATACTTGCAAAAGTGTTGTTTCAACTGTGAGGGTAGTAACTTCACAGTGACGTAATACCGCGGGCTTGCAGCGTTAATTACAAACTACTAGAAAAATTCGACGAGTCTTCTGGGGTCTCGGTAGCTCAGCGGTCATAGCATTGGACCGGTTATCCAAAGGTGGATTCAATTCCCACTTGAGCTTCCGGAGACTGGTTGGTTTTTTCTACAAAAATCACTAAAAAAGTTATCTGATATTGACGGACTTTTCGGAAAGCCGTAGGCTGTTGCAGCCTGCATATACAGCTGACTAATATGTCATAAGGGACATTTACCGAGTCCACCAAGCTCATCTCTATATAAGACTGCATTCCGGTGCCGGTGGTTTTCAAATTGAATCGAATTTCAATTCTATAGTTCTTCTTGGGTATGCGTTTGGGTTTAGGTAAATAAAACAAAACAAATTATCAAAACAATTGACACGTTCAACTGCTCTGTTTTCTGTTTTCAAGAAGATACATTTACCTCTATTTATAGACTAACATACATATTTTTGTATTGGGATGATTGTTGAGGGTTTTGCCTAGAATCCGAATGGGCAGCGACCTCCTATTTCTGGCAATAAACAGCATTGTTTTGCATTGCTTTATTCCAGCATAAATAATATGTTCTAGATCCAGTGAAATTACATGGCGTAGAAATAAGAACAGAGCCTACGTGCTTAGCAACTCGTGTGTGAAGAATTTGGCCTTGCAAGCGGCCATGCACACCCCGATGATTTGGCTCTGACCCGGCCCGGTCCGACCCGGTTAACACGCGCTCTAAACCAGGTACAGACATGTACCTGGGCACTTCCCCCACCTCCACGACCCGCAGGTTTATACCGATATGTAACTGGCAGTAGCAATCGCAACAATTTGCAATTTATCGCTATCAAACACATATTTCGTATTACGGAACGGAGAACGCTGCGATAGCGCCACAAGCGAGCGATTGACGAACCAAAAGTGTATGACGGCGCTCTAAAATGAACCGACCGGTTGTAGTAAACGCAACTAGTAGCAGTCGCGTTGCCATTATGCAAATTAGCAACTGGTTGCTTTTATTCGGTAATAAACCTGCCGGTCAAGGACCTAGCGTTTAAAGGCGCCTTTGCGTTCTTCCGCTTCCAATTAGATCCGAACCCCTTGGAGAATCTAGTAGAGAATAGGGACTGAGTGCGTTATGCCATTCTCTTTAGAAAACTTCTGACAGTGTTTCGATCACACGGCTTGAGGAACCCATTAATTTTCTCGCCGCCTCCAGTAAAGCCCGGTGTCGCTGAAAATGTCGTATGAATATCAGCAAACTCTCTTTAAATAATCTTCCTGACTACAATCAGGCAGGCTGCAAGCTCTTATGAGGGCTCAGTATCATTATCGTACTAATATTATAAACGCGAAAGTTTGTAAGTATGGATGGATGTTTGTTACTCTTTCACGTAAAAACTACTGAATGGATGTTAATGAAACTTTTTTCATATAGGGTAAATCCACCAAAGAGTACGCACTACCAAAGAGTACGTATTCCCATACGAAATTCTATTTTACCTATTGGCAACACACATTCATGGGATTAATAAATACTACGTACCATATTGACTCCATGCACACGTTATGTCACCGGCAAGTAGTTGCTAACAGATTTGATTATATTCAATTATTAGCACTGCGGTACTCTTTGGTAGTGCGTGCTCTTTGGTGGCTTTACCCTACAGACCATGACCCAGACCAGCATATAGGATACTTTTTTTTTTACTGTAGTCTTCGCGAACGAAGTCGCGGGCAACAACTATAAAATATGTGTATATATGTATCATGCCTTCTAACGTACATAACAAAAACATTGGAGGATTGGTAAAAAAAGGTTTCGTTATACATAATACGAGTATACGAAATTCAATATTGGCCGTTATTATTCCGCATTGTCGGGTAACCCTTTGGTGTAAGGTTCTTCCGAAGTTGTTTCGTTATTATGGTAATGGGGGCACATAAGACTCAGGATCTGAATATTCCAATGGAAATTTTTAAATATTTATAAGCGCAGACTGTTGTTCCCATCATGCATCTTTGCGTTGATATTACAATAATTTAAGCTTAATACAGGAGTTAGATGGCGCAGTGGTAAACGCGTCCGTCTCGGCGAGTGCTGAGGTTAAGTATTTTTTGCAAAGGCCGGTCATCGGATGGGTGACCAAAAGTTTATCATCTCGAGGTTCGCCGTGCTTCGGAAGGCACGTAAAGCCGTTGGTTCTGGCTGCATAAGCAGTCGTTGACAACTGCTAATCCACACTGACCCGCGTAGGGCTGGGCTGGGTTTATGGCCCGTTCTCCCTATCCATCCATATAGGAGGCTCGTGCCCCAGCCGTGGGGACATAAATGAGCTGATGAAGATCAATATTAAAATGTTTTTGTTTTGTTTATATAATTTTAACGCAAAATTTGTTGCGAAACAAATTACAAAAACACAAATGTTGAAAAAATTTCCACGAGCAGGATTTGAACCTGCACCATTCTGACATACAGGGTGAGGTGCTCTTCCAATTGAACTATCGTGGTTCTAACATTGTTTATTTTTATTACTGATTTTTATCAGCATATTATCAGCATCCTTGCATTTGGGTGTAATCGGTTATTTCATTTATTAAGTGCGAATGAAAGATTCTTCGGTTTTATTTGAGAATAAGCTTTGAACGAGGCACTATCTTTAGAAACAAGCAAACGTTAGAACATATTAAATACCTGGCGTTATCTTATCTTATCTTAGTGGGGCCTGCCGAGGTTTCCCTCTCGCAGTAACACCTCGACCCATCGGGATCTTTTGTGCAACCCCATCCTTTCACTCTTCCTCCTCTGTAAAGATAGAGGCCATAAGTTTGGCAACGTCTTTAAGAGCGAAGAGCCTGAAGTCCTCCGGTTTCGGATAGGCCGACCCCAGGAGTCCCATTCTTTTCCTAGCCAGAGAGTCGCAGTCACACAGTAGGTGCTGCATCGACTCCGTTTCCTCTCCACACGCCCTACACAAACTATTTGTTGAGAGGTGCATTCTGTGAAGCATTTGTTTTGTGGCATAGTGCCCTGTCAAGGCACCGATGGTTAGTCGGGCCTGCCGTCTACCGCCTCCGCATATGAACTTACTCCGTCCTAAGGCGTTTTCACCAAGGAAGGATTTGGAGTGTTTCATACCCGGCTGCTCCTTCCATTCGATGCCGTGCCTGTTTTCGATGTAATCTTTTAAGGCCTTGTTAATGGTACTTGGTGCAAGTGCCACGAACGGCTCAGGACCAATGAGCTGGGTCTCCGAGCCTTCCCTGGCAAGCGCATCCGCCATCTCGTTACCGTGGATTCCCATATGGCCTGGGACCCAGATCAATCGCACCTTGTTATGTCTACCTAGCTTGTTTAGAGCTTTTGTGGTTTCTAGAACAAGGCCAGAATCGATTCTGGGCGATATGAGTGACTTGAGCGCAGCCTGGCTGTCACTCAGGATGAATATATTTCGCTTTTTTCATAGCTAACTCTATATTCTGCTTTGCGCACAGGAGAATTGCGAAAGTTTCTGCTTGGTAAACAGTAGCAAATTTTCCCATGCTTTGACTATGCTTGAAGTCATTATTATAGACGCCTGCCCCTGTGCCCGACTTCATTTTTGATCCGTCAGTTTACCAGATTTGGCTGTCTTTCTCTGGAGACGGTGGCCCTCGTTTCCATTCGTCCCTGGTTGGAACATAAACTTTGAATTTCTTTTCGAACATGAATATGGGGGATATTTTATCGCACCCCATTTCCATGACCCTGTCAGGAATATCACTTGGATCCCATTTTGTGTGTCTGATCAGAGGTTTAGATGCGTCCCATAGTCCGGCCACCTTTAGTCTATGTAACGCTTTCTTTGCCTCTGTTTCTATCACAATGTGCAGGGGTGAAAGGTCTGTGAGGACTTCCAGCGCTGCCGTTGGAGTGGTTCGAAAGGCACCAGTGATTGCCAGACAAGCTGTTCTCTGAAGTTTGCTAAGAGCATTCTTACAGATCTTCAGTCTGATTCTGGGCCACCAGACGATGCTGCCATATGTGAGGATCGGTCTCACCATCGTGATGTAGATCCACCTAATGATCTTGGGGTTGAGTCCCCACATCTTGCCATATGTAGACCGACACATGCCAAAGACCCTGTAAGCCTTGGCTACGGTTGTGTCCACATGCTGTTTCCAAGTAAGTTCCCTATCCAGCGTTAAACTTAGATATTTCACTTCTTTGGACCATGAAAGCCGGGTGCCATAGAGTGTTAGGTTACCCAGTCCCGTAGTGTTTCTCATTTTTGTAAAGGGGATGGCTGTTGTTTTCCCCGGGTTTACAGAGAGGTGATGGTCATTAAACCATTCCTCTAGCAGACCCAGGGCACGTTGCTTTAACCCCGATACCGTAGAGGGAAATTTCCCACTGACTGAGATGACCAGATCATCCGCATAACCAACCGTATAGAATGGTCCTTTATTCAACCTTACTACAATTGAATCAACCACAAGGCTCCACAGAAGAGGCGAGAGAACCCCTCCTTGCGGGCATCCTCTGGTTGTTCGTGCAATAAGATTGTCTCCTAGCAGTTCAGAGTACCTGGCGTTAAGGTAATTAACAGTTTAATTAGATCTGTCGTTCGCGCATATACTTGGATGATTTTTAGTAAGTACCTACATAGTGTGATAATGTTATTCACTAGTTTCTGATGGATCAGGAACCTACACTACCAATCGACGAGTCGGTATCCCCTCTGCAATAGAACATGCTACCAGAAGTTCAGTTTAAGGGTATCTTCTCCCTGTCTTCTAACTTCACTTAAACCAACAATGTTCCATTTTATATCTATTAACTCCCCTTTCCAGTTCATCCAGATTTGCTTGCAATGCGGATCAGTGGTTGTTAACGACTGCAAATGTAGCCGGGATCAACGGCTTTACGTGCCCTCTGAAGCATGGAGGAGCTCGAGATGTAAAATTTTGGTCACCCATCCGAAAGTGGCTTAATCTTAATAATCGATCTCCTCTTAGCTCAAACTGAGCTTATTTATGTAGAAAAAGAAGATGTAGGCTTGCTCACCTGAGAGTAATTTTTAATATAAAGGTAATTTGATGTATAAAAGAGTCGATGACAAGTTAAAAATATATCATCCATTTCCTCGTCAATGCGAGCGCAGACTAATTGGCTTCCGTATCTGGGTTACCTCGAAGTGGAACTTTTGCAAAATAAATTGTGATTGTTGTATGTATTCATTGTTTGTTGTGTTGCGTTGATGGAGCCCACAATCACACATCGTTTGTTTTCGCACAAAATAAGAAGAATGCAGAAGGTAAAGAATATGTATTAGACAACATCACATACATTGTTCTGATCCCAAGGTAAGTAGCTATAGCTAAAGCACTAGTTTTATGGAAAACAAGAACAAAGACGGTACCACAACAACTCCGTTTCCATCCGGGAATCGATTATATATTTTTTTTATATTATTTATTCCTGAACAAAACATTTGTTTTGGAAATACATACATGCAAAGTAAGAAAATATAAGAATATAACAATTATAACTAATTTAAATTTAGTATAATTAAATGTCAAAAATATTCTTCACCAGTTACTAATTAACAAATTTACTTGACCAATATTAATAATCAAACCAAATGAAATGTAACATGTCAGTAAAAAGTGCAAATATTACGCAATATAATCATAATCTAAATTTAAATAGAGTTATATACAAAATTAATTATGTCTAATATGTTATTTTATGTCATAAAAGTATTTTTCTAACAAGACAATCGAACCCGGTACCTCAGAGTTAGCGCCGCCCAAAGTCCGGCGTGCAAGTCACTCGGCTACGGAGGTCGTCAAAGAAATACGGAATCTCGCAACAGCTGCGATCGGATTGTTCCGAGCTGTTCCGATATGTGTCCGTAAAAGGGTCTATGTGTGAAGTGCTCGAGCGCGGTATGTATTTAGCTTACATTCTGGGTATTATTAGCTTATATTTTATGGTTTTCGTTATATTTTGTTCGTGTGAATGATAATTAATGCTATAAAGCTTTTGACTATCTGCAGTTTTTAACGTTTTAATTTGGTGCCTTGTGTTGTTTCAGATAAAGTCGTTAATTCATTATTACTATTGTCTTGTAATTTACAATATATACAGATTGACATTTTTATCACCGTCCAAACCTTTTGAGATGACTCCCGTGATACAAACGAACAGCTCTTACTTGACCAACTCTCTAACTTGAAAATAAAATTTAGCTGTTCCATACAATACATCAATATTCATTCGACCAAAATGTATGGAACAGCTGAATTTTATTTTCGAGTTAGTGAATGTTTGGACGGTGATAAAAAAGTCAACCTGTTTATTAAAAAAAATATTTAATTTACTTAGGTAAATAATTTTATATACATTGTTTATACAATCGGTAGTCGAGTTGCAAAGCGTTCGGCCCGACACCCGAAGGTCCCGGGTTCACTTCCTAGCTCGGGCAAAGTGTGATTTTTCTATGCATAGCCCTGGTTTGTCATCACCAACCCGCATTTTGCAAGCGTGGTGATTAAGCATAAAAAATATAAACATTACCCATAAAAAATATTAATACAAATGATAAGTTGAGAATTATAAAGAACAAATATGCGACACGTTATTTATAACACACCGTACAGTTACATCTCGATCTGTTCTATTCACCTACTTGACTAAAGATAGCATACAAAACAAAATGGCGGTATTGTAATAACGTCAGTTACATTCTTATCTTCCATGAAATATGACTCCATTCGTAGGGTGCATCTACATTGCAGTTACTTTTAGTAGTGCGAGTTATTTACAAAGCTATTTATTTATAAAAAACGTATACACCGTTTTATGTTATTGAGCCGGCAAACGAGTATACATACAGTCTATTCCTCGATTCTGTCACTTTAGAAAAGAAGACTTCGTCTTCGTCGTGTCCTAGCGGCCTGATTTTGACATTTGTCAAATGTTATTTTTGAGAAAGCTTCCTCCGCAGCCCATCAAGGTTGAGGTAACTTTACCTTACCCTTGATGGGCTGCGAACCTGGGCTTTACCTAAAGGTAAGCCACATCAAGGGTATATTGGACGCGTTGTAAACCCTGGGGCTTTAGTTTTTATCTCTCTTGAAATCAAAACACATCTTTAAAAATGCTTGGCGCCGGAAATAGGTATAAGAGTGTAGGGCTCGCTGGCGATTAATGAAAACCCCACTTATTATTTTTAGAAGACTGCATTTAGATAATAATACTATACACTACTACGGCGCACGTTCTGTGGCGATTGCGAATATTTTTAACGAAAATAAAATATAAGCAAAAACATTTATTTCAACACAGACTGGTGTCTGTGTTCAAATAACGAGACAGTAGGCGGCCAATGACTTTATTCTTATGTGTATGTCCTACAAACTATATAAAAAAATATATAAAACTGTGGTCTTGGAGTCAGCAACGCGCGATATACAATTATAGTGGGGTTACAAACGTATGTAAACGGCAGTCAAACTAAAATTTGGTTAATGTAAATTTAGTTAGCCAACTCGATCGATAAAAAAACTGCCTTAAGGATGCACCTTTATGTTATAATAATTTATTCTAAATTAATTGCAATCTATCAAAACTCCCACTATTGTCAAGTGGAATATTTCCCATTTTTGACCGACTTAAAAAAGTAGGATGTTATCATGTCCGTATATAGGTAATAATTATTTATTTTCACAAATGTATACGTAAGTGTATTTCTGATAGGTAGCTAGCTAGTGTCACCATATTTGTTATGGCATCACTGTGTGAAAGGTATTGATAACATTTTGCAGCAGTCTCTACCTTAAAATAGTAATAATCTAACTACGGATAATAAGCTAATCAACTTTTGCAACGCCGTTTGCTTTTGTAATGGGTGATCAAATTTAATTATGTTTTCCACATTCCTATGCACTTTGGATTGAGCCTTCAACTGCTATCTAACGATAACAACCGGGACCAACGCTTTAACGCGCCGTCCGAAGCACGAAAGAGCTCATTTTATTAACACCGTGACACGGCATCACGAAAGGAGTTTCATTTGCAAGATCGTAATTCGTACATGAAAGTCAAGACTACATCGACCTACTCATTAGAAAATTAACCTATATGCTACTTATTTTTGTAGTTGCTGGTGCATCACCTTTTATTTGTTCTATGCCTCAAAAGTCTGGAAGATATCCTTTGCCTTTGCTCATCTAAATATTATTATTTTTTATTATTTTTGAAATTTTACATTCACAATGCTAGATATCTTAGTTACAAGATAAATTTTAACTAGAAAAAATCAACTAGCATAAAGAAGCTCAAGTGGTAATCGAACCCACTGTAGCTCAGCGGTCAGAGCATTAGATTGGTTATCCAAAGGTCGTGAGTTGATTTTTTCTAGTAACATTTTATCTTGTAATAAAAATTTTTGTTTTATGTTTTCTTTTTTTTATCTTTTATTACTTTTTATTTTCAAGTGCTATTTGATGTACTGAAGCTGAATTAAATATTTATAAAAAACAGTGAATAAATTAAACACCCACCCGACCTAGCCAGGAATCGAACCTGGGTCTTCAGCAACCCGGGTGGCTGTACTGACCGCTATGCTACCGGGAAGGCTGACGTAAGCGCTGAATTTTGTCAGTAAGTATTTTGTTTGTAATTTTTGAGTGCTAAACCAGATTGCGGAAGACCCAGGTTCGATTCCTGGCTGGGTCGGGTGGCGTTTAATTTTTTCACTGTATTTTATAAATTTTATAAATATTTATATGTTTTCTGTCTATAGTGTGAGCAATTATGCAATGTTGGTGGTTCGGCGCAACTGAATAAAAATGTACTTAATGGTTGAAACATTAACAAAGGTTACATTCAAATTGGGGAGAGAGATGCGTGTGTGTTAATACGGTGTTCACACACTACAATAAAGTATTTCTCTATCTATCTATCTATCTATCTATCTTTACGCAAATAGCAATGTAACTGGATGCTATCGAACTTTGACCCATAACAATGGTATCAATGAAGTATGTTGATCACTTCGCGCTTATTGTTTCCTTAATGAGCGCGCCACGTGTTTCCTAACGTGTCTGCCAACGTGTCTGCAGCTCACGCGAACGGACGCACGCATAGATATCGTGCGGTGCTACGAATAGCGAAATGATATAGTATGTTATAGATAATAAGTGTGTTGCTAGATCGGCTCACGCGCGACTTCGCTCTAAGGCTTGTTTCACACGTACCGCAACCACAACTCGTGGGCGGGCTATAATTTGTATGAAAATTATTAGGTGACTTCACACGGGCCACATTTTGCCGTCATTATTGACCGCGTGTTTGATACCGACTACATCGCAGCCACGTCGCAACCACAACGCAACCACCAGCGACAGCGCGAACTAGCGGCCGGCCATATCGCTAACATTTTGTACGTAAAATGTTTTTGTTTTGTTTATATAATTTTTAACGCAAATTTTTGTTACGAAACAAATTACAAAAACACAAATGTTGATAAAAAATCCACAAGCAGGATTTGAACCTGCGCCCTTCTGACATACTAATTATCGAGATGGGGCGTTCCGAAATTGTGAAACTTATCCCAATATCGATACATATTAATCGCATTGTATTAATTGTATTTGAGTATGCGTTATCGTGGTGAAGGACAACATTGCTGCGAGGACGCTTTTCGCGAACGTTTTCTAAGACTCTGGGCAAGCAAGTGTCGTCGTACCAATCTGCAGTCACTGTCCTTTGACCTTCAAGCGATACTGTAGTGTAATGTTCTGATTTTCCAAAAGGAAAGACCCACTCTGCCGACTGGCTTTTTCTTTCGGGTTCAAAGCAGTACACCCAGGTTTCCTCATCTGTCACGATATTATAGACAGCCAATGACTGTCCTCCGTTAAACTTTTTTATCATTTTACGGCACCACTGAACACGCAGTCGTTTCTGGTCCTCCGTTAAGTCATGCGGTTACCATCGAGTGCAAAGATAAGAACAATGCAATAGAACAATAAGAACAATCTATAGACTCGGATCACGAACTTCCTTAAGAAATCTTTTTAAGGAGATTGGTGTCCTGACAGTTGCATCTCAATATATTTATAATTGTATAGTTTTTGTACGTTGCAATATCAACTCCTATACTAAACATGGTGACGTACACAATTTCAATACTAGGAATAAGACAAAACTTGTAATGCCACTGTTCAGGTTACAGAAGGTTCTTGGTTCTTTCTTGGGGCAAGGTATACACTATTACAATAAAATACCAAGTACTGTACTAGATTTACCTTTAGATAAGTTTAAAAAACATGTGAAATCTATATTACTTTTAAAAGGTTATTATACAGTCAAAGAATATTTAGATGATAAAACAGCTTGGTTATAATGAAAAACATATACTCTATTTGAATTGATATAATAAAATTAATTTATATAATTTTTATACTGATATGATAGCCTTTATCAGCAGTGTCCTACAGATAACAAACAGCGTTGCGTTAAATAGATCATTAAGTTTTTATTTAGAGTATCTTGAGTATGTCATGCTCTCTTTATTTGTCTCTGCGGTGGTGGCGTGTGCGTCGGGTCGTTACGTTCCCTAAAATATGGTTGAGCGAAGCGATGGCTGATTCATATGTCATACTCGTGAACGGGTGCTGCCTGTGGAGGCTGGTCTGCTCTTGCATACTTATCTTATTTTTAATATTATTTACTGTAGTTTGACTTGGTTTTTCTTAACCAATTTTTTTTTTTTTGAGTACTTTAGTGGTACTGTATGACATTGTGGAAATTGAAACTTTTACCTGATGTAAATTTGTTAACTTAGTTTTTTTTTTTTATTTTTATTTTGTGATATTTTTGTTTTTTATTTACATGTTGTGGTTGTCTTCTATAATTTTGTGTTTATTTGTAATGGAAAGTGTCCTGCTATGATAGGGCATTTTCCAATATTTTTGACGCTGTAAGGGAGAAAAGAGCTGGACACTTGCTGAGTTTCTTGCCGGTTCTTCTCAGTACAAGATCTCCCGCCCAGAGTAGACTTACGAACCGATGGCATAGTGACATTCACAAGAGCTACTTGTAGCCTAAACTGAATAAATAATTTTGAATTTTGAATTTTGAAAAGCTTCAGAACCTTCAGATGCACATGAAAAATCTATTCCACTTGGCTCATTCCGATGCCTAACAAAGCACGAATTTGCTGGTAAGTTTTTTTTTTTGTCAGTTTTAATAAGTTGTCGTACGGTGTCAATACATAGAGTCTGTAACCGGCCGACCTTCACGTACCTCGTCATGTAGATGATCTCGTCCACGTCTAAATTCTCCAAACCACGAATACACAGAGCTGCGACATGGTGCTTCATCACCAAATGCCAATTGAAGTTTCTGGTAACTCTCTTGCTGACTTAAGCCACAACGAAAATGTTCACGAGTTAAATTCATTTTTATAGCGACACACAATTTTCGAAAGGAAGTCACGATTGAAAAACAAATGACAGTCTCGCAAAATAAAAAGTAACATGTTGCAAATGCTCCATTTTCAAATTCCATAATTGTGTATTGTGTTCCATAATAGTGTGCCCACTTGATGCAGCGCACGCCCTTAGGCTGCTTTTCTAACTATTGCATTCCATACATTGTTATTTACCAAAATATTGCTTTTAATAAATTAATTTAAATTGCATTAAATTAACACAAAACAAACCAAAATAAAATAAAAGATTTCGAATGGTGAAACGATTCCACTACATAAAAAAATGATATTGATAATTTTCATTGTTAGAACAACATACTATGAAACTTAGGTAATCAAGGAAAAATACTGTCATTCAATATTCACGCGGTGGAACCGTGTCGTGTCAGTTAGTGATTGTATGACTCAGTACCTGCGTCTACCGTTATTTCAATTGCTATTGTATATATGGTCGATCATTGACTTAACTTTTAATAGTAGGTATAATGTGTAACATTTAAAAAACCAGCAAACATTGCGAAGGACTCCCTCAGACTACGTGGAGCGACGATCTTCGCAACAGTAGCCGCGGATCGTGTTTAGTGTCCAGAAGTAGACTGGTATAGGCTGATGATGATGACGATGATGATGATGAAGATGATGAAGCAATATATTTGATCAATTTGGATAAATCTGAAAATAAGGGAAAAATTTAGTCAAGGTTTTTTTACATCTATGACAATTTTAAAAAAATATGATTTAATTGCTAACTGCTTACTGCACTCAATATTCAAATACCTAAAAACGTCTGAATAGTGTGGCGGTAGCCTGATTTTAAAATTAGGACTAACTATTATGATCTTTTCAAAGACTACGTGTTAATAAAGCAGAATTGAACACTAACTACATATTTTTAATTTTATAATTTATTAAACAATATAATTTTTGTTGTTGATAAAACAATACAATTATTATTATTATTTATATTGTTCAATAAACGCGACCAAGGCTTGAAAGATATTGAAAAGACAGAGACAGAAACATACCCCGTAAAGGTTTTAAAACGTCAGTTTGCCAACTGACGTTTTAAAACCTTTACGGGTTTTTTTTTTACCAGACCTGTTATTGGTCTGTGGGGTACCATAGACCAATAACAGGTCTGTGGTACATAATAAACGCAAGAGTACCTATATCATCATTCATAAATCCAAAAACAAATGAACATAATTATTTTCATTCCCTTACAGTTACAAGTACGTGTAGAATTCTCTTATCTGACATAGCCAATAGATAATGTTATATACTTAACTAATAAAAGTTACATAATTTGGCAACAATAATAATAAGCCCTCTTTACAAGAATAATTTTAATAAGATGAATATTTTTACAAGTTAAGCAATTGAATATTCTCTGGCTTCTGTAAAAAGTAACTACGTAACTGTGTAGATAAATAAATAAATATTTTAATTATAAAAATAAAAATAAAAATATAAAAAAATAAATATTTTAAAATCGTAATATTATCGTATCGTATCGTAAATATTTTAGTTTGAAGTGAGCTTGTCGTTGCGTCGGTGCATAAATAACTATAGTATAACTAACAGCACAGCATTCAATTAATATAAATAACAATAAATACTTAATATACTAATAATACAAGCATAGCAGTTATAATTATAAGGAGGTACATGAAGGGATGCATAATATAATATAGAAGCATATTACAGTGAAGATGGTTGGACAAGTAATGATCCTTCATGCTTAGTGTATTCTGTAAATGTGTAGTGGCATTTAGAGGATCGGGCGGGGACCCCCATCCAGGTGCTCCAACTTAGAAATAACGCCTATTTAGTTCTACTGTAGTTTGCAATAAAGACGTTGTAATATAGCTTTGTTGTTATTTGTTATTGACTCAGCTACGTAGCAAGTATGTGTCAGTAATGATTGAACCTGTTGGCTGTATATATTAAGTGACGTGGCGTTTTGTTTCCAATGTTTGTTTAAGACATGATTAATTGACTAGTGGTCAGTTTTCCATGTGTGACTAAGCTATTTGCTGCATTCGAGCAAATAGTAAATGAAGTCGCCTACTACTAACTTATTTGTGATTTTGTGGTAAGATCACTGGTCACTGGTCACCCAAAGGTTTCGCAATTTAATCCGTACGTAATGTAAATCTACATTAATTTAATTTTTAACCAAAAGAGCCGTACCGTAACGAGACCTAAAAAGATAAAACTTTTATAATATGTGAAAATAAATGTGTCAACTTCGTATCAACATCAAAATATTTATACGAATAGTCATGTATATTTTATTGTAAACATTTATTTTCCGTTTCAGTTGTATGTATGCTAATAACATTCAGTGAATAAATAAACAATACTCATCGGTGAATAGCAGATGAGATAAATATTTTTGCACCTGTGTTTATAGAAACAACTGTGTCTAAGTATTTATTAATTACCAATAGAGTATCAACATTATTATTTTTTTAAATATCTTTTACGGGTAAGCACTTGGCCTTCATCCCACTTGATGTTAAGTGATGATAAGGCCGAAGGTGGAAGCGCACTTCACCCGTAATCCTCAACTACTGAGGCACTGGCTATCTTATCTCTAGCTGCCGGAACACAAAATTGCTATGCAACAAACATTGATGTTATGGCAACATATTTAGATAAGATGGTAGGTTAGTCAGGCGGGCAAACAACCCCTTCCACCAACCAAACCGGGTACACAAACATGTATCCCCCGCTGGTAATCGAACCCGGGACCACTAGACCGCAGAGGCGAGGTATTGCTTTACATTTTTCGTTATAAGATAAAATTTTACTAGAAAAAATCAACCAGCCTCGGGAAGCTCGAGTGGGAATCGAACCCAAAACCTTTGGATACCCGGTCCAATGCTCTGACCGCTGAGCTACCGAGGCGAAAACAATATAATTTTTTTATAACGTTTTATTTCAGCTCTATCTATACAACGTGCAACAGAAAGGTGTGGTCAAAATGAAATGATCCAAAGTGTACCCGATCTAGATCTTGTAGGTATGTGTTGTTATTGAGACATTGGTAATTATTAACTTTAGTTGTCATGCAATTGTAAACTAAACCCTTATATAAGTGAAGTCATGGACTTCTTGGCGGGAAAGTGAAGAGTCGTGTCTGCGGTTTTGTTTTATTTTCTAAAATTTGTGTTATGTCGAATATTAATGTGAAATAATGGTGGATTATTAACCGTTAAGTGTTCGTGAGTGTGCATGAGTGTTGGCAAATGAAACAAAACAGTGCAACGTCACTTTTCAAATTCTCTCAAGAAGTCTGCCCGAGGACTTAGTAAAGCCCCACATCTTTACTGAGATACTTGAGGGGTTGGGGGGGTCTATCATTTCTCACTTCTCATTTCTATTATCATTCATCATCATCATACTGACTGGAAGGAAATATTGTAAATTTATGTATTGTAAGAAAAATTACTTTGACACTGGCTAAATGTGCTAATCGCACGAAGCCATCAACTAAAAGAAAGAAAGAAAGAAGTGAAGTCATGTGCGTCAGGCGCGCACAAGCAAGCACCAGTGATCATAAATGTAAGTACACAGAGGTTACTAAACCACTAGGGCTGTGACTTGTTTATTTTGATTGTGACGTCACAATTGAAATATTTAATTCAGAATTGCATAACAAATTAACGTTAACAATTTTGTCTTAGTACCTAACTCTGCATACAAAGTCTAGATCGGATCCTTTGGATCTTTTAATTTTGACCACCTGGACCACAAGGATCTTTTTTTATCACACCTTTCTGTTACACGTTGTATAATACAACGCGTGTCTCTCAGTATCGGTTAACTGCGGTTCATTGTATTTCGTGTACCGTCCAATCAGAGGTTAAATAAGTTCAACTGATTAAGTGCCAAGTTGCCAACCAAATATTTCATGTTCCACACCCACTTTTGTTGCATAAACAAAAACATATCATCATAATTGTTGTAATGATTTCATCATCATCGTCATCATCAGCCTATACTAGGCCACTGCTGGACATAGGCCTCTCCAAGTGCACGTCACTGAACACGATCAGCGGCTACTCTCATCCAGCTCTTGATGACTATGATCCGATATTTACAAACTTTTTCTGAGCAACAATAACAATCCGTTTTTCTGCTACTATGTCAATTTTATTTCTTTTCCCTATTTTATCGCAAAGATAAAGAACGGACAGAGGAAAGAACACGCTGTGTGCATATAATTCTATTCCTCTAATCCACTCTTTATTCTGGACAACCATCAATCCCGGAGCCGCTGTTTAAGTTAATAGGGGCCCGCTCGCGACTTTGTCCGTTTAAGTGAACATACGTACCACAGAAGAGGGATTCCCGTGCCCCATTATGGTTTAAAAAAACCTTGCGCCACCTTTCAGGTCCAATATGAGTCAAACCATCATGACATACATACATAATACATACATACAAAGACATACTCAAAAACAAACAAAAAGTTACATCAAAATCGGTCCAGCCGTTTGGGAGGAGTCCAGTGACTTATAGAGTGAGTGACAGGGAGGCAGTGGGTTATAGTTATATATTAAGATAGGTAAGTAAGTAAGGTAAGTAATAGTCAATAGAGTGTATACTTTCCCACTATTGAAATCAAGTCATCGCTCTAAATAACCTTATAGATAATAGATCGTTTTACCATTCGACCACTGATATAACTTAAGCGCAATTCCATTGCGAACAAATATTTATTTACGCAACAGATTTTAAACCTTTACCTTCGGGCAAGGCGGGCCAGATATTGCATCATAAATTTATTGTTATTAAAAAATTAGTTGAATTTGCTCACTTTGTCAAATTAGCTAACTAGATAATGTTGACTATTGTTCGGGTCGGATACAATAACGATAGCCTAATTGGTGGGGCACTTGACCCGGACCAAATAGGGCAGGGTCAAATCCTACTTAGAACCACGATAGCTCAATTGGAAGAGCACCTGACCCGGTATGTCAGAAGGGTGCAGGTTCAAATCCTGCTCGTGGAAATTTTTTCAACATTTGTGTTTTTGTCAAATCCTACGTGTTTTTTTTAATAACTTCATGTTGTTGCATGAATTTATTGAGGCTGCGTTGCAGCATGAAATGGGCCGGCTCGCCCGGCGTAATACCACCCTCTCACAGAATATCGGTAGGAAACAATGGCACTCGTTGCTGTTGTGTTACGTCCGGTGAGTGAAAGTACCGGAGGCCCATCTCTCACCCCTCCCTCCTCCCTAGCTACTCCCTCCTCAAGATCCAACTCCTTCCTTAAGGCCGACAACGCATCTGCGTTTACTTTGGTTTTGCGGGTATCCATGGGCGGCGGTGATACTTTCCATCAGGTGACCTGCCTGCTCGTTTGCCTCCTTTTAACATAAAAAAAAATGTTCTCTCAGCAGACTCAGTTCTCTCGGCCACCGAGGCGGACACGCTTGCATGATGTCATTCCCTCCAAAAACCCTCTGACGGTGTTTCGATCACAGGGCTTGAGGAACCCTTAAAGACTTTAGTCCGGCGATGTTGAAAAGACCGCCTGAGGCCATAGGCAAACTATTGCGAGTTGCATGCGCTATTCGATCTTCGATTTTTTTCAATTCGATTTCTTTACCTATAGACGGGCAAACGAACTCATAAGCTGAAGTGTTTGATAATACCAGGTAGGCATAAGCGCTTCAACTTGTCACGACAAAGGTACATATAATTTTTATCAATTTTCACTCACATCCGCGTGTATTCGATAACGACGTACACCTACACAGTTATTAACAATCATAAAACATAATTAAGTATACAGGCGTGATTGTTTTGAACTTGAATGACTTTGAATATTGGTGTGTTTTGTTTAAGGCTGACTTATTTTATTTACATATACAATTTTTGGAACCCTGGCTCCCAAGCGTGATATGGGAGCCAGTGTCTTCTCAATAATATAACAGTTAAAGAACTAAGTACTAAAAAGCATACAAAAACAGAATAAAAAAATTGTTTGTATTTAACTATAACAGTTATGGCTTTGGCTTAACAAATTAATAGCTGATCACGACATCATCATCATCAACACTCTAAATTAGTAGTTCACATATTGTTTTCTAAAGTTTACGCGAACACTACACATTGAAATAAAACAACTTTACGGATCTACTCGCGTGTAATTTAATATTTATCCTGACGTTTCGAACCCTTTGCAGGGTCTGTGGTCACAGGGAGACTGAGGTGTTGGTCGTCTCATAATTAGTTAGTAGCTTGTATACCCTCATTTAAATTTAATCAGGTGCGTTCTGTTTTACTTTTAGCTTACAGTATCTTTGGGTCTGGCAGTATGGTGTTGGAGCTGGGATTTAATATTGTGCAAAATAAACGCGTGTAGATCCGTAAAAGTTGTTCCATTTCAATTATAAGTTCACATTTAGACATAGGCAGCTCCAAATACACGCCATTGAGCGCCACATAATAGTATCACAGTCTATATAACCTCAAATGATGAAATATGATATATGTCTTTTTTTGAGAGCGTTTGCTAGACTAGCTAGCTAGATGGCAATTTCAGCGTCACTTATTATGGGGGCGGCGCGAAATTTAAAGGCTTCTGGAACCCTAAAGGAATCGAATCGAAAACATCGAAGTTTGAATGGTGCTTGCAACTCGCAATAGATTGCCGATGGCCTCAGGCGGTCTTTTCAGCATCACCAGACTAAAAACTTTAAGGGTTCCTCAAGCCGTGTGATCAAAACACCGTCAGAGGTTTTCTGGAGGGAATGGCATCGTGCAGTAGCGCGTGCCCCGTTATCTACTAGACTCTCCGAGGGGTTGGGATCGGATCGTAAGATATGTCGTGCCGTGCTATCCTGTCCTTACATTTTTCGACGCTAGAATAAAAATCCACTTATGAATTATCATATAATTAAGCTTGTTAAATACTTTCTGGTGCAGATATTGTAGTGGATTTGTCAATATACTTAGGTACGCGTGACTAAACAGATAAAGTAAAGATAAAGGTAATATAATATGTCTAGTTAATGTGACGTTGGAGTGTATGTAATCGTAATCTACTCGTACATGTGTGATGTACATAAGTATATTTATGTAAACTAGTGGTCGCCCAGTGGTCGAAATTCGACCGTAATTTTTATATAAGGCTGCACGGATTGTATCCTAAGCAATGAAAAATTAAAAAAAGATAGAATGTGAGTTTGGATTGGAATTGACAGATGTCGGCCCATGAAGCTGTAGATATATCACAGTTTCATATGTCGGCAGCATCAAAGATAAACATTAGTACCTAATCTATTCTCAAAAGTGTATATATGCGTGTGTGTCAAATACATGGTAGAGTGTGTAATGTTGTTTTTATTGATTTAATGTTTTTTTTTTATACTTAGCACGGCAAATGACTCCACACCACCTGATGTTAAGTGGAAATGGAGTCCAGACGCGAAGACAACTGGTGCAGCGTGAAAACAACGCAGCATCAGTCAACCTCACTCTGCCGGCCCACAAGGTGCTTCTTCACGCCTCGTTTGAAGGACCCCATATCATAGGAAAGAGGGAAAACATGTGCTGGTAGACTATTAATGTATTTTTTATGCATAATTTAAAAAAAATATTAACATTCTGTACTTAATTAACCTTCTCTATATGAACTATAAGTGTGCGAAATTTCATACTCCTCCGTCCGCGCCATTTTCGTAAAAAGGGGTGGGTACAAGTTTTTGCTTAACGTATACATTATATATACTTTATAATGTATCACACCCGGAAGTATGTACATTTTTTAATACGTTTAATAATTGTAAGTAATTCGGTTTTTTACCTGCTTTATGCAAGCAAGGAACTTATTAGTATTTTTTTTCTCTCCACAAAACTACAATAAACAATGTGTTAAAGAGGGTCGAAAGTCTGTACATGGAAGATATTCGAAAAAAAAGTTGGCTGGGGATACTTAGAATCGATAACAGAATACGTTCTAACAGTTTTTAGATTTTTTTTCTGTTTGTCTGTTTGTCTGTTTATTTGACCGCGCATCACGTGAAAATAGTTGAACGGATTTGGATGAAACTTTGCACATAGACAGACCATGACCCGGACTAAGATATAGGATACTTTTTATCCCGGTAACAGGTTCCTGTGGGATAGTGTAGTCTTCGCGAACAAAGTCGTGGGCGACAACTAGTAAATGTTAGTAAATTTTAGTAAAATTAGTAATGTTAGTAAAATTTGTGGGAGACTGGAGTCTAAACTAGGCAGTTGCCTGCCGGTAATTCTAGAACTGCACTGCAGGCTTCCGACCCTCGTAATACATGGGTTTTACTTATAGGTACATCAGTGCATTTAAATGATACATTTGGAAGAGAACTATTTACTACAAAATAAACGAAATATAACTAAGTGTATAAGTGTGTGTGTGTGTGGGTGGTTGGGGGGGAGGGGTATGGGGGGGGGGGTGTATATGTGTGTATATGTGTGTGTGTGTGTATTTAATGATTTATATCGAATATAATGTAATAAGTGATTGAAGCGTTATAAAATTATAATAATATTCTTTGTCGCAACACCGAAAAGTGAAATGCTCTCCCAGCACCCGTGATACCTCACATGACGTTCTTTAAACGAGGTGTAAAGAAGCAATTTACGGCTTAGCAGCTCAGAGGACTAGCTACAGACTAGCTACAGAGCCACAATCATGCTCTCGACTCTGCTTTGCTTAACATCAAGTAGAGTAGACTCATTTGCCTATCCATTAAAAAATGCATGTAATAAACAGAACTCTAATCCAATGCTGGTCTGATAATTATGTGGAAAGAATATATCAGCTGCCCAACTTCCCGTGCATGTCGTAATAGCCGACTAAGGGACAAGGGTTCCAAGACGCTCGCAAATCAGGCGATCAGCTAGCAACCTGTTACTGATGTCATCTATTCTAGTTATGTATGTATGGTCTCTAATGTTTCAATTAATAAATAAATGTATACATTTATTTGCTGTATCGCTATAAAAAAGGAAGGACGTTCCGTTCACTAAGTGAAAAAGTCATTAAGCTGAAACAACACAGCGGTATGTAGGCGCTGCTGGCACGTAAACGACGGAGTGAGGCGTCATTTCGGACTTTGTTTGCGTTGCGATGTTTTAACAGAATCCGGTCAGATGTAAATGTATTTTTGATAACGCTTGTACCGGTTGCTATGCTAGCGGCAGTTTTGCATTTTTAATTTTTGAAATAGTTTCTGTTATAGTATCTATCTGTTTACGAATGTTGTAGCGTTTTCTGTATATACATCTTATTTTATCCTAATGTTTCAAACTCTTATCAGGGTCCGTAGTCATAGATAGACGGAATAAAACGATACGAGATTCTCCGAGGGGTTCGGATCAGATCGGGAGTGGAACAATATGAAGTCTCTGAAGGCTAGAACCTCAGGTCGGGTTGTGGGGGTGGGGAGTAGCGCCCAGGTACATATCTGTACCTGGTATAGACCGCGTGTGAACCGGGTCGTCGTACCCTTGTTCTACGTGTACGGTGTCTTAGGTATATGTGAGTGTGCCTGACTATTTAGTTTATTAAGTTAATGTGTAGTGGCATTTTGAGGATAATAAGAAAACTTCAAGACGTATACAGAAGAAAGAAATAGTTTAATCACACGTGGTGAACTGACCACTAGTCTATTAGTCACGAACAAGACAAACATTAGAAACAAATCGCTACGTCACTTAATATATACAGCCAACAAGTTGATTACTTGTACATACTACTGCGGTACTGAGTAAATAAAAACAAAGCTATTTGTCAATGACTTTATCGTGGCTGACGCGTTAGGGTAAGATATTGCAATTTAAACTACTTTTGTCGGGTCACCAAACCAAATTAATATTTTTTTCTCCGTGTATCGGAATGCAAGTTAATTCATTAGTTTCTAAATTTGATTCTGCTAATTGTAAACGTTCACGATCGTATCTCAGTGACTCCATTTTGCTGTAAGAAAAATGGGAGAAATGTCAAAATCAAAACACTGAAAAGCCTTGGTAGCCCAACTAATAACCCAAGTTTTCTGGGATTAACAGGACTATTCATCATCATTTCATCCAAGGATCTCCATATAACGACCGGTTTTGTGCTGCTTACATCCAGCGGGTACTCGCGACCTTCGCCAGATCGTCGATCCACCTTGTTGGAAGACTGCCTATTCTTTCAGGTCTGCGGTCGCTACTCGAGAACTGTTCCGCCTCAGCGGCCATCGAGCGATGTGCCCTGCCCACTGCCACTTGAGCTTAGCAACTCTTTGGGCTATGACGGTGACCTTTGTTCTTCTGCGGATCGCCTAATTTCGGATTCAATCCCGTCGAAATACCCCACTGGACTATTAATAATGTGTTAATAAGTTCATTAATAATAATAGAGCTAATTAATTGGTGGTAAATAAGACAAAAGTTGCGAGTTAGCAACAGTAATCTATATTGTCTATATTGGGCTACAAAAGCCACAGTATCACAATCCATCATTTAATAACCACCACGAAAAGTAATAAATAAACAATGAATGCGCACACAAGACGGATCACCGCAGCAAATAGATAATTCTTTTTAATTATTATGTTTGCTGATGAAAAGATTTTGTTAATATGTAGCACACAGGTCTTGTAATCTGGCTCGGTGTTTGGTAAGCAAATACAATTACGAGATCGTAAGGAATTTAATGTTAAATCCACAAATGTTCAACAGCAGACATCCTGTCTAGTGAAGATTTGATAAGTTTTTAATTTAATAAATACCTTTTTTCGAAGTACCGTGCGACTGGGTCACTTTTGTTTCAAGTATAAAATTGTTTACAGCGTAGATAGTAAGGTAATGGTAGTAGATAATGGAAATGCATGAAGAATGGTAAAAATAGAGCTTGTACTGTTTAATTTCTAAATTACACTGAGGTTTGTTACACTTGCCCTTTGTAAAACATGTACAAAGTAGATAGGTATTGGTAGATATTGCTAGATATTGGTAGATATATTTGCACGAGTTGGAAATACTTAACCCGAATGTCAGAGGTGGTTGGTTCTAATCCCGCTTGTAAAAATCTTTTTTAAAGTTTTCCGAAAAAATGACACTATCAAAATTGATAAAATATAATAATAGAACCAAAAAGGTTTGTTGTTGTTGGTCGCCAACACAGCTTTCAATCCTTGAGTTGTAAAAATGGGTCTTCTTAGTGTTCTATGCGTCTTTAGTGTCACTACCTCTAGAAGACAATTCAAAGAACGGGAGCTGTGTTAACCCCGTTTGTCTGTACCAAAGTGCCCAAACTAGCTAAAATTATTTGACGGCAACAACCAAAAGCTATGTTGTCTTATTCTAAACAGTAAAAGTAAATGATTTATTTCACCAGGATGCCAAATGTGAGTTTCATTCGCCATTCGATCACGTTAACAAACACGAGAATTTGTATGGCAAAATGTTAACTCTTCTCGTATGCCGCTAGGAGGCGCTGCTTTAAGGCCATATTAATATAATAATAATAATAAAATAATTTATTTCTCATCACACAAATATTTGGGTGAAAGACAATGTATGACCTGAAGTGTGAGAAGCTGGTTACTAATTTTCGCTGGGTTTGGAACTAATTTTCGTTTTCGTAAACGTAATCGAATGAATACGGATACTTAGGCACCTTGATGTTAAGTGCCAAGGACGAAGATGGAAACTCAATTCACCCAAAATCCAAAACCACAATGGAACTAGCTATCTTTTACCAGGAACTGTGGGAATAACAATATGCCACTAAGTATTTATTGTTGTTATGAAAAATCTGAGAACAATAACTAAAGCCTGAAATATTTCTAAAACAATTACTATTATCCCCCGCAAAACATAGCTTGTTTATGAGTTCCAGATAACGGATAATCATGACTGTAATAACAAACACAATAAAACAGTACGTCCTTATATAAAACCAATTCTGAGAACGTGCCGTAGCTATAATGAATTGTATCGTGTTTATAAAGCTGTATTATGTTATGTTACAATATAATTCTTTCTATACAAAAAATATACATACTCAGAAATGCTTAATGCTAGAGCACACTGAACTCTACATATTGCTGACTTATTTTATTAGCCACTGTTAATACTTTTAGGGACGGGTCCTACTTTGATTGTATATATGTTCTTCACCGTCATCATCATCATCATCAGCATCACCATCTCCTCATCCAAAAGACGTCCATGGCTTGATAAAGGCCTTCGCCAAGGATCTCCACAACGACCGGTTTTGTGCTATTATACAATCTGTAAAAAAACTAAGCAATAATATTTAAAAAAAATTTTTTTTTGTTAAGTGTAATGCTAACATTTTGTACAACCCTATTTTGTTATTGATTGACAAGCGCAAGCGCAGTGCCGGATGAGTGACCTTTGACACGTGCCACGCTTGTACTTGTACCCCCGCCGTCTACGCCGCGCTCTCAGGCCGCTCTCAACAAAAACTTGAGCTCCTTTTTGTCTAAAAAATATAAATTTCTCAGCTATCTATTACTTGTAAAAAAAAACAGTTATCACCAAACATGTGGGCTGCTCAAATTTTATTGCTTATTTTTTTCCAGGTTGTGTATTTGTACCTATATATCTTCTTGTTGTGAGTTGAGTGAAATATATCTTCCGTTTTGTAAACAGTAACAGGGTGCCTAGTGTGAATTTTGTTCACCATCCGTTTTTATTTGATTTCCCCGTGTGGTGCCGGGGATAAAGAATTGCACCGCCCCATCTCTTCCCGTGGGTGTCGTAGAAGGCGACTATGGGACCATTCCAGAGGATGGGCAGCAGCGTCTCTCTGTAATTATTTCCACCTTACTGCGATCGCTAACCCGCCTGCCAAGCGTGGCGATTATGGCCAATTCCCCTCAAAATGATTTATCCTTGAGGGAGGCCTTTGTCCAGCAGTGGACTTCTTTTTGGCTGAGGTGATGATGATGATGATTCATATCATTACGTTTACGGTGACAAAAATCATTATGGCATTGAAGCAGCGCCTCCTGGCGACATACGAGAAGAGTTAAAATTTAGCCATACATAATTCTCGTTTTCGTTAACGTGATCGAATGGCGAACAAAACTCGCACAAGGCACCCTGATCAAACTTTAGTTGTTAATGTTTATTCAGTACAGGAAAAACCATTAGCAAATATTAAAATAAACACAGACATTTTTACTATCTCGTCAAACAATGAGCCCGTGCAAATTGTAAAAGCGACTATAATGTTTATGCCCTTCTTGATCACACAGCTCTGTTGCGATGTTATCTTGTTATCACTAGGTAGTAAAATGATTCAATCATAGTAAAATGTTTATTAGTAGGTGCTTTTGGAGGAAGCTTAGTGCACGTTGGAAGTTTTATTAGCAGTCAAAGTTTCAAAGGGACCACCGTAAAAAGTTAGAGCGGACGGGGTGAATTCATTACTTATAACGTTTCGTTTTTTGTATGTATCTATGAATAACAAAAGAAGACACAAAGTAACACAAAATAAGGAGTCCCAGAAGGCAAGCTTAAAACACACCGCGCTCGAGCACATAGTTACGAACGACCTTAAGGACGACCTTGATATCGAGAGGGAGCGCAGAGCGTTAGCGGTGAGAAGCAACATGCTCGCCGGTAGGTTTGATCGATATTCAGTAGAAGTTAAGATAGCGCTTTTAAAGCTTATTGCCAATCATTTTACTCGAGCAGCCTATGTGTGTACGCAACGAGCTTAGAGCGCTCTGCGAGTCTAGTACAACAATGCGTTCAGGATGCCGTTGGGGTTGCCGCGCTTTTGCAGTGCGTTGTCAATGTTCGCGGATGCACGCACCGATGGGTTTCACGTCATCAGGCGGAAGAGAGCGGCGTCTCTCCTCAGCAGGGTGCGCTGCAGCACCGATAGCATGCTAAATACCATTGCTGATAAGGTGGATTGCCCCATTCAGAAATACTGGACGAGATTAACCATAGGTTTACACATATGATTGATCTCAGGAATACTGGGTATCCCAAGTATTTATAAGATTTTTTTTGTAATCTAATTAAATGCTTTACTAACATAGCCTGTGGACTTCTTGGCCGGAAAGTGAAGAGTCACGTCTGCGGTTTTGTTTTATTTTCTAAAATTTGTGTTATATCGAATATTTATGTGAAATAATGGTAGATTATTAACCGTTAAGTGTTCGTAAGTGCGCATGAGTGTTGGCGTATGAAACAAAACTGTGCAACTTCACTTTTCAAATTCTCTCAAGAAGTCCGCCCGAAGAATTTTTAAAACCCCACATCTTTACTGAGATACTCGAGGGGTTGGGGGGTATATCATTTCTATTATCATTCATCATCATCATACTGGAAGAAAATATTGTATATTTATGTATTACTTGTAAGAAAAATTACGTTGACACTGGCTAAATGTGCTAATCGCAAGAAACCATGAACTAAAAAACATAGCCTGAAAGAATATATTAACTAACACATTTATGGATACTTACTGTCCGAAATAAAGTTTGTATTATTATTAATGCACACATACCTAGACCCTCTCACGGACACAGATCTCAGCAGAGCTCTGCTTTTTTACCTTTAGTAGTCTCCTTATATTGTGACCGTGGCCCTGACTATAATAGGCAAGGAGCATAGGGTCCAGAAAGGATGGTAATGATATCGATTCATGAATTTAAATAAAAAAAAAATAAACTTGAACTTGAAGATGAATCAATAACGTTATTTATTTGAAAATGTGAAATCTTTATTTAGTATATACGAGTATGTTACGGCTAATAGCCGAAGTGCAGCTACACCTAGTTTTAGCCACAACTAGGTGCAGCCGGCTAAAACTAGGTGTAGCCGCACTTATCTTCTTGTATAGAGTTAGACCTCTGTTGTCTAATAAAAAAAAACCTAACCTATCACGTGACCTACAGGAGTAGGGCAGCTAGTAGTTCTGTTGTCTATTATATAAAAACTTGGTGTAGCTGCACTTCGGCTACTAGCCGTAACATATACACTACAAAAAGAAAAATAACTTAAATTTTAAAAAACCCGAGAAAAATAAATAGCTAATAAAAAAATCCTTAATTTGATTAATAATTATGTAGTTCTATTTATATATGAAATCTAAAATATTATAAGAAATCTACCTGCGAATTATCAGGTTTGTACACCTCATAGTTCCTGAGATTATGTAATGGATAGGACAGTCAGTTAGCATTTTAGTGATATTTCGCTACAGATGTTTGCTTTACAAACGAGCCACTGAATAAGATTTAAATATACTATAATTCAGGGTATCACTCTGCGCCCAAATGATTCAACTCCTGCCGTAGTCACGTTCCAGCCACGTGGGCGCCGGCGCAGGCGCAGGTCCAAACGAAATTTTCCTTTGTTGTTTTGTGTTTGTTAGCCGCGATAGTGGCTTCTGATGGGTATTTATGGAAAATTCAATCGCCTAATCTATTGTAATCTTAATCTGTTGTAGTTTTGTACCGAAGTGTGATTCAGATTTATTAACAAAATCTTATGTAACCAAAATAATACGACTAACTATTTGTACTTTCAATTTTTCGATAAGGAATATTTGTTTTTTCTTCCTGCACTGTACAAAGGTGTGTTACCAAAAATCCTAATCCAAGCCCAATACAATGCTTTCATAATTTGACGTTCTTTATTAGCTGTGCTGTAGGGTGCTGAGGATAACCAACTTTTGCAATGGTTGGTCATCGGATTGGTGATCCAAAATTTATCATCTCGAGCTTCTAAAGCCGTTGGTCCCGGCTGCGTTAGCAGTCGTTAACAACCACCAATCCACAATGGGCCGACAAGATGGCTTATGACGGCCCGTTCTCCCTTTCCATCCATAGATAAAGCTCGTGCCCCAGCAGTGGAGCTACAAAACAAGCTGGCAATAAACAATAAAAAGTATAAAAACTTTGCAATTTTTCAAACACGGAATTTCCTATTGCGAAGTGAAGTGATCTGATTGAAATAAACTTTATGCCAATTTCTTTGGAGGCTTTGCTAGTTTTTTCGGCTAAAAGTGATGATATATATAACTTCCGTGGCGGTATCAAACTTTCACATCAAAACATTCTCGGGCGTCTCCGAACTTCGGCGCTGTAAATTGGTAACTTTAGGTAACTTTTCATCACCCCTAGAGGTAAACAAAGAGTTTGGCCTTTGATATTCGTCAATCGATACCTAAGTAGTTGGTATAAAAAATCTTGTCGTGGAAAGTTTAATTAAAAGGTCATTTGTTATTGTATATATATATATAAAAAAAATCGTAGCAAATTAATTATTAGTTTGCATGATACAGTCTTCTTCTTTCTTACGACACATGTCTTGTCATCTCGTCACAATGTGGTAAAAAGATTTTGTTTACTTACCTAGGTATAGGTACTACTTATTCGCCCTCACTTTAGCCGAAGCTTTACATAGCCCTTATGCAATTAGTTGCTAATTTTGATATATAAATCCATTTATAAATTTAAAAAATACTAAAATCTAGAAGCTTACGTATATAAATAAATGGATACCAGCAAAACTTTAAATCGGATTAACAGGTGATGACATTTTTTTAATAAGACATCAAATAAAAAAATATTATTAATATTATATTTTTTAACTATCTTTCTTATTATGCGTTTTTATTGTTTGTTTTCTATTGTTGTTGCTGACTTTATAATATTGTTTGCTATGTCAAGCGAATGATTTTTTGACAAATATTTAAAATGTTGTCCATGTGAACCGTCAACGACTTTATTGTGCTTAGTACCAACACTATTATTTATTGAGGTATTAACAGTATATTATAGGGTTTATTGAGTATACCTACTAACAACCTAAAAGCTCCATAGACAAGTTCAATTTAATACCGATTACACAATTACCCTTATCAGATAGTTCACTGGACATTAAGCTGTTGATCCCATTTGTGTCCCCTCCGGTTTGTAGCAAAGTGAATAAATTTTCCTTTCATACTATCTTTTACATATAATTTATCAAACCACTAACAATGGTCGCGTTATATTAGTGCAGTCATACATAAAACTAATAATTACTCAATAAAGTCAATTTCATAAATGCACTATTAATGCTCTTGTGCATTCAACCTCTTAGTGTAAGATACAAATAGAATATTTTCCACTCACATTGGAGCACATGAATCGGATATGCGAATGCAAGATATATAATGTCAGCGGTCGGCACGCGCGTGCAATGTGCAAAGCTAACACACATAAAACAAAACACACAGTTGACGTCACAACGCTTATGTTGTGGCTCCTTTATCAGGCCACTTAGTCATATCGCACGACACGTGTTGGCCGGTATATAAACAGCGGCGAACAGTTCATCACACATTACCGGTGCGACCACCTTACGGAGCACACGTACTAGACACCTCAAACTCACCTTTTCGGGAGGCTTTTGTTTTCGACAAGTTTTTGAAAATGGACAAAAGACAACTCATCGGCAGCGCCACCCGCTACATCGCCGGTAGGCACGCGGTACAAACCGTTTATTGGAGGAAATCACTTGAAGATGGCAAGGGGCTGGTGAAAACGACCAGAATGACGTTTTTCGGCAAAAACGAGGGAGCAAACAAGGTTGACAGTGCGGAAATGTTCGCCAGGATACGTGACAGATACACGTAAATTATGTTAGTGAACCTTCAACATACAGACTGTGATATAGCTTGTAAGTTTAGAGTTTAATTTTTGTAAAATTTTGCCCAGTGTTTATGTAGGCACATTAACTGTACCTTCAACAATTAAAATGTGACGCTTAGGCAAATCACCACATAGTTCAAATTTAAATAATGTATTATGTATGTTAATTTTTACATAAATAAAATATTTTGTAATTTATACATCTCCAGTTTTATTTGATTCAACTTTTATTGGGGTACCAAAATAGTAAAGCGTCCGTTGTTTTGTACTCTTTGCAAATTACAATTGCTTCTAGTAAAATTTAAGTAAAATTATGTTAATGTTAGAATTTACAGTACTTTCCCTCTAGGGGGAATTAGTTTGGTTCACCCTGTATATTTATTTATTTAAGTTTTTTATAAAATTATACATTGTAAAATATTGAAACTAATTGGTTTCACAATAAAGTTGCTCCTTTGATACTTCACATGATCCACATGAAAAAGATTTTTTTGATAATAATATTTCCTCTGCTTTTTAAGAGATTTTGGAACATAAAAACTAAAATTGTATAGCTACAAACAGAAAATTTTTCGACATACGCGTCGGACAAACAGTCGGAAAACAAAGTGATTCTAGAAGCGTTTAGCTTTTCCATTAGCTACGGGATAAACAAACAATAATATTTAAGCACTTTTGTACAGACGCATGCGCATCAACCTATCCAAAACTGTCAAATTACTTCAACCATATTTCTTAGGCATAAAGTTCAAAGTATATTAAGGAAATTTTACAGTTTGTGGTAGTCTGATGAGCAGACGTGTGTACGTTGTCAAAGTTACTTCTGTCAACTTATATTCCATACAATAAAGCGACAGGATCCCATACTGTTGAGGTCATATTGGACTTAACTGTACAAAATAACATGAGCCGACGTTTTACATCAGACCTAACCACAGATAGTATTCCATGTTCTGAGGGTCCTAAGTACGATAACAAGTGCTTATACTAATAATGCTACCCACTCATGCCTTATCTTACACCGAGTTTATTACCTGAATAGGTCAATAACATATCAGGATAGTACGTACGTACGTATCGATAAATAAAAACAATGATATCAGACAATAAATAGTGTTTCCGCAAAATGTGTTAAATTGAAAATTAATGACTAAACCTTGAAACTTGAATTCATCCATATCTTTTGTAAACCCTTACAATGTATCACCAGCTCATTTTATGACCCCAGTGATGGGGCATGAGCCTTCCCAATGGATGTATAGGGCAAAAGGTCATAAGCCACCACCAGTTAACAACTGCCAATGCAGCCGAGCGGGACCAACGGCTTTACCGGCCTTATCCCATGACTGGCTTTTGTAAAAGTTGCTTAACCTAAAAGTTTCTGGATGAGTTATTAGAAAAGAAGTTGCTTGCCAAGAAAGATGTAGCTTACATTATTTATAATCCTTATTAAAAAAATAATTCTAGACATGTCTCAATTTAAAAAAAAATTAAATCACCAATGTTTTCGCTTATTTCTAAGTATCATAAAAAATTGAAAAAGGAATTAGTGTCTTTTACCAAGCACCTCTTTCACAAAGCTCCGTTTGGTCGCATTACCTTTTTGAAATAAAAATAAGTCTAGACATGTCTCAATTTAAAAAAAAAAATCACCAATGTTTTCGCTTATTTCTAAGTATCATAAAAAATTGAAAAAGGAATTAGTGTCTTTTACCAAGCACCTCTTTTACAAAGCTCCGTTTGGTCGCATTACCTTTTTGAAAAGAGAGTTATGCATCGCGCTTTGTGGCTCGACAAGTCCTCTTAAGTCAGTGGGAGGACAGACGCCGGGTACATCGTTGTGCAAGACATCCCATATTCAGAACTGTTTCTCAAGTAAACTTAGATTTATGAATCACACTGGTCTTGAATGACAATTAATATTAGGGGTTAAAGTATGAAATTGCCGATTTGTACTGAAAAATTGAAATGCGTTTTTTTTTAAATTTAACTTATTTATTAAATCAAAATAATTACTATTATTATCGATACATTGCTGCCATCTAATAGGAAGGTCATTTATGCCTTTGCGATAGAACTCTCGTGATCTAGATTCGACAAACTGTGTGAAAGCATTTTGTACTGCCTCCTGAAAAGAAAACTTTTTACCACGTAGTAAATTGTCCAAATCACGAAAAAAATGGTAGTCCGTTGGAGCAAGGTCTGGCGAACACGGAGGGTGACGAATGGTTTCTGATTGCAGTTCCTGTAGAGTTAAAACGGTTTCTCGTGCTGTATGAGGTCTCGCGTTATCATGGAGCAATAATGGTGAAGATCGATTCATGAGTCGGGGCTGTTTCACTGCTAGTTTTGCTATCATTGTTCGAAGTTCGGCACAGTAGACATCTGCCATTATTGCTTGACCAGATCGGAGAAAGCTATAGTGAATAACACCATGCTGAGACCACCAATCCGTTACCATTTCCTTTTTTATTGGTAAGCTTTGCTTTAGGACACTGTTGCGGCGTTTGACCTGGGGTCAGCCATTGCATTTTTCGCTTACGGTTATCGTAAAGAATCCACTTTTCATCACATGTCACAATTCGAACCAATATTCCTTCATTTTTGTATCGATTCAACAAGGCAACACAAGTTTCAACACGCGTTTCTTTCTGCAGATCAGTCAAATCATGAGGCACCCATTTCTCATATTTTTTTCATTTTATTGATTTGACGCAAATGAGTCAATATTGTTGGTAAGGTAACGTTAAACCATGCCGCTAACTCCTGGGTAGTTTGGCTCGGATCGGCTTCCACCATCTCTTTCAATTCATTGTTAATCACCTGTGTGGGCGGTCTTCCACGTGGTTCGTTCTTCAAATCAAAGTTTCCATCACGAAAGCGTTTAAACCAAAATCGCACGGTGCGTTCATTAGCAGTCCCCTCTCCAAACGCAACATTGATATTGCGAGCTGTTTCTGCCGCGTTAGTTCCGCGTCGGAACTCGTATTCAAAAATAACTCTAATTTTCGAAGTATCCATCTTTCTTGTCTAAGCTGAATAAAAAAACAATTGAAAGTCGATAATCGAATATTGCACATTTTTTAAAAGAAGAACTTCATAGGTACCATGTGAAAAAAGTTTCACTCAAAAATCTCAAACCATGAAGGTTCTATGTCAATTCGAAGTACCTAATACAATAAAACGGCAATTTCATACTTTAACCCCTATTACATAGGCAAATTATGTTGTGAGCATATTACAATTTGTACCTTATATTATAACGTGAACGAATTAAAAATACCTACTGTTATACCTACCAATGCTAATGTTTCATACTTACCTAATCCAATTATATGAATTCATAATAAAACTGTTTTATAATAAAGCTCAACTGTTTTTCTTCCACCCACCATTTTCTCGCAGTAGTGGTGAGGTGAAAAGTTGTGTGTTTTGCTCGGCAGCAAAGTTGTTTTGCGTCTCATGACTTAAAACCCTCGATATGCTCAGGATTCTTCTTTTGAACCATTCGCTGGTTCAATCATAGAATCCTTCGCTTGCTCGGGTTTCAATACAAGCACTCGCGCGAAACAACAACTTTCCAGCCTTGCATAACAAATAACTATTGTTTATGCAAAATGAGACGTCATCGTGTCATTAATGGCGCGTATTCTCATAACTAGTGATTTCGATGCTCTATATACTTGATAGAAGGACGTGCAAGTAAGTATGTATGTAATAAAACAATTTTTTTGTTGCATACTATCAAATCACATCTAATGCTTAACAGCGCAGACAAGCTTAGCATATATGGTAAGCACTCTTGGCACAAAACATGCGGGTAATAGTGCCAGCTGTGCATAATTGTGCTTGATATTGTGAAAGCCGTCGGTGGACAAGGGGCTATTATTAAATTTTGGAGTATCGGCGGAGTAAGCATGTTTTTGACAAAGTGTTTATCTTGAATAAAGTATGTCTGTAATAGTGTATTTTAGTTTTGTATTGATTGTTTCACAACTTAGGCACTTACCATCTGATGAGATGAACTCATCAGATGGTAAGTGAGAGAATACTCAACGGATCGCTACTCCTCCTCAGAGGTCGAAATAGTTAGTAGAAACTATTTTGTCCTTTTAAATTTATGTGGGAAGTACTTATAAGTAAAATTTAAATTAATAAAACAATGAGTCTACGTTTACGTAGACTTTGTATCAATTAATTGTTTTATATTATTTAAATTGCTTTTTTAATACTGTACATCGTTTGAGTGGCTCAATTGGTCAATAATGGTATTTGTAGTATATTGCAATATACCACAGACGCGGAGTGGGGGGATTCGGCTGTCAGCCGGGGTAGCGTGCGGACGTACTAAGCGTGCTCGGAGCGACTAAGTGATGCAGTGTGGCGATTGTTCATGTTATTCAGCATTTTACAAGTGGCGACGAGAAAAAACCGTAAGTTTAAATGCGCACAATACCATGTTTAAAAGAAAAGAATTTACAATTGTACGGAATTAAAAAACTATGCACTGAAATTAAATTTAACAATTGACAGTCATAACGATTCAATCATTTGTGTTTACGCCAATAATTATGTATTCATTTGAAATAGAAATAATTGAGTTGTTAGATAATCCTAATTATCACCAAAACAATGGAAAATATGACCGGTCGGCGCGCGATGGTTATTCATCGTGTTGCTTACGACATTGCAGGTGCATTCCTTGTTTGTTACTTACCGATGAGTATAGATAATGATTTATTATTGCTTTAATTCTATCGTAGCTACATTACAGTTAGTAACAATAATAGGTACCTGCTAAATAAAAGAAAAAAGGAAAAAGTATGATGTACCATAAAATATTGTTTATCGTAGATAAGCAGATATCGTTTGTAGCTTTGTATCTGAGAACTATAAGTACCTATCTGGGAAATATCTGTAAGTTAAGTGATACAACATAAATATACTTACGTAGATACAACATGTTAAATACCGTGCGAGCTACCGGCGACCGGTAAATAATTGATTGTCGTTTCTTTTATTTTCAACGGTTTATGCAGCAATTTAAAGTACAGTCAGAAGCATAAAATTATGTATACATTTTGATTGATTACCTTACTACAACGAAATGAGTTTCAAGTGTATAAATTTTGTGCTCGTAACTGTACCTACCTATATTAGGTACCTACCTACTTTATGAAAGGCCAATAAGATAGGCCTAGTTGATTAATTAAAAGGTCAATAAGAAAGACCGCTATAAAAAGGATCAATTCGAAAGATCATCTACTGTGTTTTATAAAGTCTATATGATAGACTGTTGATTGAAAGGTCAATATGATAGACTGGTTTGTTAATAGAAGGTAATTATAAAAGATCAGCTACTGTGTTTGTTATAGTCAATATGAGAGACTATTGATAGAAAAGTCAATATGAAAGACTAACATTTTAAGGAAAGGTCAATATGAAAGATCGACTTCTGTGTTTGTTATAGTCAATATGAGAGACTATTGATAGAAAAGTCAATTTGAAAGACTAAAATTTTAATGAAACGTCAATATGAAAGATCGACTTATGTGTTTGTTATTATAAGGTCAATTGAGAGACTATTTATAAAAAGTCAATATGAAAGACTAATTTACTATGAAAGGTCAATATGAAAGACCAACTACCGTCTTGTTATAAAATCAATATGAGTGACTATTGAATGAAAGGTCAATATGAAAGACCGCCTACTGTGTTGTTATAAGGTCAATATGAAAGACTTATTTATTAATGAAGGGTAAATTTTAGGCCTTATGGAAGGTTTGATGTTATGTTGGAAGGTTGGCTTGTGTGACGGTGAACTATATTATAAATAGTCACGTGTTGTTACATATCGCCCCAATATGACCCAGATAACATCGGCACTTCCAAGTCTTGACCATTTTGAGTGTGAAGGTGACCCGGTATCAGTGGGGGTCAGATGGAAAAAATGGAAAAGAGCCCTAGAAATTTATTTCCTTGCTGCCAACATCGATTCAGGCGAAAAAAAGAGAGCTACTCTTTTACATATTGGTGGACTTGCTCTCCAGGAGGTATACTACAACCTTCCAGGAGCTCACGTCGATGCGGCAGACAACGTGGATGTTTACAAAGCTGCTATAGGAAAATTAGATGAGTACTATTCCCCCAAGCAGAGTAGATACTACGAAAGATACATTTTTCGGCTTATGAAACAAGAGGAAGGGGAAAGGTTTGAGACTTTTTTAGTAAGATTGCGAAACCAAGCTGATAAATGCAAATTTACAGCTAAAGATGAAAACCTGATTGATCAAATTGTTGAAAAAGGTCGAAGTGCAGAGTTGAGAAAGAAAATTTTGGCAGGTGGTGATAGCATCACCCTCCAGCAAGTAATTACTATTGCTATTACACTTGAGACGGTTAATAGACAACTTGATACGTTTGATAAACCAGGCCCGAGTAAAGTATAAGTATGCGATACAAATAACTCCAATATTAACAGGGTTATTGACTCAGAGTTCAATAAAAACTTGCTTCAGATGTGGTAGTAGTAAACACCTATCGTTCGAGCCCAACTGCCCGGCTAGGGACAAAAAGTGTCTGAAATGTGGAATCATCGGGCATTTTAAAGATTATTGCAAGACTAAAACACTAAAACGGAAGATGGATTCAAGAAAAAACGACAAATTTGAAAGAGAGAAAAGACACAAATTTACCAAAACAAAAAAAGATTCTGATGAAGTAGACTACATATTCCATTTAGATGATGACGCTGTTGTCAATTGTGAAGTTGGTGGAGTAGTCATTGAAATGTTGATCGATTCAGGTAGTAAGTGCAACATTATAACAGATAAGACTTGGGAACACCTAAAAAACTATAAGGTGATAGTCACGAACCAAATTAAGAATCCTGGAAAAATATTGCTGTCTTATGGTAGTCAGAAGCCTTTGACGATACTTGGTGCCTTTGACGCCAGTATAAAAGTTCCTGGTAGTAATACTGAAACGGCTACTTTCTATGTTATTCACAACGGGACACGCAATCTCCTAGGGTAGACAAGTAAGTGCAATTCAGCTTAATGCCCTTAGAATTGGTATACCTGTCAATAGTATCAGTACTTTTTCCAAATTCAAAGACGTTACGATACAGATACCTATTAATAAAAACGTCAAACCAGTGATCCAACCATATAGGAGGATTCCGATTCCGTTAGAAGAAAAAGTAAACGCAAAATTAACCGAACTTAAAGAAGCTGACATTATTGAAGAGGTTAATGGGCCATCACCATGGGTATCCCCAATGGTGCCGGTGCTAAAAGAAAATGGGGAAGTTCGTATTTGTATTAACATGAGAAGAGCCAATGAAGCTATTATAAGAGAAAACCATCCGCTTCCGACTATGGACGAACTCTTACCTAATCTTCGACAGGCTAAGTATTTTTCCCGGTTTGATATTAAAATGCTGTCCATCAATTAGAGATTAATGAAGACAGCAGGTACATCACAACCTTCAGTACCAGTAAAGGCTTATTTCGGTATTTTCGTTGAGCTCGTTAGTGACCATATAAGCCCTTAGAGACTATTTTTGGACCCCGATCTAAACCCTGTGCACGTATTGAGCGCTGGGTTCTCCGGTTGCAGGCTTACAAATACAAGGTCATTTATCGTCCAGGCAAAGACAATATTGCTGACCCCATTTCTAGACTCTGTTAATCAACTTGTCCAGTACCATTTGATAATGAAAACTATATTAATGCAGTGGTCGAATATAGTAGACCTGTAGCAGTCCCGCTAAATGAGATCGATGCCGTCAGTTCAACAGACGAAGAAATTAACGCATTAAAAAACGGAGTTTTTGAAAACTGCTGGTATGAATCCGTTAACGCGTATAGAGTTTTCCAGTCAGAGATTTGTTTCCATGGAAATATAGCCCTAAGAGGAAGTAAAATTATAATCCCACAAAAAAAAAAAAAACTTCGTGACAGAGTACTTGAAGCTGCCCATCAAGGACATCCAGGCATAGTTGCCATGAAAACTCGTCTCAGAACCAAGGTATGTTGGCCAAAGATCGACAAAGACGCTGAAAATCGAGTTAAAGCTTGCAAAGGATGTACACTCGTTTCAGCACCTAACGCGCCCCGTCCTACAAAAAGGTGAGATCTTCCAGTTGAGCCATGGGTTGGTGTTGCGGTAGACTTCTTAGGACCCTTGCCATCAAAAGATTATCTACTAGTCCTGGTTGACTACTACAGTCGTTACAAGGAGATAAAAATAATGAGGAACATTGCGGCCACAGAAACAATTAAGATTCTCAAAGAAATATTTTCGCGGCTAGGGTTTCCCGCGAATAATGTGTAATAGCACACCTCATACAACGACCGGCAAAAAAACTCCAGCAGAACTTTTCTTTAAGAGGCAATTTCGTGATAAAATACCTAAAGCTGCAGATATTGAACATAAAATATTAGATTCAGATGTAAAAGATAGAGATAAAGAAAAGAAAGATAAAGGAAAGGAATATGCGGATAGAAAGAGGAAAGCTGGGGATAGCAACCTAGAAATTGGAGAAAAAGTTTATCTAAAAAACTTGGTGAAAGAAAATAAATTGACTTCTAATTTTAACCCAGAAACCCATACGGTAACAGATGTCAATGGTGGAGATATTAAAGTAAGGAACGATTCAACAGGAAAAGAATTTCGCAGAAATATTATCCACATTAAAAGAGTATAAAATGGGGAATGGAAAGTTATCGATCAAAATCCAGTTGACAGGATTTGTCCAGAAGGCGATCAAAACGAAGTTTGATTAATATTGTTATGTTGATAGTTATGTATACATAAGTTCTGATTAAAATGGTCATACATTGAGGTTATTAACAAGTATTTAATTTTATTAAATAAGGAAGGGATGTAGTATATTGCAATATACCACAGACGCGGAGTGGGGGGATTCAGCCGGGGTAGCGTGCGGACGTACTAAGCGTGCTCGGAGCGACTAAGTGATGCAGTGTGGCGATTGTTCATGTTATTCAGCATTTTACAGTATTTATAACAAAACAAATATATATTTTTATGTATATATAAATTTTATGTATTAGAAAATTAAACTTTTAATGTACCTAAATCAAATAGAATAAATACACATAATTGGACCTTGAAACAACTCCTTTGTTGGGCAGTCGAGTAAAAAACCCTACGTCAGCTCCTCTAGTTTTGCTGACTAAGGTACCTACTATTAATTACCATCAATCTAACCGTTTTCCTTCGGCTCAGGCAATTTTAAACGCACAATAGTTCAGTGGCTGCCGCGCCGTTTCCGCCCGAAGGGATTTCCGACTTAGGGATCACTTGCGTAATGTACATTTTTGAAATACAAAGTGTCTTAAGTTAACTGAATTTTACCATCTGGCTATGAGACAAATGTCAAAATCATTTTTTTTTTTGAGAGAGATTGCTGCCGCTGCGGCATTTTCAGCTTCACCGGGCTTTTTGGGGGCGGCGAGGAACGTAAAGGGTCCCTCAAGCCGTGTGAATCGAATCACCTTCAGAGGTTATCTAGAGGGAACGGCATCGCGCACAAGTGCGCGTCCCCGTGCCCTACTAGATTCTCCGAAGGGTTCGGATCGGATCGGAGTCAAAATCAAGTCTCTCAGACACGGTAGTGGACGTTATAAAGTAGGTGTGTAAATAGTTGTAAAGATATTTTGTAATGTTGTTTATTATAAATAAAAAAATAAATATTTGCGCACCTACTACTGCGCTCCGCTTTCCTGCAACTGCTCCCGGTAATGGGTACGTTTGCAAACATGGAGCGAGCAACGATGCTCCGGGGCATGCGATCTGCGCTGTATCGGAGCGTGAGAGGTTCGCGGAGAGTTGCTTTAAGTTCCTACGGTATCAATGTATGCTCTGAGGAACTTAGTGCTTCAGCATTGTATACGTAACAAGGCCTTAACACTGCTGTTCTGATTCTGACATTTTCTCCACAGTCCAAATGTCATAGTGAACTGAGATAGGACTGAATTTTCCCAAGTTCGTTCGTTTTCTGCTTCAACCTCTTAGAATTTCTAGTTGACTTAATGCGTTGCATAATGCGTACTTAGGTATGTGTGTATTACCATCCTTCTTCTTACCGTGTTTTTATATCTTCCCTACTCAGAAACCGGCCACGAACATAGCGGCGTCTGAGGCTCTCATTAGGTCTTCCCTTGCAGGTGGTTGGGCATAAGAAGCAGGAGAGCTGGTACCTTTGAACGTCCCACTGCTGCCACTCTGCTGTCCCTGTCTACTCACCCTGATAGGTAGGGTATGGCAGCTAGAACTACGCGTCCGGCTGTCTTTTCAAGGGTACCACGGGAGTTCCGGATCCTAGGCCCCCAGCCGGTTATGCCTTCGCGGGCGTCTCCGGCATGTCCCGGACATGGGTTGGACTCGTGGTGGCTATATGGTTAGCTGTAGAAGTAGGAATGTTCGTCTGCCTGGTTGAGGTATGGCCAGGCTTTCATTTCGTGCACAGCGAGCGGGTCAGAGTAGCGGTCTTGGTGGGGCCCTGAAGCGAAAGGATCTGCAAGGCACGTGAGTTGTCCATAGTTGGTTGTTCTGCTCGGTGGGATTTTATTGAGTAGGCTTCCAACATCTCCGGCACTAGTCTGGAGAACTAGTAGAGGCGCCCGCTATATGCAATGTCTCCGGTTGAATCAGCTGCGTAGGATTTTGGAAATGATGAGGTGCCTGGATGGGTACTGAGAATTGAGTGGGCTTACAACTCCGCCACCAAAGAGAACATTTGGTCAACTTTAGAGATGACGACCCGAGCAGTGGAACTGCGAGTTGTGCTCTTGGTGCAACGAGAATTGAGCAAGCTTACAGCTCCGGTAACCTATCTGGATATTAGGTAGTGGACTATACGTGTCTACGGAGCAACTCGCTCGAGACACTAGTCTTAAAAGTACCGGATGAAGAATGTGCTTCGGCGCGTCCTGATCAGGCGTTATGACCTGACGCAGATGGTCCCTTGTGCTTGCGTAAGGATGTCCTTAACTTTTTTGACCTTTATCTTTATAACCGTTAGGTTAGTCAGTATAAACTTTATAGTCGTGTGTAGCGGGGGCTGCCACTCAGGCCTTCAGAGTTCCAACATGAGCTGATAATATCAGCTAGGGAGATACAGCCTGACGACACAGCGACAGATGGAGCCCAACTGTCGCTGTGTCGTTAAAACCTATCAAAGCGATAAGTGCCAGCGTGGTAGGTAAACTGCCATCTTAAGAGAACAACTAGAGTTAACGGCTTTACGTGTCTCTATAAGCAAGACAATTTTATTCAGGCACCCATCCAGTGATACGCTATTGCGAAAGTTGCCTAACATGCCCAATTTCAACACGTACGTGCAATACACCTTCCAATCGAGCTCAACATCCACTTATCTTACTTAATAGTAACAGGTAGTTACGACATAGAACAGTGTTCGAATTCGGTAGCGAAAGATATAATTTTAATTACTTCGTTGAACGAAGGGTTGTGTGCTGTTCCAGTAAGAACGCGTTTGCGCAGTAGCGCATGATATGGGGTTAAAGGGATAATAAGTTTGAGATGTTCAGCGAACAGGGTGGCCGCGTTCGCGTCCGATGCCATTAATTACATTGTGCAGACAAGTTGTTGACAGTTAACGTACTTTTTTATAGGAAGAAGGTTTATGTATGTACATTTTAATATAGGATACAGTTTGAGTTGGTCTCTTGTGAAAGTATTGACGACTAGCATATTTTACTCGCGACTTCGTCCGCGTGGAATTTAAAGTAAAAAAAAACTTAAAAAAAATTTATAGCCTATGTTACTAAGGAAAGTAGTATTCTATCAGTGAAAGAACATACAAACAAAGATCCAAAGTCACAAACGTTACCTCTTTATTAATAGTATTTTGTTACTTACATTGGTGAAGAAAACTGGGGGCCTAACGCCTAAGTCTATCGCTATCGATCTCGCTATCGCGCTCTATAGTTTATGGCGTCATCTTGTCATTTCGAAAGCGATATAAAAGCAATATCGAAAGCTATAGGCTCTAGCTTTCGATATTGCTTTCATATCGCTTTTGAAATGACAAAATTACGCCATATACTATAGAGCGCGATAGCGAGAGTGATGTCGATAGAGTTAGGCGGTCGGGGGGCTGGTCTCCAATATGTTGTTGTTAGAATTTACTAAGATTACATTGAAATTAATTAAAAGGGCCACGATAGTATAGTCAGTAGTGCACTTGATCCGACATGTCATGGGATGCTGGATCGAATCCAGCTCGTAGAATGTTTTCAAAACTTTTTTCGAATTGCAATTTGTTTGCAACAAAATTAGCGCGTTAGATTAGTACACACGCCTGCACATCAACCTATCCAAAACTGTCAAATTTCTCTAATCGATATTGATCTTTATACCGAAACGCTAAGGTTCAAAATTTATTAAAGAAATTTGACATTTTGTGGTAGGTTGATCAGACGGCAGCACGTCTGTACCTACAAGTGGTCGCTCAGTGGTTGAAATTTGACCGTAATTTTTATATAAGGCTGCACGGATTGTATCCTAAGCAATTTTGGATTGGCCTCGACAGATTTCGGCCGCTCCTCTTCCATTTTTGAATAATGTATAAAACGTTTATTTAATTTAATGTATTTTTTATGCAAAATTTAAAAAAAATATTAGCATTCTGCACTCCTTCTATATATAAACTATAAGTGTGCGAAATTTCATACTCCTCCGTCCGCGCAATTTTCGTAAAAAGGGGTACAAAATTTTTGCTTCACTTATTGATATATAGATACTTTGTTGTAGGTAAATAAAATACCCACAGTTAAAAAAATTTAGAAGTCGCGCAAAGTAGTCTGCTTTAAACTGAGATGCTGATTAGTGATAAAAAAATAAATGAGGTACCCACAAATTGATAAAAAAAAATAAAGGCGAGTAGGATTGAGCGACGATAGCATAATTGGTACTGCACATCTGACCCCACATGTCATGGGATCGAATCCCGCACGTGGAATTTTTTCAACACTTTGACTTTTTTTTAATTGTAAGTTAATAAAACTTAAAATTTGTCAATTTGTGTGAATAATTATTTTCATATCACATGCCATTTACTACACATAATTTCCCTTTATAAAGCAAAAAATTTAAAATTCACGTGCACAATGCAATGACACGTACAGTGCCTTTTACAAAAAGCGTAAAGCTACAGAAATAAATTGTTTTGGGTGTTGCATAAAACCTCAGTTGGCTGGCGACGCATGTGGCAAATTACTTCTTGACAAAAAGGTTTTTTTTAAAATTCTCTCATATGTAACTGAGCGAAACGTGAAAGTAGAGCATTTATAGGATTTAGCCAGTAACTGAAAATGTAAAGGTATTTCTTTATTTGTGTCTTTTATTAATTAGTAAAGCACTTAGGTATCTTCGTACTTGTGCTGCCTAACAATAACTATTCAAATTTTTTGAGGGCGAATATACTTTACAATAAAACGTAAGTAAGTAAATAGCCTATAACTGTCCTACGGCTGGGCAACGGCCTTCATCATTGAAATCAAGTCATCGCTACAACTGATGGGTATTGGCTTAATCACCACGCTTACCATGCAGGTTGGTGATCACAAACCCGGGCTATGCATTGAAAAAATCCGAAACACACATGCCCAACCTGGGAATTGATCCCGGGACCTTCAGGTATCGGGCCGAGCGCTTTGCCCCTCGGCCACCGAGGCGAGGCGACAATAAAACACATTATAAAATAATAATTTGTTTACGCTTCCATTTGTACATTTTTTGTTAACCTCGCAAGAGATTCCGTGTTCACTAAAAAAACTTCAGAAATATGTTTAAAACTAGTGTGCGTGCTTGACATTACAAAAAGCAAAACCTCAAAGAAATAAAATATACTTATTCATTCTTTTAAAAAGGGGCGAAGACATTTTATATTTCAACCATCTTTACGAACCCTTATCTTTGAACGCGGCAGAGACCAGCTTTTAAAATGTAAATGAAACTCATTCTCTTTAGCGATTTTATGTCCGGTATATTTCTATCAACTGTTATTTCTTATATTTCACTATAATTTTTCTCTAAAACTCATTATTATTTCCTTAAGTCTTGCACCGTCGTAGTTACCACAGCCTAATATGAAACATATCATTGTAAAACTGTAGTAATAAAATGTTTTTGTTTTGTTTATATAATTTTAACGAAAATTTTGAATAAAAAAAAAAATTTAAATAAATAAATAAATAAATAGTGTTGAATAATTTCGGCGGGCTGGTTAGAACCACGATAGCTCAATTGGAAGAGCACCTGACCCGGTATGTCAGAAGGGTGCAGGTTCAAATCCTGCTCGTAGAAATTTTTTCAACATTGTGTTTTTGTAATCTGTAGTAATAACTCAGAGATTAGACTTTATGTTCCTTATATGAGAGTAAAAAATAATTGAAGCAATATCTCTTTCATAAAAATTTGTTAGTCCTCAAACCCAGTAAATTCTCATCTAATGGTAAGTGCTGATAAAGCCAAACATGAAAGCACACTTCACCCCAAATCCCTAACTGACGAAACACAATAACGCTACTCAAGCTGTGCTGTGTGTGTAATGACGACAGATTTGAAACTTATTCAAATTTGGTAGTGAAATTTATTTTAAGGTAAATTGTTAGTGGTTGGTGGTAGGTGGTTTGACGGTAGATGGAGCGAGAGAGTTCTGGCGTGAAGATCCCGTACATGAAGAAGAAATGTTGGCAGACCACCGGCCAGATGGTCTAATGATACCTATTAAAATGTCAGCAGGTCCGACCTGGATCAGAAAGGCCACAAACTGCACAATGTGGAGGAAAATTGGACGAAAATTTGGCATACGTCCAGCAGTGGACATATCTATGCCGAAAGGAAGAAAGGAAGGAAGGAAGATTTATTTTAAGGTGTGCATAATAGTCCTAAAAAATTGGGGAATTTGCCATAATTGCGCTTGGCAGGCGAGCAGCAAAGAACCGGTCGTTGTGGATATCCTTGGGGAAGGCCTTTGTCCAGCAGTGGACGACTTTGGCTGAGATGATGATGATGATGATCATCATCTTTTTTAATCGGAGTGCGAATTGGTTTGTATATTTTTGAATAGAAGCTGGGATAGTTTAGAGTACAGATCCATACCTATTTGATCACTTGATTCACTTTAAGGCTTTGCAGATAGGGAAAACTTTATGTACAAGCTAAAGGACAGAGTATTCTTTGCGAATAATCTGATTATAACTTTTAATTTCTGTTATAAATATTTTATTTCAATTAAGCAAGAGTGTAAAAAAGGGTTGTGTTAACTTTAAGTCTAATACTCTCAGCTATGATCAGCCACCCCCTATCTTGTCTGAGTTTTGTGTAATTTTGAAAGTATGTATGTAGGTATAAATTCGTAAAGGACAGTTATACCCGAATCTATCGACCACCAAATATCTCGCCATTTTGTGACACTTTCGGGTACTAAATAGCGATATATTTGGTGGTAAAGATCCCCTTTTGACTTTTAACATTCATACTCGTATGTTTATACATTCGGTTATCATTCCATTCCCATGATTATTATATGATTTATATATGCTTGCAAATTATAAAAAGTTTGTACAGAAAACTAAATTATCACCAAGGAGTAAATGTATCACAATAGTTTCGAAATGAAGCTTTGTATTGTTTTTTTAGTGGAAACTTTACTGATTTATGTCAAATCTTTGATGTACTTTTTTTGTACTTTTAAAAATTGTTTGTTTCCCAAATAAACTAAAATAAAATATAATAAATTTAAATGATATGTACTCCATTCCAATATGCATCCATTGTAGCAATGATTTGATGTCAATAATGGAGTCTTTTGCCTAGCAGTGGGACTGTACATATACTAATTACTATTTCATTGTACTTCCGTATCAGACTTGGGACACCTCAATATATATATATTTTTTTTGTTTGCCCAGGGGAAAATCTGCTCGCAGATTCTTTAAATTCGTGGATGGCCTTGTCCTTTTCTAAAAAGGATTAAGACCGACCCGGTAAAAACCCCTGGGGTTCGCCTTTAGGCTTTAAAAGGGCTGTAAAGGCTACCGGAACGCACGCCCCCCGAAGGTCGAGAGGCGCTGTTGGCGTTACTCAGATAGAGTCGCTGTTAAAAAAGAGAATGACGCCGCGCGCCAATTAGTTTATATCTGTAACAGTTTTATAGTGGCACCATCTGAACGTACCCTTAGGCTGCGTTTCCACCAGAGCTTTGCTAGTAGCTAGGAAGTGAGCGAGGAAAAACTCCACAATAGGATTACTCAATTTTAAACGTAGGGAAGGAGAAGTAATCTAATTGGTGGATATTTTCCTCGCGCTCCGCTTAGCTACCTCGCACTGCTCTGGTGGACACGCAGCCTTACCCGCACTGCCAGTATGTTAGTTTTGTGTTAAACTTTTTTCATCACGCCGTGAACCTGTTATCTACGTAGGGCCAACGCAGCCAAATTAAAAAAGTTCCAATGCTGCCAGGTAAGGCCGCGGGGAATCCGGCGAATTTCAATAAGATGTTATTGCATATCCAATAACTGAATAATGTGTCTTTTGTAACGGGCGGGGTTGGCATAGTATGCCCGGTAGAAAGACGTTACCGGTTAACGGGTGGACGTGTAAAGCTGTATGTGACTTTGATAATAGAAGAGCGAGGACATTCTCGGGTGGAACACGAGATTACGTAGCTCGACGGTGAAGTGGCTTGCACGTTCGAGTTTGTAAGTAAGGTAACTTTCGCAATGTTTGATCAACGGATGGGTAAGCATACTTAAAAATTTAATTTTGGAAGGCATGTTAATTTTTTATTCCAAAGATGACAGTCATTGAAACCGTACGCCTTCGCCTATGCAGTATCATAGCATAGCAGTAGAATAGCTGAATTAATTTCCGCCGTAACTCAAGCATACTCATTCCCATCATCCCCACAACAAAGTGATGATGAATCCTACAACGATACAAGCTACCATAGACACATCCTGCTTCGCTTCGCGTGATAAAATGTTTTTACTATGGGACCAACTACGCACGCAATCGCAAATAAAATCAGCAAAATACGAAATGGACGAACAGTGTTGCCCAGATTTTGCAGGCGTTTTGTTCGAGAACGAACGAATGAAAGCCAACCGTGTGCAACTACGCAAATATACTAAAGCAACAATATACTGTAGCATTGTTTTAGCGTATACGCTGACCGTTGTAGGCTCGTTGCGTATAGGTATTTCACTAGTGGGCTACCATATCCTAACAGACTCTGTTTATGAAACTGAGATGCCAAGCAAGAGTACAGCCCGCCTGATGGAAAGCGTTTACCGCAGTTCATGAACGCTTGCGACAGCAAGGGTATGATGAGCGTATTGCTGAACTGAAGCTTCAGTCACAAAATAAGGAAACTGCAGAAGGTAAGCGCGCTCGAGCAACGCACTGGATCGATTTAAAAAAATATTTCACCATTAGAATGCTACATTAGCGCTGAGTAACATAGGCTATATTAAAAAAAATGTCCAACCGTGCGAAGCCGGGACGGGCCGCTAGTGCACTATAATTTCGATGGATACTAGACCCGTTTAAAATGGAACACTTGAAAAACATGGCTGTTTGGTGTCAGAAATAGGTATGATGGAAGTCGGCTACCACCAGGCAAACTGGTTGACTGCATGCCTTAAAGTTATATTTCTAATTCAAATCCTAACTAATAATGCTTGGCTTCGTCGTGGTTGAACAAGAAGCGATGTCATCAGCGAGCAAGCCAGAACCGTTGCGGTACTGCACCGACAGGGCCCAACTTCCTGCTGCGTGCTGCGACACCGACCACGGCCATGTACCTGTCCCGCCTGCATGGCACCACCACATCGCATCGCGAATGAAGTCTAACTTTAATTTGAGGATTGGTCCGCAGGAGTCGCGCCATAATACGAGCTTCAAAACGTTTGTGGTGCGAGTCCCGACATCAAAGCTGGACAAAAAAAATATTTTATTTTGTATGTATGTATGTTACTCTGTAAGGTATTTATTATATGTGCCACTCTGCATTTTTACCATGCGTTACATTGTTTGTTGCCTGAAATAAAGATTTATTATTACTATTATTATTAATGCGCCAGAGTATGTTCGTTTGAAAGGTTGCTGGTATGAGTCCTGCTCGTGGAAAATATTTATCAATTTTTCGAATTAGGTAATTTCTCGTACATCGGGTAAACAAAGAGAAGTGTAGGAACCCGGGTTAAAGAACATATAGCCGACGTCAAGCATAGGCGCGAAAATAAGTCTGCGGTATGCGAACATTCACTTGAGGGGCCCAACCATTACATCAGATTTGATAAACCACAAATACTCGCCAGAGAACAACGATTCATCCCTAGGATGATACGCGAGGCTATTGAAATTAAAAAACATCCTAATTTTAATAGAGAAGATGGTTGGAATCTACCACCAGCCTGCGATCCCATCATACAGAACATTAAATCCCAGCCCCAACACCATACTGCCAGACCAAAAGATATTGTAAGCTCTTTCTGCGTAAAACGGAATGCACCTGATTAATTTAAATGAGGGTATACAAGCTACTAACTAATTATGAGACGACCAACACCTCAGTCTCCCTGTGACCACGGACCCTGCAAAGGGTTCGAAACGTCAGGTCATTAATTAAAACTAATGTGTAAAATAAACGCGAGTAGATCCGTAAAAGTTGTTTCATTTCAATAGGTAATTTTTTAAAGCATATTTTTTATAAACGAAAAGTTCTGCAATCTCTTTCTAAGTTCTCGTCATCATTACGATCGATCGTTTGTTAATATATGACATTTAGATCTCCCTACTAGTGGGCACATATGGATATGTGGACTATAGCATCATGGCAGGGCATCTGGGCATATGTGGTTCAAATGTGGGATCTAAATGGGTGGGTGCTGTCTTGGGCATGGGTATGGGCATGGCATTAAGATGTCAGGTACAGGACAATAGAAGTTACTCCATAGAAAAGAAATTTACCAATTCAGCACAAAACATATAAACAATTTGTCTCCCTGTGACCACGGACCCTGCAAAGGGTTCGAAACGTCAGGATAAACATTAATTAAAACTAATTTGTAAAATAAACGCGAGTAGATCCGTAAAAGTTGTTTCATTTCAATGTGTAGTGTTCGCGTAAACTTTAGAAAACAATATATATATAAACAATTTTCTAATAACTTTTCCACTGTTTAGTCTTAGCACGTTTCACGTAGACCAAGTGATCATTGAATAATTCATGTGAGCACCTCGTTATCTCTCGAACCGATCGCGTCATAATGAAAACATATTTCTTTTAATATCAAGGCATTATTCATATGGAATTCGAAAATAGACATTCGACGAATGAGCTGCGATCGACGTGAAAATGTTGGGGGCGTGAACAACAACATTGAGCTGGCATCCACTGACAACGCCATTTATCGCTGGATATTTTATATCCTTTTATTTTATATCCGAGGAGCTCAGAGGTTAACGCGCCCGGTCTGCGATTGCTAAGGTTAAGCTCCTTCCGCAAAGGCCGGACATAGGATGGCCGACCAAAAAATTGTCATCTCGAGCTCCTCCGTGATCAGACGGTACTGACTTTGCGAGCCATATTTACACGCTTCTTGAAGAACCTCTTGTTGTAGCGCTCAAATGACACCATTGAATCCGCCCGTACCACATTCAACATCCGACCACTTCTTTTATTGTGGTTTTTGTGTTTGTGCGATAAGCATGTAAGTCATAACTTTTGTTTCATCTGAAAGCCGAAGGTGTAGTTCACTTCAACCGGAATCATCAACTACTAAGGTAGGTACCTACTGGTTATCTTATCTGTAACCGCGTGACCACAATAAAGTAATAACATTGTTGTTGTGGTGATATATATATTTCGACGACCTCCGTAGCAGAGTGGCTTGCGCGCCGGACTTTGGGCGGCGCTAACTCTGGGGTCCCGGGTTCGATTCCCGGTCGGGTCAATGTCGAAAACGAACTTTTCGATATTGTCGTCTTTTCGTTGTTTCTGATTTCCATAAAACGAGTGCTTTAGCTACTTACCTTGGGATCTGAACAATGTATGTGATGTTATGTCATATTTTATTTATTTATTATATTTTATTTCATTTATTTAAGATGGTGGTTGCTATAAACAAACCCTACCACCACCTAAACACCCCGATCCGATGCGTGCGATGATGCCTTTTTCTCTAGAAAACGTTTAATTGTGTTTTATTTCCCACAACTCAAGGAACCTTTTAAGTTTCTCGCCGCCCCCAAAAAATCTGGTAAATCTAGGCAATAAGCAAACTCTTTCCAAGAAAACCACCTAAATCGAATACAAACATGTCTAAACCGCTAGGTATCGAATCTTTGGGTCAAAAACCGGTAGTCCACTCTCTACACTACATAAGTCAATTTTTTTATATTAACGGGTAAGCACAGTGTCTTGATCTCACCTGATGTTACGTGATGATAAGGCCAATGATGGAAGCGCACTTCACCCGGGATCCTCAACTAGTGAGGTACTGGCTATCTTATCTCTAGCTACCGGAACACAACAATGCTACAAATATTGATGTTATGGCGACATATTTAGATAAGATGGTGGTAGCTAGCCAGGCGGACAAACAAGCCCTACCACCAACCAAACCGAGTACACAAACATGTACTCCCCGCTGGGAATCGAACCCGGGACCTCTAGGTCTAAACCGGTGGTCTTAGCCACTAGACCACAGAGGCGGTTAAAATGATATAACTTTAAAACTAGGTACTACTATAAAACAAAAAAGCTTTTGATGTACAATGAGCTTATAAAATACGCACGTCAAGTCAATTGATGCGCTTAAATTATGGAAATCGTCGTCGAACGTCGAACGAAAACGGCGTTAATGAAAAATAAAATAAAAAGAACTTCAGGAGCGTCAACGGCACTTCAATATCTCGATATTACATTAACGAAATTAACTCGATGAATTAACGATACTGTTTCTCTTTGAAGTACTACAGTTATTTAATTAAGTTTCCAATTTTGCGAGGAGCCCAAAAAATATTTATCTCAAAGTAGCTTCAACAACAACACAGACTTTAATAATACTTTCGACTTTGACGTTATCCTATTGTGGCCATTATTATATTATGTAACGTTGATGCTATTTTGAAAATTGATAATAAGATTAAGTATTTACATTGCGTGTACACTAATTTAATATTTATTGACGCTTCATTATCCGATTTATATTTACTTGAACTCAAAACATTTTAACATAATTCAATTTAAAATAGATCGATGACTGGTTCTTGACTGGTCATGCGATAGATAACTAATAATATTTTAATTGTGAAAGGCTCACTTATCCTTCTATCACGTTACAAGGGAGCAACGGATCGGCGTGTTTTTTTCACAGAGACGTTAGAGAGCCGAGGAGTACCATAGACCTTTTCATCTCCTTCTCTCACTCCTACAGGACTTTACGACAGACTGAACTCCTAACGGTCGTAGTTGTAGCTGATATTCAGTCATCATAAAAAACTCTTTCGATAAAAAAAAAACCATCCAATTCGCGAACATACATAAAAAAAAAAACAAAAAATGTATACATCCGAATTAGGAATCTCATATTTTTTTTGAAGTCGGTTATTAATGATATAAATAATGTTTAATAATAATATTTATATTGAAATGAAACAACTTTTACGGATCTACTCGCGTTTATTTTGCACATTAGTTTTAATTAATAATATTTATAATTAATAAAAATAATTTGTTTGGCGCGTGTATTGAATTATCCTCATCCTAGCAAATATACAAATACGAATGTGGAGTAAAGTGGATAAACTGCCTCTGTGGTTAAGTGGTTTAGACCAGCGATCTCAGATCCAGAGGTCCCGGGTTCGATTCCCAGGTACAGGTTTGTGTACGATGTTTGGTTAGTGGTTAGGCTTGTTTGTCCGCCTGGCTACTAGCTAGCTATAGCCTAACCCGGGTCCCGGGTAAAGTGTGCTTCCATCATTGGCCTTATCATCACTGAAGATCAATGAGATGAATGCAATAAATATTTATGATTTATGATTTATAATCTTTATTGATTCCTTTTTATATGTTTGTATGTTATGGATATTTAAAATGGGTTTTATTTAAACGGTTAGCAAAGTATTCGTATTTTTGTTAGCAATAAATGCTTGGTGGACAGCATTAAAGCTAGTTGGGCTGGACTTATGGTCAGCAAATAGTTCTTAATCAGTCTGCAACTTATATCATTCTGAACAGCAGCCTTATACCGCTCCCCCCTTCCGTGACTGGCCCTCGCTAAACTGCGCTTCGCTCGGGAAAAAAAATAGCTTAACCTAACCAACAGTAAGGATTTCTTATGCTGACCGATTGTATAATTCTGCTGACCAAATAATTATTTTGCTGACCAAATATTTATTTTGTAATACAAATAAATTATTTCCGTTATTCTAATACATCTTTTCTTCAAAGTAAGTATTACTTAAAGACTATGACCTTTTCAATATTATTTTTGTAGACGTATTTGCAAAGTTATACGTGGAATTGAAATGAAGTGGTGTAAATGGTGAAAAATAATGAAAAATCAACTCTACTCACCAGATTAGAGTTGATTTTCCACAATTTTTCACTATAATACTACAGCAATCAAGCCGGATGATAGCACTCGTGCCCTGAACATTCCACCAATATGCAAAAGCTATTTCGCTCTTCATTCGACATGCAAACGACAGTGTGTCACCCAAATAGGTTACCATACCGGAATGTACTTTTTTTCGAATTTCAATTTGAATTGTTGTTTTGAATTTACCAACAGGTATGTATTTCTAATTTAAAATACACTTTTAAGTCATTGTCAACTTGTATACATTGGTAACGGCATATAATTTTGTAAATGTCGCTATTTCTAATAAAGCTGTGCAGTTTTTTGCGCCCGTTCTTCTGCACAGCTAAAAGAGTTCCTGAATGGGTGGTAGGTAAAATATTTTGAGACGGTTCAAAAGCGCTTATGTAATAAGTTTACTTGAATAAAGATTAATTTCATATCATTTAATTTCATTACCTTCTATAGTTTTTGTCTAAAGCATCAAAATAAGAAGTAGTTCTGTATTATGACACTGAACGATAAACTGCTCCATGAAGTTAATAAAGCTTGCCTAAAGGGGCTCCTTTTAATAATACATTTTAGTTATTATATTTATTTTTAAAAGGTTTTAGTTTTAGGTTCTTTGTATTAGTAAAAGCTAGTTGACGTTTTAATATAATTACTAATTAACAAAATTGACGGTGGATTTAATTTCATTTCGAAATTTTGCAACATGATCGGTTTTGGGATAAAAGTCGGGGTCATTGACCGCTATTGACATTCTATTTGGTACAAACAATATTAGTAAGACAATAATTACTTTTTGTTTAAATCCCAGCGGGAATTTTTTTGATTATTTGGCTTTGTTGTTAGTTTATACTATACAGGTACAAAAACACAAATGTTGAAAAAATTTCCACGAGTAGGATTTGAACCTACACCCTTCTGACATACCGGGTCAGGTGCTCTCCCAATTGAGCTATCGTGGTTGTGTTAAAATTATATAAACAAAACAAAAACATTTTATAAAATATTTACAAAAATTTTATTTAAACGTGTTTACGCGGTCGAATTTGCGTATCGGCGTAGCATCGAAATCAGCGTAGAGGCATCTCGATTCTGCTATTTTAGAATATCTACAATCGTGTCTTAAAGATACCCGATTCTGATACTTTTCCTATACAATTAATGCCAAAATTAGTCCACTGATATTGTGTATAAAGTCTAGTCAAAACTGTATACTTGTTAATGGTCGTGACTGTACGTTTTAAAGCAGCCGAGGCCAAGGCCGTTAGTCTAAAATATATAGGGGAGTAGCACCAGAGTTCGAAAGGAACCAGTAATCAACCCTTTTCCCCCAATCATTACAAATAGGGGTTAGCAACTGGTTTGACTTAGTTGGACAACAGACTAACGGAGTCTATTTGGGCACGGAGACTAGCCTAAATAGACTCCGTTGGTTTGGAGCATGTGGAGAGAATAGAGGAGGATCGGCCAGTGAAGAAAGCCTACATGGGACGGCCAGTTAGGCGTCCTGTCAGGTACCGCTGGAGTGACGAAGTGGAGAAATACCTACTTGGGCTCCAGATCGACAACTGGTTTGGGATGGCCCAAATTAGGTGAGAATGGCGTCTAGTTGTGTCGGAGGTCAAGATCCACTACGGGTCGCTGAGCCAGCGGAGTGAGTAAGTAAGTAACTGGTTTATGTCTAGTGACGTTGAATACAAACCACTTGCTGTCACCTAAGAAAATTTCAATAAAATTTATATTATTTTTAGTGACGAAAACTGTGTCGAACACTTGACTTAAAGGGTTATACAAATAAACAAAGAATAAGCTTTATATAGTTATTCCGTGTTTTGTCTAATTAGAAATGACGTTTACATGACAGGAACAAATCACGGAATAACTATTCGGAGCTTATTCTTTGTTTATTTGTAAGGCACAAAATGTCGAACACTGGTGTCACAACGAGATGAAAAGATAAAACATTGCAAAAAATAAAGCCGCAATTACTTATTCATGGAGTCACTGTTAGCTTCACTTACTTATGTTTCACAAGTCAACCATTACCATCATTAAAAAGAGTCTCACTTTATTAAAAGAGATCGTCGGTGTCTCAACATAAGGCTTATATTCGAGCAAAACCTAGAAGAAAGTGTTCTAGACTCAATCGGCACTCGTAGTGATGAGTTAAAAATTGTAACGGAGACGTGAATCGAAAACCAAATTAAAGTAAATGCCAAATTGTGAATTTTATTCAACGAATCAATCAGAGAGTTTTCCGTTTGATGAAAGTTTGCCACGATTCGGACCGCTCTATAACTAGAAGAGTACTAAAAAGTTCGGATTGCGGTACAGTACAGAGGCTAGAACTTTAGCTTGAATGTTGAGCGTTCATTTGACTGTCGATCACGTTACCGAAAACGAAAGTATGGCAAAACGTTAACTCTTCTCGTATGTCACCAGGTGGCGCTGCTTCAATGCCATACTAATTTTTGTTTTCGTAAACGTAATCAAATGAATACGGTTATTAAACAAAACTCATACTAGGCACCCGGTTCAAGTCATTGTATAAAGTGCTACATAGCATGTAACCTCCCCACATCTGTGGAGTGATCCACAATGCCTCCTGCGCCGTGTTTCGGATCACGTTTCAGATTAACGGCGAGACGGTTCGTGTTTTTTTGCGCCGTAAGCTTCATTCCCCGCAATATCACATCATTGCGGGTACGTGCTGTGCGAAAAGTGGGTACACGCTGCGTGCGACATGTGAAGCGTGAAGTTTAATCAAAGCGAGGCGACTTTAAAGCATTACATTACGGTATTCAATAACAAATTCAAAGTTCTAAGTTTTTTACCAAGTAGACGAGACGAAGATGGCGGAATGACCTTGTGGAAAAAGGGTGAGGAGGCCTCAGCCCAGGAGTTATGGCTAAAATAATAACACGTTTTTAAAAACCAATTACCAAATTTAGAAATTACCTTTGGATCTAGTTTACCTTAGGATTGGTGAAAGCTGTTTTTTTAGGGTTATCCACTAACATCTGGAGGGCATGCATCCCGAACAGAAGAAGGCTAGAGTGGCGATCACGGGTCCAGACCGCTAGGGAATTGACCACGCGAGGGCCTTTCTGACGCCATTATATCAACCTGCAACCGCCATTGGGCTTATGGGCTAATAAACCAACGATCCAACTCGATTGATCCAACTGATTAATTTCGGCGAGTTAGATTGAGCCGAAATAGCATAGTTGGTAGTGCACCTGACCCGGCATGTCATGAGGTCCGGGTTCGAAAACCCGCTCGTGGATTTTTTTCAACACTTTGTCTTTTTTTCAAATTGTAATTTGTTCGCAACAAAATTTGCGTAAAATTATTTATAACCATAATACTAAATACATAATGCATACCAATTGTACGTAGACACCACAACAGTGACAGTTTCTACAGTGTCTTTAGTGTCGACAGTGACACTTTTACTCCTAACACTATTCCTATTACTCATTAATATTGACCTAAAATGTTTTTGTTTTGTTTATATAATTTTAACGCAAATTTTGTTGCGAAACAAATTACAAATACACAAATGTTGAAAAAATTTCCACGAGCAGGATTTGAACCTGCACCCTTCTGACATACCGTCAGGTGCTCTTCTAATTGAGCTATCGTGGTTCTAACCAGCCCGCCGAAATTATTATTCAACACTATTTATAATATATTATAATATTATGATCGGGTGTTAATGATGGTAGTTGTTGATATTGAATGGGTGCCTTTGGCTTTTAAAGTAAAAAGTAAATAGTAAATAGCTCAATTAGAAGAGCACCTGACCCGGTATGTCAGAAGGGTGCAGGATCGAATCCTGCTCGTGGAATTTTTTTCAAAATTTGTGTTTTTGTAATATTGACCTACTAATTAGACAGATTCGTCGGGACTTCACGACTGCGTCAGTGCAGAACCTGACGCCACACAACACATACATTACAACAGCCAGGTCGGCGTATCTCCTTCTACCTATAGGCTATATGCTATATCCTATCATAAGAATATAGTGATAAACGATAATGAAATAATAAGAATGAGACTGACACAGCAACCATTTATTGATGCAGCAAAGTCAATATTGTCTCAGCGTTTGCGTCTAATAAATCATAGAAGTAGGTACGGCAGGCGCAGAAAAACAACGGTATAATTAATAATTTGGGGGAAGGGACGAGCGAGTGCGCCGGCTGATATTCGATAACTTTCGTTTGGGAAATAATAAGAAGAGAAGCCCTACCATGTGTTTTCTTTTATATAATAAAAAAATTACTATCGTTACTATAACGGAACAAAGCTTTTTGTTGGTACACCTAGGCATCGAGCGCGATAGCAATCAGCCCATGCCACCACTGCCGACACGCCCGGTGCGTTTCGAAGGGTTGGTTATCAACGAAGGTTATTTTAAAAGTAATTTCAAAGTCAAGGTCAAAATATTTTATTCAAAATAACTTAAAAATAAAGAACATACTTTTGAATCGTCCAAACATTTTTTATCTATTATCCATTCAGGACGGCCATCTTTTAGCCATGGATAAGATTAAACAATATCTTTAAATTAATACGTGTAGCAAAAAAATGTTTATCCCTTTTTACGAAAATTGCGCGGACGGAGGAGTATGAAATTTCGCACACTTATAGTTTATGTAGAGAAGGAGTGCAGAATGCTAATATTTAAAAAAAAAATGCATAAAAAATACATTAAATTAAATAAACATTGTTTCAATCCAAACTCATATTCTAGGGTACAATCCGTGCAGCTTTAATAAAATTACTGTCGAATTTCGACCACTAGGCGACAACTATTTACAATAAATTTACATATATACACGCACCAGAAGTCCGGTATTACAAATTATGAAAACTTTATTCAGAGAACTTGTCTATTCCCATAGTACTCATATTTGCTTATGTAAAAAAACTATCTAGAAAGCTATCCTGCGAGAAAATCTAGACAAATCCCAGGACGGCTTTAGAATAAATCGCCCAACTTTATTAATGTGGTCTATAAATATACACAAGAAATAATAAACATTATTAGCGATCGGAATCTTGCTAGACATGACTAAGGCCCATAATAAAGTATAACAACATTTTGTGAAACAAACTTTATGGTTTTGGAATAAGGGTCATAAATCATAAATGATTTGCTTTCTATCTTGGAACCCGGCAACGTTATTTCGGAGGAAAGTATTTTAACAACGACACAGTTTTTTTTAATAAGTTTATTGTTAGAAACATTTTAATAGCCGATATTTTACCACAGATGTAATGATGATAATGAGTGTGTCCATGTATCCATTTTTTACACGAAATGCTCAATATAAAAATAGTATGCGTAAGCTTTATTCGCTATTCGAACACGTTAACAAAAACAATAATTCGTTTTGCAAAATGCTAACTTTCCTCGTGCGTCACGAAATGACGCTTCTGTTTCAATGCCATGTACCTATGTCTCGTTTTCGACTGACGTAAATGACCCTCCAAAATTGTGCTTTATATACGGTCGACCAACAACCAACCAACAACAACTGAAGTCATGTTGTATTTAGCAACGTTATTTTTAGAAATTCTCAGTTTAAATCATGTAATGAATTACCATTAACTTGATAAAAAAGTTAAGCAAAAATCAAAATTTTATGAATTTAGACCAATTATAAAAAGTACGCTTAAGTTTAGTCGTGTTTTGCCTAGTACTAAAATGCCCGATCCGCTCCGAACCCTTCGCTCCGATCCGATCCGAACCCCTCAGAGAATTTAGTAGGGCACGGGGACACGCACTAGTGCGTGATGCCGTTCCCCCTAGAAAACCTCCGAAGGTGATTCGTTTCACACAGCTCGAGGAACCCTTTGAGTATCTCGCCGCCCCCAAACAAGCCCGGTGAAGCTGTAAACGCCGTTTGAGGCACTAAGAAAACTCTATCCAAAATAAAGTTCTAAAATGGGTAAAAGTTCTTCACCGCTTATGATGCTAAAGGTCAACGAACGGAATAATCCGCAGGGTTATTACCGATCCTTAAGGAACAGTCGCAATCGAAATAATTTGCAATTTACCTATCGCTACCAAAACACTTAATATTTCGTATTGCGTAACGTAGAACGCTACTATAGTCCCCCCGCCCGATCCTCTAAATGACAGCACACATTTACAGAATACACTAAACATGCACACCAGTTTAGGCCCAAGACACCGTACTCGTAGAACGAGGGTACGAAGAACCGGTTCACACTCGCTCTACACCAGGTACAGACATGTACCTAGGCGCTTCTCTCCTCCTCCACGGCCCGGTCAACCCGAGCCGAGGTCCGTGCCTTTAGAGGCGCCCTCGGGTTGCTCCGCTCCCCGATCCGATCCGAACCCTTCGGAGGATCTAGTAGGGCACGGGGACGCGCACTTGTGCGCGATGCCGTCCCCTCTAGATACCTCCGAAGGTGATTCGTTTCACATGGCTTGAGGGACCCTTTACGTTCCTCGCCGCCCCCAAAAAAGCCCGGTGAAGCTGAAAATGCCGTAGAGGCAATCAGCAATCTCTCTCAAAAAAAAAAGCTACTATAGCGCCACAAGCGAGCGATTGACGAACTAAAAGTGTATGACGGCGCTCTAAAATGAACCGACCGATTGTAGCAACCTCAATTAGTAGCAGTCGCGTTGCCATTGTGCAATTAGCAACTGGTTGCTTTTTTCGGTAATACCTAAGCCTGCGGGTAAAATGCGAGTAACCGTGGTTCTATCCCCATACACTACGGGCGTGAACCCACTCCTAGCACAAGCGTGTTAGCTTTCTGCCCCCTGACTATGAGCTCGCGAGAAGAGACGCGAGCATATTCGCCGCTGCACGCGTCTCGTTTTCACAACTTCAATAATACTGCTATAAGAGTTCGTGGTTACCCCCCTGGAGAGATTAACAAGACTATTATTAACGTCCAGCAGATTGATAACAACCTATTTGGTGAAGATAAAAACACGTGGATACTTATCAATGGCTAATAATTAACAATTAAAAATAAGTTTTAGTTAAAGCTCCATAATTTAAAACGACCAAAATAGTGTGTCATCATCACCAGCTCATTTTTATCCCTAATATGCCTTCCCTATGAATAGATAGAGACCCGGCCATAAACCACCACGAGGGCTAAATGCGGATTGGTGGTTTGTTAACGACTGCTAATGAATCCGGGACCTAGGAGATGTAAGGGGCCTGTGCCATGTGTACCAACAATAGTGTGTGCTTTACACATTGACATAATGTACATATCAGGCGTCTAACTTCCCGTGCATATTGTATGAGCCGTCTAAGGGACAAGAGTTCCAAGATGCTCGTACATCGGCTAGCAACCTATCACTGATATTATCTATTCCTCCTCGAGACTTACTTTGATTATACTAAATGTGGCGTTGAGGTCTCTAACGGCGAGATAAGATAAGATAAATAAGATTAATAAACTTTATTGTACAACAAAATAAAAAACATTTGCCGAAAAAAAAACTACATAAAAATACCTACGACAGTTTATTTGGTCTCGGACCCGTTCGCCCCGTAAGTTTCGCCCCTCATACCATAAATGGACCCGTTCGCCCCTTGGGATTTAAGGCGAAGGGAAGAACCATTTAATATTTCGAGAAATATTAAATGGTTCTTAAAAATGGTGATTTTGATGCTCTGTTTACCCCTTGAGAGAAGGACGTGATAGTATGTAAGTTTGTATGTATTATATTAAAATAAAAGAAACGTGGCCCAGGTTCGTTGGACGCTCATGTCAAGTTCAAATTCAAATTACATTACAATATAATAATAAGTGGAATATTTTTTAAGGCGATACTTGAAAAAATACATCAACTTTCATCGAAAGTTGTAGCTTCATGCCTTTGTCTTTAAAAACCTTTGCACGAAAACACGATTGTGCAATTTTGGCTCGATCGTAATTCTTTACTACAATTATTGAAATCACCCAATTATACATCAATATTCGTAATTTTGTTGCTGCATATTTTAATTTTTAATTTAATATTTCTCGAAATATTAAATGGTTCTTCCCTTCGCCTTAAATCCCAAGGGGCGAACGGGTCCATTTATGGTATGAGTAATGAAAGTTGATGTATTTTTTTCAAGTGTCGCCTTAAGGTATTCATGTGACACCCTGCAAGGGCACAGCAACAGCATCAGAGGGCTAATTAAAAAATGTGCTTACTTATCTAGTTATAATTATACAATATTATTTATAGTGGATTCATAGTAATATCAATTTTTTAAAATTGTAAGTATTAATAATTATTCTCTGTTTTATATAAAGGTTATAATTTCAAACAATTTAATGGAAAAAATAAATAATTTTATTTTCGATAATGCAATTGATTTATAAATATTAATGTCACAATAATAATTGTGATATTGTTACATGTAACTATTAATATAAATAATTATTTTAGTTAATTAATCGGAGAATCGGACAACATCTATTTTTCATCCCCCTAAATGTTAAGGGTGGTCCACCCCTAAATTTTTTTTAGATTTTTGAATTTTTTCCAATACAAAATGATTTGTTTGTAGTGTTGTCATGGAAACGATTTGATTGTATTGTTGACATAGAAACTGTCAAAGCGATACGAAGTCCGCTGGGTCAGCTAGTATCTAATAACTATAACAATGTGCCCAATATGACCAATCAATTTTAACACCAACTATTTTCTTAGCAAATTAGCAAATAAATTATTGAAATATAGTTTAGATAGATATCATCTATATACCCAATCTAGAGCTATTAAAGTATTGACACACATGATGTTGGCGAAGCAATGCATTTTCCGTTGCACGTCCAGCTGAGGCAAGCGTGAATTCATGACATGTAGGGTCAGGTGCACTACCAATTATGCTATCGTGGCTCTGTAAATTAATCAACAATATCTACTCTTACTTTGTAAAACAAAAGGAGCCTTATTCAATGTCGACAACTACGTCATCAACATAGGACCTTAACACTTTTACAGATATTTAAGGTCAGTGAAGAATTAGTCAAGCTTTAAAAATGAAAAAACATCAGCTCTGTTTTTAAATTGTAATTTGTTCGCTACAAAATTTGTGTAAAATTTCATATATAGCCATATCATAAATGTAAATTAAATGAATGTTTTTGTTTTTTTTTTTCTTAATATAATTTATATGTTATTTTAATTTCGGCGGGCTGGTTAGAACCACGATAGCTCAATTGGAATAGCACCTGACCCGGTATGTCAGAAGGGTGCAGGTTCAAATCCTGCTCGTGGAATTTGTTTCAACATTTGTGATTTTGTAATTTGTAAATTAATTGTTAGTGTATTTCATGGACAGGGTAAAGGTAAATGCGACATAAATACCATAGGCGCTCGATTGAAATGCAAAAAAATAGACTATGTGCCGACACGACTCCATTACATTGGTGAAGAAACAAATAAAAAGCAGGAAACGTACAATGTTATCCCACATGGTAACAGCGAAGCTGTGCCGAGTGAATTTGAAATATTTAAAGCATTTTAGGATTGTATTACCCGCGCATTACTTGTGCAAATATGTTGGTGAGCTTCGGATATGTGATCTCGCATACAAAATGAAATAGAAACTTAGTCCATAATCTCTTAATGGATCACATGGGTCCACTTAAACCTCGGGTTTTACAATATGCCGCTTTAATTGAAGTAGATAAAGAGAAAATAAAAAAAATAGACCTATATGGGAAATTGAAAAATATTTTAAAGTAAAATTCTGGTCAGTGTTAATTATGTACGAAAAATTCTTTCAAAAAATACTCAAGCAAGTTCCTTGCAGTATGTTTTAATTTTTCTCAATTTCTTAAAATTCAGAATTTAGTGCAGTAAAATCGCTCGGAAGACAATTTTTCGATGTAACGACCCATCGCAGTAACAAGCCGTCGATTTAACAAGGCGTCGCAGTATAGAGAAATCCTTGAAAGGTTTTCGTTGAAACAAAAGTCGATGATACAGCTTACGTACTTAAGTAGGTATTCCAATTTTTACAATGCCTGATCACCGTGGGTGAAAAAATTAAAAGATCTATAGAACCTTAGGAAGGCACGTTAAACTTCCTGAGGTTCACCTTGTGAGTGGTGGTCCCATGTGATATTTTTCATGTGGGGTTTCGTGTAATTGACATGCGATTAAGCGCTATATTTTTTTAAGGTTTTTTTTTTGCTTGCTTAACAAACTGAGAACTTTCATTAATAAATAGAGTTGTTTTTGTAAAAATGCTGTTTTAAACATATATAGGGTTCTACTCACTTCCCCTCGCCCAGTTACGAAAAGTTCGACAGAGGCGGGGAGATCAACTTACTAAGAACCCTAGAACCATATTTTTCCCTGTTACTGTGAAGCACCAATGTCAACCCTCGCAACCTTAGTTCGACCTAAGTCAGGGACTTAGGTGGACTTGGTAGGTGTTAGATAGTTATGTCCTTCCATACTGTGCTGGAAAGATCATTATGAAAACACCGAACTTCCAAACGTAAAAGCAGTAGATACTATACTTTACTTTAGTAATTCAGGATAGACAACGCTATTGCTTCGCTGAATTTGATTTCTTTGCAAGAGCGCTTATTCAAAACTGAATAATATTTTTTAAAGATTTTAAATTTTTAAAATAATTTGGCTTTTCAAAACCTTTATTTTATAAGAAATCATTAAACTAGACGGGACTTTCCTATTTCCTTTCCCTTGGAATTACGAGCCACGGGTATTTTATAAGAAATCATTAAACTAGACGGGACTTTCCTATTTCCTTTCCCTTGGAATTACGAGCCACGGGTATTTTATAAGAAATCATTAAACTAGACGGGACTTTCCTATTTCCTTTCCCTTGGAATTACGAGCCACGGGTATTTTATAAGAAATCATTAAACTAGACGGGATTTTCCTATTTCCTTTCCCTTGGAATTACGAGCCACGGGTCTTCGTTCGTGTTAGCACACGGTCGAAGTTAGTTACTGGCTAGCCACTATGTTAACTAAAAGAATGGCCTTAATGTTATGTGCCCTATGTTAGTAGCATTGTTGTGTCCGGCAGCAAGACATAAGATAGCCAGTGCCTTAGTTAGTGCGGTTCCAACATCGTTCTGATCATCACTTAAAATCAGTAAGGTGAGATGAAGGCCAGGTGGTTACACTTTCAATTATAAAAAATAAATATTTGAACCGTGTTACGGTAATAAATGCATAATTTTAATATCAGTTCAGTTTAAAAGCTTTTAAGTGAAAAAATAAAATGGCAAATATGAAATCTCTTTGAAAGTTAAACCCACGAGACTCATACGAAAATTGAACGAAGTGGAATATTTACCATTGCTTAATAAACACATAATATCTAAAACGAATGTTGTGTGCCACTGGGCCATAGTATAATCATAATAGTAGGTGGTCTTGTTTTACCTTACCTAGAAAGTGCTTGGTCTTCATCCACGACAACGGCTTAAGTCAATGTCAAGGAAATCTCTGGTCAGAATAAGTACTTTTCGGCCGAAATGTAAATCACTTCCAAATATAGCTTGAATTTTTTTTAAACAATACATTTAAAAAGAAGGTCATTGATATCATGGCATAACGACGTTCATAAGAGCTATTTAAAGCTGAACTGAATAAATGATTTTGAATTTTGAATTTCATTCACATTGCTTAGAACTGTCAAAGTATGATTAGCTAATCTAGTCCGCACACAACTGTGTGGAAAAGAGAGAGCAGAAGCGCCTAATCATGACCGAGTATCGTAGCAATATATTAGTGTAGTGTTATTCTGTGTGTATTCTGACGAGCACTCCTACAAACTCAGTGCGGCGGACGCGGCATTATTGAATTGAAAATAATTACTAGTGTGCTTGTACTATGACCATTATGACGGAATGCAGGTAACGCGTTAAATCGCAAAGTTTTGATGAGCCAAATTGGTATTTGGCTAATAGCTAGTTGGTAATCACCTAATGTTTGTGCTTTAGTTTAGCGGTCCGATAAATATAAACATTGAGCTGCATGTGGTATGTGATTGTCTGATTGCAATTAGTAATATGACTAATATTAGGTACACATTAGATTTAAATTAAACATTGTTTTGCTTGCTTCACAATATGAGTACAATTATTTTGATGTACAGACGCCAGCACATCAACCTATCCAAAACTGTCAAAATATCTTCAATACATTTTCAACGTTATGTCATAATGTTCAAAGTCTATTGAGGAATGAAACAACTTTTACGGATCTACTCGCGTTTATTTTACACATTAGTTTTAACTCCCTGTGACCACGGACCCTGCAAAGGGTTCGAAACGTCAGGATAAACATTAATTAAAACTAATGTGTAAAATAAACGCGAGTAGATCCGTAAAAGTTGTTTCATTTCAATGTGTAGTGTTCGCGTAAACTTTAGAAAACAATATGTGATCTATTGAGGAAATTTGACAGTGGTTGATGTGCAGGCGTGTGTACCTCATTTGTTTATTGTCTAGGTACTTTCAAAAGTTCATTTATTCTCCGAGAAACTCGATGGCGCAGTGGTTAACGCGCCCGGTCTGCGATTGCTGCTGCTAAGCAACTTTCGCAAAGCCGGTCATCGGATGGGTGACCAAAAATGTCATTAATTATCTCGAGCTTTTCCGTGGCATGTTATGTCGTTGGTCCCGTTTGAATAAGCAATCGTTTAACAACCACCAATCCGCACTGGGCCCGCGTGGTGGTGTGTAGCCCATTCTCCGTATCCAGGGAACATAAAAATGAGCTGATGATGATTGTTGTCATTCTTATATATCCTATATATTATATATCCATGCAAAAAAAATGGCTCCACATTTTTTTTGCATGGATAAGTTTCCCACATTTATCCTATGTAGGAAATATCATAGGATGGTGATAGATTCATTGTCCTGGGTAATCTTCCAGTTCTAACTCTTTTCTGGTATAGCTAGCTGTTTTTTGGTTATTGGGAGTATTTCAAGTTAGTTAAGTTGTACGTTTTCTTAAATACTTCCTCAAGAATATGCTTGGTGCTGTCGCAGAGTGTTTAGGCTGCAGATGACTATGTACGGCGAAGACCACCTGAAGGGTCGTCTCCAAATATGTCGTAATATTACCATAAAAACAAATAAAGTTGGCATTCAGAAGAAATATTGCTACGTTGGTTTAAGCGTTTTGATTTGGCTGTTCAACATCAATAGTGTATTTTACGTAGCCAAAGTAGGGATGTCATGTTTTAATCTTTCTTACTTTACAATTAGGTACTTTTATGTTGAAGTTTCCAACGCTACCCGTGACGAAAGAGACAATTTGTAGCTCGCCGTCTTGCAAAGCGAAACGCCTTTTTGTCCCACTTTCCAGTTCCGTATCACTTTGTGTTTTGTCGTATGTAATTGTTCGCCCAACCGATTCCGCGATGCGGTGGCACCGGAAAGAACTTTTGAATTAGTTCAAAGTTAGTAGTTTTGCTTAATACAACATCATGTTTTGCAATGTTGCTTACTATGTGGCTGTAGTAGTACATTTTAGAATGTTTCAATATAGTTTTTTACTTTAGTTGAATTAGTTATTTTTACCAAACCGGTTGGACAGAGTGAACCTCTTTAGAAAGTTAGTATGCTTTATGTAACATAAGCTAGCATCCTGAATAACTTTATCGCACTTAAGCACAACCTAGATAGTGTCTATAGACACTGATGATGTATACATAAGCACACGTTTTCATTTCTCCTTATGACATGGGGCCCTTCAAACGAGGCGTGAAGAGGCACCTTGTCGGCCGGCAGGGTGACGGTGACTAATGCTGCGATGTTTTCACGCTGCACCAGTTGTCTTCCCGTCTGGAGTCTATTCCTATCTATCATCTGTTGAATAAAAGAATTTTCAGAAAAAGAAAAAGAAAGTGTTAAAAAATGTTGTATAGTTTAATTGTTTACGTCGGGAAGACTGAATTCTAGAGGGCTACTCGCATTGCAAAACCTTGAGTCTATCATCTGCAAAATTAACCGAGATCTAACTTCAAACACTGGAACTTACAGTGAGTCTTGTAATTAGACTACGGAGTTCTTATTAAAAAGTTTCCCAACACTCCTTTATAGATATAGCAACGTTTTCATTCTGTAAATTCTGCTCTGGTCTGTGGTTTTTTACGTGATATTTAATAATGTCTTTTAATAAAAAGTACAGTTTTAGAAGACTTTTATAGCGGATTTAAACTTGGCCAATAACATTTTCTGACAACACGATGCCCAAGAATCTACACATAAAAATAAATCTATGCCAACTCCGAACACGTGCCGGTATTTATAGCACAGCCTTAGTTGTGCTCATTATTCTGAAAATCTTCTATCGTTACAAAAGGAAAGCGTCACTGCGGTCTAGGGATAAGACTACTGATCTCAGACCAAGCGGTTATGGGTTCGTTTTACATTTTAACATTTGAACCGGTTTTTGTTGGTTGTGTTCCGGCAGCTAGAGATAAGATAGCCAGTGACTCAGTAGTTGAGGATTCCGAGTAAAGTGTGTATCCGCCTTCTCGTCACTTATCATCAAGTGTGATGATGGTCAGGCGCTACCCCGTTGTGAAAGGAAACCATTTTAATTTTTTTAATTTTTTTTTAAATTTTGTAAGGAATCATTGAATTTTCTAAGTTGTATACTTGGTGTAACATTTGCCGTTTAACTGCCTCATCTGTGGTCTTGATAATAGATAGCACCCAGTTGCGTTTGTATGCGGTTTGATTGGTTTGTTGAAAATTAAGACCTGCACTGACGAGTGGGGCCGTCCTCGGCATACGTTCTTGTCCGTCAAAATAGATGACTTTTAAGTGTCTTCAAAGAACCATAACCTTGAAAACTTATGATAGGAAAATAAATGTCCTTTATTGTACAAAAGCACGTGAGCACGTGGTATCTCTGTAATACAACTAATTTCTTTTGTGAAGGAAGGAAGGAAACATAAAGGTACTGTAGTGTAATTTAATGCCTCGATTATCTCATTTAAGCACTTAGTTAATTCGATAGTAAAACCAATTTCTCGATAGCTCAATTCGAGTAGTAGTCCGCCGAATCCCACCTGGGGCAGTCAATTCCTTATATTTTTATTGATTGATTATCAACACAACTTGGACAATGGGATTATAATGAGAAACAAAATTGGTTATTGAAGTTTTGTGCTTCTTTAGCGCCTATTTACTTATATTAATGTGAAGGTAACGTTTGTGACTTTGTTTGTTTGTATGTCAGGGCAAATCTCTGGAAATATTGATCTAATTCCTAAAATTCTTTCACAGATTGAATGCTACATTCCTTGCGGGTAACATAAGCTGTATTTTTTTTAAAGGAGTTTATTTTTAAATCTAAAACCCACGCGGACGACGTCGGGAGTTAAGTGCTAGTTAATTATATTTTCCAAGAGAAAAATATTACTAAAGGTCGATTCACACATATCAGTGAAGTCACAGTTCCGATACAGTACCGGCACAGTGCGAAATATTCTTTTATACATTAATTAATTAATTATCTTAATTAATTGCTTCGCGTTTAGCATTTAGCCAATTTCAAGTATTTTTATTATTATTAGTAGTAAGAGTACGGTAGATAGAAATTAAAATGGAGTCTCACAACACGTGTTATTAAAAAATGTTTTTGTTTTGTTTATATAATTTTAACGCAAATTTTTGTTGACCCGGTATGTCAGAAGGGTGCAGGTTCAAATCCTGCTCGAGAAAAATTTTTTTTTTTCAACATTGTGTTTTTGTAATTTGTTTCGCAACAAAAATTTGCGTTAAAATTATATAAACAAAACAAAAACATTTTATAAATAGCTTGCCTACTTCTTAACTGATCTTTAGTATTTGTAAAAATATTATGATTGGGTGTTAATGACGGTAGTTGTTGACATTGAATGGGTGCCTTTGGCTTTCAAAGTAAAAAGTAAATAGTGTTGAATAATTTCGGCGGGCTGGTTAGAACCACGATAGCTCAATTGGAAGAGCACCTGACGCGGTATGTCAGAAGGGTGCAGGTTTTGCTCGTGAAAATTTTTTTCAACATTGTGTTTTTGTAATTTGTTTCGCAACAAAAATTTGCGTTAAAATTATATAAACAAAACAAAAACATTTTATAAATAGCTTGCCTACTTCTTAACTGATCTTAAGTATTTGTAAAAATATTATTATCGGGTGTTAATGACGGTAGTTGTTGACATTGAATGGGTGCCTTTAGCTTTCAAAGTAAAAAGTAAATAGTGTTGAATAATTTCGGCGGGATGGTTAGAACCACGATTGCTCAATTGGAAGAGCACCTGACCCGGAAGAAGGGTGCAGGTTCAAATCCTGCTCGTGAAAATTTTATTTTTTTCAACATTGTGTTTTTGTAACGTGTTATTATGGCAAGAAGAACATTCTCTATGAACGCATCCCCACTTGTCAGTGTCAGTGACGACACAGTGCTCTCAGTGTCAGTGCTGCCACCGGCATCACGGATGTATTCGTTGACAACGATATTTTTTGCCGGATCACGGACGCCGCGGCTTACCTTAGACATATTGCTAGTCTCTCCCTTGAAGATATAGCCTTCCTCCAACGAGTCTCTTCAATAATTTACATCCTAGTTTCTGCAGAAGAACATTTTTTTAAATATTTAAAATATTTCCTTTCATCTTTAACAATTTTTTTTTATAATGAATGAGGCATGAATTCTCCTTCTGTCTCTCTTAATTGCCATGCTTCATGCACCCATAAACTATTTTTTCCTTGATGCTGCTCTTCTTCTGCGTCTAAAGCAATAGCTATCATTGCTAGCTTCGTAGTATTGAACAGAGCCATAGCAACAATCAAGATACTTGACGACGGACACGTTTTCACTGAAGCTCCGTGAACTGAGTACTGACATGTGTGAATTGAATCACTGACGCAACACTGTAGCACTGATACTGAACTGAGCGAACACGTTGACGGAACTGTGACTTCACTGATATGTGTGAATCGATCTTTATACTTACTTTTCCGAGCCGCCAAATGACGAAACGAAGCGGCCATAATGATGAGCCGACCTCCGATAGGAGATGGCACATGAAGAAGAAGAAGAGAGAAATATAAAGACACAGCACACTGCACCGGTTTATCATGACAGAGATATTATTATTTTTATTTTTATTAGCCTATTTTGTGTCCCACTGCTGGGCAAAGACCTCCCCTCTTCTTTTTCATCGGCCACCTCATACCACTCCGGCAAGAAAGTGGTCAAGTCAAACAAAGATATAAGTTAAAATAATTTTTTGTTCATCATCATCATCATAATCAGCCCGCATCAGTTCACTACTGAGCCTAATATTTAGTTACTACTTACTTATTTTTAAAGTTTAATTATCAAAGTATATTTTATTTCACAAAAGTTATTAAATACAGACCTCAATCGGTTGGATAACTTATTAGCAACTACATACTAATATTAGAGTCTTGACTTTTCGTACTAAAATCTAAGGTTGAGCATGGATGAGTATACAATACAGATTTTGTCTCTTAATTCTCTACAATAAGATTGACTGCACCGTATCTTAAATATTTTAAGTCAAATGTTTGCTCCCTTTAATGAGATTGCCTCTCGAAAGATAGATCTAAGGTTTATCCCCGAATTTCCACAAATTGGCATCATCGCTTTAAAATTGAGTCTGGATTCTAATCTAGCTTTTGCTCTAGCCGCGTTATGACTGAGTACAGATAATTCCACTTTACGATGAAAGAGTTTCACAAATATATTTTTTGATAGAAAAATTTATGACACGTATCTTTTTACTACTAAATATTTATAACAAATAACAATCACAAATACTTCTTAAAATAAAAATATATTTTAAAAAGATTTTTAGGTAGCTTCTCCATGTTTAGGTTATAAAAAGCCAAATGATGGGATCAAATTTCAAATATCTTTTATGTACAAGTTACTTATTTAATATTTTTTTTTTCAACATTGTGTTTTTGTAATTTTATTTGTTAACTTCCCTTAAAATAAATAAATCAATAGAATTTTAAGTATAGTAAGCCAAACAAACGAGTACAGATCGAGATTTAGTAGGCAGACTAAATACATACCTAGCACAAGCGTATGGGTGAACTTTCTGGATTTATTAACGTGTAATAATAGTTATCCCTTATAATAAGGTAAGTGTATTTTATAAGTTTATTTTAAAGAACTTAAAAAAAACTTGCTGACATATTAGCTTAAAGTGAATATGTTCAACCTTATCTATTCTTACTTTGTAAAGGTGAGTCCACATTAAGTGACATGTAACACAACTAAATGTTATACAACGTGTAACAGATTAAACGCACACCCTCTTAAGTGGTGACTCAGTCCATGAAACTGAACAACTTTTGTTCTACGACTTATGGAAAATCGCGAAAATTTTTTTATCTTTCCATAGATAGATCAAAACTGACCGAGTGAATTCGTTTGAAGAGACGATTTTTTTTTGCGAATTTCGAAAAGGCGTAGTACAAAAGTTGGTCAGTTTCATAGACTGAGACACCACTTAAGAGGGTGTGCGGTTGTATACTCGAAATAAGCCTCAAAACTATAAGTAGGTATAAGGCGATATATTGACACTTATAGTCCACACTAATAAAACATGTTATATTATATGTTCTCATAGTCTGGAATCACTTTTAGCCAAAGGAGCCCTATTAAATGTCATGTCGACAACTACGTCATTCTCATACGTGAGGAGTTCGATGGCGCAGTGGTTAACGCGCTCGGTCAGCGAGTGCTGAGGTTAAGCAACTTTCGCAAAGGCCGGTCATCGGATGGGTGACCAAAATTTATCATCTCGAGCTCCTCCGCGCTTCGGAAGGCACGTAAAGCCGTTGGTGCCGGCTGCAGTAGCAGTCGTTGACAACCACCAATCCGCACTGGACCCGCGTGGTGGTTTATGGCCCGTTCTCCCTATTCATCCATTGGGAAGGCTCGTGCCCCAGCAGTGGGGACATAAAATTGAGCTGGTGATGATAAACTACGTCATTAACATCTGATTTTAATATTCTTACATATATTATTATATTAGCAAAATATAAAAGCGCCCACAGTTAACTGTACCTTAGATTTGTATGCAAGGCGTATACCATCGCAGCAATTCAGAAGGCGCTTATTGGATCGTTTTTGTAATGAGTTTTCTAATGATTGTTACCTAATTTGCTTGTTCGCAAAATCTACACGCGGTGGAAATTTGCTTCCTCTAATGAGTCACTCCAAACTGCGGAGAAAAATTAGAATGAGACATAATTATAACATTTGCTGAGAGATTTTCGTTTTTAGAAAAGTTTGGAAAGAAACATTGCCATCATTTTAGTTGTAGGTAGGTGCTCTCTGTCCCGTTTTATTAATAGACATAAAAACAAAAGAACAACACACGCGGACATTATTCGTCGTCGGTTTCATTTGTTTGTCCCTTCTGCCACCATAACTCTTGTGACCCTTGCGTACTTTGCCTCATGAAAGTTTTCAAAGTCGTCCAACATTGCAAATTTCACCATCCCTATTCTGTTTCTCCATCAGTGAAACTAATTCTGATCACATATCGTCGGATTAACAATTTTGTCATGATTCTTATCACGACGGAGTAAGGGCTAAAGTGTTAATCTAACGCTTGATTTAACCTTGCAAAGGTTGGACGTCCGATGCAATTGCTTTGCTTGCTTGTTATACTACCTATTCGTCTTTGCCCAGCATTGGGACAGTTATAGGCCATAACTGTCCCACTGCTGTGCAAAGGCCTCCATCATTAAAACCAAGACATCACTACAACAATGAGTATATAATGGCTTAATCATCACGCTTGCCAAATGCAGGTTCTGATCACAACGGGCTATGCATCGAAAAATCCGAATTGGACAAATTGGTTTCAGTAGCAATTTATGTATCTGTCACAATATCTTTGTGCACACACAATAGTGGAAGTTTACATAAATTATTTTTTAGCATAGTATGTAGATATTGTGAGAGAGCAGAACTTGCGCTCGGATACCCTGGGTTACATAGTTCTGCTTGCCACTTAATTTTATAAATATAACTTCACCCAAATTTTGTAGTTAATCAATTACAATTTAAAAAACAAATACTGAAAAAAGTATGTGTAGAAAGTGTTGATTAATTTTGGCGGGTTGGACCGAGCCATGATAGCATAGTTGACATAGAGATGCCTGGTCAGGTGTGTCATAGGGTGGAAATATTTCAACATGTTTTTTTTTTCAAAATGTATAATGTTACCCGTTGGGAATAACATATCAGCAATGTAGACGGCTAGCAATATGTTATGGTGTTCAAATTATGAAGCTCACGTTCATAATTTTTCGTATCATAATATTGGGTGGCCTTGGTAAAACAATCAGTCCAATATCCGGAGGTCCTTGGAACAATTCACAGGGTCAGCAAAGTGCCAGCCAATAAAACATTTTCAAGATAAATAATAGAACTGATCGACAAATAATATGTGCTGCCTTGTAAAGCTACGCTGCATTGTAATCGGACAATCGCCTCTTGATTTGCGACATCAACCTAATGTATGAGGAGAATTGCATGACTCACCAGGTACAGACATGTACCTGGGCGCTTCTCTCCTCCTCCATGGCCCGGTCAACCCGAGCCGAGGTCCGTGCCTTTAGAGGCGCCCTCGGGTTGCTCCGCTCCCCGATCCGATCCGACCCCTTCGGAGAATCTAGTAGGGCACGGGGACGCGCACTAGTGCGCGATGCCGTTCCTTCTAGAAAACCTCCGAAGGTGATTCGTTTCACACGGCTTGAGGGACCCTTTACGTTCCTCGCCGCCCCCAAAAAAGCCCGGTGAAGCTAAAAATGCCGTAAAGGCAATCAGCAAACTCTCTCAAAAAAAAAAAAATTTCAATGACTTGTAGTCGCCTGTAATGAGGAGAATATAAAACAAATTATTGGTAATTTCGACGTCAACTAGTGGAAGAGATGGCTTTAGTGCGAAAGCTTTTAAAAGGTACTAAATTTAAGAGGCTTTTAAAACTTAAAGCTGGCTAAAGTTAGCCCTATTTCTAAGTCTGGGATTAAAACTGACTCAAGTAATTACAGTTCAGCTGTTTTTATAAATAGAAAAAACTCGTATTTCGGACGAAACACTATAAATAATCTAAAGTGCGCAGTTCACCCAATAGTTATAAACCCATAACAGATTTGGATTTGGCTCGAGGCTAAGGCTAAGGTTGACGCTTCAAAAGTGGCTGTAGTCCCTTTTTATAATTTGTGCTTTATTTTGGCGCTTGAGACAATACAGTGAAGCAAAGTGTACAAGCCACATTTTTATTATAATATAAACTTTATTTAAATTTTGCATACACAACACAATTGATATTGTTGCAGGCTTTTATTTAGCTTGCAATGTATGTATGTATGTAATTTGTTCGGGTGAAATCTTGCAACTACATTTTGAAGCAGATATCTTCAACCGATTGAGCTGAAATTTTGTATAATGTTTGTTCGGAGCACAATGCATGGTTAACTGAGTGGCGTCTTTCTAAATCTAAGATGGCGGCACACCCAAAATGGCAGACTAATTATTTTTAATGCATTCCTACTGAATGATAAATTAAATTAATTAAATGAAAGGGCTTGCTGAGAATAACTCGAATTGCTGAAAATAACAAAGAATGGTGCCACTATAATATAGTCTATATACTATACTGTATTTGTATTATAAATACTGAGGATAGAAATCTAAATATCCAAGGTTGTCCAAGTCTACTCTCAAGGACCAAAGCAAGAACTTTTATATAAAAATTTCCAACAGATAATTATTAAATATTAAAAGTGTGTGTAAACAGTCATCTGTGGTGATAAACATGGAAAATACATTATTGCATCATAAACTTTCTAATATTGGTATATAATTACAATTACACAATTTCAATCCTTAAATAAGTTTTATCCAATAAATAAATAAATAAATAATTAAATAATTTTTTTTTAATAAATTTTAACTGACGATTGCAAAATCAGCCTTAAGGGTCTTACAACTAAACAAAGAATAAGCTTTGAATAGTTATACTGTGTTTTGCCTCTTGTACTCTAAATTGAATAGAAAAAAAACTTTAAAAACATTAAAATAAAACATGACAGGAACTGTAAACATTCGAAATTTCAGTTTAAGAACAGTAATTGTCGTCGGTCGGTTAAGTTGGATGACATAGACTTGTGACTTACTTTTTTTAAAATTTAGACAATTAAAATTTTATTTTTAATATCGTCATAAATACGGCTCTATAAATATAGTTCACACGAAAAATCTAAACAAAACAACAATAATTCTGATATTGTATCTGTATCAAATTATTATCATACTAATATTCTTTGATATGAAACAAAACATAACTACATTAAAGAAAAAAAATTAAGATAACTAAAGACAAAATAAAACCTATAAATAAAAAATGTCCTCCAGCTGTGGGCTCATGGGAACGGTCCCAAGAATGCTGGCAACATTACCTCTTTGGATTGCCAAGCTAATACGTTGGCAGAGGTAGCTGCCAGCCTTCTTGTCACCGGAGGCTTCAATAAGGCGACCACTTAACTCTTTAACAAGCTGCTTGGCCTCCGGCCCCCATGGACCCAATGTCTCCACCGCAAACGGAACAAACAAATAATTTGGACCCAGGTTTGCGTATTTGTGCCGTTTGCGATTTTCAGCACTTACCGCAGCAGCCCCCACATGAAGAGAGGTGGCGCGTACATGTGAGGGAGCTACGGTGTCAGCACAGGTTGCATCCCACACCAACGGCCTGCCAAGCTTCCAGGGCCCAATGGTCATCCCGTCAGGTCTCTTGCCATCGCTGCGATATATACCAGCTGGTTCTAAGACAGCCGGTATACCAACGGTGGCAAAAGCACTGCGGATGATGCTGTTTATAGTGGAGTGACGCAGCATACGCCCAGCACTGCGAGCGCATGATAGGCCGTGGTGGCCAAGCTCGTCAACAGCTTCTCCACACACGCAGCGGTGAGGGTGGACTACCCTGGCGCCTAGACGAAGACAGACCGCTAGAGTGAGAGATGGCCCGTCCAACAAGGTACCGACATTGGCAGATGGTAATGCCTGGAGCCAGTGGCCTGACTCTCTCTGGGAGACGGCAGTAAGACGAGCGAGTTCTGACATATCACCCGAAGTGGATACAAAATAACAAAATACGGAATAACTATTCGGAGCTTATTCTTGACTTCGCAGACACTCATCAAATACTTGTTTAGTAATATCCTATACAAATCATAAGCATAATTTATCAATTTCGCAATTCGTCAAATCCTTTATTAATCATATCCTACGCAAGTAAAAATTTAATTTGTCATTTTCGCGATTCGTCAATTCAATTATTCGTCAAAACTTATATACGTCAAATGCGTGATTTATCTAGTCATGGTGTATTTTTTTAATTTTCTTTTAGTTGATAGCTTTGTGCGATTAGCACATTTAGCCAGTGTCAAAGTAATTTTTCTTACAAGTAATACATACAATATTTCCTTCCAGTCAGTATGATGATGAATGAAGATGAATGATAATAAAAATGAGAAGTGAGAAATGATATACCCCCCAATCCCTCGAGTATGTCAATAAAGATGTGGGGCTTTATTTATTCCTCGGCGGACTTCTTGAGAGAATTTGAAAAGTAAAGTTGCACTGTTTTGTTTCATTTGCCAACACTCATGCACACTTACGAACACTTAACGGTTAATAATCCACCATTATTTCACATTAATATTCGACATAACACAATTTTTTGAAAATAAAAAAAACCGCAGACATGACTCTTCACTTTCCCGCCAAGAAGTCCAGTCATGGTGTAATAGAACACTGAAGTGCTTCATCTTTGATAAAGCCTAAGTTATAAGCGTAATGCAACCTTTTTGTTTATACTATTCCAATTACGATCTATTTAAATTATTACTATATTAGTAATGAGAATGTCAATCAATGACAGTTAAATTATTTAATATCTTGTGATAGACTGAAACAATTTTATTACAAGTTAGCATTAAATTTGAATATAAATTGTTGTAATAGTATTTGGAATAAAGCTAAGGAACAGAAAAATTTTAAAAATGAAGAGTATTCGAAGAAAAATTCAAATTAAAAACTTTTGGGAAAAAAAATCAGATTGCTCTCTCGTAAACCATGGTTTTTGATATGCATCTTTGTACTCAGAGAATATCGAAATAATTATATAAAGGGCGGAATGTGAATAAGTTGCTACGTGGGCACATTTGGGTTTTATGTCAAACCGTAATTAGTAAGGCGACTTTGAAGATGTGACGTTGCTTTGAAACATTAACTTCCCTTGACGATGGGTAATAAATGTTCAAAGTTGGGAAGTTCTGATGAATCTTTGTTTTGAATTTCAATTAACACGCCGAACTAGCTTTTGTTACCTATTTTCAAGACGAACTCAAACAAGTTGTCAGTTTGCGAAAGATTATTTTACGATTCAATATTCCAGCTTTTATGATCAACATATTTTTTAAGAGCTCGTTAGCGTGGCGACTATCTTTTTCCAGTAGCAATCGTAAATATCAGTAACTATTGCAATGCTGGATTCCCGGATGGGTGACCCAATTATTAAGAGCCTCTGTAGTTGGTAGTTCTCCCTGATGGTCGATAAAATCCTTGATAATGACTTGATTGATGGAATCATGAATGGCAAGCACCGAGTCAGAACACTTATACCGGCTATCTTTATCTCTAACTGCCTTAGTAGTTGAGGATTCCGGGTAAAGTGCGCTTCCACCCGGCCTTATCATCACTTAACATCAAATGAGATGAATGCCAAGTGCTAACCCGTAAGATATACAAAATAGATATAGCTAATTGCTGTTATTTAGGCATGAGTTCGATATATCTAACGTAACCGTTGTCATAGAAAACCGAAAACGCCCATGTCTAGCAGTTATTAAATTTTTGGTATAAGTGTTTAGAAGTGGCTTAGAAGGCAGTAGGTGCCTTGTGTTTGACTCAGTACAGCTGTTGAACTTTCCCGCTTTCCATATGGTACGCCACTAAAATCTTTAAACCGCGATTCAGGAAAGTACGATTCATCGCTATCTAGCGAAGTATATGCAAAACAGCTAATCACCATGTCCTTACATTAATAGCACTCAAGTACGAGCGCGTGAGAATTTCCCGCTACTCCTAAGGGGCAATGATAAATCATTTCGGGATGTTGAAAACCCTCGGCCCGTATCAATGATAATTTTAATTCATTCCTGCCTTAAATGGCGCGGCAGCCCCTAGGGTGCGTTTAGGCAAATTCTGCCCTTTTTGCTCGCACGTTCGCCCTATAAATCTGTAGACTACCTTTTTCAATGTCTATGAATCTTGTTTCAGTGACTATTTAGCTTTACAAAAAAGTGATGTTAGTAAATTTATGTTTTATTTATGTTTCATTTTTATTTAAAACTGAGTAGAATATTTGATTTAATTTTATTTGATTTAACTATTACAATCCCCAAGGATTGAACAATGTTGTGGTGGCAAAACGTATACGTTTTTGGTATTATTGATGCGACTGGGTTTGTGATCACCGTATTTGGTAAGAGTATTATGCGTTTTTTTTTATTTATTTATTCGGTACACAAACAAAATACAATAAAGCGTATTAAAAATGTTACAAGATATGTATCATGGACAGGTTGTAGTTCCTATGACGTGAATACACGACATGATACTTAAATCTCTAACAATTCAGATAGATTAATGTAGCCACATAAATCTACTCTGAATTTGAACCCCTCAAGCGCCATATGTACGCACCGTCGTACATAAGATTTATTTTCACCGGTCCGAGTTGCAGTATACAAGTTTTGGTTGTCTGTGAATGTTCTATGGTTTGTATAGAATAAGTTAAAATCGCTTGTAAGATTCGAACCAAAAAAAAATATCATCGAAAAAAAAGTGTCTCTGATGTTTTTATCCATCCATTTTAGCCATATTGGTAAAAGTAGTGTTGTAGTGTTTTGTTTTTATTATGATATCTTGACGAAAACGTAGAGTTTTCGTATGATTATTATGTATATTTACTGGAAACTTAATACAGATTTTGTACAATGCAATTGTATGCATAGGATGCATTAGGAACCTATTTTGATTTACAATTAGACATTCAATAGTAGTAGGTGGCTGTAGAGAGATTCTTCGCGGGTGGTGGTCCACCTGTAATAAAAACTTTTTTTTTTTGGAGAGAGACTGCTGTTTGCCTCAGACGGCATTTTCAGCTTTACCGGGCTTGTTTGGGGGCGGCGAGGAACGTAAAGGGTCCCTCAAGCCGTGTGAAACGAATCTCCTTCGGAGGTTTTCTAGAGGGAACGGCATCGCGCACTAGTGCGCGTCTCCGTGCCCTACTAGATTCTCCGAAGGGTTCGGACCGAATCGGGTAATAATAACAATGGCGGCGGTTGTTTATTCTCTTTCCTGAAAGTGTAAAATCGTTTTCGCGAGTGAAGTGCTGCGTAACAAGTGTTTCAGTGTTATTAGTTCGGTGCGTTATAGTGTAGACTAACAAGTTATAACGTCAGTTTTGTTTTGTGACCTTTGTCAATATTTCATTTACAATATTTTATCAATCAGGAAATTTGAAGTTAAATCTATGATATATTGAAAACAAAAGAAATTCGTGCCAGTGCGACTACAGGTAAGTCTTTATTGTCCATTATAGTTAACCACGTATAAAAAGTAACATAGAAAATAATGACACCTCATTTACGCGAATATTTTGTATAGTTATCACGCAATAAATATTTTTCCATAGTCATATAATAATAAAAATATTAATCTCAAAATGTCTGACACGTTAAACTTTTTTTTATTAGTGATGGGCGCACGCGAGGCGGGTTGAAAAATCGATATTCGAATACAATACAAATACATTTCTATAACCAATTAAAATTAAAATTAAAACAGTTAATACAATTCAACATTAAGAGAATATCTGCTCATCAATTGTAGCCATGTCTTGATTTCGAGGATGGAGGCCGATGATCCGTTTAAAGGTAATAATAATATGACGTACCCAAGGTTGGGATCAAACCTGAGTCTGAGGCGGTGGTCTAGCCGTTAGACCACCGGCCAGTTAGTGTGTATTTTTATCAAATCAAATCAAATCACTCAAATTTCCTCAATAGATATTCAACCATATGCCATATACATGAAGTGCGAAGTCTATCGAGGAAATTTTACAGTTTCTAGTAGTCTGATGTGCTGGCATATGCACATTGTTATTACATATTTTTTCTAATTGAAGTCTAATTTTTAATACACCATCTTTACCATCTAGATAGAGGATGAAGGTAGGTGGCCTCGTGGTACGTAAAGGAATGCTCACGTGCAGGAACGTCCTATCTGTAGGTATGCCTATGGTATACGTGGGTGGATGAAAATAATATGTGCCGGCAAGGTCGGCCGCCCCTCCTGCTTTGCGAAGGTCAGGGTACAATTAAGTTTTTTCTTCATAGTTGTGGTTTTTTTCCCGTTTTCGTTCTTCTCGAATTCACATAAATTACATAAAATTTTAAGTTTAAATAAAACTATAATACAGAATACTAGTGTTTTGTATCGTTTTCTTAATCATTTCTATTGTCTTATTCATTTATTTTTTTTTGTTTAAACTAACCATGCCATTTTTATATGACATTTGGGGTTTAGTTAAAGTTTCTCTATTATTATTTTTCTGACTGACAAAACAACGAATAAATCTCAAATTCGGAGATCGAAAATATACGCTGTAGGTTCGATTGAAAGTTATCATCTATTTGGATCAATGTCTATTAGTGCGTTCTTACTAGACTTTCAAACTTCTCGTTCGAAGTATTATTTATATCCGGAAAGCGGAACGGCAATAAATCCAGCCATGACATGAGACACAAATTGAAACTTCCAAATGCTGTAAGAAGATATGATACGATATAACAACGTTGCAGAGTAATAAATTACTCCAAAGGCTGAAATATATAAATTGAAAAGAAACTGCAATGCAGAGTACACACATAGAGGTCATCTCGGCCACAAGAAGTCCACTGCTGAACAAAGGTCTCCCCCAAGGATCTTCACAACGATTAGCTGGCTTATTAAAAAAAAAAAGAAAAAAAAGCAAGCAGTTGCTTGCACAATAGCAACGAGGGACTTCTTGGCGGGAAAGTGAAGAGTCATGTCTGCGGTTTTGTTTTATTTTCTAAAATTTGTGTTATGTCGAATATTAATGTGAAATAATGGTGGATTATTAACCGTTAAGTGTTCATGAGTGTGCATGAGTGTTGGCAAATGAAACAAAACAGTGCAACGTCACTTTTCAAATTCTCTCAAGAAGTCTGCCCGAGGACCTAGTAAAGCCCCACATCTTTACTAAGATACTTGAGGGGTTGGGGGGTCTATCATTTCTCACTTCTCATTTCTATTATCATTCATCATCATCATACTGACTGGAAGGAAATATTGTATATTTATGTATTGTAAGAAAAATTACTTTGACACTGGCTAAATGTGCTAATCGCACGAAGCCATCAACTAAAAGAAGGAAAGAATAGCAACGAGACTGATACTAGTTGCGGTTGCTATAATCGGTCGGGTATATTAGAGCGCCGTCATACATTAAAGGCCGGCTGCGATTCCTCTGATTTTGCGGATGTCCATGGGCGGTGGTGGTTGCTTCCCATCAGGTGACCCGCCTGCTCGTTTGCCTCCTAATAAAAAATGAAAAAACACTTTTAGTTCGTCCATCGCTCGCTTGTGGCGCTATCGTAGCACTCTACGTTCCGTAATAAGAATATGTGTTTTGGTAGCGATAAATTGTAAATTGTCGTGATTGCGACAGACACATAAAGATCGGTAAGCCTGCGGTTGTCTGCTCGCATCCAGCGGCTATCCGCAACCTTCACCAGATCGTCGGTCCACCTTGTTGGTGGCCTGCCTATGATGATAAGGCCAATGATGGAAGCGCACTTCACCCGAACCTCAACTAGTGAGGCACTGGCTATCTTATCTCTAGCTGCCGGAATACAACAATGCTACAAACATTGATGTTATGGCGACATATTAAGACAAGATGGTGGTAGCTAGCCAGGCGGACTAACAAGCCCTACCACCAATCAAACAGAGTACACAAACATGTAGCCCCCGCTGGGAATCGAACCCGGGACCTCTGGGTCTTAACCAGTGGTCTTAGCCACTAGACCACAGAGGCGGTAAAAGGCGGCGTTGCTCGAGCGCTGTATGTATTAAGCTTACCTTCTGGGTCTTCGTATTTTGTGCTGCGATGCTCAATTAACTAAACTAAATTTTAATTATCTGCGACTCTATGTGCTGTATGTAGAGCTGGTGTGACCTGTCCAGATGTAGAGCGCTGCTCTCCGGTCCTAATGGTACTGACGAGCAGCTCGCAGGAGGCTCGCACCGATGTACTTACTCACTTGATATAGTATCAGATACTTTACGTGCTAGACCTCCAAGTGGGTACCCTGGTTTACAGTTAAAAATAAGTTGGCAGAAAACATAACACTTTTATGAAGCGTAGAAAGGGATGCCAAGTCTCGGAAGCGTTTCGAATATGCTAGAAAACAATGTTAGCTTACCGTCTCATTACTAAAACTATTATGGTTGGAGATATACAGGGCGTCCCAAAAATTTGCACATCACACTGACACCGGAGGTAGGTGGGCCTCACATGCGTCGAACAAGCCTAACTTGTCCATAGAAAATTTTCATGAGTTTAGAAATAAGACCATCCAGGTATTTAAAAAAAAAACACTAATTTTAGATAATTTTTGTATAAACAGTTTTTTAGAGAGCCCTTAATTTAACTTTTTTTACGTCTTCATCATCTTTCTTTCTTCTTCATCTTTGAGAATAGTTACTTAATGATGAAACAACATTATTAAGTAGAAAAGTCATGTACAATGTCACACAAAAACAATGGCTTCGACTTTAAGCACCAACCGTGAAAAAAAATTACTTCAAACTTTTCTATGGACATGTTAGGCTTGTTCGACGCATCTGAGGCCCACCTACCTCCGGTGTCAAAGTGACGTGCTAATTTTGGGGCACCCTGTATATATAGTATTGAAAGAAATTATTCGCGAAAATGGTAGTCGAAATTTATGAGTAATGTATGGCTAGTAAGAAAAAATATTAACAACGCTTTTTAAGATTTTGCAGAAGTCTCAGTTTTCTAGAGGGGTTCCAATCCCGGTTATATGTTTGTATTCGGTACGCTTGTTTTACGTCCTCCTGCCTAACTCCACCATCTTATCTAAAGATCATTTTGCATAAATTTTGTTGTGTTCCAACAGCTACAAATTAGATTTTCTCTGTAGTCGTACTTTAATATATTGTTATAATATGTAAACATTATTTGTAATATATTATGCAAACATAATTTCTCTTAATCATAATATGATGTCACGATCAATCGATTCACTTATAAGTCATTGGATTCATATTGCATGTTCTGGTGACTACATATGTTTTTTGTAAATGTTACTTCTATAAAAAGCTGTGCGGTTTGCAACCATTCTTCTCCACAGCTAAAAGACGTCCTAAATGGGTACTGGGTAACTGAATGTGTTAGACGAATCAAAAGTACTCATGAAATAAGTTTATTTGAATGAACACATTACAAGCTTAGTTTCACCTGCCCCGAAGTTTGTAATCAAATCTTGCAAGTTAAATTTGATCCACTTCCCGGTTACCGATTGAGCTGAAATTTTGCATGCATGTATAAATCGGATAACAATGCAAAATTATTATAACGTGGAGCTGGTCTGATAATGGAACCGGAAGGTGGCCATAGGGACTCGGCAGTTAAACGACACATCCCCATCGAGTTTAGACTCGTTTGATCCGTCTTGACGAGTACTTTGGTGCTAGATGGTAACCAGGGTCTGATGATGGAGCTGGAAGATGGCCATAGGAACTCGGAAATATAAAAATGAAACAGATATAATGAGAAATGTTACAAACAACTAACCAGTAATTACATAACTAAATGATATTTAAAGTTATTAAAATATAAAATACATACAACTTTAAGTGCTCAAAACAACACATTGTGAGCGTACTACGGGCTACATAACGGTAAAACACTGCTACGCGCTACGAACTACGCCGTCTAGCATCAAAAGTACTAAAAAGTTAAAAATAAAATTAAAAGATTTTTTTTAAAAACAAGCTTTTATACTTGTTAATAAAAAATAACTAAACAGTTAAAAATAATTTAAACCTGATAATAAGAAAATCTTTGCGTCTTTATCACAGACCCCATTTTTTTGTAAATAATAGCGTGCAACATTGTGATTTCAAAAGAAAAAATATTGAAGGTGTAATATGTTAAATGTTCTTTAATGTTCCATCAAAATGTGACACGCTTTTATTTATATAAAATATTGGGTCTATCATAAAAACGCAAAGATTTTCTATTATCAGGTTTAGATTATTTTTAGCTTTTTATTCCTTTTTTTTATTAACAAGTAATAAAAGCTAGTTTTTAAAAAGTTTTTTTTCAATTTAGTTTTTTGTACTTTGATCTACATAACGCAAATTAGTAAATATACTGCAGAAATATAAATTCGCACCGCGTTGAAAATACGGTCACAAGAAAAGGAGACCCCCAGAAGGTAAGCTAATACATACCGCACTCGAACAACGCACACATAGACCCCTCAGGGACACGGGATCTCGGACCATCTCGAACCATTTCGAGCGCAGCTGTTGCGAGGTTGCGTATCCGTGAGAGGTTGTCTATGTGTGCATTTTTTTTAGAGATTGCTGATTGCCTCAGACGGTATTTTCAGCTTCACTGGGCTTGTTTGGGGGCGGCGAGGAACGTAAAGGGTCCCTCAAGCCGTGTGAAACGAATCACCTACGGAGGTTTTCTAGAGGGAACGGCATCGCGCACCTGATGTAGAGCGCGTGCGAACCGGTTCGTCGTACCCTTTTTCTACGAGTACGGTGTCTTGGGGCTAAACTAGTGTGCATGTTTAGTGTATTCTGTAAATGTGTAGTGGCATTTAGAGGATCGGGCTGGGTGTGTGTGCGTTGCTCGAGCGCGTTTGTATGAAGATTACCTTCTGCAACCTTCTCATTTTGTAGTATGGTTCTACTTCAGGCTACATTTTACCAGGCGGTTCATCTTATTAGATGGGAGAGTGCACTTTCTAGTAGTAGGTATAATAATTTCTAAATTGTAATCCTTCGCCCAGCGTCATGGCATTATGGCATTTGATGCACAGTTATTTTATGCATACAGTATATATTAGAACTTAATTGGATTTTGGATTAAGTCCCTGTGAGCTCCGTGACGGCAACATTAGATGTACAAAGTAAATTCGTATCTCAGAACTTTATAACCTTAACGACGTTAATTAAGTACAAAGTTCTTTAGATAAGGAGTTCATGAAGAAAATAATCTTTCTGTTTAACCATGTCTTGCTGCAAAACTGCCATATCCACATCTTCCTAACCGAGACTACTATTTTATTTATTGCAGTCGGCGTGCAGTCAACAGCTCCTGAGGATGCCCCATGGAGAGGAGAAATACATATAGGTTTATCAGTTTGGTGTGCATGTTCTGCATGTGTAAATATTTGCGGACGGGACCAGCACCGCCCGGTAATGTATCCAAGCATAAGAGGAAATAGGTCGAATGAATTGAAAAATAAGTATAAAAGGTAGACAAAATCAATGTTTCGTAGTCCCCTGATTCCTCCTCCAAAACTGGACCGATTTAAATACTTTTTGCATTAAAAATTAAAGAGAAGCTTTGGCTGTGTCTTTATGTTTTGCTTTTTTTATATAATACTATTTTAATAATATCTCGTCATATTTGATAAAAACAGCAGCAAATCCGGCCAACTTTTAAGGTTTTTAAAGGTTCATATCTATTTTAATAACTAATTTATGAAAAAAAAGAAAAAATAGAAACTCAGCCAAAGTCTTTCTTTAATTTTAATGAAAAAAGTAATATAATCGGTCCAGTTTTGGAGGAGGAATCAGGGGACTACGGAACTTTGATTTTGTCTACTTTTCATACATATTTTTAATTCATATTTCTTCTAAACGACCGAATATTTTTGCGGAATTGGGTAGTTGACTGGTTAGTCAATACAAAATGTTTGAAGAAACTGCCAAAACGATTTAATTCACTAGAAATTGTATGGGAATGGAAACTATGACGTCACAATTTTTTTTCGCCAGTTGAAAGTTTATTATTAACTTTTTAGGTTACAGTAATTCATGCTTAGGTGAAATAAAAAATAAGTTTATTTATTTATTTATTTATTTATTTATTTATTTACTATTTATGTTTTAAAGAACTTTAACGTGTTTCATTAAAACGTTTAATTTTCTGGAATTAATTTTAATATTGTTGTTATAAACATCCCTATTAACTTACTTAAGTATAATAAGTATAACCCTAAATGTTATTTTAATTGCATTCTATTCGTTGTATTTTTTTTTTCAAATGTTTTAGAATATATTTATTTGATTAGTAGGTATTTAAACAACAAATTTAGCGTCGTAAGAAAAGCAGAAAAAATCGCTAGCTTTATTTATTTTAACTGAGTGCCGTTTTTATACAACAATAAGTTATCCCTTACTTTATCTTACCAGTTACAGTTAAAGATTTATTTGAATAGTTACAAAATTGTAGATTCTTTTACCAGACTTCTCTACTATATAAAGAATCTGCTTGAACGCACTGCAAGTTTTCACCTCGTCCTAGATAAATTAAAAGTGCTTCTCCATGAGAAATGGAAGTATTTATGATCTCAACTCAAATGCAGACTTCGTTGGTTTTACTTTGAAGTGAAATTTAAAGTTTTTAACATACTATGGCATGTGAGTAAAAATTGCGTTTTCTTTTTATTAGTCCCGTTTAAGCTAGATTTGCGCTTGTACCTATTTAAGTTATGATCTATGTCACAGCTATGGGACGAGTTCTATAACACACGTCTGTAAAAAATGGTTATGATGATTATGACGAGATATGATACTTTAGTTAAAAGACAACTGCTTATTTAAAACATCATTAACATGGCACAAGAGCCCTTTCACTCCTAGTGCCACTAAACAGAGGTTGATATTCCAAACCGTATTGATAATTATCTTTTAATGCAAACAGCTAAGAAGAACTCCTATTTGCTGATGTGTTCCCTGAACGTTATAACTTGAACCTATTCTCGGATTGGTGGTTGTTAACGACTGCTCATGCAGCTGGGGCCAACGACAATGCTCAGCAGTTTGGCAGAACATACATTTTTGTATAATAAGAGTAATTATGACGTAAATAAAAAAATTTCGTGCCCTCCGAAGCAAGGAGAAGCTCGAGATTATACATTTTTGGGTCACTCATCATGAAAACGTGAAAACCAAAGACTATTCAAATCTAAATAAAAAATTGATAAGCACTTTTGAATTTGGGCAATATATTCAAGTAATCTCAACCTGCTTTTTACGAAACAAATGTACTACAGTGAATACTAATAATATGCAATTCAAATAAGAAGTGAATCATAATAACTATTCTAAATGATCCTAATTCTCCTTCTTACTTAAAATGTAGTTTCAGTTTCCTTAGCTCTACTCATGCCCGCCAACTTCGCTCATCAAATAACCACCTTCTCGCCACTCCTTTGCATCATTCAGGATTCGTTGCAAGTTCCTTCACGGTTCAGGCCATTCAATTATGGAACGCTCTTCCCGAAAAAGTCAGACAAGCTCCAAGTAAAATGGTGTTTAAAACAATGGTGTATAAACTGTTTCTACAGGAATCAACACCGACGTAAGAGATTCCCATCATCTTTTCTTACGTTATGTTTAAGTATGTTCATGTAGTCTATTTTTATTTAAGTTTTTTTTATAGTATGTATATTATATTATTATCACTTAATTTAATAAACTTAATATGTATATTTCAGTTCTTATAAATTTATGTAGTATACGTTTCATTTACGTTCTTTGTCGCACACAAAGAACGTAAATGAAACGTATACTACATAAATTTATAAGAACTGAAATATACTGAAATATACGCTTACCAATTTTTCTGCCTAGCCCTTAGGTCGACTGGTAGAGAATGCCATTTGGCATTAAGTCCGCCTTTTGTACTTTATGTTATTGTATTGTGCAATAAAGATTAAATAAAATAACGAAACGACGAAGAAAAAAGTCATAAAACATAACAGCGATCGCTCAGCATTGTCGTCAACTGAATACTTCCAATGTCCATAAGACATCGGATTCAATTTGATGTAGCTCGAACCTTCGTTCAATCAGACCTGTGTAACAACTTGTAAATAAAAAAGGGGACAAACTATTCTCGTCATTTTGTATCATTACTGTATACAAGCTTCATTGGAACACACTTTGATCGTCCTGGGAATTGAACCTAGGACCTTTGGGTATCAGACTGAGCACTTAGCCACCGAGGCGTTGGCCAAGGCTCGCTTTATTACTGACTAAATTACTGCCTTGACAGATTTTTAAGGTTTACTATAACTAAAGACTTTCAGCTGGACGACCGCAGACTTGACGTCAGCCTCAACAAATTTATCTCCGTAACCAGGGCTTTGAATACCGTTAAAAAAATGGTATCGATACTTCTGTCAAACGAAGATACCGGTATGCTTGGCACGTTACCTGGGTGGCGTTTTTACCGGTAAATTAACTAACCGATCTACGCGGATTGGCTAAAGCGCAATATTTAACAAAAAAGTAGCGATAATTTCCTAGATAACGTTACCTGCATTACCGGTACCAAATTACCTTTAAGAAATAACGTTATTTACCGATCCTTATAGTGGGAATTTCGTAACGGTATCAAGACCTGTCTGAAACTACTTACCATGGTAATTTGTATATTTTGTCATGAACTGACAAGTTTATGACTATTTCAGTAAATAATCCATTTAAAAATCCAAGAATGTGGAGCCGCGGGTATGACGTACACGTATCCAAAGGTGAGTCCTCTTCATTTGTAAATGAATAGCGTTAATTTTATAATCAACTTCGCTCAATATCGCGACGGCTTTGTTCGCATCTCCACGCAGTTCAAACCACAAACAATTAAGGTACCAACGTTATTAAGGCGCTCTCTCACTGCGCACGATCACGACGCACGTTGACTTAGCTTCGCTTTGCACGAAAATGTATGCCCTATCGGCCTCTGCATCGGGACAGAGTTAGCTGATTGCGTAAGACAGTCTTTTAGTGTCATCGGGTTTTTTTAAGGGCGGCGAGAAACTTAAAGTTTCTCTTAAAGTATTTCTCAAGCCGTGTGAAACGTAATACCGTCAGAGGTTTTCTAAAGGGAATGGTCAGTACGCACTAGTGCGAGCCCTTACTAGATTCCCCAACGGGTTCAGCTCGGATAGGGATGAACACTGAGTACGAATACAAATGACGTTGCTACACGCGTGGCCTGCTCGGATATGTCTCGTGGCCTGCTCGGATATGTCTCCAATGCACGTTATGCACCCCATTGCACGCGCGCCATGTACAGCGTACAGTTACAGCGCTACAGTTGTACAGTTGTGTAGTTGTTGTTGTTGTGTGTAGACGTGAGTCAATATACGTGTATTGTGTGTGCTGTAGTGGAAACGTAGACTCTGTCTACCAAACGGACCCGTGCCAGTGCACAGCGTTTGTTGCAGTGGGATAGCGCCTTATACAGACTGGCGCTCTGGCGCTTTCTTTCCGATTTGACTTGCAAAATAGCTCGCTCCAAGCACTTATGAGCGTGAATTTTTCGGATGACTCTCTTAGATATCGTCATTATGAAAGAAATTGCTTTGAAATATAATGGGTGTACCTACAAGGGGAAGTAAATGCTTTGTATATTCGTTTAAGGTTTTTTTGGAGGGGATAATATAACATAGTAGTAAACGTGCTCGGTCTGCGATTGCTGGAGTTAAGCGACTTTCGCAAAAACAAAAAAAAATACCCAAATCTCCAAGGTTCAAATCCCAGGTCGGACATAGATAGTGTGCTTCGGTTTTTTCGAGACATAGCCCGGATTTGTAATCACCAACCCGCATTTGGCAAACGTGGTGATTAAGTCAATACCAATCAATTGTAGGGATGACTTGATTTCAATGATGGAGGTATTTGCCCAACATGGGGACGGACAGTCATAGTCAATTTCTCTTACTTACTATTGTTATGCTTGATATTAAATTTAAATTCAGTAATATGAAAACTTTTGGCTCTTCATTAAAATGCATCACGGAGAAGTATAAACAGGCGAAGACGAAGTCGTCTTTGCCTGTTTATACTTCTCCGTCTTTTCATTTCATTTAATAAATGTATTAAGTATTAAGTAATACATTTATTAAATGAAATGAAAAGACAACAAAATTCTGAGAGCTTCCCACTGTAGAGATAATAAATCTTAACGAGGATTTCTTAGAAGCTTCTATAAGTAAACTCGGTCATATAACGACGGCCCCATAATTTTTGATGTAACCAAGAGATAATATGTCAAACATTATTATTTACAGGAGAGCGAAGTAACGATTCAAGTCAATCTAGAAATAATATTATCATCAGCATAAGAAGACGGCCTCTGCTGGAAAAAGGCATCGAAAGCCGCTGGATGCGTTCAGCACAAAACCGGCCGTTGTGGAGATCCTTGAGGGAGACTTTGTCCAGAAATAATACTACTATGTAATGACGTGTTAATTTTGTTATTGCACGTTATTTTCATAATTATTTTTTAAAAAACTGTCAGGTGATTACAATTCATATAAACATGGTTTTACAATTGCCGAAAGTGACCGGTTAATTATTTGAAACATCTTATTAATTTTCCTGTCAAACTTTCTTAGATAACTCCTTTGCAACTCCTTGTAACTGCAAACATGCGCACAAAGTGAATAAGTTTATCTACACTGAACGAGGATTGAGTAATCTGACCAACAATGCTGGATCGTTCTAAAGGTACAGTCACGAGCATTAACATGTAAACAATGTAACTCTTAATACAATGGATTAAGAGTGAAAACGACGCAAAAGTGTGTACATACATTACTTTTAAAACTTATAATTGCCAGTCTTGTTAAATAATTCGAATCTAAACAGAAACAAAACACGAGCAAAAAGTATATTTGTATTGTATATTGGACCATAAATTCGCACCATACTCAAAAGGGTATCTAATTTAACTTTGTTCTGTAAAGAAATGTGCGGGTTAAATTTAAAGGGTCGGAATAATAGCGCAGAAAGTCGCACGCCCGGTCCTCAGACCGTAAAGTTGTTTTACACCAAACTGGACATGTTTCAGCAACTCACTATTACCACATAATAACGACACTGCAGAAAGTAAGCTTTATACAGACGACGCGCTCGAGCAACGCACACATAGACAACCTCTCACAGACACAGAACCTCGCGACACCTGCGCACGGACTGGTTCGAGCTATTCCGAGATCCGTGTCCGTGCAAGGGGTCTGTGTGAGTTGCTCGAGCGCGGTCTCATCATCATCATCATCAGCTCATTTTATGTCCCCACTGCTGGGGCACGAGCCTTCCCTATAGATGGATAGGGAGAACGGGCCATAAACCACCACGCGGGCCCAGTGGGAAATGGTGGTTGCCGAAAAATTGCAGTCGGGACTAACGGCTTTACATGCCTTTCGAAGCACGGAGGAGCCTAAAATGCTACATTTTTCAAAGGTCGGTCACCCGTCCGATGACCGACCTTTGCAAAAGTTGTTTAACGTTAGCAAAGACCGGGCACGTTAGCCACTGCGTCATCAAGCTCTATTGATTTAGCCTGGGTCATTGCAAACCTGCAGGGTCCAAACAAATGTTAATATATTCTTTAAAAAAAACTGCCCTATCCGATTTTTTTAGAAATGCTATGTTAATTTTCGAATGAAAAGTGTACCTGTTCCTACTGCATGGTTGAGTAACCGCCAAGGGTTCATTATTAGAGACACCGTGTGCCAATTATATGCGTGAACTAGATCAACAGTGGCTCCCTATCAATTCGTTAGATATTCATGAGTTTGATTTCAAACACTCTATGAGTAGAAGCAGTTTTGTCGCACGCTGTGTAATCGAACGTAGTCGTTTGTTGTTGAAAATTTTAAAAACACAGACTATCTTTTCAGAGTAACTTTAGAAACTAATAAACTTTGACATATTCTCTGAAGAATATAGACTTGGCATCTCAGAACAATAACTAAAGCTATTATTCTGAGCTTGGCATCCTCTGTAATTTTAAAAATTATTTAGAAAGAATACTTGAAATATTTATTTAAGACTTTAATTGAAAGCGGTTCGCTTTTCCATTAATCCTTCTACAGTTTTATTGGATTTCTCTCTGTGGTTGTTGACACGGCCAGAAAGCTGTCATCAGCTGTCAATATTTTTACATTAATTTGACCGCCCGCAAAAATTTTAAAATACCTAAAACATACATGAAGACCATTAAAATACAAATTTAAAAATAGATTCTCGTACACAATGTCATCAAAGTCGGTAAGCGGATCATATCCAGAACTTATACAGAGCTACTACGTGTACTCAGCAATATTGGCACTTAAGCTACTAGCTTTAGCACCTCTGGCTGCATTGGTATGTAACCCTGAGAAAGTACAAAGAGCTAACGTGAGTGACCTAAAGAACCTAACACCATTTTGGTTGTTAGCAGCACTTTATATAACTACGTCGCCCGAAAAGCATACTGCTTTAGCACTTTTACGCTGTTTTCTGATAGCACGATTTGTAGCAGCTCTTGGTTATGTGAAGAGAATACCAAAATTGGCAGCTGAAATGGCTTTTTTCACATCATTTTCTATAACTGCCTATATGGGTGGATGTGTAGTGTACACCTACAGAAACGCTATATGACAGACTTGGATAAAAAGAGATCCTACAACCTCGTTCAAGCGAACGCGATTGTGGTAATGCGTTGTATGAAACGTGTATTTTCCAAATACTTGCTAAATAAAAGAAAAAGGATTATATTTAGTGTGAGTAAAAGGTAACCTGATTTGCCGTACCGGATATTCATTTTATAAAGAGCAGCAAAAGTTTTTGGACTTATGATAGAATCATACCATAGAGTTTCAATCAATGTCAGTTTGAAGAAGCTTTTCTAGTAATTTACTGAAAACAAACGGGTTTCGGACTGATCACTGAAAGACATTTTTATCGAAACCCACTTCTACACCGCCATATCATCGAGGAGCCATTATGACCGACGGGTTATTTTACCGATGGGCCTTTTCGTTGAAAAGCCAAATGCACGCAATCCCATATCACCGACAGTACATTTCTTTGAACGCCATATATTCGAAAGGCAAAAAAGTCCTACTATGTAATTAAAATAATCCGTCTTTGAACTTGTGGACTTGTTGATTTTTCCTTAAAGTATTTGCTCGAGGGGAAAGGTCTTTCACATGGAAGTTTATGTGCGAAGCAAACGAAACGAAACGAAACTAGATAATCAAGGAGGACTTTTATATTTAATGGGCATAATTAAATGCATTTATATATAGATGTATTCCGTGACCTATATGATGATGCATGATATTTGTAATTTAAAGTTAGATGAACATTTTAGAAAACATAATAAAAATGGTATATGGTGGTAGAATGTTTTATTTTTTTTAATTTTTATTTTTTTTTCGTTGTCTAGTATCCATTTTAACGAGTTTCATAATGAAGCTTCTCTTGGGCTAGATAATTGGTATATATATATATATATACCGCTTTGACAGTTTCCATGACAACAAAACATACAAAACGTTGACAGTTTTCATGACCACAAAACAAAAAAATCATTCGTCCGCTTAAGAACACCCGTAAAAAGTAAACAAACAAATCATTTTGTATTATGCATGCATTATTTTCTGTTACTCATTATTTATTTTTCTCACCGTTTAAACCTTCCCTATACTTCCACAAATATTTCAAAATTAAAATTAGCCAAATCGGTCCAGCCATTCTCGAACCACTCAAATGGACAGCAATTGATTTTTTCTCTGGCGAATTACTTCGTTTCGGCTTCGATCTTCAGTGTATTCCTAGCTGTATTATTAAAAGACTGTGATGCCATCCATACAGATCAAAGCTAGCGTTATCACGAAGCTGTTTGTGCGTATTATGGTCGAGACTGAGCGTAGCGAACATCGTAACGTAGGTACCATTCGCAGCGAGCAGGATACGTCATGCTGTCTGATGTCTGACCGATACCAGGGTGGCATGCTTATTACCGAAAAAAGCAACCAGTTGCTAATTGCTCAATGGCAACGCGTCTGCCACTGTCTTGCGGTTGCTACAATCGGTCGGCTTATTTGAGCACCGTGCCGTTCACCGTTCATGCACTTTTAGTTCGTCGATCGCTCGCTTAGCGCTATCGTAGCGTTCTACTTGTTCACTCTAGCAGCAAACGGGCACCTGAAGCAGTCGCATCCAGACTGCTTCAGGTGCCCGTTTATGGCCGCCCTAACATTACTTTTAAATCTCCGGTTTTAAAACGAAACTTTGTCTGTCAATCATTTCATACTGTCAACAATATGTCACTTTAATTATTCAAATCAAAATCAAATGACTATTACTATATCATTAGACCATCCCCTAACGCAGACTTACATGGTACACTCAGCATTACTAGCCATTAAGCTTTTAGCACTAAGTCCATTGGCTGCTATGACATGGGTCAACAAGGGTTTATTCGATAGCCCGGACGTCGTCAGAAGGGCTTATCTGACTGAACTCAAGCACTTGGCGCCTTTCTGGTTAGTTGGTGCATTATACGTGACCACTAGCCCACCTTTAGTTCTTGGGATCAGTCTCTTCAGGATCTATAACCTTACAAGAATGGTCGTTGTGCTGGGATATGCCTCGAAACCATTGCCTGTGGCGATCACGGACTTGGCTCTGGTGATTTCTTACTTCATCACGTGTTTTATGGGAGTTTGGGTGGTGTTTTACTATAGAAAAGCTTTGTAAAGAAAAATTTACAGTATTGTATGTGAATAAATTATTTTTTATAAGGTTTATTTTTTAGTTTATTTACAGTTTAACATAATATTTGGCGATTACGGCAAATACCCCTCATATCATTGGGGGAGGCCTTTGTCCAGCAGTGGACGTCTTTTGGCTGAGATGATGATGATGATGATGATAACATAATATTGGTTTGCGATTTAAATATACTATTTTTATTGATAAACTGCAGCGTACCTAAAACATGTTCGATTTCATGGGAACCTTGTTCGATTCCCAGGTTGGGCAGCCGAAGGGTGGTGATTAGGCCTGTACCCATCACTTGTAGCGATTACTTGATTTCATTAATGAAAGCCTTTGCCCAGCTGTGGGACAGTCATAGGCTGCTTGCTTGCTTTTGCTCTTTCTTTTTATCTTATTATAGACTTATACGATTACAATGCTGGACCTTTTGTTATATCTCCTGCGTATTTAACAGCGTCCGTTCTTAAGTCAGTATCTTCAATTATTTCAGTGTACAGGACAAAACTAATAATTATTATACTTTACAGAGTTTAGATTCGTAATTCCTCAATAGATGTTGTTATTGCACCGCACTATATTCAGTTCAGGTTTGATGCGTCATGACGTCAACAAACAAATGAAGACATACAGAACACTAAATGACTAAAGACACAATGGAACGTGATCTAGATTTTGAGGTGAGCTTAAAACTTCACGCTATCAATTTCAAGCCATTTAGGTTAGACTGCGCGACCAAACGGGAGAAATATTCGGCCCTTTTTGTTATTAGTATTGTAATAAAAAAATTGCCAATATTTTAACTTTCCGGTTCCTTGTGTCTAGTCACGTATGGGACCGGGCCCATGAATGTGGTGTTTCTGAAAACTGTCCAGGCGCAATAATTCGAGGGTTTCCTCACGTGGCTGATTTTGTTAAGGTTTCGTTACGAACCAATAAGGTTTTTGTGTAGCGCTACATTTTGTGATAAACGACGTGAAATTTTTGTAAGAACACGTCCAATAACATTTAAGTTCAGATGCGTGATTGTGCTGATTGTTGCGATGTTTCTTTACACACACACACACACACACACACACAAGCACGCACGCACGCACGCACGCACGCACGCACGCACGCACGCACGCACGCACGCATTCGTACCGCCTGAAAGCCATATTGAAAGCTATAGCTATAGATATATGCCTATAGCTATTAGCTAGATGACATGATGACGTCATAAACTATACACGTAGCCAAAGCAATCGGTTAGGCGGTCAGGCCCCTGGTCTAACCACTAGACTAGGCATGTGGCAATAAAAATTAAGATTCTTATTTTTATTATTATAGGGTAACATTAAATGCTTTTAATATCTTTATTTTTTTGAGTTTTGCGTTCACAACGCTTTATATAGTTACAAGATTAAATTTTACTAGAAAAAAAATCAACTAGGCTGAGATAGCTCCAGTGGGAATCGAACCCGCGACCTTTGGATAATCGTTTGATTTACCCAATCCCACTCGAGCTTCCTGAGGCTGGTGATATTTTCTAGTACAATTTAAACCTATTAAATGCGAAATTAAGAAACCATTTTAACAGTGATTTGATGAAATAGCATTTCTCAGCACCAAATTTTTCCACAACTTATTCTAAGACAAGCTATTTTATTCACTGATAATAATAAATATTGTGATAATGTATAAGAGTGTTGCGATATTATTCACCAGTAAGTACAATACGCCGTTGAAAGCTATCTATTTTTGAAAAGATCTATTTCCATCGATTCCGAGTGGCCTACGTCACCTTTGTCGAAGCAATTCTCATACGGCAGTACCGCCTTGCACCAGGTCTCCCTATGCAAATTTCACTTTGGCTCGTTGCTCGAACACGGCAAGATTTCTCTTGAAATTTTAAACGTTTGCCTGAGCAATGTTTGTACAACATTTCTCTACACCGGCATCAGTTGAAAAAATTATGTGAACACGATATGCACTGTCCATATGTTTATTTCACTGAGTCGATACTTTCTGCATTTAAATAAAATAAACGTTTGTAATAGCCGCGGATCGTGCTCAGTGGAGCGCGCTTGGAGAAGCTTATGTCCAGCAGTTGACTAGGGTAGGCTGATGATGATGACGAATGGGAACTACAGTTTTTTTTTAACGTGTTACCACAGTGCCTTGATCTCACCTGATGTTAAGTCATGATAAGGCCAATGATGGAGCGCACTTCACCCGGGATCCTCAACTAGTGAGGTACTGGCTATCTTATCTCTAGCTGCCGGAACACAACAATGCTACAAACATTGATGTTATGGCGACATATTTAGATAAGATGGTGGTAGCTAGCCAAGGCGGACAAACAAGCCCTACCACCAACCAGACCGAGTACACAAACATGTACTCCCCGCTGGGAATCGAACCCGGGATCTCTAGGTCTACACCGGTGGTCTTAGCCACTAGACCACAGAGGCGGTTAAAGTTTAGTCCTTAGTTATTTAGTTGATCATTATAGATGATAAATGACGACTGCTAAATGAAAAGTTCAAAATTCCAATTAAAAAAATCATAATGTTTTTATTTTTCTTTCCCAATAGATACAAAAAAGACAATGGTTATAACTTTTATTCGGCACAGATATGGTAGTAGACTGGCACTCGAACTTGGTAACCCTGTTCTGTAAGTATCGGTCTCCCCTTACTCTTAATACTATGATCAAATAACATATCAAAATAACACTGTGACTTTCACAAATTTGAAATATAAAATACTTGAAAATTAAACATGAAAAATAAAATTTAATGATAAATCAAAGACGATACTTTTTCAAACACAATCGACCGACTCGTCTTGAAATAAAGAAATTTGGTGATTCGTTTCTTTGTCGCACCTCCAAAAGATGGAATAGTCTACCAGCACACGTTTTCCCTTTTTCCTATGATATGGGGTCCTTCAAACGAGGCGTGAAGAAGCACCTTGTGGGCCGGCAGAGTGAAGTTGACTGATGCTGCGTTGTTTTCACGCTGTACCAGTTGTCTTTGCGTCTGGACTCCATTTCCACTTAGCATCAGGTGGTGTGGAGTCATTTGTCGTGCTAAGTAAAAAAAAAAGACTCACTTCAATCCTCTTGAGATTCAATATTGAGTCATCACGCGAACTTCTTAAGAGTGTTTTGCGGAATTAGCGTTAGTAAAAGTATGTACGTATTTTACGGATCCTTAACCAATAAAAAATATAAATTGTCATATAATTATTAAAAATCCCTAATGTAGAAATCTAATATACAATTGCAATCTTTACTTTTAAATTTCCTGAAGGCAGTCCATCAATGTTTAGAGTATAGCCAGTTTCCGATTGGTATCAAAGAATATTCCATTTGCCACGTTAAATTATCGGACAAACTTCCCAAACTGTGCGCAAACAGAACTTTCCGTTTTCTCATAGTAACCGAAAATAACGGTATGACTTTCCGAAAAGTTTTAAAAACGGCATTACTCTGAGAGCTTGGCTTTCAAAACAATTTCACTTGCCCCTTCATCCAAACATGGTATTCAAAGTGCGAAACATTGTAGCATTGTTTCATTGCTAACTCGCCGTGCGGACATCATTTATGATTACACTGGAGTACTCAGTTACTCATCTTATACCTTTGAAAGTCTAGCATGTTTATGTTTTTTTGTTTAGCATATTATTTTCTATATTCTTTGAAATATATGAACCTCTTTTGCGGTATACTGCAGTGGGTTGTAGTAGGTACCCTACTTTAAACTAAGTTACTCTTTAATAATATGACTCCTGGATACAAGTAAGAGTGGAGGAATATATTTATACCAGCCGTCACCCGCCCGCTTCGCTGTGCGAAATTTGTGAATATTTTTTTTATAGTCTATCGTTTGCACAGTATCATGTTCTTACTACATACAAATTTTTATCAAGATCAGTCAAGCCGTTCTTGAGTTATAAGAGGACATAATGACAGACAGACAGACAGACAAAAATTTCATAAATCGTATAATTGGTGTCAGTGAGTTATAAAACGAATATTTATCCCAGAAAAATGCATTTACAGACATAGCCTACAGATTGATATACTTTGTATTTATATTTAGTTTTATAATTATAATTGCACTGAAGCTCACTTCACCCGGAATATTCAATTAATAAGGGACTAAATATCTTATTACTAATGTACACAACCGTCGATTATTGTTATTATGGCGGCAGACTTAGATAAGAAGGTACTATATATTAGCCAGGCCATCCTCCCACCATTACTCCCAATTTATATCCTCAGCAAATCAAGCAAGTAAGAACTTTAATGTACGGAAAAAGAAGTTAAATACAATCAATGCTGGTCTCATTGATATTGATTTAAGATTGGTAGTCGAACCACTAGAACACGAACGGGATTACATGCAAAATGATAATATAAATGTTTCCGAAACCGAAGATTCAATTTAATAATAATTTTGTAGATAACTTGATGGGTAAACACCAACCGGTCGACCGGCTCGTCTTCAAATACGTAGATGTCTATCAAATTGATGAATTGTATATGTAAATATTTATTGAGGATTTATTATTGAAGAGTTTGATTTTGCAACTTAAGCAACTCGCGGTGCCGGTTCACGCGGATGAATTGCCAATTTATAATAATAATAAAATATCTCTTCGAAAAGAGTTTTCTTATGGTCTCAGACGGCGTTTTCTGAGCCATCGGATTTTTGGGGGTGGCCAGAAACTTAAAAGGCTCTTCAAGCCATATGATCGAAACACAATCGGACGGTTTATAAAGAGAATAACATCACTTTACATCACGCGCGGCCATACTAATTTTGTATGGGGATTTAAAGTGGAAAGAAAGAAGTGGTCTCTGCCTACCCCTACGGGAAAGAGGCGTGATTATATGTATGTATGTATGTATTTAACGTGTTAATTTGAAAAATAATAATTTAAAAAACCGCTCGATGAATCGAAAATGTGAGACGGACGATGTGTAGTTAAGACATTTATGATTGTTTATACATAATTAGAGGTATAATAATTTAGATATACTATAAGATATCAATTAAACGCCGCCACTCGTTTTCATGATTTTTGCCCGACTTTAAGTGATATTGTAGAAAAAACTAAAGTGTGTTATGAATTTATGGGTTGGACTAATTGTAAACACGTTCCCTTTAATACTAAATATATATTTTGTTTATGTAATTACATAGATTTTTCATCATATATCAACTTATCCGTGACTAAACTTTTGGCTTTTTTTGGTGGGCGCACCCTTAAAGTGGCGTTTTACGTTTCGTTATTCCATACAAAGTTCAAAGCTCTAATTCCTTCAAACCAATAAACCAATTTTAAAGGAACTTTCTAGCTTAAGGTACCAATAACAAGATTGACAGTTATAAAAAATATTTTAAAATATAAAAAAATGCATTGGGCTCAGACCCATAGAAAGTATAATGTATGTACAGTCAGCATCAAAATTATCAAAACACCATATTATCGTCAGAGCATCTCAGAGTACACTATTGACTATACGACGACATGGCCCAAACTATGACTGATAATAGTGATAATCTTTTATTTTATTCGATTCAATCAAAAATAGCCTCAAAACCAACGTGCTAAGGGTTATTTTACCGAAATGTTTGGACGTTTTTGACCTTCACGGTGTTAACGATAGAATTATGCAAATATAGGTGCCTCATTTAATTTAACAAAATTTACGGCGGGAAATAATACCCAGGTAGCTTTTATTTGCAACGGAATTAGGAAAGCAATATTTTTTGAGGTGTACCCTGTACTTATATCACACCACCCACGTTGGCTTAGTTTAATTAAGTTGCATAAACCAATTGTGATTTAGAAAAATATCAGTTGACTGACTATAATTATCCCGACAAAATTATTGAAATTAGTAGTGTTATGACAATTAAAAATCGGATAAAAGGAATTAAAAATATATATTAAAGTATGCTCATTCTTAAAAGCATTTTCAAATACATAGTTATGATTCCTTTATCATATGACCAACTCTCACCGTTGCTATTTAATGTTCACCATGTTATATTAAATAAATACACAGTCAGGTCATAAGTATTGTCACACAGTAAAAACTTTTTTTTAGAATGCTGGCCACAAAAAAGTTTATTGAATTCGAATTTCGAATTGTTCATGAAAATAAAAATGAATACTTTTAAAAATTTTACTCATTTTAAAAAAAAAAAATTACCGTAGAAGAGAGCTACAACAAACAAAATAATAAGGTGTATGCACACAGTAGTGAAGAAGCGAGCAACCGTATTCCGCGTGTCCAACGAGGTCATTTACCATCCTCGCTCATGGTATGGTTGGGAGTTTCTTATTGGGGCTTAACAGAGGTACATTTTTGTGACAAAGGTGTAAAAACGAATGCAGTTGTGTATCAAAATACAGTCCTGACGAACCTTGTGGAACCTGTTTCTCATACCATGTTCAATAACATGCACTGGGTATTCCAACAAGATTCGGCGCCAGCTCATAGAGCGAAGAGCACACAAGACTGGCTGGCGGCGCGTGAAATCGACTTCATCCGGCACGAAGACTGGCCCTCCTCCAGTCCAGATTTGAGTCCGTTAGATTACAAGATATGGCAACACTTGGAGGAAAAGGCATGCTCAAAGCCTCATCCCAATTTGGAGTCACTCAAGATATCCTTGATTAAGGCAGCCGCCGATATTGACATGGACCTCCTTCGTGCTGCGATAGACGACTGGCCGCGCAGATTGAAGGCCTGTATTCAAAATCATACATCATTTCATCATTTTGGTCATTTTGAATAAACTTTATTGTCATAAGAATCTATGTTTTGTTAAGTTCATTTTGGTATATAAATGGTTACATAATGAATAAACTTGTCTCAATTATTTTATATTAAACATGTGACAGAATTTATGACCTGACTGTGTAAATGATAAATAAATACTTCTTATATTCACACCAATTAGCCTAGCCCGAAATAAGCACTGTAAGGCTTGTTTACGAATACTAGGGTAACGGATATACATACATATTATGATACATGTATGACGACCTCCGTAGCCGAGTGGCTTGCACGCCGGACTTTGGGCGGCGCTAACTCTGTGGTCCCGGGTTCGATTCCCGGTCGGGTCAATGTCGAAAACGAATTATTCGATATTGTGTCGGGTCTGGGTGGTTGTGGTACCGTCGTTGTTTCTGAATTCCATGAAACGAGTGCTTTAGCTACTTACCTTGGGATCAGAACAATGTATGTGATGTAGTCTAAATATATATTATATTTGTTTATATACCTACTGTTTTGTATATGTATATTTTTATTGAAGTGTACATAATATATAAACAGCCATGACTTATGTACAAATGTGCTTTGTATTCATCACACAAACATTTTGTCCCTACCGGGATTGGAACCCAGGACCTCAGAGATGGCGACACCTTGAAACCGGTGTGCGAGCCACTTCGCTACGGAGGTCGTCGAATGTTATGTTGGAAACATAAAAATGTTTCTTGTTTCAAACGTGTTTAGTTACTAGTAAACACGCGCTTACGCATGGTCTAAGATGCAGAGTGCCGACCGACCGACTTATATAATCGGTCATACAATGTAGTAAAGTAAAGATATAGCCTATAACTGCCCCATTGCTGGGCAAAAGCCTCCATCATTAAATCAAGTCAACACTACAATTGATGACTATTAGCGTAATCACCACGCTTGCCAAATGCGGTTCGAGGAACACAAAACCGGGCTTTGCATTGGAAAAGTCTGAAACACACTTACCGACCTTGGAATTGAACTCGGGACCTTCGGGTATTGGAATGATCGCTTTGCTACTCGTCCACTGAAGCTTTACGCAAAAGTCGGTAAAAAATCGGCCACCGACAACGGTCACAAAGTCGGTCGTTCTCCATCACAAATCAGTAAACGATTAAAACCAACCGTCCCTACTCCGCCTTGAGCTAGAAATTTCATTACAATGTCCAGCTCCGATCCAATTTCTCCGATTGTATTTGTGCAAGCTGCATAAAAGGGATTGCAATTTCAACACGAAGCACCATCCTAATGCTCGGGTCGGTTGCAATGCCTCGAGTTGTGTTTGTTTTGTATGCACACAGACAAATAAAGATGTGAAAACTGATGAAACTAAACAAGTTAATATTGCTATTTTTCAATTGGTTGCGTTGGTGCGCTTAATCTAAGAAATCAATTGCGAAGTAAATAAAGCTATCATTATGCAACTTATGGCATATATCTTTACAGAGGAATAAGAGAGGATGGGGATGCACAAATGATCCCGATGGGTCGGAGTGTTACTTGGAGAGGGAAACTTCAGCAGGCCCTACTAATAAGATATCGTCATTACGATTTGCAATTTTACTTGCAAATTCCTAAATGCATAACTCTATTTAAAAGGAGTTTAAATCTATAATTATTATTCAATGAGGTGGCGAATACATTCTTGGAAAGTTCACTTTTTTAAGCAGTTTTCAATTATCGATTTCGATTCCATATTATGCTAACAACTCAATTCATACTGGGGCTGGGAGGCGATTATTGAACCGGTGACTCTCACGCTGTGATATCAATTACAAGTGCTCTTTTTAATCTTTTTCAAAGTCAATGGTAACTTTTTTGACACCATAAAATCAATAATTTAATTATCGAATTGTAAATAATGCAAAACTTCTTATCTGTCATAGTCTATTACTTGTTGATTCTTAAAAAAAAAACTATAAAAATTCACTTACGTCTGTTTCGCGATTGTCATTCATGGTAGATATTCGGTTATTACTTAATCCATTTGAGAAGAAAAAAGAACAAAAGAAACGTCACTTAATTCAAGACAAAAAATAAAAATCCTATAAATAAAAAATGTCCTCCAGCCATTGCCATTCATTGAAATGTGTTGATGTCGAACACAAAATTCTGAAACTAGAGGCTTTGCCCTGTCTGTCGGAAAGTTTTTACGGCCGTCAGTTCTATCGGCCCTTGTTGATTGATTATATTTTCATTGTTTAGTTTAACCATCCATCATACTGTCACAAAACAAGGAGACCGCAGAAGGTAAGCTTCATACAAACGCTCTCGAGCAACGCACGTAAAAGCAAAACATTAGAATTTCTTGTTTAAAAAAAAGAAATTGCATGCAATAAACACAAGTTTTTATCATTTTAAAACCTATGTATTGTAACTTTAAAACATCAATTAGCTTAAAACAAAGGTATAGATAGATAATACTTTTTTTTTAGACAATACTATACAACAATTTAAATTTATCTAGCAAAATAATTTGTCTCTTTAGGGCAAAAACAAGATGGAGAGAGCTATTATACTGTATTATCGGAGGTGCAAACTATTTACTTTATAAAGCAATATGGTTATTCACAAAACATTTATTCACTTTATAGTATTATTTGCTTTAACTGAAATAACAATAAGCTTTTAATAATAAACACAAATACTTATCTGAAAATAGCAATGGTTGATACTCAGCGCCAGACACACTGACAGAAGGCGAAATAGTGACCGATCGCTTTGATTGCCACCGATACAAGTCAGCCTTCCCGCGCTGAACTGCCCGTGTAACAAAGATGGCGGTCGGTTCACTAGCGCACCACTTCTGACTACCGTAGTCCAGTCAATACACAAACATTATTTCCGAATTACTTTATATTAATACGTGAAGCAAAAACTTTGTACCCCTTTTTACGAAAATGGCGCGGATGGAGGAGTATGAAATTTCGCACACTTATAGTTTAAATAGAGAAGGAGTGCAGAATGATAATATTTTTTTAAAATTATGCATAAAGATAGATTAAATCAATAATACAAACATTACACACACTACCTTTGTATTTAACACACACGCATATATACTATTTTCAAAAATTTCAGGAATGGAAGAGGAGCGGCCGAAATCTGTCAATGCCAATCCAAACTCACATTCTATCTTTTTTAATTTTTCATTGCTTAGGATACAATCCGTGCAGCCATAATAAAATTACGGTTGAATTTCGACCACTAGGCGACCAATAGTGTATATTAATTTACGTATTTAAGAAAATCATTATTTAATTATAACTTATTTTTAAACTTCTGTACACTATTTTTTACCTAACACACGCATAGACAACCTCTCACGGGCACGGAATCTCGCAACAGCTGCGCTCAGACTGTTCCGAGAACCGTGTCCGTGCAAGGAGTCTATGTGTGAGTTGCTCGAGCGCGGTATGTATTAAGCTTGCCTTCTGGGTCCTTCTTATTTTGTAATACTGTGGCAAGCAGACCAGCAGTTATAAAAACTGGTTGGTGGAAAGAGAAAACTGCTTAAGCGCCAAAAATCAATTGGTAGGAAATGTATTTTAAATATTAAACTCTAAAGTGCATTTCCCACGAATGCCCTTTTGGTGTTTAAGCAGTTTTACCTTTCCACTGACGACTGTTGTTCTGTATGTATGCCTTAAAGGTTATAGCATTGAAACAAACATTTGTTTTGTTAATTTTTGTTTATTTTTTGCTATTTGTGATTATGATGACTGGAGATAACGTAACACAGTGTATGTGAACATTGTGTAATATGTTGGTCATTTAGTAAATTGAATGTACAGACGCCAGCACATCAACCTATCAAAAACTGTCAAATTTCTTCAATAAATATTCAACCTTATGTCATATTTTGTAAAGCTCATAGTCTATTGAAGGAATTGGACATAAAATAATAGATTTTTTGAGATTTAAAGTCAACTATTTTTTTTATGTATTTTTAAACTGTCAAAATCTCTTTATGCATAGAAAGTTTTATTAAAATTAGCTTATTGGTTTCAAGGAGAAAAGGGCTTTAAAGTTTGTAAGTATGGGATACCGAAATGTACAATGCCTTTTTTTAAATAAATGCTTGGATAGGTTAGTCATCAATAGCGCTGGGTTTGTTTATAAAAGTTGGTGGATATAGTGAGGTAACGAGGAGCGATAGCGCAGTGTAGAACATAACCGGTCTGCGAATGCTATGGTTAAGCAACTTTCGCAAAGGCCGGTCATCAGATAGGTGACCAAAAATTTATCATCTCGAGCTCCTCCTTGCTTAGAAAACCACATAGAGTCGTATGTCCCGGCTGCATTAGCAGACATTGACAACCACCTCACCGCACTGGGCCCCGTAGTATATTATTAGTATTTCGTAGTTTATAGAGGTTTTTGACCTCTATTCCCACTAGTTCAGTTGTCCAGTTCAGTTGACTGAACTAGTGTGATTTCTTTTTTCGGTAGTTCAGTCAACTGAACTAGTGAGAATGTTTTTCTCGTTCATGTAATAGTGACGTACGAATGCCACTAAATATTTGTATACAAGCGGTGACACATTAAGGATACAACTCAAAAATTATAATAGATAAATTCTGCGGTCAATGTCACTTGGATCTAAATAGGACTGCCTAGTGGCCTTCTAGGGCATACGTAGACGAGATGTAGGCAAGTTGGGTAAGCCCGGGCTTCAACGTGTCCGGTTAATCATTAGTGCAGTTTGACTGTATCAGTATCCGTAGTATATCGAAACCAGTGGCAACAACCAAAGAGGTTGAAGTTCCGGTGCGAACTTTACTAATTCATATTCATAGTGTTTTAGCGATTTTACATACACTATACAGGGTGTACAAAGATAAGGTTCGAAAGAACCACCATGCCGGGCGTAAAAGATTCGTAGAGAGCACGAGGAGAACTGCGGGAGTGCTGCGCCACTACACATTTACAGAATACACTAAACATACCCATTCGCTTAGGCCTAAGACACCGTAATCGTAAAACAAGGGTGCGACGACCCGGTTCACACGGTACTGACCTATACCAGGTACTGACGTTAACCTGGGGGCTTATCCCCACCCACACGACCCGTCCAACCCGAACCGAGGTCCTCCAAATCTAGTAGGGAACGGGGACATGCACTAATCCCTCTAGAAAACCTCTGACGGTGCTTCGTTTCACATAGCTTGAGGAGCCTTTCAAGTTTCACGCCGCCCCGGCAATCAGCAAACTGCCAAAGAAACTAAAAAATATTTGCCGTTAGGTCAAAACAAGAAAATAAAATGCAACCACTTTTGCACTTGGCTCGCATTTCGAAGGATCTCTCTGACTACATACTCCTCACGATCGTGTAATTAGTATTAGCTTTTTAATTAATTGAAAATTAATTGATTAGCTTTGAAGCGGTTTCCCGTAAACATGATAAAAAATATAATGGTACACAAGCATAGATACCAAATTTTATAATGACGGCTTTACGGGACAAAATATCACTGCAGCAGGTAAGGATAATACTTACAACCCCTTTTTTTTGAGAGAGATTGCTGATTGCCTCTGAAGCATTTTGGCTTGTTTGGGGGCGGCGAGGAACGTAAAGGGTCCCTCAAGCCGTGTGAAACGAATCACCTTCGGAGGTTTTTATAGAGGGAACGGCATCGCGCACTCGTCGCATCGTTCGGATCGGATCGGGGAGCGGAACAACCCGAAGACGCCTCTAAAGGCTCGGACCACGGCTTGGGTTGACCGGGCCGTGGAGGAGGAGAGAAGCGCCCAGGTACATGGCTGAACCTGGTGTAGAGCAATGGTGAACCGGTTCTTCGTACCCTTGTTCTATGAGAACGGTATCTTGGGCCTAAACTAGTGTGCATGTTTAGTGTATTCTGTAAATGTGTAGTGGCATTTAGAGGATCGAAGTGGGGGGGTGGGCTTACATACCGCGCTCGAGCAACGCACACATAGACCCTCTGTTCACGGAACGCTCGGAACAGCCTGATCGCAGCTGTTGCGAGATCCTAGAGTTTTACATACACTTTTTATGATATGCCACGTTAATACGTTGTGTCGTCGACGAAGCGGAGGGAGGGGGTGATGCGCTGCGCTGTCGGAGCTCCGGTGCGACAACGGAACGACGGACAGACAAAAGCAACAAAAGAACACGTTTGTCGAGATCCATTGCGAAGGCTGAACTGAGACACTACGCTGCTACTGCGACGGCGTGCGTCGCTCTCTTGCGTTGCGACGTCGTCGCCGCGTCGTGCGTCGACGCAACGCAGGTGTGGCATACAATGCGTTGATCCGTTGCGACGACGTGATACGACGCACTAGTGGGTCTTACTCTAATAGGTTGTCTATGTGTGCGTTGCTCGAGTGCGGTATGTAAGCTTAACTCCTGCAATTTCTTTATTTTGTGAAGCAGCTGTGAAACAGTAACCATAGCAGCCTATTGTAAGCTGCTGGCAAACTGATAAACAGCGGTTGGCAGTCTATAGGTCTTTACCATGCTACGTAGCAGCTTTATTGTAGTCTTAGCTTGCACTTAAGTGACAGTTTGCTTAGAACTCCGTATCCGAACTTAGTAGTTGTTAGTTGTAAAGCTAGTTGGCACTACGGACTGCGGTAGCGCTTTCTAATCGCGATAGTAAAATACATGCAATGTATTGCTTGACGACAGTCTTGGATAACATTGTAGCTTAAAACAACCAACAATTTCCAGATTACAGGTTATTTGCTCGGATTGTAGAATATAGCGGGTTCACGCCCCACTTGAGGTAGGCATGTTTTCACCAAAAATAGCTTTGCTTAGTACCTACATACAAAAATAATAAGTTAACTTTTGAAAGATAAAAGTGACTCCATCATCATCATCATCTCAGCCAAAAGGCGTCCACTGCTGGACAAAGGCTAAAAATAAAAAGTTACTTAATTTTTATTAAATATTTGGAGAGTTGTTTTTTGCCTAGTAATCAACTGTACCCTAATACCTCTGTCATTAATTGATATAGGTAAAAATGTAGTTGCTAGAATAATAATTAATAGTTATTACTCAAAACGCATCGGTGGCCGAGCGACAAACCGCTCGGACCGAGCTCAATTTCCGGGTCGTGTAAAGTATGTTTCGGATTTATGGATGCATAGCCCGGGTTTGTGATCACCAACCCGCATTTGGCAAGCGTGGTGGTTAAGCCAATACCCATCATTTGCAGTGATGATAACTGAGGGACCGTCATAGGCAATACTTACTTACTTATAAGGAGAATCCGGAAAAAGAGAGCGTACAAAAAACAAAAGTCGTGAATTAGAACTACAACTCACACATTCATGTAGCTATCTTTACTACAAAGCTAAAAAGCCACCGTAATATGTACAAAACAATAAACTAAGAGGATAATACTGCAACTAAACGTTACAAATACGCTGTGAAAATTAGAGCCGCCGCCAGAATGTTAGCGGCACAAAATAAGGAGACCCCAGAAGGTAAGCTTATAACATACCGCGCTCATTGGACCCTTTCACGGACACGGCATCTCTGTCCATCTGAGACACGGTAATATTATCTATCAGTATTGTAACTCGGCCCTATCTTTGAAAATTTATTTCAAAGATAGGGCCGAGTTACAATACCCGCGCCGCGTCTACAGCCGCGCGGTACGTAAACACGCGATAGGGCTGCCCACCTACAGTATTTTAATTACATCTGCCTACTTTGAGTTTCTATCTAGTTTTGTGAATGTATTTTGTGATTGCAAATATTTTATTTTTATTTAAAGAAATAAAATACGTTGTGAATGAAATAGGAAATTTTCAATAAAAATGTATGTTGTTTTTTGATAAGTAGATTTAATTTAAAAACCATGCTTATATTATGTTTGATTTAAGACTTAATAACACATCAGTCTTATAAATTTGCGACCGAAAAATACCTACCGTATCATGAACCGCCTATAACTACTTAGTTCACTCGTGTATCACTTTCCTTTACCCTATTCACTTTATTTATTAATCCAGGCATTTTTTCGGAGGAAAAAACGAAATAACCATCCTTTAAAAAAGACACAAATTACGTACCTAAATAAAAAAAAATCATAGTATTACGTTTCGGAGTCTTCAGGTAAACTAAAAATTTTATATCTGGGTGCGTTATTGAGGAATTCGAGCAATCAAAAACTGCACAATATATTCTACAAGTGCTCCTTGCTATATTAAGTAAGTATTTGAACATATTTTAATCAAAAAAATCGCACTCTTACTGTTAAAAAAACAACACACCGTCCGTTCATCACTGCGGCACATTCGCGACTGTTGCATGCCGAGCGCATGCCGGATCCGAGGCGCGTAGGTACAGCTCGCGCTTCGTCCGTTTATATGAAGTTACAATACTGATATATAATATAACCGTGTCTGAGACCAGTTCGAGCGCAGCTGTTGCGAGATTCCGTGTCTGAGTAAGGTTGTATATGTGTGCGTTGCTCGAGCGCGTTTGTATGAAGCTTACATTCTGCAGTCTCTTTATTTTGTGGTTGCGGGCCAAACCGTTCAGAACTATGTAATCACCTTAGTTTCCCCACTTGCGACTGTTTGCAGCGCTGTTGCCCTACTATGAGTTTACGCTGGCTACTCATGAGCGACTGCGTTTAATTTTTGTGTTTTAAGTATTACTGGGTATGTCACAGTGATATAATTTCTTCGCCTCATCTCGGTAGCCGAGTGGCAAAGCACTCGGCCCGATACCCGTAGGTTTCGGGCTCAATTCCTACGTCAGGCAAAGTGTGTTTCGGATTTTTTGATGCAAAGCCCGTGTTTGTGATCACCAACCTACATTTGGTAAACGCGGTGATTAAGCCATCACCCATCAATTTGTAGTGATGAATTTCAACTATAAAGTCTTTGCATAGCATTGGGACAGTTATAATCTATATTACTTTTAGTATATTTTAATTTAATAATTTCAGCGGCTGTCCTGGTCAGTAGTTTTCTACAACTCTTACATTTCTACTATTAACGCTATTGGTATTTTAAGAGCATACAATTATTAAGTTTTGGCCACTGATTATGTCATTATTTGTCATTATGTCGCAAAATAAATTTAGATATTTGTTGGTGAATTCCTCAACTGAAACGGTAGTTAAATTTACGCACGATAAGTTACGTGGTAAGGGCTCTCGCTCCGATCTACTATTTATACCAGAATCAATGTTACAGTTCAAGTGACTGAGCGATTTATTAAGGCTGTACGTGACAGCTAACTAGCTTGCTAGTTTTGTCTTAGTTCGCAGTTGCACTCTGCCTCTGGCTAACATACAATTGAATTATAGTTTGAAGTTGTTTTATGTGTGTCTGCTCTGTGCTTTTGTATAATGTTTCATCGCTTAAGAACAGCAGAGTCATAGAAGCGACTCATAAAATAATTATGACCGAACTTAATTTTGTTTTTAATTATTAAATGCAAAAGGTCGATCACTGGTCCCTGTCGAACATGTGCCCTATTCGTTTTCTTATTTCCTGATTTTCGTACCATGGGTGTCACTACTGCGTTCAGCAGAAGCTTGAAAATTAAGTTATTTAATAAATTACTTGCTATTATAGTCGATTTGCCTTATATAAAATTTAAGCATAAAATGAAGCATTTCCTTGAAAGACACCCATTTTATAGTATATCAGAATTCATGCGAGCTCGTTTCTGTGATATTTTAATATATTTTTTTTTATCTTAGAATTTTAGAACTGACATACCTAATAAATTTTGAAAAATTGATTTTATTTTTATATAAAAATGTTTTTTTTTTAAATTTAAAATTTAATTTTAATTAAATTAAATTTATTTTATTTTATTTTTCCAAAATGTATAGAATTAGTTTTTTTTATTTTATTTTCCCGAATTTTCTGATAAAAAATTTTTTTTTCTAGTTTTTTATTGTTAAATGATGTTATTGTAGATAATTTATATTATGTTAAGGAAAATTTATTGTACATGTTTGACTTACCTAGGTTGCGTTATGTAACAAAGGGTGAATAAACAAATGAATTGAAAATGAATTGAATTGAATATCAGTGCAGCAGGCGCCACTTGCTGCGCATGCGCTTGCGGCACAGTGTGTTGGCATCACATATTATTGCGCAATATGTAGGTTACGTAATTTTGTATTCACAATTCCCACTCGAGCTTCCTGAGGCTGGTTGAATTTTTCTAGTAAAATATTATCTTGTAACTTTACATATAATTGTGAATGCAAAATTCAAAATAATATAAATATTTAAAAGGATTACGTTTTTACGTTTTCTTAAATTCTTAAATTAAATTGTGAAACTCTTGCAAAAGTGTTTTTTTCGGCTGAGGGTAGTAACTGCATAGTGACGTAATACCGCTGGCTTGCAGCGTAAATCACAAACTACTAGAAAAATTCAACGAGTCTTCTAGTTGATTTTTTTTTAGTAAATTTTTTCTTGTATTAATCAATGTTTTCTTTCTTTCTTTCTTTCAATAATAACTGTAACTCCAACTCCTGTACTGTACTGTAACTCTAACACAGATTTCTCAATTAAGAAACCTGAACATATAACGATGGAACCTTCATTCATTTGCTTAGCTAAGAAATCTCAATTTAACAAATTTTCCCAACGGGCAATCGGTAATAGGATGCGGGAGTAATTTGACGGGAAACAGATGGCAGAAATTCCTTTTTTTTAAATGGCGTTCTCTTGTGTGATTTATTGTCAGTTCAACGGGTTTAAATGTGACACCAAAGCTCGAAGGGGGAAGCCAGGACTTTTTCCTAAACACGAATTTCTTGCTTTTCTTTCCAAGTGGTTATAATGTTCTGTTTTATATAGATAGAAAATACTTCTATTTAACACTATAAACATTAACAATTAAAAAACATAATAGTATAAAATAAGTTACAATTTGAGGGTCTTGTCGCTTTAAAGCGATTTCTTCCAGACAAAAATGTATTTTTTAATTTTTATTTTTAAGTGCTATTTGCTGCACTGTAGCTTTTTTAAATATTTATAAAATACAGTAAAAAAATCAGCGCTTACGTCAGCCTTCCCGGTAGCATAATGGTCAATGCAGCCGTCCGGATTGCGGAAGACCCAGGTTCGATTTCTGGCTGGGTCGGGTCGGGCACTATTTTATAAATATTTAAAATGTATATAATATAATTATAAATACCAAGTGCTGCATTCAGAGAGGTTAAGTAACGTTAATGATTATTTAGTAGGCACCCTTTTTTATCCTGAGGAAATTCGCTATATGAATCATCTCGCGGGGTTCGAAATATGGTATGGCTAGGTTTGCGGGGTGAGCCGATGTATCCGGATTGAATTAGAATGTTGAACATTAAATAGACTTAGCTAAACATACTAAGTATAATCACACAAATTTAACGGACAATAACTTAAGCAAAAAATAGATCTTGTTCAAAAAATTAAAATCTTCCTAAATATGGAAAATATAATTAAGATCAGATCTTCGAGGCACCTACTTCCGCAATGCCTAAAACGCGAGTTTCTAAACAGTGCGTTCTGCCAGTCCTCACACGAGGTGCTGAGACGTGGACACTGACAAAAAGCCTCGTCTATAGATTTCACGTCAAACAGCGAGCTATGGAGAGAGTTATGCTCGCAGTCTCTAAGGGAAAGGATCCGGGAAAGCAGAAGTGAAAATAGGTGAGGCATGTTTGTCGTTAAGCCGATAAACGTTGGGGCAGACTTGTTTTTGAATGGAGACCGCGCTGGCTGACCGACCGAGGCGAAGGACCGAATGTGGTGAATCCATCGGAGAGGCCTATGTTCAGCAGTGGACCTCTGCAGGCCGAGGATGTTGATGATGATGATGATGAGTATCTTTCCAATGACGTGGCACTGCACCATATATCAGAACTATTAAACTCGTACCTTTAACTTTTTCTACTAAGTCAAGCTTGACTAGCTTAGCTATGAAAAGTTTTAACTCCAATTTTCTGAAGACTACTTTTTTACAGCCTGTTGGGTTAACGCAAACAAACCATTTGTCTTGGCCGCCATAATTGTTGGCCGGCAGATTAGTCGCTAAACTTGAATAATTAAGGATACTGATTAATGAAAGAGGATACCGGGAGTACAGCGCGCTAGGTGATTTGTCTGCGCTTTTTATATTGATGCTGCTAAGCTCGGGTGAGATTAATTGAGGTATTTTCAACGGTCATGTTTTGCTGGATTATTTCTCGTCATTGTTCCATTTATTTTGAGTTTTTTTTTACACAACAACGTGAAGTGTTATCGCCTTAATCTTACCCGGATTGTGCCTAGTGTCAGTTTTATTCTCCATTCGATCAAATAAACGAAAATTAAAATTGTAAGGAATTAAAGCATGGCTAAGGGCAGGGGCAGAGTTAAGTAAAAATTGAGTTTGCTGATTGCATCAGATGGCATTTTCAGTGTCACTGTACTTTTTTTGGGGGTGGTGAGAAACATGACGGTGGTTTTTCAAGACGTGTGATCGAGACACCGTCAGATGTTTTCTAGATTCTTCGAGGAGTTCCGATCGAATCGGGAGTGCGTGTCCCCGTTCCCTACTAGTTTCTCCGAGGGGTTCGGATCGGATCGGAAAAAAGTATACCGCACATAAAAACACAATACGGCATTATAAAATCGTGAAACCACAATGGAGTCTGAGATAAACGTTAATAATTCTCTTATGATAGGGAACCCAAAATAAGACCGCTTAAAAAAAGCAGTAGATACACAACAGTCCACAATCACTGCTTAAGCATTCAGGGCCCTATTTAATCCGCAATTTGTTGAAATATACAGTTTCCTTGTACCAACTACATGCTTACCGATCTCTCGGGAAATCTTCTACTCGTTTTCTGTAATTTTCTATTTAATACGTAAATATCTGTTTAGCTTTTTTTTTATATTTGATTGCATGCTGTTGTGCCCCGTGAGTCAGTTTGAAGCTATTGTTGTTACTTTTAGTAGCCTCTGTGGGCCAGTGGTTGAAACCACTGGTCCTAGGTCAAAGGTTCGAGTCTCAGAGGGGGGTACATTTGTCGGGACAATAAAGTTACTATTAATAAAAAAATAATAATAATAAATTAATTTCATTAATTTTATTATCAATAATAATTCTTTTTATAATTACACGTGTTGACGTGAGACTCCATTTTAACTCAATCTACCGTAGTTACAATTGATTAAGATTTATATAAGTAACTATTTCGTATTATACCTATGTGTTTTATGATACATAATAGCCTATGACCTTCCAACTGCTGGGTAGGGGCCTCTGTTATTGGGATCGGATCATCGCTGCAATTGGTGGGTAATGCCTTAATCACCACGCTTGCCACCAATCGCAAGAATCTTAGAAAATATAAGAAATGCTTTAACAGTCGCAATATTTATCACCTACAAATCATACTTTTTGACAACACATACTCAAATAAACCTCAGAAGCATCCATCCATACTTCTTTATTTATCCCGTTCCGACCATTCAACCCAGGGGTCAGACTGAAAATCAGCGCTGACGCTACCCTTGACCCTTTGCTTAGAAATATGAAATATTTTTAGTTATTTATTTATTTATTTGTTTATTTATTAGGTTTACCTGTAATTGTTACACTAATACATTTATATTTAGGTACTAAGCAATACAATTAGAGCTAAGTGTACAATAGTAAGTTGGTAAACACTGCATGCATGAAATATTGGTCTCGGACCCGTTCGCCCCGTAAGTTTCGCCCCTCATACCATAAATGGACCCGTTCGCCCCTTGAAATAATAAATGGCTCTGTTCGCCCCTTATTAATAAATAAGTAAAAGTACAGTTGTCAAGAAACTGGTAAAATTCTTAGTTCTCAAAAATAGTGGGTAACAAGGTAAATTAACCAGGTAACCAGGCACAATAAAACAAAAAGTTTAAAGTGTTTACCATTTATAAGTCGTATAATATAGTAGTAGTATAATAGATAATAGATCCTCATTCTACAATATAGACTAACCAATATCCAGTCGTCGAAGCTGACATTTAAGTTTAGTTTTCTAAATCGTTGTAATTTTTGTAGCAATAAAATATTTTTATATTTACCTTTATCTTATCTAATAACTAATGACAATGTTTTGATTGTTCATTGCCTTTGATTGTTTAGGTTAATGAAAGAAAGAAAGAAAAAGAAAGAACGAAACAAGCGTTTACTGATATCACATAATAAAAGATCGCAGATCAATGTTAATGCACGTCTAGTTCCTAAATAAGTTAAAAAAATATATTAGATAACACTTCCAATAAGCTAAGCGGAATAATTTTGCTCTGTTATCTAGTTTTAAGTTACTTTTGTATACTGGTTTGAAATTAAGCATGCCGTGGCATCCTTTAACTAAAGCAGCGCCTCTGTAATAGTTATAGGGTTTTAAATGTAATGAATGTCCTGGTGTATGCTTTGTTGGATTTCCATAAATAAATAAATAAATAAATAAATAAAATAAAAACACAATTTATATAAAGATAACATGTATCAAAAATAAGAATAATAGACATACATATTGCGCACTGTTATGTGATGTCAATACTGTGCCCAGCTCAGTAATAATTGTATGTAATCATTGTAATTTGTGATAAGACAGAGTACGGGCGATCCTGTTACATCGTCTTTTAGGTGAGTGTTATACTGATTATATCTTAGATGTACTGTATGAAAGCTTATTATAACTTTTCGGTTTCGGCTCGGTTGTTACGACGTGAATGTTAAATGGCAGATTTGTTTGTCCGTCTTATTTGCTCATGTCAAGGCTAACATAATATTCTAATTGTTACCACAATCGTCAAAACTTTATATAGCCTGTGTTATTTATTACTCTGTATAAAAGACGTATTAAGTCACACGTTTAGCTTGGACGTGAGTCAATATGTTAACAAACAAAAAAACTACAAGGCAATTATCTAAGTGACGAAGATCGAAAACATCTCATACACATAGTCATTCAAATTTATAGATCATCGTCTGATGGTCGTTGTCGGATGAGGAAAGCTGTTAAATTACATACATATGACTCAGGCACCTACCATAATTATTTAACAGAAGACAAAATTGTAAATTGAGACAAAATTATTGTCATTTAACTTTTTTGCCGCCTATGGGCTGGTGATAAGATTTTTGTTCTTAGACCCGGAGCTTCCAGATTCTATTCCTAGCTGTACAATTAGTAATCTAACCTATTACTTAGTTACGCCTAATGTCAATTCCAAGTCCTTTAGTTAGAGACAAAAGAGAGAGTTACATCTGGACCATGTGCTGGAGGGGCACCCTAAAAACCTTAAAAAGAAAAGAAGTAAGGCCAGTCGCTAGTCGACAATTCCAGGTGAAGTACTCTTTCAACTTCGGCCTAATTGTCACATACTACCCGTTAGGTGGAGCCCAAGCGCTTCGCCGATGTGCAATAAAAAATACTCGGAAACAAGTAAAGTGACGAAGATCAAAACATCTTAGGTACACACGCCTGCACATCAACCTATCACAAACTGTCAAATTTCCTCAATAGACTTTGAACTTTATACTTAAGTTATATGATTGAAAATGTATTGAGGGAATTTGACAGTTTTGGATAGGTTGATGAGCGTCTGTACAGATACAGTCATACGAATTAATGATCATTAAAAACCTCTGATAACTGTTATTGAACGAGAAAAGCTGCTAAGCTACGTGTACTCATGACTCAGGCATCTCAATTATTAAACAGACGAGAGAATAATAATAGTATAGTGTGGCACTCGCTTAAACGTTCCAAGTAGGTAAATCTTATGCAACGGTGATTCATGTATGATAAAACTTCTTACAACATTTTGGAAGTTGTGAAATCAAAAGTCAATGAACTGAGGGAGGAGCTCAATAGCGCAGTGGTAAACGTGCTCGTCATCCGATTGATCAAGTTAAGCAACTTTCACAAAGACCGGTCATCGGATGGGTGACCTTGTGATCTTGAGATCCTCCTCGGAGAAATACAGCCGTTAGTACCAACCTGCATTGGGCACGCGTGTTGGTTTATGGCTCGTTATACCTTTAGTGCCTTACAAATAAACAAAGAATAGGGTCCGAATAGTTATTCCGCGTTTTGTCTCTTTTTCCCTATTTTGAAATGACTTTTACATGACGGGAACAAAACACGGAATAACTATTCGAATCTTATTCTTTATATATTTGTAAGGCACATAGTGTTTCTACCCATGGGGACTAAGGACTAATTAATTGTCATATTGTGATGGACTGACGGCTTAAGACTTAAGACTACAAATGTTTGTGACAAAGTTGTTTTTTTTTATTATTATTGTTATTTTTAATTTGCAATGACAATTATATCGGAACTCTACAGCCGTTGTTCCGCTGCATGACAACCACCAATACGAATTGGGTCGTGGTGGTTTATGATTCTCCCTGTGATGTTTCCATCCATAAGGAAGGCTAATTTCTCAGCAGTGGGGACATAAAATGAGCAGGTGATAAATTATTGATTGCTGCAACATTAAGGTGAGTTCACATTAAGTAACACATTGTACAACTTATTGTACATAATATATTACAAAACTATGTATAAAGTTGATTAATTGACAGTTATCGTCCACATTAATAAAACATGTTACATAACTATGATATATATACCATGTTTTGTTATGTAGTCTGAACGCACCTTTAGATAGCGATTCAATAGAACACGGAATGCCCAGATATCATCATAATGGCAGTTAGGTCGTCAAGGATTTTGCGGGCTAGATGTGCCCGAATGGTCAGAGTTGGCACAAATTCAAATTCAAAAATCATTTATTCAGTTTAGGCTACAAGTAGCTCTTGTGAATGTCACTATGCCATTCGTTAGTCTACTCTGGGCGGGAGATCTTGTACTGAGAAGAACCGGCAAGAAACTCAGCAAGTGTCCAGCTCTTTTCTCCCTTACAGCGTCAAAAATATTGGAAAATGCCCTATTTTAGCAGGACACTTTCCATCAAAAATAAACACATAAAAATAAAAAAAATATAGAAGACAACCTCATGTAAAAAACAAAATTAAAAATCTAATATAACAAATTTACCTCAGGTAAAAGTTACAATTTCCACAATGTCTTACAGTACCACTACAGTACTCTAATAAAAGTCAAAAATTGTTTGAGAAAAACAAAGTCAAAGGTTTAAGAGTAGAGTGTTCTCTTGCCGGGACCCATTTCGGGTCATTGCGTCATCGCAGAAAGTTTTTAATTAAGAAAAGTTCCTAATTACATTGTACCCAACAATTAAAATAACATAGTGACATAGTTAAATAATATTAAACAGCTAATTGTGTAAGAGAGGTTGTGTTTGTAATGTTTTTTATAAGTATAATGTTCTATGTTACGATTTTTTTATATAGCCCTATCTTATATCGCAAGCTCGCTATCGCGGGATAGCTTTAAAGATAAATATTTTTTTTAATGAGCACACGCAATAATAGTAATAATTTATTTATTTATTTTATTTTATTTCATTTTCAGCCACTACTTTCCCACTGCAGGTCATAGGCCTCCCCTCCCTCCTTCCACCTATCTCTGTCCTGAGCTAGTTCGTCCCAATTCCTCAAGTGGGACTCTAAATTATCCCACCATTCTAGGCCTGCCACGTTGTCGTCGTCCGTTTGTTGGGACCAATCTTTGCCCAGAAATCGACCGACATACGAGCAACGTATCCGTCCAGTCCCACTTTAATTGACCGGCTTCTTGAGCTACGTCTGCTATTTGTGTTTTGGAGCACAATATCGTGTTTCGGACGATCAGTCAGTTTAACTCCCAATATACTGCGCTCCATAGCTCGTTGGCACACCGCGAGGTCGGACTTTTTGTGAGTGACCAAGTGTGCGCACGTGAGGATCGGGAGAATGCACGCGTCCATAAGCTTTTCAAAGAGGGATTAATATATAAATTAATTAACTAAGGTTCGGAAGGTTAATTCTAAAAGCGTTGTATAGTATGTGCAGGCGAACTGACTAGATTATGAACCACAATAGTTAGGACCACCTCCTTATACTAAGGAGTTGGAGCCACGCAAAAGATGATTTGATAAGCGAATTTCCTCAGTATAAAAACTAACTAACTATACGAACTAACAGGCTAACTTTCCTTCCGAAGCACGACGGAACTCGAGAAATTATGAAGATCATGACGGATGTTGTTTATTGAACAAGGCTTCTTGGTATAAAGTAAGAGGAGACAGTGTACGGATGTTGATGACGTAGTTGTTGACATTGAATAAGGCTCCTTTGGCTTACGAAAGATGAGTGGAGTGTTGATAAATTTGAACGGGTCCGACTGAGCCACGATAGCCTTGCTCGTAGTGCACTTGACCCAGCGTGTAAGAGGATGCAGGTTCAAAACCGGTACAATTTTATTAGTAATACTTTTTTGAATGCGATATGAAATTTTATTATTAAAAATACGAACGTCCACTGAATATTACTTATTGTTTAGGTACTTAGAATCACCGACGTGATAAAGCCTTGGTGAGAAAGTACCTATCATATAACTTAAAATTATACATACCTACATGGAAGGTAAACATAGGTGGTACCCACTTTTTTTTCCTTTTAGTTGATGGCTTCGTGCGATTAGCACATTTAGCCCGTGTCAAAGTAATTTTTCTTACAAGTAATACATAAATATACAATATTTCCTTATAGTATGATGATGGTGAATGATAATAGAAATGAGAAGTGAGAAATGATATACCCCCCAACCCCTCGAGTATCTCAGTAAAGATGTGGGGCTTTACTAATTCTTTGGTGGACTTGACTGGACTTGATATAATTTAAAAAGTGAAGTTGCACTGTTTTGTTTCATTTGCCAACACTCATGCGCACTTACGAACACTCAACGGTTAATAAAATCCACCATTATTTCACATTAATATTCGACATAACACAAATATTAGAAATTAAAACAAAACCGCAGACATGACTCTTAACTTTCCAGCCAAGAAGTCCTGGTACCTACAAACTCAATTCAGAAATTGGTGGTGGTAGGAGTTGTCACATTTTCAATAGAAGTAGATTACAATGATGAGTGTTCAAACACTTCGGCAGCTTCTCCTGATTGGTTGGCTGCCTGATATTACGTCATACGTAACCAATGGTAGCGGATGTAGGTCACGCGATATACGGTTCGTTGGAGATACAGTTTTGCCGCTACATCACCAGCTCATTTTATATGCCCACTGCTGGGGCACAAGCCTTCCCTATGGATGGATAGGGAGAACGGGCCATAAACCACCACGCGGGCCCATTGCGGATTGGTGGTTGTTAACTCCTAATGCAGCCGGGATCAACGGCTTTACGTGTCTTCCGAAGCACAGGGGAGGTCGAGATGAAAAATGTTTGGTCACGCATCCATTGACCGGCCCTTGCAAAAGTAGCTTAACCTCAGCAATCGCAGAACGGGCGCGTTAACCACTGCGTCATCGTGCTCCATAATTGACGCTAAATAGATCGATAAATAATAAAATACACTAAACAAAAAGTAACAATATAAATTTCTTTCTAAAAATAAACATACGGCCTATTGCTACTGACATTTATTTGTCTTTGTGGAGTTCTTGTAAACACTCGCTAGGACTTCCCCGAGCTCAGAGAGCATAATTGTATGCATGTATGCTAATGAAGGTCGTGTAAGTATACCTGTGGTATGAGCAAATGCGGGCGACTTTGTATAAAGGTATTTATTGTTAAGTATTAAACAATAGATTAGGAACAAACTTTTTTAAGACGCAGGTTCACTTTTGTTGTCTTCGTTTAGAATAAATATGCTATGTACAAACGCCTGCACATCAACCTACCCAAAACTGTCAAATTTCTTCAATACATTTTCAACCATACAGCCTAGTATTAAAGTTCAAAGTCTATTGAGGAAATATGACAGTTTGTGGTAGGTTGATGTGCAGGCGTGTGTACTTATAATACATAGCTTTAGACGTTTTTAAGACGCAGTGATGTGAATTCTGTTTTTTAAATAATTTAAAAAAGACGCAGACGAAGAAGAAACAGTGAAGACGTCAATAGAAAAGAATATAATTTCTTTTTTAGTTGTAACGAAAAAGTTCCTTACTAAAATTTATATATAACTCTTAACGAATTTTACTTGCGTACAATTTACATACTATTAATTATGCTGTCCTCGTGTCTTGATGATGTCGAACCCTTTGCGGGGTCCATGGTCGTAAAGAGACTGACGTGTTGGTCGTTTCACAATGAATTTGTAACTTGACTTTGGGTTTGACCTCAGTAGTTAGGGTTCAAAGTGAAGTAACGACGAAGGCTTCATTTTTCAGTTGTAAATTAAAACAAGTACTTCGCTCCGCTATAAAAGATCAGTAGGCTTAGCCAAAGTAACATTAAGAAAACGATAGCGAAGTTCGAAAAGAATAAAATGTATGGGATTGACATAAGCCGCGCTAAATCACGTGGTCAATTTACAAAAGCACAATTTAAAAAAAAAATCCACGAGCAGGATTTGAAATTTAATGACGGTAGTTGTTGACATTGAATTAGCGCCTTTGGCTTTCAAAGTAAAAAAGTAAATAATGTTGAATAATTTCGGCGGGCTGGTTAGAACCACGATAGCTCAATTGGAAGAGCACCTGACCCGGTATGTCAGAAGGGTGCAGGTTTAAATCCTGCTCGTGGAAATTTTTTCAACATTGTGTTTTTGTAATTTGAATCGCAACAAAATTTGCGTTTAAATTATATAAAAAAAAAACAAAAACATTTCACGTGGTTAATCTTATGTCAATCCCATACATTTTATTCTTTTCGAACTTCGCTATCGTTTTCTTAATGTTACTTTGGCTATCGCCCCAGATATATTCGTTTAGACCCTCAAATTTGACGGATCTAAATCAAAAGGGCATATTGAGTCACATTAACAGTCATCGGAAAGCCATTCACTTCGCTAAATTTAATAAATAAAGATTTATGTATACGGATATTATAAGTAGATAACAAGAACGTTATTAATTCATACATAAATTATATTAAGTGGACATTCTAAAGAGACAATAACAGTTTGCATTCTTTTAAATTCTTTAAATTAATATCACTAAATATGAATTATGTTAGTAAGCGCACCATTATTGTCACTTTTGTTTATAGATTCCAAAAAACCTATTATTTTTCAATTAGGGGCTCGAATTTGCAATTATAAAACGTCCACACACGTGTCTTAATAGCATTATGTAGACATAATATGGACTCTGGAAAAATGGTGTACCAATCATCATCAGCCATATGACGCCCACTGCTGGGCATAGGTCTCCCCCAAGGATCGCCACAACGATCGGTCCTGCGCTGTCAATATACATATACAATTCTAATACGCTTTACATATGCACGGTATATATAAAAAAGTATACAACATACAACGCCAATAAAAATATATGTTTTCTCGATAGAAGAAAGTCCAAAGTGTCCCCTAAATAGTATCTACTGACATGTTTATCTTTTTCATTTGCTAATACGTCGATGAAATGAAGTATACTTACTAGATTATTTTTTTTTAAATATTATATTTTTTAATAAAACATCTAGTTTTTAAATATATTAAGTTTTTTGAAATTCCTGACTTGAATCTAGCGGATCACGCACTATTTGCACCCGTTTTGCTTGAATGCAGATCGTCGGTAAACGCTGTTTTATGGTTTTCAGCGCCTTCCGTTCCACCCAGCAGTGGCAAGTTTATAAGCTGATGATGAGATAAAAACCTTAATAAAATATTAGTCATAACATCGTTTTACCAATGGCAACAAATTTTGTATGTAATTTGGAGCTAAGCCACGCATTTATATCATTGGATTTTAATGAATATGGTTTGGCCAGTTTCCATGTTTTTGGAAGAGAGGCCAATCAGAGTAATACCTTACTTTTGAACAAGTGAAATCCCAGTATTCGTATAATATGCAGACGGGTTTTGTTGATCTTCGGGAAATTGAATGAGTCACCTAAGGAGCACGTGCTAAATGAATACTAGAAGGAAGGAAGGGTTAATAGATATTAGGAGTAAGCATAAAAGTATTAGAATTAATTAATTATTATTATTAGAAAGTAAGAAACTTTTAACAATATCCGAACCCCTCGGAGAATCTAGTGGGGAATGAAAAGACGCTTGTGTGATGTCATCCCCTCTAGAAACCCTCTGGCGGTGTTTTGATGACACGGCTTCAGGAACCCTTTAAGTTCTCGCCGCCCCCAAAAAGACCGGTAAAAATACTATCCCTCCAATGTCATCGGTGATTATTTTTTCACTGAAAATACTCAAGCTGAGAGTAATATTTTGATACTGAAAAATATTGTTTGATTTATTTCAAGATGAGATTGCAATTTTTATCGCAACCTTGGCCTTTGAGAAATCAGCAAGATATTCTCTTAACAGCTAAATATTTTAATCATTCTTATCTGCCGGGTGATTAGTAATTGAAAAACTGCCATTTTAATTTAAAAATAAATGTATCTTTAATTCTATGATAATTCCAAATGGGTCTTGAGTCTTGTAGGAAGATCAAATCTAAAAGTTGTATGTAGGATTTGAAATCGGACAGTATTCAACAATACAGATCTATGAGGTCGGGGATTGATACTGAATTTCAACTGACATTTGATCAACGTTTAAATAATCAACGCCCTAATAGCAGCAACTTAAAAGACCAACGATTCAAAAGATCGACAGATCAAAATATCAACAGTTTAAAATATTAACAGTTCAAAAGATCGACAGTTCATTTGATCAACAGGCAAAATGACAACCATTTAAGTATAATATAAAAATGGTTTTGATCAACACATTTTTTACTAATTTAGCCTTAATCATAGTAACCCACTAATAACAATATATCATAGTACTAATAATGTCAGTAGGTCCCCCGACCAAATTTAGTTTGTTGATACTTTTTGTTACAATTGATAGTGTAGTAACACTATAATATTATATACTAAAATGACATCGTCATTTCATCATAAAATGGCTTCAAGGTTCCTCACTGTTCATTAACTTTTGCAAAATATATTGAAAAGTGGTGTGTCATTTTATCATACCGTCGAAATATTGCGTAATAGTGCGTTAAGCAGGCCGATGACTGTAAATGATAGGAAAATATTATGTAATGCCGCCATAACAAAATCCATCAATATTTATTCTTCACATGCATTTTTTCCCTATTGATAATGGTTACGAGGTAGCGGGAGATCTGTATTTATATTACATTGGGTGTATAATTTTTTATAGTGTTCAGTTTTTTTATGGTATTTGAGATCGATTTCATCATTCAAATGTGTCAATAGGAATATAAAGAATATAGTGTATTACTGTCCCACTGCTGGGCAAAGGCCTCATTTAAATCAAGTCATCAATATAATTAATGGGTAATGGCTAAATCACTACGCTTTCCAAATGCGGGTTGGTGATCACATACCCGGGCTATGCATTTTCGATACATAACCCGGGTATGAGTTATTCCGAAACACACTTTGTCCGACCTGGGAATCGAACCCAGGGCCTTTGGGTATCGGGCCGAGCGCTTTGCCACTCGGCCACCGAGACGTTAGGAGTATAGGCTACTTCTTATTAGTCATGGAATACCCATGTTTTTTTTAAACTATTGTATAATACAAACACAAGTAACATTGTAGTATTTAATGGTAAACACGATTGTGCAATCATACTAATATTATAAAGAGGAAAGCTTTGTATTTTTGTATGTTTGCAACGAATAAACTCAAAAACTCCTGGACCGATTTAAAAAAATAATTCACCATTAGAATGCTTCATTAGCGCTGAGTAACATAGGCTATATTACAAAAACGCAAATGTTGAAAAAAATTCCACGAGCAGGATTTCTATCGTGGTTCTAACCAGGCCCTCCGAAATTATTCAACACTATTTACTTTCAACATTTGTGTTTTTGTAATTTGTTTCGCAACAAAATTTGCGTTAAAATTATATAAACTAAACAAAAACATTTTATAAATAGCTTGCCTACTTCTTAACTGATCTTTAGTATTTGTAAAAATATTATGATCAGATGTTAATGACGGTAGTTGTTGACATTGAATTGGCGCCTTTGGCTTTCAAAGTAAAAAAAAAGTAAATAGTGTTGAATAATTTCGGCGGGCTTGTTAGAACCACGACAGCTCAATTGGAAGAGCACCTGACCCGGTATGTCAGAAGGGTGCAGGTTCAAATCCTGCTCGTGGAAATTTTTTCAACATTTGTGTTTTTGTAATTTGTTTCGCAACAAAATTTGCGTTAAAATTATATGAACAAAACAAAATTTTTTTAAAGGCTATATTAAAAAAGAAATGTCCGCCCGTGCGAAGCCGGGACGGGCCGCTAGTAAAATAATAAAACAGGTAACTTAATAAGGATACTAAATATATTAAAGTTACACTTGAAGCAAGGATTGTAAATATTACTTTATTGTAATAATAGACTATAGGTTGGATAGAGCTACTATAGCATAGTTGGTAGTTCACCTGAACCGGTATGTCATGGGGGTTCAGGTTCGAATCCTGCTTTAATTTGATTATTTTTTATATATTTTTCATTACAGCATAGAATTACACAAAATTACAATGCCAAAGCAAAAATTTGCCGTTAAAACACGTATGCAAGTTACATACCTCCCGCAAAATGTTCTACATTCACTATCAATATCAAGATATTAATTTTCAAATTATCAATTGTTTATTTATAAGTCATTACAATCATTGGTGAGGAGCTCGGTGGCGCAGTGGTTAACGCGCCCAGTCTGCGAGCGCTGAGGTTGAGCATCTTTCGCAAAGGCCGGTCATCGGATGGGTGACCTAAAATGTATCATCTCGAGCTCCTCCATGCTTCAGAAGGCACTTAAAGCCGTTGGTCCCGGTTACATTACCAATCGTTAAACTATCAATCTGCACTGGGCCCGCGTGGTGGCTTATAGCCCGTTCTCCCTATCCATCCATTATATTAACTAATTTATCTATATAAAGCACTCGACGATTTGTGAATGAGTTTTATTTGAATTATTCATAATATTTTTCTATTTTAATTTCGTACTGTTTAAACTTTCTTTCGTACTGCATGTTGTATGCACTTATGTTAGAAACTACACTTGAATGTTTGTTGAGCTTTTTTTAATAACAATAAAGTGGGACTGGGCCCGACACGTTGCCCGTATGTCGGACGAATTTTGGGCAAAGATTGCCACATCATGGGTCCCAACAAATGGACGACGACAACTTGGAAGGCCTAGACGGAGATGGCGGGATGAGTTGGACTCCCACTTGAGGGATTAGAACGAACTAGCTCAGAACAGAGGTAGGTGAAAGAGGGAGGGGGGCCTTTGCCCTGCAATGGGAAAGTAGTGGCTGATAATAATTATTAACAATGTTTATGTTTCAAGTTGTCAACCAAATAATTAAAAAGTATAATAAAAGTAGGTATATGTAATTTATATAATTGATAATATATCTTATTTTTTTAAATGTATCAGACACATTACCGAACTACTGAATCGGTACCCGGTGCTACCGGTACCGATGCCAGGTGTATTTACTTCACCCACTCATATGAACCAGAGTGATTCAGTGCGTGCGCAATTACAAAATCTTTTGACAATATGCAAATAAAAGTGACACAACATGTTTTAATCACTTTTGCATAACCAAAAAAAAATCTGGTTATTTATTTTTATTTATTTATTTACGGATAAGCACAGTGCCTTGATCTCACCTGATGTTAAGTGATGATAAAGTCAATTGGTGGAAGCGCACTTCACCTGGTATCCTCAACTAGTGAGGCACTGGCTATCTTATCTCTAGCTGCCGGAACACAACAATGCTACAAACATTGATGTTATGGCGACATATTAAGATATAATGGTGGTAGCTAGCCACGCGGACAAACAAGTCCTACCACCAACCAAACCGAGTACACAAAGATGTACACCCCGCTGGGAATCGAACCCTGGGTCTAAACCGGTAGTCTCAACCACTAGACCACAGAGGCGGTTAAAACCTCAAAGAACCTTAAAGCCAAAAAACTTTTTTGTATAAACACAAATTAACTTAAATTTGATACCATTGTTTGTTTTTAAATACCGTTATTGAGCCAACGTAATAAAGTTTTAAGACCCCGATGTTTCAAGATACTGCCCTTATATTTATGATGACTAGCGACCCGGCCCGGATATGTTCGTGTTGTTTTGTGTACGTAAACCACCCTCGAAAGACGCTTTAAAAACCGCATCAAAATCCATTCAGTGGTACCTGTATTAGCCCGTCGTCGTAACAGACAAACAGACGCGTTCCGGGGACTTTATTTTGTACCATGTATAGATTAGATTATTATATGATTAGATTATTGGGTAGGTATCATTGTCAAATTATACTCGCGTTGACCAGCAAAACATAACAAAAATAAAAAGAATGAAGAAAGACTAAGCTTACTCGAAGGACCAGCTCCCGAACGTGTATAAAAATATCTCGAGAGCTCTAAAATCTCGAAAAGGCCGTTTTGTCTTGTTGGATTTCTTTTTGAGGTATTGATACTGGTCTCTTCAAATACTTATGTCCCTGACAAACCAGACCATTCATTCATTCTTTAAATTACTTTAAAGAATGAATGATTGATTGACTGGTAAGGATCCCACTACTAAACGCTTGACCATCACAAATTGCTACAACGAAATTAACATAAAAAAAACATGTTTTACGATATAACTAAAGGTATGCCTACGATACCTAAAAAAAACTTTAAAAAAAAACAAGGTCAGAATAATCAATTTTACTATTTTATCCATTTAACTATACGGCAATGTGCTGTTTAACATAGCATAGCAAGTCACGTGTGTTATTATGTAACATTATCCTCACTTTAAACATAATGGTGGCAAAATGGAATCATCTATTCAATTAGTTATCCCATACACTATGTCGTTAACATATGCTCATCGTCACGTCATCGCGACAGCACAAATAAGGGCCTAGAAGGTAAGCTCAATATACCGCACTCGAGCAACGCACACATGAACCCTTTCACGGACACGGTTCTCGGAACAGTCCCAGCGCAGCTAATGTAAGTAAGTAAGTAATTATTTAATTAGTGCTTCCAATACATTACAATAGGTTTCTTATATGTAAGGTATAATGAGAAACAACCGAAAGGGCTGACCAGCTCAGCTCATGTTGTAGCTTGTAGCCACAACGCTGATTTTCATGTGGACCCATAAAATAAAATAATTAAAAATTAAAACATTAAAAGCAAAAATCAAAAACAAAATATCTGTTGTTGTGACAAACTCTTCATGCTGTTGTTGTGATAAAATAACATGTTTAAATAGTATTACTTACTTAAATTGCCAACATCAAGTCCAAGACCTAAGTAGTAAATTGTGGAACCAAATATAAAGTATGAGTTTCATTCCCGTGGGAATATCGGGATGAAAACTATCCTATACGTTAATCCAGGTTATAAACTATCTGTATGCCGAATTTCATCCAAATCCATCCATCCGTTGCAGCGTGAAGAAGCAACAAATATACACACATACACACAAACTTTCGCGTTTATAATATTAGTGTGATTTACATTAATATTATTAATGAATTAATATACATACTTATAATTATTTTTGGATTATACCTACATTACATACATACCTATATAGATTTATAAAATAGAATAAAAACAAGCAGTTAATTTTAATTTTAAATAATCATATCTGATGCGAGATTCCGTGTCCGTGTGAGGTTGTCTATGTGTGCGTTGCTCGAGCACGTTTGTAGGAAGCTTACCTTCGTGCTAGTGTGCTGTAGCTGCGACACACCGGTTCTAGGGACTTTACGCAGTAGGAATATTCTGCAACCGAATCAGATGAACTTTAACATTATGCTATTTTTAAGCAAAAAACGTTAAGTTATTAACATAAAAAAGTATTAAAAAATAAAGATAGAAACTAAATATTGCAGGACGACTTAACCACCTTTGGCCCGTATGATTTGGCCCGGGATAGGGACTAGTGGAGACATAAAGGGGGGGCTTTAGCTCACTGATAGGCAAATATAGCCTTCTATAAGAAATATAGGCTATATAAATTATTGGGCAAGGCTTTCATCATTGAACACAAGTATCATTACAATTGATAGAAACTGGCTTCATCACCAGTTCACCCGCATACCAAATGGATTGGTGATCACCACGGTGATCACAAACCCGGGATATGCATTAAATACATTAAATAAAAAAATAAACAGTAAACTTATATACCCACAAGTTAGGTACTATCTCAAATAGTAAGATGGCTGACCTCAAATCAATAAAAAAACCTAAAGTGTTTACACAAAAAAACAACAGTAAAAAGAATATAAGGTTTACTAGGAAAAAATTTTATTATACGAAATTTTTATGTAATATTTTTATCAAAAATGTAGATTATAAACGATACAATTTTATTGTTATTTGACAACTTAAAAGTTCTAATTGTGTCTCGATGAAAAATCAAGTTTCATCGCGTGACCGTAAACCAGCCTTTGCTTGTAGAATCTCGCCGCGAACAATACCTGCTTAGTTTAGTATTTAAAAACCGCGCGAGCCACAGATCTTTCATTCGACCAAGCAGTGAGCTCCGTACAACTTCATAATGTACAAATTTGTGTTAATCCTTACCTGCCTAAGCTTGTTCACTTTGGGGACAGCTAGAACTTTTTACTATCCAGACACCAACGATCCTAATGCCATAGTCTTCGACGGACCGACTAACATCGAAATCGATGTGACTGAAAATGAAATAACAGATTACTCAAAGTTAATCAACATACGAAATGCCAAAAATAAAGAAGAGCTCCAGTACCCACCAGAATTTGACGTCGTTGGTAAAGTGAACTTTCCAGAGGATTAAAAAGTTTTTGGAATAAAAAGCAAAATCTTTGTAATTGGATTTGTGTCATCATACACGAAAGTGTTATAAAGTTTGGCAGAAGTGCATTCTGCTCGTGAATGGAAGTGACTCCAGTTTTTTTTTGTGATAAAAAAAGTGTGTGCATTTGCTATGGAAAAACATAAAACATGTTGTTTTTATTTTACGAAAATCGTAATTTATTCAGCAAAACGTGTTTGTATTGGAAATTAACCTTAAATGACCTTTAAAGATTTTGACGCCAAGCTATGTTAGCTTGCATTGATATATTTAATTTTGATTTTTTATTAATTTATTCCGTCCGTTCTATTATTTCGAAGAAGACTTACACATACATTATTGTACCTACCATTTCTTTTAGGACTTCTAATTTTTTTTTATTATGTTACTCATATGTACTGAATAATGATTGTCTCCAAAACTATTAATGCACTTGATGCTACAATAATGTAAACCTTTATTTTTTGTGCTTCATATGAGGTGTTTATTGTATTTATATATACGTATACTCGTACAACATGTATGTTGTAAAATGGCAGAAGTAAACAGAGGAAAAATGTGTTGCCATATTTAAATAATCTAAGTTCTACCGGGATGATACAGTTATCTTTGACACACATGATATTGTGACTTGGTATTTTAACCCGTTACCGGCCCGATGCATTTTAATTTGTTGCGTCTCACGTCCATCCAATGTGAAAAATCGTGATTCAATAGGTACCCATAGAACCGTTAGGCTACTGATATGAACCCATTTCTATCACAAGCATTTTATCTTTCAGAATGGGTTAGGATACTGTTTCCAAAACTTAATATATATTTTTTTAAGAATTTATTAGAAAACTTACTTTTATTATACTTAGGCTAAATAGATTTATATAAAAGTACAAAGCGATTAAATATTATTATTAAGATGATACTTTGACATATGTGATAAAAAAATATTATTAGAATATTTAATGATAATTATATTTATACACATACTTTACAATTAAATAAATATTATACTCAGAATATATGATGTTTTTTGTTTCCTTTTTTACTGCTTTTGTTATAACGAAACTGTAATTATGTTATTACAAAATTGTATGCTAGAACAATACTAAGACCAACTTTTCAGAGATAATAACTTAAGTTATTAACTTAGCAAAGAAAAACAATGTAAGATTCATTGCCTTGTTAAGTAGGTAAAATTATATAAAAACATCCTTAAATTAATATTTAGTGATTTTACACAAAATAAAAATAAATAAGTAAACGATGCTGGAGCGCCCGAAGATGGCTAGCATAACCGATATTCTATTAAAAATATTAGGTAGGTACCTATTTATAAATGGGTGTTGAAACTGGTATGAAGATCGTGGGATACTTAGTCGTCCTACTGCTGAGAACTTGGGAACTTGGAACCCACTAAACTAGACCAATGCAGTTTGGTGGGCTTTAACTGTTATTTATTTTCAGCGACCGCGACCACCTATCTGTTCACCCATTTAGTGATCCGTTCTTGCGGAAGTTGCTCATCACGCTAGCCGCTCTGCTATCAAGCTATCATATTCGGTACTAAGAAACAATTTTTCCGTTTACAATTCCTCTTAAGAGATATGATTTATTTGTATAGATTTCCACGCCTATTCAAAGTGCATTACGTTTATAAGTTAGTCAATACGTAATTTGAGATAGCATCAGGTTGGTGTATCCAAAGAATGAAAATTAACCCTCTTTGAAAAATATGTTAATACTCTGTAGCATATTTAATGTTTATGTATATGCATGCCCTACTAGATTCTCCGAATGGTTCGGATCGGATCGGATAGACAGAGTGCGGCAACTTTATACAAGCGAGCGCTCCGAAACGCACGCACACAAGCTCGTAGTTCACCTACATTAGCACACAGAAATCACACGGGAAAGGAGTACGCGATGACACGGGCTGTCCCCGCAAACGCGGTTCGGGCAGCGTATGTTGCTGTAGTAACGGAGAATAACAAGTATGTCACTGAGCGCTGCCGATCAGTATACACGTATTTTTCATGGTTTGGGTGTCGCGATTGCGAGTTTTGTTGCACATAGGTCTATATAGGCCTGTTGTGTATGAGGATGTCTCAACACATACAACCATAATCCCAGTTTGTCCTTTTTTACTTTGCAGACAGATATAACAAGGTAACTTTACTATATAAAAGACATCCAAATTCACACAATAATAAATTAACTATGTGTGACTCAACCCTAGCCGGTAGGTACAGCTCGGTACGTCGATTCAAGGTCACGGCACTGTTGCCGCACTCTCGTTCACTCTGCCATAGACGACATGTCATGGAAACGGAATTTAGTTATTCTGTGACAGAATCTTGCAACAGAGTGCCTAGTGTGAGTTACGAAAATTTGTATGGCATAAAAGCAGCGCCTCCTGGCGACATATGAGACGAGTAAAAATTTTGCTACACAAATTTTCGTTTTCGTAATCGTAATCGAATGAATACATTGACGACCTCTTTGGTCGAGTGGTTTGTACACCAGTTTTCATGGTGTCGCCATCTCTGAGGTCCCCGGGTTCGATCCCCGGTCGGGTCAATTTAGAAATTATTGTTTTTCTAAATTGTCTCGGGTCTGGGTGTTTTCTATGTGTAAATGTATTTAAATAAATAAGTATTTTCAGTATGTTTATCCGTTGTCTAGTGACCGTTCAACGAGTTTCATAACGAAGCTCCTCTTGGGCTAGATAATTGGTGTGAGTGTAGGAAAGTTTATTTTTTACGGATTGTAAACAAATCACACACTCAACACTCTGCTGCGCACGGATTGCTCCGAGCTATTACAGTATATGTGTACGTTGCTCGAGAGCGGTATGTATAAGAAGGTATATAATACCTTCTGCAGTCACATATAGTTTTTACTTTTTTTTACAAGAACATCGCGTTCTCACCTGACCTTGAACGGGTGGACGGTCATTCTTAACACTCCCAAACTTATGCTGCATGTTAATGACCCTCGCTTTTTTATTCGTTTTCACTGTCAACAAAATGCACCAATGCTGGTCCCCAGATAATTTTATATGTCTCCACGTTGGGGCACGAGCATTTCCTTCATATCTTAAGTCGAACTAACACCACGCCTTTTCTTCAAATTGCCATATACCCGTACCTACCAAATATAAGACATTAATAACTCCGTCGTTGTTGGATGATACTACAACTTATACAATATCAATTAACTAAGGAAATTTACAAAAACACAAATGTTGAAAAATATTCCACAAGCAGTATTTGAACCTGCGCTCTTCTGACATACCGGGTCAGGTGCTCTCCCAATTAAATGTTTATCAACATTTGTGTTTTTGTAATTTTAACAAAAAACATTTTAAGGAAATTTATATAAGAGTTATTTAATGCTGCACTCTTTACCTATTTATTATTGTTATTTTAATTAGAACTAAAGCAACTTCTTACTTTTATTCATTAGTTCAAATAGATGTTAACCAATTTTTTTTAACGCACTAATGCAAAGAACTTAAGATGAAATACTAAGGTCGACTGAATTGAAAAATATGTATGAAAAATAGACAAAATCAACGTTTCTAGTCCCCTTATTCCTCCTCCCAAACTGGACCGATTTAATTACTTTTTTCATTAAAAATTAAAGAAAGGCTTTGGCTGTGTCCGTAGGTTTTAATTTTTTTCAAAAATTAGTTATTAAAAAGATATAAACCTTAAAAAACCTTAAAAATTGACAAAGATCCGCTGTTTTTTCAAAGTTTGACTGAGATTATATAAAAAAAGCAAACCATAGGGACACAGCCAAAGTCTTTCTTTAACTTTTAATGAAAAAAGTAATTACATTTGTCTAGTTTTGGAGGAGGACTCAGGGGACTACGAAACGTTGATTTTGTCTATTTTTCATACATATTTTTCAATTCAGTCGACCTTAGTATTTCCTCTTAACAAATAGGTACAGACGGCAGCAGATCAACCTACCACAAAATGCCAAAGGAGAATGGCAAACTGGGAACCACCTATTCAAATTCATAAAAGTTATCATGCCCAAATCTGACTACATGAAATTCAAAGGTCGTAATGAGGTGCCGGGGATAAAGAATTGCACAACTCCATCTCTTCCCGTGGGTGTCGTAGAAGGCGACTATGGGACCATTCCAGAGGATGGGCAGCAGCGTCTCTCTGTGATTATTCTTACCTAACTGCGATCGCCAACCCGCCTTACAAGCGTGGCGATTATGGCAAATACCCCTCAAAATGATTTTATTCTTGAGGGAGGCCTTTGTCCAGCAGTGGACGTCTTTTTGGCTGAGATGATGATGATGATGATGAAAGAGGCAGTTATTTTTCAATTTAGAATGTTTTTATGGAAGCTATGGAAGGAAATAGTTGGAAAAACATGATTGTAGTATCTTCTTTTTTTCCCTGAAACGAAACGCTAATCTTATAGTCTATTTTGCAAAAACAAACATGACAATCATCCTGTACTGCCATAGAATAATAGTATTATTACAAATCGATTATTCTGATTTAAAGAAAACCTAAAATACAATTTGTTAGGTATGTATTTATAATAAAGGTGTCTAAATATTTAAATCCAATAAGAAAAGTCAGAAACCGGTATTTAGTATTTCGATTCCATTTTGCGCAATATCTATGTGTATATTGATTTTTTAAATCGTTTGATTAAATATAACGTTCTGGTAGAGACGAATGTGAGGTTGTGATGATAGAGAGTTCCATGGCGATGGTAAATAACGACTGCGTCTCTTTATGTGGTATTGTATATTTACAGTGCCTACATTATGACTAACTTATTATCTAAACCTTACAAGACTATTTATACAATATAAACTACGTAGATGTTGGAGGGAGGATGCCGTGTCTGATCTTAATCAGATCTACACGCGATTAGGAATGCGTTTACAAACTCTTTAATCATACGTGAGGATAGGAAATAATAACAATCATTTCCTATCCTATTTCGAACTTTTAATCGATTATAATTTCGTTTCAAACTGGCAACCCAAAAAAAATGTTGATAGTGACACAAGATTGGCATCATTTCATTTCGTAACGTGGGATATGTCCGGATAAGAGATTTATTTTCTTCCTTGCTTCATTTTGTCCTTTTGAAAAATGAACCACTACGTACTTGTTTTATTATTAGTAGATCATTATATTCTGTATATAATACTACTAAAATATAGGAATCACAACTTAATAGTAGTAGAAAGGAACTATTGGCTAGGTAAGAAGGTCCCGCGGCGGATCTGACACTCACCACCTTATTAACTATTACTATTGTTGTATTACTATTGTTGGTTGTAGTTAACGTACCTTTCCATCTATCTGCTGCTGTTCACTGAAGTAGATCGAAATACCTGCTGTCGTTCCTATCTACGCAGATAACAGTAATAATAGTAATAACGACACGGTAACAGTAATAATAGTTACATTTACTACTATATAGAACTTGTATCACATGCATATTACGTCGGTCTGTTTTGAGGTTAGGTTATAAAATCAACTTATTATCCCCAGCTTTAAAGTATATTTCACCATTACATTTTTTGATAAGCTATATTAGAGTATTGAATTCCTACTATTCACTTCTTGGCACGGTAAGTGGTACTGAAAATACACGGGAGTCTGCCAATCTCCTTTCTTTAATAAATTTTGAACCTTAGCGTTTGGGTATATAGATCAATATCGATTAGAGAAATTTGTCAGTTTTGGATAGGTTAATGTGCAGGAGTGTGTACGTATGATTACTTTTGTGAGAATTAAAAAAACAATCACAGTCAATCGAAAGTAAAAACATAAAATTTACCGTACAAAAAATTATATCAAATAATGAGCATTTGATTACATATTATATATATTGGGTGGAGATGCATGTATCTAAACATATAAGGTTTACAATAGTAAAGAAGACGCCCGCATATCAATCGATACAAAACTGTCAAATTTATTCAATAAACGTTCAACCATATGCCATAAACATAAAGTTCAAAGTCCATTGAGAAAATTTTACAGTTTATGGTAGTCTGATGTGCAGGCGTGTGTACATACACTTCCTTCACCCATTCGCCGTATTAGATTAATAACCTTAAGCAAATAAATATAGGAGTAATACTTATTACGAGGACCGTCTAAAAACGCCATATTATACAACCTCAAAAATTTAATAAAAGTTACAATTTATAAGTAATTTCATATTTTTAAGATGAACTCCTTAATAAACATTTTGCTTAAACATTTTTGAGTGAAGACGCAGGCGAAACAGTTAATTCTTTTATTTGGAGTAAAATCTATTGGTCTTAACTGAACCCTCCTAACTTTATTCCGTTAACCCAATTTGACCTTTATATACATCTATTTAATTACGTTCTATTGAGTTTATTGTTTCGATGAGACTTTCAGTTACGCCAATTTGGATATACTTAGCGCATCAAATTATGCGTGTTAGGATTTTTTTTCAGATCATATTTTGAGATCATTTAGAATCACATCTCCCGAGCATAAATATTTTTTTATGGGCAAGTCAGGAATTATATCTGCAACAGATACTATAGGTGGAAGTTTTTCTTACCCGACTGCAAATGAAGGGAATTGTTTTTCGCGCGTATCTTGTATTTATGTAGGTATGTAATATTCTTTATTACCTCATATCTCCAGAACCGCTGAACGGATTTACATAATTGAGGTATCGTTAGATTCGTCTTAGCTACCCACCAAGTGTCCTTAGATAGGTGACGCCATTGGACTTGGTGAAAAACAAATATTTTTTTTCGAATACTACATATGGGTATCAAATTAGAGGAATTTCAAAAAGGTATATCATGATTAACATTACCGATTATCGTTACTTGGAAACCGCATGTGGACACAACCGTAGCCAAGGCTTACAGTCTTTGGCATGTGTCGGTCCACATATGGCAAAACGTGGGGACTCAACTCAACTTGTCCACTACCTAGAAGAACACTCCATAATTCACGATCGCCAATACGGGTTTCGGCCGTAGCGGTCAACGGGTGATCTTCTAGCGTACGTTGCACATCTCTGGGGTGTGGCTATTGACAAGCGTGGTGAGTCGGTGGCTGTTAGCCGGGCATTTGATCGGGTCTGGCACAAAGCTCTTTTCTCCAAGCTTCCAGCATACGGTCTGCCTGTTCAGTTCTGCAACTGGGTCGCTGGCTTCCTGCATTCCTGTTCCTGTATTGATATATTTAATTGTACACATTACTTATGTTTGATATTGTTTCGATTTATTTCGCTGGCTTTATGTGATTATTGATTTTTTATCTTATTTCGGCCTTTTCAGTTAATTTTCTATTTAGTTATTATTCTTTACGAATGCAGGTTCTTTTTTTTTCTTACAGGTACTTGACTTTCTCAACTGATGTTAAATGATAATAACTGAAGGTAAAAGTGCACGTTACCCGAATCCTCAACTATTTACCAACAAATGATGTGTGGCGATATGTTTAGATAAGCTTAAAGCAAGTAGACATAAAGCTTGTCCAGGCTAGCATTATTCCATAATAGCTATTAGTGATGATGTAAGAAATGATATGATAAGGGATAGATGTGGTTTGGATGAAGAAGTAGTGACAAAAATTTAGAAAGGGTTGCTAAGATGGTTTGGTCATGTAGGAAGAATGAATGAGAGATTGACTAAAAAGATATGTAAAACTGATGTAGGTAAATAATTCAAGAGTACTGTAGACTATGGGAAAAGAAAAAGACTGCACTTTTGATTGGAAAAAATGGGAGCGCCCGAAGAGCGTAGCGTTCAAAAAACTGTCATCGCTTAGTGATAAAAAGTACTGCCAACCGAGTGGACGGCGGGCGCCCGGCCGGCGTGCGGCGGGCGTTATTATGTTGGTACGCTTGCGCTCGTTGGTCGCGCGCCATACTTTAATATTCAATTACATTTTGTTATTTATTACACAGAGTTTTGGAATATTTTTGTGTGTGGTGCGTCGCCTACAAGTACACTAGTCATAAGAGATCCGGATGCAGAATGCGCTTCAGCGCGTCCTGATCTGGCGTTATGACCTGACGCAGATGGTCTCTTGTACTTACGCAAGGTTGTCTGACACCTACTTTATGACCTGACGGTTAGTGGGGGTGTCAGTATAAACTTTAAAGTCGTGTATAGCTGGGTTGTCCCTACCCCTAATGGAGATAGGCATGACTGTATGTATATTTATGTCCATAGCTATTATTATGGACTATGGAAATGTACAGCATCATACGTATTATTCGCGTATTGACGACCCTATAAAATATGATAAATAAAAAAAGCACTGTCTTACTACAACGCAACACAAACATCGATTCGCGTGACCTTAGCAAGACAACCGACGCTAAATCCGTGTTCACTTCTCGCTATAAATAAATTGATTTGTGACTGACAGGTGTGTTCCAGTTTTGTTTAATAATATTTACTTATACATGACTTAACATGACTTAGCACTATTGTATTAGGACAAGGACTTTAAGATCACTTGATACCAGTCGGTGAACTAAGGTTGTACCTATACCCAAAATGTATGGTAAATATTAAATAATTTTAGTAACTAATTATGTGATTTGATCAAATTCCAAAACTGTGTATTGTAAGAAATGTTATAAATTACGTTATGTTGACTCTTTTAGTAATAGAAAAAATATTATTTTAAAAAACGTGTCAGCAATATAGATAAACCAACAACGATCATTAAACTTCTAAAGATTCGATTCATAAATAACTTGTAAAAAAATACTTTGACTTTGGCTAAATGTCTGAATACACGAAGCCTTAACCATATTAACCTTTTATGTGCGCGAGCGCTGCTGGTCAGCGCCGCCGAATGATGATGATGATGATGATGATGGTGCTGGTGGTGGTGATGATGATAGTGGTGGTGATGACGGGTCTCAGTTTCGAACACTGTCACGACAATACCAATTCCTCACTCCTACCACCGATGAATAAATATGCTGATTCTTAGTTGTACGGATATACCGGTTGCCGTTGTTGTTATTTATCGGGGCTTTTTAGTTTTTATCGGTTTCAATCAATTAGACATTTTGACGTAAGGACTAATATTTATTACTGTGTAGTAAGCCGTGTAAGGATATATTTATATTGTTATACATGTCAGGTAAGCCGGAATAGCGTAGGTATACTATATACCCATATTTGACTTAAAGACTGTCAATGCAAACGATAAATGTGACTGTTTAAATATGTTAGAATGAATATTTTATCACTTCCTGCTAATAAATTGTTTCCATGAAAATTATTAGTTTTGTTTATGTTAACAATAGGTACTGTTTTTTTAAGAAACAAACCACTTAATTGATTACGTAAATTACAAAACATTGGTTAAATAATTTATTAATGTATTTAATGTGAAACAAAAGTGAGAAGAATTTAGATTCATATACTGAAGTGTGTTGCATATAAAATTACTAAAATATTTTTTATTGGGTGAACACAAACAGTAATTTACATTGTAAACGACAAACAGATTTTCGGTAACGATTTTACACATTTTGAGAATATAAAAATTTTGAGATCTGGCGTTATGACCCAACGCAGATGGTCCCTTGTGCTTGCGCAGGGATGCCTGACACCTAACTTTATAACCGTAAGGTTAGTGGGGGGTGTCAGTATATACTTTAGAGTCGTATGTAGCGGGGTGTCTAAACAAAAGGTTTAAATAATATGTAAAATTAAAAGGAGAAGGTCGTCGAATACCTGAACCGAGCAAATGCTCTTCTAATTAAGCTCCTGAGACATAGCATTGTGTATTTCGCATTTCGGCAGAGTTGTGACGGGATTGCTGACAATAACGTTGAGTGAAATGACACGAGTCAACGATCCGTGCATTATCACGTATCGGCGTATAACGGGGAACGCGAACGCACATCCCTCATAACTCCTGAATATTTGAGCCGGGACGATTTTGTGTTTGTGCGATCAGTGTTATCACTGGTCGGAATGTATTGAACTATCAATATTTGTACATTGCTGCCATCAATTTGGTTCATTTATTTTTGTTTTACTTACCATTGACAGAATCATTTTAAATAGTAATAAATCTTTTTATTCTATTTTTATACGGATCAACACTTAATCTCGCCTAATATTAAGTGATAATAAGATCGAAGGTGAAAAAGCGCATTTTACTCGAATCCTATTGAGGATTTCTTTATTATGTTTTTTTATTATTATTATATTTTACGGGTAAGCACAGTGCCAATTATGGAAGCGCACATCAGCCGGGATCCTCAACTAGTGAGGCTATCTTATATTTAATAATAGGAACACAACCAGCTACTAGCATTGATCTTATGGTGACACATTTTAATAAGATGGTATAGCCAGGCGGACTTAAAACAAGCCCTACCAGCCAAACCGGACAAAAACATTTACACTCCTCTGGGTCCCGAACCTGGGACATAAATTGTTTTTTTATTAGTAACACATTTTTATCAAGTTTGATGTCATACCTTATAGACATTTACGTTTAACCTTTTCCGTTCACTGATGACGTGACTGATAATATCTTTGAAACATGTTGCTCAACATAGTATAACGCAACTAGAACGAGCAAGCCACTGCACCACCTACTTAAAACAAAATACGTATAAAATCAACTACTAAATCCAGGGACTTATTTTCTAAGAAGAAGGATACGTGAGATTACACAAGGCAATGAACCCAACTCAAAGTGATATTTTATTGTTATGTGAAAACGATAGCGCTCTGTCGCCCGACCTTTTTGCTCGGATTAAGTAGTTAAATGGCGATCGACGAGAAAATATTTAAATAAAAGAACATTTAAATTATAAATTGTTTTAAATTTAACTTTTTTTTAATGAGCCGACTAACGAGCTTGATGTAGTACGCTTTAAGCGATACAACTTGAATATTTAAATAAAATCTATGAATTTATGAATGATTTTGTATTCTATTCTTTTGAACCTACATATACGCTACGCACTGCTGAATATCAGAACCCCCTTTAGCTTTTTTCCTAAATGTATTCCTATTTTACGACTTTTACGAGTAAAACAACTTGTTTAGCATTGCTCAGTTCCAACAGTAAGAGGAAAGATAGCCAGTAATTAAAGAGATCGCCGGTAATCATGAAATTTTAATATGATATAAAATACACTATGCTTTGTAAAAGTTTTTAAATTACAATAGGGGTTATAAATAATTATGTACCACGCTGACCCAATGCTGCTAGGTGGGTTTTAACGACTGCCATTTTACAATAACTAACTGGCTTAATATGCCTTTAAAACAAATTCAAAATGTTTTAATAAGTTTCGGGTACAAAAATTTGATTTATTAGCATTTTATATACTTTCACAGTTTTTATATAAACAAAACATTCCAACCATCTGGACGACGCCAGTGGGTCGTCCAAGATACCGCTGGAAAGATGAAGTTGTCAAAGACCTGAAAGAGCAGGAGGTGCCCGTCTGGTCTCACTTGGCACAAAACAGGAAGGAATGGCGCACTTTAATGTCGGAGGCCAAGATCCACTTCGGGTCGCTGAGCCAGCGTAGTAAGTAAGTAAAACATTCCATACATTTTGTAGCATATTATATGAAATTTTAAACATCCCTTTTTTATTCGCAAATTATACTCTTTATGTACGTATTTTGGATTCAATAGCACCTGTTTTGTGACTATTCTAGCACAAAGTACTAACACTTTCATAAAATGTCACTTCGCCATCGTCGGTCCGTAAGTATTGAGAGAGAATTTACTTAGGTTTGAAGATCTTTATTCTCATACGAAATTACATGTCACTTATAATGATATATAAACAATACATAAATTGCAATATACAAATCACTCTGTGGTACTCGTTGCGATATGCAGTTTAAGTTTATTTTTAAAAATGACTGTATTTAACACAAGTTTTCACTTCATCTAGTAACCTATTAACCTATTACTTGTGAAATTGTACTGAAAAGAACCGGTAAGAAAACGGGACAAGGGCATATCGTTTCACTCTTTATTTTACAGCGATACAATTTTGGAAAATGCCATAATATAATGTCACTATTTGTGTGTTTGTTCATAAGAACAAACACACAATATAGTACAACAACAATGATAAGTAAAAATTAAAAATATTTAAGTTTGCACATCAGGTACAAATTTCATTTTATGCAGTAGTTAGGTACTACCTATATCTCATCCCGTTTTAATTCGAACAACCATCTTGTATACATACAAACGCCTGCACATCGCCCTATCCAAAACTGTCAAATTTCTTCAATAAATGTTCAACCATAAGCCGTATACATAAAGTTCAAAGTGTATTGAGGAGTTTGACGGTCTGTGGTAGGCTGATGTGCGGGCGTGTGTACAAATCTGTTCAACAAGCTACGTCATCACAAAACAAGGTGTTTCCATATGTTGCCACTGACCGAACCAGTTTTAAAATCGTCTGGAACAACATGATATTGGAATGCGCATGCCGAATAAATGAAGACCTCCAAATATTACGATGTAAACGTAATAAAGCTTGATACGATGTCACTGGCCGTGTATGTATGAATACCTTAAACTAAAGTGACGAAAAAGGTAGCTATGAATGTCAAACGTGCAACTTTTTGTTTTATGTCGCTTTATCATATAGGTATTTAAATTGAAGTAGTATGTGATAATACATAGTGTTTTTTTAATGGATACTAATTTATTGACTATATAGTCATATTTGTCTTGACGTCTAGATTTAGCTAAAACCTGTATTATGTCTTAAATGTATAGTATGCAGACTATTGTTTACTTTTTATTTAAAAATCCTTGTTGAGTCAATGTTGTTTTTTACTATGCAAACGAGTATAAGTACTTAATTTATATTGATAAAAAGTGTTTATAGAAGGTTCTGCATATTGAGAAACTAATGAGAATGAATGTAACTAAGCAGAGAAATAAGTAGATATAGGTACATAAAATATAACAAATTTAAAACACGATCCTCATCAAAATAAAATTTTAAACATTTTCTGTTTAAAATGCGCATATTCATTAGCTGCAATAGTTAATGAACCCCAAACTTTCAGTTAACAATCAAAACGAAACTTTGCATTTTGCAATTGACCATTTAAATCGCTATGAATCGAAAGTTTCAGTAAGTCTGCTTAAACGTTAATTGTTCACAACTTTGCAGTAATTTTGGTATCGGCTTTTTCGTGTGGATTGTGAAAATGAAGAATTAGGTAAGTACCTTTAAGTGCATAGTTATGACCTTTGATGATCGATAGAGTGCCTGCTTCAAGAAAAGTCAACGATTTGAAACAAAAGAACATGGAGTAGGAGTAGCAAACATATTGTTTCTATAATAGATCTGTTTGAGAATCATTATTTATAATTATTCCCTTTTTTACAGTTTATATATATTAAAGTCTAGTTTTAAAAAATAAGTATAAGTTACTTTAAGTTACGTAAGTCCATAATTATAATAATAATTTTATTACAAAAACAAATGTTGAAAAAATTTCCACGAGCAGGATTTGAACCATTTGAACATTTTACAAAAAGCTTGCCTACTTTTTAACTGATCTTTAGAATTTGTAAAAATATTATGATCAGATTTTAATGACGGTAGTTGTTAACATTGAATGGGCGCCTTTGGCTTTCAAAGTAAAAAAGTAAATTAAAGTAAGTAAGTGCCTAAGTTTATTATTAGTAAAGTAAAGTGTTGAATAATTTCGGCGGGCTGGTTAGAACCACGATAGCTCAATTGGAAGAGCACCTGACCCGGTATATCAGAAGGGTGCAGGTTCAAATCCTGCTCGTGGAAATTTTTTCAACATTTATGTTTTTGTAATTTGTTTCGCAATAAAATTTGCGTTAAAATTATATAAACAAAACAAAAAATTTTATTACATTATAATTATCGACTTAATACTGATTTACAAATGAATCTTGAAAAAAGAGTGAGTGGAGTACCTACTCCAATAAAAACACTTTAAGGAAAAGCATGTTTCACCTCGCACATTTTCTATTTTAAATTAAAAAATATATATATAATCGGCGGCTCCATTCCTAAACTCGGACTATGTTCTGATTGCGTCAAACATTTGTCATTCAATTTAATTTATGAATTTAAATGGATTTTAAGCATTAAGGTTAATTTTTAGAATAAATTCGGTGTTAAACTTTTTTTAATTCCAAATGACTAGTGGTACGTCACGCCAAATATTTAAGCTGTGTTGAACAGAGATTTTTATTTATTTATTTGTTTGAAAGATCTTGCTATCATCACTTTAGCATAGCTATAGCATAGCGCATAGCTATCACTAGTCACGGAGGCAAACTTCACGCTATGCTGCATTTATCCATCAGTGTAGTTGATATTATTATCATCATCATCATTTCAACCAAAAGACGTCCACTGCTGGACATTGGACTCCCATCGCACTCGCGTCCTTTACCAGGTCGTCGGTCCACCTGAATAAGGTGAGAAACTAGGTTGAATTACATTATCAGCCAAAAGCTTTTCAATCTGCGATTTAATTTCATTCCATTTGCACTGGAGGCTGTCTATAAGGTTTAACAAAGATAGGATTATCATTTTTTGTTCTTATACAGTGTTTTATTTCATTGGTAAATATTAAGGGAATCCCTTCACAATAAAATATGTCGCGATAATTATAACATAAATCATACACTTGCTTTTTCTCCTTTATTTCAATATGAGATCATATCAATAGAAAACTTAAATTAATTACGATTAGATAATCGTAATTTATTAAAGTTTTCGATTAATAGGTCATCATGATTATCATAAATGTTAATATTTCAATAATAACAAGGAATAAATTCGTCGTCTTTTTTTATTTCAAAAGAATGATAAAATGTTAATAGACACAGGGAGTGCTCGATCATTTATAAGTTTGTCTCTAGCTAATGAATATTTCGCAAATTCAATTACCGAGGAAAACTTCGAAATTGTTAGCACTCATGCTTATACTAGACATAAAGGAAGCGTATTAATACCATTGATCGTGATTTAAGTTAAAAACCAAGGGATGATTTAAGTTAAAAACCAAGGGATGATTTAAGTTAAAAACCACGGTCCCGACAAGTATATAAACTTCAAAGGCAGAACACCAAGCTCATTCTACCAGCTGCAGCGCCCTTACTCCGAGTAACTTGTACGTTACATATAAGGCTAGTTTAGTCTAAAAATTGTTATAAGTTTATCTTAAATAATACTAATACTGCAGTATACGCCGTGGTTCGTTTATTGCCTACCTTCGCCACCTTCTCCGCTTACTCCGCCCGGACTCGACGGTTAACTATCTATTGTTTTAATTTAACATAAATTTAAACTACCGAACAAACACACTTAAATTATTACAACATTAAATACAAGCAAAAAACAAATATACATCATCGAATTTATATTTCGTTAAACAAGGTTCCAGATGTGTCCATTTAGTTACGAAGCGCAGCTGAGAGAGCAATTAAAAATCTTTAATAAATTTTAACAAGACCGTTTCACAAAAGTGACGTTGAGATCAACAAAATAGCCCCGTTGATTGCGGAAACCGCTTTTGCGTTAAGAAATTTTTAAAAGGGCTGTAAAAACATAATGAAAGCTATTGAACTGGAACACTTTTGTAGGTAACAACTTGCGTATAATTTCCTGCCATAAAACACGGGTCACGTCAAAGGTTCTAAGTCTTAGGATAAAATCAAATATAGTCAATAAACGCGAGTAGATTCCTAAAAAGTGTACACTTTTAATACAATACAATAGTTATAAAATTTAAAGAGGAATAAAGGTCAAGCAGAAAAAGTTGGTGAAATTCACTCGGAATCCTCAACTACTAAGTATGTACTAACGTTGTACGTCTTAGTGGACATAATACGAAGTATAATATTAATGTATTAAATGTAGTTAATATTAGTATAATTAATAAATAGTATATCATTAATATAATTTAGTTAATATTAAAATAATGAAAATCAACCACATTTAATAATACGAAGTAAACAAAACGATTGGAATAGGTACTGTATCTGGATGTAATTAATAGAATTGTAATAACATACCCCCAGGCTGTGCTGTTGGGATAGGCCGGGAATTGTCTGCAACGTCTTCTCCTGACATGCCAAAAAAAAAAAGTGTTTTACACGAACAGATACTATACACGTAATTTTCTCAACTTAACGGGTTACCTTTTAACAGTTGTCTAGCTTAGACTTAACATTTTAAACAGCTTATTTTGACTAGATTTAGGCAGTATCAATAACTCCATACCCCTAAAGCGATACCTTTTCCGATTTACGGTCACAAATAAACTTATCATAATTAACTCCACACTTTGTTTTTTTTATTACTCTTTTTGTTTCATCTTATTTTTTCACTTGTGCAATACTATCTGCCTCATTTATTATTTGTAAATTATATATGTGTGTGTTATTATCGATGTTTTTCTTTCTTCCTTTCTTATAGTTTTCATTAAACCCCGTCAAATTTATGGACCGTTTTCTATTTCCATCCATAGGAAAGACTCGTGCCGCGTGGTGTATGCGCTGGTGATAATGGATTTTTTGAGCACATTAGAAAAACCCATATAACGTGGAAACTAAAACCCCCAAGGTGGTGGTAAAACCTTTTACTACACAAAGTCACATGTTCACACGCACCTACCACAAACTGTCAAATTTCCGACTTTTTAAACTTTGAACGTTATTACTAAGACATGTGGTTGAAAATGTGTTGAAGATATTTGACAGTGTTGGATTGCATACGCGCGCTAGCTTATAACTAAAGGACGTAAACGACAAAATGGTTTTTGTTATTTTATTAAGTTAGAAACTATAATTTGAGAAATTCCTTCTATAGTTTTAAAGAGTAAGTATAGACTAATCTACGGAGAAAGAGGCTTAAATCCGTCCAGTTTGCCCATAACATGTGAATCTCTCTTTAAAAAGAGGTATGTTGGATATTTTTTCTCTGTTACAAAAGTTACTTAATCATGTTTCATAACCATCAGTAGATACAATTCCCACAGCTGGGCTAGTGTTATATAATATGTTGGGCTTAAACAGTATCTACCACTGTAGCAAAATATATTTTTTTTTATTATTATTTTATTTAGAGAGGGTATCTTTGGAATTTCTTCTGTGCTGGGTCCCAATTAAGCTGTTAAAACTTCAAGATTAATATATTGTTTGCTTACCCTACACAAGGAGGACAAATATAGAAGTGGTCAAATTCAGAAAATGACTTCCTCAGAAGTGGTCCTAACAAGAAGTGGTCGAATCCAGAACTGGTCATTAATAGAAGAAAACCAATAAAGAATTGGGCACAGACCGCCTAAACGCCTGTGCCAATGGTAAGTGAGTATTTTATTTCGAGGATTTTCACACAGATATGTCATTCTCATCTAACTCTACATAGATAATAGGAGGAAAAAGGGATTCAGATATGTGACATACCACCAACAAGCTCATTTTATTTTCCACTGCTGGGGCACGCGCCTTCCATATTGATTTAATAATAATAATAATTTATTTATTTCTAAAGTGCTTACAAAAGAACAACAAATCAGTGACGTTTTACTTGTTATTATTATTCTTATATATTCCCTATTGATTATATATTGATGAATATATAATATTGATTGAGCACCAGTTAGCATCAGGACGCCTGGAGCACTCTCAAACATCCTCGAGCGTGGTTCCTCTCGCGTGTCGCTGCTAAGGTGAATACTTCCCGAATCCCTGTCGAGGCCCTCGGGCCTGGGCATGGAGGCGGGATCTGAAGAGAGATCCCCACGTAACCATCTACGCCTCCCCGGGCGTGTTGGTACTAGGACGATAAGGTTTCCGCTGTATAAAAAAAAGTGTAAACGGACCATAAACTACCACGCGGTACCAGTGCGAGTCGATGGTTGCTAACAATTGATTATGCTGGGACCAACGGTTTAACGTGCTTTCCGGAGCACGAAGGAGCTCGAGATGTAAAATTTTGGTCTTCCATTCGATGACCTGCCTTTGCGTAAATTGCTTAACTTTAGCAACCGCAGACCAAGCGCGTCAACCAATTCAGTCAAGCAACTCCATCGCAATTAAAATAACTGTAATTTTATGCAAACCTTTATGTGTCCGTTCACTATTGCGGCACGTTGCGCCGCGCCGCGCCGCCGCCGTCGCCGTAACGCATAAAATTGTCACCCGGAGCACTGTAATTTTTACAGTTGTTTTCAAGAGTTGATGCGTAAAAATATACAAATTAAATGTTTATGACAACGTTGCCTCAAGTCATACTGATTGAGCAGTATTCTTTTATACTTTCATGTAACCAACTTACGGACTAGCCATTTTTGGCGCACGCACCTCCGCAGCGATTGACTCCTCGGCACAAACAGCTCGCCGCTGCCGCAGGCACGTCGTGGCGTGCTTCATAAATTTTTGTACGATTGTTTTTACCACACGCCGCTTCCGTGCTTAGCTCACAGCAGCAAGGTCGTGGTCGAGTCTTTACAACGGCGGTATACACCAGGCCCAGATCGTTACGGCTTAGAGACCTTCAAGAAACTAGCTTACTCTTTCCTCAAAGGCTGGCAACGCATCTGCGATTCCTCTGGTGTTGCTGATCCTTCGGCCTTGTCATCATTGATAAGTTTCAAGTGTACTTTGCCTTTATCTCACCCGATGTTAATCAGGTGAAATGAAGGCAATAAGCAGGCAGAGTGCTTACCCATAAGGGGGACAGCAATAATGAAAAATAGAAAAACACTAGCAAGTAGGTATACCCCCGCTGGAAATCGAACCAGAGCCTTAGGTTTTAAGACCGGTGGTGGCTTAACCACTACACTATGAGCGATAGAAGCGAAGTGAGAATGGGGTACACACTGAAATGTAAAACCGTTTACTTTTGGCAGTAAGCCCGGGGCTTGAGTAAATTCAGACACTAAAGCTAAGCAAACACATTTGTGTGAACGTATGAAGTCTTAATAATGAGTTTCAAACTGTGCTTTCAGTGTGTGGTAAAATCAAAATTGGTTTGTGTGTTGCGGGCAGTTAAAACCAAAATGGACTTAAAAGCACAATTGAAAGGGTGTTTCGGTAGCCGTTTTTTTGAGAGAATTCAGACCTCAGGCGGTCTGTTGAGCGACACCCTGAACGCGAAGGTCTTTTAGGTCAGAGGGTTAGTGTATGTTTAATAAATAAATAAATAGGTAACTTGTCAGAAAACATACTAAGACAAAATAGCAGCTTAAAGGCGCATTTACATTGGTCGATAAGTCGGTCGTTAGTCCGAATGCGGGGAGGCCCCGCATGCGGACTAACGACCAATGTAATCTATCAGTCGATAACTCGGTCGATTCAAATGCGTGCGGAGGCTCCCCGCATTCGGAATAACGACCAATGAAATCAATCAGTCGATAACTCGGTCGACACAAAGCATTCGGGGACTCTCCGACCTTTTCTTACAACCAGAGGTTGCCAATTTAGCATATTTTATGCTAGATTTGGCATATTTTCATATTGCTTAGCATATTTTTTTAGCATCAAAAAATAATTATAATAAATGTTTGTCCATGAAACAAACGACTCCGGGTAAGTTCCAAATTAAAAATAAAATCGATGACAGCAATAGTGCTAATAAAATAAATAAATAAAAATATTTAAAAATAAGCGCAATATTTTAAGATATCTAATAGCTGGGGCGGGCCGCTAGGGCCCGCCCCAGCTTCGCACGGGTGTACTTTTTTTTTGTTGATGTGTATTATCTTTCCGCTCGCCTTCTATATATACAATTTGCGGGAGTGATTTCGTAGAAAAGGGACGGAAGTAGGGTCGTAACAGTGTGATCCGCTCGCCTTCTATATATAATACTAGCGGCCCGCCCCAAATAGGTTTTACTAAGGTTTTAGCAAAGATGATAAAGGCGATTGGCAGTAAAAACCTGTTTGTGCGACCAAGCCGATCGACACCGAGACAATAATTGTTAAAATGGTTTTAAATTGTTAATAGGTACTCTTTATATAAAACAGAGAATAATTATTAATACAATTTAAAAATTAATCTATATTAAATAATATTGTATAATTATAACTAGATAAGTAAGTACATTTTTTAATTAGCCCTCTGATGCTGTTGCTGTGCCCTTGCAGGGTGTCACATGAACACCTTAATTAATATTTCACCTGTTATAATTGTAATGTGATATTTATTTATTTATTAATTTCTAGGAAGATTTACAGACAAATAAACCCATTTTTTTGCTCTCCAAATATCCCCCCAAAAATATTTCCCATAATAACTGACACTTCTTTCGCGCCCCGCATGCGTTACGGCGGCGGCGACGGCGGCGGCGCGGCGCGGCGCAACGTGCCGCAATAGTGAACGGACACATAAAGGTTTGCATAAAATTACAGTTATTTTAATTGCGATGGAGTTGCTTGACTGAATTGGTTGACGCGCTTGGTCTGCGGTTGCTAAAGTTAAGCAATTTACGCAAAGGCAGGTCATCGAATGGAAGACCAAAATTTTACATCTCGAGCTCCTTCGTGCTCCGGAAAGCACGTTAAACCGTTGGTCCCAGCATAATCAATTGTTAGCAACCATCGACTCGCACTGGTCCCGCGTGGTAGTTTATGGTCCGTTTACACTTTTTTTTTATACAGCGGAAACCTTATCGTCCTAGTACCAACACGCTTGGGGAGGCGTAGATGGTTACGTGGGGTTCTCTCTTCAGATCCCGCCTCCATGCCCAGGCCCGAGGGCCTCGACAGGGATTCGGGAAGTATTCACCTTAGCAGCGACACGCGAGAGGAACCACGCTCGAGGATGTTTGAGAGTGCTCCAGGCGTCCTGATGCTAACTGGTGCTCAATCAATATTATATATTCATCAATATATAATCAATAGGGAATATATAAGAATAATAATAACAAGTAAAACGTCACTGATTTGTTGTTCTTTTGTAAGGACAAAAATATTTCCCATAATAACTGATGCCAGATTGGGGGATTCTCCCCAATCTGGCATCACTTCTTTCGCGCCCCGCATGCGGACGCTAACGACCAATGAAAACGGTTCCTACCGTGCGGGTTCTATGGCATGCGTTACAGAAATCTCTCGTACCCCGCATACGGGTCTAACGACTAATGAAAACGGTTCCTCCCGTGCGGGCCCTTTGGCATGCGTTTCAAAAATTATCCGCACCCCGCATGCGGGCGCTAACGACCAATGAAAATGCGCCTTTACGAGACTAAGAACGCGTACATACAGAGAAAAAAAATTAAAAGTAAAAAATTTTAGCAGAGGAAGTATTTAGCATTTTAGAGAAATAATATGAAAAGATAATTGAAAAAGTATTAACTACGTAACAAACGTAACGCTATAAAAGTGTCTTCAAAATCGATATTCACTTTTCTGTCTTCCTCTCTTTCTGTCAGAAGCAGTTATAACAGAAGAATCCCCAGAAGGCAGGTTGTTGTTTGTCGCAATGAAACCGTCGCGAACATGATTTATAGCCGCATTCTCCCAGGGAGATCTGACGAAGGTACATTATTTATGTCAATTTTGTTTACATCACATCGGTAACTGAAAGGGAAATATACTATCACATTTAATATTTTATTTCTGCGTCATTGGGCTATTGTTCCGGCTTTTTCATAAGTTGAATACACTACTTTTTAATTTTTTTTTTATTTTTACTTTTTAAAAGTCTATTGACAGCAAGTGTTCTGCGAAAAATAACAGCAAGTTGCTTAGCAACAAAAGTACATATAAAAGTAACATTTGCTAATAATACTATTACGAAACTAAAATATGGCATCAAAAAATTCCTCCGCGTCGCTGTCGACTGGTAATCTAGCCAAGAGACTGGCGGCATTGCCACGTTGTATGGCAATGCTTAGCCTCTGGCCAAGGTAAAAGCCAGCCCTTGGGTCATGGGAAGTATCAACCAGTTGTTTGGAGATGTCATTAAACAAAACATGAGCACTCTGACCCCAAGGCCCGACTCCCACTTGCCCACAGCCAGTAGGCGCGCACGCTCCGCAATAGTAGCAGACGTGACAAGTAAATTATTCAGTACTACTCTGCAAATTTAATTTTCGGAGCTAATGCGTTAAATTTGGGAAGTGTCAGACGTCTGTCAGTACTGTCTGTTAAGTATAGTTCACATTTAGAAAGGTTGCGATCAAGGCCAATGGAATGAAGTTCATTTTTAAGGAATTTTAGGTAATTTAAAACAGTTTCTACGTCGCCTCCCAAGGTTCCATCATCAAGATACCAAACGGTAAATTTGGAATTCTGTCGAATAATTGGGTGAATGGATAAACTGAAAATCACAGGCCCGAGGGGGTCACCTTGTTGACAGCCAACAGCAGATTCCAGAAGGTTGTCCCGATACAGTAATTAAGAGGGGTATCAGTAGCATTGCCAAAGGAAACTATAGATTTGGGGTATTTCTTTTTAGTTTCTATCAGCAAGGTGACCCTATTAACAAAATTGAAGGCATTCTTTATATCAACCTTCAAGATGATCTCTCCTTTACCAGAATTTAGGTAGGTCGAAAAGCATGTACGGCAGTCTCACAGCCCCCTTTGGAGCCGTAACCTAGCTGCAAGAGCTGAAATTTTTCCGAAACAACCTCACCAAAAAAATTACAGCAAATCTTGGCTGCCATACGACGGCAAGTAGTTCCCACGGCAATGGGACGAACACCGCCATCGCTTTTACGCAGGGAGCATAGATTGGCCCCGTACAGAACGTCGATGACGGCCTTGTTCACCTTGCCGGAAAGCATAAGGTTAATCAGAGCCGTAAGCGCCTTCAAGAGCAACTCACCAGCAGCCTCGGCGCCTGAACAGGTAAGGTCGTTAAGGTGCTGAGGAGTGAGGCCGTCGAGGCCGCCGTATTTCGTTTTCGTCGCATTTAGCCTATAAACCCAAGGCTAGACGACTACGGGCCATAAGCCTCCAGACTAGCGGATTATGGTGCTTTATGCGATTTCTTTTATTATCCTATGGCAACACAGGTGAACGACCATTAAAGACCATTAAAGTAAACTAATTAAAGTAAACATTTATATTATATATGTATGTAACTATGTTTTATATTATATCATCTTTATATGTACACGCACACACACAATACCACAACACTCACCATAGGCCCTGTCAGAATACCAGCGTCGTTGTGGTGGTGTTTGTTTCTCAGCACCGCAACGACACAAAGCTGAGGCAGGGTACTAGTTGGCTTTCACACACACTCTTTGTTATATAATTATTATTTTTGTATTAGTCTTAATGTTATTTTTTGTAATGTTCTCATATTCTTTGTTTTTTTTTTCTGTTATGTCTGTGTGATAGTCAATAAATAATTTCTTTCTTTCTTTCTTTCTTTCTAATAAAATATCATTAGAATTCGCTTTGGAAAAAGATGAATGGAAACTAAGTTATCAATGAGATAACTTCAGTTTGTGGACATGGACGCTTCCGAATCCAAGGGTAGACACCTTCTAATCCATTTAGAAAATGTAGTAAGTGTGTCATAGCTCCGTCATAATAATTTAAATACCTTGTCCATCTCATGAAAAAACTATAGTTCATATTAGTAATGGGTACTCTGTTTTTGTAGAAAACGTCAGAATGATCGCAATGGGGACATTTCTTGAGCCGTAGGATAAGCAATAGGATTAAATATACCTAGTGAATCCCAGGTACAATTTAGATGCTCTGAATTTAACAGCGACAGTGAACTTTATTTCAAAGTAAATTAAGCATATAATTTTCGTTCTAAAAATAGATAGTAAACGTAATAAAAACTTATCGGATGGAACTTTTTGGTGGTCTCTACAACCGACACCTGGTCTTTGGAACTTCACGAAGGTTCCTAATTGTACCAGGAGCTTTTTAAATGACTTTTAATTAGGTACATGTCTGTACCTGGAGCGACGTAGGGGAAGTAGGGTTAAAAAGACATTTATAAAATTATATTATTAATCTCGTTCTGTTTTATTTGCTTCACCATTTTTAAATATGTTAATTGTAATGCCGTGCCGCGTTAATAATTAATTTTATTACAGTTAACCCATCCCGAAAGCTATTTCCCTTGTGGTTGGTATAGGGCATAGGGCATAGGGTCACGTCTGTAATCTAACGGAGCTACAAGGATTAAACCACAAGTTCTCGCATCCAATCTGTGTCTACCTATAATAAGCGTATTGGCTTTCTTGTTTCATTAACAGGACTATGATTAATGTATTAATAACTATCTTTGTTAAAAAACAATACAAATTTTGTGATTGTCGATAAAGATTTTCATTTTAAATTAAATTACTTACGGATAAGCACGTTTCAACTCACCTAATGTTAGTGATGGTAAGGCGTGGAAGCGCACTTTACCCAGAACCCTCAACTACGACCTGTGGTCTTAACCACTAGACCACAAAGGTAAGGATGATAAACTCTAATATCCTAATACCATCAGAAAATTGCGAAAACGATTTTGTTTTGTTTTGAAAAGAACATATCTACTTAGTTATATTGCATTCAGCAACGATTTTGCTATTCAAGGCAGCGTACCTATCGCAAATAGCTGGGGTTTCTTCGTACCCTTATCCTTAGATCAATAAACTTATCATAATGTTTACTGAACGTGAAGTTAACTCGCTCCAAATGTTTATCTTAACTCGGTTCCTTGCTACGGGAAGGATAAAAACGGGAAGTGACTATATGGATTTTTGCGTCATTCTCTTGTGACATGATTTTTGCTTTATATTTCTTCATTGTTATTAAGAGTAGAGAATAACATTTCTACGTTTAGGCAATTTCTTTAAGTGACATATTTACTTTATAAAACTTTTCCAGGTATTGAGTGAAAATACGAAATCATCCAATTGTTTGTTTTGTCGCTTCAATAGCTTTATATAGTGTTTTAAAATTATGTTAAAAACAATTCATTCCCTACGTTTTAAGTTAGCCTAAAGTAGCAATTAATTATGTACCAACCGTGCTTATATAATTGCTACTTATGTGCTGGAAAAGCTAATTTTTTATTGGAATTAGTGCAAAAATTTAATTCCTGTTTTCTTATACAAAATTGAGTTAATTTCAATTCAAACACTTTATTGTATAACTCTCACCATCTAAACGAATGAGAAAACACAAACGAAATAATGAAACTCAATCCGGTCTCACTGATGATTACATTACAAAGCTAGTAATCAAATAATTCAATACAAAAGTTATGTGAAAAGTAATTTTCTCTATCGCTGATCGGAGTAAGAAACCAATCAACTTCTGTATTTATCAAATATTGGCCTGTAACCAAGAAAATTCTAAAAGTACTTTGTCTGGCTCTAAAGAGATTTACGCGGCCGAATGGAAAGTTGATCTTGGCAGCAACACATTACCCCCCGTATTAATAAACAAAGTGTAAGCTTGGAGTAGTTACTCCGTGTTTTGTTCCCGTCATGTAAACTTCATTTCATATTAGAGTAAAAGAGACAAAACACGGAGTAACTACTCCAAGCTTACACTTTGTTTATTAATAAGACCCTCAATGTATATGCAATCGAATATATTGGCTTTGAACAGTCACAACGCTATAGTACAAAGAGCATCCAATATATACATGCAACTGACTTCAGTTTTGGTTTTGACCGCTTATCTATGTAATCATACTACGTGTAAGTACCCACTGCTGAGTATAAGCACAAAATAAGGAGGACCCAGAATGCCTTCTGGGTCAATCGGTTAAGCTTAATAGGTACACACGCCTGCACATCAACCTACCACAAACTGTCAAATTTCCTCAATAGACTTTGAACTTTATGGTTAAGGCATATGGTTGTCAATATATTGAAGAAATTTGTTGTGCAGGCGTGTGTACATACGCGCTCGTGGAACTCTTTGCACGAAACAGCTCGGAACAATCCGAACTCCGAGCGCTGCTGTTGCGTGACTCCGTGTCCGTGAGAGGTTGGTTATGTGTGCGTTGCTCAAGCACGTTTATATGGTATATGATACTAGCGGCCCGTCCCGGTTTCGCACGGGTGGACTTTTTTTTTTAGTATAGCGTATGTTACTCAACGCTAATGTAGCATTCTAATGGTGAAAGAATTTTTTAAATTGGTCCAGTAGTTTTTGAGTTTATTCGTTACAAACATACAAAAATACAAAGCTTTCCTCTTTATAATATTAGTATGATAGTATGATAAGTGAAGTGAATTCGAAGTGTTACTGCAAGAGGGAAACCTCGGCAGGCCCCACTAAGATAAGATAAGATAAGATGATAAGTGAAGCATACCTTATTCAGTCTTCTTATGTAGTGGTACAGCTTCTTAACGCCATTACTCTCTGTCTTGTGCTACCGAGCTGGTGGTCGGTACCAAATTTAACTAAATTTTACTAGAAAAAAATTAACCAATCTCAGGAAGCTCAGTGGGAATCTTTCTTTCGTTGGTTCTGACCGCTGACCTAACGATACCCCTGATAACTCGATGTTTTTTTTTTTCTATAACTTTTTGATTTTCCCTGCAAGCCAGCGGTGTTACGTCACTGTGAACTTGCCCTCACAGTCGAAAGAACACTTTTGTAAGTATTTAACAATCGATAAAGAAAAAAGACAACGTTTTGATAAAGTTTCACGAGCGGGATTCGAACTCGCACCCCATGACATGCCGGATCAGGTGCACTGCCAACTGTGCTATCGTGGTATGCTATGTTGATGACGTAGTTGTCGACATTTAATAGGGCGGCTCCTTTGGCTTATAAAGTAAAAATAGTTAGTGTTGATTAATTCCGGCGAGTTGGATTGAGTCACGATAGCATAGTTGGCAGTGCACCTGACCCGGCATGTCATGGGGCGCGGGTTCGAATCCCACTCGTGGAACTTTGTCAACACTTTGTCTTTTTTCAAATTGTAATTTGTTCGCAACGTAAAATGATATGTAAATAATCAATCGATAAAGACGTGATTTAATAAATTAATTTTATTATATGTCCTGTTAACTTACATATAAAGCTAATATGCTTGTGTAATGAGACCAAATCTGTAGTCTAACGGAGTCATGGAGATTGAACCACAATATCTAGCATTTAACCCGGGCACCAATGCGTTCGGCTATAACACTTTCAAAGTTTTCCAGCATTGGACAATATAAGCTATTTAAAAAAATTATAAAAACTATGTGGCCTAGTTATGAGATCAGTTATTGAACAAACCGTTTTGTAAAACTTTCTGCCTATCAGGATCTATTGGTCGACGCTACCTGCGACTCATGCATATGCATCTATTTCAATAAAGGCCACCCGAAAAGAGAGAAAAATATTTTACTTTTCGCAACCAGCTGCTAACTCTGGTTTTACCAGGTCGTCGGCTTATATAACTTGTTGGAGACCAATAACAAACCTGGCTACATACTAACCTGCTGCTTTTGACTCGGTGGAGAAGCACGTGGAACTGCTTAAAGGTGATAAACCATTGGTGACTCGGCTACAGAGTTTCGAACACTGACGCAATGTTGTTTTTTCTTTTATATATGAGTAAGCAAATGAGGAGTCATTTGCTCTTCTGCTTTACATCAGGTGGAGAGGAGTCTCCACTTGATGTAAAGCAGCAGCCGAATCTAGGTACGAGGACACTAGTTGAGCAGAATTGTGACACACTATCTGTCTTGCCGACCTGCAAGTTGCTTTGTCTCACTATTTGCCTGCCTATCAGTTTTTACTGGATCCATTTTGGTTTAAATGGGAATTAAATACGTGACCTTAACTCTGCACTCTTCTCCCACTATCGCAGCACCAGACGTCGAGAGAAATTTGATATTCCACCTCTTTTCTTTCTTTCTGTTTTTAATTAACGAGGTCCACGTGCTTCATCTTCGGCCTCATCTCGCTTACGGTGAGATTGAGGCCAACGAAGGTTTCTAACCTACACGGTCGTCACTTTAAAACTTTTTTAATTTTTTCTTGTTCCCGTGATTTTAGAACTAGTTGCCTACGACCAATATGTATCGCATGCCGTTATTTAATTTAGATCGTCTATTATTCGAGCTATGGTCAACGGACTGTCTATATGACTAAGGTTCCCCTCCATTACTTCTATGTGATTTAAAGCTTTCTTATGTGAACTATAGTGTCTGACAACATTTCATTGCCGCATGACTGGACCCGTATAACGTTAGTTAATCTTTAGAATATAATATTGAACGATACGTTTCTATGTAAAATATTATAATAGAAGTTTTGGAGCTTCTACACTACTAAAACATTTTAGATATTATATTCTAAAGATATCCGTAAATTGAATACAGGCAAATTGTTAAATTATTCCACTAAATCAAGTTTTTAGCGTTGCTATAGCTTTTTCCTTTAAACATCAAAAAAGGCGGTATTACGGCAGAACCTTATGCAACGGACGAATGAACCTTAGTAAACCCGCGAGACTCGTAGAAGCTAACGATGCGAAAACTTTTTCGTCTTGCTCCAGTTGAAGGGCTAGAACGGTGAAGGGAGGTGCAACGTGGGTAATGGTTCTTGAAGCCTTAGAAAATGCGAGACGTTTTGTGATAGACCATTTTATCAGATTCTAGGACCTAACATTTTAGAAACTAGTGATGCACTACGTATTTTGTAAGGGCACCCTTCGTTTGCAAAAATGCCGGTATGAGACAGATTGTAAGTCTGTTATGCTTTGCCGTGACGAGACTTGTAAATCCGGCAAAGCGTAGCGTAGTAAGTCAAAGTGCAAAGACTAAATTTTACTTGCTAAAAAACTCTAGTGCAAATTTGTACGCTACTTTAAAATGTGAAATGTTTTGGTTAATTTTGTTTATTTAGACCAAATTAGTTGACAACCCAGCACGTTCCACGGGACACGAGAGCGCTTTGGTGTGCTTTCAACGGATGAGACACTTTATAACTTACGTTTGTTGAATCTGGAGCAGCCAGCATATATGAGAAATGGCTTTCGTGACACTTTGCATATAAACGAGATACATGCTCAGACTTAACAGGGAGGAGTCATCTTAGTTTCGATAATTAAAAAAAATTAAACAGTCAAATATTTTATTACAATCCAGGAGAATTATTAGAAACAATTTGTTACTTCAATATCCCTTTTAAATAAGGGCTCAAATTATTTTAAAGGGATAATAATGTATAAATCATAGTCTACCGATGAAAACGAACGGAATCACTCTTTCAAATCTTAGTTTATTAATGTGCTAGTAAAACAAAGCCGTTATGTTTAATACAACTTTTACTTTGATCGTAATATTTAAATTTATACAAACATCCTACGGTTATTTACAAAGGACAGAGATATGTATTTACATGTAAAGATTAGAATTTAGTACCGTCATTATCATGAGATAAATTTTCGTTGGTAACAATGACCTTCGGTAATAATGTTTCCTTATTCTAAATTCGTGCTCACGAACATCCATTATATGTATTCACAAGTAAATTCTAATTACTGTGCTATGCACGATAGAACCTGTAAATATGTACACTTAAAGTATACAGTTAAACTTCTAGTTCTACTTCTGAATGTTTCCATTAATTATAATGCTTTAATTAATTATTATTTACATGAAATGAACTACCTTATTTAGACAGAGACAGTCATTTAAAATTATTTAGCTACATAAAAGCTTATAGTTATCACTGACATAATCATATAATCTACGAGTAATGATTGAATTTTTTTTTAATTTGAGCAAATCAGCGGCTTTTATTTAAAGCATAAAACTAATAAACAGTCTTTGGCACAACACATGACTATGGCCTTATGCAGAGCAACTTTTTAAACGCTCTCCTAAAATCCATGTTGAATATAGTGTATATGAGAGGATTAAGCGCCGAATTCACATATCCGAGCCAGGTAATGAAGTTGATGAATTTATTGGATAAACAACAACTCGCACAGAAGGGAATCACAAGATAAATTACGAAAAAAGGTAGCCAACAGACGACAAATACTCCCATTATAATCCCTAGGGTCCTGGCCGCCCGTCGCTCACGAGTTAATGATATCCGCTGTTTTTCTTCAATAAATTGATACACGGTATTATTTTGGTTAGGTCTAGCTCGTTTCTGAGGTTTTGTTGTCAAGGGTTCTACCTTTTCTATCAATTCTTCTTCGTGTGTCTCTTTAGAATTACTTTCAGAAGATGTGTTTCTGTTTTCATTATCAACAATATCTGTCACTGAATTTTCGTTGGACAGAATCGGTATGATCAACTTATTTTGTGATTTATCATCTTTGCTCCAGTATTTATTCTTAGATTTTTTCTTAGGGGTCAATTTTCTTGTCCTCTTCTTCTTCTTTTCATTATCAGATACTAGTCTAGTAGCACCTTGATGCTCGTTGTGGTTCGCTTCTGAGCTTACAGAGTCTTGGTCGTGCTGATCGTCTTTTGCAGTAAATCTGTTCTGTCCACTAGATATAGTACTAATCTTCGTAGCCTTAGCGCGGTCTCTTAATCTCTTTTTGGTAGCCAAATATATTTCAAAATAAACTACTGTCATTATTATTAATGGTATATAAAAGGATCCTGACGAAGAAAACACTACAAATCCAGGTTGTGAAGTCAATCGGCAGGGGGTGTCAGGTTCGAACACTTCGGGCCAGTCGTTCCATCCAAGCAATGGCGGGGAGCTAATAATTAATGAAAGCCCCCAAACTATGCCTATCATTAACAAGACCCTTTCGAGCGTTCTCTTTTGTGCGTAATTTATAGGGTCTGTAATGGCCCAGTACCGATCGAGAGCTATTGCGCACAAATTCAATATGGATGACGTACAACACATTATGTCGCACGTCAGCCACATTTTGCACATATATATTCCAAAGACCCATTGTCCCAAAATTGAGTACGCTACATTGAGCGGCAGTACCAAAATAGCTACTGTTAGATCGGCAACAGCTAATGAGACGATGAAAAAGTTTTGGACAATGCGCAAAGGTTTGTAGGTAAACACGCTAAGAATCACAAGGATATTACCAACTATAGTAGAGATTATGATGAGCGTTAAAACGATCGCTGTACAAATGGCTTCCCATTCTGGGACGGCTAAAGTCACCCCAAAGGTGCTTAAATATTTTGGCTCGTCAGCGACAGCGCAAACATCTTTGTCATCATCAATCACATCATAAATTTCCGAGTAATTTACCGACGTATAGTTGGAGTCAAGGTGCGTTTGCGATTGACCCATTTTGCAATATTACATATAGCATTTCACGTAGCATTGTTTGAAAGAACTTGAAACTTGTATGTGTTTCTTATTTCCGAATGTTTACTCACAGAACTTCCGCAATGTTTCTTAATTTGTGCAGACGCGACTTTTTGAGTGTACGCCTTGCCATACGCCATTTTCCGGTAACAAAAACATACAACCCTCATAGATAATCGTGAAATATTGCTAAATTTCCTTGTAGGTATATTTTCTTTTTCAAATAAGGTTCAAATTACCGTTTGTCAGATATCTCTTTCAGGGGCTTCCATTTAAATACCGTGTTCATTTTCGGAGACTCAGCTTAATCTGTAACAAAGAGAAGCGTGTATCATTCAACTGTGAACGTAAAAGTATAATCCGTTTATGACGCCACACTGCGTTATCATATTTCAGTTCTGTTTGGCTCTTGACAAAATAATATACTTTTTGCACGTTCCATTACAAGTAGACATAGGTCTGATAATAGCATTGCTTCTCCAGGGCCATAATAAAACAAATCCCTGTATGGAATTGACTGAGGAGGGTCGTGATGAAGGCGAAACGTGTTATACATATTCTAGCTTGTAAACTATTTAGGAACGGTCTCGCGAAAACTTCATAAAAATACATCAATCACGACAACGCAATTTGAAGCAATGCATTAATCATTTTGTTTTGATACCTTGCAATAGGTTTAAATTGCATGTGTCGTAGTAAGATAGTCAATATTATTAATAGTTACATAAATTAAACAAAAACATTTAATTCCTTATTAAAAATTAAATTTAAAATGAAATTTCCTACACTCACACCAATTATCTAGCCCAAGAGAAGCTTTGTTATGAAACTCGTTAAATGGTTACTAGACAACGGATAAACATACTTAAAATACTTGAATACATAATAAAAACATAATAAAAACAATAATTTGCACATTAACCCGACCGGGGATCAAACCCGGTACCTCAGAGATGGCGACACCATGAAAACCGGTGTACAAACCACTCGACCAAGGAGGTCGTCATTGTATATGGTTTTTTTGTTTAGATATTTTATTTGTTAAATTACAATTTACATACTTATTCATTATTATTTTTTAATAATTCCAAATCCCACAGTTCCTGTTACATAACTAAGCAAAATGTGTTCAAAAAAATATTTTAGAGTTCCGTTTGTTGTCCGTCTGTCTGTATGTCTGTCTGTCTGTCTGTCTGTCAAGACCCTTTATCTCGGAAACGCGTAAAGGTATCGAGTTGAAATTAAACCATATGCTCAGGTCTACAGTCCTTTGAAGCTGTGAAAAAATTATGCTTCTAAGTTAACGAAAAAAAAGATACGGCCGTTTATGTCGCAAAAAAACGTATATTTCGACACTCTCAAGGGAATTAAAATTCATAGGGTACTTGCCGTTGACCTAGAACTATGGAGTTTGGAAAGTAATATCGTCTTATACTACAAGTATAGGGAAAAATCTGAAAACAATACATAATTAATGAAATCACAAAAAACAGGATCTTTATGCAAGGAATGGGGGTCCAAATTTTGAAGTAAGTTAAGCGTGTGATGTGGGGTATCGTATGAAAGGGCTTCATTTGCACAAGCTTAAACAGATTTTTAATTATTTTTATGATGAAGAATGATAAAAGAAATACAAATTTGTACGGAACCCTCGGTAGGCGAGTCCGACTCGCACTTGTCCGGTTTTTTTACTCCTTACTAAGGAAAATCCAATGAATCTAATTTAGAAATAAATATAAACACCACCGCAATATTCAATTTTTATTTGCAATCGTTCAGATTTCATTTGTTATTTTCTTTTTCCGACATCGCATAAAATTGCCTACGGCCTATTATTCTTTTAACTAAAGCCAATACTTGTGTTATAGGTTTGCCAAGCCTATTTATATACATACCAACAGGAAAATGTACATACCATTATGCAATGCATGTCGTAAAACAAGTAAAATAATTTGCCTGTATTTTGCAATCTATGTAAGAATGCGTGACCGAATTTCTCCGTTAGATAATGCTACAGTACATATGTATTATCTACTATGGATAAATTTGACAACAATACTTGCAACAGGAAAATTATTCAACAATTTCTGTCTACAAGATTACAGTCAATTTTTGTATGATAATTCATAGTCGGCTTTTAATTCTAGCGTCGATATTATTTGACCACTTGAAGCATAAACGTATGAGGACAGCATGTATAAATTTCATAAATTTCATGTTTAAGTAAGTAAATGTTTGTATGTTTATTATTATTATGTTCTGCACCGCGCGCCGGTGGCGGCAGGCTCCGCCAGAATACCAGCGTTGTTGCGACACGCTTCGTTCGCAACAACATAAGCTGAGGCGGGGTCCTGATTGACCTATTGTTGTTGTTTGTTTTTATTTTTATGTATATTAGTGTGTGTGGTCAATAAATGTTTTTCTCTCTCTCTCTCTCTCTCTCATGTCCAATATGGTAACATAATTGGTTGCTCAGGACTGTTTTTGTGGCTGTGGTCTTGTGGCTATAAGAACACCGGTTTAGACCCAGAGGTCCTGGGTTCGATTCCCAGCGGGGGTACATGTTTATGTACTCGATTTGGTTGCTGGTAGGGCTTATTTGTCCGCCTGGCTAGCTACCACCATCTTATCTAAATATGTCGCCATAACATCAATGTTTGTAGCATTGTTGTGTTCCGGCAGCTAGAGATAAGACAGCCAGTGCCTCACTAGTTGAGGATCCCAGGTGAAGTGCGCTTCCATCATTGGCCTTATCATCACTTAACATCAGATGAGATCAAGGATTTGTGCTTACCCGTTAATATAAAAAAAAACATTAGCTCATTTAATTTCATTAGCTTTGTGTCCCCTCTGTTGGGTCACGAACCTTCCCTACGAATGGACCAAAACGGGCCATAAACCACCGCGCGAGCTCAGCGCAGATTGGTGATTGTCAATGACTGCTAATGCAACGAGACCGACGGTTTTAGTGCCTTTCGAAGAACGCTGGAGCTCGAGATGACACATTTTGGTCACATATCCGATGACAGGCATTTGCGGAATTTGCTTAACTTCAGCAATAGCAGACCGAGCGCGTTAACCATTGCGCCATCTAGCTCCACTGTTACCTACACCTGTGACACCTACGAATAACAGTTTAGAATTTCTTAAATACTTAATTGTTCGCATATAGTCCGTACACGGAATGGTAGGCCATCAAGTGAATTCATTCTGCGAAATAGCAATGTTCTCTTTTATTTATGTGTTTCGATTAAAAAGGATTGGGACCCAGTGAAATTAATGTACATTATAACTTAGACCTTAGGGTCGACAACACACGAGTTATAGTACACCTGGCGAATTGTACATTTAACTATGTTTTTTTTTCTTCCTCTCCAATGTGACACATCAAGGCCTTTTTATCTTTATTTCTCAGATATCTAATTTCTCTGATTGTCGTTACTATCTTTGTCTCTATCCCTTTTGTGGCTGTTCTCTTGTAGTTACTTACTAGAATCGACTTTTCTATATACTTATTCTAGACTCATGTTCCGATGTATAACATCACTATGTACCATCTTTTAGTCTATAAAAAAATTATGTTGTTTATAATTTGTAGGCAAATTTTGTTGCGAACAAATTATTACTTGAAAAACAAGCGATGAAAAAATTTTCGAGGGATACCGTATCCGCACCCAGTGCCACCGATCTATGGAAAGGGGTACGAATGGACGAATAGGGCTGAATTATACTTTATAGTAGACACGAAACAGTTACTATTAAATACACACAACGACAGTATTCTGTCTTATACAGCAATGATTACATTCCTATTTCGTACTTAAAATATGCATACAATAGGAGCTGTACGGCAAGATCAAATATGAACTTAATGCTACATATCGTTGTCAAAACAACACTTAAATTAAATATGTATCATTGTTATTGTTTTCGGATCCACTATCAATGTTTCATTAATGTCAACCCTATCATTAACTGTGCCACGTCCAAAGCTAGTGGTTTCAGACATCAGAGCCACTTTACAGAGTGATATGCGTACAGTGCAACGTATTACCAAGATAAGCATAATATATTATATACATATTACCAACATTCCTACCGCCACAAACAGATTAACATACATACACAACAATTAAAATAAATCCTTACACTATCCGGGTCCGTGTAGTGACTGGAAAACATGGACCTTATACAGGGTTCGAAACTTCATGATAAAATCAATGTGTAAAATAAACGAGAGTAAATACTTAAAAGTTGTTTCATTTCAATGTGTAGTTTTTGCGTGAACTTTAGAAACATTATCCTTACTATATAATAAATATAATAATGTAATATTATAAAGGTTTATCATTATTTTATCTGCATGTTACATATATGAAACAGAGAGCAGGTCATCATTCATTATACATAGACACTCGGGAAGTTTGGGGTGGAAACGATCACGCTGGTTCAACGGCTTAACGTGTCTTTTGAAAGACGGAGGAGATATGTGTTTATGTGTGTTTATCCTAATAACAAAAAGGTTTGAACATATTGTTCTGTTATGAACATATTGAGGGCCTAACTAAACGTAAAAAATAACAAATGTATAGACGCACAATGGCCTAAATCAGACAAGTACATATGTTGTAACAACAAAAATACAAATTTCAATCATAATCAATTGACAGGAGACAAAGTTTCACAATACTTGTCTTAACAACGGAACCCTTTACGGTTTGACGGTTTGGCTCTGACTTTGCCATCCTTACCTGGTTGAACATCTACAATTCGACCCACTGACCAACACAAAGGAGACACATTATCTTCTTTTAACAAAACTAAAGAATCTATCTTAATATTAAGAGACTCATTTCTCCACTTAGGTCTACTCTGCAGCATAACTAAATGTTGCTTGTGCCATTGCTGCCAAAAATGTTGCTGCAATTTTATAAACGCGAAAGTTTGTAAGTATGGATGGATGTTTGTTACTCTTTCACGTAAAAACTACTGCATGGATTTTAATGAAACTTTCCTTATATACAGACCATGACCCAGACCAGCATATAGGATTTTTTTTTCTGTTGTCTTCGCGAACGAATTAGGGCCTGTTTCACGATCTACAAGTAAGTTCCCATTAGCGTTTACTTGACAGATATTCCATACAAAACTGTCACTTTATCTGCCAAGTATCTCCTAATCAGACATTGTGAAACAGGCCCTTAGTATTGAATAAGGCTCACTACAGCTAACATATTAATGTGTGGTATTAATTTGCACGCTAGTCTTATTGTATACAATAGAAAGAAAGTTTTTTTTTCGAGAGAGAATTTGCTGATTACCTCTCCGCATAACGTTACAGGACTTTTTTGGGGGCGGCGAGAAATTTGAAGGGTTCCTCAAGCCGTGTAAAACGAAGCACCGTCAGAGGTTTTCTACGAGTAGGAATGACATCACGCACTAGAGCGTGTCCCCGTTCCCTACCAGATTCTGCGAGGGGTTCGGATCGGATCGACAGATAGAAGGTGCGGATTCCAATATCTGCAGTACGTCTTCTCCATATATTAACTAAAACCAAATGCCAAATCTCACTCCCTAAATTTGGGCAATAATTATCCTTTACAATTCACATATGAATGTACACATTATATAAAAGCTTAATAACTAGCAACACAAGGGCGTAGTTAGCAGCATAAGCCAACTTGGGAGGTGGTCACGCGTACCCGTGACGTCACTGCCATTGTGTCGAGAGACTAGGTCACTCCGTGCGAGACTACAGAATAATAAGCGGTTTTAAGATATTATGTATGGCTCATATTGTGCATACAATGGAATGTATCAGCTGCAAGTATTTTTCTACGATATTAATATATACATTTTTCTATTGTTTCGGGCGCGGTGTGAATGCAGATTATGTATAGTAATAAGCTTAGCGATGCTACGCGAGTTTTTGCTAGACTTTAAGTCACAAGCAACCTAACCAGCTAAATATGGATATGGATATATCTCTATATTCAGTAGGGCTTGTTTTAAGTCCGTCTGGCTAGCTACACTATCTTATCGAAATATGTCGCCATACCACTAAAGTAAGTAGGAAGTAAGATATAAGATAGCCAGTACCGAAGTAGTTGAGGATACCGGGTGATGACCGACCTTATTAACACTTAACATCTGAAAGATGAAGGTCAAGCCCTTACCCGATAGGAATAAAAATAAAAATAAATGATATTTAGGTACGTACTGTAGGATATTTAAAGTTATTTTGATCATCATCATCACCAGATCATTTTATGTCCCCACTGCAGGAACACGAGCCTTGGATAGGGAGTACGGCCCATAAACTATCACGCAGGCCTAGTGCGGATAAGCGGTTGTTAACAACTGCTAATGCAGTCGGGACTAACGGTCTCTACGTGACTTCCGAAGCACGGAGGAGCTCGAGATGATATATTATTGTTCAACTGGATAGGATATTAAAAGTTCTTTTAATGTTTATTTTTATTTCATAACGGGGAAGCCTTCATCTCACCTTATGGTGAGTAACGAAAGGCTGAAGATTGACACGCACTTTACCCGGAATCTAACTAGTGAATTAAATGCTATATGCAGCTACTACAAAGGGATTCACCGAAAAACCGGTGGAAAAACATGGCGGTGTTCGCGGTGAGCGGCTCGGCTCGCTGTACTAGTAGCAGGTAACCGTGCGAATGCTCGCACCGAACATGTAACATTAAGGCCAGTCCGGTCAGTCGTCACGTTTACATAACATTATAATAATACACAAAAACACATAAAAATATCTATGTCACATTCTGTTCAATCATTATCAATAGAACAGTAATCTATGAGATGGATTGCCTGATCGAGACGATGGCAGAATAAGGACTAAGAACATCGAGAATCAATACATAGAAATCTCAATAGAGATAGAAAAAAATCTGTATTTAGTACATTACATCACACAATCATAATAATATAATGATAATGATGATTTATTACGACTTTTTTTTTATACGTAGCCCGACAATTGACTCCACTCCACCTGATGTTAAGTGGAAATGGAGTCCAGACGCGAAGACAACTGGTGCAGCGTGAAAACAACGCGGCATCAGTCACCCTCACCCTGCCGGCCCACAAGGTGCCTCTTCCCGCCTCGTTTGAAGGACCTCATGTCATAGGAAGGAGGGAAAACGTGTGCTGGTAGACTATTCTATCTTTTGGAAGTGTGACAAAGAAACGAGTCACCAAATTTCTTTGTGCGCGATGGAATGTTCGAGACAGTACAGGGGTGACTCCGGAGAGACCATCAAGCTTACCGATTGCGGGTTTGTAACAAACCCGGACTATGTATTTAAAAATGCAAAACACAATTTAAACGAACTTGAAAGAGAACCAAGGAAAGTTGGCCACGACAACAAAAAACAAGTTAAAAAAAAACCAATTATATTTCCCACATCTAATTGAGCGACAGGCATTACTTTAGCGGTTCCAGTAATTTATTATTCTAAACGCGCTCTTTGTACCCGAAGTAATGTATTCAACGACAATATAACCTCGGGCCATATTACTGAAATCAATAGAGAGCATCGGTGGATGGAGCCTTGATAGATGTCTTCGACATTTACAAGCCACAAGAGTCTATATACTGAAATTTTACCGCTGCTTTGGTCTAGTGGTTAAGACCACTGGTTTAGACCTAGAGGTACCGGATTCGATTCCCAGCGGGAGGTACATGTTTGCTTACTCGGTTTGGTTGGTGGTAGGGCTTGTTTGTCCGCCTGGCTAGCTATCACCATCTTATCTAAATATATCGCCATAACATCAATGATTGTAGCATTATTTTGTCCCGGAAGCTATAGATAAGATAGCCAATACCTCAGTGGTTGAGGATTACGGATGAAGTGCGCTTCCACTTTCGGCCTTATCATAACTTAACATCAGGTGGGATGAAGGCCAAGTGCTTACTGAATCAGAGAGAAATACCTACATCTCGTATCAAAATAAAAATAGGTGCAATAAATAACCCTTGCTGAGTTTCTTGGTGCTTCTTAATACAAAGTCTCTATCGTATAGGATCGTACGATCGAAGGTATGTAGAGGTGAAAAAATTATAATAGTTTTTAGGTTAAATATCTAAAAACATTGAATTTAATTTGAGCAACTGCTAAAGAAGTCTCTTTTTAAGTTATAATACGACGTCGCATTTCTGGCAGTTGTTTGAAGTTAGGAATTTAAAAATATGAAAATTTTTATATTTCAGGATAGAGACGAGTGGCGACGCAGTGGGGAGGCCTTTGCCCAGCAGTGGGACACAAATTGGGCTATTTAAAAAGTTTCAAACTGGATAAGCTTTAAATTTAGACGAATTTGTCGCAAAATACTAAAATCACTATGATTAGTATTATGATAAAAGAAACTAATCAACTTGTATTACAAAAAAAAAAACAAACTAAAAAGTTCTTTTATTAATAAGGTTCTAGTCTGACACCCAGAGGTTTATAAACCTCCCCAGCTCCCCACACAGGCATCTGACGTGGCGTTTTTACGCCTGACGCCTTCTGATAGCAGCCGGGACCAGCGGCTTAAGCGCCTAAAACCACTAACTTACGGTGTTAGACTATCTTATCCTAAAAGAGGAGACAACTTATTTTTAGGAAATCCCGTCAATTATTTGGGAACGTGTCAGGGTGGACTCTCGCATCAGACTTAGGCTGTGCGTTGATCCGTCAGTCAGTCATTCAGGACAAAGCATTTTATATGTATAGAAGATAGATACTCAAAGCCAGTTACGCTTACGTCTACAGCAGTGTAGACGACGATTTTACGACTTTGTTTACTTTAATAACTGGATACAAGATTTTTAATACCGCTATAGAGGAAGAGCAGCTTAAGGAGAACCAATTACCGTCTTTACTTAATTCTCATAAGCTTATTAAAACTAGATTTCGTTTACTTATGTGCAGTAAGGTGCGCTTTAATTAGATTAATAAATAATGTTGCACGCGCACTTGGATTCTCATTATATACGATAAAGTATTTGCGATTCTTAATGGCTTTTGCCATATGCTTTAACAGGTTCGCTGTCCAAGAATTATAACAATTGGTTTTCAATTGTTATGTATCATATGTGATTCATGGGACAGGGAATGGGTTAAGGAAGACTGTCATCGGCATTTAATTTAAATGAGAATTAACTCTAATATCATCATAACTATAAAGATGATATTACCATAGAATGGGATTAGAAAGGATCCCCTGTGATAGATTAGTAGTGACAAGAATGTTTTATGTGTATTTTATGTGCCTTACAAATAAACAAAGAATAAGGTCCGAATCCGAATAGTTATTCCGTGTTTTGTTCCTGTCATGTAAACGTTATATCAAATAAGAGTAAAAGAGAGTCCTTTCTATTCCCATTCTATGGTAATATCAGCTTTATAGTTATGATGATATTAGAGTTAATTCTCATTTTAATTAAATGCTGATGACAGTCTTCCTTAAAGCATATGGCTAAAGCCATTAAGAATCGTTAATACTTTATTGTATATAATGAGAATCCAAGTGCGCGTGCAACATTATTTATTAATCAAATTAAAGCGCACCTTACTGCACATAAGTGAATGAAATCTAGTTTTAATAAACTTATCAGAATTAAGTTAAAACGGTAATTGGTTCTCCTTAAGCTGCTCTTCCACTATAGCGGTATTAAAAATCTTGTATCCAGTTATTAAAGTAAACAAAGTCGTAAAATCGTCGTCTACAGCAGCGTAAGCGTTACTGGCTTTGAGTATCTATCTTATATACATATGAAATGCTTTGTCCTGAATGACTGACGGATCAACGCACAGCCTAAACCGCTGATCGTAGACACCTGAAACTTGAAGGGTGTGTTCTTTGTATGACGTAGGCATCGGATAAGAAAGGATTTTCCGAAATTCTACCCTTAGGGGGGTGATTCCTTGATCCAATCTACTTCAAATTTTGCATAAACCTTTTTTAACAGAATTGATGGAAGACGTCTTTCGTATTTTATTGAAACTCATCCCCTAACGGGGTTAAAAAGGGGTAAAGTAATTTTGGCGGTGATTTGCTTCGAAGCTGATATCAAGACTCCTTAGTGCTTTTGATTTAAATTACATTTTATTTTGACACATGTTTGAAAACTCAATCCGATTTTATTCAAAAAAGGTTGAACTCATTTAAAAACATAAGCAAATACTTTTAAAAATTGCTGTTCGTTTGTCTCGTTAAAACTCGAGAATGGCTGGACTGATTTGGCTAATTTTGATTTTGAAATATTTGTGGAAGTTCAGGGAATGCGATTTCAAATTATTTCTTAATAATCTAGTGTATCTAATATAGCCCATTACTTTGATTTTTTTTATAGCTATCTCTTTCTTGATTAAACATTTTCATCGCACGCTTGTGCCTTATTCTCCGTACTATCGATACATCAACTTCCATCAAAATATCCATTTTTAATGCTCACATCTGGCTTCATAAATTGATATCAACTCTAAAAATTGGGATACCCATCTAAACAGCTAGAGAAGCTCATGTGCGCAACGGTAAGCGAGCTCAGTCTGCGATTGCCGAAGTTAAGCATCTCTCGAAAATGCCGGTCATCAGACGGATGACCTAAAACTTATCTCAGCTCCTCCGTGCTTTGGAATACACGTAAAGCCGTTTTGGTCCCGGAGACAATAGTAGTCGTTACATGCATTGGGCCCGCGTGGTGGTTTATGGCTCGTTCTTCCTGTGGTGTTTTCATCCATAGGGAAGGCTCGTGCCCCAGCAGTGCGGATATAAATGAAGCGGGCGATGGTGATGATGGTAATTTTAGCAGCTACCTTTATCCCATTCCACAGTATTATTGTAGTGTTTGTTAAGGCCAAAGCCGTATAGTTAGTTCGGAAGTCCGCCAATAGATGGCGCTGTGCTAATAAGTGTGTGTCGCTGAATCGCGGTGACGAGATTTTCTTGTGTTCATGTATATAACCTCAGAGACTTGTAATAATAAACCCTCCCCCCAACCGCAACCCTCCCGCCTGTTACGGAGGATGAGGTGCAAACGCTCATTAGACGACTCAAACCCCGTAGTGCCCCTGGGGCAGACGGCATCTCAAATAAGATCCTTAAGATCTTACCCGCTCAGCTTATCCTTTTAATAGTAGCTATCTTCAATAGCGCCATGTCAAACGCAATCTTTCCCGCTGCGTGGAAAGATGCGGTTGTCATAGGTATCCATAAACCCGGTAAACCGCGTAACGCCCCTTCTAGTTATCGCCCCATCAGTCTTCTCAAATCGCTGGGAAAACTGTACGAACGCGTTCTAGTATCCCGCTTAAAGGACTTTGTATCCTCTAACAATATCCTCATAGACGAGCAGTTTGGGTTTCGCCCCAAACACTCGTGCACCCATCAATTGCACCGCCTCACGGAGCATATCCTATCCGGCCTCAATAAAAGGGCCCGTCCCAAGGGCACCGGAGCTCTTTTCTTCGACGTTGCGAAAGCGTTCGACAAAGTTTGGCACAACGGCTTAATTTATAAGCTTTACCAATTTGGCGTGCCAGACAGACTCGTGCACATCTTACGAGACTATTTGTCGGATCGCTCCTTTCGCTTCCGCGTCGAGGGAACGCTCTCCGCCCCTCGTCCCATTCGAGCCGGTGTTCCGCAGGGATCCGTGCTCTCCCCAATCCTGTTTGCGCTTTACGCAAACGACATTCCTAAGACCCCACGCGTAGAGCTAGCTCTATTCGCGGATGACACCGCGCTATATTCCTCTGGTAGAGATAAAGTCGCGGTTTCCAACCGACTCCAAACGGCCGCCAACAACCTCGGCGTTTGGTTTCGCAAATGGCGGATTGAAGTTAACCCCGAGAAAAGTGCCGCAGTGTTCTTTTCTCGAGGTAACGACGATCGTCGCCCTCCTATACGTTTATTTGACCGTGCTATCCCTTGGGTAAAGCAGGTGAAATATCTCGGTGTCACCCTCGATAGAAGGATGACGTTTGCGCCTCACCTTAAAATCGTCCGTAACAGGGCCGCGTTTATATTAGGTCGGTTATTCCACCTTATAGGCAGGCGGAGTAAAATGTCTCTTAGACATAAGACGACAATTTACAAAGCCTGCATCCGCCCAGTCATGACTTACGCTAGCGTAGTTTTCGCGCACGCTGCGCCCTCCTATTTGTATCGATTACAAACCCTCCAAAACCGTTTCATGCGTGGTGCCACGGGTTGCCCGTGGTACTATCGCAACGTAGATCTCCACCGCGATCTTGATCTTCCCACTATCAAAGATTTTATCAAGGACGTTTCCATACGTTACTTTGATAACGCCCCCCACCACCCTAACCCGCTTGTTGTGGCGGCCGCCAACTATAATGTTGGAAGCCTTCCACCAACAAAACGGTTCATGTCTAGGCGTCCTAAGCACGTCCTAGATGACCCCGACGATCCCATAACGGTTGCGAACGCCCCCCCCGCCCGATCCTCTAAATGACAGCACACATTTACAGAATACACTAAACATGCACACCAGTTTAGGCCCAAGACACCGTACTCGTAGAACAAGGGTACGAAGAACCGGTTCACACTCGCTCTACACCAGGTACAGACATGTACCTGGTCGGTTCTCTCCTCCTCCACGGCCCGGTCAACCCGAGCCGAGGTCCGTGCCTTTAGAGGCGCCCTCGGGTTGCTCCGCTCCCCGATCCGATCCGAACCCTTCGGAGAATCTAGTAGGGCACGGGGACGCGCACTTGTGCGCGATGCCGTTCCCTCTAGATAACCTCTGAAGGTGATTCGTTTCACACGGCTTGAGGGACCCTTTACGTTCCTCGCCGCCCCCAAAAAGCCCGGTGAAGCTGAAAATGCCGCAGCGGCAATCAGCAATCTCTCTCCAAAAAAAAAAAAAAAAAGTAATAATAAATAAAAAATACTTTGTCACCTAAACTTGCTATTTCATTCAAATGCAAAATGGTAGCCCACTAGCGCTGTGGTTTATTCAGTGTTATTGTGGGAACGCTTTTTTTTACATTTTACGGGTAAGCACAGTGCCTTGATCTGACCTGAAGTTAAGTGGTGATAAGGCCAATGATGGAAGTGCACTTCGTCCGGGATCCTCAACTAGTGAGGCACTGGCTATCTTATCTCTTGCTGCCGGAACACAACAATGCTACAAACATTGATGTTATGGCGACATATTAAGATAAGATGGTGGTAGCTAGCCAAGCGGACAAACAAGTCATACCACAAACCAAACCGAGTACACAAACATGTACCCCCGCTGGGAATCGAACCCGGGACCTCTGGGTAGACTAGACTAGACCACAGAGGCGGTTACGTCCGAAATTAACATATCTAAGAAGTTTTGTACATAGTTTTGTATAACTATAACAATATTAATTTCTGTATCTAAACATTATAGAATTACAAAACCTAGTGCGAAGTAAAACACGTTATCTTATGTAATTCAGGTTATTCGAAGCTTCGTTATCTAATGTAATTCAGATTATTCGAAGCTTCGAATTAGACATTTAAATTCGAACACGTAGGTTACTAGGTCATTGAACTTTTAGTTGTTTTGCAAACTTAGCTAATGCGAACATTGAAGTGATACGGGAAAATATGGGGATATAATAATATGATGTTGACGGGAGTAATAGTATAATACTTTAAAAAACATACTTACAAATAAATTACTGAAATCGTTTCAGTAGTAGATTCTTAAGAATCATTTTAATTTTGGGTACCCCATACTCACTTCAAAGTTTAAATGGTTTCATATATCAAAGAAAAAATAAAGGGAACTTGACAATAAAAAGCAAATCCTCTAAAAAAAAGCTTGTAAAATTATTGTATTCATACGTTTTAAAGCTCACTATTGATAGTTTTAAATCGAAGAAAGTTATAGCCATCAATAACAAACTTGTAAAAAAACCAAGTCTCGCAACTCAGTTCTTCTACCGTAAAAAGTTGTGAAATCCATATTATACCAAGTCGGTTAATTTATTCAGTCCCTACCTAAGAGACCTTCTGTCTTAAGTTATTACGTAATTAGCTAACCTAACAACATCTTATAGTGACCATATCAATATTAAAAATATTTTATGTTTTAAATAAATAGATTGACTGGCCATCGCATGAAACTTAAGTAGTAAATTCCTTGTAAGTCGCTATTTATACTCACGACTGCATCAATCCATAGAACATTAAAAGCTATATAACATACAACTCGTTCTTTCCATAACAATTTTTCGAGTATTTCATAAAACTTTGTCAACCGTACCACAATAACAAAATGTAAATTTGCATTTGCGCATGACGTGTTTTGTAAGCACCGCGCCGCCGCCGCCTGCTGGCGAACGCTCGACTAAATAGAAATAGACAATCTAGGTACTTAATTATTAACTTTGTTGCCCGGAGAATATCGCTTTGGTGATTAGGCCGCCCTTTGTACGACTCCAATTTATTTATTTTTTTGTAAACATATATTTTTTATTGGGTGTTATTTAAACGGTTAGCAAAGTATTCGTATTTTTGTTAGAAAAAAAATGCTAGTTGGGCAGCAAAACAGCTAGTTGGGCAGCAACTTATGATCAGCAAATATTTCTAAATCAGTCTGCAACTTATATCTTTCTGAACAGCAGTGTTATGCCGCTCCTTCTTTCCGTGACTGGCCCCCGCTACGCTGCGCTTCGCTCGGTAAAAAAAATTTAACTTAACCTAACCAACAGTAAGGGTTTCTTATGCTGACCGATTGTATAATTCTGCTGACCAAATAATAATTTTGCTGTTCAAATATTTTTTGTAATACAAATAAATTATTTCCCATTTTTTATGTGTTCAATAAAGTAATTTCTTCTATTCTAACTTTACTGTGTATTTCCTTGTTGTTAGCTCCTTGGCATAAAAAATCTTCAAAGTCGTCTATGTAGTGCAAATACAAATAATGTAACGTAGGCGTTGTTTCCTGCCTCATCATCGTCAGTCTATAAGTTGATTAGTTGACTCCCACTAATGAAGATTATATTTGATTGCTGCATTTTTATACAAAAATAAATAATGCACTCTTCCTGATATATTAGTGTCCTCAGCGAATATTTACAAAACAGTGCTAATAGCACATCTTATAAATAAAGCTTTGTATTCAAAATCGAGTGAAAAAAAATCTACTTTTAAATATTTATACCTTCATCATCATCGTCATCATCATCTCAGCCAAAAGACGTCCACTGCTGGACAAAGGCCTCCCCAAGAATATACACAACGACCAGTTTTTTGCTGCTCGCATTTTATACCTTGCAATAATCACAAAAGTGACGAAGTGGGAATCGAACACGAAACATTTAGAATAGAATAGAATATAATAGAATAGAATAGAATATAATAGAAAAATATTTGTATGATACAAAAATAATACTTACACATTATACAAAAAAACATAACTTAGAATAAGGATTGTATTAAAAAATAGCATTAAGCCGTGACACGATTTGCCGCGACACTGCGATTCAGCGGATGCCTTTTTGGCATTTGGGTGTGATAGATACCGGTTACCAGTATACTACGCTGTTGTAAAAAAAAATGGAGTAGCAGCCTCACGCAGCCTCGCAGTGGATATATAACGATCTAATACAGCACACGAGTCACCCATACGACAGTAAAACACTCGCATAAACTCGAGTTTAGATTAGATCGTTCCATTGTTTCGTCGTAAAGGGCAGGCCTTTTTCTCTTCAATCAAACTTTCCGGGGTTACTTTGTTTTATGTACGATCAACTGTTTTATTGTGCTGAACACTTTTGAACTGCGTAGTTGAGTTTTCATTTAGTTCTGAAAAATATATTGAAGAAGATAAGGATGGTTAGAACGTGCGTCCGTTCGAAGTTTAGCCTGCTTAAAATTCAGTATGAAACAAAGTGCAAACACCGATGCGTGGGTGTTAGACTGACTTGAAAAAAAATAATAATAAAAAATAATTATTTAAAAAAAATTCGAATGAATCTCTGATCTCTGAACTTCAAAACTTAAACGAGACTAGACTTATACTGCTTTACAAAAAAAAGATGGCTAAATTTAGACAATGCTCATAACAAATGCTTTCACTTTTAAGCTAATATTTTTAGTCAGAGAGAGTTTCTGTAGTATTATTACAAATTAAAAAAAAAACTAAAAAAAAGTTTTTATTGGCTTAAACAATTTAAAGCATCTTAAACTAATGACCAATACCTCCTTTTAAGCTAAATTTCAGCCTGTTTCAGGAGGCACTGCTCTTCCTTATAATAGCTATATAACATTCTTAAAAATGTTAAAGTTTAACTAAACTGTAGTAGTGCGTATGTGTGTGTGTGAGGGTGAGGGTGAGGGTATGTGTGTAAGGGTGAGTGTGAGTGAGAGAGAGTGGGTGTGTGTGTGTGTGTGTGTGTGTGTGTGTGCTCATATAGTTTTGTTTTTGTATGAAGTCCCACTTTTCAGCCCTAAACACATTACAACATTACGAGTGTATCTGTGATCATTATAAAGTAGATAATGATTGATGAGTTGTAAACACTTTAGGTACCCGAGCAAAATCCAAAGACGATTAAGCAAGGCCCACGAGGTAAATGTAATAACATCATATTTGTATGCGGCATGTGTTATCCCTACGTGTCTTAGTAAACGCTGAAACAAGCTTTCACAAACACTCTAAAATGTTGGTGACGTGTCAACATAAATAACGCGATGTGCTATCGGCAATTAATATTTATTAACCTGTAATAAAAAGAAAGTAAGAATAACCTTTTCGGCAATTATATTTTCGAGCCGTTTGGGGCTGAAACCCTCGGGCGTTGGGGTCCGAGTGCTCATGTTTTGTTTAATGACATTTCCAAACAGCTGGTTGACTCTACCCATGACCCAAGGGCTGGCTTTTACCTTGGCCAGAGGCTAAGCATTTGCCATACAACGTGGCAATGCCGCCAGTCTCTTGGGTACATTACCAGTCGACAGCGACGCGGAGATTTTTAACGCCATATTTTAGTTTCGTAATAGTTTTAGTTACTTTAGGTTATTATATTATTGTGAATATACCTGTATGGCATACATATTAATCAGTTCCGTAATTTATAACCAATCAATTTACAACTTAACTTAATGACACCATAACTGAATCAGTTGCCCCAGATCATCCCAATCAGACACTACCCAGCAAGCTAAATGCTTTACCTCGCTGGACAGCGAGGTTTAGTTGTAGGCTCAAAAAAAATGATAAAAAAAAAATTTTGTTATCTTTAACGTTAAAATTTACTTACATTGTGTTGGATGTTATGTTTGTAGATAACAAAACATAACGTAAGATTAAATATAGAGGGAGTCCCGAAGGTGGAAATGAGCGAGACATAATTGCGAGGATCGAATGCCACCGTTGGCCCAGGACACTGGAGTGGAGACCACACCACACACTGCTCTGATGGGTGGTCGATGTGATACATCTAGCCGACCATAACTGGATGAGAGTGGCTAGCGACAGAAAAAAATGGAGGCGTTTGGAGAAGGTTTGAAGGCGGACTGAGTGAAGGCTGAAGGTGATGGACATGAGATTAAACTTATTTGTTTTTTTTTTATGGGTAATGCCAGTATTTTTCTTCTTTTAATTGAATGACTTTAGTAAATTTCCTTCCTGATTAAAAGATAGGCAATACCCCATCCCATAGACATAATGTCTCAACCCAAAACAGCTCAAACGAGAACAGAGAAGAGTTTAATCTGTACAAATCGACATCTGTTAATTGTTGTGGCGATGTGCCAACGTCTATACAAAATTGGTCTATAAAGCCAACGTGTTTTATGACACAATTTATGTTGCGGACGGTATAACGAAGATACGTTTCAGTATTCGATACGCAACCAAGAAATAATGATCATAATAAACAATTTATTTCAGACATAACAATATTGCGTGGCTTCACATTTTGTTGGTATACACATATGTAGAATTAACGAGTATATAGAGGATATATTATTATTATTATCATATATTTACATTTATAATAAAAAACTATTTATTCATACTTATTCATTCTATTTATTCATAAAACTATTTTAGCACCGTTTTAGTCATCATTTTGATGCATATTTTAAGGCTTCCACCCCGCCCCCGATTCCCGTAACAAAAACTTAACGATATCGTAGCGACTTATTCGTCGAAACCATTTTCATACTAACATCCGATTTTAAAGTCGTCCGAACGAAGTACCAACTAACTGTATACGGTAGATCTGAATAAGGTTGGTTGAAACTTCGTTGGAACGAGTTCAACATCAGCTCGATTGACGGATGAGAATACAAAAAGGTTTCAACGAGTAAGTGCTACGATATCGTTACTTACGGTTTTTGTTACGAGAATCGGGGCACAGTGCTATCTACCGTAGCTTGAATCCGACCGTTCAGGGTTCCACAAAAAATAGATATACAGTAGTCCCTCACAATAGCTATGTGTGATAAACACATTTTAACAAAAATTAACACAATCAGCTCCACCTACTCTCAAAACGAACATCTTAAAGACATTTCTTCTATTTATAGCAAAAAACGTATTGACAATGAACACACCCTGGGACAGAATTCAAAGCCATCACATCACCAAAACATTGATTGATGTGGAGAATGGAATTCAATTTGTTTGCGGCACCGCACACATCAAGGCCGTGCCAAACAGAACGCGGTTGCGGGGGAGAAAGCACCTACACGGAATGTGCTATAAAACGACGTCAATAAAATACAATGCTGGCGAATAAAGATAAATGCGAAAATAAAAGAAAAACATTGTATGTAGATTCTGTCCGAAACGCGAATGGATCGCGAGCCTAATACCTATTTATGCCGCCAAAGCAGCGTGTTGTTTTGCATTGCTACGTTTGGGATTGAAGATGAAAAAATCGGCAGAAATTACAGAGTACACAAATGTTGAGTTGTACAGATAAAAAACATACAATAGCATTAACAAACTTTCGAGTGGTAATATTTAATTTTGTCAACCTCACGCTGTTATTTGACAAAGGTTATTTCATCAATAACCCCCTTATTCATAAAAAAAAACTATTTAAGCATTATTTAGTTAATCATTGTTTTGTCTCTTTTTCTCAAATTCAAAATGACGTTATGTGTGACGTTGACAAAACATTAATTAACTAAATATTGCTTAAATAGTTTTTTATGAATAAGGGGGTAAAAATTAAATTGAATTCGCTGTCAAAATATATCGAAACTTAATGCTGTGGTAACCAGACAAAAAGATTTGTTTACTCTGTCATAATATTAACGATACTATTCGAATGTTAAAAAATATAAACAAGAATATATACACGCATCAGATCGCACCAGCGAGTATTTTTCAATAGAAAGTTGAAATTCCTATTATTTTAAAATAGAAGCAATTTGTCGTCATACCTCCAAAAACACTTTAAATACTTACAATACAAAGCCTAATAACACCGACTCCGGTTATACGGTGGGCGGGCAGTGCGCGTCACTCCGCCCGCACCGCAACCGCGTACTATGCGTCGCAGCCTCTACGTAACGTCACAAAATAACGAGACTACAGAAAGTAAGCTTCATACAAACGCACTCGAGCAACGCACACATTGACAACCTCTCACGGATACTGATTTTAGCAACTGCGAGTCTGCGTTACGAGGTAGCTTTCGATACCTGTCCACAAAGTGTTGGAACAATATACACCTATTAGAAAAATCTCTTCAGTTTATACCTTTAAATTGAATCCCAAGAGATAATTATTGGACAGACCTACAAAAAACAGATGGTATATCTTTGCTTTAGATATAAAAATTAATTACTGTTCGTTTGAGTGGCTAAAACTCGAGAATGGCTGGACCGATTTGGCTAATTTTGATTTTGAAATATTTGTGGTAGTTCAGGGAAGGTTTAAACGGTGAGAAATAAGGTGAGTATATAATAAATAACGGAAAATAGTAAAAACGTTAATTTAATTTTCCGATAAAAAATGTTTTTTTTTTGTTGTCATAGAAACTGTTAAAGCGGTCGAAGTCCGCCGGGTCAGCTAGTGACACATAATAATATGTATCACTCGTAACAGAAGTATAGTGTAATTAATGTTAAATAAGATAAGTATAACCTACGCTTTGTTTATTTACGCATGTTTTCTATGTTATAAGTTTGTTGCCCAGCGACATGCGCACATATTATCTTTATATATATAAATCTTCTGTGCGTGTGTATGTCACTGAACTCCTTCTGAACGGCTGGACCGATTTGCATTAAATTTTTTGTGTGTGTTCAAGTGGATTCGAGAATGGTTTAGATTTACAATTAGACCCGATAGGTGGCGCTGCTATAGGGGTCCATCATGGGATACGGGTGTTCTTAAGCGGACGAATGATTTGTTTGTTTGTTGTCATGGAAACTGTCAACGTTTTGATTGTTTTGTTTTCATGGAAACTGTCAAAGCGGTACGAAGTCCGCCGGTCAGCTAGTTTTATATAAAACAAGGCATCCGCAGAATAGCAGTGTTGCGGCACATCGGCACTTAATGCTGAGCGGAGACCTTTTGATACAATCCTTATTCTAAGTTATTTAATTTTTATATAATGTGTTTTGTTTTTTTTATCAAATAAACATTTTACTATTCTATTCTAATAACACCGACTCCGGTTATACGGTGAATAGAATAGAAATTCTATTCAACAGCTGAACTGTTTCTAGCAGTTCCGAGAACTGTGTCCGTGCAAGGGGTCTATGAGTGAGTTGCTCGAGCGCGGTATATATTAAGCTTACTTTCTGGGTGCTCATTATTTTGTGGAAACGTTCTATGGAGTTCTCTTTTGATCAATTAGAGGCGTCTTTATTGGCGGCTACACCGTAGTAATTGCTCGTCAGTTTCGGTTAAAGTTAACAGATTTCTAAGGTTTTGTAATTAACATCACACTCAATATACGGCACGCTCAAAATCTTTCAATTAGAATTTGGAATTTGATTTGAATGGAAACGCTATAATTTATTATGCAATATGCAAAGGTACCTTAGTAAGCTTTTGAACGAGAGCTAACATTCAGCTACAGAACCCCAGGGTTGATGAAAGTTAATAAGGTGATCCGAAATTAAGTACAAAAACCTACTAGTTAGCGCACACTTTATTTTTATTTGGAAATGCAATATTATGCGATGAGTGAATGAGTGAAGTGAATGATGAGTGAATTTTATGAGGTTTAAAATGACAATACCAACTTACAGCTATAATACATCCAACTAGCTAATATGCTTGGATTTTAAACTAATAAACAATAACACTAATTAAGTTAACATAACGAATAATTTTGACTAAGATTTTATTTATTTGTTGTTTTGTCCAGAAATACAGTGCTTACAATTATACAGCATCTCCTAAACTTTGCAACAGTTTGACGGCAGTAGTTCTCGTGTTTACAATATTCATTTTATTATTATTTTTATTATATATTTATTTGTTGTTATAGCGGCAACAGAAATACATCGTCTGTGAAAATTTAAACTGTCTAACTATCACGGTTCTTGAGATAGGTACAGCCTGGTGACTGACGGATAGACGGACAGCGAAGTCTTAGTAATAGGGTCCCGTTTTACCCTTAGGTACGGAACCCTAAAAATATATAGCACAATCCCATAGCTACTTATTGTTTATTACAATATCCGTTAATAATGGGAACCCTGAATGGGTCCTTTGCTTTGGTACTTACGGTGCAAACATGCATACTAAAAGCCTATTTTCCATGCACCTCATTTTAAAAGCACATGCTCCAGTCCCCAATACATCTCCTCTTCACAGCATCATTGTCTATCTGTTACTCATCAGTTGTCATCTATTGAAACTGTATACATCCCTCGTCGGTCCCTTACAATAATAATTGATTCTGTCCGTAAATTACACCATAATGGAAGTATAAGATATCACATTTCCCTAAGACATTCGTTGTTTTCCTTCCCAAAGAGAAATTTATTGCAATATGATAGCCGAAGTATAGTTTTCTTATCGCCATTGTAATTATAAAAGTTTAAGCAACTTTTGCATAGGCCGGTCATTGGATGGGTAACCAAAAATTTATCATCTTTAACTCTTCCGTGCTTCGGAAGGCACGTCTCGCGGCCGTTGGTCCCGGCTGCATTAGCAGTCATTAACAACCACCAATCCGCACTGGGCCCGCGTGGTGGTTTATGGTCCGTTCTCTCGATCCATCCATAAAAATACATACAATGAACTGGTAATAGTAATTATAATTGTCCTCTCGTCGATTTTTGTCAACGTAGGATTTCACACAAACTTAACTCGTCGAGAGAATAGAGAGAGTAGCGATGCAGTTGTAAAACACATGTAACTGTAGGCACCTGTGCAGGCTCCTTGCCAAGTTCATAGTTGTAAAGACAATCTAATCTCTTAACTGCTAATATCTACCGATTCCAATATCTAGCGGGTATTGTCGCCATTCAGACGGGTTTTTTCTCTCCATAATCTTAAACGTAGGTACATCAGAAGATACAAAATCAATGTTTTGTTACAAATAAAGCGTCGTATGTAGTATTTAGAATAGAATAGAATAGAAAAGTTTTTATTAACTACACACTTAATTATAATACAACATAAATATAATAAATAATACATCAATAAACGAGAAAAAAAAAAAAAAAAAATATTAGAACAGGCAGTGTGAAGTTAAAGGGCCCTGTCTCAGCATAAGCTGCTGTGTCATTCATGGATGTTCAGAATGACACAGTAGCGCTGTTATTCTGACAGGGCCTGAATATTTATAGGTAGTAAAGGTGAACAGACATAAAAAAAAAAAGAAAATAACAAACAAAAAATAAAATTAAATAATAAATTACATTAAAGACAATAAGAAAAGAAAAATAAAAACACAAACAAATGAACATGAACATGACTTAAATAATACAGACAAAAAAACAAATAAAATATAGATAATAAAAAATTATAATAATAAGCAAGGCTCCAGTGAGCACGACTCCTTTGCCGAACCCACCGGAAAACCTTGAGCCATTACCAAAAAAAAAAAAAAGAAAATGAGCCTTTATTATTCTATGTAAAAGTGACGTAAACAAAAGTTGAAGTTGAATACATAATAGCCATGTGGCATGTGGTTAAAACAATAACGACGTGGCAAGGCACGTGGCAATTCAGTATCAGCACTGATAATTGGCGTCCTGGACGTGCCATTGTGGCATGCGTATAATTAGTACACCGTCCATTCCCCGCATGCGTGCGCGTGCATGCCAAAACCAACAAATCAAAAGTGATTGTAATAACCAAATAGGTACTAGTGCAGTGGCAGGCAGAGAAAACAAGGAGGAAACGAAGAGATGGTGCTCCTCAAGAGGGCGGCCCCGGTGACTGGACCTCCAAACCCGTTCCAAGCACGTCGTGAAAACCCTGATCGTACGTTTAATAGATTTAGTAACAGCTAGTTCCTAGCTTTTAGTTTCTAGCTTTTGTAATTCAATGAGGTAGTCTTTAAGGTGTTTTTTAAAAATAACTTTGTTTTTTAGGTCACGCATTGGGGGCGGGAGGTCATTCCAGCACCGAGAGGCCGCATATCTAAATGATCCGCGAAAAGCCATAGTGCGATGCTTGGGAGTAGAGAAGATGTGAGTACATGCTCTTTTTGGATATCTACTATGTTCCTGTGCCCATACCAGCTTGTCATAGAGATACTGTGGCCTCCCTGCATCAACAATGTCAAACAACATTGTAGCAAGATGAAGTTTTCTACGAGCTTCCATCTTAAGTAGACTTGCAGCATTAAGAAAAGGAGTCACATGTGTGCGTGGGGGTATAAGAAAACAAAACCGGGCACAGGCATTTTGCACCCGTTGGATGAGTTTTATAGACCTGGATAGAAGACATGGTCCATACACAGTGTCACAATAATTCATTTTGGACAAGACCAGTGACTCGCACAACCGAATCCTGAGCTCTTCGCACAAGTAGGGTCGTATTTTATATAATAATTTAAGACGATAAAAGCAGTTCCGGGCACATTCAGCAATATGAGTCTCAAAGTTCAGGTGACCATCCAGGACCAGCCCCAGATTTCTGACTTTCTCTACTCGTTCAATGCTTTCCCCATTGAGAGTAACATTAAAAGGTGTACAGCTGCCAATAAAATTGCGGAGGTTGTATTTTGCTCCAAATAAAATAAATTTAGACTTTCTGGGGTTCAGGGTCAGGCAATTTGACTGGCACCATGTGGTTATTCGGGATAGATCATCATTTATTTTCACTACAGCTACGGCATGTTCTGAAGGTGGAAAAGATAGGTATAATTGCAGGTCATCTGCATATAAGTGGCACCTACACTGAGTTATTGTTTTAATTATATCTGCACTATATAAAATGTAGAGTATCGGACCTAAAATAGACCCTTGAGGAACACCGCGCGTAACAGGTAAAGGGGAAGATTGAACTCTAGCCCCATTGGCCTTGGTCAACTCCACATACTGCTGCCTGTGGGATAAATAGCTACTAAACCACCGGACCGCTCTTGCATCGACTCCGTAAAAAGACAGCTTTGACAGCAAAAGAGTTGTATTAATTGTATCGAAGGCTCTAGAAAAATCAAGCAAGACCATGGCGCTAATCATCCCACGGTCCTGGCCTGTCAGAAGGTCGTCAACCACATCCGCCAAAGCAGTAGCAGTACCATAGCCCCTGCGAAAGCCAGATTGTGATTGAGGGAGTATGTTGTTATCTTCCAGGAATTTTGTAAGTTGTTGACATACCACTTTTTCCACAATCTTGGAGACACAAGGGAGCAGACTGATAGGTCGAAGCTCCTGCACAGAGTCAGGCTGGTTGCCTTTTGGTAGCGGTTTCACAACTGCAATCTTCCAACTCTTGGGAAATGTGCATTCTTCTATCGACCTGTTAATCAGGCTAGTGATAGTCGGCAGTGATTGAGGGAGAGTCAGCTCCAACATCTCCAACGAGATGCCATCATCACCCTGCGCATTGGTCTTGAGGCTCTTAATAATGTTTAGAACCTTGTCCTCGCTGACGGAGTTCAATGAGAAAGTCGCTGTGCCATGTCTGTGGTACTCTAGATATGTTAGTTGAGATATTGACACTGCATCGTCGCCAGGTGTATTAAGAAAATGTGCATTTATTTGATCCGGATTTTCCAGAAAAGCTGGAAGATCTGCTGCATGCTTCTTATTTGGAATTACAGACTTTTTTAAGTTTTGCCATAGTTTCTTTGAATTATTTAAGTTACTGTTTATATGAATATTAAAAAAACTTTTTTTTTCACTTTCTATAGCGGCTAGTACTGTATGTTTCATTATTATATAGCTATCTTTTAAGGCTAATGTATTGAACTTTTTAAATCTCTTGTGGTATTTGTCTCTGATGCACATCATAGATCTTAACGTGTCTGTTATCCAAGGATGTAGAGGATGTTTAAATTTCCGTTTTTTAATGGGCGCATGTAGGTCGAATAGCATCCTCACACAGAGAGTAAAAGATTCAGCCAGGGTGTCAACATTATCCAACTCACTGAACCTACCCCATTGAATAGAATTGAGATCCAAGTTAAACTGATCTGACTGATATTTAAATATCATGTTTTTTATGTAAGTGTGTGAAGATGAGTGAATGACGTTGTTTGCTTACCAAAGCCACTATAAACGTCAATATCTAAGACTTCAGTCGTCAACGTATGAAATTATTGTTTACTATAAAAGCATAATGGTAATTAATATGAATGTAGAAACATATCTTGGCTCAAAGGGTCACCAATGCTAAAGCACTGAATTGAATGGCAAAGAAGCTGGAAACATTCACAACTAGTTGTCGCCCGCGACTTTATTCGCGAAGACTACACTATCCCACAGGAATCTATTACCGGGATAAAAAATCCTATGTCCTATTTCAGGTCATGGTCTGTCTATGTGCAAAGTTTTATCCAAATCCGTTCAGCCGGTCTCGAGTTATAAAATTATCGCTCGCTTATCAAAATTCTTTTTTATTTATGTGAATATTAAAAGAAAGGGAGCTACAATACATTGAACGCGTAATAATGGTTAATAGATACCGAATGATTGTACTGGGAAGGGAAAATACAACAGAAAATCCAGGGAAAAAATGGTCGACCAAAACTTTCAAATTTTCAACGTTTCTATTTCCTTTTAACAAGAAAAAGACTTCATTTTTGAAGAATCTGAAACGCTCCCCCTTCCTTACAGAAGCTACGAGAATGAAGATAGCCATGATGGCTGTCAACTTTGATAGAGAATCGGATGATCGCTTCTTAAGAATAAGAATGAAAACGTAACTTTCGCACCAGGTGCCTGTTTAGCATTGGTATTATACCCGCAAATCTAATAACCAGCTCAGTCAAATAAAGAAACAAAATCGGCGTAGAGATGGAAAGGAAAAGAAATAACAGATGAGATTTTATTATTAAAAACAGAGAAAAGAAGTGGTGACAGCACACTACCCTGAGGCACGCCAGCGGATAAGCTAATCCAGCCTGAGGACGCATTATGAAGCTTCACACACTGCATACAGTCATAAAAGTATGAGCAATACCACTCTAACACCGGTTCAAAAATGTTAACAGAGCGAAGAGTGCCAAGGAGAAGGTCGAAGTCAACAGAGTTGAATGCACTGCTGAAGTCCAACAAGACCATTACAGTGAGTTTGGTGCTATCCATAGCCCACCTAATGTCCTCCGTTATATTCAACAGTACTCCAACAATGCTATGGGAAGGTCGAAAGCCGGACTGGAAAGGACATAAAAGGGAGTTGGATGCAAGAAAGGAGTATAATTGCTTGTGTGACGGATCCTAACACCTTAGACAGGATGGGAAGTATGGATATAGGACGATATTGGGAAAAAGCAGAAGGGTTCGGATTTTTAGGGAGGGAAATGACGTATGCTTTCTTCCACGAAACTGGAAAGAAATTGCGGGTGAGTGAAAAGTTTATTTTGAATGTGACTACTGGCGCAATATCCTCCAGTACAGGAAGAATCATGTCCATACTGAGACCATCACTTCCCACGGCTTTAGTGGTGATGGAGCAAACACTCCTCTTGATGTCGTTTTCAGTAACTGTGCTGAATGAAAAGGAGGGGCAATAAGGTGGAATAAGACTTAAAAGGAAAGCAAGAAAAGCAGACTTAGTAGCTCTATCTCTAAAATTAAGGGAGGAGTTGAAAAATAGCTATTTATAGCATCAAGATACAGTTCTGGAAAAAGATAGTAGGTTTGCCCACGCCCAGGGTTTTCCAGAAGCTCCAAACATGTTTCCGACCAACACTTTCAATCTTCATATGAATATATTTCCGTTTAGCGTCCCTACACATTCTGTTACATATGTTGCGAAGTTTCTTGTAGGCTTGTAAATTATCAGGAGTATGCGTTTTTTTATTCTGGCTTGTTGCTTTGTCACGTTTTTCTTAGTGTGAGTTTTGTTTACTATCCGTATTCATTCGATTACGTTTACGAAAACGAAAATAAGTTTGGCATTGAAGCAGCGTCTCCTGGCGACATACGAGAAGAGTTAACATTTTGTCACACAAATTCTCGTTTTCGTTGACGTGATCAAATAGCGAATGAAACTCGCACTTGGCACCTTGAGCGTTAAACAGTCCCGACGCTCAAAAGAGCCGTCAGAATAATATGACAATGCGACCGTTATGCGAAATAAATTCGCGCTTCAGCTTTGTCGTATAAACGGGAAATTCTACGTTGTTTATAATTGAGTTTACTGCCGCCGAGAGAAGAAAAAGTGCGAGTTTAACGCGAACCCCTACCGTGCTCGGGTGTTTTCGCGAGAATTAAATACTCTTTTTGTTGGTAACTGAATAGCGTATAAAGGAAATGGTTTGAAACATGTTTAATGCAAATTTATTAAACATTTTGAAACTGTTTATTATGATCTTGGCGAAAGGTCGACTATCCTACTAAATGGTATTGTTTTTAAGTTGTCTTCTACATGTAACTCTGGAGGAAGTTTCTTCTTTATGTAAAAGACAATTTGTTTATCTGCTAATAACAATTTGTTACCTACTTTTATGTACGTGGCTGTAAGCTTATCTTATTAAATAAATAAATGAAGTCACACTAAAGACGACGAACTAGGACTACCATTTTAGCGGCTGCAATGTCGAACCTGATTTCTTAGTATATTAATGTGATTGATTGAATGATTTTTATAGGACAGGTATGACACCCTACTTGGTAGACCTTAACATAAAAAGTTATCGCCGTTTAAGACGTTTTCTCACATCATTGTCCTAGAACCTCCTAGAATAACAAAATCCTATTTTGCCAATCGTCTATAAACCGATAACTTTTTATCATTCTGACGCATTCCGAACACCTTTCTTAAAAGTGTGTTCAAGGAGTATGTTCATTAAAATAAAACAACTGTTACGGATCTACTCGCGTTTATACATTAGTTTAAATTAATGTTAATCCTGATGTTTCGAACCCTTTGCAGGGTCCCAGGGGGACTGAGGTGTTGGTCATCTCATAATTAGTTGGTATCTTGTATACCCTCATTTTAATTTAATTATTTCAATTCATTTCAATGTGTAGTGTTCGCGTAAACTTTAGAAAACAATATAAGTATGTTCATTTCATAAAAAGTGCTGAAGACCTGAATTGCAGCATTATATAACGACTATATTAAATTAGAAGCGGCTATTTATACTCTCATTGTCGATACCTATTATTATTTTGTTTATTGTTCTTATATTGTGAATTTCTGTTTCAATGTTCAAAGTGAAACGTAAAGTTCAAGCTTTATCAAAAACACTTCAACTTCCATGAGCATATTATATAACATCAACAAGTTAACATTGATCTGTGAACTGCTACAAATGAAGAGGCTTCAAGAGATTCAGAAATGTGAGCGTGCTAATTTGTGAGTCGTAAAGTTTCAGTTCCTTTGTAAGAATTTATCCGCGCTAAATCACGTAGTCAATCTTATGTCAATCCCATACATTTTATTATTTTCCAAATTTGCTATCGTCTTCTTAATGTTACTTTGGCTACCGCCCCTGTTCCTGTTAGCTCACTAGATCTCGTACTCTTCAAACCGTAACACAGTTATGCAAGACAATGTTGCTTAGGGACAGAAATAATACTAACAGATAACTAACATTTTAACAACTTTAACCAATGGAGGACGGAAGGTGCTTCCAGGTGTTTCTTCGCCGTTACCAGATACTCGCCTCACTATCGGGCCATTTAAAACCAAAAATGTAGGATATATGCCAGAGCTAGCAGTGGAAGGTTTTTAAGCTGATAAATAATCGTCATAAATAATCATCATAAATAACATCATCAATAGTTAGGCTACTGTTGAATCAACATCATCAATGATGACATACCCTTAAATTAGCCTTTAAGAATAAAAGCATTCAATTTTCCATTATCTATTGTACGTAATGATAACATAATGACGTCACATTGATCGTTCAAAGGGTTAGTGGGCTTAATTATCCTATTTTAGGAAACGATCAAAACTTTTATATCGAACTGCCTGCGTGTTCACCCGCCATTTTCATTGTTCTAGATTATCAGGGTAAGTGAATTATTAGGACCTACGCAAAACTTTAGGTACCTACGCAGTCGTTGCCTGATCAAAGTGTCAACTAATGTGTTTGAGGAAATGTTCGTAACCGGTTCAATAGTTACTGGTTAATGATAAAAAATGATACGCTAAATAAATTTTTAATCAGAACAAATCATCATACTCTCCTTTTCCAATTGCAGTGTCCAACAAGGTTCAAAATAAACTATTTTATACATACCTTTATGGAGAATAACATGCAAATTACTAAGTTACATCCTGATTTACTAAAAAATTACTCTTTCATAGTATTTTTTTTCTAAGGCATTATCTATAACAAGGCACACACTAATTTAGCGTATTGTTTCTTGTGTGTTTATAAAAAATGTGGTAATAGCTTGCTTCGCACTCTACCTAATACTAAGAGAAAGGCTTTTACGCTGATGAATATAACCCATATGTTTGCGTTTGCATGTTTCGTCTCCACGGTTCTTTAAAACCTTAAACGAGCTGTCAAGTATATAAGGTTTTTTTTCTTTAAACGACAACTCTTCTGGCTTTTTAATAATTAAAATTGTGGTGCTATTTAGTTTGCATCTAGTCCCCCGAAAATTTTATGAAGCAAATATAACAAAGAGAGCTTCAAAAATAAATAAAGGGGAAACATCTTTTAATTCGAAGTCTATGGGAATAATGAACACGGTTTATCAAAGTCATTGAGCAAAATGGTGTTTTTATTAAATGGTGTTTTTATTAAATGAGCAACTATCTAATATATTTCTAAGCTCTTCTCGATAGAACACTGCATCCCGATCCGTATTAAAAATGCTTTTAAGAATGTTTTAAATGACAACATGTAACACTTTACTTCAACATAAATATGTATTTTTTTTAAACATTTGCAACAAAATTATTTACATCTGCGCTAGTCATTTTGCAGAAAGGGGCAGAAACCTTTAGTCACACCCGCACAAAGGTAGGCTAAGGTACCTAGCACTTCACTACAAAAATCTAAACAACAATACCAAACATTCATAATAATATCTAACCTTGGCTAAGTTACACGTGTTCCATTGAATACCGACGTTTACCCGACTCCGCAGACGTCGGTAGACGATGCTTATTGCAGTAATATCGTTAAATCACGTTTCGTCTTTTGTGAATTTGTTTGAATGTAAGAAGACCCTGATTTGCGGTTCGTAACATTACTCTTTGGCCCAAAGCCTGTCACACCCGTCGTAATTTAGGTGAGAATCGTCAGGCAAATACGTTTATTGTATAAATAAATAAAATAAAAAAATAAAAATTTATTTATTTTCCACCAAAACACTACATGTCTCACCTGTTGTGTGAACTTATACTATGAGCTTCTATACAAGAATAACATAGTTAAGAATGTGAAGTGAAACATAATAAAATATATTGAAATATAAGTAAAACACATAATATTTGGGAAGACTGGAGCCTAAGCTAGGATATTCCTGTATTTCAGGACTCCAGGATCCCCCACCCGAACCATGTACCGTAAGATTGAGATAGTTATAAAAAATAAAAATAAAAATAAAACAAAAAAATAAAAATCATTTGTTGTGAGAGTGTGTGAGTGTGTGCATGAGTGTATGAGAGTATGTGTGTATGTGAGTGTTTAGGCGTGTGTGCGTTATAATGTATGTGTTGCGTTTCTTGTGGATGTTTACATTAGGTTAATAGAGATTCTGTATCGTCATAGTTCAGTTCCAACAAGTAGTTCTTAATTATACTTCTGCATTTATACAGTGTTTTAGGGTAAATATTTAGAGATAAATTTATTCCGTTGTATAAATGTTTGCCAAGAAAGATAGTTTGACGACGAAAGAAGGCGGTAGAGTGCTTAATTATTTGGCATATTTTCGGTGGCCTACGACTTTTAGACTGTTGTGTAAGCGGGTCGTAACTTAGGTGTTTGTGTTGACGTAATGTGATCTGCATTATAAATAATTGTCTCACGGACATTACTTTAGCATCATTATATAGACACTGAGTGGGATATAAGAAAGGTTTCCTGAGCATTACTTTAAGCAAGGATCGTTGCGCACGTTCCAGCTTTATGATTTTTGTCTTGCATGCCCCTCCCCAAACTGGTATACAATAAGAGAGTACAGATTGCACAAGTGCATAATAGACAGTTTTTAGTAATGCTGGTTTCAGTATGTTTCTAAGCTTCTTGAATACCCAGATTAACTTCCTCACCCGTGTAGATAAGAGATCAATCTGTGCACTCCACGATAGTGTTTCATCTAGCTGAATACCAAGATATTTAATTACATTGACTCTTTGTAGTGGAGTACAAGAACAATCTAGGGAGTTGGGGCTGGAACATGTGTGCACCTTTAGAGTGATAGAGTTTGATTCAGGCTGGGTGGACTTATTGATCGAAAAGGTGATAAACTTGGATTTTTTTGCATTTAGGGTGAGGAGATTTTTGTTTAGCCAGGATGCTGTTTGTTTAAGACCCTCCTCCGCAGACGAGTGTGCTTCAGCCCAAGTCTCCCCCTGGAATACAAGAGCTGTGTCATCGGCATAAGAGATTATTTTGCCGTTAAAAGGTTTTAGTTGACAGAGCTCATTTATGTAAATCAGGAAGAGACTTGGGCCTAAAACACTTCCCTGTGGGACACCACAGGTGACAGGGAGGGGATGGCTGATGTGGTCACCTATCTTAACGGTTTGGTGTCTGTCAGTAAGAAAGCTTTCGAAAAGTTTCAAGGGCAGTCCTCGGACACCAATTTGTTCGAGCTTTTCCAAAAGGATCTTTACAGAGACGGTGTCGAACGCCTTTGCGAGATCAAGAAAAACTCCTATACATCTCCGGCCTTTGTCTAGATTATTTGTGATATCGTCTGTAAGTTCAACTATTGCGTCTTCGGTTGATTTTTTAGGTTGGAATCCAAACTGAGAATCAGAAATAAGATTGTTATCTTTCAGGTAGGACATTAGGCGTTTATTTATTATCTTTTCCAGTAGCTTAGACATGCCTGTTAAAACAGAAATTGGGCGGTAGCTTTCGACACTGTCTCTGTTTCCACCCTTATGAATTGGGTGTATAATCGAGCGTTTAAAGTTATCGGGGAAGATTCCATTATTAATGCACATATTAAATATGTGTGTTAGAATTGGGCATATGGTATTTTTGACACGTTTAAGGAATGAAACTGTGATACCATCCCAACCTGTAGTTGAGTCATTTTTCAAGCCTACTATTAGAGAATCAATTTCATATTGATCAGTTTCAGCCAGTACAAAAGATTTTAAGGGGATACTGATATCGCAATTTATTAGTGTCTTATTATCCTGTACAATACCGTCAGCTAATTGTTGCCCGATACTAGCGAAATAATCATTTATTTGGTTGACGGATGATAGTGCGCCGTTGTGGTTAAGTTTTAAGAGCTCTACGGCTGGATTTTTCTTAGCCGTGGTGTTCGTGAATTGTCTTATCATTTTCCATGTCTCTTTTGTGCTTTTACTTTTGACTATTGCCGAGCTTTCATAGTCTTCTTTGACCTTTTTTAATAGATCGTTACAATAGTTACGATATCTACGATAGGATACAGAGAGTATTTCGTCAGACGGAGATGCTTTTACTTTGTTGTGGAGTGCGTCACGATGGGTAATGCACTTAAGTAATCCTGGTGTGAGCCAAGGATTCAAAAGGTACTTTCTATTAGGAATTTTACAAGTTGTAGTATTAGCATTCAATGTTTCTTTTATTAACTCAGTAAGGGTGTCAATGGCTATATTAGGATCATTACATACGAGTATGTTCTTGTGGTTTGATTTAATGAAGTACTCGGCAGCGTTATCTAGATTAAGTACCTTTTTGAACATTACATCTCTGTCTCTTTTTTTTGCCCGAAACAAGTTTAGTAATACAGGAAGATGATCGGTTATATACGTTTTGATGACGAAAACTTGTGCTTTATAATTTGTCTTAAGATTAATATGGTCTAAACAGTTTAATTCTCTAGTAGGTAAAACATGTGCGGGCAGAAGGCCATTTTCAGCTAAAAGGTTAAGGTAGGGATGACTTTTGGGATCATCATTTGAGGGTTTTATGTCGATGTTTATATCCCCCACCACACTTATAGTTTTGAATGCACTAATAGCTTTTAGATTAGTTTCTAGTGAGTTAAGAAAACTGTCAATCTGTCGCTGGGAAGGTGATCTATATATACCTAAAATCGCGATGTCCGAAGTTTTAACTAGCAGGCAATTGGCGTCTGAGAAGGCCGGTTCCTCTACGGTATGTTGTAGATCCTTATGGACGTACATGACCACCCCATCGTTTTGATTATAAGTTATAGAGGAGTAATATAGATTATAGTTTACCAGAGTAGGGGGAGGTTTGTCTTTTGATAACCAGCATTCTGTAAGAACAATTAAGTCGCAATCAATGTGCAAGCCCTTTAGAAATACTAGAAAAGAGTCAAGGTTACGGTATATGCTTCTGATGTTGTGTGTGATAATTTTTAAGCCATTATTTTGACAAGTAATCTTTTTAGAGCACTCCTTAGGTTCTTCCACGGAAGAGACGGATACAGAAGTTTTATCTATATCGGAATGTACATTAATGATATCGTTAGAGTATGCTTTGGGCACAGCTATTTCATCACCATCCTCCGAATCAATATTTAACATAAGTTATAACAAAATTTACTAGTTAACAAAATTAATAATAATAATAGAAAAAATAAAATAAGAAAAAGAATAAAAAAAAATAAAAAATAAAAAGAGAAATAAAGATACAAAAGTTAGGCAATTTCCGTAAGTTCAGTCTCGTCGTTCACTCGCACGGAGGGAAGTCCTTCCTCTCTTCTAATATACACCTTTCCAAAAGAAGTCCAGGTGGCCGCTATTTTTTTGTTCTTCACGAGCTCTCTCGTGAGGTAGTGAAGGCGGCGTGCTTTGGTTGAGAGTGCCTCAGATAGGAACACCTTGTTGCTAGGGCCAGGAATGTTGAGGGCCGCAGTGGATAGTGTAGGTTGGTTCAACTGTCGCTTTTCTTTATTATACAGCTTATACTTCTGGACTAGATCCTCTTTCCTTGAAGTTGTGGTGAAGTCCACAACAATAGCCTCAGATTTCGTCCTATAAATATCCCGAATCTCGAGCTCTTGTACACGGGAGTTGGAGCCGATGGCAGTGCCTAAATTTATAATCGTAGTGCACAGGGACTGTTTGTCTTCCTGTTTTAGCTTAGGTACATTGCGTAGTTCAATAGCCGTGGACTTAGAACCTTTCTCTAAAGTATCAATTTTATTTTCAAGTGACTTGATGTGTGATTTAAGATTTTTGTTGTCCTTCTCCACCGTCTCAATTTTCTTTACAAGGGCGTCATATTGGGAGGACATAAAATCCACCGTTTTTTGTATTTCAGTATTCTGATCAATGAGGGTGCTTATAGAGGAGTTTAAAGCTGCAAATTTAGTCTCTTGATGGGAGTGAAGTTTATCAAACATATGCCTGAACTCGCTTAGAAATTCCTCTGAGCTCCCCGGAGTGTCAGCAAACCTGCGCTTAGCTCGTTTCGTAACGTTTAATATGGTATCGAGTTTCGCAGTGCCGGTAGACGACAAGTTCAGATCGGAGTCAGATCCGTAATGGGTGGGCGAATGTTCAGTTGTAGTAATAGGAACCGATTCTCCACTCTGTGGCGGCGTGCGTTGAACTTTATTTCTTAAAGTAGAATAAGCGCTGTAGGCCTAAATGTAACTCAAATTCCGACGGCAATCGTTCGCTATGAGGGGCGTCACTTGCGCACGCGCATCCCACTACTATACTATAGAGGGTGGTGTCCGCACTGCAGAGCGTCAGACGGATCTATAGCTATCTCGCTCCAATGGAGGCGGGGGTTGCGTAGGGGTGGGCTGCAAATAATGTTGTAGCTAGGGAGACACTAATTAACAGAAGTGTTTCTCGCTCACACAGATGTATGTCTCACTCACTCGTCTCCTGATTATCTTCTGTGGACGCTGCGCTCCTGGTAGCTTCGCCGAATAAACACGTTATATTATTTGAATTTAATTTAATGATTTTTAGTGGACAACGAAATGCGATTTTACCAAATAAAACGTCTGATCTCCTCAGAGGTCCGGGGGGGAGAGGAAAAAAAATTGTATGTAGTCTAGAAATAAAAAAAGTAAATCTTTAATAAATCTGGTATGCATTTATGATAAATCTTAAATAAATAATTATGTCAAGTAGCTACCGAACCGTTTGATTACATGTTGATGATGACCGAGATGAATATTCTTTATTGTGGTTTAGTTAAAAATCTATATTGTTTATTTATTTTAAATATTTTTAAACGTCATTCAAAATATATATTTTTTTCAAATTCAACGACTGGTGTAAAGTTTGTGTTGAAAATATTGGTGTTATTGCAAACAATTGCAACGCAATTGCAGTTATTGCAACGCAAACAGACGTTTTGAAATAAAGCATTGTTATAATTAGAAATAAAAATAATAAGAACGAACAATTTTAACTTTAGTTTCTTTCCGACGAAATCGCGAATAGGATGTGGCAAAAAATAATAATATTTCCAATACCATATGTGCGTGACTTTCAAAAAAATAAAATTCTTACATTTTTGCTTCCTTCCACATTTAATGAAACCTTTGACTGATGTGAGAACTATGACGCTGCGGATTCCCTGAATTCTCGGACCATGACAAATTTGGTGGAATTTTGGGATGGCAAAAGGAATTTTCGTGTTTGAGCATTAAAATGAATGTTTGCCTACTGACTTTATTCATTCATGTGTTGGTTCATCATAGCATGAAGTGCCTACTTATCAACTTTCATATTTTTTAAAGTGCTTGTCGTATTTAGGGTCTAAAAGTTGCTCGACGTCGTTATTTATTAAGTATATAAATTATAATAGTTACATTAATCTGTAAAGTTTTTTTTTGTTTTTTTTTTTGGCCCCTGTTACCCTAAATGGACTATTACTTAATAAATTAAAACATGTTTTTCAGAAATGTGATTGTCACTTAATTTATTTTGAAAAAAAAAAACTATGACCTAAAAACCAACGGCTGTCATTATTCGATATAAACCATAATTCATTAATTGATCAGTAACCGATTAATCTACAATACTGTGTTATAAAATGTTTAACAAATAGTCAAAGACGTGATCGTAAAAGCATTATTTTGTAAAGTGTTACGACATGGCCGATCAAAGGGTTTTCTTCCTTTTCAGTCAACTGATTTGCCGACTAGTGAACAAGAACATCGAAGAGCTCGATGGCGCAATGGTTAACGCGCCCGTTCTGAGAGTGCTGAGTGCTGAAGTTAAGCCACTTTCGCAAAGGTCGGTCATCGGATGGGTGACCAAAAATCTCGAGCTCTTTCTATGCTTCGAAACGCACGTAAAGCCGTTGGTCCCGGCTGCATTAGCAGTCGTTAACAACCACTAATCCGCACGGGGCCCGCGTGGTGGTTTATGGCCTGTTGTTCTCCCTGTTGTTCTCCCATCCATAGGGAAGGCTCGTGCCCCAGCAGTGGGGACATAAAATGAACTGATGATGATGATGGATAAGAACGCTTACGCCTAATAATAATAAGATACTAATAATTTATTTTAATACAATGATTGGTAGGTACTTTGTTTATATATATTATCTTTGTTTATATATAACTAAACTCAAATACATTAATACTTGGAGTTTGCTCTCTAAGTTTTTTATTACAGATATTTTAATCTACTTCGGTTATAAAGTTACAGTATCGTATTAGTTAATTAAAATAGAATTCTATTCGAACGTACAAAAATAACTGGAAATTAAAATACAAAATTGATGCGAAAGTAAATTGAAATGGACAAACGACAACCGACAGCCAATAATGCTGATAGCAACGAAACGAAAATAGACAAAATAGTTATATTAACAATCACAATACCTCTCAAATGAATTAGAAGTTCTATGAAAGTGGTGATGTATATCAGAACACTAGTAACCTATTGTCGAATCACCTTTGATGTTGTGTGAAACTGTGAAGTCAACGTACGTCCGAGCTCACAAGAGGCCTCTCAACTCGAGTACCGTTCTTTTTTATCTTTTTTTATCTTTTTTTATTTAAATGTACAATACAAATTACAGTCAAATATATGATACATTACAAACAATGAATTAATCTGGATTGCAATTCAAAAAAAAATTGCCATTCCAAAATATATTAAGATTAAAAAAGTAATACTGAGCATTGAAATAGAAACGCATAAAAACTTTAATTACAAGTGAATTATCAAATCAAAAGTGAGGTGCACTTCAAAATGCATATTGATACATAAATATAACAACGATGATAAATATAACACTCCTGGAAATAGGCTTCTCCAAGTGCACGCCACCGAGCACGATCCGCGGCTGCTCTCATCCAGCTCTTGCCAACCACCTTGCGAAGATTGTCGTTACTCAAGAATCACTTTTTTTTTGTTTTCTTTTTCACCTTTTTTTTCTAGTATAGGCTGATGATACTCGTAATGATGATAATATACCCGTAGGTTCCAGATTTGCAATTTAATCTTAAGAGTAATTAAATGTTTTTAATTTGATTATATAATTTTAACGCAAATTTGAACACCTGACCCGGTATGTCAGAAGGGTGCAGGTTCAAATCCTGCTCGTGGAAATTTTTTCAACATTGTGTTTTTGTAATTTGTTTCGCAACAAAATTTGCGTTAAAATTATATAATCAAATTAAAAACATTTTATAAATAGCTAGCCTACTTCTTAACTGATCTTTAGTATTTGTAAAAATATTATGATCAGATGTTAATGACGGTAGTTGTTGACATTGAATTGGCGCCTTTGGCTTTCAAAGTAAAAAAGTAAATAGTGTTGAATAATTTCGGCGGGCTGGTTCGAACCACGATAGATCAATTGGAAGAGCACCTGACCCGGTATGTCAGAAGGGTGCAGGTTCAAATCCTGCTCGTGGAAATTTTTTCAACATTGTGTTTTTGTAACTTAAGAGTAATTCCAAGAAATGAAGCTAAAGGTACAAAACTATGTGAGATTACTAGCGGCACCATTCAGAGACAGCAAAGTCGTTGTGTCTGAATCGACTGCCGTAGGATGTAGGATATCGTTCTATATACACTCTTTATGTTAGAGCGAGCGCCCGGTCTGCAAGTGCTAAGAGGTAAAGCAACATTCGCAAAGGCCGGTCATCGTATGGGTGACCAAAAATGTATCATCTCGTGCTCCTCCGTGCTTCGGAAGGCACATTTAAGCCGTTGGCCACGGCTGCATTAGCAGTTGTTCACAACCACCAACCCGCACTGGGCCCGCGTGGTTTTTGGCCCGTTCTCTCTATCCATCTATAGGGAAGCCTCGTGCCCCAGCAGTGGGGACATATGTGAGCTGATGATGATGTTAAAGCGGAACGTTAATAAACGATTGTCCAATGATTAATATTTGAATTAACTTAACAACAGATTGTCTAGTGGTTAAGACCATCCGGTCTCAGACCCAACGGTTTTGAATTAAATTTCCCAGAGAGAGGTACAACATGTTTGTGTACTCGGTTTGGTTGGTGGTAGGACTTGTTTGTGCGCCCAGCTAGCTGCCACAATGTTATCTAAACATGACGCCATAACATTAGTGCTAGTTGCATTGTTGTGTTCCGGCAGCTAGAGATAAGGTACCCAGTGCCTCCGAAGTTTAGGATTCTGGGTGAATTGCGCTTCCATTTTCGGCCTTATCATCACTAACATCAGACGGGATGAAAGCCAAGTACTTTTTTATTGGCAATGAAAAAACTCATTACCTTCACTCACTATGCGCCGATACTACCTACCGGCGGTTATCGTAAGCTTGCAGTCATTTACTCCCACCAACTGGAACAACTGGGACTAACGGCTTAACTTGTTTGCGGTAGCACGAAGGAGCTCGCGATACTTTTAATTTGTCACGTACTCGGAGACGGAAGCGATAGTAGCTTAACTTGCAAGATTGCAACCAGAAATAGGCAAGCCACTGCACCATCGAGATCCTTCCAGATTATTTAGATACACAACTGCTTAGATATTGTTGACCAAGATAGTGTTACGATCTTTTTGATGCTGACCTTACAAAACTAAGTTGTTTTATATTAAGTTCAATATTAAATATGGAGTTAGTCTTGGCTGTTACTAATACCTAAAACAAAACAAAAGAGAGTCCTTGGAAACGAAGGACTACTTTCTACTTAAAGTAATATTAATAAAATCATTTGTAATTGAATTAAACGCAGCCACTTTTATGTCATTACAGATATTTATTTAATTTAAAAATTGTACATCCAATCTAAACGTTGGAAATATTGAAAATAAATATGATAATATACATACGTACATACCTAAGTAACAAAGTTACTATAGAAGCTTTCGCAGTCTGTTCCCCAGAGCGCAATTCCAGGCTCAGTTATGGCATGCTTCGAGAGGCACGTCACGCCATTCGTCCCGGTCGCCGCTTCAAGATGGCAGCCGTTAGCATATAACCTACATTCAGCGGGAATGGGGGCCAGCCGTAACCTCTCCACTCCACGGAACAATCATTTTGCCGGTTCATTTTGTTGTTGCCCAATTCTCACAGCAACCAATAGTAGCGAGCTGGCTGGTTGTGGCTGTGGTTCTGACATGCTTCAAGATGGCAGCCGTACATTCAGCGGGAACGGGGGCTGTAGACATACACTGCACGGAACAATTATGTTGTCGATCCATTTTATTGGCGACCAGGCACTCGCACAATAATAAATAGTAGTCGGCTGGCTGGGGGTACAGTAAGCTGAAGCTTTATACGAATGACAACGAAGGCAGACGAAAGTAGAAAGCAGGGCAATAGACAATTTAGTATAGGTATCATAGACATATAAGTGTGTGACGTAGTTGGATAAATAATGTGACGGTGGATGAAGACACTGATGAGTCGAGTCATCAGACAATCCGTGACTATGGCTGTTGCAACTTGGTCGAAATGTCACGTATAAAGGTACCTTATTACCTATTCTTAGTAGGTAGTTTGCGTCACCCCCATCAAAACTATATTTTTTATAAAACGCGAATGTTTAAAATTGTATAATGCAGTTTTGTTCCCATATTGTACTCGCTCAACATTAAGGCTTTAACTACGGCCCCTTGGCATCGTAAAGCGTAAAGCTTGAGCTGTAAAGGAACTACAGTCTGCTTTGTTTCAGATTTATGCGTGATACGAAAGCAGACATCTTCAAATAAGTTGCCTAAAATAGTATTTTTAAGGACTCGAGTAATAATTTTATAGGATTGACTCGACAGTATAGTGCTCAGTAAACTAAAGAGACTCGCGAGTCCTAAGTTGTGTTAATTATAAGCTTAGCATTTGATAGACATGTACGGTAATGTAACCACAAGGGTACGTAGGTTCTGCAATCAATTCAAAAAAAGGACTCAAGTTCCACGCTGAAGTCGACTCTTTAATATGGTTAGTACATAACATGTAGTTTGAAAAAATCATTTAGCTCCACTATTAGTTCTGTGTTGTATACACAACATCCTCTTATTAACTAAAAAAATATCTAGTTATAAACGTGCTAAATAATTAACTAGTCCAGTCTTTTATTAGAAAAACGACTAGAGCTCTAAATTCAAACTCTGAAAACTCTAAGCTCTGAAGTCTTCCAGCTCGGAGTGTCGTTTTACAGAGATAAGTCTTGTAATTTGACTAGCGAGCTCTGATAAAAGAGTTCAGGCGGTTCGAGTCACTTACAACAGTAGTCTGAGTATTTATTAATGGCTTAACGTGCCTTCCGAAGCACGGAGGAGCTCAAAATGTTATTTGGTCATTCATTAGGGGGACCGAACATAAAACAGTATCGTAATATAAAAGCAAAATAATCAACAAAGTACCATTGATTTAAAACGCCATATTAGAAAAAACAATAACCTTCAAAATTAACATTGCTACAAAAGCATTTCGTAATTTCAATATGTCCGTAACATCCAATGCGTCAAATCAGTCGGAAATCGAATTTCAGAGCAATCGCACGATTGTTGCAGAACTGTTGGGCGAGGGTCAAATTTGTTCAGCTGGGGATAACAGGAGCTCGATGGCTTAGGTTAAGCAACTTTTGCATTATCTGGTCATCGGATGAGTATCCAAACAATGATCATTTCGAGCTCCTACTTGGAAGGCACGTCAAAGTCGTTGGTCCCGGCTGCATTAGCAGACGTTAACAACCACCAATCCGCGCTGGGCCCGTATTGTGGATTACGGTGCATTCTCCCTATTAATCCATAGGGAAGGCTCGTGCTCCAGCAGTGAACAAAAATGAGCGATTGTTGTGATAGGAATAACCTTTTGAAATAAGAGTCACTTTTATCACTACACTCAAATGTGCTGAGTTCAAGCACCCTTTGATCATGTTAAAGAAAATGGGAATTTGTTACGCTTTGAACCATCGCCTGGTGCCTAACGAGGAGAGTCACAATTTTGTATTGTTGAGTTTCAACAGGCTACGATTCCACTAGAGCTGTGTGAGGAAGCAAAGAAGCGGTGAGGTTAGGGTTGCCAGCTGTTATATTTAAAAGGACAACATGTCATTGTATTCTTTCCACATTTTGTCCCCCTGTCCTACTTTACCTATCGTATGTCCCACATTTGGTTTACGACGTTAATATTAGAAACCGGGTTAGATATCAAAACGCTTATAAGAATTCAAGACTCTTGGCTATTATTATGTGATTTATCCAATAACATAAAAACTTTTTCGTTGTGAATGTCATTCTCATTGCTTTTAAACAAAATTTCTAAGACCCATTAACCCTCATTTATCAAATTATCATCTGGCAACCCTAGGTGCGGTGGGCAAAAATTATTCAATAAGATTGCTCTATTCCCCTCGCCTCGCTCAGTCGGGTTAAAATGTAGTTATCCTATTGGTGGATTTTGTATACGCACACTGCTTAGCTACCTTGTAATATTTTAACGTACCCTGATCACGTATGTTTCCTCAACTCGTTTAAAATTAAACCATAATAATTTAAAATTGAATTAGTTCACACCTAGGTAAAATTGAAATACACGTGAACAATAAACACATGAATATTTCATACGCGAAACCGCACAATATTTGTAGCATTCTGTACACAAAAGTGGAAGATTGACTGCTAGTGAAATTTTAATACAAAACATGTGCGTGCGGGCGTGCCGGAAATGTGTGTGTGCAAGGGTGTGTGTAAGGGAGGTGGGACGGCGATTCTGTGTGTGTGTGTGGGGGGGGGTGTGTGCTCATTATTTAGTTTTAAAAGTGCACGCATGTTTTTGAGTGTGTGTGCGCGGATATGTCTCTGTGTGTTAATTAATAAAACTTTTATTGGTATCCACTCAAAATATCTATAAACGTACATGTATACAGTTTTGAAAGAATCCTGAAGCCGTGAAAACGCGGGTATCAAACTCAATATTATCTTTCCAACCAAGTGATGCATTATTGTCAGAAACTCCTTGATCCTACAGACAAATGTCTGTGACAGTTACAAAAAAAAAGATTTAAAACAATTTTATAAAAGATGTGATAATAAATACAAAACAGACACACAGTAATAAAAAGCACTTTGCTTTGTTACACAAACGCTCCCACAAGTCAAAGCTAAAAACACAAATATAGTGTGCCCAAAAAAACTTTGAGAGCAAACCAAAACATTCGGTTTTGTTATTTAAAACATTACGGAGTGTATTTAGGACGTTCAGGCAACAGGATGGAGATAACCCCGAAGGCTTATTCAACCCTAAACATCTTATGAGCAGCGGTCATATTTTATTCTCTGTCTTTTATGTTTAACCTTTTTATACGAAGTTAAAGTTACTTCTGAAGCAAAATTTAATTTATTTTTTATAAAGAATATTTTGAATGCGCTATTAACACATGAACACTAGATACTGTTGTTGTGTGTTGTTGAGCCCAATTGGAAAAGCTAACACGCTTGTTTATAGATATGGGTGCACGTCAGTAAACTACCGATCTGATCCGAACCTCTTGGAAAATCTAGTAGGGGACGGGGACAAGCAATAGTACATGATACCATTCCCTTTAGAAAACTTCAGACGGTGTTTCGTTTCACACGGCTTGAGGTACACTTTAAGTTTCTACCCACCCAACACCCACCCCCAAATAAGTCCAGTGACGCTAAAAATGCAGTCTGAACCAATCAGCAAACTCTATCAAAAAAGTCACTAAACAAATATTTATAAAATTTATATAATACAGTGAAAAAATTAACCCTACCCTGCCTACCCGACCCAGCCAGGAATTGAACCTGGGTCTTCCGCAATCTGGGCGCCTGCACTGACCGCTATGCTACCGGGAAGGCTGAGGTAAGTGCTGAATTTTGTCACTGCTTTTTTTATTTAGCTTCAGTGCAGCAATTAGCACTTGAAAATAAAAAGTAAAACTCACTCGGGGATTGACCAACGCGAAGAGCCGTTGATTCAACTCGAGCCGATCCGTTCGGCTACGCTTTTGACGATGCTCACATATTTTCCTAATAAAGTTTTAAAGATATTCTTAATAAACATAGAATTCTTTACAAAGCATTCCAGTGGTAGGACACCCAATAATCCGGGTGTTTATTGGCAGTTGAAAGACCAAGTTACAAAAGCTAACTAACAATAACCACAAAACTTTGCTACATATTTTATAATAGCACAAACACTAACAAAAACGTATATTAATGTTCCTTTGTCCATTGTTGCCAACTTGTTTGAAACTGTAAATTTTGTTACAATCTGAATTCAAATGATCTATGTTAAGCTTCAGTAAAAGTCTTGCCAACTCCCTAACTATGTGGCCGGCGCAAAGGGCATAATTTATCCCATATTTATTTGTAAAGTTTGTATTGTTTTGTTTGAAAATGGTTTTTATAATAAAGTGCTTATTGTGATCCAAGTTTCATTCAACATTCGATAATATTAACAAAAAACAAGTTTTTTTTTTATAATTTTGTATGAAAACCGGCCTCGAGTATTTTTTGCTTTTTGTCATAGTTTCAGAATTTCGTATACGGAACATAACAAAAACTTCCTGTATAAAATCCCCCAAATCTTAGAAAAGTTCCGGTTTAGAGCTATGCTGTCATATAAGATATTAATTGTATGGATAAACATATAATAAAATTTCATTCTTACGCAGACATTTTCAAAAAACGCCTAACAAGCGGCCATTGTTCTTAAGTAAAAGTTTAGTAGACATAGTTTCTTTTTAATTATGATAGTATATGTCAAATGTTTATTGTAATTGAGGCATCTATTAATGTATAGATCTATTAATGTGTGAAATATTGTCGTAGATTAAAGGTGATATTAGAATTAGTCTATTCCTCATTCCTCATTCCTAATGTTGATTGGTCATAAATGAGTAGTGTTACAATGTTTGAATTCCAACGAAGCACAACAACAACTAACTTGTTTCATATTCTTAATAATCTAATAGCTAGTTATTGTATATAATTGGAATAACCGACCCATTAGTACCGCGTTCTACTGAAATTGATGAAATTGAAGTGATATTAGAACAAAGGATATAGATAATAAAGGAGATCTATAATTTTGTGTTTATTTGTAATGGAAAGTGTCCTGCTATGATAGGGCATTTTCCAATATTTTTGACGCTGTAAGGGAGAAAAGAGCTGGACACTTGCTGAGTTTCTTGCCGGTTCTTCTCAGTACAAGACCTCCCGCCCAGAGTAGACTTACGAACCAATGGCATAGTGACATTCACAAGAGCTACTTGTAGCCTAAACTGAATAAATGATTTTGAATTTTGAATTTTTTGAATTTTTACTATAAATACGGTACTGTTACATAAAACGCATTGTTTTATTAACGAGGGCTTTAACCTTATAATACGCAAATTTATATAATAAACACATTAATATTATGACTATTCAAGGACACGGCCCACAAAACTACTGGCAATCCATATAAAATTTATAGTTTAAGTTTACCAACAGTTTGTGAGTGTCGGAGGCACGAATTTGCGTGTCGTATTCAATATAAATTTTAGCAGTTTTCTACACGAGTTTGCTATAAAGTCAAGTGCTTTCTGTTACTAAGACGTATTTTTGAATACTTTATTAGGTGTCAACTCGACGAAGGTTTGAGATTATTCAATACTAAACTTTTGTTAGTGAAAGTGTAGACATTAATTTAGCGATCACTGGTTTTCATTGATGGAGGCAAGCAGTGGGATAGTACAGTCACGATCAAAAACATGTAAACAATTGTAACTCTTTATACAATGGAATAAGAAAAAAAAGAATTTGAAAGAAGAAAAACATTTATTGACACTCACACGTACACGATACACAACAAAATGATTAATAATAAAATAGAACACAGCACAAAAAAAAAGTGAATACAAAAATTTAAATAAAATAATAACAGATAAAAATTAAAAAATAAACAAAAATATGAACAATTAAAAAAATAAGTATGTGAAACCAACAAGGACCCTGTCTCAGCATAATACGCCTACGACACTAAAAGATGGGCCGCGTGCAGTGGGCAGAGATTATGAGTCAATGTGTAAACATACTGTGCTCATGCACTATACTTTTTACTTTTAAGGAAAAATTAATAGATTTATCATCAAAAGCAATTATTAAATAAGCTCATATCAAAATATAATATCTTTTTGTCATTATCAGTTTATCACCGTCCCAGTTTTGAGTTTCGACCTTCTCACATGGACGATACTAATTATGAATCTTAAAAATATGTTAGAAGAAGAGAAAACTGATTTCCCCTGACCTTTTAACTGTAAAACTGGGCCAGTAAAACTCATTTGCTAAATTAGAACCCGTGAACAAAGTAACCCTTGCTAGCTTATCAGAAGCTGATATTTGAGTTAATTAATTGAATGGAAATGATTAAGCAGAGTACTAGAAGTACTAGTACTAGAAGAGTGATATTTAAAGATGTAGACGTAAATTGTAGCTGTTATTTATATTTACAAGATTTTTTATGTATATACGAGTACATAAGAATAGAAAAATAAGAATACAAGTGTATAAGAATTTAAAGTTAGTGAAAGCGTATTTTATTGAAAAGGAAATGTATTTTTTTGCGTTTGGAACCTCCCTGTATAACTGTTATGAATATATTAAAATTGTAATACTTATTAGGACATATTACAATTACTAGTGTACGCTTGCTGATACATAATATTATAAAATATTAAAAATAATAAACATCAATAATAGTCCATATCCTTAGCCTTATCAATTACAGATTTACTATAACACCTCCTTATTTTATTATGTACAATAAAAAACTATTGGTAGGTACATAAGTGCGAATAGAGCTAAGAATCGTATTTCTAATTGCACCTCAAACTGAAAATCAAATCTGAGAAAAAGTATTCTGGTAGTTACTATTCCGTGGGCAACACCGTGCCTTATTGGCTACACTACACCGTGGCTACATTTTTACGCGAACGAAATCGTGGAAGGCCGTTCAGTATTTATTTGATGTCGTTCCAAAATAAATTTATACGTACACCCTAGCAACATTTTATTTATTCCGCCAATGTTTATACAGTTTCCTTAGCTCAAGGTTTCTATTTCGCACCTCTAACGCTTGCAATATCTAATCTAATATCGCCACTGTGCCCAATATCCCATTCGGGCAGCTCGATTTCTCTATTAAAGGAGATGACGCGGTGTCTGATGGCGTTCATCCGGACGACACCCTCTCGGGTCGAAGCTCGAGTATCTTGTAAAGATTTTGTCATAGACGATCACGGTTTTGTTAAGTGGTTTTTCTTACATTAGAGGTTGTAGCTTTACAGATATGCTATCAAACCGAGTACGGGTAGTTGAAGTAAAGTGGGCTTTTTATGAATTTCGAAAAAGATCATAAAGATTAAGTCATAATATCTGCATGAATTCTATGAAATCTATGAAAATTATTGAAAAATTTCCACGAGCGGGATTCGAGCTCGCACCCTCTGACAAACCAGCTCGAAGTCACAATTTCCATTAACAGACGTAGCACTGGTATCATTTTCCATACAATATTCCACGTTTGCGCTAAAAGACTTTTGTTAGAGTCATATAAACATATAAACATAATTATGTTTATATGATTGATCTGATCTATGATTGATTTATCAGCCATGATATCTGACATACCGCTTTTGGGACACCTCTACATACAAATTTTCGAAACGTCAGTACCAAACAAAATGTAAAACAAAACGTTTAGGTATACGTACAAAGCTTGCCTACCAAACCGTTTGTTAGCCAAATTAAATAATGTAAAACTTTATAAATAAGTATTTGGAACCAGTGGAGCCACACCGCAGCCGTTGGATAATTGCGAACGCCCTCGATGTGAACAAACAATCGACGTAGAATTGATGCTTGATCTCGCGGCGAAAGAACCTCGCTAATAGAATCGGCCGACGTCGGGCGCAGATTGTTTACTCGGTACGATTGTGGGGCCAAGTCACATTACGCGTTCTGGCGCTAGAAAAACGGGAGGAGTTCGGTTGTTTTATTTATTAAGACAACTAACAAGACGATTTTTTTGTTACTGAGCCGGCAAAACTTGTCTGTGTCGCGTTTGCATGGCAGTCGGCACATAGGGCATTCAAACAAGTTAAGTTAAGTTCAATTCAGTCAAGTTATTCAATAATATCTCAATAATGATAGATCTATCATTAGATAGATCAAGACTGATTTTGGCATTAAGACTGAAGTTAAATTGCTTTTGCAGAGGTCGGTCATCGGATGGGTTGCCAAAAAATTATCATTTCGAGCTCCTCATTGCTTCGAGTGCTCTGAAGAACTGTTTGACCTTATTCCACCTTCTCCCTTTCTCCATAGGAGTACGCGTGCTGCTTTCCGGAGCCACCGCTGTACTGGTTCGAACATTCCATCGCGCACAAAGAAATTTGGTTTGTTTCTTTGTCGCACTTCCAAAAGATGGAATAGTCTACCAGCAAACGTTTTCCCTCCTTCCTATGACATGGGGTCCTTCAAACCCCGGTTCAGGTCCTTGAGGGCGACTGATGCTGCGTTGCATTCACGCTGCACCAGTTGTCCTTGCGTCTGGACTCCGTTTCCACTTCACATCAGGTGGAGTAAAGACACTTGCCGAGCCAGGTATAAAAAAAGAAGGCACGTGAAGCCGTTGATCCCGGCTGCATTAGCAGTCATTAACAAGTACCGTTCCGAACGTATATAGCCCTTTCTCTCTTTGATGTTTGCTTCTATAGAGGGAAGGCTCGTACCCTAGTAGTGGAGACACAAAATAAGGTGGCGATGATGATGAGAAGGAATAGTAGAACAACCCGATTTTGACGTTATAACTTTTTACGTAACTTTACCTACATAGTAAAACTATATGACCAATATAACTATTTAAACTATCATGGGCACTTGCAATAGAGTAATTAGACTTCGTATCTCTTCGAAGATGACTACCAATTTAATTACTTGCAGCAACGTAGTTTGGTCCGTCCTTGACACATATTTTAGAGCTATTAAAGAAAAAATATCTCTGTCTCCCTCCTACACAACCGGTCGTCAGACGGCCCGTTACGTTTGCCGCCATTACTATTTTTTTGTGCGGTCCAAGTCACACGTCCGTGTTGTAATAGTGCAATCGCAATCTTTAGTACATTTACAGGTGAAAAAAAGCGGTCAAGAGACAACGATTACAATCATAATTACGAACAAAATCAAAGCGGCTTATGTCTCAGCTGCTAAAAAACTGTCGCAATATGAGTGCTCCTAAACTTACTCTACAAATTAAAGTGTGTATAATTGTACAAACTTGTGAACTCCACGCAAATCGTGTGAGGTTATTTTATATTTACTTCACGTATATCGTGTTAATTAATACATAACACCTTCACGTATATCGTGTTGGGCATCAATTGTATTCTACATGGATACAATTAAATGTACAAATTTAAAACGACTACGAAAACCACAGAGCCAAGGCGTGAGAGGGGAACTTGACTTCAGAAGTACCTAGTTCGTAATGTTAGTTAACAACTTCCCTGTCCCATGAGTCGCATGTGATACATAACAGTTGATTAATCTATTGTTTTAATTTTTGGACAGCGAAGTTGTTAATAATGACCCTAAATTTTATCTTGGGTCAATGGCTACACAATTCTTTCAAAAGGTATTTGGATACCTTTAGAACTAATGCCAACCAGGTATCTCGACATTATGCTGAGTGGAGAATGATTCAACACCACATCTTATAAGTGTTTTGTCCATGTGTTGTTATTAATATAAGTGGCTATGAATATTTTTTAAAGAATCCAAAAAACATTTGGCTAGCTGTACTTTTTTACCTTTTTGCCAACATACAAATAAAATACAGTTAAAATTGTGAAGATTTGTTAATAGGATATGTCTATTTATTAACCTTAACTATAGATATTTTATGTCAGTAAATCTTCCTAGAAATAAATAAATAAAATATTAAAATACAATTATATACATATAAAATACAAAGGCGAGAAATACGCTTCGTAGAAGCTTAATCAATCTGAGATAAGTTCCTCAATTCGAAATAAGTTTTTACCTTCGCCTCGTTAAATTTTTTTTTACAACTTTGCAAAAAAAAAAAGTTTTCATTCTTCGTTTTTTACGACAATAAATTAGAGCCAAATATTATCTCATCTTTAAAGACTCGGTAGGACTTTTGCCAAGCTAATTATTGCAAGTTTTTGTGAAGCTACCTAACAATTTAAATTTAAATCTAGTTGTAGTAAGTATTATAAATACGGCAACATCAACCCTATTTCTAGTGTTAAGCGCTTTAGTATTCTCACATGGTATGATTACTAGACAGCTAAAGGCCGTTTGGAAATAAAAACCTCCTAAGCATAAATATAGTGTTACGTTGAACCCAAATCTTGTGCACAATTATTGAAGTGATGTTTACCCATATGATAACAAAAGCTTTTTGCGATTTATCACAAAAAATAATTACATTACTCACAATTGCATCAGCTCAGCGAATGCAAACATTCAATTTAACAAAAAATTAAAACAGTACGTTTTCATCATCTTCTTCGTGATACTCGTATATTTATAATCGAACTTCGCAAGGTAAGTTTGTTTAATTATGAATTAATAACAAGATTCTTACCGTGTTTATTATTTGTGAGTATCCGATATTTCGGCACAACTGCATGCGCCATGATCACGGAATCACAGTAACGATACTGTGAATGTAGTGTGTCGTGGGCAATTTTGAGTGAATAGTGACTTAGAAACCGGTGGTACGGGCAAGGAGCGCAAAAAACGACTAAGAAAGAGGGTAGATCGTTTTGTCTGCTCTTAAAAAACTCACCCGCATTAATTCAGTAATGCCGAAATATCGGCTACTCACAAATAACAAACATGGTAAGAATCCCGTTAATAATTACTATATATGACCAATGCTGTGCTGTTTTGCTGTTGGCCTATGCGTGTGTATACACCATGCAGCAGCTCGCCCGGTTTATTGTTGCAGGGTTCTAGATATACCTACATATATGTATGTGATATCGCTCTCTCAGCGGGCTACGGTGGTGAACCTTGCTTTATCAACACTATGTTAGTCAAGAGATTCAATGACAACAACTATGTTATCGACATACTACGATTTCAATAAGTTTCATATATAGTACTAAGAATAGTCCATATTTATAAATAAAACTATTTTATACAATAAACAGAAACATTTTATAACAACAAAAGTAACTGTTTAATATATAAAATAGTTCCTCCTTGGACCACTACAAAAGAGATTATATTTTTATGTAATTGAAAATTAAATTAAATATTCTTCAAGCAAGATTTTTTATTCAGAGTGATTAATGTCTCGTAGAGAAGAAAGTTTTATTTGAAGTGTCTACTTAAAGGAGGAAAGAAGTTACTAGACACAAAAAAAACTTATTTAAATGATGATGAATGAATATTAATTAAGCTTTAATAAAATATTTTTGACATTCTAATTACAGCGTTTATTCATGTGGTTTCGGTTCGTCTACGCCGAGCTTTTTATATTATAATTGATGTCGGTAATGTAGCGTTTATAATCGTTATCTTTTTTTAATATTTGATGTAGTAAAAATAAACGTAGCCTATGAAATAACTTTGTATATTTGCCAGTTATTCTCAGTAGGTAGCATAGTATATAATATAACGAAAAAGGGCAATTCTTAATTTGATTATACGTAATATATTTTAGAAAAAAAGTTAGTCAAATAGAGATGTTATCTAAATATGTCGCAATAACATAAATTTTTGTAGCATTCTTTCCGCATTTCATTCCGGGTGAAGTACCTTCGGTATCAATACTTAACATCAAAGGCGAGGAAAGCCAAAGTCTTACCCTGACATAGCCTAGATGGTTGGTTGGTTTGAACTCTGTACTTGCTCTTCATGTTACCGAGCCATCCCTGTGGTATAGAAGGGTTAGGGGGTTCTGCGTTTTTAGTTGGTTGATTTGCCAGAGATATTTTTCAATACTTTTCCGATTTTATTGCAATTAAATATAAAATTAATGTTAAAGGTGAAATATGCATTTTGTAAAATGTAAAATAAAATTTGTAATGTATCTATAAATAATCTAAATGTTATATTTATAAAATAAAATTGATAGAAATATAATATAGACTAGATATGAACATGTCTATACATTGTTTAGTGAACAAACAATTATTCAATTCCAAGAACAGCAGCGGACGCCGGCCGCTCTAACAACGACAAATACTCAAACAAAGGACCGAGTCAACAAACGTTTGCTTGCAGGCGATGTTTGTGATGCCATACAAGGGTATTGCTGAGATCGCATTTATTTATTCTTATAACAAAATAAAATATATAGATATAAATAGATAAGAGAGATGGTGTTGATTCATTTGCACGGGGCAGACAGAGCCACGATAATATAATAAATTATTGAAAGTGCACTTAATCCGGTATATCAAAAAGTGTAGGAGGCAACCTCAATCGTATAAAAAAAACATACAACACTTTTAAAATAACAAAAATAACAACTCGATAAGCTCGAAATCGGTTTTGCGCGTTCAGGAAGCAATTGTGCAAGTAAAGCAACTTTCTTGATGTCCGGTCACCGGCAACATATGGGGCCTTACCATGTGTTTGTGAAAACGAGACGCCTATATATAAGCCCAGTGCGAATTGGTGATTGTTGTAACGACTGCTAATGCAACCGGGACCAACTGCTTTACGTGCCTTCCAATGCACGGAGGAGCTCGAGATGATAAACTTCTTGGTCACCCATCCGATGACCAGCCTTTGCGAAAGTTACTTAACCTTAGCAATCGCAGACCGGGCGCGTTAACCACTGCGGCATCGTAGTCCTCTGTATATGATTTGAAAAACATACACACGTGAAAACGAAGAAAATAAAACAATAATAATAATAACGAAGACATGAATATAGTTGTAATGTATTCAACTGGCGTATTAGGTATAATGTTTACCGGTAATGAAATCATCGATTTGTAGTACTTAAAATATTCGCACTTAAAACCTACTTAAAATAAATAATATGCTAAATAATTTTTAAAAAAACCCTGCGCTAATAATAACAAAATAAATATTGTGCCAGTAAAACGAGACATATTTTATTTACAACAGAAATAAAAACACAGAGGCGCTTCTCAATGAAAACTGTTTAATATGTATAGTGGCTTATAATAGATTTCGCCTCCTATATTCTGGCCCCAGCTAAATTGTTATCTCGAAGATATAGTGTATTATAAGTGTAATAGCTTCCTTAATACTTCCTCTTCATCTTTGCGGAGGGTCTTATCGGGACAAACATTATAAATATATATTACGTAGTCGGATAAGATTTCAAATTGGAACACTTTTACGAGACTGTTTGCTTTAGAAACTCCTTTCAAAGCAATTTCAAGTATACTTTTTAAAACATAATACGGTTCACAAAGGCCCTATATGCGTTTACGTAAATTTGTACATATCAAGAAAATCCTCATGAATAAAGGTTTTTGTAATAGAGAAGACTATATTATATTATTGTGCATGAGACATCGGTGTTATCAATGTATCTTACCGTGTTAAAATTATTAATGGAATCAGGCATTACTTTGCGGTGTTTATCTTAAATGTTTGTTACACTTAGTCAATGTTAATATTCGTACAAGTTACCTATAAAATGTAATAGAGTAAACAGATATGCCTATGTCCAGCACTGGACTAGTATAGGCTGATGATGATGATGATGATGATGATTTTGGGGGTAAAAGTTACTTGCGTCCGTAGGTTTACCTTTAAGACCCTACACGTGACCCCCGGGTGGTGCTAAATGAGTGACACTGTCCGAGTGGTAGAGCCACGCTGCGTTGCAGCACGAAATGGGCCCGGCGTCACAGAATATCGGCGTGAAACAATGGCACTCGTTGCTGTTATGTTTCGTCCGGTAAGTGAAAGTACCGGAGGCCCATCTTTCACCCTTCCCCCCTTCCAATTCCTACTCCCTCCTCAAGATCCAACTCCTTCCTCAAGGCCGGCAACGCATCTGCGATTACTTTGGTTTTGCGGGTTTTACGCTATTGTAAGTAAAAACACTAATCTATCTATAAACCAATTAGCAAAGAAACTATTATCAGCAAGCTGGATAAGTTTGAGTGTTTATTTCCGTGTAAACGCCGGACTAAGCTAACAGTCTGTTAATTTATAACTAGAAACAAATATGTATTTTGTAGTATACTTATTTAAATTATTGCGCGGTAAAATCTCAGTCCAGTATTGCTAAAAGAGGTGAAGTTACGTGCACAGACAATGTGGAGAGGCGGTGACAGCCGCGACTGCTGGCGGTGCCACAAGGCAGGACCAACTTGCTTGGTAAAGCCCCTGTCACACGCGCCTTGCACACATTCAATGAAGTTGCTAACTTAACTTGACTTGATTAACTTAACTTGATTAATAATTTTTCGTGTTCCGAGTGAATTCGCAAGAATTGTACATTAATGTTATAAGCAGTAGGGACCACTTTATTGAATTGGGATGTCCTGTAATGATATTGTGTGTGTTGATCAATAAATTAATAAAATTAATTAAATAATTTCTCTTCAATTGTGTGGCGTTAAATAATTTATTGTAATTTATTATTTTAGTTAGTTTATATTTGAAGATACAGGAATGGGGTTGTTATAAGTGACTTCTAAGATAAAATATTTTTGATTAAATTTATTTCAATAGTTCAATGTTTTCCACGTATATGCTGGGATATTAAATAATATTTGTGCAATAAAAACAATATTATTTAAAAAAAAAACTATGTTAAAATTTCAATTCCACGAAAGATTGCGAGTCACATTGCAAAAGCTTCAAATCAAAAAGCTATTACTCAGCTACAGAATGTATTTAGGGCGCAGGCACCAGATATCTGGGGCGTTAATTGACGTCAAAACGAACGAAAACACTCAGCACGGCAGCGCCGGAGATTAATGGATACTGATGACGGGTAGCTCCTTTGGCAGATGATTTCTTTCTTATCAGCCTTTGACTCTTTGTCAATTGTTACTAACTTTACTATGAAGGTTCTCTAGCTAAACTTTTAATCCCTGGTCTTGACAGAATTGAGGTTGCAGTAAATTTTCTACAGTTTTACCGAACACTTTACATTTACAAGGTCCCAGGGAGACCACAGACCTCGTGGCTACGCACTATGTAATGGGTTCGAAACGTCAGGCTAAAATCAAATATAAAAATGAGTCGCGAATAGTCAAAATTAGATCTTACTAGTTTCAACCGCCTCTGTGGTCTAGTGGTAATGAAAATCGGTTTAGATCCAGAGGTCCCCGGTTCACCCCATATATCCCCTTATCATCACTTAACATCAGATGAGATGAAGGCCAACTGCTTAACCGTAAGACATAAAACTATTATGCAATGTTTTTGATATGCAAAAGTTTAAAACTCCGTAGTAGTCTCGTAGTCCGTAGTATTATCGTAGTCCGTTGTAGTTTCGTAGTCCGTAGCAATATCGTAGTCCTTAGTAGTGTCGTAGCAGGGAGGTGTCACTCCGCAGTTTAGGTAGGTACGTTCGGCCGACGCGCCTTCCGGGCGTATGGCAGTAGGTTGCCGCTCGGCTCGCACGCTCCACACCCCGCGTCGTCGCGCGTAAAACGAACGATCATTTTTGTTATTTTGAGCACCGAACAATGACTACTAAACGATCAATCCGTATAAAATATACTGTTGTGTGTACGGGTGTCTAAATAAAAGAAAGAACAATGAATCGAAATTAACCTTAATACATCCATGAGTGGGAACCCTGCGCTCCTGACGTCAAATCCATATCGAGTCAGCGTTGCCTAACGGAATATGAACGCTCGGGTCAAACGATAAGTTTTAGTTTCGCGTGAAAGTCGTAAGAGTAGGCAATTTTTTATACTTAAACTTGACTTTTGTTAGAGAGTGAGTCTTCTGTACGGTAGTACTATTAGTTATTCTGTGGTAGTAGTCTGTTTTATATAGTAGTACATTCGCCTGCAGTAGTTCCATATTCCGTTGCAGTACTAGTTTGTAGTAGTACAGATGCCTGCACACCAACCTATCCAAAACTATCAAATTTCAATAAATGTTCAACCTTATGCCTTAGACATAAAATTCAAAGTCTATTGAGAAAATTTGACAGATTGTGGTAGGATGTGCAGACGTGTGTACTATAGTCCGTATTACCACGCTGTAACAAGTGTCCCCAGGATCAACACCCAATAAAGGTCACGAGGTCAGATTTAGAAAGCGAGTGTCTCGAATTTTTCAGGGGTGTATTGGGCTTTGTGGAACCGTAATTGTTTCTGATTTAGGTAAATAGCAGTAATTGCTTTTTTTAAATAGACAGGACATTTTTGTATTTACCTCCGTCGCCAATGTTGATGTAAATTGCTATTATGTTCTTTTTTCAGATGATTTTATAAATGAAATGTGCTATAAGAATGAAGAGAATTATGGTGACACAGACCCAGTCATTACGCCTGGTTAGCGTAGTAATCATTTACGGCTTTATAGCCGACTCACATCAGAATTAACTAACTAATTACTTTAAAAAAAAGGTAATTATGAACGTCAAAGTCTCGATGGCCGAGTGTCAAAGTGCTCGGCTCTATACCCGAAGGTTCCGGATTCAATTCCCAGGTCGAGCAAAGTGTGTTACGAATTTTTCGATGCATAGCCCGGATTTGGGATCACTACCCTGCATTTGGCAAGCGTGGTGATTAAGCCATAACCCAGCTTGATTTCAATGATGGAGGCTTTCGCCCAGCAGTGGGACAGCTATAGGCAAGTTACTAACTTACTAAGAATGTTAATAATAATTATAGTTCTCCGAGCAGAATTTGAACCTGCACCCTTCTGACATACCGGGTCAGGTGCTCTTCCAATTGAGCTATCGTGGTTCTAACCAGCCCGCCGAAAGTATTCAACACTATTTTTTTTTTTCAACATTTGTGTTTTTGTAATTTGTTTCGCAACAAAATTTGGGTTAAAATTATATAAACAAAACAAAAACAATTATAATTCTATTAAATTCTCCAAGAAAACTAACACGCTCTTGACAGCAATAACTTCACGACGGAGCTATGGAGATTGAACTACGATCTGTACGGGTGCCGTCGCTTCTAAAGCTAGTTGCACACGTGTCTTCTTCTCAGAGTAATCAACCACCGACTTCTTATCAAATTAGACATGTCGTAGCCAGCTGAGTTGCGACATTACGTCACCTCGCGCCGCTCATCAGCCGGCTAATGGCGGGCGGCCATCAGCGCGTTACAAATCGACGCAATCACGAAGGATGGATTCAACCGTGAGCTACGTAAAATTACGTCTGACGCAAACAGCCGATTCAAATCGGCCGACAAAAGTCGCTTATAATGTGACGTAGCATTAATTGTAGCTTTAAAGCGAAAGCCTTGCAATATACAGTCATTCCTACGAAATAGATTGATTTGAAAAAAGAAATTGAATATTGAAAGGTTTTTGTGCAATTGCGGGTTTGTCTTCTTTTTATACACGATTCCTTTATACAACGAGAATAGCAAAACAACTAATTTGAATTGTGTACAAGCAAAGCTAATAAATAAGCTAGCTAATTAGCAACTATCTGTGAAGTCCGAGATATAGTGTCCGAGAAAGTTCGAGTTACTTAATCTCTAGTTGGGAAAAGTTGCAAGTATTTTGCCCATTTCTATAACATTTGCATAAAATAAAAAAGATTTTTTGTTAATCAAATAATGAAGGTACTAACATATCTTAGATCGTCTTACTTTGTGTTTTTGTAAAACATTTTTCTGTCAATACCACAGAAACTGCATGGAATACTATCAATTTTCAACAGCTCTTTGAATTTGGCAGTGACTTTCTTCTGTGATTTGACGGGAACTTATACCTGTAATTCCTGTAATTCTTCTCGTATCTAGGTAGATGCTACAAGAATTACTTGCGGCGTCACTGCAGCTCAGGTATGCACTTCAGCGTAAAAAACTAGATAGATAGATTAGGTAATCTATCTATCTAGTTTTTTGCGTTGCGAATTCGCATCGCGCCGATTCGCAGTTTTGTGTACAAACCCTAAGTCGGTCGTCTACGTTAGTCCTAACATACAAACGGTGATTTAACGTGTGTCTATTACAACATTTGTTTTAACACAGATGTGGTCTGATAAAGTAATTGTTACTGTACCTTACTATTGACACGATCACCAACTTTACGACCTCCTTAGCCGAGTGACTTGCACGCCGGACTTTGGGTGGCGCTAACTCTGAGAGCCTGGGTTCGATTCCCCGTCGGGTCAATGTCGAAAACGAACTTTTCGATATTATGTCTCGTCTCGTGTTTCTGATTTCAATAAAATGAGTGCTTTAGCTACTTATCTTGGGATCAGAACAATGAATGTGATGTTGTTTAATAAAAAAAAGTAAGATACTAGACAAATTTCCTATCGAAGTTTGTCGTCATAATATTATTAATTATACCAGATACTCTTGTTAACGTAAAAACTAATTAGGCCCGATCAACTTGTGTTTATAAACGTATATATTTTTTGTGTTATAAAACACTACACATTAAAATGAAACGCTTCATACGGATATCATTTTTTGTTATAGGAATACTGTCAGATTTTTTTCACAAGAAATAGTAAAAGTAATAGGTCCAGAAAATAATATTATTTTCGTTAGCTGCTATAAGTAATTAGTCTCCGTTATTTTTCACACTTTAACATTACATTTGAAACAACTAAGAATATTTAAAAAAATGCTTTGTTAAGTTTTCTGTTTAATTTCCTTTAACTTTGTAAAGTATTTTGCAAATACTCTCCTAGGTATTAACAAGAATTCCATATTTACAAAATGAATCAATTACTTTAAATTAAGCCAATGGATATTTCATTCAGAAGTTAATATTCGAATTAATACTGGAGCAAACTATAATCAAGAGTAATTCGAATAGATGTGACTTTCGAGCCGCATTGAAGTCTCTGCCCACTAGACCGTATCATCGTGGTAGGAACGTGTCATTCAATTTCATTGTTGTCAAGTTGGGGCAAAGAGAAGCCACGTAGAGAAGCTGAGCGCTGCAGAGAAGGACACAATAATATGTAAAAAATGCGTTTTTCGATGCCCTATAGGTATATCATAAAGTAATGCGATATTAAGATATATATACAGATATATAGCATTATGAAAAATTTTGATGTTCGCCAAAATACTATCACGACACATATAGAAAAAATCAAAAGTAGCAGCCGTACTTATCTTAGCCTTAATGAGACGTAGATTTTTTCTCAGAAAATATGTTATTGTATTAAAATAATTGCTAACGTCCCAAGAACAATCATAGTAAATTAAAAAATATTCTTTCCTCAAATCAATAATAAATATGGAGCTTTATTTTTGGACGTATATTTTGATTGTATTTCTATTTATAAAGAATTATAATAATACACAATATAATTGGCGTCTTTATCAAAACCTAATAATACTGTTTTGTTTTATACGTCATCATCATCATTATCATCAGCCTACACATACACTAGTCCACTGCTGGACATAGGCCTCTCCAAGTGCACGCCACTGAGCACGATCCGCGGCTATGTTATATATCACGTACTTATTGTTAAATCAAAAACTTTATACTTGCTATCTCTGCACCACCCTATGGTTGACTGGTAGAGAATGCCTCAGGCATAAAGTTCGTGTTGCGAAAAAGTTTAAATAAATAAATAAATAAATATACGAATCTTTTTGCGTTAATTGCACATTTTTTTTTCTAATGAGGTTCCCTTCATGACATTATATATGTAAATTACTAACTTCCACGCTAATAGATTTCTATTAACGTTAATGATTACTTAAAACTAATAATGCTTAATAAAGCAGGCTTTTTACTATGAAAAATCGTAGATGCTAAATAATAATTATTTTATTAATGACAATGGACGTGTCTTACGCGGCAAGCAGTAATTAACAAAATTGTTGAAACTTTGAAAAAAATAAAAAGTTGCCAGCATCTCTAATACCTAGATGATAGGGCAAACGATAGAGTTTCCTCTATAAACCCTTTTATTAAACTGTTTAGTTTAATATTAAACGTTAAAAAAACTTCAAATTGTTAATTAAAATTAAAGATTTTCTTACGGCCACCTTAATATGTTATCTAAAGCAACTTTACTAATTTAAAAGAATATCATTGGACATACTCGTATTTAAATTTATTTTTTATTTATTTTATTTTGTTAAAAAAAATACCAAAAATAAAAAAATAAAATTAATACCATTGAATTCTCTAAAATCACAGTGATTGTCATTTAGTATGTGTATATACGAGTACAGCTATTGCCCTTTTAGTTACTTATTGATCAACCGTATTATATGCAAATTTTATAAGAAGGTTCTCTTTTTGCTTCTTAAATATTTTTGAATACCCATCCTACTACATACATGTAAAAATACATAAAAGATTTTTTTTAAATACGATCGTAAAATAAACCTTGGTGCCACTTCCATCAATTCGTAATGGACTATTTATTCCACATGCGTCGATAAAAAAAAACGTTTATATCGGATACTTCCATCAGATACTTTTGATCGGATATTCGGGCGACACCGCCTCAGCTGTGACGTACTCGTGTTTGCAAACAAAACGATCAATAACCCAAATCGCTTTGATACTTAATTGAAAGCGATGCTCCAAATACATTATGGAGTTTTACGGCTGTCGACACGCTTCCTGATGGACATTAAATATTTTGTTTTTACTAAATAAAGATTGTTTTAACTGGATATTTATAATATAAACGCCTCTTGGAGACTTACCGTTGGTCGAAGCTAGGTCACCACTTGTATTGCGGTTTTCATGCAAATATTAACATGGAACTAACAGAAGAGAAAAAGAATTAACAGATGACAGAATACAAAAACACAAATGTTAAAAAAAAAATCTACGAGCAGCATTTCAACCTGCATCCTTCTGACATACCGGGTCAGGTGCTCTCCCAATTGAGCTATCGTGTTTCTAACCAGCCCGCCGAAATTAACCGAATTTTTGTAAATTGTTACGCAACAAAATTTGCGTTAAAATTATATAAACAAAACAAAAACATTTTTCAGATGACAGAATATTATTATTCTTAACCTGTCATCTGCTTTATATACAGACACAATAGAACTTTTAATTGTTTAGGGCACTGATCAGTGCTCGCCGCAGATGAGAGATTAAGACAGTAAACTGAAATTATTTAAACATTGTAAAAAAATAAATATCAAATTAAATTTATACATAGTTTTCTTTTGTTGTGGCCATAGAAGTAAGCTACTATCAACTACTGCATAGGTAAGTATTACCCATAAAACAAACGCCAAAGTTGCAATAATAAGGCATAACAACACCGTCGTAAGAACTAATCTCGTTAATACCCACACTCGTCACTTACATCGCACACCGGAACTTCATTGTGTGGATGTCCTCGCGGCTCTAAGGGCTAATTTCCTGTCCAGCCTCTCGCCACCGCAAGATCGATCCCTCCACTTTCTACGAACCATTTTCCAGACGTAAGTAATGCTTTCACAGAATAATAGCTCATATGGCAGGAAATTGCACTAAGAATATGAAGTTGTCTGTTGAAAGGGAATTTACCCAAAATTATTTCGCAACAATTTCGGCTAATGCTTATCCTGCCTTCTATTTTATTTGCAAGTCACACGGTACATAAAGATATTTAAAACAGTTAGCATAAAATACATGTGGCCCGCGGTGGGGCCCCTAAGGATCACACAAAAGCTAAATATACAGCTCATTTAGTTCTTCTGAATCGTGTAAGGTTTTTCTTATTAGAAACTTCTTGCGGTTACATTCGAAGGCAAACTGGATATATATTGGACATATCTTGGACTTGGTTGGACTGTATGTATAAAATTTTCTACAAGTGTTAAATATTAATGGCGTGTTTTTTCCGATGATACATTATGCTACTATTGCTACTACATTAAGTATGTGGGCTGCTAGTTTTCCAAAGAGGAATAAATAAATAAAATAAAATAACAATTATATAGTTCAATGATCAATGAAGGTGGGCTAGATTTATACACACACACAAACATAGTACAAATCTCTTTTATTCTTTATAATATTTCAAAGGAAATGTAGTTTTAAAAAATTGGATCTCTAATATCTTGGAGGAAGGGGGCGTTGTTTCGCTTCCATTTTTGTAATCTGCCTCTGTTACTGTTCCAAATAAAATAGAAGACACGTTTTAACTCTACGGGGTTACAACAGCGAGTGTATGAATAACCATACTGACCGAAAGGCAGAATGAGTAAATTACTCATATGCACATTACCTATGTGGGGTATCATATTAGTATCGCACAAAAAACAAGACAAGTAGTGCCATTGTTTCTCCTCCGTAAATTAACAGTTTTCAAAATAATAAAGCTTTTATACGGTTCCGTACCATAACGTGAATGAAAGCTGACGGTGTTAATCGTTCATCTTTTCTATACAAAAATCTAAACGCGTAAATATAAACCACGTAATTGACTGACTGACTAATTACAAAACCTCAGGAACTACAACAACAGTGGTGAGTAATAAGGGCTCTTTTAAGATTCTTTTTAGGCGTTTCGTGTCAGACCGCTGCCGTGGGACTTGCGTGGTAGTTCCTGGCCCGTTATCTATGTGGTGTTTTCATCCATAGGGACGGCTCATGGCAAGCAAGCACATGGTTCACCACGCTAGCTCAATGTGAGTACCAATCAGTTACTTTTAGGTTACTTCCGTTGTTTTATTTATTTTCTCTTTTTTTTCTTTATTTTTAGAAACTGCCTCGGGCTGTTTTTCCGTTAAAAAATCAGGAGTCGGCCTCTAGTAATCTAAATGAGGTAAACAATCAAAAGACGAAGAACCGTCTTTATTAATTTATTTTCGGATCTACTACCCACGCGCATCTTACTCTTAATCGTCTATTTGATAATTTAAAACAAGATAAAAATATATTTTAAAAGGTAAACGCTTTTAAGTTGAGATTTTATTTTGTAGTAAAAAAAAATTAGTCCTGACACGCAAGACCTACGCAAAATTTATTTAAAGATAAGACCCACATTTTGTTAGTGCCTACATAACTATGTAAGCGCATAACAAAAAATCCAAAAAGATGTAAGTATCATTCCAGACAATAAATTGTCAAAGGCCGCTTCAAAATTTAATAATCTTTTCTTTTACGAAGAAATCGAGTGCCACGGACGGAGGTCTGAAGAACTTTTTGTTGTGCCCGTGAATAATGAATAATATTTTTCCAGGACAAAATAAATGGCCACCTTGACAACACATTCGTTTACGAAACTCCTTTGTTCGGTTACACTTGGGAGAGCATTAATATTACACGGCATTTACAGAGTCGAAGTCATCGTGAATGTAAGTACTAATTTCGAAGTGTTTTATACCGTTCCCTGATTGCTTTCGCAGTACCTATAAGTACTCGCATCCGTTACAGCGCCCGACGGCACCATTTTCAATTTAGCTAGGATTATTATATGTCTCACACGAAATTAGTATGCTTTTATCACGGAGATCATATATCCGAATGATTTGTCGGTTGCTGCAGAATCCTCAGAGAGTTTGCAGAAGCTCATTTCTGAGAGTAGGGACTTGAAGAGACGGAGGTGACGTTTGGACATTCACGGTCATAAAACACTTGAAACTGAAAAAAAATTAAAGGACAATATGAAGACGTGCTGAAGTATGCTGACAAGTCTGGCTGTGACAAAGGTGATATAGTGTTGTAGCTTCTGAAACCGAAACTGCTGGTGAGCCATGATGATAATGAGGTCCTCATACTTTTGAAGACATTAAAATTTATCGAGAGGAACTGTGCAGCATTGATCACATTTCCTTTACGATCGTAAAAGAAGCAACTTTTACAATGTATGGTCCGGAGGCTAGATAGGTGATAGAATAAATCAATATTATGACTTGTATAAAAAACTAACCATAGCGGCAAAGCACTTGGCTCGATAAAGAGGTTATAAGGCAGACCCCTTTTTTAAAAATATTTTAAGTGTAAGCACAGTGCCTTGATCTCACCTGATGTAAAGTGATGATAAGGCCAATGATGGAAGCGCACTTCACCCGGAAACCTCAACTAGTAAGGCACTGGCTATCTTATCTCTCGATCCCGGAACACATCAATGCTACAAACATTAATGTTATGGCGACATATTTAGATAAGATGGTGGTAGGTAGCCAGGCGGACAATCAAGCCCTAGCAACTAAACCAAGTACACAATCATGAACTCCTGCTGAGATCGGTGATCATATCCACTAGACCACAAAGGCGGTTTCATTGCAGGACAATGATAGAGGCTTTGGCCAGCAGTATATAGAGTGTATTCATCATCATTCATCATCATTATCATCAGTTCATTATATGTCTCAACTGCTGGAGCACGAGCCTTCCATATGGATGGATAGGAAGAACGGGCCATAAGCCACCACGCGGCCCCAGTGCGAATTGGTGGCTATTAACGACTGCTAATGCAACTGCGACCAACGGCTTAACGTCTAAACGGCTTTCGAAGCACGGAGGAACTAAAGGTGATAAATGTAGGAAGTGATAAATTTTTGGTCACCCATCCGTTGACCAACCTTTGCAAAAATTGCTTAACTTCAGCATTCGCACACCGAGCCCGATAACTGCGCCATCGAGCTCCTCGATCCTCCTCCATCGAGAGTGTATTACTAATCAGAAAGCATGAATAGCAGTTCGTTCGCAGGTGATGTCGTTAGCACAGTTACAAAATCTGTAATGTGCCAACATTGTGTGCCGCGGTTCAATTTCCGCCATCAGTAACTATAAGATTGGCTTTAGCCTAGCCTAATAATCTGATATATATACCTATAGAAATCTGGTTTCCTTACGACTGTTATTTTTTTACACAATCTTTAAGGGCGGCCACACGCAGGCAGTTTGAAACAGTCAGGATCGACTGCTTCAAGCTGCGACGAAACTAAAGTCTTCTATTTACAAACATACATTATAATCGTTCAAGCAGTTGCGACTGCTCCGGGCGCTCAGCAGCTCGGTGAAATGGCAGTTTCACTACGACTGTTTTAGCGATCCGTGTATTCACTAGATCCGTGTCATCATCATCATCACCAGCTCATTTTTATGTCCCCACTGCTGGAGCACGAGCCTTCCCTGTGGATGGATAGGGAGAACGTGCCATAAACCACCACGCGGGCCCACTTCGGGTTGGCGGTTGTAACGACTGCTAATGCAGCCGGGATCAACGGCTTCACGTGCCTTCCGAAGCACGGAGGAGCCCGAGATGATACATTTTTGGTCACCCATCCAATGATCGGCCTTTGCGAAAGTTGCCTAACCTCAGCACTCGCAGACCGGGCCCGTTAACCACTGCGCTATCGAGCTCCTCCGAGTATTTACTGTTTAATCACTGGCTAATTGCTCGAGCAGCCCGTGTACGTGCAGCCGGCGTAGGTGGTCGCCCTAACAGAGCGACCGCCCCTGTGGTCCAGTGGTTCAACTACCGGTCTCAGACCCAGAGATCTTTAGTTCAATACCCAGTGAGAGGTACATTGACGTTGTTCATGGTTTAATTGTGTTGTGTAAAGCTTGGCTTGTTTAAAGTCCGCGTGACTAGTTACCAGCATCTTATTTAATTCTGACAATCATACTAGCAGTAAAATGTTTTTGTTTTCTTTATATAATTTTAACGCAAACTTTGTTGCGAGACAAATTACAAAAACACCTATGTTGAAAAAAATTCCACGAGCAGGATTTGAACCTGCACCCTTCTGACATACAGGGTCAGGTGCTCTTCCAATTGAGCTATCGCGGTTCTAACCAACCCGCCGAAATTATTCAACACTATTTACTTTTTTGCTTTGAAAGCCAAAGGCACCCATTCAATGTCAACAACTACCGTCATTAACATCTGATCATAATATTTTTACAAATACCAAAGATCAGTTAAGAAGTAGGCAAGCTATACTAGCAGTAGTTGTATTCCAACAGTTAGTTGGAATAGCTAGTATCTTGGTGGTTGTGGATTTCAGTTTAAATGCGTTTCTACCTTTTTGTCACTAAATATCAGATGGAAATAAACCCAAATCTATCCCAATAAAGAAATATAAAAACGTTACGACATGATTTCTTTTAATACACTTTTTTTACTATGACAACAGACATCCATAACAAACCATATCGCCATTAAAAGGCCACCCAACAAATCAATCAGCACGCATTGTTGCGGAGTTAGCTCGTAAAAAGGACCTTAAAGTAAATAAACTAAAACTTTTTATACGACGACGACGCACCAATATCTTTAACCCTTCGCGGGTCGCGCTACCCCCTATCTGTCTCTGTCCACGGTCGTGTCTTCCAATTTTGAATGCTAATAATTTAACGTTCAACCCTATACTGGTGAGGATACGCCGCCGACGACGTTCCCGTCCGTCTGCCCGTAACGTAATAAGCTTTCTCGTGGTCGGTCAATTGGTCAAACTGACCCTTTCGCTACGATCCCTATAAATTCACGGGACAACTAGAAATAGGAAAAATAAGTTTAATTGCGACAATGGGAAATGTACGTACCCTACACAGATCAACGAAATGGAAATGTACAGTCACAAGCATATTTTATTTTGTTTTTTTTTTATTTGGGAATCAAACAGCATTTTTCAATACATTTGAATAGATACAACTATAAAATCTTACACTTGCCAAAGAAGTTTCCACTTAACAAGTTATACATTAAATATTGTTGAGTTAATAATTACACCAATTATATACAATAAATGTAAGAAGTACATATTAAAATAATTTCGTCATCGAGCGCACCAACGATGACCTGAATCAACACGTCGACACAGCAGCAGCGTCAGCGCAACGTGCTCCACGTGCTCCACGTGCCGCCGTGCCAGCGATGCCGTTTCCCCGAGCATACAGTTTTTTCGGCCACTTCGTTCCCACTTCGAACTTAGGCAACACCTTAGGCTTAGGCTATTTTAAATTGTAATTTTTTATTTTATAATTAAATAAGTTTGAATTAAATTTAGTTTTTTTTAGATCCTCCGGCTACAGCCTACGTAATTGGCGCAGTCGGTAGGATACTCGCGGTCGGTTCGCGGGGAGGTTTCTAATATCGAAATTCGGAATCGCGGGTCGCCCGGGCGGCTATCAAGCCCCGGTACGAGTATCCAGAATCTACGAGCGCTGCAGCCACGCGGAGGAGAGTATCTGAAAATCGATACGACCATCGGAGACATGAATTGGTGAGTTGCACAGAATCTTTCTTGTGTTGCTATCCTTGTGTCCTTATTAGACTAGTTTCCTTTTATCCTTAAACATTTTCCGTCCTAGTTCTACGGGACCCAGCGAGTCTGCGCTATTGCAGTCTCGCCGGCAAAGACAAATAGATCATAGTAGACATTTTAGAGATTTAGATTTAAATAGTTTATTTGATAGTGATAGTATAATGTCGTACGAGCCAGACACTATTTTTAAGGCCTTGCGCCCGGTGCCAGACTTTGATGGCAACCCGAACGTGCTTACCAGATTTATTAATATATGTGATCAAATTGTTTCTACGTATCTTAGTACTCAGCCTGGCAGTGAATTATCCAACTTGTGCTTACTAAATGGTATTCTAAATAAAATTACTGGACCTGCCGCCAGTATTATAAACTCAAACGGCATTCCTGATAATTGGTTAGCTATAAGAAATACTTTAATTAATAACTTTGCCGATCAGAGAGACGAAACTGCTCTCTATAACGACCTCTCTTTGGCCACTCAAGGGGGAAGGTCCCCACAGGAATTCTACGATCACTGTCAAACACTATTTAGCACTATCATGACATACATCAGCCTTCATGAGTCTTTAGCGACCACGATAGAAGCCAAACGTGTATTATACCGCAAACTTACTAAGCAGGCATTTGTCAGAGGGCTGCAAGAGCCACTTGGCTCCCGCATACGATGCATGCGACCCGACACATTAGAGAAAGCTTTAGAATTTGTACAAGAGGAGCTAAATATAATGTACTTGCAACAGCGTAATGACTCAGTAGCTAGGCCCCAGTCGGTCCCTAAGATTCAACCAGCACCTGTACACATCCTAAAACCTCCACAAGCACCATTCTGGCCTGCACCAGCTATGCAGAGGCCACTACCACCAGCTCCTCAGCCATTTAGGTTCGCGCCGCAACCTCACCAAGGCTTTAAAGCCCCTATGCAGAGCTACCATCAGCAACAGGTACGTGCCGGTCCATCACGAACTCAGCAGATGCTAGGCGCTAGGCCGCCTAACTATAATCCGCAAAGTAATGTGTTCCGCCTTCCGCCTAGGAACCAGCCCGGTCAATATTTTACGCCAAAACCGATGAGCGGTATCCAGCACTTCACGCCCAAACCTTTGCCTCCATCGGGTGGAGGAATTCGAGGTCATGATTGGCGCGTACACGGTAATCCGCCGCCAAATAACTATTTTAAAACGCGCGAAATGAATATGAATGAATGTTACGACGCGAGCTCTCATTACAACGATAACTACTACTATAATGACTCCGATTACACTTTGCCACAGTATAGCGATAATTCAGAAGGTTATGACTATACCGACCAGCCGTACTATGATAATCAAATTGATCCGGCGTTTCACTATGACAACTCTCAGGGTTGTATGGCCGCTATTGATGCTGAGGACTACCAAGTCACAGACGATAGCCAAAATTTTCGGAAAGATCAAATATTAAAAAAGCCAAAATAGAGATAAACTTACAGAGTCAGAGGCAATTACCATATATTCAAATCAGTAATCCGCCTCTCAAACTATTGATAGATACTGGTGCTAACCAGTCCTTTATAGACCCTCAGGCAGTTCAAAAATATTTTTCAGATGTACCATTAAATTACGATCCTTTCGAGGTCACAAATGTTCACGCTACTAGCAGAAATAATTACTCCATAACCTTGCCTTGTTTCTCTGAGTTCAACGATACAGAGGATTTACGGTTCTTTGTCTACAAATTCCATGACTATTTTGACGGACTGATTGGATTAGACTTACTGACTAAGTGGGAAGCTAAAATCGACTTGAAAGATAGGACATTGACTACTCGTTCTATGGTTAATGAAATAAAAATGTTTAACTCTCGAAATATCAATCTTTACGAAGATATTATCCCGGCACAGAGCTCTAAGCTAGTTAGACTTCCTATTAATGCCCCGGATGGCGACGTATTCATTCCAGAGCAAATAACATGTAACTGTATAATCTCGGAATGCGTAACGACTGTTATCAATAACCGCGCTATTTTAGAGGTTCAGAACTTAACAGATAATGACGCAATACTATCCTTAGACTATTTTGTTGAAGCAGAAATCTTTAACATTGAGTGCACGCGTACTGAACAACAGTCGCGCGCGCATGACGTAGTATCACGTTTGCGTACCGACCACCTAAACGAGGAGGAAAAAATTAATTTAAAATCACTTTGCTCGCGATACGCAGATGTTTTTTATATTGACAATGAAACCTTGACATTTACTAACAAGGTCAAACATCGAATCAACACCTCCGATGAAATCCCGGTTTACACAAAGAGCTATAGATACCCTTTTGTTCATCGACAAGAGGTTAAAGATCAGATTGAGAAGATGCTTTCTCAAGGTATTATACGACCTTCGGAGTCTGCATGGAGTTCGCCAATTTGGGTCGTACCTAAAAAGGCAGACGCCTCAGGCAAACAGAAGTGGCGTATTGTAATTGATTTTCGGAAGTTAAACGAAAAAACCATAGATGACAAATACCCAATTCCCAACATTACTGACGTATTGGACAAGTTAGGCAAGTGTCAATACTTTACGACCTTGGACCTTGCTAGTGGATTCCATCAGGTTGAAATGGACCCTAGAGATATTCAGAAGACTGCCTTCAGTGTCGAACACGGGCACTTCGAATTTCTTCGAATGCCCATGGGCTTGAAGAATTCTCCATCCACTTTCCAACGTGTGATGGATAACGTCCTCAGAGGCTTGCAAAACGAGATATGTCTAGTTTATTTAGATGATATTATAGTATACAGTACCAGCCTCCAGGAGCACATGATTAACCTGGAAAAGGTCTTCCTACGACTTCGCGAGTCCAACTTTAAGATCCAGATGGATAAATCGGAGTTCCTCAAGCTTGAAACGGCTTATCTCGGTCATGTAATAAGTGGTGAAGGTGTAAAACCTAACCCAGACAAGATTTCCTCTATTGAGAAGTATCCGTTACCAAAAACTCCAAAAGAAATAAAACAGTTCCTTGGTCTATTAGGTTACTATAGGAAGTTTATTCCAGACTTCGCCAGAATTACTAAACCCATGACAACTTGTTTGAAAAAGAATAGGAAAATTGCGTTAGACGACACGTACATAGACTGTTTCGAAAAGTGCAAAAAACTTTTGACTAATGACCCAATATTACAGTACCCCGACTTTACTAAGGAATTCATACTAACGACAGACGCGTCCAACTTTGCAATAGGAGCCATTCTTTCCCAGGGATCTGTAGGATCGGATAAACCGATTTCGTATGCCTCTCGCACTCTCAACGAGAGCGAGATAAACTATAGTACTATTGAGAAGGAACTGCTCGCAATAGTGTGGGCAACGAAATATTTTAGGCCATATCTATTTGGTAGAAAATTTAAAATTTTAACCGATCATAAACCACTTCAGTGGATTATGAGCCTTAAGGAGCCTAACTCCAGACTTACCAGGTGGAGACTAAAACTCAGTGAATATGACTTTACAGTCATATACAAAAAAGGCAAAAGCAACACCAATGCTGATGCCCTTTCCAGAATAGAAATTCATAACGAAGAAATTAGCTCCATAGTTGCCAATCCTTCTGAAAGGCAATTCACTATAGACAACTCGGATACTAGTACAGCACACACAAGCAAAGAAAATCCTATCTTAGAGGTTCCTATTACAGACGAGCCCATTAACAAATTTCATCGACAACTATTTATGACACTTGTAGACGACATCAAACGAAAACCTGTTGTGACTAAACCTTTCGATACTCATACGCGAGTGACAGTACAAATAACTGAATCTGACTTGGAAAATGACGTTGTGAATGCTATCAAAGAGTACATTAATCCCAAAGTAAAAACCGCACTTTTAATAAATCCACCTTTAGCCATGTTTCGTATAATCCCTATAATCCAGCAAAAATTTAGAAGTTCATCGATGAACCTTGTTTTATGTAAGGTAGAGCTGGAAAACGTAAAACAGTACCTGAAACAACAAGATATTATTAGAAATTACCATGATGGCAAAACGAACCACAGGGGAATAAATGAGTGTTACCTCGCCCTATCTCGTAGATACTATTGGCCAAGAATGAAAGACCATATAACTAAGTACATAAATGAGTGTAGTATATGCGGCCAAAGTAAGTACGATAGGAATCCAATAAAACAACAATTCAATATCGTACCGCCAGCTACCAAACCATTAGAAATAGTGCACGCTGACTTATTTACTGTACAGAGTGAGAAATATATAACATTCATAGACGTTTTTACAAAATACGGGCAGGCTTATTACCTTCAAGACGGTACTGCAATAAGTATACTCAGAGCCCTTCTTACCTTCTGTACTCACCATGGCCTTCCGCTGACTTTAGTGACAGACAATGGAACTGAATTTACTAACCAACTCTTTGCAGAGTTCCTCAAACTCCATAAAGTACTTCATCATAGGACACTGCCTAATTCCCCAAATGATAATGGCAATATAGAACGGTTCCACTCTACGCTGTTAGAGCATCTTCGCCTTTTAAAATTAAAACAAAAGGACGAACCAATAGTAAACCTTATGCCATATGCTATTATAGCATACAATAGCTCGATCCACAGCTTCACACGTTGTAGACCGTACGATATTTTAAAGGGACATTTTGACCCTCGTGACCCTATTGACATTGACTTAACCGAACGTTTATTACAACAATACGTACAGACTCACCGCGAACAGATGAAAGTAGTCTATGATATTATAAATGAGACTTCATTAGCCAACCGAACCCACCTTATTGAGAACCGTAATAAGTCTAGAGAACCTGAGGCAGAATATGAGCCCCAGCAACAGGTATTCATAAAGAATCCGTTTGCCAGTCGACAAAAATTAGCTCCAAGGTATACGCAAGATAAAGTTCTAGCCGACCTCCCGATTCATATTTACACCTCCAAAAAACGAGGTCCAGTAGCGAAATCACGTCTTAAACGAGCCCCTAAGAATATAAAATTGTTACAGGATACTTCTGTTGCTGACTGTCCACCTAACTCGAGCCCAGGAGATAAAACTTGACAACTTGGATGATGGACCTGGACTTTTACCATTCAAGCTTGGACCAACCCGACTAACCACTCACTATCATACATTTATACAATACATAGAACTTGATAAAATAGAACACGATATTTATACACTAAAACAAGAATTACGAGATTACAAAGACAAACTGCCTAACGACACGTTTATTTTATACGAACTCCAGATAAATTATCTAGAGAACAAAACAGATAAGATTTTAGATCATTTAAAAGGTCTTGAACCTAGTAGGACAAAAAGAGGTCTACTAGATGGATTAGGTTCGATAGTAAAAAGCATTACGGGAAATTTAGATTATCAGGATGCCTTGAGATATAATGATGCGTTAAAGATATTACAAGTTAATCAGAACAAAATTGCTGCAGAATATAGTAATCGTGTAAGCTTAAATAACGAATGGATGCTGGAACATAATAAAGTAGTAAACCAGCTTTTGGATAATCAAAGAAAAATCGACTCTACCTTACAGTTATTGCTAGACAATAACGCGTATCGTGAAAGTAGTCTTATTAAATACGGTAAATTTGCACAGTTACTAGCAATCATCTCAGAGAACACAGATGATTTACTAGATGAGCTGATTAGAATAGAGAACATTTTAGCTTTTGCTCGTACTACGACCACCCATCATTCAATGTTAAGCTTGGGTGTACTTAGGAAAATGTTAGAACGGTTAAGATTAATCTATGGGAAAGATCAGGTTATAGACTTGGAATTAAGAGACTATTATAATATTATAAAATCCGGTTCATATTTTGTTAGGAAACAGATTATTATAGTATTTAGATTTCCTATAGTTTTAGCTAGTACTTATGATCTATATAGGTTGTCTATAGCCCCAAACAAATTCCACCAAGTCCTCATACCTCCCTTTCCTCTTATAGCAACTGATAGAAAAGAATTTGTGTACATAGAGGCTGAATGCCCGAAGTTTGAAGGTCAATATCTCTGCAAAGGGAGCCCACACCAAAAGCTCCGCACCCAGCCAGACTGCGTACAAGAAGTTATCTTACATCAGACCATCGACTCAACGTGTAACTTATCAACGGTACACCTGTCAAGAGAAGCAATGGAGCAGCTTGATGACCGAAGCTACGTCATTACATTCCCACGACCTACCAAAGTTCAACTGCACTGTGGCACTGAAGACTACAATTTACTAAATGGCAGTTTTCTTGCGACACTACCTATACACTGTTCTCTACGCACTACGGAATTCACCATAGTGAACATTGAAGATATAGTACAAGGTCAACCTATTAAAATCATGAAGATCACATTTCCAAATGATACCAAGATTGCAGCATCACCGCAGATTAACCTGAACACCATAGATCTGAAACAACTACATAATATCCAAGATAAAATGATGGTTCAGTCTCAGCTACAACTTACGCCTATCTCTGAAACACTTTATCACACGACGATACCATTCTACATAGTACTATTCAGTGCAGCCGCACTCGTAGCGCTAATACTTACTCGCCGATATGGACTCTGCAACCACAAGAAACAAGAAACATCTGAAGTTGAATCATGCAACCAGCGAGATGAAGACGTCGAAGATCCTGCGAATCATATCTACGCGAAACCATCTCAACCAGCAATTTTTTCACTCAAGATTGGAAAATAATTGCTGTTCTGAGGGAGGAGGAATTATATACAATAAATGTAAGAAGTACATATTAAAATAATTTCGTCATCGAGCGCACCAACGATGACCTGAATCAACACGTCGACACAGCAGCAGCGTCAGCGCAACGTGCTCCACGTGCTCCACGTGCCGCCGTGCCAGCGATGCCGTTTCCCCGAGCATACAGTTTTTTCGGCCACTTCGTTCCCACTTCGAACTTAGGCAACACCTTAGGCTTAGGCTATTTTAAATTGTAATTTTTTTATTTTATAATTAAATAAGTTTGAATTAAATTTAATTCACCTCAGTATGCGCTATGAAGAAAACCTAATCGAAAATAATGTGTGGTATTAATTTTAAACTTTTTAATTTAGACGCTAATTTTAGGCTCTATAAATTGGATGAATCCCTTATCAAGGATTTAAATTTTGACAGTTAATGGTTAAGGATATTGCTGTGACTATATTCAACGTAATACGTGTAATATCTTTTATAGCTTTACAAATAAAACATTTTTTTGCATAATTTGTCCGGCTGATAAGAACATGAATGTAATAAACATTTATTTATTACAGGTCCTCACATAATTATAGTAAACATTGTAACCCTTAATAAAACAATTTATTGCATAATTTGTCTTGCTGATAAGAACACAAATGTAATAAACATTCAATTATTACAGGTCCTCACATATAGTAAACATTGTAACTCTTAATACAATCGAATAAGAGAGAACATAAAATGTTTTTTTTTGTTTTGTTTATATAATTTTAAGGCAAATTTTGTTGCAGAAGGGTGCAGGTTCAAATCCTGTTCGTGGAAATTTTTTCAACATTTGTGCTTTTGTAAGAGAGAACATGTTAATGTCCGAGACTGTACCAACGAACTTTTTGGTTTACGTCTTTGTAAGCAAACCTGTGGCCGTTACAACATGTTAATAGCGTTGATAGCATTGTGTTCCTACAGTTTGAGGTTTCATTACCAGTTTATTTTTTTACGATAGCGTTCTTAAAGAATCTTAGGGAAATGAAAAAAGTTCCTTTTTAATGTACACATTTTACTACTATGGGAGCGAACAGGGTGATTTTGTAAATAAAATTGCGCTTTCTGAAATATAAAAAAATGTATTTCAAACACTTAAGTAAATAAGTAAATAGCCTATATATAGTCCCACTACTGATCAAAGGCCTCCATCGTTGAATTTAAGTCATCGCTATCATTGATAGGTATTGGCTTAATCACCAGTCCTGCCAAATGCGGGTTTGTAATCACAAACTCTATATATCGAAAAATCTGAAACACATTTGGAGGACCTGGGAATTGAACCCAGGGCCATCGGGAATTGGACCGAAACTTTACCTCTCCGCCACCGAGGCGATTAATTTAAAATAATATAATTTGTAAATTAGGGTGATTCTAAACACATATAGTACATATAGTATAGTAGTCAATGTTAGTTTCCACTAGCTACGTAGACTTTAGAGGTATATGTCCAGCAGTGGACTTGTATAGGCCGATGATGATTATGATGATGATGACGTAGACTTTGAGGTTGCTAATTTTATCAGCTTACGATAACCTTGTTTTACTGTAACACTAATCAAAACTAATTACTTACATTCTCAACTCTATCCACATAAGGATAAACGCTGTTATTGCTACCCCACACACTTTGCTTTTTGCGCTATCAATCTTTCCTTCGAGTTGTTTACTTTCTACTTAGCGTCCGAAGTGGTCGCGCCAAGACAAACAGCGTGTAAATATTAACAACGAACAGACACTGAGAGCAAATGGCTTCGTGTATACCGAAACGCGACTTAGCGCTACAATGAAAATATTTACTTATAATAAAAGGAAAATTATATAATGTGTGGTTTAAGCGAGATAACAGAGTTGTTTAGGCGCAATTTTTTTTTTCTTTGTTGTGGTCAAACAAACGGCTTCACAATATATATAACATACAGCAGTTTAGGTAATTTATAGCTTAACAATTGTGAAACCAACACCGTTAACCACTGATAAATATTATAAAGTTGAGATTTATATGACTATTAGCTAAATGATTATTCAGTTAAAATGGTTATAAGTTGTACTAAATATATATATATATCATGTGCACTACCAACTAAGCCATCGTGGCATAATCCAACTCACCGAAATAAATCAACACTATCTACTTTTACTCTGTAAACCCAAGAAGCCCTATTCAATGTCGACAACTACGTCATCAACATCCGATCTTAATATTTTTACAAATGTTGAAAGATTAGCTAAGAATTAGGCAAGCTATATTTACGATTATTTACATACAACAAAACATATATCTATTTCAAAAAAAGCAGTGCGGGCAGGCCACCAACAAGGTGGACCGACGATCTGGTGAAGGTCGCGGGAAGCCACTGGATGCGAGCAGCACAAAACTGGTCATGATGGAGATCCTTGCGGGAGGACAATCTCCAGGAGTGGACTTCTTTTGGCGGAGATGATGATGATGATGATGATGATTTAATGTCATGTTTGATTTGAGTCATAGAGCAGTTCTTATAACATGTTGATGACGTAGTTGTTGACATTGATTCATTGGCTTACAGATTAAGAGTAGACAGTGCTGATAAATTTCGGTGGTTTTCACAGAGCCACTATAGCGTAATTGGAAGTGCATCTGAACCGGTTTGTCAGAGGGTGCGGGTTCGAATTCCAATCGTGGAAATTCAACACTTTTCCCAGTTATAATAACACTGTTCCTGCAAATATGCGAATAGTAAATTATGTGTTTATTGTTTACCCATATCAACCTAGGGGAAAGGGCGACCGTGGGTTCTTTGCTGGCTTAGTTTTAATTCTCGAACAGAGACGTGCCTTTATCTCACCTGGTGGTAAGTGCCGATAAGGCCTAAGGTAGAAGCGCACTTCACCTGAAATCCTTGAGACAGAATGACATTGTTATCAAGGTATAGTTAAGTATTTTTTACTTTATTATTATTTATAATACACTATCAGATTTGCCGAAATCCCTTCGGTATGACGGAATACCGTTAATGCGGATGAAGTCGCGGTTGGTCACTAGTATATTACTTAAAAGAAAAAGATTTTCTAACAGATAATCTAAAGTCTCTTTAAATTAAATAAAAAAGTACAAACTAAATATAATACAATTTATACCAAATAAAGATTTTTTCTATTTCTATTTCTATTTCAAAAAAAAGCAAATAGCCTATACTGTCATTGAAATCAAGTCATCACTTCAATTTATGGGTAATGGCTAATTCCAAAAGCGTGTTGTTGACCACTAACCCGGGCTGTGCATCGAAAAATCCAAAACACACTTTGCCACCGAGACGTTTGAAAAAGTTTTGAAAAAGTACAAAACAATGCAATAAACTGTAACTGCAGAATATAAAAAAAAACAATATTAAAACACAGATTATCAGTATATCATAGTCGTAGGTCATAACATAACACACTGCTAAAACCAAGATTCGTTTCCCTTATCTGTAAGCCGGCAGCAGAAAGCCTACCTTAGCAATATGAAAGGCGGTCATCTGTCCTGCGGGGCCGACATCTTACGTCAGCAGAACTTACCAAGGGGTTGTGCAGTAGCAATTTTTCATACTAGCAGTCAACAATACCGTTTACTGATCCACCTCACGTACATTTTATTATATAAATGGGAAATGTTTCCGACCGTCTAGTCGATGTTCTTATGTAAACGACCAGCTTGGGGATTCGAATCTACATAATGGTCGTGCAAAGTACACGGACTGTGATTGCTGATTGTTGTACTGTCTCGGCAATGGTGGACACTGATAACTCAACTGGCATACGACATGGTGTGAAATAACAATAAACTCGTATGCTATATATAAAGTTTTATATATGTACACATTTTTAATCAATCTACAATTTCATCTATTTTCTTAATGTCTCTCGGCAAACTTTTTTTTGCGGCTGTCGGTAGATTTCTGTCAGTTGCGATTTGTACTTGGTGCAGACCGAACGCTCTCGATCGACTTAGAAATATTCTGGACTTTGAGTTGTTACTACTCTTTTTCATAAATGTCCCCAATGTTGGGGCCATGAGCCTTCCCTATGGATGGAATGGGAGAAAGTGCCATAAACCACGTTGTTTACAACTGCTTATGCTGGGACCAACGGATTAACGTGCCTTCCGGAGCACGGAGGAGCTCGAGATGATAAGTTTTTGGTCAACCCATCCGATGACTGGACTCTTTTTACTACTCAATAATTTATTGTATATTATTAATTGTTTAAGAATATTTTGTCACAACTACATAATAATTAATTTTTGATTTATAGTTTTACAGCTCTATATAGTTCACACGGATATTAAAGCATAAAAACAATCAAGTACGACATTCAGAATTCAAATTATTATATTCGGTTGCATTGGGAACTACGATGATTACCAAGAGGCATTAAGAAAATAGAAGCACTGTACTCATTGAAGTAAAAATATATGTACAAGTAAACGCAATAACGTAGACACTTATGTAAGCAGAAATAAGACATAACAATGTATACACTTTGGGATAGATTTATATACAATTGTGTCCAAGTAACTTTCAAGATCTAACCGCGATATGGATCATTGTGGCGTAGTTACGACAATAGCAAACTTGGATAAGTTTACTATCGACAGTCTCGATTTTGGTATACAATTCGAAGTTCCAAAATTGGGTTTCCATTTTACTTACAATAATATTTAATCAATATCTGCAGTAGTTATATGTCGTCATTGAAAGTGACATACACGGAAAAGATTTAACTAATTATTTAACTGTTCTGTGGTGACATATTTATGTATGCAGCAATATGAGCACTCACTCTTATGTATACACTTTGGAATAGATTTGTAAAAGAAAATGTTACAGTCCAGACAACCTGAATTTCAAGCGAGCGAAGTCGCAGGTGAAAGCGAGTAAGTTTTTAACCAGAATGTAGAGCGCGACTTTTGTATCCCCAAAGGGCTAAAGGCCTAGGCTATATTTTAAAATCCTACATCAATGCTAAAGCTGTTTCAACAACAACATTCAGCACGGTAGTATTTACACTTTCAGACACTTTTCTTCTTGATAATATCAATGGCGCAGTGACTTGCGCGTTTCAGTTGCGATCGTGCATGTTTAGCAACTTCGCGATGTCACGTGGCTGACATCTGAATGATGTGGTACCAAATACAATTATCTCGAGCTGTTCTGTATCTCAGAAATTTTTTTCGAGGGCATCGCAGGTTTTTTTTCTTAAAATGAACTAGCTATGAAACAGGGAGGTAACCCGCATTGAGCCAACACTAAAAGCCTTTATAGAATTCAGTTCAAAATAGTACCTACAACAAATAACATAAAATGCGTCAAAGCTAAAGTTGGTCAAACGTGAAAAGTAACATACCGAACAGAAATTCATTTTACCCGGCAGCTGTCAAAGATATTCGATATGACATGCCACTAGTTATAGCACAGGTTATAGAGCTAGCCAGCCACGGTTTGGAGTACTCTTGGCGGGAATGTCGACACAGTATACTGTATGATTGAGGGGTGTAGGCGCTCGATGGCGCAGTGGTTAACGCGCCCAGTCTGTGATTGCTGAGGTTAAGCAGCTTTCGCAAAGGACGGTCATCGGATGGGTGACCTAAAGTGTACCATCTCGAGCTCCTCCGTGCTTCGGAAGTCATGTAAAGCCGTTGGTCTCGGCTGCATTAGCCGTCGTTAACAACTACCAATCCACACTGGGCTCGCGTAGTGGTTCCTCGCCCGTTCTAGCTATCCATCCATTGGGAAGGCTAGTGCCCCACCCAACAGTAGGGGCATAAAGTGAGCTGATGATGATGATGATGAATTAAAATCAATAAAAAAATAATTAGAATAATAAAGAACTTAAATAGCATCTCATACATTGTTGTGATCCCAGGGTAAGTAGCTAAACTCGTTTTATGGAAATCAAAAACAACTACGGTATCCCATCAGATTCGACACAGTATCGAAAATATAGTTTTTGACATTGAACCGACCGGGAAGCGAACCCGGGACCTCAGGGTTATTGCCACCCTAAGGCCGGCGTGCAAGCCATTAGACTACGGATGTCATCAATGAAATGTATGGGCATCGGTTAAATCACCATGCTTGCCAAATGCGAAATAAAAAAAAACGAAACGCACTTTGCCCCACCTTGATATTGAACCCAGGATCTCTAGTTATCGGGCCGAGAGCTTTGCCACACGGACGCCGAGGCGCTAATATTTTTATAATTATATTTATGCTGTTGCTAAACCAATTCACTTGGCGAATATATTTTTGGTTGCCCTAAATTTAGAACATCCGTACTCAGAAGGTTTATAAAATACACGTGGCTCGTTAAAATCCGGTGCCGCTGAAAATGCTGCATGAGGCAATCAGTAAAATCTCTCCAAAAAAAAACACGTGTATCGTGATCTACATACTCAATATCGTAACACATTAAATGTGACACGTTTTATTTCAGCCTTGATATTATGTATCCTTGATTGAAGCAAATATATTTCATGTCTAGTGTAGGTACGGAGGAATCTCTATCTTCGGTACTAAACGATCGACGCATTGTTTTGCAACGGCATCATTTACTATACTTACTTCTTCTTATTATACAATGTATTTTTTTTTAATATTTAACGGGTAAGCACAGTTCCTTCCTCATCTGATGTAAAGTGATGATAAGGCCAATGATGGATCCTCAACTAGTGAGGCACTGGCTATATTATCTCTAGCTGCCGGAACACAACAATGCTACAAACATTGATGGTGGTGGTAGCCAGGCGGACAAACAAGCCCTACCACCAACCAAACCGAGTACAAAAACATGCAACCCCTGCTGGGAATCGAGCCCTGGACCTCTGGGACTAAAACGGAGGTCTTAGCCACTAGACCATAGAGGCGGTTAATATTAATAATTAGAGGTGTATTTGTAAGTTAAAGTTATGTTCGGGCACTCATTTGCAAATCTTGTAATTTTTTTGTATTAGTATTTCTTTGGTATGACTGTTCCATGCCAAAAAATAAATAAAGACAGAATATCGTGCCATTTAAATCGAATACAGCTAAATGAGAAATCTGAAAAATATAGTTTCACATGACATTCTTTATCCTATAAGTTTCTCGGTCGATAACAACCTTGATCGATCGCGTAACAAAGCGCGTGCTGGTAAAGAAAATTGCAAAATCTCTTTTCAGTCGACGGAGAACTGGAAATATTGTTCATTGTCAATGAAATAATCTTACCTACTCGACATTGCATTCGATAGTTGCTTCATCTGATTGATTTGAAAACTTTATTTTGGAACGAACAGAAGGTTAGTGCCACCTGTTTGAAACTATATTTAGTTAAAATGTTTTTGTTTTGTTTATAAACACAATGTTGAAAAAATTTCCACGAGATGATTTCGATGATATTTTTTTTTTTCAACATTGTGTTTTTGTAATTTGTATCGCAACAAAAATTTGCGTTAAAATTATATAAACAAAACAAAAACATTTTATAAATAGCTTGCCCACTTCTTAACTGATCTTTAGTATTTGTAAAAATATTATGATCGGGTGTTAATGACGGTAGTTGTTGACATTGAATGGGTGCCTTTGGCTTTCAAAGTAAAAAGTAAATAGTGTTGAATAATTTCGGCGGGCTGGTTTGAACCACGATAGCTCAATTGGAAGAGCACCTGACCCGGTATGTCAGAAGGGTGCAGGTTCAAATGCTGCTCGTGGAAATTTTTTCAACATTGTGTTTTTTTTTTCTATATTTAGGTGTCTGTTAGGAAAATGAGATTTAGGAGGACCTCCCAACTGTAATGGCAGACAAAGAAAGGTTGAAGAAACAACTTTTTTTACAAGCTCATCAAAACTATATTTCGCTTATTTATCACCTTGAGAGTGCAGATCCTTTAGATACTTTCTTCAGTGTTATCACGTCTTTGCCAAGAGTGATCGCCATTTTCCACTCGCTCATTGACTTTCATAGTGGCAATAAATCGTGAGAGAAGTATCGAGTTTGTACTAAACACTGCCGCTAATTACTGGAAGTCTAGAACCCACATATCCCTAACACCATTTTACAGCGTGTTTAACGATGTCCGGATAGACACTAACTCCTGATACATACTACGTTTTGAATAGCATAATCACTTTGTGTTAAGTGATGAAGCGATTCAAGGCCTATGTATACTACAGCGTACTCGTAATAAGAATTTTATGACGGGACAGAGAAGGCAAAAGTCTAATATATAATAATAATAATAATAATGTTTTATTGTTTTTTTATTAAAATATTGTAAAAATCTAGTTTTAAGAAAGAAAATAAATAAAGAGTATAATAATAATATATTATTTATAGTTTTTTTTAAAGATGGCGGTAGTTAGTATATGAGACACGTTAGTATATAAAAAAATGATTTAAAAAAAATGCTTAAATGAGCTGATAGTATATAAAATATGCGCACAGATGTTTCTTCAATCTATAGACAAAAAATATTAAACAACACTATCGACGTGTAAGCCGACAATTATTTACAACCTATCTGTCGTGATGTGGTTGCATCAACTAGAGCTCAGAACACATGGTCAATATAAGTTTTCCACAGCGCGTCATGGCTGTTTTATAAGATCCATAACACGACTTTCGCGTTGTGGTGTATAATGGCCATGACGCGTTGTGGACTGTTTTTTCGCTTAATGAGCAATTTCATTATTTATTTATTATTTAAAGATTTGAGAAAACATCACATACATTTTTCTGATCCCAAGGTAAGTAGCTAAAGCACTCGTTTCATGAAAATCAGAAACAACGACGGTACCACAACCACCCAGACCCGACACAATATCGAAAAGTTCGTTTTCGACATTGACCCGATCGGGAATCGAACCTGGGACCTCAGAGTTACCGCCGCCCAAAGTCCGGAGTGCAAGTCACTCGGCTACGGAGGTCGTCAAATTATTGAAAAAAAATTACTCAATACCCTGAGGCGTTCTCTACCAGTCGACCAGTAAGGGTTTTCTATATTCTTTGAGCTTAACACATACGAAACAGTGTTCAAACTTGCATTTACAGCATTTATCGCATCCAAATGCATCCGTTAAAGTCACATTAAACTTTTAAATATCCCTATTATGTTGAGAATTTACATTATTCGTTCGAAGGAAATAAATGGCACTGAAATACGAAGCAATTGCACTGAGTTTCGGGCAGGCGTTAAATGGTTTCGCATTTGCGAAGCAGCTGCTAAAGTATTACTCAAAGATTGCACCTATTCAACAACAACGATTTCATTAAAATATAAATAATTAATTTATACTTTTTGTAATCTTTTTGTAAATAAGCTAAGTGGCGTAGATCTTATCTTATCTTAGTGGGGCCTGCCGAGGTTTCCCTCTCGCAGTACAGTAGGTGCTGCATCGACTCCGTTTTCTCTCCACACGCCCTACACAAACTATTTGTTGAAAGGTGCATTCTATGAAGCATTTGTTTTGTGGCATAGTGCCCTGTCAAGGCACCGATGGTTAGTCGGGCCTGCCGTCTACCGCCTCCGCATATGAACTTACTCCGTCCTAAGGCGTTTTCGCCAAGGAAGGATTTGGAGTGTTTCACACCCGGCTGCTCCTTCCTTCCAAGTGGCGTAGATGATAATTGAAATTAAAATGTAGGTTTGTATGTATTATGGTATTAAAAGAGTTGTACAATGAACACATGAAAAAAAAATAAGCACGTAATTTTTTTTATTACGCATCACTTCGAACTGAAACGTGCTCAAGTAAGACGCAACCTTAAGCAATTATGACTTGGATTAGTTAAAGAGTATTGTGTAGGTAGTTAAGTAGCAACTATTTCACTTTATTTCACAACAACCTCGTAATAGCTTAAGTATGTTCTCCAACTATACGAGTATTACTTGAGTAATATACCAGATTATCGCTAAAAGTTACCTCCGTTAGACGTAACGGGTATTCATTAAGTTTTTGGTATGAAAGTACTTACAGTAATAGTTTAGGTATTGATAATCATTTATCATTGATACGATTACATAATAGAATGAAATGCAACATTTTTTATCGATTAAAACGTGTATATATTTACGTTTGTTCATATAACGTTTTATCTTAACTTTTACAAGGCCTGTGGTCACAACTCAGAATGTTAATAGCTTATGTTATTGTTCTGAGGCTGACAAGGAGAATTAAATGTTAGTTAATTTTTCTTTTAAATTACATATTATTTTCGACTGTGTTCCGTTTTACGCAAAATAACCGTACAGTATATTTTGGTATATCTGTGTATTGTTTTTTAATGGAGATATTTTTTTAATAGCCTCGTGTATCATAGGTAATAGAATACCTTAGAGAAAGTCCTAAGTTCTTTTATCAATTTTGCCAACAAATGGTATTGCGTACGTACAACCTACGAGTAGAACGTTATTGCGTGCTACACATAGTTTTATAACAAATATCTCATAAAGAATTGTAAGTTGGGGAATATCCAAAAGACTTTCCGACCACGTATCGAAATAAAATAAATGTTACTTTCAGATGTCCTTAAGTACATATGCGACACTAAAACCGCCATTATAATACGTTTAATGTGTATTGCGTGATGCGCACACAGATGGGAAGACTAAAAATTTTCTTTGCGAAATTATATGTAGTTACTGCCGACTACCATTCTACTTGATCTTGGAGCAGATGGTTTTCACATTAAGAGATTTTGACATGCTTTACTTATCAACATACACGATTTTTGACATACTGTTATATCTGCAAAGATGAATCTGCATGGCCATCGGTTGCAACGACCGTTTGGATAGATGGCGCTAGTGCCGCTAAAAAGCACTCAAAAACATTAAAATAGCAGTGACAAAATTCAGCGCTTACGTCAGCCTTCCCGGTAGCATAGCGGTCAGTGCAGCCGCCCGGATTGCGGAAGACCCAGGTTCGATTCCTGGCTGGGTCGGGTGGGCGTTTAATTTTTTTCACTGTATTTTATAAAATTTTATGAATACTGTTATAGCTTATCTAAATGTTTTGTTCTGAATCTAATTTTGTTTACGAGTGAATAGGCATATACTTTGATCGCATGCTATTTCTTCTGTCTCTTCTCCACTATCCATCAGGTGAGATTGAGGTCAAAGTCTAATTTAGTTTTTAGTTTTTGAAAAGTGCTTTGTGTTCGATAATTCAAATACAAAACACTTTTTTCATTTACAATTAATTGTACTTGTAAAGTTAAAGTTGCAGGCAAAATAAATTTGTTCATGTGGCTCTATCTGCTGGCCTTACAGCAATGGGAAATTAGACTTACAGAATGGCTAATTGTAAAATTAGCTATTATGTAAGTCCAATTTCGTAGCACTTTTCCAATGATCTCGCCGCCTATCTCGCCAATAACAGCCGCCATGACTTCTTGGCGAGAAAGTGAAGACATATGTATGCAGTTTTTTTTTTCTAAAACTTGTGTTATATCGAATATTAATGTGAAATAAGTGTTCGTGAGTGTGCATGAGTGTTCGAAAATGAAACAAAACAGTGTAATGTTACTTTTCAAATTCTCTCAAGAAGTCCGCGTAAGGACTTCCCCAGGTAAAGCCCCACATCTTTACTGAGATACTCGAGGGGTTGGGGGGTATTTAATTCTCACTTCTCATTTCTATTAACATTCATCATCATCATACTGGAAGGAAATATTGTGTATTTATGTATTACTTGTAAGAAAAATTACTTTGACACTGGCTAAATGTGCAAATCGCACGAAGCCTCAACTACAGGAAAAAAAAAGCCGCCATGTGGTTTTAAAGCTGGAATTTTCTATAGATTATATTTGCTCGCTATAGCCTGGTGCTAGGACTCTGCTTAGAATTTTGCTAGATGGCGACCACCCTAATACTTATTTCTGCCGCCATGCAGCAATGTTGTGCATTTCTGTGTTCTAGTTTGAAGATGAAGATCAAACGATTAAAAAATTAATAAAAGTGTAAAAAGTTATTTTTAAATAAAATATACCAATATAAACCATTACCGAGACTCACTATCAACCAACTTCAAAAGAGGAGGAGGTTATCAATTCGTATGTACAGACGCCTGCACATCAACCTATCCAAAACTGTCAAATTTCTTCAATACATTTTCAACCATAAGCCTTCAAATAAAGTATAGTATAAAGTTCAAAGTCAATTGAAAAAATTTGACAGTTTGGGGTAGGTTGATGTGCAGGCGTGTGTACATTCGATCTGAAGCTTTAATCTTGGTTCTTGAAATATTGAAATGAAAAATTTTATACGGATCGCATTTATTTACCATATTACTTTTCTTGAATCAGCATTTGAATAAAATATGCTGATTTCAGTTTTGCCTTCTCATGTTTAAAATATATTTTATTCCTGTGTATTACACGCAGGAAATTGACTAACAAACATTAATTATTATGTTAATTGATCATGCTGTCGGGCAAGTGATTCATCACGCCACGCACGTTGCTGTTTTTGTTAACTGCATAATAATTTATGCGTAATATTCGTATCAGTATGGCGTATCAATTAAGCAGGAAATGGAACGTGTTTGTCACTACATGGACTGATCCTATGTTTCAACGATATTAAGAATACAACATAATTTTCTTTCAAAGCTGATTATTTAAGCAGTAGACGTTACCATCAAACAAGTTTATTCTAACAGAATGAGAAGTTGAACTCTCACCAAAAGCCAAATAATAGCTACAAGTGTATGAGCTGCCAACCAGCAGTTTTTGCATGGCTGTGGTCTGGTTGAAGGGAACTGGATGTAGTGAAATGACAGGACATAGAAGCATGAGGACTGTAGCTTCTGTGTCGGCATTGCGCGCGTGATACCCTTGGCATCGCAAGCGTCTATTTATAAATCGAACTGTGTGCTCGTTATCCAGCTAAGCAATATATGTTTCTTTAGATGTTTAAGCGTTTAGGGCATACAAGATATAGTGTTCCACCGTCGAGCACCGTAATTGATTCAGGACAAAAATTGGCATTTTCGAAGATTCGAAATTTCTTTTCTATTTACAAAAAGACTCAAGATCTGTGCAAACCGCAGGAGGAAACTTTCAATCAAGCATCAAGTAGATTTATGTTTATCAAAAAGGTTTGAGAATGATTGAGTCAATTCGCTTTTAGCCATTCTTTAACAATTGAAAACTAAAAATACATATCCATAAGTATGAATAGTTAAAGGCAATAACATTTTAATATAGCTTTCAAAATATTATACGCAAGGGACGTGGTTACATAGATTGATAAGTTGACATGGACAATTGGGCATGCCACGGGCGCTGGTTTTTTGTTTAACCAGTAACTACATGGACTAATATGAAAAAGGCAGTTTCAACAATAAAAATATAAAAAAGATGAAAGATATGAAAATACAAAAAAGTATCACTTGTAGAACTGCTGAACAAACAAAAATAAACTAAACGCCCGGTTCCCCTAATTGTGCCGTTGTACCACTCAAAGTAGTCAAAGACAAACCAAGAATATAAAAGTATGACAAATTATATTTTTATTCCTCTTAGAATAGAAAAGAATAGAATAGAATAACTTTTATTTTGCTAGAAACATAGTCAGTAGCTAGTAACTAGTTTTTATGTGCACATTACGACATGTAATTCTCATTCTGCGACCGAAAAGTTAGCGAAAGTTTATTACAAAAACACAAATGTTGAAAAAAATTCCACAAGCAGGATTTGAACCTGCACCCTTCCAACATACCGGGTCAGGTGCTCTTCCATTAGAGCTATCGTGGTTTTAACAAGCCCGTCGAAATTATTCAACACTATTTACTTTTTTACTTTGAAAGCCAAAGGCGCCCATTCAATGTCAACAACTACCGTCATTAACACCATTACCCAAAACCGTCATTTTTTACAAATACTATAGATCAGTTAAGAAGTAGGTTAAGTAGTAGGTAGTTAGTAGTTTTAACGCAACAAAATTTGCATTAAAATTATATAAACAAAAACATTTTATGAAATTTTATTTTTTTATGAAGATAGGAGAATGTTAATTATTGTATTTAAGCACCATATACCTATTTATCAGTCAAAGCATAATTAAGCTAGATTTTTTTTAAATATTTTGTTTTAGAAAACAAAAGAAAATAAAATAAAATACAGAAAACACTAAAGACTGTAACGTTTGAGAATACCTTAGGGAAGAATATGATAGCTACGCCTTATTTTAAAGTTTTTATAACAGTCTTAATAACTTGAAAGCACTGCTTCTTTATTTTTTTTCGGTTTTAGTGTTTATCTTTAGAAACGAATTACTAAATTATTTCAATCACCCCAATGCTAAAGTTTTGATGTACTTTTTGTTTCTATTCCAATTAGATTAGTAAAAAAGTTATTTTTATTCACTTAACGTTGGTAAAATTACTTAAAACTATATTGAAATCAAAAACAGACTTACCAATTTTCTCTACCCCATAAAGTATTTTTTTAATATGATGATAACTGAACACTCTGCTCCACAAAACAACTTGAAAGTTCAAATATTTACACGTCAATTTTGATTTCAAAATCAAAATCAAAAATCATTGTCATTACTTTAATCACAAAGTTAGTTTTATTTATAACTCGGAATCAGCGTTCATGATCGTAGCGCTCAGTTTCTAAAGTTCGATGTTATGAACTCGTAGCACATCGACTCGTCGTAGACGCCTCGTAGCGAGCGCCCTTCGTAGCGGCCAGCCATCTACTAATGCTACGGCCCAGCGAACTGTAGTACTCTAGGAGCGGGGCGGTACATCACACCGTACCATAACCTCTTTGTAAATAAGGTTCATTTTACAATATCACGTGGGTATCAAATAAAGAGTTAAAATGAATTTATGCGTTATCTTATTTGATCGGACATACATTTATTTTTTCTGTAGACAGTTACAAATTATCTCATTTATCAATTCCTTCATAACACCACGCATGAACAATAGCTCATGGGGACATTGGGCTATAACCTACTGCGCTGGATAAATGCGGGTTGGTGGGTTTTGATGACTAACATCTTACGACTACAACCAGGACTCTCAGATCAGGGATCAAGAAAACTCGAGGTATGACCTGATATCATTAATAATTAAATTTTTAGATCGCAAAGCAAACGCGCAAACGTCCTTCTGGCTTCAAAACAGTTTCGACGACCTTCCAATGTAAGTTGTTTATGCCCTTACCATTAGTCCATGCCCTTACTGTAAACGTGATCGTAAACTCAAGTAAATTGTTTTTTCAAGAACTCAACGGTGTAGTGGCTAGATAATTATTATTATTCTGATCCACGTTATTCAACGTTATGGAAAAAGCAGAAAACCTGAATATTATATCATAAATTATTACGATGTCGGTCACTGGCAAACTTAAAACTTGTAATATATTTATTTAATTATTGTGACAGACACTTCTGTGAAAAATATATTATTGTTTTTATTTTAATATTTTAATTTTATTGTTGTCATGATTTTTAATATTTAACTGATTTTTGTACATAATTATGTTATTGGGAATAATCCTGTTTAATTAATAAAACAGATAAATAAATAAATAAATAAATAAATAAATAAATAAATAAAATTAAAATAATATTAAATTGTGTGTTTCTACACTTACAGAATATCTGCGACTTACAGTGAAGTTGTAAAACGAGCCCTAAATTTCGAAGTTATAAAATACTACGCTAAAATGTCAAAGATATAAATATTTCTAAGCGATACTTAACACAAAACCTAATAATTTCGCCAACAACGTAACATTGACCGCCCACGCTGAAATTCAGTTTATATCTGTCCTTTGAGATTGTAAGGAGCCCATTAATATTCAATTTCCTTTATAGTTCGAAGATATGTGAGCCTACAGTGTATAATGTGGGTAGTTTATTTGTGAGAAACTTTATTTTCTCACAATCATCTTTTAGAATTTGTGTTAAACGAACGAACGGAACGAAGTTATTCGCCAAAAAACCAAAACTATTAACATAGCTAGAAAAATTAGCAATCTGAAGTGGCAATGGGTGAATTACAGTTCAAGTGACAAAGCGCTCGGCCTGATACTCGAAGGTCCCGGGTTAAATTCCCAGGTCGGTCAAAGTGTGTTTCGGATTTTCGATGCATAACCCGGGTTTGTGATCACCAACCCGCACTTGGCAAGCGTGGTGAGTAGGCAAATACCCATTAATTATAGTGATGACTTGATTTCAATGATGTAGACCTTTGCAGTGGGACATTTGCTTACTTACTTTACGTCAGCTATATCAGGTGCCTTGTAAGCCCAAAGTGCTTATACATTGCACTGGGTTCCTGGTTGAGTATTTCTAAACAATCTAAATCTAACATAATATATTATTGTATACGCTCATAACACATTATAAATCCTTTAGAAAGTTAAAAGGCTTGTATTATAAATAGGTTGACGGCAATAGTTTATTGTGGATATGGGAACTGAACCACGGTTTCTCGTCCATTCCACTCGAGAAACGCTTTCACGATTCCAACTGAAGGGTGCCACTATTGGCAAGACAATTGAAATATAAATAGACATTCTTTTGGTGAACTAGCAACTTGAAAAGTAGCGAAGCGAAAATCGTCAAAACTTTTTGAAATTAAATTTCAGAGACCAGTTCCTTCTTTCGTAAGACGTTTTAACGAGGCTGTGCAAACTCATTAAGGCTCAAGGATTACGTCCTCCGGAGGTGTTGGTAATTGTCACGGTTGGGTAACATTTAAATATGATGTCAAGGTCGCCGTAGTTAAAATGTCTACTATTCCTGAAGTTTTGTGAAATGACTTTATACCCCAGGAGTCTCAAGTTTAAAATCTCACTGTGGTCCACACTTTTGTACTGTATGGCTGTGTCAAGGGACTAGATAACCAGAACAACCTTGAAGATAAACTTTGTATTTTATAATGTAACCGGATTAACATATAAACGTAAAAACAGATAATTTTGTTTTACATTGAAAATCAAGTAAGTAGTTGTACGGTATTTAAGTATTTTCTATACATTTTTCTTTTGTATTGCCAAGTTGTTAATTTCTGCAAATTAGCAAAACATCGTTAGATCATATATCCAAAATATCTTACAAAACAAGCATTTGTCTAAGGCTTTGTTAATAGAGCAATCGCACGCCTTCTCGATTTCATACGAGCGAAGCCGCAAGCAAGCACCAAAACATAAATAAATAGGCGTATATGAGGTGTAATAAAAAACGTCGTCATCAACTCTCTGTCTATGAACAAGCAAGAAGAGCATGTCTTAAATTTTTAGCTCACGATCAGCGGGTTGAACATCGTATTCCTCGTGATCTAATAATTTGTGTTACGTACACTTACCGAAACGGTATTATCATCCAATTGGGTCGGAAAAGGTTCGCGGCCGGCCTGCATATTTTAGCATGAGTGTTAATAAGGGCACCCAGAAAATACGAAACAAATAAGATCTTATGCCAATATTATTGTTTCATAACTTGAGCAAGTTATATGCGAAACGTAAGAAGCCGAAAAAGTAGGCTTTAACATTCTTTTCGAAATCCATGTTTATGTAAAAAGGATTATTGTAGTTTAAGAAAAGTGTAATAATATTCTTCTAAAATGATTGTATAGTCCAAAAAGGTCGATATAAATCATGAGTTAGTTTATTAGCTCTGTATGTTTATATACAGTTTATGTATGTTTACAATTTTAATGAACCTTAGCACAAAGTTAATTAAAAGAAATTTAAATTTATTTAAATTTCAAAATTGTATTTAATCAATTTAAGAGTGCTATGCCACCGATTCGTTCTATTGTTGGCGCGGGCGATGTTATAATCTATGTTTTTGTTGGCGTTATACTAGGCGAGGTTTCGAACTGCGAGGGATGGTGACGAGGGCAATGGGTAAACAGTTCGATGGAAAAAAAAGGAGGGAATACCTTGATCAGCAAGCAGCACCACGTGTCCGGCAGGCGGGCGAGCAGTCTGAACTTGGCTGGAACATGGACCTGGACCACCAGCGCGTGGTATCTCACAGTTTTAACACTCGTAGCGCGGTAATAGCTATCAGACGACCAAAATTGGAGATCTCCTGTAAGCGCGTGCTGCCATCTTTTTCAAAACGTTGTCATTGCACTAATACGCGATTGCAGCCGCAGCGAGCTCGTTGGAGTGCGGCGTTTTATATTGCGGTCTCGCTCTTGTACACGAGAAAGGTATGTATTGGATGGGTAAAGGAAGCTAGTACAGTGCCAATCAAACTACTCTTATTGAATAGGAAAATATTACGATAGCGAAAAATGCATGTAACTGTATTTGCGCGGCTTTAACCTTTAGTATGCCGGAATACCAGACACAATAAAATTTTAATTGTTTGTCACGTGGATCCACGTTCATACCAAAGTTTAAAGTCACCAACTGGCGCAGTCAATAATTAAAATAAGTGTTGAAAAAATATATAATAATTTTAATATGAAGCGATATTATTAAATCATAGATATCAATAATTCAAAGGACTCTTTCTTGTTTTACATAATAAAGGACGCATTGAAATATTGTAAAAGCAATTTTTTTGTTTCTCATCTCACCTGATGATAATAATGACGATTGCATGGTAAAAAGCTTACCTAAAATATATACCTAGTAAAGAGTTACAGCTTTACCACAAAAAGATGGCTAAATTTAGACAATGCTTAAAACATTTTTAGACAGAGACACAATATTTTAAACACGTATTTAGCCATTGTTTAACTTTAAACACTGTTTTGTAGTACAAAGGTAAATGTATTGTTTTCAAAGTTTACGCGAACACTACAGAATTAAACAAAATACTCTTCTGTTAAGATAAAGTAATTAAATATGATAAATAAAAGCAAGTAGATCCGTATAAAGGACTTCGTTTCAATAAAATGTTTGCTTCAATCATTCGTCATTCAAATTTACGATCTTTTAATGAATTACTTATCAAACAGGGAAGGGATTTTGCTTAGACAATCCATCAACTTTGCCAAACGAAGAACGCGAAGAAGAGTCATAACTGAAATTATAGCTTCGGGACGATTCACAACCGACGGATTAAGGCATATCTCATACGTACCTCTTTTGAATGACTTCAAAATCTCCAAAAGTATTTCGGCGATGTGACTGTTATTATAATAATATTATAATTATTAAGATAATAAATTCTCCACCAAGAGCTCGCTCTAAAGTACGGTCTCGGCGATCGCAGCCTGCTCTACTATAAATACTCGTCAGAGCCAGTACTAGAGAATGACAGTATCCGGCTCTACTGGGACTGGCCCATAATAACTAACAAGACTATTCTTGCCAATGATCCCGATATAGAACTGATAGACCGGGTGCAATCGAAGGTGTTTTTGGTGGACATCACTATCCCTCATGATGAGAACCTCGTGAAGGCCGAGACTGAGAAACAATGGAAGTACTTTGACCTATTACACGAGGTGACCAAAATGTGGGAGGGGGCGTCCACTGAAATCATCCCGATTATCTTACCGATATCTGCAAACGGGTTAATCCCAGCCACCTTGGGTGAAAATATGCTGGTGATGATGTATGTGTTTAGTATTAATGAGGCATTCTTAGTTTATTCTATTGGTCACTAATCTTTGTGTAACTTTGGAAAAAGCACGGTTTACATAACTTTTTATTTGTAAAACTGTTAGGCTTTGCGCTGTCAGAGCACCCTTGCAAATGAACATACTCTGCCCTAAAGCGTTTTCACTTAGTAAGTTCTAGAAGTGCTTGATATGATTGATTCCACCATCTCCTTTTTATGAGCGAGATCACACCCTTATGCTGTCAATAATGCGTCATCATGTTATTGCAAAAAGCTAAGAAGTGGAATTCCCTTCCTGCGGATCTGTTTCCTGATACGTACAGCCTGGACATTTTCAAGGCACTGGTGAACAGGCATTATGCTACATCCTAGGCCGCATCACTTACCATCAGGTGAGATCGTGGTCAAATATTTGCCTATGGAGAATTTAAAAAAAAAATTGGTATCTTATTCATATAAGTAACTACTTTTAATACGCAACTAATTTACAGTAAGTAAAGTAAGAAAATATAAGTGTCAGATTTTCAAACTGTTGTTAATGAACGTTTACCCTAAACATCAATCAATGCGATATAATAACGAGCAAGGGTACAGTTTTGTTTCATATTAACAGAAGGCTCCCGTCATTTTACTCCTTTTGATAGTTAGACTGAAAAGGTTTTCGTATAAACTGGGAATTATCTACAATATCTGTCTTGTAATTTTCAGGCCTTTATTAGTTGATTGATAGATTATTGGTCGTTCTATTGTTCACAGCGGTCACATTGTTATGGTATCTTCTGTCACCTACTCGTAATATTCAAGACAAATTGCTATCATTATTGTTATTAAGGAGCGCTTAAATGACTCATGACATCGTCATCACCATCAATACCAAATCATTTCATGCTATGGACGGATAGGGAGAACGGGCCATAAACCACCACGCGGGCCCAGTGTTAATTGCTGCTTGTTAACGACTGTCAATCAACTGTCACTGCCGGGACCAACAGCTCCGTGCTCCGTGCCTTCCGAGGCACAGAGGAGCTCAGATCCTTTGTGAAAGTTGCTTAACCTCAGGAATCGCAGACCGGGCGCGTTACCACAGAGCCATCGAGCTGGATGCGTGCTAGAATTCTTGAAAATAATCGCATATCAACTAGAAGAAAACTTCATTTTCATTATCAAGGTGTTTAATTTTTGGAAATAGATTGCTGTCGGCTGACGAAAGCCTTTAGAGCGTAACCGATCTTTTGTGGGCGGTGAGAAACTAAAGGTTCCTCAAGCCGTGGTGATTGAACATTCTCAGAGCACGCAAGCGTGTCTTCGTCTCTTTCTAGATTCTCAGAGGAGTTCGGATTGGAATCAAGCATAGAACAACCAGAGGGCGCCTTTAGAGGCTCGGGTGGTGTTGACCGGGAGGGACGGCACTATCAAGGCATTTTAAGATTTTACGCTGCTCGCGTTTGCTGTAGACACCAGCGACGCATAAAATAGAAGTTGCAATAACTGCTATCCTTTTCCCGCACTACGACCACAGCACGTTGTAGCTGTCGTCTCCAGTCGTAGTCACTGCTACGAGTGCTGCTACGAGATTAGCTACGGTTACTGTGCTACGCCGTCTTCTGTCATTATTAATACTAGTGGTTGCCCAGTAGTCGAAATTCGACCGTATTTTACAAAATTTACAATGTTTAATTAGAATGTAATGTAACACATTTATACATAAGATTTATCTTTCTACACTCAATCTTCATATAAACTTTTACTTGGCCAAATCTCAAACTCTTCCGTTCGCGCAATGTGCTTAAAAGGGGACACGAAGTTTTTGCTTCACGTATTAATACATAGGTTGCAGCGCTATATAAGGTGACAGTTTTATTTCGGAAACAGTCACCTTACATGGCTTAGGTGTTACCTAAAATATAGGTGTCTTCTCGGTAAAAACGGGCTTCGGTCTATATATCTATACAATAAATGAACTCACGAAGTCATCAATTTATTTATTTTTATATGAAAATTTAATAATGGCCTTTCTCACACTCTGTTTCTTATCTCACATAACTTAATTTATTTGTTGATTTTTCTAAACAGTTGACGGAAATACTGCAGACTGAATGTCACAACTTTATTTATACCCATCATTCCCGTATCCACAATAAGCCCTCTTACAAAACTTTTTTTTCTAATTGTAGGTTCGTCGCTATTTTACATTAAAAAAAAATAGTTGACGTTCTAATTTGAATATGTAAACAAAATATTCGTCATCCCCAATAATTGAGGTTTCATTTGCATGCCTCACCCCCATTATGCCAGCGAACGGGGTTCAAACCCCACTTTCACAGCCCATATTCTGAAAGCACTCGAAACGATACGTTTTGTATGTTTATTGCTCAATTTCTTTAACCCATTACCATAACGGTTGACTTGTCAAGATTACTCATGTCCCTGATACGTCCTGCGTTCCTGATCGTAAATGTGAAACAACTTTCGCAATATCCTGGTAAAAGATAGGTGACCAAAAAAAATTTGCCAAGCTCCTCCGTGTTTTTAAGGCACGTTAAGGCGTCGATCACGTATTTTGTTGTAAGCTGACATTCGTAACACCCACCCACCCGCATTGGGACAATTTGATGGGTTATAGCCACATCTCTTGACAGCAGTGAAGTCTACGTGGTTGTGTGAAAAAGGTTGTGTTGCACACATGCTGCCTGACCCAATGCAGGATTGTAAGAGCTATTTTATCCCACTGATGGGCAAAGATCTACCTAAACCTTTCCATGTGTCTCGATCTTTCGCAGTCTCCCAGCAATCTCCTATAAAGAAGTCGAGATCGTTTATCCAACGCTTTCTCTGTCAGTAAATGAAACCAAATTTTTTGTATTCGTTTGGAACAGTTTCAATGTTCACAATTTGTGTGTCCCAAGTAAACTTTCATTACAGAATGATGCCGCATCTAATTGAATCCCAAAAACAGCGAATGTAATATTAATTTGAAGTCTTCAAAGGGAAATTAACAACTGTGCAAGCATAATTCATGAACGCTCGGCTACGTTAGTTCAACTTTCGAAACTGGGTGCCTAGTGCGAGTTTCATTCAACATTCGATCACGTTAACGAAAACGAGAATGTGTATGGCAAAATTCTGCTTCAATGCTATGGCATTAATAAACTAATTTTCGTTTTTGTAAACGTAATTGAATGAATACAGATAGTATGTCTCTTTAGCACGGAAGAGCTGGCTGCCAAGTATGGAATGGCACTATTTGCGACTTTCAAGCATGTAAGCTTAGATAGTCAATATTAGAAGATGGACCTGAAATAGTAACACCAATAATTTTGAGCAGAGGCCTAAAATGTTTTTTACCGCTACATGGCTCAGATGGTGACGTTGTGTGGGCAACCTGTTCGCTTGGTTGAAGATCAATTACTGACTCTTCGTCTGAAGAGGGCGTATGCTTGTCAGAATCGGATTCATTTTCAACTATTGTATGCGCTAGTAAGAAATCTGCGTTGTGAAGAAGTTTGTGATGACGAGATCGGCAGTCGGCAATATTGCAAACCTCCTTTACCAAAGCATTCGCTTTAAAGTGAATTTGTTTGTCGCACCACCAAAAAATTTTATGTTAACCCAGCCCCACGTATTTCCTTTCTAGAACATGGGGTCAAATTCAAAGGTCATCATCATCATCGTCAGCTCATTTTTATGTCCCCACTGCTGGGGCACGAGCCTTCCCTATGGATGGATGGGCAGAACGGGCAATAAACCACCACGCGGGCCCACTGCGGATTGGCAGTTGTTAACGACTACTAATGCAGCCGGGATCAACGGCTTTACGTGCCTTCCGAAGCACGAAGTCAAAGGTATTTATTGCAATTCATGTGGTAAAGATAGATGCACATTTAATATTTCTCACGTACCAAAACATGCGCGCTGGTTGGGCACCGCAACATATTTTTTTTCTACCAAACTTACTGCATTAATATATTAAATTAATTTTATAAATTTTATAAGCCAACTAAATTATAAATCATCGTTTAAACGTTAGGATTGTGCCTAGTGGAGTACCACTAGCTATCTTAGCATCTAGATGCTCTAGTCTAGAGTCTAGACTCTGATTCTGTTTGACATCAGATAAATTGGAGTCCTTTGCCAACACTTCAATTGGAAATCTAAAATAAAAACTACCGGTTTCCAATTTCGGTTATAATTATCACATTTTAACTGTTAAAATTTCAGAATTATTTCAGACCTTATTAGTTATAAATGGAATAATTAATTATTAATGGAGTCAGCTGTTACATTGCGGGAATCCGTGGCATACAAAAATCTAATTAAAATATGCAGTGTTAATCCTGCTAACTTTTCTCGTTTATAAAGCCACGTGGAGGGGTGAAACACTTGGATTTGGCGTTTTGTTTGAAAGTTTGCTTGCATTTATCGTTCCTATGGGCTCGATGACTTAGTTTTAACGCGCCCGGTCTGCGATTGCTGAGGTTAAGCAAATTTCCAAGGCCGGTCATCGGATGGGTGACCAAAAACGTATAATCTCGAGCTCCTCCGCCTTTTGAAGGCACGTAAAGCCGTCGGTGTGTGTTGTCCGTTCTATTGATGTTCATCCATAGGAAAGGCTCACATAGGAAAGGAAAATAGGAAAGGAAAGAAACCTGCTCCAGCAGTGGGGACACAAAATGCTGGTGATGATTGTCCCTTCTGCATGTGTATTAAATTTGAAAGTGGGAAGTCAGTGCTTGCGATAGCATAGTTTGTAGTGCACCTGACTTGGCATGTCATGGGGTGCGGGCTCGAATCCCGCTCGAAGATTTTTTCAAAACTCTGTCTTTTTTTTCAATATGTTATCAAGTTCATGCAACTGGAAGATTCAGAAATAACCTAAAACCTTACACCATATACAGACATCACACCACACCCTATTATTAATTGGTTCATACCCGTAATTACAGAGAAAACCAGCTTATAGCTGAGAAAAAAACATACTGAATAATAATAATAAATACTTTATTAAATCACAAATACACAATACAGAAAAACTATATAAGCTGCATAAGTTTAAAACTATGATGCAGCCGCTAGCGCCGACCTCCAGAACAAGTGAAAAATATATTTTACAAATTATTTTCATATATCCTCAACATTAGTCTACCGGTCTAAGATATCCGAAAGTCTTTGGTTCCATTCACAGGTCGGGCAAAGTGTTCGATACATAGCCCGTGTTTGTGATCATCAACCCACATTTGGCAAGCGTGTTTTGTTTAGCCAATAACTATCAATTGTAGCGATGACTGGATTTCAATGATGGAGACCTGTGCCCAGCACTGGGACAGTATAGGCTATTTATTTCTACAAATGTCAAATTTAATTGTGTTTTTTTAGACAGTTTTAATTGATTGTCCGCCGGTCTTGTGTTTTATTTTTGTATTTTGGTCTTATATTGAAAATTATTTAATATCAAGAGAGAATCACAAGACACCAGTAAAAGTTTGTCAAACGAACTTGATTTTATCTTGTGTACATTTTTTACTTCAGCGGAGAAAGTTCCTTTGATCCTGAAAAAATAAAAGTGAGTATCTTGTTGGTCCTTAATCAAGTTAATCTCAAGGTCTCAAGGAAATTGAAATGCGGCAAAAGCTTAAGTAATTTATAAAATAAAACACGATGACTTTATTAGGAATCATCAGTATTCATTCGTGTCTATCTGGAACGTCAGAGCTCACTAACGGTATGCTGGTAGTGCGCACTGACTTCATCCGCATTTTAAAAACTTCTTTCTAAACAGTAACAGTACTTTATTTCATATAAGCAACCAACCTGCCAAATTTTTGTTAGTAGGTTTATAGTTTTTTTTTTTTTTTTTTATTTTTAGTTCCTAAGTGTTAATGATTAGGCAATATGATCAATATGAGCGGTGTCTTATTAGTATAATGTATATTTAGTCAGCCATGGCCGGCATAAAAGACGGGTACTTAAAATTATATAGCTAAAAATATCTATATAACTCAACCCTGTAAAATATTTTAATTTACAATGAAAGATGAAAAGTGCATAAATGTGCACTTCACTCATGTTATCATTGTCATAAGTAGTATGATAGATTAACACAGCATGTTACTTATTGTTGTCGTATAGATGGGGTTAACTTTGTTAGAAAATTTCAATGTCTGCATGACCTACTAATTCAAATAAAAATTATCAGCATTTCTGAAAAGTAGCGTTTCACGGGTTTTCAATATTTTTCCAGAGCGTAAAGTCACGTTGTATAAATACATATAACTGCATGTACGCATTTCGTTTATTATTATTATTATTGTTGGCGAACAGACCTTTTTTAAGTTTGTAACCTTTTTGATAATTCTGTATTACAAAAACTCAATGCTGAAAAAATTTCCACGAGCAGGGTTTGAACCTGCACCCTTCTGACATACCGGGTCAGGTGCTCTTCCAATTGAGCTATCGTGGTTCTAACCAGCCCGCCGAAATTATTCAACACTATTTACTTTTTTACTTTGAAAGCCAAAGGCGCCAATTCAATGTCAACAACTACCGTCATTAACATCTGATCATAATATTTTTACAAATACTAAAGATCAGTTAAGAAGTAGGCAAGCTATTTATAAAATGTTTTATTTTGTCTATATAATTTTAACGCAAATTTTGTTGCGAGACAAATTACAAAAACTTTAATTTTATTTAAGAAGGATTTATGATTAGGAGGATTTAAGAAGGAGAGCAATAGTTATTTTTTTACATTGGTGTCAAAAGTATAAAAAAATGCTCACGAGGTCTACAACTAAGGAAAATGACATAATGCAGGTGGACATCACAGGAAAAAAGGCCGACGCAACAGCGCCGATACCAGCGACCCCCCAGCACTCTGCTGTAAGTACTAATTCGACCGCTCCTAAGAGTGCACGCTCTGGACGCTCCAGCGGCACTCTCAACGCCGAAATATTGGCCGGCAAAACAGAACACGCGCGTCGCCTTGCTGAGCTCCAGCTCACGCAAGATAAGGCCGAGCGCGACCACCAGCTCGCCGAAGCTAATCGCGAGCTGGCAAAGGTGCAAGCAGAAAGCTTCTGGCAGCATTTCGTTGCCGAATACATGCCGACGTTGGTACCCTGGCGAAACTCGCCTGCCTAATCATGATCGCTGGAAAACGGAGATGTTGTGTGCGTAGCGGACGGGACTCCACCTCGACTTGTTTGCCCTGTTGGTCGCCACCACTTAATTTTACACCGTCGGGGGCCATGTTGGCGACCAACATACCTTTTTTAAGTTTTTAGGGTTCCGTAGTCAACAAGGAACCCTTATAGTTTCGCCATATCCGTCTGTCTGTCTGTCTGACCCCAGTCTAGCTCATAGACTCTTAGTACTAGAAAGCTGTAATTTGGCATGGATATATCTAAGTATGTTCGAAAAAAGAAAATATTTTTCAATGTAATAACATCGACATTGGCTAAATGGCCGTACGGAGCCATTCATTAACACGTTGTTAGCTGCCACAAAACCGGCCACAATAGAAATTGGATATACATATTAATCACGACGACAAAGTGGTAATGTAAAATTTTGAAAAATATTTTTTTTTGGTTACCTCCCCTACACGTGAAGTGGGGATGTAACTTTTTACCTTGTTTACTCTTAAATGTGGGGTGTTGTTATATAGCAATTTAAAAAATATAGCGGGTTTGTGAAAACAGTTTCTTGATTGCGGCATCCGTTTGTGAGCTATTATGCTTTAAAGTGCAAAATTTTGTTTGAGTCAAGTGTCCCGTCCCCCCCTGCCAGCCAAATGGTTGTTTTTGGATACGTGAAAAAATTCACAGTAGTTGTATATATGACGAAGTTAAAAGGAAAACTATCACAGATAAGTAGGCTTTCCAAGTTTACGAGTAACAGTCGACCAATTTATAAAATGTACTTGGCGCAGTAAAATTTCCTCATTGGGAACTACTTGGGACTACTAATTGGGAACATCCATGAATGACACAGCAGCTTATGCTGAGACAGGGCCCTTTAACTTCACACTGCCTACCTATTTTATTTTCTGTTCTTTTTTTTTCTGCCTGTTCTAATAATTTTTTTTTTTCGTTTATTGTTGTATTATTGTATTATTAAGTGTGTAAGTTAATAAATACTTTTCTATTCTATTCTATTATATTCTACTTAAATAACGTTGTCAGGTGTGTGAAACCGGTAGTATCTACATTTAAGTATATGTGCCATCGTTAAATAAATGGGCTACGAAACCTACACTGCGCGTGGCCCGTCACGCACTTGGCCGGTTTTTTACATACATACATACATACATACATATAATCACGCCTCTTTCCCGTAGGGGTAGGCAGAGACCACTTCTTTCCACTTGCTACGATCCTTACATACTTGTTTCGCTTCGTCCACTTTCATTATTCCCTTCATACATGCTCTTCGGTTTAGGGTCCTCTTGACCCCGATCCGATCCGAACCCTTCGGAGAATCTAGTAGGGCACGGGGACGCGCACTTGAGGGCGATGCCGTTCCCTCTAGATAACCTCTGAAGGTGATTCGTTTCACACGGCTTGAGGGACCCTTTACGTTCCTCGCCGCCCCCAAAAAGCCCGGTGAAGCTGAAAATGCCGCAGCGGCAATCAGCAATCTCTCTCAAAAAAAAAAAAAAGGGTCCTCTTGACCTGGCCTTTTTTCAAGACGTCCCTGATTTGATCTCGAAACGTCCGCCTAGGTCTACCCCTACCAACACTTTCATTCACACTCGCCTTATACACTTTTTTTAGGTTTTTTACCTTTTTGATTATTCTATATTTTTTACTTTTACAAGTGTATTTGAATATTTGACACATTTAATGACGGTAGTTGTTGACATTGAATTGGCGCCTTTGGCTTTCAAAGTAAAAAATAGTAAATAGTGTTGAATAATTTCGGCGGGCTGGTTAGAACCACGATGGCTCAATTGGAAGAGCACCTGACCCGGTATGTCAGAAGGGTGCAGGTTCAAATCCTGCTCGTGGAAATTTTTTCAACATTGTGTTTTTGTAATTTGTTTCGCAACAAAATTTGCGTTAAAATTATATAAACAAATCAAATACATTTTATAAATAGCTAGCCTACTTCTTAACTGATCTTTAGTATTTGTAAAAATATTATGATCAGATGTTAATGACGGTAGTTGTTGACATTGAATTGACGCCTTTGGCTTTCAAAGTAAAAAATAGTAAATAGTGTTGAATAATTTCGGCGGGCTGGTTAGAACCACGATGGCTCAATTGGAAGAGCACCTGACCCGGTATGTCAGAAGGGTGCAGGTTCAAATCCTGCTCGTGGAAATTTTTTCAACATTGTGTCTTTGTAATTTGTTTCGCAACAAAATTTGCGTTAAAATTATATAAACAAATCAAATACATTTTATAAATAGCTAGCCTACTTCTTAACTGATCTTTAGTATTTGTAAAAATATTATGATCAGATGTTAATGACGGTAGTTGTTGACATTGAATTGGCGCCTTTGGCTTTCAAAGTAAAAAATAGTAAATAGTGTTGAATAATTTCGGCGGGCTGGTTAGAACCACGATGGCTCAATTGGAAGAGCACCTGACCCGGTATGTCAGAAGGGTGCAGGTTCAAATCCTGCTCGTGGAAATTTTTTCAACATTGTGTTTTTGTAAGTTAATAAAGCATTTTTTATTTTCATTATTTTCACTAAAATTATAGTAAGTTTTCCGAAAACAATTAGAAAGTAGAAAAACTGAATCCAAGAATCAAATCTGATCTAATTACGACTTAAATTAAAAACGTACGCAAAACGAAAAGACGACGAACAATCGGTCTGCTATGAAACGTAATTTAGAAGTTTCGGACTTTAAGAATTGTTCATTTCTAATATAAAACAATTTCTATGACGTAGACGAAACGTGGCGCCTTAAAAGGGACGTCCAAAGAAACTTTACAGTAATTTGGGCTTCACGCTTAGCTTTTCTTTTCAATTTGACTAAATTGGCAAACAAACAAATGTTCCGCCTGATGATAAAGGGTTACTATTGCTTAAGGCCATCAATACTAGCAATACCAAGGGTATATTTTGCCGTATTACTCCCTCGACTTCAGTTAATAAAGCATTCACATCATCACCTCACCAGCTTATTTCATGTCCCCACTGCTGGGGCACAAGCCTTCCTTATAGATGGTTAACCACCACGCTTGCTCAGTGTGCATTGGTGGTTGTTAACGACTGCTAATGCAGCCGGGACTTACGGCTTTACGTGCCTTCCGTAGCACGGAGGAATCCAAAATGATATTTTTTTGGTCACCCATCCGATGGCCGGCCTTTGCGAAAGTTTCTTAACCTTAGCAATCGCATGAAACCCGGTGCGTTAACCACTGCGACATCGACCTCCCATAAAATAAAAATTGTATCTTTCTCAATAATATCTTTCTATCTAAAAAATCCTAGCTCTTTCAAGATATGTGTCAAGCACGAAAGTCTGTTTACAATCATATGAAAAAAACCAAAGGGGAACCAATATCTCGGTAGATAATACACTGGCACTCGTTGCTGTTGTGTTTCGTCCGGTGAGTGAAAGTACCGGGGGCCCATCTCTCACCCCTCCCCCCTCCCAATTCCTACTCCCTCCAACTCCTTCCTCAAGGCCGGCAACGCATCTGCGATTACTTTGGTTTTGCGGGGGTGTCCACGGGCGGTGGTGATTACTTTCCATCAGGTGACCCGCCTGCTCGTTTGCCTCCTTTAAACATAAAAAAAGATGAGTTAGAAAGCTGTCGCCCGGTCGTGGGTTCAAATCCCACTAGAGGCGGTTTGTCCTTTTAAAGTGCTAATTTTAATAAAACCATTTAATAACTGTAAAAATTAGGTACATAATCTTTCGTTTATTTATGTTTTTCATAACATACTCGTACCAAAGTCAATTTACTAATAAATTTATGAAGCAATTAAAACTTTACGCAATTGACTTCTTCAATTAGAGCTCAAAGTCATACAAGTAGATTGTTTGTTGATCAATTTTCATTAGAGAAATAAAAAGTCGCGTAAAGAAACAGCGTCATTACTAAATGAAATAGTTTATCCAAAGTCTAGATGCTTTCTTACAAATTAATCCGTCTTTAAAAAAACTATATGGTATGTTTGATGGACAGCACCGAACTAATCTTCGCAGATTATTTTTTAAAGAAATTTTTTTTTGTAACAAATTAAAGCGTTAGTTACCGATAATGGCCGGCGCCGAATGTGCCGAAAAAGAGAAAATAACACTTCGCATGGTTCGTGGTCATATGGCAGTCTTCTAGCAAGTAGATATTTATAAATCATTTTAAATAAAATATTTAAACTCCTTAGAATATAAATTCGAAATGTATACGTTCTTAAATACCCGACCTTACGGCTGAGTTACATCGGCCGTAGTCAGTGTAAAAGTTTAACAGTGTATAAAATGTTTAATTTAATATTATGAAAATATGAAAAAAGACAGTGTTGAAAAAATACCACGAGCGGGTTTCTTCTTCTTCATTTTTCAAATTTTATTGTAATTTGTTCGCAACCAAATTTGCGTAAAATTATCATAGCTCGCTTCATTCTTAACTGGTCTTTAATATTTGTAATAATATTAAGATCGGATGTTGATGACGTAGTTGTCGACATTGAATAGGGCTTCTTGGGCTTACAGAGTAAGCGTAGATAGTGTAGATTAACTTCGGCGAATTTCAACACTTTGTCATTTTTTAAATTGTTCGCAATAAAATTTGCGCAAAATTCATAATCATTATATAGGTAAAGCTTAACCACACCTCGGTTACTCGCAACAAAGTGTATGAAACAAACGCTTTCTAATGCACACAGTCCTAAGCTCGTGCAGGTGAACGTGTACCATGCTTCTGTGAGTGAGCTGATGGTTTACTAGCTGACCCGGCGGACTTCGTACCGCTTTGACAGTTTCCATGACAACAAAACAAACAAACCATTTTGTATGCCGCGTCTTTGTCAGTCGGTAACTGTGAGGTGACTGATCGTGGGTGGTGGCGCATTCAGCGAGAGGCAGGGAGCGGCCATACTGTACGTAGTACTCATTATTATACTGTGGCTTAACTAAATTTAAAATAGTATTTGTAAACAAAAGAGAGTTACAATTAATTCGAAACCAGCGTTGCGGAACAGACGATCTTTCTTTCCATGAAGGCTTCATGAATGTGACGACCATTCTAATTGTTAAGGCGGACACTGTCGAAAGTTGGACAACTCAATTGCCGAATAGTTCGGTGTAACAGATACAAAGTTTGGGAATGCTGTCGGGAACAAGAGTTTACTCATCCCCCAAATGTGCCAGCGCCTTGCTTAATACTACTAACGAACTTTCGTCGCGGGTAATTGAAGGACGACATTTGACGATGAATGCTGATTGAATCCTCAAGTTCTTTAGTATTGTTTGATGCATTGGCCTTTTTGACGGTGCCTTTTTTTGTTGACTGTTGTTGCACGAGGCGGCTGTCGGTTCGGCGGTAAATAGCACCCATCACTAGTGATGTACAAACCTCGAGGCGTCGAGTTCTACTTTTAAAGCCTCGAGGCGGATTAGCAGAGGTCAGTGAGCTTGGTAGACTCATAGACCCGAGCCTAGCCGAGACGCGAGCTCTCTAAGTCACGCCTCGAGGTTTCAAAAGAGTTCGAGCTTTCAAAAGAACTCGAGTCTTAAAATGAACGCGAGCCTTCAATAAAAGCTCAACTTTATGTTTATCACTTTAATATCTTTGTTAGTTTTAAAATAGTTTGTGGTGTACAAGACTCGAGTGCTCTGAGTCTTGAGTCCTTTTACTTAGGGCTCGGAATCGTTTACAGAGCTCGATTCTATTAAAGGATTTTTCGACGACTCCAAAATTAGATCTCAAAAAGGTGAATGTCTTATGTCATAAATCGCACGGTATATGCTTAGGCTATTGTGGTTTATCTCTACTTATCCATACTCATCAGCAGTCCATCACTACTAGAGCACAGAAAAAGACTAAAGCGTTGAAAAAGATTCGAGTCCTAGATCTCATAAAGGCTCAAGCTCTGAAAAAGACTCCCGAGTCGTTGAGCTTCATACAAACGAGGCGAGCCTTGTAAACGACAACGAGCTCTAGACAAAAGGAGGCCTCGAGCCTTGTACATCATTACCCATGACTACTTATAACTGTTTGTTGATTTCATTATATAAATGCTTCAATGCTAGCCCGGTGGGCCTGACATCATTGTGAGCCAGCCAGGGAAAGTTTAATTAACCGTTTGACAGAGTTGATTGGAAACTAGAGAGTTCTAAAAGGTTTAGGCTTCTTAGTTGCGCCGCCGTGATGTAGCTGAGACTTCCCTTCTGGGCTAAAGCTTTTTCACTTTAGGCAATGGCTGGCGAAGGCAATTAGCTTCGGAGCTAGATAAAGGTGCTGAACTCAGAACTTCGGGATGTTGCATAGGTGTAAAATCATTAAACGTTTAATATTCTAACCGCCGCCGGATGGCGAAAACGCGCCTTAAATCAATTGTTATTTACCGTCTCCAAACAAAGCTAATTACAATACTTATTGTCTGTAATCTTTCAGAAGGTTTGACGTCAGACGCCTGAATTGCTTTTAAGTCTAAAGCACAAAATAAGACTGTAGAAGGTAAGCTTTATACAACTTCGAGCAACGCACACAGACAACATCACACGGACACGGAACCTCGCAACTGTTCCGAGATCTCTTAGTGCAACGAGAAGTGAGCGAGCTTACAGCTCCGGGAACCTATCTGGATATTAGGTAGTGGACTATACGTGTCCACGGGGCAACTCGCTCGAGACACTAGTCTTAAAAAAACCGGGTGAAGAATGCGCTTCGGCGCGTCCTGATCTGGCGTTATGACCAGACGCAGATGGTCCCTTGTGCTTGCGCAAGGATGTCTGAGACCTAACTTTATAACCTAACGGTTGGTGGGAGGTGTCAGTATAAACTTTAAAAGTCGTGTGTAGCGGGGGTGTTCCGAGATCCGTGAGAGGGTCTATGTACGCGTTGCTCGAGCGCAGTACTTATTAACCCATTTAAACAAACCAGGTGTTTGTGTGTGGTTGTAAATGAAACTTTAAAAGTATCACATTGGGGTACATCTATTACTTTTAGAGGTGTTCTATATAACACCCGGTAGGACTAAGTGGGTGCTTACCTTCTGAAGTCTCCTTATTTAGTAACTGAAATCTAAAAATAAACAACAGGTAACTTTACACGTCTAATCTGACGTGACAGCCGGGCGGCCTGATAGATGGACGAAACATCAATCCTGTGGGCGCCCACTGCTTTTGCAGGAACCGCTTCTTATTCCATGTTGCAAATAAACAGGCATTTATTTTTGTTGGAAGTAAAACTTTGATTTGTATTATGGACGGATCGATTCGGGAATCGATTATCGATCTTCAATTTGTTTAGTGGCATAATGGCCCCATCACTAGTTGCTTTTTTTCTACCTACTTGTTTCGGGAAAACATTTATGGCGGGTTGATATTGTATCGTGTGTGACTAATTAAATAGATTTGGAGTAGTAATAAGGGCATTTGGAGCCGCGTTAGTCCAATTAAGTGTATTGTGCTATCTGGGTTTTGTGTGTGTGTAACGAATCGCATCGGGAGCGAAATTCGACATTCCATAGTCGAATGTTGGCGTCTTCGCTGCTGGAGAAAACAGGTATTTCCTCGGGGGAAAGTGCACTTCGGGATAGGTTGGGTGTGATTAGGGAGCTTAGGAGGACCCGGCCTTGGATTCAGGCCCATACGGACATTTGGAGCCCGTAGAACCGGACGGGGATAGCATAGACTGTAAGTGAATTTTTAGTCATAACCTAATTTTAAGTGGTAGCAGATAGTAAAAGTAATTACTGCACAAGCCTTAGTAGTAATACGAATCATTCCAGGAACACTGTTTTATTTACTTACACGTCTATATACATTTCACTTACCAACACAGGTGTGAAGTGCAGTCTGAAATTATAAGTGATAAAGAAAGTTGTTTAAAAGAGATAAAAAAAACTTGCTATTATAATATTTTCTGATAAAATATTTGATTTCATAAACGACCGCCTCAAATGTGATTCGAACCCACAACTTCTACCGATCAGAGCAGAGCAACAAACGCTTAAAAATGTAAAAATTTAATCTAAAAAAAGTGTAGCTTTCTACGAGTGAAAGAGATTTTAGAGAAGGTTTAGTGATATCAGTGATTACCAAATAAACATACAGAGTAAACAAATTCTACCTCTCAATAATATTAAGCACATATTGAACCATATCGGCCAAGATAAAGATTGATCTTACCCCTTTCACGAGTACATTAACACCCTAACACAAACATCGAGAGATTAGGTTAAGAACTGAGCCCTTGCGATCAACAAGTCCCCGTTGACCCGATGTCCTATCACACTAACTATTGACGCCAAGAACTTTCGCAGAGTTTCGAATGAACCCTCTTGATAATAATCTAGTTCATACTAAGAAAGTTATTTAGTAATGCCAATAGAAGTCTATAGATAAAGAAGACGTGTTTTAAAAAAAAAAATCGATGCTATTGCTATGTAATATCTATTTAATTTATTAAACCGAGCAAAATTTGTTAAGTTTGGCTTCGCTGGGAATATAATTTGGGACCTCGGATTCGGAGTCGATTAAAAAGCTATGAAGGTAATTTTTTTTTATGTTGCATAGTTGAGGTTAATTTATCTTATTACAAGTTTTTAGTTGCGTACATAATGCACATCAAAATATTTACTTAACTTAGGTCATATGAGATATGCCTATTTAAGTGAAAATAATCTAAAAGTATACAGGGTGTAATATTTAGATCGGTCAGTATGGGAAAGTCTGAAACTATAAGACATACGAAGATCTGTTCTCAGGAACCAAGTCATCGATTTTAGTAACAAGTAAAAACTTTCACACATTTAAAAAAAACTTGTACTCAGCTCGGGAATCGAACCCGAACGTTTTGAAAAATAAAACTAACACTATTTCTATTGGCTTGTGTTTAAACGGCTGCCAAAAATGTATCTATTTTACTACCAATAAAATTCAAAACGCTTACCATATTGGATAAATGATCACCAAATTGTGTTTCCTAAAATATTATAACAAGTATAAAAATACTATTTATAAAAATACAATTAATATTTTTATTAAATGTCTTAAAAATATATGAATACTTACCTTTTAACTGCATTTCAGACCAAATATGTTATATTGTCACCAAATAGATCTGATAATACCAATATTTTATGCCTCGAGTTTCAATTTGGTAAATTTTACTTCCTGTTGTCTAATAAAAAAAAATAAAAAATAAAATTTTAATAATAGTGTAAAAATTGGTAGTATCAATGTTACTGTTTCAGTAAAACAATATTTGGTGAGCATTAATCCATTTTGGCAAGCAAAAAGAATATATATACAACACGTACATTATTATTCTGTTGTGTGTATGTATATTAGGATATATTCCCGAGCTGAGTACAAGTGTTTTTTAAATGTATGAATGCAGTTTTTCTTGTTACTAAAATCGATGACATGGTTCCTGAGAACAGATCTTCGTATGCCTTATAGTTTCAGACTTTCCCATAGTGACCTATCTTAATGTTACACCTTGTATATACCAACCTGATCAATAAGTGCCGACCACGCTTGCGGCGTCTCCGAAAGTTGGTTTAATATCAATTTAATAATAATTAATGTTTAAAAAGGACTCAACGCAAACTCAGGAAGAGTTTGCGTGTCCCAGTATCCAAGGCATACCTTTAGAAATATTGGTCGTCAGCCCGTGACCACGACCGGTGGAGCTCGGCTGAAACGTCGGGTATTTCACAAGTTATGCTAAAGTTTAAAAGTGTATACAAACTAACTTTCAACTGCTACGGTGAGGCACTGTTTGTTCAACAGATTTATACAGATACGACACTTTATACGTAACAGTATTAAACAAAGTCGAGTGCTAAACTCATAAAGCTCGCAGAATCTGTTTCGTGCATATGCGACGCTGAAGGCGCCGCTACGAAGGAGTAGTTGCAAAAACCGATTAGTAAAAAGCTATTGTTTTGGTGTTATATTAGTGACAATATTCTTTATTCTTCTCCACAGCTAAAAAATAGACGTCCTGAATGGGTAGCAGGTAAAAAAATGTTTGGACGATTCAAAAGCACTTTTCTAAAGTTTATTTGAATAAAAATGTTTGACTTTGACTTTGACTTTAAATTTTATTTTAACTTTGACTTTGACTTTGACTTTTTTTTAATTTTTTAATTTTGCATACACAATGCAATATAGCAAAGCAAAGAAAGGCCTCTGCCAATTTTTTTCTGGTTACTTTTAGTACAAGCCGGCTGCTCCCGCCGACACCAATGGCATAGTGATTTTCATAAGTGCTTAAATGGTCTAAAATTAATAAAGAATAACATAAAATTTTACCAGAAAATCAACGAGTCTCAAGCTTTTGGATATCTGGTCCAATACTCTCACCTCTGATGTCTCGGTACCTAGATTCGATTCCCACTCGAACTTGCTGAGGCTGGTTGATTTTTATAGTAAAATTTTATCTTATACTGTATGCTCCCTTTACTCTTTGCTCCCTTTTTTACAGAATCGGATGTTATATACACAGACGGGCTTTGGACTCTCGAAATCAATCAATAATGGTTCAGCGTTGGTTGTCGGGGTCGGCAACAACATTGACCATAAAAATATTAATTTATTTACTGTATTAAGCTTTATATACATGAAAAATAAATTATCCGGTAATAAACTAATATAGAAATCTCAACTGTACGCAAAATCTGAACTCTTTACACGAATCTCCTCGCGTTTTAAACAATATTTATTTTGAATAACACTTAATTTTTCACTAACTCAATTCCAATACTTAAACAAGAAAAGAAATAATGCTAGAATAATAATAAATCATTTTGATTAACGTTTCGATAAATAACGAGATTTCTGCTCAATCGATTTGTAGATCACCCGGTCCTATCTCAGTTTTAAACCTCCCGTTTATCCGGTAACGCCCCTCGTTATAATATCAATCTGTCACAATAAATCAAGAGGCGTTAGAATAATTCATCACTCCTTCATAACCTTATAGTTCAAAATATTGTTAGTCTATGAACAGATTGATGAGAGATTTGATTAAGCGTGATTTAATAGGTACGATACGCTATGTTATATCTCATTTACTTATTTCGTAATCATATTTAAAGTTTTGGTTCCATTGTAAATAAAAAATGTTTAACGGGTTAACCGTCGTGTTCACGGACTGACAGACAGTCAATCACTGACAGTCAATCACTGACAGTCAGTCACTAACAGTCAGTCACTGACAGTCAGCCAATGAAAACGGCCTTTGCAAAGTTGGCCGAGAGAGTATGCATAGGATAGGATAGGATACTTAGGATATTGCGTTAAACCACGTCAAAATATAATACTCTACTGATATGTGTGTTTTTATCAATAAATGCCTATTTATGACAATATTATGGATGAGAATAATTATTTTGTTTATATTTTCCCGAATATTTATTTTGTTTGGGCAAATTGCGCATTGCTCTGATTTTTAGAAGTCATAATTTTTGAGTCATTGCTGAGACAAAATTGACAGACGCCTCTGAATTTCTTTATAATTTATTTTCTTTAAAGTTAATTGAAAATAAGGTACTTTGAAAAACATCTGATAAACAGATTTCTGATGACTTACGTAACTCATTTCTAAAACCACTTATTTTTACCGATTGACTGATCACTCGATTCATTGCTAATGAGAATGCTTATCGAACATTTAAATCGTTCATATTTTCAACGCTTTCAATTTAATTGGGGGCTGTTTCTTCAAAGATAACAACTCAAAGCCCTTATCGGGGTGCATTAAGCCAAACAAATTGATTGGAGATGCGATAGGCATCTACGCTTTCAATTTTATAATTTGCAAAAATATTCCGAGGTATTAAAAATGAGGTTTATGATTGTTTTCTATAGGAGAAAATGGCGGGTTGATATTTCCAACTATGTAAAAAGTTTCAATTAAGTGACATATCAGCTGATTGAATTGGACGTCCCAATTAAAGAGATATGCTATCGGCGTGCCTTTTATATTTGCGAGTATTATTTGGGCAATGATGGAAGCGCAAAGGGCAATTACGATGTGGCGTTGGTGCCTTTTTCAAAGTTCTTGAGCACTTTAGGACTTCCCGATCCTTTAAATGCCACTACAAATTTACAGAATACACTAAACATGCACACTAGTTTAGGCCCAATACACCGCACTCGTAGAACAAGGGTACGACGAACCGGTTCACACGCGCTCTACACCAGGTACAGACATGTACCTGGGCGCTTCTTTCCTCCACCACGGCTTGGACAACCCGAGCCAGGATCCGAGCCTTTAGAGGCGCCCTCGGGTTGTTCCGTTCCCCGACCCGATCCGAACCCTTCGGAGAATCTAGTAGGGCACGGGGACACGCCTTAGTGCGTGATGCCGTTCCCTTTAGAAAACTTCCGAAGGTGATTCGTTTCACACGGCTTGAGGAACCCTTTAAATTTCTCGCCGCCCCCAAAAAAGCCCGGTGAAGCTGAAAATGCCGTCTAAGGCAACCAACAATCTCTCTCCAAAAAAAACTTTAGGACTTACTTGCCATTTATAATATGACTCGTATGATAGACCACTACCCATATTATTATAACGAAGCCACATTCGTGCTCAGGCATTTTCAAAAAAGGCACCATAAGCGCCCAATGTCCTTTGGCTAACAGCCGCAGGTACAGGATTCTTGAATTTGTTTAATCTATTTGGTGCTTTATAAATTAAAAAAATTAAAAAAATATATAAATGAATGCTTCTAATTTTAAACTTTAGAGTTTAGATTGACTATAGATAGATCTAAATAAAGCCTCATTAGACGAGAGCCTCATTAGGCTCTCGTTAGACGGCTGGATAAATGGCCTGACTCAGAAGGCAGTTCTCCTCGATACGGCACGCATTGTGAGGAGGTTCCTGTCTCTAGAGCTCTAACCACCGGTAACTTGGACCCTGGTCCCGATACCGGCGGACCCCTATTTTTTTATATTTTTAAATATTTTATTTATTTTGTTTAATACTTAAATTTGTAAATTTATATGAGAAAAAATAAATAAAGATAATATAATAAAAAATAATCTTTATTATCCACAAAAGCATAATACAGGTAAGATTTGTCCTGCCTCCAAAACTAGGCTAAAAGCCTGTATGTCAGGAGGCAGTTGCTCTCCTAATGGGGTACATAACAAAGCAGCTTAAGCAGACAATTGAGAAATTAAGAAAAGAAAACTAAAAGTAAATTGATTTTCACAGTCCTGGTAGTCAAAATCATTTAGCCATTTAATTATTTTTAACTTTGGCCTATAGGCATTGGCCCCACGAATTTTAACTGTCTTATTGAACTTGTTGTAAAGCCGCGGACCCTGGAAGTCAAAATGGCGCTTTGCAAAAGCACTTTTGACCCAGGGTACCTTGCATAAATTAAGCATTTTATGTGGATTTATGGGACCTACTGTTTTGTGATCTATACTAAAACTATGTCGTCACTATTGTGTTCCGACAATTTAGTGTTTATTAAAAACTTTTTAAAGGTACGGACTCGTATGATAAGACAATAATGTAGCATATATATACAGCATGTTTTATTAGTGAGGGTTCTTTAGTTACAGAAATTCATGCTTCGGTAAAAAAAAAAAAAAGTTAATCATTTTAAGAACTGATAAGTGATGTCATTTATACTTTTAATGTTCTGGAATTAATTATTGTTGTAGTACTACCCGATTATGTAACATTTATTTTCTTTCTATAGTATTATATAACCAACATATATTTGTAGCCGAGTGGCTTGCACGCCCGACTTTGGGCGGCGCTAACTCTGAGGTCTCGGGTTCGATTCCCGGTCGGGTCAATGTCGAAAACGAACTTTTCGATTTTGTTTCGGGTCTGGGTGGTTTTGGTGCCGTCGTTGTTTTTGATTTCCATGAAACGAGTGCTTTAGCTACTTACCTTGGAATCAGTACAATGTATGTGATGTTGTCTCATATTTAATACTGGATTGTATAAAAGTTATACTGGATATAAGTGTGAAGGTAACTCAAAACTTATGGAAAGACTCATACTTGTTTTTTAAACAATAACGAAATCACTTAGCCTTCTTCTTACCCTGACCAGTAAGTGGCGATAGGGCTATGGCCTTAAGGCAGTTATAAACAACTATATTTGCAAAAATTCTAAAAAGCCAAATTATGAATATTATACTTATTAAAAAAACGTAATTATTTTATTCAAAAAAAGTAGCGTTTTCCAATTACTTGAATTCAGTGGATTACGCACTATTTGCATCCCTATTGCTTGTATTCAAATCGACAGAGAGCGCTGTTTCATTGCTGTCAGCGGCTTAAATCATATTTTTCTCTTTCTACATTGGAGGATTCCGAGTGAAGAGCATACTTCACCCAGAATCCTCTGCCAAAGAAAAACAAACATTTTTAACTCTTACTGTTGATAAACAACAATTTAACAAGCTCAAAACCAAACAAAAGACTGACGAAGTGCCTGCGCATAGGGTTTCGTATATTTTTCTTTATTCTGTGTACGGCTATGACGCAAGGCACAAGTCCCCGCTTAATTTCAGCATACCGTCGCATAATTATTCGCACTAAACTCCCATGTTCTTGCAACTTGACTTTGCATTCGTTAGCTCTGCGTCGAGCAGTATTTGCAAGTTTTAACTGGAGCTGGATCCTGACTTGTTTGTACGAGAGCAAAATGAAGTGCAAATAACTTACCACTTATTATCATAGTTAAAGCAGTGGAACCGCTAGACACAACTTGCGCTACATATTGTATGAAGTGGGCGCTTCTTTATCGTTCGGCACGTTCCTCAATAGATTCCCCGGGGCATTTGAGTCTTCCGACGTAGCAGAAAAGCCTGAGGACGTCTCTAAAGACTAGGACCTCAGTTCGGGTTGGTTGGTTCGTGGAAACTCGTGTAAGTGCCCTCACTTCCACTCACTGCATCCTGCATGCACGACTACCCAAAACAAGTAATGTTCACAAGTCATGTATGAATATGTGTGAGTTGAGTTTATATTAGATCGCCAAATTTTTTGTAGCCCTATAATGGTCATAGGCACACAAACTATAGGCCAATTTTTGAAGTGAAAACTTCTTTAGCGGCGTTGTACACTTTTTTTGTAATGGGTGAAAAATGTTAAATTCGCGTCAGGTCACGTGTCCTGATCAAAAATTCGTAAGACGGATGGAGAGTAGACAGCCGGCGCGGCGTAGGAGAGGAAGTTTCCCCCTCTCTTTCTACAGCGCGGGAAAATGTATGCCTGCTGTTTCGTTTAGGCGGCACAGGGCGCTTGCGCGAATGTTCGTGTGTGTTTATGTTAACAGCGTGCCACGCGCATCCATGGATGGTGACAGCTGATGGCTCGACCGTCTGTGTAGTGGCCATACTGCTGTGTATTCGTAAAATTCGTGTATGTAAAGTGTTTAAAATATGGAAATTGAACAAAGTGCATCAGTGTTGATTTTTCTGAGAGATAAATTTTTAATGTAATATAAATTGTCATGTTTGTGTACGATAGCGCAATAAATAAATATTGTATTCTACCACATAAATGATAGTACTTTTATACTGATAATTGAAGCAATTCGTTCATAATTATTCCCTAACCATTCCAAAATATCAAAAATGCACAACGTTAATATTCAAGTTTTCACTTCTGCCGGCACTCCCGGAGTGCAACCCGTCGTTTTTTTTTACGTATTTTTTACTTATCCTTTATTTATTATTCGGGAATGGTTTAGATTTACAATTGGACCCGGTAGGTGGCACTGCAATAGGGGTCCATCATTGGGTACGGGTGTTTTCAAGCGGACGAAGTCGCGAGCGGACGAAGGCGCTAGTGGCCCAATAGTTTAAATATAAATTTTAAGATAAGGGTTTTGATTTTTAAGCCATAGATGTTAGGCTAAACAAAAATTGTGGCTTTTGAGGTTTGGCCATATATAATTAGGACAATTAATTTAAGGCGAGTCAAAGGGTACCCGGGGACTAATGTGTACCCAGCCAGTCAGTAATATCGCACCCAGGCTCTTTAGATCTGAACTAAGTTGTCTAACCACAAGACCTGACACCGTAAAAAATACATTCATAACAAAAACACGGTACAGCACAATATTGCATCTAAAAATAAAAAAAAAACATCATTCGCTGTCGCTGTAGGTGATCCGCAAACAAAACCGCTAAAAGAACAAATATAAACACAAAAATGAAATTCGATTCGTCTGCGGCAAGTTCAAATTGGACCGGGGTGCGATTTGACTCAAATTCAATAAAAAAAATACAAAACATTTCTAAATAAATTTTGAAAGCAAAAATCGTTTACCATGAAAGCATATCGAAATATTTGACTTTTATGTTGAAATACTCTTTCCACTTAAGCATAAACTATTTTGCTAAAAACGTTTTACAAAAAAGAGACGACATGACAACAACATAAAAAATATGTATAACAAGCATGCTTATAACCAGGGAATATTTGTTAAGTATCATTAATGACACAAACAATTAATTTAATTACGTTTTCTCTTTTCAACCATTTTTTTAGGTTGACACGTCTTGTAAGACTTATAAACAACGAATAAATTGTTCTTAGCTATTTGGGAGAATTGTCTGCTATGTAGAACACGTAACTTGGGTCGTTTTGTTTCGATGGAAGCAAGACAACGTGGACTTAGCGATGTAAAGATATTTGTCCTACCCAAAGGAGAAAAAAAGGCTAAAAACGCAGCTTTAGATTTTTTTTTGAAGCATTAAAGAAAGTAAAAAACAAAAAAAAATTTATTGGAATCACATCACAAAACACACAATTAAACATACAACAGGTAACATAAAGAAAGGAAATATATCAACATTGATAAATTTCCACGATGGCATAATTAGAAGTGCACCTTACCCGCAGCCTTATTACCGAAAAAAAGCAACCAGTTGCTAATTGCACAATGGCAGCGTCGGTCGTCATGCACTTTTTAGTTCGTCAATTGCTCTCTTGTGGCGCTATCGTTGGGTCTACGTACCGTAATACGAATATGTCAGCGACATGGCGCTAACATCGCTAAGAAACGACAGGTATAGTCTATGCTCCATAGAGCATACAGTCAGTTAGGTTGGCGCGACAACGGACTGGACACATTGGAACGGGAGCAGTCGGAGCAAAGGGTCGGAGAGTACGCACGCGCAGAACTCACTTCGTTTCTAAAATCCATTTGCATCGGGCAACTGTTTCTAAATAGTTTAATTGTAATGTCAAAATAACATTAAAGTGACTGTAAGGAATACGACTGCGTCTTTATTTTGAAGATCCAAGATTTATCGACCGTGTTATCGACGAATCAGAGCTTGCTCGACCGTCCTACTCACAAACCTCCCCGCCAACAAATATGGATTTTGGTAGCTATAATTGTAAATTGTCGCGTTTTCATCTGTCACTTAAAGATCAGTAATAAGCCCGCTGGTATGTCAGCGGTTGCGGGTTCAAATACCGGTTGATTTTTTTTACTCACTTACTTCGCTGGCTCAGCGTCCTGAAATCTATAGACGCGGCTTTTTGTCAGTGTCCACGTCTCAGCGCCATTTGTGATGACCGGCAGAACGCATTACTCAAAAACTCACGAGCTGACGCAACTTCCCAAACGCTGCCCAGCCCACTCGTATACCTTAATCAGTTTCCAAAATGATATTATTTCAAACAAAAAAATAACTGGTATAAGCTTCAAACAGAAACTATTTGATGGACTTTTATAAAAATCGATGTAAAGTTACATAATTATAGCGAAGCAACTTTTAGGATACTTTTTAATGGAAAAATATTGGATTCCTTGAAGGATTAAAGGGATGAAAGCTAAAGTTTTTACGAAAGTTTTGACTAGAATAAAAATACTGTTTTTCAAATTTACGCGAACACTAAAGTCTCCCATGCTAAGACACCAGGTATAGACCCAGAGGTACCGGGTTCGATTCCCAGCGAGGGGTATATGTTTGTGCACTCGGTTTGTTTGGTGGTAGGGCTTGTTTGTCCGCCTGGCTAGCTACCACCATCTTATCTAAAGTATGTCGCCATAACATCAATGTTTTTAGCATTGTTGTGTTCCGGCAGCTATAGATAAGATAGCCAGTGCCTCACTAGTTAAGGATCCCGGGTGAAGTGCGCTTCCATCATTGGCCTTATCATCACTTAAGATCAGGTGAGATCAAGGCACTGTGCTTACCCGTTAATATATCTTCAACAGAGGTTTTTTTTAACATAGAAAAATCATATATCACATGTGAGAAATCATAGAAAACTACCCAATTATATTGTTCTTGAGAAATTTTTATTCTTCTCTAAAACGGCACCACCTGCTTCAATGTATAGATATCTATACTAAATTAGTCCTGAGTAACATAGGCTATATAAAAAAAGTACACCCGTGCGAAGTCGGGGCGGGCTGCTAGTATTTAATATACAGATATCTAAGAAAAAAGCAAATCGTGCATGTGAAAGGACTTTTGTTATTATTCATGTTTTTTGGACTCACATCTTTTTTACATATATATATACATATATATATATACTACTCAAAACAAAATAAGGGCCACGAGGTATTTTTTCATTTTGGTGTAAATTATTAAACATTTACATATTGAAAGTAGTAAAATATTGAGTATACAAACTCTTTGATACCTAAACTTTTTAATATTGTAGTATTCATCTAATGCTGGCAACAATTTTAAATAAAATTTGATTTAAAATTATTTTTGAAAATTTTGATTCCATTTTCTTTGACGTTTTGCTTTCCTTAGCTTCTTGGTTTATTAGAAATTATCAGAGTTCATTGATATCTCGAGTCAGAAAAATCTTTTGCAATATGCCACAAGCACGCAGGCGTCATATGGACTCGCTGACAGCAACCAGAGCCGTTACAATGATTGAAGAAGGTCATTCGCAGCGATCTGTGGGTTTGCAATTGGGATTTTCTCGAAGAGCTATTCAAAATCTATGGAATCGCTTCCAAGAGACCGGCAGTGTTAGAAGAAGACCTGGTTCGGGCAGAGTTGCATTACAACAGCTCAAGAGGATCGTTACATTCGATTAAGTGCGCGCCGAGATCGCACAACGACGGCCCGCAAGCTGCAAAATCGTTTACGGCTCACAACGGGTACTCGTGTCAGTGACCAAACTATTCGTAATAGATTGCATGAAGACCAGCAGATCAGTTGAAACGAAGAGTTAGAGACGGTGATCAGGAAATCCACAACCAACAGCAACTCATCAACGCTGTTAAAAGGGCCTGGGTAGAGATTCCAATGGAAAATGTCATGCATTTGATTGAGAGCATGCACTCCAGGCTTCAGGAGTGCGTAACGAAACGAGGGGGGCATACCCGTTACTAAAAGATGAGCATGGAGTATTTTCTTTTGTTTTCAGTAACTTTACATTGTTTTTATTTTTAACCTTAAATGTGTTTTTTCTTTCAAAAGCAAATAAACTTTTTAATCATTATTATTGGAATAAATTTATTGGTCTACACGGTAAAAACAACATTAGTTTTCGTTATGGAGACAAAAAAATTAATATTGGTTTTATTATTTTCATGGTACAGACAAAATACCTCGTGGCCCTTATTTTGTTTTGAGTAGTATATATATATATAAACCCCTCGCTGGGAATCGAACCCGGTACCTCTGGGTCTATACCTGGTGTCTTAGCATGGGAGACTTTAGTGTTCGCGTAAATTTGAAAAACAGTATTTTTATTCTAGTCAAAACTTTCGTAAAAACTTTAGCTTTCATCTCTTTAATCCTTCAAGGAATCCAATATTTTTCCATTAAAAAGTATCCTAAAAGTTGCTTCGCTATAATTATGTAACTTTACATCGATTTTTATAAAAGTCCATCAAATAGTTTCTGTTTGAAGCTTATAGCAGTTATTTTTTTATTTTAAATAATATCATTTTGGAAACTGATTAAGGAATACGAGTGGGCTGGGCAGCGTTTGGGAAGTTGCATCAGCTCGTGAGTTTTTGAGTAATGCGTTCTGCCGGTCATCACAAATGGCGCTGAGACGTGGACACTGACAAAAAGCCAGCCTTAAAAAAACAAAGGATCAGAATCGAGAAAGTGACACCAAAAAGAACTCTTCCTTACCCTATGTTATCTTATAACATAACTTTTTGGACTTCATGTCTGCGGTTTTGTTTTATTTTCAAAAATTTGTGTTATGTCGAATATTAATGTGAAATAATGGTGGATTATTAACCGTTAAGTGTTCGTAAGTGTGCATGAGTGTTGGCAAATGAAACAAAACAGTGCAACTTTACTTTTCAAATTCTCTCAAGAAGTCCGCCGAGGAATTAGTAAAGCCCCACATCTTTACTGAGATACTCGAGGGGTTGGGGGGTATATCATTTCTCACTTCTCATTTTTATTATCTCTCATCATCTCATTCATCATCATACTGACTGGAAGGAAATATTGTATATTTATGTATTACTTGTAAGAAAATTACTTTGACACTGGCTAAATGTGCTAATCGCACGAAGCCATCAACTAAAAGAAAGAAAAGAAAGAACATAACTTTTTATACCCTAATAAATAACGTTTCTCAAAAAGTTTATCTGTTAAAACTGAAAGGTGAATTCATACTTTATATGCTGTTTTTATCCATTACACAGGAAAAGTTGTCGTAACAATTTTAGCTGTCAACATTAACTTGTGAAATTGAAATTAATACTTTTTTTATTGGTCTCAACCGCGGGTGGACTTTTTATAGGTTACATTCTTGTTATATGGCAGTTGAGACAAGTGGTCTAGCCTGTATCCTGTTTTCTCCACTTAACATCTTTGCATGTTTTTGTTCTTAAAGGCACCTGTTTTTTACCAAGCTTACAAATATAATATTATAAATAAGATCAATGTTATATTATTAATACAAAAGCTAAATCGATTTGAAAATAAAATTTACCAATTTTAATCAATTTTAAAAACAATGGCAAAGGCTTTTTGATTATGGCTTGTTATTAGTTAGTAGCATTATTTAATTTTAAATCCATTATAGGCTGTACGACATAATTATTAAGTTTCTATGGATTTAATAAAAAGTTATTAATTAATATCGTCACTGGCAGGTTTAGAGTTGTGACGTTAAAGTCTAAAGACATTGCGTGCTGTTTTTCTTTGTTGATACTAAAATATTTTGCTTGATTTTCGTTTTCTATTAAGACTGATTTATTTATTTAAAATAAGAATTTGATCGAGATTGGGCTTAATCTAATACTTACACGTTTTAATTACTATTCTCTAGTCAGGTACACACGCCTGCACATCAACCTACCACAAACTGTCAAATTTCCTCAATAGACTTTGTACTTTGTGCTAAATGATTGAAAATGTATTGAAAAAATTTGACAGTTTTGGATAGGTTGATGTGCAGGCGTCTGTACTTATTTACTGACTACGTTGGGTCAGCGATCCAAAGTGAGTCTTGGGCTACGACACAAGGTGACGCCACCGCTCCCTGTTTTGCGCGATCTCTTGCCAGCCAGTTAATATTAATTATTCGATAATTCAAAATCACTTTTTTGTGATTATCGAAGTAAAAGATAGTTATAAAATCAGTTATTAGAACTAAGAAGATTTAACCAATGTATTTAATTTTCAAATATAACTGAAACTATATCTAAAACTGAAAACTAAAACTGAAGTTGGTGTTATTAACAATTTTCAATAGGCAATGTTTTATTTAATTATTCCACCAATTTTGTGTAAAAGATTTGCTTTCGAAAAATTTCTTTAAATATAACATTCCTATTGAAGAGGCATAAAATCTGTCAGCGTCATAAACAGAACGCCATGTTTAAAATATTTTTCCATAAAATTATGTGACAGATTTTCTCCTCAATTAATTACCCAAATAACGATTAAGAACTTTGTGCTGGTACACATAAAACGCTGCATAATTTATCTTAAGTATTAACTTTTCCTTCACAAACTTTTTAGTCACCCTTTAGTCAGGAAATGATTAGTCAACATTTTTCTTTTTCGTAACAATGAACCCAGGCGATAAAATTACAATATTTATTTTTCCACTTCCTATTTTTGTTTAAGACCATCATTTTAATGACGTATTAAGTAGGTCGGTATTACCTCAGTATAAGGAGGTATTATACTGTGGTATTACGGTCATGCGTTTTACGCATCGATATGTAGTAGGTAGCTATATCGATAATTCTACGAAACTATTACAATTTCAAACTTTATTAGGCGCTGTCGATATCTGGATGGTTGAATAAACTAATCTTGTACTTACAAAATAGTATTTGGCTAAATGCGTGTTGTTGGGCCACACCAACTATACACCATTAAAACAATTTTTTTTTAAATAGCGACTAGATTTTTAATAAAATAATAGACTACAAAAAAATTATTAAAAATAAAACAAAATCGCAAAGAGTCTATTAATCACTTCAGCGCCAAAAAACTAAAGATTTATTGTGACCTCAAACAACCTTTTTGACGGTAAGTTTTAAGGGCTGGCGACATCTTGCAACATAAAATTTTTGTTAAGTTTTTTCTTTTTTCGTTGTTTTTTTCTTTGCACAAGTGCGAAGCGTTTGTCCTCCATTTCACCTGAGGGTATAAAATTTCTGTTAAGTTTTTTCTTTATTCTTTTTTCGTTGTTTTTTATTTGCACAAGTGCGAAGCGTTTATACTCCATTTCACCTGAGGGTAAGTGACCTTGGCTTACTCGGATGCATACTTCACCTCAACTTCGGAAGAACTGGCTGTCTTATCTTTTATTTCCTACGATTTTATATCGTACGGAGAGGTACGCACGATACATCCCTATACAGGTACACGTACGACTAGCTCGCACCAAGCGTGCATGGCGATCCTATCCGAACCCCTCGGAGAATCTAGTAGGGCACCGAGACACGCACTAGTGCGTGATGCCGTCCCTCTAGTAAACCTCTGACGTTACAATTTAATTATGAGGTAACCACCTCTGTCTCCCCTTGACCTTAACCCATCTCATAAGTGTTCGCATAAACTTTAGAAACAATATTGTTATTACAACCGAAACATTAATCGGCCTCCATCTGAAAACCACCGTCAAAGCGATGTCTTTACATAAACACAAATGTTGAAAAAAATTCCACGAGCAGGATTTGAATCTGCACCCTTTGGACATACCGGCTCTCCCAATTGAACTATCCTGGTTCTAACAAGCCTGCCGAAATTATTCAACACTATTTACTTTTTTACTTTGAAAACCAAAGGTGCCCATTCAATGTCAACAACTACCGTCGTTAACATCAGATCATAATATTTTTACAAATACTAAAGATCAGTTAAGAAGTAGGCAAGCTATTCATAAATTTGTTTTGTTTTGTTTATATAATTTTAACGCAAATTTAAACTTTTGAGACTTTTTTGCTACTGTTTCACTGCTCACCTTAATATATTTATGCTTTTTTTTTGTAACCCTTCTCTTGTGTCCAAAATAAATTAATTTGAGTAATTTTGATTTGATTAATAGAAACTTTATATTTGATTAATTAAGAAGCAAAGAAACAAAATAAAAATAAAAATATAAAACTATTTTATTTTCTAGGATAAAACGTGTACCTATCCAAAATGTTGCTCCAATATAACAAAATGTGTTTAAAGTATATTCAGTAGTTTCTGTATTCGACTTGAACCAATACCAATACCAATTTTATAAATAAAGTTTTTCATTTCAATAACGTAATCAAGTTCACCCTAATACTGTTTAATATTACAATTGGGAACAAACAGGTTACCAGTGATACCCGTAATCGGATTACCCCTCTGAGTGATATCTAAATCATTGGTGAATACTACTGTAATATTATGACCATTGTTATTTAGGGTGAGGTTCCTAGGGACTGATAAAGTGCCTCTATTATTAGACCCACAGGACCATTCTCGTACTATACTACACGCAATCCATTGGGTCCTTGCGTCACTGTGGGTACACTCTGTGGTTAAGCAGCTATCGAAATGATCTAATATCGTATTGGTGACCAATTTACTTTACATTAAATAGCCCGTGTTATTCAAAATCCATTTCAAGATAGTGTTCTTTAGTTCTGTTTCAAGATAGCTTATTTAGCTGAACGGCGTTACTTTGGACGTTTAGGTGTAAAATGACAGATAAGCGGTTAAAAAACTTTTTTTATTTATAAGGCTTTAAATGTTAGTGATCATCTTACAAATTCATGTCGCCAACGGAAATCGAAACTAGATTCGAAGACTTTCCAAGCTTTTTTTGTATTTAGTTATCCCGTACTCGTACTACTAAGTAGTTTCTATATTAATATTAGCTTAATTGATAAGCACTTTTAAATCGTTCAAAATATTTTTACCCATTTAGGACATCTTTTGGGTGGACGTAGGCTCTAGCTAGCCTAGCCTAGCTATTATCGTAGTTATTAATGTATCCTTGTTAAAATGTTCCAAATAAACTTTATTTCATTTAGTTTTGGAGAATGGGCACAAGAAAATGCACAGTATTATGCATAAAATAAAGAATAATTTACAAAAAAATCGATGTCTTCACCAAACCAAATAAAAATATTTTTTATTAGAAAGGCTTGTTATAGTGTTTTGAATTTCAAACCAAAACCAAAAGCTATTACGACATTAGACATTAGAAGATAGTTTCATACGCTTGTAAAACTTTCAATCTATTTAAATGGAAACCGTCAGTTTGGCTCCATATAATATTCAACATATAATTTACAAGGGTAAATGCTGCCCGAATGTTTAGGCACCACCGACCCAATTCAGAGCTAATGAGGGAACGGAATACAACACATTATGTAGGCCGTTCCTAACTGTTCATTTCATGAATCTTTTGTAGGCGCCCTTTTCCCTTTCTGTATTAGGCTGACCAAACTAATGCCTTACTTATTTATGTCCAAGTCAAACTATATACAACCAATGTGATTATTATGTATAATCAATTGGATTTTTGTAGCTTAAAGTCATACCCCCGTATTAAAAAACAAAGTGTAAGCTTGCAGTAGTTACTCCGTGTTTTGTCCCCGTCATGTAAACTTCATTTCATATTAGAATACAAGAGACAAAACACGGAGTAACTACTCCAAGCTTACACTTTGTTTATTAATAAGCCCCTTAGAGCATTAAGCCTAAAGTAAAAGATGATTGATTTTCAATAATTTAGAATTTGAATTTTGAACACAAAAATGAAATAAAAATAGTATGTAGTTTTAATTCCGCAAAATCACCTTATCAAATAAGGCACTGGCTGTCATTATACCTGTAACTATGACTGTTAAAACACTCTTCTCATTCTTTACTGAGTCATCTTTTACCAATTAAATAATATCACCAGCTCATTGTAAGTCCCCACTGCTGGGCACCAGTCTTCACTATGGATGGAAATACCACAGGGAGAACGAGTCATAAACCACCAGTGCGGATTGGTAGTGACTAACGACTGCTTATGCATGTAAACAGACTATAACTGTCCCACTGCAATCGCTATAATTGATGGGTAATGGCTTAATCACCACGCTTGCCAAATGCGGATTGGTTATCACAAACCCGGGCTATGCATCGAAAAATCCGAAATAAGTTTTGCCCGACCTGGGAATTGAACCCGGGACCTTCGGGCCGAGCGCTCTGCCACAACCAAATCAATAAAGACCTCTCTTATTATCATTTTCATTCTTATTTCTATTTAACCCAGCTGAGATGTGAAAACCAACATTGAAATCAGTTAACCCCTTTGAGAGTTACGACGACGACGCCACGTACAGACAAACAGACAATGGCAAAACCCCCGTCGCAAAAAGAGGAGTGTTATAAATAAGTTTGTTGACATTTCTGTCTGACTGTGGAATCGTTGCTCCGACGTGACGATTTGTACTGGATGAGAGTTAAAGCTCGTAGGTATTATTTAAAATACTCATATTTACAAAATATTACTTTTAAAAGAATGTATTTCTGCAGTCCATAATTCAGAGCACTATTTATTTGACCGCGCATCCCGTGAAAATAGTTGAACGGATTTTTTTGCAAATTTTGCACATAGACAGACCATGACCCGGACTAGGATATAGGATACTTTTTATACCGGTAATAGGTTCCTGTGGGATAATGTAGTCTTCGCGGACGAAGTCGCTTGCGACAACTAGTATTAAAATATATACAAATTTTATATAATTCTATAAATCTATGATTTAATAACAGTGTTAGCACTATATTTATACGGCAAATATACTACTTTATAATATTAATATGTTTTGTTGAAAAGAGTCTGAGGACCGTATATAAAGACTTATGCGTTATTCTACAGAATGTGTGAAATATAAACCGTGATATTAAAAGTCATGCATCATGGACAGCACTTATGTTACGAGGAACTGTAAGAAACATGATATATATGAACTTTAAGCCATTACTAATATTGCAGATAAAGCTTCAGTTAAATGTTTTATAGAACAATGTATGCAGTACGACCGATGTCTGCAGCGATTTAATGGCCGAACTAGAAATTCACGTTGAGGTCACTCGAAGAAATTTCCTAAGTAGGATTTTGCACAGTGGTCTTTCGGGGAAGTGGCTGAAGTGGGAATTTATAAAGTGGTCGTTCAGGGAAGTGGCCGAATGTGACCGGATCCTTTTCATTGAATGTAATAAATGTTATTATTGCGTAGAATTTGTAGGTTTTGTAAGTCGAAGTTGTACTTTAAGACAATTTTGTTGCCTCTTTTGTTTAATTTTAAAATTAAAATGTAGGCAGCAAATATTTTTTTGTTCAGGTTTAAAAACTAAATACTTGTTTGTAATAAGTACAGACGCCTGCTCATCAACCTATCCAAAACTGTAAAATTTCTTCAATACAATGTCAACCATATTACTTAGATATAAAGCTCAAAGTCTATTTAGGAACGTCTATTGAGGAACGATTGTACGTCAGAAAACAAATATGAAATTAAATGTTTTCTTAAACAATATAAGCTGTGTGTTATACAAAGCATAGACCAGCAAAACTAATGGTTATTTACTGATAAGTGATATTCAGACAATACAGAGATCTAATTGTTCGTTAAAACAAAGTTTTTAAACGTGCATTCAATTGCGATTTAAATTTAACAACGCAAACTTTTAAATCACATAAACTCGTTTGAGAATTGAAAAAGGCAAAGGAATAGGATTTATTAAAATTAACAAAATTATAAAATCTCCTAGTTGCTTAAATCACGTGCATAAAGTTTGTGATACATACCCAGTGGGATGTGTTAAAATAAGTTGCGTGTTAATTTTGGGGAACAAGGTGCGCTGTTATCACGTAGCACCAAAATGTAGTGAAGGCGCAACAATGACCTGTTATTTCTAATATGTCGGTAAAGCACGCGACGCGACATTCTCGCTCAATTTCGTTGCACGTCACGTTGCCTAAAATTATGTTCGCTAAGTTTACACAGGATGCGGTTATTGTAAATAAATTTTGATTTTAAGTAACGAATACAAAGCATATAAATATGGGAAATTTAGCATGGTCGCACACCGAAGTCTAAAAAAAAACAATTTTAATAGGTATTAAAATTTAATAGAGGTTACGATTTAATACTTAAAATTATTACAATAACAATTAGGTGAGACTCAACCGATGCAAAATAATGCGGTTTCCATGTCGGCCGCGACCAACCCGAAGCTCGTAGCTGCGTCTACTTGGCAATGCTAATTCCGTATGATTGTGTAATTATGGGCGATGCTAAATAATGGGTTTTCGTATAAGCGTTTTGCGTAACATATAAATTTTATAAATTTATATAAAATATTTATAAATTTTATGCAAAATTTGGTGCCAACAAAACACTTAATCCAAAGGGCGGACGCGAATCTCGCTCGTGGAAATGTTTCATACTTTTTCGAATATACGAGTACAAGTTCGATATTAAAGTTAAAATATTTTTGAATAAAGAACTGGAGATTTGGTATAAAAACTTTTTGCTTGGTACAAAGACCTTTTTACGGTTTTTGTTTGATTTTGTTTGTTTTGCGGTGGTTTTATCTTTACGACATCAGTACAGATCTCAGAACAACAACTTTTGCGTATATTGTTCCAGAAACGTCACGAATTCTTTTGGCGTTACTGATCTTGACGAGTGATAGTATGTCAGATGGCCATTATGTTGAGGAGACGTCCCAAGTCGCCTACCCATCCGTCTTATTCACCGACCTCTTTGCATTCGTCGTAATGGTCTGTGATTTATAAGGTGAGCCCAAGCTTTTTGTACGAACCGAAATGTATTCCCGACTTTGTGCCTTTGAATTACTGCCTTTCGAAGACATTACAATGTGTCATGTATATATCGGATTGGATTGTGGTAGGCCTTTATAGGCCCTAGTATAGGCTGATGATGATGATGATGATGATGATGATGACTTAAACTTAAACTTTCCTACACTCACACCAATTATCTAGCCCAAGAGAAGCTTCGTTATGAAACTCGTTAAATGGTTACTAGACAACGGATAAACATACTTAAAATACTAAAATACATACTTGTTACACATAGAAAATACCTGGGTGTTTTGAAAACCTGAAAACACTCGGGTCTGGACCCGAGACAATTTAGAAAAACAATCATTTCTAAATTGTCCCGACCGGGGATCGAACCCGGGACCTCAGAGATAGCGACACCATGAAGACCGGTGTACAAACCACTCTACCAAGGAGGTCGTCAAATGACTGTACCTACTGCTAGGAAAAAAACTCCATCATGTCTTCACTACAGACGATGGACATTGGCTTAATCACAAAGCTTGCCAAAGCACATACTTGTTCATGTTTGTCCAATTACTTTTACATTGCATCTATCAATCGATCAGTGTGCAACATTGACATTGGCTATACTATTGAGATATAGATATTTATTTATAAATAATACTTATCTTGATTTGATGTTACTTTACTGTTGAATACAAAGACGCTTCCTCTCTCCTTTCTTCTTTTTAATTGCGTGCCCGACAGGGTCCACAATTTGGTCTTATATTTTGTTGACATCGTCATGTACGTTATAGGTTTGCAATAAAATATAATCATTATTGAGAATGTTTTTTTGTTAATGATATCATTGTGGAATAAACCCATATTTTTTTCCAATCAGTAACGGACAAATAAGTGCGAAGCCCGCCAAATCGGCATCCCGGGGGGCGCTTCTATTTTCGACTGACGGTAATGAAAATCTGAAAGTATTCGGTTACACGAACCGATGGAGCGCCGCCGCCGATGGACCTACTTGTAACATGATATGCACGTGGTTTGAAATAATGAATTTCTGAGTAACAACCGATACTTGCACGAGAAGCTCGATGGCGCAGTGGTTAACGCACCCGGATTGTTTTTTTATTTATTTATTTAAATTGATCACCAACATAGAGTACGCCATTACATTGAAATAAAAAAAAATTTAGTCTAAAATCAAAGAGCCAAATGTCACTTTTATTAAAAGTGAAGACAGCACGCACGAAATACAAAAAGCGAGTAACATCACAATTAAAAAATACAGTTAAATTAATAAATAACATACAATATTCTTAATTTAAAAAAAGACAAATCGTTGAAAAAAAATCCACGAGCGGGATTCGAACCCGCTTCCCACCAGGGTCAGGTGCATTACCAACTATGCTAGTTATATTAAATTATATATTAAATTGATTACAAATACTCGCTAGAGAACAACGATTCATCCTTAGGATGATACGCGAGACTATTGAAATTAATAAACATCCTAATTTCAATACAGAAGATGGTTGGATTTTACCACCAGCCTGGGATCCTAACATACAAACTATTAAATCCCAGTCCCAACACCATATTACCAGACCAAAGATAAGAACACTATTAATTAGGGGTAGATCGTTTTGTCTGCTCATAAACATCCACCCGCAATAACTTCACTACATCCGTGATAATGGCGCTTGCAACTGTGCCGAAATATAGGATATTTATAAAATAATAGACATGACAAGAATCCCGCGTTAATAATTAACCTAGTATTAATTAAAATAGTTTAAATTTACTTAGGTTTTAAAATACATAGGGATAGTTTTAGTTCTACCATATTATAATAATGCATCAGAAAGTTTGCGAGAAGCTGTAAATATATCGAAGTTGGAGTTTGCGAGTGGTTAGCTTTTTGCGAAGTTGGTATTCTGAGCATTGTTGTAAAATATAGTATACATGACACAATAATATATCAGCGTGTAAAAAAGCCCACAATACCACAGTCTATCCAACGTCATAATTAACCGCCTCTGTGGTCTAGTGGCTAAGCCCACCGGCTTAGACCCAGAGGTCCCGGGTTCGATTCCCAGCGGGGGGTACATGTTTGTGTACTCGGTTTGATTGGTGGTAGGGCTTGTTTGTCCAACTGGCTAGACCACCACCTTAAATCTTAAATATGTCGCCATAACATCAATGTTTGTAGCATTGTTGTATTCCGGCAGCTAGAGATAAGATAGCCAGTAGGTACCTCACTAGTTGAGGATCCCGGGTGAAGTGCGCTTCCATCATTGGCCTTATCATCACTTAACATTAGGTGAGATCAAGGCACTGTGCTTACCCGTAAATATAAAAAAAAATACTTTTAATTACTTATCTCCCCGCCCGATCCTTTAAATACTACCGCTACACATTTACAGAGTACACTAAATATGCACACTGGTTAAGGCCCATGACACCGTACTCAAAAAACAAGGGTACGACGAGCCGGTTTACACGCGCTCTATACCAGATACATACGTGTACCTGGGTGCTTCTCCCCACCCCCACGACACGGTCGACCCGAGCCGAAGTCCGAGCCTTTAAAGGCGCCCTCGGGTTGTTCCACTCCCCGATCCGATCCGAACCCCTCGGAGAATCTAGTAGGGCAAGGAGACAATCAGTAAACTCTCTAAAAAAATTTTTATATTCTTTTGAATGTTGCTGTTGTTGTATTTAATATTGTGTCTGTTTTTTTGAAATGGAAAATGAAAATTGTTCTTTTATCTTGAAAGGGATACAAATTCTTCATTCTCAGGAGAAAATGAACGCTCTTGCTGAGGTTCTAGCTGGTTTTTCTTAGTACAAAGTAGACTTACGAATCGATGTCTTAGCGGCATTCATAAGAGACTAATGATTGTAGTCTAAACTGAACGAAACATCTTGAATTTTAAATGCAAAATCAAAAAATTGGCCTAAAATGTAGGCAGTACTTTCGCATTCCCAACGAATTTAGACGATACCTTAAAACACAGTTAGTTCTATAATTGTAGCTTAGTAAGTATTTCACGTAAACCACAACTAGTATTTTTCGCTACCAAAACACAAATAACAGAAATTACTTGCACGAACGAACATTACGAAGCAACAAATAACTGGAAACATCGACCCATGGTTTTGTACATCTGATCCGGGTTCAGCTAACAATCAAGAATTAATTTAAGTGCAAACAATTGTTTTGAAAAATGACCTTGTTTCAGCTCATTTCTTTTGTTTGAACGGCGATCCTCGTATTTTAATTAAAATACAAGCACGCCTCGGTGGCCGAGTTGCAAAGCGCTCGGTTCGATACCCGAAGGTCCCAGATTCCCAGGTCGGGCAAAGTGTGATTCGCATTTTTTTTATGCATAGCCCGGGCTTGTGATCACCAACCCGCATTTGGCAAGCGTGGTGATTAAGCCATTCATTGGTATTAGCCAGCCTTGATTTCAATAATGACGGCCTTTGCCCATCATTGGGACAATTATAGGTAGGCTATTTACTACAAGCGTTATGTTTTTATATAACTAAGTTACCATCTAGAAAATCATTTATGTAAATAAACAGATCTTCTAGAACCTGTTGCATTAATGAATATTAATCACTATTCTGTCGCTGTAAAGATGCTCCCACATATAGATAAGTTGCATGCTGTTGTGAAACATCTGCCATTCTCGTTTCGCTCGTCGCGCAGGACGCACGTCTCCTAGTCAACTCAGAACTACATATTTTATTAACACTAACTAATTTAGGTACACACCCTACGGTGAATTGATTTTCATCGGAGGACAACACCTAGGGCCATTCAAGCAGTAGGCTTCTTTCTTAGTAGGCTCAGTAGGCTTAGGGAGGGTCTAGCATTACACACGCATCTTAGTGCATGGTTTTAGACCGTGCGCTAAGATGGAGCTCGAGGTGATAGAGTCCTTGCTAGGGTGAAATCACCCCGAGGCGTTAAAAGTCCTTAAGATTGCCCACAATATACAAATATCCTCCCCCGCGCCCTCCCCGCGTCCCTTGCCTTATGCGAAGCCCGTCCATCGCCCGCCGCTTCTTTTGCTCCCACGCCCAACGCGTATCCCAACGTTAGGCCCATCGTTCGGTTGGGTCAATCCCTGTCCCCGTCCGCTCCCGAATTGGAGATGGAGGTTTGTTCCTCGCCGCCCCCAAAAAAGCCCTGTGAACCTGAAAATGCCGTCTAGGCAATCAGCAATCTCTCTCAAAAAAAAAAACATCTGCTACGTAACATTTTATATATCGTAACCCTGACCGCTGTTTAACCTACCTATTTATATTGAGCCCGAAAAGGTTTGAATGACATGTTATCTTTACTGACATTGTTCCATGTTAAAAAACGTTGTATCGCAAAACTTTCATAAAAATTATAAGTTGTAACCGAATAATGTTACATAACATTATTTAACATGGAGTTGTCAACATTTGACTACTTTCTTTAAATTAACCTTATTTCGTCCTGCTGCTGGGCAAAGCTCCCTAATTCTTACCACACTTTACGATATTTATCACCAACACCTTTTTATAAACGATGAAATCGTCCCTCCAACACTTTCTCTCAAACCATAATTGAACGTTATTTGATTTTCCAAAGCGGTATTTTTAGATAAAAAGACCTTTACTTGGGGTGGAAAGCTAAATATTAGATTATCATTATTACGGAACCTTCCATTGTAATGATATTCTAATAACTTAATTGGATTACACTAATCCAAAATGAAGTTAGCCGCATTTATCGTGATTAGATTATTCAACAGTGCGTACATAATATCTGCGTTAGGAAATTTAGAACTAATAGATAATAGTATTATTCTCGCTATGAATTTTGTTAAGACAGCGAAGATATAAAAATATTTTTTTTTTATACGTAGCACGGCAAATTACTCCATTTCACCTGATAAAAAAAATAAAAATGATAATGTTTATTGTTGTATGTATATGATGTCTATTATTACATGATATGCCCTCAGACTTGGTGGAGCGATGATCTTCGCAAGGTGGCTGGCAAGAGCTGGATGAGTGTAGCCGCGGATCGTGGTCAGTGGCGTGCACTTGAAGAGGCCTATGTCCAGCAATGAACTTGTAAAGGCTGATGATGATGATGATGATGATGTTTGTTGGTAAGCGCATCAATTGGATTTGTATCACATTTTGCACATAGACCCGCACTAAGACATAAAGAGACTTCTTGTCCCAGTAACAGGTTCCCGTGGGATAGTGTAGTCCTCGTGAACGAAGTCGCGGGCAACAGCGGGTTTATTATGCAAATAATTTATTTATTTATTTAATCTTTATTGCACAATACAATAAAATAAAGTACAAAAGAGCGGACTTAATACCAAATGGCATTCTCTATCAGTCGACCTAAGGGCTAGGCAGAAAAATCGGTAAGCTGTGCGACAAAGAACGTAAATGAAACATATGCTACATAAATTCATAAGAACTGAAATATACATTTATTAAATTAAGTGATAATAATATAATATACACACGATAAAGAAAACTTAAATAAAAATAGACTTCATGAACATACTTAAACATAACAGAAGAAAAGATGATGGGAATCTCTTACGTGGGTGTTGATTCCTGTAGAAACAGTTTATACACCATTGTTTTAGAGACCATTTTACTTGGAGCTTGTCTGACTTTTTCGGGGAAAGCGTTCCATAATTGAATGGCCTGAACCGTGAAGGAAAATATTTGCTATATAATATAAAATTTGTATTTACCTAATACGCGTATTGTTGTTATGTTTGCGCATTGCCAGAATACCAGCGAGCGGTTGTTTCCACACGTCTCGTTCGCTACAACACAAGCTGAGGGTTTGGCACCTGACTGACCTTTTACATTTTTATTATTTTGAATGTTAATAATGTATTTTTCTTCCAATACTTTTATTTGTAATTATAATAAAATATAATCTCTCTCTCTCTCTCTGCCAACTCCCAATGTTAATTTTAACAGCCTGGGAATCAACACCGCGTCTCAAAAGTCCATGTCAACGTATTTTGTTTGGTTACTTGGTCGCATTCTATTTGAAGACGGCTAAAATCTATTAAGTCTTTATTACATTCTGTTATAACCGATATTAAGTCTACGACCGCAATAACTTATATGAAAAAGATGATATTAAATTAAGTTAATAAATTCCTTCTATATTACAATCCAAACTATCATGGATATTAGGCAAACTTTGCATTTGCCGAATATTTTAGCAAAGATAATATAGAGATTGATTGCATTGCATTTTTTGGATAGTCAATATCACATGCTATGGTTTTCGAGTATTTTGAGAGCCATAGGGTACGTTTCCATTAGAGTCATGCGATGTAGCTTAGCGTAACACGAAAACAAATTCCACCAGGCCTTGATATACTGGTTTTTCGAATAGGTACCATTGGCCTTGGTTTGATACTGGTACCAGACTTCTTACCTGAACCATTAGTAACGATCAAAGTCAAATTCAAAGTTTTTTTTTTATTTAATTAAATTTTAAAAATGTGCTTTTGAATCATCCAAACATTATTTTACCTACTACTGGTACCAGATGAAGCACTGTTGGCGAAACTACTGATATTTTCGGTTTATTACTGAAATTGAGACTGATATGACTCTACTCTCTTTTTTTAATTTGTAGCCTAGGGAAATGCCAAAGTTGGCAACTTATTATTTTTGTAAGAAAATAATATATTTCATGTTTGTTGTAACAAATTTTTTAACACCTTATAGATTTTTCTCGTTATTTTTTTAATTTACTAAACAGTTGTTTAAACCGATAGGTAACCCCAGGTCAAACGCCGCAACAGTGTCCTAAAGCATAGCTTACCGATAAAAAGGTAATGGTAACTGTTTGGTGGTCTCAGCATGGTGTTATTCACTATAGCTTTCTCCGATCTGGTCAAGCAATAACGGCAGATGTCTACTGTGCCGAACTTCGAACAATGATAGCAAAACTAGCAGTGAAACAGCCCTGACTCATGAATCGATCTTCACCATTATTGCTCCATGATAACGCGAGACCTCATACAGCACGAGAAACCGTTTTAACTCTACAGGAACTGCAATTAGAAACCATTTGTCACCCTCCGTATTCGCCAGACCTTGCTCCAACGGACTACCATTTTTTTCGTGATTTGGACAATTTTCTACGTGATAAAAAGTTTTCTTTTCAGGAGGCAGTACAAAATGCTTTCACACAGTTTGTTGAATCTAGATCACGAGATTTCTATCGCAAAGGCATAAATGACCTTCCTATTAGATGGCAGCAATGTATCGATAATAATGGTAATTATTTTGATTAAATATATATGTTAAATTTAGAAAAAAAACGAATTTCAATTTTTCAGTACAATATGGCAATTTCATAGTTTAACCCCTAATATAAGACAACATCACATACATTGTTCCGATCCCAAGGTAAGTAGCTAAAGCACTCGTTTCATGGAAATCAGAAACTACGACGGTACCACAACCACCCAGACCCGACACAATATCGAAAAGTTCGTTTTCGACATTGACCCGACCGAGAATCGAACCCGGGAGTTCCTCAGAGTTAGCGCCGCCCAAAGTCCGGCATGCAAGCCACTCGGCTACGGAGGTCGAATACGGAATTCGAGAACTTTGCCAATATCGCAAATATCGCTAGCAGCTAACGGGTAGATCGCGGGCGCACGTATTTTAAATAATTCACTGGTAGTTGGCGGTTCATTTGGCATCTTAACTTCGCAAGATTAATACCGAAATCGTAAAACCGGTCGTTGTGAAGATCGTTGAGGGAGGCATCTGTCCAGCAGTAAATTTTTTGGCTGAGCTGATGATGATGATAATGACGAATACCGGAATATTTTATGTCAACATAGAAATTTTGTTCGTTTTTACCTTTATGTAAAGATTAATTTCAAAATTGGTGTCGGTGTCATCGAATCTGATCAATAATATGGAGTGGAGTTACTTATATATTCCGTCTATTTTAAAAATGATTAATAATAACTCAATTTCGTTAAACATGTAAAAAACAATTAATATTTAACAAAGCTAAATCTTGTAACACCCAACAGAAAACACCTTAAATCCTCTGAAGTACTTGATTTGGGATGTCTAATGAGATTCTGGTCATCTTATCCTTTTTCTGGCCCTAAAAGGCTATAAATAAAAGGTGAACGAGATTTCCCCTTCCCTTTTCACGTTTCAAATTAACTTTAAAAAGATTCCCGGACCTTTTGAGCGATGGATTTGTGACGTATTTACTCACAAATCCGTCGCTCAAAAGGTCTACATTTATAACATGTTTTGTAGATATTCTTAGGGATGCTCTAGGCTTTGAGGAGGAAATTTGCTTAAAGGACTGATACACACGTTACCTTACCTTGCCCTACTTACTGGTAGATTCCAGATTGATACAAGGCTTTTGTAGTTGCTATACTGATAAATAAAAGAGTGGTAAAAAACCTTTTATTCTTTGTAATGTTGTTTAAGACAATGTAAATCGACTAACTAATATATTTTAGTAGGTATATATTTACAATGCTTTGGATTCATTTATAGAAAGCTGAGTAGGATTACACATGTGTAATACACACACACACACACACACACAGCACTCGTAAAATATACGAAATCATTTCTTTACTTAAAATGTCAAAGGGCTTATAGGACATTTTGGCGAAATTTTTTATGTAAGCCTTTTGACATTTTAAGTACGGATTTGTTAATGACTATAGAAGAACGGGGTATTCTGATATACAGATAATCATATATCTAAAAAAAGTCCCCAAAAATATTTTGTATCTTTACGAGTATTGTAGTAATGAAATAAATATTATTGTATTTTGTTTTTGTATTTTTTCGGAGGCCAAAACTCATATTTTATATACACTAACACTTCTTAGAATGTATTGAAATCGGCAACAAGATAGCTTAGATTTTTCAATATCCTCCTAATAGTTAAAAGGAATATATCCAGTATTTTTAGACCGTTGTATGCTAGGAAATCGGCTTTTTATCATGTGGTTCCATTGATATTGATATGATATGATTGGCATTGATATTACTTGAAAAAGGACAACGTGACGTCATCTGATATTTTTAGTTTCTTTATAAATAAAACAATATAGAAGCGAAATTACTATTAAATACTCGTAATCAACTTTGATTTATGTTATTAAGTCAAGATTTCTTTGGTAAATATTTGATTAAGTGAACTTTATATCCCACATATTAGTTTTTATTCTGTTTTTTAGTATTATTTAATTATTTTATGTTCTATTGTCCACAAAAACCTTATTAATTAATCTGTTTTTAAACGTGGAGACCTGTTATTGGCCATCTGTTACCTATATCTGAATGTATGTATGTTTCGCGTGCTGTTGGTCTTCCGAAGATAAATAAATAAATAAATACTGAATCTCACCTTTTGGCCGGACTATGGGACGCATCTAAACCTCTGACCAGACACACAAAATGGGATCCAAGTGACATTCCTGACAAGGTCATGAAAATGGGGTGCGATAAAATATCCCCCATCTTCATGTTCGAAAAGAAAATCAAAGTTTATGTTACAACCAGGGACGAATGGAAACGAGGGCCACCGTCTCCGGAGAAAGACAGCCTAATCTGGTATACTGACGGATCAAAAATGAAGTCGGACACAGGGGCAGGCGTCTATAATAATGACTTCAAGCATAGTCAAATCATGGGAAAATTTGCTACTGTACCAAGCAGAAACTTTCGCAATTCTCCTATGCGCAAAGCAGAATATAGATTTAGCTATGAAAAAGCGAAATATATTCATCCTGAGTGACAGGCAGGCCGCGCTCAAGTCACTCATATCGCCCCGAATCGACTCTGGCCTTGTTCTAGAAACCACAAAAGCCATAACAAGGTGCGATTGATCTGGGTCCCAGGCCATATGGGAATCCACGGCAATGAGATGGCGGATGCACTTGCCAGGGAGGGCTCGGAGACCCAGCTCATTGGTCCTGAGCCGTTCGTGGCACTTGCACCAAGTACCATTAACAAGGCCTTAAAAGATTACATCGAAAATAGGCGCGGCATCGAATGGAAAGAGCAGCCGGGTATGAAACATTCCAAATCCTTCCTTGGCGAAAACGCCTTAGGACTTAGTAAGTTCATATGCGGAGGCGGTAGAAGGCAGGTCCGACTAACCATCGGTGCCTTGACAGGGCACTATGCCACAAAACAAATGCTTCACAGAATGCACCTTTCAACAAATAGTGTGTGTAGGGCGTGTGGAGAGGAAACGGAGTCAATGCAGCACCTACTGTGTGACTGCGACTCTCTGGCTAGGAAAAGAATGGGACTCCTGGGGTCGGCCTATCCGAAACCGGAGGAGGCCAAACTTATGGCATCTATCTTTACAGGGGAAGAAGAGTGAAAGGATGGGGTTGCACAAAAGATCCCGATGGGTCGAAGTGTTACTGCAAGAGGGAAACCTCGGCAGGCCCCACTAAGATAAGATAAGATATCGTCATCTCATATTTCATAGGCAACGTTCCTATTGATCGGGTTCTAAACCCAGAACCAATTTTATCTTACCGAGGCGCATTACTCGTAAATCTTTATATATATAAATCTTCTGTGCGTGTGTATGTCACTAAACTTTTTCTAAACGGCTGGACCGATTTGGATGAAATGTTCTGTGTGTGTTTAGGTGGATTCGAGAATGGTTTAGATTTACAATTGGACCCGGTAGGTGGCGCTGCTATAGGGGTCCATCATGGGATACGGGTGTTCTTAAGCGGACGAATGATTTGTTTGTTTTGTTGTCATGGAAACTGTCAACGTTTTGCTTGTTTTGTTGTCATGGATACTGTCAAAGCGGTACGAAGTCCGCCGGGCAGCTAATTTAATATAAAAACAATTCGATGCTCGGTCTAATACCTGATTGAACCTTTTGATGCTGGGTTTTTTGTAGGACTCGTTTTTTGTAGGTCGTCACATGAAAGAGGTTCAAGTATTTGAATCGCCAAGATTCTTAAACGACGCAATTGTAAAAGCAGGTTAAAGGCTGTTGTGGATCCGGTGTGCCAAAGGAATGCTTTTATCAGATAAGATGGTGGTAGCTAGCCAGATTAACGTATAAAAAATCCTACTCCTAATCAGACCAAGAACCAATAATTGTGCACTCTACTGGAAAGCGACCCCGGGACCTACAGGGCAGACACCGGTGGCACAAAGACGGTACGGTAAAGCAATGTGAGGTCAAAAATTTTGTATAATAAATAACATTCCGATGCACGGTGGAAAACCTGTAAAATTTGAACTTTATTTTGATGCTGAGTTTTTTATCGTCACATGAAAGTAGGTTCAAGTGTTTGCGTCGATAAGGCTCTTGAACGAAGCAATTGTAAAAGCAAGTTAAAAGCCGTCGTGGAGCCGTCCCAGAGGATGGCGCGTTGAGTGCCCGACCGTACAGGCTAAGAGGGAAACATTGGACGGAACTATGTAACGTCCCTCGCAAACATTACTTTGTATATTCAACGTTTCGATAAGTGTATGTTTGTGAACTATGTGTTACAGAATACGGAGAGGACTTTGACTATTTGAGCCAAAGTGAAATGTGTTTATAGAAAACAGAAAATGTAGTAACAAAAAGTTATGTATGTTTCAATAGATTGATATCTTTAATATTGTATAACAGATGACTTTAAGTTTTTAAAGTGCTCCGATCCTGCTTTGGTCAGACAGATGCTGTTAGTTGCAGAAACTATAAACTTAGTTGAAGAGAATCAACTTTTAAAAAGTTTTCATAATGTTGGCCAATTACAGCAACAAAACGGCCCATTTTATGGTTGCCGCGATTCTAAATAAACTTTTCAAATTCATGGTCACAATCAGTTTTTGCCAGTCGGGGAAACCAGCAACTTGACACAACTATTTAGTACAAATTTGACAGTTCTTAGCGCCGGCAATTTGAAACTAATTCAATCATCGAGTGCAGCAACTGAAAACTGTTGTGCACCATCGAAAATCGCAACTAGAGTTGCTATGTCTGCGCAGTTTCTTTAGGTTATATGGAAACGGCTAGTTGCGAGTTGCCTTTTGCCGCAATACAGCGATCAAAGTTGCTCTGTATGCGGAGCGCCTAAAGTTATAACCTTTTTTTGTACGTTGAAAACGTAGTTTTTTTATTAACACCCACGTTAAAACCGTAGCATAGCTCTCAAATTAGTCTCATACGCTAATTTTATAATTTGGTAGGTAAATGAGACAAAACAGTGCAACGTCAAACCCTGGGGATCGAAAATATAATTTATCATTAAATATTTCTATCATCACTTAATCTATTATCAAACAATGGTACATTACATCAGCTGTCGGTAAAACAGGCATCTATGGACGAACGTGCAAATGTGGGCCGATACGTCAGTTCATTTTTTAGGGTTCCGTAGTCAACAAGGAACCCTTATAGTTTCGCCATGTCCGTCTGTCTGTCTGTCTGTCCCCAGTCTAGCTCATAGACTCTTAGTACTAGAAAGCTGTAATTTGGCATGGATATATCTAAGTATGTACGAAAAAAAAATTTTTTTTTAAAATGGCAATATGTAAAAAAACCGCACGGAGCCATTGATTAACACGTTGTTAGCTGCCACAAAACCGGCCACAATAGAAATTTTGTTGTTTGTGGTCTGTGTTTGTTGGTCACCGGTGATCCCCATAGAAAATACGCTTGTTTTTAAGAAAAAAAAATACATTTAACAAAGCATTTATACTATGATAACAAATATTAAGATAATGTCTAAAAATAAGTTTAGCTGATAGCTATCTATAACGGATTTTTCTAAGCGTAACTTATTACCCCGTATAAACCCCGGCATACAGAACTTATTGAAATTTCTAATTACGACTATCGGGGTTAAGTACAATGAAAATTCAAATTAATGACACCAATGACAATGAAAACTTATAAGTGAAAGTTACGCACAGGTAACCCCTACTTAAAATAGGAGGAGCTTTAATTGAAATATGAACAGCTAATGTGAGAGTCAGGTTGTTAGTTCAAGGCTTGAAAAGTCTATGAGATAAAGGATTACAAAGATAGAAAGAGTATAACTCGAATGGGCGTTAATTGTCATCTTTCTATAAACGTCCCACTTCACAGGGTAAAAAAGGCCACTGTCATTCCCACGTGATTAAAAGCACTTGGGGATATGGGGCAACACTCCTCTACAAGGGCACAATGCGCTTAAAACTACATATACATACTCACCTATTAGTTTGACTAAATAGTAAATGCATGAATATGCGTCACCGTCAAAGCAATATTATAATTATACTTTTTTTAGGTTATTATTTTTTCCTATTAAGTAAAATAATTATGTGTATTAAAATTACGCATACACATAGGCCAATGGCTACCCCAGATAATTCAGGACTCTCCTCCTTTTCCTCACCCTGCTAAAGTTTTAACGAGGTGAGGGAAGGCTTTTGCTACTCATACTCGAAAGTAAAATTTATTTGTAGCCTATTCAACATCGTTCGAGGTAAACTTGAACTCATTAAAAACACCTAAACGTAGGCCATGCTCGCACGATCATGGCCTTTCATGAACACTTTCACCGATCATCTCAATAATAAGGGCCATGATGTCGCATTTCTTTTGAATTAACGAAAACAGTAATAGTAATTATATTTTAAGAACTTTCTCAAAAATAGTAACATTCACCTAAATATGACTTACCTATATAACACCTAAGTACATTTAGCTATTCGTACAATTTTGTGATTTTACACAATCTAATAATTTTATAAACGTATTTAATTAGTAAGTAGTTAATTAAATAATTAGATTTCACTAGCCCGTGATGTATGCAAAGCTGCGGTCACCAGTTAGCTCCGTGTAACTTATGTCATAAAACAATCCTACTATCCTACTAATATGATAAACGCGAAAGTTTGTAAGTATGGTTGGATGTTTGTTACTCTTTCACGTAAAAACTACTAAATGGATTTTAATGAAACTTTCCTCATATACAGACCATGACCCATGAGCAAGGATACTTTTTTTTGTTTTACTGTAGTCTTCACGAACGAAGTCGTGGGCAACAACTAGTACGAGTATAAGTTCGTAGTAGTTAGCACAAAATAAGGACGCACACAGCATCGCGCTCGGGTAACAACGCACACAGACATCCTCTTACGGACATACAATCTCGGAACAACTCGCTCGGGCTGTTTTCAGATAACTCCAGTTTCCATGTCCGTGAGAATGTGTTTTTTTTTTTAAAGATTTGCTGATTGCCTCAAGCGGCATTTTCAGCTTCACCGGGCTTTTTTGGGGGCGGCGAGAAACTTAAAGGGTTCCAAGCCGTGTGAAACGAATCACCTTCGGAGGTATTGTAGGAACGGCATCACGCACTAGTGCGTCTCCCCGTGCCCTACTAGATTCTCCGAAGGGTTCGGATCGGTCGGTTGACCGGGCCGTGGTGGAGGAGAGAAGCGCCCAGCGTACATGTCTGTATCTGGTATAGAGCGCGTGTGAACCGGTTCGTCGTACCCTTGTTCTAGAGCGCAGTATATATGTATTAAGCTTACCTTCTGAGGCCTTATTTTGTGTTGTTAGTAAGTTTGAGTGTGAGTGTTAATCGATAATCTATACTAATATTATAAAGAGGAAAGCTTTGTATTTTTGTATGTATGATTGTAACGAATAAACTCAAAAACTACAGGCCCGATTTAAAAAATTCTTTCACCATTACGATGCTACATTAGCGTTGAGTAACAAAGGCTATATTAAAAAAAAATCCACCCGTGCGAAGCAGGGAAAGGCCGCTAGTAGTGAATATTTTGAAAAACTTTTGCATGGTGCCATTTGTAAGCAGATGTTGTCAATTATCATCATCATCATCTCAGCTGACAGAAGTACACCGACCAGCATAGGCCTTTCCTAGAGGATCTCCACAACGACCGGTTTTGTGCTGGTCGCATCCAGCGGCCATTTTATTTGCGACATCCACCAAGTCGGCTCAGTCTTGTCACTTTGTTGTTAATATGTCAAGACAATTAAAAGTCCTCTCATATTTATATCTGAATATTGAATATAATTACCAACCTATTAAGGTAAAAGGTATTACAATAAGGCAATAATGAACAAAAGCTCCATGGTTAGATGGTTATAGTACTAAATAGTTACGAACAGAAGGCCTGCTCCATATTAAAAGAGAGCTAAAGGCGCACTCACACTTGGAAGCTCGCGAACTTATAAAAAAAACTAAAAACGAATATAGCTAAACTATTTTCGAACACAGTGACGAACGGCGACAATCGACAGAAACAAGTACCATCGTCAGTCAACAGAGACCGTCCGTCGATTGTCGCTGACGCACGTCATCACTATGTTGGGAATTAAAACGTTAATTTACTGTTAGTATTTTAATGGCATGTTAACGAAAAGTTTTTGAAAAATTAGGGAAAAGACTCTAAAGAATGAAATGTTCTTTATTAAATATACAGATGATAATATATGTGATGATAGATGTAAAATGAATAATGATATTTCCTCAAACATCGCGAGCTTGAGACGTGAGGACGCCTCACGCCCACTTCACTACTAAAATTTTTTCAAGAAATTCTGAAGGAATTGAACGGGTAATATTGCACCATTACACTTTCACGTTGACATAACTGTTTACATTTAAGAGCGCCTTCACACTAGCGTTTGTCCAGCGTAGGCGTTCGATGAACGTATGCGCAGCGCAGACGCTGCGACAACGCGACGCGTGCGTCGCGTTGTCGCAACTTTTCCTCTGCAGTTAATTGAACGCTGCGCTAGCGCGGCGCAGACGTCACACAATTTCGTTGTCGTTTCGGTATTATTATTAACAAAATGGATTCCGACGAGGAAACACTATTGATGGCTTTGCTTTTAAAATAAAAATAAAACGATATGGGAGAATCCATTAGGGAGTGTACGGTCAAGTGAAAGTGCTTTATTCTAAACACTTAAAAAATGATTAAAATTATTTTTATTCTTTCTTTTCGAATGGCGAAACCCATATTTGATGAATTGTTACAAAAAATACAAAGTGATATACAATATCAGGATACATATAAAAAATAAAATAAAATATCGATAATAAGTACAGAACAACCCCAGCGCTTAATTGTTTTATTGCACCGTGTGCCAGTTTGTTTGACGTTACCCAAGATTTATAATAACCTTCTTCACTTTTTTGTTTCGAAGTTTTCGTTGAAAAATCATCAATAAATTGATTACAAACTACTTCCCTTCTTTTCTTTTAAAATGCGGTCGCTTTACACATTCGAGGAAGTGTTCCATATCACAGGACGTTCTTGTATGGCATGAATAAACATTTCGATGTCAAAAGTACTTTCTGTTGTTGAACTCATTTTTTACGTCGTATTACTTCGGGCGCTTGTCTACGAATGAACGAATCAACGCGTGCGAACAGGATTGTACATGACGCGTCTGCGCTGCGCATACGTTCATCGAACGCCTACGCTGGACAAACGCTAGTGTGAAGGCAGTCTAAAGGCCTCAGGATATATCGGCTCTTACCAATTGCAACTGCTTTGGCCGTACGCAAAATGCGTCCATGCGTAAACACAGAACGACTTTGTGTGAGATCATCCTTTAATGCTGTTAGTATAGAACGAGCGTTCTGTACATATAAATTTTCTGCGTATCCATAGTAAGTTCCCACAGTGTACGTGACTCTTTTCCTTTATTCCCTTTATGGTGTCCCTGTATTTATTGTGTACACGTAACGAACGATGGTTTAATTGCCTACAAAGCGAACGGTAATTACTTTTAGAACAGTTCGTACAGTAAACGCCTGCACATCAACCTTTCCAAAACTGTCAAATTTCTTCAATACATTTTCAACCATATGCCTTAGAGATAAAGTTCAAAGTATATTGAGGAAATTTGACAGTTTGTGGTAGTCTGTGTGTATGTGCAGGCGTTTGTACATTACGTAACACACAAATAAATTAAGTTTTATTGTCACGTTACACTTTGGTACGACAACGCAGGTGTCGAGTTGAGCCTTAGGGTAGAAAACCTTCAAACAATATAATTAGGAATAGTAACTATGCGTTTTGTTAGTAATAACAAAATTGAAAGAGATAAAAACATTTATCTTGTAGAAAACTAAATTAAAATAAAAGTTCTTTAACATAACTCAATAAATAAAACTTAGAAGTCAATTCAAACTTATAAGCCAACTAGCTGTGCCCGAGACTTCGTCCGCGTGGAATAGTGATTTTCTTTCTAGTAAATTTTAGTTACACATTTTGTAAGGACTCCGTAGTTCTCTGTATTTTTTATTCTATATTTTTATTTTTTGGGCCCTAAGCTTTTTTGCCGACGTCATCACACAAAAACTTTCATCCCCTATTTTTACCCCCTTTAGGGTAAAATATATACAAAATTTTAATGTAATAAAAATGTAAAATTTTAATTTAAATGTATTTATTTATAATCAAAAGCCTAAAAAAAAGTTTCAAGCTTCAAATATTCATCATTCCATACAAACTTTCATCTCCTATTTCAACCAATAAAAAGTAGCCTATGTTCTTTCTCATGCTCTAGACTATCTCTGTACCAAATTCCATTTAAATTGGTTCAGTAGTTTAGGCGTGATTGCGTAATACACCGACAGACAGAGTTACTTTCACATTTATAATATTAACATATAATAAAATAAAATGTTTTTGTTTTGTTTATATAATTTTAACGCAAATTTTGTTGCGAAACAAATTACAAAAACACAAATGTTGAAAACATTCCACGAGCAGGATTTGCAGGTGCAGGTTCAAATCCTGCTCGTGGAAATTTATTCAACATTTGTGTTTTTGTAATGTAATAATAAAATATATTATTATATATAAATATATATTAGTAAGGATTTTAATTACACTTTTTATGACATAGTACAGTTTTAAGGAAACATTTACGTTATTAATCTTTAGTTTGTCACACAGATGTCACAATTTTACGATAAATACCGCAAAGACACATAAAACTTAATAAATTTAAGACTAATATAATAGTCATAGAAACACGTAGTAACAGAATCAACATAATAATAACGTTCATGAAAGGTAAACTTAATAACTTAGTTTAATTTTTTTTTATTTATATTTAACGGGTTTGCACATTGCCTTGATCTCATCTGATTTTAAGTGATGATAAGGCCAATGATGGAAGCGCACTTCACCCGGGATCCTCAACTAGTAAGTCACTGGCTATCTTATCTCTAGCTGCCGCAACAAAATAATGCTACAAACATTGATGTTATAGCGACATTAGATAAGATGTCGGTATCTAGCCAGGCTAGTAGCTAGCTTCTTGTTTTGTTTTGCGTTAAAAAAATTTATGTTATATTAAAAGAGTAATTTATAACAAAAGAGTAAAGATTTTTCTTTTATTTCAAATTTTCTTAATAGTATGCGTGTATACAAAAATCGACCTTTTAAGCATGCGACCAAAATAGCCGTTGTTTGTATGCGTAATGTTAATGTTTTGTTATTTCGACGAATTAACCATTTTACTAAATATGGTACGTTAGTGTTTGGTGTTAGCTCAAAAACTTGTATGACGAAAATCAGAAAAATAACAAAAGTGATAACCATAACACGCAAAGTCGATACAATTCAGAAGTGATCGAACAAAAATATCTTAATTATTACGATATCGCTCACTATGTAAATTATATCAATCTAAATTGGTACAGACGCCTGCATATCAACCTATCCAAATCTGTCAAATTTCTTCAATACATTTTCAACCTTAGGCTTTAGGTATAGAGTTCAAAGTCTATTAAGAAAATTTGACAGTTTGTGGTAGGTTGATGTGCAGGCGTGTGTACTTATTCTGCAAAGCATTAAAGTTGAGGTTGCGCAATAATCTTCTAATATATAAAATTCTCGTGTCACAGTTTTCGTTGCCATACTCCTCCGAAACGGCTTGACCGATTTTGATGAAATTTTTTGTGCTTATCCGGTATCTATGAGAATCGGCCAACATCTATTTTTCATCCCCCTAAATGTTAAGGGTGGTCCACCCATAAATTTTTTTTGATTTTTGAAATTTTTCCAATACAAAATGATTTGTTTGTAGTGTTGTCATGGAAACTGTCAAAGCGGTACGAAGTCCGCCGGGGGCAGCTAGTATAATATAAATATATATATTTAGACAACATCACATACATTGTTCTGATCCCAAGGTAAGTAGCTAAAGCACTCGTTTCATGGAAATCGGAAACAACGACGGTACCACAACCACACAGACCCGATACAATATCGAAAAGTTAGTTTTCGACATTGACCCGACCGGGAATAGAACCCGGGACCTCAGAGTTAGCGCCGGCCAAAGTCCGGCGTGCAAGCCACTCGGCTACGGAGGTCGTCAATATATTCACACAAAATCAGTGTATTCGTAAATGTCTGTTTGTGTTGTGCCGTTGCTTACAAAGAGGAGTCACGTACTAGCTCTCGTTGCTACGTGATTCAGTTTCCTTGTAAAGAATGATTCAGAATATGCCGACTACTAACCGAGCCGAGCCGAGTTGAGCCGAGCTGAGCCGAGCCGAGCTGAGCCGAGCCGAGTCGAGTTGTGGTGGCTCGGTCAACTATGTCACGTTCATTATCTAGCATTCAATTGACAGTAAATGTAATATGGTTGTCGAAAACATATAAGTACATTAAGCCATGATTTTCATGGGTGATTAAGACATTACCCATCAATTGTAGTTATGACTTAATTTCAATCAATCTTTGCCCAGCAGTGGGACAGTTATAAGTTATTTACTATAAGCAAATTCAGCCGACACGCTCTGTGATGGCTCTACTTGCTCTTTACTTGCAGTATTCTTTCTGAAGCGTATTATATTTGTCATTATTTTAACATGATGGGAAAGCAAAGGCAGGCAATATATAAATATAAAAAAAATGATTGAAATCTAATTTTTACCATGTTTCTTCTTTTAATTGAATGTGGGGAAGTTTGGCCATCTATCTCTCCAAAAGGCTGAATATGGAAGTGCACTTCACTCAGAATTTTGAACTTTTTAATGAACACAACCATCCCTGTTGTCTAGTGGTTGAGACCACTAGACCATTTCAGATCCAGAGGTCCCGTGTTCGATTTTCATTGTTCGCGCGCATGTTTGTAAACTCGGTTTGGTTCTGACTTGTAGCCACCATCTTATCTGAATATGTCGCCATACATCAATTTTAGTAGCACGTAACAACGTTCTTGCAGTTAGAGATAAGATAGCCAGTGTCTCAGTAGTTGAAAATTCCGGCTGAAGTACGCTTCCATCTTCGGCCCTATCATTCACTCAACATCAAATGAGACAAAGGCCAAGTTCTTACCTGTAAGAAATACAAAATATGTCACTAACAGTTTTATTATGACGATGAAAGTAAATAAGATGATGGCCGCTTACCCGGTCCAAACCGATGGAAGTCCAAGGAAATTTATCTCCGGGCAGTGTATGGGTTTTGTCAATCTCGACCCTTCAACCTCGGAGTCTGAGAGCGGGGTTGTCTTCCAAAACTCCATTGAGACTGATGATGAAGAAGTATTTGACTTCCCTGGACTGACCTTCCTTGATAAATAATACAATATATGATTTTCTATTTTTCTAAAATGTGAGCTTGTACAATGCTAGTGGTACCTACCTAAATATTTTACCTACGAGTACAATGTGCCTACAAATGAAAAACATACTTGTAGTAAGATGTACAATTGAATGAATAAATTAAATTGTTTTAAAATACATAAAAATTTAAAAAAAAAATAACATTGTCAATGTGAAAGCCCGAGTGGGTGGTATTTTGTTCGTCTGAGAAATAAATATTATTAATATCTTTGCCTCGAATTTTAAACTGTTGCGTTTGTTGTTTTCTGCAGTAATTATATATTATGTAATGTTTTTGTTTTGTTTATATAATTTTAACGCAAATTTTGTTGCAAAACAAATGACAAAAACACAATGTTGAAAAAATTTCCAGTACCGGTATGTCAGAAGGGTGCAGGTTCAAATCCTGCTCGTGGAAATTTTTTCAACATTGTGTTTTTGTAATTTGTTTCGCAACAAAATTTGCGTTAAAATTATATAAACAAAACAAAAACATTTTATAAATAGCTTGCCTACTTCTTAACTGATCTTTAGTATTTGTAAAAATATTATGATCGGGTGTTAATGACGGTAGTTGTTGACATTGAATGGGTGCCTTTGGCTTTCAAAGTAAAAAGTAAATAGTGTTGAATAATTTCGGCGGGCTGGTTAGAACCACGATAGTTCAATTGGAAGAGCACCTGACCCGGTATGTCAGAAGGGTGCAGGTTCAAATCCTGCTCGTGGAAATTTTTTCAACATTGTGTTTTTGTAATATATATTATGTACTTGTCATGTTAATATTGTAATTCAGCTCCGTTTTGTGAAGAAAGGATCGACCACAATGGCTCGTTTCCTGACGCCGGATAAATTGTTATTATAGTAAAAAATCTTGCAACAAATATGTAGTATTCACGAAAAAAATCTGCTAAATTGCCCTCATACCCGGTTGTCAACATTTAAGAGTGATTTCACTTAAACCGCAGCGAATTTTGACGGAGCTACGCAAGATGTTTCAGTGTAACTTTGACATGATCGTTCTTCACCCAGAATTCATAAGCGGAACGTGACGAGAATGCATATTTTTATTAAGCACCCTTTAATCAAATTCGAGATGTTTTTTGAAGAGAAAAATTTCGTTTTATTCTTTTAATGTCTAGCTTTTCTAATATTATATAATAATAGTAGAAATTATATTATTCTAATAATATTATTTTTTAATATGTCGCCATAACATCAAAGTTTGTAGAATTGTTGTGTACCGGCAGCTAGAGATAAGATAGCCAGTACCTCACTAGTTGAGGTTGCCGGGTGAAGTGCTCTTCCATCATTGGCCTTATCACTTAACATCAGGTGAGATCAAGTCACTGTTCTTACCCGTTATAATAAAATAATAAAAAATTAAATAAAAATTGTTTCTCTGTCGTATTGTCGCAGTGGTTCACAAGGAATCAGAAAAGTTCATCATCATCATCGCCAGCTCATTTTTATGTCCCCACTGTTGGGGCACGAGCCTTTCCTATGGATGGATAAGTAGAACGGGCCATAAACCACCACGCGGGGCCCATTGCGGTGTGGTGGTCGTTAACCACTGCTAATGCAGCCGGGACCAACGGCTTAACGTGCCTTCCGAAGCACGAAATAGTGGACACTTTACATTTCACTAGAACTATTTAAACAGTACCTCAATTCTGCTATTTAAAAAGGTCTACAATCGGTTCTCAATGATCTGATTTTGACATTTATCCTATAGTGTACCTTTTGATATAGCTGAATCGAGTCACGTTACCAAGATGCATCATTGAGCTCCACATGATATTATGAAAGGGACAAACAAAATTCCTGCCAAACCTGTCGGCAAGAGCAACAACGAAATTACGAAATGTCATGTAGTTTTTTGCTTAACTTCGGTAATATCTTTTACGGAAATTCTGTATGATATTTCTTTCCATCCATTTTAGAAAGAGATGGCATGTTCTGTTATTACAAAAGCAAAACTGTTTAGATACTATTACGCAACTTGCTTATATTTCTTTTACAGTACTTTTATCAACATTTTCTTAGCAGGCTGCATTAAATCTCTCGCATTTAAGCCATTAACAAAGTTCCGAGCATTAGTGAAACAATAGACGCTCGAATCTACCACTATACATCAGAACACGACTTTCTTTTATTTCTCTGACAGCGCTTTACCGTCCAGCTCACGAGGGCTACTAACTAACTTTTGTGTTTAAGCTGCTCAGAATTGAATAGTAAATAAAGATTAAGCGCTTAACACTTCTTTTGTTTTCTCTCTTTTGTTCTGTATGTTTCTCTCAGTTGTTTAAAGAATGGAGGCGGACTGACGCTATTTAAAGTGATTACACTTTAGCTCGATGAGATGTACCATTGTAGTGTCACAGAGGAAACACCAGGCTAAAATTATCATCAGCCCATTACCGTCTCATTGCTGAACTCATGATTTCCCACATGAAAATAAAAATGAAAAAAAAGGAAAAATTATTTATTTTCTCTCACATGTAGGTAATATAAGTATATGTTATTTCATGGGTATGACAAAAACCTTGTGTGTGAGAGACTGGAGTCTCAAATAGGTATCCTAAGATACCCGTAATATCGATCTCCACCCCCAAGTCAGTTTTATACTATAAGCTGGTACATCATTTGCAAGGTGTAAGGTTATAACATTAGGTCATATACAGGGTGAACCGATGTTGAGAAAAACAACATAACATATAAAACTAAACAATGGGACTTTAGCAGCGAGGAATGAGTACTTGGAATGAACGAGCTACGAGCCACTATAGTTAAATAAACATGCTTTTATTTTTATTTTATTTTTTTATTATTATGTGGATATATATATATAACATACATGCACATATACATTACATACACATACATATCCCATATATTACATAAGTATTATATTATTTTACTAAGGTAATGTAGCATTAAGTATTTGGTATAGTTAGGTTTAGGTTAATGGTTAGTAGGATAAGTGATAGTAGTAAGTGATTTCAATCTAATTCATTTACCTTTACTCGTGAGTAAAAGTACTTCATATCATATCGATGGTGACGAAAATGCATAAGTTTAAATAATTTTGGAGTGAGTGGTTATTTGGGCATATGCAGGCATGAACGAACCATGAGTAAATCAGGCCATTACTCACTAAACTTTATTCCGAAGCGTGATGGTGAGTTTTAACGACTGCCATCTTACGAATGTCTTGCGAATAATTCGTTCGCAATCAATATCCTCATCAGCTTATACAGTCCACTGCTGGACATAGGCTTCTCCAAGTGCACGCCACGGACCACGACCCGCGGATACTCTTATCCTACTCTTGCCAGCCACCTTGCAAAGACCGTCGCTCCACCCAGTCTGAGGGCGACCTACACTACGTTTGCCTATACGCGGTCTCCACTCAAGAACTCGTTCAATTTCGCTTGTAATATCAAGTGGTAATTTCCAGTTCTGCTTGACAAAACCTAAGGAAGGCTTAATTGCAACAACGGAGATTTATAGCGGAACTGTTCGGTGTAACTGTGACAAAACTGTTTCTTGCCCGCCGCCGCCACCCGTTGAGAATTCGTAAAAAGGACGTGCTCAGAATTCGCTTTTGTTTTTAAACGCCTTTTTTTTCAGCTCACCAAACTGAATGTAATTAAAATTTGTAAACTTATTTTTTTTTACAAAGTTTAATCAAATTAAACGACTTTATCTTTTCTTAGCAAATATAGAGATAGCCCCCGCTCTATCCTCTAAATCCCACTACACATTTACAGAATACACAAAACATGCACACTAGGCCCAAGACACCGTACTCATAGAACAAAGGTAGGACGAGCCGGTTCACATGCGCTCTATAACAGGTACAGATATGTACCTGGCAACTTCTCCCTACCCCCACGACCTGTTCAACCCGAGCCGAGGTCCTAGCCCTTAGAGGCGCCCTCGGGTTGTTCCGCTCCCGATCCGATCCGAACTCCACGGAGAATCTAGGAGGGCACGGGGACACGCACTAGTGCGTGATGCCGTTCCTCTAACCTGAAACCTCTTACGGTGCTTCACTTCACACGGCTTGAGGAACCTTTGAAGTTTCTCGCCGCCCTCAAAAGCCCGGTGTAATCAACAAACTCTCTAGTCATAAAAAAACTAGTCATAGTCTCGAAGTATTTATCCTTGTTAAATGGATACTACTTAATAGGTAGCCAACGAGCACCGATATACCTTTTTATACCCTGTCACATCACGGCTAGTGGAACTCAGTTAAAACTTTGTAGTTTACATAAATCCCTCTAAAATTAATGGTATTTAGCGGAAAGCGAAAGTTTAAAAGTGTATAGGTATCATAGCCTCTTTATTTTCGGGATTACGAGGATTTCGGGTGAAGCGGGACCTTACCTTTGGCCTTATAGTCACTTATTACTTGTCACTTATCATGCTGAGCCGGCACCTTTTAGTGCCACTTACTTATTGTTAAAATTTTATGTAGTAATGTTGTGTCACTAATAAATGTTTTCTATTCTATTCTATTCTATTCTATTATTATCAGGTGAGACGAAGGCCAAGCGCTCTAACGTTTCGAATAAAATGAAATTAAAATAAAACTGCAATTCTAGACGCAACGAAACTCAACTTTATAATGTTACACAGATGGTACAATTAACAAGGCTTCGTTAACTCACAATTTAATTCAAGTCAATAACAATTAATAATGAACGTTGGAACTGAACAAAGAATAATGGACTCGTGTATATAAAATGTCGGTGCCATATCAATGAGACTGTGTTGAATAGCAATATTGCGGACTTTTTATTATGCTTTGTAGTAAATAAAAGCTTGTAAAAAAACAAGCGAACAAAGCGTTACCTATACACTTTATAAATACTCTATACTCCATAGTATCTATGACATATTAATATACATATTCTTATTATTTTTAATACACATCAAGAAAACACTTGGTTTCCCTTTTTAAGTACATTGCGCGCATGGAGGAGTGTGAGATTTGGTATAGTAAAAGTTTATATGTGAAGAAAGAGTCCTGGGAATTACAATACCTGCAAGCGTAATTAAGTCTCATCGTTCTCTAAAAAAATTGTGAAATCAAATTATATATACTGAAATGTAGTTCGATGGCGCAGTGGTTAACGCGCCCGGTCTTCGAGTGCTGAAGTTGAGCAACTTTCGCAAATGCCGGTCATCGGATGGGTGACCAATAATTTCTCATCGCGAGCTCCTCCGTGCTTCGGAAGGCACCTAAAGCCGTAGGTGCCGGTTGCATTAGCAGTCGTTATCAACCACCGATCCGCACTGGGCCCGCGTGGTGGTTTATGGCCCGATCTCCTAATCCATCCATAGGGAAGGCTCGTGCCCCAGCAGTGGGGACATAAAAATGAGCTGATGATGATGATGATACAGAAATGTTAAGAATCCCTTTCTTAACATTGCTCTTCTTCTTAACAACGCGAAGGGAATTTCCTCTTTCACGCACGATATGAACACATATCGATGTGTTATATAATACATTGTAATTTATGTATTTTTTATGAATTAAGGTCGCACGACCACAATCCGTTGCGCCAACCAGCTTCTCATTAATGTACGTAGTGCTACAAATAATTGTAGAAGCAATCTCTCAAATAGGCTTCACAATGTAGTAATCTACAATATTTACCGTGCAGTGCAAGACCACAATAATAATTGCATTGGCACAGAAACTGTGACCAAAGTGGTTATTTGCAGTTGTGGCAATTGTACAACTAAGTTGGTAAATTTGTAAAACGTCGCTTGATAGAATTGCAAATACTTTTAAACGATCATGGTCACTTAGATAAGTGTGATTATTCTCGATAACTTAAGCTTAAATCTCAGTGGTTTTTAAAGTTATTGCATGGTATATGTGTTCTGTAACAACTATTGAAATGATAAATAAATTTTAAAAAAAATGTATGAAGGTAAATTAGTCGTTACTCCCGCTTGTAGTTATTTTTCAATTCTCTTTTTGAATTGTTATTTATTTGCATTGTATATGCTGATATAGTTGCCACTCAGCATAATGTTTTGTCATCGCAAGACGCTGGTTTTCAGTGGAACCAAGAAGAGAAGGGGATAGTACAGATATCACGAGTCACTATATTACGAGTATGTATATTCTTTTGTAAACTATGTAATAGTTAGTCATTAAAACGGCAGTTGACTTTCAAACTGTATTTTGAGCACGTATCCTGAAAGATCTTGTACCTACATATGCACATACTAAACTCGCCAGATTCAATGTTTCGGTAACGATAAATATCCTCCGTAGCGACCTCTGTCGTGTGGCCACTTTAATTTTATTACGGTATTTTGAGCCGATAAATTTCAGTACGAAAAATATTTTCTTCTTCCTTTCCCACAGTGTAAGTATGTACTTTGTTACACTGGAGTTATAGCCCACTTATTTATGTTTAATGGAATGTGTGGTGAAACCACTAACGCCATTCAATAAAGACAAAATCTAACAACTTATTGATTAAACACGAATTGTATGTAAACATATAAACTTTTGCGTTAAATTTAAAAAAATGCCGTTGTTTATCGAAAATTAGCATAGTTGTTAAGGAACCGTTTTAAGGACTCTCCCCACTATTCAGCTAAGTTACACAGACAAATAGCAATAAAAAATAGTTTTACTGAAAAAAAAAATGTTTTTGTGTAAGTCTACTTTTTTGTTTAATTAGATCAATACGACGTCAGTACTTTCCCGCCGATATACAGAATGATTTTTTTAAGTAACCATCTGAATTTTAGAACATGATATTTATTTATTTAAGTAAACCAACAGCGTAATCTTAAAAATAGTGCTTATTGTAATAACTAATGGTAAGGCTAATAATAGGTTTACCTTAAACTAATTGTTAGTATTAATTATTGTAATCGTAGACAGTGACAAAATAAAAAAAAAAGTAAAATTTAGTAATCAGTGAAGTCACAAACCTATATGCAAATCAATCTTTCAGCTGAGTAATAAAGAAACAAAATAATAAAGTTAGCTACGTTATATAAATTTTGTTAGTTAAGGCACAATTTGAAAATTATACAAAAATAACAAAATTAAAAAAATTAAAAACTTATCAAAATAGATGCGTTTCTCAACCGATTTGTTTGAGATGCTGTACAACTCGCTGTTTAAAACTATGTTTAGAGATACCAAACAATTCCAATACATATTAAACTTAGTGTTATATGTGCATGCGATACGTGTGAGAACGTTATTGCTAGCATATCTAGTGGAGTGTCCAGGAGTGTGCAGCAAGGGATAAACTTCTTCTTGATAAAGCTTACTATTCTATAAAGGAATATTTAGAAGTTAATTTAGAAACTTAAATATGTAAATATAAATATTTATGTACCTAGTTTAAGTTTTATGTTACATAAATAAATATAATATACTTAATATAATAATAATAAATGTCAGCACCTGTTATAATTAAGTGTAATAATAATAATATGAATAAGTTTAGTAAGTAAATATAGTATATAAGTATTTTGCCGTGCCCTTAAAGGGTTCTTGTTTGTGTCAAAAATGTTTGTAACACCTGTATACTTACAACAAGATGCAATAAATGAATATGAATACGAATATGAGTATGAGTGTGGCGAGTACGTCGCGCCGGAGTACGAAGCGCCATACCCGTCACCAGTCCCGCGCAGTCCAGGTACCCGTTTAAGATGTCAAACAACAAACATGTCGAGCAAGTCACGCCTCTCCTCCTCCAAGGCTCAACAGACCATGACGGCGATACAGTTATGTTTGTACATATATGAAAAAAACAACTCTTCCATGCATTTGTCCAATGCCTCCTCAAAATGTCAGACAATTTTTAATTTCAGTGTTGCCCCATACCGTTCCCAATACAAACTGTTGTCTGTTGTCATGACTATTACCACCCCCTAAAATTGGGTTGGTTGCTAAAAATCAGCCTTATTATTCATTTTTGATATAGCCTCATAATAGCTAGCAATGAATCAAACGCTTTATACCTATCTTACCAAACACAAACTGATAACACAACAAAGACACATAATAATATAACATGTTCCACTAAGTTGCATTTTTAGTAGTTATTTTTAGTTCTCCTTTTTTTAATGTGATGTATGTGTCGTGTTTTACCAATAAAATGTTTATTTATTCACTGATTCAAAATTCTGGTGATTGTAGGATGGCTGTACAAACAATTAACTTGGACGCAACTTAACAACATTCGTCAATAATTGACGATTCTTTCCCAAAATACACAGTCACATAATACCTAAGTACCTTGATGTGCAGGCGCATCAACCTATCCATAACTGTCACATTTCTTCAATGCATTTTCAACCATACTACTTAGTAATAAAGTTCAAAGTCTATTGAGAAAATTTGACAGTTTGTAGGTAGGTTGATGTGCAGGCGTGTGTATCTAGTCTACAGAAAGTAAGCTTTATACAAACGCGCTCGAGCAACGCACGCATAGACAACCTTTCTCGGACACGGAACCTCGCAACCTCGCTCGGACTGTTCGGAGCTGTTTCGAGTGTAAAGGTCAACTTCAAACATTTGATAACTATTATAAAGGCTTACACGTGAACATCAAAATCACACGTGAACCTCAATAAGAGTTTTTAAAAGTTCATCATTACACTAAACGTAAACTATTGTTAAGAACTAAATACTACTAGAGTTAGGCCGACGACGTCTTAACGTGCCTTTTGAAGCACGAAAGAGCTCAAGATATTTTTCAATTATTAGTCACTTGCGGGTAATTCAGCATTACCAAACTCCTAAACGACTCAACTTGTGTTGTTATTTGTATATGGGCCATCATAGCCTGAAATAAAGAATTATTATTACCATATATGTCACATGAAATAGTCGTAATATATCTGCGAACTGAAAAGCTCAGAAACTCGGTTACAAATAGCAAGCGGAGCCGTCAATTTCCGTGATTCTATCTAGCCGCAGTACGGCTCTCTCAATAGTTGAGATAAAATCTAAATTGAGGCGCTGCCGATCTTGAATAATGTATTCATGAATAAACCGGACTGAATGTGACGTACCCACGTATTTGAATACGACGGGCGGTAAGTAGGCACCTATTTATTTGAAATTATCCGGGATTTTTTGGAATGTACTGAAAATTCCCGTACAAACGGCAACGTAAGTTACAGAAAACTTAACGACTTCGTCAAAGCAACTGGAGGATCTAACTGGCGCTTGACCACTTTTATAAAAGTTGTTATGATATTACGACGTGGTACTAAAGTGTTCAGAGTTTAATATTTGTATACAGAATAGAAAAAGAATAGAAATTTTTTTTCTTGTTCTTTGAACGAATTTACAAGAGTTGCATTATTTATAATATGTTATTGTACTTAGTACCTACCTAATGCTTTTCTATCGTATTGGTGTTATACTGTAAAGATAGATTTAAGCTAAGATAGAAATAAATAAAAAAATTAATGTTCACTTAATAACGTAATTAGTATCTTACAAATAAACATAGAATAAGCCTCGAATAGTTATTCCATGTTTTGTCTCTTTTACTATAATTTGAAATTAAGTTTACATGACGGGAACAAAACACGGAATAACTATTCACAGCTCATTCCCTGTTTATTAGAAAACCCTTAAGCCACATCTTTTTCTTTCGAGTTATTTTTATTATAACTACTTACAAATTATTTTGTCAGTTTCAACAATTGCTAAGTTTAACTTTTAAATTATTCTCAGTAAGCAATTGAACATTCATATGATAAATAAAGATTTTCTAACCACACAATCTAAAAACTCATTCTAACAACAAAGATAATTAAATCGACGCGCACATTTATGTAAAACCACACTAAATCTCTTAAGATATCAAGTAAAGTAAGAACTTCAATTATCAAACACACAGCTTAAACACCTAATACAGTATGTGTATTCAACACTTGAATGAGACGCCACATACACATGTAATCAGTCACCCATGTTGATACAGTGACGGCTGGTGATATTAAAATTCATCTTGAATGTAAGTAGTTGGCTCTCTCGGTACAATATTAATTGGTGTATTTCTAAGCCGCTTTGGCTGTGTAAAGGACAAAGAAAAATCTGTTTTCAAACTCTATGTAGTTAGTGCTCAAAAATTAATAAAATATTCTTAACAGAGGTTCTTATAAAAAGGAAACAAAAGAAAAATGCTTTGGTGATTGAATCTAGTATATCTTGAATATGACTGTGGCAAAAAAATAATTACAGAAGCAATTAATAAAAAATGTTGAATTACTCCTATTACAATAATAATATAATATATGAGACAACATCACATACATTGTTCTGATCCAAAGGCAAGTAGCTACAGCACTCGTTTCATGGAAATCAGAAACAACGACGGTACCACAACCACCCAGACCCGACACAATATCGAAAAGTTCGTTTTCGACACTGACCCGACCGGGAATCGAACCCAGGACCTCAGAGTTAGCGTCGCCCAAAGTCCGGCGTGCAAGCCACTCGACTACGGAGGTCGTCAATTCATTTATTTGAATACATAATATCATTCGAGAATATGTTGTTAGTGACAAAAAATATCGAATAATTTACATAAACAGTGAAAAAAAATTTTCCATATTTTATTCAATCGCAAGAAATTTCCTGCTTCAGTTTCAGAGCCTTACAAAAATCCATCCATTCCCTAGGGCAGCGACGGGATTCCTGGAAAATGTATCCACACGAAGATCTTTAAAGCGACTTAATATTGAAAACATTTATAAAAAACAAATTATAAAAAAATTCAACTCATGCAACTTCGCCCACGTAAAATTCAATTTGTCATCAAAAGTTTTTATTGCGTGCCGAAAATCCTTTTAACTATAGCGATTTCAATTTGGTCACCCATTCCGGTGGAAAGTTGCTGAACTTACAAGATTATAAACAAACCGTGCAATCAGCTACGCCATTTATTTGATTCGCCCGATCCTCAATATGGGTTTCTTGCATCTTTATTACAGCCTTGTCAGATGTAAACTTGAGTACTGTTCTGTGATTTGGTCACCTAGCTATGTTACCCACTCAAACATGATAGAGAATGTTCAAAGGAAATGTCTAAGAATATTGTCTTACAGATCGGGCCTTGGCCGCCGTCTTAACTCTTATTCCGATAGACTTCAGTATTTCTGAATTACCTCTTTGTGCGTGCGGCGCAAGCAACAGGATCTCCTCCACTTATACAAAATAGTGCATTCCTTATTTGACTCCCCAAGCTTAGTGTCACTTCTCAATTTCAATATTAGAATCCCCTTGCGTAACCGTAAAAAACAGACCTTTATCTTGCAAGTCTATAAGAATAATACCTCCTTTTACAATCCCGTTGTACGCATGTGCCGTACTTACAATGAGCTGTCGCAGGTTGGCGGTGACCTGGACATTTTTGTGCCAACCCTTGCCATGTTTTACCGTACTGTCAGAGAGATACTGTCTGAAGTTTTATAAATCTTTCTGTTGTCAAAATGTTCTGTTTTACTGTACGTTTTTGGAATCCAATTTAATTTAATTTAATTAATTAATTGTAACTTTATTTAATTCTTTGTAGTTTAATTTATTGTAATTTGATTCATTTATAGTTTTTTTTTTTAATAGTCTTTAATTTTTAATTTGATTCTGTAGATTGCAGTTTTTATTAATTTTTAATTTTGTCGTGGTGGTTAAGTACGTATGTTTGCGCCAAAATTTTTATGTAATGCTGTGTGTACACGTTTTTTGGGTCTCGATCTAGTTTTAATCTATGTCATTTCTGTTGTCTACACTTATTTGATTGTTACCTGTTGTGTATGCCAATATAATAAATAAATAAATAAATAAATATGCCATTACTCATTCACATGATAAACTAGACATAATAAAATAATAATATAACACAATACTATACGCTTAGAACCAAGACACTGTTCTCGTAGAACATACGATGAACAGGTTCACACGCGCTATAAAGCAAGTACAAACATGTATTGAGCGCTTATTCCGATCAGGCCCACGTCCCGGTTAACCCAAGCCTTTAGAGGCGCCCAATTCGGTAATAAACTCTAAGAACTCTAGTAGAATAACGGGTACAGGCTTGCATGATTCCATTCTCTCTGACGGTGTTTCAACCACACGTGATTATTTATTTTAATTCTTTCTTTCATTAACATGCAAGTTTACAGAGTGATATCCTAATCACAAGCAACTCATACGGTATTATAATTTCTAATACAGGCAAAAGGAAAAATTAAATCTAATGAGACTACAAATTGATCAACCCTTGAAGTTTCTCGCCGCCCTTTTACAAGTCTGGTGGCGACGTCGGCGTCTGAGTTCAACAGCCATTCTCTCCAAAAAAACCCCTTAATTTGAATTGATTAACCCAATGCAGATGTTTTGCACAGTAATCCATTGATGTCATGTTTGTGAAATGCACAAAAAAGGAGTTATGTAAAGAAAATACAATAAGAAATGGGTCAGTGTTAAAATATCATTTCATGCATCGACTTATTTACTAAAAGCCCGATAAATCTACGCGTGACAGCGCAGTGTGAGGCATATTTTCCAAAACAAATGATATCGTGAGAAAGTGCGGCGAGATGAAGTATTATTGTCCCCTAAAGGGATATTTATAGGCACTTCTGCAATGGCACTCGCATTTGCAACTGAAGCGTTGCAAAATATAGCATCGCTTTTAGTAATGGTAAGTTGGTACTTTCACACTTATTACTTTTATTGCAGCTCTATATTTTTAAAATGACTTAGAACCATTTTGTATAAGAAGAGAACTGCAAGTAGTACTAGAAAAAGAAGTGACATTTTAGTTTACTAGTTTGTCAATATCAATAAAAGTAAATCTCGAAATTTCTTTCAGAGGATACGTTTAGCCATTGGTTATTGTCAAAGGTTGGCACTCGTTTAAACCCAACTATCTGCATGGAGCCAGCGAGCGTCAGGCCACAGTGAACCCAAGCCAAGTTCCTAGCCTTTAAAGGGTATTCAAATTACAACCTATGTTGTTTCTTTCGAAAACAAGAATTAGATTTTGTAACATAAGACCAACAACGCGAAAGTCCAATCATCATCACGCGTTAAACTATTTAGACTTAATTAATTATCTTAATTAATGGCTTCGCGTTTAGCATTTAGCCAATTTCAAGTATTTTTTTTAAATATTAGTAGTAAGGGTACAATACTCGTAGTACGGTAGATAGAAATTAAAATGGAGTCTCACAACAAGTGTTATTACGAGAAGAACTCGAGTGAAACTCCTATTTAGACTTAACAATCACAATAATAATAGCTATACTGTTTATTTCTAATGACGAATACAATATCCGTCCGTAATATAATATATTTTAAATATTTATAAAATACAGTGAAAAAATTAAATGCCTAGCCGACCCAGCCAGAAATCGAACTTGGGACTTCCGCAATCCGGGCGGCTGCACTGACCATGATGCTACCAGGAGCCTTCCCGGTAATAAAAAGTAAAACTATAATATTTTTGTACAGAAATACTTTGATGTTCGATTTATTCAGATCTTTTGTGTGTTTTTCGTGATTAGCTACATTTTATAATTAAACTAAACAAAGCAACACAAACATTGTTAATAAAAGACATCTTAATTATTTTAGTAGAGGTTGGGTCTTAGATATTACATAATCTAAGGGTAGGGTATAGCGGAATCTCTCTATAGAATTGGATTGCAGACAGACTGCCTTCCCTGTACAAAAGACTACCTCGGTACCTACATAACTAAATATCTCTGACCATACCCTTTTACTGAGAGGAACTCGATGGCAACAGCTATTTCGTTGGGTTTCTGATCTAACTAGTTAAGAAAAATTCTCTTTGTAATATTATAGTGTAGATAATACACAAAAAAAAATAATTTGTGGATAAATAGTACGTGTAAAATTTGCCTTTCAACATTTTATTAGTTCTTCTATTTGTGATAATCTTTGTACGTTCTTTAAAGTATGTAATGCAATATAATAATTTGCGAATATGAAATTTTTAATATTCGTATTTTGCACAAGAGTTATTTAAATACTCAGCTTCACCACAATTACATGCTGCCACTTGCTGTTCAACTTTTCGTTCGCAGGCTATGTAGGAAAGTAATTTAAAACTGTTTGGCAAAAAAAAAGACTAGATACAAAAGTTAATTTTAATTACATACTTTTCTGATTTAAGGATACTTTACACATTTACATACAATAAACACTTTTTAAATAAATAAACATGCAATAAAATTGAAATAAAATAATAATAGTAACAGAAATAATGCACTAAAAATATGTACTTATAATGTCAGATCTTTATCTTCCATATCTAGATCTAACACGTATGCCCTTGAGAAAATTGACTGCGACATATTGGGACTAGCAGAATTAGAAGTTTAGGCTACAATTACATTGTATGCTACATCGGAGAAACAAATGGTCTTTACGGAGTTGGCTTTTTAATAAAGAAAAGCCTTAAAAACAATATAAAAGGCTTTGTTGGTATCTCAGAAAGAGTAGCGCTACTGAAAATGCAATTTGAGAAGTTTTCCATCTCTGTTATACAGACTTATGCACCTACAGAAAGGTCAACCGAAGAAGAATTCCATAATTTCTATAAAAGTATTAAGAAAGCGCACTCATTCGCAGACAACTGTAATAGTTGTGGGAGATTTCAATGCAAAAATAGATAAGCCCACTCACCAAGAAAACTTAAATATGGGAAGCTATAGTTACGGAGAACGCAATAAAAGAGGCGAACAGCTAATGAACTACGCATATGAATTCAAACTATCAATTATGAATACCTTTTTCAAGTAGAAAGAAAGTAAGAAATGGGCATGGTCTTCCCCAAACCACAAAGTTAAAAATGAAATAGACTTTATATTAGGTAACAAACCACATGTAATAAGTATTATAGAAGTTCTGGGTTAAAGATTCCCATCGGATCATAGACTAATACGCGCAATACTACATTTAAGAAGTCATAAGAAAAGCAGAAACATCTTTCACAAAATACCTACAACGCCTAAAACAGAGATGGAAAAAAAAAGCTACCGAAATAACCTAGAAGTACACACCAGAGAGATCAGAAAAGCCACCCCGAAAGATGCAGATAATATTCAAAATTACTACAATGTGCTAGAGGAGGCAATCTTAAAAAACTTGAAAATGGAGAATAAGCAAAAAAAAATGTTACAACATATTTGGTGATAGCACCAAAGAGCTTATTAAAAGGCACTCAGAGTTGATAAAAAGAATAAAACCAAAGAGATTAAGAAAGAACATAGCACTATTTGTATACAAAGAAACTAGCTGGTCTATCAGAAGGGACTACCTCACCCATAGACATAAGGTAATATAAAAAAAACTAAACTAAATATTGACGCACTAAAAGGGCTTATCAGTAATTAACAATGCATAAAAATTGGATACAAAATCTAGAAGACCGTCCAAAACAACCACATCAAGGAAAGAAATATTAGACAGCGCAACAAATTTTATAGACAGCTATATGGAAAGAAAGTAATGATTGACTAGAGAAATGTAAAGAAACACAAGAAAACCAGGATTGGTTTGAAAACGAAAACGTTATAGAGCAAATACATGAAAGTGAAGTAAAAATGCACATACAATTATTGAAAACAGAAAAGAGCCCTGAGCCAGATGGAATTAGCAATGGAGCTCTTAAACTGGGATCTGTCATTCTCAACAGTACACTAACAAACTTATACAACTTTGTACTAGAAACAGAAACCGTGCCAGAACAATGGTGCAATTCCGATATCATACTTCTCTATAAAAAACCGGCCAAGTTCCGTAGCTCATCTCAATAATGCGGACTCTGAGAAGAGGGCTTCTATGAACATTTATTTAATGTAATGTAGTTAATGTAGATACTACCGGTCTCACACACCTGACAAAGTTATTTAAGTAGTTCCCAATCAGAAATGTGTACTGCGCCAAGTACATTTTATAAGTTGGTCAACTGTTACTCGTAAACTTGTAAAGCCTACTTAGCTGTGATAGTTTTCCTTTTAACTTCGTCACATATAACTACTGTGAATTTTTTCACGTATCCAAAAACAACCATTTGGCTGACAGGGGGGGGGACACTGGACTCTAACAAAATTTTGCACTTTAAAGCTCACAAACGGATGCCTCAATCAAAAAACTGTTTACATAAACTCGCAATATTTTTGAAATTGCTATCTGACGACACCCCACACTATGGGGTAGACAAGAAAAAAAATTACATCCCCACTTCACGTGTAGGGGAGGTAACCTAAAAAAAATATTTTTCAAAATTTTACTTCACCAATAATTAATTAATATATGTGTGTAATGTGGGGACAGACAGACAGACAGACGGACATGGCGAAACTATAAGGGTTCCTTGTTGACTACAAAACCCTAAAAAGAAAACCCCCTTGACATAGCCAACTATAGACCAATCAGCCTACTGCCAAGTATTTACAAGCTCTTTACTTCAATTCTGCTTCACCGAATAACAAAAAAAAACGATTCCTACCAACCAGTAGAGCAAGCAGGCTTCAGCTCGGGATTCTCAACTATAGACCAAATCCACACACTAGAGATAGTTATGGAAAAATATAAAGGATTTGATAGACCACTCTACATAGCATACATACATATTTATAAATATAAACTACAGCAAAGCATTTACTGTATGAGCCACAGCTCCATCTGGGCAGCACTAAAAACATGTGATATCAACCATAAATACATTAATATCATCAGAAACATCTATGATAAATCATAACTGAAAAAAAGAGGCGAGATAATCGAGATAAAAAGAGGTGTCCACTGTCCACTGTGATCCACTGTCACCAAAATTATTTATTGCCGTTCTAGAACAAATATTTAAAAAACTCAATTGGAAAGGTATAGGTATATGGATATGTAATAACTACTTGAATCATCAATAACTACAGATTTGCGGATGATATTGCAATATTCTCTGAAAACGCCAAAGATCTTGAAAGTCTGGTGATGCACTTGCTCAGAAAAGCTCAATAGTAGGCTTAAAACTGAATGCAGACAAGAAAAGTTAATAACGAATAGCCACAAGAGACCAATAAATGTAAGGGTAAAGGGTTAGAATATGTAAATAACTATATCCATCTAGGAAGACTAGTGACATTTAACAAAATAAGCAATGAAGAAGAAATAGAAAGACGGATCAATATAACATGGAAAAAAATTTGGTCACATAAAGAAATACTCAAATGAGACTACAATCTTAATATTATTATGAAGAAAGTAATAATGGACACCTGCCTTCTACCTTGCCTCATATATATGGCTGCCAAACGTGGGTCTATAGTCTATACAAATAAAATAAAATCTAGGCTAAGGACTTGTCAGAGAGGAATGGAAAGAAGCATTTTGAAAATAAGAAAATTAACAAAGTTAGAAGTGAGTTGATTAGAAGTATGATGCATTAATATATGCGCTAAAAATGAAATGGCAATGGGTTAGTCATGTTTCTCGTCTCACCGATAATAGATGGACCATTAATGTTACCATGTGGAAAGGACCAGGTGGTATTAGGAAAGTTGGTAGACCCAATAAAAGGTGGGCCGATGATATCACCCAAGTAGCAAGTAGGAATGGATGGAAGTCGGGAAAGATCGGAAGAAATGGAAAATGCTGGAGGAGGCCTTCACCCAAGAAGGGATCCATATTTGAGGTTTTTTTTAATACTAATCATACTAACAACTGTAAATAAGTTATTGCTAATCAACATTAACACAATTTGTACATTAACAAAATTGTATTGGTATATGGAAACAAAAAAGGCTTTTTATTATTTATTTTAAACACATTTTATCGTGTGTGTGTGTGTAACGAATCGTTTTCGAATTCAGTGAACGCATCGCCAATAACGCGTCATAAGACTACCTACTGAGCAGGTTTAACTATGTTGCTTTCATAAAATGTTTTTGTTTTGTTTATATAATTTTAACGCATATTTTGTTGCGATACAAATTACAAAAACACAATGTTGAAAAAATTTCCACGAGCAGGATTTGAACCTGCACCCTTCTGAACTTCTTTACTTCTTAACTGATCTTTAGTATTTGTAAAAATATTATGATCAGATGTTAATGACGGTAGTTGTTGACATTGAATTGGCGCCTTTGGCTTTCAAAGTTAAAAAGTAAATAGTGTTGAATAATTCCGGCGGGCTGGTTAGAACCACGATAGGTCAATTGGAAGAGCACCTGACCCGGTATGTCAGAAGGGTGCAGGTTCAAATCCTGCTCGTGGAAATTTTTTCAACATTGTGTTTTTTATGTTGCTTTCATTAGCATAAAATTATGTTTTTCATTAACAGTATGATAATATAACGCAACGCAAGGTAAGACACTGCTCAGTTTGTTTGTATGCGGCCGTGAAGTTCCATCATCTTGTCATTCCCACTTGCATTTGTCTGTTGTTTGATTTATGGCGGCGAGAACATTTTGTGAAACACACGGCTTTACTCTCGCCCGATCCTATAAATGCCACTACACATTTACAGAATACACTAAACATGCACACTCGCTAGGCCCAAGATACCGTACTCGTAGAACAAGGATACGACGTCCCGATTCACACGCGCTCTACACCAGGTACTTGGGCGCTACTCCTCCCCCCCCCCCCCCCTCCCCGACCCAGTCAACCCGGGAATGGGGACTCGTACTAGTGCGTGATGTCATTCCCTCTAGAGCACCTCTGACAGTGTTTCGTTTCACACGGCTTGAGGAACCCTTTAAGTTTCTTGCCACCCCCAAAAAGACTGGTGACTCTTGTTAAAGAACCGATTGGGCACTTTACACGTGCTGGAATCAATAAACGCTTGATTTTTACGTATGCTGCAGCAGTACCATCCTTATCGCTTCTATCTTATAGAACATAGAATTCCCCCCGCGACTTAAATATGTAGAAGTTACAAACTAAAGAAGTAGTTAAGTGATAATAAGTGACCGTGTCATGGTCTAGTGGTTAGATATGTCATTAAAAAAACACTCATATGTGAAACTCTCTACGGAAATTCAACGTGTACGGCTCCAATAGAATTTCGTGTGTTTTTCCCGACTATATTTGGCGTAAGTTGTTCGACAGCAGACGGGCGGCTCTTTTCACCACATCTATCACTATGCACATAAATCATCCCCTTTACGCTCTCGCCAGCCCAATATTTAGAGGCAGACCGCAGGATTTGTTAGCATGATGAATTAAAGCTTAAAATTAAATTAACACTAAACTTAGGCTAAAATAACGAGTTGTGGTTATTTTGCTAATTGAAAAGCTTACGCTTACACCATCTAAATGTTTAGTAGCAGACAGCAAGATTTGTTAGAATGATGAATTGAGGCTTCAAATTGTAAAAGATGAACCTCAGCGAACAAGGAATCGTAAGTTATTCTGCAAATTGAAAAGCATCTGCGGGTATTAATTAAACAGATAATTCAAATTCAAATTCAATTTTTTTATTTGCTATACTTGGTGTAGGTACAATAGATAGTCGGTTGAGATGTCCGCATGCCCGCAAGGGGGCGTGTCAGTCGGGGTTGTTGTTGTGTCCGCATGTTCACCAAAGGGTGGGCATGCTAGTCTGTATAGTTGTTTCGTATTTTGGCTGTGCTGTGTGCGCGCGCAATGAGGCTCCCGCGAGGTATTGCCCTCGTGGTACAGGTCCCGTGAGTGCCTCTCCAATGCGCCTCGGAGATTGTCCCCCGGTGGTTTTAGTGGGTCGGGCAGAACATCGCCCATCCCCACACACCTCCCGAGACTGTCTCGGTGAGACGGTCTGGGTGCAGATTTCCACCGGGAAAACAAAAAAAAAAAAAAAAAGGTACAATAGATCTTAAAACTAAACATGTTCACACAAGAACCCAGCAAGGGCAATGCAAATATTAAAAGCTTAATATTAGAATGAATACCAAATCGCAAAAACACAAATGTTGAAAAAATTTCCACAAGCAGGACTTGAACCCGCACCCTTCTGACATACCGGGTCAGGTGCTCTCCCAATTGAGCTATCGTGGTTCTAACCAGCCCACCGAAATTATTCAACACTTTTTACTTTTTTTACTTTGTCATTTGGCAAATCATTATTATAGATTAAAAACAGCAAACAGCCGATCACGCTGCCTTAGGGAATAGACTGACTCAAATAAGTTTCTCCAGACCTAACTTTTTTTATCGTTCCAGTTTGAAAATCATGAAAATCAACGTCGATATATTGAATGTGTTTTTTTAGATAGGACACGAACCATTGGTGAGCTATACCTCCGACACCAATACCGTAGAGCTTGTCTAGTAAGATTGAGTAGGAAACCCTGTCGTTAGCCTTCCTCATGTCCCACAATACACCGACGACATGTTGTTTGTTATTTAATATGTTTAAAACTTCATTTATATATTTATAAACTACAAGACCTGTTGAACGTCCTATACGAAAACCATACTGCTCTTCACTAAATATTTTATATTTTTTACAAAATGAATAAACACGGCTGTACATAACAAACTCGATTTTTTTTGAAAAGGTTGATAAAAGTGCTATTGTGCGGTAATTGTTGCAATCAGTTGGGTCATCTTTTTTGTGCAATGGCTTTACTATTGCTATTTTTAGTAAGTCTGGCACAACCTCAACCTATTTTCAGTACCTTTGCTCCTCTCATAGTAAAAATCTCCGGTCCTCAAATAACCTTCTCCTTCTCTGTCCCTCTCATACATCTGGTTTTGTTCATTCTTCCTTTCACATTCAATCCATTCTCCTGTGGAACGCGCTGCCTCTCGAAATCAGGATGGCTACGAGTCGTGATGCTTTTAAAAAGAAAGTCCGTGAGCTCTTGTTTGATGGAACCATGGCAGAATCATCTCAATAACGTCCTATTAGAATTATGTATTTTGTGTATGTTTATGTATATATAATAATATTTATGTATGTATTACATAGTTACTTACTTACAATCATATATCATAATTGCACCTACCAATGTTATCTCTGCACCACCCTATGGTTGACTGGTAGAGAATGCCTCAGGCATTAAGTCCGCCATGTAATATTTATGTTGCAAAAGTTTAAATAAATAATAAATAAATAAATAAACCTCTTCTGAGTGGACTGGTTGACAAGGAATGAAAGAGGCGAGGTAAGTTCGTCGGCACACGCTTTTATTAGTGTGGGTGGTATATCATCAAATCCGTAGCTTGTTTTATTTTTGAGTTTCTTAATATGCCTTTAATTTTATTTTCGTCAGTAGGACGAGTATTAGAATTATCAAGATGAGTAGTTTTTTTAGAAGACGTTTTTTTTTTTTTGAAGAACTCTTTGTTAGCCATGTGTTTATGTTAAATATTTTCTAATTTTATGTTGTTTTTTTAGATATAATGCAGTAAAGAGTGTATGTAATTTTATGTAAAATAAATTATAATAAAAACTTGCGTTTTATCCACCCTCATGATATCATTCCAATTTATCTTTGTCTGAATTTTTGTATATTTTGTTGGGAGAAAATATTTTTTTCCATATACCAAGTTCTTGAGTCTTCCGTTTGTAAATTATTTAAACTGATTATTACTCATTTATGGTCTGAAAACCTAAACTCTTTAGTTAACACATTTATAATGTTATTGGTATTTTGCATATTACTAAATATTAAATCTATACAAGCTGCTGATGTCTGTGTCACTTTAGTGGGTTCATTTACGTGTTGAAAAAAATTGAATCTTTTCATAAGATTAAATGAGAAGTTTTGAGCAATTTGGTTCTAACACATTGACATTAAAATCCCCTCTAATAATTATATTTTTACGACAATCTTTTTTAAATATAAGCTGCAAAAGTTTCGTGAGTAATTCATAATATACTTCAGACATTATATTTTTATCAGGCCAATACAAAATGATCTAACTTAGGTATCTCTATTGCACAAGTTTCTATTATAAATTCTAATGAACCTTTTAATATGTCTTTTCTCTCAATAAAATACAAGTAGTAGATAAGTTAGTAAGTAGGGTTTATATACGTTTCACATTAAGATGTCTAGATGCCTAGACGTCGTGACGCGCTGTTTCTCTGTTTTCTTGCGCGACATGGTATGAAAGTTAGACTTAATAAAATAGAGAATAAAAATATCTTCATTATATTTTATCAAAATTAAACTATTGAAAAAACTTATGGTTTAACTTAAAAAAGTTAAAAGGATATCGAATCATAACTTTGTACGCTCAAAATAATTGGTGTTGCACCTGACAGATCGTTCAATGACGTTCTCCGTAACTGGGTCAAACTATCGCTTCATAAGGAGATTATTCTGCCAAGCCCCACATCATTATAGTGTGCATGTAGCTGATGTTAACTCGCAAACCTGATACGTCCATTACCACAATACAAGTTGAAGTTCAATTTTGCGACGGTATCTATTCAAGAACATACACGCTGTATTGGTGCGAAATTTTTCTATGAAAGCTTAATTTGACTGCAAATTTTTTATATTCACACTGAAGACTCTCATCGTCAATATGAATATCACAAATAGGAATGTTAGAAAGTCGTATACGATATTCGTAAGCGTATCACATTCAAAAGACGGCTCACAGGACCAGCAACGGTGCGACGGATTATCACATGACTTGTCATGTGACATGGACTTCAAAGCCAACCCTCGTCACTTTGTCACCGTCACATAATGTCAGGACGACTGTCATCGCAGTTTAACATCGGCTACATAATTTTAAGGTGACTGTACGGACAACTACCTGTTAAAATAGTTTGTGAAACAGGGTTGACAAAGCTTCCCTCTATTGCGCACAAAATGGGTACTAAATCTGTTCTTAGTGCTATACGCTGCAGGAATACAAAATTGTTTACATTTCCTGTACGAACGTTTTAATTAAACATCTTATAAAAATAACAGCCGAATTTTGCTTTAGAGTTAGATAAGTTTTCACTTCTATTGAGCACCTGTGTCCTTAAAGCCCGGTGAAGCTGAAAATGCCGTAGAGGCAATCAGCAATCTCTCTCAAAAAAAAAACCTATGTCCAGCAGTGGACGTGTATAGGCTGATGATGATGACACTTCTACATTTCTTTACCCTCAGATGAGACGAAGGCTAAACTAATAATTTTAGATGGCTGACATTTCGCAATATTTGTAATAGGTAGGTAGGTATTTACACATACAGATTTAAAACTATGAATAGCTCCGCGATTTGATACAAATTCGCCAGAAGTCATTGAGTCGAATGAGAATTTCAATTTAAACATTTTGATCATTCCACTGATTTGCTGATTAAATTCGAATGAATTAAATATTATGCTATTGTGGTATGAACTAACCGCACTAATTAAAACCATGATTATGGATTATTGGACATGTGGTAGGGTATATCGCTATCCCGCCGGGGTATATTTAGCCACCAAAAACGACTCTCAACATGACTACAGACATAACGCCGTAAGTCGTCTGTAATAGACGTAAAGGCCATTGATTGAGTCGACTAAATTCCAATTTTTTGTGTTATCTATCTATCTATCTATACTATTAATAAAGAGGTAACGTTTGTGATAATGTTTGTTTGTTTGTCGGGGCTAATCTCTGGAACTACTGGTCCAATTAAAAAAAAATATTTCACTGATATATTGTTACATACCTTGTGGGTAACATATGCTATATTTTATTTTGATAAAGATTAGTATTCATCTCGAAATTACAAAGTTTGTAAACCAAGTCGGTTAAGCGCTGCTTAGCTGCTTCATCGTCGTACGCTGACGAAACGGATGGGTATATATGAAAATAATGTACTACAAAAAAGTTATTCATTAGTTGATGAAAAATAAAGTCAGCGACACGATATACCTAGCTTTTATAGTAAAGTCACAATAACGTTATTTATCTACTAATGTTATAAAGAGGTAAATTTGGATTTAGGAGGCAATCTCCGAATTACAATTCCAATTTTTAAAATTCATTTACCAATATTTAGAATTTAATTTTATGGTGGACATCGGCTATAAATTCTTATGATAAACAATAGTTTACACTTCCAAATCCTAAAGTTATCTTAAAATTTGTAATTAAAATCGAAAAGTTAACGACCTCTGTAGCCGAGTGGCTTGCAAGCCGGCCTTTGGGCGGCGCTAACTCTGAGGTCCCGAGTTCGATTCCCGGTTGGGTCAATTTCGAAAACTATCTTTTCGGTATTGTGTCGGGTCTGTTGTCGGGGTTGTTTCTGATTTTCATGAAACGAGTGCTTTAACTTGGGATCAGAACAAAGTATGTGAAGTTGTCTAATATATAAAAAAAATAATTAAAAAAAATAAGCGCAGCTTAGCTTAGCTTTATCGGCGTAAGCGACTAAACGGTTTAGTATACTCGTACATGCTAATGGTATTCTACAAAATTATTAGTCATCAGTAAATCTAAAAAAATTCAGCCGAATGATATACCTAGCTTTTATATTTAAGCAACAAAATCATTTTTCATGTTAAAATTATTTTAATTTTTTCATGGTGCTTTTCAAGTGTACTTATTAGGTATACTAAAATTGTTTTACAAAAATAAATAGATTTATTACTTGGGGAATTTAATGATGAATAATGTATCTAATTTGGTCGCTTAGTTTTGGAAATAAAGCAAAAACGAAAATAATTCACATAGAATTCGTGCAGTTATGATTCTCTTTTCTCTTTTTTATTCTTTTTTACAATCTACTTTAAATTTTTACTTTTTTTTTTCAAGAGCTAATTGTTTGTTGTTGTTGCTAAGGTTCAATTCCTGGCTGGGTCGGGTGGGCGTTTAAGTTTTTCACTGTATTTTATAAAATTTTATAAATATTCATCTACTTTAAGATAAAATAAGATTTTTTTTATTGTCATAACATTATATAAATACGTACTGTATGGAGTAGAATTGAAAATCACATTTCGAGCATTAAATGAGAACCAATCTAAGTAAAAATGCCCTTGACAATTACCCATCACAACATGACACTTTACGCTTGGCCTTTCATCTCACCCAGGTGAGAAAACTGGCAGTGTAATGTTTCAAGAGTTAGGCATAGGACAGTCAGGTCGTCGTAGTTAAGGATGCCTGGTGAAGTAGTGACTAATGGCGGAAGTCTACTTCACCAGGCATCCATTAGTTTTATTATCAACTTACATCAGTGTAAGTTGATAATAAAACTAATGGTGGAAGTCTACTTCACCAGGCATCCTTAACTACGGTGACCTGAATGTCCTATGTCTAACTCTTGAAAAATTACACTGCCACTTTTAGATGTTATAACGACATTTTGAGATAATGATTGTAACTAGCCATACAGACTTAAACAAAAGCCCTACCTCAAATGAAACCGGGGACCTATAGGTCTGGGACCCTTAACGGTGTCTAAACAGTAGACCACAGAGGCGGTTACTGTTCTTACTTGGAGAAAGAAAAATTTCTTCTCTACCACTAATGGCAGCGACGCTGAAATCAAACTGGAAAATAGATCGCTCGCTAGGCTTAAACAGGATATAGTATGAAACATCTTATTTACGCAACATAAGTATCCCAGATCGGGCAAACTGTTTCTGATTTTCCGAAGCTTTCTTCTGTTTTTGATCACCAACCAGCATTGCCGGCATCCGGGCCAATACCTATCAATTGTAGCGATGATGACTTTGGAGACCCTTGCCAAGCAGTGAGTCAACATATAGCTAATTACTTGAATGCCCCCAAAATACTGCTAAAAGTTTAAGCTCACCTAATCTGTAAAGGTAATGACACAAAAAAAGGAAGTAAATAGCCTATAACTGTCCCACTGCTGGGCAAAGGCCTCCATCATTGAAATCAAGTCATCACTATAATTGATGAATATTGGCTTAATCACCACGCTTGCCAAATGCGGGTTGGTGATCACAAACCCGGGCTTTGCACTGAATAAATCCGAAACACACTTTGCCCGACCTGGGAATTGAACCCGAACCCGAACGTCCCGGACATTCGGGTTCAAAACTATTTAAAAAATCTTTGCGAGATATTTTTATCGTAGAGTTCATTCTAACCTGATCAGAAGATGGACGCATATTCTGTGTATTCTTAACTCGTGACGGGCTTCCTATCCCTTAAACATTTAAGTTTCATTGAATCATTTGCTCTTCCTTAGTTAAAGAGGACGAATATTCTCATGGGTGGGTTGTAGGTAACAAATTGAGAAAGGGGTACATTTCCCATGGATAACTTTTAGCTTAACCCAATTGCTATAATAGTTTTACTGCCAGATAACAAAAAAAAACAATTAACATTGGTAATAGAATATAGTTATATACCTAGATTATTGAAGTAAAACAAAAACTGAAAGCAGGTACTACTAAAGGATAGAAGTATATTTTTTAACCAGGGTGTTTATTAATAGATTGAAATGTAAATAATTATTTAAGCGTTTCAAGAAAATAAAAACAAAAAGAGAAAATATAGGAGCAGTATTTCTAAAATGTTTTTATTATTTGTTTGTAAATCTCAAAGTATTGAATTTTGAACGGAAAAATACGAAATCTACGCTGACGAAGTAGCGGGCAAAATACTAGTAAGTAAGAACTGTCTGCTTGCAGTTACAGGAGTAGCAACGGAAAATTAAAGAATTAAGTGAAATACTAAAGAGTGAATTAGTCTGCGTCATGTTATGACCGTTCATAGGTACTTTATTTTGCACAATCCTTAAGAATTATCACTGCGAGATAAAACAAATGAATCCAGGTAGGCAAATTGAACTCATTTAAAATTCCGATCAGATCCTCTTGAAGATCCCCCGGGATTGGCCCAGATCCCTATCAGCATCAATTAAAGACTTAAATGACTTATAGCTGACATCATCTTTTATGATAAAACTTTTTATGAATCTTTTCGCATGATGAATAATCGGGCAAAAATATTGATAAAAAAATATTTCAGATGATAACCGTTTGAAAATTTAAATGTAGGTAAGTCTAAATGGGGTCTGATAAATAGGTAACCTAATCGCAACAATAGATTTCGATACCGTGACTATCCATTTAGCGTACCACATATAAAAGGATTTTCGTGACAGCATGTTCGCGAATCCATTATTCGATACAGCGGTCTTCGATACAACAACGGTTTTTTGAAAGGGCGTGCTACTTGAATTTTTTTTGCAACAGCGTGCTTCGCAACGACGACTTTCAAACCTACATATCAGACCCGTCTAAATGAGTATCTGCGTTAAGTAGTTGGTACGTAAGATATGCTCAGGATCAGACTATTAGCCCTAGACATGAAGCCCAAAGTCTATTTAGGAAATAGGACAGTTTGTGGTAGTCTGATGTGCAATCGTGTGTACATTAATTGGAAGACAAACGAACTAACAGCGCGTAGCCATAAAGAAACAAAAGACATGGAAATATCAAAACGAACTATTTCTCTTGCAAAATAAATCCTCATTTTGTGTTTCTCTTAGCGTTAAACGAAAGTCGAGGAGATTGCTATTGAAAACAAAAGACGATTCTTCCCCAAAACCAATAGCGTTACGGGCAACTTTTAAAACAATGGCGGTCCCAGTGCGACACAAACCCGATTGCATTTGAAAGTTACTGCCAAAGTACAGTTATAATAGGTAAAGTATTTCTACATGTATGATAGCCAACGAGGGATATCTATTTGGAACATGGGGCCCAGCCCTGAGTGAAGTTTCTGGTATCCTTTAGACGTTTTCTGAAGAACCGTATAGAATTTCCCTAGTCTTAGCCTATGCGGAAACGAATGGAGAAACGCCATCCTAAGAGTGACAATCCATTGAAGCGGAGTTGAACTGAGCAGAGCGGAGCTAAAGAGAGCCGTTGAAATAAAAAGACTCTATTGGTTGATTTGTACTCAGCTCGGCTCCGTGCAGCTCAGCACTGCTCTAATAGTTTGTCACCCTAAGGCAATAAATGTGGAGGGGAAGGCAAGAAGTTCTTGCGTTGGGTAAGGTTATCAAAGAGTTTTCAAGATAATCGATCCGGTTAAACACGCGATGCTACGTTCACTGGCAGGCATTGCTGATGCGGTTCAAAGGCCCACAGAGCACGTTAGTAAAAATGGTGGAGAGGTGAGCAAATCAGAATTTGGTAACGGTCAGGAAACTAGTAGACGGATGGCGGCGTAGAAGCGGACGAGAAAGCGTTGGAAGGACGATAACTATGCTATGTTGCGTGTGCACATGCAATCTGCTTGCGGTTTCATAATATTGAAATAGCTTACCACTGTCGTTGTACTATGTCTCTGTTTCACTTATAACTACTGCCATCTCTTTTATTTATGACAGTTTATTTCGCTGACGCTCGCTACGGGAACGCTGCCCGCGATATTTCATGAGGCTTTGTCTTTAATTTTTACTTTGGCAACAAAATGCTGTCGAGTTTAAATCACAGTCATCCTTTTAGCTCGTTAAAACGATAACATTTTAAATGGTACTTTATGAATAATTAAAAAAAATACAGATACTTTTTTCAATTTGTTAGCTTACGTTAAGTTCGACGTGGCAGACCACGTATTGGCAGATGACGTGTATTTTTCGACGTATCAAAAGAATTTTATGAACTTAAGATAAATCATTGAGAGTTCAAGATACTAATTTATTTATATTTTATAGGCAAATAACTTTGCGCAGGAGCAGAGTCCAGATTCAAGGACTGCTCTAGTGGTGCAGGATTCTGCCTCACTAGCCGTCCTCACCTTGCCTCCGCAAGATGAACTGAGGCACTGACTATCTTATCTCAAGCTGCCGGAACACAACAATGCTACAAACATTAACGTATGGCGACATATTTAGATAAGGTGGTGGTAGCCAGGCGGACAAACAAGCTCTACCACCAACAAAACCGAGTACACAAACATGTGCACCCGCTGGGAATCGAACCCTGGAGGACCACTGGGTCTGAGTTCGGTTGTCTTGACCACTAGACCACCGAGGCGGTTAAAATAAAATCTCAAAAATAAGATTTGTTTAAGTCACTTCGAATTTGTAAATTTAAGAAGCGTGACACAATCTTGGCACAAACTAAGTGTCCTAATCTCGACACGAACTGAACTTTAGACATTTAGACAGCTTAATTGCATTCAAGATTAAAAACTGAAAAGTCTTAAATAAATTTGGTATCACTGATGAGAATATTCTTTATTGAAATGAAATACCTAACTACGTTTTACACAGACCGAAATATGTCAAAAACATTTTACGAATCATTCACAACGTTGCGAACCTTCTTTTTTTATGTTATATTCTCTTATTTAACGCTACGGTGGCCGGTCCCTGGTTTAATTCCCAGGTCGGGCTAAGTGTGTTTCGGATTTTGCGATGCATAACCCGGGTTTGTGATCACCAACCCGCATTTGACAAGCGCGGTAAGTAAGGCAAAGATGGAGGCCTTCATTTAGACAGTTATAGACTATCTATAACTATTTATATATTTGTTAACGAAATAGTTAGGTATATAAATTTTAATTTATAATTAATTCCCATTTTTAGATAAAACTAAATAAACGTGATAGATGTTTTGCAACAGAACTGGGTGACGACGTCATGGCTTTTCAGAAAGCTATTCATTTGATAATTAAATATGAAAAGCAGGCGTTCCATTATTTTGAGACACTTGCGCGAGGGTGTTTAATAAATGTGACTTCTGTGGGAAGCCAAATCTTAAGTCTTTAATCGCCGCGGTGGTCACCGGTGACCGACAAACAATAAATTTTCTATTGTGTCTGGTTTTGCGGCAGTCAACGTGTTAATCAATATTTTCCATAACTAAAATATTGTTTGTTCAGTATATCTGTGATCAATGCGTATGCAACTGTATCGTAATGTCGGATACGTATTCGTGACAACAAATATGTTGAAATAATCCCTTTCATGATTCAATATATTACTATAACGACTCGGTGGCTGAGTGGTTTGAACGCTTGGCCCGATAATCAGAGGCTCTAGATTCAATTCTTAGGTAAATCAGGATACATGTGTTTGAAATACTACCATTTTACGACATCCACCGGGATTCACCCTTGCTCCTCGAAACAAATGATGAGTGTAAGTTAAATTTATTTTTTAACCATTTCATCTATTTAACGAAGCAAAAATTTGTATGTCTCTGAAGTAGCGCCTCACGGCGAAAAACAAGGTGAGTTACAATGTTACCATACAAATTATAGGATTTGCTACCGTGATCAAATTGTAAATACAACCCTTACACTTACCATTTACAAATTTAGTTACGAATATGTTGAGTTATGAACAATACCCACTCGATAGAGCTGGCGATGGTACGCAAGCAAGTTCCGTCGAGATTTTGTCGAGTGTCCTCGGTGCTTGGTAATTAATTTATAACTTGTCCTGGGGACTAGTCGGCGCCCGCCCATTCCCCACTTACATGATAATTGGGTTTGGACCATTAATAAACCACTTACGGTGATTAGGACGTATCCGTTGGAATTTATATCGCGCGGATGACGAGTTTTTTTCGGCAAAGTAAATTTGTTTTGTACCCAGATTTTTTTGTTTAGCCTGTGGTTTTGTTCCTATGCTGTACTGTGCCCCCAAATCGATGACGTCTCGATTCAATAGGGTGAAGGTAGCACGATTCAGGGTGCCTAGTGTGAGTTTTTTTTACTTATCCGTTTCATTCGATCACGTTTACGAAAACGACAATTTAGTATGGCAGTAAGTATTAATATGAGTGTTCTTAGCACTTTTTGTAGTACCTACTAATCCATAACGTGCCTATTTCCTCGTTCAGTTCGTCCATCGAAACAGGGCACTCGCACACTTCCTGGAGCCGCTGTACTCTAGAACGATTCGTTTCCAGAGGAACTTTATTCCACGTACAATTAAACTGTGGAATGAGCTGCCATCCGAGGTTTTCCCATTGAGCTACGACATGGATTCTTTCAAAAGGGGTGTAAAGAGGTTTTTATGTGATGTTGCTGATGTCCATGGTCGGCGGTGACCGCTCACCATCTGGCGGCCCGCCTGCTCGTTTGCAGACTATCAATGTAAAAAAAAATTGCTTTAGCACCGAATTTAACTGGATGTATGACTTAATATGTGACGTTATGTGATATGATATTTTGGCTAAGAGTTGGTTCATTAATGCTTGCCATAAATAAATTGAATTGAATTTTAATAATGTATTTTAGAACTTGCAAATAAGAGTAATTTAATGGTCATATTTTTTAAATGTGCCTATAGTGTAGCTGAGCGCTAGATGGGTGACTAAATTCAAATATATCGAGTGGTTGTTTTCAGAATGGCCTAAGGGCCAGTATTCACCAAAAACCAGAAAAGCCAAGCAAGAAATGTCTCAAAAGATAAAAAAAACTGTTTTATTTATGTCCTCTCTACTTATTGGTTGCTTACGACACATTTCCTTTACGCCATCTCCGTTTAATGGACCTTTAAACTCTTTTGCGGGCACAGTACGAACAAAAACTTTGTCCTACAAACTTTTCTCTCAATATAATCTCAAATACTGAAAACTTTATAATGTATATATGTTATGGTGACGACATATAAAGTAATGAGATGACCTCCCGTCGGCATTCCATAATCGAATTTGTCACTGTCCTTTGTCTGCTGACGTAACTTAACTGACAAAAAGTTTTAACAAAAGATTCGTTCGAAATGTTAAGCGGGCGAAGTCCCAAGTCACTTCGCACATTCTGCAGCTGTGCAGAATGAGAGCGGTACCACAGTAGAGGCTTTGAAGTAGGACTAATTGGAATCTTACTAGTGTCATCGAGATAAATTTTTTAACAGAAAATTTGCTGATTTAATAAATTTGCTGATCAGACCGCATTTTCGGCGTCGCCGGTTTTTTTTGTGCGGTGACGAGAAACTTAAAGCCCCGAGCCGAGTGAAGCGAAACACCGTGAAATATTTTCTAGAGGATATATCAGCATCACGCACTAGTGCATATCCCAGTTCCCTACTAGATTCTCCGAGGGGTTCGGATCGGATCGATATTCACAAATCAGATCACATGAACAAAAGACGTGTAAAGTCAGATGTAGTTTAGTTTGTAGATACTGCTTGTAACTCAATTCATACTGAACCTATGTTATAAGTAAAAAAAAGAAGTATGTATTGAGAACTACCTACTATTAGTTGTACATGTATATTTTACAAATAGATGTAAACTATAACATTGCATTGCATTGCATTAAGCAACTTTTGCTGAAGAACCTTGTGATTGTGTTAACATAACAACTTGGTAGTCGAGTGATAAACACTTGGCCTTATATCCGGAAGTCACGGGTTCAATTTCCAAGTCAAGTAAAGTGTATTTAATTTTTTTCTATGCCCTCCCATTTATTATCACCAACAAGCATTTGGCAAGCGTCAATTGAAACTATAATTTAATTTCAATGATGGAAGCCTATGGGCTAGCAGTGGAACAGTAAGTATATAAGCTTGTCACTCTACTCCCGACCCACTAAATGCCACACATCACACTTGTTTAGGCCCAAGACACCGTACTCGTAGAACAAGGGTACGACGAACCGGTTCACACGCGCTCTACACCAGATACAGACATGTACCTGGGCGCTTCTCTCCTCCACCACGGCCCGGTCAACCCGAGCCGAGGTCAAAGCCTTTAGAGGCGCCCTCGGGTGTTTCCGCTCCCCGATCCGATCCGAACCCTTCGGAGAATCTAGTCTAGTAGAATCTAGTAGGGATGCGCACTTGTTCGTTTCACACGGCTTAAGGGACCCTTTACGTTTCTCGCCGCCCTCAAACAAGCCCGGTGAAGCTGAAAATGCCGTATGAGGTAATCAGCAATATCTCTCTCGAAAAAAAAAAAGTATACATATTACCTATAATAGATGGTGCTTTGACTTCTTGGCGGGAAAGTGAAGAGTCATGTCTGCGGTTTTGTTTTATTTTAAAAAAATTGTGTTATGTCGAATATTAATGTGAAATAATGGTGGATTATTAACCGTTAAGTGTTCGTAAGTGTGCATGAGTGTTGGCAAATGAAACAAAACAGTGCAACGTCACTTTTCAAATTCTCTCAAGAAGTCCGCCGAGGAATTAGTAAAGCCCCACATCTTTACTGAGATACTCGAGGGGTTGGGGGTATATCATTTCTCACTTCTCATTTTTATTATCATTCATCATCATACTGACTGGAAGGAATTATTGTATATTTATGTATTACTTTTAAGAAAAATTACTTTGATACTGGCTAAATGTGCTAATTGCACGAAGCCATCAACTAAAAGAAAGAAAAAGATGGTGCTTTGAAAGGCACGTTAAGCTGTTGGTCCCGATTGAATATGTAGTTAGTATCTAGTATCTGTAGTAAACGCCTTCGCGCTCCGTCAACCAACACGTGGTTTACACTTGCTCCAATACTGAGTCAAACACCTAAAACACTGGTGTTTCAAGTTTTTACTAACAAAAAACACTACACTAGACCTGTCCTCGGCAGGACATTACACTACAAAAAACAAAAATGTACAATTCCCTCTCGCCAGAAGTTAATATTTTCAAGTAATCCCTCCCAACAGTGTAAATACCGGCTCCCGGTAGAAGTAGGAAAAAGCCGTGTCTGTGTAAACACCGGCTCCCGGTATGACACTGATCTGTCAAGAGGGATAATATCAACGCGCGCCGCCGACATATATTACGCGACATGACATCTGTCAGTCTCTCAGTTGCCTTGCTTCCGCTTGAAGGCAACGCAAACACTGTCATACAGCCTATACCGAACAGGCATCATTAACATAATATGTTGAAGAGCCGCGTCCCTCAGACGTATGTTGGCTGTAAGTATAATCACAGATTACCTAATAGTTATAATGTGTTTCATCCAATAAAACTATTTTTCATTATTTTTTCATCAGTCATACGATGCGAAACGCGAGTCGATGAGATAAGACAAAAAAAAACATTTAGGTATGTCAAATATGATCAGGTGTTGATTACCTAACCAATAAAGGGGAAAATTATGTATAATGTTTATTTGGGCGGTTTCGGATTATACACAAAACAATTGAAAACAAAGCTGTGAGCTAAACTTTTAACTAGCTTTTATATTGCCCTTACATATATACCTATCATAAAATGTATGTGCATGTATGTATGTTATGTATGTACATTTTATGATAGGTATAGAATACCTTCTCATAATAAATTATTTTGTTCCAACATAATATGCAACGTTAATTGCGCCTTAATAATGTATAACCGAATATTAATTCTGTAAAGTTTGCTGAAGCCATTGTAATTGCAAACATATTTCATACCAATTACCAATTAAAAATATCTATCCAATTAGGGTAGAGGTGACAGTGTTACCCACATACATAGTTGGTAACTATAGTTTAACTTTGTTTTTTTTTTTTCTTCGACAGGTTTTGACTTTTACTAGTACTGTATGACATTTTAAAAAGTTAAACTGGTAAATGATATTTTTGCAAACTTAAATATTTAATTAGTTTCTTTTTTTTCTCTTCTTTGTTTTTTTTTACATGTTGTGATTGTCCTTTATTTCTTTCTTTTTGGCCGCTACTTGTAAAATGTATGTCCTTTATCATCACGAGGGTTTCACGCCGCCGCCGTCTGAAACGCAAATGGCTGGGCAACATCAAACAGTGTGTCAGTGGACTGGACTTAGTTATCGTCATCAGTTAAAATATGCTACGAGTAGGTACATGGGAGCGCAAGAAGTTTTGTATATTAATCTCCAAACTTCAGTATGAAAATAAAATAAAAAAATGATGATGATAATAATGGTCTGAAATAAATATCAGCAAAAAATTATGCAAGCTATATTTGCAACATACTTGCAATAATATATTTGCGGACTTCGTACCGCTTTGACAGTGTCTATGACAACAAAACAAACAAATCATTCGTCCGCTTAAGAAAACCTGTATCCCATGATGGGCCCCTATAGCAGCGCCACCTACCGGGTCCAATTGTAAACCTAAACCATTCTCGAATCCACTTGAACACACACAAAAAATTTCATCCAAATCGATCCAGCCGTTTAGAAGTTCAGTGACATACACACGTACAGAAGATGTCAATCTATTTATTTTTAAAGCTATTAACTAATTATGAGACGACTAACACCTCAGTCTCCCTGTGACCACAGACCCTGCAAAGGGTTCGAAACGTCAGGATAAACATTAATTAAAAGTAATATGTAAAATAAACGCGAGTAGATCCGTCAAATTTGTTTCATTTCAATGTGTAGTGTTCGCGTAAACTTTAGAAAACAATACCTATCTACACCTTGGAATAATAGTTAATTATATAATACATATACAGGTACACTGATTCGTTAACTGCAAATATAACTTTGTGATAATCCCATATATTTATATATTTATATGGGATTACAAAGTTATTTATGCAGTTGGTGTATCTAGAAAACAGGACTGAAATTGCAAAATATTTTAGTTTTTCCTTGATTCATACACAAAACACTAATTGTATTCTAAACTTGAAGTTTCTATGTCTTCTAGAAGTGCTTTAGAGTTTTGATGATCGGTCAGTAAGTCAGTCAGTGAATGACAAAATTAAGAAACTTTGACTAGTTATAATTCTTAAACTACTGGTTCAAATTAAATGAAATTTGAAATATACCGTATTTTTACAATGCCTGCTTGGTTACTGAAAATTCAGGCTTCTAGTTTTATCCACAACAAAGTTATAGGGGGCCGAAAATGGCCTGAACTGTTTCGAGAAAAGGATGGTACGACCGTACCGCTATTTTGCTCGACTTGGCGGGATTTCTGATTTGGGGTATTTTATGTTAGAGCGTACTCAACTTATAATTGTCTTATTTATTTTATAAGAGGATTTTGAGGAGCTCGATGTTGCAGTAGTAAACGCGCTGCTATTGCTAAGATTAAGCAACTTTCGCAAATTCCGGTCATCGGATGGGTGATCAAAAATGTTTCTCCAGGCACGTAAAGCCGATGGTCAAAGCCGCACTATCAACCACCAATCCGCTCAGGGCTCGCTTAGTGGTTTATGGCTCGTTCTTCCTACTCATCCATAGAGAAGGCTCGTAGCCCAGCAGTGGGGACATAAAATGAGTTGGTGATAATATGATGTGATGATTTAATTTATAAAATAAATATAAGGTCATCAATTTTGTTTATTCGCGGTTTACATTGGTCACATCATTAAAATTTGACTATTTTATTTAAGGTGTACAAAATATCCGACAATATCCAAATCACTTTGAAGTCAACTCGATAGCGAAAGGGGCTTTGTCAAATTTACTCCATTCACCAATTACGAAAGTAATTTTATTCTGTGAATACCTTAATATAATTGGGAAAACCCCTAGTTCCGTTTTGTTGTAAACTTTTTTGAGACGATACCATAAAGCCATAGCCACACCAAGGGCGACACCACAAGTGGAGCGTAAGCGGCGAGATTGAGAAAGAAATAAAGAAAGAATAACATTTATTGACATATGATTTACAGTATGTACCTACAGTAACTTTCATAGATACCTTTTGTTTTTAGATAAAACTTGAGTGTGTACACTGCTGATAACTCTAACCCTTACCGCTTACACCATCTCGTCTAAATACGTAGCATTGTTGTGTTCCAACAGTTACAGATAAGATAGCCAGTTCTTGAGTGGATTTACGTTAGCAGTCTAAAGGTGCTATGGTGACTGAACAACGATATTTCCATTCAACCCGAGTTTTCATGCATTCGGCTACCGAAGATTGATAAAATTATTTACATATTTGATACAGTGCAGCCGCCCGGATTGCGGAAGACCCAGGTTCGATTCCTGGCTGGGTCGGGGGGGCGTTTAATTTTTTCACTGTATTTTATAAAATTTTATAAATATTTAATTTAGCTTCAGTGCAGCAATTAGCACTTGAAAATAAAAAGTAAAATTTACTATAGCGTTGCGTTGTCAAATTTGTGGTATTTCATCTGCAAAGGTGAATCTGTATGGCCATCGGTTGCAATTACCATTGGATAGATGGCGCACTGTCCGCTATTAGCACTCAAAAAGTTAAAAAGTAGTGACAAAATTCAGCGCTTACGTCAGCCTTCGCGGTAGCATAGCGGTCAGTGCAGCCACCCAGATTGCGGAAGATCCAGGTTCGATTCCTGGCTGGGTTGGGTGGGTGTTTAAATTTTTCACTGTATTTTATAAAATTTTATAAATATACAATTATTTACTTTACCATATATTTTAAAAGTCTACAACTATTTTTAACATATTTACACAGAAAGAAATCTCTTTACCTTTCATTTAATAACAACGTATATCTGTAACGAGAAAATAATCCGCCATTTCTATGCTTGCTTTGTTTCCAATCGAATGATAGAAAGCTACTGCCGGTAAACAATGGAGACGGGCGAACAAACAGTACTAGATTGGACTTTCTGTTTTCCTATTTTAGAATTCACAACCAGTTTCAGCCAGTCAATTTGCGTTATTTACTTTTAGCCCTGAGCTTTGCAAAGTAGAAAAACAAATGGAACAAAAAATACAGAATAATAATCGTGAGAGAATATTATATTTTACTCTTAACTAGTGGCCCGCTCAGACTTCGTCCGCATGAAAACACCCGTACCCCATGATGGACCCCTATTGCAACGCCACCTACCGGGTCCAATTGTAAATCTAAACCATTCTCGAATCCACTTGAACACACAAAAAAAATCATCTAAATCGGTCCAGCCGTTTAGAAGGAGTTCAATTACAAATACACGCATAGAAGATTTATATATCTAAAGATACGAATTACAATGTCAACGATTTAAATGAAGTATATGAATGATTCATGTTAATCGAGTGCATTCCGTTTCATGCAAAAATAATTAAGCAAGATTATTTTATAGAGTTACAGTATTTATAGGCTGTATGATGAGATCTGAGATGAGCTATTAAGCCATCTGACTGACTTGACTTTGACTTTGACGCTATTGCCCAGCAGTGGAACAGTGTATAGGCTAACTACATTACAGAGGTTACTTAGCCTGTACTATTACTTACAATGCGACGCACGATTAAAATCAGCAGAATTGCCACTCCACTCTCAACTTAAGGTAAACGTAACTCGTGACCATTTTATTTTTGCATATTAAAGCTTACTTTTTGGTATCGGCAAGCAGCACCGGCGTCGTTATTGCACAAATAAATCAGCCGTAACAAAGCCTTATTGTTCAGGCGCAACTAATAAATTCCGGACATTTTTTTAAATATTTAGCCTCTTGTTATGTTTATTTAGCTACTTTTAGTATACAGACATTTTCGCATACGAAAACCAGTTCACTGCCGCAGGAGAAAATATCGAGAATGTCGGTGTGTATGTAACTGAACTTCTACTAAACGGCTGGATGGCTGGTGTGGGTCCGTGGATGGTTCAGATTCACAATTGGCCCCGGTACGTGACGCTGTAATAGGGTTCTAGGATATTATATTTTTTTAACCATCATGGGATATAAGTGGGCGAAGTGGCGAGTGGGCAACTAGTGTGTATTATAAATCACTAAATCTAAGTTTATTAGTTTGTCATTCTAAAAGTTATTTTAAATTTTAAAACACGTACTGAAACCAATATAAATAACGTTGTTTGTTAGTCAACGTGGGTTGTTTGTTATGCCCTCCTGAGGCAGTCGCATATCGGGGGATGCACGCGTATTATAAATCATAAAGTCCAATGTTTCACACTGAAAAATACGTACCTACTGGTAAAAAATAAGTGATGTCATATTGTGATAAGTTAATATTTCCTTAATTAATGAAAATCAAAACATATTTAAGTATGACATTTAAAATGTGTAATCGTTGCTAAACTCAAAGTATGTGAATGCTTATTTGGAAATGAAGGAAAGTATTATTCAGAAACTGAGTAAGCTTCTCCCTATCAAACCAAAGTGGTAAGTGCCACGAAAATATTCCATTGGTTATACAAACGTTGTCGTGTACACAGCCAGTCCATCACAAAAGCAATAAAAAAGGATTTTTTACAAGACAGCTATTCCAATTGAGCTCCCAATACATTGGTTACATTGTCGATGGTTCAACTATCACATATCCTTTTAAGGGATATTATCAGTCTCGACTGATAACACATAGCATCATGAATGCAAAATAATAATTTAAACTGATCCAAAACCTGCCGTTGGATGTTCAAAGTGTAATGCCTAAATATTGACGACACATCATCGCTGGCACAAGCAGGCACTAAAAACTCCTTAAACTATTAAACCTTATCATTAGTGACGTCATATCAAAATTCACAAGTCCTATCACTAGTGGGTCAGTAAACTCTGTGTACTTACAATTTTAATCACTCCTACATATTAAACCTTTGAGTAATAATTTGACTGTGGAGATTTGTGTATTCCTACAGCAGATTGTTAGAGGTGACAGCTGGATGGGTTGGTGCGAGTTCGTGACTGTACAACACGGAAAGGGGCTCGGAGCGAAGTTCCAAATAAACCTGCACAGCTGAAGTAGTACCCAACTTTATTTGTTCATGCCAAAGGAGGGTTATAATACTGAGGCGGATATGTTACTTGAGTAAACAGCTAATGGGCTAATTAATAAACTTCCCTTTTATTTTATATTTACGGGTAAGCACAGTGCCTTGATCTCACCTGATGTTAAGTGACGATAAGGCCAATGATGGAAGCGCACTTCACCCGGGATCCTCAACTAGTGAGGTACTGGCTATCTTATCTCTAGCTGCCGGAACACAACAATGCTACAAACATTGATGTTATGGCGACATATTTAGATAAGATGGTGGTAGCTAGCCAGGCGGACAAACAAGCCCTACCACCAACCAAACCGAGTACACAAACATGTACGCTGGGAATCGAACCCGGGACCTCTGGTCTAAACCGGTGGTCTTAGCCACTAGACCACAGAGGCGGTTAAACCTTACGCAAGGAAGCGTTTTAGATAGCCTAGTAGTTGAGTGACGGAATAGAGATATTAATCTCTAAATTCAGGTAACAGTAAGGTTTTTTTACGGATCTACTCGCGTTTATTTTATACATTATTTTCAATTACCAACTAATTATGACACGACCATCACCTCGGTCTCCCTGTGACCACGGGTCCAGCAAAGGGTTCGAAACGTCAGGATAAAAAATATTAAAAACTAATGTGTAATATAAACGCGAGTCGATCCGTAAAAGTTGTTTTATTTCAATGTGTAGTGTTCGAGTAAACTTTAGAAAACAATAAGTTTTTTTACTTTTTTTAAAATATGAAGTAAGTTTAATAAGGTGCTCGTTGGGTCACAATTGCGCATGCTAAACTTTCACAATAAAGGATTACTGGTTATCTATTGAAACGCATAACGTTTTTATGCATAAACTGAAAAGGCATAATGTTCATGGCCAAAATCGTCACTTGCCATAAGTTTTTATAGCATAACTTCATAACGCATATCACCATATGGCCGAAATCTGTAAGGCATAATCATGGCAAGGAATAATTGCAATAATCATAATTAACAAAAGGCATAATTTAAATTTGCCATAACATTTAAAAGGCATAATATTCAAAAGGCATACATTTGATAAGCATAAACTGACAAAATCCATATATTCTTAAGGAATATTACTTGTTTACCTTAATTTGCAATCAAGCAAGCAAGCAGCAGGCAAGCAAGCTAGAAGCATGCAAGCAAGCATGAACCATGCAAGCAAGCATGAACCATGCAAGCAAGCATGCAAAATGCAGCAGGCATGGTTTCTGTCACGGCTCCGGCGGTCCCACGATAGCTTATCGTCGCCTCGCCCCTCCGCGCCTACGCGCTTCTAAATTACACTTACAATTCTACGGGTAGGACAGACAAGACTACGTGGAGTCGGATTTGCAGCGATTCGTTTCTGTCACTGACTTTTGTAGCACAACATTACTAAAAACACAACGTATTAACTTTTTAAGACTATATTTTAAATCAAATTAAGGTTAAAATGCTATTTATATAAAAAAATACGTAATTTAATTTAGTAAAATTACAGCAAGTGAATAATATACGTAATGTTGTTATAAGAAGTGTATTTAGACCAAGTAAATATTATATTCATGATTGTATCAAATGAAATACACCCCTTAAGACAACGTAAGACTATGTCAAAACAAAATTATGAATGTTAACAGTTATGCAAAGTAAAATTATGCGTTTTAAAGTATGCTTAATAAAATTATGTCAAACAAAAATATATATTTTAACGCATATTGTTTTCTAAAGTTTACGCGAACACTACACATTGAAATGAAACAACTTTTACGGATCTACTCGCGTTTATTTTACACATTAGTTTTAATTAATGTTTATCCTTACGTTTCGAACCCTTTGCAGGGTCCGTGGTCACAAGGAGACACCCTGTGTAAACTAAACAACTAATGTGTAAAATAAACGCGAGTAGATCCGTAAAAGTTGTTTCATTTCAATATATTTTAACGATTATTATTTACATTATCCATTTCAACAATTCTGCGTTATTATGTTTACGCATAATAAAATATTATATTATGCTAAAAAAATTTATGTTTTTTGATTTTTTATACCATATGATGTATGGCAATCGAAATTATGACAATTAACAGTATGCGTTTTAAAGTGTCACCAGGATTACCAGTTTAGGTGGCCAAAATAAAAACATCTTGAACTTCTTCATATTTCGAAAGAATGGAATAAGTAGTCTTACAAAGGGCGGCCTTATTACTAAAAGCGATTTAAGGTACGTTTAGCCGTTGGTCCCGATTGTTGTAATAAGATGACACGTCGTTAAAAACCACCAACTTGCGTTGGGGTTGCTGTTGTTTCCAAATTATAATTTAGGGGATAACTTATGAAGGTCAGTGTAGCCAAAAAATAATTCTAAATACAGGTAAAGCTAAGTGTTAAGTTGCCAAAAATGTCAGTAACTAAAACGTTATTTTTTACGGTTTCAAAAACCGTCAAGTGCGAGTACAATTTGTGCCGTCAAAGGTTACGTATTTTAAAAATTAGTACACTCAATTAATTTTTTTTTTTTTTGCTGTGGATATAAAAACACAAAAAACATAAAATTACTTTTTAATAAATTACAATACAATGACACCGACTACCCACTACTTTGCATTGTATTGGGGACACAGGAATTTTATTTAACAATTTGCTGGTGGTTATAAAGATATGATTATAGGATCATGATGAGATTTGCGAGTAAAATAACAATGATGTACAGAGAAACTTCATATTACCCTTTTGGCAACTTTGTATTACCTATGTAGTGTACCAACCAACCATGACAGGAAAACACGCAACCATAAACTTTCCTAGTTTAATATGGAATCTTTACAAAGGTACTCCTTTTATGGGACATTTACCGCACTTTCGCTTTGAGAAAAAGGAGGAAAATGCATAAGACCATTAGGTTTTGAACATATGAATGTCTCTTGAACGGGTTCCGTACTAAGTAAGAGATACAAACGGCAAAAAGACCTTTGAGGCAGGCGTAAGCTCGTTTCTTGGAGGTTCCTAAGACGTTACAGGCCAGGAACTCCGTCCCTGTATGTTGGTTCCATAGACCAGTCGCAAGAAGTTTCGCAGAAAATGTGCATAGATACACCGCCATTCGCCATCTGTCAACTCTGTTTTCGACTGTACAAACTTAGACTTTGTAATTAAGTAAGTAAACAGCCTAAATCAAGTCATCGCTACAATTGATGGGTAATGGCTTAATCACCACGCTTGCCAAATGTGGGTTGGTGATCACAAACCCGGGCTTTGCATCGAAAAATTCTAAATACATTTTGCCCGACCTAGGAATTGAACCCGGGACTACCAGGTATCGGGCCACCGAGGAGTCGGTCTTATCGCTGGCTGGTTTACAAAATGGTATTTGTATACATAAGTAAAAAGTAAGTAAGGATAATGTTCAACTGATGTTAAATTTAAGTATGATTTTATCACAAACAGTTACTTTATTATTCAACAATCAAATTTATATAGCATGCCTAACTCTTTACTGATTTTTAATATTTGTAAAAATATAAGGATCGGATGTTGATGTCGTAGTTCTTTGTCGAAATTGAATAAGGCTTTGGCTTACAAAGTAAGAGTATGTGTTAATTAATTGCGGCGAGTGCACCTGACCCGGCATGTCATGAGGTGCGGGTTCATATCCCGCTCGTGTAAATCATGTTCAATACTTTTTTTTAATTATAATTTGTTCGCTACAAAATTTGCGTTAAATTATAAGATAACCATAAACCTTTAGATGAATACCGAACCCTAAAACTCGGGTCGCGTGAATCTCCGTTTCATTTTTAGGGGCGATCTGCTAAGTAACTTACTGTTTGTATTGTTTACCCCTCGCTGATGTTGTCTCAACTTTTCCAACTGCTTTCCGCTCGTGAAAGCCTACCGGGAAATGGATCCGAACTTCGTTGAAACGGACTTTTAGAAAAGAATTCGGGTTATTGAAATGGCAGGATGGTTTAGTAGGAAGACCACCGGTGTAGAACCAGAATCACGGATTCGATTTCCAGCGGGAGTACATGTTGTGATCAGTTTGATTAGTGGTATAAAATATACGTATTGTAATTTGTATTGTCTATGGAAACGGGACTCGCATCAGATTCAAGGAAAGAGAAGGCGATGGTATGAATAACTGGACTGCGACCCTACCATTTTACCACCATTTTTTAGGGTTCCGTACCCAAAGTGTAAAACGGGAACCCTATTACTAAGACTCCGCTGTCCGTCCGTCCGCCCGTCCGTCCGTCTGTCTGTACATCTGTCACCAGGCTGTATCTCATGAACCGTGATAGTGAGACAATTGAAATTTTCACAGATGATGTATTTCTGTTGCCGCTATAACAACAAATACTAAAAATCAATAATATACACACAACAGACATGATTTGCCGTTTTTATAGATAATGGTACGGAACCCTTTGTGCGCGAGTCTGACTCGCCCTTGACCGGTTTTTAATATGTTTTTTATTCTTTGACATGGAGGTGCCGCGGTAGGAGAATGCGATGGCGGGATGAGCTCGATATATTTAACCAAATCAATCAATTAGCTCAGGACTGCAATGCGTGGACGAAATGGAGGGAGGCCTTTGCCCAGCAGTGGGACAGTGAGGGCTAATAATATAAATATAAAATTCTTTAATCTTGGCTACACAATTCTTTCCCTCAATTCTCCTACACTCATACAAAAATGTATTACGAGGGTCGGAGGCCTGGAGCTCTATAAAACCGGCAGGCCACTGCCTAGTTTAGACTCCAGTCTCCCACAAATATTAAACTGTTCTTATAGGTTAAGCACATTGTTTATTGTATTTTTGTGGAGAAAAAAAAATTATAAAAAATAAAATAAAAATAAAAAATAAAAATACATATTTAAAAATCTATATATATAAAATTCTCGTGTCACAATGTGAGTTGCCATACTCCTCCAAAACGGCTCGATCGATTTTTATGAAATTTTATAGTATATTCGATAGGTATGATAATCGTAAAGTATATTTCATATCGCTGGGTGATTAGGGTGTCCCTATCCAGAAAAATTATATAGCAGAGCAACGTTTGCCGGGTCAGCTAGACTACACTATAAAAATACATACACAATATATAATAAATATACAATAGGTATAAAAATCATCATGATGATGTTGATGTGTATTTTCAGCTCCAAGTGCCCGCGAACTTGCTTCTTATTTTTTTATACATGGTGCTTTCATTTTATTCCACTCTTTATCACCACCTGCACTAAGCAGGACATATAGTTGTTCTACTACATACTTACCTACAGTAGTATCTATAAAAGAGTACTTCTAATAATAACTACTAAATAAGTGCCATTGTGTATTAAAACATTTGTAAACAAAACACAAACTTTAGGTGAGTTACTATACGTAAAACCTTAACTATTCTCGTCTCTACATACACCTTCCTAACCCACACAAAAAATAAGTCCGATAAGTAAGTAAGATCCGCCTCTGTGGTCTAGTGGCTAAGACCACCGGTTTAGACCCAGAGGTCCCGGGTTCGAAGCCCAGCGGGGGGTACATGTTTGTGTACTCGGTTTGGTTGGTGGTAGGGCTTGTTTGTCCGCCTGGATAGCTACCTCCATCTTATCTAAATATGTCGCCATAACATCAATGTTTGTAGCATTGTTGTGTTCCAGCAGCTAGAGATAAGATAGCCAGTACCTCACTAGTTGAGGATCCCGGGTGAAGTGCGCTTCCATCATTGGCCTTATCATCACTTAACATCAGGTGAGATCAACGCACTGTGCTTACACGTTAATATAAAAAAAAAAGTATTTTTTTGATATTTCGTGTAAACTTTCCCGTTTTAAGTAAATTAGCGAAGGCACCAGTTTCTTCGATATAATCTTAAAGAGGAAATACAAAATGCGAGAGCTTAATGTGATTAGACGGCTTTGGCGGCTTCAGCTGCCCCTAGGGTTGCCCGTTCTGAAGACAGAGATAAACATAAGTCTGTAAGGCAAGACGACTGGGATGTAGGGTGTAGTGTATGCGTCGCTTCTCCCTAATTTTATCGCTAGGCATCATTTACCTAGTAAATGTGAATACCCGTTAATGATAAAAAAAAATTAATCGCACTTCAAAGAGCACGCTAGTTCAATTTTTTTCTCACTTGACAATTCGGTATATTGCCAAACCGTCTGCGCATAGGCATCCTGGCAGGGTCACCATGTAAGGCGGGAAGACCGGGAAATAATTAATGTAACATGCGTACATACTCTTTTAAGTTTAATTTATTACTAAGTAAACTATGCCTAGCGATATAATTAGGGACGCATACACTACAAGTGTATAGACAGCCAACTGGGCCTCCATCATTGAAGTCAAGGTTAGAGCATTAATTTAATGCTCTAAGAAATCAAGTCATCGCTACGGTAGATGGGTGTTGGCCTAATCACCACGCCAATTGTGGGTTAGGGATCACAAACCTGGGATATGCATTGGAAATCACACTCGTTCACGAGCGAGATATTTTAAGGCCTAAAAGACTTGTTACAAGTATATATAGGCTTGGAACATCAGTGTTTTATCTGTCTACAGACTATTTAAAATTATATTTGTGAGACATAAACAAAACACCGAATATCTATTCCAAGCTTATACTCAGTCTATTTGTAAGAGGATTTTACTGTTACTTTACAAAAACAAGGTTAAATTCGAAGTTCATTTCCAAGTATACACTCTAAACGTCTACGAAGATTATATTTAGTTTTGATTAGAGTAAAATTGGCTTTTAGTAGCTTTTTGTATGATAATGTTGCAATAACAAATTTATCGAAGTTGTAATCCGAAATCGAACCCTACAAATTGAGGTGGCTTGATAACAAAACAAAAAACAGAACCTTGTTTTTTGTTATTGCTTTGTTATCTTTTTTCGTACTTTTGGCTGGAAAGTGGAGAGATGCTTTGCTATATTCGTTTTTATTACTTATAATTGCCGTTATATTAATATCAATGTGCAAATATACTAATATTCTTATTCTTTAAGGCCACTAACAGACATCGTTCTTTATGCAGCAAGAAGCAAGCGTTTAATTTTTATTATTCCAATATGTGAAATAGGAATAGAAAAAATCTTTATTTGGTAGAATCACACATACACATTCAAAACACAGGAACACCACTTTTGCATATATACAAAATTGGTTTACGCTCAGCATAATATTATGTCCAGGTGTTATCCACGACGCTGGTTTTAAGTGCGAGCAAGTTCATCAAAAGAAGAATTAACGTTTCCAGGTGCGACACTAGGTAGGTAGCTAAGCTAGTGGGTAAGCTAACAAAGTATCTGTAGGATTTACATCGATTTCACGAATAAACCATATTTAAAAATAAAAACTTTTTCCTGTGTCAACTCGCGTGGCCTCGCCCCATATTCCCCAAAGCGTTGACAGCCTTATTTGTACTCAAAGGGAGACGTTCGCTTTCTACGCGCCGTTTTCATGTTTGCTTTCTAATAAACATGCCTACTGTTGTCATTCAAACGTTAAAAGTGTTTAAAAAATTCCACAACTAGGTAGCTAGGTTGCTAGATATTTACTAATGATTAGGCTGCTGCGGAACTAGCTATCTTATCTCTGTCGGAACACAACAATGATACTTAAACTGTAGTTGCAGAGACAGACTTAGATGAGATGGTTGCAATCTTAGATGTATAGGTATATTTTACTTTTTATGTTCAAGTGCTAATTGCTACACTGAAGCTTATATATAAATTATCAAAGGTTGTAGCTAGCCAGGTGGACTTAAAACCAATTCCGTAGATTGTTTATGGTGGTCCCGGTTCATCCTGGCGGCACGTGAGGGGAAGTGCAGGAGTGTTTAGTGCGGGTGAATACCCACAAAAAAAAATAGCGATGTCTTAATTTTAATGTTGGACGCTCTTGCGTAGCAGTAGGATAGTTTGTGGGCTATAACTTACTTAGATACTTACTAAAATAAAAAATTACATTTAGCACAAACACACCAATTTTTTAAAACCAAGGTTACGTGCAGCATGACGTCGAAAATGCCTGAAGCTGGACGTTACGCGTGCTTGGTGCGAACCGCTAAACTCGTGTTATCTCTCTTGACCGGGAATTGGGTTCCTAGTGCACGTTTTATTTCCCATTCAAGAAAACAAGAAAACAAGTTGTTGAGTATTCCGGGTAAAGTGCGATAAAGGCCAGTGGCCAGGCAAGTGAAGGTCAAGTGCTTACCCGTAGAGAATAAAAAAGGTAAGAACCATGAATTTGTATGGCACTTATGGCAGTATTTTAATTCTTCTCTTTTGTCACCAGGGGGCGCTGCTTCAATACCATACAAATTCTCGTTTATCTTGGCATTCTCTATACCATGGTCTACACTCATTGTCTACCCTCAAGAGGTTTGACAAAGTCAAGTATATATTTCCTTATGTTTTCGAAGTCTCGACTCGTTGTTATAAGACCTGTGTGAGGTGTAGCTCGGTCTCAAACTGCCACGTTTCCAGTTACACAAAACAATAGTTATAATACCTTTTGCAAAGTTGTTTAAATGCTTGTTCCAAATAATATTATTTCAGGCTGTACCGCGGAAATCGAATCTGTATCCGCTAGTGACATTCTTACACTCAGCGAGAAGGTTCGCCGAATCGGGCCGTGAACGAGAATAAAGGGCCTATTTCATTTACCTTTTCAGTATCTGACTCAGTTATTGTAGAATAGGAATAAAAATAGAAATGAAATATTGGCACTTACGCACTTGATATAATACTACAAACAACATTGATAAATAATTATACAATGACAAAATAATAATAAGAAAAGTAAAGTAAAAAGTATATGCCTGTCCCACTGCTGGGCAAAGGCCTCCATCATTGAAATCAAGTCATCACTACAATAAAATTCACCACGCTTGGTGCGGCCAAATGCGGGTTAGTGATCACAACTCCGGACCATGCATTACAAAATCTGAAAACATTTTACCCGTCTTGGGAATTGATCCAGAGACTTACGCGCCGTTAATTGATGAAAAGGCCGAAGGTGGAAGCGCACTTCACCCGGAATCCTCAACTACTGAGGCACTGGCTACCTTATCTCTAGCTTCTGGAACAAAACAATACAAATTATGGAAGATGGTGGTAGCTAGTAAGGAAGACAAACAAGCCCTACCACCAAAGAAACAGAGTACACAAGCATGTCGGTACACTAGGATACGAACCCGAGACCTCTGGGTCTAAGAACTACTACTATACCACACAATTGGCTAGAGGATAGTACAGAGATCTAGTGAGACAACATTTAAAAAATGGATTTTTCAACTGAATCAGATGCTTCTGAACTGGCTACTAGCCTTTCCACATAGGGGGATCGGACCATAACTGACCTCGCTCTGGCCCTGGTGGATGAAAAAAGCGCCATCTAGCCGAATCGCGGCTAAACGGCTTGCAATTTAAAACAGATACACCCTCACGCGCACGCGCAGCAATTTTGCTAATATTACGAAACTATGTGGCCAGAGGGCGCTATTGGGGCAAGACATTATAAAAGGGGCGGGTGACAGTGAGGGACCCTTTACGTTCCTCGCCACCCACAAACAAGCCCGGTGAAGCTGAAAATGCCGTCTGAGGCAATCAGCAATGTCTCTCCAAAAAAAACCTTTTTGGTTTACTCATCCATACAATAAACATCTCAGAATCAAAGAAACCCACGTTTTCATTCCGGCACCATTTTACAGGGGGTGTTAACAACAGCCATTATAGGACGTCCCCTACGGCGCCCGCGCGGCGTTCCGTTTCATGTAAAGTCATAAAGCGGCGCTGCGTGAGGCGGGTCACGCGTCGCGCGCGGCGCGGCCGGCCGGCCGACGACGGGGACGCTCGACCGCTCGCGGGACGGTTCACTCACATGAAGCTGTAAATATATCACTGATATGCACTTTGACACATGACAGCTTCAAAACCAGGGCTTGATAATGTTACCAAATTCCCACTATGGGTACCAGTAAGTAACGTTATTTCCATAAAGGTAATGAACAATAGTCCCAAAATACAGTCCCTAGGGTATTTCTTGCAAGGTATGAAAGAAAACACCTGGTCAGGTCGAGGACAATTTATTGCAATAATTCGCTCATAGTCATTAAATCAGCAAAACTTTCAATAGCGCGATTCAGACCAAAACGATGCAACGCCATCTATCAATAAACTTATGAACTAAAGCAATAACACAAATAGCATCCATGCGAACACTGACAAAGCACTGCTTTTTCTTAAGCATTGCTGCAACGCATGCTAATATATGTAAAGCATGGTTTAAGCCTACTTAGCTAAAGCAACAATAATAAAAATACATGCTGGAAATACTAGTTTAACCTAAACAGGTAATTTGGTACCGGGTATTATATTTTGGTGCAGGTAACGTTATCTTGATAAGTATCGCTACTTTTTTCGTTAGATATTACGCTTTAGCCAATCCGCGTAGAGTGTTTAGCTAATTTACCGGTAAAAATGCCACCCAGGTAATGATACCAAGCAAATCGGTATTTTTTTACCGGCACCTTCGTTTGACAGAAGTATCGATTCAAATTTTTTAACGGTATTCAAAGCCCTGCTCAAAACCGGTATATTTGTCCGCAACGGAGCACGCCCTTACGATAACAACCTCCCGGTCGTCCTGTCCCGTGCGGAGGAGCTCGCGATACTTTTTTCATTTATTACATGAGGAAAGTTTTCGAACTAGCGCGATCGCGACCCGAACGCGTTAACCGCTGCGCCAACGACTTTCTAAACTTACAAGTTGTTATTAAGTTATCCAGTATGTACTGATATTACTTTTTTAAATAGTGTTTTTGTTATACGTCGTTTTTTAAAATTGAGGCGGAAGGGTCCATCATAGATGGCTTAGTTGGACAAATCCTGTTGCTGAGCAGAATTTCAGCTGCCTGCTCCCTCCTCCCGATAGTTAGAATTTCCGGCTCCAATACCTCAAGAAAATATATACCAAAAATCGGCCAACGAGTAGGTTCACCTGAAATAAAAATCACATCAAGAAAACGTTCCTAACATATTATGAAATACTGGATGGGTTTTAAGATTATTTTTTGATGATTGGTGCTGGGTTTTTTAATTTAGATACAATGGTGGAAGTGTGAAGACATGAGGTGCGATGAAAGCAATCAGAAATACTTCAATAAAACGATGGAAATGAGAACGATGATATCGACAATGTGCGTGGCGGCCTCGGACAAACTCCAAGTAAACCGACTGAGATGAGTGGTTAGTTATACACCTACATGTCAAGAGAAGACTACCCAAATTCATTGGATATTATTTTATCTCCTTTGGAGGTATCGTTTAGAAGTCGCTAAGCAGCAGTGTACCGTGTGGGCCGCAGAGTGAAGGTGACTGCGTTGTTTTTACGCTGTACCAGTTTTCTTCAGCGTCTAGACTCCATTTCCTTAACATGAGGTGGAGTCATTTGCCAAGCAATCTTTAAAAAAAAGCATACTTGATGTGCTATAATTACTTACTTATTATATTTATTACTTAAAGGCTTAATAACAAAGGCATTAGAGTCGTCAACACACGAGTCACACTTATGGTTAAAAACTATATAGGCTGGGGTTAACGCTTACTTTCTCTGACCCATTTTTTTTTTATACGTAGCTCTACAAATGACTCCACTCCACCTGATGTTAAGTGGAAATGGAGTCCAGACGCAAGGACAACTGGTGCAGCGTGAAAACAACGCAGCATCAGTTACCCTCACCCTGCCGGCCCACAAGGAGCCTCTTCACGCCTCGTTTGAAGGACCCCATGTCATAGGAAGGAGGGAAAACGTGTACTGGTAAACTATTCCATCTTTTGGAAGTGCGACAAAGAAACGAGTCACCAAATTTCTTTGTGCGCGATGGAATGTTCGAGACAGTACAGGGGTGACTCCGGAGAGCAGCACGCGTACTCCTATGGAGGAAGGGAGAAGGTGGGATAAGGTCAAAGAGCTCTTCAGAGCACTCACCGTGGTATAAGTGGTAGAAGACGCTGAGTGACGCTATACCTCTCCGCAATTTCAGGGGCTCGAGAGCATTAGTGACCTCTGCATTGCCGATAAAGCGTATAGCGCGCCGCAGCAATCTGTCCAAGGCATCGAGAAGGTACTTTGTGGAACCGTCCCAAAGGTGTGAGCAATACTCCACGCAAGATCGCACCTTGTACAAAAGGCACAACTTACCAACCTAGTCAACTTGTCACGATTATTGAAACCTGTAATGCAGCAACGTAACTTGTATTATAATCAACAGCTCAGTTGCATCATCTATCAGACGGCTAGCAAGCAAATGCTAGTGACAGCTGATTTACGTAGGCCATTTAGTAGAAGCAAACGTCAATAACTGTCGTGCGAACACCGCTACATCACTAGCTACCGCTGCGCTATACCAGAGTATAGAGTTTGAATGATATTAACACAGCCGGGGCAGCACAGTGACTGGTGTAGTAGAATAGAATAGATAACAACATTTATTAATGACACAACACAAATGACATTACAGAATAAAAAAAACCATTTAATTAAATGGTACTAAGAGAAGCCCGCTCAGCATGTTGTCAGGCCTCCTAGATTATAGGAAAACCAGACGGTCTTCCGCGAACAACTTAGTGTGAGAGGGATCGCAACTGTAGACAAACACACAAAGCAAGAACAATACAACAACGATACAAAATAATTAAAATGTACATACTTATTACTATAAGTAAAAAAAGGAAGTGCTTGCCCTTACACCCGTTTGCACTAAACTTATGAATTGCCTAAGTTCTTGCCTAATTTGTTTAGGCTACTCCTAGCAATAAATTTGCTTGCACTAACCTTAGGCAATTCCTAACACCACTTAGGAGATTCATAACTTTATGAGCCCGAATAGGAAAGCGCCCAACGAGTAAGGCGATACTTAAGTAGTATTTTTTTTTGTGTTACAGCATGGAGATTTCCTTAGCCTGTCCAACTTCGGTTGGCAAACGACAAAATAAAAAGTATTGTATGTCATTTTCTGTCTGTCACAATCAAATCAATAAATCAGGCACTTTTTGATGTGTTTTTTTTCCTCCGCCGTGAAATTCGGAGTTCGTTTACGTTTTGTGCTTTCCATTTTAATAAAAACCACACGAAAATACCACGAACACTACCACGAATACCACGACAACAAAGTCCACAAATTAGATTGTCAAGACAAGACGTTGACAAATTCAAACTGATAATAAAATTTAAATAAAATTTTCAGTGTTTAAATTTTACTTAAGTATATTTAAGCGTTAATAAAACGCTAAAATATATAAAAAAAAAAAACACTTAACAAACTGATAATGTTTTTTAAAATAATTGACCTTAAACAATCTATCATTCCAATCGTTCGTCATTCTTTCATCATTTACTTTACTAGGCAATTCCTTAGTTTCGTCACAGCTGAGACACAACTATTAGTGCAAACCAATTTTTTTGTTAGGCTGCTCTTAAGCTTAGGTGTATCTTAACTGGGACAAGCCTAACCTAAGTTTAGTGCAAACGAGCATAAGTGACGATATGCAGATTAAAGAGACGCACTTTGCACATAATTATTATATTATTAATGTTTAAATCCTAATTTAACGATTCACTGGAAGCACACGTCAAAGACTGTTCCCGTACATCGATCACCCCAATATCTGCCCCCCTAGGGAAGTGGCAAAGCGTTAATAGAATAGAAATCAATTAAAACGTTTATTGTGCAGGATTGACATAAGTCAACGATACGTATAAATGACGTTTATTTCAATCCATAACAATCCCATACAAAAATCATGCCATTTAATTTTTATTCTATTGGCGTTTTGTCATTTGTCTAGGGGGGCTGGTATCGATATACCGCTGTATAAGCGACAGCTTGCGTGCTGTTCAAACAATGACTTTGCTGAAACAGAACAGCGATTAGTGTCAGTAGTTGACCTAATGTGTTTTTTAATAGGAAGATTGGTAAATGTACAAGCCTCTACGGTACTCGATACGTCTCGGTAACAAAAGTGAATGGTTACTTTATCTATCGCCAGACGTTCGTGACGAGGTAACAATCCCCTGTCGTTCGGTTGAGTTACAATAAGTGCCGGCTCCATTGTAGCAGGCCTTTGAAGCTGTCAGCGAGCGCCGGACTCCACGGAGGCCTGTTGGACAAACTTGGTGTACTGTAAGTTGAAAGCGGAAGAGTGAAACATATGAAAATATACAAAAGAAAAAATAAACTTATTGTAACCGCTGTATGATTTAGTTTTAGTACTTATTATGTTATTATGTTCTAAGTTAAGGTATGTTAATCAAAATTAAAAAATGTTCAAATGTTTAACGGGTTTTACGCTTAGAATAGGTATTCTAAGAATTTTTTTGATTAAATCTTTATTAAGTAAAGGTAGAGTGAACCATATTGAAATTAACTACAAGAAGTGGCTTGTTCTAATATAGCAAAAATCAACTTCTTGTAACGACTCTATTTTCAAAAGCTTATAACCCCTTGTCTTTCAAACTAAAAGTATATATATAATATTGAAAAAATTTCCACGAGCAGGATTTGAACCTGCACCCTTCTGACATACCGGGTCAGGTGCTCTTCCAATTGAGCTATCGTGGTTCTAACCAGCCCGCCAAAATTATTCAACACTATTTACTTTTTTACTTTGAAAGCCAAAGGCGCCAATTCAATGTCAACAACTACCGTCATTAACATCTGATCATAATATTTTTACAAATACTAAAGATCAATTAAGAAGTAGGCAAGCTATTTATAAAATGTTTTTATTTTGTTTATATAATTTTAACGCAAATTTTGTTGCGAAACAAATTACAAAAACATAATGTTGAAAAAATTTCCACGAGCAGGATTTGAACCTGCACCCTTCTGACATACCGGGTCAGGTGCTCTTCCAATCGAGCTATCGTGGTTCTAACCAGCCCGCCGAAATTATTCAACACTATTTACTTTTTTACTTTGAAAGCCAAAGGCGCCAATTCAATGTCAACAACTACCGTCATTAACATCTGATCATAATATTTTTACAAATACTAAAGATCAATTAAGAAGTAGGCAAGCTATTTATAAAATGTTTTTATTTTGTTTATATAATTTTAACGCAAATTTTTTACTTATTTATACTTATTTTTATAAGTTCAGAAATATCGCTATTCCTTGTCACTTGCACTAATCACCAGTAACGTGTCCAGAAGTATCGGCTGTCACGTGGAAGCCCATTTACAGGAACGAGGTTAATGAATGTCGCCCAGGTATTTCTGGGCGACATTCATTAACCTCGTTCCTACAAATTCGAAATAATCGAAATATCGAGCTATAATTTTTTATGCACTCTTCCATACCATTTTACTTCGTGACAAATTGTTAGTTACATCGTGAGTAGAACGGAATTTGGGGCAGAATTGATTGTAATCTACGTATACTTTATTTTCGATGTAGAATGCTTAGTTATAATGTCACGCAGAACGGTAAACGCTTGCGACATTTTGACGGGAATGTGATGAATGAAGCATGTTTGCAATTTGCGTTTCAATTGACCATAATCATTTTGAATGAAGCTTACTAATCTTATTATCAACAACGCTATTCACAAAGATGATAATGAATGACAATAGAAATGAGCAGTAATGAATGATATTCCTCCCAACCCCTTGAGTATCAGTAAAGATGTGGGGGCTTTATTGAGACCTCACGCGGACTTCTTGAGAGAGATAATTTAAAAAGTCACGTTACACTGTTTTGTTTATTTGCCAACAGTCATGCACGCTCACGGGCACTTAACGTTTAATAACCCCTATTATTATTTAACATAAAACAAAACCAAATTGACTCTTCACTTTCCAGCCAAGAAGTCCTACTCAAAAAACGTTTTAGAGGAATTATTTCTCGGCGGGAAACTTATATTTGCAGCTTTGTGTTTTAAAAGAACAATTATATAAATAATGTAGTATTTCTTTAACAACTAGATGACATAATGCAATCTATAATCAGTTTGCGCCAACTTTTCTAATGTCTCAAATAATTTTATAGAAATATTAAGCAAATTCAAAAGTAATTTATCATTTTCAGTTACACGATTTTAAAAGAAAGCCATTATTTCAGGTGTCGTACACAAAGCTTTTATTTCAAAGAGGTTTGAAGAAATCTATTGAATGTTAAATTTAAATAGAAAGTTGAAGGGTTTTAGAAATAATAGTCTAAGGTAAATTTAGTTTTCTTCGTATTATTTATATTGATTTACATTTCAGAACTCTTGTTCAATAAATACAATACTCAATAGATACTAATAATATGTGGAAATATATTCACGATTACAGTTATTTCGGATACAAACTAAAATAATATTTTTGTAATAGAAGATATGGGTAATAAAGAAACAGATAATTACAGTAAGTACATTTTATTTATAAATCCCGAAAGTTTGAAAGCGTAAATATTTAAAAAAGTTTATTTAAAAGTTGGGTATGGTGGCGTGTGGTATGTTTTTAAATATCTATAGAAGCAGAAGTAAGTATGCTATAGATAGAATTTCATTTTATTTAATTTTATTTTGAAAACAAACATTATTGTATAGCAATAATCAGAAGTTAAGGTGTATTATATATAACATACATTAAAATTAAATTCTAAATTATTTATTGCATGCCACATTGGTATACATAGTAATTAATTAAATAGGTACAAAAGGTGTTAAAATAAACAATGTAACGCCCTGAGAGATTGCTGTTTTCATCAGACGGCATTTTCAGCTTCACCGGGCTTGTTTGGGGGCGGCGAGGAACGTAAAGGGTCAAGCCGTGTGAAACGAATCACCTTCGGAGGTTTTCTAGAGGGAACGACATCGCGCACTAGTGCGCGTCCCCGTGCCCTACTAGATTCTCCGAAATGTTCGGATCGGATCGGGGAGCGGAACAACCCGAGGGCGCCTCTAAAAGCTCGGCCCTCGGCTCGGGTTGACCGGGCGGTGGGTAGGAGACAAGCGCCCAGGTACATGTCTGTACCTGGTGTAGAGCGCGTGTGAACCGGTTCTTCGTACCCTTGTTCTACGAGTACGGTGTCTTGGGCCTAAACTAGTGTGCATGTTTGGGAGTGTGCATGTTTGGGAAAAAAAAAACCTAATCCATCAAACAAATCAATCCATCCTTAAAGGTTCCATCATAATTAGCCTATCTTCGCTCAGTGCTTAGCTCGAGCCTTTTCAATGAGACAATAGTTACTAGGAAGCTTATACTAAACGTTGTTTTCTGTAATCAAATTCATTAAAACTACTTACAAAGACAAATGAGCAAAGCACTGCTGCAAATAATTTATGATACAAACACGTACAACTGTGCAATCTAAATTGCAAGTTAGGCTCATTTCGAAAGATTTATAAAGAAAGAAAGCGGTTATTAAAGCTTTAATTATTATGTTATATCTCTTAAAATGAGATAAGTATAGTGAAAATGTAAGTCAACCAATTTAAAGTTTTACACTGACATATAGGAATCATCATCATCATCAGCTCACTCTATGTCCCCACTGCTGGGGCACGAGCCTTCCCTATAGATGGACAGGGAGAACGGGCCATAAACCACCACGCGGCCCAGTGCGGGTTGGTGGTTGTTAACGACTGCTACCAACGGCTTAACCTTCCTGAAGTGCCTTCTGAAGCACGGAGGAGCTCTGGATGATACATTTTTGGTCACCCATCCGATGACCGGCCTTTGCGAAAGTTGCTTAACCTCAGCACTCGCTGACCGGGCGCGTTAACCACTGCGCCATCGAGCTACATAGGAATATACGCAAAAAAATTGATAAAATGTATTTATATTTATCGTTGTGCCACCAGCGTTCAACATAGTAACCACTTTTCTTAATTAATTTTAGTACACGTTATAGAACTCGTAATCCAGATGTTCTTCAGATGTCCAGATGTCCAGATTCTTGCTGCAGGTGTATAAGAATAATACCTCTTAATACCCTATTATCCGTATCTGTCGCTTGTACAACAATCTCGCGGCAAAGCATGAATTTTTGGATGTAATGATTGGCAGTCATGGTATTTTTGTGCGGTCTGTTGTTAGCATCCGTTTTCAGAAATGTTAACCTAATTTTCCTATCATATGGGGTCCTTCAAACGAGGCGTGGAGAAGCACCTTGTGGGCCGGCAGAGTGAGAGTTGACTGATGCTGCGTTGTTTTCACGCTGCACCAGTTGTGTTCGCGTCTGGACTCCATTTCCACTTAACATCAGGTGGTGTGGAGTCATTTGCCGTGCTAAGTGAAAAAAAATAACCTAATTAGTTTTGAAACTCTATAGTAAGTAACCTTACAGTCGGGACTTCTTGGAGGGAAAGTAAAGAGTCATGTCTGCGGTTTTGTTTTATTTTCAAAAAATTGTGTTATGTCGAATATTAATGTGAAATAATGGTGGATTATTAACCGTTAAGTGTTCGTAAGTGTGCATGAGTGTTGGCAAATGAAACAAAACAGTGCAACTATACTTTTCAATTTCTCTCAAGAAGTCCGCCGAGGAATTAGTAAAGCCCCACATCTTTACTGAGATACTCGAGGGGTTGGGGGGTATATCACTTCTCATTTTTATTATCATTCATCATCATTCATCATCATACTGACTGGAAGGAAATATTGTATATTTATGTATTACTTGTAAGAAAAATTACTTTGACACTGGCTAAATGTGCTAACCGCACGAAGCCATCAACTAAAAGAAAGAAAAGAACCTTACAGTCATGATAAGGCTCTATGTTTAGGTTTACAATCTAGTTTTAAGCCAGTAAATTTTATTGTGTTACTCTATTTGATTGTAATCTGTTTTGTAGCTTTTTTTGACGGCCTCCGTAGTCGAAAATTTATTAATTTATAGTAGGAAATTTATTTATTTTTGTAGAATCCCGGATCCGAATCCCGGAGTTCTTAATAGTTTTTCTTTTTAGCTCACTTGAATTTATACATAGTAGTATTTTATAGCAATCCAAACGTCCGCATTTACATTTTTTTTCTAATTTTATCTCGCCAATTTTATTACTGCTATAAATCTTTTTTTTGCCAAAATGGTCATGCTATTTTAAAATATTTTTTGCGTTATATGTTAGAGTTATATGTTTTTGGGGGGGCAAAGTGGGGTATCTCCCCTATCTCTTCCCGCTTCCGATCACTCAGGTAGCAAGATGCTTGGGTTGAAAATAAATAAATCGTGGTATAAAATCTATAACTGACGACCTCCGTAGCCGAGTGGCTTGCACGCCGGACTTTGGGCGGGGCTAACTCCTGAGGTCCCGGGTTCGATTCCCGGTCGGGTCAATGTCGAAAATGAACTTTCCGATATTGTGTCGGGTCTGTGTGGTTGTGGTACCGTCGTTGTTTCCGATTTCCATGAAACGAGTGCTTTAGCTACTTACCTTGGGATCAGAACAGTGTATGTGATGTTGTCTAAATATATATCTAAATATATATTTTTTTGTTAATAAATAAGTGACCCAGGGTTCGAAATCAACTTTCGACGCCCAAAAAAAACATTTAATTAAATTGAATATTTCGCTAAGTAGCAGTTGGTCTGAATTCAACTGTTGCTAAAGTCAAAAGTCTACTGCTGACCACTATTTCAATGATTAAAGGAAGAAAGTGTCGGCACTAGTGCCACTTTTTTACGAAAAAGGTACCTAATCCCTTTGCCTTAATGGTAAGTGATGATAAGTAACCGACATAGCCCGAAGAGTTGCTAAGCTCAAGTGGCAGTGGGCAGGGCACATAGCTCGCAGGACTGATGACCGCTGGGGCAGAATAGTCCTTGAGTGGCGACCGCGTACCGGAAAGCGCAGCGTGGGTAGGCCTCCAACAAGGTGGACCGACGATCTGGTAAAGGTCGCGGGATGCCGCTGGATGCGAGCAGCACAAAACTGATCGTTGTGGAGATCCTTGGGGGAGGCCTTTTGGCTGAGATGATGATGATGATGAAGTGATGATAAGAAAGTATTGTATTATAGATTACTAGCGGCCCGTCCCGGCTTCGCACGGGTGGACATTTCTTTTTTTTATATAGCCTATGTTACTCAGCGCTAATGTAGCATCCTAATGGTGAAATAATTTTTTAAATCGGTCCAGTAGTTTTTGAGTTTATTCATTACAAACAAAAACACAAAAATACAAAGCTTTCCTCTTTATAATATTAGTATAGATAGATTTCATATAAAGATATATTTTCATTCTATTCTATATTTCTGTGCTGAAACAAGAAACAAGAACACATAGATTTTTTTTTGTAAATTATGAAAGTAAGCTACATTTTATAATAGAAGAAAAGAAAAAACGGATCCAAATATTTTTGGTCGTGTTTAAAACATCGGGTGCCTAATTATTATTTTACTTATGCAGACACGTAATTAGTAGACATTGAGATACCTGTTTTCATAAAAACGTTCATTCAGAACGTCATTACAAAACATCATCCCAATCAGGACTAAATTACATAATTTTCTGTGTTAATTAATATTTTTAAAGTTCGTTTTTTCGGTATAACTTTTTACGTTTGGCCTTTATCTCAGCTGATGAAGTAAGTAACAGTAAGATCGAAAATGAAAGCGTATTTCACTCGATATATTAAAGTACTGAGGAACTGGTTATATTCCAATTGTCGGAACACAACAACGCTCCTAACATGGCGATAAATTAGTTAAGATGATAGTAGCTAGCAGTGGCGAAGGTTGGATATCTGAAGAAAGAAACCGCACTAATAAAAATTTGCAATCTAAAAACCTAGCACCAAAAACCATATCAGTCATAATAAAAGTTTTACTTCACTTTTGCAATGAATCATCCATTACTATGATGAATGAATATAACTTGTTAAGAAATTATGTTTATCTGTATCATGTTAACCATTGTCTAAAGGGAAACCGATGGGAATCGGGTTATATGGAGTCTTCGCCACTGGTAGCTAGCCAACCGAATTAAACACCGTGCCACCAACCTACAGCAATCTAGTCCATATGTGCCTCCGCTAGGTATCCAAACCGTGACTTGAGTGCCTGAGACCGGTGCTATAATTACTAGACCACCGAGGCGATTTGTCTGTTCGAGTATGAATGATTAGGCCGAATACAAAATATTTTACTAAAAAAACAGACTACTTTGCTTCTCTGTGTGTTTTATAAAAGAAAATTCTCTTTGACGACTGATTTCTATCCCATAATTCTATCAATCAGTGCCAGTACAATAAAACATGTGCGAGTACACACTTTTGACAATATAGGCCTTATTACTTAGAGTTAGAGTCGAAAATGATAAACATTTTATAAGATGTTACTGTGCCACAGCACTTATAACCAGGACTCGAACCTGTTTAGGTGAGATCGCGGTTTAATTTATCTATTAATTCCAGTAAAAAAAATCGACTTGACTACAGTAATGTTGCACTGTTTGCTCTTGACGTGCCTTCCCAAGAACGTAGAATCTCTAGATGTTTAGGTCACCCATCCGTTGACCCAGCATCACAAAAGTTGCTTTACCTGCAAGAAAGCTACCCGAATACGCAAGCAGCGGCTATCGAGAATCCCCTATCATTAGTACATGATCTGAGATTAGTAGTACGTACTTTGTTATCATCAATAGTCATTAACGTCTATAAATACGGCAGTTTGTGTGGCCCTGTGATTAAGATTAATCTATTATTGGAACAAAAATTCACCTTCTTTTAGCGTTTTTCTCCGTGTCACTGTCACCTAACTTACAAAGTCACCTTAAAAATAAACCAAAAAAAAAAGAAAATTATGTTAATTCGTACATTTTCAGTTGGACATGTTCTTAATTAATGTCCATTTGGATAACGTTGATGGAATTAAAGCTTAGCAATTGAATTAATTTCCACTGGCTAAAGTCAGGGGTTATGATAAATTTAAAAGGTGTGTCCCCCTGCCCAGACATCGGAATTTTAACGAGTTTAGGGAAAATATTGGACAGTATATTATAACTTTGCCTGGCATAACTTATCTTCAATGTTTGTATTCTAAAACTTCGTGTTGAAACTCTTTGCTATTTATCAAACCTTATATTTATTCTTTGCTTTGCTGTGTATCTTAGAACATAGACATTATGTTATTACCCTAAAGAATCGTAATCTGTTATTTGAGTTTAAAGTTGTTAAATAAAACCTTTGTCTTGTTTAAACATGTTATAAACCTTTAAAAACACTTAAAAATACAGACTAACTGTCTCCCGCGACTTCGTTTGCGACAATTACACTATCCCACAGATTACCAGGATGAAAGTATACAATTACACTATCCCACAGATTACCAGGATGAAAGTATCCTATGTGAATCCACGTCTATGTACAATATTGCGCAATCTATGTACAATCTATGTGCAATCTATGTGCAGTCCATGTGCAATGTATGTGCAATCTATGTGCAACCATGGTGCAATCTATGTGCACTCTATGTGCAATATATGTGTAAAATTTTATTAAAATCAGTACAGCCGTTCTCAGGTTATGCGCTTACCAACGAACAGCATTTCATTCTTGTTTAAATAGATTTAGACTACGAGTAAAACGAAACGAACTTACATTGCTACGCGGTTAAGCTCGTAGTCTTTTCGTAGCAAATGTAGCTACTAGTGCTACGACAACCGTAACTCGTAGCAGATCGTTGTATTATGTTTTGTTTGTTTAAAATACATGGTGCCTAGTGTGAGTTTTATTTACTATCCATATTCATTCGATTACTTTTACGATAACGAAAATTAGTATGACATTTTAGCAGCGCCTCCTGGCGACAAACGAAAAGAGTTAACATTTTGCCATACAAATTGACGTTTTCGTTGACGTGATCAATAGCGAATGAAACTCGCACTTGGCACCCAGGACGTTAATAATCCCGAATAGGGCAAATAGGGTACCGACCGTGCATAGACCCACGCAAAACTATGAATATACCTATAACGGACCATATGGCCGAGATGTTGAGGTTATTTACTTATTTATTAATATAAAGGCAGGTTATTTTAGGTTATACGTTACTAAGTAATATTGCAAAAAGACAGCCCTAATTCCAGCTAATACATTCTCTTGGTTGTCATTCTTATGGCCCATCAAAAACACAAGTTAAAACATGACAGGGTTGCACAAAAATAATGTAAGTAATAAAATATATTTGAGCATGGAAAAGTAATTCTACGTAAATATCATCATCATTATCATCATCATCATCATCATCTCAGCCAAACGACGTCCACTGCTGGACAAAGGATCCTCCCCCAAGGAACTCCACAACAACCGGTTTGTGCTGCTCGCATCCAGCGGCTTCCCGCGACCTTTACCAGATCGTCGGTCACCTAAAATATGACTGCATGTTATCACGATGTTCTATAAACTTAATTACATGGCTATGTTTCTGGATAATATTGGGAGTATATCGGTATTACGAGTATACCAAATAACCTAGCACCTTCAAGTTTATACAGTAAGGGGATAGTCACGTTCGCGATTATGAAATTTCAAATAAACATTCACTCGAAGGCATCGGGGCACGTCCAAGCGAGACATCTTAATATTGCTCAAAAGCAAAAATATAAGCAATACAGCGTAGTTCCGAGCATTTCACATACGGCAGAGCGGACATGCTGCCAATATTGTAGTTCCAATGGAGTATACAATTTCACAGTGTTACGCCTCCGAAATGCAATGGCTTACTGAACCGCCTCCGAAATATTTTCCGAGCTTTGCGAAATCATGTGGAATTTACCCACTTAATTTCAGGGAGACGTGACTGAAACCGAGTGTGAGCAGTGGTGAAAAATATTTTTCGGTCGCTGACTCTCGAGACTTTGAACGTCTCGCGGAATGAGCGACGAAGGCAAATATGTCTGTTGAAGTTTCGCTTTGAGATATTGAATCATTAGGGTGTGAAGTGGCTCTAAGTGAGTACGTTTGAAATCTATGTCGGATTCACTTAATTTCGAGTTTGCAATGTTAATAATTTATTTACGTTTTCGAATAAGCCAGTTGAAAAGTAAATGAGTCTGTAAGCTTGTTTAGTGTAAGCTTTGATCAGAACATTGATGTAGGAGTTTTATTTAGATATTTTTCTTCTGTCGCCTCGGTAGCTGAGTAACAACACGCTCGACCTCGATACCCGGAGGTTCTACGTTCGATTTCCAAGTCAGACAAAGTGTTTTCCGTATTTCGCTCGGTTTGTGATCACGTTTGTGTTAAGGAAACAACTACTTAAATGTTTGTTTCCTTTCTATTTTAAATTAACTTATACATTTGCTTAGTCTAAATTAAATATAGTGTTTTATTTTTTTGAATGTAGCATGTGGTAGTGACTTATATTGTTTAATACGTTAAACGTCGGTTAATTTTTATAAATAAAAATATAAAAAATCACTAACTCGCATTTGGCAAGCGTGGTTATTAAGCATGGTAAATACCCATCAATTGTAGCGATGGCTTGGGGACTTTGCCCAGCAGTGGGAGAGTATACAATATGCTATTTACTTACTTACTTACTTACTTACTTACTTAGTAACTTCATAACAAGTAAACGCTTAGTATATAATAATAATAATAATGTGGATTCAACCATTATTGTAAAATTTAAACACTGAAAAAAGACGACAACCTCAGGCGGGAATCGAACCACGCACCTTCCGCATTCCGGGCGGCTGCCTTAACCACTTGGCTACCGAGGTCTGGCTTTCACCCGTCGAAATTTTTCAGTGCTTGATGCTTATGTTTTTTAGTCAACATTGCTTCATTAATCTTAGAAGTTTTCACCTCTGAGATCCGAAAGAAATATTTTTACAAATATTTGAACATTCGGTTAAGATGAAGCTGCGTTATAGATAAGTGTTTTTTATATATTTTAGCGTTTTATTAACGCTTAAATATACTTAAGTAAAATTTAAACACTGAAAAAAGACGACAACCTCAGGCGGGAATCGAACCACGCACCCACAACACGCACAAGTTTGAAGTTAGAAGATGTTGATTGTTGAATATTTCTTTCGGATCTCAGAGGTGAAAACTTCTAAGATTGATGAAGCAATGTTGACTAAAAAACATAAGCATCAAGCACTGAAAAATTTCGACGGGTGAAAGCCAAACCTCGGTAGCCAAGTAGTTAAGGCAGCCGCCCGGAATGCGGAAGGTGCGTGGTTCGATTCCCGCCTGAGGTTGTCGTCTTTTTTCAGTGTTTAAATTTTACTTAAGTATATTTAAGCGTTAATAAAACGCTAAAATATATAAAAAACACTTATCTATAACGCAGCTTCATCTTAACCGAATGTTCAAATATTTGTAAAAATATTTCTTTCGGATCTCAGAGGTGAAAACTTCTAAGATTGATGAAGCAATGTTGACTAAAAAACATAAGCATCAAGCACTGAAAAATTTCGACGGGTGAAAGCCAGACCTCGGTAGCCAAGTGGTTAAGGCAGCCGCCCGGAATGCGGAAGGTGCGTGGTTCGATTCCCGCCTGAGGTTGTCGTCTTTTTTCAGTGTTTAAATTTTACTTAAGTATATTTAAGCGTTAATAAAACGCTAAAATATATAAAAAACACTTAACCATTATTGTACCAATTGTCGTTACGGCAAACGGCCTTTTAGCCAAGAGCCTCGATCAACACCTAGAGAGGCTCTCGCTGAAAGGTTGGGTCAAGGGTCAGATGCAAAAGGCAGTACTCCTTGACACGAGACGTATTGTCAGGAGGTTCCTCACTCTGCAGCCCTAACCAACGATAGCTTAGGTCTAGCGGCTGCCGGTGGCAACCTAAGTTTTTTATAATATTTTATAATGTTTTATTTTTTTATATTAAAAAATTGTAAAAATCTAGTATTAAGAAAATAAATAAATAAAGAGTATAATAATAATCTTTTGACGACCTCCTTGGTCGAGTGGTTTGTACACCGGTTTTCATGGTGCCGCCATCTCTGAGGTCCCGGGTTCGTTTCCCGGTCAGGTTAATTTAGAAATTACTGTTTTTCTAATTGTCTCGAGTCTGGGTGTTTTCTATGTATAATAAGTATATATTTAAGTATTTTAAGTATGTTTATCCATTGTCTAGTAACCATTTAACGAGTTTCATAACGAAGCTTCTCTTGGGCTAGATAATTGGTGTGAGTGTAGGAAAGTTTATTATTATTATTTAATCTTTATTGAATAACTTATTTTACAATATATCCAGAATACTAAATATATTATATAATGTCAAAAATACACAAGTGCCTGAACTAGGATTATCCTGTTTTCCAGGCAAAATTAAGGGGCTTACAAAATTCTTAAATTAGCAATGCTAAATACATTTTTATTCTTAGCGACTAAATAAAAATAAAAACCAAACTACATTCATTTATAAACTTATCTTCCTAATGTATATAAATTAAACATTATTTATTTCAAACTAGGAACCTTACTAAATTCTTAAATAATAATGCAAACTAATCTTTTATTCTTTGTGGCTAAATAAATAAATAGCAAAAACAACATTAATTTATAAACTTAACTACAATGTATAAAAATTTAAACCATATTCATTTTAAACTACTAGGTATAAAGATAAAAGCAACATTCATTTTAGGACAACTAATAATTATTCTGTATCCTCGTAGGACATATTGATAGGGGCTTCTTTGAGTATATGCTTTGTTTTACTATAGCAATGATGATATATGCCTAATTTAGCGTTTAACCTATTATAAAGAAGTGGACCTAAGAACAACTAAAATCTAGAAGAGAAGGCATGTTTTGTTCCTGCATTTTGAGGGCAAACTATACCTTTTCGTCTTTTGTTAGTAGTTTCAGTGCTGTATGGAAGAGCGACGTATTGTTTCATGACTGTGTTTAGAATAAATAACTGTCTAACAGTTAATGACTTACAGGATTTTTAAAGTGTCAGTAGCGAAGAGGAAAGGACGAAAAGTAGAGACTTTTAAAACCGCTCGTTGGGCTCTCTCAATGGTTAGTAATATAGTTGTAGGTGTGCCACCCCATGACGTAATGCAGTAAGTTATTATTGATTGACATAAAGTTAGGTAAACCTTTTCCCTTCCGCCTCCTTCCGTTACAATAACAACGTTGTATTTACAAAATTTAAAGCAAAAACTTAAGCTCGAAATACCGGATCTATTAATCTCGAACCCTTCTTATTTATTTTGTTATTTTTACATTTAAAAGTAAAAGGATAGTGTTGATTATATTTGCACACATAAGTATGTATTTTTCATTAACATGAAAGCCTTTTTCATACAAGGAAAATGCATTAGGCATACCACTGCTTCCGGGGAGACGCAAGTGGTTATGTGGAACTCTCTGTGACTGACATAATACTTATTTGACATTTCGAAGTCTTTGCTGAGATTTGACTAGTAGTAGGCTTTGAATAAACGAGTATCATGTATGTAACCAAAGGTGATAGGATTCTGGTCAGAACCAAACTATGATCATTACGGACCTTTTAGAGTATTTATGGGTTATTATGGACGGGATTGATAAAACTCTAACCGCCCTAATAATAAACAATCATCACCAGCTCATAATTTCCCCACTGTTGGGGCACGAGCGTTCTCTATGGATGGATAGGGAGAACAGGCCATAAACCACCACGCGGGCCCAGTGCGGTGCGGTGGTTGTAACGACTGCTAATGCAGCCGAGACCAACGGCTTTACGTGCCTTCCGAAGCACGGAGAAGCCCGATATGAAATATTTTTGGTCAGCCGTCCGATAACTGGCCTTTGCGAAAGTTGCTTAACGTCAGAAATCGCAGATCGGGCGCGTTAACCACTGCGCCATCGAGCTCCTCATAAACAAAGTAGACTTCTAATAAGCCGTTAATATTCCGTGTTATAAATACGTTACTCTATTGTGAAATGAATTTTATATGACAGGGGCAAAACACGGTATATCTATTCCAAGCTTATAGTATACTATTTGTTTGCTAATAAGGCCTTTTTTATTTTTTTATTGATTGATTTGTCAACTAATTCTTATTTTCTAAAATACATAAATTATGATCTAATTGTACTAATAATAATTATAGACAGACAGACAATATATGGTATGTCATAGTTATAACAGAACAGTTAATAAAGATTGTAATGCTTAGTGAATAAAGCTTCATATAGCAGCTACTCACATGTTTATAGCCTACATTTGCCTAATCTTTTATTAAAATAGTTTCTAAGTATTTATTGTGTAAATCGTACAAAGAACTTAAATGTTTTTAAATACTCGCCATTTTATCAAAATCTCACAAGAACTTTTATTCAATGATGACAGTAATACACCGAGTCTTCGGAGCGTCGCAGCTGGAGACTTTCTAATACATATATTCTATTTTACTTCGGTCCAATATATTCATTTCGAGCGAGATAAGCGGACAATTGCTGTACACCAACGTTTTCCTTACTTATTTCCAATTTATGTGATTAAGAAAAACGTCAATGTAACTCGTTCACCTAGTCATTCGTGCGAATATGCAATATTCATGTTAAAGGCTAATAACACTATTCACATCACTTTCATACTTATTTCGCTACGTTATTAAACTAGATAATACATTTCAATGGAATCCTTATTTTCCATTGCATGAATGAATGAATTATTTATTTATTTATTTAATAATCCACTCTTACATCTATTTTTACAGGATTTAACCTAAAATAATAGTGTAACTATTTAAATTAATTATAATGTCACAGACATACAGAAAATATGTGAAAACAGGAAAGTTAACTCAAATTAGAACTTGAATATATTTCATGTTTAGAAATATCTAAATAAGATAAGATATTATAAATTAAAGAACGGACGTAACGAGGAACTAACATACTTTACTTTTTTTGGACACCGCGTATCGGCAAACGTGGAATAGGACGCCCTCAGACTAGGTATAGCGGCGATCTTCGCAAGGTGGCTGGCAAGAGCTGGATGAGAGTAGCCGCGGATCGTGCTCAGTGGCGTCACTTGGAGAGACCTATGACCAGCAGTGGTCTAGTGTAGGCTGACAATAAATATATTTTTAAAGAATTTTTTTTTTTAGTTGATGGCTTCGTGCGATTTGCACATTTAGCCAGTGTCCAAGTAATTTTTCTTTCAAGTAATACATAAATATACAATATTCCAGTATGATGATGATGAATGATAATAGAAATGAGAAGTGAGAAATAATATACCCCCCCAACCCCTCGAGTATCTCAGTAAAGATGTGGGGCTTTACTAAGTTCTCACTCAGACTTCTTGAGAGAATTTGAAAAGTGACGTTGCACTGTTTTGTTTCATTTGCCAACACTCATGCACACTCACGAACACTTAACGGTTAATAATCCACCATTATTTCACATTAATATTCGACATAACACAAATTTTATAAAATAAAACAAAACCGCAGACATGACTCTACACTTTCCCGCCAAGAAGTCTTTTAAAGAATTAAACGGGATTTCTTTGTCAAATACAGAACACAGAAATACGCCCATAGAAACAAGTGTGACAATTTTAATCAACTGTCTGTTCATATAAAAGGAAAAGAAGTTATAATGCTTCCAGCAACTAATTCAATGGGTTCATTTAAATTTGTTGATAGTTTACAACTCGTTGAACTGTGCCAATTAAAACTTTCATAATAATACAACTGACAATCTTTGGAGTGTAAATATTTCACAATTCTTTTAGGATCAAATTTCGTCTGTAAGATCTTTTGCAATGAATTACATCATATTTTAATGTGGACAACGTGAGTTCGCTTATTATTACAAATCAAATAAAACAAAATCAAATCGTTTATACGTTATTTAATACAATTTCGTAATACTAAACAGACTTTTTTTAAAAGGTTATTACGTGCAAATTAGCGTAGACCTTAGTATTGGATAAAAATTTAAACTCGATGTCACAAGCTTTTTCATTTTGAGGAAATAAAGCTTTGGTACACAGAAAAATAGACAGGTCGGCAGACGGACAACAAGAACATCCTAAGGCCAAATTCTAGATGTGATCGGCAGAGACAGTTGCGAGGTGGGTGCTAGGAACGGTAAGGCGAATATAGCCTGAGGCCGTGCTTCATCATCATACTAATATTATAAAGAGGAAAGCTTTGTATTTCTGTATGTTTGTAACGAATAAACTCAAAAACTACTGGACCGATTTAAAAAATCCTTTTCCATTAGAATGCTACATTAGCGCTGAGTAATATAGGCTATATTAAAAAAAATGTCCACCCATGTGAAGCCGGGACGGGCTGCTAGTTTTTAATAAACAAAGAAATTTAACGGGTATTAAACAAACCAAACTATAGGTATTGTAGTCCTTTTTTATGCCCGACGTTCTACCGAGTCGTTGTACCGGCCTTACCAGCCCGTACCCCGTTGTTGCCCGTTGTAGCCCGTTGTAGCCAGCCCGTGTCGGCTGACTTTTATCGCATCCGATTAGAAACATAAACGGTGCAACGCGATCAAAACGATGTCGTCGGGTATAAAAAGGTATGATACCTTTCCTTTACTAATTAGGTTGCGTTAATCTACGTTAAATTTCGTTGTTTATGCGGACGCCAATGTTTAAAAGTGTATTCAAAATTAATGTTGAGCGAGTCAAAAAATAACAAAACTGCCTTTCAAGATACTTGGTATTAGTTTTTACTGGGCGATAACAAAATTGTTCCGACAATGTTCCAGTGACTACCGCATCTAGTTTTCTAACTCTTAGTAATTAATAGTAAACATTTTCATTGCATACCGGTCATTTTACATTTTCATACAATAATTTTACGTGTATTTTACTTTGCTTACATTTAGTTCTACAACATTATTAAAATGTACATTTATTTGTTTACAAATTTCTTATTCATTAACTTATACACTACTTTGTTTTGTTTCGCCTATTGGCCCATGTCACTATTACCATAATATAGTTTAATACAATATTTCTAGCTTTAGTTTTCTAGTACCGCTTCTGGTTTCTTACCGCTCGACCACGTCCACTGGCGTCTTACGACACAGCGAGCAGGTTTCTAGTTCATTGCGCGTTATACTACGGCAGACATAGTCAACGGTGATGAAAGAACGCGATGTACTAAAACTGTAACTTGGTTTAGAAGATGGAGAAAAAGAAAAGGCCTATTAAGTTTCTTTTCAGCTCTTCTTGGTCGAAGGCTCTCCCAAAATACGAACTGATGGTAGACTCAGTAATAACATTAATTTTGTTTATTATTATTTTGATTTTTCATAACGCTTTAGTGGTTGAGTGGCAAAGCGGTCAGCCCGATACCCGAAGGTCCCGGATTCAATCCCCACGTCGTGCAAAGTGTGTTCCAGATTTTTCGATGCATAGCCCGGGTTTGTGATCACCAACGCGCATTTGGCTGTCTACTTATTTAGATTTTTCATATTTTCGACGTCAATATGTGCCTGTGAAGGCTTATATTGAAAAAAATAATCGACTTTGAATGAATAAACGCTCACCCCGCCGCTCACCGTTCCGCTTCTCACGCCACTACCATCGGGATCAGCTCAATATAAATCTATGTAAGTATCTATTTGGATGCATCCCTTCACGTTTTCAATATAAACGCAATGTTAGCGTTCCAAACAAAACAATAAACAAATATACTACAAGAAAATTATTACCATGCAGATATTGTCTAAGTAATATATCCCGAACATGCCGAGAAATGTTGTTTGAATAGGGAAATAAAGGCATGCTGTACAAGGATCCTTTGTATATCAGTGGAGCAATGCTAAATAAGTCAGCTCTAATATTCTTGCGAAACCAAATATTCTTCGTTCTTGAGATAGCCCAACATGAATAAGCAACCACGTAACAAAAGAATTACGATAGCAGGTATCTAAATGTTTCTGTGGTTCACTTTTAAATATACATATTTCACATTATTGTTATATCAGCCTTTAAATTCATTGTGGTAAAAGCTCGGTTAGCAATATGCGAAAGTTAAAAGTTACTCCTCTTTTGAGAGAATTTGCCCATTGCCTTATGCGGCATTTCCAGCGTCACCAGACATTTTTAGGGGCGAGAAACTTAAAGGGTTCTTCAAGCGTGTGAAACAAAACATCATCAGAGGTATTCTAGAAGGAATGGCATCGCGTAGGGCGTGTCCCGTTTCCCTACTAAATTCTCCGAGGAGTTCGGATCGGATCGGGAGCGGGACAACCCAAGGGCGCCTCTAAAGGCTAGGGTTGACCTGGTCGTGGGGGTAAAGTAGAGTTACCCTGATGTCGTAAGCGAAAATGGGCTGGGGTGGGCACCTTACTATAAATGCTAAAATATATGTTATTCTAGTCCGGCATAATATCATAAAAAAAATATCAACAATGTTAAAATAATGTTTCGTGATTTAAGATCTTTAAAAACGGCTCCATTAAACCGCCAGAGAATAGACTTTCTTGAACCTAAGTGGTTCCGCGAAAAGTTTACTCTAACAGCGTCGGGCGCACCGACTCGAAAAGTGATTTTAAAGTTTTAAAGATCGGAAGCACTTCTGTCAAATCGAACCGCATTGTTTTCCAATACATTACAGTGCTTTAGGAAAACAATGGGAGTGCCACGTGTGACAAGGGTTGGCACGTTGGCAGTCAACGGAGCTGTATTTATAGTGCTAAGAAAGTTTAAAATCTAAGGTGAAATTTACAGTTTTGGGCTTGACAGATGTTTTTTCTCGATCGTACCGCTATATAGCTATATATAGCCGTTGGATTGGAGTACGATATAATATGTGTTTATAGTTGGATCAAAAATATTCTAAATCTGTATTAATATTTCTAAATCACAAGTTTGTGTCAAAGGGTGACATTCCATAGATAAACTTAGTCGTGAAAAGTTAATTTCATTTCCTGGAAAAAAATAAAAGTATAAATGTCACCTGCCCAATAATTTAACGGGATTCTTACTAAATTTTTTGTTGTATTCAATATTAAGGCACAGTTGCATGCTTCATCATCACCAATATGCTGACGTTACTGCAAGTGCATTATTTATGATCGTAGACATAGCTCCACTATTCTCAGCCGCCCGGGGCCATATGAAATATGTATCTATAAATGGCTAAGCTTTTGTTTCGTAACTGTTACCTATTTCATAAAACTAAGAGGACTTCCAAAACCATTTCCGTAGACCGAAACACGCGTTATCGGACCCGCCGAATCAGTTGTCGCGGGACCTGGACCGCCTAATAGCGGCACAGGATCCACAGACTAGTTAAGTCAGCGGACATAGGCAGCTTCACTGCAGAATAAAGCGCGTCCCACTGGTGGGCACTCCGTGTCCCACTAGTGGGCGCGCCGCGTTTTTCCTTTCTAACGGCGACTCTTTCTGAGTAACGCCAACCGCGCCCCTCGACCTTCGGGGGGCGTGCGTTCCGGCAGCCTTCACAGCTTTTTTTAAGGCTAAAGGCGACCCCCAGGTTTTTTACCGGGTCTGTCTTAATCCTTTTTTAGAAAAAGGACAAGGCAATCCCCGGCTCTACGGAATCTGCGTGCAGATTTTTCCTGGGCAAAAAAAAAAAACTTCCAAAACTCTTCTTCTCAGAATTAACTCATTTTTTTCCATTTGCTCTATGAACTTGCTGATAAATTTCGTTTTTTTTATATCGTAATCATATCATAATAATTCATATTAATTAGATAGATAGATAGATAATACTTTTATTGCAACACTAAAAAACATAAACATGACCAAAATAAAAATAATTACAAAGCTATAATTTGGCGGTCTTATCGCTTTCAAGCGATTTCTTCCAGACAATCAGTCTAATACAGTCAACAGAGCTAATAAACTTTAAGATCAGAAGTGAAATTATGGAAACATACTAGAATAATGTGTATTTTATAAATGAAGCAAAATAATAATAATGAAAATGATAATAATGATAAACATATAAATACCATATATATAAATAAACCTACTTAAACATAATAGTAGTCTCAGGTAGGAAAGTAGCAGATATGGCAGTTAAAGATATGGCAAATAGATAGGTGTTGAGATTTATGCGATATATTATCCACCTTGCGATGATCGTCCCTCGTCGCCTGAGAGTGAGCTACACTACGTTGGCCGATTCGAGAACCCGTTTCTAAAAGTTATTAAAAACATAAAAGCCTGAGTGACAGATAGAAAGCAGTGTACGTAGAAAAGTTGACAGAGCGACTAAGGAAAACTCCACGATGCGATTGCGATGCAGTTATTGAAGAGTTTAGTTAAAGCTAAAAGCTCTTTCCGATATAAGCGGTAGGTTGGCATTCTACAAAGAGTCGCACCGCCGCCCGTCGCGCCGGCTCATCCGCCGTATAGAACGAAATCCTTTTTGGTGTCATATTGCAACATGTTCCAGGAAATTCCGCTTTTTGCAGCCCTAACGCGGGTTGCAGCCCTACCATGGGTTGCAGCCAACTTCTAGTACTCCGAGAGTGGAAAAGGGCGATGCATGAACGAGATCGTGTAAAACACCGATATGTAGGCAATCGTCAGTAACCGTCAGAGATGCTCGATGGTTTATTACCGATCTTTAAGAGACAGTCGTAATCGCAACAATTTGCAATTTATCACTACCAAAACACATATTTACCTGGCAACCCTGCCTCTGATCGGCATGTTTATAAATTATATCAAAATCCTTTTTATTTGTCTTGTTTTTGACTTATTTTTAGTTTTTAATGTTTGACTTTCTTAGTTTTAAGTTCCTAAAACTTTTTGCGCCTTTTTCATTGGCATAGTTTTTTGACATTTTTCTTTTGTTTGTGATTGATTATGACTTGCATCTATAGTTTGACATCCTTTATTGTTTCGATTTAACTTTAATTTATGATTTTTATTGTTATCAATTTTATGCTAATTTATGTGAAATTTACTTTTTTATTTTGTTAAATTTAATTATAATTTGAATGCCACCTTTGTTGGCTGAATGGGAGGAGCCATATTATAATAACAACTATAATGTACCCCAATCAAAAGCTAATAAAGTATTCTTCTTCTTCTTCTTCTTCTTCTTCTCTTAAAATATTTGCAAAGTGTAGTATTGTCATCAAACAAGCTGCAGTATTGTTATTCATGCAAATTTCCTGCATAACCATCGGTTAGTCGAGCAAGATAAATTAAAATTTTATACCCCCATTTTAAGTTCTTAATTTTTGGGGAAAAACTACCCTCTTCATATTTGATATCCCATAAGTCAAACTCAACTGACAGCTATCAAGTCGATTTTAACAAGACAAGTGTTGCCAACTTTGAAAGAATTACCCATTTTATGGTACTTGAACAAAATGAATGTCTGTGAATGGCGGGCTGGTTAGAACCACGATAGCTCAATTGGAAGAGCACCTGACCCGGTATGTCAGAAGGGTGCAGGTTCAAATCCTGCCCGTGGAAATTTTTTCAACATTGTTTTTTTGTAATTTGTTTCGCAACAAAATTTGCGTTAAAATTATATAAACAAAACAAAAACATTTTAGAACCCTAAATATTTTTGGACATTCATTAAATAATTACGATCCAGTAGTAATGAAATTCCAGATGAAATGTTTCTCGATAGCCAGAAAGTTGAAGGTGGACAGCAGATTCGCCATTTGTTTTCAGAATATTTCAATTCTACTTACAATGAGTGTTCTTCTTCTATTGTGTCAACTGATGATTCTGGAAATAGTCACGCATCCCTAGGGTCACTAACTCTATCGAAACCAGCTATTCTTGAAGCGCTCCAGCACATTGTGTCAAACAAGGGCCCTGGTCCAGATAATTTACCGCCTTTGTTTCTTAACAAATGTGCGCAGCAGTTAGCGCAGTTAGCCGAACCGCTGCATATAATTTTTAACAAGTCTTTGGCCTCCGGTACATTTCCTGCAAGATGGAAAATTGCCCACATTACCCCAAATGATAAGAAAAGCGACCTGAGTTATGTTTCTAATTATAGGCCTATATCCGGCCTATATATATAATTAAAGGTACCGTCAGGAGTACCCCAAGGTTCCCACCTTGGTCCACTGTTATTTTTGATTTTTATAAACGACCTCTGCGCTACAATATCTTCCAATTTTAAAATGTTCGCTGACGACCTAAAGATTCACAGAGTGATACAGTCGTGCGATGATACCGCAAGTTTACAAAACGACCTCAACAACCTAAATCACTGGTGTAACAAAAACCAAATGTATTTAAACCCGTCAAAATGCTTTCACATAAAGTTCACTAGGTGTAGAAGTATCAGAAGTATTGCGTTAATGGTGTACCGATTAGCGAAGTTTTAAGTATGTGTAACTTGGGAGTTATTGTGGACCACAGATTAGACTTTCGCGAACATTGACCATATAATTAAGAATTGGGCCAGACTAGCGGGTTTTGTAGTAAGACAAACTAAAACTTTCAATGACCCTGAAATTCCTATTGTCCTTTTCAATAGTTACGTTCGAAGTCTTCTCGAATATTGCAGTACGTTATGGAGCCCATCCTACGCAGTCCATGTCAATAGGATTGAAAAATTACAGAAAAAGTTTCTGTATCATCTTTCTTATACTAACAATCGTTGCCGCAGTTTAACCACCTATCAGTCGAGGCTCGAGCATTAGAAAATGGTTCCACTTGAGAACAGGCGCAGGATAGCAGACATTGTTTTTCACCTTAAAATTATTAACGGGAAATTAGATAGTCCCGATATTCTTGAAAGACTGCAATTTACCTTACCACGTACTAGCAGAAAACTGCACAACCGCAAATCATTCACTCTGCCCTCACGGTGTACCAACTATGGTCAACACTCACCATTGTACCGCTTGTATTCGTACTATAATGATGTTTGTCAAGAACTGGATATTTTCAATGCATCAGTCAAAAGTATAAAAAAATATTTTATATAATTTATATTATATAAAAACTAAATTTATTCATCAATTTACCATATTGTAAAATGTATTGCTTTTCTCTTATTAATATTTTAGTTTCCATCAATCAATGTCATTATTTGTAACTTATTATTTACTTAATGTTATTTTTGTGTGCATGCTGTGTTCAGTCATACAGTCACTTTTCGCAATGTTGTTCTTTTATATATTTTAATTACTGTATGTACCAGTTTGTGAACCTAACAATAAAAAAAATAAAAAAGTATTTCGTATTACGGAACGTAGAACGCTGCGATAGCGCCCGCCACAAGCGCACTTGACAAACTAAAAGTGCATGATGGCGCTCTAAAATAAACCGACCGATTGTAGTAACCGCAACTAGTAGCAGTCGCGTTGCCATTTGCAATTAGTAACTGGTTGCTTTTTTCGTTAATAAGTCTGCGGTTTGAATGCGAGAAATCGTGGTTTAATCCCTGTTCGGTAGACTACTGATGTGAACAAATACCTAACACAGGCGTATGAGCTTCCCAGATAAGGTAACCAGTAAAGCAATAATTATTATAAGTATAAAAAAATCACGATGAAGTCAGTCTTCATACAAGATTTAAACGCTAAAATTATATAAACAAAACAATTATTATTTGTGCAACAAGAGAGCAAAGTCGTTTTTTTGCTGCGAGTGCTGATTTTGAATCCTGAGTGTGGCGAGGGATTCAAAGGCACGAGATGCAAAAACTTTGCTCTCGTGTAACACACATAACTTTTCACTTCAGCAGCGAGAACACTTTAGGAGATTAAATATATTACATAACATTATTGAAACTAGAAATTAATATTTACAGGTTAAATATTAGTTTTATTTGCAGTAAATACTTATTTTTGTTTAAATACAATAATAAGGTAAACATTCAATAAATTAAATTAAAAGACATAATTATATTTTTGCTAAATTTCTTTAGTTAATACGAAATTCCGAACGTGTTTGTCTTTGAGGTCGAATTCAAAATTGGATCTTCGAAAGGGCTGGTCTTTGTCTCTCTCTCTCTTTCTAATGGCGGGAAAGAGATAAAGTGTGAATGTTTCGAATTGTATGATTAACCCAAGGCTTAATTCAGCTTATTAAAGAGTTGAGTGCTCGCCTTATTGAAGCCTCCGGTGATAAGAAGGCTGGCAGCTACCTCTGCCAACGTATTAGCTTGGCAATCCAAAGAGGTAATGTTGCTAGCATTCTCGGGACCGTTCCCATGAGCCCACAGCTGGAGGACATTTTTTATTTATAGGTTTTATTTTGTCTTTAGTTATCTTAATTTTTTTTAATGTAGTTAGTTATGTTATGTTTCATATAAAACAAGTAATTGTATTAACCCAAGGCAGAATAACATATTCGCGGCTTTTTGAAAAAAAAATTAAAAAGTTACTTGGTCTCACTCTGTGAGCAAAATCGCATTTTGCTCACTGATTTCAGGCAGCAAAACCTACATGTTTGAACTACTGAAGTGAAAAAACATTTTATAAATAGCTTGCCTACTACATAACTGATCTTTAGTATTTGTAAAAATATTATGATCGGATGTTAATGACGGTAGTTGTTGACATTCAATGGGCGCCTTTGGCTTTCAAATTAAAAAGTAAATAGTGTTGAATAATTTCGGCGGGCTGGTTAGAATCACGATAGCTCAATTGGGAGAGCACCTGACCCGGTATATCAGAAGGATGCAGATATAGTTTGTAAGTATACCTAGTACACGTACAAAGTTATAGAAAAAATAGTACCCGCTATGCTGTTGTTTTAAGTAAGCATTGTAGAATAGTCCTTATTTTTAGTTTCATGTTTTAGTTTTCTACATCAGTCTGCTAAGCTAAGTATAATACTTATACTTGTAGTAGGGGTACGAAGCGACGTAGTGCGACAAGAGTAAACCTGTATTCATTCCAGGTGACCTGTTTCCTTGTCTCAGGCACGGTTTTGCAGCGTGCGAATTCTTGGCGCGTCACCGAGTGCCTCTCACCGCACTGAATTTAGATTTATTGTCTGACCAGATGTTAAGTTCCCTTCACTGAGTGCCTGTTAAATTTAACCTAACTGCTCAGCCACGACCACTAGTATCTAGCGACGCGGGTGAGCGGATTTCTATTTCATTACGTCCTTTTTTACCAGAAATTCCGCTCGCCGCGTCGTAAGACTGGCTGTGTGGTTTAAACGCCTCTGTGCTCTAGTGGTTTAGACCCAGAGGTACCGGTTTCGATTCCCAGCGGGAGTACATGTTTGTGTACTGCGTTTGGTTGGTGGTAGGACTTGTTTGTCCGCCTTTGTACCACCATCTTATCCAAATATGTCACCAAACATCAATGTTTGTAGCATTGTTGTGTTCCGGCGGCTTGAGGTAAGATAGCCAGTACCTCAGTAGTTTAGGATCCCGGGTAAAGTGCGCTTCCACCATTGGCCTTTCTTTATCATCACTTAACATCAGGTGAGATGAAGGCACTGTGCTTGCCCGTATAATATAAAAAGACGCTCGTGCCTGTGACTAAGGCCTTATAATACTGGGGTTGTCTAATTTCATGATGTAATATGTGGCAGACTATGTCCCAAACTGTGCTGGTCTATTTAGAAAGTCATAAGTCCAGCATTGGGACTTAGGGTGTCGCACAGCACGGAGCTCGCCGCGGGGACCCGCGCCGTGTTACGTCGAGGACAAATAAACTTAATGGTTTGAAGCTATCGTGTGTTAAAGTGCATATCAGTGAAGCATGAAGCTGTGGTTCGGTGTTAATGACTGCCATCTTAATCAACAACCGGGACTAAGGTTTAAACTTGCCGGAAAAGCTCTAGGTATTTCTTTAATTTGGTCTCTATTCGAGCTACCGTCACTACGCTAACCTCGAAATTCAATTGTCATTATAATAATGCATATTCTTGACTCTTTAACACAAATGAGCTGCAGAATTCTAAATTACATAGGTTACCCATTACATTTAGTACGAGATTCAAGATATACATACAACAAATAAAAGCATTTATGGAATTTAGAAACGAGTTTTTATACCACAAACTCGACAATTGAACTACCATAACTACACCATAACAATGCATAGAAAAAACAAAGCATAGTACCAATACACAGTATGCATTTCCTATTGGTAAGACGCTACCAATTGAATATAGCAGTCGCTTGCTAACTGCAAATTCAATCAACAATAACATTGGCGAAGCGCCTTAATTGGCTCCCTGGTTACTCGGTTAGCTTCTCCCGGACAGACAACACTAACACAAAACAAATAGGTACAGAAGAGCGACTGCGGCCGATAGCGACAACCGTAGCGGTTTACGCCTACAATATGTTGTGTTTTGTAAAGTGTAAGAATTTGAAACAAAAGCAAATACGTCTTTTTTTGTCTTGTGAAACAAATAAATACGTAGTAGTTATGTATATGAACTATTATGAACGTCATCGACTCATTGTAACAAAGTGTGCGTGTTGCCTCGGCTGACTCACGCACGACAGGTGGCGTTCTCCTGAGTATAGTCATCTTGGCACCACCCACCGTACCAATGCGTCTATGTGTGTGCGCCAGTATCACTCGTATTTATGGAGCCGCTCTTCTGTACCTATCTATTCTGTAGCACTGCGGTACACTAAGTCGATTCTCATAGTGAAGAATTTTATGCGATAAATCCTTGTGAAAGGGATAAAAGAACCTGCCTTATTCTTTTTATGAATAGGTCCGCTCATTTCTATGCGGTGCAAGGTGGAGTGCTGAGAAAGAGATAATTATTTATTTCTTTTATTTTCTGTTAAGCTGATTATGTTTCTGTATCGTCGTCTTTCAGAAATAAATAATATACAACGTCTATTTGATCGCTGATACATAAAGAATATGATTTTTGTGTCACTTGAAGTTATTTTGTGAAACCGCTTGGCATTGACGTGAAAGCGGAGATAAATTAAAACATCAATTGCTTACAAAAGTTGACTCACCTTTTCACATAAAAGACCTGAGCAGACGAGAGACTATCGTCGTCAGCGTATAGTCTATCTATTTTCTTATTGTCTCTCGGCAAACTTCGTTTTTCGACCATGAAGCTGTAGATTCAAGGTATTGGCTGCTGTCTTCGGATTTATGTCAGTTAAACATAGTTGCTATACTCCTTTTACTTATTAAAAAAATATTATACACTAGTTGTTGCCCGCGACTTCGTTCGCGAAGACTACAGTAAAAAAAAAAGTATCCTATATGCTGGTCTGGGTCATGGTCTGTATATGAGGAAAGTTTCATTAAAATCCATTCAGTAGTTTTTACGGGAAAGAGTAATAAACATCCATCCATACTTACAAACTTTCGCGTTTATAATATTAGTAGGATGATAAATCTATTAATTGACGGACATGGAAATTAATATTCGGTTGTATTCGGAAATGCGATGATTACCGAAACATTAAGAAATAGACGCACGCACTGTACGCTATTGTGTTAAATAAAGCACAGCCCCCAATGTAGTAATATGTTTACAGTCTTACGTTCCTCCCTCCCGATCTTTGTCGACGGGAGCGGTATGAAATCGTCAATTTATCTTTCATCGGCAGCAATAAATGCGTGATCGTGACAAATGGAGGTATTTTTCCTCTGTGACGAAAATTGTATTCGTAAGCTGACTTCGAAAGTCGGAATGAATACGGATCGCCCCCATTTATAAGTCCCGTAGCGTTCATTGTTAATCGATATTATAATATGCAGCATGTATTTTATGGAAAGCTCATTGATATGTTTTTGAGGAAAAATGTTTTGTGACTTTGGTATACATTTTTACTTAAAATGGAAATATCAATCTTAGTTAAAAAAAAATCAGAGCACTTTGAAAGCTTAAATATAAGGATATAAGAAAACTCCGCAATATATTAATACTATTTATTTACTCCAAGTGTACATACCTACCTAATCATATTATGTATTGGAAGAGTGCTTTCAGTACCAGTATGTAAGTATATTTAATATGCGTTTATCGTATTTGATCGGACATACATTTATTTTTTCTGTAGACAACTAAAAATTATCTTATTTATCAATTCTCCCTTCTTTCATAACACAACGCATAAACAATAGCTCATGGGGACATCGGGCTATAACCTACCGCGCTGACTAAATGCGGGTTGGTGGTTTTTGATGACTAACAACTTACGACAACAACCATCTGCCCACTAATATCAAACCTTAACAGAAACACTGTTTACACCTAAAGGCATATCATTATGTGAAATCCCAGTTGTTCCTTATTTTTGAAATTCTTAATAGTTCTCATTATCATCACCAACTCATCACCTCAGAGAGAACGGGCCATAAACTACCAAGCGGGTCCAGTGCGGATTGGGGGTTGTCAACGACTGCTAATGCAGCCGGACTAACGGCTTTACGTGTCTTCCGAAGCACAGAGAGGCACGAGATGATACGTTATTGGTTCGCAGACCGAGCGTGTTTACCACTGCGCCATCGAGCTTTTGATAAAACAGTAGGGTAAAGCCACTAATGGAATAATATTAAATCTGTTAGCAGCTACTTGCCTTTGACATAACGTGTACATGGAGTCAATATGGTACGTAGTATTTAATAACCCCATGAATGTGAGTTCGCCAATGGGAAAAATAGAATTGCATATAGAAATTTCCTATTTCTTCCTTAAAGGCCGGCAACGCATCTGCGATTCCTTTGGTTTTGCGGGTGTCCATAGGCGGCGGTGATTGCTTCCCATCAGGTGACCCGCCTGCTCGTTTGCCTCCTTCTAATATAAAAAAAGAAATACGTTACGAACTCTTATAGTTTCGCCATGTCCGTCTGTCTGTCCGTCTGTCCCCAGCCTAGCTCATAGACTCTTAGTACGAGAAAGCTGTAATTTAGCAAGGATATACATATTAATTACGACGACAAAGTGGTGAAGTAAAATTATGAAAAATATTTTTTTTAGGTTACCTTCCCTACACATGAAGAGGGCATAGCAATTTCAAAAATATTGCGGGTTTGTGAAAACAGTTTTTTGATTGAGGCATCCGTTTGTGAACTATTAAGCTTTAAAGTGCAAAATTTTGTTAGAGTCAAGTGTGCCCCCCCCCCCTCTGCCAGCCAAATGGTTGTTTTTAGATACGTGAAAAAAATCACGCTAGTTGTGTATATGACGAAGTTAAAAGGAAAACTATCACAGCTAAGTAGGCTTTATAAGTTTACGAGTAACAGTCGACCAACTTACAAAATGTACTTGGCGCAGTACAAATTCCTCATTGGGAGCTACTTAAATAACGTTGTCAGGTGTGTGAAACCGGTAGTATCTACATTTAATTATATGAGCCATCGTTAAATAAATGCTCATCAAAGCCCTCTTCTCAGAGTCCTCATGAGATGGGCTACGGAACACTACACTCCGCGTGGCCCGACACGCGCCTGGCCGGTTTTACATTATCCCTTAAAGTAGTAATGTTATTTAAACTAGAAGGTGACCACATGACTTCTTGGCGGGAAAATGAAGAGTCATGTCTGCGGTTTTGTTTTATTTTCTATAATTTGTGTTATGTCGAATATTAATGTGAAATAATGGTGGATTATTAACCGTTAAGTGTTCGTGAGTGTACATGAGTGTTGGCAAATGAAACAAAACAGTGCAAGTTCACTTTTCAAATTCTCTCAAGAAGTCTGCGTGAGGGCTTAGTAAAGCCCCACATCTTTACTGAGATACTCGAGGGGTTGGGGGGTTATATCATTTCTCACTTCTCATTTTTATTAACATTCATCATCATCATACTGACTGGAAGGAAATATTGTATATTTATGTATTACTTGTAAGAAAAATTACTTTGACACTGGCTAAATGTGCTAATCGCACGAAGCCATAAACTAAAAGAAAAAAAAAAAAAAAGGTGACCACATTAAGGGCCTGTTTCACAAAGTCTGATTAGGAGATACTTGGCAGATAAAGTGACAGTTTTGTATGGACTATCTGTCAAGTAAACGCTAATGGGAACTTACTTGTAGATCGTGAAACAGGCCCTAAGAAATCTAACTATCTTGTAAATAGGTTTTATTTATTTCTTCATTACTACCGCATTTTATTAGCAGTGAACCTTTCCAAGTAGTTCACATATTAATTTTTGCGTGTTTAATATAATAAAGTTCCCGGTTCACAACGGACAAGGATTCCTGTGGAATCCTTCGATGTTCCTATGTTGATTATTGTTAGATAGATCGAGTCCCATGCGGTCCCATGTTGGACGTTAAAGTAAGTATCCTTCGATTAGGGCAATCGGGTATGTCACAGAGTACCATTTCCTTTGACTTATGTTCCCGAAAATAGGGTTAGGTAGGGGAAGCGATGGCCGATTGATTGTTGCGATTGTGAAAAGGGAGAGCGTGTGGCGGTGCCTATATATGGGTCTCGTTTTCACAACTGCAATACATTGCAGTAATACTGCTTTATGAGCTCATTGTTTGATATTGCATGGTTACTTATTTTTAATTTTATTTTACAGTTACTTGGTTTCCGTCAAGCAATTTTTGACTTTTATCAGTACTAATTATTAAAATCAAGCGTTACTTTGCGGAAAAAACATTGCTTTGTTATAACAACAATAATATGAATTTTTTAGGTTCCCAGGTTAAATCGTCTGTGGTTGAGGGTTCCGGGCTAAGTGTGCTAAGTTAAGTGTATCTTTGACCTTATTGTCACTTACGACAACCTAAGAGCTTTCTCTTCATAAAATAAGATAAAAACATCAATTAGCAAAATGTTTGATTAATGCCAAGTGAAAGTGGCGATTTCAAGTGTCGGAGACTCACTTTGGTGTAAGTAAGTAAAGTAAAGTAATACTTATCAATTCTGTTCATGAATTTAATCACTAAGTATGCATGCCGTGCCGTGCAGCTCGAAACGTACGGGACAAATCCCGAGTGGCCCGGTCTTAATCCATTTTAGCTTCTCCTTTTGCAAATATCTGTAGTTGAGTCAATACTCACTACCAATCTAGCACAACGCAATAAAAATGCAAATCAATTGAAGATAAACTCAAAATATTGTTTTAGTTTTACAAGATAAAATACAAATTTACATTAAGCAATCCTCCATTACTAGGCGTAGCTCGTCCTTTGAGGGTAGTTGACGATTTGTTACAGTGTGTTGTAGTTTACGGCCAAACTACAGACGCCTGCTCATCAGCCTATCTAAAACTCTCAAAATGTCTTCAATAAATGTGTAACCGTATATCATAACAATAAAGTTCAAAGTCTATTGAGGAAATTTGACAGTTTGTGGTAGTCTAATATGCTGGCGTGTGTACAAAAAGTAGATTTACACATATTTAGCAAAACAAATTTTAAAAAAGAAACCTACTAATATTTAGTAAAACAAATGAAGTTACGATTAAAGAAATCCAAACAAAATCAATATATATATATATCAATATATAGAATACAGTTTAGCGTTGTATGGAAGTATGCCGTTTTCTTTTTCAGTATGCAATACTATAGGAAGTATTCAGTTGCACATAATAGTTTAAAATAAAAAATTGGTTGCCTGTAAAGTCGATATACGGGCGAAAGTTTTACGTGACAACGACTTTGAGTGGTAAAATAATTTTAATGTGAATATTCATTCGTATAGTAGGAAGAAGGATGAAATAATAGTAACAAATTAAAACATTTATTTATACAAAGAATTATATTTAAAACATTAATTTATACAAAGAATCTCGCACTGAATTTCATATTAACAAAATTTTATTTTTACCTTTACACATACATACGTATTTACCTTTCACTTTTTATGTCTGTCTCTCTCGCTCTTAGGCGGGCTAACCATGCCCGAGTGGAAGGGACGCGTGCCTCTCACTCGCTCTCATTGTGAGCGCATAACGTGAGCGGAGCGTAACGCAGTTTCTTGAAGTGTCACCCGGCAAACCAATTTATAAGACGTTGTCACGTCAAAATAAAACATTATAATAAAACTATAACGCAATAAAATTACAATTCAAACTGCGCTACCGCGCTGCCTGGTCACGTGTTCCCTGTTCAATACGACTTCTTTATGCATGCGTATACCACCTTAGGCTACATCCCGCTCACCAACAGGCAAGTTGGTGGTCAATCATCATCATCATCATCACCATCATCCAAATCATCATCGCTGGACAAAGGCCTCATAGAGCACGTGCATAAAATAAAAAAGTGAATAATTTATATTGTATACTTGTTTCAGTTCGGTGATCGATTTATTAGTATATTTGTAGTACGGCCTTCGTTATCTACATATAAGTTTTTTTTTTAATAGGACAACCAACAAATTTAACACAAGTACAAGCAAAATTGTTTTCGTACAAAAACGGACTTAAGCTAAGTGTCATCTTACTTATAGGCTGCCACGGCATGCAATGTGGACTAAAATATAATATTTAAATGCTATTCTTATTCAATATAAGTATACAAGTAACGGAAGCTAATTGTAAACCTGTACGTTGTTTCTCGCATTATAAGTCACTTCTTGTACAACGCTACTCAATACAAACTAATTACAAACTGAATTACCAATAAGAATCTAAAATATCACACCACAAATTTTTGGATGGCGGTTCGTACAGGTGTACAGCCAATCAGTTTGTAAAGTTAGTGCCAGTTTGTGATTGTTTGCGTCGTGTACGAGCTGCGAAGACAAACTGTGATTGGTAGCGTCATGTAAGAAGGGACTTAGTGTTCATAAACCGACTTTTCCATTCCACAAAAATACGGAACACGACCCGAAACTAATCCATTGAGCTTCTATACTCCGTACGGTTTGTACAAACATATTGAGATAGCAGCGACGATTCTCGCTCGAGTGAAGGATTATGATTTATGATAAACAGCGCTAATGCGTCTGCCAAACGGAGCAATGACAATGAGAAGGGAAACGTCTAATGCGGATTCCTAAGTCTGCTGCCTGCATGTTAATTGCCTAGTTACCTACTACCTATAGTAATCCGTGAAACAAACGTATTGTATTGTATTGCTAGCTATTTCTACCTTATTTTAATGGATTACTTCACAGCTAACAAAGTTAAAAGAATATTATTTTGAGGTTATACCGAGGATTGGGCGGGCTGTTAGTTTAAAGGAATATTATTTTAAGGTTATTTTCAGGATCCTCAAAATGCCATGCACACACCATATCTTCTTGTAGAATAAGAGTACTGTTCGTGACTGGCTCGTCGAAGCACAACGGCCGTTCTGTAATGGATAGCCATTGTGATGTGGACTGTATTAAAACTCGGTTCTTGATTATTGCTTCTTTATTCTCCATTTATTTATTTTACATTTTACCCTTAACCAACTACCCACATGAACTGTCGTAATTTAGGCAGCTGTCCCTTTCGCCCGGACCTCTCTTTTCCCCTACATATTTATAATTTACTTTTAACTTACATTAAAAATTTAATAAAATAAAAAATAAAAAAAAAAAATATTTCAGACCGAAATCCATATAAAAGTGTTACTTAGTATACATAATACTATGTTCGTGTACAATCATGGTGTTAGTATACAATGTTATAAAACTAGGTGTTAGTATTAATTATTTGGGTTAAGTTTATAAGGTTTTGGGTTAATGAACTATTATAATCAACTTTACTTAGTGAGGCATTAGGCCCCAGGGCCCCTTTTAACTTTAGAAAACCTTTACCTTTTTAGCAATAAAAAGCATAAAAGAATAATCATTTATTATCAATAACATATAAAACTTAATTTACATAAATACATTAACCGTATTACATCTATGCCGTTTTACTTGCTAACTAAACTTATACAAATATACAATCGAGACTTCTGTCCGTTACAAGTACGAAGACTCGGTTCACACGCACTCACTCGTACTTGTGAATTAAAATATATTTCTTTCTTTCTTCTTTCTTTTCGTTGATGGCTTCGTGCGATTAGCACATTTAGCCAGTGTCAAAGTAATTTTTCTTACAAGTAATACATAAATATACAATATTTCCTTCCAGTCAGTATGATGATGAATGATAATAAAAATGAGAAGTGAGAAATGATATACCCCCCAACCCTTCGAGTATCTCAGTAAAGATGTGGGGCTTTACTAATTCCTCGGCGGACTTCTTGAGAGAATTTGAAAAGTAAAGTTGCACTGTATTGTTTCATTTGCCAACACTCATGCACACTCACGAACATTTAACGGTTAATAATCCACCATTATTTCACATTAATATTCGACATAACACAAATTTTAGTAATTAAAACAAAACCGCAGACATGACTCTTCACTTTCCCGCCAAGAAGTCCTAAAATATATTTAATCCGTATATCACGATGGCGCTGCGCCTAGCGTTCAAATGGCAATCAAGTGCAAGTCAAGTAACTTTGCAATGCCAACGACAGATATACAACGCAAATGTTGAAAAAATGTCCACGAGCAGCACCTGCACCCTTCTGACATACCGCGTCAGGTGCTCTTCCAATTGAGCTATTGTGTCGTGGTTCTAACCAGCTCGCCGAAATTATTCAACACTATTTACTTTTTTACTTTGAAAGCCAAAGACGCCCATTCAATGTTAACAACTACCGTCATTAACATCTGATCATAATATTTTCACAAATACTAAATATCAGTTAAGAAGTAGGCAAGCTATTTATAAAATGTTTTTGTTTTTGTTTATATAATTGTAACGCAAATTTTGTTGCGAAACAAATTACAAAAACTCAAATGTTGAAAAAATTTAAAAGTTAATAGTGTTGAATAATTTCGGCGGGCTGGTTCGAACCACGATAGCTCAATTGGAAGAACACCTGATCCGGTATGTCAGAAGGGTGCTGGTTCAAATCCTGCTCATGGAAACTTTTTCAACATTTGTGTTTTTGTAATTATTTTCGCAACAAAATTTGCGTTAAAATTATATAAAGAAAAACAAAAACATTTTAGTTATATAACATTTGACAATTTTCTGATATTGTATTCTTTGTAGAATCTATTACAGTGCACTTAATCACGATTGTGGCAACAGCTGCTTATTTTTCTGATCCGATCCGAACCCCTCGGAGAATCTAGTAGGCTTGAGGAACCCTTAAAGTTTCCCCCCCCCCCCCCCCCTCCGGGTGAAGCCCGGTGAAGCTGAAAATGACCAGAGGCAATTAGCAACTCTCTAAAAAAAAATACTTATTTTTACAAATTGAAAAATAAAGTGAAATTGCTCGGGTACGAATATGTTACTAACAAAGATTTGTACGTACGAGTATTATATTTGTTTGACATGTGAAATTGAGCGAACAGAGATAATGTACTAACCCATTCGGGCGTAATCCGAAAGGGAAACCAGTGTCTCGCTCAATTGGAAAAGTATTGACTCGGATTCTCAAAAGGTCGTGGGTGGCATGTTCTCTGGAGGAAGCTGCTATCTTCAAGCATAATATTACGCTTACATTTCGAGATTATACATTACGTGAATATTCAAAACAATGCTATTCTATTGCGATTTCCTTAAAAGCACTGAAACATATATTCTTTTGTGCAAAATTTTAGTTGAAAATGTTTTCTTCCTTTTAACACAAAACCGGAGAAAGAGCTCCCTCAAATATCTTTAACAATACACGATAGTAAAACTTGAATATTGAAATTCACAAAATAAAATTCACAAGGAAATCCGCACTGAAATGTAAAAAGGTCAAGACTGTGGGTTTGTATGTAAGAAGTAATCTCAGAAACTACTAAATCAATTCTAAAAATATTTCAATTTTCATAGTAAGCTACAGTAGGTATTTATAATTTATGCTAACTATGTTTTTTTCATTAAAAATAAGTTTTCAGTTCGCAATCTCTTTATTTGGAAATCAAAATGGAAGAAATGACACCGCTTTAGTGTTGGCCTGTGAAATGTGGAGAAAAAATCACCCAAGAGTTCTAAGAAACACACCAAACTATAAACATTTAGCTTTCGTATTTAATTTAGGTTTGTATAAAGTACCAACTTTTCCTAGTACTTAAAACTTTGTACAAAGCAAGTAAACTCCATAAGTTATAAGTCATAACTAAAACTCTATTCTTAAAAGATCTAAGTTCTTTAATAAAGTCACTTGTCAACAAATATCAATCATGTTTTCTAGAACGTGCCTCGGAATTATTATAATAACTATTTTTTAGTTGATGGCTTCGTGCGATTAGCACATTTAGCCAGTATCTAAGTAATTTTTCTTACAAGTAATACATAAACATACAATATTTCCTTCCAGTATGATGATGATGAATGATAATAGAAATGAGAAGTGAGAAATGATATACCCCCAACCCCTCGAGTATCTCAGTATCAGTAAAGATGTGGGGCTTTACTAATTCCTCGGACTTCTTGAGAGAATTTGAAAAGTGAAGTTGCACTGTTTTGTTTCATTGGCCAACACTCATGCGCACTTACGAACACTTAACGGTTAATAATCCACTATTATTTTACATTAATTTTCGACATAACACAAATTTTTAGAAAATAAAACAAAACCGCAGACATGACTCTTTACTTTCCCGCCAAGAAGTCCATTATAATTAGATGAACATAATTATATAAAACGTCACAAAAATGGCCTTGATGGATTTTATTATAGCTTCTTCTGGCTCACGCAAAGTTCCCCAATCTTTGACTGGTGAATTCATGGCATAAAGTATGAAATTTTAAGAACTGAGTGGAAGTTGGTCGCTATTGCTACGTACATACTACTCGATCAAGTTAAAGTTTTCTACAACTCATATGAGTTCGAAGCAGCACCTACTGCGGAACTTGTAAAACAACTTGTTGGTAACTCAATCGAATAGCGGAGAAAACTTGCATTCAGCACTTAGAAAATAAATATGGCTGTTGGTAGGATTCTACCTGAGTGGCGACCACCCAATTTTTTTTCCTTAGTCCAAAGTATTTTCTTACAAGTTATACAAATAGACAATATTTCTTCTGTTAATATATGATGATGATGAATGATAATAGAAATGAGAAGTAAGAAATGATACACTCACCCCTTGAGTATCCAGTACGTAAGACCCAACATGGACTTCTTGAGAGAACTTGAAACATGCCGTTGCTCTGTTTTGTTTCATTTGCTAACACTCATGTTCGTTCACGAACACTAAATGGTTAATAATCCACCATAATTTCACATTAATATTCGACAAAACACAAATTTTAGAAAATAAATAAATTCGCAGACTTGTCTCTTCACTTTCCTGCCAAGAAGTCAACCACCCACATTAATACCTCCTTAGTGATCACCCAGTGGTCGAAATTCAACCGTATTCTTCGAAATATACAAAGTTTAAACAATTTAACACCTAGAGTGTGGTGTCACCAGTGATTGAAGAGAACCAGTGATCGTAATTTTTTTTTTAAATTTTATTCCTATAGTCATAAAAACATGTGGACTCTACGTAAGATGTTCAAGATACCATGGACTAGTTTCACCTTAAACGCCAAGGTACGTGAGAAGGCCAACTGCAGAAGAGACCTGATGTCTACAGTCATAGACGCAAGGTCGCCACATGCAAAGAGGATTCTTACACGAGCTCCCACGGCTAATCCTCGAAGGCAAAATTCCGGGAAAGTGTACCGGGACATCCGCGACGCAAATGGCTGGACGACATCAAAAAGTGGACCGGACTTAGTTGTCGCCAATTAAAACAAGCTATATGGGGTCGTAGAAAATTTTGTATACTGATCTCCAAACTTCAGTTTCATACTGAAGTTTGGCACCAAATGATGATGGTGAATCATAAAAAATAGGAGTCATGAAAACTGTGTCAAGCACTAGGCTTAAAGTGTCCAAAAGTAATAGCACTACGATACATAAACGAATAAACAAAGAATAAGGTCCGAATAGTTATTCCGTGTTTTGTTTCTGTCATGTAAACGTCATTTCAACTTCGAGTAAAAGAGACAAAACACGGAATAACTTTTCGGACCTTATTTTTTGTTTATTTGTAAGTCACTAAGTACATACCTACATTTTATCTTTCGGGACTCGTTCTCCATATAAACTTTAACAATACTAAATCCCACACTCCATCTCCTAAGTTTTCTCTTCACTATTAATATATAGATTTGTGCCGCTAATGAGTTCAAAGTGTACTAGAGCCAGTGAAATTACAAGTCACAGAGACATAACAACTGAAGTTTCAGAATTAAAAAACATCATTATTATCATCAACCTATATTAGTCAACTGCTGGATAGCTAGACGCACTGAGCACGATGCGCGGCTACTCTCATCCACCTAATCTGAGGGCGTTCTTACTCTACGTTTACTGGTACGCGGTGTTCACTAAGCAAAATAGGTAGTAACCCAAATTTGAAAATTAAATAATAAAGTTCTTCGTCACAGTTGACCAACGAGGTAATGACGTTAATAAAGGTGTTATTACCGCCCCATCGATAGCGTTCGCACCAGAATGTTCGATGGTGCAAGCGCGCGTAGGTTGCAGTGGCCGCTTTCCATCGGACGAGCTATTTGCCACTTTAATAACTTAAATAATATAACTACTATCATTTTTACAATAAAATCCTTGATCACAGTTAGCCTATGAGCTTATGACGTCAATAAAAGTGTCATTACCGCCCGATCGACAGTGTTCGCGCCAGAATGTCCAGCGCCCACCGGCACGCAGGGACCGCCATTTTTGCATCGCGAGACGCCGCGCCGCCGCTCCGCCCGCCCTTACGCTCGACGATTATCGAGATGCCTTCACGACTACCGGTTACAAAACGGGATGGAGAAGTACGTCGCAGTAAAAACACTAAAAATATTTTAGTGGCCTTTTAGGGACCATAAGCTCTTTAGCTCTTAAAGCAATTTTACTGCAATGGTATTGCAGCTGCGAAAACGAAAAGCTAAAACGGTTTAAAATGCGCAAAAAATAAAAAATAAAAAACGTCACTCGTAAAGTACAAATTGTCTACATCTTTGATCATAACTTCGAACGTAATAGCTTGTGCTTTATATTTCTGATTCATACAAGTGAAGGTCGTAGTTCGTTCGTCGTAGGTCGTAGTCGGCATTGAGCGATAACTCCTTTCGAAAATGGCGAACAGATGCTAAATTCGTTTTCTTCAATTGCTATAACAATTTCAAAAGTGGTCATCTACAAACTAAGTTTATCGCCATAGGCCGTACCGTAGTAATCGACACTTGTCGATAAGCTATGTATGACAATTAAAATAATAATATAGTGGCCATCTACGAGCTACGTTTATGGTAGCACGCGTCGTCATCGACCTTCATTGATTGAGCATTTCGAGTGAGTTAATGTTGACACTAAGAATATTGAGATTGTAACAATATCGTATTGTACGTACCAAAAAATGTCACCCACCATATTAATGACCGTGTTTGTAGCACATCAATTGAATTGGACAATAGCGAACAGATGCCGCAATCACTTTAATTTTTAATTTAACCGTAATTGAAATAATATGTAGTGTTAATCGTTTATCCAGCTTGGATGCAGTACGCATGCTCCGCCCTCCCGCCCGCAAAAAATATGCACATGCAGAAGAATCAATGGATGCAAGCGAACATGTACACCAACACCGATACCCGACACGTGTTTCACCCCTGCACGGGGCATCCTCAGGAGCTATTATATATACACTCGGCGTCAAAAAAATCGCACCTCTTAGAAAATCACTTTCAAATGTCATTTACTCTTGATATGCACATGCAGTCGCATTAATTATGATTTTATTTACAAGGTTACTTAATTAACTTAATAAAAAACATTACTTTTCATTATCAAATAAAACCTAATGCAACAAATAAAGTGTCACAAAAATTCGATGCAAATTTTGCTACCCGTGAGAGTTGCTAGTTGCGCTTCCTTTGTGGGTATAAAACGGTCAACACGGGTTCAATGTGGGTCATTCGCTATTCAACCATTGAAGAGGACACACGCACAGATTTTGATGGATACCACAGCTGATAAAGCCGCTCAAGTGGTTGCACTACTGCAATCAGGGGTGCGGCAGTGTGATGTCGCCCGGCAACTGAACCTGAGCCGTTATTCCGTTCGAAGAGTGTACCAGCGCTTCATAGAGACCGGTGGCTATATCCGCAGACACGGTTCGGGTAGACGTCGCTGCACTTCGGAAAGAGACGACCGGTTCGTTGTGTCGAACTCTTTGAGAAATCGTTTCTCCAACGCTGTTGAGTTGCAACAGCAGCTCCAGGCAGTTCGCAGACGCACCGTAAGCGTATCTACGGTTAGAAGAAGATTGAAGGAGAAGAAGATAGCGGCCCACAGAGCTGCTACGGGTCCAAAATTGACTGCAGCGCATCGGCGAGCCCGCTTGCAGTTTGCTCGTGACCACGTCGATTGGACCCTTGAGCAGTGGAGAGCTGTTCTCTTCTCAGACGAGACGCGAGTGTGTCTTTTCTGCAACGACCGACGGAGAAGAGTATACCGGAGGCAGGGTGAACGTTTCGCCCAAGCCTGCATCCAGGAGACGGTGGAATATGGTGGCGGATCCTGCATGTTCTGGGGCGGTATGTCTGCTGCCGGCAAAACCGACCTTGTCTGCGTCTCCCGGACTGGAGGTGCTCGCGGACAAGGGTCGCTGACTGCTCGCCGCTATGTCACTGAGGTCCTGGAAGTGCATGTGGTCCCCTTTGCCGAATCTTTTGGCGAGGGGTTCACATTAATGCACGACAACGCTCGCGCTCACACTGCAGGCATCGTGAGCGACTTCTTGCAGAAGTCACAAATCTCTGTGATGCAGTGGCCAGCGCGAAGTCCGGATCTGAATCCTATAGAGCACCTCTGGGACCATCTTAAACGTAAGGTTCGATCTCGGGATCCAGCTCCTTCGACTCTACAGGAGCTCCAAGACGCGGTGATTGAAGAATGGGGGCTTATCCCTCAAGAAGAGCTCCTGAAGTTGGTGAGGTCCATGAGGGACCGTATGGAAGCCGTGATCAGGGCAAGGGGGGGTAACACTAGATTTTAAGTTAATTTTAAGACACTTTTTGTACATTTTTCTTTGTAAATTATCTGTTGTTAATTAGGACTTAATTAAGGATTTTTATTATTTTATTAATTTTAATGTTGTTTGTATAATTATAATTAAACAGAAAGTTAAATTTAATTGTTTTTTGATACTCCTTTTTGTTACCTTTCTAATGATACCCAACACTATCCTCTACATAAGGTTTAAGAATTTTTAAAGATGATTTTTAAAAGGTGCGATTTTTTTGACGCCGAGTGTAGTTGTTATAACAATTTCAATGTTACTTTTGTGGCCGTCTACAAGCTGCTTACGTCTTTTGTAGCACACTATAAACGTCGAAGTAGAGTAGAGTTCTCTTATAGATTAGTTTATTTACAAAATAGCAAACAGATACCGCAGTCATTTCTCTTTATACTTTTTCATAAATTTCAATTTTAGTACTATGATTGATTAACTATAAAAGTAACTAAGTAACCCACGGATATACGATAAAAAACTAGTTTCGTTTAAAGCGTCTCCACTCCATCTATTTTTTGTTTTTACCTTGAGCCAGGTGAAAGTTTCCTGAAAGCTCCGTGCAGCATCAACTTTAAATTGAGATTTATGTAGGTTAACTCGCAATAAGGGTTCGGAATATTTGAATTGTCGATATTGAAATAGTTTCCGCCTTGCGCTCTGTTTTATGTCAACAACTTTTATCTATACTATTAATAAAGGGTTAAGTTTTATAATAATAAAACTGTAGACTTAGCGCCTTTACATAGCATTCTCATATATGTATATTTGTGTTCTAAACGTATAATTTAATTTTGAAAAACAACAATTTTCACTAGCGGGATTCGAACCCGCACCCCATGCCGGGTCAGATGCACTACCAACTATCCTATCGTAGCTGCACCTGGCCTAAAACTATTAGAAATATCATAAAAAAGTAGATAAATTGTATCACTAGCTCGTGATAGCATTATCTATATCCTTCCTACTAATATTAAGTTTGTAAGTATGGATGGATGTTTGTTTCACGTAAAACTACTGAATGGATTTTAATGAAACTTTCCTCATATACAGACGATGACCCAGACCAGCATATAGGATACTTTTTTTTACTTTTTTTTTTTGCTGTAGTCTTCGCGAACGAAGTCTCGGGCAACAACTAGTCTATCTATATATTAATACGTGAAGCAAAACTTTGTACCCCTTTTTACGTAAATTGCGCTGACGGAGGAGTATGAAATTACACACACTTATAGTTTATATAGAGAAGAATAGCAAAATGTTATTTTTTTTTTTAAATTATGCATAAAAAATGCATTAAATCAATAAAGCAAACATTACACACACTACCATGTATTTGACACACACGTATTTAAACTCTTTTCTAAAATTTCAAAAATGGAAGAGGAGCGGCCGAAGTCTGTGTCAATACCAATCGAAACTCACATTCTGTCTTTTTTAATATTTAATTTTTATCTTAGAATACAATCCGTGCAGCCTTAATAAAATATTACGGTCGAGTTTCGACCATTGAGCGACCACTAGTACTATTAATAAAGAGGTAAATAAAGTTTGTTTGTTTGTTTGTTTAAGAAGGGTAATCTCTGGAACTACTGATCCAATTGCAAAAAATATTTCACTCATAGAATGCTGAAATCTGAGTAGTAGAGAAGCCACGCTGCGTTGCAACACGAAATGAGCCGGCTCATCCGACGTAATACCTCTTTCACAGAATATCGGCGTGAAACAATGGCACTCGTTGCTGTTGTGTTTCGTCCGGTGAGTGAAAGTACCGTAGGCCCATCTTTCACCCCCCCCCCCCCTTTCCAAACTCCTACTTCCTCCTCAAGATCCAACTCCTTCCTCAAGGCTGGCATGTACTTGATTATATGTTCTCTAAGCAAAAGTTAAATGTAAGTGACATATTCCCCGAGGTGACAAAAGCGATCTGTTGTAACTATAAGTTTTATTAACTCATACTTAGTTTGCCAAACCTACAGGGAAAATCATTTTCTCTGTCTACATTTTCATGATATTCCTTTGTTGATAGAGCTACAACATTATAAATTTAATGGCAGTGCCAAAACCGTATGCCAGGCATAAAATATCATCATAAAAAAAAGAGAGTCATAAAATAGCCTCATGAAATAAAATTGCTTGGATTGATATTCTCTTTATTAGGTTACTAGTTATCCTGAATTTGATATTTTTAACAAAAGGCTAAGTTAATTTATTGGACTTGTGAAGAGATGTATTATTTCAAGATAGTAAGTAATTAGTTGTATTTATAATTATTTTTGGTTATCTTTTGTAAATTTTTATTCGTCACAAGTTGTTATATAGGTATTTCAATATTCTGTAACACCTCTTTCTTGATTTCGTAGCAAGCTTTAGTGTACACATCGTAAGTATGTTATGGGTTCTGATCAGATCTTTTAACAATTTAGCTATAGTTATTAGGTAAGCGTAATGGAATGCAAACTGTTTTTATGAATGTATAATATTGAACTAGCTGACCAGGGCAGACTTCGTACCGCTTTAACAGTTTCCATGACAACAAAAGAAACAAACCATTCGTCCGCTTAAGAACACCCGTATCCCATGATGGACCCCTATAGCAGCGCCACCTACCAGGTCCAATTGTAAATCTAAACCTTTCTCGATTCTACACACACACACAAAAAATTTCATTCAAATCGGTCCAGCCGTTTAGAAGGAGTTCAGTTGACATACACACGCACAGAAGATTTATATATATAAAGACTAGTTGACCCGGCGCACTTCGTACCGCTTGACAAAGACGTCAAATGTTTCACAGCTAGGCCCATTTTGTATTGGATAATTAAATTGTAATTTTATAGTAAAAATATCATCATGAGCGTCTAATGATTTCACATTTGAGACGTGACTACGTGATGTTCAAGAGTGGAGGTTAACACACGTAAATAAATGCGTTTACATTTCATGAAAATGTTATATTATATTTTGAAAAAAGACAAAGTGTTGAAAAAATTCCGCGAGCGGGATTCGAACCCGCACCCCATGACGTACATGTTATATTCTAGACAAATGATTTTTTTTTATACCTAGCTCGGCAAATGACTTCACTCCACCTGATGTTAAGTGGAAACGGAGTCCAGACGCAAGGACAACTGGTGCAGCGCGAAAACAACGCAGCACCAGTAACTAAACTATTGCTGGGATGCCATCAGGGCCATTAGCTTTCCAAACATCGATTGACACAGGAGCAGCTCCACACGTACATCACACTACCTGATGCACTGCGATAATTTAGAAAAAGACGTTAAAAATTATTTTAGTGCGGGTTAAACCCATTTTTTAACCTGTAAGTACTGATTGCACCTGACCTTGTTTGTTAGAAGCCAACCAATCCCGCTCGTGGTAATTTTTTTAAAGTATAGTCAGTAGCCTGTTCTTTTAAAAAAAATACTCTGAAAAAATAACTCGCGTCAACACGCAAGGACGCCGCCCGCGTACCATGAGCTGTTGTTTAATATGCCCAGTGAGATCTCTAACTAAAACATAGCCATGTAGGGTATAGCTACTTGGTAGCAAAAATAGGTATGAGGTGGTAGCCACTTAGACAGGCTCTTTACCCGGCCTACTACTATACAACGGCAACCCTACTAAACCCTATATTTTGTTATACCCTATATGTTTCCTTTTTTTTTTTAAAGTTTGACCAGAGAAAGCCTGAAAATATCAAGACCTCTACAGGAAGAATATCGTAGCCGCCAAAAAAATCATAAATGTATTAATATATAGTAACCGCCAGATTCTGTACCTTATAGGTATGACTCCTAGGTACATAGTCGAAAGTACAACACTTTTATTCGTTAGTATAGTCGTTAGTATAGTACATGTCGCTTACGATGAAAGATTTGGCCATTCAGTTCATTGCAAGCATCGTACTTGGCGCTTACGATATATTAAAAATATACCATTAATATTTTAAAAGTTATTAATAATAAACCATCTGCTGTAAAAAATGCAAAATGGCGCTTACGATGTTCTTCCTGAAAAGGCTCGAATAATCTGAGCGTAGCTCTGCAAAATATGCAGAAAAAATAAAGAGCTACTATGACAGTCCAAATGTTTCAAGGGTAATAAAACAAAGCGCACTCGCCTGTGACCGTTAAAATTACAAAGTTTTGGTTGACTAAACATTTGCTCTATGATAAAGATCAGGGGCTCTATTTTTGATTCCTTCGCCTCGAGTCGGGCGTTTGGTTTCTACTGATTTTCGTTCGACATTTGACTTTCCATATTTTTGAATCGCTCAACCGCAACGAGTGCCATCACCCACTCGTTGCAGTCGAGCGACACAAAGCGATTGATAGAATAACCGTCAAAATCAATGTGTTGTGTCAACGATACAAAAATACGGAAAATCGGCGTCATGCGACTTGGAAGACGAGTGTGACTTAAGTCGCATGCGACAACATAATGTCATACGTTCGATTCAAAAATAGATCCCCAGGCATTTGTCGAGTAAAACAACACACACAGAAACGTAACATCAACGAAATAAAAAACTAAATTACTTTAGTCTATATAAGACTGAACAAATGGAATGTGGATATAGAAATGTGTTATAAAAACGTTTCCATTATCACTTATATTATTAATTAATGGAATCAGGCGTTACTTTGCGGAAATTCATGGTACAAAAAAATGTAATTGAAATAATATGTAGTGTAGTGTGTAGTGTTCGCGTAAACTTTAAAAACAATATGTAGTGTTAATTCCGTCCGGAGCTCGATGGCGCAGTGGTTAACGCGCCCGGTCTGCGCGTGCTGAGGTTAAGCAACTTTCGCATCGGATGGGTGACCAAAAATGTATCATCTCATGCTCCTCCGTGCTTCGGAAGGCACGTAAAGCCGTTGGTCCCGGCTGCATTAGCAGTCGTTAACAACCACCAATCCGCACTGGGCCCGCGTGGTGGTTTATGGCCCGGTCTCCTTATCCATCCATAGGGAAGGCTCGTGCCCCAGCAGTGGGGACAAAAATGAGCTGATGATGATGATGATGATGAATTCCGTCGGAATCAACACTACAATTACACTATAGTTACATTTTTTTTGTACTTATATTATTTAAAAAACAACTAGCTAAAAACTCTTTAGCTATAATGATCGTCTCTAGCACACTATGGCGTTTTTGACATTATTACATCCTCGAAACGCCTCGATGGCCAAGTGGCAAGTGCTCGGCCCGATACCAGAAAGTTCAATTTCCAGGTCGGCAAAAGTGTGTTTCATATTTTTTGTGATAATCAACTTTGGAAAAACCAAATTTGGAAAGCGTAGTGATTAAACCATTACCCAACAATTGTAGTGATGACTTGATTTTAATGATGGAGGCCTATGCCCAGCCAGGGCCAGCTATTTTCTTCTACTGCTTTACTTATTACAGTACACATTATTTCGACGCAAGCTTTAAGTGTCGTCGTCGATAGCCGAACGGATATACTCGGGTTAAATGCGACAACTCGTAGTTCAATCCTTATAGCTCCGATAGACTACTTTCTGGTAGGTTTAACAGGATATTAACAACCGGCGAACAAGCATACGGTCCACCTGATAAACCACCACCGAAGCCCACGAGCGTTACGCCGCCCTTACAAATAAACAAAGAATGAGCTCCGAATAGTTATTCCGTTGTTTGTTCCCGTCATGTAAACGTCATTTCAAATTAGAGTAAAAGAGACAAAACACGGAATAACTATTAGGAACTTATTCTTTGTTTATTTGTAAGGCACTAAGGGTCTACATACATAGGCTGCTCGAGCAGTTAGCCAATGATCGAAATACAAGGCCCGCTTGAGCAGTCGTAGTGAAGCTGCCATTTCCCATTTCCCATTTCATTTCATGTGAGATACCCGCCCGTAGCAGTCGCAGTTGCTTGAACGCAGCTTGAAGCAGTCGATCCTGACTGCTTCAAGCTGCCCGTATAGGGCCGCTCTTAGGGGTTCAAATTCTATATATACAATTTGTGGGAGTGATCTCGTGAAATGTGACGGAAGTAGGAGTAACAGTGTGACAGGAAGTCGGGGAAGTGCGCAAGCGCGCACCATTTTGTAAATCGATATTATTATTATATGTGACATATTGTTGTGTCATTTGACTATCAAAGGTCATTTTGATATGTCAAATGTGTTCTAATGAGTATTAACTGCATTTATAAATGCAGTTTTAATATTTAAAGTTCTAAAAGTTATAAAATTATGTAATACCTGACCCATTTTTTTTAGAATATAATGTTAAAATTGCTTATTACTAAGGTAAGATATCAAATGTTACACACCATATGCGACTACTGTAAGGCTCGCTGGTTTTTTTTTTACTTTCTATGTGGGACAATAAAAACTGTAATTGTATACAGTTATAAGTACTATAACGTTAAAATTATACAGAGATTATAGAAGTACACAAGTACACCAACACCAATACTTTATCTTATCTGTGTAGATGAGTAGCCTTTTATTATGTTAATTATGCAAAATACTCGTTCCTTTATTTTCGAACAAGCTTTCAAAACTAATTTTCCAACAGATATGTTCGAAACAAACGAAAGTTTTAAACAAACTTTAATCAAAGCGGATGTCTACGCCCTACGGAGAACTTACCTGTCTAATTTACAAGTAGGCTTTACAGTTCATACTTTTGTTAATTAGTCAGTCAGTCAGTACATAGATATAGTAGCTGTAAATAAAAACGAGGAGCTCGATGGCGCAGTGGTTAACGCGCCCGGTCTCACACGCGGGCCAGTGCGGATTGGTGGTACCAACGGCTTTACGTGCCTTCCGAAGCACGGATCGAGATGGTACATTTTTGGTCATCCATGCGAAGACCATCCTTTGCAAAAGTTCCTTTTTAATTTTAATTTATCTGAAAAATCATTTATTGAACCCTATAAAGACAATTAATGTTTTTTTTTCTTTTCTATAATGGAAAACCTTAGGTTTTTATGCTCTAAGTGGAAAACAGTGTCGACCACCGGTTCCTGCCAAACACTGGGGCCACTCTGCCCTAATCGATTTATATTGCCGTTTGATACCGACTTTGATCAAATCAAATATGAAACTTACATTTAACTCGTACAAATTAATCAACCACTATTGCCCATATTATTGTTTGGCCCGGTGCGGCCGAACACGAAATTCAATTAACCGTTCGTTGGAATTATTAATTTACGTATTTGATTACTCCATCATACCTAATTCGTGCTACGTTGGACTGGACTGGAACTTACAACTCAAGGCGCTTTTAGAATATTTATAGTCCCAGTTAGATTCTGCTATTTTGAAACTTCTACGTTCTCAAGCCGTGTGAAACGAAGCACCGTCAGAGGTTTTCTAGAGGGAATGGCATCACTCACTATATAGTGTGTGTCCTCGTTCCCTACTAGATTCTCCAAGGGATTCGGATCGGATTGGTTCCTTTGTGCAGAGCGTGTGGAAGGAAACTCGATCCATGTAACACACACACACACAATACACTTGTTGTGTATCGATTTATAATTATACAATTATACAATTGTTTGTTAATGAGTTACAGACATACCAATAGGTGTTACTTGGACTGTCTTTCATCTTCATACAATCTGGACAAGGTGTTTGTTGAAAGCCTCTACGGTCTAGTGGTTAGATCATCGGTCTCAGACCCAGAAGTTCCGATTTCAAATCCCAGCAAGGGTACATATCTAAGTAGGTGTTCGATTTGTGGTGCACAGAATTTCAGAATTTTTCAGAATTTTTCATTAGACCAAAGAGTAAATTAAAGTGAAGCTAAGTGAAACTGTAAAATGTTTTACATATCCTCACTGTTGTTACGCCACGCCGCGCCTGACGTTGTTTCTACGTCACTTCCTTTCCCAGACCTTTCCATTATAACTCCGGAAACTTAGTTTTAAAACGACTCATGAGTCCGCCGGGGCCCTTCAAGGCCGCTTACTGAATAAAAAACGGCTGTGAAAATGTTTTATAGAGACCCCGGCTCATTTAGTCACACTGATAAAGTTGTCAGAACTTCTTGGAAGCGAGTTCTTATGCTTTACACACCGTTATTTCGAGTCAATTGGTCATTCGGTTGTTCACAAATAGATTTTGAGTGTTAAGCAACTCTTTTTTTACGAATATCGTAGTGGCACCGGTGTTACCAGTGTTTGACACTTTAAATCAAATGTTTGACATCATCATCAGCTCATCTTAAGTCCCCACTACTGGGGCACGAGCCTTCCCTATGGATGGATAGGGAGAACGGGCCATAAACCACCACGCGGGCCCAGTGCGGATTGGTGGTTGTTATCGACTGCTAATGCGCCGGGACCAACGGTTTTACGTGCCTTCCGAAGCACGTAGGAGCTCGAGATGATAAATTTTTGGTCACCCATCCGATGACCGGCCATTGCGAAAGTTGCTTAACCTTAGCACTCGCAGACCGGGCGCGTTAACCACTGCGCCATCGAGCTCCTACGTTCTACGTTCCTATGATGACCCGCCCCCCATCCCCATGACATGCCGGGTCAGGTGCACTGCCAACTATGCTATCGTGACTCAATCCAACTCGCAGGTATCTACTTACTTTTACTTTGTAAGCCAAAAGAAGTATTGAATGTTGACAACTACGTCATCAACATCTGATCTTAATATTTTTACAAATATTGAAAGATCAGTTAACAATTAGGCAAGCTATATTTATGATTATTTACATATAATCGTCTTTTATAGTTGTCTTTTTTCAAATTATAATTTGTGCGCAACAATATTTGCTTAAAATTATATAAACATAGTATTCGTCGCCAAAAAATAACATAGGCAGATTTTCATTGAAATCTTACAGAATGGCAGCTAGAAAGCAGGGGTCTGTATTCAATTGTTGCTAAAGAATTAAATCAGTTGCTAACGCCTCGGTGGGCGAGTGGCATAGCGTTCGGCCCGATACCCGAGGGTCCCGGGGTCAATTCCCAGGTCGGGCAAAGTGTCTTTCGGATTTCGATGCATAGCCTGGGTTTGTGATCAGTGTGATCACCAACCCGCATTTGGCAAGCGTGGTGATTAAGCCAATACCCATCATTTGTAGTGATGACTTGATTTCAATGATGGAGGCCTTTTCCCAGTAGTGGGACAGTTATAGGCTATTTACTTACTTACTTACTGCTGACCCCTAAATGTCGAGCACCGGTCCCTGTCGAATACTGGTGCTGTATACATACATCATACGCACGCACTTACATTACTCATAACGTAGCCCCTAAAGGTATTTCCTATGAGTTGGTGATTCATTGCTTTGTACCAAATTCCCTCTTTCCTACAACGTGCCCTTTAAACAAAGTAAGAAGAAGCTACTTGCGGGTCAGCTGGTAGAACCTGGTAGGTGTCGTTATAATAAATATATATATTTTTACAAACCAGAGGTGAGGTTAAGTTTTTTTAAAAAATACCCGATAACTCACAATATGAAAAATTTATTAACAAAAATAACAGTTAGCAAAAAGTACAACTTAAATAACCTATCTGAATCTAGAAAGCTGAAGCTATGCCTATTTAGTACTACAATACGTCCGTCACGTCCAACCGTCAGCCGCCAAGAGAGCGCTGCTGAGCGCTGCGCTTGTATTTATGTGGTACGCCTGCTCGGCCCCGGCTGAGGCTCGGGGGTAGGGTGAACTGGCAAGACGGCCAATCCTGATAGCGAGGCGTCCACGCCAGCTTCTTCGTTTTGAGAAGGCAGATTCACCGCAGTCCCGTTGTGATCAGTCTGATCAGCATCTGTAACATACATGATGATTTATTACTCTTCAGAAAAGCTTCGTGTAGTCTGAAGCAATGAAAATTAATATTATCGTTATGTGCTAATAGCAGTTAGCATGAAAACTTATGCTTTCAGCCACAAGCGTGCACTCAAGTGCCTAAAAGCAAAGCTCTCTAAGACAGCAATGAAATAACTAAAACTTCAGACATCACACGAGAAACAACAAGAAAAAAAAAATACAGGTGCGTCATCAACAATAGAATACCGGTCTTCCATTACCAATAACACACTGAAAAGTGATGAAAAATAAAAGGAAAGCACATTGTGTACTCGTCACTGTGTCAGAGGCGTTAGAAGTTGCAGCATGACACCCGAGAAGTACCAATAAAACGACCAAGTCACACTGTGTGGCAGTCATTGTGTCATAGGCGTTAAAAGTTTCAGCTTAACACATGTGAAGTACGATAAGACGACCAAGCCGCACCGTGTACTTGTCGTTGTGTCAGAGGCGTTAAAAGTTACAGCATGACACATCACTTACTCACCACCTTCAAAGAAAGCTGAGCAAGTCTCCGGCGTCCACTCGCCGCGCCACAGCACCATGTGTTCGGTAGCTGACTGAGTCTTCTTGCCGTACGAACCAGCAAGCAGTTCCAGCTCGTAGCGGTGATGAGGCAACGCGCGCACGATCTTATAGGGACCGCGCATGCCAGAGTCCAGCTTTCCAGCGGACTGTGACGCCTTGTTCACAAACACGAAATCACCGACAGCGAAAGTGCGTGGCTGCCGACGACCTTCGTTGACGTACTCGTCTTGGCGGCGCTGGTTACTTGAAAGCAACTCAGACGCACGCTGTCTTCTGAGGGTTAATAATGCTTCTCGATTAGGGTTATCATTATGCAAAGCAACGTCCCTCACTAGGGATCTAATCACCGGCTTCTATACCCACCAACAGTTGTAATGGCGAGGTCTGTGTAGTGGTCTGTCTGGTGATGTTTAATGTGAGTTGAACCTTCCAGAGTACATTAGACCACTCAGAGCCCCTGTTGCCTACTTCCACGCGCAGCATGTTGAGTACGGTCCGGCAGTACCTTTCAACCTGACCGTTTTCCTGATGCATACCAGGTGTTATGAAATGGAGGGAGCTACCTAGTTCAGTGACCCAATTTTGGAATGCAGAGCTTTCGAACATCCGGCCACGATCACACACTATGATAGTAGGAGTCCCAAACAACGAAACCGCATTAGAAAATACACGCTTTAGTTCGTCTGCGTCTTGCCGGTAAATAGAGTAAAGCAGGCTGTATTTGGAAAATGCGTCAACTATTAGCAAAATGAATTTATAGCCATTTGACTCTGGAAGTGGTCCCAGTGCGTCCGTGTGGATCGTGGAAAATGGAATATCCGGCTTTGACCAGGATTCGATTGGTTGGTGGGGAGCTCTGGGCACCTTTTTATGTGCGAGGCATACAAGGCAGTGACTGACGTACTTCCTTACAAACGGTCGTAGACAATTAAACCAAAAATGACGCAATATCAAGTCTACGGTCCTATCTACACCTAAATGATTATGGTCATCATGAAAGACTCTCAACAAACTGAGCCTGTGACCCCTAGGTATAAAACATAAAAGCCGCGAATCTTCCCCAGTTGGCGTATGCTTATAATAGAGCAAGTCATTTTTAATTACATACCTAGTTGTATCTAGTTCCCCATTTCTTAACTTTGACATTAAGTCCATAGTCTCAGAGTCCGCCGATTGAGCGATCTTTGCCCAATTATTAGGATTCCGTATGTGAGAAACATTAATAGGGGGATTCCGACTCAAAAAGTCTGCGTGCTGCATAAAAGATCCCTTCCGGTATTCCAAAACGAATCGAAAGTCTTGCAGGTAGACCCACCAGCGCGCGACCCGAGGTAACAAGTCCTTCTTACGCTCTGTCAGCTTAAGTGAATTGCAATCCGTTACTATTTTAAAGTCTATTCCAATTAAATAGTGCCGGAAGTGCTGTAGAGCGCGAACAATTGCTAACGTTTCTAACTCGTAACTGTGATACCTCGACTCAGCGCCCTGGGTGGCCTTACTGAAATAGCCAACAACTCTTTTCTTTTTACTTGAATGCTCCTGTAGCAAAATAGCACCGAAACCGATTGCACTGGCATCAGTGTGGAGCTCAGTGGGTAATTGGGGATCAAAGATCGCTAAAACGGGTTCATCAGTTAAACACTTAACAATGTAGTCGCGCGCACCGTCCTGTTCAGCGCCCCAAATGAATGGCTCGCCTTTTCGCAATAGTTTAGCTATAGATGCAGTTTTGGAAGCATACCCGGCTATATACCGCCTAAAATACCCCGCTAGGCCTAAGAATTGGCGAACTTCCCTTACATTTGTAGGTTTTGGTGATCTGACGAGAGCCTCAACCTTTCCTGGGCTCGGCCGTACCTGCCCATGTCCTATTAGACGACCAAGATACTCTACTTCGGTATTAAGAAAGGTACACTTCTTCAAATTAACGGAAAACCCCGCGTCAGTTAGTATACGCAAAACTTCTCGCAGAGTATTTAGACCTTCGTCAACCGAGTTAGACAGCGCTAACACATCGTCGATATATGTCAGAACTCTCCCAGAATCTATCAGTGGCTTCAAAGTCTTTGTTATGATTCTCTGATAGACTATGGGAGCATTGGCTAGTCCGTAGGGCATTTTTAGGTATTCGTAATGCCCTTCGGGTGTCACAAAGGCAGTTTTGCTGATGGAATCATCATCATTTTTAATTGGCACTTGATGGAAGCCTGTTGCCATATCGAGGCTAGAAAAATACTTAAATTTGCCTAATTTATCGATTTGATCATCGATGAGTGGTAAGGGAAACCTCTCTTTCACGGTGACGGCGTTAAGCGCACGGTAGTCTACACACATCCTATCACTCCCGTCTTTCTTTTTGACGAGAATGATAGGACTTGCATAGTCAGACTTCGACTCTCGGATGATTCCCTTATCTAACAAGTCATTAATAATGTCGCGAACCCTATTCTTTTCGTCAACAGATAGTTTGTAAGGACGATGACTAATGGGGGTAGATGACGTCAATCTAATTTCCATACTGCCCGTGTTCACCGTGGAAGTTGCTGTACCCGTGATAAAAGTATTAGAAAACTCTTTAATTAGACTCACTAAACGGTCTTTTTCATTACCAGTCAAGAGAGTTTTGATACTCTCAGCCTCCACAGTAGTCACGTGCTGTATTCGCGACGAATCGTCTAGCCGGGTTAATCTTTGCTCATTATTTGTCCGAATGTAAGTAATCCCCTTCCGATTTAAAACGTCAGTTCCGATCAAAATTGGTGCACCGATGCAGTTACTGGGAACAACGTATAATTCTACCTCAAGAGATACATCCGGGAACTCAATAATAGCCGTTATGTAAGAGGTTGTCTCTACTTCTTGACTGCCTATTCCCCGCATCAAACGATAAGCCGGAGTTCTATTAAAGTTAAAATGTTTCAAAATAGATTCTGAAATCAACGATATGTCAGATCCGCTATCAATAAGAACATCAACGGGTATTTTCTGAACTAAGGCCGTCATCACATTGTCGTGTGGAGATTCGATTTTGAACAAAAATTTACATTCGATGAATTTTTATTATTAGGTCCTTCAGAACGTTGTTTGAGAAAGCAAGAATCTACTAAATGACCATTACGTTTACAGAATGAACAAAATTTCAAGGGTCTCTTATCGGTTGATGTTGAAGGGGTTGGCTTTAAATGGGAATCAGTTTGGGAAACGGTGTTCTCAGATTTGGACTTTTTGGGACAATGCCACCTTTTATGACCGACCTTGCCGCAAATAAGACATGTAATGTTTTTATCACTCTTAGGTGCTTCGCGTTTTCGCAGATCAGACCCTAACTGATTGGCCGCACGGACAGCATTGTTGGAGCTTCTTGGTTTAACAAAAGTTGACAAAAACTCAACAAGACTATTAATTTGTAATTTGGCGTTGGTTGCCGCAGCCTTTATTTGGGGATCGGAAATGCCTCGCACAACGATTGCAACTTTTAATTCGTCTGATAATCCTCTGACAATATTTAGTCGTAAAAGAGACCTGCGCGCATAGTCCGCGTAAGTCGCGTATTCATCTGAGTTAGAATGCATGACATCATATAAAACAGTAGCAAAATCTACGTTGCGCGGACACAGTGAGCGAAACTCTGCCTTAAAACTGGTCCAAGTCCTGTCATTTGTGACCCATTCGTTAAGCCAAAGTCGCGCATCACCCCGTAAACAACCACCTATTCGTCCGAGGCACTCACGGTCATCCCAATTATTTAATTGACGGCCGCGGTCAACCTCCGCACACCATGCCTCAAAATCATGTATGTTTGGATCAAACTGAGAAATATAATAATTTTGCGACCTTACTTGAACGAGTGCCGATAATGCTCCAACAATCCTCTCCGTTGCGTCCTGGCCCTCCGACGCACGCGAGCCGCCCTCGGTCCGCGGTTCGGTCGTGACCGTGGCACGATCGCTATGTGGAGCCGGTTCGTGCTGGCTGGTTGGTTGCGACGGAAAGTCCTTGGACGGTGTTACAGATGACTGCAACCTACCCTCAAGTACTTCTAGCCGTGTCAAAATTTTATCTAATGCCTGGTTGCGTGAGCCATGGTGACGGCCATACGAACTATCACGGCGCCTATGTTGAGTTCTGCGCGGGCTACGCGAACTAGCAGAGTTACGCTTTCTAATAGAACTATCAGGCGGGGAACGTACAGGCCCAGTCATGTTATTGGAGAAAAAGTTAACACTTATACTGATATTTAGAGATTAACGATTTAGATGGCAAAAACGGTAATAAGAGCACGTAATCAATCCCACTTCTGATTTTACAAACCAGAGGTGAGGTTAAGTTTTTTTAAAAAATACCCGATAACTCACAATATGAAAAATTTATTAACAAAAATAACAGTTAGCAAAAAGTACAACTTAAATAACCTATCTGAATCTAGAAAGCTGAAGCTATGCCTATTTAGTACTACAATACGTCCGTCACGTCCAACCGTCAGCCGCCAAGAGAGCGCTGCTGAGCGCTGCGCTTGTATTTATGTGGTACGCCTGCTCGGCCCCGGCTGAGGCTCGGGGGTAGGGTGAACTGGCAAGAATATATATATATATATATATATATATATATTATAAGTCAACTACGATAGCTCAATTGGAAGAGCACCTGACCCGGTATGTCAGAAGGGTGCAGGTTCAAATCCTGCTCGTGGAAATTTTTTCAACATTGAGTTTTTGTAATTTTATATATATAGTTATTATTTGGATCACGGCATTTTGCTGCTTAGAAAATTTCATTAAAAAAAAATTGATTTTAAAAAATTTGTACCTTGAATTGGTTTTATGTAACATCGACTTGTGTAAAGGGCCCTAAGTGCTTGTTACGCTACAAATACAAACTGGAGAGTCCATTTCGGGTGGGGGAGGCTTCTCTTGTTCCGCGGAAAACTGCCGCGAGCGTAACGCTCCAGTACTTTATTTATCGTTGTGCGTTCGCAATGTTTTATGGAAGCTTATTCCTTTTACTGAATAACGCGGGAGTGCGTGGTAATACATTATCTGGGGCGCGTGTACAGTCAGCAGCCAGTCACTGAACACTTCATTCAGCACCTGTCAAACAAATCAATTCAAAACAAAACAAGTCGAATAAAATCTAACAGTCCTACTCACAAAAAGCTAGCTTAGGAATAGCTTTATCTTGGCAATCCAAAGAGGTAATGTTGCCAGCATTCTTGGGACCGTTCCCATGAGCCCACAGCTGGAGGACATTTTTTATTTATAGTTTTTATTTTGTCTTTAGTTATCTTAATTTTTTTTTTCTTTAATGTAGTTAGTTATGTTATGTTTCTAGTAATTTAATTCTTTATAAAAATGTTGAAATACCTACTCGCACGAATATATAAAGAGTTCGGGCCATAACCTACCTAGCTAGCTCAAACATACAGCACCGAGCACGATTGATTTGGTCACCAAATCACAAAGAGAAAGTTGCTTAGTTTGCACAATCGCAATACATAAATGAACAATATTTCCTTTCTGTATGATGATGATGAATGTTAATAGAAATGAGAAGTGAGAAATGATATACCCCCTAACCCCTCGAGTAGTGTCTCAGTAAGACTGTGGGGCTTTACTAAGACCTCACGCGGACGTCTTGGGAGAATTTGAAAAGTGACGTTCCACTGTTTTATTTCATTTGCCAACACTCAACGTTTACCATTATTTAGGATTAAAGATCTTTATACTCATACGAAATTACATTTCACTTATATTGAGATATAAACAATACATAAATTACAATATACAAATTGTCACTCTGTGGTACTCGTTGCGATATTCAGTTTAAGTTTATTTTTAAACATGTAGGTAGTCTCACAAGTTTTCACTTCATCTGGTAACCTTTTAAACAGCTGTGCTCCCTCAAACAGAGTTGTCTTTTTCCCATATTTAATTTTAGTCCTAGGTGTAATATTAATTTGAGTTTGTTTTTGGTGTCGGAGAGTATGCGATTATTTTTTTATATCTAATTGTATATCTGATTTAATATATACGACCTCCGTAGCCGAGTGACTTGCACGCCGGACTTTGGGCGGCGCTAACTCACTCTGTGGTCCCGGGTTCGATTCACGGCCGGGTCAATGTCGAAAACGAATCTTTCCACTTTGTGTCTAGTCTGGGTGGTTTTGGTACCGTCATTGTTTCTGATTTCCATGAGACGAGTGCTTTAGCTACTTACCTTGGGATCGGAACAATAATAATGAAATAATGAAATATTTATTTAACAACAACAAATCAGTTTTAACAATAACAGAGGTTGATTCTCTCCTTTGGAGCGTGAGAACACTTGTGCCAGGAGAGAATCGCTCTCATTTAGCATAATAATACTTAACAATTTGTTGAGTAGCCGCTATACTTAGGTTCTACTACTTTATATGTATGTATGTGCGTGCGTGTGTGTGTGTGTGTGTGTGTGTGTGTGTGTGCGTGCGTGCGTGCGTGCGTGCGTGCGTGCGTGCGTGCGTGCGTGCGTGTGTTATGGATGGTTAGTTATTATCATCACAAGTACATATTTTATCTATCAATATGAACAATTACACTTTCTACTTTCTCATGTTCCAATTTTAACCATTCAGTCAACATCTGTTTACATTGTATGTGATGTTGTCTAATATATTTATTATATTTATTATTAATACTCTTTGTAATTTACATATATATTTCACATTTATATTCGACATAACACAAACTTTAGAAAATATAACGAATCCGCAGACATGACTCTTTACTTTCCTGGCATGACGTCACAATATGTTCGATCACTATTACAGCTTACGAAACCTTGAGTTTTTCGCCGCCCCTAAAATCCTATAATGGCCATAGGCGGGTAACGCATTGGGATTTTGACAACAACAAATCATTAATTCCAGAGCGTTAAACGTATAAATTAAATCACGTAACTTTGAGCTATTTTTTACTTGGCCTATTAGAAACACTGAATTGACGGAACAAAATAGTGACGTCATAGTTTGCCATTTCCATAAAAAAAAATGTTTTGACAGTTGCTATAAAGTTTATCTATTGACTAACCAGTCTCCTACCCAATTGAGCAAACCCTATCCAAACAAAAAATAGATTCTGGAGAAAGATTTATCAACAAAGAAAATTGGTACATATTAAGGCAAATATATTTTCCATAATATAATTTTATATAAGTATACATACTTATAATATAAGTTTCTTTGAAATACTGTATCCCTAATGTTTAGTACCAAGCATAATATCCTTTCGGAAGCAGTCGAGACGAAACGCTTTCGTCTTTCATATTGAGTTACGTTTGCCTAATCTTACCTTAGTCATTGTAGGGTGCCGTGTGGTTTAATTATTCAAAATCTTGCGTTTTGTGGGACCTAACACTAATAGTCAGAGATTAGTACCTAGTAGGTAACTAATATAGCAGCTTAGCATAGAATTATATCTCCACGCCTATTTATTAGGGCTGGCAAAGATAATTACCTAATACTAATTACATGAAATTTATTATTCACGAGGAATTTAATTAATATTTTCTGTGAGCAGCTCTGGGAAGTAGCTAACGCGTTAACAGCAATTCTGAAAACTAAGCTATTTCAATGAGATAAAAATAACTTTTAATTTCTAATCATTATCATCATCAGCCTATACTAGTCCACTGCTGGACATAGGACTTGGAGAGGTCCAAGTGCACGCCACCGAACATGATCCGCGGCTACTCTCCATCCAGCTCTTGCCAGCCACCTTGCGAAGATCGTCGCTCCACTTAGTCTGAGGGCGTCCTACACTACGTTTGCCGATATGCGGTATCCACTCGAGACTTTGTTTACCCCAACGGTTGTCGGTTCTGCGCCTAATATGACCGGCCCACTCCCACTTCAGCTTGCTGATCCGATATGCTATGTCGATTACTTTCGTTCCCTGTCGGATCACTTCATTCCGAAGTTGATCCTACAGAGAAACTCCGAGCATAGCCCTTTCCATCACTCGCTAAGTGACTTTAAATTTGTGAACCAGCCCTACCGTGAGTGTCCACATTTCGGCTCCGTATGTCATGACCGGTAGGACGCACTGATTAAAGACTTTCGTCTTTAGACTCTGTGGAATAGGCGACGTAAAGACCTAATGTAATTTCCCATATGCTGCCCAGCCTAGCTGTATCCTTCTGTTAGCCTCTTTTTCGTAGTTGTTTCTACCCAATTGCAAAGTCTGCACGAGGTAGACATATTCCTTTACAACTTCGTAGCGGAACGGATATGCTTGGGTTGAATGCGTACAGACATGTACCTGCTCTTTTCCCCACCGCCACGACCTGGTTAACCCGAGTGAAGGTCCAAGCCTTTAGAACCACCCTCGTGTTGTTTCGCTCTCGATCCGATCCGTACGCATCGAAAAATATGTAGGGGACGGAGACACGGTTGTGCGATGCCCTCCCCTCTAGTGTGATCCCCTTACCCTTTGAAGATGCTCACACGGCTTGAGGAACTCTTTAATTTTCTCTCTGCCCAGAAAAAGTCCGGTTACGGAGTAAAGGAAATAGGTGGCCAGCAGCAACGCAAGCAAGCAAGGGTTGATGGGAGAAATTGTGGTTCAATTAGACAGCCTAACACGAGCGTATTAGATTTCCGGATAAGTTTACAGTCGAGCTGCCAAACGAGCGTATCGGTGGCAAACAACTGGGGGTCGCCCGGTGGGCCGGCCGAGATATCGTTGGAAGGGTGAAGTAGCCAAGGACCTGAACGAGATCAACATGCCCGAATGGTCGAAACTGGCACAAGAACGAACAAAATGGCGTACTTTAACGTCGGAGCCCAAGACCCACTTCGGGTCGCTGAGCCAGCGAAGTAAGTAGTAAGTACTATTATTAATGAGTTAAGCGCATTAATAGCAGTTCGTAATCAATTAGATGTTTAGCGAGCATCTCCACTGAGTCAAGGAAAGCCAGTTAGTACTTCTAAGTATTTCGTAAGAATAATATAATACAAAATTATTAATTATATTCGAATTACTTGAAAAATGACAACCCTGCGCGTAATCTGGATAAAATGAAAATGCAAACGTGTGTTGTAGGTAGATACATTTCGAACGAAGGAATTTTCTTTAAAAGGAATGTTATTTTTTGCAACAAAAGATAATAATCTTCCCTAGTCCAAGTTAATTGTAATAATGACAACGCGGCCTACATGAATCTGGGTATAATGTAAAAGCTTGAGTGTGTCGTGTCAACGATTTAATTTGTTTAGAAACTAGCTCACTTTGGGGTCGCATGTTTTTTATTAATTTCCATCTTTTATGATATAAATGCACTCTATATACCTCCTTACAAAATCAGATCCTCCATCTGGGTGCCTAGTGCGAGTTATAATTGCCATTTGTATGGCAAAATGTTTACTCTCCTTATTTGTCATCAGGAGATGTGTTATCTGCTGCTATGCTATACAAATTCCAGTTTTCGTGAACGTGATCGCACACAAAATGGTTAACAAAAAAACTAGCACTTTTCACTTTGTGTTGGTATTACCTTCATTGGATAAGTACTGGTGATCACTTCAATGAAAATTTATATTATTTTTCGACTTGAACACTGGGCACAGCCAGTGGACAATCTCAGTGAGTGTCACACGCGTTGTTTCGTGTTGTGAACTGTCATCGCTCGTAAAATATTGTAATTATTTGAGGTTTTGTTATGTTTGATTGATTTAAATTAGAGTGAAATATTAATTACTGTACTTACAGTGGGTATGAACAATGCCATAAATAATAAAAAATATTGCCTATTTCACGTAGTTTCGCAAACTATATTAAAGCAAACATTATAAATATTGGCACTGAAATCTTAGAACGTGTATAATGAACAGTCATTTTATATGCCATGTGAGTGTTTTCCGATTCAGTATTTTAAAAAGACTTTGTCAGATTAGAATTTATCTTAATCTAAAAAAAAAATGAAACGAGTGTAGCCTTTGATGTGTGATTTAATATTATACTAAGTTTATCATGCCTAACGAATTAACGATACATTAGGGGGGAAGTGACTCATACACTACACTTCCCCTGTTATTGAGAAAAAAAAGGAAATAATTTATATTATGACTTTTTTTTATTATAAGTACACGTAGGTACTTATATCTGAAACTATATATTAGAAATTAAATTTTACATTTACTAAAGCAAAATAAGATAACAAAATAAATAAGAACATTATGAAAAGATTAAACAAAATGTTACACCGAGTAACAAAATAACATAACGTTTTACAGCAATAAAGAACAGAACCGATTTCACATGACAGAATATCAGAACAAAACAAATATGAAATTAAACCAACATTTTACAAAAAGCTATAATTAATGTATAACATCATAAAACAAAAAAGAACCAAAACCAAACCAATGAATCTCTTAGCCTTTAGATTATTTAGATATGACAATTTAACAACTTAATTTTTAATCACTAAATAATATATGTATTTATTGTTATAACATTAGTATTGTCTTTTATTTTATAATAATGTATTTCTTTTCGCACTATATATTTTAATCTTTTCTTAATCTGATTTGGGTACTTTAGAATTTTTTTTCACTCGACGATTTGGCACATTACCTAACCGTCTGCGCAGCGCCACCGATAGGCAGAACCGGCGCAGGGACGCCAAGACCGGGATACGCTTTAAATGAAACGAGTGTAGCCTTTGATGTGGGATTTAATACTAAGTAAATCATGCCTAACTATACATTAAGGGGCAAGTGACTCATACATTACATAAGTAATTTATAAAAAAATAAATTAAAATATCATGTGACAACCCTACCAAAGTAAGTGTAAATTTTGTGCGCTTTAAGGAAGTTTGAACTCTGTTGCTATTTACTCATGTGCTTAAAGTGTTGAACACCGGCGCAATTACCCTACCTTCCTATAAAATACTCCTACTTGCGTGTAGTTCACATACTCTATTGCATCTACTCACTATTCAGCCGTCAAGGTCGTTCGCAGGCTGATTCTCCGCGTCACGTTGCGACAATTTAATTACACCGGTATGAAAGGTGTCGCGGAATATAGCTAATTGGATTCCAACATCAATACAAGGCGTCTACGTTCACATAGACTGTATCGAATAGTTGAGCATTCTTATACGTGTATCGTATGCTGTATTTTTATAATACATCGTCTCATGTTTTGTGATTCCGAGGGAATTCCGAAAAGTCCCGTCCCGTATTACCTCGTCGAAACCAGAGGGTATCTGTTGCGTTTTTCGTGCAGCTACTGTCCAAAACCGTAACATTACTACGTTCACTACTTTCAGAATTATTACCCAGACGCAGATACAAAAATACCGGGATTAAATTAAATCCCGGCTCCACTTTCCGCTCTCATTTCCCAGCGCGGACATCTAGCTGCATTCAGTTTGCTTGTAAACCGACACGCCGCATACATGAATTTCAATTTGTAATCCACTTACCGACATGGTTGTTCACAAAAAACTTTAGGTTTTTTTCAGTAATAGAGCTGCTTTTGCCAGTACTGGGTTTTAGTAATGCATTTACTAATATACCTTCTTTTAGACAGTGTTGTGGACTCAGTCTGATTAACTTTGTAATGATGCAGACAGAAACCAATTCTTCCGAGAGTCGCAAATGTTCCCCCATTTAGTATTTCTGCTGCAGAGGTTTACAGATCCTCTCCTTCTTGAAAGCAGATGGTAAACCACGAAGCACAGTCGGAAATCTTGAATTTGAGTAACCTGAAGTGCCATTTTTGAATCGTTAATAATAATTTATCACGCTTTGATTACACTACCGGAGCTCCTCTCAGTCCTATTCGAAATCAGCGATGATTATTCAAATAATGGAATATTTACTAGCCTACCGCAGTCCAGCACACGTTTTCCTTCCTTCCTATGATATGGAGTCCTTCAAACGAGGCGTGAAGCACCTTTTAGGCCGGCAGGGTGAGGGTGACTGATGCTGCGTTGTTTTCACGCTGCACCAGTTGTCTTCGCGTATGAATTACATTTTCACTTAACATCAGCTGGAATGGGACATTTGCAGCGCTTACTATAAAAAAATAAAAAAAAACGGTAAAGAAACGGTGAAAACTAATTGTAAATAATGCAAAAAGGTACTATTTGTAGGTAGGTATGCCATGTATGGCTATAGTGTGCACCCCTGAGAAATTGCCACCACCCCCGCTGTAAGTAACTAGGTTGACACACCAAGAAAATTACTTTTCTATTCAGCTTCTCTCTCTGTAACGCCAAGGACGCATTTAGATAACTTTAACAACATACAGAGCAATAAATGATTGAATTTAATTGAATTGAATCTTGAAGGTGTTGCAATAGGGTCCGCAAGTGTTCATCGTCTTTTCGATATAGTGTATACCTACCACAAAAAACTGCACACTGCAAACTGCTGTTTTTTTGTGTGTGAACAAAACCAAGTGAACCTAGCCTTAGAAAAAACAAAGACGTCATTTACGTATTGAAAACGGACATCCAGAGACCTCGTGGTAGTTACCTCATCGATAAACTTTTGAAAAGTGTTCCTAAGTCGAAATGTAAATACGACGACGGCCGTTTAAAGTAAGTATGTTGATTAAGAGATTTGATTTTTTGTAGTTCGATACCGTATGATACATAAGGTTAGGTAGGTATACCGATATAGCAGCATAGCATATACAAATTCCCGTTTTCGTTAACATGAATGAATGGTGAATAAAATTAACATTCAGTAGTAAGCAAATAGTTTCTTATTATTACACTGAACATTATTAAACTAAGACATCTGAACCAACAATGGCGATGTGATGTTAACGCCATAATCGATAATATTATCATCGGTTTTATAGCTTTTTAATCTATATTGTATTGTAAAGTGTACATTTTGTCTACTTTCCTTTTTGTATTTTCCTTCTTCGGGCCTGCTGAAAGAAAAGAACTTATTATTATAAAATTTAATTTATTAAATTGTAGATAGTCGAATGCTTGTCGGAGCCATACTACTAATAAAATCCTGTGATATTACCCCACAAATTTTGTACGTACTTAAAAAATATAATCCATTGTTATTTTATAATCATGCCTTATTACATCTTAGAGCATTAAATTATTGCTCTAAGTACTACATTGATAAACCCTATGCAATCAAACAATCCAATGTACTTTTTTAACTCGAGTGTAGTCGATTTATGGCAATCGATAATAAATATCGCTATTGTCTATGTCTCTGTTTGTCAAGTAGTCTGTGGTTTATCCTTTTTTTACTTTTGTCTATGGTCTGTCTGTAACTGCACTCAGCCAGCGCAGAATACGGAAACGCACCTAATTAATTTTCGAAAGGAATTATTGTAAACTGTTCATTAACAATATCCAAAGATGAATACCGTCATATTTATCTGTTTATTATCATTATCGACTTGCCTGAGCCGGCCAGATGGGACACCAGGTAAGTGATGAGAGCAATCTGGCATCCATGTAATTGCACTAAATTGAATTTTTATAGACCAGTTGTGCGTAGTTATTATTTCATCACATTCTTAGGGTGAGGATGCAAGATGAATATTATGATAATGCCTCGGTTTTAGAGCTGGCATTTACCGTTATAATTTGGTTAGGTAAGTAGGTACATACCCATTTTTAAAGACGATGTCAAGCGCTAAAATTGTTTTCAGTTACAATTTCCTATACATAAATGCTTTTATTAAGGTTTCTTTGTTTCATGAATGCCCATACTGTTGATGTAGCTAATAACATAATTGCGATTTAATGTTATCATTACCTACTTCAAGTTGCTCTACCTTGTAGGTATACCTACCTGCTTTTAGGCAGTGTTGTATTTAATTTTGTTGTTAGCTAAAATTATTATTTTTACATTAATGCTCTATTATTATTATAGAAATGTTACATATGCATGTCTTGCTTGGTGTAACATTTCTTTTAATTAATTATAACTACTACTAATATTAACCAATTTCATAAGTTATTATTTTTACTCATAATTACATCTAAACACATTAGTAGTTGGACTATCAATGTTCAATCCCTAAGGTTATCTATTCAGCCTTGCCATTCACTCGACAGTACTAAACATTGAATGCTTTATTAATTGTGTCTTGATAAGTATTTATTCTTCTCATCTATAATTAATGAGGTAAGTATCTTTTTCGCATATATGATTAGCAATATATAACAATAAAATTGTATTTTTGACCTGACCTTTTGTCTTATCACACTATTGTTGTTGCATTATATGTATAATTTTAACTCATCATGTAGGTAAATTTTTATAAAATGTTTTTGTTTTGTTTATATAGTTTTAACGCACATTTGTTGCGAAACAAATTCCAAAAACAAATGTTGAAAAAATTTCCACGAGCAGGATTTGAACCTGCACCCTTCTGACATACCGGGTCAGGTACTCTTCCAATTGAGCATATCGTGGTTCTAACCAGCCCGCCGAAATTATTCAACACTTCTTTTTTACTTTGAAAGCTAAAGGCGCCAATTCAATATCAACAACTACCTAAATTTTTATGCTTTGAGTAATTAAGTGCTGTATAATGTTGTAGATGGGAACTCTTACCCTAGTGTATTCACAAATTCCATGTTCTATTGTTCAGGATCCTTTATTTAATCAAAAATATTTATTGTATATTTACCATACCATCATTTATTACATTTTGTTTACAACATTATACTATAAAACACTCCATGCAATACTGTGATAAAATAGCAATGAACAATTTTCCTTTTGACATGTCTATGAAAATATTCAAACACATTCTAAACATCTATTACTTTTTAACTCTTAGGCTGAATGCCAGCTAATAACTACCAATGACATAAAATTCTCCCAAATCTATATTCCAACATATAAAGTTTGTTATGGTCGCAATTTTGTAAGTTTTCACAAGCCGTATGCATGAATATTGAGAATTTAGATATTATTTTTACCTTGCTTGTCCTTGAATGGCAGGCCGGGTTTCGAGGAGGATACGGAACCATAGACCACATCTTCACATTGCGGCAGATTATTCTGAAGACCGAAGAGTATAATCGGCCGCTGTACTTAGCATTTGTGGACTTATGAGAAGGCTTATGAGAAGGAATGACTCTATCGAGACCTGGCCTGTTCTAGAATCCCTGCAACGATGCCAAGTCGATTGGCAATATATCCAAGTGTTGAGGTGCCTGTACAATGCTTCCACTATGGCCGTCCAAGTACAGAACCAACAGAGTAAGCACATTCTCTTGCATCGAGGTGTGAGACAAGGGGATGTAATATCCCCCAAATTGTTCACAAATGCATTGGAGGATGTCTTTAAAACGCTGGACTGGAAAGGACGTGGCATTAACATCAACGGCGAACACATCTCACACTTGCGATTCGCGGACGACATCGTCATCGTGGCCGAAACGTTGCATGATTTACGGTACATGCTGAACGGCCTAGCTGATTCTTCTCAACGCATCGGTCTCCGGATGAACTTGGACAAAACCAAGGTTATGTTCAACGAACATGCTATCCCGGGACCGATTGCAGTACAAGGCGGTGCTCTCGAAGTTATTAAGGAATATGTCTACCTCGGGTAGATTTTGCAATTAGGTAGAAACAACTTCGAGAAAGAGGCTAACAGAAGGATACAGCTGGGCTGGGCAGCATATGGGAAATTACGTCGGGTTTTTACGTCGCCTATTCCACAAAGTCTAAAGACGAAAGTCTTAAATCAGTGCGTCCTACCGGCCATGACATACGGAGCTGAATCGTGGACACTCACGGTAGGGCTGGTTCACAAATTTAAAGTCGCTCAGCGAGCTAGGGAAAGGGCTATGCTCGGAGTTTCTCTGAAGGATCGACTTCGGAATGAGGTGACAGAGAACGAAAGTAATCGACATAGCCCATCGGTTCAGCAAGCTGAAGTGGCAGTGGGCCGGTCACATTAGCCGCAGAACCGACAACCGTTAGGGTAAATGAGTTCTCGAGTGGAGACCGCGTGTGAGCAAACGTAGCGTAGGACGCCTTCTCCATGGCCCGCCCCCCAACCGCCTAACTCTATCGACATCGCTCTCGCTATCTATCTATATATAGTTTATGGCGTCATTTTGTAATTTCTAAAGCGATATGAAAGCATTAAGAAAGCAATATCGAAAGCTATAGCCTATAGCTTTCGATATTGCTTTTATATAGCTTTCGAAATGGCAAGATTACGCCATAAACTATAGAGCGCGATAGCGAGAGCGATATCAATAGAGTTAGGCGGTAGGCCCCCCGGTCAACCCGAGCAGAGGTCCGAGCCTTTAGAGGCGCCCCCGGGTTGCTCCGTTCCCAGATCCGATCCGAACCCTTCGGATAATCTAGTAGGGCACGGGGACGCGCACTAGTGCGCGGTGCCGTTCCCTCTAGAAAACCTCCGAAGGTGATTCGTCTCACATGGCTTGAGGGACCCTTTACGTTCCTCGCCGCCCCCAAACAAGCCCGGTGAAGCTGAAAATGCCTCAAGAGGCAATCGGCAATCTCTAAGCAACAAACAATGAAATTTTTATATTGGGGTGGGCAAAGGCGGTCTTATTGCTTAAAGCAGTAGTGGACTAGTATAAAGCAAAATAATAATTTTAAATAATAATAATGTAAATTTATATGAATGAATATTGGTGTTACTTTTTGCATAAATGTATTAAACTGAAATCAAAACATTATAACTACTTTTGAAGGTTTGTCAACTAATACGTATTCTGTTTCACATTAACAGCCGCCAAGTCGACGCCCCTACCAGTTGCTCACCCTGAAACTACTAAAGAGCAGGCTGCAGTTGAAGTCGCGCCACACACAGAGACCAAGACAACTGCTCAGAATGCATCCAGCGCAGCTGTCCCTGCAGCTACCGCCACACAATCCCAAGCTCCGACTGAAGGCTTAGTGTCGTCCACGCCCAATCACATTTCTACTACTAACGAAACCAAAACTGAAATAGATGTAAACAAAACCACCGATAAGAAGATACCTGCTACCAAAGAAGACGCCACTGTTGACCCATCCAAAGCTGGCCGTAAACAAGATTCAGTAACACCGCAAGCAAATCCAGGCAAGACAGAAAACGTAACTACGCCTGAGAACAAAAATGCAAAGACACCTGAAACCACAACCTTGAAACCTGATGTGACTCCAAAGTCAACTGAAACCACAACCGTGAAACCTGATGTGACTCCAAAGTCAACTGAAGCTCCAAAAGCTACTGATGCCCCTACGCTGCAAGCCCGAGGGTAAGATTATTTTTTATTATTCTAAAACCAACAACAATGGCCCATAGTTACATACACATTATTCTTACCATATACCTACATATTATTAAGTTTTGTCATTAAAAACATAACTAAGAAGTAAAGTAAATAGCCTATAACTGTCCCAATGCTGGGCAAAGGCCTCCATTAAGGATACCAAGTCATCACTACAAATGATGGATATTTGTCAAACGTGGCAATTATGCCATTAGCATAATCACCACGCTTGCCAAATGCGGGTTGGTGATGCCCAACCCGGGCTATGCTTTGGAAAATCCGTAACACATTAAGCCTGACCTGGGACTTGCGAGGCGAAAACAACTATTGGAGATTATTCCAAAAATATTGTATTGTTGAAAACGCCGTTTAAAAAGTTTAGTGTTAAGGTAAATATATGTCAAAGTTAAAGGATATCTAATCCAAATCTATACTTTTAATCAATAGATCTACAGTTAAGTCAATCTTTAACTACCTTATATTTTCAATTTCAGGTTTGATGGTCCCAGCTTCATTGGTGGCATAATCCTCACTTTAGGTCTACTGGCTATTGCATTCATGGGATTTAAGTACTACAAAAACCAAACTGAAAGAAACTACCACACTCTATAAGTAATTCCTGCTAATTTTATCTACTTCTTTCTGTATATTCAAAGTGCACTTTGATTTAAGTTTTTAAATATGAAAACTATTGAATTTTAGATTATTTTTTTTAAGAATTATTTTAGTTAAGTGCACTAAATATTTTATGTTACAAATTACATACAGGGTGACTGCATGGTTAATAAGCGGAGAGGTACTGTCTTATCTTAGTACTTTTGTATCTATATTAAATGTAGATATGGTGGCTGGTCATTAAGGACTTAATTTTACTTTCACTTGGATCTATAATTTTTTGTTATTTTTATTTTTAGCTACTAATAATTTTGGATTTTTCGATGTCTATTAGTAAATTTTGGCATTTATCTTGCTATTTTATGTGTTTTTGTGTAATGTAAAAAAATATTGTGTAATTGCACATCAATGGCTGCCTAAATGAGTCCATGATTTAAAAAATCAGGAGTAAGTGATCTTTGTATCTCTAACAAAAAAAACTTTATGAAAAAATATTTGGAGTAAAAGTATTATTTACAATGTCAGATATTTTGAGATTTATAATGTGCAATTTAGTATAATATAGTACCTAGATATAGTCACTTTCTTGGTAAACCTGTGCCATTTACTGGACTCCACATTCTGAATATTTGAGTTACTAAATTATTCCACTATACTCTGCTTTACTTGCACTGACACTTAAAAGATGTATGTAGTTTTAAGTGTATAATTATTATGTAAGTTAATGTGTAAGGAAACGCAATGTGATGATGAAAATAAGGGTCTAAAGTAATACCTATATTGATTTGGCATAATCAAGTATCATTGAATCTCTGTTATTTAGTATAATGATCTCAATATAGATCGTCATGAATCTTCATAAATTTGGATCTCAATTTAAATAAAAGTACTGTCGGTAACATCTCATTTTACCATTTTAAATATTGTTTCATTACTTTTTTATGCCAAGTAAATTCTGTATATTTTGTTGTTTTTTTTTTATGTATTGTAGCATGCTATTCGTAAACTGGGGAAAGTTGATTCCATCCAAAAGTGCTCTTATAACTGAACTATTTATGAATAAATATTCAAAGCAATCTGCAATTGCTTCTTCAAATATAAAGTTTCCTGTTACTCAAACACATTCTTGTCACAGTCACTGATCATTTTAATAAAGGTATGTTCAATACATAATTGTTTTATTTTAACTTATTAATAGCAACTTCTTTAGGAGCGAGTAATCCACTTTCATTTAAACAGGTAGGTACCTCCAAATATGCCTAAATAATTTTCAAAATATTTGGTTATGATGTAATGTGGTGTGGTGTGGATGTGATGTGGTGTATGTCTTAAAAACTGAAGCTAAAGTAAAATTAAGATATATTCTAGCTATCACAAAAATTAGAGAGTAGAAAACGGGTTTCTTAACCTTTTGAACGCCAGAGCTCAAACGCATCGGCGCCCTTCCCACGCCAAGCCACAAATTCAGAGCAAATACCTACAAATAAAATAGGAATGCCAACGATGTTATCGATAAGTTGTCAATAACCGATTTAATCTCTGCTATTCGTCACATATTTTTGAAATAAAAAATATTTTTTTGATTTCGTATCATTTAACAGCAGTTACAAAATTCTATACAAAGTAAAAGTAGACATTAGAACTACAAACGAATAAATCAAGATACATCACTAATCTCGTTCGTGTAGGCATTCGCTGTCGGGAAGACCCGACTGGCGTGGTTGGCACGACCTTTGACAGTTTTCTTGCGTGCGAGGTAATGATGTGACATTTCAAGTAAACTAATAATTATTATTATAAATTATAAACAACAAGGTAAAGAAAGGGTTGTCTATTAGAGTACTAATTAATTACTTAGCTTTAGTTGATTTTCTCGTTTTTACTTAAAGAGGCCTGTTACATCTCGACCGTGATTTTTGCGTAAAATGCCCCTTTTCACATTTTATAGCAATTTTCCAGTTGTATTTATCGTTTTTATGGAAATAGGATAATAAATTCATGCTTAGTATAACAAATTTCCACTCTGCGAGAAAAAGCTGAGTTCGGACGGCCGGCACATATTTTGTAGTAATTTTGCAGTTGTATTTATAGTTTTTATCGAAATAAGATAATACATTCATTATAAAATATTATGAAGTAACAATTATTCTGGTATAAATTTTGTTCAATAATATTATCGTATAGGAGAGATTCACAGCGGTCTTAAAGCGATTTTCGAAGTTTTTGACGTGACAACGTCTTATAAATTGGTTTGCCGGGTGACACTTCAAGAAACTGCGTTACGCTCCGCTCACGTTATGCGCTCACAATGAGAGCGAGTGAGAGGCACGCGTCCCTTCCACTCGGGCATGGTTAGCCCGCCTAAGAGCGAGAGAGACAGACATAAAAAGTGAAAGGTAAATACGTATGTATGTGTAAAGGTAAAAATAAAATTTTGTTAATATGAAATTCAGTGCGAGATTCTTTGTATAAATTAATGTTTTAAATATAATTCTTTGTATAAATAAATGTTTTAATTTGTTACTATTATTTCATCCTTCTTCCTACTATACGAATGAATATTCACATTAAAATTATTTTACCACTCAAAGTCGTTGTCACGTAAAACTTTCGCCCGTATATCGACTTTTTTGGTTTAGAATAATTTCTAAGGAGTTCTTCGGTAGTCATTTGACTGCTATCCATTTTTATTCATATTACACTCCCCGTTACAAATAATAATAGGATAGGAAATCACTAACAGTCTCTCGTAGCGCTAATGACGTCACCGCTTGACGTGTCTTCCCGACTGTGGCGTACAGGTAACTGTCTATGCGCTGTTCCGTAGGGATGCGCGAGAGTGAACAGTTAACTATCGATCGATAGATATAAATAGTAATCATTTTTCCATAATTTTATAAATATTACGCATTAGGAATATTCAGATACAAATAGTTGCTATTAAAAAATAATTATCGAAGTAGTAGTAAGCTGCTTTCAATAAAATATTTCATAAATTCAAAATTTAATTTACCTAACTTACCCATCACTAGCTGTCGTGTCTTGCCGACTGTGGCGTGAGGAGAACACCATTTCGGTTAGCAATATTTAGTGATAATTTTTGCTAGTGAAATGTAACTGATGGATATATCTTCGTGCCATTTTACAATACATCATTAAAGTACTTTTAAATAATAGGAAAAAGAAACACAGAAAAGTTGATTTAGTATGTTTATTTTGTGTTTTAAAAATGTCGTTTTCTCGTCGGCCATACACGACGGTGGCGTGTTGGGCACTTTTTCATTTGTCGTCCAGTGCCGACCGTGACGTTCAAAAGGTTAAGGATATAATTAATCAAACAAAAACCATAATTTTGTGGAATATCTGCTTTAATCATTTAAATTAAACGCTACACTTACAGATCAGCTCTCGTACACATATTACATTTAATTTTACTCTCATTGTCCATTCATTAATTAAAACTGATAACCTACTCGTATTTTAACAATCACTTGGTATTTAAAAATACTTAGGTACGTACCTATGCTTATTGTCAGTAGGCTAAACAAGATGATGTAGTACAATTTGCTTGTAATTAGGGACCTCTAATATTTCATCGTAGTACCTATAACAAACCTTTTACCTATCTAAGGTTCTCAAAAGCTATCTCACGAATATTTTCTTTTGCCTATATCTAAATTTAAAACCAAACATGTGGCGGTAGCATATAATTATAAATAAGTTCTAAAGTTTCAATCGGAGTGTTTGAGAACTACTGGGGGACTGGTTTGTAGGACAAAAAAAAACAAATTACAATAAATGCTTAAAAAAGAAATGAATTTCTGTTATAATAATATACTAAGATGGAGATTTATAAAATAATAATAACTGAAAAATCTGTTCTAAATCAAATTCAAGAGCGGCACTCGAACCCGGACAGATTAAGTGCACAGGTGCACCACACTATCTATTACTAATATAAGCAAAAGGAAACTTTATTCAATGTCTACAACTAGATCGTCAACATTCGATCAAACATTATTATTACTTGAGTATCAGTTAAAAAGACAAGCTATAATAATGTTTGTTCTGTGTATAATTGTGTAAGCAATAAAGTGATCTATCTATCTATCTCTATTAATAAATATCATCATTACCAGCTCATAAGTATAACACAACAGAGAATAACAGTAATAAGTATAACATTTTTGAATTTTTTATTATTATTTTGAAATTTGCATTTACAATGCTATATAGTTAACAAGATAAAATTTTAACTAGAATAAATTAACCAGGCTCAGGAAGCACGAGTGGGAATCGAACCCACGACTTTTGGATAACCGGTCCAATGCTCTGCTGACCGTTGAGCTACCAAGGCCTCAGAAGACTCGTTGAGTTTTTCTAGTAGTTTGTGAACGCTGCAAGCGCTGGCTTGCAACGTTAAATAATCACAAAGTCACTGTGAAGTTACTATCCTCACAGTCGAAAGAACACTTGCAAGCATCAATCGATAAAGACTTAATTCCTATTATTTATTTTTTCATTTTGCATCCACAATCACAATGCTTTAAAGATACAAGATTTTTAAAAAGTTTTTTTTAAATCCTAATACATTTGTGTAATCTTACTTTTTTCCTTAGTTATGGCTTCGTACGGTTACTTAGATGCAAGTTATTTAGATAAACTATATTTACTTCACTAGATTATAACTGTTTCAAGCGATACTATGCGTAGTCCAAGAGATAAAGCTTAAAATGGTTTGGATCCTAAGTGCAAATAAACGTCGCCCTACGCACCCTACTAACCATAAGATGACAGACGATATGTAGTGATGTTACAAATATTTCTATAGTATGCTACCTAGTAAGATCACCAAAAACTATTTATTAATTACCGACTTTGTTCTGTGACATCAGTCATAGTCACCGCTTTTATTGCCAGAACGTATTACACCAAAATAACTACTAACTGCCGTACTCAGAGACGTCAATTAAGTTTAATGACAATTAAATGTCTTTCCTTCTCTATTTAGCACTATACATAAGAAAGTGACAGCAAGATATTTAATTGTCATTAAAACTTAATTGACGTCTCTGAGTATGGCAGTTAGTCGCCTGCACATCAACCTATCCAAAACTGTAAAATTTCTTCAATACATTTTCAACCAAGACATTGAACTTTATGCTTTAAAGCATAAAGTTGATTGTCGATATGCAGGCGTGTGTACACTATTAATAAACAAATTGTCGTAACTTAACTATAATAATAAAGGCAGACTCTCGTAATACCGTGCATTTTCAGTAGGTAGTTCCTAGATGGGACTATTACGATTTTATTCCCATAGGTTTAGTGAGTTTGTAAAAACCTTTTTTTAAATAAAAGTATTTTTGTTAGTATAATTAATTAGCAGAAAACAAAGACAGAAGCTGTCATATATATTTTTTAACTATACAATTATTTGTTAGGAGGCAGACTTAGGACAGACTAAAAAGAAATTTAATATATCAATTTACCTGTGTCAATTACAACTTTGTGCGTCAATCACCAAATCACACGAGACTTTTGGGAATTAAATCACAGTAGTCACTAGAGTTGGACAACTGAGATTAAAATCCCAGAAGCAACCTCTGGGAAGGAAAGTCCCAATAGCCTAGTTATGGGACACCTATACTGGGAATACATGCTGAGCAAGTATCTAATGTTTCTAATAAATAATCTGCCCAAAGTTAAAGGACAAATGACAGATTACTATCGCCCTATATCTAACTGTACTAAGTAAATTTATATCAATAAAATAAAATAAATAAATCAAAATTACTTCAAAGAAAATAAATGGTACACCGACTTGCTGATATAGGGACCCACATTTCGTTTACTGCTTCCATATTTTATATTGGCCAACAACACAGGTCCCTTTGACGGGTCATCACAATCTCCATATGCTTTTATTAAAGCAACAGGGGTACGGTATACATTTGCAATAGCTATAGCTTTTTCTACAGAAACCCCTTTAAGTTGCAATAGCAATTTTATAAAAGTCTCTGTTACAGTGAGTGGTTTAGTTTTCAATGATGATTTACATAAATAATTAAATGTCATTAGCAGACCATTTTTTGATTCACTGTTGCATCCTTTCAAATGATGATCCTGAAAAGTTTAAAATAAACAATTTATAAAATGTGAATTATGAATCTCAACCACATATTATTAATATTATATAGATAGACATAATGGTGCAGTAAAGATGTTGGTGTCAGCTATAATCTCTTATTAATCAATGGCAATTACCAAGATTACTGTATTAAAAAAAGCTAAATCAATTTTGATAACTACCCTGATTAGACTTACTATTAAATAGTAATAGCTGCTAGCAATAAACAAATTATTATTTTGAAATTAAAGATGCAATCAATATTAATGAGCAATTTCTGGAAAATTTACCTTATATTCAATAGTAATCCTTTTAGTCATCATAGCCAAAAATCTTGCAGAATGACTCAGAGAATCGGTAGTATGGATTTTGAATCCATTCTGTACTCTAGTGTTCTCTAAAGCCTGTTTCAGCGTTTGAATCGATAATCCCATTTGCTTATTGCTCCCATAATTTTCAACCATATAAATAACATTTTTTAACCCACACCTTCTTAATCGGAATTTCTGTTCATGAAACCTTCCATCTATGATACTGTGAGCTAGGTCATCCATTCTTTTCCTTTCTATCACATATGGTAAAACCAACTCCTGATCTTTGTTTACTTTATGTCTAGCAATCCAAGTGAAATCACCAATTTTAAGACTTCTATATTCATGTAACAAATCTGGGTACTTATTAAATTGTGCAACCGTAGGATCATTCTTTTTGGTAACTCTGTAAATAACAAATACTTTTTACAACAATCTCGATAACACATGAACTATTACAAGCATACCATGTAGTTTTTTAAATTAAGGGAGTGTTAAATTACATCATATTCAGGTGAACATTATGTTAACACTTTTCTGAATTATTATATTCTGATGTTAACCCAAACATTGTTGTGAACATCATACAGTTTATATACATATTATAAATCATACTAATGATATCAAAAGATACACACCCACCAGTTTCATTCTTGTCTATAAGTAATATGACATCAAATGAACCAGCAGGCATTTCAATTAAAGGTATGTCTTCTATACTAGTCTGAGATCCTGTTATTTGTGAAGACTTTGATTCAGTTTCCACTTCAGCAGACAATTCATTGTTCGAAGTAACAGTATTTGAATGGAATATAATATCATTCACTGTTGGTATATTTGCAGATTCTTCTAAAAGTTTTGTTGCTACAGCAACTCCTTGCTCTGTCAATGCATAATCTACCTTTTTTTTCTTTTTCTTCTTTACTAGACCTTTAGTTACTAATCTGCCCATATTAGACCAAGCAGTATAAAATGATTCTGGTTTACGCCATACAAATGATTCATCACTATGCTTCTGAGCTTTTTCTATTAAAATCTCTTTAGCAAGAAAGGTATTATTTGGATTCTCTTGCATATTCTCCAATAGAGCAATAAGAATAGCATAGCCACCTGATCTATGGGCAGGTTTATATGTTTTCTTTTTACATCTTTTAGTTGGATTATCTGGTGGCTGAGAATTACTTTTTGATGAAGACGGTAAATTTGAACTGTTGTTTTTATTTGGTAAGTTCACCTGTTCACTGTTACAATTACTAATTTCATCTGCAGAGTGATGTTCTTTTCCATTTATCATATTGTTGGTTTTCTTCGATTCCACAGTTTTAACAGATTGCTGAGAATAACCAATTGATACAGATGGTAAATACACATCATTACCAATATCATTACTGGAACTTTCGTTTCTACTTGGCTGAACCTGTTCATAATTCCCATTAGCTGAATATTGATGTCTTTGGCTGTTGTTTGATTCATTAGTTTGTACTACTAATGACTCACCAGCATCAGATACAGAAGTATGTGGTCCTTGTATCCCTTGAATTTTATTCACAACTTCTAATCGTCTGTCGAAGAATGTACACAAATTTTTGTCAAACCCCTGTAAGATGGCGCACTCAGCTCCCGTTTTAAGTGGTAAAGGATATTTAGAGAGCGATATTAAAGCTGCCTTTATCACAGGTTCTAAGTTACTGTCTGTACTTTGGGCGATCTCATGAAGTTCTTCTAACCATTCCTGGAATAATGGATTCGGACGTTTCCTTTTGATACTTACTCTTTGATTATTAGACATTGTGAGCATAATTAATTTAGTTTTTACATTTAGAAATTTACGTGAAAAGGCGCGGTGCTTTTAATGCTGGCTGGCTAGTGTGTGTAGTGTTATGATAACTTTTAACCAAGTTAATTTGTATTGTGCTTTTATCTTCTTTGATAATGTTTGACAACGTGAAGTTAAATTCTCTGAGTGATCTAGTAATCATAATCACTCACAGCTCACTACTATAACGAAGTGATTACTTGCATCTCTACCTAGTTTGTCTAGGTAGAGATAATTTGTGCTCAGTCAGTGCTCACTACTTACGTTTTGTGAAATTGGCAGATTTTTTTTTCCTTTAGTTTATGGCTTCGTGCGATTAGCACATTTTTTTTTTTACTTGGCTTCGCACGGTTTGTGCATTTGCCACAACGAGTACTAGAGGTAGGGAAACCAATTTTTGAAATACAATGTAAATAGGAATGGAATTTGGAAAAAAGAATAATAGGATCAGAGTTGGTGGTTACACTGTACAATATAAATAAATGGATATACTATATAAGGGAATACTTAGTTGGAGTTAGAAAATAATACGTTTTACATTAAATACTAAATAAGAACATTATTTACAGATAACACTAATATTATTATTAATTAAAAAAGCAGATAGCAAATTATATATATCAAAATTTATAGAACTCAAGGATAGGAGGAGGAAGTAGGGATTAATGTAGGAAGAGGAACACGGAGGACTATGAGGGAGTTTATGAGTGAGGAACTGTGAGGAACATGCAAAAAGGATATGATTTAAATCTTCCTCACAAGCACCACAAGCAAATAAATTGCTATTAATAATACCAAGTCTTGCAAGATGAGAGGCTGTGCAGACATGACCCAAGCGCATTCTTATTATACTGGAGGTTGCAAGCTTAGAAAGTTTTAATTTTGTGAACCATAATTTGAGTGGTATTTTGTGTTGAATACATTTGTAATATTGACCTTTATGACAACTTGATATATTCCAATTGTTATTCCAAGCATGATACAAATGATCTTTAGGAAGGGAGAGAAGGTCGAACACGACATTTTTATAAGGAAATATATATCACCGGTCTCTATAGCATCTTTCAAAAATTTGCCTGCTATTTCATTGCCGTGAATGTTATGATGGCCAGGTATCCACACCAAGAGAACGTCTAGATTTTTTAATTTACAATTAAATTGTAGTTGTCTGTATTCTATTACATAGAGACTATTTGAACCTGCCCTCGGGGATTTTCGTAGGGTTTGTAAAGCGCTCTTCGAATCAGAAAATACGATGATACTAGTGTAGGCTGATGCCTAAACTAGTATATTGTATAGTATAGGCTGATGATGATGATGGTGAAATAAAATTGAGACTGATATTGTACTATGGGGGTCTCTTCCGCTTTACCAGTTTGAACAAACGTTCGTGTGCACGCGCATCGCCGCCGCGCCGGTCACGCCGCTAACCCTATCCCTGATTGGTTGCGCGATTTACTACGATTTACTATGGACCAATTAAAGACAAACAAACACAAACAAACACGTTTTTTGTTACCGCCCGCAGTGTGCATTTGCATTCGCAACGTCTCTCCTGTGCCTTTTGTTAAATGTTTATAGATTCCCTACGACCGACCTCTGCCTTCTAATTTGGACCGATTGTTGTTGTTGTTGTTGTTTTGTGTTGACCCCGACTGTTTTTATGGATGTTTTTACCGTTTATTACCCTCACTTATTGTTATAGAAATTGATAGATAAACCGTTGCAAATAATGCTTCTGAAGTAGAGATGATAAATATTTTCATTATAGCGACAAACTGAAAAAATGCATCAATTTTCTTCGAATAGTTTAAGACCATAAAATAAACGGTAAAAACATCAAACGGCGCGTTACCACTTTAAAGCGAGCGGCTTGCTACTTCACACCCGTATGTGTTAGAAGAATGTATGAGCAATCATAACGATAAAATAAGTATGCGCCTTATAGTAAGAGAGAAGGTTGGATATTCTTTTTACTGCCGTGAGTGTTCATAATACAGCAAAACACTACAGGGTGATTTTGTCAACAGTCGACAAAATTTTAGAGGACATTGTAATCCTTATAAATAATGATAAAATACAAGTATATGCCTCAATGGAATAATATTTATAAAAATTATATATCGCAAATATAAACTGCAGCTGGCGTATTTTGCGCGCCGCTGTACCTAGCATAGGGTGCATAGAGTACAGTCTGTTACTACCTACAGTAAGCGAGCGCCCTGCCTCGTTCGCGACGACGCGAGCGCCTGGTGACGATTTTTACGTGTTTTATGAATTGAAATAACAACAACGCTTACATTCCTTGGTAATGAACATTATAGCATTATAGCACAATTTAAAGTTCAATTGACTTACCTACGTGTACTTCAGTAATTGTTCAAAGTGACCACCTTCCCTCTGAATACATAACTGAGCTCGACGCCGTTGATTGTCCTTTAATTTTCTTAACACTTCCGTTTGTGATTTGACGACATCGAATGCACTCACGATTTTTTCTTTGAGGTGGTTTACAGTCGTTGCTTCAGTTTCATACACCCTTCTTTTAATTTCACCCCACAAATAAAAGTCAAGCGGCGTGAGATCGGGAGATCGAGCTGGCCAGCTGATCGGCCCACCGCGTCCTATCCAACGACCGTTGAACTCCTGATCCAAATATGCGCGGACATCGAGCTGGAAGTGTGCCGGAGCTCCGTCGTGCTGGAAATGCATATTTCGCCAATATGCCAGAGGTACGTCTTCCATCAGTCGCAGTAGTTCTTCACTGATAAGACGAAGATAATGCTGACCGGTCAATCTTTCATCAATGAAGTACGGCCCGATAACACGATCGTTAATGATCCCCGCCCAAACGTTTACTCTAAAACGCACGTTAAAAGAGTCTCTTCGTGTTTTCTTTGGGTTCTGTCCACGACGACACCACCAGTGTTCATTTTGAACATTGAACAGACCTACTCTTGTGAAGCTCGCTTCATCTGACCACAAAATGTTCAAATTAATGTTGTCTAATAGCCAATTACAAAACTCGCGCCTTGGACGATAATCGGAACGGGCTGAAAATGGTAGGGGTGTTGATCTGACGCGTTTAGCAATTTCCACACGTAATATTGGCTCACGTGAAAACGGCGGGCAGCTTGTCTCGTACTGGATTGTGGATTGTCTTGGAAGAATCGTCGTATCTGGCGGTATAAGTGAAGAGGATATACTGGCCTTCTGCCTCTAGCCTGTGCATGCGCAGGTACATTGAACTGGCCATGGGCAAGTAAATTTTGTGTAGATCTTAAAATTTTATCCAACGAGGGGACTGACGAATTAGGATGAATCCGCTGAAAACGCCTCTGGGTTTCCCGAAGGCTGTGCGTTAGTGAATATATGATAACCATATCATACAATTCACGGTTTGTGTACACCATGATTACATTAATTGCAATCCTATATCACACAACAGGCACTGATGATAATAATATTTATGTAAACACACACACTTAATTGCACTGATATGGCACGATTAGGTCACGATTTTCTTTACGGGTCACGGTCGGTCACGCACATACGTCACTACTGCTAGTCGGAAACTAACTAAGCGGGAAATCGGGAATTGGTAATATTTCGGGCGGGCGGCGGTCGTCCTTTGCGGCGCACGGGCACGGCATTTAGCATTTTGTATTGTTTACTTTAAAGTTTATTTTTCATTGTCTTTATTCGTAACGGCCATTTTCGGTGAATCTTTGTGATTTAGGCGGCGCGTTATGGTGTTTACTTTAAAGTTCATTTTTCAATTATATTTTTCAAAGCGGTCTCTTTGAGCGGCTCGGCGGCATGCTTAGTGTAGTGTAGGCTACGAAGCTAGCTAGGTAGGCTGAAGGTAAATAACTACTCTTTTCACAGTGTGTGTTTGTAAACAAAAGTGTTTGTTGAATTTTATTTAATATATTTTAGCTTGTGCTTAACATTTTATTTTATTGGTTTTATATTTTTAATATGATTGTTTATTGATATAGAAAACAAAAAAAGTGAAAAAAAAATTTTTTTTTCGACAGCTCCGTTTTCTTTTTTTCCTTTGCAAAAGTAATGTATATCAGCAATAGAATCTCCCCTAAAAATTTGTCGATTGTTGTCGAAGTCATCCTGTAGATAATAGAAAGAAACGTAATAAGAAACAAAAAATTGTGTGCTTGCTACTCTGTTAAAAGTTATTTATGATTCTAAAAAGCTATTCACCTAGAATCCAACGCTTAGGTAATTTTACTAACCGTTATTATCAAAAACAAATTTAATGACTTATCTCTTAAGATATGATTTTTTATTTAATAATTAGCTCGTGATATTCTGATTTGGATTAGTCGTTTCAAAACATTGTATTATTTATTTCATTGGACGAGAAACAAAATTATAAAATAATTATAAAGAAGTTAAACTCATAGAGAACTTTACAACATTTTTATAAAATACATAAGTTTTTGTTATAGTATAAAGCATTGTATTTTATTTATCATTAAATTAAGCAGCTCTTCCGGGTCTTGATGAAACTTTTTTGACATGACATGTTTTGACGTGACAACGTCTTATAAATTGGTTTGCCGGGTGACACTTCAAGAAACTGCGTTACGCTCCGCTCACGTTATGCGCTCACAATGAGAGCGAGTGAGAGGCACGCGTCCCTTCCACTCGGGCATGGTTAGCCCGCCTAAGAGCGAGAGAGACAGACATAAAAAGTGAAAGGTAAATACGTATGTATGTGTAAAGGTAAAAATAAAATTTTGTTAATATGAAATTCAGTGCGAGATTCTTTGTATAAATTAATGTTTTAAATATAATTCTTTGTATAAATAAATGTTTTAATTTGTTACTATTATTTCATCCTTCTTCCTACTATACGAATGAATATTCACATTAAAATTATTTTACCACTCAAAGTCGTTGTCACGTAAAACTTTCGCCCGTATATCGACTTTACAGGCAACCAATTTTTTAATGAGAAAATTTGTTCTAAATCATTAGATTTAAATAATGATTAAAAAAACTTGTAAGTTTATTTTGAAGAAATAATTAGAATTTCGTTATCATATAATTCCTGCGCCTGTCAAAGTATGAAGGAAGGTCATGAATTATTTAAACGAACGTCTTATAGATTGTCCATCTGCTAGGCTAGATTTTGATGGGTATTGGCATAATCTCCACGCTTGCCAAATATGGGTTTTTTACATATGCAAACGCATGTTTTTAAAATTCTACTTTGGTAAAATTATTAACTGATATTTTTAACCATTAAAATTAACAGTTAAAAATATTTTTCATTAAATTTTAACAAATATATATTTTCAACCATGAATGCCATCCCAATTCTGATCAACAAATATTATAACATTAATCATCATTCTCGCTCATTTATGTCCCCACTGCTGGGGCACGAGCCTTCCCTATGGATGGATAGGAAAACGGGCCATAAACCACAACGCACACAATTGGTAGTTATTAACGACTGCTAATGCAGCCGGGACCATTGGCTTTACGTGCCTTTCGACGCACGGAGGAGCTCGAGATCACTCATCCGATGACCGGATGAATACTGATCAGTCTTGTTCATGTTCACACAAAATACAAGCTTTAGGAAATTGACTTAGCAGATTTGGTTGAAAGCAAAAATGAATGAACAGAGCTCACGCACACATGGCAAATGGCTTATATCAAAAGCGAGCGACGCGGTGCGCAGGATTTTCGCCTTAAGACTGGTAAAGCGTTCGAGACCGCCATAGTACATTTTATTTATTCACATAAACTAGTACCTTACAAATATAACAACTGTCGATAGAATTACAAAAAGTAAAGGAACATCCCTAGTTGTTTTGGTTTAGTTTCAAAATGTCCAAGTTGAAAAATGTAGGCCCGGCTTATGCACAGCTCGGCACCGGGCCTACATTTTTCAACTTGGACAATTTGAGACTCATTTTAAGTGGTGTTTTTGTAAACATTATGGAGTTTTTGTCACATTGTTTACACAATTAGATAGCATGGGTCCTTGTTTTTTGTTTTTTGTACTATTTCGCGTTTATTTCATGTAGTTGAGGCCACAACATGGTTTGTAAAGTTTGATCATGTAGAACTAATACAATATTTCGGCTTCACATTTATTTTAATACCTGCCGGAAAGGAAATATATCTATTAGTAAATTGTCGTTTACAGAATGATAAAATATGGTTTGGTTGCAACATAATACTTTTTTTTTGTGAACATCGACGTAAGGTATCTGCCATCTTGGAAATTTTTGCTCGGAGGAACCTGAAATCGACGGGGCCTGACAAGTTAAAGAGAAATGTGTTCACTGATTTAATAAAAAAATGTTCTTATTTTTAATTTAATGCCTTTTTTATATTGACACAGAATAAATTGAGCTGTATGGACTAGCTTCCTATACCTAACTTTGACGAGAAGAGAAAAATGTTATGTCAAATATGACAGGCTGCCAGTGCGACAGCAGTGCGACCGCTATACTTACTACTCTTCCTTTGGCAGTGCGTCGTTTTTGCCTGAGGTTTTTGCTTTAGAGTAATAATTTATCTATTAAGTAATTGTGCTGCGGTTTTTGCAGAAAGATACAGTTTCTGTCCTGGGCTGTGTTATGTTGCCTTGTAGACGAGAATTCTATTTTTTTAATTCTCGTTCTTTAATAATGTTTGTTATATAGTAAAGTGAGTCTAAAAAACATTAAAATGTCTCTCGAAATACCTTTGATGACCACTGATGAGGTAAGTTTACTCTGGGATCTCGATTTTTTAAGCAATGTTATTTATACATTTGTATATCAATTTCATGTTTTCTCTTTAGGTGATCGAGTTAGATCCCGAACAGTTGCCATCAGGCGATGAAGTCCTCAGTATATTACAACGGGAACGTTCGCAGCTTAGCGTTTGGATCAATATTGCGGTAAGTAACTTAATAACTTAACCTATAAATAGATGAGACTGCGAAACTTCTTTGCCAATATTATAATTTAAATGATCTTCTTTTTTTATTCTAGCTTGCGTACTACAAACAAAGAAAGATCGATGATTTCCTCAAAATACTGGAGGCGTCCCGTATCGACGCCAACATTGACTACAGAGACTTTGAAAGAGATCAAATGCGGGCTCTCGACATGTTGGCCGCATACTATGTGCAAGAGGCCAACAAAGAGAAGTCGAAAGATAAGAAAAAAGAATTGTTTACAAAAGCAACTCTCTTGTACACTATGGCTGACAAGATCATTATGTATGACCAGGTGAGTAATGCTCAGTAACTTTACATAAAAATTATCCTAAAAGAGAGAATGGCATAAGTAAAGAGGGGCCTACTCCCAGCAGTAGGTCAAGACAAGAGTGGCTGATGATGAAAAAAATAAAAAAAGTTGTAATATCAAAGTCATTTATTTGCTGAAGAAAAGTTTTCAGTACTGTTTAGGTTTGTTAATATGTTATGCATGCATTTGTATGTATATTGTTATGTGCTCACTCATCTCAACTACTGCGATTCAGGCCTATGAGACAAGTGTAGGAGTTGCTGTATGTATAATTCTATTATTTTAAAATACAAAGTGCCAAAAGAAGAATATTATTAATATGTATTATAATTAAAAAAGATGCACCAACTAGGGTTTAAATTTGTTATTTTATTAGTATGTTGCATCAGTGTTTCATATATCTAATACATCTTCACAGAATCATCTTCTTGGAAGAGCTTATTTCTGCCTCCTGGAAGGTGACAAAATGGAACAGGCAGATGCTCAATTTAACTTTGTCCTCAACCAATCTCCAAATAATGTACCATCATTGCTTGGCAAAGCATGTATTGCATTCAACCGTAAAGACTACAGAGGTGCATTAGCATTCTACAAAAAAGCCCTTAGAACAAATCCTGATAGCCCAGCTGCCTTGAGGCTTGGTATGGGCCATTGTTTCATGAAGCTCAATAATCAGGAGAAAGCTAGGTAAGCCATTTGCATTATTTTTCTGAAAACTTCATGTTCAGTTGTTAAGTTTCTCATGTTTCATATTTTTGTTTATCATTGTTCTTAGGACCACTTTTCATGTTCTGGATAGCCAATCTATATCTATTGTCAATGCCAAATGATATAAATATCAGTGATAAAGTTTATAAACAGGGGTTCTGACCCAAAATAAGATGTGTAGAAATTGGTTGAAAATCAGATTTATTAAAATGTTGTATTAAATGCTTTTTCGTTTTATTTTACAGGATGGCTTTTGAAAGAGCTTTGCAGTTAGACCCACAGTGTGTTGGAGCTCTGGTAGGTCTTTCTATCCTCAAACTCAATCTTCAAGAGAATGAATCAAACAAAATGGCGGTTATTATGTTATCCAAAGCATATGCTATTGATCCGAAGAATCCTATGGTGCTCAACCACTTAGCTAATCACTTCTTCTTTAAAAAGGTTTGGTTTTAGTGTTTTTTTTTCATTATAGTCTTGATTTTTACTCTCAATTAAGTACAGAAGAAATTTTGTACTATGGATTGTATTTGTTAAGTGAGTCATTGAAATCAACATAAGTGTTATCAAAATAAAACAGAAACAGAATTATTATTTGGTAATTAACCTTGTGTAAAACAAAAGATAAAACACAAATTACTCGTTAAAATAGGACTATAGCAAGGTGCAGCATTTAGCTCTACATGCATTCCACAACACAGAGAATGAAGCGATGCGAGCCGAGAGTTGCCATCATCTGGCGAGGGCTTTCCACGCCCAAGGTGACTGTGACCAAGCCTTCCAGTACTATTACCAAGCGACGCAATTTGCTCCGCCGAACTTCGTCCTACCCCATTATGGACTTGGCCAGATGTACATTTATAGAGGTGATACAGAGAATGTAAGTAATAATAATAATAATTACAATAAACATTATTTTAAAAGCATGCCAGTGCCTGACTGTTACTATTAAGACCCTACCAGTTTCTTTAAAGAACTCAGTTTTTACATTCTACATTCCAACTAGAATATATGTAGTAGTCTGTTGTGGATGGATGCATATTCATGCTTTGCATTCATCCTTTTCTGTCCCCCTTATATAAATCCTTTTGGGATTTATTAAGAGCAATGGCAGGCTTGTGGCCACCAAATATTGAACCATTATGCCATTATTATTGGAGAATACAAATGTATTGCCCAAAATATTAAGCAATTTTTGCGATGCTATTTCCTTGGATGTGTGACACAATTAAAATATTGTGTTATAGTTAAAATGGCAGTTGATTAAAACTCACCAACTTATTTAATGACCCTATCTTCCCTTGTGTTATTGTATATGCAAGACTTGCATCCAGCAGTAGAAAAGTTATTTTTGGAGTTAATCGTATAACAATTGGGTAGTTGCACGAAGCAAATACAAAGAGGAGTTAGCATATGATGATTTCCCTATGTAGCGATGCGTGACAAAATTCGCGGCGGAGAAGGCTGCGGGGGACGTTAAGCTCCGCCCACCCTAGCAGTCGGTAGCAAAACTAAAATGTTATATTAGCGCTGAGTAACATAGGCTATATTTAAAAAAAACCACCCGTGTGAAGCCGGGACGGGCCGCAAGTTTTAAATATATACTACTCAAAACAAAATAAGGGCCACGAGGTATATTGTCTGTACCATGAAAATAATAAAACCAATATTAATTTTTTTGTCTCCATAACGAAAACTAATGTTGTTTTTACCGTGTAGACCAATAAATTTATTCCAATAATAATGATTAAAAAGTTTATTTGCTTTTGAAAGAAAAAACACATTTAAGGTTAAAAATAAAAACAATGTAAAGTTACTGAAAACAAAAGAAAATACTCCATGCTCATCTTTTAGTAACGGGTATGCCCCCCTCGTTTCGTTACGCACTCCTGAAGCCTGGAGTGCATGCTCTCAATCAAATGCCTGACATTTTCCATTGGAATCTCTTCCCAGGCCCTTTTAACAGCGTTGATGAGTTGCTGTTGGTTGTGGATTTCCTGATCACCGTCTCTAACTCTTCGTTTCAACTGATCCCACATGTGCTCTATTGGATTTAAGTCCGGACTGTTCGCCGGCCACGGCAAGACTTGAATTTGAGACGCTTCCAGTACAAACCGAGTCGCTTGAGCCGTGTGTGCACGAGCATTGTCTTGCATCAAGATGAATCCAGGACCCGCTCGCTGGGCAAATGGGATCACATGTGGTCTGACGACTTCCTCAATATACCGCTGAGCAGTAACAGTACCCTCATTTAAAATAGCGAGCTCAGTTTTGCCGTGTAAGCTTATCCCGCCCCAAATCATTACATTTGGACCACCAAAACGATCGACTTCATGGATGCAGGCTTCTGAAAATCTCTCGCCGCGTCTTCTCCATACTCTAATACGCCGATCGTCGTTAAAAAATTTAAGCACCATGCCCCATTGGTTTATGTCCCAGTCCAAATGTTGACGGGAAAATCTTAAACGATTTGCACGATGATTTCTGGTTAATGGAATACGGACAACTCGCCTTCTTGATGCCTGCTGGTCTTCATGCAATCGATTACGAATAGTTTGGTCACTGACACGAGTACCCGTTGTGAGCCGTAAACGATTTTGCAGCTTGCGGGCCGTCGTTGTGCGATCTCGGCGCGCACTTAATCGAATGTAACGATCCTCTTGAGCTGTTGTAATGCGAACTCTGCCCGAACCAGGTCTTCTTCTAACACTGCCGGTCTCTTGGAAACGATTCCATAGATTTTGAATAGCTCTTCGAGAAAATCCCAATTGCAAACCCACAGATCGCTGCGAATGACCTTCTTCAATCATTGTAACGGCTCTGGTTGCTGTCAGCGAGTCCATATGACGCCTGCGTGCTTGTGGCATATTGCAAAAGATGTTTCTGACTCGAGATATCAATGAACTCTGATAATTTCTAATAAACCAAGAAGCTAAGGAAAGCAAAACGTCAAAGAAAATGGAATCAAAATTTTCAAAAATAATTTTAAATCAAATTTTATTTAAAATTGTTGCCAGCATTAGATGAATACTACAATATTAAAAAGTTTAGGTATCAAAGAGTTTGTATACTCAATATTTTACTACTTTCAATATGTAAATGTTTAATAATTTACACCAAAATGAAAAAATACCTCGTGGCCCTTATTTTGTTTTGAGTAGTATATTTATTGTGACGCTGACATTTGAGTGTTTATTAAAAACTTTTTAAGTTACAGTAATTTATGCAAATATATATATATAAATAAATAAAATTTATATATAAATAAAAATAGGTTAATGTTTAAAAAACTTATGTGACGTCATTTACATGTTTAATGTTCTGCAATTAATTAATGTTGTTGTCAACTTCCCTATGTGTAGGCGGCCCAATGTTTCGAGAAGGTGCTAAAAGCCCAACCCGGCAACTACGAGACGATGAAGATCTTAGGCTCCCTGTACGCGAACTCACCATCACAATCCAAGCGGGACATCGCGCGGCAGCACCTCAAAAAGGTCACTGAACAGTTCCCGGACGACGTGGAGGCCTGGATTGAGCTCGCACAGATATTGGAGCAGAACGACTTGCAGGTAGGTCAACTATCAATTTGTTGATGATTTTGTGAAGAACTTTTTTCTCTTCTCTCCTTTTCCCTTCTTTCATAGTGAAGTGAAGTCGCGAACAGAAAAATAATTATAGCATTTATTTGTCGCTCCACCAAGAAAGAGAATGCCCCTTCCAACCCACGTATCATAGGGTCCTTTAAACGGGGTTTGAAAAAGCAACTTGCGGGTCGGCAAAGTGAGGATGGCTAGTGAAGCAAAATCTTGTTCCACTAAATGTCTGCTCATCTGGACTCTGGTTCTGCTTAACATCAGATAGAGAGAGGAGTCACTTGCCAAAAAATAACTTTTAAAGCTTTTTCTTTCATTCTTCTAGTAAATATGCCAAAATCGCCTGTGACCTTGTGAAACACAATAATACATAATACCTATACATAACAAAAAATTATATTAGGTTTTAGCTACCTTATACACTAACATTAGAGTAATGATAACTAAAGCGATCATGGTTAATGTTGTTTTTGAATACCTATCCGATAATTTTGTACATTCGTGATCATAGCGCAAGTAACATTCCAAAATATCTTATACACAAAAATAACAAAAAATCATCTCATAATTCTGTTTTTAATAAGTATTGAAAACATTATAATAAATCACATCCTCTCCGTAGGGTTCTTTGAATGCCTACAGTACGGCAATGAAGATTCTCAAAGAGAAAGTCAACGCTGATATTCCCGCTGAAATATTGAACAATGTTGCAGCGCTACACTATAGATTAGGAAACCTGAATGACGCTAAGAACTACTTGGAAGAGGCACTGGAAAGGTGAGAGGAACAAAGATGCTTCTGGAAATTCCCACATTTATTAATTTACTTTGCCTATTCTAAACTGATCCTTCATCATCATAGTTAACGGGGCCTCAATTGTAGCCTTATTCTTAGCATGATACATTATTGAAACTAAAATACAATTCCATGCTTTCGCCATATACAGTGGTGGACTTATAATTAGAAACACTTGATATGAATTATAAAAGTTTGAAGTCCACATACAATATTCGTGAAAAATTTATAGATTCAATATTTAATAGTCATGCAACAATATAGCCATTCAATTAGAGTACTCATAAAATACATTAAAAAAACAAAACTATCTAAACTTCAATCATAAAAAGAGTTTAAAGCATACATAGCTTATTTTCTGTTACTGGCCGCTTGGACGCCTAATTAGAAACACTTTAGAAAAGCATGCACGGAACATTTCATTTTTGAAATTGATTTCTATAGTTTTGGCGGCAATTGAACATCAAATTGGAATTTCGTTTACGATTTTTTGTTAAAAATGGGCAAAAATAAAAGTTGTGACGTGCGACTAGGCAAATAATTGTTAATTTGCACATCGACCAAAACGAACGTGCTACGTACGTAATAGCTGATCATTTAAAATGTTCCGTAATGAAATTTTTTAATGCTATTGACCATTATAAAAGACACGGAACTATTGAAAATGTTCTTAGATAGGCTTGACCGAGGAAAACTTTGACCAGAGAAGATATACTAATCGTACGTATTGCTAAACAAGACCCATATAAAGGCTCCAACTATATTAAAAATGAAGTTTTTTCGCCTGATGACCACAGAAACGTCTCGTCAAGACTGCTACGCTAGGTTAGTGGAAGCAAAATTGTATGGGAGGGTTCTGGAAAGGTACCGCTTCTTACCAAGCAACATCGAAAGAAGCGATTATTATTCGCTAAAAAGTATGTCAATTGGTGCAAGATTGGAAAAAAAAGTCTTATTCTCAGATGAAATTAAAATAAACATGGTAAATTTAGATGGCTAACTAAACTATGATGTACTAATAAAACTAATTTACTAGATTTATGTTTATACCCACCAACAGTGTCTCCTAATTAAAATACACTAACACTTTTTTCAAAATTCAAAATAATCTATTCAGTTTAGGCTACAAGTAGCTCTTGTGAATGTCACTATGCCATCGGTTCGTAAGTCTACTCTGGGCGGGAGATCTTGTACTGAGAAGAACCGGCAAGAATCTCAGCAAGTGTCCAGCTCTTTTCTCTCTTACAGCGTCAAAAATATTGGAAAATGCCCTATTATAGCAGGACACTTTCCATCACAAATAAACACAAAAAAAAAATATAGAAGACAACCACATCTAAAAAAACAAAATTAAAAATCTAAATTAACAAATTTACCTCAGGTTTTAAGCGATGATACTAATATAAATGAGGAGCTCGATGGCGCAGTGGTTAACGCGCCCGGTCTGCGAGTGCTGAGGTTAAGCAGTTTTCGCAAAGACCAGTCATCGGATGGGTGACCTAAAACTTATCATCTCGAGATCCTCCGTGCTTCGAAAGGCACGTTAAGCCGTTAGTCCTGGCTGCATTAGTAGTCGTTAACAACCACCAATCCGCACTGGGCCTGCGTGGTGGTTTATGGCCCGTTCTCCCTATCCATCCACAAGGAAGGTTCGTGCCTCAACAGTGGGGACATAAAAAATGAGCTGATGATGATGAATACTATGTAATAATCTAATAATAGGCTTTGTGATATGAACGAATGAATGAATAAATTATTAATAATAATGTTTTTTTTAGAGAAAAAGCAGATGCCGAGACTCTAGACACTCAATACTATAATTCAATAGCTGTCACAACTATGTACAATTTGGCGCGTCTGAACGAAGCGCTATGCATATACAATAAGGCTGAAAAACTATATAAAGACATATTGAAGGAGCACCCCAACTACATTGATTGCTATTTGAGGTAAATATTTAGGGCCTTATAACATAGTAAGTATAAAACTTGGTATAAATTACGTGTTTTGAACCCGTCATGTAAGCCTCTTTTAAAATTAGAGTAAAAGAGTCTAAACACAGAGTCACGATCCGAAAATAAACGCTTTTTATTAAAAGATTATGTGAAATATATATATGAAAATTATCAATTCATAAAAATATTTTATATGTTTAAAAGTGTCGGTGTTTGCGTACATTTCGTTTGTGTATCGCGTTCGAGTTGCAAACTTGCAAGTTAAGCGTTTTTTGCAACACAATAAGGAACTCTAAAGCTCGTCCGCCCTTCGGAAAGCACGTCAAGCTCTTGATCCCGCTCGCTGGTTTAAGATCGCAGTCGTCAAAACCCACCATCCCGCATTGACCCAGGGTGGTAAGTCCCCTCCCTCCATTGAGCTTTTCGTATATCGGCGGGGGAAGTGAACAACAGTTTCACTTAACATGGAGTCGCACCTGACCCTAATGGACGATTAAAATAGCATTTTTTTACTGTTAATTAAAATAATGCCACTTTATATGTGCATTTGTACATTTATCGTTACATCAATGTTTGTAGCTAGAGATAAGATAGCCAATGCCTCAGTGTTTAGGATCCCGGGTGAAGTGCGCATTTACTATTGACCTTATCATCACTTAACATCAGCTCAGACGAAGGCACTGTGTTTACCTGTAATATTTAAAAAAAAAATTGTATATGCTCAAGTTAAGCAACTTTCGAAAAGGCCGGTCATCGGATGGGTGACCAAAAATTTATCATCCCGATCTCCTCTATGCTTCGGAAGACATGTTAAGCCGTTGGTCCCGGCTGCATGCTTTAGCAGTTGTTAACAACCACCAATCCCCACTGGTCCCGCGTGGTGGTTTATGGCCCGTTCTCCCTATCCATCCATAGGGAAGGCTCGTGCCCCAGCAGTGGGGACATAAATTAAGCTGATGATGATGATAATGAAACATGGGTTTACATACATTGGTGTTAAAACCACTGTTATCTTTAAAGTAGAACTGTCTGATTATTTAACTTTCAGGTTGGGTTGTATGGCCCGCGACAAGGGGCAGATCTACGAAGCCTCCGATTGGTTCAAGGAAGCCCTCAAGGTGAACACGGAGCACCCGGACACGTGGTCGTTGCTAGGAAACCTGCATCTTGCGCAGCAGGAGTGGGGCCCTGGCCAAAAGAAGTTCGAGAGGATACTGCAGAACGCAGCAACGTCGACGGACGCTTACTCGCTTATTGCTCTTGGTAAGCAGTGAAGTCACGCAAAATCATTTTTTCGGTGTCAAGACTTTAAGATTAATTTCCCCTTGTCCTTTTGGCGCTTTAGCAGTTTTCCTTTTTCACCGATGTTTCGTAATTGACATAATTAGCCCGTTTCAGTTCACTGCGGGACATAGGCATCTATCCTAATGCATGTTTACTGAGCCCGACCTTCGGCTCTTCTATTCTAACCGTTTTAATAATAAACTTATTCTTAAATATTTATAAAATACAGTGAAAAAATTAAACGCCCACCCTACCCAGCATAACCATAGCCATGCATAGCCATCGGTTGCAATAACCGTTGTATAGATGGCGCACTATGCCGCTATAAGCACTAAAAAAAATTGCGGAAGACCCAGGTTCGATTCCTGGCTGGGTCGAGTGGGCGTTTAATTTTTTCACTGTATTTTATAAATATTTAATTTAGCTTCAGTGCACCAAGCGCTTACAAAATAAAAAAAGTAAAAATAAATTTATTCTTCTACTTATTAAGATATATAGATAGATAGATAGATAGATAGATAGATAGATAGATAGATAGATAGATAGATAGATAAGATAGATAGATCCTTGCGGAAGACCTTTGGCCAGTAGTGGACGTCTTTTGGCTGAAATGATGATGATGATGCTGATAAAGATATAAAATATATCTTTATCATCATCTTTTATCTATACGCGTTGAAACCACTTCAGTACAAGTAGCACGAGCTTCGTATTTTGGTCAAGTTTACCCACTCCTGACATACGGTATTATTTTTTGGGGTAACTCTGTAGATGTTGAGTCAGCATTTATTTTACAGAAAAGATGTTTGCGCATTATATATAGGTTGTTTTCTGATGAAACTGTTCGAAATATTTTTAGAGAAAAAGGTTATCTCATTTTAGTCAGTATTTATATTCTGGAAATATCTGGCTTTATTAAAAATAATAGTGCCTGATCGTCCAAATGTTCGTAGCAGATATAGACATAACTTATGTATACCAATGATCAATAACAATATGTATTACAAAAAGTGCATTTGTTACAGGAATAAAAGTTTTTAATCATCTATCCTTAGAACTGAAAGAGTTAAACTCCAAATTGTTTAAAATTAAATTAAAAACCTGGTTGATGGGAAAAGCCTTCTATAATTTAACAGAATATTTTGACCCATATTTCAAGTAATGTTTAGACTTTTTATAATTTGATTTGTTAGTGTTAATTTAAGTAAATTGCAATAGCTGAAAAGGGTAATTAAGTTTATAAGGCACCTACATTTTTACCAAGAATAAGATCTTTATGTACACTTATTATGCAATAAATATATTTATATTTGTATATTTATTATTTCAAATGCACCGCTAACAGGTAACGTATGGCTCCAAACGTTGCACCAGCCGTCCCGCGATAGGGAGCGCGAGAAGCGGCACCAGGAGCGCGCGCTCGTCATGTACCGGCAGGTGCTCAAGAACGACCACAAGAACATCTGGGCCGCCAACGGCATCGGCTGCGTGCTGGCGCATAAGGTCAGATCAATATATAGATAGCTTACACTAGTTACAGGAAACCACATGAGAGAGAAAGAGATAGTCTAGCCGAATCGGGAGAACGACGGCAAGTGTATGTAGGTAGGTTCTCAAGAACATCTGGACCGCCAACGTCATCGGCTGCGTGCTGGCCCATAAGGTGGGATCAATATATAGATAGCTTACACTATTTACAGCAAACCACATGAGAGAGAAAGAGATAGTCTAGCCAAATCGCGAGAACGACGCCATGTGCATATAGGTAGGTGTTCATAGAATATCTGGGCCGCCAATGGCATCGGCTGGCGCATTAGATAGGATAGATAAACATATAGATAAAACACATTATTGCTTACACTATTCACAGAAAACAATAAACATTTTAATACAATGGTGGGCAAACAATCCCAAGACAGAAAGAGAGAGATGTTAGTCGCCGTCAAATTTTCCATTAACAGTTAATATGTGACTTTAAAGCTTGCATCAGCTGAGTTTCTAGAAAGACGTCATGTACAGAAAGGTGTTCAAGAACGTCTGGGCTGCCAACGGCATCGGCTGCATCAAGTTCTCACTAAAATGTATCGTGTGGCCTTAAAGCTTGCATTAGCCGAATCGCGAAGAAGACGCCATGTATAGACACGTGCTCAAGAATGTACCTAAGAGTATATTAGGTGATATATATGAGGCATTTTCCTGTCTACAGGCAAATTTAGCACTACTTGGATACGTGTGGATCCATACCTTGCACTAGCTAAGTCGCGAGAGAAACTCCATACACAGGCAGGTGTTCAAGAACATTTGGGTCGCTAACAGCATCGGCTGCGTGCACAAGGTCAAATATTATTCAGCATCTGTAACACTGTCGTGAAAATGCTTCCCTCTATTCCTTAATTGTCCTAACTAATAGTATATTACTGCAGCCGGCCGGCATAATAGGCATTGATGTCCTTCAATCTCGTTCGTCCGAACGTGACAATAAGGGCCGAGTCCATCAATGCATAGTTGCAGTCAAGGCTTGTAATTATGTTAATTTGTTTCTGTCATTTTCCTTTAAAAAACTTTCTATTTGCAAGCCAGTCCGAAATTTAAATAAAATCCTTGGTTTTCCTTGTCTTTAGAAGACTGGATGACATTTTGACTTCCACAGTCTGCTATAATCGAAAATCGTGTTTAGTACGTTTGAAATACGTGTACGTTTTGAATAGCGTGTTTTGTACGCCAGCGACGCCGACGGCAATAATCGACAACATTTATTATTTACGAAAATATAAAATAAAGATATACCCCGAATTTCCTATTCTTTTTGCAAGTTTTTAATCTAAATTAGCGTACAGGGCACGGAGACGCAGTTATGCTGTAGCTGCCAAATATAATAATTGTATTTTTACACAGGGCTGTGTGAACGAGGCACGTGACATATTCGCGCAGGTGCGGGAAGCGACCGCCGACTTCCCAGACGTGTGGATGAACATCGCGCACATCTACGTCGAGCAGAAGCAGTACATCAACGCTATACAGATGGTAAGAACAGCTCCATCCTCTAGTTGTTCCATAAGGTCGACTGTTAAAGCTATTTTTCAAACCTTTCACTAGTAATGGCAATATAGATGCCACCATTATTTGAACTTTATGTAGTTGCTATAGGATTTAAAACCAATGAAGAATGTACTTTGTACCAGACAAAGGGTTTAATAATGGAGGATAGGGTCAGCTTCCAGTTTATAAACCAGACAAAATTTGATTGCACAGGAACCTGTTACCGGAATGCGGTAAATGAATAACTATAATGCCTGCTGTATTTTTTTCAAGATTACGCGAACGCTTCTTTTTCTTCTTGCCCTGGTCCCATGGTACACCTGTGCAGTCACTCCCGTCACATTCATATCATCATCACACAATCCACCCATCTTTTCTTTGGTTTCCCTCTTCCCTCCATCCATCAACACTTATATTCATCACTCTCTTAGTTACATGCGTTTCATCCCTTCTCATCACATGCCCATACCAAGACAAACGATTTCTCCTTAACTTTTCGGTCACTGGCGCAACTTTCAAACTTCCTCTAATATACAAATTTTTTACTCTATCCATTCTTGTTACTCCACACATCCATCTCAACATTCTCATTTCCGCTACATGCAATCTTTGTTCATCCTTTTTCTTTGATATTACAACACATTGTATTTATGTCACACTGTTGAAGCTTGCGGTAGGGGTCAAGGGTTTACTGCATAAACTAAACTTAAACTTAAAATTAAACTTTATTTCTACTCGCGTAGTATTTACTCGCGTTAGCACTACGTATTTACAATAATGTTATATCGAATTCACAATAATTGATATGGTCGAAGAATTCACGCCTAAACATGGTAGATGTTATTTAGACCTGGGGGCGATTTTTAAATCTCACCTGTGATTTTGAAATTAAAAGCGACATGATTTATTTGTTTATTTGTACAAAATTATGCTGCTGCCAGCTGAGAGGTTTAATCGAAATTGTAATGGCCGCCCGGCCACAGGATTATTTCAATAGAAAATCTACTTTCATAGTCGTATTGCATCGTAGTTCCTATCTGTGACACTAGTTGGCGTCAGTTGTCTATTCAATCAAAACCTATCATGAACCACGACTTAGAATGGATGACGTGGGTAGCTTGCGCTCACGGCCTCGCTAGCCGGCCCAAGCCCCCGCTCTGCTCTGTTAATCTGCTCTTAAATGTATTCTCTCTCCCTCTGCAGTACGAGAACTGCATCCGCAAGTTCCGCATGAACCACGACCTAGAATGGCTCACATGGGTAGCTCGCGCCCACGGCCTCGCCAGTCGCCCCGGGGCTGCTCGAGCCGCTCTACTGCGAGCTCGCCGCGTCGCGCCTCACGACCCCGCGCTTCTCTACAACACGGCGCTCACGCTGCGACGACTGGCGGCACACGTTCTGAAGGACGAGCGCTCAGAACTGCACAGAGTACTGCGGGCTGTACACGAGCTGCAAGTCTCCCATAAGTGAGTTCACTAGCCCCAAGCGTTCACTATTTCAAACCAGTCCAAGCTCAGCTTCTGTTGCAAGGTTCCGTGTCCCTGAGATGGTATATATGAGCGTTTATCGAACGCGGTATGTATTAAGCTTTCCTTTCTGCGGTCTCTTTATTGTGTGCCCTAAGTGAGTGTAGACTAGCCCCGACCCCAAGCCGCTATGAGCTATTACTATGAGCTAGCCGCGTCGCGCCCCACAACCCCGCGCTACTATACAACACAACGCGACGACTAGCGGCACACGTACTGAAAGACGAGCGCTCCGAACTGCACAGAGAACTACGAGCTGCAAGTCTCCCACAAGTGAGTTCACTAGCCCCAAGTGAGTTAACACTAGCCTCGTTCCCGAGCCTGCTCTTATACGAGCTCGCCTTCTCGCGCTTCTCTACAACACGGCGCTTATGTTGCGACGACTGGCGGCACACGTGCTGAACAATTTTTTTTTGGAGAGAGATTGCTGATTGCCTCAGACAGCATTTTCAGCTTCACCGGGCTTGTTTGGGGGCGGCGAGAAACGTAAAGGGTCCCTCAAGCCGTGTGAAACGAATCGCCTTCGGAGGGTTCCTAGAGGGAACGGCATCGTGCACTAGTGCGCGTCCCCGTGCCCTACTAGATTCTCCGAAGGGTTCGGATCGGATCGGGGAGCTGAAGGACGAGTGCTCAGAACTGGAGTACTGCGAGTTGTGCAGGAGCTGAAAGTCTCTCACAAGTGTGTACTATAGACTAGCCCCGCTCTACAACGGCGGCTGGCTGGCACAGGTGCGTTAATTATTTTTACTATAAAAATTATTGATCTATTGTTTGTGTTTTTAATGTGTTTATTTAGAAAACTTACAGTCATATGCAACAAATAATTTATAAATAGATTATATACAAATAATTTTTTTTTTAAGTTTGCTCAATGCATGGACATTTGCGACACGAAGATAAGGAGGTTAAAAGGACTTCGTTTTACTGAGAAAGGATACGCCCGTATTTGACATAGACATTTCTTGACATTACTTGCTGATTTTTCTTATCATCCATTTCATACAATTAAATCCGCAGATTTTCCACACCACAACTAGTGTTGGCTAAAAGAAATCTGTTCTTTTGTATAGGATATGTCTTGTGTGACTTAAGATTCAATCTTTGTTTTATATCTACAATAAAGTATAGAAATATTAACTAACAAACAACCCCCAGATACTTCCTACGCTTGGCGTCAGCAGAAGGCGGGGAAGGCGCCGAACGCGCCCGCTACGAACCCGCAGCAGCCGGCGTTGAAGCTAGGACATGCGCCGACCTGCTCTCACAAGCGCAATGGCACGTGGCTAGAGCGAGACGGCAACACGACGAAGAGGTTACGCTCAGAGACCGACAGAGGGAACAGCGGGAGGCGTTCAAGCGGCAACAGGTCAGTTACAGACACATTTTACCTTCACGCCTAAGCTAAGACATGCGCTGATCCGCTCTCACAAGCACTATGGCACGAGTCTAGGGCAAGAAAGCAACACGTTTAGAGACTAACAAACGGAGCAGCGAGAAGCGCTAAGCGCTCAAACGGTACAAACGCTACAAATACCCCGTGTCATGAGATACAGGCTCCTCCTTAATACTTATACTATATAGTGTAAATTTAGTGCTAGACATGAGTTTTGTATTTTTTTATAACAAAACGAAAATAATTAAGTAATACAGGTGTGAGGGGGTGTGTGTGTGGGTGTGTGTGTGTGTGTGTATATACACAATAATTGTAATTAGGTCTTCTACATTGTAATATTTAAATTGTTACAACCATTTTAAAATTTAAGGATATACTTAAAAAAAAATTTATTGTATTGTGTTATGCTTTTGTTTGTTAACAGAACTTTGTTGTAAAGTCGCGGAGCAGTGTGTATAAAAAATCGTTTAATTATATATGTAATGTAATTATATATGTATTAATAATAAAATAATGTAAGGAGAAGGTAAAGCTTGCGAACTGGGAGAACTTCTGCCTGCTCATACAGCTGCTCTGTTGAAAACTGGTAGGGTAAACCGACTTTCAGTACGGCTCTTTGAGCTCTTTCTAGCTGAATCATGTGCAGTACGCAAGTATGCATTGACAAAGGGCTTTGTATGTTGAGATGAGATGGTTGTGATCTGCTGCAATACGTACCTGTTTAAATGCAAATATGAATTTACGAGCTTTAGCTGACAACGCATTAAGGTGTTGCCTCCATTGGAGATTGTCGTCCACGGTAACACCTAGATATCTTAGAGCTGGAACGCGGGAGAGAGTTGGACAGCCACAATTTTACTGGACATTCCTATTACATGGAAATGTATGTAAAGTAAGTGCTAAATTGCATTCTGGGCTTTTGGCTTTCGTCTTACTGAAGCACAGGAATTTAGTTTTTTGGGATTTATTGGAGAGAAGGTTTTCTTCTAACCAAGCCGTGATATGACATAAACCTATTTCTACCACTTGCACAACCTTATTCCACGTATCAAATAAAATAACAGTGTCGTCGGCAAACATATTATTCATATTAACCGTTAAGTGTTCGTAAGTGCGCATGAGTGTTGGCAAATGAAACAAAACAGTGCAACTTCACTTTTAAAATTCTCTCAAGAAGTCCGCCCGAGGACTTAGTAAAGCCCCACATCTTTACTGAGATACTCGAGGGGTTGGGGGGTATATCATTTCTAGCTTATCAATTCTATAATCATTCATCATCATCATCATCATCATACTGGAAGGAAATATTGTATATTTATGTATTACTTGTAAAAAAAAACACTTTGACACTGGCTAAATGTCCTAATCGCACGAAGCCATCAACAAATGGAAAAAAAACAAATTATAAAACACGTTTTTTTACACATAAAATAACGTATGATCGTTTTTGTCACTACAGACTGATTCGTTTCATTCGTTCACACTTTTTAAACAATACAGTTTTGTTTAAAGTCTTTATCCAACCAAGTCTTAGTCATACCGTGTTGCTCGTAATCATCCATCATTACCAATATATCACCATACTCACGCTCATATTCCGACTACAGGAAGAAGAGCGTCGCCTCCGAGAAGAACAACACCAGAAGAGCACAGTGGAACAGTCGCAAAAGCGCCAAGAGTTCAAGGAGAAGACCAAGAACGCAATGCTGTTCGCCGACATGCCGCTTGAGGGCAAGTCTAAGGGCGGCGGCCGCGGCCGGCGTAAGGACGACTACGTCTCAGACTCACCGGGCAGCGGGAGCGACGCGCCGAGGGAGGAAGGGTGAGTTAGCCATAGCCAATAAGGTACTGCAGAAGTTTCAGGAGTTCAACGAGAAGACCAAGAACGCAAGACTGTTCGCCGACATGCCGCTTGAGGACAAGTCTTATAGCCCCCATTCACGTGCACGCCACTCCATCACTCCAAAAATTATATAACTACGGGGCGTTGTTTTAACCAAATTTGTGGTATTTTATTTGTAAAGGTGAATCTGCATAGCCAATCGGTTGCAATAAACATTGGATAGATGGCACACTGCCGCTAAAAAGCAGTGAAAATTTTCAGTGCTTACGTCAGCCTTCCCGGTAGCATAATGGTCAGTGCAGCCGCCCGGATTGAGGAAGACCCCTGGGTCTTTATCAATCCGGGCCGATTCGATTCGATTCCTGGCTGCGTCGGGTAGGCATTTAATTTGTTTACTATATTTTGTAAATATTTGGTACGTGGATTGTGTGGCATCGTTCCGTGCGTTGGACGTCCAACAATTCAAAATCCGTTAAATTGGCGCGAAGCTAAAATGGAGTGCCGCGAATGGGGGCGGCCGCGGCCGACGTAAAGAAGGGTGAGTAAGCCATTATTATTATTCATCATCATCATCATCATCTTAGCCAAAAGAAGACCGCTGCGTCTACATTGCTGGATACCTGCCCACACTGCGTTTTCCGGTAGCGGCCATCAGTCCTGCGAGCGATGTGGCCTGCCGTGCCCACTGCCATAATAAAATAACTCTTATTAAATATTTTATGAAGTAGAAGTGGAGTCCAGTCCAGACGCTGAAACAGTTTCTGGAGCAATCTAAGTTTTCGTTTTTTACTGTTCCACGAACCAGTGGTGGTGCTTTCACATGTGCCCAAAATTTTGGCTTGCCTTACTGAATATATAAAAAAATCACATTCATTCCAAAATACAACGACAACCTAAACTAAAAAAAATTGATATATTTTTATAAAGAATTAACTTACTAGAAACATAACATAACTAACTACGTTAAAGAAAAAAAAATTAAGATTACTAAAGACAAAATAAAACCTTTAAATAATAATGTTCTCCAGCTCATGGGGACGGTCCCAAGAATGCTGGCAACATTACCTCTTTGGATTGCCAAGCTAATACGTTGGCAGAGGTAGCTGCCAGCCTTCTTGTCACCGGAGGCTTCAATAAGGCGAGCACTCAACTCTTTAACAAGCTGCTTGGCCTCGTGGATATGTTACAAATGACTATGTTGTCCTTTTTTTTAACACCCTTTTATTTACGCAGTCGCTCACCGCGGCAGAAAGGGCGACGCAAGAAGGAGCCTGGCGAAGGTCGCAAGGGGCGTTCCAAGAAGCGTCGCGAGCGCGGCTCCGGTAGCGATAACAGCCCGCCGCGCAAACGGGGCCGGAAGAAGGTTACTTACGTTTTTTTTTTTTCAGAATACAATTTCTTTATTTCATAATTATGTATTTGTACCACTGTTTCCACATAGTTAAATAATGATATTATACATAACTTATGTACGTACTTATTACGCTCGGTACACTGTTGTCGGACTTAATAATATGTATTATTAATATATGTATTTGGCGGCCTAACTAAATATGGCAGCCATGCTACAGTATCTGTGTACACAACATCACATTCTCATTCACTCTCGTAAATCCGTTCGCACACAACTCGACCAATCACAAACTGGTACTAACTAACGTTATGGTACCAATTACCATCTGCAATATCATCTACAGATAAGCTGTAGAATGCTATTGCACAATTTTTTTAATGGTGGACTGTGCTCGTCTACAAATCAGTTTGTGATTGGATTCGTAATTTCAGTTTTAACAAATTTGTTTTAAGTAGCATCGTGTAAAATCGGAGACTTAAAGTAAATACAAACGAATGGAACATTTAAACGCGCACCTTGAAAGTAGTTTGTTAAAAATCTAATGGACTGCCATTTTTTATAGGATTTCCTAAAGCAATAAAAATTTTGTAAACTGTAAAACAAACAAAATAAAAACATTACTTTTCTAAACTTACCCCCTCATTCATAAAAACTTTTTAAGCATTATTTAGTTAATCATTGTTTTGTCTCTTTTTCTCAAATTCAAAATGAAGATTGTGTGACGTTGACAAAACAATATTTAACTTAATAATGCTTAAATAGTTTTTATGAATAAGGGGGTAATAGCTAATAATCTTTTATCTTATCCGTACGGAGACCATGACTGTTAAAAAGTTGTTATATTTATTTTGTTCTACTTCAAATTTCAACAGGGAGAGAAAGGCATCGGTCGTCGCGAGAAGGCTAAAGCTGCCGAAGAGAAGCTGGGTGCCAAACAGCGAGCGAAGATCGTATCCAAAGAGACCATCTCTACTTCGGAGTCGGAGTCTGATACGGGCCGCAAGTCTCGTAGCCGCAGTCGTAGCGGCAGTCGTAGCGCCAGCGGCAGCCGTAGCCCGCCGGCTAACAAGGGGAGGAAGCGGATCGTGTCAGCGTCGGATAGTGACGGGTTAGTAACTTGTTTATGTAACCGCAAGTCTCGTAGCTGCAGTCATAGCGCTAGCGGCAGCCGTAGCGCTAGCAGTAACCGTAGCCCGCCGGCTTACAAGAAGAGGAAATAGTGCGTTTGTTTCAACACGTAGCAATGGACCGATGCATTTTTTGTATGAAGAAAGTAAGCGAAACCGTGTATGCACAGGCAGTGGACGCGTGACGTCACACACACTTATTAATTAGTAAAATATTTTATTTAAATTCAATAAATGTATTTCAGATCTCGCTCAAGATCAAGAAGTAAGTCAAAGTCCAAGTCGCGCAGTCGCTCAAGGTCAAAGAGTGGGTCCCGTTCTAAGAGCCGTTCGAGGTCGAAGAGTCGTTCGAGGTCGAAGAGTCGCTCAAAGTCGAAGAGTCGGTCAAGGTCAAAGAGTCGATCGAAGTCGAAGAGTCGTTCAAGATCTAAAAGCCGATCGAGATCTAAAAGTCGCTCGAAGTCGAGGTCGAAGAGTCGCTCGAAGTCGAGGTCGAAGAGTCGTTCGAGGTCAAAGAGCCGTTCGAGGTCGAAGAGTGGATCCAGATCAAAGAGTCCGTCGAAGTCGAGGTCCAGGTGAATATTGTTTGAAAGTGAAAGAGAGGAAACAAGAAATGCCTTTACCGAGTTTCTTTTCTCGACTTCCAAGTTCCGTAAGAGTTTGTTGTAGCCTTTTGATTTGTTTGCCGACTCAGCTGAATAAAATATAGGACAACAACGATAACCTATAGTTCCCCTGACCCCGCTTATTAGTTGAGGGTTCGAGCCCCGCTCGTGGAATAAAAATTTTCATAATAAAAAGATTCAAACCCTTTCTAAATAATAATTGTTTTGTTCCCAATAACTTTGTGTAAAATTTTCATAATTATCTAGGTCGAAGAGCAAGTCGCGCTCTAAAAGCCGTTCGAGGTCGCGCTCTCGTTCCAAGAGCGGGTCGAGGTCGCGCTCCGGGTCCCGCTCGAGATCGAGGTCAAGGTCGGGGTCGAGGTCACGCTCAGGGTCGCGCCACTCGCGCCCCGATACTCCAGAATCCAGGAAGTCCGTGTCAGCGAGCGACGACGAAGCTTAGACTAAGTGAATACGTTATGTCTTATACTATAAAGTGGGCTGAAGTTAGATTCTGTTTTCGATTTAATGCGATCTCTTTCTAAAGTAGAAATATTGTTTTGTTGTTGGTGGATAGCTTACAAAAATAAGAAAGTGACAGTTTAAATCAAAGTCTTAACTTTAGTCCACGCTTTATTTTAACATGGATTAAGTTCGTTTTAGTTACCTCTCTGGTAGATTTTGTTTTTCCATCCGATACGTTTTTACAGACTTTCTTACCGAGCCTTTGTTGTTCTACAAGCCGGCTAGCATCCATGAAATGTAATAAAAAGACTATTGTTTGTGATGCTGTCAAAAAGAAATTCAATTATTTTATCGTATTTTTATTTGTTTAATTCTCACAGAAGTATAGCAAATTGGTTAAATAGTAAAGAGTTAACAGGTAATTTGCTTTCTATATTTACGTTTGTGTTTAAATAAATTTATCAACATCAAATTTCTAACTATACATGCAACTTACGTGAAGTAAGCACTCTCTCTTTTGTACTTTCTCACTAAACTCTTTCATATTACATTTTTTGGTAGATTAAAAATTGTTGCCTCAAAAAACAAATAAGACCCTCTTATCTTTCACTAAATTGACCAGTCAGTCTGTATTTAATAAAATTAAGACTTATTTATAATTAGTGTCTCTTAAATAATAATACAATTTGTTTTTTAGTGTTGCATAATTTTCTGTAGTTCATCATCATCATCAGCCCCTTTTAACCCACTGCTGGGCATGTACCTATTGAATTGTAAAGGTTATCGTTTTCTTTTCAAACAATCACACCATATAAATATATTATTTCACAAATGAAAAGATATTTTGTATATTTCGTGGAATTTGAGTTGAAAGTACTTTTTTATCTAGCAATTTCTATTTAACTATTGATTGATTGGCACATTATGCGTCCTATTGTTTTAGTTTTAAACGAGCAAATCAATGTAGTACAAATTGAAACTGTCTCTGTGATTCCACTTTGGCAAGAATGTGTCTTTACGCCTCGATAAATTCAGTATATACATTGTTAATGCAGTATTGTTGTATTCAGTATATTGACTATAACGTCAAACGTTGAAATTTTATCTTTAGGTTCGTTCAATCGATCGAATACGAAAACAAGGCTAGTGTATATGTATCTTTAAAATCCTGCTTTCATCTCTGTTAGATCTGCCTGATTCGACGAAAGAAATAGTAAGATGTATGAAAATTACTATAATATGAGAAATAAAGAAAATGATCTACGAGTTTGTGTTTTATTAACCATTTAACTAAATTAATAATGCCTCTAGTTTTCTATGTTATGTTGTAAAATAGGGTTCAGGTAATGATGGCATCTAAGGGTGTGCGCAGATTACGATCTTTCTTGTCCGTCAAAAAAGATAGCTAACAACTTAATCGACTAACGCACACGAGTAACACGTATAGGTTCGCTTACAACTTCATAAATGTTCATAAAAGGCAGACAAAAATCCGTCGTCAGCGTTCTCCCAAAATGTTTCTTATCTTATCTTATCTTAATGGGGCCTGCCGAGGTTTCCCTCTTGCAGTAACACTTCGACCCATCGGGATCTTTTGTGCAACCCCATCCTTTCACTCTTCTTCCTCTGTAAAGATAGATGCCATAAGTTTGGCAACGTCCTTAAGGGCGAAGAGCCTGAAGTCCTCCGGTTTCGGATAGGCCGACCCCAGGAGTCCCATTCTTTTCCTAGCCAGAGAGTCGCAGTCACACAGCAGGTGCTGCATTGACTCCGTTTCCTCTCCACACGCCCTACACAAACTATTTGTTGAAAGGTGCATTCTGTGAAGCATTTGTTTTTTTTTTTTTTGTGCATATTTTCGATGTAATCTTTTAAGGCCTTGTTAATGGTACTTGGTGCAAGTGCCACGAACGGCTCAGGACCAATGAGCTGGGTCTCCGAACCCTCCCTGGCAAGTGCATCCGCCATCTCGTTGCCGTGGATTCCCATATGGCCTGGGACCCAGATCAATCGCACCTTGTTATATCCACCTAGCTTGTTTAGTGCTTTTGTGGTTTCTAGAACAAGGCCAGAGTCGATTCGGGGCGATATGAGTGACTTGAGCGCGGCCTGCCTGTCACTCAGGATGAATATATTTCGCTTTTTCATAGCTAACTCTATATTCTGCTTTGCGCATAGGAGAATTGCGAAAGTTTCTGCTTGGTAAACATTAGCAAATTTTCCCATGCTTTGATTATGCTTGAAGTCATTAATCCCAAAATGTTTAAATTGACTACCATTGGCTAGCATACACCAATCATGAATAATTTTTTAGAGTTTTCCTAACTCCTGCAAACTCATAGTAAGTATTATAGTTGACATCAGAAAGGCCTGTAATAAAACTCTGGATTCATGAAAATGTTGTATATTTCCCAAATTCAAAATATACAGTAGATTAATTCCAAATACATTTATTTTAATAACCCAAAAATTCAAGACAATATATTTTTTACAAATAAAATATCCAAGAAATTACAATGGGGTTCAGTTTGAAAAAGTTTCCTTCGTTCTCTAATAGATAACAATAAATTATTATACCATAGCTTAAAATTAATTTAATAATGACTTTTCTTAAGTATGACAATTAATAACACAACCTTTACTATTCCGTATGAGAAAGTAATAATATCTTTACATTATTAAATATTGAAATAACGGTTCACGAGATCATAGAATTATCTAATGGACTATTAAAATTTACATCGCATTAATAAGTAGGTATATCTTATTATTAATAATTGAGCGTCAATGTAACATAATTAATCTATAGAGCATTTAACAAACAAATATTTGACTAGAGTTTAACATGTAATGTGCAGTTGGTTAAAGGCGTCCGCTGCGTGAAAAAATTACCCGCGCCGCAAGGGATGGGCGACCCGCCTCACGCAGCGCAGCTCTAAGATTTTACATGAAACAGAACGCCCGCGCCGTGTACCCGCTTAACACAGCGGACGCTTTCACATGGTATTTATTTATTTATTCTGTCATTGCGAGTCACAATACCAATTTTTGACGTTACCATATCGTATTAGCAACTGTGTTTGACAACAGTTTTTGTCGGCCAAAAATAATATAGAATGTTATTAAAATTTCACTGAATGCCAGCTAGGAACCAGGTGGTATTTCAATGCTTGCAAAATAAAAAAATCAGTTGCTGACCTATATTTCTAGTACCCCCCGCCTACGTCCGATAATCGCTGACCGAATTTTAGTCGATGAAAATGAAATGTATGGAATTCTATGTTACGCATACGTCCTAAAAAAAGTCGGTCACAAAATCGGTACTAAAACCTCGGAGAAAAGATCGGACCGATTATTCGGTCCTACAAAAAGTCGGTCGTGGGCCCAATGATTGTCGAACAATGGTGCCATTACCCTCGTAACGGTATATGGATATAAGTAATATAATGACTCAAAAATACATCAAAATATATTATAAATTCAGTATTACTTCAATAACATAAAAAGGAAAAGTCACTGACGTCATTAGCGCCTAGCCGAAGCTTTGGACAACTGAAATAGATTTAGCTTTGTAAGTCCAAAACATATCGATTTTTTTGGTCCTCCGTAGGTTCAAGTTCTAACTGAGGCAAGTTGTCTCTTTTCAAATGCTAATTCAGTTTCTATATAAAATATAGTATTGGAAATACAAAATACTAACTAAAATAAACAAAAGAGTTTCAGAGTTAAATTTTAAATTCTGTTTATGGAAAATGTGTTCCCGTTTCTATCATTGCGTTCAGCACGTTCATTATTTCTCGGACTGTAAAGGTGTGCGTCATGTTAGCAGCCTCACCACGGAATCAGATGGTTTTGACTACGTCAAAAAATTGTGTCAAGTTAGCAGCCTCACCAAGAAACTCATATATCTTTTGAACCATAGTAATAATATATGCTATACGTCACTATTTATAGACAATTTTTTGACGTAGTCAAAACCATCGTATTCCGTGGTGAGGCTGTTGACGCTCACCTGTAAAGTAAAGCTTGAATGCGAGAAATCGAGTTCCAATCCCCAAAGGCCCGCCATGACTACTGTCCCACCCATACGTAACACATGATAGATTGGTGGTATAGTGGTAGGTGGGTTAACATAATTGTTAGTAATGTGCTAATAGAGCATTAATAATCTTATAAATCTTATAAAAACGCTATAAATGACTTCATAAATATAAACTTTAGAAAGATTGAGTAAAATGAAGTTCCTATAAGGTACAATTGCTAGCTTAAATATATTTAGCAATTTAGTGGCTAGCGCATATATATTTTTAAATGACTCATTAATGTTACTATTACTCAAAACGTAACTTTAAATCTGCAATCCACTAGGCTAAAAGATTTCACAAATATTATTTTTATACTTTCAAAAAAACATTTAACAATAGTAAAAATATTGATGTAATATAGAAACAAAATCACAGCATATTAAACTTAATTAGGCTTAATTATTAGATTACCTACTAAGAGTTATGAAAAAACCGCTGCAATGTTAGGATGCATTTGAGGAGATATTTTATAATATATTTTGATATTAGAACTGAAACTATTTTGCATTAAGAAATTGGTCTGCAATTTATTTATAAGAATGCAGCGGTTTCTATATTTCCCACAACTAATTCTAAATTGCATGAGATATTTTTCTATTTAATGTTACACAAATCCAATACATTTTCTCTCGTAGAAACTACATTAAAAGTTCTTACAAACATTTCTAAATTTTTATTAAAAACTTAAGTAAAAATTCGAATATGTGGCAGTATTATCAGTTATAAGAGACTAGTGGTAGATTATTGCTAAAAATGTCTTATGTAAAATGTTATAAGACTGAAATATTTAATTCAACAACCGTGCGCTAATATAGACTTTACGCCAGTAGTTTTAATGATTAGATTTCATCAATAATGTTACGTTACTATTTACGCCTATCGAATTTTAGTTACATACACTACATTTGTTTTCTTACAAAGCAATACTTTTTATACTAAAAAGAATATTTACATTATTATGTAGACAATATCAAAAACTTACAAAAATTAACAAGAAGTTGCACATTTTTGTACAACAATGCTTATTTCAATTCCTCAGTTACTGTTTTTGGGTGTTTCGTGTTACTAAGCGTAAAATTGACGCATTTAGTTTTACGCTTGCTTTATTCAATAGCAAATTAATAAAAGAAATAAAATATACAGTAAGACACTGTGCCATCCACAATAGGAAATATGCATTAAATATTATAACTTTAACTCTGTTCTTATAAATAAATATTTAGAAATGAAAGCTTTTACAACAGAATTAGTAAGTACACTGTATTACGTCTTCATACAAAACTGCTGAAACGACGCGCTTCGAAATCTCAGTTTACTTCGGTTCACAAGTGCGAGTGCGTCGCCGCGGTCGTACTTCAAGAGCACTGCCGAGATAAATTACTGTACTTATTTATACTGTGCTGCCACTCTCGTAACCATTTGCGATGGCACTACGCTCCATTTCTACATAAGAATTGAAATCGGTCATGGGAGTAAGTTCAATTGACATATTGATATCGTCAGCATCCTTGAGGTGGCTGCGCAACTTCTTACACCCACTGCCACTAAAACTGCGCAATCTCTGCTGCTTCCAGTCTAGATTATGCTGACGCTTGCTATCTTGATCTCACAGAGGACCAGCTAAATAAACTTGAGCGTCTTCAAAACGTTTGTATTCAGTTCATATTTGGCTTACGCAAATATGACCATATTTCTGAGTACCGCTTAAAACTCAAGTGGCTTCCTATTCGTCTTCGCCGGAACAATCATATACTCTCCTTTCTTTATAACATATTGTTTAATCCCACCTATCCTTGTTATCTTTAGGAACGTTTCAGTTTTCGTAATTGTTCAGGCTCGCGCTCATTGCGGTCATCAGAAAACTTAAAGCCTTAAAGCCTCCCCACACAGCACCACCTTTCATGATTATTCTTTTACTGTCCAAGCTGTTCGTCTCTGGAATTCACTTCTAGTTGCGATCAGGCATGCGAAATCTATTCACACATTTAAGAAGCTCGTGAAAAACGTCTACTTTACCAATTAACACTGTCCTACTGCTGCTGCTGCCAGCTGCCATATTATAAATAAATGAACCTACATAAACACAATAGTAGTCTCAGGATCCTACCTGTAAAATACACACTATTCTAGTATGTTTTAATAGTTTTACCTCTGATCTTACAGTTTATTAGCTCTCTCCATCCGACTGGTTGTCTGGATGAAATCGCTTTAAAGCGATAAGACCGCCAAATTGTAACTTTGTAAGTTAATTATATATGTGTTCATGTTTATGTTTCATAGTGTTGCAATAAAAGTATTATCTATCTATATTATTATCTTATAACATTGATTTCATAAACATTCGTCTGAGGCAAACAGCTAACTCTCTCAAAATTTTAATTATTCATTTACTGTATTAAACACTGAATAAACAATCAAATTACACACAATTGCGATACTGCGATCTACATCGACGTAATATTAATTCTTAATTGCCAACTGAAAAAATTAGAAGTGGATCACTTACTATATTATTACGCATATTCCCTATTGTTCAAATAAAAGATAATTGTGGTTACAGTGTTCAGAATTAGTCAGAATTGCACAGGCAACGTTTTATCAATATCAAGTCTTATGTTACAAGTCTAAAGTCTATACCAAAAACGTTATAGAATATAAAATTCTTACATTATAATATTAACAGGGGTGTTTGTTCTGTGTACCGTTGGAATGGCCGAAAGTCACTGTCCCGTTGGCCATAGTGTTGAGTGGACCGCCGAGGAAAGATGTGAACGTAGTATCTCTACTTATAGGAGGCTCTAAGCCTTCTATAGGGATGCAGTCCAGTGTCGGCACCGTGTACTCCCTGTAATGAAAGAGAAATATGTAGCAAGCAACCCTAACGAAATAAATGCGAACTTTTTATTTGTTCTTTCATATTCCTTAAGATCTTCCTCCAAGCTGGTATAGCATGCCGGTATATATATAAAGCCGGTACCGGTGCCGGTACCGGACGGCATTTTCAGCTTCAAAAAATTACTTCAATAGAGAAGATGGTTGGAATTTACCACCGGCCTGGGATCCCATCATACAAACTATTAAATCCCTGACCCAACACCATTCTGCCAGACCTAAAAACGATAAGCTCTTTCTGCATAAAACGCACGTAGTGTTCGCGTAAACTTTAGAAAACAATATAAAAACTGGTTGTCTGAAAATCGCTCATAAGCGATAAGACCGCCAAATTGTACCTAACTATTTTTTTAATATTTATATGTACAGACTTGCATATCAACCTATCCAAAACTGTAAAATTTCGTTAATGAATGTTCAACCATATGGCATAGATATAAAGTTTATTGAGGTAATTTTACAGTTTGTGGTAGTCTGATGCGCAGGCGTGTAGACATTGTTCATTTTAATTTTGTTGCAATAAATGAGTTATCTATTTAAAAAAAGTAAAACGTTGACAGTTTCCATGATAACAAAACAAACAAATCATTCGTCCGCTTAAGAACACCCGTATCCCATGATGGACCCTATAGCAGCGCCACCTACCGGTTCCAATAATAAATCTAAACTGTTATCGAATCCACATGAACACACACAGAAAATTTCATTCAAATCGGTCCAGCGGTTTAGAAGGAGTTCAGTGAAATACACACGCACCGAAGATCTATTTATATATATATAATAAAGATATATATTTAAAAAAAATCAGATTTAATATTTTGTGAACCTTTTTTTTTTCATCATTCACATAACACGTTTAATTCGTAATTTTGTCACCACGTAAAATTGTTCTAAATTGCTTTTAAACCTGAAGACGGCCTTCTGCTATCTATATATCAAATGTATACTGTTTCATGTGCTGTTGGTTTACCATAGATAAATAAATTAATGAATAAATAAGCCAACTCACATGGAGACGTTGTCCTGCGACTGCACGGAGTCGTGCACGAGCTGCGGCAGCGCGTCGCGCGGCGGCGGCGGCGCGCTGGTCGGCCGCGCGCTGAACAGGAACACGCCCACCATCGCCAGCAGATACGACAAGAAGTACAGCGCGTGGAACTGGGACACCAAATGGGTTTATTAAGTCACTTATACTACAAAATAAGGAGACCCAGAAGGTAAGCTTCATACAGACGCGATCGAGCAACGCACACGTAGTCAACTCTCACAGACACGGAACCTCGCAACAGCTACGCTCTGGCTGTTCCGAGATCCGTGGGTCCTATTGTGTATGTGTGTATGTTATTCGAGCGCGTATGCTTAAGATTACCTTCTGGGTCTCCTTGTTTTGTGCTGCCGCACTGATAGACGTCAATTATCATTGATCATAATACCTACAATTGGGTAGTTGACAACAATAAATAATTCCAGAACAATAAATGACTAAATGAAATCACGTAACAGTTCTTTAAAACATTAACCAATTTTTTATTTGACCTAGGCATGAACTTCTGTAACCTAAAACGTTATTAATAAACACTCGATTGACGGAACAAAATAGTGACGTCATAGTTTGCTAATCCCACACAATTTCTATTCGAAATAACAGTTTTGACAGTTGTTAAAAAGTTTCTATATTGGAGGGATAAACAATGTCATTATTATGTATAGAAAAAATGTATCATGTATTAAAACAAATAAATCAGAGGTATAAAGCCTCTTTTGACCCAAAAGACACATAAGAGACTTTAAATTTGCAACAACGTTAGACCAAATTCAACACCTAGAACTAAAGATAATTTCAAAAAGATTGATTTCAATTCTGAGACTTTGACTTACCTTAAACTGAAAGATGAACATCCCTGCAATGAGTGTATAATAATCTGCTGATAGAAACGACAAATGCAGTATTATCGATCCCGCATCTCTGAGCATAAAGCATTGGAGAATCTGGAACACAGTTTGAATTGAACAGTAGCTTCCCAATTGCACAATTGTGTCCAATTCGTACCAATTGAAGGTCATGAGTTCACCGAACTCAAGGAAAAATGTTTGAGTGCACGATACAACACTTCCAATGAGGCCTAATAAGGCTAGGTAGTCGGAGCATGGTTGGTTTTTAAGGGTCATCTCTTGAAGTACAGTTACTGTGGCATAGAGTAAAGATCCTCCAAGGCATAGCATGTCACCAACCAGTTGATTTTTGCCTGCAATAGAAATATTTGATGTTTTACATACCTAAACACAGTTAAAAAGTGAACTTATAAATGTTTTGCTCTTATTTAATTTGGTTACTTACAAAAATCTGTTTCAAAAACAAACACTAAATTCTTTATTATGTGACATATTTATTATGCAAATAATAACTCAAATATATGTTTCTAATGTTATGTAAACTCATACTTAATTTAAGCTTTTTTATGTTTATATTTTAAACAGTTTCTATTTCCAGTATTTCTGAAGATTTAAAATGTTAAAATTTATTGGTCTCTTGATGGTAATGTCAAATAGAGTAACAATAAATCATAGCCAGTGAGCCATTTGTAGTGCAAACCAAGCCCTTAGTGCATACAACTATTAACATACCATCAGTAGGTGCCCCTTCAACATCTGCCCACACCACACACACAACTGCCATCAACCCCAATGTAGCCCCAGCAACGTGAGCCACACCGAGCCTCTGACCACGCCACGCCCCACCAACCAGTGCTGCCCCTACACCACTGCAAGCCAGCAGCTGTCAGCTCAACACGGAGGTGAAACGCTGCGACATTACCAGTAGCCAACTTGCTTCTACGTCCAGGGTGCAGGCAATAAGGATTATCCACCATCTCCTAAAAACAAATCAAATTACTTTATTTGTCCTTTTATTTCATTTCTCTTAGTCTAATTTTATTATTATTATTTTCTTTATAAAATATATATCTTAAAAAATTTTTTTACAATATTTTATATAATAACATATTTACAATATAAAATATTATAAAAAACTTAACTACACCCAAGCTATTGTTGGTTAGGGCTGCAGAGTGAGGAACCTCCTGACAATACGTCGCCATGTCAAGGAGTACTGCCTTTTGCATCTGACCCTTGACCCAACCTTTCAGCAAGAGCCTCTCTAGGTGTTGATCGAGGCATTTGGCTAAAAGACTGTTTGCCGATACGACTATTGGTACAATAATCCACATCCCACATGATGGTAACCTCGTGAGCCAAGTCAAGGTACTTACTGAGCTTGTCCTTCTCGGCTTTCACAAGGTTCTCATCATGAGGTATGGATCACTATACCTTGATATCAATCAACCAGTATTACCTGGCGCTGGGATCGGTCGACCACCACAACATCAGGCTTATTGGCGACAATAGTCCTGTCCGTAATGATAGAGCGATCCCAGTAGAGTGTTGCATGATCATTTTCGAGTACTGGCGCAAGTGCGTATTTATAGTACGGCAAAAATTATATATGATTAAATTAAATTTAATTAATTAAATTATTTATTATTTTTTTATTATTATTATTATTTATGATTCTTTTCAATTGTGTTTTAAATAATGAAATTGGCTTATTGCTGTGTTATTTAAATAAATAAATTAGGTATAAAAATTTTCAATTAAGAAACCTGTTTTACCACCAAGAGCTAATAATACATTTAATGTCTAAAAATTTGGTGGCAATACATTAAAAATAATTAAGCATATTTTTAAGTTTGATCTATCATACTAATATTATAAAGAGGACAGCTTTGTATTTTTGTATTTATGTTTGTAAGGAATTAACTCAAAAATACTGGACCAATTTAAAAAATTCTTTCACCATTACAATGCTACATTAGCGCTGAGTAAGAAAAGCTATAATTAAAAAATCGTCCACTCGTGCGAAGCCGGGACGGGTCGCTAGTGTACAATCCCTATACTAAAAAGTTTTTACTTACTTAGATATTTTTTTCAATCCATTACATAGTAGAGTGGGTGTAAATAGAACGAACAGCGTTATATATGGCAAAACAAGCTGCCCGGTGGTTGGAAACTGCCAAGTTGCGCTCTGGAGTTGCGTAGTTAAAATACACTTTCCGCTTAGCATGAGCGACAAAACTTGGCCAAGAATTATACTCCGCCACACTTTCCTGTAACATACATTCTCATTATTTTCTTTTTATAGCAAATGTTCATCAATGTTTTGTATTTGCAATTAGATACTAGCCATCGCCCCAGCTCCAAGAAATATGCCTCGACTTTCGCACTGAAACTTGTGTCTTCCATTGTTACCAATTGTATAACTGAATAACCCTTAGATTAATAATGGTTGCCAACAAGTAATTGTCTTGTAAAGCAGCAAGAAACTATAAAATTTTGCCATAATTCGCTCGACAAAGGGCAAGGTAAAACAACATACCTACCCATTAAATTGAATATCTCATTGACCCTGTCAAATAAATTTGACACTGATTGCAAGACAGTGTTTGGAAATATTTTCTAGCTAATAAACTTAGTTTTTTGTAAACATTAAGGAAGATTCGTTTGCTTAGCTTTATAGAGCTACCATTGTCTAAACTATGAATTGAATGTTATATAAAATAATAAGCAATTTATTTAACTTACAACAATCATAACAAGGCTGTATGGGTTAGATGACTTCTGTAAATATAAAAAAATATATAAAGATGAGCAAAGATCTTTTCTTTTTTCTTTTTTTCCTTTCTTTTGATTGATGGCTTTATGCGACTAGCACATTTAGCTAGTGTCAAAGTAATTATTCTTACAAGTAATACGAAAATATACAATATTTTCTTCTTCCTTCCTTCCTTGTAAGGGAAGTGAGAAATGATATACCCCCCAACCCCTCGAATATCTTAATAAAGATGTGGAGCACATTCTCATTCTAATGAAATTAAGAAACTAATGACATGGCAGCATGGTTTATGACCTTAGCCGGTTTCTCAGGGAACGAACTACACTTAAAAAAATCTATTGAAACAAGCCAGGAGAAGTAACAAAGAAATAACAAAAAAGTAACTAATGAAATTAAGAAACTAATGACATGGCAGAATGGTCTATGACCTTAGCCGGTTCCTCAGGGAACAAACTACACTAAAAAAAAATTGTCGGGTTATTGTTTTGTTTTGTAGGTTTTTGAGTAGGAACGGCTTAATTTACTTTTTGGGAAACGGTATTGTTGAAATATGAACTAAAACCTATAGAGAATTACAACATAGGTACCTACCTAAACAAAAAAGCTTATTGCTGATTGCTTGTTAGCAGATCTTTAAAATAATTTTAATAAATATGGGAGATGGTAAGTAAACTGTAGTAAAAGAACACTAACCTATTTCTGCAAAATACTATTTATTTATTTTAAAGTTTATTTTTCAGAGGATGTTATCCGCAGAAGGCTACTTATAGATGGAGACGGAACTGGAGATGACAGAAGGCTAAATGTTCTTTTGAAGACTTTGATAAAGTGGTGCAACAATACTGATGATAAACCAGAAGAAAGGTACAGACCTACCGTTTAGCATGTCACCAGATTTTACATTGAAAATTACCTTTAGAGCAATAGCAGAATCTATTATAGTTATAATACATACAGCTGTAATTGAATGAATAAATCAATACCTAACCAAACACATTCTCTGTATCAATTTAATTGATGCATTTTAGGTGTTCAAAATTGGTTTCGATTGATTATGATGATTTGTTTAAGGTTTAAACCTCACTGGTGTTATAAAAACACACTATCTCAGTTGTAAATGACCATATAATAAGCAAAATAAGATAAATTACATATTTTTTAAATTATGCTCATATTTTTTTACCATTTAGTATGCTTTGACCAATTTGGTGCCGATTGTACTACTTACCTGCTCATAATAGTCTTAGAATGTTTGTAACAACTCACTTACTTTGTTTTATCACTTTTCAGTAAAGCAACTCATGACCGTATGCTGGCACAGTTAGCGCAATGTGAATTTGCAGTGACAAAGTCTCAGCTAGGCTCAGAAATGATGACAGCAGAGCTCAAGAGTTACGAGGCCCTCTCTGACATATTAGAAACTGGTATAGAAGTTGCTAAAGGTAATAATATACCTCTGCCGCTGCGTAATTACCTCTAAATCCTTTAAAATGAAATTTAAACAATATCTTTTAGAAAAGCAGAAGCTAACTAGTTGACTTCTGTTGTGTTTGTCTTTTCTTGGTACTACCCAGGTCTGTGCCCTAATATCAAAATTATCACCATTGTATAGCTGATATTTTTATTGATCAATAAATTACAATTCACTAACTTGACACACAAGACAGTACGATTATCTGTAACGGGTTGCTAACTACTTCAATAAGCATGGTTGCATAGTTGTGATATTTATTAATGGGTGTTATTTAAACGGTTGGCAAAGTATTCGTATTTTTGTTAGCAAAAAAATGCTAGTTGAGCAGCAACTTACGGTCAGCAAATATTTCTAAATCAGTCTGCATCTTATATCATTCTGAACAGCAGTCTAATGCCGCTCCCCTCTTCCGTGACTGGCCCTCGATACGCTGTGCTTCTCTCGGAAATGAAAATTTACTTAACCTAACTGTAAGGATTTCTTATGCTGATCGATTGTATAATTCTGCCGACCAAATAATAATTTTGCTGACCATATATTTATTAATTTAAATAATATAGTAGTATAGTAGGTACATTTTGTTTCTCTTGTTTGTTGTTTTCTGGTGTCCTCTTTTCTAGGTTTCCATGGAAGATCAGCATCGGGACTCATTTGGTGTTCTGACAAATGCTAAATGGACCTTTTTTGTGTCACTTTGCATTTTTTAATTTAATTATATTTTTATTTTATTTCATGTATTACTGTGTGACACTAAATAAATAATTTTTCATTTAATTTCAAAGGCAACATTGAGAAGAGCAAAGCTGATCTCGCTCAAGCTAAGACTGTACGTAAAAATCGTATTGAATATGATGTGTTAGCAAAAGTTATAAGTGAACAGCCTGATAGAAAAGAGACATTAGAGCAGCTGAGTACTCTCAAAAGGGAATTAGCTAATTTGGAAACTACAAAACATCAATTGGAAAGTCGCTTGTCTCTTAGAAAAAAGCAGTTCCATGTTTTGGTTACATCAATACACCAATTACAAGCTCTGTTGGACGAGCCTGATGACACAGAGTCGTTATCTGATGATGTTGAAATGAAAGAAGGAACAAGTGATGATTGACCTCAGTGTTCAAGAAGTAAAGTGTCATCAAACCTATTTTTAAGACTAATAAACTTTTTTTTATAATTAAAATGAGTTCTTAATCTTTCCTTACCTAGTGATAGAATGAATAGCCACTAGAGTAATTTGTTACTATTGGATAGATCCTGCAAAAATAATAGCTAAAATAAACTTATTAAATATGCTTCTCTAAGATTTACTCGTGAGATAGTAAGTACCCGACAAATGTATGAAATAATTAACGCCACGTGCCGTGTCAACTACGTGTGTCATACTTAGTCACAATGTAAACATCTCAAGTCCCCTATGACTATGAGTCCCACGTACTTATGGCATTCAGTTGACTCATTTACCATTTATACTGTTTTCCACTACATAACCAAATTGTAAACTGAATCTTAAACCTTGCTTTTAAGGTCGAAATTGTTTTGACAGCTGGCAAGTGCGCTTCACGTATACTCATTACGATATTGCGTGCCCAGACAGGTGTACTCTGGTAAGATAGATGACAAATTCGACAGACGCTTTGTTGAGCGGAAATATACTTTATAGCTTTGACATAGAGTTCTTTTAATTCTCCATTTGTTACACCAGACGTGATGTTGAAGTTTTCAAATATGTACCTACCCAATGTTTAACATAGTAAATGTCTCTTTCGAAAGTCAACATAGAGAATGATTATTTATTTACGCGTCCACCTGCGGAATGTAGTTATAGTCAGTCAGAGGGCGTGGTACTAAGATTTCACTTATTCGTAATTTACCTTACCGAATCAGTTATCATACCTAATTAGGGAAAATTGTAAAACTTCTGTAGGTAATGTTTATGCGCACTCGCAAAAAAGTCGGGACTCGGGATCCCGTTAACATTTTTATTGTATTAAATAACTAGCAGTTTGCCCGCGACTTCGTCTACGTGGATTTCGTATTTTTTCGTAAATAAATCAATTCTACGTTTCCCAAATCAAAAATAGAATAACTATAGAAATGTTTTTTCTTTTGCATGCATTCCGCATACCACCGCGTTTGTGAAGACACGGCGGTTATATCCAATAAAGCTTTAACTCTTAACAAAACTACCCATCATATAGCGATGCTCAGTTATGGACTTTACTACGTTGGCCTACGAGGAGAGATCGGGCCAATCGCCGCCGTAAGGTGCGGCGTTTCTGCTCCGTCGTCGTACACTCTTGCAGGCAATGCTGAGCAGTATCTGTGGCAGTAGCTTTCGGTATAATGGTGGCACAATGGGCTTGCCTCTCTCTAAGCGAACTAATGCAGGTACTTCAAAATATAACCGTGTCCTGACAGTACCTGCACCAGACGAAATGTTAGCGCTCCATGTCTGCGCTTAGTCCAGGAGTTAAGGACTGTGCGCATCGCGTCGAATCCTATATTAGTACCTATCTACTTACATTTTCCACAAGAATTTTAGTTTTTATGCTACAATAATTTATGTTACAAAGCTTCTCTATTAACAATGTTTGTTGTTCCTTGTTTTGGTAGAAAAACTATGATAGCACTCGGCTTATGCCAAAACAGCTGTTGTTCATAGGATAAATGCACACTTTTCTCAATTCGTTAAACACGAGTGCGAATGTTTGCCCCTGAGACTTATAAATTAAAAAAACCGGCCAAGTGCGTGTCGGGCCACGCGCAGTGTAGGGTTCCGCAGCCCATCTCAATAATGAGGACTTTGAGACGATGGCTTTAATGAACATTTATTTAACGATGGCTCATATGCTTAAATGCAGATACTACCGGTTTCACACACCTGATAACGTTATTAAGTAGTTCCCAATGAGGAATTTGTACTACGCCAAGTACCTACATTCTATAAGTTGGTCGACTGTTACTCGTAAACTTATAAAGCCTACTTAGGTGTGATAGTTTTCCTTTTATCTTCGTCATATATACAACCGTGAAATTTTTCACATATCTAAAAACAACCGTTTGGCTGGCAGGGGGGGGACACTTGACTCTAACAAAATTTTGCACTTTAAAGCTTAATAGTTCACAAACGGATGCCTCAATCAAAAAACTGTTTTCACAAACCCGCAATATTTTTGAAATTGCTATCCAACGACACCCCGTACTATAGGCTACCCTATACAAGAAAAAAAAAACACACTCACTTCACGTGTAGGGGAGGTAACCTAAAAAAAAATATTTTTCAAAATTTTACTTTTTCCTTTGCCGGCGTGATTAATATGTATATTCGTGCCAAATTACAGTTTTCTAGTACTAAGAGTCTATGAGCTAGGCAGGGGACCAACAGACAGACAGGCAGACGGACATGGCGAAACTAAAAGGGTTCCTTGTTGACTACGGAACCCTAAAAAGAAAAGAAAAAAGATCTATTTCAAAATATGTCTTGACCAGCTTCTGATAAGGTTAGAATGATCGCTACGATTAAATTGTCTCGCAATATAAAATTATTAATAGTTTTGTACCATTACCTACAGATACAAATTAGTAGCACTATATGCTGTCCCTATATGCTGCTCTACTTGGTTAAGGTCTCCATTATTGAAATCAAAGCATCGCTACAACTGATAGGTATGGGCTAAATCACAAAGCTTCCGAAATGTGGGTTGGTGATCTAAAGCTTCTGCCAAACGGAAATTTCAACCGCCTCCGTGGTCTAGTGTTTAAGACCACCGGTTAAGACCCAGAGGTCCCGGGTTCGATTTCCAGCGGGGTGTGCATGTCTGTGTACTCAGTTTGGTTGATGGTAGGGCTTGTTTATCCGCCTGGCCAGCTACCACCATCTTATCTAAATATGTCGCCATAACATCAAAGTTTTGTAGCATTGTTGTTCCGGCAGCTAGAGATAAGATAGCCAGTGCCTCAGTAGTTAAGGATTCCGGGTGAAGTGCGCTTTCACCTTCGGCCTTCGTATCACTTAACATTAGGTGAAGCGAAGGCCAAGTGCTTACCTGTAAGATATGAAAAAAAAACTATGCTCCCGAATATCAGAAACACACATTGCCGACTTGGGAACTGAACCCAAGACATCTGGATGATAGTCGGCCTTCGACGATATATGTGTTGGAAATTGGGATATATTGCATCTTTGAGATATTCCATAGGTACCTATACTATGTACTACTTTGCGAGCCAATCTATTGTCCAGTTCGATTTCAGCGTCACTGCCATTAGTGCTGGAGAAGGAGTTTTACTTTCTCCAAGTTAGAACAGCAATTACTTCTGGGGTCTACTGGTTAGACAAACAGTAGGTCCCTAATAGACAGGTAAGGCTAATTACAACCATCTTATCTAAATAGGTCGTAAAAACAACAACGTTATGGTAAAAAAATCTAATCTTACCTTTAAGTACAGACGCCAGCACATCAACCTATCCAAACTGACAAATTTCTTCAATAAATATTCAACCATGTAAAGTTCAAAGTCTATTGAGGAAATTTGACAGTTTGTTGTAGGTTGATGTGCAGGCGTGATATACATGGTCAAAGAGGGAAATAATAAAATTTGCATGTATTTCTCTGTGACTTATTTTTGATGTCGCAATATTTCCAGAACTAAGCTACCAACGCTAGCAACGCTGTAAAGAACAAATTTTATCTTAATAAAATTCCTCGGGTGATGAATTTATTTATTTTAGTAAAGATTAATATATTGAGCCTAATAAATACACTTTAAAAAGACCTTGAAAAATTAAATGATTTGTTCACATGAAAAACGTTATTGTGGTTTAAATATCAAACAAAAAAAAAAATACAGTCGAATTGAGAACCTCCTCCTTTTTTTTGAAGTCGGTTAAAAAGCTAAGTACCTATACCGTGCCACTGACTTTTTTTAGATCTACTAGTGGCTTATATTTATCATGTACACAGTCAGGTCATAAGTAATGTCACACAGTAAAAACTTTTCTTTTAGAATGCTGACCACAAAAAAGTTTATTGAATTCGAATTTTGAATTGTTCATGAAAATAAAAATGTATACTTTTAAGAATTTTACTCATTTTTAAATATGGAGTGGACGCTTAAAGAAGAGCGTGTTGCAGTTATTGCGTTGCATCGTTGCGGTTACGCGCCAATTCAAATTTTTGACATACTGAAAAATTTGAATTTAACCAAAAGATTCGTTTATCGTACCATCAAACGATACAATGAATGTAGATGACAGGTCAAGAAGTGGTCGCCCTCGGTCTGTTAGGACTCCAGCAGTGATAAAAGCTGTGAAGGCGCGAATTCAAAGAAATCCCAAACGTAAGCAGATACTGTTGGCCCTTCAGATGGGGTTAAGCAGAACCACGGTGAAAAGGGTGTTAAATGAAGACTTAGGGCTACGGGCATATCGAAGAAAAACAGGACATCGTTTGAATGCTCGTCTAATGGACCTGAGACTGAGGAGATGCTGCGCTTTGTTGAAGCGGTACGCGGGAAAAAAATATCGGGAAATTCTTTTTTCGGATGAAAAAATTGTTACCGTAGAAGAGAGCTACAACAAACAAAATGATAAGGGGTATGCACACAGTAGTGAAGAAGCGAGCAACCATATTCCGCGTGTCCAACGAGGTCATTTTCCATCCTCGCTCATGGTATTGTTGGGAGTTTCTTATTGGGGCTTAACAGAGGTACATTTTTGTGAGAAAGGTGTAAAAACGAATGCAGTTGTGTATCAAAATACAGTCCTGACGAACCTTGTGGAACCAGTTTCTTATACCATGTTCAATAACAGGCACTGGGTATTCCAACAAGATTCGGCGCCAGCTCATAGAGCGAAGAGCACACAAGACTGGCTGGCGGCGCGTGAAATCAACTTCATCCGGCACGAAGACTGGCCCTCCTCCAGTCCAGATTTGAGTCCGTTAGATTACAAGATATGGCAACACTTGGAGGAAAAGGCGTGTTCAAAGCCTCATCCCAATTTGGAGTCACTCAAGACATCCTTGATTAAGGCAGCCGCCGATATTGACATGGACCTCGTTCGTGCTGCGATAGACGACTGGCCGCGCAGATTGAAGGCCTGTATTCAAAATCACGGAGGTCATTTTGAATAAACTTTATTGTCATAAGAATCTATGTTTTGTTAAGTTCATTTTGGTAAGTATATAAATGTACATAATGAATAAACTTGTCTCAATTATATTCTATTAAACATGTGACAGAATTTATGACCTTTGATCAGCGCACGCTGATAATGCAGCCAAGTTGCACTTCTTTATTCTAACTTCGTATGGAAATTTTAAGATATGGAAGTGTAAACTAGGCTTGGGCGTTATTTAACGTAATCGGTTTCAGTAATTATGCAGCTTGTAACGAATAACTAGTTACGAGTCGAACATGAAACTAGTGATTTTTCGTAAGCAGTTAAGATAGACATAGGTAGGTTCTTGTGCATAAGCTTGAAAGCTATGGTATAAGGGGTGTCCCTTTGGCGCTTCTCAGAGACTACCTTTCCAAAAGAAGACAGCAGGTTAAGGTTGGACAATATCTGAGCACGAATAGGGAAATAGGGGAATTTATGGCGTCCCTCAAGGCAGCGTTTTAGGACCTACGCTTTTCTTAATTTACATAAATTACCTTTGCAACATGAAAGTAAATGGTGCTCACATATTCTCCTATGTTGATGACACTGCTGTGGTCTTTGAGGGATCTTCTTGGGACTACCTACGTGTCAAAGCAGAGGCGGAAATGGAAAAGATTGCATGCTGGCTTGATACCCTTAATACTAAGAAAACCATAGTAGTCATCTAAGACGTTTTCTAAGTCCGGGATGAAGAGACAACTACTGATAATCGACCAAAGCCTATGACAGCAACTACTGGTCAAAAATAACGACAGCTCGTCGCGGGACTCTAAACCTATGGGGAGCGCGGAGCGCCGCAAGCATCAGCCGCCTAGTCACTAACGTAACCTATACGGCTATATCGAGAAGGAAACAGGCGCCTCCAGCTTCGGCGTTTAGCAATTAGCTTTTAGCTTTTTGCTTAACTCCACATATACAGCTCCACGTATATCGTGTTGGCCGTCAATAGTATTCTATATGGATACAATTAAATGTACAAATTTAAATCGACTACGAAAACCACACAGTGAAGGCGTGGGAGGAAAACTTGACTTTAGAAGTACCTAGTTCGTAATGTTAGTTAATTATGACCCTAAATTTTATCTTGGGTCAATGACTACACAATTCCTTCAAAAGATATCCAACAGAACCAGTGCCAACCTGGTATCTCGACATTATGCTGTGTGGAGACCGATACACCACTAGTAATAAGTCTTTTGTCCATGTGTTGTTATTAATATAAGTGGTTATGAATATTTTTTTCTATTTTTCTATAGAATATCATTCCACAAAACAAGAGCTGTACACCAAAAGAGGCCGAAATTATTGACGATTGCATTTCCAATCTTGCTCAGTCTGGCCTTATTTCAAGTTGCAATCCATCGCAGACCAGTTTTACCAATTTTTACTGTTTCAAAACGAACCGTAAACACATTTTATATTAAATAAATACATGGATGTTCAACACTTTAAATGGAAGATTTTCAATGAGTTTAATGAGCAATAAGTACCTAATTAATGAGCAAGACAGTACGATCTTGAAACTCATGGCACAATAGACCTAGTGTCTACGTCAAATTTATATAAAGAATGCAACTGGAATCTCAGTTTTTTCGATCTTCAATATCCACGGATACTAAAAAATAGGTATCTTACTATTTTTTAGTATCCGTGGATCTTGGACGAATTAACCGTGGATATTGAAGATCGAAAAAATTGAGATACTAGTTGCATTCTTTATATGAATTTGACGTAGATACTCCTTTTTGTTTTGTGTACTGTACCATATGTTTTCACGAAACTTCTATGGCCTGTATTGTCTCAGACGCTGCTCTCATCGTACAAGCAGTGTATTGATAACAACACCGTAACTGTAAACCTTAAGAATCATTAGAATTTTTAATCAACTGAAACAAAAGTCAGACCGTGCCTAGTATATTGTGTATGTGTTTAGGATTTGTATTAAATTTTAAATTTAATACAACAACCATTACATTATCTACATATAACAGATAAAAAGAAATGTCGAACAAAGGATAAGTCAATTCAAGTTAATTCTGAAACCAACAATTTTACTATTAAACAATACTCTCAATTTCTGCGACTTCTGACCTTAGCACACCCAGCAGTTTGTTAAGGCTGGGTTTACATAAAATTATTAAAGTGGGATTTATCTCTGTGAAAAGTCAAAAGTAGCTTCTCTCGGATTCGAAAAAACGAAAGTGATAATGGTTATCTTAAATTAAAAGCTGCTTTCAATGCATTACATACATTTACTTCTCAGATTTCTGACTCAGATTTCTGACTGATACATAATAATTAATAATAGCTCCAAAATATGTGACAAGGACGGCACCAAACTACGTTGCTGCAAGTAATTAAGTTGGTAATCATCTTCTACGTGATACTCGTTTAATTATAATCGAACTTCGCATGGTAAGTTCGTTTAGTTACAGCGTCCTCCCCTAGATAAGTAACATGAGTAGTCACTAGTTAGACTCAGTCAGGATACGAGCTCATTGTTAGTACTTGAAAAAATAACTAGTTACGGAAAATCACTAGTTTCAAAACAGGTGACGCAAAGAAAACAACCAGTTACGTTTCGTTTCTTGAAATTTGCGTAACGACCCATACCTAGTGTAAACTATTGTTTATCAAAATAAATTATAACCGATGTCCACCCTGAAATGTCATTCTAAATATTGGAAAAATATTTTTTTTAATTGGATCAGTAGTTTCGGAGATTGCCTCCTAAATCCAAATTTAGAAACTTATTGTCTTCATAACATTAGTGTAGACCAAAGAGATTTAATAAATAGCTTAATGTCTTTGGTGTAGATAAATAACGTTATTGTGGCTTTATTATAAAAGCTAAGTAAGTGTCGCTGACTTTTTTTACATCAACTAATGAATAACATTTTTGTGGTACCTACCTACATTATTTTCATGTATACCCATCCGTTTCGCCAGCGTACGCCGATGAAGCATTTAAGCAGCGCTTTTTTAACCGACTTGATTTACAAATTTAGAGATTTCGAGCTGAAGACTAATCTTTATCAAAATAAAATATAGCGTATGTTACCCGCAAGGTATGTAGCATTATATCAGTGTAATATTTTTTGGAATTGGACAAATAGTTCCAGAGATTAGCCCCGACAAACAAACAAACAAACAAACATTATCACAAACGGTACCTCTTTATTAATAGTATAGATCAAATACCTAGGGATAAGCATCATTGACCCGAACTAGCCCAGGATAGAGACAAGTTGGATAATAGAGGAGGCCTTTATTACCCTTCTGGCTCAGTTCAGTAAGCATAGCATAGCAATGTCTCTTAATGGAGAGACTGACAGGGAACGACTTCCTAAGGCTAGCTAGCGGAAACTAAAAAATATCAATTTATATTTTTCATGTATGTACTTTGAAAAAATTAACATAGCATTTGTTTATTTACAGCTTGTTGTTTGCGTTGCAATTTTGCAAGGATACCTAACCAACTTTTGCAATGTCGTACGAAATTAACTCAACGACGGCAAACGTAATGGTTTCAACCAGACCTCTTCATGCACTTTTGGTAATTTGGGAAAGCCTGATAATTTGATATAACTTTATAGTTGCTCATTGTTCAGACGCCAGCACATCAACCTATCCAAAACTGTCAAATTTCTTCAATACATTTTCAACCATATTGTTAAGGCATAAAGTTCAAAGTCTATTGAGGAAATTTGACAGTTTGTGGTAGGTTGATGTGCTGGCGTGTGTACCTAGGTACCAACTTTGCCAATAAGACAATCTCGTTACGTAAAAGTTTTAAACTTTAAATCTGTCGTAAAGAAAACTAGGAATTTGTAGGTTGTGTCTTTTGTGATACTTAACTTCTTAATCACCGTAGCTTCTATTCAAACAATAAATTTAGGTATCACACTTTCGTCAACGATTGTACCGAACGGTTGTGAAAAAAACTAAAACTTTTAACGCGCAAGTCCGCGCCACTCTCGTACAAAGGGGCACGGTGGCACTGCTAAGCTGCCGCGGCGAGAGGCAACACGTTGCCCCTACGCGCGGCGCTACGGTACTCGTCAAAGAAAAATGCCTTCCCTGTGGGACTATTTACACCTCAACCGACAGTACAGCAACAAGCGGAACTTGGAAGAGGGCCTCTTCCAGATCGCCTCGCAGACCTGCAACATCCTGGTGAAAGTAAACAACACGAACAACATAAATCTGACGAGGAACGACAGGAGTGACGAATACGGATGCGCTGGTCCCCCCAAAGGGAAAAGCTCTTCTATGCAGATTTGCGTGCCCAAATTCAGGAAGAACTCGATCACGTCGGGATGCAACCCCGGACTTTCGGTAAGTGAAGTATTATAATAGTTTACGTAGTTTTGATGAGTTTTAGGTTTATTTTTTATTTCATTAACTAAGAACTAAGAACAACTAAAGAAACATTGCTCGTATTTTAATATAAGATTAAAAAAGAAAACTTTCACATGCAAATTCATGCCAAAAAAATATATTTTCTAAACATGCTTGCTGCTTGTTAAATAATAATAATATTTAAAGAAAAAAAAACAATGTTAACTTTAAACAAAGTCAAAATCTAAGCCATATTATCTTCGTAAACACTACGCTGCTGTATTGAGAAAAATCCGCAAACAAATTCGGCAAGGACTATTTATTATCTTTCGCCGATTCTGTGTTACAATGTAATTCATGATTTTGATGATATCAATTCGGATATAGCTACTGCTATTTGTTACAAAATTTATCAGAGCTATAGTAAAACAATATGTTGTAAAATGTTTAAAAAATTAAAAATTATACCTTTTTGACAATGTAAGTATTAAAGTGCAACCTTTGCCACAGAAGAGTGATTCCGTTGCATTAAAAGAGATCTACACGGGCGCTTGTTAACTTTATGTAAAGTTACGATACTAAAGTGGTCGAGGATTTTCGTTACTGGCCATAGGAAGTATATCGCCATTCTACCCTCTATAACAGCTTAAAAAGGTTTTCTCCACTCGTCACATTATCTTTAAGCGTAAAAAAAAAACGAATGAACAAGTAACATTTGACATCTCATCTTTTGAAATCAATATTACAATAGAAAATAGAATAAAGAATTAACAATGACGTATGTTTTTTACAAATCTTAAAGTTAATGCAGTAAATAGCTCATTAGAAGACATATCGTACCTTCGGTGGAACAAGGGCACAATTGCAGTTTTTGCAATTGTACAGGAGAGCCATTTTAAGGTTTTTTTTTGCATTCAATATGGTCTTACATTGCTCATATTACTCAAAAGTAGTTGTTTTCTTCATAAAATAAGCTGTATACTATACTTATTTCTGACATGTTGTAAACAAAATTTAGAAACATATAGTTTTTTTTTAATTAATTTTTATTTGAGTGGAGGGGTGCAGTTGTGCCCTTATAGCTCCAAAATGCAAATTATTTTGTAGTTGTGACCATATTTGAGCTTACTTTTAAGATGGTTTTCAAATAAAAACAAATTGTTTTTTTGCATAAATCTTGTATTTTCTAATCAATAAAGCCATGGTTAGGAACTCTTTTCGAAAATATAATAATAATCACTAGCAAATTTCTTTGGAATCACACTTAAAAATAATCTATAATCAAAAATAACATAAACGCAACAAAAATATCTCTTTTTTAATCTTAATTAGGACTTATCGACTCTTATTACTTAAATCACTCTTCTACCAATTCTATAGTTAAAAGAGACCATTGAAAAATTGTTCATAGTACTTTGGAACTATGCTTGAGGAAATCAATTGACGAATGTCTTCTGCTTTCCGCTGAGGAATTGGTAACTTTTCTGCATATAACAAGTTCAATGTAATAGCATCTATTTTTTTTTTATTACCAATACGGCCTGTTCGAATATTTGCTTTGGTCCAATTGTCTTTTTTGTAGCTGCTCTTGTATTCGTATGTGTCTGAACCTTTGGTAAATTTAATTGCTTTCGTCTCGGTAATCTTAAAGATTTTTCCATCAACATCTTTACTTAGGTTTAAATTGACATCATCGGACAATAACTTCAAATCAAAGAAGGAATCAAAGTTCATTTCGTTGATTTTGTATGGATTTCCTCTTTTCTTTGCAGTTTTAATGAGACTGATATATTCTGCTGGAGAGTATATCGGTCCAGCTTTCTTAGCCCGCCGGACACTTTTTTCTATCACAGAATGTACGGCATCAGCTTTATTTTGGGTATGCCCCCTAATAAGAAACTTGTGTGTGATTGAATTTATGGGCAATGTAGTGACAGCATAATAGTACATTCCAAAAACGAATCTGAAATAAGAAAACATAATTATTTAGAGACTACTATATTGGGGCACACCACACCATTGTAAGAGAATTATTATAAATAAATAATTCTTTCACTCACACACCAATTATCTAGTCCAAGATAATCATACCTACTTAAATACTTTTTTTTTGTAAATACTTACTTATATACATAAGAACACCCAGACCAAAACAAATCAATACATAAATATATTTGTCTTAAGCGGGAATTGAACCAATAATAATTAATGTAAATAATTCTCTTACAATCACACCAATCATCTAGCCATAGGTGTGCCCAATATAATAGTATACGTGATCTCTGCTCCGAACAGCCCAAACAATTATTAACTACAAATAAAGTGCCTACTTGTTTTTTTGTTTAATATCACATAATAATATATTTACCCATAGTAACATTCATCACAGATGAGTCTTTTAAAATGACTCTGTCCTTTAATAAAGGATCCTGATTTTTTAAATTGTTATCTATCCATGACTCGACCATTGTTCTAGGTGAAGATTCTAAAAATAATAATAAAAATATAAAATAATAATTATATTTAATAAAAATATTATCTATATTTTATAATTAGCCAGGGGCAAAATCAATAACAGACAAAATAATCCATACCTATTGGCAAATTTTTATTTGTAATGGTCACAGCCTTTTGGCACTCATCTTCTTCACAAAAAGTACTTATTGAGTTGTCATCAACTCCCTTGGTTTGCCTATTGTTTTTATTATCATTGAGCATCATCAACATTTTTTTACTACGAGAACCCATTGTCTTCTGAAAACAATAACATAGTAGTAAAGACAAAACTAATGATACCTACAGAAATGAGGTAGGTAGACGACTTATTTATTACTATAAATTTAGATAATTACCGTGACAATAGCAAACGTTTATTCTTGATAAACCAAGTATTTACATCAAATAATGTATATATTAACCTTGTCATCACAAAAAACGCCGGTTGAAAAATAATTAAGAATGTATTCAACAAATTTTGGAATGACAAAGACATAAATGTCGTTAAGTCTACTCAAATATGATTGCAATTGGAATGACAAAGTCACTTTTGTTTTAAAGACAACAAAGTTTTGAAAATATTGGACAGACAAAGTCACAACTGTTTGAACGGCCTTGTTCATCCAATTATGTAATCATAAATTATAAACATATTGGACAGACAAAGTCACAACAGTTTGAACGGCCTTGTTCCTTCAATTATGTAATCATAAACTAGGCATAAGTGTGTTGACTGTGTCTTTGTTCCTCCAGAAATCAAAAACATTAAAGGGCATATTTACCTTTACGACTATGACGCTCCAGGTGACAACAGCTTCGCTCGCCGCGGACGACACAACTGAACAATAAGATTTTGTCGCGCCAAGACAGTAAAAAAAAGGCGCCAATAAGACAAAGCCACTACTTTCCTCTGGCGGTTTTTGAAGGAACTAATCGAGTGTCTTTGTCTCTCCAGCTAAAAGGGTATTTTAAAAGCGTTTTGGCATACTTAAGTCCATTTTGCAACTTTTGACAATTGTGCCCTTGTTCCACCGAAGGTGCGATATGTCACAATATGTCACTTAGATTACTAATATGTCTTGTTCATAATATCGATTTAAAATTTACAAAATGCAGTAAATACTCTTTAGAAGACATTTTACATATCAAAATGATGACACAATATGTCACCTAAAATAATAATATGTTTTGTTCATAATATCGATTTTAAATTTACAAAAAGGCGCGCGCTTGCGCGCTTCCCCGACTTCCTGTCACACTGTTACGACCTGCTTCCGTCACATTTCTACGAAATCACTCCCACAAATTGTATATATAAATGGCGAGCGGAAAGATGTTACACATTAAAAAATCCTGATTTACCTAAGTATGTTCTTGATGATAAAAAAACGCTCTAAAAACTCATAAGAAGTTATAAAAATGTTACTTATTATTTTTGTTCTTCACTAACTCTAACGCTAAACTGAAAAACTTTTGCTGAATAACGAATCCTGTTGCTTTTATTAGCTACATGATATGATATTATTATATCTTTATAAATAAAAACTATACATCACACTAAAATCAACAGATTTTTATGGATAAAAAAACAAATGCGTTCTGTTCTTACAGATTTTCCTTTACGTCCTGTAGAAATAGTGTACTCGATTGATGTCCGTGAAACTTTAAAAGTATCAATAACATAACGTCCTTGTTTTCGCCGTAAAAGATGTAGGTATAAGCGCGCAGCGCATCGCCTTGCAGTTAGTCCAGTTTGATTGTTCATTGGCTTTAAACGATACACTTACGTTAGAGCATTTTAGCTACTGGTGCGGATTTTGCAGTGTATTTGTGCTGTGTAAATCTATGCAAGCTGTATAATCTCGAGGTGAGGTTCGTGCGATTTTTTTTGCTTGTTCTTTTGTTTTTCTCTGTCGTGCCGCGTGGTACGATCGTTGGAACATATCGATTTGTGCAGAAGACATCGGCCGTAGCAGTCGTTGTCGCTACGGCGACCTTGTCCTAATTATTCGTGTATTTAGTATTTATTAGTTTAGTGGGGCAGGTTCGATGCCATGGGATTACTATTTAAAACCATCGCAACCAAGACAAGTGCTGCGAATATTACAAAAAAATAACATTATCACAGGAAAATATACCTATATTTGCTTTTTAATGAATTTGTCAGTCACCTACTTTATTATTTTAAGTAACATTACATAAATGCTTAGTGCGAGTTTTATTTGCTATTCGATCACGATTATGATATGAACACGAGAATTTGTAGCTTTTTAAGCTACAAATTCTCGTTTTCATTTATTCGTTATCATACATTCTACAACACACATTTTATTTTATTAGTAGGTAATTAATTAAGGACTATTAAAAAAAAACACTTTAAACGGATGTAACGTTTAGTTTCACTAGTAGGTATTTAGCGTGGCATTTAAAACCTTTATACGATCTGGTTACATTTATAAGGTAAGTTTATTCATTTATTATATTATATTTATTCCATTTAATTGATTTATTAGCCACAATCTATGAACATGTTATTAAGCAAATAATTTTCTATTCTATTATATTCTATTATATATGTGTTTCGTTTTTTCAAGTTCAATTATAGGTACCATACTAAGAAAGTGGATCTTAACTAATTTAACGCAAAACAGACAGCTCATTACGGACCTTGAGCCATTTAAAACACCTACATTACAAGCAATTAAGTGCCTAACCTTGCCATTTAATATTTAAATGTACCTAAGTATAATAATCAACAAGGAGCTTTTGTGATTTGGTGGAGACGCGATCAAAAGTTACATAATAAATTAACTATAGTTTCTTAGTACTTACCAAGTGCAAGTAAATGCCTTTCAGAGGTAGTTGTCCTTGATCCTTGAATCATTTAAAATACGTAATTACTAGCAGTTAGGTAACAATTAAGTTATTCAACATTTCACATCACCGTCACATCACCTGCTCATTTTATGTTCCTACTGCAACGACCACGAGCCTTCCCTGTGGATGGGATAACGGGTCATAAACCACCACGTGCGCCCAGTGCGTATGCCTTCCGAAGCACGGAGGAGGTCAAGACGATAATTTTTAATGCAATTTGTGGGAGTGATTTCGTGAAATGGTACGGAAGTGTGTAACAGTGTAATCCTAAAATCGATATTATGAACATGACATATTATTATTATATGTGACATATAGTGTCATTTGACTATCAAAGGTCATTTTGATATGTCAAATGTCTTTAGGGTGCACTTATTAATTTACATGCGTATACTATATTAATAAATATTTACTGTTGATAATAAGTCTCAATAAAGTAAGTAATAATGAATTCGAATAAAATATATCAGTATTTATCTTTTTTAAATTTTGAGGTTAATTTCTGTCACTGCTTAACTGAAATGTTTCCGTGTTTTTTCAGAATAATGTTAACATTGCTTATTACTAAGGTGAGATGTCAAATGTTACACATCATATGCGACTACTGTAAGGCGCGCTCTTTTTTTTTTCTCTCATCCAAACATTAGTAATCGCAGATCGGGCGCATTAACCCACTGCGCTACCTATCCAGTTTCACTTAGAAGCCTTCTATAGGTAATTATCCTTAATTCATTTTAACGCCTCGGTGGTCGAGTGACGAAGCGCTCGTCCTGATATCCGAAGGCCCCGGGTTCGATTCCCAGGTCGGGCAAAGTGTGTTTCGGATTTTTCGATGCATCATAGTCCGTATTTGCGATCATCAACCCGCATTTAGAAAGCATGGTGATTAAACCATTGCCCATCAATTGTAGTGATGACTTGATTTTAATGATGGAGGCCTTTGCCCAGCAGTGGGACAGTTATAGGCTCAAAAAAAATCAAAATTCAAAATAATTTATTCAGTTTAGGCTACAAGTAGCTCTTGTGAATGTCACTATGCCATCGGTTCGTAAGTCTACTCTGGGCGGGATTTTACTTAAATCAATTTAAATATGTAATTTAATTAGGTAGGTAGCAAGTTATACCTTGTATTTAAATGTACCTAAGTATAGATATTAACATGAGTGTTTGTGACTCCGCGGAGACGCGATCAAAAGGTAGGTAAGTTAACAATAATGTCTTAGTACCTAACCTATTGCAAGTTAATGCCTCCCAGAGGTAACGGGCTTTGAACACGCGAAGCTTAACCGCTACGGAAAACTTGCTTCAGCTGATACAATGAAATCTATACTTAAATACCGCTACAGTTCAAACCATTACAGGCTAAAACAAAATAAGAAAGAAGGTAAAATACTTGTTTAGTTGTCCATAACTAATGAGTTTCCGTTTTTATTATCTTTTTAAACGATTCGCTTTTCACAAGTTCCTTTTTCAAAAAACATTTAATTGTTCAGAGATGTAGAGAAACACAACAGCAACAGGGGCAGTTCAAGAATAATAATGAACTTATCATAAGCAATGGAATAAACTAGGTGCCTTACTTTTTTTGTTTACTAGATAGGTAGGTACTTACTTGAGTACATCAGCTGTCTATTCTATAAAGCAACAGCTGTTTAAAAACTGAGTAGTTATGTCTGAGAACTCATTTTTTATAGAGAGCTCCTGATTGAATCCTTTCCCACATAAAATTGCATATTGAGATAAAATTACATAACCTACCGTATTACATATTTCTTTGTAATATTTATATTATTATGTTACGTACGGTGTGCCGCAGGGCAGTATAATTGGTCCAACCTTGTTTCTAGTCTATATCAACGCCCTCTGCAAACTTACACTCCAAAGTGGAAAAATATTTACATTTGCAGATGACACTGCCTTACTCACTCTTAACGTCACCAAAACGAACTATATTACATTTGCCTTACGCTCTGATCATCTACCTCCAGATAACCTGTTCCTATCGGCTCACAGCAACTGTGCCCCAAACCCCTCTTTGTGTCACTGTCCCAACCTCACTAGAACTAACAGCGTTATATACCTGGGAGTAGTTATTGATCAGACCCTTACTTTCAAACCGCACATTGACGCCCTTGTAGGTCGGCTCCGTAAACTCATTTTTATTTTCAAAACTCTTCAGCATGTAGCGGCTCGTCGTGTGATCAAGATTGTATACTATGCCTTAAGTCAATCGCTTGTGGACTACTGTATTTCTGCATGGGGGGGGTTGCTAAATACCATCTGCTCGAAGCTTAAAGGTTGCTGCAGGTCTACCTTTTCGCTACTCAACTGTACGTACTCTCAGTAAGACAGTCTTTCATTTTACATACTGTGCTGAAGAAGCATTCAGAGTTGCAGTACGACCCGCTATTACTGGGGCATAAAAGGAGGAAAGATAAAGTTTGTACTCTCCAACGTTTTAGAACCGCCTCTTCGCGCAACTTTTTCTGTTTTCTTGACTGTTACTTGTACAATTTGTTGTACAAGTAACAAACCGGGCACTAAACATTTATCCGCTCCCAAAATCTGTCTGTAGGGTAACTGTCTCGAAATATCGTAAAACACTAGACTATAAAACAACTGAGGAATTTCTTATTCCCCCGGTCTAATTTTAGACTAATTAATATAATATAAAATATATTCCACAATTTAATCCAAAAATAAGTATAATTAAAAATATAATAAAAACAAAAAAGATTTAGTTTCACATCTATCCACACAGACTACCACTTCTCATTTTCACATTCACTTACACTCACTAACACTCACTCACACTCACTTACACTCACCCACACATACACTAAGTCGTATACGCTCCATATCGTACTACATACGTAGGTTGGGAAATTCTGCAGTTTTACCTTAGTTTGTTATTTATTTTTTACTTAGTATTCACTAATTTTGATTTTTTCTTCTTTTTATCAATAGTCAATTTAGGGTTTGACCTATTTTCTGACTTTGTTGTGGTAGGGCACCTGGATCCTAAATTATCTGTCTTTGTTCTTTTTCGCCTTTTTACATCTTACTCATGTTGCTATATAATTATTATAGTTATATACTGTCTATGTCCGCGAGGGGGACCTGGTGCAGGTTTCTTATGAAACCTATTTCAGGCACTAGTCTCTAACAAATGATAGGATCTTAATAGTATATTTTAAGCCTTTTGTAACTCATTATTGTGAAGAGAAAATAAATGATTTTTATTATTATTCTCATTATTAAATTATATATCTTAAGAATTTTTTTCTACAATATTTTATATATAAACATATTTACAATATAAAATATTATAAAAAACTTAATCTAGGTTGCCACCGGCAGCGGGGATAGACTCAAGCTTTCGTTGGTTAGGGCTGCAGAGTGAGGAACCTCCTGACAATACGTGCCGTGTCAAGGAGTACTGCCTTTTGCATCTGAACCTTGACTTCTTCTTCTTCTTCTTAAAACTAAATTTTTACAATATTTTAATATAAAGACAATAAAACATTATAAACATCTAATACTAGAGTATCGCCAGCAGCGGGGCATGGCCCAAGCTACCGGTGGTCAGGACTGCAGAGTGAGGAACGTCCTGACAATACGTGCAGTGTCAAAGAGTAATGCTTTCTGAATCTGACCCTTGATCCAACCATCAAGTATTTTAATATGTGTTTTTTTTATCAAAAAAAACCTATGTTAAAACACGTGCAAAACTGGGCGGCCGGCAAGAATATACTACGAGTGTATGCGAGTAGTATAGTATTTCTATACTAATATAATAAAGAGGAAACCTTTGTATGTATGTATGTTTGTTTGCAACGAATAAACTCAAAAACTACTAGACCGATTTAAAAAAATCCTATACCTGTGTACCTTGCCTACGAAGGTATTTTGTACAAAGTACTAGGAGTAATTTAATTAAACCATTTACTGCTTCTGTGGCAAAAGGCAAATTGAATATCATTCTTTGTTTGACTAATGGAAAGTAATTATAAGCTTTGATATGTATTAGCCTTCGTTTGATATTTTGCGTGAATTATGAGTATAATTTTACTTTTTATTTTCAAGTGCTAATTGTTGCACTGAAGCTAAATTAAATATTTATAAAATTTATAAAATACAGTGAAAAAATTAAACGCCCAAACGACAAAATTCATCGCTTACGTCAGCCTTCCCGGTAGCAAAGCGGTCAGTGCAGCCGCCCGGATTGCAGAAGACCCAGGTTCGATTCCTAGCTGGGTCGGGTGGGCGTTTAATTTTTTCACTGTATTTTATAAATTTTAAGAGTATAACTTTATAGAAAAAAACGGTACCTACTCACATTTTTTTTGAAACGACTATAAATTAAATTTTATTCCATCAAAGCACTATTTGATGATATTTCGCGAGTATATACTTCAATGACCTTTCAGTGTCCAAACAAAAATGCCACAAGCAGTATTCAAAACCGCATCTTCTTGATAACCGGATCAGACCCTACTAACTTGGTTAATACATATTTATTATCATCAGCCCACTTCTACCCACTGCAGGGCATTGGCCTCCTTCAATCCTCGCACGCCACTCTGCACTGTCCCTTTCCATTTCCTGACCTCTTGGCGGGAAAGTGAAGAGTCATGTCTGCAGTTTTGTTATATTTTCTAAAATTTGTGTTATGTCGAATATTAATGTGAAATAATGGTGGATTATTAACCGTTAAGTGTACGTGAGTGTGCATTAGTGTTGGCAAATGAAAGAAAACAGTGCAACGTCACTTTTCAAATTCTCTCTCAAAGAAGTCTGCGTGAGGACTTAGTAAAGCCCCACATCTTTACAGAGATACTCGAGGGGTTGGGGGTTATATCATTTCTCACTTCCCATTTCTATTATCATTCATCATCATCATATAGGAAGGAAATATTGTTTATTTATGTATAACTTAAGAAGATAGAACGAACGAATAGGCTTGATGGATTTCATCCGGAGCCGTAAAACAATACACTAAAAAAAATCCATTTCCTGCCCGCTTCTTGAACTACTTCGTCTGTCCACCAAGCTGAAGGTTATTTTTAATGGGTGCATGGATAGATGGCACACATGGATTACACCTTCTTTTTATCCTTTTTAAAATAAACAGCTGAAATAAAGCCGAAACATCAAAACATACAAATAAAAAACATTTTTTTTCCCTTTAGTGCTTTGTGCGATTAGCACATTTAGCCATTGTCAAAATAATTTTTCTGACAAGTAATACATAAATAAACAATATTTCCTACCTGATGATGATGGTGATGATGATGATGAATGATAATAGAAATGATAAGCGAGAAATGATATACCCCCCAACCCCTCGAGTATCTCAGTAAAGATGTTGGGCTTTACTAAGTCCTCACGCAGACTTCTTGAGAGAATTTGAAAAGTGCCGTTGCACTTTTTTGTTTCATTTGCCAACACTCATGCACACTCACGGACACTTAACGGTTAATAATCCACCATTATTTCACATTAATATTCGACATAACACAAATTTTAGAAATGAAACAAAACCATTGATATGTCTTTTCACTTTCCCGCCAAGCAAATAAAATATTTTTTGTACGGAATTACCTGGTGACAAACCAGGTGAGGTAAGGTAAGTTGGCAATTTTGCTGTACTAGTTTCTCACTGTCGTTAATTTAGTCGTTTTAAAAATAAAACTCTATGTTGCATCTTAGGTATATTTAAACCTTCGTGGTTTTTGCCCTGAATATAGGATGTCAAGAGTTAACAGCGGATGATTCTTATTGATTTCAAAATCACACTCAGCCCTGCCCTACTTTTGGGGTGTTCGCTTTTAGCATTGCGGACTTTGCACCCGTAGGCAATAGGTATATAAACCTACATTGGCAAAGTTTTGGTTGTTTCCTACACAACTTTCATGTTGTATAATATTTTTTACTATTATTAAGACATGTATTTATTGTGTAGGAGGTAAATAGGTCTCCACCTACACTAAAAAAAAGGTGTCAACACTGAAAATTATACTGCTCCATATTTTTATTATTTAAAATATATTAAAGTTTACATATGTGTTAAAATTTGCATCTACAGTATCCAGTTTGATTAAACACAGCTCACTCACTTAATTTCTTCACTGATAACCATGGATAACACCGCACAGCAGCTACTTGGTAGCATCAAGGAACTCTCCACTATGTTTGACAACAGGATGTCCGAGTTTGAGAGGAATCTGCAGCAGCCGGGCTCTAAGGAGTCAAACACCACCGTTAAAGCACTTGCAGCTGAGTTCTCTTCCTTCAAGGCCTTTGTCTGGAAAACCCTCGGCATGTTGCGGACACAAATAGAACTTGTAGTCCAGGGCATGGATCGTCTTGACACGCACTCCCGCAGAAAGGTACTTTTACTCTATGGTATAAAAGAAGACAAGGATGAGGATGTTCTGAAGAAGACTTTAGCAGTGCTATCCGGCCAAATGAAGTTGTCCACTTTGAGTTCCGGTGATGTTGAGTCTTGCCACAGACTTGGTGCCAAAAAAAAGGAGTCTGCCAGGCCTGTCCTCGTCCGCTTCACTTGTATGCAGCATCGGGCTTCGGTTTGGAAAGCTAAGACTACGCTCAAGGGTTCCAAGGTGACTGTCACTGAGTTTCTGACCAAGTCAAGACAAGATATTTTTGCAGCATCGCGCGCTCATTTCGGAATTAAAAAATGCTGGTCAGCGGAAGGTACTGTAAACATTCTGCTTCCTGACAACACTCGCAGGAAGATCTTTTCGATGGGTGAACTGGAGCAGCTCATTAGTCAGCACCCCAAGTGTCCGACGCAGGCGTCCGGTGGCAATTCAAAGTGAACTTAAAATTTTCTATTTGCTTGTTGTTGCTCTTTAATTTGGTTGCGTTATGAACTTACATTGCAGGGTATTCCGATAATTTACGACATCAATCATTGTAAAATTCTATACCTCTCTGTTACAAAATCTGCTGTCTGTTTTCAACTTGCCACTCCTGCGCAAATGTCAATTTGTTTTTTTTTAGGTGCCAAAGACATTAGTGCCATACGGCCTTGTAATTATTAATAGATAAACTGTTTTTTTGCTACTTTTCTTTTTGTTAATATTGTGTTGTTGCAAGGCTTTTGCTGTGCTTAATTTTGTTTTTGTTATTCTCAAATGTAAATGGTTATCTCTTTTAATCAACCTGAGAATGTGGATGTTATAGCTTAATTATTATTTTTTTTAATTTTTAATTTTAATTTGTTTTTTGTAGTTAATTTTTAATCTTGCATTTTTTTTATATATATACATATTTATGTTAATTTTATTTTATGTATTGTTATGATCATGGCGGATGAATATTTTTCTTGCTCATCTGATAGTTATGAAAGTGCTGAGAGTAACGATAATTCCTTTTCTGACTCTGTCACCTTGGAAGGGCAACTTTCCGGTATGTTGGTAAAAAACTCTAGATCCCTTTCTGTTGTGCATATTAACGCGCAAAGCCTTGTGGCTCATCATGCTGATCTTCTAACATCTTTCGGTGTCGGTGTGGTCGATTGTATTCTTGTCTCTGAAACATGGCTTAAGCCTTCTCTCCCCTCTTCTTGTTGTTCAATTCCAGGCTACAAACTTCTTCGCAATGATCGGACTGGTTTGGGTGGAGGTGGCGTTGGTATTTACCTGCGTAGCCACATCTCAGCCTCTGTCATTAGCAGTTCTCCACATTCCTACTCAGGTTCCCTCGAATACATTTTTGCAGAAGCAGTAATGAATCACACAAAAATTCTTTTGGGAGCATTGTATAGTCCAAACGACCACATTGAATATTTCTCGAATTTGGAGAATATTCTAGAAAATCTACTCCCAACCTTTGACCATGTGATACTTATGGGTGACTTTAACACTTGTTTACTTAAGAATGATCATAGGGCCCATAAATTAATAAATGTCTTGTCCTCTTTTAATCTGCAGGTGCTTTCGCAGACTGCTCCAACTTACTTTTTCCCCAACTGTAGACCCTCTCTACTTGACTTAGCGATTGTCTCCAACACCGGTCTAGTTTCATCCTATGGACAGTTTACAGCTCCGTTCTCTTATCATGACTTAATTTACCTCAGTTACAAAGTTCGTCCTCCTAAGGCTAAGCCAAAAATACTCCTTCAGCGCAACTTTCTGCATATGAACATAGACCGTTTGAGGGAGGATGTGAGACGAATCAACTGGTCGTCTGTGCTTCTTTCTAACAATATTGATGAAATGGTGCAGTTTTTTACCGCCGAATTGATTAGAGTGTATGACTCTCATGCTCCTGTTCGACCAGTTCGAGTAAAGCATGTTCCAGCTCCGTGGTTGACTCCTGTAATTAAAAGAGCAATGGGTAGGCGTGACAAGGCCAAGAGTCAATACAAGCGAACGCCATCGCTGCATACATTAGCTGCTTACAAAAAACTTCGAAACATCTGTAACCGTATGTGTCGGGATGCCAAGCGGAAATATATTCACTTTAAAATCGAGAGTATTTCTCACAAGCACGTTTGGAGTTTCCTAAGGTCGTTAGGAGTGGGCAAGGCCACTGATACATGCCGAAGTACCGTGGATCTTAACTCTTTAAATAATCATTTTTCTTCTCCCCCTGTAACTTTGGATAGCGTCTCTAAATATTCTTCTCTTAACTACTTAAATAACCTTGTCCCACCGGACTGTCCCTCTTTTTCTTTCGCAGCAGTCTCTGAAAGTGAAGTCAAGAAGAGTATCAACTCCATATCCTCCAAAGCCATTGGCAGCGATGGTCTCAGCCTTGACATGATTCTTCCCGTGTTGGATGACATTGTGCATATAATCACCCACATTTATAACTTTTCTATGACTAACAATGTTTTTCCAACATCGTGGAAGAGAGACAATGTGATCCCACTTCCTAAAACCTCTAACCCTAACTCATTTTCTCAATATCGTCCAATCTCCATACTTCCTGTCCTATCTAAGGTCCTAGAATCCATAGCTCATAAACAACTTTACTCCTTTCTCGCTTCCTATTCACTACTGTGTCCTTTCCAATCCGGGTTCCGTCCCTCTCACAGCACTGTTGGAGCACTCCTGAATATCACTGAGGATATTCGTAGCGCGATGGACTCCACTAAGCTCACGGCGATTATCCTGCTGGATTTCAGCAGTGCGTTCAATAGTGTTGACTTTGACCTGCTCCTTGCTACTCTTCGATCGATTAACATTTCGGACTCTGCAACAGCGTGGTTTCACACTTATCTCAATAGTCGTCAACAGCGTGTCATAATCCACGACGACTCTTCTGATTGGTCTTATTTATCAGCAGGTGTGCCGCAGGGTGGCGTACTTTCTCCTCTTCTATTCTCTATTTTTATCAATCAAATTTCTTATGCTATCTCTTCCTCGTTTCACCTTTATGCTGATGACCTTCAGATCTATAGACACTTTAATGTTTCCGAGGCTGCAGATGCAATTGAAGTTCTTAATGGGGATCTTGCTGCTGTACATGAATGGGCTAAATCTTTTGGACTCATTGTTAATCCAGCCAAATCGCAGGCCATGATTGTTGGCAGTGGCAGGTTAAGGGGCAGGCTAGATTGGAGCACGCTTCCTCCGCTTACTTACAATGATACTTCTATAGTACTATCTAACAAAGTTAAAAATTTAGGGTTAACTATAGACTGCAATTTGGCTTGGACGTCGCATATCGCGGATGTAAGCAAAAGAATGCATTACTCTTTTCACTCCCTCAAACGTCTTCAATACTTTCTCCCTTTTAAAACCAAAATTATGCTTGCACAATCTCTTCTGCTCCCTCTTCTCGACTACGCCGACGTCTGCTACCTAGATGTTACTGAAGAACAGCTAAATAAACTTGAGCGTCTCCAAAACCTGGCTATCCGCTTCATCTATGGCCTGCGTAAGTATGATCACGTGTCACACTTTCGTGCGGAGTTAAAGTGGCTCCCGATTCGTCATCGCCGAGATATGCACATTCTTTGCACCTTATTTAAAATCCTGAATGACATTAAATCTCCTTCCTATCTTCGTTCCCGGTTCCGCTATCTCCCTATCCCATCCCGTGGGCGGCGGTCGTGCGTCACTAAGGTGCTCGAACTGCCGACCAGCAATACCAACTTTTCCCTCCATTCATTTACTGTGAAAGCCGCACAGCTATGGAATAGACTTCCCAAATCCATTCAAGATTGTCCTTCCATAACTTCATTCAAATTAAAGCTCAAAGAGCACTTTTTAAGACTACCGGTATAACATGATCATTATATTATGTTTTATATATATTATACCATTATGTATTATTATTATATAAGTATTATTATTTGTAATTTTTATTTATTTGTATGTTATTTATTTTTATTTATATCTGTTTTACATTTATTTAGGTTTAGGAAATAGTGTAGTTTTTTTTTTTTTTTGTTGTTGCACTTTGTGTCACCCTTGCTACATTTATCTCGCACACTCTCTGGGTTGACTGGAAGAGATCTCTTCTAGAGATAAGTCCACCTTTGCATTCAATGTCTCTGTTGTAATTTTTTTTTTGTTACTATGTTTCTGTGCAATAAAGAATACTAATATACATTCAGCGTCGGACCTAGTTCTCGTTCAGGGTACAGCAAGAATGACTCATTCATCTCATAAAGTGCCAACAACATTATTTATTTTTTGGTCAAATTCGCATTTAGCATTTTAGCGCCCGTTGCCGGGTGCCTAGAGCGACCGCTCCACTCGTTCTACCCTATTGACCAGGGTAGATTTTTGTAACCCAACAAAACTATAGTAGGATGAAACTCATTGGAAATGGAAGAGAATATAACAAAAATGAAAGGAAAAATTTACGGGCGATCTAAGGTGTAGAAGTGGAAGGGGGGGGAGGGGGTTTAAGGTTAAAACACGGTTTATCTATATTTCCGGCAAAACTACAATTGAATGATTGTATGAGGGCGTTTTTTCGAAATTAAGTCAAAATAAGGTGAAAAAAAAAACCGGTTTTTACCCTAAAACCCCACCCCCCCTCTTCCACTTCTCCACAAATTGATTTTCCTTTCATTTTTGTTATATTCTCTTCCATTTCAATTTCTTTATAATTTTGTTTCACTTTTTACCATTTTCAAAGGCTTCCGCCCTGGTCTACTAGGGCCGGCGCTGCATACGCTTTAAGTTACGTAGTTTTAAAACGCCAGATGCAAAAACAAGTGTAAAAAGGTCTCATCAATGTTTTTGCTTTCGTTATTCATACACTGACCGCTTTGCTATTACAATTACTTTTTAAAAGAAAACAATTTTATCTTCTTTAGATAAAGCTTTTACTTTGCCGACGTATCTCTTCCATTTGTTTTTCTAAACCTTATTTTTCATCATTGACATTTTGAAAAAAAGCAATAACTTTAGAGTTAATCCTCATTTCACCTCTTTATTGATAAAAACATAGTTTTTTATTTATAACTCACATGAAGGTACTCAGGACAGTACATGTAAATTATAATTAAGTTGAACATTAAACAATCATTTGAAAAAATAATATCCACTCACTGCACAAGCTTATTAGAGAGGCACTATCTATTTTGAATCTCTCGACTTACATATTTTACGATTAGTAAATAAAACGTAAGGTAATCGATGTTATCATTCACGGGGCAGCCTTTCGCGTGTCCGTTAGGTTTAGGGTTTCAACCACTAATCGGTTTTAACGATTAACCTCGTTTCCGGATTTTTTTAGTATTTATGTATAGATATTATGTAAATCTAACAAATTTTGTTGCGAACATAGTTTATGGATAGTTACAAAGCTATCTAAACAAGGAACCTTGTTAGCAGCTTCTACTTACTTTTCTGCCTAGGTATTTAATATCAGTAACTAAGTTAGCGCAGCGAACCAAAGTTAGTCTTGGCTTCCGATAATTATTATATTATTAATTATTTTATGTATGTAAGTTTGAAAACGATTCTTTGACAATAAATGTAAAATTGTTGGGAAATTTTGTCAATAATTATGACACTGAGATTGGTTTGAGTTTAATCTGTTTGTTTTGCATATCGTTAATATCCCGTAAGCAAGTAGGCATTGAGAGGTATATCTGTGAAAGCAATCTATCTTACAGTTTTACCACAGCTCGATTCGTATTCGTGAAATGAGATTGACCGTGTGATTAACCAATAAAAACAGTCATAACTCCACTCCTATAAAACATGGACGAATAAACCATTCGTCCAAAAGAAGAATCTATCGGATTTGGCATAGTGCTGTGAAAATTTCACCCAAATCATCTTCAAAGTAAATAAAAAACTAACATTAAAGAGGAAGTATAAAATTTGAAATATTTTACAACTTTCACAAAACTGCTACGGGATTGCTATATGTAGTAGCATGTCGTAGTAGCTTCATCGTGTCGTAGCAGAGTTTGATTGGATTACTACTGCTTCTTTGCCGATAATGTTACTACTGTTGTTAATAATTAAACATGTTTTATTAATAATTGAAAACATTATATTGTTGAATACTTACTTTTTAATTAATATAAAAAAAAATCTTTATAAATATAAATCTTCTGTGCGTGTGTTTGTAATTGAACTCCTTCGAAACGGCTGGACCGATTTGGATGAAACTTTTTGCGTGTGTTGAAGTGGATTCGAGAATGGTTTAGATTTACAATTGGACCCGGTAGGTGGCGCTGCAATGCATCCATCTGCGGTCCATCATGGGGTACGGGTGTTTTAAAGCGGACGAAGCAGAATTTATCAATGAATTCTCGATGTTTTTTTCTTTATTGTGTGTTTAATGAGTGATCATTGAATTGTCATTACCTAGCCTAGTGCAAGTTTAATTTGCCATTCATCAGGTTAACGAAAACGTAAATTAATATAGCATTGAAGCAGCACCTCATGGTGGAAAACGAGAAGAGTTAAGATGTTGTTATACAAAATCCCGTTTTCGTTAACGTTTCAAAAGGACTACATCGAAGCCAACAAGAAGCGAAGTGATCAAAACAGGCTCATGAAAACTCACTATTTTGAACAGAGTGCGGCGATTCTTTACGCCTGACCAGTTGTTCCTTTTGTACAAGATACAGGTACGGTCTTGCGTGGAGTATTGCTCGCACATTTGGGATGGTTCCGCAAAGTACCTTCTCGATGCTTTGGATAGATTGCAGCGTCGCGCTGAACGCATTATCGGCAATGCAGAAGTGGCAAATACTCTTGAATCTCTGTAATTGCGTAGAGATGTTGCGTCACTCAGCGTGTTTTACCGCTTATACCATGGCGAGTGCTATTAAGAGCTCTTTGACCTCATCCCACCTTCTCCCTTCCTTCATAGGAGTACACGTGCTGCTCTTCGGAGTCACTGCTTCACTGTCTCAAATATCCCATCGCGCACAAATAAATTTGGTGACTCGTTTCTATGTCGCACCTCCAAAAGATGGAATAGTTTACCAGCACACGTTTTCCCTCCTTCCTATGATGTGGGGTCCTTCAAAAGAGGCGTGAAGAAGCACCTTGTGGGCCGGCAGAGTAAGGTTAACTGATGATACGTTGGTTTTCACGCTGCACCAGTTATCTTCGCGTCTGGACTCCATTTCCACTTAACATCAGGTGGGATGGAGTCATTTGCCGAGCTATCTATATAAAAAAAGTGATAACGGCGAATAAAACTTGCACCAGTCTAGGCACCCAGAAATTGAAAGGTGCTGAAACAAATCGAGTCATGCATTACGGAATTTCACAAGTGACAAGTGACTGTTGTGTAATATTTTGTTGGTCGTATGAAGTTGTTCTATCTCGGATACCTTATTACCTGTGGCTTGCACCTAGCGTGCCGCAGCAGGCTTATAGCTTACTGGCACGCTACTCCGTGGAAACGCGCTTTTCGTTGACTTATTGAAATGTAATAAAAATGTAATAATTATAAACATAACATTGGTTAAATGGACGTTAATATATTATTGTGTAATTGACTATTTCAATATTATTGCAATTGTGACATGGATTATTATTTGTGATTTTTCATATTTATGTGCTATTTGTTGTGTTTTTATAATTTTTGCCTAATATATAATGTCTTAAAGGGACGACTTGTAATAATAATTAGTATTGTCATGAATTCAATTCAAAAATATTTGCACACCAGTAAACTGGTAGCATATTTCGAGCAAATGGACTCGAAATAAAATAACCCAACAACTATACCTGTAACATGTATTCTCGCAAATAAAGATATTTGATTTGATTTTATTTGATGGTACTTATTTATTGGCAATTTTGCATTAATGTAAAGTGTATTGATACGAAACGGGATACAGAGTTTTGGTCAAACGACGGTTTTCTAAAATACTTAAACTAAATAATAATACTTACTTAGGTACCTTTTTTTAAATACTTAGTTTATATAAAATTTGACTAGCTGTGCTTTTTTAGCAGCAGCTCATTTTTATCTCCGATACAAAAAATAATACTAAATATTATGAAATTTAGTCGATCCTTACAAAAACATTCAAATTTTGTAAAGAAAAATACGCCAAGATTATTTTCATAAAAAATTGCTAACAAAAAATGTAAAAAAAATAACATTATTAAAATAATCACACCTTTATTTCGAAATGCATATTTTTTTTCTGATATAAATAAGTTACAGACCATTGAAAGTCATTGTTTTCAGAAAACAATGAAGTGAAATTAAGAAATAAATCATTGATACAAATAACTACCACGCATATGTCACGCAGAAGATAACGATATTATTTAATTAGAAATCGAATGAACCTTTAATATTGGAGCTGGTAAAATTAATTAATCAACAACAAAGATCAACGTTCTGTCTACTTATCAGCGGTACTAAATATAGATTACTATATTAATAAAAGGCGAGCGTTATAGTATTTATTTATCAAATCATCAAAAATATCGCAATAAAGAAAATAACAATTAAACAATAAAAGAGATATTATAAAGAAATGCAAGCTTAGTTGAAGGTAAGACGAGACACACATGTGAAATATTTTTTTTATTGTTACGTAGGTACCCAAGAATTATGTTTGGGACTTTTTATTTTGGTCTATTGAAAAACAATTATTGTTTTCATAGAACAGAATTAGGTTTTTGTTTAATATTTTAAAACCTTATGACAATTTAATGCCATTAAAGTAGCATTTGAAACAATGTTGCGCTACGACAAATTCCGTAGCACTCCTGTAGCTACGACTACGACGTAGCGCAACTGCAGCACTACTACGAACCAGTTTGGATTTAACAATTAACGTGCTTACAGATTTGTTAATTGTTAGTCTAAAAAGAGGCCCCAGCCACTGCCTAACTAACTAGGGTAGTGGCACCAATGTTCGACAGAAACCATAGTGGTCGACAGAAACCATAGTGGTCGACTTTTTTTTCTTTAATTATTAATAACTAGTTGTCGCCCGCGACTTCGTTCGCGAAGACTACACTATCCCACAGGAACCTTTTACGGGGATAAAAAGTATCCTTTGTCCTAGTCCGGGTCATGGTCTGTCTATGTGCAAAGTTTCGTCTAAATCCGTTTAGTCGTTCTCGAGTTTTGCGCTTAGCAACATTCATTTAAGATAGATGTGGGTTAGCAACTGATTTTAGTCTTTAGCAACAATTGGAAACAGGCCACCTGCTTCCTAGATGGCATTCTATTTTATTTTTGCAACGAGAACTGGTGTCGAACACTGTTTGGTGCCGCTATGCTATGTACTGATTTAGTTAAATAATACATTTTTAATATGTTTTCATATTGTCATTTTAACAATGTAGTTCTTCTAACTACAAGTCATCATTATCACCAGCTCATTTTATGTCTCCACTACCCTATGGACCACCACGCAGGCCCAGTGCGAATTTGTGGTTGTTAACGACTATGCAGCTGGGCCTTTTTTTTTGAGAGAGATTGCTGATTCTTTCAGACGGCATTTTCAGCTTCACCGGGCTTGTTTGGGCGGCGAGGAACGTAAAGGGTCCCTCGAGCCGTAGCGAGGGTGAAACGAATCACCTTCGGAGGTTTTCTAGAGGGAACGGCATCGCGCACTAGTGCGCGTCCCCGTGACCTACTAGATTCTCCGAAGGGTTCGGATCGGATCGGTGTTAAGCAGCTGGGACCAACGGCTTTACGTGCCTTCCGAAACACGGAGGAGATCGAGATGATAAAATTAGTCACCCATCCGATGACCGTCCTTGGCGAGAGTTGTTTAACCTCAGCAACCGCAGACCCGGCGCGTTAACCACTGCGCCATCGAGCTCCTCAATTACAAGTAGGTATCAACAATGTAGGAAACAAATAATAAGACTGTTGGAATACCCGGTAACCCATAATTTAAGGAACGCCGTAAAATTTATAGGGTCGTGTTAATCATTATATTGCGTGAGTCTAGCCTCTTAACATTAAGAAACAGCAAGTGAACGTCGACTTATTTGCCGATAATGTGAATAATTAACATAGCCTCACGCAAAGTAGTAACAGTCTTCATCAGAATAGGGTTGGTAACGCAAATGTTTCTGAAATAGAGATGTTTCCAGCCAATTAGAAACGTATAAACGTGTAAACATACGTACTTTTCTTTATACGTTTTGAGGAAACAAGATAATTCTACGATGTCTTTGTATTTGGATTCATTGTATTGGCATTGGACTTCACCGGCAAGTCAGTTTACATCAAAATCTAGTAGTCTAGATGTATAGTCAGTCCTTCTGGTAATTCGTCTACATGGTAATTCATCAAAAAATGTTAGTTATCTTAACACGGAAAACGCATTGTGGGCCTCCAACAAGGTGGAACGATGATCTGATGTACGTTGCGGGAAGCCGCTGGATGCGAGCAGCACAAAACCAGTCGTGAAGTCCTTGGGGGAGACTTTCTCCAGCAATGGACGTCTTTTGGCTGAGATGATGATGATGATTAGATAACATGTTATTGTTTTTTTAAAATGTAATTTCGGCAAATACAATTTTATGCGCTTACAGTAACTTTTAACGGTGAACTTTGTACTTAATCTCTTATTTATTTATGTAGATAATATAAATAAAATTTCATCATTTTCATTCTCGGTCTCACTCCGCAGCAATCATTTTTCGTAATGTAACAATAACACTGCGCTTTACTATTGGCGCTTACAAGCAAAAGAAAATTCAAAAAGCATTTCTGAAAGACAGTAATTGGCATGAGGACGGCTTACAATTTGATAACGTCCATTATCCTTCACAAAGAGGCAATTGAAAGGTTCATCTCAGAAAATGTTGCGCTTATCGAATGATTGGAGGCGCGGATTTTCTAAAGATGTGCTGGCGGCAAAATCTAATAACGCGTAGATAGACGGGGGGATACGTAACTACTCTAGAGTATTATTATCAAAACTTTTAGTTGGTATTACTGTGGAGACCTTAGATTTATTTATTTTTTTAACCTACAAACAACAACAAATTGTTCCTACTCCATGAACTGGCAAACTAAGCTGTAATTTTAGTAAATTCGGGTCCGGTGCTTTTTATAATGCTTTTATAATATGGTTTGATTGTCTAGTAAGATTTCAAAATAATACCGACTATTTAAAAGTAGATCAGTGATTACACACATACCTCGTAGCTTACTGCAGATCGGACATTTAAAACACCATGTAGAATTTTTAACATTTAAATAAAATTGTGTGGACTTTTGCCAAAATAGACTAAATTTAAAAATATACATATATATATATAACTAACTTGTTTACTAACTTGATATTATTCATTATTATCTACTTCAAATGGAAGCCGTTTTTGTAACGAACCGCTTTGTAATCGTCACAGAGACTTATTTGTTTAAACTTTTTAGATTTTTTAAATTATTCCATATTTTGTTTACGAGTATTTAAACCTGAACCCCGTACTCTATGACACACCAGGTCAGATGCACTACCAATTAGTTGGCAATATAAAAACATGCTAGGTTTGGCTCGAAGAGATTTCTTCTAGAGATATGTTCAGCTTTGTACATGTCCACGTGCAAGCGATAGGGCCAATACGGCGCCCATCGCTTATCTCTTCGGTCATACAAAAAAAGTATCTTTTTTCTAACATGCAGTGCCTTAGGGCCTAGGCTTAATCCAGACAAACAGTTGTATAACGTATGTTTAAATGTGTTTTTCTGTTATAATGTGTACTTAGGATAATTATAATTACGTCTGTTAACATTACTTTATACGCGAATAATGCTCATGCAATATAATGATGCTTATAATGACAATAAACAATAACATGCGTGGTTCTTTTGCACAGCTATCAAAACCTTTGACTTTCCTAATTTTGTTATTACATTCGTAACCATGCCAACGGACTAGTACCTAGTAGAAAACTGTATTTTCTCTAGCAATATTTAAATTTTGACGACCTTGCCCACAGGGCTGTCTAACAAAGGGAACGTTCCGAACAATGGATATGACGAATAGCGCATATCATTTAGCCAAGGAGAAATTGCATATTCTTGAAGTTTTTATCAAGACATTAGGTAATATAGTCATGTTTCTTAAATAACAATCAAATATTAATTAATATTAATGAAAACCTTTGTTACTAACCAAGATTTCAATGTGGGTAACTACCCAACTGCGTATCTACGTATTAATAAGGTTTTTGATCCATAATCGTGCTATTTTAATTATCTTGGTGGTTCTTTCCCAACTGCGTGAGTTAAGTAGAAGTTTTTTAGTGCCTGTTAGTAAGTAGGTTACATATAAATGTTTTGTATTTTTTGTCTATCGTTTTCGATGTACAGACGCCTGCACATTGACCTACCACAAAGAGTCAAATTATACACTATATTGAAGAAATTTGACAGTTTTGGGTAGGTTGATGTGCAGGCGTGTGTACATTACTGTAACTTTTGTTTATTCCAAATAGATACATAAAATCTTTGATTTGGTTCACTAACTTAACAAAAGCATTAATTTTAAATTTGAGCTCATTTGAGCTAATAATTTTGAGCTTAGTGTAGCTAAGTTAGTAGGTACCTATACTTACTACTAAGCTCAAAATGATTTATCGATTTATCAAAATAAATTATCGAGCAAACTAATAATATTTGAACTTGATGCACTAAACTAAGCACACAAATCCTACTAAGTAAACATTCACAAGTGGAAATGGTAAATCATTGCAAGAGTCGTCAACTTTGCGTGCAAGTAAACGTCCTACAGGCATAAATAAACATTTCACTGCAACGGCCAGCAAGCATAATCGATTAAGGGTATCTGGATTTTTTCATTGCAATCGAGTTCGAATAGGTACAAAGTCGATGATCAGACCATTTATTGTGAGTATCGGATTCATGGTTAACAATTAACTATGAATATTCACCGAGTTTTGTACAATTTGTTTTTGTACGATTCGATTATTTCACGTTGTTCGTGAATAGATATTGTATTTTATCAATATCAAAAATAATAGTCAAGGTAGTAAGTTTTCCTGTAATGTACCTTTTTAATATTTGAAATTGACTTGGCGCTTGGTTTTTATCTCACTTGATCGCAAGTGACGATAAGGCCAAAGTTGTAAATGTATGTCACGAATACTTACCCAGTGAGAAGATGAGCATTTTAGCTTATCGGAACACAACAATGTTGTCAACATTTTTGATGTGACTTAGGTAGGTAGGTATGGTAGGTGGTAGCTGACCAGGTGGACTTAGAACAAGCTTAACACCACGGTTCGGGCTGCGGACGTCACTATGAAAAGGTTATTCCACATTGGTTCCACTTTTCATAGTGATTCCACACAGTATATATGTTCAGGTCACATGTAGGAATGGAAATGCGTCTCCTTTCATCATCACACCTTTTGGTTTCAGATCAGTAAATATGGCCGACTAAAAAAACATAGTGCGCATCCCGCGACCGACAAATATTCCGGCGTTTAAGTAAGTTAGTGACCCCCCCCCCTCCCTCTTCTTAACTTCAGGAGGGGATCCATTATAACCGGCGAGTCTGTTCGGTTTTTTTTTCGGGGACACGCACTGGTGCGTGTCTCGGTGCCCTACTAGATTCTCCGAGGGATCGGATCGGGGAGCAGAACTACCAGAGGGTGCCCCTAAAGACTCGGACCTCGGATCAAGATCACCTGGTCGTGGGAGTGGGGAGAAGCGCCCAGGTACATATCTGTACCTTCTAGTATAGAGCGCATGTGAACCAGCTCATCGTACCCTTGTTCTACGAGTGCGGTGTCTTGGGCCTAAACGTGTGCATGTATAAATTTGTTGTGGCATTTAGAGGATCGGGCGGGATAGAATCTGTTCGGGCGCAGCGTTTCTTGTATTACCTATGAATTATACCCGCCAAAACCCTAACTGAGCCGAGTACCTACTACGATTATGTAAGATCCCAGCGGAAAATCGGAGAGTCGAGCCTCGCACCAAATGATAGTTTACATTGTAATAAAGACGCTCATCAAGGATGTCGAATATCATTATTAACGATTGCCTGCTTGATCGTAAAAATAAGCAGATAACCAATGCGATTACTACGAAAAATATTGAATGAAGAAGAATTTTCAAAGTTCGTTTAACATACCTACTGTAAAATTCTATAGTAGGTACCCTTATAGTTATAACAATGAAACAAGAAAAGCAAATGGAGGTGGTCAGTGACACACAAGGGTTTTGTAAACTAAGTAAGTACTTCACCAAGAGAAATAGCGAGCAATAATGGAGCTAGCCGAAAAAGGTTCGGTCTAACAACGTTCTAGAGCAGTTTAAAATATTCACGAGGTGCCTGGCGACTTTACCTGGGATCGTATAGGGCACTGCGCGGTCTGCCTGTATTAGTACTACGTGACGTGACACACAGGTAGAGTTGGCTTAGCACACAATGGCAGCGGACTGAAATAGTAATGTTTAAGGATTTAGAACTTGGTAATGAAAGACAATGGTGCTTGTCAACAGAAATAGGTAGAGATACCTAAATGGGTTCTTTAGTAGGTACGCAAAAGGTTAAAGTACCTAATTTGTAATATTACTTTTAAGATCATATCGACTTATTTTGATCAAATATCTACGCGAAGATTCATTTCTTATTCTCATGTCTCTAAAACGTTTTTACATACAGCTATATATATATATACAGTGACATAAATCCCGCCATAATAAAATAATAAATACTTCGCGCTATTTAGTTAGATAGAGCTGCGCCATAAATTGGTCACTATGATAAGTCTATCGATTTAAAGTAGTAACTAAGTGGTAGAAATATATTTTTAAGAAATATAACTTTTAATATTTATACCAGATACAGACAGACAGACGTGTTTCTTATTCTCAATGTATATAAACTAATAGATAACTCTGATGATTTGAACTTGAGCAATCGGGCTATACCTATTATGTTTGTAACTAAAAAAATGTAATAGTTTAATCAATGCAAATGACATTGTATAGTCATTGACATTAACTCAAAAAGCTTTTAATCTTTATTAACGTGAAGTAATGTTAACTTCTTTACAATGCTGCTAGATTTATTACGGATTCTCTATGCTCGTCATAGAAAGCTTTGTTATTTTAACTTTCAGCAGTTCGATGAAGGTCCACCGACGAAGTAGTCACGTTAGCGTCGCGGTTATAAATTGTCCAAAACTTTTTGTGGTAAAAACCCAAAAGCTGTTACAGTATAAATTAGAAGATAGCCTCGTTCACACGGCTGGATTGTAAAAAAATTGTGAACGCGTTACTGCCGTCATTTGAATTAGTAATTATCTACTTAAGTATTACTACAGCAATCACACGACACGCGATTTTTGTACCGCTTCAAAGTTATCCAAGGTAAGCACTATCTATCATCTATTGAGGTTGACATATTTTCAGTAGAATGTGATAAAAAAACTAGGTGTTTCTTTCAACATTAATAGTTGACATAAAAAAACGACCATTATCATGATCACGTCAACTAACCACGGTCTCAGCAGCAAAAATGACGAAGTTAGAAAAAACGAATTGATTATAACAAGAATGTTTCTAAATTCCAGCTAAGTAGTGAATTAATATTCTTAAAAAACAAAAGTAAAACTTACTCCAAATTACGTGTAAAATGGTGTCTGCTCGAAAAGTTCTGCCCTGAACAGTTTAATGGACTGTACTAACCTAGTATGTATTTAAAATGCACATGCACAATGCGGTGGTTGCCGACGTCATCTACTTTGCAGTAATATTTTTGCTACTAATGCGCCTGTACGGTTTGTTAAAGGAACGACAGGATATACGAAAATGCAGTTTTATACGTGTTCTATCCGTGATTGTGTTTTATTTAGTTGTTTTAGTGATAAGAGTGACATTGATAAAGTTTTACTTTTGTTAATAACTTAGTGCTTCTATTATTAATATAGATGGTTAGTATACGCAATTATACAAATACCTAGATAATAATAATTTATGTATTTAATTAAACTTACCGAAAACCTATATTAGATTATTTGTAGACCCTTTTAATGGATGAACATGAAGTGAAATATCTTTAAAAATATTTTTATGCGCACCTTATCTAAGTATATTTAAAATTAATTGTCGGTTCAACATTAATTTAATATAATCAATCGATTGTCAACTTTTAAAACATTCCGTAGTTCACTTTATTCCACTGTCTGTCTTTTAAAATATTAATAAGCCTTTTTTTGGTGGATTATTAACCGTTAAGTGTTCGTGAGTGTGCATGAGTATTGGCAAATGAAACAAAACAGTGCAACGTTACTTTTCAAATTCTCTCAAGAAGTCTGCGTGAGGACTTAGTAAAGCCCAACATCTTTACTGAGATACTCGAGGGGTTGGGGGGTATATTATTTCTCACTTCCCATTTCCATTATCATCATCATCATCAATATTCTTTATTTATGTATATTTGTGTATTAACTAAGAAAATAGAATTAATGAATAGAATTAAGAAACTAATGACATGACAGCATGGTCTATGACCTTAGCCGGATCCTCAAGGAACGAACTACACTTAAAAAAAAAACAAAAAAATTAAAATATTAAAAAGTAAAAAGTCAAAAAGTTTCAAGATTTGAATGTTCTTCTTACTTACCACTTTCTTTGTTTTATTTATTTGGTTTTGATTACGTCACATACGACATTGTTTATCGTAGAAATTAATGTACATTTATTTGCTATTGGTTTAAACATTCGTCAACCGTATTGAAATTATTGATAATGGATTACTTCATCAGGCTTCCGAAACGGCTTCTGATACACATAAAAGTTAGTTACTGTTTTGTTTTTTTTATATTGTTTGTCTGTTTCGGTTTTACTTGATTAAAAGCTAAAATAGTATATAATTATTGGCTTATTCATTTGATTGATTGGCGGCGGTAAAAACATAACCTTCTCTGAAGGAAGACTATACTTTTATTCATAGTAGTGCATCACAATTTTTTCAATACGGGTTGTATTAACAGAGGTCCTTTAACTTGCTTTCTGTAGCAATGTAAATGTTTATTTTCGTGCATTTGCTGTCTGTTTGTCATCCCAAAATTATATACTTAAATAAATATTTTGATCAGTTTGGATATTGTTTTAGACTGTGCTTGAGTCAGGAAGTGTGGGGAACGCTTCGTCGTCTGATGAAGAGTTGGAGCAGTGGGAACAAATATTCATGATGAGAGATGAAAATGGAAATAGCTACAATGACAAGTAAGATTTCTTTACATTAATTACCTATATAAATTTACATAAGAACAGTTTGATAAATACAATGAAATGTTTCACTATCATCATTATTTTCATCAGTCTACCTCTCCAAGTGCATGACACAACATGATTTGTGTCTAATTTCATTCAGTTAAATTAATGAAACATTTGCAAACTGAAATTTAGGAAAGCTATTGTTGCCATTATTTGTAAAAAATTAAGATCTGGTAAAACACTAAACCATCTCAGGTAATATTGTAGAAAACCATTATACTTAGTTTTTACAGCGTTTTTATGACTTTGTTTCTTTTTAGAAGGAAGAAACGTAGCATCTGGTGTCGACCATCATGCATCCCGGTGTCGATAGTGATGGTTCTGATAGTGTTGGTGGTGTTGGTGCCGTTGCTAGACCAGCCAAACGTGGTGCAGCTGGCAACACCCAACAGTCCTGTCAGCTTGCAATGCTCAGACGAGTGTAGGTGAGTGGTGGTAACAACTAACTTATATGTCTCTATGTTTGTAATAATATGGAATAAAGTATTGTTATTATTATTAGCCTTTATTGCCAACTTTCTTAATATATAAGTACAATTCCTACATGGAATAAAATATGTGGGGTTTAATGATTGAGCTTGATGGCAAAGTATGCGATTGCTAAGGTAACACAACTTTTGCAAAAGCCGGTCATCGGATGGGTGATTGATAGCCCAAAAATGTATTATCTTGAGCTCCTCCATGCTTCGGAAGGCATATAAAGCCATTAGTTCTGGCTGCATTAGCAGTCTTTAATAGCTACCAATCTGCACTGGGATTGTGTGGTGGTTTATGGCCGGTTTTCCCTATCCATCCATAGCTCTGGTGTTCATCATAGGTGATAAGGCTGGTGCCTTAGTAGTGGGGATAATATGGAGGTGGGGATTTTTCATTCTCATTGGAGAGATTGAAATTAAGTATGCCAAAATATGTTATTAATTTTCAGCTTTTGTATATCATTTACTGCAGGTAAGTAAAAATAATAAAATGATTGATAAGGACTATTAATTGATATCATAGTATGACAGTTATTGTGACAAATTTTAAATGTTTAAGGGTGTTGCTTTTTGTGATAGTTTCAATAGCAATTTATATTGTGCTAATTGTTTTTGCAGGTTATCTTTAGTTGAGAGCATACCAGAGGGGCATATGTATCCCCCTAATATGACACATCTACCCACAAAAAATGTATGGTTAGATTTAATAGATGAAGCTCAAACATCTATAGAAATAGCATCCTTTTACTGGAGTCTTAGGTTTAATGAAGAATATCCATATAATTCCTCAATAGAGGTATGTACCAAGATCAATATAATTTTTAATAACATATTTAATTTTAATTATTTATGGGTAAGCTCTCTTGACCTTAATCTCACCTGATCTTAAGCAAAGACACGGCCTTTCTAAGCGCACTTCACCCGAATTCCTCCACCACTGAGGAAATGGCTATCTTATCTCCACAAAATAACCCATCCATAATTATTGTGTGATAATATATTTTTTTTTGCAGGGTGAGCAAGTGTTCCAATCTTTATATGCTGCTGGGTTAAAACGAAATATTAATTTGAAAATTGCTCAAAATTGGCCCACTAAGTTATATCCTAATATAGATACAGAATATTTAGTTAAGAAGAAAGCTGCACAGGCAAGTTTCATTTAATTCTTATTAGAATTTGGTAGCACCAACACCATAAAATTTTTAAAGGTTCTATTTTGAAAGAATATAATATAATATATTATTCATCCATTCTTCTCAATTTTTTTAAAATTAATTATTATTAGAACGCTATTTACACATTAAAAGTAAAAGTACTGTTAACCCACTTAGAAAACTAAAATGTTTGTATAAGGTATGGGTTCACGTAAAACTGGTGATTGCCAAACCGGTGGTCCTAGTCACCCTAGTGGCACGGTTTTTAGTGGATTCCCTTTTTTTTTTGACAGTGAAAAACTGTCGTCCGAGTACCACCGCGCTTGGGGAGGCGCGGATGATTATGTGGGGTTCTACTCCCCTCTTTTTCTTCATCTCTCTTCTTTTCTTCTTCTCCCCTTCTCCCGAATCCCTGTCGATGCTAGAGGGGAGAATCCCACACATAGCCAACCGCGTCTCCCTGGGCTGAGTGGTACTAGAAAAACAAGTTATCCACTGTCTCAAAGAATAAGATGGTTCCAAATCAGTATTTGTTTAAAGGAGTTATAGATTTTATACCACGATTTATTTATTTTCAACCCAAGCATCTTGCTACCTGAGTGATCGGAAGCGGGAAGAGATAGGGGAGATCCCCCACTTTGCCCCCCCAAAAACATATAACTCGGAAACGCAAAAAATATTTTAAAATAGCATGACCTTTTTGGCAAAAAAAAGATTTATAGCAGTAATAAAATTGGCGAGATAGAATTAGAAAAAAAATGTAAATGCGGACGTTTGGATTGCTATAAAATACTACTATGTATAAATTCAAGTGAGCTAAAAAGAAAAACTATTAAGAACTCCGGGATTCGGATCCGGGATTCTACAAAAATAAATAAATTTCCTATCACTGTTTAGAATCCAATATTTTGCATATTCATTTATGTTCTTTCGTTTCACAGGTAAGGAGCTTAAATTTTTCTAAGCTCCTTGGAAGCGGGGTGTTGCACACAAAGTTTTGGATCGTAGATAGAACACACTTTTACATTGGAAGTGCCAACATGGACTGGAGGTCCCTAACTCAGGTAATCTATTACATTAGATAGAATGACCTCAGTCAAACTTCTTTGAATAGGGCTCCTTTGGCTTACAGAGTAAGAGTGTGGTAGTGTTGATTATTTCGGCTAGATGTGTTGAGCCACGATAACATAGTTGGTAGTGCACCTGACCCGGTATGTCATGGGGTGCGGGTTCGAATCCCGAATTTTTTCAACACCTTGTCTTTTTGCAAATGTAATTAGTTCGCAACAATATTTGCTTAAAATTATATATAAAAAACAAACCTATCCAAAACTGTCAAATTTCTTCAATTTTAATTTTTTTGCCTTAAGCATAAAGTTCAAAGTCTATTGAGGGAATTTGACAGTTTGTGGTAGGTTGATGTGCAGGCGTCAAGCATTCAAGCTTACTTAGTACGTAATAACTTTATTATATAGTCATATCATATGTATGTGTTTTTAAATAGCTACCTACTTAGGTAAGTTTTGTGTTTGTGTGTCTCTTTTGTATAAATTATTTTTATTTGTATATGTATTTATTGTAAGTTAACAGGTTGACCGCCAGCGGACCCAGACACAATAGAAATTCAATTGTTTGTCAGTCAAATAGCGTTTAAGGTGTTAACATTTGCTGCCACTCCGTTAAGCCATTGGTCTAGCTTGTTGTAAAATGGCAGTCGATCAAACTACTTAAACCCATTAACTCGCATAAGGCTAGCATAATGAGTTATAGCCCAGACTTCCCATATGCAATGTTCCCACATGAACAATACATGTGGGAACACCTCAGCCTAGCAGTGGAAGGCTTATGCTTATAGGCTGATACTGAAATAATTTTCAATACAGCAGTAGGTACATAATATATCTTAATGGTACTCGACCTTCATCTCACCTGATGTTAAGTGATAATAAGGCCGAAGGTGGAAACGCACTTCTCCCGGAATCCTCAACTACTGAGGCACTGAGTGCTTAGTGCAAGTTTCATTCGCCTTTCGATAACGTTAACGAAAACGAAAATTAGTATGACATTGAAATAGCACCTCCTGGCGACACACGAGAAGAGTTTAAATTATGCCATACAAATTTTCGTTTTCGTAAAGTTCATCTGCCGGAACACAACAATGCTACAAGCATGCATGATGTTGCCACATATTTAAATAATATGGTGGTAGCTAAGCTAGCCAGGTGGACAAATAAATCCTACCACCAACCAAACCGAGTAAACAAACATGTACCCGTTGGGGATCGAACCCTGAACCTCTGGGTCTCAACCGGTGGTCTTAACCACTAGACCACAAAGGCGGTGTAAAGTCTTTACTGTATTTCTGTTACATAATAAGCTGTGAACAAAACATAGTATACCCAAAATGTTTTTGTTTTGTTTATATAATTTTAACGCAAATTTTGTTGCGAAACAAATGTATGTCAGAAGGGTGCAAGTTCAAATCCTGCTCGTGGAAATTTTTTCAACATTTGTGTTTTTGTAATAGTATACCCACCCACATATGTACTGTTTGCGATAACATCGTGTGTCATCAGTAACTGAGAGAGAACAAAGCATTCTTGTGATTTGATACTTTGACTACATAGGCCTATCTAGTACATTGTTATTCATGCAATATGATCACTACCTTTCCTGGTAAGGAACACTGTAGATTCTCGAAACTTAGAGTTAAATATTTTATTTTACATTTGCTTGTAACTAAGAAAGCAAAAACGACTACCTTAGCATAATTTATACACGATTATGCCATTAACATATAGATCAAAGAAATAAATGTATTGTTTTTTTGTAAAGTAAAGTAAATAGTATTATATACTGGGCAAAATTCGGGTTGGTAATCACAAACTCGGGCTATTTATCGAAACAAGCGAAACACCTTCTACTCTTACACTTTAAATTCAATAATTTTAATGCACTCCGTATAGGTACTTAAATGAGTTGTTACAATATTGGTTAGAATTAATATTTCAAATCGACAAGTTGTATAAAAGGCGATTTAATGAGTTAACTTAAGAAATAAAGTTGTTTCTTCTTTTCGCAGGTCAAAGAGCTGGGCATAGTCGCTTACAATTGTTCCTGTCTTGCCACAGACTTAGGAAAAATATTTGATGTAAGTTATGTTCAGTTATTTATTATTGATGTGTGTTTTTTTATGTCCATTTAGAAAATGCATATAGTCTGCCATTAACTGGAAATTAAACTGACTTTTATGGGACAAACTTTACGACAGACTACGATGCGCATCAAAAATGAGATACGGTTTGAATGCCAACAATAATATGAAAACAAATGACAATTATACGTTTAACTTCTGCGATAAAACCCGATTTCAGAATTTCCATAGTATATGCAAATCGAATTTTGGATTGTCATTTTTATCGTTAGTAAGAAAATAATTCGCCTATACTATATTATACTTTCCCACTATAAGACCTCTTTCATAAGAAAATCTAGTCATCGTCAAGTCATCATACATTTAGGATAAATTTAGCATCTCGAGCTCCTTGCTTCGGTAGACACGTAAACCCGTTGTTCCCGGCTGCATTAGCAGTTGTTCACAACCACCGCACTGAACCCGCGTGGTGGCTTATGACCCGTCCTCCCTATCCATTCATAGGGAAGGCTCGTGCCCCAGCAGTGGGAACCTAACCTCATTTTATGTCCCCTTATTTTTTATGTATCCTAAGATAATTAATATCTAATCGTGGCATAATTGTCAATATATACTACGTACGAATATGCTAAGCTACTTTTGTTGCCGACTGTACATGCTAATATAGGTCATTACTTTAATGTATTAGTGGCGATCGTTCTATTTTGAAATGTAAACATTATATATAAAATGCATTATTCATGCAACTCTGGCGAATTGCATGCGGCAATTATGTTAAGTTAAAAATAGATGTCGCGTCCGTGATGCTCGGCAAGGTCTGCCCTTGATGTTGGCAATGAGACTAAACGAAGGGAATTAATAAAAATAGTATTCGACGTCGTTTCAATTTTTCAGTGAATAAAGCCATTTGGTTTAATCCAAAACGGAAATAACTATTTCAGTTAATTCAATATTGCTTAATGTTTATTGCACATTGAAACAATATGAAAATAAATGTACGCTTAAATGTCATAAAAAATTCTCTTTTTTGTTGTTGTGATTTAATAATGAATAAAATTCGCACTAGGCACACAGCAGTGATTTAATTTTTAATATACATTTGGCCTTCATCCCACCAAATTTTAAGTTTTTTTTATATATTGCTATTTATCTTTCTTTTTTTTATGGCTTTGCACAAGCATTTAGCCAATGAAAAAGTAATTTTTCTTACAAGTAATACATAAATAAACAATATTTCCTTCTTAAATGATGATGATGAATGATAATAGAAATGGGAAGTCAGAAATGATGTACCCCCCAACCCCACGAGTATCTCAGTAAAGATGTGGGTTTATACTAAGTCCTCACGCAGACTTCTTGAGAGAATTTGAAAAGTGACGTTGCACTGTTTTGTTTCATTTGCCAACACTCATGCACATTCACGAATACTTAACGGTTAATAATCCACCATTATTTCACATTAATATTGGACATAACACAAATTTTAGAAAATAAAACAAAACCGAGTTCGAATTTCGAAGAGCCAAATAAAATTATCGTGTCTCATTTAAAAATGGATCTGCATCGAGAACATTTTCGTGCGATGATTTTCTACAATTTTAAATGTGGCCTAAAACCGGATGAGTCATTTGATCGACTTCAAATGCCTTTTATGGATGAAGGACCTTCAAAAGCGGTTGCTTTATCTACTGTTGGCATAGCGAGTTCAAGCGCGGTCGCCTCACTTTGGGGGATGAACAAAATAGTGGTCATGCTACGACGGCTGTCACGGAAGAGAGTGTACTGGCAGTAAAAAAAAATTATTTAAGAAAACAGGCGAATTACATACTAAGAGATTCAGCATACTCTGCAGATTGGTTCGGGAAGCGTTTACAAGATTTTACACGAACACCTTCGCGTGAAGAGGATAGTTTAGCTCGGTGCCGCACAACCTCACCGAAGCTCAGAAGCAGGCCCGAGTGGAGTGGTGCCATAATATGATTAAAAAATTTGTAGCAGGCTCGTCTCGGCGCGTTTACGACATTGTGACAGGTGACGAATCCTGGATTTATCAATACGATCCAGAAAGACCGGTCAGAGTATTGGGTCACCCTCCTTACAGTCCTGATCTAGCACCGTGTGACTTGTTTTTATTCCCAAAAAATAAAAAATCAGCTGAAAGGGATAGTTTTCATTGCCGTAAACCCCTCTAGCGGCGTTCGAGAAGGCCGTGGAAGAGGTGTCTGCGGCGGATTGGAAAAAATGTTTCGAAAATTGGTTCAGACGCATAAAACTTTGTATATAGGCTAGTGGAGAGTTATTTGATTAAAATATTTTATCCATAGAAGTTAGTTTTTTAGTTTCTAAAAACTTTCTGAGTGTCCCACGTATATTCAGCAATAGGTCAATGTGTGTTGATCTTAGTCTTGTGCGGTACTTATTCATTGACAATATATTAAGTTATAATAAGACCAAAGGTGCAAGCGCACTTCACCCGAAACATCAACTACTGAGGAACTGGTTATATTATTTCGTTAAAAGTGATTTTATGGTGACATATTTAGATAAGATGGTGGTAGCTAGCCAGGCGTACTAAAACCCTACCACCAACCAAACCGACTACAAACATGGTACTCTCCGCTAGGAATCGAACCAGGGACCTCTGGGCCCTCTGAGGCTGGTGGTCCTAACCACTACACCACAGAGGCGGTATTTTTTAATTTAAAGTTAATTTTGATAATATTTTCAACTAATCTATGTAATGTGTGTAATGTCTCAAAATTGATGTTATTAAATTAATTTCTATTTAATCTCTCGTCTATATTGTTATTACTCACTTATTATTCCATGAAATTAGTATTATTAAACTTGAATGGCAGCTGTTAGAGTTCATTAAAGTTGGTACCAAGTTCGTGCAAGTCGGTGCTATTACATAAGCGACAAAGGAAACTTAACCACAACTTTGTAAGGAACTTCGCTCCGTCTGTTGAGTAGATAAGCGAACCCAGCTGGCTAAAGTTTAATACGAACCGTTTGTAGGTTGATCCTTCGCAACCTTGACATGATTGATATTTGTCGACGTGGAAATGTTATATTCTATCACACGATAGTAACTTTCAATGTCGCTGCGATAAACTCGAAGGGTCATAATGTAAAATGAGTCACAAAATAAATGGTCGACGAAAGTTCATGAGCTAATGGCAATCGATTTGCTGACACGTTGTAACGCATGTCGCAGTGTGAAATGATGTTGACATTGTAAACACGCATTAATATGTATTTAGGTCGTTTGTTCAATCTTTAGATAAAACTATTTTTTAAATATCGAATATACGAACATGCACCCATTTTTAAGGTATGTTGTCAGTAAGCATTTTTATTTGAAAAATATTTTAATTGTCGTTTAAATAAGTAATATTTGTTGCTTAATTGAAAAAGTACATTGAATCATCGGAAAGTCACGTTTGGCCTATTTGTTTTTATTAAAAATTTCTTAAAACGCAATATTTCTTCTAAAACTTTTTAACGATTTTTTTTTCTTCTCAGTTAATGGATTCGTGCGCTTAGCATCCACGTTATAAAAAAAATGTTTTCTTTATTAAAAGATAGTAATTTATGATAAAATAAAATGGGCAGTGGTAAACTATATCAACCCCCGACCCCCCCAACCCCTTGAGTATCAGTAAAGATGTGCTGGCTTCACTGCGATCTCATGCGGACTTCATGAGAGAATTTGAAAAGGTGATGTTGAACTGTTTTGTTCATCTTTTCACATTAATTTTCGACAAAACACAAATTTTAGTTGTTTTTTTTTATTTAGTTTAATTAAGTTAATTTTTTTAATATAACAAACCTGCAGACATGGCTCTTCACTTTACCGCCAAGAAGTTATAACGAGACTAAAAACTCATATATTATGACCTCCATGACTCATTTCATTTGCTGTTTGTTGCGTGAGTTGCACCGACACCATAATTATACCCTGTAATGTGGGGCTACGGCCCCTGAGCCTACCTGTGGATCGTTAATAATAAATAGGTTAATAATAATAAAAATGTATATTTATTGATTTATTAACTTCCCGTGCAGGTGTATTGGAGTCTCGGCGCGCCCGATGCGGTGGTCCCAGATAGCTGGCCCGCAGAACTCGCCACCGACATCAACATGGAACATCCCATCAACATCACCGACTCGCAGCGGGAGTACGGCGCGTACATCACGGTCAGTCAGTGATTAATTAGTGTCTACTTACATGTAATTAGATAAGGTAATGTAAGCTAATATTTGATGTATAAAATATGTATAAAAATAATCTCATTATCATGTGTCTACATGTGATTTGATTTAGTGGTGAGATTACAGAGTTTAGATCCGAAGCCAATTACTTAGGTAAGCCCTGTTTCAAGTCGTCACACCCACTTGGGGGGGAAGGGGGGGGGGGAACGAAACAAAAAAACTTATTGGTTTGATTCATAAAATAACATTTATATCTTTTGAATTTAAAAATATATTAGTATAGTAGAACATAATTACATAGGTATTATATTATATTGCAATCTATGAATATTAATTATATAAAGTATTAACAGCTTGAGTAGTTCGTTCACCTTAAACACGTAACAATGATCAATAATGTTCATCAGCATCAGCTCATTTATGTCCCCACTGCTGGGGCACGAGCCTTCCTTATGAATGGATAGGGAGAAGGGGCCATAAACCACCACGCGGGCCCAGTGCGGATTGGTGCCTTCCGAAGCACGGAGAAGCTCGAGATGATTAATTTTTGGTCACCCATCCGATGACCGGCCTTTGAAAAAGTTGCTTAACCTCAGCACTCGCAGATCGGGCGCGTTAAATACTGCGCCATCGAGCTCCTCATTCCAACAATATTACATAAGCAATGTTGTTTTTGTAAATTGAAGCGAAATGAGCTGGGGGTGTTAATTGAAACGTTGCTTATACGGTTTCACAATACCAATTAGGTTTGATAAATCAGTATATTGAAACTAATGTTAGAGCTCATTTACACTAGCGTTTCGCTAGCGTTTGATAAAAGTATGCGTAGCGCAGACGCCGCCGTGACAAAGCAACGCGTACGTCGCATTAAAACTGTTCGTATCCCGCTAGGGAACGGGGACACGCTGCTCTTGCGCGATGCTAGAAACCCTATAAGAATATTTTCGTCACACAGCTAGAGGAAGCCTTTTAGTTTCTTGCCGTTTACAAAAGTCCGGTTACGCTGGCAAAGCTATAGGGGCGAACAACAATCACTTTTCAAAAAACTCTATACGGATGCGGCGAAGATTGAAATAGAAATAGAAAAACAATAATTCAGACGATTTATACCTCAACAATATATATAAATGTGATATTGATACTTTGTCCAGCAGTGGACGTCTTTTGGCTGAGATGATGATGATGATACCTCAACATAAAATGGAGCAAATATTTTTTTAATCAATATAATATAATTACACTGAAAGAACATATTTCCGGCATAATTATGTCGTAGCATTTTAGTAATGCCACGACCCTGGTCTTCCGATCTGCCAAAGAAATGCTAGTGTAAAGGGGCTCTTACAACATGTTCTACGTCACTATCATATTTCTTTATCAATTTCGTTTGAATTTCTTTAGGTTGTGCCCAGCTTCTTACTTATTGTCGACACTATTAATAAACCAGCAAGCGAAAGGCTATATCGAATTGTATATTTATTTGCGAACTTTTTGCTTGGCTATGTTGATATAACTATATTGATGTGTGCTAAGTACTAAAATAATGCATTATAGGTACATATAGTACTAGGAATCAAATCCGGTACTTCTGGCACAGAATACTAATATTTGCTTCTGGTTCTAAGACCGACATGATTTTATCATTTGATCATAAAGTTGTGTAATTGGCTGATGGTAGTAAAACTGTTTGCGTATTCACACTCAATCATATAACATTATCATGTAACTCTTCTTCATGACACGTGTTTTACTGAGGCGGTTTTATATACAATTTTATATATTATGTATTTTATACATAGAAATAAAACCCTCTACCTAGACGGAGGTCGAGTTTACCTGTTACGAAGTCTCTGAGAAGGGTTCGAAAAGTAAGGATATACAATAATGTATCATAAATGCAAGTACATAAAACGGAGAGATCCAATTATTAACATATATGAAAAAGGCATATTTCAAAGAATTCTAGCAAACCCCTATCGGATGAAGCTGGAATGCTTTGTTATAATATTATGATCTACAAGGTATTGTACTCATGTATAAGTAAGTGAAGCGAAAACTTCGTGCCTGCACATTGCGCTCACGAAGGACTGTGAGACTTGATATAGCTTATATGGAGTCCCGTAACATTAAATGTGTAAAAGTACATTTAATTAAATAAACATTGTTTTAAAAATGGAAGCGGTAGAAATCTGCCTATGACAATCTAAACACAAGTTTATTTTTTATTTTTCATCGCCATTGATACATTCTTTGCAGCCTTAAAGAGTTCAAATAATATAGCCTAAACTGAATAAAACATTTTGACTTTTTAACTTAATAACGTCATAATTATTTATTTATTTTAATTATGAATAAATAAATCGTTGAATTTTGACCATTAAGTGATCACTAGCAAAATGTGATATACCTATCCCTTAGTAATAACGCTATGATGAAACTCCCGAACAAAAGAAAACAAAAGTGAGTAAACAGTTTTCCCGTAAACCAACACATTACCTTTGCAGTCGTACCGGCACGATAGCTATAGATGCGGCTAATTGTCGTCAGCTAAACGTGCCGGCAATGTCACCGGTCGTTAAGCAGCCCGCGACCTAGCGTTTTAAATTGCCATTAAAGAACCCAGCCCTCCACACTGGAGCTGTTGGTGTTTACGGTAACATTAACTGGAGACGCTAGTACTACGAAGGACTAGTTGTTATATTTATTTTCTTCAATAGGTCCTCAAACATATTGTTACATTAATATTGTTGTTGGCCTCCAGTCGCCTTAACAGCGTTACCTGACCTTTTAGGGGGCAGTGAGAAACTAAAGATTTCTCAAGTCATTTTCCTTATACGGTTTCTAAAAAGGATGCCATCACGCAAGCATGTCTTCGCCCCCCTACTAGATTCTCTGAGGCGTTCAAATTGGAATCGGTCCTGTCAAAAATGTGCAATCACTGTCTGTATCATTATCAACTTGAACTTGATTATCACATAAAGGGCTTCATCATTGAAATCTTATCTTCGCTACAATCGATGGATATTGGCTTAATCATCACTATTATTCTGAACATGGTTTTCTGAAGTGGTTCTGGCTGCTTCGTTGCTTTTTATGATACTGAGCCACAAGCATACTGCCCGCCTGGTAGAAAGCTTATGGACGCTTGCACAGAGGCTTCAGTTTTTTAATTGCTTACGGGTAAGCAATTGCGTTCAGCTCACCTAATGTTATGTGATGATTAGGCCGAAGGTAGAAGCACACTTTACCCGTAATCCTCAACTTCTGAGGCACTGGCTATCATAACTCTATTAGCTTGCTATGGCGATATATTTAGATAAGATGGTGGTAGCTAGCCGGACAAATAAGCCCTACCACCAACCATACCGAGTACACATGTACACATGTATTGTGGTCTTTGCCACTAGACCGCAGAGGCGATTTTACCGTTTAAAGTTATACCCTGCCCTGTAATCTCACTGGGTCCTTCAAGCCAAATAAATAACAGGGTTTGCTAACAATGATCTCTTATATTCCGCTTCGGTATTATCTCACAGTTCCCAACCCTAGTGAGTGCAAAAGCTTTTATAAGCTCTTCATTCTCTAGCCTTGACACTATCGCGCAACGCCGGTTAAATGGCGTTGAGTCGCAACAAAGTTACGCAAGGTTTCCGACGTTATTTTGTATATCTACACTATTGCTATAACGGAGTCCCTTTAGACAGGCTAATACGGTCTTTCTAAATTATCGATTACATTACACAACGTGGATGCTAGTATCATCAGAGTTATAAAGTATTTTAGTATCTCTTGTTTCATTTAGTATTTTCGTACTTTAAACTTAATCTTAATAACTTTTAAGTTACAAGGTAGAGACTTGTGAGTTTCTACTATGATCTTGTAATTATACTCGTAAATGACATAAATGAAGAAAAAAGTTTATTTTAGTACTTACCATTTGAGAAAAGCGATCATCGCTTACCATAATTATCAGGCTGAACGTGTGTTTGTTTGTCGACTTAATATAATAAAAAAAGACCAGATTGATTATACTTTTAGATGGTAAATCAAACGCTTGTTTTTCTTATTGAATTCTAATTTGGAGCAATTTGGCCGCCTTCCCAGTGTCCCATGTTTTATTGTTTTCTGTGTAAAAGTAATGGATAAGTAATAGAGTTTCCAACAAACTAAGTGTACGTAATTTGGCTTGGCCACACAAAGGTCAAAGTTATCACAGAGTTGTGTTTCGAAGTTTACGTTTAAATTGTGGGCTCGTGCGACTAATGACTAGGGGGGCTTGTCTCCAAACAAATGTATCCGACGTACAATTACACACCGATACACCCAAGGTTTTATATCCGAAAAGTGGACGCCAAGTTTTACGGAATTGTGATTAAACTAATGGTTCCGTCCGTTCGCCGCCGATTCGATCGCCGTAGAGTTAAATGCTGGCTCAACACGATCGTCCAACCCTCCAGCAAAAAGGTTAGTCATGCATGATTAAGCGTAGAGCCCTACACCATAACAATAGTTTAGGAAAATACAAATAAAGCTCTTGACGTAGGTTTTGTTCCAAAATATTATCGTAACCCACACAGCACACCTTGATGGGTGACGTTTTTAGGTTAATGCTTATTTAGAATAATCCTCGTCCGTTACATTTTTGTCAGTTTTATACAGTTTTGGAGGAGGATGCTGCCTAGATTCTGACTAGTTCACGACCACCTTAATGTGAAGGGTACATCCATTGTACTTTGAGGCATAATAACTAAAGCTTCAGAACCGAGATGTAATGAAGCAACTTGCAGGTCGGCAAAGTAAGGACGGCTAGAGAGGCACATTTTTGCTTCAATATCTGCCTTTTTAAGGTTCCGTACCCAAAGGGTAAAACAAGAATCCTATTACTAAGACTTCACTGTCCGTCTGTCTGTCCGTCTGTCACCAGGTTGTATCTCATGAACCGTGATAGTTAGATATGTATTTCTGTTGCCGCTATAACAACAGACATGGGGTCCCATACAACAGACATGATTTTTTTTTTTTGCCGTTTTTATAGATATTTGTACGGAACCCTTCGTACGCGAGTCCGACTTGCACTTGGCCGGTTTTTTTCTGAATTCCGAGGTGTGTAGTGTAGTTATTGCCCATTTAAACATATAAAAAACGGCGCCGCGTTTACCCTTGGTGTCAACCGTCCATGGGCTGCAATGGTCGCTTTCCATCAAGTGGGCTTTATGCTTATTTGCCGGTTCGTAGTATCAAAATAAAAACTGCGAATGTCAGAATATTATATTATTAGGTTGGTTTATAAGGAACATTGTGTTAAAATATATTTAAAGTTTCCACAAAGCAAATCATGTAAAGTTAAGAAGTAATGTTAACGTAATTCCAGCGCCAAGTTACAATCTGTTTAATTAAATCTTTTCAAGAAATTAAAAGTTCTGAAGCAGTATTAGTAAAAATACATGTAACAAGTCAAAGTTTTGATTAAATAGCAAACGAGACGTAATATCGTACCTTAATCTCGACTGCGCATAAAAGAAAGATTTTAAAAAGGTAATGCATATTTTATTTCACAGTCTGTATTTTAATAAGTCGATGTTCTACTTCGTCCTAATTGGTATTGAATGTGCGTGCTGTAATTAACCTTTTGACGGGTACATAGTATTGAATTCTAATTGGTTTACAACCCTAAAGTTATGGAATTAAGGCTTAAATTATGGCGTATATAAAAGTTTCCTTACGTGTACGAAACACGGCACCGCCGCTGTTTTCTAAGAATGTAGCTTGCTTTTTACAAGCTTTTATTTAGTTTCACCTGTCCCGATGTTTGTAATCAAATCTTGCAAGTTAAATTTGATCCACTTCCCGTTTATTGATTGAGCTGATATTTTGCATGCATGTGTAAATCGGATGACAATGCATAATAATTATGATATGTAGCTGATCTGATGATGGAACCGGTAGGTGGCCATAGGAACTCGGTAATTAAACGACACAAACCCATCGCGTTTGGGCTCGTATGATTCATTTGACGAGTGATGGGTGCTGATGGAGCTGAAAGATGGCCATAGGAACTTGGGAAAATAAGTTCGCTCGTGCGTTCGTTCGTTCCGTTTGTTATGAATGTGGATTCTGTCTTTGATTAGATGGATTAGATGGATGACCCAATGCCAAAGTGAGCACGTTCCGAGGCCTGAATAATGGTATGAGGGTGTATAAACATGTCACATCGCTAAGGTTGCGCGTCAGGGTACCAGGGCCAACCCTGTTGTACTGAAGCCCTTATCCCCCTACATTGGACCTCTAGGGGCCTATAGGGGGACCTATAGGGGGCGTTTTTGTCGTATACTCGTGGAAACAACATGAAAAAAAAGTTAAAAATAAAATGAAAAGAAAAAAACTTTTTAAAATCAAGCTTTTATTACTTGTTGATAAAAAAGAACTAAAAAAATAATTTAAACCTGATAATAAGAAAAAAATACCATTATATAGGCACCTACATAAACAAAGTGTAAGCTTGGAGTAGTTACTCCGTGTTTTGTTCCCGTCATGTAAACTTCATTTCATATTAGAGTGAAAGAGACAAAACACGGAGTAACTACTCCAAGCTTACCCTTTATTTATTAATAAGCCCCTTAACGTGCATACCTAAAATAGTTTTATTAAATTCTAAAACTTTACACCTTGTATTAAATCTTTGCGTTTTTATCACATACCAAACTTTTTTATCAATAAAAGCGTGTTACAGTTGGATGGAACATTAAAAAATTTTTAGCACATTACACCTTCGTTATTTTTCTTTTGCAATAAATAACAATGTAACACGCTTTTATTTATAAAAAAACTAGTTGTTGCCCGCGACTTCGTTCGCAAAGACTACAGTAAAAAAAAAGTATCCTATATGCTAGTCTGGGTCATGGTCTGTATATGAGGAAAGTTTCATTAAAATCCATTCAGTAGTTTTTACGTGAAAGAGTAAGAAACATCCATCCACACTTACAAACTTTCGCGTTTATAATATTAGTAGGATTGGATCTGTGATGAAAACGCAAAGATTTAATACAAGAAACAAAGAACAAATAAACAAAGAATAAGATCCGAATAGTTATTCCGTGTTTTGTTCCTGTCATAAAAACGTCATTTCAAATTAGAATAAAAGAGACAAAAAACGGAATAACTATTAGGAGCATATTCTTTGTTTATTTGTAAGGGGGTTAATAAAAATAGGTATGTACGATATAGGATTATTGTGACGTAGACGACGACGGTTAATTATCGTAAAAAAATGGTATTTTTTCTTATCATCAGGTTCAAATTATCTTTAACTTTTTAGTTTTTATTTTTACACTTGCTAGCGGAACTTACTATTGTGTGCTTATCGTCTACATGTAGCGATACCTATCAGAGTTTCGAATTTTTTATCTTGCTATTTTAAAATGACCTCAGTCGTGTCTCATTCTGATTATGACCTATAGACAATGGGAAAAATGTCAGAATTGGTCTAAAGAGACACAATTCTAGACGCTTGAAAATAGCTGAAATGAGAATTTAAAACCTTAAAGCGTCCTGTTTCGTGTAAATTCATAGAGCAGCGCTGCGTGAGGCGGGTCGCCCGTCACACGCTGCTCGGGTAATTTACATGAAACTGCACTCTGCGCGGACGCCCGCTTGACGTAGCCGACGTCTTTAGCTCCCCCACCCCACGGAAAGGGAATATATCACGCTTTTGCATATTCAAACAAGCACCTTCAAACCAAATGTCTCCTTTATTCTGCGATCGTAACAAATATGCTACACTACACATTGCAGGTGTGAAATATTGAATTTACTTACAGCGATCACACTTAGGGGCAAGGTCATACAAGCCACCCCAGTTAGACTGATATTTCTCATGAAAATACATAGTTTGCATGCCTGCTAGCCTCCCCTGACCTTTGCAACCTTACCTATTAGCCTTTATGTTTATTGTAGTGGTAATAAAGCATAATGTTCAGCTATAAATGAGTTTTAATGTTCTTCGGGAAATTGAGAGCGATTTCAGCTTCTTAGCTCATGCAATCAGACTGGCTGGGTGAATTAACTTGCGTATATATTATAATTATAGTATAGGCTAACTGTATTGGATTTCATTATTATGTATTTAATTTTTTATTTTATTTATAAATCAAATTAGTTATAATGTCTGCTGAGGTCGCCCTTATCCCGTATACGTACATAATCTGTGTGTGCAATGCTACTGATATATGTGAAATGTTGTGGATGTTTTGTTTTATTTCTTTAATGCTTTAATTACACTTTAGTAAATAGGCCTACTACCCATCCTAATGGGTAAAACGTATGTTATTTAGCCCTATAGCACTTTACCTGCGACTTCGTTTGCGTGGATTTCATATTATAAAAATAAATCTATTTTATAAAAAAAAATATAACTCTGTCAGTGTTTTTTGGTTTTGGACTATAAGTTCCAGAGATTAGCCCCGCCAAAAACAAACATAGTCACAAACGGTACCTCTTTATTAATAGTTAGATAGATATATAAATAGATAATCTTAGCTAACTTTTCGAGGCGTTTGGCCGCCTTTTGAAATAACACCCTGAAGACATAATAAAAGCCTAATTTAAAAACGATCGTAATTAATTCACCTAGGCAAACAACACGTTACACCCATTCCAATTAAATTTCCCCTTGAAGCTATCGAACATTGTCAGGCCACCAATTTTCCCACTCAACTACGCATTCGTTCGTTCATTGGTTTTTTAACTAATTAATGAAGGATGTAAAATTTAACGCCAGTGATTAAAAGTGTGTGCGTATACTCTTGACGACCCTTCCGCTCGTGGCTTTGATTGTGATTTTTGAGATTTTTATTTTTGGACGTGCCTTCCCAAACCCGCATTGGCTGGACGTATTTTTATTCGGTTACCCATCCTGTTACCCAATCATGCGAAAGTTGCTTTAATTACAAGACTGCAACGTTGAATGATCGATTAAAGTCATCTTAGCAAAAAAAAAGTGTTAAAAAAATTCCACGAGCGGGATTCAGACCCGCACCCCATGACATTCCGGGTCAGGTGCACTGCCAACTATGCTATACTAAGTACTAAGTTTAAATCCCGCTCGTGGAATTTTTCAACACTTTGTCCTTTTTCAAATTGTAATTTGTTCGCAACAATATTTACGTAAAATTATATGTAAAATAAATCATCTTAGCAAATTGAGCCTAATGCCTAATTGAGTTTTTACCAGCAACTGCTTTCTGCTTTACTACAAAACGATGGCTAAAGTTAGACAATGCTTAAAAATAGATAGATAAAAACGCAAAAACTTGAAGCTAGTATATGGGCAAAGGCGGTCTTGTCGCTTTTGCTAATATTGTTAGACAGAGACGCAATATTTTAAACGCGTATTTATCCATAGATAAACTTTAAACACTGTTTTGTAGCAAAAGGCTAATGTTTTAGGTGATCCTTATGTAGTTTTTAACTGTAGCCGGAACAAAAGGGTCATTGCTGAAAATGGGCGTAAGTTCTTTGTATATATTGTTTTCTATAGTTTACGCGAACACTACACATTGAAATGAAACAACTATTACGGATCTACTCGCGTTTATTTTGGTTACACTTTCTTAAGTCAAAGATAAAACGTATGGCCACATTTTGCAGACGTCTAGTTTCAGCAGTTACTCCTTAGCCACATCCAAGTAACAGACGTCGGCGTAGTCTAGTATAGGAAGAAGAAGTTGCGCGAGCATAATTTTGGTTTGAAAGGGGAGAATGTTTTGAAGCCGCTTGAGGGAGTGGAAACTGTAGGCGTTTACTGATTTCACTGATGTGAGCTGACCAGGACATGTCCAGTTATTTAGTTTGAGAAAAAAAATCTTTATAGTGTTTGTAAGCTAATCTTAATATACTTACATAATTCTTCCGTATGTGTGTATGTCACTGAACTCCTCCTATATAAACGACAGGACCTTTTTGCATGTGTTTCAATAGGTCCCTGGATGGTTTTGATTCACAATTGAACCCGGTAGGTGGCGCTGCAATAGGGTTCTAGGTTTCTTTAAACCATAATGGAATACGGGTGTTCATTCAAGCGGTCAAAGTCGAGAGCGGGCCGCTAGTGATAAATAAATATTGACGTACAATTGGGTAGTTGTCTGGTTAGTCAATAGAAAATATTTTTAGCAACTATCAAAACGATTTTTGTTTAAAGTAATTGTATGGGAATGGTGAACTATGACGTCACTAATTTGTTCCGTCAATTCAGTGTTTAGAAGAACTCAATAAGGTCAATGTTTTGAAGAACTGTTACGTGATTTCATGCATTTGTTCAATGTTCCGGAATTATTTGTTGTTGCTGTCAACATCCCTATTATTACCTGCAGAGCTCTCCGCCGCCGTTCAGCCCCGCGGGGCGGACGCACGACGACGACGCTATCGTCTCCATCATGGAGACCGCCGAAGAGTTCATATACATCTCGGTGATGGACTACGCGCCCGCACTCGAGTTCGCACCCAAGTTGCAGTAAATATTACGATTAGGATTTTATTATTTAGTTACAGCGCTTTTATATTTCCATGTAGGTACATGAAAGGAAGCCTCGATTTTTCGACGCATAGCCCGGGTTTGTGATCACCAACCCGCATTTGGCAAGCGTAGTGATTAAGCCAATACACTTAATTTTAATGGAGGCCTTTGCCCAGCAGTGGGACAGCTACAGGCTATTTACTTACTTTTACTACTAATGAAAGTTACAGATTATTTTGTACAAACATTCAAACTTTTTTTCAAAGATGATAGATAACGAACGAACGAAAAACCTGTTTTAAAAAGTGCCGCGCGCAAAGGCGACCCTGAGGCTTTTAAGTTCTTATACCTCTATGGCGATTCGTAACTTTAGTTCTTATGTTGAACTTAAGTTACGAAAAATACTAGATCCCGTGAAATCATAGAAAAGAACCGAACTCAAGTTTCAAGTTTTGAACGCGCGCATGATTCCCTTGGTATCGCAAGCGTCCGTGTGCTGTGATGGCCGGCCGCTTTACATCGAACCGTGTGTCGGATTACTTTAATAACATAAAATTTATACATAATAAAAATAAGATATAGGAAATTGTTTTTTGTTTTTTTCTTAGAAATATTAATTCTGATTAATTTTGAAATATATATATATATATATATATATATATATATATATATATATATATATATATATATATATGCCTTCTATTAGTTTTAGTTTATGTCCTTATTTTATTATTGTCTGCAACTTAATTTTTTGAACGCTGTTATGTATACGTCTGTAAAGGCATATTTTCAAAACTAGTCCTTGAGTACATACATTTATTATTGTGTAAAATTATATTGTCGATGGTGTAACTTATCAACAACTTTTTTCTAAAGATTCTGGCCGAAGATAGACGACGCCATTCGGCGGGCGGCGCTAGAGCATAGAGTCAAGGTGAAGATGCTGATCAGCTGGTGGAAGCACTCTCACGCGTCCGAGGTGTACTTCCTGCGGTCGCTCATAGCGCTCACGCAGTCCTACCCGCGCGTCGACATACAGATTGTGAGTACATAGAACGACGCTTAAAGTAACATTGTCCAGTTTTAAAGATGAGTTGGCGAATGAATCTTCTCTGTGCCCGACGTTAAGCAAAAGCACAGTTCAGATGCAAGGACAGCTAGTAGAGCTAGATCCACACCTTCATTAATGTATGGACGATTCAAAAGCACTTTTCTTAAGTTTATTTGAATAAAAAAAAATACTTTGACTTTTTACTTTGAGCTGCTTAAATGACCCCATGTGCCTCTAATGCTAAGTCTTTTCACATTAGTAAAAACCTCAGCTCACTTTTATTTAAGTCGAGTCATAATTTTGACTTTAAAACCTCAAGTCCTTTCATCACTATTTTAGAGTAAAATAAGGAAAATAGATCGTTGTTATAATTGTAGCGTTACCGAAACCAGTGTTCCGCAAAGTGTGTGCCTCGGAAAAATAAGGTTATCTCATAAAGTTAATTTAACGAATTGAAGAAAAATACAAATTTACTAACACTAATACAGTTGCCAATCACGCGACCGAACGATGTTGATTAATAATATTTAAAATTGATTTTTCGTTTAAGTTGTACTTCCAAAATTTTCCGTTTTCCTAGATGTACAGACGCCTGCACGTCTACCTATCCAAAACTCAAATGTCTTCAATACATTTTCAACGATATAACTTAGTAATAAAGTTCAAAGTCTATTGAAGAAATTTGACAGTTTGTGCAGTTGATGACGGGTTGATGTGCAGGCGTGTGTGTACCTTGAACACTAAAAGTTTGCGGAACAATGACCTAAACTATTGTCACTGGTTGATTTATACAACGTGTTAATGTAATTGACACATTGATTGATCCAGTGTCCGTGAGAGGTTGCTCGAGTGCGCTTGTATGAAGCTTACCTTATGCAGTCTCCTTGCTTTGTACACCACTTAATCTATTTATTTATTAGGAAATTCTACAGCTTTTTTACAAACGCATTTTAACTTACTTATTTTAAGATACATAAGCCAATTAGAGAATTCCACAACTTAGGACTAATTCATTAAATTTATTAACATATTAAGAATAACAAAAGGCACTTGACAACATAATTCATGCTCGAGTTCAACAATCAGTATACAGTCTGTCTTATATAATTTACATTTTAACGAATAAATCGAAGCCACTGCATATAATTGAATATTTCGTAACAATTAAATATGTATGTCTGCCATCAGACTGTGTTAGCTAAATGCTAACACTGAGTTATGCTATCATTGATGAACCATGTTGTTTTGGTGTATAGTCCCAACTCTGAAAATACAATAACCTTGCAATATAATGTCGGTATACTGATTTTGACTTTAGAACTATGGGAAATATTAACAAAATCAGCCAACCGACACACGATTGTAGACGTCTAAAAATAGTAGAAGCGAGGCTTTTAGTTGAATAGTGCGAGTTTTGAATGGCATTAACGACAATTTGTATGGCAAACAGCACATCCTGGTAACAAAAGAAGAGAGGTAAAATTTTGCCTGTCGTCAATTTGATTATATCGAAAATAAAACTCGCAATAAGCGCCCACGACAATTCGCTATACTACTATACTATATTTGTGTTTTTTGTTACTCGGTAGAAACGCTTCATCGTACCCTCAACGCCGGACCAGGACAAGATACCGTTCGCTCGCGTCAACCACAACAAATACATGGTGACGGACCGGACGGCTTACATCGGCACGTCCAATTGGTCCGGCGATTACTTTGTGGACACCGCCGGCGTCGCGTTTGTATTTCAAGAAGAGACCCATGGGCTGTTCCAGAACATCTCGCAGGACATAAGGAGGGAATTGCAAGATGTGTTCGAACGCGACTGGACTTCGCCCTACGCGGTTCCGTTGAGGTTATAGCGCGGTAGGTAGGAAAGCCTTTTATTTTAACTTTAAGAACTATTTTAAATTTCGGTATCCTATTGTTTTTTTTTTCAAACCAAAACTAAATTGGTTTGAAAGAGATAGAGCTAGAGAAGTTAAAATGAAACTTTAAGTGCTATTTTACATTTCACTACATAAAATAGCACTTAAAGTTTCATTTTAACTTTAAACAATATGCAGTTGTGATCTATAGTCGAATATACTTGCTCAAATTGAAGATTTTAAATTGGCTATTGATTAAGTGATATGTTTATATGTAAAGCTCTCTTTTAAGCTGTCTTTTGGTTAATAAGTGTTTATTTGTGTGATTGATGATATAAATTTGTGAATCTTATAAGCTTGTCAACCGGATTGACCGAGTAAGACAATATATGCATTTGGCAGAATATTTGATTAACATGTGCCAATTAATTATTGTTAAGGTTATTTTAGTTCATAAAAAGTATCGCACGCTATTCGACTATAGATGTTATGATGAAGAGTGAATGCATTCTTAATTTTGCTATTATAAAATTGGCATAAAGTAGATACTTTGTTTTTGCCGCGTGAAAATGTTATTGCTAACAAATTACATGCATACATAGAATCGCGTACACATTACACATGTTAACACTAACAAAATATATGGCATTTTATGTAATGCGTGTTAGTGGAAACTAGCGCATACTTATTAACTTCTATGGAATTACAATGGAAGACTATGTTCTACTAACTAAAATTGATAAAGTTCGCAATTGATGTAACATAACACAACTATTTTAGATAGATATTTAAATATGGGTAGTTAACATCTTCCTATTTTTATGGAGTTTTATCCTTAAGCGTTCAACTTAATGAAACTTGCATTTTCATTTAATCGTTTAATTAATTTTGACGTGATCAAATAATATAAGCGTGTCTTTGGATTTTTTATAATAATTTTTTTATTATAAGTATAATGGGTAATATTTTTAAATACCCACACACCTATGTAGGAAAAACGAAATATTAAAAATATAATAAGCTAATAATGTAATGGTCAAGTATTAATAGAATTACTCTTCGCTACGTTTGTGCTTGGTAATTTAGTATAACATAGTGAATTATTTTTCAATATAAGCCTAAGACAAATACCATGGACTCTGCTTTCGGGTTAAGTGCGTGATACAAATGTTTTTTTTTTCTGATTTGTTGAAGTACTATTGGTTGGTTTTGTGTTTGTTACTGTCTGCTATTTGTTTGTGGTTTCTGTAGAAACACTCGGTAGTTATCTTCAAAATTAGGTCTCAGTTTTAGACAGTTTCTATCTTGAACAAGCAAAACGCCTATTTACGTTAGCAGAGTTTTTACAAAGACAATACACTAATCAAATATCTAACAACTAAACACTGGCTAAATCATAGCGAGAGCCATCAAACAAGAAATTGAGTCAACTCTACAAAAGTAGACAACCAATCAAATCTGAATGGAATGCTACATTTTTTTTACAAACTAAAAAGCACCCAATTTTTTTTGGGTTTAGGACCCGATTTCGAAAGACATAAGCGAAAGCATCAACTCAAAATGGCCCCACTGCTTTGCACAGATCTCTGTTATATGAATAGGCTATCCACTAGAAGAAATTTTACTTTCGATTATCTGGCGTCGCACAAATGGCTTTCGCTTATGTCTTTCGAAATCGGGTCCTAAACCCTTTTTTTTAATTATTTTTTCAAAATTGTCATTAATAGGGAAAAGTTATAAACTTCCAGAGCAGAGGAGCTTGCTTTCTAAAGAGTTTGCTAGAGTTTGCTATCATTTCCATAATTGTGTGCAGCATTTTGCCAAGCATAAACGTAACTGCTAAATTGCCATATTTCTTGAATGACTGTGTGCCTTTGACTTTGTGTGATATGTGTGTGAATTCTTCGAACAATTCTATTCTAAATTTAAATTTTATATCTACTGTAAATAAAGTAGTTCATAAGTTGTGATTGTGATTTAATCTTTACTATAAGCAATGTATTAATCATACTTTCTTGTGTAATGATGAATATAAAAAAAATATATGTAAAAAAGGGTACTTATAAACTTTTGATTTTACATGTAAAAATTAAACCATTGGTTTGCATTAAATATGATTTACATATCACTATCGTTTAAAGTTCAAATGTTTGTATTTTAGTTTTGTATAAATATTCATAGGATCTTTAAAGCCCTTAAAAATATTGTTTTTGAATTGAACCCTTACTTTTGTCAAAAATCTTGATTTTGTAAATAAAGAATATGCATTCACACCAGTTTACTTGTGAAATCACAGTTCTTACACCCGCCACTGAGGTAATAACGTGTATACTAAAGTATAAATAAAATACGGATTACAAAATGGAAAAAGTTTTATTCGTCATATAAACAAGTAGGTACATCACTTTGTTAATCAATAACAAGTCAAATAGTAGTACAGTAACTAGTTAACACCAGCACAAATCCACCTGCATGTATTTGTTAACATGTTAACGTATGCTGTTAAGTTTGTAGTGTTCTAGTATACGTCATTCCAGAAGAGCCATGAATTTACAAGGCGAACCCGCCAACTGCGCGTGTGCTGCTAAACAATTTTTTTGGCAAAAATGCACAACACAATATATCTGACTGTAGTGAAAAGTATATCAATCTCAGTGAGAGTTAAGTTCACGCCTAAACCGTTGCATATAGAATACACGACTAGTTACCACAATCGATAGCGCAGATGTACTTACACGTGATATTCGTAGTTTGTGACAAACTGAATTTGATCTTAACGTCTTAACATAGAATCAAGGCAAATCTAGCCTGTGCCTTCATTACGATAAATTAAAATCAACATTGTTTCCAATTGTACATCTAATCAAAATGTTGGAAAGATACTTTATATTATTTCTTATAACAACAATCATTTCAAATACTAGAAAACAGAGACAACATTTTATAAACTAATTATAATATATCCAATAAAGTAATTAATATAAGTATTCTAAAATTATTCCTTTGTGGAATTAAAGTATTTCGAATGTCAATGAAATAATTTTTACCGTATAATCGACAGTCAGTTTTTTTCTATTATAAAAGTTTAGTTTACGGTCAGCAACAAAAGTAAATAAACACAATGTCCTAATTACTTCACAATAAGTCTACAAGCGCCTGTAACATTCTTTACATACTTTATAATGACCGCTCTCTTTCATAGAACTATTGTCTTGTAGAATTGACATGTAACATTAAAAAAAACCTAACTAAAAATCGGAATCAAATAAGTTTAGTGTGCGCTGCACCCGATAAAAAGTCACAAATCAATGTAAATTGTTTATTATAAAACTTTAAGCGTGCGTAGCGCTATCCTCTACAAAGTCTCTGGCCTCTTCCTGCGTGACACATTCGACGTGGGACACTTTGTTCCTGAACTTGACGCCGTAGAACTTGTGCGCGTGCTCCAGCAACTCCGGCCTGAAGGTGGTGGTGATGAACTGCGCGGATGTGGATAGCTCGTGGATCATGTTCGCGATCGCTTTACGGTGCTGCGCGTCGAGAGCCTGTGAATTTTTATTGTTTAGTATGAAGTATGCTATTGATAATAATTATGATTTTAAAAATACAAAATATACAAGATACCCTTTAGAATACACAATAATAATAATACAGTGCTAAGCACTGAGGACCGCAGGGAAGTATGGAAAGTAATTATTATTATGTGGTTTGCATATGTGTGAAAGTACACACTCCTGCACATTAACCTACCGCAAACTGTCAAATTTCCTCAATAAACTTTGAATTTTATGCCTAAAACGTATGGTTGAAAATGTATCGAAAAAAAATGCCTAGGAATCCAACCTGGGTCTTCCGCAATCCGGGCGGCTACACTGACCATTATGCTACCGGGAAGGCTGACATAAGCACTGAATTTTTACACTGCTTTTTAATTTTTTGAGTGCTTTTAGCGGCACAGTGCAATCTATCTAACGGTAATTCAGCTTCAGTGCAGCAATTAGCGCTTAAAAAATAAAAAGTAAAATGTATTGAAGAAATTTGACAGTTTTGGATAGGTCGATGTGCAGGAGTCTATCTGTACGAATGTATACTTAGGAAATGTACGCACCTGATCGATCTCGTCGAACAGGTAGAAGGGTGCCGGATCACACTTCTGTATGGCGAAGATGAGTGCGAGCGCCACGAGAGACTTCTGCCCTCCCGAAAGCTGGTTCATCTCGCGCATGTCGCCCTCGCCGCCCGTGAACGAAACCTTTATGCCCACGCCCGCGAACTGGTCGCCGGTCGCGCGCTGAAGGAAAATATATATGTTAGACAAGGGCAGCGGCTTTATTTATTTTAGTAAACAAAAAAATGTACAGGTAAATTAGTACTTAATAATAATTAGCTAATAGTTAATATTAACTAGCTAATTTCATTCCCCATAAGGCAGGATTACCTAGTTTGGGCGCCCAAATACGTACCAAATGCGCACAATAGCGCTATTGTTTTATGTTATGATTGTATTATTTCTGGTAATAAACGTTTTTATATATATTTTTTTATGTCACTCACTCCTGGGGCACGAGCCTTTCCTATGGATGGAGAACGGGCCATAAACCACCACGCGGGCCCAGTGCGGGTTGGTGGTTGTTAACGACTGCTAATGCAGCCGGGACCAACGGCAGCGTTTCGTGTCTTCCGAAGCTTTTAACTATTCTAAATTTAGCTCCTAGCGTCTCACACTCCTCAGTGCGTGTAATGTGGTTAAAAAGGGGTACAATATATTGTATACTCGTAGATTTCATGTCCAGAAAACAATTTAAATTGTTCCAAATCAGTGGTGTCTGTAACGCTTAGATCTCAATAAATTCAAAGTCCAACTAACCTCCGCACTGATATCCCCCGAGTCGTCGGCACCTGTCCTCATGATGAGACTACCCCTCCCTTGCGGCACCAGCTTTTTGAACACCTCGGTGAAGTTCTTGCTGACCTGACGGAACGTGAACTGGATCGCTTCCAACTTGCGGTGCTCCAGCGTCTCTATGAGCTCACGGATTTTCTCGCCACTGTTTGATTAATGTGTGATTAGAACGTTTTTCCACGAGCAGGTTTTTAACCTGCACCCTTCTGACATACCGGGTTAGGTGCTCTTCCAATTGAACCACGATAGCTCAATTGGAAGAGAGCTCCTAACCCGGTATGTCAGAAAGGTGCAGGTTCAAATCCTGCTCGTGGAATTTTTTTTAACATTTGTGTTTTTGTAATTTGTTTCGCAACAAAATTTGCGTTAAAATTATATAAACAAAACAAAAACATTTGATATTAAGTTTTTATCTATATTAATAAAAAACAATTGCCACCTGTATTTTTATTTATAAATTTTTTATATTATTTTGCTTTATGAGAAACATTCAACACTGTTTGTCATAGCATCACTTGAGACCGGCTTGACCGATTTGGTAGATTTATTTTTTGGTGTGTACATTATTGTCAGAACAATGTTTCTATAAAAAGAAATTACAGGTGTTCACTGAAGCGGACGAAGCTACGAGCGGTCCACTAGTTTATTATATTTTTCGTATTTATGTACAGGCCTGCTCACCAACCTATCCAAAACTGTCATATTTCTTCGATAAATGTTCAACCTTATGCCATTCAAATAAAGTTTAAAGTCTATTGAGTAAATTTGACAGTTTGTGGTAGTCTGACGTACAGGCGTATGTACAGTTCCCTATTAGCTTACCCGACGTCCAGTTCCTCCTTGCGTTTGTACAGCTTCTCCTTCTGCTCCGAGAAACTGATGAACTGGTCCAAGGCCTTTTTGTTTACATGGTTGTATTTCTTCAGGTGCTGATTGGCCTTCTCCAGTTCTTTGAACAGCTATAAGGATTAAAAGCTTTTATAAATTTGGGTATCCTAAACTAACTTCAATTTTTTTTAAATGACAACAACAACGCCATTGAGGCGTTTTGCAAAAAAGCGCTGTTTCGTAAAGTGCTACTTGCGTTCATTTAAAGCAGAGTATCATATTAAGTAACAGCGAACTCTAGCACATATTTAAACCTTAGTGATTTGTAATGTGCAGTGAATGTATGTTTTAATGGATTTTTTAATTGGTAATAAAAAAATCAAATAATTGATTGTGCCTGCTAAACACGGCAAGTTAGTATGGATTTTCATACTTACGTGTATTTGACCAGTTCAACAATTTCAATTTAACTCGAAGAAGGTTGTCTAAACTAAATAATGTCCTATATCCAATAGTGTTTGACATTTTTTAAATTATGTTTGGGCTGGCTTACTAACCTGTTTCAAAGACAGCTTCTGGTATTTGGCATGCAGCTCGGGCGCATTGGGCAGTGTCCCCAGCGCCGCGATCTTGTCCAAAGACTCTTGTATTTTCTCTTGCAGCAACACTTCTTTAGACGCCATTTTCTCTAACCCTTTGGCGTCTTCCTCCATTTTGTCTTGCGCTTCTTTTTCCTAACACAAGATAAGGTTAATAATGGATCCAACATTATTGATTGCAATTAAATAAAATCAAAATGATAATTTAGTATCGCTACAAATGATTTTGTACAATGATGATTTTTATACCAAAAATCAAGTTTATTATGAAAATAAAAAACTTGATTTTTTTATATAAATTAGGTGGAGGTACAATTCAAACAAGGACGATACCAAGAATGGGCATTCTCCTTTTCATAGAAAAGTTGACAAAACAAGTAACAAGATTTTTCGTTTTGACAAAAAACTTTTTTCGTTCATAAATCGTAGATTCAGAATGAAAACGTGGTTAAGAAGACATTACTGTTTTACAAATAATCCTATATTACTATTTACTTTTTTTAATTTTAACACATTGACCACATTAGTCGCAGAACCGACAACCGTTGGGGTAAACGAGTTCTCGAGTGGAAACTGCGTTTCGGCAAACGTAGTGTAGTATGCCCTCAGACTAGGTGGAGCGACGAACTTGATGATGATTGCCGCAAAACCTAGACACATGTTATAGTTTATTTAATGTATTTAAATATATATTTTATTTCAGTATGTATGTATGGGGAATTATATGTAGATAGATAAACACTTTATGTACTTATTTAGTTGCTTGTTCACTAGTTATTATGGTTTATATAGATCACTAGCAGCCCGTCCCGGCTTCGCACGGGTGGACATCTCTTTTTTATATAGCCTAAGTTACTCAGCGCCAATGTAGCATACTAATGGTGAAATAATTTTTTAAATCGGTCCAGTAGTTTATGAGTTTATTCGTTGCAAACATAGGTACAAAAATACAAAGTCATTTAAATACTCTTTATAATATTAGTATACATTAATTTAATGTTTGCGCACTTCCTCTATCTCTCTTGGGTTCATTAACTAAAGGTTGTCTGGAAGAGATCGCTTGTAGCGATAAGACTGCCTTTGCTCATATTCTAGCTCTAAGTTTATGTGTCACTGTTGTTTTCTTTTTATTTCCATCTATGACACACAGACTAGTTTGTCAGGCAGATTGTGGTTAAGGTGTTATAGCTACAACTCACCTTGTTCCTCCACTTGTCGAGCTCCAGCTTAAGCGCCTTCTCGTTCTTGACTGCAGACTGCACTTTCCGTTCAACCTCCTCCATTTCCTTGTTGATCTGCTTGATTCTCTTCTCGGCAGCGGTGAGGTCTCCCTTGCTGTTGGCGAGGCGACGCTTGCGGTCTTCAACTGAGATCTCTTGGAGGGCTTGTACTAACTCGTCTTTACGTCTGTGAATGATATATAGGGGTTAACACATTTTTGTATCATCGTCATCACCAGCCGCCCACTCTCTATGTGTAACTGTCTGTCTGTACGTCCACTGCAATAACCTAAATTAGTCTTTTTTTGTATAAAATTAAATAAATAAAATTTATTTGTATGGAACGAATGAAAAGTTGATTAATGTTAACGGCAACTTTTTTAAATACGAATTACAAAATAATATTCCACCGCAATTTAGAAGAAAGTGCGATTTTTGAACCGATGGTTGTCTAATTCTCACGCTATGATATCGATTACGATTGCTCCTTCTCTCTTTACTCTTGTTCAAGTCACCGGTAATTAATTTGACACCGAAAATTCTGGTACAAATGTAAACTGATAAGCAAATTGTAAATTATTAATTCATAGTGTGTTTTATGTCACTTTTAATTTCGTGATAGCCGATGAGATTCCAAAACTCCCCCTGGACACCAAGGGCAGAAGTTAGGCGTATCTGTAGTATTATTAAATATTAAATATTATTTGCGAGGTTAACAATACCTGATCAAGTTGTTGGTGAGCAAGTTCTCGAGCTTGTTCTTAGTGGCCTCGAGATTCATCCTGGCGCTGAACGCTTCTTTGTTCTCTTGTGTGAGCCGGCGGATCGCGTCGTTCAGTTCATCGACCTTGCCTTGGTCTGCGGTTGAGAGCTGTTCCATTAATTCCTGGGAAATAGAAAACATTGTAAGATGTAGAGATAAGATATTGTAATCTTGTATCATTGTACTCGATTAAGCTGGTTAATCTTTGTGACTGTTCAATGATAATTGTATTTTTTTTGTGTAATTTAATTAAAAAAGAATTATAAATAACTTTAATTAGTAAATTTTGTTAATTAAAGTTTTTTTTTTAAAATACTGTGTTTGAAATGAATAATAACAAATAAATAAATGAAATCCATTTTTAAATTAATATTTAGATACAAATTAAGTGTAAGTACACTTATTGGTCATAAAATTAATAAAGTGATTACAACTTAATTGCTCTTCTCGAGTAAAACTTTTTTTTTGAGGGAATACAAAATACAAAACATGCGGTCAAATTGAGGTAAATGTCAAAATATAGGTATTTATTTGAATCTCGAAAACTAAAATACCTTGCAGGTAAAATGTCAATGTTCAAAACAACGAAAATTTAAGTATCGATTGTATCGAATTATCGAAAATTTATATTGTCGAATAATTAGATAACCTACAAAAGTGACATCGAAAGACCTACCTATTGAAGTACAGAGTATCAAATATCTTAAATATAGATTTTTATTTATTATGTACAAGTAATGGAACTCCCTTAGACATAAGTAGAACACCTTTAAATACAATTTGAATACTGAGCTTAAAGTACCGATCCGATCCGAACCCTTCGGGAGAATCTAGTAGTAACAGTAGTAGTAACATCCTAAAGCCTCCCTTTACCCGTTCGGGATATTTTAAGGATTCTTTTACTGTCCGAGCTACTTGTCTTTGGAATAAACTACCGTCTGAAATCCGTCACTCCAAGACCCTTTTCGCTTTTAAGTCTAAACTGCACAGTCATCTATTGAATCAGTCACGTGCTAGTAACATGCTTTAGGTTTTTATTGTTGGTGTTATATGTATGTATGTATGTGTATTTATTATTTATATATATATGTATGACTTTTTATGTACTGGTATACGAGTATGATTCTATTGTATTCTACTGTATATGCGCAATTCCTCTATCTCCCTCTTGGGTTCCTAAACCAAAGGTTGTCTGGAAGAGATAGCTTAAAGCGATAAGACCGCCTTTGCCCATGCTAGCTTTAAGATTTTATGTACCTGTTTTTTGTTTAAATTTGTATGAGCTATAAAGTATTTATCTATCTATCTAGTAGGGCACGGGGACACGCACTAGTGCGTGATGCCGTTCCCTCTAGAAAACCTCAGACGGTGATTCGTTTCACACGGCTTGAGGCCCGGTGAAGCTGAAAATGCCGTTTGGGGCAATCAGCAAACTATCTCCAAAAAATAAAGAGCTTAAAGCATCGAACCCTGGTGTCATTACCCTATATACTGACTGGCTGCGAGGAGCTCGATGGCGCAGTGGTTAATGCGCCCGATCTGCGCTTGCTATGGTTAAGCAACTTACGCAAAAGGCCGGTCATCGAATGGGTGACTAAAATGTATTACCTCGAGCTCCTCGGTGCCCGGATAAGGCACGTAAAGCCGTTGGTCCCGGCAGCATTAGCAGTCGTTAACAACCACCAGCCCGCACTGGGCCCGCGTGGTGGTTTATGGCCCGTTTTCCTTATCCATCCGTAGGGAAGGCTCGTGCCCCAGCAGTGGGGACATAAAATGAGCAATGATGATGATGATGACAGACTGCATTCTGTTATGTGTTACGCGTACCTGGTGCAGTTCAGACTCGAGACCTTCCTTGGTGGCCTGCATCGCCTCGAGGCTGGAGCGGCACTGCGCCAGCGAGCGCTCCTTGGGCCCGCGGAACCGTTCGATGGAACCCAACTCTTCTTTCATCAGGCGGATGTCGGCTTTCACTTTGTCGAAGATGTCCCTGGTGGTAAAATAACGTTCAAGATAAATTTTTACTAGAAAATATCAGCTCGAGTGGGAATCGAACCCACGACCTTTGCATAACCTTTGACGAATGTTATATATAGCATTGTGAATGCCAAATTCCCAATGCGCCAGGCTACCCCACACGCATTTTTTTCCGTCAAAATAAAATGGGTTAAAAACTGTTATTATTTATTTACAATAAAATAGCATCTTTAGTAAATACCTGTTATTATCGAACACTTTCTTATTTTTGTCACACCCCTAAGCTAATCTTTACTACTAAACGAAGGGTCCACTGCTATAATGATAAGTGTCCAAAATGATTTTCATTCTCATTGAGTGCGCCATTCGGATGTTATGATGATATTAGTCTTTGATATTATGACAGCGACTACGCGACCGTTGGTAACAGGGTGTCTTGTGGCGCTACGATAATTTCCATTTGCCTTGTTTTTTTTTTATATTAACGGGTAAGCACAGTGCCTTGATCTCACCTGATGTTAAGTGATGATAAGGCCAATGATGGAAGCGCACTTCACCCGGGATCCTCAACTAGTGAGGCACTGGCTATCTTATCTCTAGCTGCCGGAACACAACAATGCTACAAACATTGATGTTATGTCGACATATTTAGATAAGATGGTGGTAGCTAGCCAGGCGGACAAACAAGCCCTACCACCAACCAAACCGAGTACACAAACATGGGGGTACATGTACACTCTGGGAATCGAACCCGGGACCTCTGGGTCTAAACCGGTGGTCTTAGCCACTAGACCACAGAGGCGGTATGTCCGAAAGGCGCTTCACTGTAAATTAAAATAATTTTGGACATTCATCCGGCTAAGCGTATGCTGAGACGCAGGCGACGCAGTTCCGCGCAGCGCATTTTTTTTACCATTTTATTATAATTTTGTTACAATGACAGAACAATTAATAAAACTCTCTCGATAGTACAAATTCTCGGGTACTAGAACGTTTTTATCAGATAATCACTATGCCAAATAGTTTTTCTACGCTTTATCATACTGTAAAGTAGCAGCAACTCATTAATTTCATTATCAGACTTACTCAACAATATCAGATCTTGACTCTGAACTCATTTTGTTCATCAACTCCATAACGTCTACCCTTTGTTACTAGCAAGGACGTGAATGAAGTCCGTGTTGTCACTTAGCTGCGTCGCAGCGTGCGTTCGCGGCCTATGCCTGCCGCAACAAGGGCAGGGCTGCCCTGCAATATCAGTCGCAGTTGACCCTGCAAATACTAACTTGGCCTTCCCCTGCTTGGTCTCGGTGCGCTGCATCTCGGACACGATGCTATTGATGCTGGTCTCAGTTTTGCTGAGTTCCTGCCGTAGCGCACCCAACTCTAGTTCGAGAGCGCCGATCTGTTCCATCAGTTCCGAACGGGTCTTCTGCATTTCTAAACGGGACCGGGATTGGTTGAAGTAACCGCCAGTGAGCGAGCCTTTTGATGACACCTGTGGTTCAATTCGATAGTTTATTATGAGCATAAATAAGCTTTGCGTGGTTTCAGAAACTTATTGAGCTGAGATCTAAAAGCTACAAAATACTGAAAACTAATGCGCAACAATAAGGCGAATCTTGCCATGATAATAAAATAATTTTTAAAAATATCGTTACCGTTACAGAAAAAGTATCTTACGATAGTCAATTATGTGCCAATGATTGTATGACTGATGCACTTTAAAACACATAGGGTGAACACAATGGTAATCGTCGCATCAAAATATATTTATTTTATATCATAAGTATGTAGTGTAAAGTGTTCAAAATGTCCGGAAAAAACCAAATGTTAAAATTAAAAGCGAGTAAATTCGTAATTTAATTATAATTTATAATGCACAATATTCATCATCATCATGAGCACATTTTTACGTCCCCACTGCTGGGGCACGAACCTTCCATACGGATGGATAGGGAAAACAGGACATATACAACCACGCGGGTCCAGTGCAAATTGGTGGCTGTAACGACTGCCAATGCAGCCGGGACCAATGGCTTAACGTGCCTTCCGTAGGACGGAGGAGCGAGAGATGATAAATTTTTGGTCACCCATCCGATGACCGGCCTTGGCGAAAGTTGCTTAACATCAGCCATTGCAGACCGGTCGCGTTAACCATTGGGCCATCGAGCTAATCAACATTGTGAATTACTAATTTAAAAAAAATTGTTTTTTAAATTACATTCAAATATTTTTTATGTGTTTATATAATAAATAAAGGCGTAGCATTCAATATCCCGGTTACCTGGTCGCCCTCCAGCGTGACGCAGTCGAGGTGGAACTGCTTGCCGAGCTCGGTGGCGCACTCCAGGTTCCTGCAGATCAGCGTCTTGCCGAATATGTACTTCATCGCCTTCGCGTACTTCTGGTCGTACTTCAGCTTCTGCACCATGGCTATGGCGTTCTGGTGAGCATAGACAATTCAATATTATCTATATAAATAAAACAGGCTAAGTGCGTGTCGGGCCACGCGCAGTGTAGGATTCCGTAGCCCATCTCAATAATGCGGACTCGGAGAAGAGGGCTTTTATGAACATTTATTTAACGATGGCCCATATACTTAAATGTAGATACTGCCGGTTTCACGACCTGACAACGTTATTTAAGTAGTTCCCAATGAGGAATTGGTACTGCGCCAAGTACATTTTATAAGTTGGTCGACTGTTACTCGTAAACTTGGAAAGCCTACTTAGCTGTGAAAGTTTTCTTTTTAACTTCCGTCACATATACAACTACCGTGAATTTTTTCGGGAAAAGTAAATTTACGTAAATATGATTTTCCTTGTAACTTGGTTGCATGGCTATGTTTCAGGAATATACACATATTACCAAACATTCTGTATATACAAACGACTTTTACTTACATTATCGTTAGGATAAACCATATCTCTGACTTGGAGACGGTTCAAAGGCATGAATGTCACTTCGCCGGGCAGACTCTGACGGTTCATCTCCTTCAAGATTTTGGTGCCCACTGTGTCCGATTCTACGATGTGGTGGAATAGACGGTTCCCCGCTGTCACCTGTTGAATAACGACATTATTCACTATTTGCAAGAATCAGAACCTTAATCATTTATTGGCCATATAACAAAACGTTACATTTAGCCATTTACATGCACATATTAAAATATAAAGGTGATGACGTCCAAATATTTAATGTACGGTTACCAATGCGTCGTTAAACACTTTAGTACTGTGTCATAATAACACCATTACATGTTGGAAAGCGCCTGTTCGAAGCAATACTTGCTTAGACAAAGTACTAAAGTGTTCAGCTACTTATTTTACTGACTATACCTTGAAAGTTTAAATGGAAGCGAACTATTTTATGCCTTATTACTAGTAAGCATTATGGCAAAAATATGATTTATAAATCGTTTAATAATGTGTGAATTCACCCAGCGTCAAAGCGTCAAGCAGCAAATAACTAACAATATATATATAACAATATATATATTATAAAAAAATATATACTTTATTATTTTATTTATTACATTCAGAATGCTATATATATGTAGCTACCGCAGGCTTTTTTGTAAGTTGAGTGTCTCAAATAATTTACTATGCCAAGAATAGGGTTAAGCCCTTTGACATTTTAAGTATCGACATAGTGTACTTACTTCAACGGCGGTATAGATGGTCTTGTCGCAGGTGAAATTCTCGATGACGGGTCCGTAGTACTGCGTGGCGATCTTGGCCCAATCGCCGCCTCTCTCTTGGAATGTCTCCAGCACTTTGCGCACACTGTCCCTTCCGTTCAGAATAGGCTGTAAAAAATTTAATAATTCATACAAAAACAAATATTTAGACATACTTAATGTATTTTACATATATCTGTATTAGTTTTCACTGTCTATTTTGGGAAAGAACTAATAAAATAGATAGTGTACTATTTTTCATACTTTACCTGTGCCTCAAAAAAAAATGCAAAATAAAATGCAAACATTATTATACAATAATAATAATAATAATAATAAATATACGTCGCTACAGAGTGCGTGTGGACCGATACCAACAAAATCGCCTCTTTCAAAGTGACCAAAGAAAAGTATACAGACGTTGAGAAGGAGCTGATCAACGTGTGAGCGACGGGCAGCTACCAGATGTTGATGCCATGACTAATTTCTGGCGCAGCATTTGGTCGGTGCCCGTCGAGCACAAGGAAGGTGACTGGATGAGTGTTGTCAGGGAGGCGTGAGAACCTATCGAGACCATGCAGGCTATAAATATTAGTACAGCTGACGTAAGTAGTGCTATCCGTACGGCCCAAAATTGGAAATGCCCAGGACCGGACGGATTGCACAACTTTTGGATCAAATGGTTTCGATGTTCACACGAGTTACTGGCAACGCAATTCCAAGAAGCCATAGAGCTCGGCTCACTCCCACTTTTGTTGACTACTGGTGTCACTTTTCTGCTCCATAAATCAGGTAGTACCACGGAACCGAAAAATTATAGACCCATCACGTGCTTACCAACATTATATAAGCTCCTTACATCCATTCTGAGAGCAAAAATTAACTCGCACATTGTTGCAAACAATATTTTGGACATGACTCAGAATGGATGTAGGGTTGGGTCCCGTGGTACTAAGGAGCTTCTCCTCATTGACATGACCATATGCCAGAAGATTCGGCGAGGCAGAGGGACTCTCTTCACAGCCTGGATTGATTATAAGAAGGCCTATGATTCGGTGCCGCATTCATGGCTGGTAAGGATTTTCAGAGTTATATAAAATTGATATAACTTTAAAATCATTTTTGATGTCAACTATGCGGCAGTGGACCACGGTCTTGTGTCAACCAGGATGTCGAGATAGTGTTTCTGCCACGCAGGATTTTATAAGGACAGAGCGTGGCATATTCCAGGGCGACAGTCTTAGTCCTTTATGGTTTTGTCTAGTTTTGAATTCTCTCAGTACTTTATTAAGAAATTCAAGGTTAGTCTGTCGACTGCGGAGAGGGGGTCAAGTTATGTCGCATTTGTTGTACATGGATGACCTCAAGTTATTCGCACCAAACCGCCAAGACTTGATTTCTGGTTTTTCTCATCTTGCTAACGGAGAGTATTTGCGCAGACACAACCGAGTAGCCAGAATAATTCACCAGCAACTTGCTCTTGGATATGGCCTTGTTGAATCGGAGGTGCCGTACTATAAGTACGCACCTGCGCCAGTACTCGAAAATGGTCATGCAACGCTCTACTGGGATCGCTCTATCATTACGGACAGGACTATTGTCGCCAATAAGCCTGATATCGTGGTGGTTGACCGATCCCAGCGCCGGGCAATACTGGTTGATATCACCATACCTCATGATGAGAACCTCATGAAAGCCGAGAAGGACAAGCTCAGTAAGTACCTTGACTTAGCTCACGAGGTGACCGCCATGTGGGATGTGGATTCAACCATTATTGTCCCGATAGTCGTTTCAGCGAACGGTCTGATAGCGAAGAGCCTCGACCAACATCTTAAGAGGCTCTCGCTTGATGTTTGGATCAAGGGTCAGATTCAGAAAGCAGTACTCCTTGACACGGCACGTATTGTCAGGAGGTTCCTCACTCTGCAGCCCTGACCATCGGTAGCTTGGGCCCTGCCCCGCTGCTGGTGGTACTCTAGAATTAGGTTTTTATAATGTTTTATTGTTTTAATATTTAAATATTGTAAAAATCTAGTTTTAAGAAAGAAAATAAATAAAGAGTATAATAATAATACATTAAAAATAATAAAACAATAATTCATTAAAAATATGTTCATACTTTACTATAAAAATATGTAGCTTTGCTTGTTTTACCCTGTGTGCCCCTAATGAACGCGTGTTATTTAGGCTAATGTTTTAAATGAGAGGACGTTCATTGACTGATAAAGAAAGAGCATTCTAAACTAAAATAAATACCTTGCCCGCCATGGAACGGAGCGCTTGGTCCGCTTTCGCCAAATCTTCTTTCAATGATGACAGATTTTGAGTCAAAGAAGTTTCCTTTCGCCACAGTTCACTAGAGAAAATGAGAAAAATGGGACATTTAATACCAAACATAAACAAATAATTAAAAAAAATAATTATGTTGGTATCCCACACTTATCGATAGAATTTTTCAAACAAATAAACCTCAGTCAAGCCGAGCTAGAAACTAGAAACGAGTTGGCGAACAGCGAGATGTGAGTGTGTAGTTCCGATACTTTTGTCGCTACTAAGCTGATAGCGAATGTGCGAGTGTATCGGCGAAGAATAACGTTTGTACCAAGCGAGTCTCTAGACGAGTGATCTGACCGCCAAGTGGGCATCGCTCAGAGTTTTATCTTTGTTAGCTCTTGTCGCTGCGACAAACTAGTGCAGACAGAGTTCTCGCCGGCGTTAGTGCGAATAGTCAGCGATCAACTGTTGTATCTACATCTGTACGTTTCTTTAGCGAAAAAAATAGTCGATAGGTAGTCGCTTCCTTGTCGGCGGTGGGACAACTGCCTCGAGGACAAGACATATAGACCGAAAATAGAATACATCTGAAAATTTAAACACTTTTCCAGATTCCATATTAAAAAGAAACGAAGCATAAAACTCCTTACTACAAAAAGGCATACTGCACTCACTTCCTAGCGCTCTGCTCCTGGTCCTTCTTCTTCTTGCACTCGTAGTACTGCTTGTTGTGCTCGTCGATGGCCACCCGCTGGCGCTCCATCTCCTTCGTCATCTCCTCTATCCTCTTCTCGAGCTCGGTGAGTTTGGTCGCGTCCCGCCGGAGGTCCTCGCGTAATTTGCCTTCGTGGTCTTTCTTGTCTTTTAATTGTTTATTTAGAGATCTGAGAATAAAACAATGTTTTGAGCTATTCATAAAACAACAATAATACCGATTTGTTTATGACTTGGTGACATATACGTTGTATAATTGTGTTTGTCTTAAAATACAGATATTTGCCAAAGACAACAAAATCTCCTATCGAACAACGTTTTTCGACGTTCGCGTGACGGGTTAAAGAAAGAAAAATGTTAATGATGTGACATGTGAAATGATGATGATGTCAAATGTCATGACTCATGACTAAACAGATTTTAATCAAAAACAATATCTAAATAATAATCATTAACATTTTTCCATGACAATCAGTGACAGAAAAAATATATACTTAATGTTTATAATATTTAATATTGTATTCCATTTTTTAAATTTATTTATATTTTATGATTTTTACTTAATGCTACAACACACAGGGACAAGTCTCGTAACCCATTCAGGGGTTTTTGATGGGGGTGCGCATTAGAAACCGTGCAAATAATAACAAATAAAAATTACAGCAATTGAACCCTAATGATGATGATGACGGTATACGTACTTGAGCTCCTTCTCGATCCACCTATCCCTGTCCTGCTTGGAGGTGAACTGCGTGCCTCTCCCCTGCTTTGCGTACAGTTCCTGGCGTTTTTGTTGGTTAAGGGCGAGAGCTCTAGTGCATTCCTCTTCACGCGCTTTCATTTCTTCATATTTGGGCTTCAGCTCTTCAAGCTCGCGCTCCTTCTCGGAGATCTGTTGGCGTAGACGTTCCAACTCTGCTTCAGCTCGTTCCTGAAAGAGAACAATTGATAATCTATATATTATTAGTTACGAAATAAGTTAAGAAATATTTGCACCATACCCCTTTTTAAAGCACATTGCGTGCACGGACGAGTGTGAGCTAGATTTGGCATAGTTAAAGATCATATGGAAAAAAGAGTACACAAATAAAATTATGTATAACTAGTGACCCGCTCGCGACTTCGTCCGCTTGAAAACACCCGTACCCCACGATGGACCCCTATTGCAGCGCCACCTACCGGATCCAATTGTAAATCTATACCATTCTCGAATCCACTTGAACACACAAAAAAATTTCATCTAATTCGGCCCAGCCGTCTAGAACGAGTTCAATTACAAACACACGCACATAAGATTTATATAAAGGGTGTCTCAGAATGTATTTGGTTTTTTAATATTAAATAAAAAACATCAACATTAGTTTTAACTAGTTTTATTTATTATTAAATTAAAGAGTAGTTCAAAAACGATCGTTTTCAAATGCGAGCCAATCGCTTGTTCACACTCGTTTAGCCTGGAGCTAAAATTTTCAATCACTCGCTGGAGCATCGCTCTTGGAATAGCGTTGATTTTTTCCGTGATTCTTTGCTTCAAAGCATTCAGGTTGGATGGCAATGAGTTGTAAACTTTACTTTTTATATAGCCCCACAGGAAAAAATCAGCAGGTGTTAAATCTGGGCTCTTTGGTGGCCAGTAGATGTCTCCTCGGCGACTTATTACTCTTTCAGGGAATAAATCGTGAAGAGCAGCAGACATAACATGAGAAGTGGCTCCATCTTGCTGGAAAAAGGTAATCCGGTTGTAGCCAATCTGCTTTTGCATTTCTGTAGCTAAAAAGTCCGGATCATATGGCAATATCGATCAGAATTAACGGTCTGAGTGCGACCACGGCCATCCTTAAATAAGTAAGGGCCGATAATTCCTTAACTTGATATGGCAGCAAAAACAACAACTTTTGGCGAGTGTAATGGTTTCTGATGGAGTTCATGCGGATTCTCGATTCATCGGAGAACCAGATGTTATTGAAACTCATAAAACGATTTTTTAATTGTCCTGCAGAATTCGACGCGTTTAGCAGGATCATCGGGCTTAATTTCTTGAACAATAACAGTTTTATACGGGTGAAAATGTAAATATTTGGAAATAATGCGATGAACCGTGGATTTCTTCAAATTTAAAGAAGCTGCGCGTAATCGCAGTGACCGGCGTCGGTCGTCCATAACAGACTGGCGAACGCGGACGACGTTCATGCTCGTTGTCGATGTCGTAGTGTACGAATCGTTGTTTTTGTAAAACGATCGCACGCAAAATGCGCGCTGCGATCCCGTGAAATTACTCATCGCTACTAAACTACAGAGACCCGCCAAGCGTCTGAGACCCCTTTTTTTTTTTTTTTTTTTGGAGAGAGATTGCTGATTGCCACTGCGGCATTTTCAGCTTCACCGGGCTTTTTGGGGGCGGCGAGGAACGTAAAGGGTCCCTCAAGCCGTGTGAAACGAATCACCTTCAGAGGTTATCTAGAGGGAAACGGCATCGCGCACAAGTGCGCGTCCCCGTGCACTACTAGATTCTCCGAAGGGTTCGGATCGGATCGGGGAGCGGAGCAACCCGAGGGCGCCTCTAAAGGCACGGACCTCGGCTCGGGTTGACCGGGCCGTGGAGGAGGAGAGAACCGACCAGGTACATGTCTGTACCTGGTGTAGAGCGAGTGTGAACCGGTTCTTCGTACCCTTGTTCTACGAGTACGGTGTCTTGGGCCTAAACTGGTGTGCATGTTTAGTGTATTCTGTAAATGTGTGCTGTCATTTAGAGGATCGGGCGGGGGGGCGTTCGCAACCGTTATGGGATCGTCGGGGTCATCTAGGACGTGCTTAGGACGCCTAGACATGAACCGTTTTGTTGGTGGAAGGCTTCCAACATTATAGTTGGCGGCCGCCACAACAAGCGGGTTAGGGTGGTGGGGGGCGTTATCAAAGTATCGTATGGAAACGTCCTTGATAAAGTCTTTGATAGTGGGAAGATCAAGATGGCGGTGGAGATCTACGTTGCGATAGTACCACGGGCAACCCGTGGCACCACGCATGAAACGGTTCTGGAGGGTTTGTAAGCGATACAAATAGGAGGGCGCGGAGTGCGCAAAAACTACGCTAGCGTAAGTCATGACGGGGCGGATGCAAGCTTTGTAAATTGTCGTCTTATGTCTAAGAGACATTTTACTCCGCCTGCCTATAAGGTGGAATAATCGACCTAATATGAACGCGGCCCTGTTACGGACGATTTTAAGGTGAGGCGCAAACGTCATCCTTCTATCGAGGGTGACACCGAGATATTTCACCTGCTTTACCCATGGGATAGCACGGTCAAATAAACGTATAGGAGGGCGATGATCGTCGTTACCTCGAGAAAAGAACACTGCGGCACTTTTCTCGGGGTTAACTTCGATCCGCCATTTGCGAAACCAAACGCCGAGGTTGTTGGCGGCCGTTTGGAGTCGGTTGGAAGTCTGAGACCCCACCCTACCCTCTGCTATCTATGGTTGACGCGTGGCGGGCAATTCAAAAACGAAAAACATTCTGAGACACCCTTTATATAAAGATATGTGGTACAATTATATATTAAATTAAATAAACATAGTTTAACTAACTTTTTATTTGTATTATCTGAATTATCCGACATAAAAAAGATTTTCTTTAATTACTACTCTTTCACAAAAGAACTTTAATAACTGTCTAACTTAAAAAAACTATGAATAATGGTCTTTATTGACAAGTTTTTTTCATTAATTTTCAATCTTATTGCGAACACATAAGGTTTATATATGGTGGCATTTATATTGACATTAACTTAAAATAAAGCATAAACACCAGGACATATATGCTGAGCGGAAACCAATTTAGTATACACACATAAGTGATGTTCCTGTGTTTTGAACTTATACAGGGTGTTTGGTAATAGGTGTATAGGCCCGAAACAATATGTAACCAAGTATAGAGAACACCGAAAAACATGCAAAACCTTATTAACAAAGATTTAATTTCCATAAAAAATATATTTTACATTATTTTTGATTAACCTGTCAAGGTTTTGACTTCTGTTTCGTTTGGACCATAAAGTTGACGACCAAAAACAATGTATCACCTGGACCTAGAGTTGTCACTTTGCAATTTCACTTAGTTACAAACAACCTCATATTTTTCCGGGGTACTATGCACTGTACCCTATCTGCCATATTCGGGATTATACAGGTATCAAAATACTACTAACTATATTTTTGTAAGATGTTTGTGATTGTTTGTTTCCTAAATAAATAAAAAAGAAGTTTTTCTATTTCTATTTGATTGGCCGTACCTTGGACTTGTTATCGCCGTCGACGTCGTCCGTAAGGTCCTTGATGCCGAGCTCCAGCTTCGTCTTTTCCCGCAGCAGCTGTTGTTGTTCTGTGGAGAGGATGTCTTTCTCTTCGCGTGCAGCTGCCACATCTTTGCGGGCTTCCTTCAGTTTCCTACGATAATGTACAACATGTTTATGAGGTGTGTTTGTTTAACATTGCTAGATGGCGCTGTACCGTCAACATGCTTTTCCGTCTGTAGTAGCGTAGTGTAGTAACGTGAAAGCGACAATGTTAAATATAAAAAAATATTCAATAAAATTGTAAATTAAATATGATGAGTTCAATATGAACAGTTTATAATATTATTGCAATTGCAATTCAACGCAATTGCACGCAACAAGCAACATTTGAATTGTGTGCTCAACGGAGCTCATAATATGATCTTTGTATTTTTATCATCTTCATATACTTTTCTTAAACAATTTTTGACTTTTATTAGAGCACTGTAGTGGTACTGTATGACATTGTGGCAATTGAAACTTTTACCTGAGGTAAATTTGTTAACTTAGATTTTTAATTATGTTTTTTTACATGTGGTTGTCTTCTATATTTTTTTGTGTTTATTTGTGATGGAAAGTGTCCTGCTATGATAGGGCATTTTCCAATATTTTTGACGCTGTAAGGGAGAAAAGAGCTGGACACTTGCTGAGTTTCTTGCCGGTTCTTCTCAGTACAAGATCTCCCGCCCAGAGTAGACTTACGAACCGATGGCATAGTGACATTCACAAGAGCTACTTGTAGCCTAAACTGAATAAATGATTTTGATTTGATTTATAAGAAATAAATAAAAATTATATGTATTGAGCATTGAATAAGTGAAAGCAGTATGTTAAGAATCGGCTACTAAATCAAATTCAGGCAAGTATATTTTTACACCTAATAACATAAAAATTTTGTAAATTATTAATCACTTTTACTCTATTACAGTGAACAGTCGAAAACTAGAAAAACACAAAAAACCTAAATCAAAGCAATTAGGTTTTCATCCAAATGAAAATAGACACTTTTGTAATTGACTGTTCATCTTCAAAAATAGAGTGAAAGAATGTTAGAAAAAAATACCTGTTCGCTTCTCTGACGTGATCCTGTGCTTCTCTCACTAAATCCGCATAGTGTTGTTGCTCTTTGCCGCTGTTTGATCGCATTTTCTCCAACTATACACAAAATCTAATATTTAATTACACATAATAGTAGATAATACTATAAAACTACAACTATTGATTTAAGAATAAGTGCAATTGATAAAGTAGCTTAGCAGTTGAACTTAGTAAAATAACTTACAATAATGCAGACTGTGATGTAAGGTGGACCGAAACTAGAGATTATTAGACTCACAGGAGACTTGCCCTGAGGACATCTCTATCAGTCGCCCAGTAGATAGTCAAAATGATAAAAGGAGCGTCCCAAATGATAATACAAAAATCATCGTCTACAACCAAAGCAAGTTAAAATGTATCCTCTGTGGCAATTAAACCAAAGACCTCTTGGTTCTGTCTATTATATCGTTGTTAAGAGGTCAAAATGCAAATCAAAAGGAGATAAAGAAATACTATAAAAATAGCGTGCCCAACAGGGTCCATAATGATCTAAAATTAATGTTGTAATACCACCTTAAATATACTTAAAGGTTTTGCAATAAAGATATTGAGTATTGAATATAACCTCTTCAAGTTTTCTTTTGTTTTCTCTATGCTCGGTGTCGTGAATAATGAACTCCAACACGCGTCTCGCGCGATCCCATTTTTGATACTCTTTCAATTCTTCTTTTTCCTCTTCAAGGGTCTTCAGACGTTCCTCTATGGTTTGAAGAAACTCATTGATCTTCTCAACCTGTACAAACAAAGAAAAATTTAGGTCGAAAGGTGTTATGGAGATTCTAAAGTCGGTTATTAACGTCTTAGTCACCGTCACGGTCTACTAATAATAATAACAATAATAAATAAATTTATTTCAGATTACATCCATAATAGTATTAATAATGTAAGATAATTATTACTAAGAATTAAATTATTGAACGTGTGTGAAGAGATGACGATGTTGCGAAGTTCTTTGACTCCACCATAAAATTTACAAAGCCATGGCTCAGATTTTGAAGTTATTTTTTTTTTCATTTTTCTAATTTATTTAACATTTTTAGTCTGTTCAAACAATATTTCATAATTAACTTTAAGTATACTATTTTATAATTGTGTTGTTACCTTTCCAACAGTTTCTTTGAGAATGGTGACGGATTCTTCTCTACGTTCATCGTACACCCTCGTGCCTGCTACTTCCCTGAGCAACTTCAACCTGTGGGAGTCTGGTGCTACTGCCATTTGGTTAATCTGTTTACAAAAGAGCATTATGCTCTTGTTTATTTCAATACGATAATAATAAGATATTTTTTCTAGCAATACATGGATAAGTTTTTTTTTTGGAGAGAGATTGCCGATTGCCTCGGACGGCATTTTCAGCTTCACCGGGCTTATTTGGGGGCGGCAAGGAACGTAAAGGGTCCCTCAAGCCGTGTGAAACGAATCACCTTCGGAGGTTTTCTAGACGGAACGGCATCGCGGACTAGTGCGCGTCCCCGTGCTCTACTAGATTCACCGAAGGGTTCGGATCGGATCGGGGATAATAAGTAAGAGAGCAGTAAGATAGACTAAAACTGCGCTATTATAACAAACAAATTTATCGTAAAATCAATCACTAAGGTATTCTTATTGTTTTAGTGACCACCATAAAAATTACAAATGTATTATGCTATAAAGGAGATAAGAAGAAATCTGTATTCTTTACTTACTTTACCCTGCTTTACAATATAGTAAGGGTTTGAATTCGAAAGACCGGCACTCTCTAGGAGATTGAGGACTTCAGATCTTGGCACCACCTTCTTATTAAGAAAGAACTGATCTTTCTTGGAGCCAATGACGCGTCGCAGAAAAATTTCATCTTTTTCAATCTACAACAGACACAATAACACGTCTAAAAAGGAGCAAAATTAAAGACCTGGACTCTATTCTGTGAACTTATGCCCATGGAGAGGACCCCGCTGGGGAATTGACTCTACCTGCAAAAAGCCACTCAACACATCTCAACACGCTCATAGCCTATATAGGCTGATCGCAAGATTTAAAAAAAAAAAATTAATAATTAAATACTTACAGGTATCCTGTTGTCAGAGTTGTCAAAAATAATTTCAACGAAGGCCGAAATGACTCTTGGCCCTGTTCCTTCATGAAGCAGAGCCAATCTTTGTTCAGGCCGTAGATGGGAGAATTCATCACTCAGCACAAATTGAATGGCTAAAATGTAAAGAATACATTTATTGTAAGCAAAAATAATAATAATAATAATAATGATGCTTGATGGGTGGATCAAGGGTCAGATTAAAAAAGCAGTACTCCTTGACACGGCACGTATTATCAGGAGGTTCCTCACTCTGCAGCCCTGCCCCGCTGCTGGCGGTACTATAGTTAGGTTTTTATAATATTTTATTGTTTTTGTATTAAAATATTGTAAAAATCTAGTTTTAAGAAAGAAAATATATAAAGAGTACAATAATAATAATATGAGACATCACATACATTATTCTGATCCCATGATAAGTAGCTAAAGCACTTGTTTCATGGAAATCAGAAACAACGACGGTACAACCACCCAGACCCGACACAATATCGAAAAGATCGTTTTCGACATTGATCCATCGGGAATCGAACCCGGGACCTCAGACTTACCGCCAGCCACAGTCCGACGTGCAAGCCACTCTGCTACGGAGGTTGTCAAAAGGTAAAAAGATCTTATGAAACTAAAACTTAAACTAAACTTGTTATTATACTTACAAACAAAAATATGTATGATATATAATGTACTTAATATATGATCTTTTCTTAGGTAGGAGCTCAATGGGGCAGCATGTTAGTTGTAGTACGTAAATATACTTTACGTTTATGTGAATCTTGTTTGTGATTGTTGTTTATAACTACTTTTATTTTGGAAAGTTTGGAAGTATGGATGGATGTTTGTTATTCTTTCACGTAAAAACTACTGAATGGATTTTAATGAAACTTTCCTCATATACAGACAGACCATGACCCAGATCAGCATATGCAATACTTTTTTTTTTACTGTAGTCTTCGCGAACGAAGTCGCGGGCAACAACTAGTAATAAATAAATTTATCTGTACTAACTAACACCTGTTTCTTCATGGGTGTATGGAAAGCTGTTGACATTGATACATAGAAAGAACTTACCATGAAAGAAGTTACTTTTCCCTGAACCATTGCGCCCAACAACTACATTGTGCCGTTTATCAAAAGGCTCCACAACAATTTGCTCACGATAACTTTTAAATCCTTGAATAATCACCTGTAAACAAATACACAAGTAGATGAGCACCTACCGATATCACAAAGCACTCAAGGGAATAAGTTAACAATTTATTTATTTAAATTCACTATTGTAATAAGAGAAGACCTGAGAGTTTTACCTGTTTTATATGCATTTTAAGGTTTAATTAATGAAAAAACGTGAAAATTAATCACGGAAACCATTGACCGCCATTTCGAGCTGTCATGAACAAGTCAATCAAAGACAATGTAGAATAAACAAACGTCAAAGGCATAGAGCCTCAAACTCATGCTTCATTATATAAAGCAAAATAAGACTTCTTGGCGGGAAAGTGAAGAGTTATGTCTGTGGTTTTGTTTTATTTTCTAAAATTTGTGTTATGTTGAATATTAATCCTAATAAATATTATAAACGCGAAAGTTTGTTAGTATGGATGGATGTTTGTTACTATTTCACGTAAAAACTACTGAATGGATTTTAATGAAACTTTCTTCATATACAGACCATGCATGATGACCTAGAGCATTTTTTTTTAATGGCTTAGTGCGGTTTGCACATAGCCAAACCCAGAGCATATAGGATACTTTTTTCTTTTTTTTTACTGTAGTCTTCGCGAATGAAGTCGCGTGCAACAACTAGTGTGAAATAATGGTGGATTATTAACCGTTAAGTGTTCGTAAGTGCGCATGAGTGTTGGCAAATGAAACAAAACAGTGCACCTTCACTTTTCAAATTCTCTCAAAAAGTCTTTGATTTTTTGATGTTAATTCTGTATTTTAAAAACAACTTTAAAAATGAACGAATTCAACATTACTTAATTTTTTACATAGTTCCAGTTCCACTGCGAATTCACATAAACTATTTCTACTGACAGAGTCAGAATTTCACGCACTATTAATATATAATAACAATTATAAAAAGAGAATTTCGCTTTCTGTAAGCACTAATATGGGTATGCTGTATAAACGCCAGCTCGAAATGTCATCCACAAGTCTTGTTTAATATCTCCGTTCCTTTAAGAGCAATCCTTATGAAATTTTGCATAGCGGGGGGGCACTAATAAATAAGGCACTAAATGTGTGTGTAAATTTCGTTGCTATAATAGTTTTCGAGAACGATCACGTGTACGCCAGCTTAATCGTGATGCCAGTAATGTCGTACACACTAAAAAATATTTTTATTTCTTGATCTAAAGAGGCACTAATTATTTTAGGTTTGAAGTAATATTACAACAAACGTGAATTAGACCATGTGTACGCTAGCTTAACGGACACATATAATCCACAATCTAGCTGCATGTAAAGTGGAAAAATTTGGAGTTGGATTGAGGATATCGAAGGGTTCTTGTGGCACATGAATGTTTGGGGCGGGAAGTGGCAGGAAAGTGAGTAAAATGGGAACGTAGATAATATGGGAGCTGAGGGTATTGTAGGATTTTGTAAAGGAGGTAGAGCATGTTGTTTTTGAAGAGAGTTTCCTGATTGCCACTGGGCATTGGGGGTGGGCGGCTTACAACTTAAAGGTTTCCTTAAGCCGTGTGAAACGAAGCATCATCAGAGGTTTTCTAGAGGGAACGGCATAACGCACTAGTGCGAGTCTCCGTACCCCATTAGATTCTCCGAAGGGTTCGGATCGGATCGGGAGCGAAACAACGCGAGGGCGCCTCTAGGACCTCGGTTAAAGTTGACCGGGTACATGTCTATGCCTGGTATAGAGCGCGTGTGAAACGCGGTTCGTCGTACCCTTGTCTTACGAGTACGGTGTCTTGGGCCTAAGCTATTAGTGTGCATGTTTAGTGTATTCTGTAGTAATTAACAACCACCAATCCGCACTGGGCCCACGTGGTGGTTTATGGCCCGTTCTACCTATTCATCTATAGGGAAGGCTCTGCCCCAGCAGTGCAGGGACGACCGACGGCAGGCCTCGGCACCTCTGGAACAAAAGACCTTCGCTAAGAAATGAGATCTAGAGAAAAGTCCGTCTGGGCTCTTACCACAAAATGAATATAAATTCACATCAAGGACTCCAAAAGCTAGACCAGGGTTCGGCATGTAGTTTTAAGTAGGGTCCTGATACAGTTGAAAAATTTTATCGTGATCTAGAAAAAAAATTGATAACTGAAATAAAAAAGTTGGTACCTACTATTTTTTATTTTTCTTTCTATTTGGCTTTCAACAGTGTGAGTTTGTTGTTGTTGTTGACTTGTTTTGTGACAATATTATTAATTTAAATTATGTAGGTCTATTTAACAAATATTTTACGGGCCGAGTCTTCGTGGCTGAGCTAGGCTAGCCCTTTAGCATGAACTTATTTCTGATTCCCGTGCTCTACGACCTTCTTAGCCTTCATAGTAAAATGGAGAAATCATACACACAGCAGCAGCGTCCGAAATCGTATCAGATTTGGTGTCTTTATATTTTTTTAGAGTATAGGTAAACGCATGCTAACCTCAGGTATGTTTTATGGTCTGTGCTTGTAATGTATTATTTTTATCTAGAAAGTCACGCATCGGTGATCAAGTTGCAAACCGCTCGGCCTGATGTTCCCGTTCGGTGATCCGGAATTGCGAAAAATTGGTATTTAAATTTGCGCGATCGCAGGATCGCAAACCCCGCTTCGTCAACGAGCTACTCCTTAATTATTTTATAGTCGCCTTTGTTTTAACTACAAAATAAAGAGACCCACAGAAGCTTAAGCGTAAGCTTAATACATACCACGCTCGAGCATCGCACACTAGACCCCTTACAGGTATAGCTCGGAGTCAGAACAGTCCAAGCGGATGTTGCGACCAGATGTGGCGACATTCCATGTCCGTTGTCCCCCGCCCGATCCTCTAAATGCCACACTACACATTTACAGAACACACTAAACATGCACACTAGTTTAGCCCCAAGACACCGTACTTGTAGAACAAGGGTACGACGAACCGGTTCACACGCGCTCTACACCAGGTACAGACATGTACCTGGGCGCTTTTCTCTTCAGCCACGGCCCTGTCAACCCGAGCCGAGCTCCGAGCCTTTAGAGGCGCCCTCGGGTTGTTCCGTTCCCCGATCCGATCCGAACCCTTCGGAGAATCTAGTAGAGCATGGGGACACGCCTTAGTGCGTGATGCCGTTCCTTCTAAGAAACCTCCGAAGGTGATTCGTTTCACACGACTTGAAGAACCCTTTAAGTTTCACGCCGCCCCCAAAACAAAACCCCGTGAAGCTGAAAATGCCGTCTGTGGCAATAAGCAATCTCTCTCAAAAAACAAAATCCGTGGGAGGCTGTCTATGTGTGAGTGGCTCTAGCGCGTTTGTATGAAGCTTACATTCTGTGGGTCTACTTACTTTATGGGTTTAACAAATACTGGCGAATATTTTGACTTTGGTTCTCATAAGTCACGCACTAGTCACGACTCATTTTTAATTATATTGACGATTTTAATGATCGTCTAATACTTTTTTATACAACATTATACAAAAGAATTAAGATTTTATTTTATGTAGGTACCCAAATGAATAATGTCAAATAACAACACTTACTAAAACAGTGTTTGTGCAACAGTTGCACGTACATTTATAAGTCTCGAGACTATAAAGTTCAATTGGATGTTGTTATGTTACGCCAATCAGTTTACTGAAGGCATTCATGCCATACAGAATGATGAAATGTTAAAAAAGTGCAGTTTTAACAAACGCCTAAACGCATGAACCTTAATTATGGCTAGTAAATTAAAGGGTGATCCAGTATTAGGACTTCAGAAATTTGGATTCTTTCAAATATACCAGTATTTATTATTATGTTTACCTTTATGTGCAGTATCAATGATTCACGTGAACTATGTGTTTGTTGCTGAAGAAGTTGGCCATAGGTAAGTGGTTTTTTAACAATCGATAGCAAACAATCAATACTTGATTATTAAAATTGTTCGTTATTTATTTATTATATATTTGTTTATTCGTTGAATAAACTTTTATTTATTTATTGATGACTAGCTGACCCGGCGGACTTCGTGCCGCTTTGACATTTTCCATGACAACAAAAACAAATCATTTTGTATTTGAAAATTAAATCGTTTTTAATATTTTCCGTTACTTATTATTTAGGTTTCTCACCGTTTAAACCTTCCCTGAACTTCCACAAATAAGTACTTACCTATTTCAAAATCAAAATGAGCCAAATTGGTCCAACCATTCTCGAGTTTTAGCGATACAATCGAACAGTTTAATGGAAATTCATTCTCATTTGAAGAGTTTATCCTTAATCCGGAAAGGATTTTCCGAAATTCTATCCTTACCATTTCAAATTTCGAACTCTACGTCCCTATAAGGTCATGTCTTAAAAGTGCTTAATCAACCTCTTTAAGCTTAGAAACCTTCAATGAGGTACTAATATAGTACGGCGACTTTCAAGACATTCCAATTTTAAAGAGTATTTGTTTACGTTTTTAGGTGAGTTCAACCTTTTTTTAAATAAAATCGGATTAAGTTTTCAAACATGACTGTGTCAAAATAAAATGTAATTTAAATCAAAAGCACTAAGGAGTATTGATATCAACTTCGAAGCAAATCACCGCCAAAATAACTGTCTACCCCTTTTTAACCCCCCGTTAGGAAATGAATTTAATTAACTTTTAAAATTCTAGACAAAATACTAGATTCAAGTAGGTACAGACGAACGCCTCATATCCACCTATCCATAACTGTCAAATTTCTTCAATACATTGTCAACCATATGACTTAGTCATAAAGTTCACAGTAAGTATACGGAGGTTTGTGGTAGGTTGATGTGCTGGGTGCCTAGTGTGAGTTTCATTCTTCATTCGATCACGTTAACGAAAACGAGAATTAGTATGGCATTGAAGCAGCGCCTCCTGGCGACACGAGAAGAGTTAAAATTTTGCCATACAAATTTTCGTTTTCTTAGACGTAGTCGAATGAAAATAGATAGTAAATAAAACTCACACTAGGTTCAGGCGTGTGTACTCCAAAATTTTTAGTTCTGAGTTTTAAAATCAAATCAAATCAAATCAAAATATAATCTAATCTATTCAAAAATAACTATTCAGAGCTGAATGGTTAAAAACGGCATAAACCAAAACATTATAAATAGTGATTCTATTATTTTCGATAAGACATTTTGAGTACCTAGTCAAAATGTCAATAAATTTGTTTCATATTTCATCATCAATCTATAGATTAACATCAATTGACCCTGTTTAATAATTAATTGAGCACATGCAAGAACGTTTTCCATGAACGCAAGTACAACGTCAAGAGTCAACACTGAAAATACCTATCTATATGATATTTACTTCAACTCTTGTAAATGTTACTGAGGTACATTTGAGTCGTCATGCCTAAATGTAATATTTTTTTATTATTAAAAATTTTATTTTGTTGAAAATATTTACTAGGTAAAATCAATGACCCCATGACACCTGAGTAGGGTTCTCGGTAGTTCAGCGGGCAGAGCATTGGACCGGTAATCCAAGGGTCGTGGGTTCGATTCCCACTCGAGCTTCCTATGACTTTTTCTAGTAAAATGTTTATCTTGTAATAATTTTATTTTCAGGTGCAAAGTTCCAGAATGTGATACCATAAGTCAAACTGCAGAAATACCTTCATGGTGGCCGCAAAACACAAATTCAAAATGTTACAAGCCTATTCTCAATGTAGAACTGTACAATGCGAATAATCATACTTGCTTAAATACAACATTTACTGACTTGGTGGAGGATTGTCAGGATTGGATATTCGAAAGTAATAATTCAGTGATTTCAGAAGTAAGATTATGTCAACAATAATTATAATTAAGTACAACAAATTAAGTACCTTCTCGATGCCTTGGACAGATTGCAGCGGCGCGCTATACGCATTATCGGCAATGCAGAGGTCACTAATGCACTCGAGCCCCTGCAATTGCGGAGAGATATAGTCACTCAGCGTCTTCTACCGCTTATACCACGGCGAGTGCTCTGGAGAACTCTTTGACCTTATACCACCTTCTCCCTTCCTCCATAGGAGTAAGCGTGCTGCTCTCCTGAGTCACCCCTGTACTGTCTTGAACATTCCATCGCGCACAAAGAAATTTTGTGACTCGTTTCTTTGTCGCACTTCCAAAAGATGGAATAGTCTACCACCACACGTTTTCCCTCCTTCCAACGATGACATGGGGTCCTTCAAACGAGGCGTGAAGAGGCACCTTGTGAGCCGGCAGGGTGAGTTGTCCTTGAGTCTGGACTCCATTTCCACTTAACATCAGGTGGAGTGGAGTCATTTGTCGAGCTACGTATAAAAAAAAACCCATCCCGTCTGTACCCATTCATTGAGTAGTAGTAGTAGTAATAGTGGGGTTCATCGGCCCCCACTTTGGGGCCGGTTCGGGCTGCGAGGTCGGGGCCTCATTGCCCGGTCTCGTCTTGGGCATTTTCTTACGCACCAGGTCATTGGGGAAGCACGGCAGGGGTTATTTTATGTTACATGTTATTTTATGTCACATGTTTTTGTTTTCTTTTTTTTTTAACCCGCACTGCCGTGCGTCGAGCCTAAGCTCCATAGCAGTGCTGGCCGCCGTTCCCTCCCCCCTGCTGCAGCCCTCGGCGTGGTCAACCCCCGGATGAGTCGGCATTGGTCGAGGCCCGTTGAGCACCAGCAAGCCCATTCATTGAAGGTGTAGATAAAAGACAATGGGTAGATCTATGGTACATTCTATGTTTTTGTGTCTGTCCTCTCCTCATGGTTCTATGTCACAGGCAAATTTTTAAGATACATTAGAAAACATAAAGTGTTGTCTCTGTAATAACTACTATATAATAGTAGTTAAGTACTGAGTTTGTATTGTTGATGTGCCTTTTGAAATAATATTAACTATTTTAAGTATTAACTACCGCACGCAGATTTAAAGCATCACAAACTGAGATTAATACGTTCTGATCAGAACGAATTAATCTCTCTGTGAGATTAAAGTTTAAATTGTAACATTTTTTTCTAGAGAGAATTTGCTGATTGCCTGCATTTTCAGCTTCACCAGGTTTTTTTGGGGGCGGCGAGAAACTTAAAGGGTTCCTCAAGTCGTGTGAAACGAATCACCTTCGGAGGTTTTCTAGAGGGAACGTCATCACGCACAAAAGCGTGTGCCCATGCCCTACTTGAATCTCCAAAGGGTTCGGATCGGGTCGGGATAAGTCTTACATAAAATACGTAATCAAACACGCGGCCCTTCCAACCACGCTGTGTTTTTAGAACATTCTCTTTTTTATTTGAAAATTCTAGAGTATGAATCTTATCTTATCTTAGTGGGGCCTGCCGAGGTTTCTCTCTTGCAGTAACACTTCGACCCATCGGGATCTTTTGTGCAACCCCATCCTTTCACTTTTCCTCCTCTGTAAAGATAGAGGCCATAAGTTTGGCAACGTCCTTAAGAGCGAAGAGCCTGAAGTCCTTCGGTTTCGGATAGGCTGACCCCAGGAGTCCCATTCTTTTCCTAGCCAGAGAGTGGCACTCACACAGTAGGTGCTGCATTGACTCCGTTTCCTCTCCACACGCCCTACACAAACTATTTGTTGAAAGGTGCATTCTGTGAAGCATTTGTTTTGTGGCATAGTGCCCTGTCAAGACACCGATGGTTAGTCCGGCCTGCCTTCTACCGCCTCCACATATGAACTTACTCCGTCCTAAGGCGTTTTCGCCAAGGAAGGATTTGGAATGTTTTATGAAACATTCCAAATCCATTCCATTCCCGGCTGCTCTTTCCATTCGATGCCGTGCCTGTTTTCGATGTAATCTTTTAAGGCCTTGTTAATGGTACTTGGTGCAAGTGACACGAACGGCTCAGGACCAATGAGCTGGGTCTCCGAGCCCTCCCTGGCAAGCGCATCCGCCATCTCGTTACCGTGGATTCCCATATGGCTTGGGACCCAGATCAATCGCACCTTGTTATGTCTACCTATAGCTTGTTTAGAGCTTTTGTGGTTTCTAGAACAAGGCCAGAGTCGATTCTGGGCTATATGAGTGACTTGAGCGCGGCCTGGCTGTCACTCAGGATGAATATATTTCGCTTTTTCATAGTGAACTCTATATTCTGCTTTGCGCATTGGAGAATTTCGAAAGTTTCTGCTTGGTAAACAGTAGCAAATTTTCCCATGCTTTGACAATGCTTGAAGTCATTGTTATAGATGCCTGCCCCTGTGCCCAACTTCATTTTTGATCCTTCAGTATACCAGATTAGGCTGTCCTTCTCCGGAGACGGTGGCCCTCGTTTCCATTCGTCCCTGGTTGGAACATAAACTTAGAGTATGAATGAAAGCTACTTTTAAAATCATAGCAATATAAAAAGTACCTACTTACGAATACAACTGTAAGCCTAAAAAGATTGGTAGAGGTAACACCTAGATACATTTTAATCCTATGACATTAATAAACAATGATTATTTATCAGTGCGGTTGAGGTCACCTTTCTTATTTGGTGTCTGTTTTCAGAAGCTTAATATTTACAATGAGATGATTAAAGTTTTATAAACTCATAAAAGATAAATACTAAATAACTACTGAAACAGATACAGCTATAAAAATGTTAATACCTACATGTTGCCTAAATAATGATTGCTAGAAAATATGTAATTAGATATTACATCTAGCAATGGATATTTACTGAATGTGCAATTGTGCATTATTTTTTTTCTTAATTTTATCATAAACTTAGTCTAAAAGACCACCACGCGCCACTCCCGGCTCAAAGGTTTCCAACTGATAACGGCAGCGCTAGCACGTTGTATTACCTCTGAGTCTCTGAACCAGGTATGACCAGCAGCGGCAATCGTACTTACGCACGATCCAGTAATTGGTGCCCTAGTTTGGCAATGAAAGCTTTTGCTTTCGTGACCCACATCCCAGAAGTCTCTACAGAAAATGGGATAAAATGGTTCTGTGACTTCAAGGCCGCATAAATGCTTCTGCCTCCCGGCACCCTCAGCAGCAGGCCCAGCAGTAGTTAACGCACGTTGCATCCCACAACAAATAAAGATTTCTCCTAAGGAACTTCAGTCAAACCATCCGTTATCTTGCGGTCCGTATGCTGGCTCAAGCATGGGGGCTCCAGAACCCAAAGAATATAGGCGGTTATCAATGCTCACCGAAAGATGTCGTTCAGAGCGTGATGATCGGGAACCTGCCCGAGCATCTACAGCAGCTCAACCCATGGAACCCATTGGCCTCAACCCGATCTGCGCAGTACAACGATGTTGCTCACAAATGTTGATAAGTAGCAAATATTTCTATCTACATTCTTTCGCAGTAATATGCTTTATACAGCAGAAGGCAGTATTTCAAGGTCGGTGGTCTGTGATACCCCTAGCAGATTTTGCCATATTATTGTACCTATAGGTGCAATGTAAGCTACACTCTCTCCACACTCGCTACTCTCTCTCAAGCCTGTATAAGCCCGTCTGCTGAACTTGCTGAACCATGGACTAATTAATAACACATAACTACTACTGGAGGGCTACTATAGACCTAAAATTATTGATGCCAGTCGCTCTGGTCCTCAGGACAACATTATCATTTTAACCGGTCCTTCGTTTTCCTTTTTTCATGATAACCTACGCACGGCATTTACATTGTCGTACATCCTCAGGGCGGGTGTTTTGCCTTGCCTTCTTTAAACGTACTTTGTAGCCGTTTGCCATTCTTTGTGGAGAACTTCTGTGAAATTGTTTTATTTGCGGATGATACTTCACTCATTTTTAATGTTACTAGGTGTAACAATAATTTTGATGATGTTAACAATGCTCTCGCAAAAGTACTCAGTTGGTTTACTGTTAATAATCGACAGCATAAAGCAAAAAAAAACAAAATGTACTAAATTTACACTTAATGTTAAAACTGAACCAACTGATATTAGAATAAACGGTGATTAATTTAAGAGGTATGAGGTATAGTTAACTATTAAGTTTGGCAAGTAATATCGTCTTATATTACAAATACAGGGAAAAGTCTGAAAACTATACATATTTATTGTTTTCTAAAGTTTACGCGAACACTACACATTGAAATGAAACAACTTTTACAACATTACTTATACATATTTAATTAAATCACAAAAAACAGGGTAAGGGCAGGGAACGGGGGTCCAAATTTTGAAGTAAGTTAACCGTGTCATGTGGGGTATCGTATGAAAGGGCTTCGTTTGCACAAGCTTAAACAGATTTTTATTTATTTTTATGATGTATAGTTTTTGATTTATAAAGAAGAATGAAAAAAGAAATTATACGTTACTACGTATAATACGTATAATTAGGTACTCCTAACAGTCGGGAAAAGTTCGAGACTCGATTCCTGAACTCTATAATGTACCCATAATTTTGTACGGAACCCACGGTGGGCGAGTCCGACTCGCACTTGTCCAGTTTTTTTTAACATGTTGTGATCGTCCTTAATATTTTGTGTTTTTATTCGTGATGGAAAATGCCTTTTATGATTTTCCAATATTTTTGACGTTGTAAGGGATAAAAGAGCTTGACACTTGCTGAGTTTCTTGCCGGTACTTCTCAGTACAAGGTCTCCCGCCCAGAGTAGACTTACGAACCGATGACATAATTACGTTCATAAGAGCTATTTGTAGCTTAAACTGGATATATAATTTTGAATTTTGAATTGAATTTTGAATTTTGTAGCGATTATGGAAAATACTGAACTTAACTAAGGATTTTTATCACCCTCTTTTGACTTAAGGACTGTAAATTCTAAAAAATATATACTACACAATGTTGGACCAGTATTGCCTAAGGCTAAGGTATTTCCCCATGTTTGATGCTGTAAAAGAAAGGGCTTTGCTTAGTTTCTTGATGGTTATTTTCGGTACAAGATCATAAACTAAAACATTTTAGGTATCCCTATTCTTGGCGTATAGTAGATTATTTGAGACACTTAACTTACAAAAAAAATTCGAGTAGTGAAAAAGAACACATTTTATACAAAAAAATATATATAATTCCACAAAAAAAACACTGCCAAGCAAAGGGTAAAAAAAAATGAATTTCTTAATTTCAGCTAAATCTCGGTTGCCAGTCTTGGAAGGCCTCACTGGTCGGCAGTATTCACAATGCCGGTATGATTGTTTCCATGATGTTTGCTGGATGGATAGCTGATAAGTAAGGAGTTAAATTCTGTTTTTTAAAGTAACGTAACACCTTTTCTTGACCAAACTTACGAAAACTCCACCCTCTCAAACTTATGTGGTTCTTTCGCCCATCTTCCCGCACTGGGTGTGGGATCTACATGTTATTTAAATACGGCGGTGATTGCTTCCCATCAGGTGACCCGCCTGCTCGTTTCATCATCAGCCTACACTAGTCCACAGGACATAGGCTGGACATAGGCCTCTCCAAGTGCACGCCTGCTCGTTTGCCTCCTACAAATATAATAAACTTATTATATTTCATGTATTACGATATTACGAAAGAGTATCTAACTATGAGGAGCTCGATGGCGCAGTGGTTAACGCGCCCGGTCTTTGAGTGCTGAGGTTAAGCAACTTTCGCAAAGGCCGGTCATCGGATGGGTGATCAAAAATATATCATCTCGAGCTCCTCCGTGCTTCGGAAGGCACGTAAAGCCGTTGGTCCCGGCCGGCTGCATTAGCAGTCGTTAACAACCACCGACCCTTAGTGGACCCGCGAGGTGGTTTATGGCCGTTCTCCCTATCCATCCGTAGGGAAGGCTCGTGCTCCAGCAGTGGGGACATAAATATGAGCTGATGACGATGATGATGATGATGATGATGATGATCTAATTATGACATTCATTGTTTTGTTACAGAATCGGGAGAAAACCGGCAGTAGTTATTTGTTCTGTCGGAGGTTTTATAGGGGTATTCAAAATATTTCTTACCAACTACTATGGTTACATAGCGCTGGAATTTTTGGAATCAGTCGTTGCCTCGGGACTTTACACGGTCGCGGTGGTATTACGTAATAATAATAATAATAAGTTAATGACTTTTAAATGTTTCTTCACTATTTAGTTAAACAAAAAAGCATAAAATCTGTTTTTCATTTATTTCAGTAGTCGAAGTGGGAGGAGAGACTAAGACAGTTATCACTGGAGTTATATTTTCCTATTCTGTTTACGCAGGCGAAATAATATATGCTTTAATAGCAATGGCAATGAGATACTGGAAGTATCAAATTTTAGTCGTTTACACTCCATTAATATTGTTTATTTCATACATAATCTTATTAAAAGAAAGCACAAGGTGGCAAATCCTACACGGGAAAATAAATGACGTCAAAAGTACGTTCAGATTGACTGCGAAAATGAACAGACTAGAACTGACCAACGCCGAAATTGACGCTCTGAGTGACGAAGAGATTAGATTAAAGCACAACATGGAAAAACAAATTAAACAAGAAACTATGAAAGATGTGAAGAGGTCTAAGGAGTTATTGACACGATTAGCAGTGTCCTCTTTTTGTTTCTTTACATCTAGCTTTTTATACTACGGCCTAATTATACACTCAGTTCTATTGCCTGGCGATAAGTATACAAACTTTATACTATGCTCAGTGATATCTTTCCCCGGGGATTTACTAGCTTTCTACACTATGACCAACATTGGAAGAAAGATTACTTTGCAGTGTGGATACGTTTTATGTGCAAGTTTTCTGATAGCTCAGACATATTCCGCTGAACGTAAGTTTAAAAAATAATAACATAGGTAATTAAATCTCATATCTTGTTGTGGTAACCAACCAAATGAAACGTTGGCTGAATATCGTGAAAGATCAGCACCTCTAGTAGTGGGTTGTGTTGACATTAATAATTCTTGTTTCAGATTTATTGTGGCTCAAGATACTTCTATTTTTATTTGCAAAACTAGGAGTTGTAATCTGTTTCACGGGAATATATACCTACAGTCTGGAGTTATTTCCTACCAGTGTAAGAGGAAGCCTTTTGGGATGGGGAAATACAGCAGCAAGGGTAGGAAGTATGTTAGCTCCACTGACGTCGCTTCTGGTAAGATTTTTACTATTGATGCCATAATGAGTGAAACTGTTATTATGCCAGTACTTTTCATTGCTACAATGGAGTTCGCTATTTTAATGCAAACGGCACGCGGGCGGTTACGTACTTTCGTGAATAAGACTTCCCTTATCGCATTTTTTATTTCCTACCATCAACGAACTTTACTTTGTACAATCATTGGTACAAACGTAGTTAGCTACACATAACTGGTACTAAAAATTGTAAACACAAAACACTGACTTATGGACACAATTTAAAGCGTCACGTTATCACCTTGAATTCGCCAGCGTCTAACGGAGTCTAACTTAGAAGATCTATAGCAAAATAGCCCGTTTAAACAAAACTTTGGTCAAGAAAAATATGAAGGCAAAATAAAATCGTGACCATAGCTGAACCCGCCTGCTATTGGTTGTTGTTGGGCGACAACAAAATTGAAGGCTTACATTTTTTTTACGGGTACCTTGACCAGTGTCTTAATCTCACCTGATGTTAAGTGATGATAAGGTCAATGATGAAAGCGCACCACCGAACCAAGTACATAAACATGTACCTTCCGCTGGGAATCGAACCCGGGACCTCTGGGTCTAAACCGGTGGTCTTAACCACTAGACCACAGATGCGGTTAAATAATAATAAAATAATTGTTCCATGCAGTTACAAGCTACTACCACAGAATAACTAATTAGTACTACCTACTACAACGCGGCCCTTTGTATGATCTTGTCAGCGTATAAAATTCATTCATTCATTCATTCATTCACAGGCGTCAGTACTAGGTATATTTGGCATAATTATCTCCTCTGGCCTCAGCTCAGAACAATAAGACCTCAGATCAGACCCTCGCATTTGTCAATACTAACCACCGGCATAGATAATGGGAGGCATCTTTTGAGATGTTAACCTTGCGTATCGTTTTTTGGTGGTTGTTGGGTTTATAACGTTTTTGCATAAATATTTATAAAATTTTATAAAATACAGTGAAAAAATTCGACGCCCACCCGACCCAGCCAGGAATCGAACCTGGATCTTCCGCAATCCGGGTGGCTGCACTGACCGCTATGCTACCGGGAAGGCTGACGTAAGCGCTGAATTTTGTCACTGCTTTTTAATTTTTTGAGTGCTAGCGCAACAGTGCGCCATCTATCCAACGGTCATTGCAACCGATGGCCATGCAGATTCACCTTTGCAGATGAAATACCACAAATTTGATAACACAACTTTTTTTTTTGAGGGAGATTGGTGATTGCCTCAGACGGCATTTTCAGCTTCACCGGGCATTTTTGGGGGCGGCGAGGAACGTAAAGGGTCCCTCAAGCTGTGTGAAACGAATCACCTTCGGAGGGTTTCTAGAGGGAACGGCATCGCGCACTAGTGCGCGTCCCCGTGCCATAAAATTTTATAAAATACAGTGAAACATTTTTGCATAAATTAAAAATTAAAATATATTCTAAATTCGTTAATATACATACCAAAGATAATATTGTAGGTCGAAGTGGTCGCCATGACCAAAATCGGTCGGACCAATATCGTCATCAATATTGTAGGTTTATGAGTTATTCTTGAGGCAATAGTAAGTACGAAAGACTTTAAAGAAGAAGAATATAAGAAGAAGAATATTTAAAGAATTATTGTAGCAAATATAATGATGACACGCCCCGCATCGTGGCGCATTTTACGAATCTTAATTTTTTTGTAAAGTTATTTGCAGTGCAGGTTAGAAAATGAAAAGAAAATAAAATGTCTTGAGGTCGAAATTAAATTAAAAAAAATATAAGTACTTAATACAAATAGGTACTACTGTTTCCAGTTTGAAAAACTCATTGTCTCTAACGCATTGATGTTGTGGTACACTTATTTAATTAAAGGTAATTAACATTATAACGTGATTTTTAATTTCAGGTTACTGAAATGTCTTCTCTACCTTCCATATTGTTCTCCTCGACAGCAGTTATATCAGCTCTCCTTTTAACTTTCACGCCTGAGACGAAAGTGATGCCTCTTTTCGACACAATTGTACAAGTTGAAGCGTATAAAAAAGCGTCCAAAGTTATGTCGCATTTATAACTGGCACTTTGGACTAGCTCATGTGGCGTGGCGAGCTAGTAACACATTACAAAATTTAATATGTAACAAATCCCTGAGATCCGCAAAGGTGATCAGTACCAAATTTGAATTTAGATTTTTTTTAAACTGGAATGCGTTTTAATAGCTTGGTGCTGTTTGCACATTTAGACTGAAGGGCCAGCTTGTAACGACCATAAAAATTAAATAGAGGTTTAATCGACATTACTATGTATAGACACTAATTATTAAAACCAACGAAATTTCCTTTAAACTTATTACTTGTTATGCAATAATAGTACATAATTATACATAATGTAACTACGCCTATGTGATAGTAATTACAAATTCGATAAGTTTTAAAGTGAGAAGAGAGAGAAGTGAGAGTGAGTAAAAACTTTTGTGGGCCATATTTGTTCTAATGTAGGTACCTACTGTTTACATAGATAGGATAGTGACATGTCAAATAATAACGAGTATTTTATGTAGGATTGTAATACGTAGATTATGTGTTATTATAATAATAATATATCATGTTCAAGCAAAATATAACAATATAAAAAACTCATTTTCTTTGCTATTTCAAAACATATAATAAACCTCTTCTTGGAAGTTTTAAAAAAAGATGTTTGTAAAATCAGATCATAAAGATTTTTATACATTCCTTATTATCTCACCTGATAGTAATTAGGTAACGATAAGCCCGAAGATAGAAGAGTAAAATAACAATTGACATGTAATAAACGCAAGTATATCCGTACGTATATCACGTGTTTAATTTCGACTGTAACCCTAAAATTACTATTGATAAAAAAAACAAAGCAGCAGTTGTATTGTATCAACAACGTGTTGTTACCTATAGGAAGGACAATTGGCGAAATAGGTGCCTTTTTTAAAATGTCTGCTCAAAAACAAAGCTTTGTTATATGTTAAGTGTATTATGCATTCATCCACTTCCATACATAAAATTATATTACATGTACCGTACCTATCGTTGTTCTTGACAGCTTTAATATGCTCTTTAATTCGGCAGGCGACTATAGTACGTTTTGTTTGGCCAATATAGGAGCTACCGCAGCTGCAATCGACACTACTGAAACTATATTAAACTGCAATGAGAAACTGCAATACATAAACAAATTAAACTTATATTTTGTAATAATTTAGATTAGTTTTTATATTTAGCGTAATGTATATTTTATTTCATTATTACTATTATGATAGTGCTCTTATTTGAATAACTAGTGAAAAGAATAATTTGTACGAATATATTTTAAATAAAAATTATATCAGTAAATAAATAGGTAAGAACCATATTAAAAGATTGTGACTTTTCTTCATAAAAAAACGCGTAATCCCACTTTAGCAAAAGTTACTTAAATTAATCCTTATATATTACTTTATATAATTGCAAATTTTTATACCTAGCTCCTAGCTCTATGTTCTAAATTGACTGAGTTATAGATTTTATGTCCGTGACCCCAGCGGGATAACCCCTTCAGATCGGCTTCGCCATGATTTAGTTGATATTATGGTTAAATTTGTTAGCAAATTATCAAAATTTGTTTACCAATAGTTATTGAGATATCCCATGTTTAAGGGTATCCCGCTGGGGTCACGCTTGTCAAAATTATTTGACCCAAAATCGAGCAGGAACGAGACGCTACTGATATAGTTATTGTGTTAAGATTTTGTTGATTCTATTACGAATCCATCATTGAAAATTCTAGGATTCTACATTTCTACCTTCTGTAGTTACCGAGTAACCAAATAAGTACCTACTTTTCGTTAAAATTCCTCCAAAAAGTAAGTTCTAGTTGAGGTATTTATAAGAAAAAAGGCAACATTCATGATATCTAAAGAAGATTTTGTTCACTCTGAGGGAAAATTTGTTAGACAAAAACGAGAACTCTAGCTTATAAACTTTAATTTCTCCTAAAATACTGGTACTAGGAAACTGAAAAGTAGGAACTGGTTATATTTTTACACGAATAAAATTTTGGCTATAGTTATAAACTAGCTACTTGCTCAATTCCTGTGGAAAAAGCATGTTTAGGTAGCAACACCGTGACCCCAGCGGGATAACCGTATTAGCGTTATATCTCAGGATGTACTGTAGTTAGAGTTCTCGTTTTTGTCTAACAAATTTTCCCTTTAGAGTGAACAAAATCTTCCCTAGATTTCATGAATGTAGACTTATTTTTTATAAGTAAGTACCTCAACTAGAACTTACTTTTTGGAGGAATTTTGACGAAAAGTAAGTACTTATTTGATCACTCGGTAACTACAGAAGGTAGAATCCTGTAATTTTCACTGATGGATTCGTAATTGAAACAAAATCTTAACACAATAACTATATCAGTAGCGTGTCTCGTTCCTGCTCGTTTTAGGTCAAATAATTTTGACGAGCTGGATCCAGCGGGATACCCATAAGAGTATGGGACATGGGATATTTCGATAACTATTGGTGAACAAATAAAGTAAATAAAGGAAGATTTGGAGACATTGCCTTTGTAAAAGAGCAAAGATAATGCCACCCAGTGTTTAAAGCAAAGGCGTGGAATGCCAAAATGCAGTGGCGAAAACAGCCTCACCCCCTTACCCCTTAAGTTTGATGAGGATTAAAATATTCTGATTGAACAAAGAAATCGTCAAAGTCGACGTGGTAAGTACCTACTACTGTTGCAGAGATGTTATCGTATATTTCTGCACTTATAGTACACCGGGGAACCGGGAACAGCTAAAGTTAAGTAGGTGAAAATAAACATTTATTGAAGACAAGCTAGTATAAAGCTTATTAATCTTACATTAGATACCCCCTGATTTCTGCGGTGCCGAAGTTTATATTGTGCATGCTGAGTTAAAGCTGGTAGGACAATAAAGTGTTCCTAATTAAGTAGAAGCAGAAGGTTCAATAAGATATCAATTTAGTTTTGAATGTAAATTGTATGCTCGGAAAATTAAATAAATATTGTATACTTAATTCTTTTATTTACATTGGCTTTAGAAGGGCAAATAAAAAATTTGTATTTATTAAGTTTAAATGTGACTAAGTAATAATCATTAATTCACCTTATTTGTCTCCAGCTTTTTCAACACCACAGTTAATTTCTCATATTTCCCAACTTAGTTGTGTCGTAAGTGACTATAATATGAGATCAGTCATCTGACAAATATATTAAATAGTCTGCTGCAGAATACTATATTTGTAGTGCCTCATAGTCATAAGACAACATTAAACAATTATTCATTTGACAGCGTTAAATAGGTTCCCAGCGCCACGCCTTTGGTCGACACCGCTGTCAAAACGTGGTCAAAACCATTTACAGCTTCATGGTCAAAACCTACCGCGATACGGATTTTAATGGTAAAATTCGATCGCTCGTTAGCTCCAAAGATCGATCGTTGCGCCAACGTATTTGCCAAATCATTGTCGTTAAAATATTTAGCGCGATACGAAATGTGCTGAACGTGACGGTTTTGGTCGAGTTTTGGTTTTGGTAATGTCGTTGAACGTCGTTCCCATCGAGGCCCAGTTACCGCGATCGAGGCCCAGGGGCTAGGGGGTTTATCATTTCGCACTTCTCATTACTATTATCATTCATCATTATCATATTTTATGTATTATGTTTAAAAAATATATATTATTTATATATTTATCTTGTACTGAAAATAACTTAGAAACTGGCTGAATGTGCTAACCGCACGAAGCTATGAACTACAAAAAAAAACTAACCCTATAATTAAAATGAAGTAGCCTTCTTGGCGGGAAAGTGAAGAGTCATGTCTGCGGTTTTGTTTTATTTTCTAAAATTTGTGTTATGTCGAATATTAATGTGAAATATTGATGGATTATTAACCGTTAAGTGTTCGTGAGTGTGCATAAGTGTTGGTAAATGAAACAAAATATTGCAACGTCACTTTTCAAATTCTCTCAAGAAGTCTGCGTGAGGACTTAGTAAAGCCCCACATTTTTACTGAGATACTCGAGGTGTTGGGGGTATATCATTTCTCACTTATCATTTCTATTATCATTCATCATTATCATATTGTATATTTATGTATTACTTGTAAGAAAAATTACTTTGACACTGGCTAAATGTGCTAATCGCACGAAGCCATCAACTAAAAAAAAGAAGTAGCCTGATCTTTTGCTTTGAATCAATTTTTATAAATCGTATTGGATCGTAAAATCGTAACTCTGTGAATCGATCCACGATCTGAATCGTATTGTATTTAATCGATTTCATTCGATCTTGGAAGATCGTATCATAATTTTATAAAAATAATAAAAAGACAGTGACATTGCATGTAAAGTTGTATTTATAAGGAAAAAAAGATTACGAAACTATCTATAGATTCCAACTCTCCGAATTTGAGCTTTTCAAAAATAACAACTTCGACAAACAAACTGGATCTATTACGGTTATGGCTGATGGTCGGGGATGGCTTTGTCCTTTTCTAAATAGAATTATGACCAACCCGGTAAAAACACCTGGGGTTCGCCTTTAGCCTTCATAAGGGTTGTGAAGGCTAGAACGCACGCCCCCCGAAGATCGAATTTCATTTCATACTCACAACAGTCTTATATAGGTACGTAACTCGAGACTATTTCAACAAATAGGTGTAGGTTATCATCTTACTTTGTTGTAGATACATCGTCCCCCCTAAAATGTTAGTGTTGCCAAAGATCATAAATATCGTTTAGTATGCATTATTTTTGTATTTTAATGATACGATTTTTTCTTACGACCATCCAGGCATACGATTCGATCTGAGCAAAGATCGCATCCTATTGAATCGATTAAAAAATCGGCAGATCGTACTACCGTGAATCGGGCATCCCTATAATGAAGTCTATTTGTAATTGACCGTCTTTTTGATTGTGCTGTTTTCGGAGTCATTGGCAGTAATGGTCGCTAACCTAAAAGTGACCCGGTTGCTATAAACAAAAGTTGAAGTTGAAGTTGAGATCGAATTAATTAAAACTTGGACATTGTTGGTTTTTAAAGAACTGGACTTACAAAATACTCTCGAATTAAACCGAAAACATAATGGAAGGATTTGAGATAAGAACGTCCAATAGCAAAAAAGTAAGTAGATTCGTAAATTCCACCGAAAAAGGCAGTCGAAACATTATTTTCGCGCGTTCACTTCACACGCGGTATTGCACTCTCTCAAATTCTCAATGCTAGTGGCACTGAGTTTGAAACTCCCCATACATACACGTATAAGTTTAAGACACTATCCACACACTAAAGCTGAAAAGTATGAAGACCCGGTGCATACGCGTGCTTTACCAGGTACAGACATCTACATGGGCGCTTTAACCTTCCATGACGCGGTCAACCCGAATTGAGACTTTAGAGATACCTTTTCAGTGCAGTTAGGTCGAAGTCGCCCATGATTTCCTGTTCCAGATGTTTATTATTTTAAAAATTATATCTTCGGTTCTAAGTTACACAAGTTACTACAAGTTATCCTGAGATCTAGAATTCTCGGAATGTATAAATAACTTGTAAGTTTTGTTTAGGGTGGGATTCACCATCTCCACCATGCCCCCGCGACATAACCTCAAGGAGTTAAACCCCAGGGAGATCGTCGCCTTCGTAGAGACCGCAGGGTCATATTGGTGTGCCTTAGAAGAGGCCATCGTGCAGACTCAATAAGTTCTTATGTCCATCGCCTAACCCCACTACCCCTCCCGTGTCTGAGCAACAACCCAGTCGTGATGGTCTGAAAGCAAATTCCATATCCATATCTTCCCTTATTTTGTGTCAATAAAAGTTCTAAACTTTAATTTATTTGAACTCTTATTTATTTGTATCTGTTCTTTTCAGGGCAAAGGATTATTTGCAACAAAAAAGTATGATCAGGGTGCAGTTATATTAGAAGAAGATCCAATAGTATCATGCCAATTTACATGGAATGCAGCATATAGATATTTAGCCTGTGACTATTGTATGAGGTCAGTATAATGTGTAGTGTCAGGTGGTAAACAGTGGCCCAGTAGTACACAGTGCACCACCACTCATATTCCAAAAACGCGACGTTGCCAAACCGTACTGCAAGTCTAGAGGTGCATCTTTCGATTTTCTATCGAATGACATGCAAAAGTCAACATGACAAATTTTGGACTTCCGCGGTGTTAGAACTTAGGCGATGTTGTAATGTAGAATATAAAGAGCCAAGCTTTAACTAATATATTCAGTGTTCCTAATTACATTTGTATGTTAAATTAGTCTACTAGTTTGTTTTGTACTGATTTTATGTGATTGTTGCTGACAAATACAAATATAATATAATTAAATTATTAAATATTACGCTACTGTAGTTTTATTTAACAACATTTTTTATCAATAAATATTTTTAAATATGCGATAAAGGTAGGTAGTTAAAGTGATGGTTCACTGTATTTACAATGGTCCACTGACTCACCCCCCCCGATTCACTGTGTACTTATAATGGTACACAGTGAACCATTCACCATCTTTTAATAAAACCAATATTACCAATAAACTATTACAATTGGTGCTGAAATTGATAAGCAAAACACAAGTTTAATAAATTTCCTTTTGTCTAATGTCAATAGTTCTTAACTACATTCACGTACGGTGGATTTATAAATATTTAAACTTTCAGTGGTTCACTGTTTACCATGTCTCTCTATATGGTTCATTATTTTATACAGTTGTATGTAAAATAGGGAACAAAAAATAAAAGAATGGAGAGGTTGGTGCGTAGTAAAATATTCTAATACTTCATTTACTACCATGCATTTCTTGCTTAAATCAGTAAAATCTTTTTATAAAGGGTACATTACATTCAGTAAAATTCCTGAGCAAAGGTATAACTGAAGCCACAGGTTGAACAGCACACCAAATACTCAGTAATTAAGTATTCTAGGGTAGGTTTCCTTGCGTCTTGTCACCACTTTCCATTAACTGAGTGTATCTTTCCTGTTGTGTAACTATTATAAGAAAATTTTCATTCAAATGGTCTCCTATGTTCTTCAGCTATGAAATAGTAACCCTTATTTTTCAATAAAAAAATTTATTGTCTTCTTTCAGACCTTTGGAGACTCCTGAACAAAATGTAAGACGTCTTTCATGCAAGCCTGATATTGTGTTGCCACATTCTAATTGTTTTGAGACAAATTTGGAGAATATAACCACATGTAACCAATGTTCTGTACTATACTGCTCTGATGTATGTAGAGACCGAGCCTATGTCACTTATCACAGATTGTTGTGTTATGATACAAGTGATGCACAACACCCTATCACAATTTTATTGGATGCTTGGAAGTAAGTATTGAAGTTGCTGTTTAATGTAAGATATCTAATGCAGTTTACTGAAACAGAAATGCTAAAACTAACTGGCATTTTTATGTGGTCTTAAAATGTGACTAAAATAGTAGGTTTTATAAAACTATGCCAAATCTAAAAGCACAGTTCCAAATTTTCCAAGTCCAAGTCCTTCCGTCCCATCAAAAAAAGCAATGCTTCACGAAATATGTTTTATTCTGAAGTATAATAACATCATGTGCGTCCCTGTGTGGTGCCGGGGATAAAGAATTGCACTACCACATCTTCCCGTGGGTGTCGTAAAAGCCGACTAAGTGACCATTCCAGAGGATGGGCAGCAGCATCTCTTGAGGTTACTCTCAACTTACTGCGATCGCCAACCCGCCTGCCAAGCGTGGCGATTGTGGCAAATACCCCCCATATTCTTTTGGCTGAGATGAGATGATGAGATGTGTGCTTAAAATAAATTTGTGAAAATTGTTTTAGACAAATGCACTATCCACCAGAGACCACAAGTATAATGTTGCTTGTACGAATACTGGCATACATTGAGCAGAGTTCAGACCCATCAGCTGCTGCTGCGAAGATCAAGCAGTTTTGTCACCGCACCGTGAACGAGGATGCAGAGTTGGTTCACAAGTTGCTTGGGGAGCAGTTTGCTGATCAGTTGAACACTCTTAGAGATTTGACTGGTAACATTTTAAATGGTGACAATGTGCAAGAGGTAAGATCTCATAAAATAGCATTTATTAGTATCCATAAATAAAGTCCACATTCATCTTTTCATTATTAAAAGATAGGATTAACTGCAGTTAATGGTATCAATTCAAAGTGTCTTTTGATTATGTCAAAATGGATCTCCGGTCTTTTGTTTTTATCTGTTGTTAAGATTTTGCGCAGAATCCCACTGTATACCAACCATCCTAACACAAGCCTCAATGCATAATAGTTTGTCTAGTACGAATACCTATTTGTTATTTATTGTATACTTAGGGCTTTACAAACAAAGAATAAGGTTGGAATAGTTACTCCGTGTTTTGTTCCTGTCACGTAAACGTCATTTCAAATTAGAGTAAAAGAGGCAAAACACGGAATAACTATTTGGAGCTTATTCTTTGTTTATTTGTAAGGTGGTTATTGTTTTACGTTGCTATAATCGGATTTCATTTGGGTCCTAGATCCATCGAAACTACAAGTCAAAACCGGCCATGTATACGTATACGCGCCGCTCGACGGGTCTAATTTACACAACCACAATAGCACTGCTACAATACTGCTTTTGGCACCCACCTGCAGCTTCAGTGACTTTTCAAGTAATGAAATATTTTTCAGTTCCTCACACCAGAAGGGTTCTGTTCTCTTATGGCCCTCATTGGAACTAACGGGCAAGGCATCGGCACCAGTCCTCTGGCCATGTGGGTAAACGCAGTACTAGAGCTCACCATGTCAGATGACGAGAGACAGCAGCTTGATTTGTTTATTGATAAACTTTATCAGTATGTTGAAGAAGGTATGTTGTTGAATGCAAAAAGTTTGTTATAGAGAAATTTGCTTCTTATCTACAATTAAAATAAAATAATATTTATAAAGTTGTTTAAAATGACAGTTCAACATTTTTTTTTCAAACTGCTGTTGTTTTTAACAAACATATTTCTTGTATGATTCCTAATTTGTACTTCTTTGTAAAGTTTAAGAAAAATGTATTTATTGTTAAAATATACCTATTTACCCACATTGGGCCAAGTTGATGGGTCATATTCGAATCTCGTCATGGTTTATGAGAAACTTTTGAATGATGATTCCAGATAACTGTCTTGTGATTTCCAGAATCCGGTACTTTCCTCAACACTGAAGGCTCAGGCCTGTATCAGTTGCAGAGTGCGTGCAACCACAGTTGTGCACCAAATGCTGAATCGACGTTCCCTTACGGCAACCACAGGGTTCAACTGAAGGTTTTGAAACCGATACTGCCAGGGGACGAGATTTGCATCAGCTACCTGGATGAGTGTGCATTGCAGAGATCGAGACATTCCAGACAGAAAGTAAGTTTTTATATTTTTTTTTATCTGGTGTAATACAATGTTTTGTTTGTAATTGAAATTTTATTCAAAAAGTTTATTTAGGTACTTACAATTCGGACTTAAAACCATGATGGAACAAAGAAGTTTATGTTAATTGTATGTTATTTGTTTATTACAAAAAATATAGGGATTATAAGTTTAGTAGACGTTATATTTGGTGATGTTTAGTTAGAATTGGTAATCATTTATACTCATGATTATGACAAACAATGTTATTAACACCTTAGATTATGGGTATCAATTTTATAAGACCAAATAGAGAACCCACATTGAGATCACGTCATATAACAGATCCGTACAAAGTGTTTCATATCAGTGTTTGTGTAGAGAACAATATGTTTTGCGCTTAAGAATCTAAATATAGAAATTCTGTTTTTGTACTACTGCGCTATTGAGCTCCTCGATATATATCAGTAGTAAACGTGCCCGGTTTGCGTTTGCTAAGGTTAAGCAGCTTTCGCAAAGGCCGGTCATTGAATGGGTGACCAAAAATTTATTATCTCGAGCTTAAAAATTTATCATCTCGAGCTCCTCCGTGCTTCAAGGCAAGTAAAGCCGTTGGTCCCAGCTGCAATAGCAGTCGATAACAACCACCGCACCGCACTGGGCCTGCGTGGTGGTTTATGACCCGTTCTCCCTACCATCCATAGGGAAGGCTCGTGCCCCAGCAGTTGGGGCATAAAATGTCTATTTGTTTATGTAACCTTCGTCACTTTTGTTAGGAGCTCGCACAGAACTACCTGTTCGTGTGCTGGTGCGGCCGGTGCGCGGCGCAGGCCTCGCAGCCGGACTGCACCAGCGACGAGGACATGAGCGACGACGACCTCGACGCGGACGACTGATGCTCCAACCTGCTCGCCTTCTGTCTGCTCGGCATATAGGCGGGAACAGGTCATACCCCAAAACATTTGAATAAATAATACGTGCTTACGTCTAAGACGCACTAGGTTTGCATACTCCTAAGCAATTGAATAAACAACTGATGGTCGGCGTAAGCAGGTTTCATACTCCGAAACATTTGAATAAATAAACAATAGATGTTTGGCGTATAGGCAAGGAGGTATGATACTCCCAACACGGTGCAATAAACAATAGATGCTCGACGTATATGCTTTAAATGGTTTGATTTTCGAATACGTCTACATAGTGTATAAAAGAACACACTTAATTTGAGTAAAATCACATTTTAAGATAGGAATAAATGAGTAAAGGCGACACGACGACTGATGCTCCGACCTGCTCGCCTACTGTTTGCTTGGCTTATAGGTGTCACGAGGAGGTTGGATCCTCAAATACGTCTATATAGTGTTTGGAGAACACTCTTGATTCGAGTAAAAACTAATTTTAAGGCGGCGCGAGGATGTGTGGAGGTTTCATACTCCATAATATTTAAAAACCAATAGATGTTTGGCTATAGGAGGTTTGATACTTTAAAACATTTGAATAAACAATAGGCGCTAGAAGTTTGATACTTTGGAAAAATAAGCATTGTATGCTCGCCGTATAGGCTGCGCAAAGAGGTTTAATACTCCAAAAAAAAAAATAATAGATGCTCGGCTTATAGGCCACACAAGGAGGTTCGAACCTCCCATACGTTTACATAGCGAATAAAGAGTACGTTAAGTTGAGGTCAATCTCATTCTAAGATAGGATATTCTAGCAATAAAATGAGTGACAGTGAGCACGACGCTTGATGCAGGTGAGTTGGTTGTCGCCTTCTCCAATACGTTTACATAGCGAATGATAATACCATAAAATATTCTAGTGTTTACATTGCAAATATTTCGTAGTGGGTAATGTAGAGTGCTCAATTTATTTCATAAGAGAGAGAGTGTCCAAATTACGGTAAGAGTGAAAGAGACGACACTATCTGTCGATTCTCGCGCAATATAGTTTCGGCCGTGACGGATGCCTAACGTTTCCCGATGTCTAAAGGTGGATTTATTTTTGTCTGACGTGACAACACGTGTCGTGTCATGACGTGACAACACGTGTCGTGTCATGACGTGACAACACGTGTCGTGTCATGACGTGACAACACGTGTCGTGTCATGACGTGATGGCTAGCGTTTACATTAAATTGTCGTGTTCTGACGCCTTTGGACGATATTTTGGATCAATACAGCCGCAGCTCTAGGAAAGGTCAAACGTTTGCAATGTTCTCCCATGAGTTATCCGTCTCTGAATCAGATTATGAATAAATTAATCAATTTATAATGCTGGCAACTCTTTTGAAAAAAGAAAGAAAAGAAGATTTTGCATTCATCCAGTTAATAGACAAAGAGAGGTTAATGGCGACTTTCACTGTCTCGTCAAAGAGCTAGAGTGCGATGCTGAAAAATGTAATCAGTATTTTAGATTGTCAAAGGCACAGTTTGAACAAGTACATTTTTTTATTGAGGAGGATATAAAGAAAATACATACAAATATTCTTAAACCGATAGGAACAAAAGAAAGACTTGCAGTATGTTTCGGTATTTATAGAGTTTAATGTTTCTTTAGTTACATCATGCATTCTTTTTATTTGTATAGTACTGTATAAGCTGAATAAAATATTCATATGCGATGTAAATATGAACCTTTTGTTGTCATATATATGGGTAAGAATTTCCCAGCAAGGTAAAATAATTATCCGAACTGATTGCCAAATGCTTCACTAGTCGCTCAGCTTCACCTCTAATTTTAGACTTTAAAAACTGTAATTTCTATGCGTTAGATAATGTTGGATTGTTATGTATAACCTCCATAAAGAGGTCGAATGATATCCAGTCGTTATAATTGCCACTGAATACTGGCATCTTTAACTGGGGTGTTGTTTTTTCCGATGTTTTTCAGACCACATCCTTTGTTAATTGTCTTTTTCAATGTTTGATACTGATCTTCATACTTAGCATATTGCGATTCGTAAGATAAATCTTTTCCATTTAGCTCACAATCAATCTCCCAGTGAAGGTTATCGATTGCAGACCAACGGTTTTTTAATAGTTTGAGCGGGTCTTCTAGTTCCCACTTTTCTATGATCTGCCCTGGACGAATGTTAGCCACAGTCCTGGCAAATGCTCTAAAATATGCCTCCTGTTTCCGCAATGACTCATAAAATTTCTAAAACCGATAAAAGATGCTGATACCCTTCATTAATCATTCTTTTTAGGTTTGTATAAGATGTTAGATGCTATTGCATCGAACAACCTACATTTTCGATTGTACAAGCAATGCAATTAGTCTCATTGATTTACAATATAAATCACAAAGCCACAGACACCTACTTTTTTACAAAAACACAAATGTTGAAAAAAATTCCATGAGCAGGATTTGAACCTGCACCCTTCTGACATACCGGGTCAAAAAGGCGCCTTTGGCTTTCAAAGTAAAAAAAAGAAGTAAATAGTGTTGAATAATTGTTTTTGTAATTTGTTTCGCAACAAAATTTGCGTTAAAATTATATAAACAAAACAAAAACAACCTACTTTTTGATTGCACAAGCAATGCAATCAGTCTCATTCATTCACAATAAATAACAAATATAGCAGACACCAACATTTTTGATTTTACAATTAAATTAATCTTAAAAAGTACGGAAAAATTTACATTCCGCAACTACTTAAATAAAATTATTTTATTTCGTAATGAGTGCATTACGAAAAAAAATATAAATTTAATATAAATTTTTACGTACTTTTTTTGCCAAAGTATTTAAATCTTAAGTCCATGTAAGTTTGGATTACGAAAAAAGAAATATTTGTGGCTTGAATCATGTTGGCTATCACCCGTATTAAATAAATTTTGAGAATCTGCGAAATATTCCATAAAGAATTTAAATACATATAAATTTTTTGTCAGAAGAACACTTTTTAATAGTGTTTCTGTTTAGTCAAAATATTCTCTATGCCCTTCAAAGGGTAATTAAGCCCGCCCCTAATTTTTAAAGTTATTAAACTGTTTTTAAATTCATTTGGATCACCAAACAACAATGATACACATGTTTCGCATCTTATTGATCGTGACAGTTTTCTCGCTACAAATCCTGCTATATATGTTACTACACTTTTGGAATAATTTGTCATCTTATTATTATTATACAGGCAATCAATAAATTCTCCATATAAAATGCTGTCATCTTCCGGTACTTCAACAAATAAACTTCGTTCGGATAAATTATTAATTGATGTCACTGGATCGAGATTGCTGGAACAAGTCAAAATGTTTATTTGTTCCAGTGGGATGCAATTGCCCATACCACCATCTCTTATTTCTGCTCTTATCAGAAGTCTTTTAAAGGTAGCTTTAAACTGCACGGCGTTTGGATTATTGTTAAATCCGCCACGTGCTCTGATAGCCAAAAAAACAATTCTATATGATCTTAGCTAACTTTGTAAATAGGTAAATATTTTAATATTTTTGTATCTTCAACCAGGTGTCGATATAATTTGAGAGCAATGTTCATATCTATTATTAAGCCTATAAAGCCAGTCTTTCTTTTAGATTCTATCACCAGCAGTCCCGATGGTAGTTTTAGATTTCTTAAGTAGCTAATGGCACGTTCAAAGAGAGCTACCAGTCCTATGTTTTCGGGGCATATAGCTTTCTTCCAGCCGGGCGGTCGCACAGAGCGACTGTTCAAAACATCAAATCATCATCCAGCGGGTTCAGAACGCCTGTGCTCGTTTCTTCCATGTGCCACCACGGTCCCATGTTACTCCCTTCCTCAATGAGTTCAACTTGATAAAGATGGAGGCACGCAGGAGACTGCATCTTTCGACAATGCTTCTCGGGATTATTGGTGCAAGGAATCCAAAATATCTGTTTGATAAACTCACATGGGCTGTAAACCACAGTAGATATCCTAAAAGAGCTTGCAGTTTTGTCTTCGCAACCCCAAAGCATCGCACTAGGGCTTTTCGCGGATCCTTTAAGTTCGCAGCCACACGATGCTGGAACGATCTCCCTCCGCCATTGCGTGATCTGAAAACAATTGGTACGTTTAGGAAATGCCTTAAAAAGCATCATCTAACAGACAGAATAATCAGCGCTTATTTATGTCTCATAAAACTTATTCTTTTTTTATTTTTCACCACTCACCGTCTGGAGTTTTACGACGTGTTGATCCATCCTATGATGTTTATTTGTTTCTGTTTTTTATTTATTTTGACAATATAGGTAGTCGAGTTTGGACGGCCAGAGGTCTTCATAAAAAATATTTATTAATTAAAATATTACAATATATTCTTACAGACTACTGCTCATAATCGAGCCTAAGAGCTAACTAACTCTAAGTGATTACAACAATTGAATCTTTCAATATTTGTGTATCAGCTATTTATGTACTCTGCCACCCACGCATGAGCTGAGTGTTCATTGTCTTTCTTTCTGGTACACAGGATGTTATAACTGTTTTAATTAGCGATTACTTTATCTCTTCTGGGAAAAGCATCGTTACAATGTATCAAATTATACCTATTAAGCAATACCTATTTTAGGGTTGTACTTCCACTGTACGTGATAAGGGGTGTGACGACATAACTCCTCCCTCCTTAAGTTCGAAATCCTCTGAATTCTTAGTAGTTTTCAGGTGATTTCGAGAGCTACATATCTTTTTCTTAAACTTAAAAATTACACATGTTGTAATAATAATAATGACAAAAAGATACAATACAATAGTTCCTATACTGATACTTTTTACATTTATGGGATTTAGATTTTCTGTAGGGTTTTCTTCAGTTTTCTTTAGGGCATACGTCAGGAGTTGCAGATTTTCCAAGTCCACGTCGTCCAAGTTTATAGGTTTTGTTGACCTGTCGAAGCTGCTCTGTGGTAGTTCAGGAAGGTCGATCTTGAGTGTTTTCTCGTAGTTGATTTTCTTTCCTCTAGTGTATCGTTTCTTCAATTTTACATTATTGATTGTAACTTCACAGCTTCCATCGACGGTAATAATGTAGGTTCCTAAAAGGTTCTTCTTATTAATTTCGCCTTTATAGGTTTCCTTTAAAATGACTATTTGTCTGAATAGGATGTATAATGAGGTTATTAATATTTATTGATACTGGACTACATGATGTGATGTTGTTTTCGAATTTCATCAGGCTGGAGGTGCATTGGTCTTCTATATGGTAAGGTAAATCGTCTTCTTGGCATAAATAAAAGTCTTCTTCCAAGTCTTTACAAGGTTGGGAAAGTGACCTTGTTTTCATTTCCTTCACTAGCATGTAAGGGTATTTAGGGGAAATGATAGTGGTGATGTTTTTATTTAATACAGGTAAAGGTAAGATTCTATAATAGTTATATACGTCTTTAGTTACCAACGGAATGCTGAGAATAAACGTTATTTGTTTGTCACTGAAGTACGCCTTTAATTCTATTGTTTGTTCTATTTTTACAAGATTCCTTAACTTAGCCGGATATACTAGAGTTTCTGTTTTTTCTAATTCTTTTAAACTTACTTAGTAATTCGCTATTATTAACAATTGATTGATGCAATACTTTTACTCTGCTAAATGCTATAGCCGTTTCTATTTCATCTAATTGTATTAAAATAATTTGAAAGTTATGTAAAAACAAGTTAAATACGTTAACAAGTTTGAACGCTCTCTGTGTAAAGGTTGTTTCATTTAATTTTGCTTTTAAATAGAGCATATCCTGGTTAATTCTCAAGTAATTGTCTCTAGTGACTTTTGTATTATTTGTTACTGTTTCCGCCATTTCAGATAAAATCGTGATCTTTTTATTCATTACGTCTTGTTTTGATTTGAACGAAGTTAAAATTTAAACACTGAAAAAAGACGACAACCTCAGGCGGGAATCGAACCACGCACCTTCCGCATTCCGGGCGGCTGCCTTAACCACTTGGCTACCGAGGTCTGGCTTTCACCCGTCGAAATTTTTTCAGTGCTTGATGCTTATGTTTTTTAGTCAACATTGCTTCATCAATCTTAGAAGTTTTCACCTCTGAGATCCGAAAGAAATATTTTTACAAATATTTGAACATTCGGTTAAGATGAAGCTGCGTTATAGATAAGTGTTTTTTATATATTTTAGCGTTTTATTAACGCTTAAATATACTTAAGTAAAATTTAAACACTGAAAAAAGACGACAACCTCAGAGGTGAAAACTTCTAAGATTGATGAAGCAATGTTGACTAAAAAACATAAGCATCAAGCACTGAAAAATTTCGACGGGTGAAAGCCAGACCTCGGTAGCCAAGTGGTTAAGGCAGCCGCCCGGAATGCGGAAGGTGCGTGGTTCGATTCCCGCCTGAGGTTGTGGTCTTTTTTCAGTGTTTAAATTTTACTTAAGTATATTTAAGCGTTAATAAAACGCTAAAAATATATAAAAAACACTTATTTAAGTGTATTTATTACAGTTATATGATGAATTTAAGAGGTTTTTAATTGTAGGGGTTATGGAAGTTATTTGTAGTTACGATTTTGTTATTATAGCAAAAATTTATAAAAAAAATTTCAAAAGTTTTACTTTTATTCCAAAAGTTTTGCTTTATGCACCAAGAATTTACCCCAATGTTCTTGATAATTGGTAAATTTACCCCAGGAGGGGGCGGAGTTTATCTCCTACAGATACGAGGAGAATTATGAGAGATGTCTATAAGGTGTTGCCACTACAAGAAATCCCTATGAAATGTTCCAGATGTTTTTGGGTCACGTGATCTTAGAAAAAATTTTTGCACGGCGTCCCGCTTTGTAAAACGGGTTACTGCCAGCTATCCCTGCACTCTTTTGAAAAAGTGGGCTAGGGGTAGGCAGAGGATGAAATGGGCCTTCTTTGGGTGCAATTGGCTGGGCCTAAAGCTTGCACCTTCTTTAGGCCTAAGTGGCCTAAAGATTTAACAATACTGAATTACTTAATTTGGCAACAAAATTGTATTTGTTTTCGCCTTCTTAACTAAATTTACTTTAATGATTTTATATTAATAGAAAGCCCAGTTTATGCTTTACCTGTGTATCAGGAGTTCCAGTCCTATATATGAGTGGAAAATAAAGATATTTCGTCTTTTCTATCGGGGGGGCTAAGTACAGGCAATATGGCCTCTGTTCTCCCCGCAGGTCCTAATGATAAAATATCTTTGTATTGACTTAGAATTAAAACTTGAATTTAACAGAAAAGATGCCCAGATAGCTAATCTACCCGGGTTTGGTGATTTTTGAACCAAAGATGAACCGGCATTCTTGGTACAGTACTAGTCACAAATGTAAACAAAGTACTTAAAACTATGGACCTTAATTATGAGGCTCCTACTGGGTCGATCTTCGATGTGAAGGTCTGGTCGGGACCGCTGGCTGCTCCTCTACCCGGCTGCTGTCTGTCTGGACGTCCAGGAGTAATTTTTTGGCAAGTGCCAAAATTCCGCCCAAGTTGTTTTAGCTCAGAAGTCCGAAGTCTTGCAACAGGGACCTCCGAAAACCGCAGGGCAGCCAAATTATGGGCTGCTGCAGGATGTTTTGGCAACAGGACTTTAGTTTGGGGTGGCGAAAAAGAGATTTTCGTTTGCCAAATTTTTGACACCGTTGACACTTTGTTTGCTAGGTTATTTAGCAACACTTTTTCACTATTTTCGGCACTTTCACTGCCACAATATATTGAGTGTGGTATATGTAGGGAAAGGGCTCGACGAGCCGCGTCGATTGGTGCCCCTCTCAACACTCAACTCGCGAAAAATTTTGAATTTTTTTTTATTTTCGTTGACACGTTGTCAACAACACTTAACACAATTTTTCGGCACTTTCACTGTCGCGAATTCTGGAGTGTGATATATGTAGGGAAAGGGCTCAGCTAGCTGCGTCGATTAATGCCTTCTCAGCCTTTAACTCGCGAGAAAATATTTTAAAAAAATTTTTGATAACGGAGTTAGAATTTTTGCTTGTGCTCGGACCAATGCCCAGCAGTGGGATGTTATAAGATACCAAATGAGTCCAATATTATGTACCACAGAGTTTCAACTCCCGTGAAAAATGCGTGTAACTATTTACCCCTGTAACAACGTGCCCCTCCCTCCCTACGTCACTTAGTCATGCGAGGGACGATAGTACCTACATGTTACCTATTGACGGGTACATATTATAATACATATTTTTACCGTTACAGGTAAATCATACATTTTACAATACTATTTGTTATAATTATATTTAGTGGTTAATCAAAACGATTTAAAAGTAATTGTTACAAAATCATAACATAATGTTTACATGTCACTTATTTAATGATACTATATTTTTATTTATTTTAACCCGTTTTTCGTAGATACAACAGTTTTTTTAAACTATACGTTCTTGTAGTATTTTAGATTTTTTTTTCTGTGAAGTGAGTACATTAATTGAATCCATATTCGTGCCTAAGTCGACTTCTCCTAACATCGATGCCGATACCTCAGGAGAGTGAAGAGTACCGGCATTTGCCTCTCGCCAACCAACATGAGGGTTGGCGCCCTCATGCCCCTCTTGCAGTTTGGGTCAGTCTCTGCAGAGGCAAAGCAGCGCCATGGATCTTTGTCGACTCCATGACGCCTCACCCCCGCTCCTCCAGAGATCATGTATAATTGGGTTTCACCATACGCTTAACGAGGGCGAACCCCTTTCCAAATGATGTCCTTCATTGAAGATTCTGACCAATCTGGGATCTAGTAAAGTTAATCTGAGTGCCATCGTACTTATTAAAAAATCATAATAATTTGTTTGAGACCATAATAGTGCTGCAATTGCAAAAGACCTTTATAATGCTACAGACAATGCGCGTAGCTGAGTTCTGGTCATCTAAAATATAATATTATTGTATCATCGACTCGTTAAAAAGAAGAAAGAGTGATGTAATCATCTAGCATAAAATGAGTGGGTCCGCAAGTCAGGGCAAATCGCAGACTGCCCCGCCCCTCCAACTTGCCGCTCTGGCGCGAACCGGAATCGCTTCTGATGCGACACGTCAGAAGCCATCACGACACGCCACTACACTCTAGCACATAATAAATAATACTCTAGTATAAACGTGTCCATACTAAATGTATGATACCGATTCCGTTCTGATGCATCACGACACGACACGTCAGACAAATATAAATCCACCTTAAATATTTCTATTATGTAAATACTCCTTAGGCTCTTGTTAATTGTTGTTACCAAATAAAAACTAGTGACACACAAATACTATCTTTCTTCTAGCACAATTGTCTTTAAACTGCTAATATAAAAATAAATAAATACAACTATTATAGGACGAAGTAGGACCAATTTGAAATAGAAGTAATTACTAGCATTCTTAGATTTATGTGATGATGTAGAAAAAGCAAAACATTTAATTATTTATAAGATGTAAAAGCGTTGCCACTGAAATGTGTTTCGTTAAACCGTTCTTTTAATATATCGATAAAAAATGTATATTATGTTATCGCATGGATATTCCTAAAAACCCGTGTCAGTATACACCCATTTTAAACAATAATTCTTATCTTGTTTTAATAATCAATAAACATGTATTTTTATCTGAATTTCATACATTGTTCAGTTTTATAATATATTAATTTTTCGTTTGTTTCATACAGTGTTTACTGATGAAACAAACGAAAAATGTTTTTATGTACACACGCTTGCACATCAACCTACCACAAACTGTCAAATTTCCTCAATAGACTTTGAACTTTAGTACTAAGCAATATGGTTGAAAAGGTTTTGAAGAAATTTGACAGTTTTGGATAGGTTGAGGTGCAGGCGTCTGTACCTACTGTTAACATTGAATCGATTGATTCAATATTGTGGTCAAATATTAAAAAAAAAGAATACTGTTACGTTAGTAAAGTAAGTTTTTGACTAACTAAAACGAAATGTTTGATTGAAGCAAAAATAGGCTTCAAAATGTAAAAAAAACTTTGATTACCTTAATGCAAATACCACCTAGTAAGCTCCGATCAATTTGCTGATTATACAGTAATCATAATTTTGAAGAAAGCAACGAATTATATGAATTTCTGTGAACTGTGATGTAACGAAGATTGGTATATTCTGAAAAATATAGTGAGAAGGTAATGGTGGTCCAAATATGGATAAACATTATGGAGGAATCGAATTATGACAACGAGATTATGCCTCATCTAATTGACCTAAAGGTGTAATGAATCGCGAAGTCTAATCTAAATAATATTATTATTACACCTTATTTTTCAATACAGTAGTCAACTACATAACGCGCAGTGGCGAATTAAAAAGTAATGCAGTTGTATGTCTGTATTAACAAGTATTATGTAGTATACTAATTATATTTTTCGTGGACTTTGTAGAAATTTAAACTTCTAGGTGTTTGAATAAGTAATACATAGATATCCTTATAGCTTCCTAAAAAAGTATCTAACGTATTTAGATATAATATTTACATACAAAGAGTAGAGTAAATTAATAAGCAATACAAATATCGACCTAGTAGAAACTATTAAGTAATCAATAGACATATAATGAAAACTAATCTAACTACTAGTGAATAGATAAACAAACTATTTTACTATACTGAATATAAAGAATAAAAATATTTCTCTATAAACATGAAAAAATGACGTATTGCATCAGTCATAGAATAAACCTATTACAGCTTCACACTCTGCTGTTTACTTTTATATTTACAGTAGAAGCCCGCTCGCAACGTCCGTCGTCCGCTTGAGAACATCCGTATCTCATGATGAACCTCTAATGCAGCGCCTCCTACCGGGGCTAATTGTGTTTTCAAACCATCCAGGAACCCATTGAAATATACACACAAAATTTCATCCAAATCGGTCCAGCCGTTTAGGAGGAGATCAGTGACATACACATTGCGCACTTTATAAGATCTGTACTTTACGATAAATTATATTACTATGCCAATTTGCAATTAGTAAAACTATACGGATCTGCGTTTGTTTGTAACAAGGACGACCTCGCATATTAGCAGCGAGACGCTGGGGCATACATGGTTATGGTACTATAGATCAAGCAAACTCAACTTTGTGTAGTTCCATATACGAAGGCTTTGTTCTCGATGTATATGTTCACCATACAGCTTCTTCAACTCACCCGGTAACCTGTCGCGCTTTTATGTCTTTGACTAATACTATAATTTAGTCGCCAAAATAATTTAGGCATGGATATAGAGAACAATAGAGTTATAACTGTAAGCAGGCATGTTAATTGAAATATATAAATAAATAAAATGAAGCGGTTTTATGGGTTGGTACGCTTAAACTTAGGAGATGAAGGTAAGTATATAAAACTTAAAAGCGTAGTTTATCATTGTATGGATTGAATCTGTTGGAATATATATAGTATCATCGTTATCATTATCGTTAATTCGATTCGATTCGAACACAGGGTTAACATATTAAGATATATCTTAATAAAATAAAATATAAACCACCACAGGTTTATAGTACCCTATGTTCGTCCAACTGTATGAAGGCCAATCCAGTACCTCCAATCTCATGGAGTACTCCGATACCTCCTTTTTTATGGAATGACCAAGCATCCCGACGGTGTTGGCCTGGCAATGGCCGAATGACGAGTACAAGGAATTGCCCACTGCATGGGCTGCGTCGATTAGAAGTATAAAACGATCGCTGTGGAGAGCATTGGTCTGCTGGGCAGTATACAGTAATTAAGCATGAGGCCGTTCGGTTTCGTCAAGTGTATCCTAGGTAATCCTAGGCGGCTTTGAGGACACCAAGGGTATACCCCTTGTAGTTGCCGCATAGCTAATATATCTGGGTACCAGCCAAATAAGAACTCTTGTATCATTTGTATAGGGTTCATCTCGCTCCATGGTAATAAATTCAACATGACACTCGAGATTGAACCTCCTAATGTCCCAAATCCGGTTGACCCAAAGCAATTAATTAAGAAATTAACGAATTGACCATTATTCGAATAAGGCATTTGTAGAATGCTAGGCATTTTAAGCATTTATCGACTAAGCCAAATTAAAGAATGACAGCTGACAGTTATATCATAGATAATAATGCTAAGCTTGTTAAAAAGTATAAGCCAAAGATAAAAGAGCGACAGATTATCGGGTGAGTTGAAGAAGCTTTTTAGTGAACATACCATATCAAGAACAAAAGTAAACAATAAGAAAAACATGTCAACATGTTTGAAGTTCGTAGAACTGGGTTAAGCTTTCTATGTAATCATTTTATTGTAAACTAACATAAATATATCAGGGTGCATATGTGCCAAATGCATTGTACTATAAACTTTGCTAGTCAATTAAATATGGTGTAGCGCATTTGTGATCGATCATTAATTATAATTATGATGATATATAGTAATACTTACTGTTAAATTACATTATATGGCTCACTTCTTTTTCTAATATATGCTATTTTTACTATTTTCTGTTATGTAATAAAAGACAACAATACGACCTAGCTATCATTATATCGTATATACATTGTTATCTTTATCCTATGACTTTCGAGCAAGGTTTGGAATAAATGATCGTCGAACACATTCACGACTATACTTCTATTACGATATAGGTACTTAGATTATAGTACGATTATAGTATGTAGTATTGACTCAAGAACGATCTTTATTTACGTTTCTAATAACTATTATGCGGAATACGAGAAAGAAAGGTTACTCACTCAACTTACTCAACCCTGTTGTAAAAGTGTAAATAATACTCGCGGTGAATATATTACGTCACCTTATGACGTAAGTAATGTAAAGGTTGGTTTCCATTGTGTTCCCGAATCTCTCACGCTCCGTGCCCCTGCAATAGAGAATCCAATCCAATGGAGACGCACGCTCATACGTATAATCCACAAACTAGGTAGAGATACTACGTATGCAGACGGCCATATACGTCGTACATTTGGGTGAACCTTTAGCGGCTGGTCGCCATCTTGCTCTAGAATGATGTGTGACAGTTGTTTTTTTTGCGAAATTTGTTAGTGTTCAAATAGTTAGCCTTTGAAATAAAAAGAAATTTATTTTTTAAACATTTTTTTTCAACTTTTTTCTATATTTTCCAATTGCTTTGTTTTGCATTATTGGAAGACTATTCTTCTGCAATCTTATGATATCAGTCACCTTTTTATTTTATTAATAATATTGTACCAACATGCGCACACTTCATATTGCGGGTAACTGTGCGCACCGATATGGGGTAAGTATACGCGTATGGGGTAAGTAAGCGCATTGATTGTTATAATCAAAATAAACACAACAATCAAGAAAAAAGTAGCTTTCTTTGGTATTAAGCCAGGATACTTTTGAACCGTCAGTCGCTTTTTTCTATTTGTTATTTTTTGTTCCAGATTGATTGATTGATTGATTGTCATCTGCTACAAGAAAACTTCCCTTGACATTGTATGGACTTTAATCGGTTTTATTTTTTTACAGGTCTTCATAATTTGTATATAGTCTTCTGCCGTATATAATCGTTGTTGCAGTTTTAAAGCGTATTAACTCACATTTTAAATGCATGTCTACTATTGAGTTATGGTTGATTGTCAGACTTATTAGGTAGGTAAACTAATTGAGATCCTAGTTCGGATACATCTCTTTGGTGTTATTAAATGTGAAAGGGTTGCCAGCAAATTTGTTGTGTTGTTATCATGTGAATTTAGTAGGTTTTGGTAGCCATGAATCTAAATGCGACTAAAATCATTCAATTTAGTGAAATTCTAAACAAATCCAAGCTACTCAGTTCATTGTTTAACAACTATATTCATACGATATGTTTTGTTAAAAATAATAAGCTTCTTAGTTTTTCTCTATGAACTGTATATCCAATGCAGACTAAAACCAAATAACATGTTTTTTTTTAAATTATATATTAACAAGAACCACATGGTTTAGTTCCAGTTTGCATAATAGAAATGCTGAAGATTTGATTTATAAACTAGAACCAAACAACATGGCTCTTTTTTATGATATATTAACAAGAACCATGTGGCTTGGTTCTAGTTTGCTTAATAGAAATGCTGAAGATCTGATGAAGAAAAGGAGGTGCCATGTGCCTTGGTTCTATTTAGCATATTTAAACAGCTCGGTATTAAAAAATTGGCAGCATGGTTCTCGTTTGTTTTTTAAGAACTAATATGGAGAAGATAATATGGGTTGGTACCCAAGGTGGCATCTTTTAGTTATGGTAAGGAGTCGATATAATGCCAAGATCTTTCGAGCATGGCAATTGTGTAATGAGGATTCCAACGGTATAGGTTTTAACGGTATACTCATTTTCACACAAGTTGTGGGTTGGTTCTGGTTTACATAAATACGTCCAATAGGACCATCGAGTTCTAAAATCCCATCGAACTCGATGAGATTTAAATCACAGTGGTCAGGTGGAAGTCTTACCACTGTGTGTCCAAATTCTCCAAAAATCTCGTCAATTTCATAAACTGGCTCAGGTTTATGTTTTCTGACCTTTCTGGCCTTTCTCGCTTCCGGCATGTACCTCTTAATATCTGTGAGAATCCCATCAGTTTCGATTGACTGCCAGCATTTTTTGACTTTATAGCTGAAATGAATGTAACTTTCGTCTAGATAATTATATGATGTCTTTTTGAAGTTCTTCTGGCAAATAGAAATATCACGTAAAACAACAATTTAATTCGTAACCACGGTCAGAGTTGAACAACCACTTGACAATAATGACAGATAATAATCAATGTTGCCAGGAAATGAATAAATCAACGCAACCACTCTCACTCGACAAAACAACAAGTGACGCCATCTTGAAGATTTTGACACTTCTTGTCATTGTCTGACAGGTTGGGGGCAAGGGGGGAGGTGCAAATGTCATATATCACTCTAGAGCTGTGTTCTCTACGGCAATTTTTTTTTCCACCCGTGGTATAATCCGGCAAGGCGGGCCTACTGCTACCTTCTACCAAGAGCCCATAAAGGTGCCCTCGGTTTGTTCCGCTCCCGATCCGATCTAGTAGAGTTCGGGGACACGCACTAGTGCGTGATGCCGTTCCCTCTAGAAAACCTCTGATGGTGCATCATTTCACACGGTTTGAGCACGGTGACGGTGAAAAGGCTCAGTGGCAATCATGACACTTAAAAAGAAAAAGTTGCAGAAGTAGTTGCGCGTACATAATATACTCACCTTTGAAGTGAAATATGTGGATTGTATTTACTGATTGTTACGTGTTGATTTTAATGAGCTGATAAATACGTTACTACTTCCTTTCAAATGTGAAACATTATTGCTTGCTGAAATATATTGTTTTAAATTAATTGGGATTAGCACACTATTATTAAGAAAGATTTTGTTACAGCTATTAAGTTTGTAAAAAATGTGTTAAGTATTTTTGCAAAATAAATGTTTTATTGTATCATATTGTTTGGTTTTATTTTTTTAATATTGTAAATACTTCAACGGACAGAGGTGTCAAAATGTCAATTTGTAGGTAGATACTACATACATTTGATTCTCACATTTGCACTTTTTTGGATGAATTGTTTAAATAGCATCCGTGCTTCGGAAGTCACGTAAAACCGTTGGTCCCGGCTGCATTAGCCTCAGAACAATATCGCTTTAGTTATTATTCTGAGTCATTAGGAGTCGTTAACAACCACGAATCCGAACTAGGCCCGCGTGGTGGTTTATAGCCCGTTCTGCTCGTGCCCCCAGTAGGGATATAAAAATTAGCTGATGATGATAATTGTACACTGAGAAAAAAAACAACCAGATTTCAGGTTGATTCAACAAGTTTTCGGGTTAAAATAGCGCCTACGTGCTCTTTGGTTGAAACAACAAGTTAGATCTTGTTAAGTGTAACTTGTTGATTCTACAAGCTACCTAGCATGTTATTTCTACGTTACGTCAGGTTGAAGTTTTCCAATTGTTTTTACAAGTTTAGCATGTAGTTTCAACATGCTCGACACGTTGTTGTGACATGACTAGCTTGTTGAATCTACAATCAGCTTGTTAGTTTATCTTGTTACTCTTACGTGTTGAGCATGTAGTTTTAACATGCTCGCCTTGTTGTTTTAACATGACTAGCTTGTTGAATCTACAAACAGCTTGTTAGTTTATCTTGTTACTCTTACGTGTTGAGCATGTTGTTTTGACATGCTCGCCTGGTTGTTTTAACATGTTCGACATGTTGTTGTGACATGACTAGCTTGTTGAATCTACAATCAGCTTGTTAGTTTATCTTGTTACTCTTACGTGTTGAGCATGTAGTTTTAACATGCTCGCCTTGTTGTTTTAACATGACTAGCTTGTTGAATCTACAAACAGCTTGTTAGTTTATCTTGTTACTCTTACGTGTTGAGCATGTTGTTTTGACATGCTCGCCTGGTTGTTCTAACATGTTCGACATGTTGTTGTGACATGACTAGCTTGTTGAATCTACAATCAGCTTGTTAGTTTATCTTGTTACTCTTACGTGTTGAGCATGTAGTTTTAACATGCTAGCCTTGTTGTTTTAACATGTTCGACATGTTGTTGTGACATGACTAGCTTGTTGAATCTACAATCAGCTTGTTAATTTATCTTGTTACTCTTACGTGTTGAGCATGTAGTTTTAACATGCTCGCCTTGTTGTTTTAACATGTTCGACGTGTTGTTGTGACATGACTAGCTTGTTGAATCTACAATCAGCTTGTTAGTTTATCTTGTTACTCTTACGTGTTGAGCATATAGTTATAACATGCTCGCCTTGTTGTTCTAACATGCTTGTGATGTTGTTTTGACATGACTAGCTTGTAGAATCTACAATCAGCTTGTTACTTTATTTTGTTGTAGTTACGGTACGTGCTTGTTCTATCAACATGTTGTTTGTTATGTTACCTTGTTGAATCTGCATTATTGGCTTGTTCTATTTACAGTTAACTTGTTGCTTTATCTTGCATTACATTACTTGTTTTATTAATATTTTGATTGGTACGAGATATTTTGCTGTTATACTTTTGTCCGTTTTTTTATGCTTCGTTCAACTTCAAATGGAAACTTTAATAACAACAAAACATAAATAACTTACAGGTAAATAATAACAAAAATACCATATGCAAATTAAATGAAATTTCACAACAAGAAAAATATTAATTACATGTGAAACATGCTAGTCTTGCTGATGTTTCACATGTCATTAATATTTTTCTTTTTATGATTTGTTGTTAAAAGTTTCCATCTGAAAGTTAAACGAAACATAAAAAAACGTACAAAAGTATAACAGCAAATCAAACAAGATCTCGCAAAAATCAAAATATTAATGAAACAAGCATGTAAATAAACAGTAGCAAGATAAAGCAACAAGTTAATTTAAAATAATACAAAACATAACAAATGAATACAACATATAACATAAAATTATTTTCCCTATACAACTAGCATGTACGTCCATTTAAATTCATCAATAACAAACAAAAAACATAGAACAAATACGAAACTTAACTTACCAACAACGTACAACAAGTACGACAAACTAAAAGAGAAATATAGCGTAATTATAAAAATTTTTTTAACTCATTACAGCCTTTAACCGCATTTTATTTTAAGTTAGGTACGTCGTCGGTGTTTGTAAAGAAATAACAAGTATTTTTAGATATTACTTATTTATTAAGAATAATTTTCACAAATCAATTTAACATTCAGTGCACAAAATTCACAAATTAAAATTATAGAAATAATAAATCTGGTTTGTTTACATCTTTGCCTATTTCTATTGACTCCGAGTATACAGAGCGTCCCAAGACTATGGGACATGAAGGGAAAGTACCTTAAATATCGTGGATAGGATATTTTGCTGAAAGAAGACAAGTATGTTATTTTTAAAAGTTAGTAATACTGCATTCAGAGATATTTTAAAAATTACTTGCTTCGTCTGGGAATCGAACCGACTTAATCACCCGTTTTTTTATGGTGCCAATAGAAAGAATTAACAAAAAATAATATTTCTTCTTAAGTAACATATTAGTATCTTAAAAGAAAGAAACAACTTAAAATTAATCATTTTAATCAAATTTATAACATACATAAAACTGCCGAAGTCAATTGAGTATTTTTAGTAAATTAATAAGTAAATGCTCAAAATGTGATCCCTCTTGTATTATGACAATCGCCAATCTTTTAATAAGTCTATCTATGGAATGATAATATCGCTATTTTTCGAATGGCGTCGTCGGCTTAAATATAATTTTCTTGAAATTTGAATAAAACATTTTTCGTTGTTCCATTCTTTTAAGCTATTAAGTTACTTAAGAAGAATTATTATTTTTTGTTCATTCTTTCGATTGGCATCATAAAAATACGGGTGATTTTTTTTCACTTTTAAGCAGGTTCGATTCTCAGACGAAGCAAGTAATTTTTAGAATATCTTTGAATGCAGTATTACTAACTTTTAAAAATAACATAGTCTTCTTTCAGCAATATATCCTATCTACGATATTTAAGGTACTTTCCCTTCATGCCCCATAGTCTTGGGACGCCCTGTATAGTACATAATTAAATTAAATTAAAATTATCAAGAAATAATAAATCTGGTTAGTGTACATCTTTGCCTATTTCTATTGACTCAAGAGTATATGGTACATAATTAAGAAGTTTTTAATTCGCGGCGTGCATCCGACGGCACGGAACCCTAAACAAAATATGGAAACCCACAAAATATTTTATGAAGACGTAGCAGAGACATTTACATTAGCACTATGACGTGCGCAAATCTGAAGCAAAAAAAAAACTCCATAGATCATAGAGGAAACAGGGGTTCCCGGCCAAAGAACCCGAGTTCTGCAGCACCTTGGCATCTCGTGAGTCCGCGTGGCCGCGCTGGAAACATGAGCATCTAGGCCTACGGTGCTGCAGTAATACAGTCAAGGGAAAAAAAACGAGGGAGATATACTGCCTCGCCCTTAAGAGGACGACGGACGCCGGCGGCACGTTGCGAATAATAATATTCGCGGCGTGCATCCGGCGGCATGGAACCCTAAACAAAATATGGAAACCCACAAAATATTTTATGAAGACGTAGCAGAGAAATTTACATTAGCACTATGACGTGCGCAAATCTGAAGCAAAAAAAAACTCCATAGATCATAGAGGAAACAGGGGTTCCCGGCCAAAGAGAGTTCAATTCGGCAACGGAGTGGTATTTAGACGTATTGTTGACGAATTTAATTATTTATCTGAAACTGGGGTTGTAGTTAATACTGATAGTTATCAAGGCACAATTAAATTCCGTTTGGGCGCACTTACAGGTGACAACTTAGGTTTGCACTCAATGCTTGGATTCGTAGAATGTTTCTCTGCCAATTATCCCTGTATGAAACAGGCCTAAAACGAATATGTATGATAATTGAGATGAATATTTCGGCCCAAGACATGGAAGAGAAAAGTAAACTCCTCCAAGTTTGTGTATGCCAGCATGGCTGCCAAGAGGGTTACCAATCTCAAAGTCATCGTAATAAAGTACAAGTGGCAATACAACATCATCGTTAGAACATCTGTTACTTTCAAAGTTTTGCCAAACTGATCCCTGAACGAAATTAGTTATAGGACCACAATTACAGTCTTTTTTTAAAGTGGACAAATAATCTAAAGTATCTTTTAATACATCAGGCAGTGTAAAAAATTTTTGCAGGATAAGACGCAAAGGTGTAATCTGCATGGTGCAATTTACTGGAACGTAAGTGAGTCCAAGACATGTGCGTTTCATTTCCATTCTCTGCCCAACTACAACTTCATTAATTACAAACGCGTCATTACTTAAAGGTCCATCTGAATTACTGATAGATGATTCACTTCTATGACATAAATTGATATGTTTTGATAGTGATTTTATAGAATGAAAATGGCGGAAACATCTTTCTTCTCCGCAATGAAACTCGGTTTTGTCTAAGGCAGCAAAGCACAGAGAACGCAAATGGTGACAAAGAGATCTAGTATTAGAAAATTGAGCCTTACACAGAGAACAAGTTAACATTTTAATTCAAATTTAAATCGCCTATTAAGGTATTAAGAACACTGAGTGATTTGTCAAATTTAGTGTTTATATTATACAATGCTCTTTGTATAAACAGCCAAATGAGATAAGATTCGTCAGAGTATTCGGCTCCTGTCGCTTGTATAATCTTAAATGTCACATCGACTCCCTGGAGTAATGAATTTACTTTGTACATAGTCTGACCCACTAGAACATAAATATTTTGTAGATCACAAATTGTGCCCGTGTAGATTACCAAGGGCTGAAATGTTCTTCTGAGTTTCGCCAATTTAGTTCTCCTACTTGATATTGCTGTTTGTAGATCATCAACGCCAGCTATTTGTAATATAAAGCCATCCCGGATTACACTACGCGATGGCTTCCAAGAGGGCTTTCCTTTTTTCTTTGACACTATTGAAGGCACCAAATATGGCAGCAACAACAACGCTGCATTTGTTTCAGACTCTGGTTTAGTATCTGAAATTATAGAAATAAACAGATAAGCAATACGTCCTTTTTATTATCTATTAGAATATATAATATTTATTAGACTAAAATCCCGCCCCGCCGCCGCTCGAAATTTTTTCGCTTTAAAAAAAACTTATTTATTATTTATTTATTTGAACCTTTACTAATTTTATGAATACATACTTCAATAGATTGACACATCCAAATCGGTTCGGAATGATCGAAGTTCTGACTGAGCAAACATAAGAAACAAATCCAGATTTTCAATTGAAATAGCAAGTATATGGGTCCGGCCACACCTGTGCTCAAAACACGGTGACGGTACGGAATCGCGTTGACGCGTCAAGTACTTACTCTTCACTTGTTTAATTTGATGAAGGTATGCCCTTCATCACCTTTACACACCGCGTATACGCACCGTCACCGTATTTTACGCAGCAGTGTGGCCGCACCTTACATTGACAAATTTAATATCCTCTGCTGTCACGTCCGCTGGTTCTAAGGAAGTTACGAAAACACCGCCGAGAACCACTAAGTAATTTAGAACCTTCACAGTCTTTCGAAGTCAGTTAAAAATAAAGAAGTGACTTACCACTAATAGAATCTGTGCAATTCTGTATCGCTCGTCTGACGTCTTTGTCTCTTAACTGCGTTAACTTTGATTTAGCCGCTTCGACAATGCTTTTTTGGTGTAGGATAATATTGGAATAAAGGGAGTCCTTTTTGTTTTTATACATGTGATTAAAATCCTCCAACAGCTGTAATGAAAGGTTTTAATTAATAACAAAGCACGAACTCGTGGATTTCTGGACACAGAGGACTATTATTATTATTATTATTGTAATATACTTACACTCATCAAATGCGTCTAATAATTATTGTTACCTATTAACATATATTGTTATCTCCAGACAATTTAGAACATTTTCAATGTAGGCATTTAGTACTGAGAGAAAAACCTCAAATTTGTATACTTAGTAGGGATAAACATATCTTTCGACAATTTTGATGTGTGTATTTACATATATTTATTGAATGATTCATACAAACGCTTTGGACTGTTTTCGCCTCTAGATGTTTTGTTTCAAGAACCATTTCAAAATACTTACCAAGCAATAACCTTCTGGTAGTTTGAGAGCCGGATACAAGTTTAAGTATTCTTCGACAGTTCCAGATTTGGATTGTAGTGTGGCCAATCTTACATTTCTGGTAGCTTCCCAATTACTTTCAACTAATTGCCATGGATCTACACAGTTTCTTAACCAATGCAGCTTTTCTCCTACTTCAGGTTCCCCTGTTATAAACATTTAATTTTTTCTAAAAAATTATCAACTGATATGAGAACTCATAGAAGATACCAGAAAAATATAGCTTGGGCCGGGGATCAAACCCTTGATCCTTGACATTCCGTGTCACGTGCAAACCCATACACTATCCCGAGCGATTAATCGCGATTATATATCCAAGCCCAAGCTATATTATTCTGGTATCTTCTTTGGGTTTTCATCTTATATTTTTATCAAATATAATTACGAGCAGGAAAACCGTAAAAAAAAATAGAAGACAAAAAATATTCAATTGAAAAAGTTGTTTAATTTTTTTTACATAAAAGTTTATTAATGTACTTTTAACCAATTTTATTTGTAGGCCACTGTCTACTGTAGAACCTTCTTACAAATCTCACAATAAAGGGTTTACTCCGTGTTTATTAATAATGGGGATAGTGTTTTTATTTAAATGTTCCTGTGATAGATACAGAGATAATTAATTTGTGATAAGATTGTAAACATAAACTTATACTCAAATTGATTGACTGTACCTAAAGAGCAAAAGATGTAAAAATGCAATTTTCAGAAAGACACCACGAAACAAGATAAGACAAGAAAAATACTGGTGTCGTTTTAAAAGTGTTTATGATTGTGCTGTGGGTTAATGTTCCAATAAAATAAATAAATTAATAAAAATGTTGTATACCTTCACTTTCACTATAGACTAGTGGTGTCACTTCTGATGCAGAACTAGTTTCTGATAAAGAGCTCCTAGAAGCGAGTTAAGAAATCAGCCAGCTAAGTAACAAGTAGTAAGTTGTAAGTAGCGTCCAAACGTAGGCGAATGAGTAAAGTAGTAAGTTGTAAGTAGCGTCCAAACGTAGGCGAATGAGTAACCATAAGTTCAGGTTCCAACAAGAAGAAAAATGTATGCACTGTAGGTACTTAACTCGCGCGTCTACATGCCCGTGAGTTAAGTTGGTGGGGTGCGGGAGACGCGAGGGAGGGGCCTACTTCGCACTGGACTAGCCGAAAAATAGGATCGCGATCTATTCAAATCAACTAAACCACTTACTACTAATATATAATTATTATTGTATATATTATATACTACTTATATAATTATATTTTAATTTACTAACATAGTTTTTGAGATCTTTGTTACTAACACTTTATGGGCAATGCCTGAAATAAATGATTTTATTATTTATTTTTTATTATTATTACTACTTAACAACTTAACTCGCCGATGTCGTAAGTTAACTCGCTACTGTACTTATTGAAATGTAAATCGGGCTTTACATAAACTATATCATTTATACTACATAAACTATGACGCGGGAATCATGTTGTTGCTACGCAGCTTAAGCGCAGTACCGCGCTCTTACCTATTTGCCTACACGCACCGTCCCGCCCCTTTCCTCCGCACCCTGCGCCATAACGCACGGACGGTCTGCCTGCAGGCAGGCTAGCCTTGGCTAGCAACAGAGAGCCCTCTCCGGTAGCCGAACGGGAACGGTTGATATGAGCGAATCCTCCGCGACTCTATCTCTCTACTCTATGTACAAAAAGTACATACTGTACTGTATGTACTTTTTGTAAAACAGCATTGAATAAGTATGTTCCATTCTGTTTTCTTAATGCTATAATTTTATAGTGATATCAACCTCTTCTTCTTGCTGTTGACGGAGCAGTTCTCCTCTCCTTGTTATCGGCATCTTCTAGTAATAACACAGGGCAGGGTAGAATGTCCGTACTTCCGAACAAGGTAGGTAACGGCTGAACACTTACACACAGTTTCAGTTCGTAAGTAGGTACCTATACTATATCTTCGACACAAGCGGTTCGAGCCACAAGTATGAGCGCCCGTTTAAAGCCAAAGTCTACATTGTTGTTAAATTAACAGAACAGTGAAGGAAACAGTCTTTACAATAAAATAACATGAAAAAAAATTGCGCCGCGACGGGAGTCGCGGAGGATTCGCTCATATCAACCGTTCCCGTTCGGCTACCGGAGAGGGCTCTCTGTTGCTAGCCAAGGCTAGCCTGCCTGCAGGCAGACCGTCCGTGCGTTATGGCGCAGGGTGCGGAGGAAAGGGGCGGGTCGGTGCGTGTAGGCAAATAGGTAAGAGCGCGGTACTGCGCTTAAGCTGCGTAGCAACAACATGATTCCCGCGTCATAGTTTATGTAGTATAAATGATATAGTTTATGTAAAGCCCGATTTACATTTCAATAAGTACAGTAGCGAGTTAACTTACGACATTGGCGAGTTAAGTTGTTAAGTAGTAATAATAATAAAAAATAAATAATAAAATCATTTATTTCAGGCATTGCCCATAAAGTGTTAGTAACAAAGATCTCAAAAACTATGTTAGTAAATTAAAATATAATTAGGTATATAAGTAGTATATAATATATACAATAATAATTATATATTAGTAGTAAGTGGTTTAGTTGATTTGAATAGATCGCGATCCTATTTTTCGGCTAGTCCAGTGCGAAGTAGGCCCCTCCCTCGCGTCTCCCGCACCCCACCAACTTAACTGACGGGCATGTAGACGCGCGAGTTAAGTACCTACAGTGCATACATTTTTCTTCTTGTTGGAACCTGAACTTATGGTTACTCATTCGCCTACGTTTGGACGCTACTTACAACTTACTACTTTACTCATTCGCCTACGTTTGGACGCTACTTACAACTTACTACTTGTTACTTAGCTGGCTGATTTCTTAACTCGCTACTGTACTTATTGAAGTGTAAATCGAGCCTAAGGGACAGCTATCTCTGAAAGTAGGTATCATGTTTAGGAAAATGGTTATCTTAATAACAATGAGCAGTTTCAAATTTTGGAAAACAAAATGGCGACTACGATTAGCAAGAAAGTGTCCATGTCTACAGCTTTTTCATTCATCATCATCCTATCAACGTCCCACTGTAGGGCACAGGCCACCCACGTGGACAATAGCACGTGGGCATATTGGGCCATAACCCACCACGCTGGCCCAATACGGGTTGGTGGGTTTTAACGACTGTCTGTCTTACGACAAAGACCGGGACCAAAGGCTTAACGTGCCTTCCCAAGCACGGAGGAGCTCGAGACGTTTTTTAAACTGGTCACCCATCCAGCGACAAACAACTCATAGTAACGAAATTGTGGTGGCACAAAAATTAGGACCAACGTTTGATTGCACATAATAAGCACAAAAATATGGCATGCTTAGAACTATAAAGAGCTTAACTACTTATTACGTTTGGACACCTACCTACTTAAATATAATCAAAGCTTAAATTTAAGTTAAAATTTAGTTACCTACCTACTTAAAAAACAGTCCTTACTCACCCCGTCCTGTCTGTTGTAGCAGTCACAATCACAACACAAAGTACTTAAAACACATTGAGCTATAATAATAGCTCAATGTTAAAACACTTGTTTTTCCAATACTGCAATGATACAAGAAACTGACTGACCGACTGCGTAATGACAATGGCGTCCATTGAATGATGCCGCGAGTGCGTCGCTCCCCCCGGCCCCCGCCCGCGCCTCTGCGCCTTCGTTCGTAGGTAGGTACGGAACGTTTAATGTATTGGTTTTCGGTAACTGTTTCCAAAACTATTTGTTTTTGAAACTATTTATAAATCCAAATAACACTAGAATTCACGCGAGACATTTTTTGTATATTTAATACGAATTAACACAAAAGCAAGACAAAATTTAAAGCTGGATAATGACAGGCGAACGTCTAAGACGTGGGTTCCCTATAATATAAAATCGAAATGTTCAACGTAGTGCAACAGATAATAGATTTGACACTGCGGAACGGACATAATCATTGTGCGGTTTTCTACCTTTCATTAGAATTCAAACTTTATTACATAATTTATTATTTTAGATTAAACCACAGGTAATACTATGGTTTGATAAAATGAAAGAAACAATTTGCGTTTATTTATGACCAAATATGTTTTTATACAAGCGTACTATTTATTCTGCCTAGGCAGTAGGTGTATGTTTGTCATACATTTGTATGGATTTTTAGGGTTCCGTACCCAAAGGGTAAAACGGGTACCCTATTACTGAGACTTCGCTGTCCGTCCGTCTGTCACCACGTCACCAGGCTGTATCTTCATGAACCATGATAGCTAGACAGATTTTTGCTTATTTACGTAATGTGCTTAGAATAATAACGTAATTTGGTAAATTACTCCGTCCATTTTTATAGGTAACTTTAATAGTCATATATTTATATTTAAACAGATATAATCCAACAAATTTTCAAACGTTTAGTATTATTACGAAATTATAATGTTCGCTGATTTATCATGAGGAGCTCGATGGCGCAGCGGCTTGCGCGTTCGGCTTGCGATCTTGCCCGCTAAGCAACTTTCGCAATGCCGATGCCGGGTAGCTGGATGGACGACCAAATGAAAAAAAACGTCTCGAGCTCCTGAAGGCTCGTTAAGCCGTTGGTCTCGGTTGTTGTCGTATATTTTTGTGCCCGTCACAGTGTACGTAACGTGTTTAAGGCAATTAAAAAGTGTTTTACGATTATTCGGCGTATTTTAACTTATAAAAATTGCAAAAATTGAATGGGTACCTACCATAAAAGGTAGGTTTGTTTCGCCGAGCGAATGTCAAGATTGAGGCGCGTAGGTATAGCTCGCGCTTCGTCCGTTTATATGAAGTTACAATACTGATAGATAGTATCTCGCGCCCTCAATAGGATGTTTTTCATGCGATTATCACCATTTTTACTGTGTATATAAAGTCGATTATCGCGGTTTTTTCTGCATATTTAAGTCGATTTTATAAAAAATTGCAGAAGTGACCCTTTGTTCCCAAAGGTGCGATATACTTAAGGTCTTCGCATACGTAACGGGTATTTTCCCGGACGGAACGAGGACGGGACGGGTATCGTTCCTAACGTGAACGTGGTTTTAAAATATACGTACCGGGACGGTGTGGAACGATAATCGTGCTAGTGCTGTGAAACCATTTTTAGTACAAATGTTTAATTTTACATCTGAAGAATTAGCAATGATTGCCATAGCTACCTACGTGCACTAATGTATCTATTTACATCAGTTTAAAGGACCTACCTATGTATAGGTATAGGTACACATGCCAGCAGGTCAACCTATCGAAAACTGTCAAATTCCTCTAGAATACGTCACCTGCCCACCTCTGCCTTGCCTACGCAAACATAGAAATATGAGTAGGTAAGTACTTAACCAACGTGACGACGACGGACGCGACGCGCCACGCGCGCCTCGGCCTCGAAGCGGGAAGATAAAAAAACAAGTCTTTCTAGCACTATATAGACAGGCGAAAATGTATTTGCATATAGTTGGTACCTCTGTACTTTGCGAGAGGTTGTTAGGTTGTTTCTTGCGCGACAGTGACTGCTTCCAGAAATCGTTTAACTGAAAAACATCTAGAAAAATTATTGTTTTTAGGGAGCACATCAAAAACTGACTTTTTTCTTATTTTTTTGTGCATTTTATTTTAATAAATACTAAGGCCTGACGTAGACGCTCGGATTTGACAGGCCTTAGACATACAATGTACTTACTGCTGTTCTTATTTGCCTCTTACTTCCTATAAAAAACTGACCGATACAAGTAGGTATCGATACTTTTTATTCCATACCAAGTAGGTATCGATACCTTATAACCGATACGGTATCGAGTAAAAGTATCGATACCTAGATGGTATCGTTTCATCCTTAGGTATGATTCAGTCTGCGCTCGGTTCGGTCACAAAATAGGTAGGTACTAGGGCTTGCATTCGAATGTTCGAATATTCGAATAATTCGAATAATAAAGAGGTTCAAATATTCGAATATAAAATCTGCGATATTCGAATATTCGACAAATGTCCACAACGCCAAACTCAGAGTTTTGACGTGCCCAAAATATAATTTTCAAAGTTCGCGCGGGACGTTACGTTGCGCGCCGCCACCGAGCCAAGCAACAGGATTCGTCAAAGCTCGGAAGCGATCGAGAACTGTTTTGTAACGCAGATCGCAGTGCGAGTAATGCTACTGCGACATTACTCGTTACGTTCGTATGAAGAACCAAACATTAATGTTTAGAATTTAGTAGGCACTTATTTCTAGTTACATCAAAGATTTTAAGTGTGTTACTTACTTGTTATTGATTGTTTCATTTTAACTAACTAACTAGCTGCCCGGACAGACTTCGTTCTGTCAAAAGTAAAATCTTAATAAATATAACGTATTTCCGAGTGATCACGTCATTTATGTCTCAACAATAAACGACGATCACTTACAAAAATAAGTTTCCTATTATTTTTATTTTTTCTCTTTATTAAAACTTTCCGTGTGCCATAAGGAACATACGAAAGAATTTTTTTGCCGAATCGGTCGAGCCGTTCTCGAGTTTTGCGCTAAGCAACGTTCATTTTTATTTATATAGATATTATTACAATACTCAGACTTCAATTTATAAGACTGCGTTGTGTGTATTGTGGTTGGCTTGTTTCTAAAGCACCAGTCAAATTCCAATTGTTCTTTAATTTTTAACTAAGATTTTGTTTTGATTCAAAGAAATTAAACTAAGTAAGAAATTGGCAATTATAAAAAAAAATTATTAGAAGTTTTTTTTCATTATTCGAATAATATTCGAAAAATTCGAATAATACCTAGAAAAGGTCGAATACTCGAATATCAAAAAAATATCGAATATTTGCAAGCCCTAGTAGGTACACAACAACACAACAGGCACGCACGCAAGACGGCGCGCGGAAATTATTTGTCGGACACTCTTTCATAAATCATCACAATGCAAAACCATTACATTTATAAATTAGATAATTATCATGAGAGTGCAAGTTTTAGAAGTTGTTTGTAAAATACAGATTTTATTGAATCTTTACAGAGCTTATTATGTTGAATTGCTTTACAGAGCGCCATCTAGCGTATTTTTTGTAGTATTACTAAGTTCGTTTGATGAAGTGGCAAATGACTGCTGCAAGTGTATTACTTATTTTGGCCTAATATTTCAATTTGAAACTACCGGAGACATCTAGCGTGGTAATTTATAACTATATTAAAAGGTGAACGCAGACCTAGCCGCACCGCACGCGCCTCATTCGAATTCTATAAATGAAATTCTATGCAACCTCGCAAACCCACCCGCGCCGCAGTCGCCGCAGTACCTGATGGTACCTGAAGCGGCCGAACTCTCCAAGCCGCAGCTGATGACGTCACCAACGCCGGCCCGCCCGCATCGGACGCTGCGGCCAGCGAGGCGCGGGTGTCGTCATTCCCATCCATTCAAAAATTCATGTTCAACAGGCTTAAACAAATTTAGACGAAAAGAATATTTACATAATGTTAATTATATCCACTACCGACATCTTGCGTATCTTCAGAGTACTAGTAACCAAAAATCGAAAGTGGCGGAGATTTAAGAGATAGCTCAGATAAATTACGCGGAGATTTAGGAGATAGTTCGGGTATATTACGCTAGATGGCGCGCAAGCCAAAATGTATAAATTAATAATTTGCATTTTGTTTTATACGCAATAAGGTTTATTATTGACCTAAGAAAAAAACAGCAGTCTCACAATATTACGCTAGATGGCATAAAAATTATTAAGTGGCAAATCATTTTACGTTTTGTAGAATAAGAGTTAAGGTTTATTGTTACTTAAAAAAAATAACAGTTAACAACTGGAATGGAGAAAGGTCTATTTGACATTAGGTGATATAGTTTTTTTTAATTTAATTGAAAAAATAACAGTTAGGTACACTGTTAATATTATATGTATAGACTGTTAATATTGTAAATATAGAACAGTACTTCATCAACTTATCATTGTTTTAACCCAACCCAATTAGTATAATTATTATATTGTATCATCTTGTCTTATCAACATAACTAACCCACATCTATTGTATCCCTTGTTGTTGTTATATTTTTTCCCTCCCCGGGAATATGTTCGGTGCAAAACCGAACATTTAGGTTTTCTATACTTAATATCGTCACCTAGGCGCGCCGCCACGCCGCCGCAACCGCGTGCTTTAAACTCGGTCATTGGCCGCGGTCGCCGTGTATGTATTGTCATCAAAATAACAATTTATTAATTTTGTGTCTATTTCACCGTTATTGCAATCGGATGCAGTCATCAACACTCATTATCATTTAACATTATCATAGACTTTTATGAACATTTTTGTACTTAAACATTTAATAAATCAGTAGTTTCGTAACATTTTACCATTTCAACAATTCCATCAAGCTCAGACTTCAACAGTGAACCTTGTTAAATGATAATATATAAATAATATATAATATATAAATAAAATAATAAACCTTAAAAAAAATCACAATGTGCTTTCAATAAGATGGAATATTGAAATAACCAAAACATTCTTGTTAATTCAACGTGATGCTACCTTGTTGAATCTACAAGTTAATGTTTAATGTTGTTACTTTAACAAGTTATCTATCATGTTGATTTTACAATTAAGGAAATGTTAATGTGAAATGACGCCATGTTGTTTCAACCGCCTGTAACGTTGTTTTAACAAGATAGCATTTAACAAGTTACGCAATGTAGTTTCAACATGATATACTGTTAAAATAATCAAACAGTCTTGTTGGTTTAATATGATACCAACTTGTTGATGCTACAAGTTTATGTTTTGGTTGATTTAACAAGTCGATTTTGTTAAAGCAATATGAAGCATGTTGTTTCAAACAAATGTTTGGTTGTTTCAACTAAATACCCGTTAACAAGTTTGATCTTGTTGTTTCTACAAAATCGACTTGTATTATCAACATTTCGTTTGTTTCCGGTAACCAAAATACGTTTATTTCAAACAGATAACCACTTAACAAGTCGAACTTGTTCAATTCACAAAGCCGATTTCTCTCAGTGTATGAACAGAAAGCTTTATAAAAATTAGAAAGGGTACCTAAATAATGATAACGATGATGATGATTAATAAATGATTAATGATTCAGTGCAGTGCTTCCATTTATTTAAAACTTTTGCAACATATATTACATGGCGGAATTAATGCCTGAGGCATTCTCTACCAGTCAACCATAGGGTGATGCAGAAATAACAAGGTAGGTGCATTGCAACTATTACTCAAACTTTTTCTGTGCAACACAAATCTTGTAAATATTTAAATAATATAAATAACTTCTATTATTCTGCATATAAATTCACTCATATTATAGAATTGTTTAGATCTTTTGAATCATATAGTCATCAGTTGGAGCACGGGACCTTATAAGTCCCCGTGCTTCACCCAGGTGGAGAACCTAGGTGAAGCACGGGTCCGGACCCGTGCAATTGGGTGAAGACAACAATTTTAGAAATAAAAATAATATATTTTAGAACGCAAAATATATACCTACATATACAATTTATATAATTATATATATACAAAATATATACTTATATAAACAAATATAATGTACCTATATTCTTACGTAAACTACTTTTATAAATAGTACGTTACTGAGATGATTCTGCCAAGGTTTTATCAAAAAAGTGCATACGACTTTCTATTTTTCCTAAAATGCTATTTCTATAGTAGTATATCTTATCTTCATTAAAATAAATGTAGGTACCTCTTCAGTATTTTAGGAACAGTTTGCATAATCTATTACTTATCGTATTTCCAAACAAATTTATCAAAGTATAAAGTAGGTACCTATTCATTATTTTAATGAACAACTTTGCGATTGAAATCATTGGGCGCTACTAAAGAGAATCTCGACACGAAGAATGCTTCAAAGTATTCTCGACAACGCGCGACGTTACGACCGTTCCAATGAATGAAAAATAAATTTAGGATGAAACGACTCAACTTTGTTACTTCATGAAACAGGCACCTTTCAAATATCTTTCAAAATTATAAAATGAACGAGAAGTACAACAACGTATACCTACCGACTGGAAAGAGTGATCTTACTGCCGTACTCAGAGACGTCAATTAAGTTTTAATGACAATTAAGTATCTTGCTGTCACTTTCTTATGTATAGTGCTAAATAGAGAAGGAAATACATTTAATTGTCATTAAACTTAATTGACGTCTCTGAGTACGGCAGTAAGTATTGAAAGTTCAGCAAAGGCAACTTTTAAATAATAAGAAAACCGGCCAAGTGCGTGTCGGGCCACGTGCAGTGTAGGGTTCCGTAGCCCATCTCAATAATGCGGACTCTGAGAAGAGGGCTTTTATGAACACTTATTTAACGATGGCTCGTATACTTAAATGTAGATACTACCGGTTACACACACCTGACAACGTTATTTAAGTAGTTCCCAATGAGGAATTGGTACTGCGCCAAGTACATTTTATAAGTTGGTCGACTGTTACTCGTAAACTTGTAAAGCCTCCTTAGCTGTGATAGTTTTCCTTTTAACACTTTAAAGCTTAATAGCTCACAAACGGATGCCTCAATCAAAAAACTGTTTTCACAAACCCGCTATATTTTTGAAATTGCTATCCAACGACACTCCACGCTTAGTGGTAAACAAGAAAAACAAATTACATCCCCACTTCACGTGTAGGAGAGGTAACCTAAAGAAAATCTTTTTCAAAATTTTACTTAACCACTTTGTCGGCGTGATTAATATGTATATCCATGCCAAATTACAGCTTTCTAGTACTAAAAGTATGAACTAGACTGGGGTCAGACAGAGAGACAGACAGATAGACATGGCAAAACTATAAGGGTTCCTTGTTGACTACGGAACCCTAAAATGGAGACATTTCAAGTTGTGTGTTTTTATTTTATTAATTTATTAATGAGTCAGCAACGGATTTTTGACTTTAGAAACAATTGAAAATAGACCACAAGCTTCCTGGCTGTAATCCAGTAAAAAAAAAATCTGTTATTTTTTAGCGACGAAAAGCAAGTGTTACGGTTACTGATTCCTGTCGAACACTACTGGTGTGACTACGTTAGTTATCTTGCCTTTGCTGCCAGAGTGCAGCGATTTCACTGAGAGATTGCTGATTGCCTCAAACGGCATTTTCAGCTTGAGATGACGGATCCGATCAGCTACGGCCACATTTTTTAAACGGCCTCTTCCCGTGATGATGTAGTATCAAGAATACTTCATGCAAGCAACCTTGCCACGGTGCTACGGTGCTACGATGCTACGGTGCTACAGAGCGCTATAGCGCGCCATTCGCCACATGGTAAGTTTCATAAAATAGCAGTTAAGCTAATAATGACGTTACTTTCGGAGAGTAAGTATGTTACGTATTATTTATTCCGGCTGCTTCAATCATTTGAGCCTGCTGTAACTGTGACTGGGTCAACCGCACTTTGGGTGCATTTTCGTACGAACTTGACTCGCAATCGGAGTATCATTATGTGTCGTGTGTGTGTGTATTCATCCTTCAACTACTATAGTACTTCGCACGCTACTAGGTACCTACACGTAGGTACTATTGTGTGACGTACCATTACCATAGTATTCGTATGATCGGGATGTGGGTACCGTATATTCGTTACCGTGTTCGTACAAAAATTCATCCAAAGTGCGTACCTACATAAAAATGATAACTTTATCTCAGTGTCGTAGAATTAACTTTGTCCTCATCTCATCCATTAAACTAAGAACATGGACAGTGGTTTCGTTTCCTTAAAAACTTACAATCTTCCAGATTGTGTTGATAAAAGCAAAACAAGAAAAAAATCAGACACGACGTCTCCCCGGCGCGATATAGAGACTAGTACTGTCCCTCAGCAAACATGCCACCCCACTTCAAACGACCGTCTACTATCTCTAAAGGGAGGAGAAAATTATCTCGTGAATAAATTATAATTTTCCCCCCTTTATGAAGACGCTTGAAGTGCATTTTCGTCCATGTTTTTTCTTGTTTGGCTTAGATCAAAGCGATGCAGGAATTCCGGCCGCGGCCCGTGACCCCGCAAAAATAAAATGAATAAAGAATTTAATGTGACTTGATGTCTGTGGATAATAAACGTTAAAGTGCCTTAGAATGTTTCCGGCCAAAAGGTTGTTTGTTTGCTGAATTCAATTTGCTTAGGTAGTTGGATTTGTACATTTTTTTGTGCGAGATATTTTGTATTTTTAATAGTGAAGATATTGGCACAAAAAAGTATTTTTTTGTACTTCTATGAGGTTGAGTAATTTGTCCTTTTGGTATGCTAATGGCACTAGCAGAGTTCGATACGTTAGACTAATGTTCAACACAGTGTTCATCGCCCAAATAAGATTGATTTTCTTCTAAACTTTACGGGATGTCAGCTAGGACGATAATTATAAAAATCGATCACTGCTTTCTGTCGAACATTAGATTGGTGCCAGGTGTCAGACATTTTTAACTACTTATTAAATCTCTTTGGTGCCACTACATTAGGTACGTTTTCATTTATAAAGCGTGACGTTCTTTATAAGTAGGTAGGTAGGTATATAAAATGATTACATTAAAACATTCCTTATCTATGTCTACCATCTGTTAATTCATTCCCTATTTGCGAATCCTATAAATCTTCCACTTAAATGTTTGATTTAATTTATAACAGGGCCGTATTTAACCGGGCCAAATTCCTGTAACCTGGGTAACCGGACCGACCGTATCAGCCTCCTTTGATCTACGTCATAGAATTCGACCCCTTTAATAGAATCCTTGGATAGAATGCCTACATCTGTTTGTTACGAAAAGTCACTGGGCCGCTCTTTTATATCTGGATGTTTTAAATAAGACAGTGTCTTATTTAAAACATGGTTTTAGTATTTTGCGATGAGAATTTTGTCTAATTACTTGGGAATATCTTGAGCAATCATTAGAAAGATCGACCGATAGTTAAATATACACAGGTTGTTTTTAAAACAAAAATGTTCTTAGTTCTCAGAATAAAGGAGGATAATGATGTATGCATTATTTACTTTAGATAATGTATAATGTCTTAAAGATAGCTGCCTGTGCGAACGTGGCTGCTCAAGACTAGGCTTCTATCAGAAGATTAAAATCGTTACTTTTCTAAAGGAATGGATTGAAATCCATTTCTCAGAAAAGCAATGATCTTGATTGTAAAAGCCAGAGAGTTCTCTTAACAGTAGGTAGGTAGGTACCAATGGAAGCTAGATTTTTAAACTGTAATCTGTTTAATTAATACTATAAATTGCTCAATATACAAACGATTTTTCGTTTAATTTAAACTTTTTTTTATTGTAATATGTAATGTTCTTCTAATGGCGTCTTAGTTTAATATCGCAATAATATTAAATCTGAAATAGCGTGTGTAATCAAAGCCTCAAAAGGCTGGATTAAAATTAAAGCGATCCCCTTTTGAAGAAAGGGTATTTAATTGTGATCCGTTCGGCACATTGGCATTGGCTCCGTCCCTATTCGTATGATTGGCGAATTTCATACCTAAATGCTTTTTGTCCTCGGCTATCGAGGTTTTGAGGCGTTGCGGGTATCGATTTAAAAAGTTATGTCAAAGAGAATGAATACACAGGGTGCCAAGTACGAGTTTCATTCGCCATTCGATCACGTTAACGAAAACGAGAATTTGTATGGGAAAATGTTAACTGTTCTCGTATGCCGCCAGGAGGCGCTGCTTCAATACCATACTAATTTTCGTTTTCGTAAACGTAATCGAATGAATACGGATAAGATGTTTCGTAGGTCTCCTAGTGTAGCTACAAATTTTTATCAAACTTCTTTTTTTGATTACTATGCGTATTCATTTGATTACGTTTACGTATACGAAAATATGTATGGCAGAGCTGCCTGGCGTCATACGAGAAGAGTTAAAATTTTGCCATATAAATTCTCGTTTTCGTTTACGTGATCGAATGACAAAAATAACTTTCACTAGGCCCTCTGCTATGATGAGTGTGTTAAAGTATACTTTTGGGATCTTGTAAAATTATGAGATAATGATCACTCACGCCTGCTATTCAGACTACCACAAAAAGTCAAATTTCCTCAATAGGCTTTTAACTTTAGGTCTAAGGCAAATGATTGAATATTTATTGGAGACATTTGACAGTTTTGGATAACCTGACGTGCATGCAGGGTCTGTACGTTTGCTGCTTCATATTGCACTTTTTGGAGTACCTATTTGGGCCGATGTATGCTTTGATTTAAACAAATTGCTAAATTTATGTAAGCCTTAAAACCTCTAAACAAGGTGCTTAGTGCGATTTTTGTTCGCCATCCGATAACGTTAACGAAAACAAAAATTGTATGGCATTGTATCAGCGCCTCCTGGTGATAAAGGTGGTGAGTCAAAGTTCGATCACGTTAACAAGACCGATAAAATTTTTGGCAAACATTTTAATGTCCTTGTTTGGCAGTAGGCATGTAGACCCAGAAATAAGGAGACTGCAGAAGTTTCATAAAAACGCGCTCGAGAAACGCATACATAGACTTCATCACGCGGACACGGAATGTCGCAACGGCTGCGCTCGCGCTCGGACTGTCCCGAGCTGTTTCGAGATCCGTGTCCGTGCAACCGGTCTATGTGTGCGTTGCTCGAGCGCGGTATGTAAGTATGTATTAAGCTCACTTACCTTACTCAATAGAAACAGGAGACTACATCATTAGCCCCGGGTGGTACAGTCACAGAAGAAGAACACTCACGAGCATTAACATGTTAGCAATGTGGTTCTTAAAACAATTGAGTAAGGGTCAAAACTAGTCAAAAGTGTATGCGTGTCCGTTAATGCTTGTGACTTTACACCAGCTACGTTATTTGGTATAAAATTTTTCGTTGTCCTTCAAAATTATTAAGTAAACTTTGTAACAGCCCTGAAAACTCAAAACCGTGCAGATACATGATTGTGGCTTGATAACTACTTAATGTACCTACTTATCTATGCCCGTTTAGCAACGACCCACCTCTTCAGTGACTTGTAATGTTTCTATGCCTGAAAAAAGTACATATTTTCTGCTGATGTCGTAAAGGCTGTTAAACATTGTAGTTATTACTTGTACGCTGATGATATACAGTTGTATTTGTCGGGCCTTACATATGATTTCAAACGCTTGTTAACAAACTAAACGAGGACCTGACCAGAGTCGCTGTTTGGGCTGTCTGTAATAATGGTCTAATTCTTAATCCCAGCAAGACCAAATATATGATTCTCGGTTCCAAACACCAAATCTCGGTGTGCCTTAATGGTGACCCTGATGTCAGATTTGTGGGGAGGCTATTGAGAGAGTAGAAGAGGCAAAAAATTTGGGTATCCTTTTTGATAGTCAACTTCGATTTGAGACTCATGTAGTTAATTTGACTAGATCCTGTTTTTACCGTCTCAGAGTTTTATATGGAATTCGTGACTTATTAGATGAAAGAGTACGTGTCCTTCTATGTGAGTCGTTTGTTTTGTCAAAACTTAATTATAGAGATTTGTTCTATGGACCGCGGCTACAGTCAGGGACCCGTCGCCTTATTCAAAGTGGACAAAACGCCTGTTGTCGTTTCTGTTACAAGATTCCTCCCAGAAGTCATGTCACTCCATATTTGAACAAGACTGGCCTCTAGGAGACATTTACATGTAGCTTGTTTGTTATTTGATGTTTTAAAATCCAAAAAGCCAACATACCTGCACTCAAAAATTAAAATATCTTTTTTCATAATAGGTATGGCACCAGGGCATCTAGGTGTCTTTTGGAGGTTCATGTACATAGGACCGTGGCGTTCACTGGTAGTTTTCGCTACCTTGCTACCAAGTGTTGGAACCACATTCCCCCACCGCTAAGACTTCTAAGTTCAGTTTCTTTTAGAGAAGCAATGCGTGGGTATACCCAACGGGTACTCGGTGGCGGATTTCGTTGTTTAGGTCACGTCACGGTCAATTCCTTCTCAATCCCCGCTCCTTTAGTTGTATTATTATTATGATTTTATTTCTTATTTTTATCTTTCAATCAGATTCCTCCAATGTTTTATGTTTTTTTTTTGTAATAGCTCCATGACCACAACACCTTAAATATTATATTTTAATTTTTATCTTTTTTCACTATTTGTTTTTAATATTATGTCGTTTAGTGCTTATATTTTTGTTTTTGTTTTGTTTGTCTCCCCTCTTCTGGATAATAGCAGAATACCAGTGCTTTGCATAAACGCTTATGTATTTTTGTGTATAAGCAAAATCAGCCACTGTCCAGCGCTTTAGAGGTTCGCCTCTCAAGCGCTGGACACAGAAAAGACGTAAGACGTGGACGGGGCGCGGACAAATGCCTTTTCCGCGTCCCTTTCATACAAAATGTATAGAAGCGTCGCGACGCAAAACATATAGAAAAGACAGGGCGCGGACACGACGCTTACTCGTCTGCGCCCTATTGTAAAACATACAGAAAGGACAGGGCACGGGCGCGAGCGGACGAGGGACGGGTGCCGGGCGGGACTCGCGCGTCGCTGTCAAACACAGCTACCTGCGTGGTTGCGACGTGTTTAGAGAAGGAAGATCATCGTCTTTTAAGTAAAAATGCGGGACGACTACGAATCAGCTTTGTAATTTAATCGAAAATCATCCAGTTATCTATCATTATAATAGATCAGAGTATATAAGTCGAAATGTACAAGACCAAGCTTGGGAAATCATCGCCAGGACGTCCGTGCCTCGTCTTTTCTATATGTTTTAAAAAGTCGCGACGGCCGGGGCGCCCTCTCCTCGCCTTGTCCGCGCCCCGTCCACGTCTTTCGTCTTTTTTGTGTTTCCAGCGCCTTATGTGACGGCGCGTAATGTATCTATGCCTGAAGAAAGTACAATGTCGTTACGAGCGCGCAAGGCTCCTTAGAAACAGGAGACTACAACAGCCCCGGGTGGTACACCAGCTTTGTTGTTTGGTATAAAAGTCGTTGTCCTCATTATACAGGGTGTTTGGTGCATCGTGTGCCAAATCGAATGGGGTGATTGGAGGGGTCTTTGGCTACCTCTTTAGCCCCCATAAAAAAATCTTGGTCCAACTTAATTTTTTACGCTGATTTTAATTTTTTTTGGGTGAATATTTATTAAAGTCTACATTAAAATTTTAATACAAAAAAAATTGTTAGGTCTAGCTCAATTTTTTGTTTTATCTTTATTTTGTAACGTTGTACGCTTCTACCGATACCAAAATGACTCGCCAGCAACATCTAGTTTTTTTTTTACAGCCCCGCAAAGTTTTCTAAGTAAAAAAATAAACTTGAACGTAAACTTTCGATATCAATTAAAAAAAAACTAAAAGTGATCTAGTTCTTCCAATTTTTTTAAAACATCTCTGGACTGTCCCCTTTCTAATGGTGTGCAATATGCCATGAAAATTAATTAGTAACATCTCATATTTGCAAATTTTCTGTACTTAGTCGCAATTTTTAACAGACTTCAAAAAAGTTCTCAATTCGACGAATTGAGAACCTCCTTCTTTTTTTTCTAATACTTATAATAATAATAAAAATTGCGACTAAGTACAGAAAATTTGCAAATATGAGATGTTACTAATTAATTTTCATGGCATATTGCACACCATTAGAAAGGGGACAGTCCAGAGATGTTTTAAAAAAAATGGAAGAACTAGATCACTTTTAGTTTTTTTTTAATTGATATCGAAAGTTTACGTTCAAGTTTATTTTTTTACTTAGAAAACTTTGCGGGGCCGTAAAAAAAAAACTAGATGTTGCTGGCGAGTCATTTTGGTATCGGTAGAAGCGTACAACGTTACAAAATAAAGATAAAACAAAAAATTGAGCTAGACCTAACAATTTTTTTTGTATTAAAATTTTAATGTAGACTTTTATAAATATTCACCCAAAAAAAATTAAAATCAGTGTAAAAAATTAAGTTGGACCAAGATTTTTTTATGGGGGCTGAAGAGGTAGCCAAAGACCCCTCCAATCACCCCTTTCGATTTGGCACACGATGCACCAAACACCCTGTATAGTTTATTAGGAAGCCTAATTGGGACAGCAATGTTACACGCGACCTCCTGGCAACAGCGGGCAATTATAGGCAGCCGTTGTCTCTGTTTATCCCGGCATTTTCTTTTTCTTTAATAAACTTTGTAAGTTAAGTTATCTACAGACGATATCTAGTGTAGAAATTTAGTGTAGAACTTGTGACCAAAATTATCAGAAAATAAATTAACTAGGTGACAGTTACTGTTAGATCCACAAACGATTTCAGAACAAACCCCACTAAAACACATATGAAATTGTATAATAAGTAAGTATTAGTTATTTTGCAGGCCATTGAAAGTGAACAATTCTTAGGAGTCACATTTGTATAATTATTATAACCGTAAGAAGATAATTCACTTTTACGAACAACACCGACTCCGAAAATTGCTATTCAATCTGCTCCACGACAGTAGCATCGCGCTGGCCTATTGACAACAGTAACACAAAAGCGTAAAGTTCAAAATGCGACCCCCATCATTCTATAGAATTTTAGTGGATCAGGGTAGGGCTGCCACATCGCAGTCTTATGCCAAGAATGCAAGCTTTTGTACGTTTCAGTATCCTAACTAAACAAACTCCAAAATACAATATTTTTCAAACTAATAAGCCAATTGGAATAAATCTTTCCATGCCTTTTTGAAATCTTTATATTATTTGAGCATTGCGTGCATGGAGGAACGTGAGATTTGGTACCAATAGTTAAAGTTTATGTGAAGAAGGAGTCCCTAAATATAATATTTATGTATATTTATGACTTGTAAGCATAGCCATATTTATTGGTAATCATGATTGTGTAGAATACATACAAATAAATAATTATTACATTCCATTCCAAATACATTGTATGTTTCACCTCCACTAGTACAGTTATGAATGGGGTTAAATAAAAAAAAATAATTAAGTCCAACTGACACAGATCTGGTGAGAACATCTTCCTTTAGCTAGCGAGCTACTTTGCTTTCTACAATACCTATGTTACTGTTGATTCCAAAAGGATTTTGACATTTTGAAGTAGATATGAGAAAATAATTTAGTAGTATGTTTAAGTTCTTCAAAGGAGGGTAAATTATGGTTATTAATATGGTAAAAAATTGGTGTTTGATATTAGGTACTACTATGTTTTGTCACAGAAATGAAGCTCGCCTAAGCTATGACTAATTCGGTTATATGTGAGGCAGCCCTAAATCCGGGTGTAGTACTGTTTACACCGGATAATAGGTGTTCGGAGGTAATCCCGATTTGCATGAGTATTGCTGTTAGTTTTGGTGATTGGTTCGTCCGGTCTGCGGGACTTTCCGTGTTATCGTGTGTTATATTTCGTGTTTCGGGCTTATATGGCAGGCGTTACATGTAGTGCCTAATGTCGATCAGGGTGCCTATATAGTGCCAGTGTTTGTTTACTATCCGTATTCATTCGATTACGTTAACGAAAATGAAAATTAGTATGGCATTGAAGCAGCGCCTCCAGGCGGCATACGAGAAGAGTTAACGTTTTGCCATACAAATTCTCGTTTTCGTTAACGTGATCGAATGGTGAATGAAACTCGCACAAGACCTGTGTTATCGAAGCGTTAGCGGCGATATGAAGGTCGGCTGCGTTTGTGATTACTAGTTAATAGCTGAAAGAATACCGGAAGACAAACGTTAGAGTTTTTTGTATATTTCTATACTCCATACAAACTTCAAATTTGATTTTATCAAACAAAAAAGACAATTTGACTGAAACTTTGCTTAAAGAAAAAACCTAAAAAAGCAGCTGTTCTAATAAATTTATGCGGTTTAATTTTTTTTTATATTTTACTGGTAAGCACAGTGCCTTGATCTCACCTGATGTTAACTGATGATAAGGCCAATGATGGAAACGCACTTCACCCGGGATCCTCAACTAGTGAGGCACTGGCTATCTTATCTCTAGCTGCCGGAACACAACAATGCTACAAAGATTGATGTTATGGTGACATATTTACATAAGATGGTGGTAGCTAGCCAGGCGGACAAACAAGCCCTACCAAACCGTGTACACAAAAATGTACCCCCCGCTGGGAATCGAACCCAGGACCTCTGGGTCTAAATCGGTGGTCTTAACCATTAGACCACAGAGGCAGTTAAAACTATGGATAGTTTTAAATAGCATAAGTAAACTTAATCATTCATATTCATCTATTAATAATTTATGAACATTTTTACCTGTCAATGGCGAATATGCAAACCGCATGAATCCATATAACAAAACACAAACACAAACCGTACACAAACCAAAAGACAAAAGATAAAGGAATTTATTTATCAAAAAAAAAAAAAACAACTCGTCGCAGTCACAAAAAAAGTTTATCCCTTGATCCACTAATACGTAGCGGCAGAATAGAGTTCGCCCGTTTCCGATTCAGTGCGCCTCTAAATTTTTATTAGGGAACAGAGGTACAAACCGGCTGCCTTGTCAGATACAAGAACCCGCTGCCCCTTGGGAGCGCTTAACCTATTCTTATTTGCTCCAGTTTACTCCCTAGCGCGGGTGAGACTGATTTCAATTACTTACAATAGGTACCTACGTTGTATTGTTGCGCTGTAGTGTGGTGGGTGATCACACCCAAACAGGTAAAAATATATTAATTAGAAATGTTTATAACTTAAGAAACAGAGTTAAGAAAATGTTACGTCATAAACCTGCTGATACAAATGATTAGGTAACATCTTCTCTTCTTTCTTGTATTGTGGCTGGTAATCATCATCCAAATGCGCTTGCACCTTCGGCATTATCACTTGCATTATCACACTCACGGCATGTCACTTAAAAGACAGGCTTTCCAGGAGCGAGATTCTAACCTGCACCCCATGCCATACCGGATCAGGTGCACTACCTTTGTGCTATCGTGGCTCTGTCCAACCCGCCGAAAATTATCAACACTATCTGTTTTGACTTTGTAAGTCAAAGGACAACAGACTACGACGTCATCAACATCAGATCCTAATACTTTTACAAATATTAAAGATCAGTTAAGAACTAGGCAAGCTGTATTTATGATTAAGGTTGGATACAATTTTACGCGAATTTTGTTGCGAACAAAAATTTTAAAAAAGCGTTGAAAAATATTACTTTTATTTGATTTGATTTTTAATAAGAAGTCTGGAGATGGGAGGAGATTGAAAACAATATTACTTACTTAGAACTACTTTAAGCTATTTATTAAGCTGCACAATATAAGTATTGAAGGTAGATTCTTTACATCCTTAGGTTTAAAGACATTTTATTCCCATAAAAACAATTAAGTTCATTTACAATGAGATTAATATAAAAAGCTTAATATCAACTTAATAAATCTAGGCGCAGCGCAACTGCATTCTTAAAATTAACGTAACGTAAACATGAATAGGCCAACAGTCACAAATCAGCTGCGTTCCGAATGCATCACACCACAGCACACTTTTTTTGCAACACTCTTTAGCTACCTACGCACGAAACCGGTCTTGGTCTTGATATCTTCCTCCTTATATAAAAATACTAAATTATTTAATATTTCCCAATTATACAAATATAGTACATGTATTTTAATAAAAAAGATAACATCAAATGCAATCCACTGTAATATTACCATAGCTAAAAGGCAATACACGCATAACTTAAGAAATAAGAACAAACTATACCTTCCATTACCCAGAACCCTTAACTACGGAAAAAAGAATATCATCTATGAGGGGGTACAGTTTTATAACAAATTACCCGAGGAAATTAAAGAATGTAAAAGTATATACACATATAAAAAAAAACTTAAGGCACATTTTATTAGTGAATTGTAAGAACACCTAATTAACAAAAAAAAAAATCAAATCAAATCAAAAAAATTATTAGTTAAATTTAAATTGAACTGATGGAAAAATATAATAGAGAAAATTACATAAAATAAAAATAAACAAATTGTTACCTAAATGTTATCTAAAATCATAACTAAAATAATTGAACATGTAAAAACAAATATAAATAATAGTAACACAATGAAATAAAAAAAAAAAATCATTCAAATTACATAGCAAAAATAAAACGTATAACATCAATCGGGCGACTCAATGCATCCCTATAGTAGTTGTCTCGGCTGCGTCTGTTGTTTGTGCCGTGTCGAGCGCTCGCTGCAGACCCAAGACCGGTTTCGTGCGTAGGTAGCTAAAGAGTGTTGCAAAAAAAGTGTGCTGTGGTGTGATGCATTCGGAACGCAGCTGATTTGTGACTGTTGGCCTATTCATGTTTACGTTACGTTAATTTTAAGAATGCAGTTGCGCTGCGCCTACATTTATTAAGTTAATATTAAGCTTTTTATATTAATCTCATTGTAAATGAACTTAATTGTTTTTATGGGAATAAAATGTCTTTAAACCTATATATCAAAATATTTATAACATCTCAAAACTGTTCAGTTCAGTTAAAACTCGGTTGTTATTTGCGTCAGCCCAGTTTACGCAACGCATTTCGCACATAAGTCATGGTCGCAGATAAAACAGTCAACTTGCCCTTAACAAAGTTTGCGTAATCTTCTAAATCCGTTTGCGCCTATCGGCTGTCCAAACAATCTATCCGGCGGAGCCGACATACGAGGTTTGCCGTCAAGAAAAGTTAGGGTGCTCCTTAATTAAGGGCACTGCTGCTAAATAACGCTGATTTTGGAACGTTCGTAAAGCTTAAGCGGGCGAGAAGCCTAATCAGGGCCGCATTGGGGGCACTGGAGCAGCAACGAATAAGTTTTCAACCTATTTGGTAAATTAAACTGTAACTTTTTAATTGCACTGTTTAGAGCGGAGCAACGGAAATACCTACCTGCATGAAAAGCGGCCAGTGCAGCCTATAGACGATTGCAACACCAAAGGTATCGTGTGTTGCTGAACCTGAACTGCTTTACTACAAAACGATGGCTTAAGTTAGACAAAGTTTAAAACAGATGCTGTCACTTTTTAGCTAATAGTTTTAGACAGAGACACAATATTTTAAACACGTATTCAGCTATTTTAATTTTAAACACTGTTTTGTAGTTCAAGGGTTTTTAGAACCTTTAGTTTACCCTTAAACCTTAGCAATGTAATTTTAAAGGATTTAGTGCTCTACTTCAAAACAATCATGTTTTGCGACAGACACAAACTAAGATGGTTGCCATTCAGTTGCAGTCGAAGAAGAACCCTACATGCAAGCAAGAATGTCGTCACCATTATTTCTGATTTTACTTTAAAAAAAATTACTTTCGATTTTCTGAGTACGTACGTGTATCGCGCTCTTCCGTACTGCATGCGAGCTCTACAGTGTAAACCCAGCAAGCAAATCCACAATGCTCCATTCCGAATCCATCGCTGCATAATTGAGAACATTTTGTTCAATGGAGATGAGAAGAAACTGAATGCGATTGTTTCAGACTTTACGAGGATTGGCTCGTAAGATTCGCGACTAATTCGACGAAGGACAGATTCGAAATGGGTCTGAGATGTTTTCTATTATTTCTTTCATGGCTACTGACATTTTTATTCATGTACAAATTAGCTATTGGAAGGATTGTAATCACCGATTGCCTATTTGTAGAAACATTTTGGTTAAAGAAAAGACAAAGTTTTGCACCATAATATACTCGTACGAGACATACATAGAATTTGATATAAAGAAGCTTATCTGCAATAAAGAGATGACTTTCCGATTCGTTTTATACCCTATGTCATCCTATATACTGCTTCGTAAAAAGATATGCTCAAAGTTACATAACACGTAACGGTTTTTACACCTACCGATATTAAGTAGTTTTTTCTGGCACTTATATGTTATTTAGTTAGTAACACTTTTGAAAAAGAGTTTGTAAGAAAATTCTCGTTCCATTTTTTAGGGTTCCGTAGTCAACAAGGAACCCTTATAGTTTCGCCATGTCCGTCTGTCTGTCTGAATCACGCCGCAAAGTTGTAAAGCAAAATTTTAAAAATAAAATAGTGATAAGATAGCCAGCGCCTCAATAGTTGAGGTTCCCGGGTGAAGTGCGCTTACATCATTAGCCTTATCATCACTTAACATCAGGTGAGATCAAGGCACTGAGCTTACCCGTAAAATATTAAAAAAGACTGTAGTGCCATTACTCTAAGTGAATTTTAGACAATTAAAATAATAATCCTATACCTTAACCTAATATGGAGTACATAACTCTGTTTAGAGTTCAAATTGTTCGTTTACTGCTGAAACAAAACGTAATAACCTAAGCAAGTGTGAGAGGACAAACACGAATTGCTATTTATGCCTCATAATCTGGTGGATTAAGCGTTTAAGCCCGGCAGCCCTGCAAGTCGTCATCAATCTTGCTCAGACCCGTATAATCACAGAAAACGAAACGTAGGATTATGCTGACCTCAATTTTTAAGCTGTACGCTTCTTGCGTAGTGTGCATGCATCGTTAATTTCGGTTTATTCAGCATATTGTTGGAAATGTCTCTGTAGTTGAGTTCCAAAGTATTCGCCCTGATATCCGGAGGCCCTGGGTTCAAATTCCGGATCGGACAAAGTGTGTATCCGATTTTTAGATTTTGTGATTACCAACCGCATTTGACAAGATCTTGGCAAGCGTGGTGATTGAGCCAATACCCATCATCATAGGCTACACTACTTTTATAAGCATATTTTCGTAGGTAGGTACTGAGATGGGTTAAATTCCGTTATAAAGTAATGACTCGATCTGCATATGTTGTATATGTATATGTCTCAGGAAGATGATAAAAATAGGGATTTGATCAAATCTCTGAGAAAATTGATGAAAACACGAAGGATGTTAAACTTAGGCAAGGGTAGGGTTTTTATCATTTTATTAAATCACTTTAGGAATTTCATTAAATCACTGAATTCTGTTAAGGAAATGACTCAATGGATTTGTTATTTTAACATTCTGCGCGATTTGATCATATCCCTTAGGGTTTCTATCAAATCCCTGTTTATGTAATTTCCCTGTAACACAGTATATATCTTATGTATATATACATACAACCTTCCATCTCGTTACTGCGATCCACATGAGATTTATCCAGGTGAGAAGAACCGAATGTTATCAACCCCACGACCTACTTTTTCAACCCACGTCAAGTCAAGGCAAGTCGACCTCAGTTAATAAGAACAACAGGCCTAATGTCTCCCGCCGCAGGATGGTATCAAAAGATGAACTCGCATAAAAGAATTTAATTAAAATAACGAGTTTGCGACGACGTCATATTTCAACTCTATCTTTTACGGTCGTTGAAGGGGCGAAGACGTTATCTCTGAAGAATGTGCTAATAACGGATCGACAAGCCCTACGACGGAGTAAATCTGGACTAGTGAGGGAAGTGGAGGTACTTATCGGTATTTTATTTATTAATTTAATTTACAAGGTAAAATTTTACTAGAAAGTTTCGACCAACCTCAGGAAGTTTGAGTGGGAATTGAACCCACGTAACTACGTATAGGTAACTACATAGCATTGTGAATGCAAAAAAATAAAATAATAAAAATATTAATGTAATTATAAAAAAAAATGTTAAATGTTTTTGTTTTGTTTATATAATTTTAACGCAAATTTTGTTGCGAAACAATTTACAAAAACACAAATGTTAAAAAAAAATCCACGAGCAGGATTTGAACCTGCACCCTTCTGACATACGGGGTCAGGTGCTCTCCCGATTGAGCTATCATGGTTCTAACCAGCCCGCCGAATTCAATGTCAACAACTACTGTCATTAACAAAACAAAAACATTTTATAAATAGCTTGCCTACTTCTTAACTGATCTTTAGTATTTGTAAAAATATGATGATCGGATGTTAGCGACGGTAGTTGTTGACATTGAATGGGCGCCTTTGGCTTTCAAAGTAAAAAAGTAAAATAGTGTTAAATAACTTCGGCGAGCTGATGGAGAGCACCTGACCTGGTATGTCAGAAGGGTGTAGGTTCAAATCCTGCTTGTGGAAATTTTTTCAACATTTGTGTTTTTGTAATAAAAAAATTGTATTAGGTATCTTTAATTTGTTTTTTCTCTAGGCGATTTTTTTTAAGAAGGCAAATGATTCCGCCCTGAGCCCAGATGTGAAGGCTATAAAGGCAATAAGGCTTTTAAAATGAACATAGACACTATGTTCTAATTGCGTATATTTTTACTGTGCTTAGAGGTTGTCCCTATCTACTGACCCTGATAGATAGGGTATGGCAGTTGGAACTACGGGTTCGGCTGTCTTTTCAAGGGTACCACGGGAGTTCGGATCCTAGGCCCCTTGCCGGTTATGCCTTCGCGGGCGTCTCCGGCAGGTCCCGGACATGGATTGGACTCGTCGTGGCTATGTGGTTAGCTGTAGAAGTGGGCATGTTCGTCTGCCCGGTTGAGGTCTGGCCGTGCTTACATTTCGTGCATAGCGAGCGGGTCCGAGTAGGTGGGGCCAGTAGCGAAAGGATCTGTGGGGCTCGTGAGTTGTCCATAGTTGGTTGTTCTGCTCGGTGGTTTTCATTGAGTAGGCTTCCAACATCTCCGGCACTTGTCTGGATAACTAGTAGAGGCGCCCGCTAGATGCAATGTCTCCGGTTGAATCAGCCGCGTAGGATTTTGGAACTGATGAGGTGCCTAGATGGGTACTGAGAAGTGAGTGGGCTTACAACTCCGCCACCAAAGAGGACATTTGGTAGTTGACTATAGAGTTGACCCGAGCAGTGGAACTGCAAGTTGTGCTTTTGGTGCATCGAAAAGTGAGCGAGCTTACAGCTCCGGTAACCTATCTGGATATTAGGTAGTCCACTACCTGACTATACGTACTACTAACTACGACGGACTACGTGTCCACAGAGCAACTCGCTCGAGACACTAGTCTTAAAAGTATCGGATGACGAATGCGCTTCGGCGCGATCTTTTCGTCGTTATCGTTATAAGTCGTGTGTAGCGGGGTGTGTTTAGAGGTTGATAGAAGGTGCCAGTCAAAACTCAAAGGTAGTGTAGACGGATGTCTTCAACAAAGGAGTAACTTAAATTTAGCTGAACTACTTCTGAAAAAATCATTTTAAGGGTGGTTGTTTATTTTTTAGATGTGGGTAGTTAAGTTAGATGAATGAGAATTAATATCGTGTAATATTCATGACAGGGTTGCTGAAGAGCACAAATTTTTCCCAGTAACAAAAAGATCAATGCACCAGTGTGGGTAAAGTGTCAATGTTAACAGAACGCTTAACGAGGTATAACGTAAACAGCTTAGTACCTATAGGTATTTTACATACGCTGTAGCGCAAAAGTTAAAAAAAGTATATTCTAATGGTACCTAACAGTTTAACATTGCAATGTAGGCTACTATTTTACCGAACAAGATTTTCTTTACGCCTCATTAAGATTAGTGAATCTTGATTTTTTTTTTTAACTAGATAGGTACATCTTAAAATACGGTAACACATTTGACAATATGTGACTTGTCATTGTCACCCATTTTGGTAAATGTTGTCCTCAATTTTAATTGGGCACAGGCATGCACTTTAATTTTTTGTTTAATGTTATTATTGTAAGTTTTTTGTCTAATGTTCGTTATTGTGCCTTTATGTGTAAAGAAATAAATAAATGAATATTAAAGTTTATAAAGCATAAAACTGTACACATTATTACCGAGTATCGACATCCATACCTGTCCCATCCCTCGTTTAAAGGGCGAATTTTAATTAAATGCGAGTACGACATTAATGAGATGAGAGTGAGGCGGGTACTCTAATCGAGATTTGTTTGTCCGATCTAATTGCCTAGGGTCGGGATCAAATACCTATGAAATTTGCATCAAGTTTGCTTGCAGTGCTCATAACTGAGCATTACTTTGTTTGATCCCCTGTTGATACCCAGTTTGAAACGTAAGTAGAAACGATGTAAAGATATTTGTTTATTTTTTTTTGTGGCTTGACTATTTATTATGTATTTAAATATTTAATATTTTGATATACTTATGTACTGCATAATGTTATTATATTTTATTAAAGGCATAGATAAGTAAATTAATAATAATCTAAAATTAAGTATGTATTTAGGAACAATGAACATATATTAGAAACATGTCTACATTTCCAGTAACGCTTGATAAAGTTTGCAATAATAACTATGAATATAAATTATAGAAAACCATTTCTAATTTTATGAGACAGAACAAAATAAAGCGCTCCTTTAGGTGAATTGTTCATTCCCTTCTAGTAAAATGGAGGAGAAAGCGATATGCCAGTGTTTCTATACCCCATAGGGTTCACGTAACTCCAGCCACATCAAACTTTCAGCAGATCGCCGGGAAAGAAAGGAAAGGTTTTGACAAAACGGTGTCGTTCCGCCGCCCGGCTCCTAAAAGGATTCCCTACTTTCGATCTCGAAGGACAATAAACCTATTTCCCTTTGCTTTATCTTTCACTTGAGCACAACGTTTCGGAATCATGTTTGTGATCCATTTGCATATGTTATCTTTATGTGGAATACATATTTTGGTGGGTATTGTAAAGTTGAAAGGTATTGAAGATTGGTGTTTTATAGACACTTTTTGTTTATGCCAGAACGATCCTCGGTCATATTTTATAACACTTATGTTCTATTTGTTTGAAATGAAAATATATATTTATAAATATCGTCGGTGGAAAGGAGAAAACTGTTAAAGCGTCAGAAACAAATTGGTGTCCACCATTTTTAAACTTTTAACGTTTATTTCTCATTAACTGATTTTTTACTTTTTTATTTTAAGTGCTAATTGCTGCACTGAAGCTAAATTAAATATTCATAAAATTTTATAAAATACAGTGAAAAAATTAAACGCCCACCCGACCCAGCCAGGACTCGAACCTGGGTCTTCCGCAATCCGGGCGGCTGCACTGACCGCTATGCTGCCGGGAAGGCTGACGTAAGTACGTAAGTAAGAAGGCTGGGTCGCGTGGGCGTTTAATTTTTTCACTGTATTTTATAAAATTTTATGAATATTTAACTGATTTTTCCTTTTCACCAACAATATAATATTTAATTTTTTGTTACCTTGCCTTAAATGTATTTCCCACACAAATGATTCTGTTCAGAATAAATCATCATTATCATCAGCTCATTTTATGTCCCCACTGCTAGGGCACGAGCCTTCCCTATGGATGGATAGGGAAAACCACCACGCGGGCCCAGTGCGGATTGGTGGTTGTTAACGACTGCTAATGCAGCCGGGACCATCGGCTTAACGTGCCTTCCGAAGCACGGAGAAGCTCGAGATGGTAAAATTTTGGTCACCCATCCGATGACCGGCCTTTGTGAAAGTTGCTTAACCTCAGCACTCGCACACCGCAAACCACTGCCCTATCGAGGAATAAATAAATGACTGAAAATATGGTTGCTTATTGCAGTGGCACCTGCGTTAATTAGCGACTGATACTTGATTCCAATAAGTAATTAACATAATTGTATGGGCTATTGTTGTTCCCGAGGATGACATAACATCTGCACGTTTAACACACACAAACTAATTTTTGTAACTAAATTTAATCTTGACTTCGAATCCTACCTAAGGCAGTTGCTTTTTCAAGCGTTGTATAGGTAATTTTCGTTAGAAATAAAAATCTATAAAAAAAAAGTACACACGCCTGCACATCAACTTACCACAAACTGTCAAATTTCCTCAATAGACTTTGAACTTTAATACTAAGGTGTATGGTTGAAAATGATTTGAAGAAATTTGACAGTTTTGGGTAGGTTGATGTGCAGGCGTCTGTACTAAGATAACATTTTTCATACTGTCAACTTTCTTACACGCTTAAATTTTCTTAACTTCCCCCTCTATCATCTATATTGCGAATTCATAAATCTACATCCTTAAAATCTCAGAGGACAAAGGACAATGAACTCGTTATAAAAATGCCTACGTAAATAGAGCAGCGTCGAGACAAGGTAGTGACATTTTAGAATAGAATAGAATTTAGTAGAAACTCTTTAATTTTAATCTTTTACACCTCTGAACACTCTGAATCTCTTCTGTAGATAGAGTTTGAAAGAAAGTAGTCATACTGTTGGTTTTTTAGAAATAAACTTATTAGTGATAACTGAAAAGAAGCCTCTAAAGCTGACTTTGAAAACTTTAACAAGGAATATGTCATTGTGTTCAGGAGTACCTACCTGTTTGATATATAAGTACTTTTTAAAAATATTTAAAGAATCAAGAAATATATTTTCGTTGTTCCCATACAATTTCTATAAACAGATAGCGTTTGGCAGATTCTAAAATGTTTATCTATTGGCTTGAAACGTTGTCAATAAATATTTTAATATTGGCTCTGATAAATGTTATTCGTTCACATAATTTATATAAATATAGTAAATAACGCCAGAATTCAACGCACTCGTTACACCATTTCCATACCTGAGGTCGTTGGGGCACGGAATTGGGTCTACTTGTAGCGTTCGTCTTACGGGTAGTAATCTAATAGAGGACGACGGACTGACCGGCCACGTTGAGTGATTATGATTTCATGTTTGGTGCTATATGTTATCGTACATACTCAATTATATTTGCAAGTCTACAAGTGTGCAAAATAAACCTAAAACTTAAAACAACAAATGATAAGAAAAAATTAACTACTCAAAACTATTATTTTATATACAAATTATATTACCAAAGTTGCATACGACTTTTTCATTCACAAATGACCCCTCATTTTAAGACCGATCTTGATTTACCACCCGTCTGTTCGGGTGGCCATTCGTCCGCCATAAAAAATGCAAATTACAGAATCCAATTTGTAGTACATGCTCAAATATGCAGCGCTCCCTAAAAAAAAACGGACGCACAGGGGTAGGGTCATTCTATACTGTCTTGGGAAATTATCAAAAAAAAACTTATTGGCTTATTGTGAAAGAGCGTTATTTAAAAGTAAGCTCATTGATTGAAGTGAAACGCTTTTCAAGGATCTTTTGGCGCTTGTTTTACGTTTAGAATTTTATCCTGACGTTGGTTTTGAGACGACAAGCACTACTGTCTCGGTTTGACCACGGACATTGCAATTGTTTCCTTTCAATCTGTATAGTTCGCGTATACTTAAAAAAACAATAAGTTTAAAGTTAAGGTATTATATATTTATCTAGACAAGATAGATTTATAATCGCCTTAGTGGTCTAGTGGTTAAGACCACCATATTGGGTTATATTTTTATATTCTCAAATTCTCGAAGTCCCGGGAAGCCCAGGGACTTTGATCTTGCGTGGTCTCGTGTCCCGGGACATTGAAAATGTCGAGACTGTCCAAACCCTAGTTAGCAATAATAATCTTTTTCCTAAATATTTGTTTCCCTTATTCTTCGCTAAATTTTATCCCAACTTCAAAGAGAAACACAAATTAATTTGACTCTGAGAACACCTTTGTGGGGAATTCTGAAGACAGAACCACTGAACTGTAACCCTAACGTATCTGTTTTACGAGAGGCGGAAACTTGGCCCTTCAGAGTGTTTTCTTCCATTAGGCTGAGTGCCGCACGGTAATTTCGACTTTCTTTAATGATATCTGAGATGAGTTTGCTTTTTAATTTACCTCTGAAGTGATCGCGGCAGTTGCGTTAGGCTTTTCTTTATTGTTTAATCAACCTTTGCGCTTACTACGGAATGTTGTATATGTAGATGTAGCCAGCCGTGTCCGTTGATTGTTTCTAACGGTCCCGGATCAGGATATACCCTCCGTCCCCCTTGAAGCTGGTGGGAGAGCCATATATAACCAACTGCGTCTCCCCAGGCGCAGTGGTAGGTATGCGTTTCTATTTGCTCGAAAAAAAGGGAAGGACCAATGTTCGATAGGAACCAGTAATGAAAATGTTCCTCCTTTAATCATTAAAAAACACGGCCAAGTGCGAGTCGGACTCGCGCACGAAGGGTTCCGTACCATTATCTATAAAAACGGCAAAAAAAAAAATGAGCCCCCTTAAATATTTATTTTATTCTGTTTTTTAGTATTTGTTGTTAAAGCGGCAACAGAAATACATCATCTGTGAAAATTTCAACTGTCTAACTATCACGGTTCATGAGATACAGCGTGGTGACAGACGGACAGACGGACGGACGGACAGCGGAGTCTTAGTAATAGGGAGCAACTGATTTTAGTCTTTAGCAACAATTGAATACAAGCCACCTTTTTTAAATATATTTTAAGGGTAAGCACAGTGCCTTGATCTCATCTGATGTTAAGTGGATGATAAGGCCTATGATGGAAGCGCACTTCACCCGGGATCCTCGACTAGTAAGGCACTGGCTATCTTATCTCTAGCTGCTGGAACACAACAATGATAAAAACATTGATGTTATGGCGACATATTGAGATAATATGGTGGTAGCTAGCCAGGCAGACAAACAAGTGCTACCAACCGAGTACACAAACATGTACCCTCCGCTGGGATTCGACCTCTGGGTCTAAACCGGTGGCGGTAGTCTTAACCACAGGCCACAGGGAGGTAAATATGTTTCTATTTAATAAAAAAATAAGAAATAGATAAGGAAGTGGCACCAGGGTTCGATAGGAACCAGTAATCAAAATGTTTCCAATGACAACACCAACGAATAACACCAAATCTACGATTTTTGAAATTTTAGCCTGTCTGTCTATCTGTATGTCCTCTTATAACTCAAGAATGGCTAGACCGATCTTGATGAAAATTTGTATGTAGTAAGAACATAAGACTGTGCAAATGATAGGCTATATTAAAAAAAAATATTCACAAACTTCGCACAGCGCAGCGGGCGGGTGACGGCTGGTATAGTATATTTTTTAGCGACGAACAGTGTTGAACACCGGTCCTAAATTGTCGAACACTGCACGAGTGTACTAAGATACATGTAGATGAATAGAAGTGGGCAGTGGGAGGATTTTGTCCACCCTGGAGTCTACTTCTGCCAAGCTTCATTCCTTAACCAGACTTGAACGGTACCCCTCGGAGAATCTAGTAGAGAAAACGGGGACGAGCGTTGTCATTCCCTCTAAAACACCACTGACGGTGTTTCGATGACACGGCTTGACATGAGGAACCCTTTAAGTATCTCGCCGCCCCCAAAAAAGTCCGGTAATGCTGAAAAGGCCATGCAAGGCCATTAGCAAACTCTCAAAAAAAAATATCATTGCTTTCCAATGCGATGTTCCAGTTCCTACCCTTCAGGGTATTAGATCCCATTACTGGGCATAGAAGTATAGAAGCTTCAAAGTCAGCAACTCGTTCGTAATGCCTTTGGTGTCGCAAGAGTCCATGGGCTGAGGTGGCCTTTTTTAGGTGGGCGGTATACTCGTTTGAAAGCTTAGTATTATAAAAAATAAGTGTCTACAAGATATTTTTTGAAGAAAAAAATTTTGTGTATGCAAAATTCAAAATAATAAAAATAGGCGTTTGTTGGAGATTTATATATTTTGTTATTTACACACAAACTTACAACTATCATTACAGGTTTTTTACCCCCAATGCGATAGATGAAACGATTGAATTTATTTGAAACAAATTATCCAACTGGCTAATTGTGTGAATTCGCTCAATGAACAAATGAATAAATCCGTCGTCTCTTTTATCAACCAATGATTATATTTTACATACATTATTTTTATTTTATAACAGCACTGCAATAATAATAATAAAGCTATAGTTAGGTATAACACAAACAAACACAGTTTCTATTTTTGTGTGTTTTTTTACTACGAGGAAGCACTTGGCCTTCATCCCGCTTAATGGCAAGTAACGATAAAACCGGGTGCAAGCGTATTACGCCTGGAATCCTCATTTACTAAGCATATCGTATCTGTAAGTGCTAGAACACAATAATACTAATTTTTATTATGGAGACAATCCTAATAGGATGGTTATAGCTAGCCAGACGAACTTAAATAAACTCTATCACCAATAAGGATAGCCAGACGAACTTAAGTTTATTTAAGTTCGTCTGGCTACCAAACCGAGTTCGTACCTAACCTACGAGTATACCTCCCGCTGGGAATAGTAACTGCAACTTCTGAGTCTAACACCCGTATACTCGCTACTAAGCAATTATTTTGTTAAGTCATTACTTTTTTTTTTAAGTGTAGTTCGTTCCTTGAGGAACCGGCTAAGGTCATAGACCATGCTGCCATGTCATTAGTTTCTTAATTTCATTGTAATACATAAATAAACAATATTGATGATGATGAATGATAATAGAAATGGGAAGTGAGAAATGATATCACCCCCCAACCCCTCGAGTATCTCAGTAAAGATGTGGGGCTTTACTAAGTCCTGACGCAGACTTCTTGTGAGAATTTAAAAAGTAACATTGCGCTGTTTTGTTTCATTTGCCAACACTCATGCACACTCACGAACACTTAACGGTTAATAATCCACCATTATTTCACATTAATATTCGACATAACACAAGTTTTAGAAAATAAAACCAAACCGGTTAAGTCATTACTGATTCTTAGAAACGTCACTAAGAAATTTTCTTTGCTTCCATCATAACCCTTATGAGATCAAGGCACTGTGCTTAAATACCCGTAAAATATATTTAAAAAAAAGGTGGGTTGTATTCAATTGTTGCTAAAGACTAAAATCAATTGCTGACCCCTATTTTTAGGGTTCCGTACCCAAAGGGTAAATTTTAGAGTTTTATTTTTATTTTTTTGAAATATATTATACAATATCACATACATGGTTCTGATCCCAAGGTAAGCTAGCTAAATCACTCGTATTATTAAAATCAGGATCAACGACGGTACTACAACCACCCAGCCAGGAATAGAACCCGGGTCTTCCGCAATCCGGGCGGCTGCACTGACCATTATGCTACCGGGAAGGCTAATGATAAATGAATAATGGAATAAGATAATGATAGAAGGATAATGGCTGGGTCGGGTAGGCATTTAATTTTTTCACTGTATTTTATAAATGTATAATTGAGCTTCAATGCAGCAATTACTACTTCAAAATAAAAAAGTAAGAATAATTGTTTGCTGTCCTGTATAAAAAAAGTATTGAGTATTTAAAAAAATCGTCGATCGAACTGGTACGAATTGGTACCGTATTGGTCGAACGCTGGTGTCATTGTCATTACGTTTTTTGTTTATTCGTCTGTTTTATATAGCTACCTGTTAGGACTATAAAATTCAAAATTCAAAATTCAAAATTCAAAATCATTTATTCAGTTTAGGCTACAAGTAGCTCTTGTGAATGTCACTATGCCATCGGTTCGTAAGTCTACTCTGGGCGGGAGATCTTGTACTGAGAAGAACCGGCAAGAAACTCAGCAAGTGTCCAGCTCTTTTCTCCCTTACAGCGTCAAAAATATTGGAAAATGCCCTATCATAGCAGGACACTTTCCATTACAAATAAACACAAAATTATAGAAGACAACCACAACATGTAAATAAAAATCAAAAATATCACAAAATAAAAAAAAAAAAAAAAAACTAAGTTAACAAATTTACATCAGGTAAAAGTTTCAATTTCCACAATGTCATACAGTACCACTATAGTACTCAAAAAAAAAAAAATTGGTTAAGAAAAACCAAGTCAAACTACAGTAAATAATATTAAAAATAAGATAAGTATGCAAGAGCAGACCAGCCTCCACAGGCAGCACCCGTTCACGAGTATGACATATGAATCAGCCATCGCTTCGCTCAACCATATTTTAGGGAACGTAACGACCCGACGCACACGCCACCACCGCAGAGACAAATAAAGAGAGCATGACATACTCAAGATACTCTAAATAAAAACTTAATGATCTATTTAACGCAACGCTGTTTGTTATCTGTAGGACACTGCTGATAAAGGCTATCATATCAGTATAAAAATTATATAAATTAATTTTATTATATTAATTCAAATAGAGTATATGTTTTTCATTATAACCAAGCTGTTTTATCATCTAAATATTCTTTGACTGTATAATAACCTTTTAAAAGTAATATAGATTTCACATGTTTTTTAAACTTATCTAAAGGTAAATCTAGTACAGTACTTGGTATTTTATTGTAATAGTGTATACCTTGCCCCAAGAAAGAACCAAGAACCTTCTGTAACCTGAACAGTGGCATTACAAGTTTTGTCTTATTCCTAGTATTGAAATTGTGTACGTCACCATGTTTAGTATAGGAGTTGATATTGCAACGTACAAAAACTATACAATTATAAATATATTGAGATGCAACTGTCAGGACACCAATCTCCTTAAAAAGATTTCTTAAGGAAGTTCGTGATCCGAGTCTATAGATTGTTCTTATTGCTCGTTTCTGTAAAATGAATATAGTTTCAATATCAGCCGCTGTTCCTCACAGTAGGACGCCATACGACATGACACTGTGAAAATAACTAAAATAGACCATTCTAGCAGTTTCAACGTCTGTTAACTGCCTAATTTTTCTAATGGCATAAGCAGCAGAGCTGAGTTTACCGGCCAATTTCGATATATGAGGATTCCATTGAAGCTTTGAGTCAAGGGTTATGCCTAAAAAGACTGTAGAATCTACCAAATCTAATTGATCACCGTTTATTTTAATATCGGTTGGTTCATATTTGACATTTGGTAATATAAATTTAATACATTTTGTTTTCTTAGCGTTAAGCTGTAAATTATTAATAGTAAACCAACGGAGTACCTCTGAAAGAGCTTTATTTACATTTTCATAATTAGTCCTACACCTAGTTACATTAAAAATGAGTGAAGTATCATCTGCAAATAATACAATTTCACAAAAGTTCTCTACAAAGAATGGCAAGTCATTAATATAAATCAAGAAAAGGAAAGGACCAAGAATCGACCCTTGTGGAACTCCCATTTTTACATGTGAACCAGATGATTTAGTACCATTTATATCAACAGTTTGTGTTCTAGAGCTGAGATATGACTGTATTAAATTTAGTGCAAAATCTTTGAGACCGTAATAATGAAGCTTCATCACCAGAGTCCGGTGCTCAACGCAATCGAAAGCCTTGGACAAGTCGCAAAAAACACCAAGAGCGTTTTGAGACTTCTCCCAGGCATCAAATATATGTTTTATTAGAGCAACACCTGCATCAGTAGTAGAACGACCCTTAGTAAAGCCATATTGCTTACTATGTAAAAGGTTGTTTGTGTTAAAATATGACATCAACTGTTCGAGTATGATTTTTTCATAAATTTTACTTAGCGCTGGTAATATTGAAATGGGCCGATAGTTACTGGGATCTTCTTTGTTCCCTGATTTGAATAAAGGTATAACTTTACTAAACTTCATAAGATCAGGAAAGATTCCTTTATCGACACAGTTATTAAAAATTTCAGCAAGATACGGTGCAATAGAATGAATAATATTCTTAATTACTTTAATAGATATACCCCACAAATCACTCGTGTTTTTCATTTTAAGTGATATATTAAAATATAAGTAAAATATAGGTTTAGAAATGAAATGCAGCGTTCAAGTGCAATGTCAGAAGAAGATGAATATAAAAACACAAATGTTGAAAAGATTTCCACGAGCAGGATTTGAACCTGCACCCTTCTGACATACCGGGTCAGGTGCTCTTCCAATTGAGCTATCGTGGTTCTAACCAGCCCGCCGAAATTATTCAACACTATTTACTTTTTTACTTTGAAAGCCAAAGGCACCAATTCAATGTCAACAACTACCGTCATTAACATAATATTCAAATCCTGCTAGTAAAAAATTTTTTTAAACATTTGTGTTTTTGTAATTTTTTCGCAACAAAATTTGCGTTAAAATTATATAAATAAAACATAAACATTTTAAGAATAATATAATTAAACAAAAGCAAATGTCAAAAGGAAAAAAAGTCTGTCAAAATTACAATAAAAAAGTATAAAAACTACCAAAGGTTCTATCCCCAACACTACCAATACGCTTTATAAGCATAAAAAACTAATCCAATTAGACATAAAATCGAAATGTCTCCGTCCCTTATTTCAATTTGAGTGTTTAAGTATAATTGGCACGGAACTTGGCGTGACACTTTGCCGCCGATAGCTTAGACAATGGAATTAGGAGCTTTTATAAATATTTTTTTTTTACCTTTTTAGATTAGGTACACCTTGATGGTTCGTGTAATTTGTGTGTTATCGTGTTTGGGTATTGTCGTAATTTATTATAGACATAGATATTTGTTTATTTACTACATAAGCACACATACATTTACATACATTGAAAAATATTTTGTTTGTTTTCTAGTTTTAAGGCAGCTACCGGCGGTTGAGTTGGCTTTTTACGACTGCTGTCTTATGTAGTTTTGATTTCGTCTTCGTCGAAAATCATTGACCATTTTAGTAATTTGACAAAGAAACTAAATATTGTAACTTGCGATCGTCAATTTAAAGTGAAGCTAATGATGGTACTAAATTGTTCGGCGATCTTCTGGCTTTGCGTGTTTTCCGATGCAGAAACAAAAAAATAAACATCGGTCACCCATCCCAATACCGTCCGAGATAACGCAGCTTATCATTTACGATTGTTGCAAGGGCCTAATGACCGTTACGTCCCGTCACGACCGTATAGTAAAAAAGGGACGCGCCACACAACCTGTTCAACAATGGTAACATCATCTTTTTATTACTCGGTTATAGTCCGAACATCGTATTAACACAAAATAAAGAGACCCACAGAATCTAAGCTTAATACATACCGCTAGATTAGGTTCGAATTAGGAAGTGAATTTTCGCAGAGATTTTCAATTAACCGATTTTTAACGAAGAAAACATTCAAAAGTGGGCAACCAGTAGACCAGGCCACCTAAAATACAATTACTAATACGGAGTTCTTGGCGGGAAAGTGAAGAGTCATGCTTGCGGTTATGTTTTATTTTCTAAAAATTGTGTTATGTCGAATATTAATGTGAAATAATGGTGGATTATTAACCGTTAAGTGTTCGTGAGTGTGCATGAGTGTTGGCAAATGAAACAAAACAGCGCAACGTCACTTTACAAATTCTCTCATGAAGTCTGCGTGAGGAGTTAGTAAAGCCCCACATCTTTACTGAGATACTCGAGGTGTTGGGGGATATATAATTTCTCACTTCCCATTTCTATTATCATTCATCATCATCATATAGGAAGGAAATATTGTTTATTTATGTCTTACTTAAAGGAATTATTTTTATTATTATTTATTATATATACTTATTTTTCATTGGCTAAATGCTTGTACAAAGCCATAAAAAAAGAAAACTAAAAATAAATACATACTCCGAGTACAATATAATAACGCGTTCAGGGTGCTGGTGGGGCTCCCACGCTACTGTAGTGCATCTGCGATGTTAGCGCACGCGCACACAGGCGGCTTCCACACCGTGCTGCGGCGACGATTACAAACTATACACGACTATAAACTATACACGTAGCCAAAGCAATCGGTTAGGTGGTCGGGCCCCTGAACCTGCTCAGCGACAAGCTGGACAGCCCCCTTCTGGGGCACTTGGTCCAAGCACAAGTGCGTGTGCCCGGAGCCCCAAAGGGAGGCAAATACCTAAATTAATTTGTGTTGTTGTTTGTTTCTTTTTTTAGTACTTGTATTTATTAAAAGTTTTTTAAGTCATTTATATACTAACAATATTATTATATATAATATTATTATATTATATATACAGCCTGATATAAATAGTTTTTTTTTTTTTTTTAAATAATTATTATTACTACTATCTATCTACCTATAAATGTGCCACTAGCTGGGCTCCGGCTTTTCCAATTAAAATATCACAGGAGATAAGGCTACCTACTGCCCCAATGCGGGTTTAGAGCACAAAACGATCGTGCCTTCCGTAGCACGTACTTATGTAGGGTAGTGAGTGGCACTAGTGTTCGACAGGACCCAATCATCGACATATTTTTTCCTTTAATCAATAAAGGGTCTATTTTTGTGTTGCTCACACACATACCCCTTGCACGGACACGGAGCTCTGAACAATTCGAGCACAGCGGTTGCGAGGTTCCGTATCCGAGATAGGTTGTGTATGCGTGCGTTGCTAGAGCGCGTTCGTATAAAGCTGACCTTCTGTGGGCCTCCTTATTTTGTGGTATTAGCCTCAGCGGGTAGTGGGTCGGACATAACAGCGGCCAATTTGAATATTCTTATACAAACTTTTGGTAGGTTAACGCGGCCCGTAAAATTTCGACCTCGTTCCGGGCACGACGCAATTTCTTTTACATGTATCAAATAGGACATTGTAAAAAGTAACTGGCCGGTTATAAAAGAAATGCTTTTTATAAGTCGAACGTTTAGTTTACTTGTAAAGGCAAATTAATATTTTACTACCGCTTCTGTGGGGAGATTTTTTAATCTCTCGAAATCGAATGACATGAAAATACACTATGAAATATAATAACTCTTTAATTTTTAACAGTTTGATTTTTAAGATACATACCATATAAACATACGTTTGAGAATTATCGGGGACCTAAATTTGTTACCAGTGATTTTGAATCAGAAAAAGGAGCACTCTCAATTTACGTCATAGCGTGAGAATGAGTCACCGGTTAAAAGAGCTCGATGGCGCAGTGGCTAACGCGCCCGGTCTGCAAGTGCTGAGGTTAAGGCCGGTCATCGGATGGGTGACCAAAAATGTAACATCTTGGGCTCCTCCGTGCGTGGCACCTAAAGCCATTGGTCCCGGCTGCATTAGCAGACTTTAACAAACACCAATCCGCATACTGGGCCCGCGTGATGGTTTATGGCCCGTTCTCCCTTCAGGGCCTTCTCCTGTCCCAACAGTGGGGACATAAAATTAGCTAATGATGATGATGATGAGTCACCGATTCAAAAATCTCCCCCCAGTTCATATCACATGCTCTCAATCTACAGGGGCGTTAGCCAAAGTAACATTAAGAAAACGATTGCGAAGTTCGAAAAAAATAAAATGTATAGGATTGACATAAGATTGACCACGTGATTTAGCGCGGCTTATGTCAATCCCATACATTTTATTCTTTTCGAACTTCGCTATCGTGTTCTTAATGTTACTTTGGCTAAGCCTACAGGTTAGAAAATAAAAAATACCTAATATTTGGTCCTTTAAGCTGGATCTAACAAAGCTACTTCTGCTTCAAATATTCTGTTACCTTATTGCGAGGCCTATTTCATACTCGGTGGTTGTTTGCATTTAAATTAGGAGCACGCAGCAATTTGGGTTTGCGCCTCATGCTGTTTATAAATTTTCGCGTAAGCTGAACCCACTGTTGGCTTTAGAGCAGAATACCACGGAGTTAGACGGTGATACGGTAAAATTAGAGGTTTTAATAATGACGTTTTATTATGTTTTGTTATTGGTAAGTAGCAGTTTTTACATTTTTAATGAACGAGTTATTGTTAACAAAGAAAGTGATTTCTTTGTATCAACCATCAGCGTATAAACGTCCCAATGAATGCTGGATTCAGACGTTGCATGATGTAAGTGCTGTAAAGAAATTTAGATACCTACTACAATTATATTCTCCTATCTAACATGGAATCCTGTCATTTATTTGTTAGTAGTAGTAATTATACTATACACTGTCCAGAGCTAGCCTACGGCATCATTAGAATGAATTCATCGCTGTAATTGATGGGTATTTTGCCTATCCCTCATATGCAGCGAGCACTGATCAGTGCTCTACGCAATAAAACATTAATTGTGTCTGTATTCGCAACAGATGACGGGTTAATCGACACGCTTGCGAAATTTCGCATCTGGACTTCGCTCAGCATGGGGCAGAGGAGAGCCAATCGCCTACGTAAAGAAAAAATTGTTGGTGATCACAAACCCAGGCAATGGCATCGTTAGCTTAACCATTAAGTTCGCAACAAAATTTGCGTTAAAAACAAAACAAAAACATTAAGGGCCTGTTTCAAGTAACAACAAGTAAGTTCCCATTAGCGTTTACTTGACAGATAGTCCATACAAAACTGTCACTTTATCTGCCAAGTATCTCCTAATCAGACATTGTGAAACAGGCCCTAAGTTTGGTTAGAATTATGTGTTTCATACCGTTCAAGCGTGGCCTATCCACGCAACGTTATGTGCACACCCGGGCTCCGCTTATGTAATTATTCCCTAAATATTTAGGAGCCATTTTGGGCCAGGCGCGCTCATAAAACTCCGTGAGTTACACTGGAGTAACAGCATCACTGCGGAGAGACTGGTTGAGCGTATGCGCGATCATAATGTACTTTGAAAATATTTATTTTACACGTAGGGTGAAGCTACGACACTCTGTGCTCGCTTCGACGATTCCGATTCAAATAAGAGAACCAAGTAGGGGACAGGGACGCGCTTGCATGCGGTCATCCCTTTCTAAATGTCCTCCCATCACCACGGCTTGAGGAACCTTCAATATCTAACCTTCCAAATAGTAAAGTTACGCTGTAAAGACCATCGGTGGACAAAATAAATCTCTTTCCATAAAAAGAATTGCCGTACGTGGTTCTGAACCATCCTCCTAGCAGAATGAATAAAGGAGTCTCAATACGCATAACCCGGGGTCAGCTCTAGCCACGATGTACGCACAAAGCATATTACCTAGTCAAAAAAAGAAGCTATATAGGAGTTAGTGACAGGCACGCTCAAAAACCAGAGGAGCTCGATGGCTGGCGCAGTGGTTAACGCGCCCAGCCTGCGAGTGCTGAGGCTAAGCAACTTTTGCTAAGTCCGATCATCGGATGGGTGACCAAAAATTTATCACAGCTGCATTAGCAGTCGTTAACGACCACTAATCCGCACTGGGCCCGCGTGGTAGTTTATGGCCTGTTCTTCCTATCCATCCATAGGGAAGGCTCGTGCCCCAGCAGTAGGGACATTAAAGGAGCTGATGATGATGATGCGCTTGTTTTTTTTTTTTTTTTTTGTGTCTATATTAATGTTGCGTTCTTGTTTGAATTGCACCATGGCGTCTATAAATTCTGTCCAGTTGGCTTTTTTTGTGTTGTATAGACGCGTAGTTCTTTGGACCTGCAAGCCTTTGCTCTTACGGAGTTTTACATCAAAGAGAATGGTGTTGTGGTCGGAGCTTGTTATTCCCTGGTCTACCCTCCAGTTCTCTTGATGCGCTTGTTAGGTTGTTAGCAAATTAAGACATATGACTGATGGAGGGAAGTGGATTTTAAAAGTAAAAAAATATTATAGGGACGGGCGGGCAAGAAGGATACGGTGGGCAAGACGGGTGTGTATTACTACACGCTGTTGACACAAGAACGAGAAAAAACATTTACGTATAGCTCTAGCGCTGTCGGCTCGCGGTCAAATCGGTCAGCTGCGGTGAGCCGCGCGAGTGATAAAGAGACTTTTCCCGCGCAAAAATTAAAATATTTCAAACGTAAGTACGATCGATTATTTGAGGTTGATGCAAGGCTTATTATATGACAAATTCGACAGTCACAGATCTTGGTTTACGTGTAAACGAATACGGGTACTTTCAAATAAAAATATTTTGCATTTAATTATGTTCATTTCTTTTTTTGAGAGATTGCTGATTGCCTCAGACGGCATTTTCAGCTTCACCGGGCTTGTTTGGGGGTGACGAGGAACGTAAAGGTTCCCTCAAGCCGTGTGAAACGAATCACCTTCGGAGGTTTTCTAGAGGGAACGGCATCGCGCACTAGTAAACGTCCCCGTGCCCTACTAGATTCTCCGAAGGGTTCGGATCGGATCGGGGTTTTAATTATGTTCTATACGGGGGTATGGTTAAAGGGGGTGTCGGACAAAACGAGTGCGGACAAAAGGGGTTATACCCTTTTTGTCCGCCTACTGATATTTATACGTAATTAACGGCGTAAAAAGCTTCTTAATTTATTTCTTTCTTTTTATCCGACCACCGACCACCTCCTTGGTCGAGTGGTTTGTACACCGGTTTTCATGGTGTCGACATCTCTGAGGTCCCGGGTTCGATCCCCGGTCGGGTCAATTTAGAAATTTTTGTTTTTCTAAATTGTCTCGGGTCTGGGTGTTTTCTATGTATAATAAGTATGTATTTAAGTATGTTTATCCGTTGTATTTAACGAGTTTCATAACGAAGCTTCTCTTGGGCTAGATAATTGGTGTGAGTGTAGGAAAGTTTAGTTTAGTTTAGTTTAGTTATCTTATTAGAGACGGTGTTTAATACATAAGACTCAAACTCAAAGAGCTTCTTGGTCAGAGCATACAATGCGAAAAGCAATTACCGAAGCAAAGAAAAGTAGCATCAAAGGAGCTTCTATGAAATATGGACATAAAAAATGAGGACCACATTGAATGAACAACTACACCCACAACTGACACGTCTCAGAATACTAGTACTCTTCAAGTCATACATATCCGTTGCCTCGGGGCGTTGAAAAGAGGAGTCAAATTATCCTCGCAGAATGCACTCAATCTGAGCTAAACATACAAAATGAAGAGCCCATTAATGGAACAACTACACCTCCAACTGAGATGCCTTAGAATACTACTACTTTTCAGGTACATCATAAAATAAAAAATAAAATCATAAATTATATCGGCTAATAGCAACGCTTGACTGTCAGTAGCCTGAAATTTAACGTGTCTGCGGAATTAAATAGATTGCACCACAATCTGATATAAGTCTGTCGTTTTGGCAATAATCTTAGTACCTTCGTTGTGTTCCAACAGAGAGAAGAGAGCCACTTGCAATAAGTAGGTTGTGTCCAAAGTGAAATCGTGAATTTATTATGCATAGATATAAATCATCATAATTGATCAGATGAGAAACTTAAATAAAAACAATGTATGAAAACTCTCACATAAAAATAAGTGATCAACACTCACCGTTAAAGGTGAATGAAGTGTAAAAGCAACGGAAATACAGCTTCGTTGATTTTTCTCTGGTTATTTATATCAGGAGCAAATAAACCGCATGACATTGAACGAACGGCTAATCGCTCACCAGTCAGCCGGTTAAATGAAATACTTTTAACTTTTTAGCGCTGTCGGTCACTGGCTAAGCGGTAAAAGGAAGACTTGTTCGCTAGAAAGCAAGAGAGATCTCTAACGAACTCACATGTTGAAGACACACTTGCTGACTCAGAGACCACAAATAACATCAATGCTTAGGTACCTAATTAGTTAAGAACGTAGGTTGTATGTGACCCTAGATTTGTAGAACCGAGGCGAATGGTATAAACAAGATTGGCCTATGTATGTGGGTGGAAAAATTGTGTTGTGGGATCAAAAGACAGTAAGAAACACAATTTAACCAAAAACCATATATTTTATACACTTTTAATTATTTCCCATCCTAGCTTAACCGTCCTCGGTAATGACATCTCGTAGAACTATCTAGCTCAAACAGCTTCAGGATCTAGCCTATATATCTCTCTTTCTCACACATTCATACGTCACACTCTCCGTTCTTTTACATTTTCTCTCGCACTGTCCCGGTGGTGATTTTTAAGACTATGTCACAATGGAAAATCGTAGGGGCCTTGGAAGAGACGTTTTTCTACTAAATATGTTTAAAAAAAAAATTAATGATTGTTTAATTGGTACCAATTAGAAAAGCAGAAAGTACATATAAGCAAAGGCAAACCAATCCTCCAGTTTTAAATAGTCACCAGATTACTTTACCGAAAGTGTCGCCTAATAACTGAATTGTCATAACCCATGTCAAAGGAACTCGAGCATTTTTCAACATTTCTAAAGAAACTTTATTCTCCGTTCGGCATTTACTAGCGTTCTTCCCGCTTTTTGCGGCTAAACAAGGGCTAATGTGTGTAATCCGACTGCGCGGTTGCCGCAAATCGTAAAGTCTCCGAAGTTACGAGCACACAAAGTCTACGCTGAATCGGTCGCAATGTAAAGCGACATATATGTAGAAAACATAACGACAACGACTCCTATGACAGGGTCAAGCCAAGCCGAGGTTCTAGCTTTTATGCTATAAGCTGGAAGGTAGCGGCTAGGCGAATAGCGACCATGGAATCAAAATTGCCCGAGAGGAAGACCACAAATGTTGTGGAAGGACGACATCAAGGTGGCTGGTATTAACTGGATCCTTACTGCCCAAGATAGGAGTTAGTGGAGAAATTTGAAGGAGGCTTCCACCAGAGCTCTGGTTGAAGAAAGCTGAGGAGAAGAAGAGAAGAAGCGGCTTGGCAGCGGTGGTGGCGAGCAGAGGCGAGCGCGGCGACTATACAACGTGTAACAGAAAAAACGAAAAGATCCAAAGTGTATCCGATCTAGATCTTGTATGTGTTGGTACTAAGACATAATTATTATCTTTTTTGTCTATGTGTGTCTGTTACTGAACCACTAGGGCTGTGACTTATTTATTTTTATGTGACGTCACAATAAAAGTATGTAATTAAGTCATATATAATTTTACGCAAATATTGAACAAATAACAATTTGAAAAAAGACAAATTGTTGAAAAAATTCCACGAGCGGTATTCGAACCCGCCCCCCATCCCCATGACATGCCGGGTCAGGTGCACTACCAACTATGCTATCGAGGCTCAGTCCAACTAGCCGAAATACGTTATCCGTTGTACGTCATCAACATATGATCTTTAATACCTATTTGTATAAATATTAAGATCGGATGTTGATGACGTAGTTGTCGACATTGAATGGGGCTCCTATGGCTTTCAGAGTGAGAGTAGATAGTGTTGATTAATTTCGGCGAGTTGGATTGAGCCACGATAGCATAGTTGGTAGTGCACCTGACCCGGCATGTCCAGGGGTGCGGGTTCGAATCCCGCTCGTGGATTTTTTTCAACACTTTGCGTTTTTTTTTCAAATAACAAATTTAAGTTAATAATTATGGCAAATAGTAACTTTGTATACAAAATCATGATCGGATACACTTTAGATCTTTTCATTTTTACCACACCTATTACACGTTGTAGAACGTCTGGAAGAATCTACGCTGGCGTGATAATTCCCTGTAAGACCTCTGAGGATTGCCTCTCATAAGTTTCTCGCCCCACTGGCTCGTGGTCTAATTGTTAACACCACTGATCTCAGACACAAAAATGTCCCGGGTTCGATTCCCAGCGGGGTTACATGTTAGTGTACTCGGTTCGGTCAGTGTTAGGGACAAGGGACAACGGTTCCAATATGCTCCCGATAGATGCAACCTAGCGATCGGCTAGCAACCTATCACTGATGGTATCTATTCCACTTCAGAGCCCTACTTTGATTATACTTAATGTGGCGACGAGGTCACTAACGGCGAGTTTACTCAAAACCGTCTGATGCTTTTTCTACCCCTTTTTGGGAGATGAGACGTATTACGTATTTTTTGGTTGAACTATTCTTCTTTACCAAAATCACATATGGTAATGCAACGCCAAACTTTTAAATCTGTCAAAGTCACGGTAGCTTCAATACCTTTGAGATAAAGCGCAAATGTAGACGTTCGCACAGTGTAACTTCTTTGATCACGGAACAATGGCAGCGACCTTACGTATTCTACAGTCGTTTCGTGTTTTTAACGTACTCGTTTGTAGTTGTTTGGCTCCCAAAAGATTTAGTTGAGTGAACAAGGAAGAACGCCGCTCGTTAAACAAACGTAAACTTGCAGATGGTGGACGTGAGGTAACGTCAACTTTGAAGTCGGAACGACGTGAATGTTAACAATGAAAGTTAGTCATCTCGATGTATCACTTAAATGTCCACTAGCTGTGATCGGTAGCTGTCGCAATTCACAAAATATACTATAATTATACAGTATAATGTAACACAAGTTATACATATTTTGAACTCCTCCATATGAACTAAAACTACGACAAATTAAACATTCCTCGTGCGCGCAATGTACTTAAAAAGTGGTAGAAAGCATTTTCTTCACATAAATAATATATAAAGGATTAGTATCCTTTTTTTTTGTGATCAACAGCGGTGCCCGCTACTGCCTTGATTACTTAGTAGTAATCAAGGCAGTAGCGGGCATCGCTGTTGATCACGCAGGCGATAGCAGAATTAGCTGGACGCCTTTGCAAACAGTGATGCAAAATTGTAAGGAGTGGTGTGGGAGCCCAATGCCCAATAATGAGATGATACAGGCTTACTGTACCAGTATCTAAATGGTAAGTAAAGGTAGATTAACTGGACAGTCACGCTACTGCTGGACAAAAGTCTCTATCATTTAAAAAACAAAGTCAACGCTACTATTGAAGGGTATTGAGGCTTAATCAACACTCTTGCCAAGTACGGGTTAGGAATGATCACAATCACAAACCCGAGATATGCATATACAAATGCGAATCAATTTTACCGTCATGGGAATCGAAACCAGGACCACCGGATATCGGGCCGAACAAGTTACACACGAACACTCGGCCAAGGCCATTAAACAAATACAAAAGTATAATACAGGACAAATATAAAATAACAGACGTTCTCTTACTTTTTGTGATTTTTTCTGCTTTGAAACCTAAGAAAATAGTAGCTTCCTAACATTACTGGAAGGTTGGAGACATAAGGACACTGTTTATAAAACAGTCCGTCTCACTTTTGTCCAGTGAAAAGAAATTCTTTGTATTTATTTTGTACGGCTATAAGATCTTGGGCCGCTTTCATTCCTACTCCAGTGCTAAGTGGACATCCTTAAGTGCTGTTTGGTCAGTCGGGATTACCTTTGCTCTTTTCGATCTGACCCTTATCCCACTCAATCAGGGCTGGCCAGCAGCGGAGAGCGCTTTCGCTTTGTAATTTTTCGTCGTTTAATGCCCAAATAGCTTTGTTCTAAAGCTGTTGATTTATTTAGAGTACCATTCGCCGGAATTCCCGTTTCAAAGCGTACGCTGCCGCTGCTTTCTGAGGGGAAGCCGAATCGAGTGCATCTTTCATGTCAAAATAATTTGTTTTGCGATTGAAATTGTTTAATTAGAAACGAATTCTTTTGTTTGATATCACGTTCGTTTGTTTAATTAATATTTGACCCTGAGTGGGACTGTTAACGTTTATATAATGTTATTTCGCCTATATCGGTTTGTATATTTTTGAAGGAGCATCATTTAACTGGACTACATATAAACTAATAGTAATATTGCAATGTTACAAAAAAATATTTTTTGCTTTCACAAAACTTCAACCTGGAAATTGAACCCAAGACCCCGGATCAAGCCGAGCGCTTACCTGACCACCGAGGTTTAAGCTTAGCGTATACCAATAGTAGGTAGTCTTAAAACAACCGCCTTTAAATTGTTTATCACTCAATAAATAGTCGTCGCCGCTTTTGGGTCGATCCCGGCATCCCGGCATCCCGGGGTTTACGCGGCGGAGACCGCACCAATTTTGTTATTTGCCGTTTGTATTCAGGGAGGCGCACACAGCACGTATCGCGGACACGGGATTTCACTTTACTCTTTTTATTTTTTCATACCGCCCAGACGTTCTTAGCGACGACAGAGCTATTTTTTATACGGCGATCGAGGAACGTGTTTTTTTTTCAAAACCCTCCCCGGTGTGACGTAAGTTATTTTTGTAATAAGTTTTTTATGCGCGCTCCTTTTAGAGACTTTACTAATATTTTAAATACTTCATATTGAAGTTATCTCTTACGGAAAAATTCCAGTCATTTAAAAATTAAAATTATTCTGCAGTCGTTGTTAAAATATCTTATACTTACAAAGACATTAGATATTGACAAACGCTTACCTAATGTCTAAGAATATTTTCTTCGCAAACAAGTTTCGATTCTTAGAATTATTCAAGTTAGTCAATTTAGAATAGTAATATTGACTACAGCGCTATCGTATGTGTCACCATATTCTCCTTTTCCACATTATCGTCACCTAACACGTTTTTCAAAGGTCCCTGAAAAACATGGCTGTCACCCCCGATTTAAGGAGCTATTTAAAATGGGTTACTTATTCATACAACTCAGGCGTCGCATAATGACAGGACCAACACTATTTGGCAACATCTCACCTTTCTACATGGGCTTCTTATAGTTCACCGAATTGAATTACATCGAGTTACATTACGCCTACATTTTATTTTGTTATTGGAAACCTCGATTAACCAATATGTATCTTATTATTGTTTTGCCATGATAATAAATAAAATTTTAATCAAATAAGAGTTTTAATGATCAAGTGACTAAAGATTAACATGACAAATATTAAGGTAAAACTACTAAAAAGACTAAACTAGTTAAAAAGAAAGAAAAAATTAACCCTGATATTTATTCACGTGCTATTAATGATCATTATTGATTATAGATGTGATTATTATTTCGTGCTTTGCAATCTGCTAAAACAGAAAAATCACTGGGACCCGATAACGTGCCCATCGAAATCCTCAAGCTGTTGAAAGAAGACTAACTGGATGTTCTGACAGAGTTCTTTAACTACATCTATGAAATTGGAAGCATCCCAGGTGATTAGCTCAAATATTTTAGTATAGTCACCTACGCGGTGATCCGTCATTGCGAAAATAACTTAGCTTGCAAGATCTAAATCGATCCAAGCCACACAGTACAGTTGTCTTTCTTAATTCGCGGATATATTTGCTTAAAGTGATTGTGACTTCGATGAAACACTATTCGGCGTAGCGTAATTTTGTGAAATGCTCTATCCCCACAGGTGGATGCGGTATTTTTCCAGAAATCGATACGCCTGCCATTCGCCTTTAGTATGCGGAACGCGACTCAACTCTGTTACGCTTTCCTTCTGCGAAAAGGTACTCTATAATTTTATTTTCCGACCAAAACGTAGTTACCGATGATACTGATACTTTTGCGACGGATGCCTTGCTTAGGGTCTCTTTTGATCGCCAAATCGAGTTCTTTTGATGTGTTTGTGTGTAGTAGTTGCTTTTACGCTAACATGAATTTGATAATATGTACTTGTAACGAAATAGATATCGTAGAATTGTGCAAATAACAATCTGTTTTATTAGTTTTAGGTAAGTCACTATCATCATCATTTCAGACAAAAGACGTCTATTGCTGGACAAAGGCCTCCCCCAAACATCTCGACAGGGACCGGTTTTGTGGTTTTTTTGACCGGTTTTTTGGTAGCTGCTAGATGTGAGCAGCACAATGCACTATAAGTAAATATAATTTTCTTAATTCCAAGACATGGGAAGTCCTTGGCTTTTATCTCAACTGAGGTTAATTAACGATAAAGATAAAGTGAAAGAGCACTTCACTCGGATCCTCAACTACTGAGAAACCGGACCACTTACGTTCAAATGTCGGAACACAACAAAGCTAATAACTTGTTGTTATGGCGAAAGAGTTAAAAAGCATGATGAGGCCGGATTAGATGGACTTAGAACCCATAGAAAGGCTTGTTTCATAGTCAAAATCAAAGATATTGAATGCCAACTACCTATGTGTACAATGAGGTCTTTTAACTTGAGTAGAGCTTATGACTTAGTAACCCATCCCCTTTCCATATGACACACCTTTTCCTACCGCTCTGTATAAGTAGTGTATTTTAATAACCCTTTGTGATCTCTAAAAACATCATTAGCTACGTCACAGTTATAATACTACAGCATTCCGGATCCATCCCATATAAGCTAGTTGAATGTGATGAAACTGGTAGAGCCCTGTATTCCTGAAAATAGGATCGATTTTTATACCATTTATAAATAAATCATAAATCAAATTTATCCACACACAGCTTGCGTGTGGAAGCTAGACCTATTATATTTAACACCTATTATTTATGACCTACAATTAGTATTTAAAATTCGTGAAGTTAAATATTTTTTTGACACAAACTATAACTCTACATAGCACACAGATATTTTTGTTTCCTTTTTATTCCTCTGAGCGTAAACACTTTTGTGAATTGACAACTTCTAAATATACGAGTCCGTCACATCAATACGAACATTACTGTCTTCAAATTGATAACTCTTTAAATTCTAGTACTATAAATGGCATCGTAGCTTCAATTCGTAAAGTCATTACCCCTACGAACGTAACGATATTGCGTAGCACGAACTCGTCTACGGCAGCCCGTAGCGATCGTAGCTTCTTACATGTCATCGTAAGTTCGTCACGGCCCGCCCTTTCCAAATACGGCCCGATACAAGCCCCAGTCACGCTCCGAACAGTTGTTTGCCGAATGTTTGCTACGGTTGTTTGTGTTTGACTTCTCCTATTTGATGTTTGACGTCTTGTAATTGACGCCCAATGGAATCGATATAAGAGAGATGTCTCCTTGAATTTGTTCCGATTCGAAAAGATAACATTGAGGTTGCTGTGTCGTTTCGAAAAGTGATTCTAATTTTCTGGAAAATGTGAATGGATTCTGATGCTTTAAAAATGTTACTAATTAGGTAACTTAAGATAAAAACTAGCACCTATTTTCCTCGGGTGCGATTTAAACCCAGGTAACAAGATTTTTCACACTAATAGATGTACTCGTATTCGAAGTCATCGGAGACAATTTGGACCATTTTAAATTTTTATTTAAAATCTTTCATAGTATATTTTTTATGTTTTTGAATTTTAAGGCAAAAATAGCACCTCAGTTTTTCCATAGATTTTCCAATTACAGCAAAGCTATTTTCAAACGGTTTTTGTTATTCATCTCTTTGACTAGTTTCAATTCGTAAAACTGCTCACCTTACTGAATCTGAAAATGTGTCAAATAGCAAAATTATAAGAAGTTGCCTACTCAAGCATTTTTCAATCCAATGTTTTAATAAAATTAATTCTTTTTAGTCTAATATCTCAATGTGGCCTCTTCAGAAATCAGACCATAATTATTTAAGAGCAGTATTTTTCAATTCTTTATGTTTCAGTAAAAATAATTGTTTTTAGTTCAATGTGGCCTCTTCAACCCCAAATTATCCATGAACAACATTTTCCAATTCTATGTTTCCTGTATAAAAATAAATGCTTTTATATGAATACCTCTTTAGCTGGTGACTAATACAGCGCCGTCCGCCGCTGTTATAGTAACTCGCATACGTCTGTAGTTTCATAAATATCATTAAAAGTTAGTCGCAGTCGTGCCCTTCCCAAACAGAGGCTACGACTTATGTCCCGCGCGTCCGACTCCGACCGAGGAATAGTTGTTTGCGGAGCGATTGTTTTGGCATGTTTATGTTTGACTCGCTATACACGATGTGAGTGACACTTATTGATATCGGCTAACGTGATTCTATTTTATCATACCCGTATTAAACAAAGTGTAAGCTTGAAGTAGTTATTCCGTGTTTTATCTCTTGTACTCTACTTTGAAATGAAGTTTATATGACCGACAATCAGTGACCGATTTTTTAATCGGTGAAAATGAAACGTACGGGTTTCTATGTAGTAACGCAAACGTCCTACAAAAAGTCGTTCACAAAATCGGTACTAAAAAGTCTTCGACAAAGTCAGTCCGATTGTCGGTAATACAAAAACTTGGCCTTGAGCCGTATCACGGAATTTCTATTCCAAGTTTATACTTTGTTTATTAGAAAGGCCCTAACAGTTTATTTATTTTTGTAAGTAAACAATTAAGTTGTAAAAATAAATAATATTAAAACATAGTTGTTGTTAATATCGATGATTTGTTTTGGCTAGTTGAAATGACCTTTTACGCTATAAACAAAGTAATCAGAAATATTGTTGACGTGACTGTACGCGAACATAAAATGTATCGTAAAGGGTCTGGTAACCTAGATGTAATATACTGACGGAAAATATTTTAGGTAGACAAACTTAGTGGTTTCCGATTCTGAGGTATACACCATAAGGCTAAAATGTTAATGCACAGTGACACAGAAAGTAATACAAAAACATAAAGCGCTACTACTTAGTCTCATACCTAGAGGTCCCGCTTCGATACTAGCAGGATCATATTGTTATAATACTCTATTTGGTCGGTTACAGGTCTTGTTTAAGTCCACATGGCTAGCTATCCACCACTTTACCTATGTCCGTCGCTTTAACAATAATGTTGCATTGTTGGTTCTTAGAGTTAGAGTTATGATAGAAGTGCTTCAATAATTGAGGAGGTGCGCTTTTATCACTTACCGTCAAGCACATCCTCGTTCTGGAATAAAAATAAAAACATGCTAAGATCATGATAAAGTAGGATAGTGGCACCGGTGATCGACAAGAGCTAGTGATCGACATTTTTGACTTTAATCATTAAAAGTAGGGGTCAGTAACTGATTTTTGACTTTCGCTTCAATTTTAAACAGACTTTGTTTTCAATGAAATTTCAATGAAAATCTATGCTATTTTTTGGCGACGAAAACTGTGTCGGCTTTGGTCTACTCTAGTGCCATTACTCTAATTTTTTTTTTAAAGATCCATTTAATTTATTATGTGCGACTCAGCGTGACAGCTGAGCCCTCCTTATAGATTCTTTGTAGCATTCGCTTCGATTGCAACAAAAATTCCGTGTTTCAATGCTAGCTCGGAGTGTATTTGTCAATGTTTGAACATAATATGTAGGAGCCGCTACCGACACCTGCGCCCTTGCGATATCAAATTTATTCTTCGCGCATCCTCCGAAATGAGTTATTGTTCGCAATACTTTTTTGGCACAATACGCATTCTTAGCTGTTTTTGTTTGTCGTTATAATAACGAGTTGAGCTGTCACGGACTACACTGCCTTGTGTTGATGAATTGGGATACAGCTCCACAGCTCCATTGGACCGCAGTGCCTGGAGTTGATGAAAGGTGATACAGCATGGAGTTCTTTACATGTTCCGTTGGACTATTGGGCGCATAGTACAAGTTTTATTTACCATTTGATCACGTCAATGAAAACTTAATTTGGTTTGGCATTGAAACAGCGCCGTCAGAATGCATTGTGCGAGTTTTATTTGCCTTTCGATCACGTTAACAAAAAAGTACTTTTGTAAGGCATTTAAGCAGCGTCTCCAGGGTACCTAGTGCGAATTTGATTTGCATTTGATCGGTTTTTTTTTAAATTTCTTATGGGTAAGCACTTGGAATTCATCTCACCTAATGTTAAGTGACGATAAAGCTGAAGGTGGAAGCACACTTTACCCGTATCCTCAACTACTGAGGCACTGGCTATCTTATCTCTAGCAGCCGCAACAACAACAACGTTGATGTAAACGACGGTTTGTATGGTATCATTTTAACCCATCTCGTTTGTCACGAAAAGCCGCTGCTTCGGTCTGCTTCAATGTCATATAAATATTCTTTTACATTTCTCCATTAAAATTTCGTTAACACGATATAATGACAAATAAACACGCACTAGCCACCCAAATATCGATTTCACCGGAACTCTACTAAACCTATTTAAACAAAGATCATCCCTATAATCCGTCTACAACAAACATTAGGGTTTTAATTTTATTGATAGCCGCTTAGAACCAACGCGGGCCTACTAAATACGGGCCAGTACGTCCACAATGAATTCACCCCGGCAAGACACATGGTTGCGGCATCGTTATTTATCGTTTGTTTTTTGCACGGGGTTAATGCCCTTTAATGGGACGTTTATGGACAATGACCTCTGATCGGACAGTTAATGGTATCGAGTGGTGGAAAGAGGTTGGGTGTTCGCGTGTGAGCTTAATTAATAAAGTATGAGCAATCCAAATAGTTTAGTATCAGTAAGACCAGAACTATAAGAGATAGGGAAATTAGTTCTACGGAATGTCGTCGATTTCAACGGAAAGACTTTCCCAAAATCCTAATTGCTTGTAGATTTAGTAGTTTTTATAACTTTTTTAAACATTTGTTTGGTCTTAGACATCAAGTTGGAAATGGTAAAATCCTTTTAATAAGGCTAACCACTTGGTTCATTACTTCGTATTCCTATTTCTTGGGTTAACAGTTTTTCCGTAATAAAAACTCATCACTACTACTGGGGCATGAGCCTTTCCTATGGATGGGCCATAAACCACCATGCGGGGTCAGTGCAGATTGGTGGTTGTTAACGACTGCTAATGCAAATTGCGCGTTAACCACTACGCCATAGAAGCTCCTTTTATATATTTAAAACATTTTACTCACAAAAAAAAAACACTACATACGTGAAACAGTTTTGTAGCTAAATAAAACATCCAACCAACATATATATCATTCCGCTGAAACTTTATTTCGTGTTTTCCGTCGCATGCATGCATCGCGTCTACGATTTGCACCTGCGCTCTATTTTATTTCGGGTCCTGACATATTGTAACATGTGCTATGAGCACTATTGTAGCGATAGACTGCATCAAACCAGAGCCAATCTGCCTGAATATTGGTTATGATTCAGCAGGCGATATCTCAATACTCGATACAGATTTTCGGGCTTCAAAACGTGCTTTCTATTTTGATAGAATCTTTTTTTTTAGTATAACCTCTTGAGACCCCCGGTGTGTTGAGGTTTATATACGAAAAGGTAAGTTGTAGTAAATAGCCTTTTTACGGTTTCACTTTGCAAAGGCCTCCATCAATGAAATCAAGTCATTGCACAAACTTAATTACCACGCTTGCTAAGGGAACCCGATAACAAACCCGGGCAATGCTTCGAAAAATCCAAAAAACACAGGTCCGACGGATATCGCGCAAAGCGCTTTGCCTCTCGACCACCGACGTATTAAAATAAATTTAATCCATACACAAAAATACTGGCAGCTTATTAATATTAATTAAAAAAACTTGTTAATGTTGATATTTAATACAAAATAATATCACTAGGTAGATAGATAGATAGATAATAATAGCAATAATAATATATATAAAGCAAAAATAACTGTAGGTACTGTTTGGTGGATTTACCCTGCTATGTAAAAACTTCTTTTTTGCTAAACCCCTACAAAAGTCCTGAACTCAGCAGGCGGGGAGGGCTACCTTTTTTAATCGATTAAAACCTCCAATAAAACTATAAATAGCGCACATCCACCGAACGATGCCGTAACGAAATCACGGTAAACACACACCCCTAAATGGGTCACAGAAACTTGGTGCACCTGTAAATTAATTATTCGACCTCGTTGTAACTTCGGTAAGGTAAGGTTCGGACATGGGACGACTTGAATTATTAACTAAGGTCGCCCCAGGGAAATCACAAGTGCGAAGTAGATAGACGCGGGCGTCGGCACGGCAAATTCGGTGCCTCGAGCGACAGCCACTAAGTTTTTGATGAGAGCCCCGTATGATTTAAAGCGTACGTTCGAAAGGTGATGCGTTACCTATTTTGGGATAAACTCGTACAGAATGAAGGTGGAATTCAACTGTTTCTGAAGTTGAGAACGAATGAGAAGAGCAAGAACAACGAGCAGAAAACGGTCTGTGAATGCCAGTATCTCTTAACCGCTTTTCTTGTGGATAAGTGGTTATGGGGTTTAGCTGTCTTAAATTCGGAGGTACTGGGTTCGATCCCAGCGGAGGGCACCTTCATATTATTGTACTGAAAAATAAACTAAGACATTTCAGTATCGCTCACCCTTCATAAGGATGAGACTGCTTCATTCATAGTGTCCAGATTCAAAGGTAAGCATCAGAAGAATTAAAAAACATACCATTTAGCTATATATATTTGAATTATATTCAGCTATGAAAAAAAATTGCCTACTAATGGCTCTGCTCGATTAAACGAAAAGCAGTGAGATCCACAAAGGGCTATTGGAAAGTTAGCGAAAAAAATCACCGGTATAAAGCTCGGCACTCGTCTTTGATTAGCTTGAGGGCTGAGAGGCGTCCTGCCCCTCTGCGGAGGTTCCATTCAAATTGATGACTTCATTGGTTTAACCCCGATAAGAGATTAGGGCCCGCAAGTTTGTTCAACAAGCCGAAAGTGAATTGTTTTCCTTGGAAACGATCGAGTTAATAGCTGGCTTTCGGTTATTCGTTAATAGTTGCGGGATGAATTTGCGTGACTGAGCACAAGGATATTGATAAATGACGCCGCGTGCTTATTACTTTATTGACCTTTGCTGGCTTGGTATGGACATTTAATGATGTGGCGAGAAATGTGATGAGCATGAAAGCTAAAGTCTAAGTGGGTAAACGAAGACCGGTGACAGACTAGCTAGACTACTGTTCGAACGATGATATGGCAAAGAAAAGAGTAAGTATTGTAAATGGCTGCTAATGCTGCCGGAACTAACGGCTTTACTTTCTTATCGAGATCTCGGCTCGAGATATAGAATTTTTGGTCACCCATTCATTGACCGGCCTTCGCGAAAGTTGTTTAACTTCAGCATTCACAGACCGAGTGTGTTAACCATTGCGCTATCGAACTCCTCAATGAGAGGTAACGAAATACTAAATACGTAACAAAATTTTGTTATTGTTATAACTTTGTAACAATTGTTATTAGTTGCCGAAATATAGAAGACATAATTTACGGTAAAAAATAATTGGAAAATTAAAAACTAAAGACCTATAAATAAAAGATGTCCTCCAAATATGGGCTCATGGGAACGGTCTCAAGAATGCTAGCAATATAGCCCCTTAAATAACAAAATTTTTTCTTAAAATAAAATTAAACTAATTTATCTAAGATAAAGTTTTACTAGAAAAAATCAACCAGTTTCATTGTCGCCGCCGCCGCCCGCCGCCGGTTCAAAAATCGCAATCCTGATTCATTCAGTGATTCGAACAAAGCTTCGGTAGTGATTACTCTGAGTACTTATTTATAGGGGTCGATCTTTTTTCACATCGGAGGGTGATCGAAAGGGTAAAGCCTCATTAGTTGTCCTTATTCTGGTGATTAGATGCGACAGCCCTTTAGACCATGCCAAACAAAAGAACGATAATTACATGGTGGTACGGAGCAGTCGTTTAATTAGTAGAGAAGCGTAAGATAAATACAAAAATATAAGGACATTAGTTTCGATAAAAAATATAATAAGCTTCTAACACAACTGAATCGTAACACAATATATCTGCAGCAGTTTATAAAAAAAATATTTTTCTACAGTTGTCAAAATAATCATTAATTCTTCAATTCTTTTTTGAATAATATGACGTATTTGATTGTAATGTGAAATATTGTTAAGTTGATTTTGTAAGAACGTTAATTTTTGAAATAATACACGTAATTATTAAAATAAAAGGATATTAATCATGCAAAATATTAAAAAAAAACTACTTAAAAACTAAATTGTAATTTAATAAGTCTTCAATAGTGTAATGTTTCTTTCTACAGATGTAAAAATAATCATTCATTCTTCACTTTTTGTGTATTATTTTATTTTGATTTTGAAATAATAAATATTGTTATGTTGATTTTGTAAGAATGTTGATTTTTTTATTTTCAAACATACCACCATTATGTAAATATTAAACAACTTAATTCGCTTCTTTTCCGTAGTCCCATTGGATGTCCCATTGATGGGACAATGGAAAAAATCATTTAACCGTAGACCCGTTTGCTTATGAGACCACGGAAAATAAGTTTAACTCCAGTATTGCTTTTCCATGATGCCATTATATCTGAGTGTGTGACCGTTTGCGAATGGGACCAAATGCGAATGGGACCAAATGCGAATGAGACCAAATGCGAATGCGACCAAATGCGAATGGGACAGAATGCGAATAGGACCTTTTCTGAAATCGTGACGAATGCGAATTGAACAAACTGCGTCAAACCCTATTTGTGTATGTTGAAAATATAAACGAACTTGACACAACTTGGAGGAAGGCTGTTGGTACGAGAGGCTTGCAATTTGTTTAAGGTATTTTTTATTATCTTAAAACCATATCTAAAATCTTTTCATCACTCATCATTTCATATTCACTTGACAAATTAAACAATTATAACTGATCAGTTATGATTGTTTAATTTGTCAAATGTCATATGATAATTAAAGAGTTGTACTCTTAAAACATTCTCTAGTTTTAAATTGTATAGGTCTTTTAAGTACACGGTAGTTAAAACACGGTATTTACACGAGGGGTTTATAGGTTAATAGTTGAACGTTGGAGACTGCGTATCGGCAACGTAGTGTAGGACGCCCTCAGACTAGGTGGAGCGAAGATCTTCGCAAGGTAACTGGCAAGAACTGGATGAGAGTAGCCGCGGATCGTGCTCAGTAACGTGTACTTGGAGAGGCCTATGTCCTGAATGGACATAATATAGTCTGATTATGATGAGTTGAACGTTGTTACAACAAACAGGACGACGATTTACAATAACAATCCCATTGACCTGTGATCCAAGTCACTAGCTCCAATATTCGTATAGCTCGTTGTCCTCTAGCTACGATTCCACGAATGCAATAACACACTTGCATGTAAATTGTGAATTGGACAGATGTGATATCGTTGCATACTGATTGTACCTGAAATACTACAACGGGGGAATAGAAATAACAATAAATACAGGACTGGAGGAACTAGCTACTAAATCTTTATTTATTTTTCTGGTATGTAATAAATGAATCTGATATATTTTACTTTATAACACAACTGGGCTCTGATCCATGACCATGAGCTCTTGGAGCAGTATTGTAGTGGTTGTGAAAATGAGACGCGTGTAGCGGCGTATAGTATACACTCGTCTCGTTTTCAGAACTGCTGATGTGAAGGCTCATGTAAAACCAGGTCTTCTTAATGAACAATAGGTCATGTGAAGCCCAATGTGATTTGACGGGTTTTATCGAATACCATCTTACGACAAAAATTGGGACAATGGCGTACCTTCCAACGCACCCAGTAAACCGGCATTTAGAAAGAAGCCTTCATCATCATCATCATCGTCATCATCAGCCTATACTAGTCCACTGCTGGACATATGCCTCTCCAAGTGCACGCCACTGAGCACGATCAAAGAAACCTTATTAATGTAGAAGAATGTTAATTGAACGAAATTTGTTCAAAAACACAAATGTTGAAAAAATTTCAACGAGCCGTATTTGAACCTGCACCCTTCTGACATACCGGGTGAGGTACTCTTCAATTTGTTCAATTTAATGACAACTATAGAACATTTTAAATCAAAATTTGAAGTTTGTATGTAATATCAAAATTATGACAAAGGCTCATAAGGACCAGTTTCCAATTAGTTTAGGAGAACGGCGCGCTTTTTTCCTTTGACCTTAACGTTGCCAGTCATACGGAAGGGAAAGCGAGCGCTTAAACTTGATTAAACAAAATAATAGTATCTAAGCTACTTCTTTCGTTTAAGATCCCATATTTCAAGAATATAAACATATATGAGAAATATAAGCTTCCTTCACGGCAGGAACACAGGCAGTTTATATTCCACAGATAAGAATTTACGTCCGTCTTAAAAGGGGAATAGTATGTAGGTAAGTATAATCTCATTTTTGTTTTGCACAACAAAAATATGCCGACGCATTTTAAGATATTAAACGTATTCGTATAATATATGCGCCCCTCCGCCTATTCTGTAGAAGAGGGCTATTTGTATTCACAAGGGAGAGGTATTAGATGCATTTGCTGGTCGCTGCATGCCAAGGATTCGTGACGAGTTTTTCCTATGAAAATTTCTGTACTGAATATACGAATTCGAGCTATTGTGGCTTGTCTGGCAAGCGGTATTCTTGATGTTTGGAACGCCGCATGGAGCTTCGGAAGCTGTATTGTGTAAGGAACTTGGATATCAGTGAAAGCATTTGTTTATCAGCGTTTGTCATGCTCTCTTTATTTGTCTCTGCGGTGGTGGCGTGTGCGTCGGGTCGTTACGTTCCCTAAAATATGGTTGAGCGAAGCGATGGCTGATTCATATGTCATACTCGTGAACGGGTGCTGCCTGTGGAGGCTGGTCTGCTCTTGCATACTTATCTTATTTTTAATATTATTTACTAAAGTTTGACTTGGTTTTTCTTAACCAATTTTTTTTTTTTAGAGTACTGTAGTGGTACTGTATGACATTGTGGAAATTGAAACTTTTACCTGATGTAAATTTGTTAACTTAGTTTTTTTTTATTTTGTGATATTTTTGTTTTTTATTTACATGTTGTGGTTGTCTTCTATAATTTTGTGTTTATTTGTAATGGAAAGTGTCCTGCTATGATAGGGCATTTTCCAATATTTTTGACGCTGTAAGGGAGAAAAGAGCTGGACACTTGCTGAGTTTCTTGCCGGTTCTTCTCAGTACAAGATCTCCCGCCCAGAGTAGACTTACGAACCGATGGCATAGTGACATTCACAAGAGCTACTTGTAGCCTAAACTGAATAAATGATTTTGAATTTTGAATTTGAAAACGCCATGGGACTAAATCATATCAACCAATTGGCAATTTTGCGCAAAAAACAAATTGCATTGACATATTTTTTTACTTGTATTACATGTCATACATACCATTTAATTGAACTAATGCGACTCCGTTAGATACACTTTATACGAAGTATTAAAAAAGTCACCCTACTATAGAGATGTTGACAGCAACGCCAAGAAATTCCAAAACGTTAAAAGTGGAAATGATGTTACTTAACGACTGTTCAAAAACATTGCGGATTGGACCTAAAAACGAATTTCGTAATCTAAATGTAAGCCCTCGCCTAAACTGAAATGACGGGATTGATCTTTTTAATTTTTAAAATGGTTAAGAAGTTACTCAATTAAAATGGCGCCTTAAACAGTAACCTAATTTGTATGTAGTCTCAGTAAGGTATTTATTGAGTGTATGCTCTAAGGTATTTATTTATTTGATTTACACGGCTATATAAGCAATATTAATTAATCTAAATAAATTACAAATATGAACGAAAAAATTTATATATTTAATTATGTCCCCCGGCACGTGGGCCGGGTGCGGGATCGAATCCCGCTCGTGGATTTTTTTGTAACACTTTGCCTTTTTTCTAATATAATTAATTGGATATATGTATTTATATTATTTTGAATTTTACATTTACAATGCTATATAGTTACAAGATAACATTTTACTTAAAAAGTCAACTGCAAATCCAAATCAAATCAAATCAAATACAAACGACATTTGTTCGATTCCCACTCGAGCTTCCTTCCTGAGGTTGGTTGATTATTTCAAGTAAAATTTAATCTTGTATAATATATGTAGTTAAATGGGCCTCTTTGCTTCTCCGTGCCATACTGCACATTACATGTTGCCTGAAAAATTTAAAAAATCAGACTGTCCGTTGTCATTCTAAATGTTGGTTGTATTCAAAAAGTATTATGAGAAGTAACAACTTTTTGAGACAGATTAAGCTTAACAACGTCGTTACATCGAATTGCTGGCAATCACACAACTAACTTGCTCCAAGTCCCCTTCAACTAGCTCTCTTAACTCTTAAAACTCCTCAATTAAGGCAAATAGCTTAGTGAAAGGAACAACAACAATACTTAATTAAGGTCTGAATTGAGCCGTGCTCGAAGGCTGAACGCGACTTTGTTTTGTTTTTTAACTATTTACGTTTAATTTATCTAAATTATTTAGAGTGTTTTTTTCTTAGAGGTAGGCTAATATTTTATTTACATCATCAGCCTTTCGCAGTCCACTGCTGGACATAAGCCTCTCCCAAGACGCACCATTGAGCTCAATCTTCAGCTCTACAATTTTATTTTATCTCCATATATTATTAAAAATATTGCATTAATGAGTTTTTTTTATTCATTTAAGACTCGTAACAGGTTACATACATTATAATTTACAGAAAACATAGCTTAGTGACTAAACTGTAACCAAGTAAAACCAAGTAAACCAAGTAAACCAAAATAAGACTACTACAACATAGAATGTAAAAGCAGTTTGTCATTCAAGAAGGTGGATCTTCTTGAGGTGACTTATTCTGGAGGTGAATAAAATGTATCAGCTGGCTAACTTCCCGTGCATCTGTTTGTAGCCGACTAAGGGACAATGGTTTTTACTTTTAGATACTCGCACATCAGGCGATTACAGTATACACAGATAGTAGAATATAATTACAGCAGTTCTGTTTATTGAAGTCCTCTACAGAGACGGCTATTGTTCTGAAGATAGCCCAGAGACTAAAGACACTGGAACGGTTTCGACATCTATTTTAGTTTAGGTTCCCTCTATCTGGCAGAATTTTGTTGTTCCGAATTTTATTTGGCATAACACACTTGGCATAATTTTCTTTAAACGAATATGTTCAATGCATAAAAATCTTTTAGTATAATTATTATTTGGTCGAATGTTTATATGTCCGAATTCCCAATGGCATACTTTTAAGATGGCAGATTTTCACTAGGCATAATATGATTTAGCAAAATTTCATTACGCATAATTTCGTTTAGCATAACACTTATTTGTTTGCGACAAAGAGTAGATTGTGCTACATTAGTGACAGAAACGAATCGCTACAAAACCGACTCCAGGTAGTCTTGTCTGCCCTACCCCTAGAGTGTAATTCAAGCCCGCCAGCTGAGGACCATTTGTGGCGATAGGCTCGCGTGGGACCGCCAGAGCCCTGCAGCGCCGGAGCCGTGACAGAAACCTTGCATGCTGCATGCTTGCTTGCTGCCTGTTGTTTGCATGCTGACTGTTGCTTGCATGCTGCATGCGTGTATAGTGGAGAAAAAATTAGGGTTCAACCATGTTTATTCTATGAATTTTCATAGAAGAGTGTTTTACTATACTTTCTGTATTATGGAAATGAAAAGTATGCTAAAAGAAGATTCTAACTATAAACTATCTGCGATATGATAGTTCTACCTTTTAATTATTATGGATATTAAATATATGCCTAAAGATGATTCTGATTTATAAAATTATGGGTTTTGAATGTATGAGTAATGAGTGTGTGCCAAATGAAGTTTATGCTTTCCGCTGTTATGCATAATAAAATTATGACATAAAAAGTTCTGCGATAAAAGGTAGACGCCTATTTTAGCGGCTATTTAACGATTTATACCTATCTATGTTACACTTCAAAAGTGACCCTTAACACGGAACACACATAAGTAGAAGACGGAATGAATAGACACCGAACGGGAAAACTATACTGGGAAGCTCCAACACATCAAAGCTCCTCAGAGGAGCTTATTGCTTGACCAATGCTTAGCGTCGCGCCACAAGTCAGTCAGTTATTGTCACAGAAACGGGGAGCTGAATCGACTTGTTAATTACCGTGTTCCCGAGGGAGAGGCCACGTATTTGAGGGTTATGGCCAATTATAAAGTTTGTACACCAACCGCCCAGTTCTACAAAGCCCGTGTCACCCCCCGCGGTGATGCCATATTTATACGGCTAAGAGGATTTGGTCACATTTTTGGGGGCTCAAACGAGTCTGGTGGGGCGGTCTCTCCATACAGTTCTGTGGAAACCGGTTCCGAAAGTTTGTCCTAAACAGTGTGTTTTGTTTTATGCGTTTTGTGGCGGGGCGAGAGACGTAGTTTTCGAAATTCGTCCGAGTTTCATTCAGCTCGATCCAGTTGCGGCTCAGTGCACCCCTTTTAGTTTCCTCTGTGCTTTTACACGATCGTTTTTTTTTATTTTTGTTTATTTCTCGGACGGCTCGGCAGCAGAGTGGCAAAGCTCTCGGCCCGATATCCGGAAGTCTTGGGTTCAATTCCCGTGGGAGTGTTTATATCGTAATGATGGTGGTAGTGCATTATTATTTATATTGGATGCCTTACAAATTACGATAACGCAATAAAACAGGGAGCTATCAATGAACCATTATTATAGGCAGCCCGATAATTACACCTGCCGACACGACAAAATAAATAGATTACCGCCTAACACCCGTCGACGACGGAGAAAGACGTTAATTAAATTCGTACCGTGTAAACGATCCTAATAGCCTATAGGAGGCAGCTGTAACAATGTCTTGTAAGCGCATTTTACTTGTATTAGCTGTTATTGTGTAACGGCTTTTATGTGGGTTATTAGATTTAAACAAAATTGACACGTTTCATGAGAATGAATTGCAGACCATATTTTACACATAAACACATCTAAAATAACAAAACAACAGCTAAATTTTAGCGATTGCATGTTATATCGTATTCTAAAAGATTCTGCGAAAATTAAATGTTGCAACTCACTTTTTTTAAGAATTGAACAATGAAGAATTTATGTTTAATAGAAAAAATGATTTTTTAAGTTAAGTTAAGTTAAGTTGATTAAAAAAAACAATAGAAAGAAAGCACTTATTATACTTATAATTCATAATTTTCAATATTATAATTTTCTAATATTACAATTAACTTATATTCTTCTCAGTAGTTTGTTTACTCTTGACAAAGTAATCGTGGTCACATGTTTCTTCGGTAGCGTCTCACCACCGCTCGCCATCAGTCTCTTGCCAAGCTACAAAAACTATTTTTGTTCATAAATTAAATTTTAATTTCTACCAACGGAACTCATCATAACAGACAACTATTTTACTATTTTACTTTACTATACTATTTTTTTATTAATATTGTTATTACTAAGAACATGTTTCAAATCATAACTTTTTGTTTCAGAGCTGTTTCCTTTATAACAGTCTGTGATCATAGTTCTTTTATTAATAATGTCATTACTAACAACATACTTCAACTCATAATATTGTTTTTCAGAACAGTTTCCTCCATAACAGACAATTAATTTAATTATCGAATGTAGTACTAATGTTGTTATAATATATTTCGTATGCCGTAATGTGTATGATACCATGTAAGCACTATCTAACTAAAGCGTAACAACCTGTACCTGTAAAAACCAAATAATAAATGATTTGATTTGATTTGTTAAGCCGTTAATGTTTCCAAGGTAACTCTATGAAAACTTCAACATTTCATAACATTATATTTTGGAAATAAGTATATAATTCCACTTGCCGTGCCGCGACTAACTGCCGTACTCAGAGACGTCAATTATGTTTTAATGACAATGAAGTCTCTTGCTGTCACTTTCTTATGTATAGTGTTAAATAGAGAAGGAAAGACATTTAATTGTCATTAAACTTGATTGATGTCTCGATCGATGTCTCTGAGTACGACAGTAAGTACAGACGCCTGCACATCAACCTATCCAAAACTGTCAAATTTCTTCAACACATTTTCAACTATATCACTTAGACATAAAGTTCAAAGTCTTGTTAAAGTTTTGTTAATCTATTCACTATGTAATATATATTGAACAATTGTTTGTTTTCCCAAATAAAAAAAAAAAAGTCTATTGAGAAAATTTTACAGTTTGTGGTAGGCTGGTGTGCAGGCGTGTGTACATATCGTGTCATTAGTGCGCAGTGTAAATAACTCTTGATGTATGATAGACGTTAATTGGAGTCGCAGGGTGTAAACCCTTTCTTAATAGTTCGACTTCGTGGGAAGCTACCATATATTATTATGTTTTTAGGTTAATATTTTCTGCGCTTATGTTTATATACACACTCACGTTTTTAACCCAAAAGAGCACAGCACAACAGAGTGCCTACTGTGAGTTTTATTTACTATCCGTTTACTATTATATATATACTATTCATTCGATCACGTTTACGAAAACGAAAATTTGTATGGCAAAATTTTAACTCTTATGTCGCGGGCGCTGCTTCAATGCCTTACTAATTTTCGTTTTCGTTAACTAGATCGAATGTCAAATGAAACTCACACTAGGCACCCTGTGCACAGAAAATTGGTACGAGCCACCACGCTCGTCCAGACGGGTTTGTCCAAATACGATCACAGATAAGTATACACTCTGTGCCCTACAAATAAACAAAGAATAAGGTCCGAATAGGTATTCCGTGTTTTGTCTCTTTTTCTCTAATTTGAAATGACGTTTAGGTACATGACACGAACAAAACACGAAAATAACTATTCGGACCTTATTCCTTGTTTATTTGTAAGGGGCTTTGAGTTTTATTTCATTGTATTATAGGGATAGTACACATCTCAATATAATTTACAGTTACAATTGATTAAAATATTGGATTTAATAATTGGCCTCCAGAATTTTTCCAGCATATTACCTACATTTTGAACTCGAAAGCGAACATCAAGTGTGTCGGAAGGTGTCGAGAAACAAACACAGCATACTAAAAGCTGATGTAAAAAAAAATAATACAAATAGCCAATAATATGGTTAATAGGTAGTACCTAAGAGAAACAATTGTTCACATATTATATACTACTCAAAACAAAATAAGGGCCACGAGGTATTTTGTCTGTACCATGAAAATAATAAAACCAATATTAATTTTTTTGTCTCCATAACGAAAACTAATGTTGTTTTTACCGTGTAGACCAATAAATTTATTCCAATAATAATGATTAAAAAGTTTATTTGCTTTTGAAAGAAAAAACACATTTAAGGTTTTAACCTTTAACCAGTAACTTTACATTGTTTTTATTTAAAAATAAAGAAAAACAAAAGAAAATACTCCATGCTCATCTTTTAGTAACGGGTATGCCCCCCTCGTTTCGTTACGCACTCCTGAAGCCTGGAGTGCATGCTCTCAATCAAATGACTGACATTTTCCATTGGAATCTCTTCCCAGGCCCTTTTAACAGCGTTGATGAGTTGCTGTTGGTTGTGGATTTCCTGATCACCGTCTCTAACTCTTCGTTTCAACTGATCCCACATGTGCTCTATTGGATTTAAGTCCGGACTGTTCGCCGGCCACGGCAAGACTTGAATTTGAGAAGCTTCCAGTACAAACCGAGTCGCTTGAGCCGTGTGTGCACGAGCATTGTCTTGCATCAAGATGAATCCAGGACCCGCTCGCTGGGCAAATGGGATCACATGTGGTCTGACGACTTCCTCAATATACCGCTGAGCAGTAACAGTACCCTCATTTAAAATAGCGAGCTCAGTTTTGCCGTGTAAGTTTATCCCGCCCCAAATCTTTTCATTTGGACCACCAAAACGATCGACTTCATGGATGCAGGCTTCTGAAAATCTCTCGCCGCGTCTTCTCCATACTCTAATACGCCGATCGTCGTTAAAAAATTTAACTTTGCATTCGTCTGTGAAGAGCACCATGCCCCATTGGTTTATGTCCCAGTCCAAATGTTGACGGGAAAATCTTAAACGATTTGCACGATGATTTCTGGTTAATGGAATACGGACAACTCGCCTTCTTGATGCCTGCTGGTCTTCATGCAATCGATTACGAATAGTTTGGTCACTGACACGAGTACCCGTTGTGAGCCGTAAACGATTTTGCAGCTTGCGGGCCGTCGTTGTGCGATCTCGGCGCGCACTTAATCGAATGTAACGATCCTCTTGAGCTGTTGTAATGCGAACTCTGCCCGAACCAGGTCTTCTTCTAACACTGCCGGTCTCTTGGAAACGATTCCATAGATTTTGAATAGCTCTTCGAGAAAATCCCAATTGCAAACCCACAGATCGCTGCAAATGACCTTCTTCAATCATTGTAACGGCTCTGGTTGCTGTCAGCGAGTCCATATGACGCCTGCGTGCTTGTGGCATATTGCAAAAGATGTTTCTGACTCGAGATATCAATGAACTCTGATAATTTCTAATAAACCAAGAAGCTAAGGAAAGCAAAACGTCAAAGAAAATGAAAAAAGAAAAATTTTCAAAAATAATTTTAAATCAAATTTTATTTAAAATTGTTGCCAGCATTAGATGAATACTACAATATTAAAAAGTTTAGGTATCAAAGAGTTTGTATACTCAATATTTTACTACTTTCAATATGTAAATGTTTAATAATTTACACCAAAATGAAAAAATACCTCGTGGCCCTTATTTTGTTTTGAGTAGTATATTAAGAGTTACAATTGTGTACATATTTTAGTGACTCGTGACTGTACCTCGGTTTCATTTCAAAAAATAGGTATTAGGTATATGGCTGGTGGCTATCCACACTTTCTTGTACGAGTACCCTATCATCGAAAATAAACAAACTTAATTTTATTTATGTTTTTCAGTAACATCTGTCTTAATCACGAGAACAGTAAGCTTCAACAAACCGCTAAAGCAATGCGAACGTACATTCCGTGAACTTTAATTTAAATGTAAACTGTGATTAGATTAGCTTTTCAATTGAAGCCTAACGAGCACCGTTTACATAATAATATATCGTGAAATGAACATTCCCCCGCCCACGTGCCTTAATAAAGCATTATTAACTCCAACATATTAGCTCGCGTTTCGACCTTGCCGAAACACACATGTATAATTATTTTAATTAAAGTACGAGGTGGAGTAACCTTTAAGACAGTTTGTTAAGGCGAGGTATCAGAGCGCGCGACGACGACATGCCAACAGCTAGCTTTTAAACAAAAAAGAAAAAAAATATGAAAGATTGTGTACTTTAAAAGATTGTTGTTGTTGTTTTCACGAGTAGGTTTCGAACACGCACCCCATGACGTATAGGGTCAGGTGCACTACTTTTATGCTGTCGTGGTTCTGTACAACCCGCAGAAATTTATCAACATATTTCCTATTCCTACTTTTCTTACCTATTTTGACTATTCTTACTTTGTAAGCCAACAACAAATATAGGTATATATATTGTTATTCTTTTGTAGGTTATTTGTACTTTAAATGTAAACAATAATTTAATTTGTAATGTAGCTTTGTGCATGCAAGCAATCAATTGTAATTTTTAACCTTATTTATTTTTTTCTTTTTTTAAATCACTGTTCTGCTCAGCATGTGTGAGTACACAATTTTTTCGGAGCCGCTACGTATCGTGTTTGTTGTTGTCGTTCGCTTTGTGTATTGGTTGTACCTCTGTGTGTGTACCAAGAAATAAATAAATAAAATAAAAATTAAATTAAATTTGCTTTAGATGGAGTTCTTCAAACGAGGCGTGAAGAAGCAACTTGCGGGTCGGCAAGGTGAGGACGGCTGTTAGGCACAATCCTGCTCTACTCTGCCCTGCTACACACATCTGGACACTGCTTCTGTTTAACACCATCAACATTGAATTTTTATTGTGTCTGGGCCCGGTGGCGGTCAACCTACTAATATGCAATAATATATATTTTGTAATTAACTTAAATCAAGTTTGATTAACCATATTAAAAAAAATGTTTTACTTCAATTAACAATAAATGGAAATAAATAACTTTTACAAAAAACCGACCAAGTGCGAGTCGGACTCGCGCACGAAGGGTTCCGTACCATTATCTATAAAAATATTTCAAGTTTCTACCTGTTATCGTTATAAAGACCGAGAAAAAAATTGGAAAAAAATCACGTTTGTTATATGGTAGCCCCCCTTAAATATTAGTTTTGTCATAATTTAATTATTTATTTTTAAAGTGAATATATTATAACTTAATATTATGTGAATATTTCAAGCGTCTACCTGTTGCCGTTATCAATATCGAGCAAAAACTAGCAAATAATCACGTTTGTTGTATAGGAGCCTCCTTAAATATTTATTTTATTCTGTTTTTTAGTATTTGTTGTTATAGCGGCAACAGAAATAAATCACGGTTCATGAGATACAGCCTGGTGCCAGACGGACAGAGAGACTGACGGACGGACAGCGGAGTCTTAGTAATAGGGTCCCGTTTTACCCTTTGGGTACGGAACCCTAAAATAGAAGTTGCTCATTCGTCGTCATACTAACAGTGAGCGCAGTAAACAACGGTCGCCATCACGCAAGTAAAAATAATTTAATTTTGAAACTGGTGAAGCTTAACTTTCGTCGATGCTACAAGTCGCGTGTCTTGGTAGCGCGCATCGAACTACCACTTTAAAACAGTTCGTACACTTGAGTCACTGGAGCTTTTAAAGCTAGCGCTCACTGGAAGTGCCGAGAGACTTAGCAAACTCTTCAGCATGGCGCATACAGTATGAGCCAAGTGTGAGCCTGCAACTACGTAAAGGAAGTACTTGTCTTTAGTTACTTCTTCGTAGAATTACACAAGCAAGGGGAGTAGAAGTGTTATCCGCTTGCGAGCTGGTAATTTAAAGGAGTTATGAGATGCCTTTGTAGGTTTTTACTCAAGGCTTTATAACCTTCGACTGGGGGTGACTTGATGACATCAATTTTGTGGTAGCTTGTATAAGTGAATGTTTAATCTTTTCTATAATTATACTTTTTAAATTAAGACTATTTTAAATAATGACGATATTTTCTAGTCTCGATGAATACTCGTATGTAGATAGTCAGAGGTAATTGGCAGTTCCTTAGCAGATAAGGATTGCTAGCCAAGACATAATCGCCCAACTATGCACTATAACTCAGGCGAGATAACCGCTAAGCGAATACTAGATCCAGTCAAATTACGGCTAAGAGGCTAAGAATTAAAGCTTTAGAATCGAACTTTCACATTATGTTATAGCCTTAGCGCCTTACAAATAAACAAAGAATAAGGTCCGAATAGTCATTGCGTGTTTTGTTCCCGTCATGTACACGTCATTTCAAATTAGAGTAAAGAAGACAAAACACGGAATAACTATTCGGAGCTTATTCTTTGTTTATTTGTAAGACCCTTAGTGTAATTTTTTAATGATTATTACTATATACCTACATACATTAACATATTAATAATCCCGTTAATCCATCCTAGAAGCTTGTGTAATGCATGGGCTCACGTCAGCAGTCTAGAGCAGCTATGGGTTTCGGGCCACGAATTCCCACCTTCGCAATGTGTTGCATCCGTTTGGCTACCGCCGACGCTATAGTTACGAAGGTAAGCTTCATACAAAAGCTTTTTTGAGAGTGTTTGCTGATTGCCTCAGACATTATTTCCAGCTTCGCCGGGCTTTTTTGGGGGCCGCGAGAAACTTAGGGGGTTCCTCAAGCCGTGTGAAACGAAGCAAAGTCAGAGGTTTTCTAGAGGGAACGGCATCACGCACTAGTGATTCTCTATGGGGTTCGGATCGGATCGGGAGTGGAACAACCCGAGGGCGCCTCTAAAGGCTCGGACCTCGGCTTGGGTTGACCGGGTCGTGGGGGCGGAGAGAAGCGCCCAGGTATATGTCTGTACCTGGTATAGAGCGCTTGTGAATCGGGTCGCCGTATTCCCTTTTTCTACGAGTGCGGTGAAGACACCGCTCTCCCAAAAGGGCTTAAACTAGTGTACATGTTTAGTGTATTCTGTAAATGTGTAGTGGCATTTAGAGGATCGGGCGGTGTGCGCTCGGGCAATGGACACATAGACATCCTCTCATGGACACGGGATCTCGCAAAATCTGCACTCGGGCTGTTCCAAGATTGGTGTCCGTGAGAGGGTCCATGTGTGCGTTGTTCTAGCGCGGTATTTGTTAAGCTTCTGTGGGCCTCCTTATTTTGTGCTTTAGTTATTAAAATTTCTTTAACTGTAACTATAAGCGTACATAGAATGAGGAGCTCGATGGCGCAGTGGTTAACGCGCCCGGTCTTCGAGTGCTGAGGTTAAGCAACTTTCGCAAAGGCCGGTTGACCAAACATTTATCATTTCGAGCTCCTCCGTGCTTCGGAAGTTACGTAAAGTCGTTGGTCCCGGCTGCATTAGCAGTCGTTAACAACCATCAATCCGCACTGGGCCCGCGTGGTGGTGTATGGCCCGTTCTCTCTATCCATTCATAAGGAAGGCTCGTGCCCCAGCTGTGGAAACACAAAATGGGCTGATGATGATGATGATTACGATGATGATGATGATGATGATAGTGATGATGATAGTGATGATGATTTAAGCGTTTATAACGAAAACAAATAACTTCTGTAGGGCATGTGGAGAGGAAACGGAGTCAATGCAGCACCTACTGTGTGACTGCGACTCTCTGACTAGGAAAAGAATGGGACTCCTGGGGTCGGCCTATCCGAAACCGGAGGATTTTAGGCTCTTCGCTCTTAATGATGTTGCCAAACTTATGGCATCTATCTTTACAGAGGAAGAAGAGTGAAAGGATGGGGTTGCACAAAAGATCCCGATGGGTCGAAGTGTTACTGCGAGAGGGAAATCTCAGCAATCCAATAAGATAAGATAAGACAAGAAGCGTGTATAGGCTAAGGGGGCTGCTTTCCATCTGGCGGGCCGTTTGATCTCAAGCCAAGCTCAATGACATATAAAAAGTAAATCTTGTACTAAAAAGCTTATTGACAAACAATAATGACATTGTTCAGCTGTACTATGGCAAAACAACCGGTTCCAATAACAGTGTCGATAAAGGAAACAGACAAAGAGCACCCACTCTGAGCCTGCCCGCGGGGAACTTTATTAATATTGTCTGTATTAGCTGCCGGGATATTAGACAATGGGACGCTAACTTAATATCGGAACGCAAAATTATTCAGCCATCGGTACCAGACCCCGCGATGCAAGGCGCATGCCCCCGCCTCAATACCCAGGTCAGACAAAATGTACTTCGGATTTTTGTTGCAAAGTTTGGGTTCGTAATGAACTGATTACAAACCCGCATTTGGTCCCCAATTAAGCAAATTTCCATCAACGGCATCACGCACTAGTGCGTGTCCCCGTGCCCTACTAGATTCTCCGAGGGGTTCGGATCGGATCGGGGTTAAGTCGTGGTGATCGAACATCCTCTGAGGGTTTCTAGATGGGTTTCATCACGCAAGCGTGTGTCCCCGTCCGCTACTACTTAGAGTCTCCGAAGCGTTTGGATTGGGTTCAATTCCCGCTCATGAAAGAAATTTTCAACACTTTTTCGAAGTTAGTCTGATGCATGGCCAAGTCAAACTAGAAAACTGTAGAAAACCGTTTTATTTTCCAGAAACGCTGTAGATTTATTAAATTCCGTAAAGTTTCGATATAGTTCGACATTCTAACTGCAAATGAATGTACAACGCGGTCGATTCATTGCGATCCCGCTCTGAAGTATAGACGACGAGCGAGAGCGTTGCGCCGACGATTAATGACCATCCAGTTAGTTCTAACACTCCAATATAAAGCATTTTATTTGCACAAAAATTGTAGTGCTTTTAATTCACTTCATATGGTTTATGGGAACGTGTGGGAAGTGCTCTCCAGAGTTCTACTTTCTGTGGCCGAGTAATGGGAACTAGTTAAAGTTTTTATTTATATTCTACAAACGTTTGGTCAGAGCATGCTCACCACCAGATGGTAAGTGACGGCAGGGGTGAACAAGGAAGGGCCCGGAATCCTCAAACACTAAAGTACTGGCTTTGCTACCTCTGAGTGACGAAACATAAAAATTACCATTTTTTTTTGAGAGAGATTGCTGATTGCTTCTGAGGCATTTTCAGCTTCACCGGGCTTGTTTGGAGGCGGCGAGGAACGTAAAGGGTCCCTCAAGCCGTGTGAAACGAATCACCTACGAAGGTTTTCTAGAGGGAACGGCATCGCGCACTAGTGCGCGTCCCCGTGCCCTACTAGATTCTCCGAAGAGTTCGGATCGGATCGGGGAGCGGAACAACCCGAGGGCGCCTCTAAAGGCTCGGACTTCGGCTCGGGTTGACCGGGCCCTGGAGGAGGAGAGAATCGCCCAGGTACATGTCTGTACCTGGTGTAGAGCGCGTGTGAACTGGTTCTTCGTACCCTTGTTCTACGAGTACGGTGTCTTGGGCCTAAACTGTTGTGTGCATGTTCAGTGTATTCTGTAAATGTGTAGTGGCATTTAGAGGATGTTACCAGCATGTTATTACAAGTGATTTACATGTAACTATTGTATCTAGCCAGGTGGACTTAAGCAAGCCCTAACACCGATAAAGTCACAACAAGCGTCTTTAGTTCAGAGTGCCTAGTGTAAGTTATGTATGTTATTAGTATGGTATTGATGCAGTGCCTCCTGGCGACTTGCGAGAAGAGTTCAAATTTTGTCATACAAATTTTCGTTTTCGTAAACGTAATCGAATGAATACGGATAGCAAACAAAACTAACACAGGCACTCAGGGCTCAATGGAGAGCAATACATCACGTGGTCGCTTACCAACTGGATGCGCAGACCTCATCAGATCTCTTACCTACTCGATCTACCATGGCCGACTGCTCACACAATGCTTCCAATAGAACCGAATAACCCATAACAGCCGTCATTCACCAAGACCATATTTACGACCACTCCCCAATAGTGTCCAACTAAATGGAAGGATATTGAATGTCAAATTAAAATCGTACTAGGCACCATGGGCGGTTAGTGTAACACAGAATAAAATACATTACGACCTCAGAAACAAAGAGCAAAATCGAACGAAACGTAAACTCTTAAGTATAGGCTGAGTTGCACAGGCCGTTTTAAACGGCTGATTGGATACATATACAGGGTGTAATCGTTAAGTGTGCACAGGCGATTATTCCGAAACTATGAGAGATATCAAAAAACTTAAAACTGATAACGAAAGTACGTTATCAATAACTTTTTAAAAATCCAACAAGAAGTATCCAAAATTTTGACATTAAACACTCCAACTTATTATCATATCATACGTAATCATAAAATATGATTAGGGTAAAATGAGTACTAGACCACTTAAAATGAAAAAACTAAAACCTTTCTACTAATCTCATACTAAATGTATGGGAGTGTTTAATGTCAAAATTTTGGATAATTCTCGTTTGATTTTTAAAAAGTTATTGATGCCATTTTACTCATTAGATAAGTTACGAAAATACAGTGAAAAACAAAGCAAAAAGGAGTGGATAAATAGCCGCTAAATAGCAGTCAAAAATCAAAAAGCAGTGAAAAAATCCACAGATCTCGTGCTCTACACGACTTGAAAGGGCATTGAAAATGTACGTACTTATTATAGATTATTCAAAAAATTTTTTTTTTTTTAAAAACCAACTTTTCCAAAATATTTTTAGATCATCTTAAAACCCTTCAAATTCCGCGTCTTTTGAGCTCTCATACGTCCTCGTGGTCGCACGCGAGCCGCGGCTAAGGGCACCTCTACAGCCTCAACTGTCACTAATATTAAAAAAAATGTAATAAGGTAAAATGTTTCTTAGTTCAATACCGAGGTGCTTTTCTTTTAATTTTTTAAATTCGGCCCGTTTTTTTTTTTTTTTTGGAGAGAGATTGCTGATTGCCGCTGCGGCATTTTCAGCTTCACCGGGCTTTTTGGGGGCGGCGAGGAACGTAAAGGGTCCCTCAAGCCGTGTGAAACGAATCACCTTCAGAGGTTATCTAGAGGGAACGGCATCGCGCACAAGTGCGCGTCCCCGTGCCCTACTAGATTCTCCGAAGGGTTCGGATCGGATCGGGGAGCGGAGCAACCCGAGGGCGCCTCTAAAGGCACGGACCTCGGCTCGGGTTGACCGGGCCGTGGAGGAGGAGAGAACCGACCAGGTACATGTCTGTACCTGGTGTAGTGTGAACCGGTTCTTCGTACCCTTGTTCTACGAGTACGGTGTCTTGGGCCTAAACTGGTGTGCATGTTTAGTGTATTCTGTAAATGTGTGCTGTCATTTAGAGGATCGGGCGGGGGGGATTCGGCCCGTTCTCGAGATATCGGGAATTTTCTGGGAAAACCCGATTTATCGGTCAAAAAAGTCGGTTTTTTTCAATTTCCAAAAAAAGTTTATGACTTTTCCAAAATTTTTTTACATAATTTTAAACCCCTTCGATTTCCGCGTCTTTTGAGTCCTCATACGTCTTCGTGGCCTTAAATCTTAGGGTATCGCGGGCGAGTCGCACTTTCAGCGAAAATGGGGGCCCTACTGGAGCGAACGAAAAAACATTTTCAATGTTAAAATTCAGTGCTTACGTCTGCCTCCCCGGTAGCATAATAGTCAGTGCAGCCGCCCGGATTGTGGAAGACCTAGGCGATTCCTGGCTGGGTCGGGTAGGCATTTAATTTTTTTACTGTATTTTATAAATATTTAGTTTTATTAATTTAGAGTGACATATTTCACGAAACCGCGTTCATTCGAATGGTAGTTAATTAATATTCAAAATACGTTCCAACTTACGAAATAGGTTTCTCCGTGCCGTTATTAACCAATTGCGAAATCCTATAGCGGCCAACGTTAATTATGACGTCACCCCTATAAAACACGGCGCCCATAACTAGTTAGAACTTGGTAATATACGATCAATTAAATAGGAATGGTCCAGAAACTGGCAACCAATGGGCCGGTTATTTACATCTGAGCGCGGCCCCGGGGAAATCTTTGGACAAGCGAAATTAACTTTATCGGAAAACTTCGTTCGCGTAGGTTGCTATTTGCTTTTGCATTTATAGTTTGACATCATTAGTCTTTTAAAAGCTAAGTAAAGGATATTTTGAACAGGGACAGAAAAGCTGCCCGCTCAAGGCAGTTTCACTATTCAGGTGAAATATCGCAGATGGCTCTGTGGCGTCCTGAATCACGTTATAAAGATGTGATGTGGAGAAAAAAAGCATTTTTTCAATAACAACACCGCAATCAATTATTATTGATTGAATTCTCACTCACAAGACTATTATTGTTATAAAATTTGACAAAATCCGAATATCAATTATCGTAACAATTGCCAATTTGCAATTACCTTGTCATCTTGCCATGCAATAAAAACTTTTCTATTCTATTCTATTCAATAAGGTTGTAACCACAGATATAAGAAATAGTGGTTGTAACGTATGTAAACTTAAAGACATTCTCATTGCTGGACAAAGGCGTCTTCATCATTGAAAATATTGAAATCAAATACCAAATTTGTCAATAGATAATATAATCTGTGCAAACCCAAGACTGAAAACCCGATCCGATCCGAACCCTTCGGAGAATCTAGGAAGGGAATTGCGAGAACATGCTTTATGCGTGTTGCCGTTCCTTCTAGAAACTCTCTGACGGTGTTTCGATCACACTAACACACGGCTTGAAGCCCCTAAAAAAAGCCGGTGGTGCTGAAAAGGCTGTTTCAGGCCATCAGAAAACTCTCTTCAAAAAAACGACTGAAAATAACGGCGCCGGCGCGGCGCGTCGTCCAGATGAGAAGGTCTGCACTAAGCAGCGGTTGATTATTATAGGTTTTAGGAGATGTAAAGAAAATTTATTTATTGTCCTCACATAGTGAAAAAAGCTTTGATGTATTACTTACATATATTTACGTTGGCTTTATTCGTCAAACATCACTGAAAGAAGTGATAATTTAGCTATTATTCTGAATTACCCACACCACACTGGACGAATGGAGAAATACCTATATGTGATACACTGGAGAATAACCTATATGCGATCTAAATAAATCCAGTTGATTTGCTTAAACCATTATATATTTTATGTGGATTTCATCTACTATTCACCCTTCTCCGCTGTTTATGTAAATTGTAATCCAATAAGTGATTGCAAGAAATAACTGATATTTCTTTTATACAGCGCCTTTTAAATATGTAGATGATATTTTTTTACAGAACTTTCTCTATAACTGATAAATATATCAGCTTGTAAGAAATGTAGGTAAAACATTGTATTAACAAAATTGCTTTATTATAGATAAGTAATGTATAATGTTTATTTATTTATTTCTTAAAAGCCGGAGCTGTAGATTATAATATAAAACATTTTTGTACTAACTCGCATGCTAAAATTTCATTTCGTTAATTGTTGTAGACAACATTCACTATGATAACATATAGGTATTTAAATATATTTTGATATATAAATATATTATTTATTATATATAAAAAATATAACAACATTAAAATAATAATATTGTCACAGATAAAAGTGCGCAATAATTATACTAATATAATTTATGTCGTGTTCTAACCATTACGATAAGCGACTTTAGATTTAAACAGAAACAAAACACAATTTTCAAAAACAAAAAAAATCTATGTTCTTAAATGCGATAGGTAATAAACAATTTATAGAATATATCAATGATGTCGTTTACTATTCCCATATAGGTCCAATATCTATGAAAGAACGTCGCATTGCCGGTGCTAAAAGTTTCTCTATTGACTAAACTGTTACCCTATTGATCTATCGGTCTTTTGAACCCAACATAATAATAGATGTACGGACAGATAAAATACGTAGCTACCGGTTCTCCCACACAACTCCAATGGCAACAACAGTGAATAATTGGCCAAAGTTGTAGGGTGAAGCACCCGTCGGTCGGCCCACAGCCAAATTGTTCGCAACTATTCCGATTACACGTAATCGAACTCTATTTAGGGCTCGAGTTCATTTGATGCGTTCGTTATTGACACTAATGAAAATATCCCTTGGATCTATTCATGGATCTACGAATCAGTTTTATTGACGGCCATTATTTTTCATGTTTAGTTTTTCAGTTTTGCTTTCTACTTCACTTTTTTATTACTACGTCAAGGAAAATCACATTATAAAAAAATAAATAAATGTTTATTGCTTAAATACAGCTTCACAGTTTCATTATTCAATAGTGACAGAAAAACAAAAGGTAGGTACAGTTACTTATTAAATACTGAAGATGCGACTATATGGAAAATGTGTTAAAACATTTTCTTCACCCTCTGACAAATTGGGTCAAGCGCACTACCAATTAAACTATCGTGACTCTGTCTAACTTAAGGATGGGCAAACTTTTTCCTTCGCGCGCCAATATTTATACTATCGAAATGTATGGCGGGCCAGGTTATTGAACTTTAGGCTGTATTTCTTTATTAACACATTCACTGCCTTGAAATTACAAACAATTGAATTTCTATTGTGTCTCCACGGCACGGTATTTGGCAGTGAATGTGTTAAATAAAAAGATTGGTATATTAGGTATGTATTTTCTGAAATCAACGAAAATGATTTTGATGTTTTTGCACTTGATATTTTGCTTGATGGTCGCGAGCCGGATTTGAACCATTCGCGGGCGGAGATGGCTCGCGGGACGTAGTTTGCCCATTACTGGTCTTACCCGTGCCAATTCATCAACACTACTAACTCTTACTTTGTAAACCAAATGAGCCGTGAAACATTAAACGTTGACGTCTTGTGAGTTCAGACACTGACTAATTTACTTTCTACGAAATAGTATTAGCAAGGGCGCAACTAGATAGAAGTATCCGCATACATGATAAACAAATATATACTTTTATTTCACAATGAAAGCGTTCACCCTTCATCGCAATTCATTAAATTCATATCGTAAGTGACGATAAAAACAGTGGAACCAAGTTCACCCGGAATGCTTGACTCTTATTGAATGTATAGCTGTGACTCGATAATGTAATAATGACACTAAGAAATGCAAATAAACTACAGAATACTTTATAATTGTCTGCAAATTTCATATGTATTCTATGGTAGTGTGTACTCTTTGGTGACTTTACTCTATGCAAGTAAAAATCGTTCTTATTTATTCAAAAGGTAACGTAATCCTTTACGCGAGCGTTCTCAAATCGTTTAGAAGCCTTAAAGTGAACTAAAGTGTTGATGAAAGACCTCCGTGCTTTAACTCTCATTAAACTAACTCAAATGAAACTAAAGCCGGCTGCTGGTCTTAAACATGCTTTGCCACGACACGTTCCTGGCAGGAGAGGTGCTACAGAAATGAAATCTCCATGGTAATGAGTTCTTCCGAGCCTTTGAAACGAAATATGGGAAACCGGCTGCTCCACACAATTGCAGTTTCGAATTACGCTTCGTTAGGTATGACTTTGGCGTTTAACGTTAAGTTGTGTAGAGTTAGAAAATTTTAGACATTAATTAATAACTATTTGTTTAGATACGAAGCACTTTGATGTGGACCTATATAATCTTAATTAATGGCTTCGCGTGTTATTGTTATAAACTAAGAACTGTGCACGATAGATTGAGTTAGAAATGAAATCCAAAAACACGAGTGATTATGGAAAGAACTCGGGTAAAACTCTTTGAGAACGTAATTATGTTTTTACTGTTATTTGGTACTACTGAAGTTTTGAACCTTTTGCAGAGTCAATTGTCACAGTGAAAATAATAATAATGGAAAATAATAATAGTGAAACCGTACAAATGTGGTAATATAAAATGAAACACTACACAAATGCTTTAAGTGTGTTAAAAGGAGAATGGCAGGGTACTATGGACATTTTGTACAGGCCTACAATGTTCATGTTTGGCAATGAGATTACACATTTTTGGTAGATTATATTATTGAGAATTAATATTTAATATAATATTATTATATATATAATATTTTTTTCTTTACCCCGGACATCTAAAAATATAACGTTTACTGGAAAATAATGAGAAAAAATTAAGGAACAAACTATGCAAATATGGTACCAAAACATAAACATTGTGGGGTTGTACGCGAATACGCGTTCTCCTTAGAAAACTATTTATTTAAATTTTACTTTTTATTTTCAAGTGCTAATTGCTGCACTGAAGCTAAATTAAATATTTATAAAATTTATAAAATACAGCGAAAAAATTAAACACCCACCCGACCCAGCCAGGAATCGAACCTGGGTCTTCCGCAATCCGGGCGGTTGCACTGACCGCTATGCTACCGGGAAGGCTGACGTAAGCGCTGAATTTTGTCACTGGGTGTATTGGGTCGGGTGGGCGTTTAATTTTTTCACTGTATTTTGTAAATATTTATTTAAAGTTAGTATTATTGTTTTGTGCTGGTATTCAGTTATACCATAGCCAATTCCCCAGTAGTAAAGAAAACCGGGTGAGATGCGCTTTTGTCTTTATACCTAGTCGTTTACAATAAGGTGATTAGAACTCGTATTCAAAAAAGATCTACCACAGCCGAAATAGTTTCATACAAACCATGTACTCTAGCGGTGTAAAGTTAAGCAAGTAGGTCGGTTCAATTTTTTACCGGCTTAGCAGCTTTGTATAAAATTGCTTGTGAATAATTTTGAGCTTGCCACTACAGTTTGACCGAGTTGTCTCTAGCTTCACCATGAGTTTACACTAACTACTCGCTAGATTCGCTAGCAAAGTGCTGAGTGGGAGTTTTGTTAACCATTTGATCACATCATCATCATCTCAGCCAAAAGACAAAGGCTTCGCCCAAGGATCTACACAACGACTAGTTTTGTGCTGCTTGCATCCAGCGACTATTCGCGATCTTCACCTTTATTTCACTTTAATGACAATAAAAAAATTGGACATATAGAATGTTTTTGTTTCTGTTTATATAATTTTAACGCACATTTTTGTTGCGAAACAAATTACAAAAACACAAATGTTGAAAAAATCTTGATCCTGCTCTCGGAAATTTTTTCAACATTTGTGTTTTTGACAAATATATATTTTTTTCAACAAAAATCTCATTTATCACCAGAAGGCGCTGCCCCAATGCCATACAATTTCTCGTTTTTTTTTAATGTGACCGAATAGTGAATAAAACTGGCACTAATCATCAGGAGCTCTGGTGTTCGTAGAAGCCTAAGTTTAAAATCTTGCACTAAAGATTTTGATGTCACGTGATGGTTTTTATTTTATTTCGGGAACATTTTTAGCAATCTTAATGGTAACTGAAGCTAGAGATCGGTGGCGAAGCAATTTCAGAATGCGAGTTAAGTAACAGGCACAATGCTGAGTTGTTGTCGTAAGATAGTAGACATTAAAACCCACCAATCCGCATTGGATCAGCGTGGTGGGCTATAGCACAACCGTCCCAGGTGCAATTATTAATATGGAAAGGCTAACCCAGCATTGGGACATTAGTGGTCAATTTATTAATGATAACGATGAGAGCACGCGGTCCGTTTTGCTGAACAAAATTATTATTGCTTTTGAAAAGCTTGAAGGTAGACTCATGGTAGGGCCACAGAATATTCTGCTAGCTCGTGCAGGTTCCGAGTTCTGTCAAGATTACATGGGTTTACTCTTCATTGTATTATACTTCAGTAAAAGTTTTTATGTTAAACTTTTATCAAGAGCTCCTTATAGCGATATTGTAGTTTTTACAATAGTTAGGTACGTAATGCTACAGCTCTTTAACAGGTTCACTGACATACTGATCATACTAAGCTTACTTCGAAGGTTCAGCAACCCAAAAAGTCTTGACCTCATTCATAACAGTATGGAAGTGACAACACTTTAAGGTATTACCAAAAGGCAAGAAGACTGCGAGGAGCTCGATGGCGCAGTGGTTAAAGCGCCCGGTCTGCGAGTGTTAAGGTTAACCAACTTTCACAAAGGCCGGTCATCGGATGAGTGACCAAAATTTTATCATCTCGAGCTTCTCCATGCTTCGGAAGGCACGTTAAGCCAATGGTCCCGGCTGCATTACCAGTCGTTAACAACCACCAATCCGCGCTGGGCCCGCGTGTTGGTTAATGGCCCGTTCTCCCTATTCAGCCATAGACACTGTGATGTTGTGTTTGACGTCACAGCCCGCCGCAGCGACGCCGATGCGCTTGCATCGGTTGACATAGTTTTAAGTTAGCATGTACATTTCCACGCTACGACGACAGTCGTGTCACCTACTCGTAAATATTAAAGCCAAGAAGCCAAACTGAGCATCGTGTAAGTTAATGTGCTTCGCTAGCTGTTGATCAAGCAGACTGTCCAGTACCTTAGCTACCACTGTTGCCAGAGAGATAGGCCTATAGTTGGACACATCCGAGAGATCACCGGTCTCATTTGTCACAATAGGTACAACCACTATGCGCATTAAGTTTTCAGGTAAGTAACTATAACTTATGCATAAATTAAACACCATAGAATGTACTCCTAGGTCCTGTCCTCCATAGGTAAATGTACACCTGCATTTCTCTAATGCTCAATGCTCAGGTCATCGTATCCGGGTGATTTACCTCGCTCCATCTTTGCAATGACATTAGCAACATCTTTACCCGAAAAACTAACACTTTCATCTCCTGACAGAACCTCGTTATCGGGCACCTGAGATACGGGCTCGAGCGGTGAGAGCACCCTAAAGGACGATATCCATTTTAATTTGAGCAGCATTATTTTGCGCCATCGAGCTAGTCAATGGATACAATGCTTTAATAATATAAGGTGGCGTGTCACGTAGACAGGCCGCTGCACGTTACATGCGACGTGACATCTTGACCCAATTCGAGCACGCTGCAACCCGTCCAGCCCGCTAACGACCTAACGCTCGTTATTTAGTGAGCGCTCTAAACTTTATGAAGTTACCAATTTGGTAGATTCGAACCTTTTTGTTCTTGCAGCCGGTGTTTTCTGAGTAAAACCTTGTTTTTGGAAACATTTATTATCCTGCACAAAAGCAAATACAAACAGATGAGGGAAAAAAAACCATCATAAAACAACTAACATAGCAAACAAAAAAATATTTTTTAACATTTAACACAAAAAATTAAAGAAAAAAATTATAAAAATATAGTTTTCTCAAGTTTACGCGGATACCACATTGGTCTACTTAGGCTTCTTTTTGTCTAGATACTGTCTTTAGTGCTTAGTAAACTTTTCATTTTTAAAGAAGGTTAGGCAAATGACTCTGTTCTGCCTGATGTTAAGCAGCAGCAGAATCCAGATGTAAGTGCAATGCGAGCAGCAGGATTCTGCCTCGTAGCCCACCCGCAATTTGCTTCTTCAAACCTCGTCTATAGGACCCCATGTTGTATAAATAAGGAAATCCTTGTGTTGGTAGGGAACCCTTATAGTTTCGCGATGTCCGTCTGTCTGTCTGTCTGTTTGTCTGTCTGTCTGTCTGTCCCCAGTTTAGCTCATAGACTCTTAGTACTAGAAAGCTGTATTTTGGCATGGATATACATATTAACCACGCCGACAAAGTGATAAAGTAAAACTTCGAAAATTTTTTTTTTAGATTACCTCCCCTACACGTGAAGTGGGGATGTAATTTTTTTTTGTTTAAGTTGTTGGATAGCAATTTTAAAAATATAGCGTGTTTGTGAAAACAGTTTTTTTATTGAGGCATCCGTTTGTGAGCTATTAAGCTTTAAAGTGCAAAATTTTGTTAGAGTGAAGTGTCTCCCCCCCTGCCAGCCAAATAGCTGTTTTTGGATACGTGAAAAAATTCACAGTAGTTGTATATACGACGAAGTTAAAAGGAAAACTATCACAGCTAAGTTGGCTTTACAAGTTTACGAGTAACAGTCGACCAACTTATAAAATGTACTTGGCGCAGTACAAATTCCTCATTGGGAACTACTTAAATAACGTTGTCAGGTGTGTGAAACCGGTAGTATCGACATCTAAGTATATGAGCCATCGTTAAATAAATGTTCATAAAAGCCCTCTTCTCAGGGTCCGCATTATTAAGATGGGCTACGGAACCCTACACTGCGCGTGGCCCGACACGCACTTGGCTGGTGTTTGGTGATGCGACAAAGATTTACCAAATTTCTTAACTTTGGCTTTAACTTTGTCGCTTTAATGTCCAGGGTACTTAGTGCCAGTTTTATTTGCCATCCGATCACTTTAAGGAAAACTTAACTTTGTTAAGTTTGTCTCCAGAAGACTTTAATGGCATATAAATTTTCGTTTCTGTTTACGTGACTGAATGAAGAATAAAACTTGGCTAACTTACTCTTCAAAAGCATTCAAAACATTGTTCAAGACATTGTCTAACGTGCCTGTTATGAAGTGTAGTGTACTGACACATAATTGAAAGAAATGTTTTAGCCTTAAAGGCTTTTATCTTTAATTGTCACGTGTAGGTCTTGCGTTTTTCTAAAAGTTGTTTAGTACGCCTTGATTACCTACGCTTACAAGAAAAAACAATTTTCCACACAGTAAGTGTAGTTAAACATTTTAAGTACACGTTATTGCTTTTAAGTATACGTTGTTCCTTTTGCTACTATTAAAGTATTTGTAGAAAGCTATTAACAAAAGGTAAAGAACCGTCAGACAAAATGTAAAATACATACTTAAAGTTCTTACATTCTCAGTTTTAATAAATTACGAATTCTTATACTTTTAAAGAATATTGTTCTCATATAGTACCTACGAAAGTTAATCAGTACTCAAACAAGGAAGTTTGGGAACCAATTTCTCGCAGGCGCAACAAAAATAAAACACTACAACTCAATTTGTGTGTTCGTCGAGAATGTTTCGAAACTCGCAGACTATACATACAAGTGTTAGAAACTTCATTTAATTTTAGGTTAATACTTAATTTGGTAGGTACTATAATCGCTATTATCGCTGCAATCGCTATATTAGTACTCCCTTAAATGTCACCGAGAAATTCCACAAAAACCAATTATTATTTTTAAAATATGACACGATTAATCCTCTATCACACAGCGCGTCCTATCCTATTCTACCCTTTCGGGTAAGGTATAAACCATACCCGAAAGGGTAGAATTGAAGCGGATTTAAAGTTTTCAATAATTCTTGTCACTAGCTCATTTTTATGTCCCCACTGCTGGGGCACGAGCCTTCCTTATGGATAGGGAGATCGGGACATAAACCATCACAAGGGCCGATTGGGGATTAACAGTTTGTTAACGACTGCTAATACAGACGGTACCCAACGGCTTTACGTGCCTGAGAAGAATGAAAAATTTTTGATCACCCATCCAATAACTGGCTTTTGCGAATATTACGTAACCATCGAGCTCTTCAATAATCCTTACGCTATGCAATATTAATTCAAATTTATCCCTGCCACTTGAATTTGAATTCTTCGGTGTCCTTCTTGACACTGAAAATTCTTAAACTTGAACAAAGTTATTATATTTCTATTTAATTGTGTATATTTTGTTATTTTCAATTTAAAACTAATTCAAAACTCGTACTTCAGTAGAGCAGCATATATTTTTTTTGCATTTTTTCTTTCAAATCGCAGTGGTTTATTTTGAGCGTGCAATTATGTGAACGAAGCGAACTTGGCGTGGTGCGCGCCAAATTTTCCGGTTACTTTACGGCCGCATGCGAACCGTAAGCGGCTTCAATTATGCATTCGTTGTGCTTGCAGTGCGTTTGCTGCGGGAACTCCTTAGGGCTGTTGAAATGTTTTGCCTATTTGAATTTTTTCAACATTTGTGTTTTTGTAATTCGTTTCGCAACAAAATTTGCGTTAAAATTATATAAACGAAACAAAAACATTTGTTTTGCTTACGTTTAGTTGCTGCAACATTTCTAATGAATTAAAATGTTGTTTCATAAATAATATTCCTATGGGGCTATAAGTTAACACTCAAATGCTTTCTTCTTCATAAGGTTTGTGCCTTTTGAATTTTGAATGCTGGTCGTAAGTTTCATTAATTCCTCCTAGTCAATAGAGAGTCACTGGAGTCTATTTTGATAATTATGCATTTGTTTTGCATGCAGTGCGTTTGCTGCGGGAACTCCCTAGGGACCGTTGAAATGTTTTGTTTGCGTTGAATTGTTGTAACATTTTTATTGAATTAATATGTTGTACCATAAAGAATATTCTTCATTAAATAATATAACATGATATGCTTTCTTCTTTATAAATCTGAGGCCTCTTTGATTTTGAAGTTCGGTCGTCAGTTTTTAAATTACTTACATTTTTCCTTCCCAATCACAGTGGTTTATTGAGCTGGGCTGTTGAAATGTTTTGCTTTTTTAATTAATTATTTAATTGTTTTTTTATTATTTTGATGCCTCAGTGGCGCAAATTTCATTATTAATGTCGTTCATTCAACAATAAAACATTGAGTTAATACTGAAATACTTCCTTCTTTATAGTGTTGTATCTCTTCAATTTTAAAGGTCGGCTTCCTTGTCAATAGCGAGACTGTCCACCATACAGTATTAGTACACAGTATTTGTATTTACCGGTGTCTATTTTGACACTATAATGACATTTCCACGAACAGTATAGAGGTTTAGGTAATCTAAATAAATCCAAAATACTATATTTTTGTTATTTTTTATCGGCATATTTATTATTTGTGGGAATGCTGGTATACGAGTTTTTTTACGGGTAAGCACAGTGCTTTGATCTTACCTGATGTTAAGTGATGATAAGGCCAACGATGGAAGCGCACTTAACCCGGAATCCTCAACTAGTGAGGCACTGGCTATCTTATCTCTAGCTGCCTAACACAACAATGCTACAAACATTGGCGTTATGGCGACATATTTAGATAAGATAGTGGTAGCTAGCCAGGCGGACAAACATGCCTTACCACCAACCACCGAGTTACCCAAGCATGTACCCCCCGCTAGAATTCAAGCCCGGGACCTCTGGGTCTAAACCGGTGGTCTTGACCACTAGACCACAGAGGCGGTTTAAATCCGGCGAGGTTCTAAATTCGTGAACCAGCTTTAGTTGAAGCAGCATATAATATCGTGACTGAGCACAAAGTCACGGTAGTCTCTTACGCTTTTTGCTTTACTTTAAAATATATTTTTCCAACCAAAATTTGGGGGGCGATTTTTGAACCGGTGGTTATATCAATATCAATATCTATATACGAGTATATCAATATCTATATCAATTACGAAAGCTTCTTTTTCTCTTATTCAAGGTCACTGGTACTTTAATTTGGTCACACAAAATTTTCGAACGATATTTATCTTAAAAATCAAAACGTAAAGCACAAAATATTATTTTTATAGATATCAAACAGAAACAGATATCAATCAGATATAAAACTAATTCTGTCTACCTTTTAAATAGATTTTAGCTTAACGTCATTTGTTCCAATCGTCAAGGGTCTTTTTATCGTGTTTTGTTTCTTAATAATATGAAGAGTTCCACCGACTTCATTTCTTTTTAAAACGTGAAGTCTCTATTTTGCCGTGTTTTGTTTTTTCACAATATGAAGAGTTCCACGTTATGGGCGGAACTTGGGCAAAGTTCCGAACTGTGCTGCCGTAATTCCTCGTCAACAACCCCCCTGCATGCCCGCTAGTTTCCAACATTAGTCAAGCGAGTTTCATAAAGGTGCCTTATCGCAAATTGTTTCTAATAAGTTCGCTGTAATTAAACATGAGGAAACGTGTTTGCTAACCTCCTTGTTTAAGTTCGTATGAAATATTGTCATGACATAAAATTAACTTTGATGTTATTGGAGTTGGTCCACGTGTAGAGTTTAGATTTGTTTCTATTGTACAACATAACTTTTAAATAATTACGTAGTTTTTTTATTACTAATATATTTTTAGCTAGTGGTTTTTTACGTTTTTATACAAGAATAATGTCTTTAAGCTTATAATAAACATCGATTTCTCTCGTGTTGTAAACAGCAATTCGGTAACGGCATAAATAAATGTCGCTACTTCTACTTAGCCAGCCGTTGCCCAGGGTGCACCAACGTGGAGGTCACCTGACTCGCACCCCAACCTAACCTATTTTTTTTAAATTCCATTCACACATTAGAACGCTTCGTTATCAATAACAAGTAAACGGATGGTGACTAAAGTAGAGCGACGGACGATTCGTTTGATATAGGAACCAGGCATTAAAGAGCTCGTAAAAAAATCTACCTTTCCGATTAACCCTGTCCTGCTGCAGACTGCCATATCCGCCACTGTCCTACCTGAGACTACTATTTTGTTTAAGTAGGTTTATTTATATTTAAGGTATTTATATCATCATTATTATAATTATTAGTATGCTTAATTTATAAAATAACACATTATTTTAGTATGTTTTAGGTAATAGTTTCACCTCTGATCTTACAGTTTATTAGATCTCTTTATCCGAGTTATTGTCTGGAACATCAATTGTCATCCATCCATCCATCCATCCATCCATCCATCCATCCATCCATCCATCCATCCATCCATCCATCTAACCATCCATCCATCCATCCATCTATCCATCCATCCATCCATCCATCTATCTTTCTATCTATCTATCTATCTATCTATCTATCTATCTATCTATCTATCTATCTATCTATCTATCTATCTATCTATCTATCTATCTATCTATCTATCTATCTATCTATCTATCTATCTATCTATCTATCTATCTATCTATCTATCTATCTATCTATCTATCTATCTATCTATCTATCTATCTATCTATCTATCTATCTATCTATCTATCTATCTATCTATCTATCTATCTATCTATCTATCTATCTATCTATCTATCTATCTATCTATCTATCTATCTATCTATCTATCTATCTATCTATCTATCTATCTATCTATCTATCTATCTATCTATCTATCTATCTATCTATCTATCTATCTATCTATCTATCTATCTATCTATCTATCTATCTATCTATCTATCTATCTATCTATCTATCTATCTATCTATCTATCTATCTATCTATCTATCTATCTATCTATCTATCTATCTATCTATCTATCTATCTATCTATCTATCTATCTATCTATCTATCTATCTATCTATCTATCTATCTATCTATCTATCTATCTATCTATCTATCTATCTATCTATCTATCTATCTATCTATCTATCTATCTATCTATCTATCTATCTATCTATCTATCTATCTATCTATCTATCTATCTATCTATCTATCTATCTATCTATCTATCTATCTATCTATCTATCTATCTATCTATCTATCTATCTATCTATCTATCTATCTATCTATCTATCTATCTATCTATCTATCTATCTATCTATCTATCTATCTATCTATCTATCTATCTATCTATCTATCTATCTATCTATCTATCTATCTATCTATATATCTATCTATCTATCTTTCTATCTATCTATATAAAGCTGCGCAGTTTCTTGCGCCCATTCTTCTGCACAAACACATACACACTTCACATTTCTTCAGCACACTTATAAAAGACGTCCTGAATAGGTGGTATGCGAAACATTTTGAGACGGCTTAAAGCACATATTTAATAAGTTTAATTACTTGAAATAATATTAATTTCCTTTCATTTCAGTGGCAGTTTAAATGATTACCTACAGTTGTTGATATGGATGGATATTATGTTGTACGCACTTCTAAAGAGTACGGTATTCCTATACACAATTCTATTTTTCCTATTGGCAAACACATTAATAGAATCAATAAATACTACGCACCATATTGACTCCATGCACACCTAGTGTCACACGCAAGTTGTTGCTTACAGATTTAATATTATTCAATTAGTAACACTGCGGTACTTTTTGGTAGTGCGTGCTCTTTGGTGGCTTTACCCTATATCCCACCCGTTATGTTGAAGATTAATCTGATATGTAATCGTGACATGTAATTTGTTGATCTCCTTAATACTTGGTGTCACATTTGAACCACTGCAATACATAATGTGCAGCCATGTGCTCCATTAAGCCGTGTCACGCATGATACAACACAATGTTAACTGTATAGTGACCGGAGACACAAATACTGATTTAAATACCACTTTACGCATTGAATTCCCGTAAAGTAAAAAACCACTTATTCCCATTAACTCCCATTGTGCCAGGGTGGTATGTGCTATTGTTATTAGAGAAAGGCCTGTTTCAGCAGTGGAATGTTTATAGGCTAATCATATCATTATGATCCTTGATCGGCATCAGGGCCTTAATCATTCAAAGCTCCGACTATTACTATTGAATTATTATTATCGATATAGGTATATAATTTTACGCTTTCGTCGCGAACAAATTACAACTTGGTAAAGTCTTGTAATAATTTCCAGGAGCAGGGCTCGAACCCACATCCTCTAACAAGCCGGTAACTAATTGGGTGCGCTTCCAGCTACGCTATCGTGGCTATACTGTTTTATAAGACTACAATATTCCGATAGCAACCGATACCAGCATTTTAACGCGCCTTCCAAAGCATCGCAAAAATACAATTTTTAATTCACGGTCACCAATCCGCGCTCGACGTAGCTTCACATTAACGATCGCACTCGCCACAAATTATTCATAAAACCGCAATATCACACGTGACAGTGCGTGACCGCACTTGTCCTTTACAGACACGTCGCAAATTAAATTGACACGCGGCGCCATCCCAATGGGGGCAATTAAACATGCCTGAATCAATACTACCTACTATATTATAACATTTATGTATACATCGGTAGCATATCAGCTCCCAGCCCCTCTAGACAAGTGGCATAACGCTAATAGAATATAAATTAAATAGAATGAATATTGTACGGGATTGAAATAAACGTCATTAATACGTATCGTTGACTTATGTCAATCCCGTAGAATAATCATTTTATTTGATTTCTATTCTATTAGCTCAGAATAATAACCAAATCTATCTATTAGCGTTTTGCCACTTGTCTCGGGGTGCAGAGGTGACAGATATGACAGCTCTAAGGCAAACGTTGTCAATGCTTGTTTATTTTATTTTTAGTTGATGGCTTCGTGCGATTAGAACATTTAGCCAGTGTTACAATACACAATAATACATTAATACGTTACAATATTTCCCAGTATGATGATGATGAATTATAATAAAAATGAGAAGTGAGAAATGATATACCCCCCTCAGTAAAGATGTGGGGCTTTACTAAGTCCTCACGCAGACTTCTTGAGAGAATTTGAAAAGTGACGTTGCACTGTTTTGTTTAATTTGCCAACACTCGTGCACACTCACGAACACTTAACGGTTAATAATCCACCATTATTTCACATTAATATTCGACATAACACAAATAAAACAAAACCGCAGACATGACTCTTCACTTTCCCGCCAAGAAGTCCTAACTTCGTCAATGCTTGTTACGAGTAGATCAAACTTAAGTGTTTTTTATATATTTTAGCGTTTTATTAACGCTTAAATATACTTAAGTAAAATTTAAACACTGAAAAAAGACGACAACCTCAGGCGGGAATCGAACCACGCACCTTCCGCATTCCGGGCGGCTGCCTTAACCACTTGGCTACCGAGGTCTGGCTTTCACCCGTCGAAATTTTTCAGTGCTTGATGCTTATGTTTTTTAGTCAACATTGCTTCATCAATCTTAGAAGTTTTCACCTCTGAGATCCGAAAGAAATATTTTTACAAATATTTGAACATTCGGTTAAGATGAAGCTGCGTTATAGATAAGTGTTTTTTATATATTTTAGCGTTTTATTAACGCTTAAATATACTTAAGTAAAATTTAAACACTGAAAAAAGACGACAACCTCAGGCGGGAATCGAACCACGCACCTTCCGCATTCCGGGCGGCTGCCTTAACCACTATAATATTTGTAAAAATATTTCTTTCGGATCTCAGAGGTGAAAACTTCTAAGATTGATGAAGCAATGTTGACTAAAAAACATAAGCATCAAGCACTGAAAAATTTCGACGGGTGAAAGCCAGACCTCGGTAGCCAAGTGGTTAAGGCAGCCGCCCGGAATGCGGAAGGTGCGTGGTTCGATTCCCGCCTGAGGTTGTCGTCTTTTTTTTCAGTGTTTAAATTTTACTTAGATCAAACTTAAATTCGAATTACATTTTTTTTTTTCTTATTTACCTACCTACCTACTACCTACTTGTTTTGATTTTTGTTTGAATTTTGACGAGTAATTAAATTAAACTTTAATATGCAAAAATAGAGAAATTAGGTAATCATGAATTTGAATTTCTTTGCGTACAACTCAACGTTACAAGTTCAGAGTGCTCATAATTAATGTATGCAAAATGATGGTTGACCTAGATAAATCTACGGCAACGTAAAAAAAAACGCCTATTTTGTTATCTTTTCAATAACCATTTCTCCGTTAGATTATGACGTCAACCCATAGGTACCTAACACAAGTATATTAGCTTTCTAGTAATAATCTTTTATTAAAAAAGTATATAAATAATATAGTTGACTTTTTTTTGTTAAAAATGTTTCTAAGGAAATTTCATTGCACGTAACATACACTTCCTCAGTATTACTCAGTACTGTCTACTGTGTATATATACATTTATGTTGATGAAGTTTGCCCGAGAGATATGCCCGAAGATGTGGCTTTACTTAGTTCAGTAGTAAATTGCGTTTCATATCCCCAAGGGCTTGTTATAAATCATTAGTTATTTAGAAGCCCCTTTAAACTGTAACTGCTGTATTGCCGGCAACCGCTTAAGCCTTTTAATCCGACAACCTTTATTAGTGTCCGCTTAATACTTATATCATTCTGAACAGCAGTCTTATGCCGCTCCCTCCTTCCGTGACTGGACCGCGATAAGCTGCGCTTCGCTCGGGAAAAAAAAATTACTTAACCTAACCAACAGTAAGGATTTCTTATGCTGATCGATTGTATAATTCTGCTGACCAAATAATAATTTTGCTCACCAAATATTTATTTTGTAATACAAATAAATTATTTGCCTAAAAAAATTACGGTCGTATTTCGACCACTGGGCGACAACAAGTTTTTATAATTTTAACCGTCTGATCTCAATTACTGCGCTTCAGGTATGCGAGCCTAGTGCAGAAGTTGCTGTATAAATTTTTATTGTTAAATTTATATTGCCAATTAAAATTTATTATTAATTTTATGACTATTACCCATTTATTTATTTCACAAAATAATTCGGAGAGACCAAAAATCTGTAATTTCAATTAATATATGAAAATCCATAATTTATATTAATTTATTAATTTTAAGATTATTTTTAAGTCTGCCTGGCTAGCTACCACCATCTTATCTATGTATGTCGTTATGGCATTAGATCTTTCTTCACCATTATTCTGTCTACAACATATTGTCACCTCTCTCTGTGACTCCGTTAAGATAATAAACAAGTATTTTAATAAAGATTAATTCTAAAGAGAAATAAGAAAAATGCATTGTCTTCTCAACCTTTTTTTACCATCAACTTCATTACAAACAATTGGTATCTTCACCATTATTCTGCTTACAACATATATTGTCACCAACATGTATTGAACTACTGACATTGATTACATCGATGTCAGTAGTATTAACATCAGAAGTTGTGTTTCGATATAAAATAGATATATTTAGAGATAAAATAGCTAAGTGTGCATTAGTTCACTTCACAGTAAGCTATTTATTTAAAATAGCTTACTGTGAAGTTTGTTTACTATCCATATTAATTCCATTACGTTTACGAAAACGAAAATTAGAATGGTGTTGAAGCGGCGCCTCCTGGCGACATACGAGAAGAGTTAAAATTTTGCCATACAAATTCTCGTTTTCGTTAACGTGATCGAATGGCGAATGAAACTCGCGCTAGGAGATGATGGCCAAGTGTTAACTTGTAAAAGAATAAATAAAAAAAAAAAGGAAAAAGTAACATTATAAATCTTAATAAAACCCGTAAGAGCTGTGCACAGCACTACCTGTAGTTCATTGTAGCTACAATACTTCCTAGTTATTTATTGAGCCCGCTAGCTTGCCTGGTATAGCGTGACCTAATCAGGTTAGGGTTTCCTTGCCAACGAGTCAGTACTAATTTGAAACCTAGATCTCAGAGGGACGGCTTGATGCATTCCGTGTTTGAACCCTCGACAGCAAAGGGTTTTAATCGAAACGCCATTGCGGTTGTCTCCTGCAAGCGTCGTCTATCGCCTCAGGGTATGAAAAGCTTTGGTCTGGATTCGAGTTTGCGTGTGTGTAAATTCTAATGGGATTTGAATTTTAATTATTATCTACATACACATGTAAATACCAACTGAGCAAATTAAATTATTCATTGCTTATCTTATTTCAATTATTTTGTAAGATAGTTCAATTTGAAGTTTTGTGAAGTGCACACTTTTTCTACTTTTCTTTGTGTCTTCTCTTTCTACGGGCCTGCCAGAAGAATTTACGATGTGAAATAAGCAACGCACTTGTATACTTGTCTATTTTTGCTATGTTCTCCCTTGTGTTTGTTTATGACTACATAAATTATAAATAGTATTTTAAAAAAATATACGTATGTAGTAACGCCTTGCAAGAGCATAGTGACATCAGAGGGCTACTACATATTTTTATTTAATTAAATTATTATTAAATGATTTTCTAATATTTTCTTATTAACATTAACCTTCGCATTAACCTGCTTAGTGCTAAATCCGTCCTACAAACAATTTAAATTCTATTGTGTCTGTATTCATAGCAGACCACAGATTAAATGCCTTTTAAGTATATAAATCAATTTCAAATAGTTATTGGAGATATCGTCAGGTAGTTAAATCACAATACAAGCTTTCAACAATGCTGCAATCAAAATGAAATTAAAACAGTTTACAAAATCAAGACCCGTAAGTATGTACAAGGCGCTGTGTGTTTCGTACAAGACTGGCGGTTTCGTTTCGTCGAAAACGTTTCGGTCTTCGTGCGATTTATAATGTTGTTTGCGCACAGTTTATAGCCTATCCAGACACTTTATTTTCCCGATAACAACCTAGGCCCGCGTGTCTGCCTCTAAAATTTTCTTATACAAACTTTGCAGTTGACAGTTGGGGGGTAAGGGTAGGAAGGGGGGGGGGGGGGAGCTTCCGGCTCCATTCACAAATATCGTGCCGTTAAATTAAAGTTTCGGGCTTAACTGTTTTAACTTGTTAGCGAGCAATTTACTTTTTCCCATAATAGTACGAAGTAGTTTCGCTCGAGTGTGCTGTGTTGCCAACTTTTGAATACAAATCCGACTTAATTTCTTTATGGTGGTAGTTCTTCTTTTACAAATTGGTCGATTTCGTTATTAATCTGTTGTTAAAACGAATTGTAGCTTGAACTATGAACGTATTGGTATTTGAAAACTGTGTTAACTAATTTTGTTACAACTGTTTAGGTGTACTGTTATTATCATATTTTGTTTTCTTTGGGTTAATTTTTCGATCTCACAAAGTGTTCGGCAGTTTACGGCTTGACATCAAAGATAGCGCGCCACATCTAAGTCAGTGTGTCATAAAAGTCAGTTATGATTATTTACATAATATAATTTTACGCAAACATTGTTGCGTTCAAATTACAATTTGAAAAAGACAAAGTGTTAAAAAACATTGCACGAGCGAACTTTGTCTTCTTTTTTCAAATTAAAAGGTCAGTTACTTATTTTCAAACATTCAAATTGAGTTTTTAATACAGATTTATCTCGTTTAATAGGTATTTTATTATAAAAAGAACCTCGTCGGTAGATAAATTAAAATGGCAGCTGTACAAAAATGATTTCGGGGAGTGCGCGAAGGAGTTGCACGACTTAGTCCCACCATCCACTTTTCGCTATCGGAACGCGAGGCGCGAGTTCCATCCCTATGTTGTAGATATGCCACCTTGTCGCACGAGCCGATTCGGTTCAACTTTCTTAGTGCGTACAGCTAGGAAATGCAACGCGCTGCCGGCGAGTGTATTCCCTGAAAGGTATAATCTGGACCTATTCAAGGCCAGAGTGAATAGGCTATTTCTAGGCAGGAATGTTCCAGCCTCGACCGCACCTTCACTAAAGGCGCCAGTCTTGTACGAATCAGCGTTCTTGTAGTATTATCAGAAACTAAGATCTTTTTTTTAGTTATTCAAAAAGTTACAAATAAAATTTATTTAACATTTGTTTACAGTGTGGGGTTTCCAGTTTCCTAAACATATTAGTTTATTTACTTTGATGTTATGTTACTTTTAATCACTTTGTTAGGCTTTAAACATACCCGTGTTTACGTTCTGCGCGTTGAAGATCTAATTCGTCACGTAAAAAATATGGCCAAAAACACAAAATGTATTCTGATAACATTTTTTCTTAAATCCTCTACAATAATCTTACTAGCTTAGAGAAGTCACAATTTAACTACTTACAAAACAACTATTAAGCAATGAAATAAAAAAAACTGTATTGAAAAATACATTATACCTAAGTACCTTTTGTTAATCAAAACCAGTTCCGCTGGGACCTGGGAAAAGTAACATCAAAGTAAGTAAACTAATATGTTTATGAAACTCGAAACCCCACACTGTAAAGTGATGTGAAATAAATTACATTTGTAGCCTTTTTAATAATTAAAAAAAAGATCTTAGTTTCTGATAATAATGCAAGAACTCTGATTCGTACAAGACTGGCGCCTTAACATCAGGTGAGGTGTGGTCAAATGCCTGCCTATAACCAAAAAAAAAACAAAAAAAAACACAGTATTAAATTAACGATTTTTTATCAGATAAAATTATATTTTTTAATGTAAAGTAATAACGTCTCAACAGGTGCAATGAAGGTCAAGAAGCTTATCCGTTAGGAATAAAAAAAATCGAATTAAAGATTTATATTCAGTCATTATTTTTATAAGGACATAAATATAAATTATTTATTCATGAAATAACGGGTTAATATCTGTTATTACACAAATGGAAAAGCCTTACGAACAACATTATCTTATTAATGAATTATGAAGAGTATTTCCCAGGAGACATTGTTATAGATAGATACCACCATCTCCTAAAAACAATAAAATATTCAACATCGTTTCGCTATTACTAGGAACTAGCGAAAGTGCGTAGGCTAATACAATTTAGGGCGCGGTCCCATTGATAGCGATAAAACTTTTTACTCTTAGCTACTATAGCTAGGAGCTGTTTGGTAGTTCAAGAAGAACAAATATCTACCCGATCCGATCCGAACCCTTCGGAGAGTCTTGTAGGGCACGGAGACGCGCACTAGTGCGCGATGCCGTTCCCTCTAGAAAACCTCCGAAGGTGATTCGTTTCACACGGCTTGAGGGTTTCACCCTTTCGTTCCTCGCCACCCCCAAACAAGCCCGGTGAAGCTAAAAATGCCGTCTGGGGCAATCAGCAATCTCCAAAAAAATAAATAAATATCTACAAGCTTAGACAGAAATGCCAGCATATTTGTTTACTAGTTTTCGGGTCACATTATTAGCACAAAATATGAAGACTGCAGAAGGTACATTTCATACATACCGCGCTCGAGCAACGCACACATAGACCCCTTGCACGGACACGGAATCTCGAAACAGTTAGGAACAGTCAATCCGTGTTCTTGAGAGGTTGCCTATGTGTGCGTTGATCGAATGAGGTGTATGTATGTAACTTACCTCTCTCCTCCTTCTTCGTTTTTTTAGTAACTAAAATTCTAGCTCGCAGTTTAGCTCTTCTTGAATTACAAAACAGCTCTTAGCTACTATTTGTTAGCTGTCAATGGGACCACGCCCTATGCGTTAGTAATTAAAGTCTGTCTGTTAATTTCACGTAGACGTTTTCATTTTTAGGCATCATGTTCATAAAGGAAATTAATACCTATGTTAATTGAGAAAACACGTGTTTTTTTTTAACCGATCCTTTTCGAACCCTTTGGAGAATCTAGTAGGGCACGGGGACACGCACTAGTGCGTGATGCCGTTTCCTCTAGAAAACCTCCGAAGGTGATTCGTTTCACACGACTTGAGGAACCCTTTAAGTTTCTCGCCGCCCCCAAACAAGCCTGGTGAAGCTAAAAGCCGTTTGAGGCAATCAGCAAACATTCTCCAAAAAAAAAGAAAGTGTTTTAAGCTTAGTGAATTTAACTATAATAAATTTAGACTACGTTTTTTATATTAGATGGAGGCAAACGAGCAGGCGGGTCACCTGATGGGAAGCAATCACTGCCGCCCAAGCACACCCGCAAAACCAGAGGAATCGCAGATGCGCTTCCGGCCTTTAAGGAAGGTATAGGCTCGTTTAAATAAATTAAAAACGTATTATAAACGTTAAAACAATATTTTGTCAGAGGATACCTATCTGTGGTATTTATTAGACAAATTATGTCTGCGTATATTTGGCAGTTCTCATAATTGTCATGATAACTCCAGTTATGTAAATTTTCTGTTTGATTCATAATTAGTACAATTTGATTCCATTATCATTCGATCTGAACACTATTGAGCTCACGGACCTTTGGAACTACGTTGATACAACATGGTAGATCTTAGACAATTGGATTTTTTTTAAATAAAAGAATCACAATGTTATATAGTTACAACACAAAATTGACTAACAACAACAAGCTGAGATAGAGAACAGATAGATAGATCACTAGTCAATTCTAGTACCTAAGTATATTATTTATTCAATATTTTATGAGTCAATGAGAAATCACGAACTACTAGAAAAATGCTACGAGTTTTATGGCGCCTCGGTAGCTCAGCGGTCAGAGCATTGAACCGGTTATCCAGAGGCCGGGTTCGATTCCCACTCGAGCTTCCTGAGGCTGATTGTATTTTTATCGTGTAACTCAAAAACCGTTTATTACAGTCTACCAAAGTAACTTAACTATAAAGAGTGATTAGGACCATCCTAGTCGCCATTCCAAAATGGCTGTTTCAAGAGGCCCCGCTCTTCCAAAACGCTCTCATTCAAAACATTAGATAGACAATAGTATAAGTCTAATTTATCAAGTAATTTAATTTAATTGTATTTTATATAAATATATAAATTCCCTGTTGGATTCTATACAAAGGTATACCTACATGTACGCATTAGACTGGTTCAAAGGAAGACGCCATCTGGTTCCGTATTATCTGATCTAAATTATTCAATCATGGCTTAAACTCATTATTCGAATCGTTTTATTTACAATTGAAATAGCTATTCGATTATTGGTTCTTTATTTTAGTTAGAAAACGGTCAAAATGGATTTCTTTAAACAAAACCTTTCTGTGTATGAAAGTATTGAATAACAATGTCTTTGTATTTTTTTTACAGACAAACTGTTTTACAAATGCGAGTAGGCTACCTGACACATAATAAAAAGTGGCGTAACTAACCCTTTACCGGTGAAATTATTAATTGTTAGTAAACATCATAAAATTACTCCCGTCTTCTCCATGGGTGTTTGTACAGTTATACACATGACGGAATTTTACAACATAGTGCAGTTAATTAAGGTTCAGAGCGGAGCGGGTGGCTCCGGGCGAAATGGGAAATAGCTAATTATGAAGTTGCGTACTGGCTGCAAGCCTAATGCTTCTTAAGTTATAACCTGACAGCGATTTTTTAGAATACACTCGTGTATCACATATCGCCAACTCTTTTTTATGTCCCCAGCACTGCTGGGGCACGAGCTATTCCTATTTATTTATTTAAAAAAGGCACGTCTACATACTGAATACAATATGGATGGAAACACCATTGGGAGAACGGGCCATAAATCATCACGCGAGCCTCGTGCAGATTGGTATTTGTGAACGACTGCTATTGTTGGGACCAATGGCTTTACGTACCTTCTGAAGTACGGAGGAACTTAAGATGATTGATTTTGGTCATTCATCCGATGACTAGCCTTTACAAATGTTGCTTAACCGTAGCAATCGCAGACCGGGGGTGTTAACAACTGCGCTATCATGCTCCTCGTCTGTCGTGACGTAATCATGTCGTCAGTACGAGTATCAAGATCGCTATCTGTGTAAATAAAGTAAGGAAACATACAAGTAATCAATAAGAAATCATTCGAAAAGTTGGTACTGTTCTTAGTATCAAAATAAAAAAAAAACAAAATTCAAAATTCAAAATCATTTATTCAGTTAGGCTACAAATAGCTCTTATGAACATCATTATGCCATTGGTTCGTAAGTCTACTCTATCCAATTTAATAAATTGGCGAATATTTATTTTTATTGTAAATCGCTTTGCTTTCGCTTGAGCTTGTTCCGGTGGCATGGGTTTGAAAAGATGTAATCACTCAATAGCGTGTTTTAACAGCTCAAGTGAAGACGTTTCATTAAAGGGGAATTTATGGAAGTCTTGAATCTCCTTAGCAAACATGAATGTATAATTAAGAAAAAAGAAGAAAAAGAAGTGAGGAGAAAAAAAATAAAAGAACGATGACATTTTTAATTGAGAATAATATAAGGATAACAAACAAGTATTTACTCCGATCCGTAACACTGACAGCAATAAACGCAACATCTCATGACTCAAATTGTACAAATAAAATCTCTGGTTGCGCAGAGCTACATGAAATTAAAATGTGGGTCTAGTTCATTCGGGTCTGTTTTTATGAGTTCAATGTATGGAGGGTTATTTGGATTTTATGTGTGCTTAACCCGCGAGGGCATTAAAATATTTTATTTCTCACTTTTTTACCCCAATTTTGTTTAGAGTACGTAGTAAAAAAGGTGAGGTAGGCTAAAAGTATGTGCTGTAAATATTTTTATACTAATGCTTTAAATTTATTGGTGTGTTGATAAAATAAAACAAGGTCGGGTCAAGGTCATCAAAAATTTTGGAAAGGTTTAATGTTAACATCTATGGTAAAAATTATTTAGCATAATCATATTATTATGCTTCCTGTTACCACGGACCCTGCAGAGGGTTCCAAACTTCAGAATAAAATCAAATGTAAAATAAAATCGAGTAGATTCGTTTAAAGTTTCAATTTCAATTAAAACACCCCTCTATTTGCATCGGGACCTAAAAATAATGTCAGATCAATACATTTTTAACGTATTTAAAATTAAATAAATCTGTATATTCAAGTTAATTTACTAAATAAGCACTTTTGAATCGTCCCATTTTTTTGCCTACCATCTATTGAAGACATCTTTTAGATGTGGATTTGTTAAACAGACTTAATATAATGTTATCCAGTGTATTTAAAACAAGCGTTAGGATGCTTAGGTACTCAGAAAGTAGAATTTTCACTAGTTAAACATTTCTATCTTAGTAATAGAAACGAGTCCAAATACTCGTACTGCTGTCTTACTACTGTGCAAAGGCCTCTAATATTGAAATCAAGTCATCGCTACAACTGATAGACTGGTTTATTCACCATGCTTGTCATTAAGCATAATGGGTTGGTGATCACCCAGCATATGCATTTAAAAAAATCGTAACACACTTGGCCCGACCTGAACCCATAACCTTTTTTTAAATTTTTTTTTTATTTATTTATACATAAAGGCACAATGACGGACGTCAGACAGAAAACTTACAATTATAACATTTTGAAAAATGATAGTGCATACCGGTGCCCAATTAGAATTGTGCACAACATTTATCAAAATGGTTGACAAATAAAAAAAAGGAAAGAATTTGAAATTAAAATTACAAGGTGTAAAAATTTAAATAAAATTAACTTTAAATGTAGGGCGGAGCGTATTCCCACTCAGCTACTGAAACATGCTTAAAGTATTATTTTATTGCGCGGCTTGTTTATATTTTCCTTATGATGAAAAGCTTGTGTAAATTGTTTTCCTCGAAAAACCTTTATCTATGTTCTCATTTGCTCTCTCAATATACGACTTAAACGCCCACGGACACGCTCGCAATGACGGTTCCTCAAGTGATGAACTTGAGATACTGTTTACTTTCTCGCCACCCACGAACTAGGTTACGCTGTAAAAGGTATATATATCTATTAAAAGAAAAAAACAGTATTTGATGTATAAATAAATGTATCAAAGCTTAGAATTCAAGTCTAAAAAATACAGAATAGCCATTTTTTACCTATATTATAATGTTGATAAGACTGAACTTGAATTGAAATGAATTAATGAATAAATTAAATCATCATTATCATCATCATCCCACCCAAAAGACGTCCACTGCTGGACAAAGGCCTCCCCCAAGGATCTTCACAACGACCGGTTTAGTGCTGCTCGCATCCAGCGGCTTCCCGCGACCTTTACCAGATCGTCGGTCTACCTTGGTGGAGGCCTGCCCTCACTGCGCTTTCCGGTACGCGGTCGCCACTCGAAAACTTGCGTCCCAGCGAGCCATGTGCCCAGCCCCAGTGGGCAGTCCACTTGAGCGTAGCAACTCTTCGGGCTATGTCGGTAACCTTTTTTCTTTTGCGGACCTCCTCATTTCTGATTCGATCATGCAGAGAAACACCCTCTCCATTGCTCTTAGAGTGACCTTGAGCCTTCTTATGAGGCACATAGTGAACGACCAAATGATATGACAGAAGCAAAAAGAAAGTAGTTTAAAGATTGAAGCCGATGGAGGACACGTAATTCAACAAGGAAATGTAGCGAGTATTATATTTGTTGACAATAATATAGAAAAGTCAAAAGCAAACACGTGAGACAACTAAGAAGGAAAGTAAAAGGAACATCTTCGAGCATTATCCCCTCGGGCATAAAGCGAACATGTTTGTTTCCCAATTTTACGCTTTGCCGATTCCGCAGAAAGAATACGAGCACAAAATGAAATCACTCAACTCTGTGCAGACATTATCGAGTGACATCAGAGGACTTCGGGACACTTAAACTTCTAAGGTTTGACTTTGCATTACGAGTTTCTATTGCTGATCCATACCAGACGATAAGTGCAGTACCACGGGGTTACTTACACTTTAAAACCAGGCTTTGACATGATAGCATCAAAGTTAAGCCTGCTTTAAAACTGGTTCTTACTCTTTCTGCCCTTATGAAAGAAAATGAGACTGGTTATAAAGGTTAAATGTTGGTCGACGTTTTGGAATAACAATGTTTCAATATTTTCCAGTTAGGCTATTTGCGCCTATATATTTATACATATATTTTACCTTTATTAAATTAGCCTTAAAAGATAAAAGGTAAAAAGATAAAAGATAATTTATTTATAAAAACCTTTGGTAGGTTGTACAAATATAAAAAAAATAAAACATATTATAAAATTATAATTCATTATATGTTTGATTAAGAAATGTTAAATTAAGTTTAACGATATAAAATTTAATTATTCCATAAATTATTACATAGCCAATGTCCATATACAAAATAAAAACAATTAATAAAAAAACAGAAAAAATCATAAATAAATAAATGTCAAAAAAATATCAAAAACAAAAGTATCAAAAAACACATACTCATTCAATTATAAACTTTTATCAATAAGATAATCATTTACATTAAAATAACATTTGCTCGTTAACAAAAATTTCAACCTATTTTTAAATACAATTATATTATATATTAGAGATTTTATTATATAGTTTGGGACCCATAGAAAAAAACGCTCTTTCCTATAAGGCTCGTTCTTACTTTCAGCGATTGAAGTCTGTTGTTGTCACGCCTATTACGAATAACATTATCTGAAAGTCGTGGGAACAAATGAGGATTAGACTTTACGAACACAACCACTGCAACGATGTATAAGGACGGAAGTGAGACAATTTTATATTTTATAAAATAAGGCATATAACTGTCCGTCACTTTAAGAGCAAACATTGGTCTTATACACCGTTTTTGCATTTTAAATGCTACATCTCTATTGGTGGAGTTGCCCCAAAATATCTGATGCTACCATACCGTGGTATGCAGTTAATAAGGTATCAGTGTTTACCAGTGAATACCAGTGCGAGCTTAAACAATACATATGCAGCACTGCAAAGCTTTTTTGCAAATATTGTCGATATGAGCTTTCCAGTAAGGTCGGTTGTCAATTAAAAGTCCTAGAAACCTCGTTGTGTCTTTTTCACCTATGATTTTATTTAAGATCTTTGAATTCTATGCTGGATGGTCTTTGGCTGAATTGCATGACATAATTATGTTTTATCAAACTTTTATGTACGTCAATTTCATAATTATTTAAATTGTCACATGCGATTGTCACCGTGCTATCATCAGCAAATAAAGTAATAAGGTAACTCATATTTTTGGGCAAATAATTTATTTTATTATATTAAATAACAGAGGTCCAAGTACTGCCTTGGGATCTCCGTATTTTACTACTCTTTTACCTGACTTGAACATTTCTTCTTCTTTAGTTGTTGGATTAGTTCATGAGATAGAAGTATAATGTTTACGATTTGTCAAGTATGACAAAAGCAACGATTGTAAATTACCTCTTATACCATATTGTTTAAGTTTAATTAAAAGAACCTTATGATCAACATAGTCGAAGGCTTGCGTCATATCACAATAGACGGCCGAGACAGGATTCCGTTTGCCAATATTAAACATCACCGTTTTTAGAAAATCAAATACAGTCATATTTATGGTATTTTGTCTACGAAAACCTTTTTGTTCTGAATACAAAATATTGTGTTTTTTCAGGTAAGAGTAGATTTCTGTGTAAAAATATTTATTAAGAGCAAAACACGGAATAACTATTCGAACCTTATTCTTTGTTTATTCTCTATCTACAGCTTCGTGCTTAGTACAGATGCAGACGCCTGTACATCATGCTTTCCAAAACTGTCAAATTTCTTCAATAAATGTTCAACCATATCTCTTGGACATCAATTTCAAATCTATTGAGGAAATTTGACAGTTTGTGGTAGTCTGATGTGAAGGCGTGTGTTTCTATGATTTTCTATGGTAGAAAAGTCTCTAATTATTAAGTCACACACACTTCGCCCTACAGCAAGGAGCGACAACGTGTATACGCAAAGGGGCAGTTAGCGTTATCGAAACACTAGTTTCCTGAAATTAATTAATGAATAGGATACAATGTGTTGAACTTTGCCATTATCAACTGAAACTCTGTAGCATCCAAACATACGTATATTCAGCTTCGTGAACCATACACCACCGATTATAATGACACAGCTGTACCAGTAATTACTGGTACAAACACCCAATAATACCAACGATTCGTTCCAAAACACACAGTTATCGAGCATATTTAATACCCACAATGTCCCTCAGTTAATAACAGCGGAACAACACCATAACAATAAGTATTATTAGCTTTTTCTAATGACAATACAGACTTGGAAGATGTTCAAGTCGCTCGTTGTAACAGAATGACCACTGCACTGCATCGAGACGGAACACAAAATTTACTTTTTAAGAGGATAGCAACATTTTCGACTTTATTTTAAAAGTGGTACGTGTGGTGGCGGTGGTAAAGGCTCTCTGGTTATGTGTAATCCGCATGAAACGTTGACACTGAGCCCCGAGCGGACGACGGAAGAAAATTGTAAGATCAAATTAGGTCTCGCTCTAAAGTCTCAACAATAATAAGAATGGCTCGAAAATGAAGCGGATGGTTTCCTTATTTCTATTAATTTGACGTCTGTTGTGTTCCCACTTAAAATGCTAAGGATTATTTGTCTACTCATTGCTATCCTTATTATCATAACAATGGACAGATTGTTGTTACATACACTTTGAAACTTTCGCGTTCCATTTTAATCAAAGGTTTTATTATAGTAGTAGATATAAGAATAAAAAGGAGTTGACAGTATTATAATTAAGTGTACAATCCAGAAAGTAAATTATAATTAGGGCTTAAGAAACGATCTTGCCGATTTTTTTGCAATTCTTCTCAATATAAGTTATTTCAACGTTAGCTTACCAACTGGAACGCCATGATTAAATGTTACGAAAATTTATAGGCATCTACACTCGGCGTCAAAAAAATCGCACCTCTTAGAAAATCACTTTCAAATGTCATTTACTCTTGATATGCACATGCAGTCGCATTAATTATGATTTTATTTACAAGGTTACTTAATTAACTTAATAAAAAACATTACTTTTCATTATCAAATAAAACCTAATGCAACAAATAAAGTGTCACAAAAATTCGATGCAAATTTTGCTACCCGTGAGAGTTGCTAGTTGCGCTTCCTTTGTGGGTATAAAACGGTCAACACGGGTTCAATGTGGGTCATTCGCTATTCAACCGTTGAAGAGGACACACGCACAGATTTTGATGGATACCACAGCTGATAAAGCCGCTCAAGTGGTTGCACTACTGCAATCAGGGGTGCGGCAGTGTGATGTCGCCCGGCAACTGAACCTGAGCCGTTATTCCGTTCGAAGAGTGTACCAGCGCTTCATAGAGACCGGTGGCTATATCCGCAGACACGGTTCGGGTAGACGTCGCTGCACTTCGGAAAGAGACGACCGGTTCGTTGTGTCGAACTCTTTGAGAAATCGTTTCTCCAACGCTGTTGAGTTGCAACAGCAGCTCCAGGCAGTTCGCAGACGCACCGTAAGCGTATCTACGGTTAGAAGAAGATTGAAGGAGAAGAAGATAGCGGCCCACAGAGCTGCTACGGGTCCAAAATTGACTGCAGCGCATCGGCGAGCCCGCTTGCAGTTTGCTCGTGACCACGTCGATTGGACCCTTGAGCAGTGGAGAGCTGTTCTCTTCTCAGACGAGACGCGAGTGTGTCTTTTCTGCAACGACCGACGGAGAAGAGTATACCGGAGGCAGGGTGAACGTTTCGCCCAAGCCTGCATCCAGGAGACGGTGGAATATGGTGGCGGATCCTGCATGTTCTGGGGCGGTATGTCTGCTGCCGGCAAAACCGACCTTGTCTGCGTCTCCCGGACTGGAGGTGCTCGCGGACAAGGGTCGCTGACTGCTCGCCGCTATGTCACTGAGGTCCTGGAAGTGCATGTGGTCCCCTTTGCCGAATCTTTTGGCGAGGGGTTCACATTAATGCACGACAACGCTCGCGCTCACACTGCAGGCATCGTGAGCGACTTCTTGCAGAGGTCCCAAATCTCTGTGATGCAGTGGCCAGCGCGAAGTCCGGATCTGAATCCTATAGAGCACCTCTGGGACCATCTTAAACGTAAGGTTCGATCTCGGGATCCAGCTCCTTCGACTCTACAGGAGCTCCAAGACGCGGTGATTGAAGAATGGGGGCTTATCCCTCAAGAAGAGCTCCTGAAGTTGGTGAGATCCATGAGGGACCGTATGGAAGCCGTGATCAGGGCAAGAGGGGGTAACACTAGATTTTAAGTTAATTTTAAGACACTTTTTGTACATTTTTCTTTGTAAATTATCTGTTGTTAATTAGGACTTAATTAAGGATTTTTATTATTTTATTAATTTTAATGTTGTTTGTATAATTATAATTAAACAGAAAGTTAAATTTAATTGTTTTTTGATACTCCTTTTTGTTACCTTTCTAATGATACCCAACACTATCCTCTACATAAGGTTTAAGAATTTTTAAAGATGATTTTTAAAAGGTGCGATTTTTTTGACGCCGAGTGTATTCGCGTTTCATTTACCAATTGCTTAGATGTAGCCTCAAGTAAATAAAGAATTAAGTAAATAAATAAAACATATCTATCTATCTATTCATTACCTCAAAATTAAACAGTCGTATTATGATCACGATCGCTTAACCTAAACATTAGCATACAGATCTTTGCAGAAATGTATTGACATTTTTATGTATAGAGTCGTCAAGTGAGCATGTTTGTAAGAAAATAACGGTGTGGGCGGTTATATGTGCCCCTGAGTGTGTATAGAGTGTGGCATCATTCAAATGAACTTTGAATTTTCCATATAGCGTATCCACGATGGCTATAAAGGTATTACAACTTGTATTGGGAAAAAGAATACCGACATCTATGCTTAATATTATAAAGAGGAAAGCTTTGTATTTTGGTATGTATGTTTGTAACGAATAAACTCAAAAACTACTGGACCGATTTAAAAAATTCTTTCACCATTAGAATGCTACATTAGCGCTTAGTAACATAAGCTATATTAAAAAAATATTTACCCATGCGAAGCAGGGACAGGCCACTAGGTCTTTACAAACGTGGAAGACAAAAATATCATCATCACCAGCTCATTAACTTAAAGTCCGGACTCCGCACTTCTGGAGCCGACCCTTCCCTATGGATGTAAATACTAAAGGGAGAACGATGAAAATGAAGCCATAAATCACCACGCGGTGGGCCCAGTGCGAATTGGTGGTTGTTAACGACTGCTAATGCGGCCGGGACTAACGGCTTGACTTGTCTTCCGAAGCACGGAGGAACTCGATATGATACATTTTTGGTCACCCAATTCGATGACCGGCTTTTGCGAACAATCGTAAATCGATCACGTTAACCACTGTGCCATAGAGCTCCCAAAAACTATGATATTAGTCAGTTAAATTTTATAATTACACACTTTTTAAGTATTTAATAACATAAAAGAAAATATTAAAACAAAACTCCATAATTGGCTAAATAGTGAGTTTTCTTAAAACACGGCACCGGAGAATTGGCGCATATTTAATGCGAACCGGCAGAATAAAAGGAATTTAATAAACTCCTAACTGATAGATTGAGTCGAGGAAAGTATGAACAAAATCCATTAGCTGAATCCCGGAGGAGACCGCCGCGCCGCCATACCTCCGTTTAGGAAATCACGTTAAAAGGCAATACTTCCAGATGCAATGACTAAAATTTGCAGGGACATTCTGCTCTCGCTGACTTGCGCAATTGCTACTGTAAACGGTTGTTAGGTAATCTAGGTAGTAAATAGACCGAATTAGCGTTTTTTTGTAATTTAATCTAAATCGTCTAGTAATTATATTTTTTGCGCTTTCTGCTTGTGCAAATGTTTATCAGCTGGGTTGTTATTTCCAGGAAAAGGGGCTTTACTGCTTAAGAAAAAAAATACAATTACTTGCATGAAAAGACAAGTCAACTAAACAGTATTGGTTATTTGTGAGATTTGAGACATGGCACTTAGCACACTTAGCACATACGCTGTAGGTACCAACTGCCATCTTGGAACATTAACTATGTCGTACCAACATAATAACGTGTTGTTAAAAGTCTTGACAGCTCGATGGCGCAGTGGTTAACGCGCCCGGTCTGCGAGTGCTGTGGTTAAGCAATTTTCGCAAAGGCCGGTCATCGGATGGGTGACCAAAAATTTATAATCTCGAGCTTCTCCGTGCTTCGGAAGGCACGTTAAGCCGTTGGTCCCGTTGCGTTAGCAGTCGTTAACAAACACTAATCCGCACTGGGCCCGCGTGGTGGTTTATGGCCCGTTCTCCTTATCCATCCATGAATGAAGGAAAGGCTCGTGCCATCAAATGGGGACATCAAATGAGCTGATGATGATGAAAAGCCTTGAGGTGTTCAAAGGTCCCCTCTCAGATAACCCGGCATTGCGAACGTTGCTTTACTTTCACGCTAATATCGCATTGTTCCATTGACGTACAATACTGTACGGAATTTCAATAACGCGAATGCCTACCTGAGGAGACAACCGGGTGAATTGGCTAAGAATGGGCCTTCATTTTTCGCGGTATCGCACTTCCAGTTCAACTGCTTCGTAGTTTAGGCTGCTTTTCCACTGGAGCTGTGCGAGGTAGTTTTGCGTTTTTTTTAGAAAGTTTGCTGTTGGCCTCAACCGGCTTATACAACGTCTCCGGACATTATGGGCTCCATGGGTTCTTCATTCATGGGAAACACCGTCAGACGGTTTCTAGAGGGAATGGCATTATACAAGCAGTTATTATTACGCTTAACCGAGCGTGCCTTTAAGGGCTTGGACTTTGGCTGGGTTGATGGGATGGGGAAAAGCGCCCAGGTACATGTCTGTACCTGGTATAGAGCGCGTGTGATTCGGGTTTTCGTATTCTTGTTCTTCGGTACGGTGTCTTGGGCAAAAGCGAGCGAGTGGGCATGTTTAGTTTTTTCATCATGTGAATGTGTAGTGGCATTTTAAGAATCCGACGGGAGCTAAGTGGTGCAATTAAAAACTACCAATGGGATTACTCCATTTTGCACCGCAAGAAAAAGGAGACAGTTCTATTGGTGGATTTTTTCGCAGCGCTTAGCTTCTTCGCGTAGCTGTAGTGGAAAAGGAGCCTACTATATATTCGGAACAGCCCCGAGCACGTATGTGATGTATTATTAGGCGGGGTAACATTTCACGTCGCGTCGGACTTAAAATGTTTTGCAGGAAAATTGTAACGTGATCTGTCGCTGTTACCTGTGAAAAATGTTTAAATTTTATTTTTGTTTCTAAAGTGCATGCATTTTTGATTGAGTTTTAAGAAGTTAATGGTTTAAAGAAATCAATGAACATAGTTTAGTTCAACAGTGGGAGGTTTATACCCAGCAGTGGTGCTCACGGGCTGAAATGATAATAATGATGATGAACATATTTCTCTGCCCTCGCACTTAATAGGTTTTTTTTTTTTTTTTTGAGAGAGTTTGCTGATTGCCGCTGCGGCATTTTCAGCTTCACCGGGTTTTTTGGGGGCGGCGAGGAACGTAAAGGGTCCCTCAAGCCGTGTGAAACGAATCACCTTCAGAGGTTATCTAGAGGGAACGGCATCGCGCACAAGTGCGCGTCCCCGTGCCCTACTAGGTTCTCCGAAGGGTTCGGATCGGATCGGGGAGCGGAGCAACCCGAGGGCGCCTCTAAAGGCACGGACCTCGGCTCGGGTTGACCGGGCCGTGGAGGGGGAGAGAACCGACCAGGTACATGTCTGTACCTGGTGTAGAGCGTGTGTGAACCGGTTCTTCGTACCCTTGTTCTACGAGTACGGTGTCTTGGGCCTAAACTGGTGTGCATGTTTAGTGTATTCTGTAAATGTGTGCTGTCATTTAGAGGATCGGGCGGGGGGGCGTTCGCAACCGTTATGGGATCGTCGGGGTCATCTAGGACGTGCTTAGGACGCCTAGACATGAACCGTTTTGTTGGTGGAAGGCTTCCAACATTATAGTTGGCGGCCGCCACAACAAGCGGGTTAGGGTGGTGGGGGGCGTTATCAAAGTAACGTATGGAAACGTCCTTGATAAAGTCTTTGATAGTGGGAAGATCAAGATCGCGGTGGAGATCTACGTTGCGATAGTACCACGGGCAACCCGTGGCACCACGCATGAATCGGTTTTGTAGCGTTTGTAAACGATACAAATAGGAGGGCGCGCAGTGCGCGAAAACTACGCTAGCGTAAGTCATGACGGGGCGGACTTAATAGGTACAGATTTTTATAGGAGGCTCTATGTCTTCTTGTTCTACCATCACGCAATAACTGCTAAATATTTTTAACTAATCTTAAATATATATATAAAAAAAACCGGACAAGTGCGAGTTGGACTCGCCCACTGAGGCGAGGGTTCCGTACAAATTTGTATTTCTTTTTTCATTCTTCGTCATAAATCGAAAACTATACATCATAAAAATTATTAAAAATCTGTTTAAACTTGTAAAAATTAAGCCCTTTCATACTATCGTATGTATGGGGTATGCCCCACATGATACGTTTTTGTGATTAAATTAAATATGTATAGTTTGCAGATTTTTCCCTGTACTTGTAGTATAAGACGATATTACTTACCAAACTTCATAGTTCTAGGTCAACGGCAAGTATCCTATGATATATTTTGACTCCCTAGAGAGTGTCGAAATATACGTTTTTTGCGACATAGACGGCCGTATTTTTTTTTCGTTAGCTTAGAAGTTTGATTTTTTCACAGCTTCAAGGCATTGCAGACCTGAGTATATGGTTTTAATTTCAACTAGATATCTTCACGCGTTCCCGAAATAAAGGGTCTTGACCGACAGACCGACAGACAGACAGACAGACAGACGGACAATAAAGTGATCCTATAAGGGTACTTTTGGGGTACGGAACAGACAGACAGACAGACAGATAGACAGACAGACAGACGGACAACAAAGTGATCCTATAAGGGTACTTTTGGGGTACGGAACCCTAAAAATAGGTACTTTTTTGAATGGGTGACGTATTCGTCGTTCGCAGGTGTGGTTAAAACATTTGTTTTCTTTTTTTAAGAATGATTAAAATTGTTGTTGGAGTCTTTACTTTTTTATGTACCTTATTTCGTCTAGCTGCTCGGCAAAGAATACTCTCAAACCCTGGAACTTTTATCGATATCAAATAAGTTTATGGAAAACATTGTAAGTTATAACGAACACTACACGTTACAATGAAACACTTTAACAGAACTATACGTATTTTCCCGTAACCACGAACCTTGAAAAAGGGTTCGAAACTAACATCCTTAAAAGCATAACTCTCCTTCTGACGCAGTCGGGTAAAAGTTTTATTTCAAAGAAATAAGTGTCATTCCAAGCGGTTAGTATTTCGTCGTCTATGCTGTTACTTGTTCACACAACCTAATGGAACGTAGTGTGTTAGTGAAATAATATGACAGGATAGCTCGTCTGTACTACGAGCCGCCAAGACGCAGGGCGGGCGGTACGTGTGCGTCGGCGCGTAAAATTAAGAAACAAAACGAGATCCTCCTTTGCGGGATAAAGGGGGGACCGTGAAGAGTAAAAAAATGGAGGAGCAGCCGAAATTTAGCTACTGAAATGTATATATGTTGTAGCAGTACTATATTACTACTTTTAATTATAGTACTAATAATAATTATAATAAATCTATAATTTTAATAAAGAGGTGATGTTTGTGTCTTTGTTTGTTTGTATGTCGGGGCTAATCTCTAACTAACTGGTCCAATTCCGAAAATTCTAAAATGCTATATACCTTGTGGGTAGGGTACATAACATAGCCTATATTTAATTTTGATAAAAAAAGGTTTCTTTTAAAATCTCAAATCTTTTCCACTAGTTTTTTAATATTAATCGATCTAAAATAAAGAATCATGTTTTTATGATTTAATATTACTGTTAATAGAAATAAGTAAAACACCACATTCAAATCAATACAGATCCTCAACACGACTGGAGAAAAAGTCTTTATATACGAAGGAAGTTAAAAAGAGATGCTTCTCCAATATTGAATTTATCGAATCCGAAATAACTTTTTTGTTGTTCGGATTTGGTTGAGCACTCGAGATGGTTCGGTGGGTTTGAGTGTATTGAGAGATTCTTGGATCATCGAGTGACCGCAAATTAGTGATTTGGTACTTAAGTATTTGAGCTGGTTTTGTGCAGATTTTACTTATAATTAGAAGCCTTGTGAAGTGGAATGTTGTATTTTTATTATGTCAGTGTCTATTTATGAGTGATATATCCCTTTAGCAGACACTCTCAGTTAGCCTCAGTACCTAGTGGATTCCGGGTGAAGTGCGCATCCACTTCGGCCTTATCATCATTTAACATCAGGTGAGATGAAGTAAAATATAAAAAAAATTATGTAGTAAGTTTTGAACAGAGTTAATGGCGTATTTAATATATTTATTGTATAATGTTGCTCCCTTTCAACGTCAAGTTTCATTTTATTTCTTTATAAAATGTTTAAAAAATGTGCTTTGAACACACATTAAAAATAATAATGTTAACCCATTCGGGAAGGTTTAAGTTAAAGTGTGCAGGCGTCTCCTTCTTCCCTTCGTCGAGTTTTGCCTGGCTGGGAGGGCTAAGGAGATGAGAGTCCCAAATAAGCCGCGGTCACCCCAGGCCTAGAAGGTGGTACTACTGTTTAATAAATTAATTTTCCCTATATTTCTTCCGGTAGACTATATTGGATTCTTCGAGTTACAAACGACTTATAGTAGGTACCTTTCTTATTTATTTTGTTCAGATTTATACAGCGTGTGTATTCCATACGATCCTAAATTTTAACATACGATAGATTTAAGCAGTACAGAAGATAGATTTAAGAGGTACAGTAAAAAAAATTTAACAAATACTTTCAATAATTAAGCGTAATGATTTTTTTTAAGTTTTCCCGGCCAGCAATGTAATGCAAATATTGAGTTGACAATTTTGACACTTTTATTAAAATGCTTACGTAGACGACTTGGTTATTAGAATACAATGCGTGCCGAATTAATTTGTATGAAAAAAAATGTTTTCTTTTGTTACCTTAATGTACCAATTTACGTTAATTAGGGTCTTATCTAACTGCCCTTAAAATATAGGATCGTATGGAATCCACACGCTGCATAGTCCACTGTTAACCAAAGGTTTACCCCAAATCTTTCAAAGCAACTCTACGCTTGACGTTCTCTAGAACAAAGTTATCAGTCATCTAACTACACACAAATTGCAACTTATTTAAACGTAAACTCTCTCAGACTTACAACTGTAACTTCTATCACGAAACCCAACGCGACACAAGGAAATTAAATGCTACCACAATCAAAAGTGGAACAATGCAATTTAATTTCCCCGATGCAAACAACTATGCTGCCCGTAGACGGGTTATTTGTCTTTCAACAGCTCTCAATGGCCATTATTCGATTAGACAGACAGTCTAACTTCGCAGTACAAATAAATCCGGCGGCATTACGCTTGCTCAGGGCCGGGCGCGGTGGCGCTGCACTACACAAATTTAATTGAGCTTGGTGGGGGAAAACGAACGACTGTCGTATTCGTATCGTAGCGTAAAATAGGAATATTGTATGGAAATTTAAACTTCACAACGTCCGTAAATGCCAATGGTAAATGGAACTTACTTACTTCATAGATTATTTCATAGATTGTGTGACATTAGCAAGACTCAAACTTTATGTTACGTTTTCTTGTTAAGTCTAAATACTATGAAAGCTTTGCCTTAAATACTTTACAAACTTGACAATTTGTTAAAAATATTAAAATAAGAAAATGTTTTTATCTGGTTTTCTTTTATCTTATAGAAGAGTTCAGATGCTCGAAAACTTTATCTCCAGACTTGACAACTTAATTTGAAAGGTATGGTGAGAGATTTTTTCGTTTATCATATACAAATAAACAATTATTCAATCTGACGCTGGTTTTTTGGAGGAGATGAAGTTTTCTTAGTTTATGGTGAGTTTCACCACAACTCACGAAATGTGTCTAGTAAATATGTATTCAGCATTTTTGACAATTTTCACTATTAGAACGGTTTAACTATTAAAAAGAGAGAGTGTAGTTGACAATTCTGCTTGAAATAAGATTTTTAGACCGATCCTATCTTATCAAGATAATAAAGCTACTCGAAACAAGAAACGCCAAAACATTACACAAACTAATTTAAGTGTGTAGGTATTTTCTTTTTTAACGTGTAATTATGTGTACAGACGCCTGCACATCCACCTATCCAAAACTGTCAAATTTCTTTAAAACATTTTCAACTATAAGACTTAGTAATAGAGTTCAAAGTCTATTGTGGAAATTTGACAGTTTGTGGTAGGTTGATATGCAGGCGTATGTACATACATACATACATATAATCACGCCTCTTTCCCGTAGGGGTAGGCTGAGACCACTTCTTTCCACGTGTGTACAACCTACTTAAATTGATTGGTTTCTATCCAAGCTCTTGTAAAGAGTTTCCAATATAGTAAAATAATATTGTCTATGACCCTTAACCCGACCCTGCGTCCAGAAATCGGGCTTTAATCCTTGGTAAATTGCTTACCGTCTGCCGGGGCTGCCCGATTATCTCACAGTCTTAGCCATCCGAATATTTAACGCTGTTAGGCAATGTGGTTACCACAAAAAAATAATTGCTTTCGAATGATCTGCACTGTTAAGCTGCTAGTTTAGCAGAAGTTAACTCGGAATGCTTTGTTCGTCGTCATCATCATCATCATCATCGTCATAATTAGCCCGTATGAGTCCACTGCTCGCTGATGAGCTCGATGGCGCAGTGGTTAACGCGCCCGGTCTGCGAGTGCTGAGGTTAAGCAACTTTCGCAAAGGCCGGTCATCGGATGGGTGACCAAGAATGTATCATCTTGAGCTCCTCCGTGCTTCGGAAGGCACGTAAAGCCGTTGGTCCCGGCTGCATTAGCAGTCGTTAACAACTACCAATTCGCACTGAGCCCGTGTGGTGGTTTATGGCCCGTTCTCTTTATCCATCCGTAGGGAAGGCTCGTGCCCCATAAGTGGGGACATAAATCGAGCTGATGATGAGTCCACTGCTACTCGGCACGATGTTATCGTATGCACTCATCTTTATTTTTCGTTTCTAACGTTGCGAACCTTATAGATTGTGTGTATTATTAAATTTTTTCTTGCGACTGTCAACTATTTTTAAGCGGGTGCATTCCGTTTCACGCAAATAAAAATTTGGCAATTTGTTACTCTTTTTAGTACGTAGACATCAATTAACAAAAGTTTTTAAGAAATTACCTCGTGATCACTCAATAAACACCGGACGAAGTCGCGTGCGGGCCTCCTTCTGTTTCTATCAACTTCAAACAACTAACAGAGAACAATACTGCATGTTATAAATTTTTACTTTTGAATCTTATACCAAGGGTATAGCGTTCAGTTTAAAATGAAATCATTGCCTTTAAAATTAAATAGTTCAGAAGAAGTGCAAACTACCCTAAAATAGTGTCAGTGCCAAACTAAGAACGGGAAACCCCTTTTAGGTTTCCTTAAGTAAAACTTGAACCCTTATAATTGCGCCTTGTCCATTTATCTGACAGACAGCTGTCTTTCCGTCCGTCTGTATGTGACAGTCCTCTCGCAGATTACTATAGTTAAGTGGATGAGACTCGGTATGATTAAACTCATTTTTATATGTTCTTAGGGTAAATTTCTGCATGTAACTGTTCTGCGGGGGGGATGCCCGGGTTAGTTTGAGCAACCCCTAGACTCCCTTACCGTTCTACCACGACCATTGGCGTCTTGCGATGCGGCGAGCAGATTTCTAGTTTATAGTAATCATTCTTTCTATCACCTTTGGCTTTGACTGCCGTGTATAACTACTGTTATTTTATTTTATTTTACGAAGACCAATAGCTATTATTATTACTATATGAACTACTCGCTGCTTTGCATACGGCTATGATTTACGTTAAGCCGCTGGCTCGCAATGGTAGGTAAATAAAAGTAAAGTAAGCAGACTCCCACTGCTGGACAAAAGCCTCCATCATTGAAATCAAGTCATCGCTACAATTAATGGGTAATGGCTTAATCACCACGCCTGCCAAAGCGCTCTGCTATTCGGCACCGAAGCATTGTTGGTAGGTGGAAGTGGGCAAACTGCTGATTTATTCTCTGGACTTGTCCAAGTGGTGGTTCTCCTTATGGATCATCTTCGCGGCCTCATAGTCATTAACAACGGTTTTTTAAAGAAGGTCATGGCCTTCCACCACCTGTCATTGTCCAGCATGGTTTTCATTGGTAGTTTCTAAACTTCCAAAGCTCATTGTTCTAGAAAAATAGAATTTCATCCAAAAGTTTCATCCATTCCATCCATTTAAAATATTTTCTCCGCGAAAACAGGGTAGCCTTGTAAGTGGTGAGAATATTTTCATGATAGGTATAGAAACTACTCGTTTCTACAATCTGTGCAAGGAGAGGTCCCAAGACATTTCTTTGCTGGGTAATCTCAAGCTTTATCAAGAAAATGTATAACGCGTGTAAGTAGGTATTATACCGCTTAAACGTCAGTGATTATACTTAAAGCGAAAACCTCAAAGGCAGCTTAATGAACCTTAAAACCACAAGTCAGAACATAGAGGAGCTCATTAATTTTTATTATGTTAGCCTCACAAATGGCGTGCCAGCCTGCCAGCCAGTCAGTTGGCACAATTAACAGCTGGTGCCAGACCGTGTCGCGTTATTATTAACGAAGTGACACCGAGTTGGCGTGATATGTTTTTGGATTCAACGTTTTTTTAATGCTTCGTTAGCAACAACGTCAGTTGTTAGCTGTAAGTCAGTGTAAATTGTAACATGAAAAATGGGTTTAAAAAGCTTCGAAGGTATCAGTTTGACAGGATGGAAAATAGCGCTTGTCGCGTTTAAAACATTGATTGGTATACTGTTTGTTATTTATTAAGGTCACAATTTTACATTTTTCGTAAGAACTATCTATACAATGGAACTGAAAATACCTATGATCGACTGTGTAGTAGTCAGAATTCCGGGTGAGGAGCTTCCACCTGCAACCATTGTGACACTTGTGACAAGATGACACCCGGTAAAGTGTCAAATGTCCAGTGTAGATACTATCTATTTGGATAAGCTTTTGGACCATTTTTACTTCATCGTTGCATCTTAACTTAAGTTACCTTAAGCTCGAAAAGCAATCACAAAAGCATCATTAGTTTACTTACATAAATAAATTACAAAAACACAAATGTTGAAAAAATTTCCACGAGCAGGCTTTGGACCTGCACCCTTCTGACATACCGGGTCAGGTGCTCTTCCAATTGAGCTATCGTGGTTCCAACCAGCCCGCCGAAATTATTCAACACTATATACTTTTTTACTTTGAAAGCCAAAGGCACCCATTCAATGTCAACAATTACCGTCATTAACACCCGATCATAATATTTTTACAAATACTAAAGATCAGTTAAGAAGTAGGCAAGCTATTATAAAATGTTTTTGTTTTGTTTATATAATTTTAACGAAAATTTTGTTGCGAAACAAATTACAAAAACACAAATGTTGAAAAAAATGAAAAAATTTCCACGAGCAGGGTTTGAACCTGCACCCTTCTGACATACCGGGTCAGGTGCTCTTCCAATTAAAAAAATTGCGTTAAAATTATATAAACAAAACAAAAACATTTTACATACATAAACTTAAAATAAATAATGTTACATATTACTTATTTCGTGTAAATTAACTATTATAGGTATATTCAACATTTAATTCGATTTAACTTTTGATTGATTGATTCTTTGATTGACGCTTATATAATTTTACGCGAATAACAGAAACCAAATGTCCTTCAGGCTGAGTTATTTTAACTGTCTACATGTTACTGCAAGTTAAGGAATTGGTTTCAGTTGTTGGTAGTAAATGGCAGTCGTTAATATCCACTAACACATAAGGGGCCAGAATTGTCTTAAACTAAGCCAGGTTAGGTCCAGATTACACCCATAACATATATGGGTATGAACAAGAACATTCATGAGGAGCTCGATAGCGCAGTGGTTAACGCTCCAAGTCTGCGACTGCTAAGGTTATGCAACTTTCGCAAAGGTCTTTCATTTGATGATTAACCAAAAATTTATCATCTCGAGCTCCTCAGTGCTTCGCAAGACACGTAAAGCCGTTGGTCCTGGCTGCTTTAGCAGTTATAAACAACAATAAATCAGCACTGGGCCCGCGTAGTGGATTGTGACCCGTTCTCACAATTCATCCCTAGCCAGCAGTAGGCACATAAAAATGAGCTGGTCATGATGATGAATCATGTGGAGCTCAGCAACAGAACTTTTATGAGCTACCAACGATGACTGAAATATGAGGGTCGTAACTAGGTCGCAACGACAGCTTTTAGTATGAGAATACAATGTAGTCGTACATTTTGAATTAACACAAAGGGAAAGGGAACCCGCCGTCTCCCGCGAACCGCACAAAGAAATCAAAATGAAACTTGTTTAGATTCTATTAAACAGATTTATATAAAATTTCGTCGGCCACAAAGAGATGTGTCTCCGGGGACAAAGGAATAAAACAAAATAAGAACATTGGACACTCCGTTGGAACGTCGCAAAAATTCTCGAATTAAGTATTTTTGTGTAATAAATGTGATTTGAATTCGTTTTGGAACTAAATAAATCAGCTGAATATGAAGTGGCCTTAAAATTTAGGTTCTACAGCTGAGATTTTGTCTTTGTTTCCTTTGTGTATTGAGGACCTTGTTCAAAGCAGTCCTAAAGTTTTTTTCTATACAAAGACTCTTTAGATTTCTCTATATCAAAATGGAGGATATATTCTTCGTCTTCATTGACTGAAATGTATTTTTTCGTTGAACAGTAAAAAACCTTCATTGTTCAACGAAAAATGCTGCCAAAATTTTGAGAAACTTAACACGTTGACTGCACTTTTGTTTTAGTTAAAACTTAAAATTGTAATAAATACAGCGATGATTGTCCCTGTGAAGTTGAGTTTGCAAAGTAAGCTTGAGTGAATAATTAGACTCGATTGAACAATACAATCGATAAGAGCACAACTATTTGCCGGAATTAAATCAATCTCTCGAGTTATTTATTAATTTATTAATTTGCATCACGAGCTCATTTTATGTGCCCACCGCTGGGCACGAGATTTAAGAATGGTAACACTACAGGGAGAACTAACAAAAGGGCCTAATGCAGATTGGTGAATATTAACGACTGCTAATGCAGCCGGTACCAAAGGCTGGTTAGCAGTAGATGGTTTGGTGACCCATACCGGCTACATGTTTATTTAGGTGATTCCAGGTTCAGCTATGTTGCACATAGATAATACCTATACTAAATTTGTATCTTACATACAGTCGGTCATTGACTTTGTAGGGTCAATGAATTTTATTAAAAAAAACCTACACAAAAAGAGAACTTCATTATGCTCCCAAACGCTTTACCTCTCTGCAGGGATGACGAATTTCCTTTAAAAAAATAAGGCATATTACAAAAATGTATGACACAAATGATTAAAGCTTTATAACGTTCATACGAAACGAAGACATTGTGAACACACACAACGCCTACAATGAGCTCCTGTCGACAATAAAAAGATTGAAAATGCGATACGGAAATCTAAGCATACAAATATACTTGTCGAGTGGGCTCTCTTTTCATAGGACAGCCAAATCCGGACACATGCCTGCTCACCTGTGTCGTTACTGGATAACTTTAACGAGGGCGACCCTTGTCACTCTGTCGCGCTGACTGAACCAGAGACACACAGAGCTGTATTAAGGCGGCACAGATTACTACTGACAATATGTTTCGACTGAGTTGGCAAACAAGCATACGATCCTGATAGTAAATAGTCAACGAAGAAGTATCACGATTGCAACATTACAGTTTCGGTTCCCAAGTTAATTATTATGCCTTTATAAATATTATTATACTCGTATTGTATACATTAGACCATTTTATTTTACTGCAGGGTAACGGCTTTCCTTCTTTCTGTTTATTTCTTCTTCTTTCTTCGGACAGAAGTCCGCCGCTGCAGTGAACCAATTTGAAGTATGCGTCCAGCTCAGCTTTTTCTTTTTGCCTAATGTGCAAAAAGTTTTTGCAGTTTTTAATAGAGCTTTTAGTTCATACAGCAATGATGGTACTGCTACTTGGCTGCAGAAATAGGTAGTGACATAACCTTGTAGTACTTTTTACTACGACTTTTGCAACAAAAAATATTATAAAAGAGAAAAAGAGAGATTGAAAAAAATATGCAAGATTTCGTTCTGATCTGACTATATATAAGATCTATATGGATAGCTTAGTAAATAAAGTAGTAAATAGCATATACTGGCACTGCTGGGCAAAGGTCTCCATCATTGAAATCATCGGATCACTTAGTAGAATGTATAGTTTTGCTTCCGATCCGTTGGTAAAAGTAAGGTTCCGCCGGCCGTTTCAAGACGCACGTGCCCTTATTCTTGAATGCGTCTCTGTCTGGAGACGCCTAATTTTTCGGGAAATATGTTGCAGGAAAACATGAGACGTGCAGAGGTCGTTCGACGAATGTGTGTTGTTGTTTCGTCCGAAGTATACAGTTGTATGTCTGTTTCTTTTATTACAATGACGAAAGAGGAGTTGTGCCCATTCAGGCAAAATTGCGAATGTACTGTTTTGATTAGGTTTTGCCTTTGATATCGATTATGTTCTATAAAGTATGAATTGATCTAAATGTAATGAAGATGCTAACTTATTGCATTAATGAAAGTTTACACTTAATCCGTCACAACTCGACTTTAGCCTTTTTTGCAATCACAACTAGGTGACCTTTAATGCAACTTTAGTTAACGGTTTCTGAACTTTGTTTTTAGTGTCTAACAGCTATGTATCGACTTTCATGTAAGAATACTTTGGTGACAGATTTTCTCGATGCCAGAACAGCGACCCGACAGCCAGGGTACGGCCGACTGTCGTTCATCATCAACCTACCAGCTTTTAATACATGCTACTGATGATGATGACGATATCGAAAGTCTAATGCTATTTATAAGAACTTGGCTAAGAGATTCATTATCATCATCAGCTCATTTTTATGTCCCCACTGCTGGAGCACGAGTCTATGGATGGATAGGCAGAAATGGCCTAAACTACCACGCGGGCTCAGTGCGGGTTGGTAGTTGTTACTGGCTGCTAATGCAGTCAGGACCAACGGCTTAATGTGCCTTCCGAAGCACTGAGAAGCTCAAGATGATTAACTTTGGTCATCCATACGATGACCGGCCTTTGCGTAATTTCACAAAAATTGCAGACCGAGTGCAATCGAGCTCCTCCACTAAGATATTGCACTGAGCTATTTCCATGGTTCATGTACAGACAGTCGACGTCTTCACATTTTTATTAGTGAATTGAGTATGCCGCCCACGTAGCAGAGCGCGACTGCGTCCAACTATGCACTTGATGAAAATAATGCTATATTACTAATGACAACCCTTACGTGAAGGATTGTTGGACTTCGATTTATTATTTAGGTAAGGGATGGAAGGGTGGAGCTGACGTTCGAATTCAGTAGACGTTTCGTTTTTGTTTTCAAGCCTTTTATTATCGTTATTGTAGTATGCAAAAGTATCCAGTGATTTTAATATACAGACCGAATCTTTGACTATTATTATACATATTTGTTGTTTATTTAGTGTCTAAGATTAACTTAAAATGTAATTTTCGGACTATTAAAACGCCTTTTTAAAAGTTTATTTGTAACCAGGAATAACACATCATGACACACATGACGGTCGCCTTTGTGATCAAAGTCCTTTGAAGTTAGAATTAAAATAAACTTTTTAGTCGGTAAATGAATAAAAGGGGTCTAATTCGGATTATAATTCTGCCTGCGGTCAATAATAAATTGAAGAGAAAATTAAAGATAAATGAAAGCTAAAACAGCGAAATTTTGTCGGAATTTATAATGAAGTACAGGCATCTACACTTACTATATTTTTGGCCGGCAAAGTGTGGGTGACTGGTGCTGCATAGTTTTCTTCGCGTCTGGACTCCATTTCCACTTAACATCAGGTGGAGAATTTAATTTGCTGCGCTAAGTATTAAAAAAAAATAAAATGCCTGTTTTTAAAACACTCTTATATATTTTCTTAACGTTTTGCTCACCCATCCAAAAACCCACCACGGCGAAAGTAGCTTAGCTTTGACGATCGTATACCGCTGCGACACCTTCTAAAAAACTCTTCCAGAGTAGGTTGCCCCGTCTTTTTTTCTCACCATAGGTACCTCCTCACCCAAATTGGCGTGAAATTGTCAAGTGCTATCAAACCGCTCAGACATATCAAGGAGACTGCAGAAAATAAGGTTCACAAACGCGCTCCAGCAACGCACACAAACAACCTTTCACGAACACGGTATCTCGCAACAGCTGCGCCTGGACTTTTCCGAGCAAAATGTATTCCGAGATCCATGTCCGTGCAAGTCTAGTTTATATCTTAAAGGTAAGCACTTGACCTTTATCTTTTCTGATGTTACCTAAGTGACGATAAAGCCGACGGTAAAAGCGCACTTCACCCGGAAACCTCAACTAGTGAGGCACTGGCTATCTTATCTCTAGCTGCCAGAACACAACAATGCTACAAACATTGATGTTATCGCGACATATTTAGATAAGATGGTGGTAGCTAGTCAGGCGGACCAACAAATTCTACCACCTACCAAACCGTGTACACAAACATGTACCCCCAGCTAGGAATCGAATCAGGGGTTTCTGGGTCTAAACCGGTGGACTTAACCACTATACCACAAAGCCGATTAAAATGTGTACATTGCTAGAGCGCGGTAGGTACTTATTAAGTTTACCTTCTGGTTCCTCTTTATTTTGTGCCGCTCATCTCGATCCATTAAATCCATTAGGCTAACAGTTCTTGCATGATAACGCTTCTTTATTCGCGGGAGTGTGTAAACGTTTCCGGTACATACTTGTATGAGCAGAGCATACGTCAAGACTGAAATGGCGGCATGCTAATATGTCATAGTAGAATCTCTGTATCTGGCAAAGCATACTCGGTATACTTATAAATTATACAAGACGATCACTAGAAGGGTTGAACCACCACAGAAATGGAATGCGCCAGATAATATTAAATTCCATTTTCGTATAGTACTGAATATTTTTAAACGAACGCCAACGTACGTTTAAAATAATTCTCATTAAATTAAATTATATTAATATAATTGTAGTAATTCGTTATCTCAATTGCCCGTATTTTTCAAAGGTCATGAATTCGAGTTTTGTTTGTAGAAGTCTTCAAAAGTTACAAAATTTTCAATACACCGTACAGTAAAATTATTGAAAATGTTGTAATTGAGACAACGAATCACTTGATATTCATAAATTCAAAACCATCGTTAAAGAAAAGTTTTATTAAGAGCTTATTAAATTGTTTATTTATTTATTTATTTTTATTTTAAGATAAGAAGTAAATGAGTGTTTATTATTTTAAAACCAAACATGGCGATTAAAAATCCAAATTTCAATATAAAAAAGATGTACCAGCGTACAATCTTGACACTTTCAGCGTAATGCGGAATAAGCTAGTGCCATTATACCCTCACCTCGTCCGCGATCCCAGTATATTGTAACATACGGCCTTATTCGTCGTCGGATGCAGCAGCTAAGTCGGGCAATTTTCCCCTTGATCCGACAAAAATTATCGCCCATAAAGCCAAACTGAGTCCCTTGCGATACCCTAAAAAAACCGATATAGTGGTTCTGTATGCGTCTTGCATAAAGCCACCTTAGGGTCGGCACAGACTTAAGACAATTTAAAATTTTTTCTTTCAATATTGAAAAGCAATGAAAATGACTGTCTGGTTTGTTGTCAGGCTTTACCTAGGCTCCTAATGTAGTGCTCCTAATTGTTTGTTGTTCCAAATAAGTGAAAATAACAAAAACACAAAGTTTAAAAAGATTCCACGAGCAGGATTTGAACCTGCACCCTTCTGACATACCGGGTCAGGTGCTCTTCCAATTGAGCTATCGTGGTTCTAACCAGCCCGCCGAAATTATTCAACACTATTTACTTTTTTACTTTAAAAGCCAAAGGCGCCTATTCAATGTCAACAACTACCGTCATTAACATCTGATCATAATATTTTTACAAATACTAAAGATCAGTTAAGAAGTAGGCAAGCTATTTATAAAATGTTTTTGTTTTGATTTTAACGCAAATTTTGTTGCGAAACAAATTACAAAAACACAAATGTTGAAAAAATTTCCACGAGCAGGATTTGAACCTGCACCCTTCTAACATACCGGGTCAGGTGCTCTTCCAATTGAGCTATCGTGATTCTAACCAGCCCGCCAAAATTATTCAACACTATTTACTTTATTTGTGTTTTTGTAATTTGTTTCGCAACAAATCTTGCGTTAAAATTATATAAACAAAACAAAAACATTTTAAGTGAAGATAAATAAACAATAATCACCATCAGTCCCAATGCTGTGCTTTTTATATGAGCATGTGGATGTCAGACCGCAGACCAGGCTAACCCTATGCGAGTTAGTTTTTAAAGATATTTTGAGGTATTTTTTATGTTAAAATTGATGTATAACTATGTTTTCTAATCATATTGTTATTGGTAATAATGAGGGTAAATTGAATTAATGAACTGAGAAAAGTGTGTTATATTGAGAAAGAGTTTTAAAAAGAAAAAGGTAGAAAAACCGGGCCTTACTAACATTCAATAAGTCCCGGATGAGATTGGCCATGAAAAATAACCAAACCCTACAAAATAACTACTCCGTCGTATATATTCCGTGTATGTAAGAAACCAACAACTTACTCTACAATCCAAGCTTTTTTTCCAACTCGATTCGTTTTTCACTACCTACAACAAAATCTATCTGCAAGTGTGTATGTCCTCTAACACGTGTTCAAAAGCGCCATAGAAGGTGCGAGCGGCGGCCCTCAGGACGACAAAGTGAGAAAAATATGGTTGTTCAATATTTATAGGATTTTTATTTCCGTCGTTTAGTCTCGGATACAAGTCGGCAGGCATGGCATGGGGATTGCATCGCGAAATATAAAATCACATCTAGATACGCCATAAATGTGTGCTATGATATACATAATATTATTGTAACGCGAAAAGTAGTGTTTTTTTTTTACTTGTGAACAAAAAAAAACATCCAAATCGGTGTATAATTTGCGGATATATGGACAGTTTTAGGTTTAATTTTTAGTGTCGATATGTGTATACATAATAAACAGATATATATAGAAAATAAATGAAAAGCCTTTTCTTTTTGAAGTGGATTAAAATTAAACTCAATTTACCACGCGTTAATTTTACATATAATTTTATTCTGGCGTTTCGAACCCTTATCAATTACGTTGTGCGATATTGTTAGCATCTAAAATACAATTATCGAAGGAAATCAGTCAAGATTTATAAAAAAAAAACGCTTATTAATTATCTTAGATCAAAGAGCAAGCTGCTTTCTGTTGACGATTGCATTATGGTTGGTGGCTAACCATTTCGATGGTTGCGTACAAGGTGAGATGCAATCCATTACAAATTACAAATTTTCGATTTCGTTGACGTGATCAAATGGCAAAACTGCAATCTGGCTACGTTACACTTAACTTGTAGGAAGACAAAAATGCTTCGAACATTATTGTTTAGGATGCAGACATAACAATGTTTTTTTATGTAATTTAAAATAGAGCGTTCATTGCTGAATTTACAGACTTACAGACAGAATTGAGACCAGTACACTAATTAGTAAAAATGTTGTGTATTTTGTTTGTAAGGTTCTATGGTAATGGCTAAAGAAGATTTACATAAAACAGCTGCAACAACAAACTCTTACGAATACAACAGACATTGTCTCTTCCAGAATCCCTACGCACATGCGTCTTGTCACGCGTTGTTTTTCTTGGTCGGTGCATTCATTCGGACGGCTTAGGTGGATAAATAATGCATGCTCCACGGGGGGTCATCTGTATTCCGCGCCAGTCTCGGAACCCGAACGGGAGCGTGTGACGTCACACGCCTTGACGTGTTTACCGAATAGTTTGTTTTGCGTTAAAAAAGCATGGGTAGGAAGGAGGATATACCGCCATTTGTTTTTAGTATCAGGATTTGAATTCTGTATCGAACGGTTTATTGAGATGGCGAATGGAGTTTTTGTGTGTATCAAATTGTACTTTTCTTTTGCAATTGTTTTTCTATAAATGAGTTTGCAAGTGGCTCTACTCTGTCTAATGTAGAAACAAAAGCAGAAGCGTCTAGATGCGAGGACAGCTAGCGGAGCAGGATCACAAGCATCACAAGTATCTCACAAGCCGTTAAGGGTACGTAGAATGTGGTTACTTTTGATATATTTGTAACATTGATCGCAGCTATATATCCTTAAGTAGCTGCAAATATGGATATTCCTAGCGTTCAAGGCATTTCTATTACGATTCCCTCCAGACTCATACCGTAAAATTACATGTGGAAAACCACTGTAGAGAACAGGAGCTGTGACCAATGTAAAACTTATAGTAACCCCCTTCTACCGTACCTAAAATAATTATAATAACAAATATCACAATAAATAGTCACTTAAATATCACTATAATTAATTAAAAGCTTGAGTAGACACACTTTTGCGTATCTACGTAAAATATACAGTTGTCTTTTAAATTAATGATCTAGCGCTCACCATCTGATTATTTTGTAAAATGGCACTTCGAAAAGTACGCAGCAATCAAAGTAATGAAATGCTCACTAATAATGGAAATTAAAAAGCCCAACTACCAGGTCAGGGCTTCGTCACACTGACAGGCCGTTCGTGCATGCAAACTTCATTAAACATAAAGTATATTCACGGCAGGGCGTGGCGGCGGTTACAATACGTGATTTATGTGGACTTTCCCTACTTTCAAATAGTGATATCAAATTATTTGAAAAGCTTTGTGAAGCACATGAAACGTGGTTATGCAGACTTCATTATACACTTTGAAACTTTCGCGTTCGATTGTTAACAAAGAATTTGAACGGGGATTAACGCAAACTTATTAGTAAAAGGTATCATACCTTTTTTATACCCGACGGTTTCGACCGAGTTACACCGGCCGTGGTCACGCGCTGACTGCTGTCGCGATGCTGTAACTCAGTTGCAGACTTCATTAGTTTGAAACTGTTGTTAGGTTCACAAACGTCAAAGTTAAACAGCTTTTGCTTTAGTAGATACTCGGATGTGCGAATGCATTTAAATAAGGCAACATTTTTTATACTAGCGTTTTAAAAAAATGTAAGGGCTATTTGCACAATCAAACAAACTTACCAAGTGTAGTTCGGTTGAAATTATGCATCTTGTTGTCTCGTCCGAAGATAATTATAAACGGAAAAGCTTTGTATTTTTGTATGTTTGTGACGAATAAACTCAAAAACGACAAAACCGATTTTAACAATTCTTTCACTATTAGAATGCTACTTTACCCTTGAGTAACATAGGCTATATTTCTTGCTAAAACTTCAGTAACATGAGCCAAGATGTAAAAAAATTGGCTTAAAATTTTCTTTCATTGCATACGCGGCGCAAACTATTGATGATAGAATAAAAAAATGTTCTACAATGTTAGAGAACATACTAACATCTACAAAAAACTTCGCGATACTATATATCCAACTATTGTAGTTATGTCATATAACCACTTTTTACATTTTAAAAGTTAATAAACAAATAAATTACTTGAGTACATAAAATAAAAAAAAGCAATTTTAATAAAAATGTATATGTAATAATAGGTTTATATTATAATAAAAATAGGTTGGCAAATACAAATATAAATTTAAAAAAATATACCTATATGTTCTTTATAAAGGTAAAATTATATTATATCTCAAAATGTTTAAAAATAAAAGTACACCCGTGCAAAGCCAGGGCGGGCCGCTAGTATCACATATAAGAAAACAAAATGAAAACAGACAATAGAATGAGAAACCCATTTTCTCTTTGGTGTTAAAGTGATGAAAGTCGTGACACCATCTCTATTCAGGCACTTCCGAATCGAGTGTCCTTTCAACAACAAACTTGTTTTTAGTTTCGCTAAAACAGTTTGGAGCTATAGTCAAATATACGTTCTATTCTAAGAGTGCCAGTAAAAAAGCTTGCAAATCCTTGTATTCTGGAGTGTCGGCGAATAGTCGAATGTAGCATGTGATAGCTTAGTCGAAAGTTCCGCTTAAAAGGGGGCTATTCTCAAAGTGTTCCTTTTTAGAATTTTTTGACTAAAACTTAAAGAAGCTTTCAATTACGAGTAACAATACGTTTAACAAGTTCGCCCTCGTCGTCGTTCGTTTCGCCCAAGGTTGCCTGGAAGAGATTGCTTGTTAGCAATAAGGCCGCCTATTTTGTACTCTTTATTTATTTTAATTTTTTAAATTGACTGTATTGTTTTTCTTTTGTGTGCAATAAAGTTTATTAATTAATTAATTAATACGTTTAACATATTGAATCATGTTGACTCCCTATTTAATGCGATAGTTGACTTATACTATGAATAATCATACATTTACATACATATGTAGGTAGTATTTTTCCAGTTATTGTCACAAAAAAGTATTTATATATCAAAAAATATATATCATGTGCAATACTCGGCGAAAGTAGGAGCTCGATGGCGCAGTGGTTAATGCGCCCGGTCTGCGAGTGCTGAAGTTGGGCGACCAAAAATTTATCATCTTGAGGAAGGCACGTAAAGCTATTTTATATCCCGGCTATATTAGCAGTCGTTAACAACCACCAATCCGCACTGGGCCCTCGTGGTGGTTTATGGCCTGTTCTCTCTATCCATCCACAGTGAAGGCTCGTGCCCCAGCAGTGGGAACATAAAATAAGCTGATGATGATGACTCAGCCAAAACTGTAAATCGTTTGTTGGTAGAAGTGGCAACCATTGCTGTAATGCTTTGACATTGAATCGTTAATGTAGTTTATCGCTAAATCTTATGTTTCATGACTTAATATGAAATGTTATGTTGCGCTCAAGTTATGAACATAAAAATGAGAACGAGGATAGGTAAACCGAAATTTATAGGGTTCCTCAAGCCTTGTGATTGAAACACCATCAAAGGGTTTGTAGAGAGAAAGGCGTCCCCCATTCCCTACTAGATTCTTCGAGGGGTTCAAATGGTATCGGAGAGTTTGGCGAGAGTCTGTGAACAGGAGCTGCCGGCCGGCAACAACAATTTTAATATGTGTCTAAATCCTTGTCTATTGCCCACCGCTCTCTTACCGTATATGGGACCAGTGCCTACAACATATCATTTCAAAACAAATACACAGCCACTCAAATAAACAGAGTCTACAATCGCTATTTACCGCCAACAACATTCACGATGTTATTCTTAGACTCTCAAAGCTTTGAGAATAGGCCCCTCAATCCCAACGGAGTCCACTTTCATAGTGTTCGCTATTTACCGCCTACGTCGTCTCGCAAATCGATATAGCGCCTCAGATGCATTGCCCCTAACAACTCCATTTCACAATAAACTTGAATATTCTTGCCGGTAAGGGCAAGAACGTGGACTTTTACAATGTAAAAATGAAATTTTTAATTTCATTCTGCAAGTGAGACATTGTAATTTGTAGATGTATAACTTTGCTGCTTTCGACATTTTTGTTTCTTGTTTCTGTCTAACAAATTATGGACCTTAGAGTATTTTAAAACGTATTTTATAGTAAGACTAAAAATATATAGCAAACAGCCAAACACAAAGCAGGTTTACAGAATCATTGCCTTTTAAAGTTACATAGGTATCAATTAAAGCTGGATTAAAAGCTCTTATCTTATCTTATCTTATTAGTATAATACCTAGGCATATCTTTATATCCGATGTTTCTACCGAGCTGCACCGGCTGTGGTCAAGGGATGACTGGATTACAAGTTAAGTTAAAATACCTCGAGTTTTTCTGTGCTTCGGAAAGAAAGTATTTGTTTAATGTTTTATGGATTACAAATACGCCATGTCAGTCCTATCGTCATTAAAAATGGAAAGCAATTGCCCTTAGTTGGTGTTGTGGTTTTCGTAGGATGGCAATCGTTAAGACCAACAAACTCTTCCTACGTCCTTTACTGCTATTGTTCATGTGGAAAGACCTCAGTGGGTTGTTTATAGGCTGATGATGATGATGAATACAATTAAAATAGTAAGCTTTAGGTCAAACTAAATAACTAACATCAAAGTATTAGTTGCTCGTACAAAGGTACTAAACCACAAAAGTAAGATGCTTCAGGCTGCTTTGTTAAGTAGACAGCTATATGATTTCACACGACTTCATGATTCTTTTAAATTATCTAAGCAAATATTAGAAAACTTCAAAGGTGTTGGTCCAAGACAGTACATTTTTTTAAAGTAAAGCAAAATGAAAATGTAACTTAGTTACCTTTTTATAGAAAAAAATATATATGCATGTTGTTTGTCACAAAAATACAATGTTGAAAAAATTTCCACGAGCAGGATTTGAACCAATGTTTTCAACATTGTGTTTTTGTAATTTGTATCGCAACAAAATTTGCGTTAAAATTATATAAACAAAACAAAAACATTTTATAAATACCTTGCCTACTTCTTAACTGATCTTTAGTATTTGTAAAAATATTATGATCACATGTTAATGACGGTAGTTGTTGACATTGAATAGCCGCCTTTGGCTTTCAAAGTAAAAAAGTAAATAGTGTTGAATAATTTCGACGGGTTGGTTAGAACCACGATAGCTCAATTGGAAGAGCACCTGACCCGGTATGTCAGAAGGGTGCAGGTTTAAATCCTGCTCGTGGAAATTTTTTCAACATTGTGTTTTTGTAATTTGTAGCGCAACAAAATTTGCGTTAAAATTATATAAACAAAACAAAAACATTTTATGTCGTTTGTCATTTGTATTGGCGATGAAGCTGTTCGGTATTTTTATTATTTTTATTATAATAAACTTGTAACTATCATTTTGTAACACTGTACCTACCGGAGAACAAAAAGCCCTTGCTCCACCGTAGGTTTTACAAAGTCATGGCCATGGACTAATAATGGCTTAGATTTGATGTTAAAAACAAATTCGTAAAAAGTTATTAAAAAAATAATAATTTGCTGACATACACTTTGATAGAATTCAATTGTATTCTTTTTCGACTTTGATAGAAAGCCACAAAGTCCGTAAATAAAACAAATAAATGACGTAATTTTGACAGACATTGATTTAATCTCAGAATATTATCAAAGATTAAATTAACTACGAGTCACGTAACGATTACATTTTTAATAATAATATGTAATCATAAGTAGCTGCGATCGATTACATGATATAGAAAAAATAGATATGCTTTGATTTATTTGTATGTTGATTTATGACGAAATAGTCCTTCTATAAAGTGACTCCGTCGTAAAATACATGACAGACACAATCTAAATTATTGTGTATTGGTTTTAAGCAAATTTTTATACGACAACATTTTAAAGGGTTTGGCTGCCTTTGTAAAATGATACGTATACTCATATTTTCTAAAACCTAACGGATAAGCAATCCGTTTTATTTAAAAAGTGGCTTAATGTATAAACTATTATGTAATATTCTGTAAGAAAAGTAAAACAAAAGCAGTGTGATTTATAAATATAAAAACGGCCAGGAATTCTACAGTAACTGTTGTAATGTCTTACAAACATTACAACAGATGAAACATTTGCAATTAATCATCCCACTTTTGAAATGAGTTCCTAAGTCATAGTATGACAATTTCCAAGTGAGCTACACTGACGATCTTATCAAACCCAGCGTCGCGCACGTAGGTAATTGAAAAAGGGGTAGTGGTGTTAACAAAAGTGTTCTCGGACATTCCCAGTCTAGACGGCGAACGTAAAAGTTGTGAAAAGTAAATTAGATTTCGTCTGCGAGTGTAACAGAAACCATCGCTGGCCTCTGCACTTATCGAGATGCGCCCGGCCGGCACATCTCCACTGCCGCTCCGGATACGTGACGGGTTTTGGCAATGGCTTCTGGCGCGTCTTATATCCATGCTTCACCGGTATTTGATTCTATTTCGAATACAGAGACGTGTGTGAAGTTAGTTATAGCGGCCGGTAATTGAAAAGGTGCACTTTTAGAAAATATTTATATCTTTAGAACTCTCTACCATAGATATTAAACAGTATAGAGGCCTGCACTTATCAAGATACGCCTGGCCGGCACAATTCACTGCGCCGCACCGCTCTGAATACGTGATGGTTTCGGGAAAGGCTCGCTCTCTTGTGGTGCCTTCAATATCCATGCCTCACCTGTATTGGATTCTATTTCGAATAGACTGACGTATGTGAAGTTGGTTATAGCGGCCGGTAATTGAAAAGGTGCACTTTTGGAAAATATTTATATCTTTAGAACTATCTACCATAGATCTTAAACAGTATAGAGGCCTGCACTTATCGAGATACGCCGAGCCGGCACGACTTCACTGTCGCTCTGAATATGTGTACTGGATTTTGTACCTTCACTTGTATTGGATCTTTGCAAATAAAATAACCAATACGAATGCAAAAGCTATTTAACATATTTTTATCAAGTTTTAACATCTTCATGTCATACTTTGCCTTCTCGCTAACTTTCATAATTTTATACCCTACCTATGCTGATTAATGGTAATAACTGATCTTATTATTATTAAGCGGTGAAGGCAACTCAAATATGCAATGAGTAAAAAAAAATGGATCTAATTTATAGGACGTGCGCAACACGAATCCCATGTCAGTCGATCCAGAAACAGAATAACGGTGTCACGTTATAAAAGCACAGCTCGCATCACGTTGGTCGCATGTCAAAGTCACGACGCGTGCTGCGGGCGTAGACTTAACATGTCAGTCAGACAACCGAATATAAAAAAACATGATAAAAAATTGTACATGTTTATTAATTACCAAAATCTTTAAGGATTGTCTCTGCTCATCATTTTAAAAAACTTTCACTATGGGACGGACCAACATTGTAATCGTGAAAAAAAAAACAGCAGTTTAAGAAATAAAGAAATAAAGGAAAAACTTTTATTAACAAACACATATAACATAAATAATAATACAAAAAAGTTCCATACATTTTGTTGGACGCGTTGTGAATTAGCTGATTTTTGTTACACGTAAATAATAACATACCTATTTTAGAGACAAAACCAAATTTTCTCAATATCAAAAACACAAATGTTGAAAAAATTCCCACGAGCAGAATTTGACCCTAAAAAATTTGCGTTAAAATTATATAAAAAAACAAAAACATTTTGTCAATATCGTTAAATTAACTATATAGTTATTTTTTTATTAGAATTCATTAAAAACATTTGCTCACTGAGCTCGTATTATATTTTCATGTTTTAAAATTACTGCAATACTGATTGCCTATCTGAAATATCTTCTAAGTCTATGGTTTTGAGCTGTCACTCTTTTTTACTGCGCCTGCCATTTAAACACGCTATGTTGCATATTTTTTTAATGCAACGAAATTTAATAACTAAATAACAGTACTTTTATGATATGGATGACATGATAAAGAATATTAATCTATTTAAATTATTATTATTATCTATATATATAAAAATCAATTGGTGTTCGTTTGTCTCGCTAAAACTCGAGAATGGTTGGACCGATTTGGCTAATAGCAAAAACTGTTTTTATAACTTATATCTGTCTGGCTTTTTGTTCCCTTGGGCAACATTTAGAATTTTATCCCGCGACTTTTTATTCCGGAAAAAGGGTTTCCCATGGGATAGGTATGTAAGAAGGTTTTGGTTATTACCACAATAACTATGATTAAATATGTTATAAGGTCATCATCATCATAACAATCAGCCCAAGTCTAGAAATAGACCGCTCAAGCGAGACACCATGGTAAGCTAATGTTGCCCAATATATTATAAGAGGAATTGTTATCCAAGCTGTATACAAATTTATAATAAGTTACCACAGTCAGTAAAGGAGCTTACTTTACCTATATTTAGAAAATAATTAAGAATATGGCTAAAAGATAAATGTTTTTACACAATTAAAGAATATTTCGATACAAAAAATTTCATAAAATAACAATTATTTATATAAAATTTATCAGTTTGTCTAATTTTTATTGTATTTCTTATCATAATTATTATTGTATAAATTTAATTTTGTTTGAATTTAATTTTTATTTTGATTTTAATTTGATGTAATGTGGCATTCACATGCACCAAACAAACGCAGGGTTTGGCAAAACAGACGTTCATAATGATAAAATGACCACCAGCTAAAATGTACTTTGTTTTGCGTGAATAAATAGTCATTTCATTTCATGATTTCATTTCACATTTCATTTCAAGGCCAAAGCCAAAAAACGAGCCCAGTGTCAGGGCTCGTTTTTTGGCTCTTCACATCCAACTGGTATTAGATGCTTATTTCACATTGTGGAAACGTGCAGGCAATTGCTAGAATTTATAAAAAGTTTGGGCAAGCCTCCTCAAGGTGGAACGACGATCTGGTGAAGGTCGTAGGTAGCCGCTGGATGCGAGCAGCACAAACACGGTCGTTGTGGATATCCTTGAAGTAACCTTTGTGGAAAAAAAATACTTATTGTCGGAGCAGTGGACGTCTTTTGGCTGAGATGGTGATAATAAAAAGGTTTCGCTTTCAACCTCATCGCCACTAACCATCAGGTGAGATGAACACTTCCCATTAAATATATAAACAAAAGTTAAAGTTAAATTTTCATAATGGTTATTAACGCAAACTACTTAGTATATACTCATAGGTATTATAGGCATAATTATCTTTATCCAACGTTTCGACCGAGTTTTCACTGGCCGTGGTCACGGGATGTCTGCTGTCGCTATGTTTTTCTCATTAACTTAGAGCCACGCTCTTGTCGACGTAGCATTTTTCATCTGTCTTTGTCGAAAACTGAGTCTTTTACTTCTTTATAAGACAGTTCGTTTATCTTCTCTTTAATTTATTTATATACTGCTCTTCTAGGGTCATCCTATACCTCTCCTTCCTTTAATTTTTTTTTCTTCGGTGAATCAACAGTAATAAAACAAGAGTATAAATATTTAATGATAATATTAGCAAGTTTCAAAAAACCACTTTGTAAGATTTTTTCTCACCGATTCACAGTTACAAGTAGTTACAACAGAAACTAATATATTTAAAGAAATGGACTTGTTATAAAGTGGCTAGTCATCTTTCCGATGTTAAAGATATATAATTTTGTATGTCAATGGAAACAAACGCCAAGACTCTGATGTAATACCGATGAGAACTAAAATGTGGAACTCGTATAATTTGTTCTTACATTTATTACTGATATCTGCACATTTTGCGGCATCGACATGTTGCTCCAACTATGTAGACGAAATTGTGGAGGAGCAAAGTTTTCTTATTTGAATATAACATTGTTATTGCTTTATTTATTTTTATATAGTTATTGCTGCATCCAATACACTCTAGTTTCGGTTTTGATATTTGATGATGATTTGAATTTGGTTTTCTAGATGATTTTGGAGAATGAAAGTTGGGGATTTTTATGTGAAGTGTTTAGATGTAGCTCGCCGGATAAAGAAATAAAGGTTTTGAGTTTGCAAATAAGAGGGATGCTATTTGGTGTAGGCTGCATAAAATCTAATATTTTGGCAAATAATCAGAAAAGCATCTAACTGCAATCTTTAATCTAGCAATCTGCAGGCTCGAGTGTCCAGCGGTTTGCGCGTTCTGGATGCGGTCTTGCTAAGGAAGACGCACCTAATTCCTAATCTATTTGGCTAATTTATCCGATTATCAAGATTGTATGTATCCCTCCCGCCCGCAAATATGTGCCTATGCAGAAAAAGAGATAAATGCATCAAACATGCAAACCAAACCCATGTCCGTTACGTGATTCGCCACTTTAACTACTGGATATCCTCAGGAGCTGTTGACTGGTCGAACGAACCAAGTGTAGTGTGTCTTCGTATGACATCGTTACCAAGTTGTCGCATTAACGACGTGTCCCGATAGCGTGGAAGCCCAACAATTTGCATTTTGATTGAATTCTCAGACGTTGTCAGTCACTCAACAAGATGGAAGTGTAAGAAAATAGTTTTGTTTATGAGACTGAGTAGGATCCCGTATGTTTAAAAATTTGTATGAAAACTTTGAAAACATGCTTCCCGTAAGATGGAAAATATATTATACATATAGGTAAATTTTCCATCTTCTTAATAGTGGCTACAAGAATATATTATTATATTAGATACTTTTCTCAAATGTTTACACACAGTATAAAGAATATAAGTATATATATATATATATTGTGTGGAGGGTATTATATCTAAACATATTAATATTTGCTATTCACCTCCTCTAAAACGGCCCAGATTTTTCTGCCATGTTGTTTGTACTATTGTAATATTTAGAACTGTATTGGTCCTCACCCCGCTCTCTGCGTGAAAACATGCATAATACGAGGGTCAAATGACTATAAAGGCTGTTAGACAGCAAACTGCTTCATCATCAGCCTATAAAAGTAACAATATTAAATGAGATCGGCCCTAAATCCACCATGGCTGACATCTTCTTTAACTCAACTTGCCACCCGCAGCACTCATTCAGTGGCCCGACTAGCGAAAGTTGCTGCAGTTGCAAGACTTCAAACCGAACGCACCGCTGAGCCATCCTCCCTACTGCTTATAGTTATAACGATAATGTATAAGGCAAATCAAGTGCAACCGGTCTAGTCACGGCGTCTGTCGTCGATGTTACGGACGCGCCATTCACAATTTGCATTTTGATTAAAGCAGGACCGCGCTGGTATGGCCTAGAATTGGCTACTGGCGGTGTCCACGTCAATGAGTGGGCGACGTTTAGATGCTGCGTGCACTTGCTGCGTGTACTGAGCTGTGCACAGTGTTGGTATCACATAACGAGGCACAATGTCAATTGTTATTATTTCATTATTTTTGTTACATGTTGTATGTTTAATTGTGTGTTTCGTTATGTGATTCCAATAAATGTCTGTTATTCTTATTTATTCTTATTCTAGATTGGACATTATTTAGCTCACTATTGGAGACTAGATTCGGCCTGGGACTATGTATGCTTACGACTGGACATTTTTGAAAAATGCGGTACGTCCCGAGGTTTTGGTTTGGGTGACGGTAGTGGTAGTACGTTTATAAGATAGTCTGGCTAGCTACCACCACCATAGCTTAGTCTGCCGCCATCATAGGAGTACCTGGCATCACGCTGCGTCACACTACCGTCGAACGTGTTAAAAATGTTTTTTTTTTATAAATATTCAGCAGTCCTCAGTCAAGCAAAGCGTATTTTGGGTTATCCAATGCATATCCCGGGTTTGTGTTCACCAACACGCATTTGTGAAGCGTGGTGATGAAGCCAAAATTTGACGGCTTGAATTGGGTAGTTGACAACAACAACAATTAATTCCAGAACAATAAACGTATAAATGTCATCACGTAACAGTTCTTTATAACATTAACATATTTTTTATTTGACCTAAGCATGAATTTCTGTAACCTAAAAAGTTATTAATAAACACTCAATTGACGGAAAGAAATAGTGACGTCATAGTTTGCTAATCCCATACGATTTCTATTAAAAATAATCGTTTTGACAGTTGTAAAAAAGTTTCTTTATTGACTAACCAGTCAACTACCCAATTCCATGATGGAAGTCTTTGCCCAGTAGTGGCACAGGTTATTTACTTACTTTACTAAGCTAAGAGTTATCTAAGGCACCCTGCTTTAGTGTCGCAAGCGTCCATGGGCTGCGGTAGTCTCTTTCCATCAGGCAGGCCGTATGCTCGTTTATCGGCTCAGTAACGGAAAACAAAACACAGAGGCGATTTTTTTGCATGCGGATATAAAAAGACGCATCAGCGTGTTGCGGAGTAATGGAACACGCTCAGCCAATACTGCGGAAGCGTCAGAATTTGCATTTTGATTAAAGACAGGCGACCGACAGCCGGTGCTCTGGAGTATTTACCGGCGGCTGGACGAGAATGAACATTCCTGCTGCAACGTTCATGTTAGGATGAAGATTTGCAATAATATTAGAAAGAAAATAACTGAAAGGTTTCCCTTTAAGGAAACATATTCTTTATGTACAGATCTGTAAAGAATGGTAGGTTTTAATAATTAAAAAATGTGATATCACTATGTTTTTGCTGTGTAAGCCGCTCTCTGGGTCCGATTAGAGGCCCCGGTCTCAATTCCCAGCGTATGTAAAATAATGTTATATTTTTTCCATTCTTTCATCTGCTATCGGGTGGACCACATCCAGGTTTAGAGGTTTTGGGTGCAATTCGACGGTGCTACCGTGTTGGTCAATAGAAGCTGGTTAGTTTCTCTGGTCTAGATTAAGTATTTGCCATCATTTGAGGCGTGCTACATTGTCATGTGTATTTAAGAGGTTCTTAGCCTCATTCACATTATTGTTATAAAAACATATTTTTATTCTACCCGTTTAGGTTAGTGGTGGGGGCCTGTTTTAAGACCGAATTTCGCTGTATATTGCTATCATAAATGTCTGAAGGGTTTTTGTTGTGTTCCGAACTTTCGACAGTTAGAGATAAGATAGCCTCATCATCTATCACCTTGTCTGTCGCCGACCTCCTGGAGCCCTGTCATTTTCAAATCCCTGTCTGTCGCAAACCTCCTGGAGGTCGCTGATTTTCCCACCAAAATGTTTGAATTTTTGTATTTTGCTCGTAAAACTATTGCTTTTTCTTTTTACTTTGACATAATAACATATAGTGGGATAAATACGGGATTACAACGCCACAAATGTCACAAATGTCACAAAATAAACGAAAAGCGCGCCTTTTGTTTTTCTTTTGTTATCGCCCTGGTACTGATCAGTACAGATGACCCTATATTGGCCGCCATCTTGGCGACAGTTCAGGGGAACCATTCCATCAATTCGTTTTATCGTCACCTACCGTTATGTGAGATGTATGTGAAGCGCTCACCCATTGTTTTATTTAAAAATTTATTTGTCGTGGTGACTTGTTAAAATAAAGATAGCCGAGCCGTAGCTTATATAATAGGCTACGGCTAAAGTAGTTGTTAACACCCACAAATTATATACAATTTGTGAGTGTTAACAACTACGTTTTACAAAATATTTTTGTGATATAGTTTTAAACATGTATTCCTAGGAAGCTAGATGAGAGTAGCCGCGAATCGTACTCAGTGGCGTGCACTCGGAGATGTCTGTGTCTAGCAGTTTACTAGTCTAGGATGATGATAACGATGATGATGATTCCAAGAGATGGAGGAGCGCAAGGCAATTTAATTTGACCAGCCACCCATGGTTCAGAATTTTCTAAAGTCGCACGATTTCAACACACAAAAGCCTCTTCGCCAACGCTTCTCAAAACGAAAAAACAGTAAATCTCAAACTGTTTTGTAATAAAAAAAATAGCGTAGACCCCGTAATCTAATTACGAATTGTCAGAGCGCTGTCACTTCGAGTCTAAGTTACAATTTGTCATAAAACGTATAACGTCCGCTGTGCACAACAAAAGAGCGGTTTGTCTTGAGCGCGGTCCCATTCGTTCCCACTCCCATTCGTTCCTAGTCCCATTGAGTCGGTCCATTCAGTCGTCTTAACAGTCGCCTCTATTGTCGCTTCATCCGCAGGCTGAATGTGGCCGTACGAATTACAGAAGCCCGGCCGTAATTGGATTTTGATTTGATTTGTTATATTCTATTGAACACTACGGTACACGCGCCTCTATTTGGAACGCCAGTACTCGCGCGCTCTACATACGTAGAACAATTTCAACTACCTGTTTTTTAGTGAATTTGAATAGATAAAAATAAATAATTTATACTATTACAATACATACTTTATTAAAAATCTATTAGAAACAAAATATTACTTTATTTATTTATTAGGAACTTTATATCAGACTTCTTAGGAAACATGATGAAAATAAATAATTTTATGACATCTAGGTTTAAAACACTTTTATTTTTATTCAATCATTTCTTCTACACTACTTTCTTCGGTTTTATTACAGTCAGGGCATTGAAGAAACTGATGCTCGAGACAAATCCATTTGTTGCATGTGTAGCATTGTTTCCTGGTGGACTTATTGCGCGCTCTTCTATCTATCTATCTTTCTATCCAGATTTGGCTCTGTATCACTGCCTTCCTGTTCCGCGTCGGTAGTGTGTGGATATTCTACTACACAGTCTTTATCTCTTAACTCCTCTTCACTGTCACTGGCTATTATGTCTTCTTCATCCGAAGGTAATTCTTCAAACCACCTCGAAATATTCAATTCGCTCAATGAGGCCATAATTCTGCAAAATAAAATCACATAAGTCACTAAAATATCAAATATAAACTCAACTACATAAAAAAATATAATTTTATATTGTATAATCAATTATATATAATATATAAGTAATATTGAATAATAAACACCAAATAAAAATACTTAAATCACTTACCGCACATAAGTAAACTCGGTGAAATATTTCGATAAAAAAGTTACGTGAATACCCGCGCGCTACACTATTGTAGAATTTTAGTTTTGATTCGTGCTATTAGCACATTTAGCCTGTGAAAGTAATTTTTCTTACAAGTAATACATAAATATACAATATTTCCTTCCAGTATGATGATGATGAATGATAATAGAAATGAGAAGTGAGAAATGATATACCCCTCGGTATCTCAGTAAAGATGTGGGGCTTTACTAAGTCCTCACGCAGACTTCTTGAGAGAATTTGAAAAGTGACGTTGCACTGTTTCGTTTCATTTGCCAACACTCATGCACACTCACGAACACTTAACGGTTAATAATCCACCATTGTTTCACATTAATATTCGACATAACACAAATTTTAGAAAATAAAACTAAACCGCAGACATGACTATTCACTTTCCCGCCAAGAAGTCTCAGCACTGGTGTTATAACCAAAAAATGTGATGATGAAGGGAAGCAATCACCACCGCCCATGGACATCCGCAAAGTCAGAGGAATCGCAGACGCGTTGCCGGCCTTTAAAATGTGACTTATGGGGTGCAAGTCTCAACAGCCATGCTGGACGACACCTTTCTTCCAATACCCAGTTAGTTTATCACTGTGAAGAACAATATCTTTCGGTTGAGCGGTTCTCACATTCCAAATTCCATTCTAATCGAAAATACTAAATACATAGTTTGACATAAACCTACGTACAGACAGACGCAAATCAGACTATCCAAAACTGTCAATATTCTTCAATAAATGTTCAACCATATATGCCATAATCTAAGAGCTCAAAGTCTATTGAGAAATTTTGACAATTTGTGGTACCTAGTCTGGTGTGCAGCAGGCGTGAGTAGGCACATCACAGTATCAGACACACACACAACCTTTGTTTGTTGGTCTGTACACCCCTTCTCGCATTGTTTCAGTCGAGTGGCTCCATGTGTTTGCTTAATCTAATTGCTACTCAGTCATGGGGCATTCATTGGATGAAATCATATTGCGAGTGTCTGCATTCGTTGTGTTTGCCTGTTCACTGATACGCGGGCGGGCATATTAAATTTTAAGAGGTAAATGTCTGTTGGGCGGTGTATATGAGCCATGTTCTACCGCTGTTAGTGGTATCATCGTATTGTGTTTGGGGAAAGCAAAGTCAATCTGTTTTATCTTTATATATATAAATCTTCTGTGTGTGTGTATGTCACTGAACTCATTCTAAACGGCTGGACCGATTTGGATGAAGTTTATTGTGTGTATTTAAGAGGATTCGAGAATGGTTTAGATTTACAATTGAACCCAGTAGGAGGCGCTGCTATAGGGGTCCATCATGGGATACGGGTGTTCTTAAGCGGACGAATGATTTGTTTGTTTTGTTGTCATGGACACTGTCAACGTTTTGTTGTTCATGACATTTTTGTCATGGAAACTGTCAAAACGGTACGAAATCCGCGCCAGTCGTTACGTCCGACGTAAAGCCGTTGTGTACGTAAAGGGCGTGCGTGGTACGGGCCATACGGGCCATAAACCAATATGGCCCGTTCTACCTGTGATATTTCTAGCCAAAATAGAAAACGCTCGTGCCCCAACAGTTGAGACAAAATGAGCTGATGATTTTGTAACTTGTTATACAAATTCCGAAAATTCTTCCACTAAAAGAAATTTCATGAATCTCCGAGTAGTTTAAGGTGCACTTTATTCCGGAAAAACATCTCATTCCCCTGGAAATTCACGATAGCCCAATATTGACACAAAGACGCGGTATGAGTCTATTTAAACCTGCTACTAGGTATATATGCCTATTTTTTATTATTATTTATAGGCTGGTGTTTAAACGCCTACCAAAAATGTATCAATTTTACTATCAATAAAATTCAAAACGCTTACCAAAATGGATAAATGATCACCAAATTGTGTTTCCTAAAATATTATAAAAAAATACAATTTATATTTTTATTAAATGCCTTAAAAATATATGAATACCTTTTAACTGCATTTCAGACCAAATATGTTATATTGTCACCAAATTGATAATACCAATATTGTATGTCTCGAGTTTCAATGTGGTAAAATTTGCTTCCTGTTTTCTAATAAAAAAAAATACTGTTTCAGTAAACAATATTTGGTGAACATTCATCCATTTTGGCAAGCAAAAAGAATATTATATACAAAACGTACAAATATTCTGATGTGTGTATATTAGGGCATAAAAATTATTTTGGTGAGCACTTAAAATGTACCCTTATTTATATTACGGGTACTGTGCTTTGATCTCACCTGATGTTAAGTGATGATAAGTTCAACGATGGAAGCGCACTTCACCCGGGATCCTCAACTACTGAGACATTGGCTATCTTATCTTTAGCTGCCGGAATACAACAATGCTACAAACATTGATGTTATGGCGACATATTTAGATAAGATCGTGGTAGCTAGCCAGGCTGACAAACAAGCCCTACCACCGACCAAACAGAGTACCTACACAAACATGTACCCCCCGCTGGGAATCGAACCCGGGACCTCTGGTTAACCACTAGACCACAGAGGCGGTTAGTATTATGATACTATCAGGTTCTACGACTCATCTATGCATAATACCAAAAAATCGTAGCTCCTTTTTGACGCTAAATAAAAGGATAAACAATACACTTTTATCTAATATATAAAATTCTCGTGTCACAGTTTTCGTTGCCATACTCCTCCGAAACGGCTTGACCGATTTTGATGAAATTTTTTGTGCTTATCCGGTATCTATGAGAATCGACCAACATTTATTTTTCATCCCCCTAAATGTTAAGGATGGTCCACCCCTAAATTTTTTTTGATTTTTGAAATTTTTCCAATACAAAATGATTTGTTTGTAGTGTTGTCATGGAAACTGTCAAAGCGGTACGAAGTCCGCCGGGGGCAGCTAGTATTTTTATAATATTCTAGTGAGGGTAGCTAAAAGGTATCATTTAAGCCTATAATGAAGGAATAAATTCTACTAATGAAATCACTATGTGCGAGATTACCCCATACATTACATTGTTTTTAAAGTGCCGTAATTCCTATGCAACACAGTAAAAATAAACTTTAACTTTTTAATCAACATTATACGAAGTTCAGCCTTCACGGGGGAATAATCTTGCTTAGTTTACTATTAATATTTATTGGAGCTACTTAGTTCCCACAGAACGGAAAAGGCTTAGAGTAACCGTGTAAAAATAAATTTAAGACTTAATAGCGAACTGCATCACAAATATTTTATACTTATATTAGCATTACGTATATTAAAAAAAAAAATTCTACATTCTCTATAGGTTTTAAGTCTCTTCAAAGAGAGAAAATAAAATTATCACCATGTATAGGTATTATTTATAATAAAAGTAAGTAAAGTAAAGTAAATAGCCTATACACTGTCCCATTGCTGCGCAAAGGCCTTCAAAATTCAAAATTCAATTCAATTTATAATAACATAATATAATTTATAGTTCTTAGTATAATTTACTCTATACTAATAGAACCCACGAAGCTGTCAAACCTCACCCCACAAGTCATTCCATTTATTGACCATCAATTTCAATTCATAACAAGTACCAAAGAAATACAGAATACAGCTGTCTAAATAACGAAGTAAATTTTGCTCGATAACGTAAGACACATCATACAGCAAATTTTGCCGACGCCAGCAGAGGGAAACCGGCCAGGTTGTGTTTCGCGTCGCTCAAAGGTCGTAATTGGACTTTGATAGTGACATTTTTGATGTCGGACGCTAACGAAAAATTGCAAGGCTTTCCAAATTATTCGTGTCCATGTTTTTGCATGCTCTAGACTGAGTTTACGCTTTGTGTGTGAGCTGGTAAAAATATCCTAACTAGTATTGCATGTGTGTGTAAAATGTACCTACGTTTGCTTGTTCTTTCGTAGACCAAAACGGAGTAAAGGACCACCGTTATTTTTTGACAAAAATAGTTAAGGGCTCAAGAGTGTCATAGGCAGGTCAAATAAATGTTCTCGGAAACACTCGATAAAAGCTCTTTTGTAGCAGATCCAATTCCATGAAGGCAAAGCCCCAAGCAGAAGCTGTTAATATATTAATAAAAACGAACGAACTTTGGTATGGGCTTTGAAACGTATATTCTTAATACGCGCACACATCTACATGACATGAAATACATCAAACGATAGTATAATTCTATTTAGACATTAAAAACAATAATAATAATAATAATAATAATGTTCTCATCTTGCTAACGGAGAGTATTTGCACAGACACAACCAAGTAGCCAGAAAATTCACCAGCAACTTGCTCTTGGATATGGTCTTGTTGAATTGGAGGTGCCGTACTATAAATATGCACCTGCGCCAGTACTCGAAAATGGTCATGCAACGCTCTACTGGGATCGCTCTATCATTACGGACAGGACTATTGTCGCCAATAAGCCTGATATCGTGGTGGTTGACCGATCCCAGCGCCGGGCAATACTGGTTGATATCACCATACCTCATGATGAGAACCTCGTGAAAGCCGAGAAGGACAGAGCTGAGTAAGGAAGGAAGGAGCTCAGTAAGTACCTTGACTTGGCTCACGAGCTTACCGCCATGTGGGATGTGGATTCAACCATTATTGTACCAATAGTCGTTTCGGCAAACGGTCTGTAGGGATTTTACATTGATTGATTGATTGATTTTACATTGCGTATGCGGTAGGTTACGCCGCCACAGGTCTTTTAGCCTAGAGCCTCGATGAACACCTAGAGAGGCTCTCGCTGAAAGGTTGGGTCAAGGGTCAGATGCAAAAGGCAGTACTCCTTGACACGGCACGTATTGTCAGGAGGTTCCTCACTCTACAGCCCTAACCACCGATAGCTTGGGTCTATCCCCGCTGCCGGTGGTAACCTAGGTTAAGTTTTTTATAATATTTTATATTGCAAATATGTTTTATATAAAATATTGTAAAAAAAAAATATTAACAAATATCCTACTAATATTATAAACGCGAAAGTTTGTAAGTATGGATGGATGTTTGTTACTCTTTCACGTAAAAACTACTGAATGGATTTTTATGAAACTTTCCTCATATACAGACCATCACCCAGACCAGCATACAGGATACTTTTTTTTTTTACTTTAGTCTTCGCGAACGAAGTCTACGTCGCGGGCAACAACTACTAGTATTTAATAAAGTGAATAATAATTTATTGATTTTGGGGACGAATAAGATTGCTGGTATGAAAGGGTGTGCTGTGTTTAATTTTTGGAATGTCAGACAAAATATAGAAAGACACAGATTGCAATATAAATGCCACCAACCTTTATTCTTGTTCTGTAGTCTCTGCAGCGAGAGTTCTCGAGCGGATGATGGTGCCACAGTGTTAAAAACTTTATTATATAGACTGTGATGGTGCTGTGTTGCCAATGACGTCTTAGACAAAAGTCCAGTCGACCACATAAAAGTGGAGTTAGTTTGAATACGAAAATAGTCTCAATATGTTGATGAACACAAGCAAAACACAAATTAAAAGGTGCGACTGTAATGTCGCTAAATCGCTTTTCTTGTGAACCTACATAATCATGCCATTATTTAATATTGCTTTAAAATCAGAAATAGTTTGCTTAAAAACCTGTGCTAAAAACGGATATATGTCCTTGTGATCAATATCTATCTCCACAGTTAAATCTCTCAGAATTAATCTTTTCAGATAAAAACTCGTTGGTTGGTCGTTTGATGGTTATGTAAACAGTGTAATAATACCTTCAATACTCAAGAGTCTGTATTTTTGTTGTTCGTTGATCGACAGTTTAAAATTAAACTTACTTACGGTTTGTTATTCTAATTATTGCGTAGTCTGCGCCGTAGTGTTTATCCGTACAGCGTAACGGCAAAGTCGAACAATACGGTTCTTTCTCAACCGCGTTGGTTCAATCAAGGACAAGAAAGCTGTGGAGTCGTAAGAGGTATTCTTCTGTGAATACATTTATAATGACCAACAATGCCGTTTTGTTCATAATTCGATCATGTTAACAATAACGAGAATTTGTATAGCAGAATTTAAAGACACCTCAACCACCAAAAGGCGCCACTTCAACGCCATCCAAATTCTCGTTTCCATTATGACCAGGCCAGTCATGAATGCCATAAATGGCCTACCCTTACTTTCATTTCTGAAAAATTACTTTTACATTGCGGTTTTCTAACTACAACTTCGATGCCCAGGCCTGTATGTCCGCCTGGCTAACTACGAGTACCACCATCTAATCTAAATATGTCGCCATAACATCAATGTTTGTAACTTTGGTGTGTTCCGGCACAGTGCCTGACTATTGTTTTCTAAATTCCCTTGAGGGGCCCAACCATTACATCAGATTTGACAAACCACAAATACTCGCTAGAGAACAACGATTCATCCCTAGGATCATACGCGAGGCTATTGAAATTAAAAAACATCCTAATTTTAATAGAGTAGATGGTTGGAATCTACCACCAGCCTGGGATCCCATCATACAAAATATTAAATCCCAGCCCCAACACCATACTGCCAGACCAAAAGATACTGTAAGCTCTTTCTGCGTAAAACAGAACGCACCTGATTAAATTTAAATGCGGGTATACAAGCTACTAACTAATTATGAGACGACCAACACCTCAGTCTCCCTGTGACCACGGACCCTGCAAAGGGTTCGAAACGTCAGGATAAACATTAATTAAAACTTATGTGTAAAATAAACGCGAGTAGATCCGTAAAAGTTGTTTTATTTCAGTGCCTCACTATTTGAGGATCCCGGATGAATTGCGAAGTAACATCAGGTGAGATCAAGGTATTGTGCTTACCCGTAAAATATATACAGGTTGTGGTTTTGAACAGTCGCCATATTGTACACAAGTGTAGAACAAATACTTATAATTTAAATAAAAATATTAAAAAAAAATATTACCTATTGGTTGGTGTCCTATATCTTTCGTAACATCTCACGTTTCTATTCGAAATTCACATGTACTACTCCGAGGTCAACGACCGTTAACGTAAACAAACATTGCTGTCGTGGCTATTTAACGCTACTACATCCTAGAAACTAAATAGGTACCTACGATATTTAGTCTAGGTATGAATGTTACTTAGCCACTTCCTATTAAAAGTTTCTTGGTTCGATTCCCAGTTACTCGACAGAATTACTCGATTCAGAAAAAAATAAACTTCGTACCTATGCTATTAGTATGTAGGTATGGAAATTAAATGAAATGAAAATGTGCTTAAGCAAAACTTTGACTTACCTATGTTACTCGTAACAAGTGTTCAAAATGTGCCCCATTACGAGCGATACACAAAGCAGCACGACGCCGAGAATTTTCTTTTAATTGGTTGAGAACATAAATGTTTTCTCTCACCGTTTCAAAAGCGGACACCACTCGCGTACGCAATTGCACTACACTTGTAACCTCCTCAGAATACACTAGCCTTTTTACATCACCCCACAAATAAAAATCTAGCGGTGTTAGGTCCGGGGAGCGAGGAGGCCAAGACGCTGGACCGCCACGTCCCACCCACTGCGTTCCAAATGTATCGTTTAGGTAGCTGCGCACTACTTGTCCATAATGTGGTGGAGCACCATCCTGCTGGTAGAAGAGGTCTCTGTGGAATGCCAGTGGAATGTCCATCAACAGCTCATCTACAACGTGGTGCAGCAGATCTAGGTAGGTAAGGCTGTTGAGATGACCTTCAATGAAATAAGGCCCCAGTAAATAAGGGCCAATAATACCAGCCCAAACATTTAGGCTGAAACGTCTTTGGAAGGAGTCTTTTTTTGTGACATGAGGGTTCTGTTCTCTGTGTGCCCACCAATGCTCATTATGCACGTTGTAGACGCCGACCCTTGTGAACTGCGCCTCGTCAGCCCACAGAATATTAACGTGCTGATGTTCGAGGAGCCACGTACAAAACTCGACTCGGCTGGACTGGTCAGTGGGGAGCAAATCCTGAACTCGTCGAAAATGGAATGGGTGCTGCTGGTTCTTCTTCAACAAGCGCCAAACGATGGTGTGATCAAGGCCAAAGTGCCGCCCAGCATCACGTGTACTGGCGCGTGGCTCGTCGTCAAAGAACTGCAAGATCTGCTCCTGTAAGTCGACGGGCAGGCCCACGTTGCCTCGACCACTGGCGTGCGCTGGGATACTGAACTGCCCGTAATCCAGTAGGCGTTGTGTAGCAGCCAGCATCGTCGTTCGGGACGGCGTTGGTCGGTCTGGCCACCTCTCCGCGAACATCTGCACTGCACCCCTCAAGCTGTTACCGGCGAGGGCATACATCCGCACCATTTCAACGTAGTCGTGATTAGAATAACGCGACATCGTACCTACGTTTGAAAACGGCCCGGATTTTTTTTGTCAAACGTGTGCGCGCGCTCGCGGTTAGCGGGAGACTGAGCGAGCGGCGACCGTTGAATCGTCGTCGGTTCCCGCTTTGAGCGGGTGGTGGCTAGCCGACAAAAGCCGGCGCAAGCGGCGGCATTTGTAGGCATTTGTTTTGCGCACCTAGCGCAGAGCCAAAGTAGTAGCACAGCGTAGTATATTCAAAAGAATGACATGCAACAGAAACAAAATCTTTTTCGTATTTTTTTTTACGTATTTTTTTTTAATGGATTTATTATCAGTTACGTTAACATAATCGCCTCCTTAAATTTGGCAACTGTTCAAAACCACAACCTGTATAAGAAAAAGAAAAACTTCATACATGCCTCCACAGCGCTCCTGTTACCGTTTCCATTTGCTCCTCCCGCGTTATCTCTATCCAGGTAGTACGGTTTAATTTAATATGCGCCGTTACCAACGGGTTAAGGGGATACGACTCGGGCCGTACAGGTCTATTTTTACTATTCACTTGTTGTGCGGCAATAAAACTAAACGTGCAAGCCGCTATGCCAATGAGTCTCCAATAGCATAGAAGCTGAAGCGTTCGGTTTACGATCTCAAGGCCCAGCTGAAAATCAGCGTTGTGGCGTCTAGCTGCAACAACAGCTGAGCTGGTCAGACTTTTCGGCAATATTTGTGTTTTAAATTTCTGTTTTTTTATTTTTTGTGTTGTCTTGAGGCCGAATAAATAATTTACTTACTTACTATATTGTTAGCTGACTCTAACTGCTAAGCAGTTTTTGCAATGATAAGTGACCAAAAACTTTATATCTAAAATAATTGTGGTTTGGCCACCTCTACTCCAAAGTAAAATAACTTACCATAAATAATTATTTTCTGCGAACTACTACAAAATATTTAGGGGACTACTGTAAAATATTTTTTAAAGTAGGTAGGTAGTAGGTAAGTAGTAGGTAATATTAGCAATATTTAATACTTATAACTATTTCATTAAAAATGTAAAATGAAAAACAATGTACATTTCAAAGCGTTATTATCACAGTAAATAAATAAAAATGCAATTTTTTACCTAACCAATATAATACACGTGAGAATTGTTAAAAATCTAACGTAAGTGATTAATTAAATGATAATAATCGCATTATCCTCTTACTGTTATCCGAACTTAATATTTTGGTGTCGATAATTTAAAAGTGATCTTTATATAATTAATGACCGAAGGTGACCGAAGCAAAACGCTTGTTTCGACATTCGGGGTTTCAATTTAAGATCGGGCAAATTGTGTTTCTTTGTCGATCACTTTTGCTTACTTTACAATATATTATTTTAACCCTACCACCGCTTTTTATCTTAAAGATCGTTTCCAATTTTTGCACGACTCCCATTCCCGCATCTTGAGATCATCGGAGAACTTGAGTTTGCAGATTCCACTGTACTCAACAAGATTCTGTGACAAATCATTTACGGTCCATGCTGCTCGCCTGTGGAACGCTTTGCCTGTGTCTGTAAGACGTGCGAAGTCTCCGCAAAGTTGTGGAACTCATCAAAGATCACTCACTATCTGTCATTGTAATTCTACTGTTAGTCCACTATTTATTTTTTGTTCTTAAATGGTATGTAGGATATATGTTCGAAATGTTTATATGGTTGTATGTATATATGTAAATGTGTATTTATGTTTATTTAATACATCATTACTGTACACTTTTGTTTTTTTTAACGCCTCCATCTTATTTGTTATCAATCCTCTCCATCCCTAGGTTGCCTGGAAGATGTCGCTTTTAGTGATAAGGCCGACCTTTGTACAACTCCAATTTTATTTTTTTTACATGTGTGTGTCTTTTATGTGTACAATAAAGAATTTTATTCTATTCTATTATTCTATCACATCCGGGGTTTTGATCGATCACCAACTCGCATTTGGCGATCGTAGTGATTGGGCCAGAACTCATCAAGTGTCGCGCTGACTTGGTTACAACAAAGGAGGCCTTTGTCTAGCAGCGGGACAAATAGGCTGTTTACTTTTACTTACTTGTTGGGTTTTGATGATGGAAAATTTGCGACCATATAACAGTAAAAAAAAAATGCAATTTTTTAAATTATTCCTCACTATTTGCTTTCAGTTAAATTTACAGCTCATGTTGGATTTAGCCCGGTAGCTCAGCCGTAATAACTGTTCTAGGATGAGGCAAGTAGTCGGCCGTTAGGTCTTCGTGTGAATAATGGGACTTACAGAAGTCCGTGAGAGCCGAGATAGAAAAGTAGTCGAAATTACTGGTTATACTTATCTTTGATTCTACTCTTTGACTTATAGAGCAGCAATCAAATGCAAGTAGGTAGATAAAAAATATTAAGCAATTAGTCCAGCATGGTAGGTACTATGGGTCTACACATGTTACATAACTAATCTCTATAACAATGTTACATACCAATAAATATAAGGTTGTTTTATAGACACATCGTCTACACTTAATAACATGTTTTGTCATAAAGTTAGTCTGAACGCACCTTTAGTGATAGAAACCGGCGACTAGAAGTGCGACGTTCGTATATTTTAAGATAGAAAGAAAAAAGTATTGCAGAATTTTCCTAACGATTGCTTTCAGCTGATTTTACAGCTCAAGTTGGATTAAGCTCGGTAGTTCAGCTCCAACCGATCTAGGCCGAGGCTAATAGCCGACCGTTAGGGCGCTATGAGATTATGAGGATTTGCAGAAGACCGTGCTAGTAAAGCTGGGAAGCTCACTTGCTAAGTAGTTGAAATTCAGGAAGTGCAATAATAATATGTGTTGTATGTGTCCTTAGATTGCTCCTGGGTGAGAATTTCGATGGCGCAAGGAAGAGTTGGATGGCGCAGAGTTCGGTCTACGATTGCTGAAGTTAAGCAACATTTGCAGTCGCTAACAACGTCCAATCTACACTGGGCCCGCGTGGCAGTTTATGGCCCGTTCTCCCTAACCATCCATAGGGAAGGCTTGTGCCTTAGCAGTGGGGACATATAATAAGCTGGTGATGAAAAACCACCAACCGTACTAGGTCTTGTAGTTTATAGCCCGTGCTTCCTGGGGTGTTTTTATCCATACAGGAAAAACCTCAACAGGCTTTACACAGACCTGAAAATTTATCATTTGGACCACCAAATTGTCAGTTTTCAGGTTAAAATTATGACACGGTGAACAGCTGAAAGACCATCGGAGATAAACGAAGTGGGAATATTAAATACTTTGTTAGGGGCGCACAAACGCAGTCGGGATTGCTCGGCGGGCAGCGTGCAACCGAACGCACGCGATGGTGCGCTTTGTATGTAAATAGTGATTGTTTTTGTATGAGGGTTGACACGTTGATAGGAAGATTTCAGTTTTGTATCATTACAAATTGTGATGAAGTTTGTTATTCAGTTTTTTCAGTCGAAAGAAATTTCCCTGAATGAATAAAAAACACCACAGAAAGCACGTGCCATAAACTACCGCACAAGCCCAGTGAGGTTGTGGTTGTTCATTACCAGCTCATTATATGTCCCTACTGCTAGGGCACGAGCCTTCCCTATGGATGGATTGGGAGAATGGGCCATTAAAACACGCGAGCCCAGTGCGGTTGGTTGTTGTTAACTGACTGCTATGCAGCCGGGACCAACGGCTTTTCAATGCCATCCAATGCATGGAGGAGCTTAAGGTCTGCAAATTGGTCGAATAGGCAGTTACAATAATTCAGCGTTCTTCAGGTGTGTATAGCTCCATTGCTATTGTCAATTAATTCTCTATCTGTCTACAATATAAATGTCGAGGCATAATGACATTTGACGCCATTTGCAAAAATAATGGCACATTTACATTATGCCATTACTTTTGCCCCGCCCGTTATAACGTAATATCCTTAACGGCCTTAAGAAATGGAATAGATATAAGTTAGTAGAATAAGACAGTAGATAGTATATTTAATATGGAGATAGATAGAGTAGTAGGCACCGAGCGTGCAATGAAAATGGAACAAGGTTTTGAAAAGAATTATTATATAGAATTAGAATAGGACAATTATTGTAGATAGGGCACAATCCGTGCCAAGAAAATGTAGGCGTAAAGCCACTTCTATAGAAGAGCCGTATTAGAACGGCGTAGGTGGACGTAGCAAAGAACTTCTCCGACCCACGTCGGGGGACAAGTATTAAAAAAAAAAACATTTTTAGCGGCAGAAGTTATTAGAGTGGTTGCGATCCATTCGGATACTCAGCAGAATCCATAATTACCACCAGACAAAAAATCATTAAGTATCATATTAGGCGATTATTCCCGCAAGTCTGTTATTTCAGCAACCTCAGAATAGCTTGACGATACCATAATTTTGACGTTTAAAATAGCAGACTCGAGGCCCAGCCCTACCATCGATGACGGGTCTCGCTCTGTGTGCGGTACAATACAATCCAGTCGGCCATTGTTTTTATTCATGCGACCCGCGAACGACAGCCCTGAATATTAGATCTCCTTATATGTGAACGGTCTGCGCTCATGACCTATGCAAATAAGCTCAAAATAGTTATTGCTGCAGTCATTTAAATAGGTTCAGACATAATATAGTATGTATAGTATACATAGTTCACGAGCCCTAAGCACACTTTTTTCGATTCTTAATTTTCAAATTCTCCTTCCTATCTTACTCCCCCTTTTCAATTTCTTTGCTCTTCCCACAGTAAGAATCTCCAATCCTCAAATAAACTTCTTCTTCTCTGTCCTTCCCATACTTCCGGATTTGTACATTTTTCCTTTTATATCCAGTCCATACTCCTGTGGAACGCGCTGCATCTCGAAATCAGGATGGCTACAAGTCGCGATGTCTTTAAAAAGAAAGTCCCCATGCTTTTTCTTAACGAAACTTTGGCAGAATCATCTCGGTAACGACCGATTTTTAAATTATTTATTTATGTAGGTATATTTATATATGTTTCTAAAGTTTTTTTAATGTATTTGTAATTTACAGAATATTTATATATGTATTATAAGTTTGAATGTTATTGTTACACTGTTTTCCACTTTTGTTGTCTCTCAAAATTAGCACGTCCCATGTCATTTTTGCACCACCCTATGGTTGACTAGTAGAAAATGCCTAAGGCATTAAGTCCGCCATGTAATGTTTTGTTGCAAAAGCTTAAAAGAAATAAATAAATAAAAATAATATAGGCTTTTATAATTATAGACAATCGTTTATTCTTGTCTTATCTTAGTGGAGCCTACCTAGGTTTCTCTCTTCTAGTGGGACTTCGACCCATTGGGATCTTTTGTACAATCTTATAACTCTTTTTCGTAAGTGAAGATTGATTTATAGTTTACTCATATAGAGCACCTTTGCTTCAGGTAAGTTATTTGAAATTAGCATCGTACATTAGACGAAGCAAGTATTAGGTATGTACCTATACTTAACAACCGCATCAAACATATAATTTGTGTAATAGATTCATAGTGAATGAATGTAATGTAATGGAATGTAATAAATTCATAGTGAAAAAATGTGAAGCTAGAATATTAAAAAAATCTATTAAAATATTTTTTATCACTAAGTTGCACGTATAAATGCTAATATTATATACGTGATGTCAGCCAATTATGTTAATTAATTAAATAAATACATTTTCAGCAGTCGTCGTTTCACCAATGTTTGGTTAATCCACATATTGTATTGTATTTACCCAATTAAAACCAGTCACGTAGCTAATCAAATGAATAATAGTTCTTGATAGTGTTATAATATGATTTACGTCTACAAGAAGCTACGTGGTTGGCTTGTTAGTTTGAAATTATGTCTTGCAAATTCGGAGAGCCATATTAAATTTCTTGCCGAAGACCTATCTGACAGTAAGATATTGTCAAAGTAATTAAGCGGTATGAAGCATGCTGCATGCGAAATTTAATGTGAGAAAATTAGGTGGAAGCTGAACAAAGCTATAGAACATTATCAATCAAGGTAATAAGAAAATAAATTAAATGAGAAATATGAAAGTAAAGGTTATTTCCGTAGTCAAGTGGTTCCCTATTCTGAAGTTCTGTATTCGTTTGTCAGCATTCATATTGTAGTCGGTTTGGTGTTGGTCGTTTTGTGGTTGTGCTTGGTCTGCTGTTTATTGATCAAAGTCTGTTACCAGAAAACATGTTGATATTAGTTACCCAATCACCGTAAACGTATTCGAATGCACACGTCATATTTCACTGTTTAATATCGGGAGCGAGAGAGAAGTTTATCCACAATGATAGGTCACGCCTGTCGGAGGATAGGTGATTTCACTAGTTAAAATACATTTTTAATTCATCAAAGTTACCCAATAATATTGCAAATGTTCAGATGTTTTAATTAAAAAAGAGTATGTTTTAAATTAAAATTGTTACTCCATCCATTTATAACGATCGCATCGATTTTGATCGTGCCAAAGTAATGTATGTCTAGACGCGTAGAATGCGTTCAAGAAAATTGTCTAAGAGTCGAATAAAATTTCGCCATTGAACATATCGGAAAATGATAATGGCGTAATGACTCCAAATCGAAAACGAACTTAAACGTACGCCGCCCTTCAAACCTTTGCCAATTTGACGCAAGATTGATTCAATTGAGTTCCCGCCATTTCCATTCTCTGTGCATCCGGATAATACTTCAAGTGGTTCTTATTGTGCCCACCAGACGGAATTGAACTTCCCAGCCTTTGATCTTGTTCGCAAATTCCTCATCTGAAGAGATGCATTGATATACGCTCGTGGCTCTGGCTAAGCTGGACGCTTTTATGTCTCCTGACGTTTGAGGATTCGCAGATCGCCCTGAAACGGACCCCTTTAGGGCGTGAAATTGAATCTTGTTGCGGATGGAGGGTGTACAGAAAACTTAAATATTTAATGGGAAATTACCATCTAGAGAGCGGAGAGGCAACCCAACGACGCGGAGGTGAGGTATTAATTTTACGAGCCCCATTGTAACCGTAGACGTATGAAGTCGTTAAGTTTTAGCAGTCATTTGTAGACAGGATTTAGCGGGGGTCGCGGCGAAGTTGTGACTTTCGTCGGGTGCAATTTGAATTAATTAAAATTAGCGGCGTTCCGAGGGTGTTACATAAGTCCCTTGCGTGTGACGGCGGATGATGAGATAACGTCGCCACTCGTAAAAACTTTGAATCTGGTATGAGCAAGTTTCGGATGTTGTGCGGCTTTCAGCATTATGCATTTTGTTGATGGTTACTTTGTATGTAAATGGACGTTTTGAATGTTGTATTAGTGTCCCTTTTTCAGTGAGTGTCTTTTGTCCGACTAAATAAAAGACTAATCTGGTCTAATGGACTAATTAACTCAGTTCTTCTGCATTGTCGTACTTGATAAATCATTGTTACACGTTTAAACTTTCTTCGCCTTCCATTTTAAAGTTTTAAACGGGTCACAGGAAACGTCGATTATAAAAAGGTATTCCTAGGACAAATCCATAGTAAGTAGATTGCGTTAAACCACGTTAACTAAATAAACTTTGTTTAAATTCTATTCAGCTTGAATTTTATTGCTTAATTTAATGATGTAACGTAAGGTTCTGCAATCTGCAAGGCTTTTCAAGCCTACGCCATGGCTTGTTCTTATAAAAGCAAACTATGGTGACTATGGTGACTGGTCTTTGACCTTATCCCACCTTCTCCCTTCCTCCATAGGAGTACACGTGCTGCTCTCCGGTGTCATCGCTTCACTGTCACACATATCCCATCGCGCACAAAGAAATTTGGTGACTCGTTTCTTTGTCGCACCTCCAAAAGATGGAATAGTCTACCAGCACATGTTTTCCCTCTTTCCTATGATATGGGGTCCTTCAAACGAGGCGTGAAGAAGCACCTTGTGGGCCGGCAGAGTGAAGTTGACTGATGCTGCGTTGTTTTCACGCTGCACCAGTTGTCTTCGCGTCTGGCCTCCATTTCCACTTAACATCAGGTGGTGTGGAGTCATTTGCCGTGCAAAGTATAAAAAAAAAACTTAACGTCACTTGCAAAGGTCAGAAAAACGAAAACAAAATTGTGTTCGCCTATCTGGGTATCTTTTGCGATCGTTGCACAGATCGACGGTGTTACCACTGAATTCCAAATAAAATGAATGAATGAATTTGCTGTCCTTACGAAAAATGCAATGCAATACGTTTGAAAACGGCCCGGATTTTTTTTGTCAAACGTGTGCGCGCGCTCGCGGTTAGCGGGAGACTGAGCGAGCGGCGACCGTTGAATCGTCGTCGGTTCCCGCTTTGAGCGGGTGGTGGCTAGCCGACAAAAGCCGGCGCAAGCGGCGGCATTTGTAGGCATTTGTTTTGCGCACCTAGCGCAGAGCCAAAGTAGTAGCACAGCGTAGTATATTCAAAAGAATGACATGCAACAGAAACAAAATCTTTTTCGTATTTTTTTTTACGTATTTTTTTTTAATGGATTTATTATCAGTTACGTTAACATAATCGCCTCCTTAAATTTGGCAACTGTTCAAAACCACAACCTGTATAAGAAAAAGAAAAACTTCATACATGCCTCCACAGCGCTCCTGTTACCGTTTCCATTTGCTCCTCCCGCGTTATCTCTATCCAGGTAGTACGGTTTAATTTAATATGCGCCGTTACCAACGGGTTAAGGGGATACGACTCGGGCCGTACAGGTCTATTTTTACTATTCACTTGTTGTGCGGCAATAAAACTAAACGTGCAAGCCGCTATGCCAATGAGTCTCCAATAGCATAGAAGCTGAAGCGTTCGGTTTACGATCTCAAGGCCCAGCTGAAAATCAGCGTTGTGGCGTCTAGCTGCAACAACAGCTGAGCTGGTCAGACTTTTCGGCAATATTTGTGTTTTAAATTTCTGTTTTTTTATTTTTTGTGTTGTCTTGAGGCCGAATAAATAATTTACTTACTTACTATATTGTTAGCTGACTCTAACTGCTAAGCAGTTTTTGCAATGATAAGTGACCAAAAACTTTATATCTAAAATAATTGTGGTTTGGCCACCTCTACTCCAAAGTAAAATAACTTACCATAAATAATTATTTTCTGCGAACTACTACAAAATATTTAGGGGACTACTGTAAAATATTTTTTAAAGTAGGTAGGTAGTAGGTAAGTAGTAGGTAATATTAGCAATATTTAATACTTATAACTATTTCATTAAAAATGTAAAATGAAAAACAATGTACATTTCAAAGCGTTATTATCACAGTAAATAAATAAAAATGCAATTTTTTACCTAACCAATATAATACACGTGAGAATTGTTAAAAATCTAACGTAAGTGATTAATTAAATGATAATAATCGCATTATCCTCTTACTGTTATCCGAACTTAATATTTTGGTGTCGATAATTTAAAAGTGATCTTTATATAATTAATGACCGAAGGTGACCGAAGCAAAACGCTTGTTTCGACATTCGGGGTTTCAATTTAAGATCGGGCAAATTGTGTTTCTTTGTCGATCACTTTTGCTTACTTTACAATATATTATTTTAACCCTACCACCGCTTTTTATCTTAAAGATCGTTTCCAATTTTTGCACGACTCCCATTCCCGCATCTTGAGATCATCGGAGAACTTGAGTTTGCAGATTCCACTGTACTCAACAAGATTCTGTGACAAATCATTTACGGTCCATGCTGCTCGCCTGTGGAACGCTTTGCCTGTGTCTGTAAGACGTGCGAAGTCTCCGCAAAGTTGTGGAACTCATCAAAGATCACTCACTATCTGTCATTGTAATTCTACTGTTAGTCCACTATTTATTTTTTGTTCTTAAATGGTATGTAGGATATATGTTCGAAATGTTTATATGGTTGTATGTATATATGTAAATGTGTATTTATGTTTATTTAATACATCATTACTGTACACTTTTGTTTTTTTTAACGCCTCCATCTTATTTGTTATCAATCCTCTCCATCCCTAGGTTGCCTGGAAGATGTCGCTTTTAGTGATAAGGCCGACCTTTGTACAACTCCAATTTTATTTTTTTTACATGTGTGTGTCTTTTATGTGTACAATAAAGAATTTTATTCTATTCTATTATTCTATCACATCCGGGGTTTTGATCGATCACCAACTCGCATTTGGCGATCGTAGTGATTGGGCCAGAACTCATCAAGTGTCGCGCTGACTTGGTTACAACAAAGGAGGCCTTTGTCTAGCAGCGGGACAAATAGGCTGTTTACTTTTACTTACTTGTTGGGTTTTGATGATGGAAAATTTGCGACCATATAACAGTAAAAAAAAAATGCAATTTTTTAAATTATTCCTCACTATTTGCTTTCAGTTAAATTTACAGCTCATGTTGGATTTAGCCCGGTAGCTCAGCCGTAATAACTGTTCTAGGATGAGGCAAGTAGTCGGCCGTTAGGTCTTCGTGTGAATAATGGGACTTACAGAAGTCCGTGAGAGCCGAGATAGAAAAGTAGTCGAAATTACTGGTTATACTTATCTTTGATTCTACTCTTTGACTTATAGAGCAGCAATCAAATGCAAGTAGGTAGATAAAAAATATTAAGCAATTAGTCCAGCATGGTAGGTACTATGGGTCTACACATGTTACATAACTAATCTCTATAACAATGTTACATACCAATAAATATAAGGTTGTTTTATAGACACATCGTCTACACTTAATAACATGTTTTGTCATAAAGTTAGTCTGAACGCACCTTTAGTGATAGAAACCGGCGACTAGAAGTGCGACGTTCGTATATTTTAAGATAGAAAGAAAAAAGTATTGCAGAATTTTCCTAACGATTGCTTTCAGCTGATTTTACAGCTCAAGTTGGATTAAGCTCGGTAGTTCAGCTCCAACCGATCTAGGCCGAGGCTAATAGCCGACCGTTAGGGCGCTATGAGATTATGAGGATTTGCAGAAGACCGTGCTAGTAAAGCTGGGAAGCTCACTTGCTAAGTAGTTGAAATTCAGGAAGTGCAATAATAATATGTGTTGTATGTGTCCTTAGATTGCTCCTGGGTGAGAATTTCGATGGCGCAAGGAAGAGTTGGATGGCGCAGAGTTCGGTCTACGATTGCTGAAGTTAAGCAACATTTGCAGTCGCTAACAACGTCCAATCTACACTGGGCCCGCGTGGCAGTTTATGGCCCGTTCTCCCTAACCATCCATAGGGAAGGCTTGTGCCTTAGCAGTGGGGACATATAATAAGCTGGTGATGAAAAACCACCAACCGTACTAGGTCTTGTAGTTTATAGCCCGTGCTTCCTGGGGTGTTTTTATCCATACAGGAAAAACCTCAACAGGCTTTACACAGACCTGAAAATTTATCATTTGGACCACCAAATTGTCAGTTTTCAGGTTAAAATTATGACACGGTGAACAGCTGAAAGACCATCGGAGATAAACGAAGTGGGAATATTAAATACTTTGTTAGGGGCGCACAAACGCAGTCGGGATTGCTCGGCGGGCAGCGTGCAACCGAACGCACGCGATGGTGCGCTTTGTATGTAAATAGTGATTGTTTTTGTATGAGGGTTGACACGTTGATAGGAAGATTTCAGTTTTGTATCATTACAAATTGTGATGAAGTTTGTTATTCAGTTTTTTCAGTCGAAAGAAATTTCCCTGAATGAATAAAAAACACCACAGAAAGCACGTGCCATAAACTACCGCACAAGCCCAGTGAGGTTGTGGTTGTTCATTACCAGCTCATTATATGTCCCTACTGCTAGGGCACGAGCCTTCCCTATGGATGGATTGGGAGAATGGGCCATTAAAACACGCGAGCCCAGTGCGGTTGGTTGTTGTTAACTGACTGCTATGCAGCCGGGACCAACGGCTTTTCAATGCCATCCAATGCATGGAGGAGCTTAAGGTCTGCAAATTGGTCGAATAGGCAGTTACAATAATTCAGCGTTCTTCAGGTGTGTATAGCTCCATTGCTATTGTCAATTAATTCTCTATCTGTCTACAATATAAATGTCGAGGCATAATGACATTTGACGCCATTTGCAAAAATAATGGCACATTTACATTATGCCATTACTTTTGCCCCGCCCGTTATAACGTAATATCCTTAACGGCCTTAAGAAATGGAATAGATATAAGTTAGTAGAATAAGACAGTAGATAGTATATTTAATATGGAGATAGATAGAGTAGTAGGCACCGAGCGTGCAATGAAAATGGAACAAGGTTTTGAAAAGAATTATTATATAGAATTAGAATAGGACAATTATTGTAGATAGGGCACAATCCGTGCCAAGAAAATGTAGGCGTAAAGCCACTTCTATAGAAGAGCCGTATTAGAACGGCGTAGGTGGACGTAGCAAAGAACTTCTCCGACCCACGTCGGGGGACAAGTATTAAAAAAAAAAACATTTTTAGCGGCAGAAGTTATTAGAGTGGTTGCGATCCATTCGGATACTCAGCAGAATCCATAATTACCACCAGACAAAAAATCATTAAGTATCATATTAGGCGATTATTCCCGCAAGTCTGTTATTTCAGCAACCTCAGAATAGCTTGACGATACCATAATTTTGACGTTTAAAATAGCAGACTCGAGGCCCAGCCCTACCATCGATGACGGGTCTCGCTCTGTGTGCGGTACAATACAATCCAGTCGGCCATTGTTTTTATTCATGCGACCCGCGAACGACAGCCCTGAATATTAGATCTCCTTATATGTGAACGGTCTGCGCTCATGACCTATGCAAATAAGCTCAAAATAGTTATTGCTGCAGTCATTTAAATAGGTTCAGACATAATATAGTATGTATAGTATACATAGTTCACGAGCCCTAAGCACACTTTTTTCGATTCTTAATTTTCAAATTCTCCTTCCTATCTTACTCCCCCTTTTCAATTTCTTTGCTCTTCCCACAGTAAGAATCTCCAATCCTCAAATAAACTTCTTCTTCTCTGTCCTTCCCATACTTCCGGATTTGTACATTTTTCCTTTTATATCCAGTCCATACTCCTGTGGAACGCGCTGCATCTCGAAATCAGGATGGCTACAAGTCGCGATGTCTTTAAAAAGAAAGTCCCCATGCTTTTTCTTAACGAAACTTTGGCAGAATCATCTCGGTAACGACCGATTTTTAAATTATTTATTTATGTAGGTATATTTATATATGTTTCTAAAGTTTTTTTAATGTATTTGTAATTTACAGAATATTTATATATGTATTATAAGTTTGAATGTTATTGTTACACTGTTTTCCACTTTTGTTGTCTCTCAAAATTAGCACGTCCCATGTCATTTTTGCACCACCCTATGGTTGACTAGTAGAAAATGCCTAAGGCATTAAGTCCGCCATGTAATGTTTTGTTGCAAAAGCTTAAAAGAAATAAATAAATAAAAATAATATAGGCTTTTATAATTATAGACAATCGTTTATTCTTGTCTTATCTTAGTGGAGCCTACCTAGGTTTCTCTCTTCTAGTGGGACTTCGACCCATTGGGATCTTTTGTACAATCTTATAACTCTTTTTCGTAAGTGAAGATTGATTTATAGTTTACTCATATAGAGCACCTTTGCTTCAGGTAAGTTATTTGAAATTAGCATCGTACATTAGACGAAGCAAGTATTAGGTATGTACCTATACTTAACAACCGCATCAAACATATAATTTGTGTAATAGATTCATAGTGAATGAATGTAATGTAATGGAATGTAATAAATTCATAGTGAAAAAATGTGAAGCTAGAATATTAAAAAAATCTATTAAAATATTTTTTATCACTAAGTTGCACGTATAAATGCTAATATTATATACGTGATGTCAGCCAATTATGTTAATTAATTAAATAAATACATTTTCAGCAGTCGTCGTTTCACCAATGTTTGGTTAATCCACATATTGTATTGTATTTACCCAATTAAAACCAGTCACGTAGCTAATCAAATGAATAATAGTTCTTGATAGTGTTATAATATGATTTACGTCTACAAGAAGCTACGTGGTTGGCTTGTTAGTTTGAAATTATGTCTTGCAAATTCGGAGAGCCATATTAAATTTCTTGCCGAAGACCTATCTGACAGTAAGATATTGTCAAAGTAATTAAGCGGTATGAAGCATGCTGCATGCGAAATTTAATGTGAGAAAATTAGGTGGAAGCTGAACAAAGCTATAGAACATTATCAATCAAGGTAATAAGAAAATAAATTAAATGAGAAATATGAAAGTAAAGGTTATTTCCGTAGTCAAGTGGTTCCCTATTCTGAAGTTCTGTATTCGTTTGTCAGCATTCATATTGTAGTCGGTTTGGTGTTGGTCGTTTTGTGGTTGTGCTTGGTCTGCTGTTTATTGATCAAAGTCTGTTACCAGAAAACATGTTGATATTAGTTACCCAATCACCGTAAACGTATTCGAATGCACACGTCATATTTCACTGTTTAATATCGGGAGCGAGAGAGAAGTTTATCCACAATGATAGGTCACGCCTGTCGGAGGATAGGTGATTTCACTAGTTAAAATACATTTTTAATTCATCAAAGTTACCCAATAATATTGCAAATGTTCAGATGTTTTAATTAAAAAAGAGTATGTTTTAAATTAAAATTGTTACTCCATCCATTTATAACGATCGCATCGATTTTGATCGTGCCAAAGTAATGTATGTCTAGACGCGTAGAATGCGTTCAAGAAAATTGTCTAAGAGTCGAATAAAATTTCGCCATTGAACATATCGGAAAATGATAATGGCGTAATGACTCCAAATCGAAAACGAACTTAAACGTACGCCGCCCTTCAAACCTTTGCCAATTTGACGCAAGATTGATTCAATTGAGTTCCCGCCATTTCCATTCTCTGTGCATCCGGATAATACTTCAAGTGGTTCTTATTGTGCCCACCAGACGGAATTGAACTTCCCAGCCTTTGATCTTGTTCGCAAATTCCTCATCTGAAGAGATGCATTGATATACGCTCGTGGCTCTGGCTAAGCTGGACGCTTTTATGTCTCCTGACGTTTGAGGATTCGCAGATCGCCCTGAAACGGACCCCTTTAGGGCGTGAAATTGAATCTTGTTGCGGATGGAGGGTGTACAGAAAACTTAAATATTTAATGGGAAATTACCATCTAGAGAGCGGAGAGGCAACCCAACGACGCGGAGGTGAGGTATTAATTTTACGAGCCCCATTGTAACCGTAGACGTATGAAGTCGTTAAGTTTTAGCAGTCATTTGTAGACAGGATTTAGCGGGGGTCGCGGCGAAGTTGTGACTTTCGTCGGGTGCAATTTGAATTAATTAAAATTAGCGGCGTTCCGAGGGTGTTACATAAGTCCCTTGCGTGTGACGGCGGATGATGAGATAACGTCGCCACTCGTAAAAACTTTGAATCTGGTATGAGCAAGTTTCGGATGTTGTGCGGCTTTCAGCATTATGCATTTTGTTGATGGTTACTTTGTATGTAAATGGACGTTTTGAATGTTGTATTAGTGTCCCTTTTTCAGTGAGTGTCTTTTGTCCGACTAAATAAAAGACTAATCTGGTCTAATGGACTAATTAACTCAGTTCTTCTGCATTGTCGTACTTGATAAATCATTGTTACACGTTTAAACTTTCTTCGCCTTCCATTTTAAAGTTTTAAACGGGTCACAGGAAACGTCGATTATAAAAAGGTATTCCTAGGACAAATCCATAGTAAGTAGATTGCGTTAAACCACGTTAACTAAATAAACTTTGTTTAAATTCTATTCAGCTTGAATTTTATTGCTTAATTTAATGATGTAACGTAAGGTTCTGCAATCTGCAAGGCTTTTCAAGCCTACGCCATGGCTTGTTCTTATAAAAGCAAACTATGGTGACTATGGTGACTGGTCTTTGACCTTATCCCACCTTCTCCCTTCCTCCATAGGAGTACACGTGCTGCTCTCCGGTGTCATCGCTTCACTGTCACACATATCCCATCGCGCACAAAGAAATTTGGTGACTCGTTTCTTTGTCGCACCTCCAAAAGATGGAATAGTCTACCAGCACATGTTTTCCCTCTTTCCTATGATATGGGGTCCTTCAAACGAGGCGTGAAGAAGCACCTTGTGGGCCGGCAGAGTGAAGTTGACTGATGCTGCGTTGTTTTCACGCTGCACCAGTTGTCTTCGCGTCTGGCCTCCATTTCCACTTAACATCAGGTGGTGTGGAGTCATTTGCCGTGCAAAGTATAAAAAAAAAACTTAACGTCACTTGCAAAGGTCAGAAAAACGAAAACAAAATTGTGTTCGCCTATCTGGGTATCTTTTGCGATCGTTGCACAGATCGACGGTGTTACCACTGAATTCCAAATAAAATGAATGAATGAATTTGCTGTCCTTACGAAAAATGCAATAACTAGGTTCAAACTTGGGGACCAGACCGTAATGGTCAATATTTTAATGAGAATGGAATATACACGTAATCTTCTGGGTTTTAAGAAATCGTCAGCTGAATGTCCGTTGTGAGGATATAAATCGTGTGTAACTTGCTTAACAGTCTCCTGTCTACATTGTAGGAATACTTCTAACTGACCGCTAATATTTACATCACTGCACAATATTCAAAATTCAAAGGACAATTTCTGTCCACGATAGAAGATAAAACTGCATTCGCATCTCTTGACTAAGTCTTAGTTTGCAACAACTCGTCCGTATGTAGGTAGGTATATGTAGTATATTTATGTATTAGTATTATTTATTATAATATATATATATAATATATGTACATATGTGTATACTTAAATAATTAATATTTTTATTATTATTAATATTTTAAATTATTATTTTGCTTTATACTAGTGCACTACTGCCTTTTATTTTCCTTTCAGTTGTCCTATACCTCAAAGGTTATTTGGAAGAGATCGCTTTAAGTGATAAGACCGCCTTTGCCCACCCAATATTAAAATTTCATTATTGTTTGTTTTTACTTTTATGTGTGTGTGCGATAAAGAGTTTTATCTATCTATCTATCTATCTATCTATCTGTTTGAAGCATCAAATTAACAAAAGACTATCGCTAACAAACGCCGACAAATTGATTTTATTAACCGATGATACCTTTGTTCCTAACTTCAGTAACACTGTGACCGCGTCCGACCCAGGGGGCTGTCACGTAAGCAAGGGGGTTCGATCCCTAGGGAAGTCAATTTCATTAATACTGCGGTTGTTTCCTACCTCCCTTCACTCTTAGAGGGGCAACGTACATTTTTAAGCATATTAACCGTAATTGAAAACCTGCCGTTTTTATGCAATGAATTAAGATTAAGGCTGAGAAAGTTTTGTTTTTAAAGCCTTAGCGAATTAAGTGTCGGCACATAAAAATGTTTTTCTTGTTAATATAAGACGCTATTAGGAACCACGTGATGTATTATTTTCACTTTGTAGCTTTCATTTATTTTTAGGGGCATTCATGACCATTTGTAAAAAAATTTGCTTAGGGTTCTAAGATTAAAAAGAAAGTTGATATAGGTAGAAAAAAAAAGTGAAAAACGTTTTCTGTGGTTCAAACTGACATTTCTAAAACAAATGCAAATCTCTGCATATATTAGAATCGTATTACTCTTGACAGAAGGGTGTATCTATTAATTCGAAACATTATCTAAGCTCATTTCGGTCTCCCCAAATGACTACATTGCATGAATTTTTCCTCAACTAAGTTATTAAGTCTCTCTGTTTATTATTCTAGGAGGCGCAGTACGCCTCCAAAACATATTTTTCACATAAAGAAAATATGGAGGCTTAAAGAGTTTGGGTTTTTGTGATGTAATCTTAAGAGATTACCTTGAAATATTTTCAAAGGGGAGAGACGGCGCTGAAGTAAAGGAAATTGTTTTGGAAGTGTTTTTGTTTGTAAAGTTGAAGCATTAGACCTTTTTGAACGACTGAGTCCTGCTGAAGCAGCACCTGCTATAGCAGGATAAAGCTAAATTAAAAGTTCTGAAGAAACTTCAGAGTCAGTATTTCTACTGTTACAAGTAAATACACAACCTATATGGATAAAATAATGCAATAAAGACCGATAAAGATCACTTAACACGCTTGTATTGAAATGTCTATATATATATCATAATTATCTCTATCAAATTTTATTTATCATAATCAATTTAAGTACACTTTTTCAATCGACCAAATATCCTGCTTACAAGCAGATCTTGATAATAAAACTAACTAAATATTTAAAGATGATTTATCTTATCTAATACTATCCAATCACGAAAGTACTCCATTAATTGTTATCAACACATAAACGATAAGTGACCGATTATATTAAGCACATGTTCAACATAATACGCCAGTTCATATTAACAAGTCGAACCTAAACGACAAAATGGCGACACTTAATTATTTTGTTTCGGTGGCCCTTCTCTGTATGCTGTGCTACGTCAGTGCTGATGAGACCGTAACTACGAAGGTTAAAATTACTGTTGGCACCACAGCCGGTTGTTCAGACACCGTCAACTTCATTAGAGATCAACTCTTGCCCGCATACAGGCTGTACGGAAAGTTTTTAGACATTGAATACGTGCCGTGGGGAAGGACAATCCGACATGACGACGGAACGTGGACCTGCCAGTTCCGTGAGAGCAACTGCTGGGCGAACCGGTTGCATAGATGTTCCCTGGACATATTGACAGGCGACCAGAGTAGGCAACTAGAATTCATGAGTTGCGAATTCACTTCACCTTTCCCCGGATTCCAGCAACAAAGCTACCAGTGCGCTGTTCAGCTTGGTTTGAATATTGTCGATGTGGATTACTGCGTGAACAACAATGATAAGGATACTTTGGATGACGAAGCTGAAACGGCAGCAGCTGAGCCTATGAGAGTCATCAATTTCGTTCCCTATATAGTTGTTAACGACGATATCAGCGTTGCCGGCCATAACGAAGCAAGGAGACGACTGTCAAGCGTTATCTGTTTCCTACTCGCGGAAGACCCATCAACAGGAGTACAAGGATGTCAAATCTAATCCAGTGCCAGAAGTGTGTATAGCTATGTTAAAATTGTGTCATAATGTAAACCCTTCAATCGACGATTTGTAAAGTTTTATCTTAGCTGGCCTCTATGCTCGAGAATTCTGGGATTTTCGAGCTAAATGTCCAACTTTTGCCGCCTTATAATCGACGAACTTGTGCAATTGGACAATCGCCGAGCGCAGATACGGCTAATGGCAGTGTAATTTTTGGTGATAAGAAATGTAACGATAGAATTTTGTTCCATTATCGTTCTATAATGTATTCAAAATGGCAGTTTTGTGAAATGTTTTACTTAGTATTGTCTCTGATATTTTAAGCAAAGCAAAATATATACGTTTATCAATTAAAATAAATCTTTATTTATTTTGCTAAGTCCTGTATCTTTGTTGAAATCTGTTAAATCGTTTAATTTTTTTATTTATCGCATTTGAAACGTTATCTCGATGATTAGAAAAATAGAACAACACAATCTTATAAAATTAAAATTATTGTAATCAAATACTTAAATGAAATTAAAACGGTAAAAACTGTAAATACTTTTTCTATTCAAACCATAAGAAAGATTTTCTTTAAAACTAGAACATAAATTATTAATGAAAGCTAGTCGATATTACAGAGTATTAAGTAAATAAGCAACTTTAATTACATAACATACATACATACGTACATATAATCACGCCTCTTTCCCGTAGGAATAGGCAGAGACCACTTCTTTCCACTTGCTACGATCCTTACATACATGTTTCGCTTCGTCCACTTTCATTATTCCCTTCATACATGCTCTTCGGTTTAGGGTACTCTTGACCTGGCCTTTTTTCAAGACGTCCCTGATTTGATCTCGAAACGTCCGCCTAGGTCTACCCCTACCAACACTTTCATTCACACTCGCCTTATACACTTTTTTCGTCAATCGTTCTTCATCCATTCTCTCGACATGGCCAAACCATCTCAGCATACCTTTCTCAATTTTTGTCACTACATCTTCTTTCAGACCACAACGTTTCCTTATCTCACTATTTCTTACCTTAATTACATAAAAACATAAATATTACTCACTAACAGACTAAAGTTTAACTTGGCTTAAAGCTAATGTATAATTTTAGTTCCTAGAGGCAAGTAACATCAGTTTTAGTTTTTGCTCTTAGTCTGTTTGCCGTATAGATGCTGTTGATGTATACATTTATATAACTATAATAAAAAAATCCGGCCAGGTGCGAGTCGGATTCGCCAACCGAGGGTTCCATACAAATTGATGGGTACATATTATATAGTTCAAGAATCGAGTCTCGAACTTTTCCCGACTGTTAGGTACTACATACACCAAAGTTATTAGGTACCTATACATATATAAGAGGGAAAGGTATTTCTTTTTTCATTCTTGGTCATAAATCGAAAACATCACATATACATCATAAAAATAATTTAAAATCTGTTTAAGCTTGTGCAAATGAAGCCCTTTCATACGATACCCTACATGACACGGTTGACTTACCTCTAAATTTGGACCCCCGTTTCTTGCAAAAAGACCCTGTTTTTTGTGATTTAATTAAATGTGTATAGTTTTCAGTCTTTTCCCTGTATTTGAAGTACAAGACGATAATACTTGCTAAACTTCATAGTTCTAAGTCAACGGCAAGTACCCTATGAATTTTGATTCCCTTGAGAGTGTCGAAATATACGTTATTTACGACATAAACTTCTAATCTTTTTTTTTCGTTTACTCAAAAGTTTGATTTTTTCACAGCTTTTAGGGACCGCAGACATAAATATATCTTTTTAATTTCAACTAAAAATAATAATAATAATAATAACGGAACCCTAAAAATTTACTGAATAGACTTCAATATCAATGAAAACAAACTCTTATTACCGACGCCATTGTAATGAGGTGGAAAATGGTTTCGACGATAGCTAATTCAGAGTTAATTTCAGTGGGACGTACGGCGAGGGCATTTTGTTTGCGTTGCCATAATGGTTCGCAAACGACCGCCCCTACTGCCCCGTCAGTGCATTGTGCAGGACATTATATATGTAACCACAACACAGGTATTGAGCGGGATTTTTCATTAAATTAAAAGGACATGGCTTCCATCTTGGCAATCATAATTACTACCCGTTATCGTAGCAAATCATAATTAGGTAATAAAATTACAAAAAATCTCTTATGTAAAATAAAGTGGTAAAGCCACTAAAGAGCACGCACTACCAAATAACACCGCAGTGCTACTAATTATAATATAAATCTTTACGCAACTACTTGCCTGTGACATGTGTGCATGGAGTCAATATGGTAAGTAGTATCCCATGAATGTGTGTTTGCCAGTAGGAAAAATAGAATTACGTATAGGAATAGGTACTCTTTGGTAGTGCGTACTCTTTGCTAGTGCGTACTTTTTAGTGGCTTTACCCTATTAGCCTACGCTGTTCGACTGCTGGGCAAAGGCCCTCATTGAAACCAAGTCATCGCGACATTAACGAGTATTGGCTAACCACGCTTGCCAAATGCAAGTTGGTGGTCACAATCCCGGGTTATTCCAGAAACCAAACCAGAAACACATTTTACCCTAATTGAATAAATGAATGAATGAATGAAAAATTTATTCGGAGCAATAACATTTAAACTTAAACATACTAAACAGTCACAACTAGATGCTACCGAAATGGTCGCCACTCAGCTTGATGCCGTGACATAGATATGCCATGGCGCTGATTTTCTGTGGAACCAGTGAGAGGGAGGCGCAGCTCCAGCAATTTTTATATATAGATACAAGATAATCGCAGTGAAATGGTGTTGAAAGACAGAACAAATAAATAACGATTTTAATTCCGACACAGTGCAGCCTACAATGGTGTTGAAATACAGAACAAATAAATAACGATTTTAACTCCGATTTAATCTTAATTTTAATTTTAATTCCGACACAGTCCAGCCGCCTAAGTTGTAGAAACCTGAACCTGAAGAAGATGTTTTTTTAGTTGTAACTTGAAAGTTGACGCGGCTTTACAGTTACGCACAGGCGGTGGCAAGTTGTTTAAGCACTTCGAGGCAGCGTACCGAAAGCTGCCACGAAAGGCGGCCGTCCTGTGTCGTGGGCACAAAAGGCGTGGTGCGATTCTGAACTATCGTTGCGTGAATTCTGGCTTATTGTATAGGTATGGAGGCTGCCTGCTATTTATAATTTCAAAAAGGAGCGAAGCAAAATGTAAAGTTCGTCGAGCAGCCATGCTAAGCAAGTTGTAGCGATTCAAAAAAGGGGATATGTGAGAATGCTTAGGGACAGGAAAACAATATCGGGCGCTTGCATTCTGGATACGCTGAATAACCTTTCTAGTTCGGGCCAATTGACATTCGCCAATGACTGTATCAATGTAATTTAATTTTGAAAGAATAAGCGCTTCACACAGCTTGACTCGCATATCAATGGGTAAACAGTCGCGTATGCGGTATAACACTTTAAGCCTATAAAAACGAACTGCAGTCGGCCGTCCATAAGTAGACCCAAATTGCGAGCTTGCGTTACTTGTTGCAAAGGTTCTCCTCGGATAGTAACTGCTGCTACATCGTGGGAAGATATTTTACCAATAAAGTTTTTCGACCCCAGCACCAAAACTTTGGACTTGTTTGGATTTAGAACTAAATTATTACTGTCACACCAACGAGATACCAGGCTCAGGTCTTCATTCAATTTATGGATTGCTGTACTAATTTCATCAGGATCACATGAGATATACATTTGGAGATGATCGTCCGCGTACAGGTGATACTTGCAGTTCCTGATGTTTTCAATCAGGTCCGCAGTGAATAAAATGAAAAGTATCGGTCCCAATATAGAACCTTGTGGCACTCCTCTTTTAACTAGACTGGTGGCAGATTTAGAAATAATGCCACTCTCGCTGCGCGTCTCAACATGCTGAGCACGATCAGTAAGGTAGTTTGAAAACCATTTCAGGGTACGAGCGTCAAAACCATAGTAGGCTAATTTGGATAAAAGAATCTGGGTGTTAATGGTATCAAATGCACGCGAAAAATCTAACAATACCAACAAGGAACCCTCACCAACGTCTTGTGCAGCGAGAATGTCATCCACCACATCTGCCAAAGCTGTAGCAGTGCTGCGAGCCTTCCTAAATCCGGATTGTTTTTGCGAGATCCGAATTGCGAGTAGCCGAACCCAAAACCCGAACCCAGGCCCTTCGAATGGATACCAGACCAAGCGAGCGCTTTGCCTCTTCTGTAGGTAATAGGTATAAAAATGCTAGAATAGAGCTTCAAGCTTTCAATTATGATAAACTACCTACATTCAAAAGATGGATTCTATTATTCTGGGGCTATAAATAATAGGACTATCCCATTAAATTACCACGCATAGTTCCCCTAAGACATTATTCCGTTATGAACGGGCTCATGAGCCAATAAAGCTGCACCATTAAGCGATTGAAAAATGTCACAGGCCACTTTGCAACACCGATGCGCTACATTAAGCGCTGTTAGGGTGGGAGATTTTTGTATGGGAACCTTTGAATTTGGCTAGAAGCGCTCGAAGTTTCAACATAAAGACGTGCTTGCTGTACAAAATGTTAACCCACTTTTATTAAGAAAACTTGGGTGTTTATAAGTAATGTTCCGAATGTCTGAATTCCAATGTTGTAGTTCTATTGATTTACGTAACTATGAAATTAAAGTTAAAAACTTGTCTCTACAAAGTTTTAACAAGTTAAGTCAAACTACTTATTTTTCGTATCCAAGTCATATACATACCTTATATAGGGTTATGGCACCAGGGTCCCATAGAGATCACGTCACCAAAAAAATTACATAGATTTTAATTAAATTTTTACGAGATGTCACAAAGAAAGCGTGGTGGTATTCAAGTGTTGTTAAAGGTGCGCCGACCAAAAAATGCCAAAATCGCAGTCACGGTTAAGTTGATGTATTTGAAAATACTATCGTATTAAATAAACAAAATATATATTTAGTATCAAAGGGAACGTGTTTACGATAAGTCCGATCTATAAATTTATAACACACTATAGTTTTTTCTACAATGTCATTTATAGTTGGGCAAATATCATGAAAACGAGTGGCGACGCGTTTAGTTGATATTATCTTGTAGTTTATCTAAATTACTGTACCTCTGATTTTGTGTAAACAATCACCATTGGTCTAAACTACAAGTCGTCTCTAATTCGATTTATCGAGCGGTTTTTTAAATAATTATTTTTCAAATTAACACGTTAAATTCCCCATAGAAAATTAGTATGGCCGCGCGTCATCAAATAAATATTGACGAAGACATTTCAAATAAAATATATGAAACGTGCCACTTACGGATGGCGCACCCTTAGTGCCTTACAAATAAACAAAGAATAAGCTCCAAATAGTTATTCCGTCTTTTGTTCCTGTCATGTAAACATCATTTCGAATTATAGTAAAAGAGACAAAACACTGAATAACTATTCGGAGCTTGTTCTTTGTTAAAGACTAAAATCAGTTGCTGACCCCTATTTTAAATTATGAAAGGATAAAAATGTCGGTCACTGGTTCCTGACCAATACTAGTGCTATTACCCTACATGCGTAACAAAAAAGTTTTGTAGGTAAATTTGGTACAAGGACGATGCTTTTTTATTTTTACTAGCTGTCCCGGCGGACTTCGTACCGCTGTGACAGTTTCTATGACAATAAAACAAACAAATTCCCATCATCAAATCCAAGACCTAAATAGTAAATTGTGAAACCAAATATAGAGTAAAGGTATGAGTTTCAGTCCCGTGGGAATATCGGGATGAAAACTATCCTACTATGTGTTAATCCAGGTTATAAACTATCTGTATACCGGTATTCATCCAAATCCATCCTTCCGTTGCAGCGTGAAGAAGCAACAAATATACACACATACACACAAACTTTCGCATTTATAATATTAGTGTCTTACAAATAAACAAAGAATAAGGTCCGAATAGTTATTCCGTGTTTTGTTCCTGTCTTGTAAACGTCATTTCAAATTAGAGTAAAAGAGACAATACACGGAATAGGGGGCTCAGTGTGATATATCGTACGGGTAAGCACTTGGCCTTCATCTCACCTGATGTTAAGTGATGATAAGGCCAAAGATGGAAGCGTACTTCAATCGGAACCCTTAACTAGTGAGGCACTGACTATCTTATCTCTAGCTGCCGGAACACAACAATGCTACAAACATTGATGTTATGGCGACATATTTAGATAAGATGGTGGTAGCTAATCAGGCGTACAGACAAGCCCTACCACCAACCAAACCGAGTACACAAACATGTACCCTACGCTGGGAATCGAACCCGTAGGGACATCTGTCGTCTAAACCGGTGGTCTTAACCACTAGACCACAGAGGCGGTTAAATTTCAGTTACAAGTAGTGTAATATGAATATTTAAGCATCTATGGTTTTAATGTAAGTACGATGATAATTTCAATTTAATCAATGAAACACACGTCATTACACATTGCGTGTGGCGTTATTAATGTATTAGTGTTAAAACATCGTATCACCATGTTAGCATTTGAGTTACGGCTATTAGTCCGCAATAATTTTATTTATTTATTTATTATTTGGACAGTCAACAAAAACATATACTAACAGAAACAATGATACTGTTACAAATATAAGCCTTATCTAAGGATAGTTTTCAATTAAAGACAGCCACGGCATGCGTCGTTAATAAAACTAATCTAATGAATCTAAAATCTAATAAAATATTAATTTCATTGAAACTATAGATACTAAAGGTATTAAACGTGACGTGACGACCAATAACTTTGACATTTTCCTTATATTTACGTGCATGTAAGTGAAAAATGTCCAAATCTTCCAAATCATTAGGGCGAGAAAAGGCGTTGTATTGCTTTTGGGTCCTGTTTAACGTGGAATGGTAGGCCAGATTACTCTTCACTGATTTTCGCACGAATATGTCAAATCTGAGGTAGTTTTTTGGGTGCATTGATGTTAATTTAAAACAAGTAAAACTTAAAGATAAAACACCAAAAAGTATTTGTGTCGTATCTATGCAAAAAACATTTCGAAAGGCAGTCTTTTACTCAGTAATTTATTATGTTCTCATTTAAGAATATGTGGCAGATGTTCCAATAGTTGCCATTTACAATATGTTCTTATGGAAGAACAGTTAGCGTTAATGACTACTTAACTTTTTTAGAACTGCAGATGGGAGATATTGATTTTTGCTATTGAGTTTTCTAATTGAAGAGATGTTAAGTGTTTTATCTTATTTTGTTACGACAATTAGATTTGTAAGTAAGAAATACTAATTTGTTGCCAAAGCTAAAACTATTAGTTGATATTTCTTCCTTCCTTTCTTTCAGCAAATTGATGTCCACTGCTGCTCTCCAACTTTTCTCCACACTGTCCGGTCTGTGACCTTTCTGATCTAGGTCGGGCCTGCTGACATGTTAATATCATCAGACCATCTAGCCGGTGGTCTGCCAACACTTCTTCTTCCTGTTCGGGGTCTCCACGCCAGAACTCTCTCGCTCGTCCCTGCGAGTAATGTGCCCCGCCCATTGCCATTTGTCTTTGCCATTTTAGTTGCGTTACCAGTTTTCCGACGTCTGTAACCTTGTAGCGTTGGCGTATGGTGGTATTGCGTATTCTGTCTCGCAGGGATACTCCTAGCAAAGATCGCCATGACCCTTTGTGTTACCTTCAGCTTTTGTTCATGCCGACAGTAAAACGTCGCAAAGTTTGCCAAAGGCCGCCCATGCCATCTGCACCCTCCTACTAATTTCTTTCTATATTTCACGCCTCGGTGGCCGAGTGTGAGTGTGAGTGTGTGTGTGTGTGTGTGTGTGTGTGTGTGTGTGTGTGAGTGTGTGTGTGTGTGTGTGTGTGTGTGTGTGTGTGTGTGTGTGTGTGTGTGTATATGTGTGTGCGTGTACCACCCTCTCAAAGAATATCGGCGTAAAACAATGGCACTCGTTGCTGTTGTGTTTCGTCCGGTGAGTGAAAGTACCGGATGCCCATCTCTCACATCCCAATCCCTACTCCCTCCTCAAGATCCAACTCCTTCCTCAAGGCCGGCAACGCGCCTGCAATTACTTTAGTTTCCATGGGCGGCGGTGATTACTTTCCATCAGGTGACCCGCCTGCTCGTCTGCCTCCTTTTAACATAAAAAAAAGCCACCGCCACATTAATTTTATATTGAAACTACCCTACAAAATAATTTACCAACAACAATTTAATTTAAACATCACAGAGTTAACAGCCAATCGGCTTTAGTGTTATGATACAGGTCCGCTAGTAATGCTATGTAAGCACTAAAATTAGATGCGGCTATTATGCAGATGGTGTAGTTCCATTGTTGTTACGTTATTTTATGTACGGACGCCTGCACGTCAACCTGTCCAAAACTGTCGAATTTCTTCAATACATTTTCTACCATGCAATTTAGTCATAAAGTTCAAAGTGTATTGAGGAAATTTTATAGTTTGTGGTAGGTTGATGTGCAGGCGTGTGTACCTACAACAGAGTTAATTAACTATATTGCATTTAGCGGGCTTACTGATATTAAGAGTGATTGGTGGCGTGAGTTTGTTCTTGTTTCTATTAGTTATAATTAATATATAGTTTTCGACATTGTTAAGTTTTTAATACAATGATGTTAGCAGAATAAGGTAAGGTAGGCTCTTTGATCCAATTATATGTTGTTTGTGTTGAAAAGTGTCTTTCAACCACCGGGGCTAACAAGCCCTTTGCCTTGCTTAAAGTACTTTAAAACATGAAGAAGCAAAAGATATTTTTTTTTTCTAATGTTTACGCGACACACTACTCTTTTAAATGAAAGGACCTAGAGGGACCCAACCATTACGTCAGATTCGATAAACCTCAAATACTCGCTAGAGTACAACGATTCATCCCTAGGACGATCGCGAGGCTATTGAAATTAAAAAAAAAATAATCCTAATTTTAATAGAAAAGACGGTTAGAATTTACCACCGGCCTGGGATCTTATCATACAAAGTATTAATTCCCATCCCCAGCACCATACTGCCAGACCAAAAGATTCTGTAAGCCCTTTCCGCGTGAAACGGAACGCACGTGATTAAATTTAAATGAGGGTGTACAAGCTACCAACTAATTATGAGACGACCAACACCTTAGTCTCCCTATGCCCAAGGACTATGTAAAGGGTTCAAAACGTCAGGTTAAACAATAATTAAAATTAATGTAGGTATAAAATTAAGGTGAGTAGATCCGTAAAAGTAGTTTCATTTCAATATTCTTAATTGATCCGGAGATCCGACATTGCAAAACTTATACGATCAAACCTGTCCCTTCCATGAAGTCTCATCATCATCATAAATGTACAATCTACATACTGGAGTTTACAGATCGGTACACAAAACTTCGTAGTCCCATGTAGCATCTTTTAAATGACGTCCATAAAGACAAGAGTCCTTAGATTATCACCAGCTCATTATACGTCCCCACTGTTGGAGCACGAGCCTTCCTTATGGATGGAAACACCATAGGCAGAACGGGCCATAAACCCTACGCGGGCCAAACGCAGATTGTTTGTTGTTAACGACTGCTAATGCAGCCGAGGCCAACGTACGTGCTTTACATAACACGTATATAGGAGCTCGGGGTGATACATTTTTGGTCACCCTTCCGATGACCGGATTTTGTGAAAGTTGCTTAACTTCAACAATCGCAAACCGAGCGCGATTACCACTTCGAATCCTTAGATAATACTATAGAAATGCGTAATTGCGGTCAGAATGCTGGATGCCGCCGTATTGATCCGGCGAGACGGGCCGACGTTCCTGAGACCACACTTCTTCAATTATTCAACCGCCTTCTTCCGCGCACCGATAGTTTGTTACAACTCGACTCTCCCCTGGGGCGGTAGTGATCGGACACGGAGAAATATCGACAAATATATAAAAGCAATAAGTCAAATTTATATCGCAACAAATTATAATACGCATTAACACTAACTACCTATTAATTTAAAGATTATTAAGTTAAATATTGACTAGTTAATGTAATAATAGAATATTTAAAATTAATATAAAACAAAACAAAAAAACTTATTCTTTGTTATGTGTTTACAATGCACCATGGCTTGTGTCAAAAGATATTTTTCTTTTTTTTCTTCCTGATAATACATTTACTCTATACACCCTCTAAACGTAAATTGAGTATAAATCAACATATGTTTCTTTTAATAATTAACTAGTGGTCGCCCAGTGGTCGAAATTCGACCGATTCGGCCGCAGTTAAGTGCTTTGTTTATGTCACATAAACATAATTTTGAAGAGAGACAAAACACTGAATATCTATTCCGAGCGTGTACTCTGGTTATTAATAAGGTTCTAAATGTTTTCCGCACGATGGTAACTCTAATAAGCAACGGAACCAAGTAGCGACGCCATTTTTTATGACTTTCGTGCATCCCTTTGACAGTTACCGTAAACTAAAACTGCATTGCTCGTTGTAATTTGCATTTTATCAAGAAATTGGGAAACAGTACCTACTAAAAAAGAAAGTTTTCTAGGTCACACGAAACATTGTTTCCTTTGTTTCAGCAGATATTCAAGTTTAACTTTTCAGTAAATTAAATATTTATGCTACTTACGTGATTCCTTACCTAGATTGTCGACAAGATATTTTCAGTTTACCTGACTTTCTATACTAGCTCAAAATACTAATAACATTTATCAGCTGTCCATCAATTAAATTCATGAATTTCGATAACAAGATCTCATTATTTTATAATGATGTAAAATAATTATACAAAGATTACTATTGTAATACTTCGTTATAATGAACGTAATGTAAGACTGCCGCTTATGTAATCGCGATACTTATTTTAGAATATAATAGAATATTATAAGCCTATATATTTCGGAGATATTTTTCTCTAAAATGGTGTACAAGTGTACATTACACATTCACTAAGACAATATAATAATAAAATTCCCTAAAGGTCACATGTGGGTGTTCCCTCAGAAGGCCGATACGATCCGTACCCCTCGGAGAATCTAGTAGGGCACGGGGACATGCACTAGTGAGTGATGCCGTTCCCTCTAGAAAACCTGTGAAAGTGATTCGTTTCACGCGGCTTGAGGAATCCTTCAAGTATCTCGCCGCCTTCAAAAAAGCCCGGTGAAGATGAAATGCCGCTTGAGGCATTCAGCAAACTCTATCAAAAAAAACCCCTAAAAAGAAGACGAGGGCGGTTGTAAATACACTAAATGAACAAACTCGAGTAGACCTGTATAAAATGTTTTAAGTCAGTGCGTAGTGTCCGCACAAACTTCGGAAGGTAAAAAGGAACCATTCGAACATATCGAGGACTTCATTTCGTAATGAAACAAATGATTGCCTTAGCGTAAAACATTACAAAGTTTAAAGCGTCATTTTAATTGTTATATAACGTTCAAGCATGATGCTTAATTTGAAAATATAGGCATTAAAGCGGCCCCTACTATGGAGTCAGTAAGTATCTAATTAAATTTCCCTTTTTGGTGGAATAAAACGGCTCACCACGTGGCATTTTATTGCACATTTTGAAGCTTGATCAGAATTTATTGCTTGGTATCTGTAAATTGTGTAATAAGATGGAAACCTGAATTACAGTAATAGGAAAATGTAATCATGGTTCTTGTGCCTAAGCTTTCTTGATGAAAATGTATTGGCGCGAGCTACTTTTTGTATAAATATTATTTATTTTCTTGTTTTATGAACTTAAGACTGATATGCAAAGAATTTGCATTGGCAAGCGTGGTGATTACGCCATTACCCCTCATTTGAAGTGATGACTTGATTTCAATGATGGAGCCTAGCAGTGGGACAGTCATAGGCTATTTATTTTTTTATTACCATATAAACATATAAAGTTAAAAGGATGATCACAACATTCACAAAAACCAAATAGGTTTACATGAGGAATACGCTGTTCGGCAATCATTATATTACTACTATAGACTCAAATACTTATAAACGATTATAATGCAGGGTGAAATATGAATAATAATAATACGCACGGCTCTTAAAAATAAAGTACTTAATATTAACAACGATTTGCCAAATGTATCTACATACTTTGTTTATAGGTGAAAACTTGTAATTGGCCTTACTGTATTTATACATTAATTTATTTTTAAAATATAGCTGTAAGTTTTCCAAAAATTGTAAAATAAAATAAAATAAAATAGAATAAAAACATATTAAACCATTTAAAAAAAATTATCGAACCTTACAGTAGTCGCATAGGATGTGTAACATTTGACATCTCACCTTAGTAATAAGCAATTTTAACATTATATTCTGAAAACAATGACGTATAAGACAATGCAGTAAATACTCATTAGAAGACATTTAATATCAAAATGATGACACAATATGTCACTTAAAATAATAACATGTCTTGTTCTTAATATCGATGTTAAATTTATAAAATTGCGCGCGCTTGCGCGCTTCTGACTCCGTATATTTTTGCCATAAACAGAATGCAGTAAATACTCATTACAAGACATGTCACACTGTTATCCTATATCACACTGTTACGATCACATTTCTACGAAATCATTCCCACACATTTGCGAACCGATCACACTGTTACGGATCACACTGTTACGGATCACACTGTTACGGATCACACTGTTACGGATCACACTGTTACGACCCTACTTCCGTCTCTTTTCTACGAAATCACTCCTAAAAATTGTATACATAGAAAGCGAGCGAGCGAAACAAAACAAAAAACAAATCAAAAAAGCTTTACACGTAATTCCAGAGCGCAATTTAAATTTTCCACTTAGTCAGATATTAGATCGTCCTAGACGCGATTCCTGACGTTAACTCAACATTAAATCTTCAAAGAGACGTCATAAACGAAATGACATCGCACTTATAAAGTCAAGGAAGAAAATATAGTCTCCTTAATAAAGAAAGCTCTTAGCAAACTGCGGGACTGGAAACAGATAAAACTTCGAGCCAGATATCAACAGTTGAGTCTGGAGCTGAATTTCTCGTCACACTGTAGATCGGTTGAACGCCATCTAAGTTCCCTTACATTCTCATTTCAATATACATTCGACTACATAAAAGGAGGTATCCAATGTTGTATTAACTTTTTACATAACTTACATGTAAGTAAGCTTTAAATTTTCATCGCACATTGATTTTAAGTGATGATAGGCCGAAGGTGAATTCACACTGGCCACTGATTGACTGTTATTTTGTGGATTGTTATTTTTTTTAATTTGTTTCCCAACAAATGTCTCTTTCACTCCCTCTAGCATAAACTATATTATTTACTGTACCACTATAATGCCGTAAAAGGCACTTGAATACACAAATTATAATAAAGTAATAAATACTTACTTATTACTTACTCCGATGGCTCAGCTACCCAATGTGAGTCTTGGCCTCCGACACTAGGTGACGCCACTGTTGCTCCCACTGCCACTGTGAACTAAAGTAATAAATATATTTATATATATAGTTTTTGCGTTTACAATGCTTATATACTATTTGATAAAAGACAGTGTTGAAAAAGTTCCACGAGCGGGATTCGAACCCGCACCCCATGACATGACGGGTCAGGTGCACTGCCAACTATGCTATCGTGGCTCAATCCAACTCGCCGGAATTAATCAACACTATCCATTTTTTTACTTTGCCAAAGGAGCCCTATTCAATGTCGACAACTACGTCATCAATATCCGATCTTAATATTTTTACAAATATTGAAAGATCAGTTAAGAATTAGGCAAGCTATATTTATGATTATTTATATAGAATTTTACGCAAATATTGTTGTGAACAAACTACAATTTGAAAAAAGACAGTGTTGACAAAATTCCACGAGCGGGATTCGAACCCGCATCCCAGTACATGCCGGGTCAGGTGCACTGCCAACTATGCTATTGTGGCTCAATCCAACTCGCCGAAATTAATCAGCACTACTAATTTTTAACTTTATAAGCCAAAGGAACAACTTTTTTCAACACTGCCTTTTTTCTAATTGTAATTTGTTTGCAACAATATTTGCGTAAAATTATATGTAAATAAATAATCTATACATATAATGACTTGTTCTGACTGACTGACTGACATCATCGCCGCGGCGATGATGTCAGTCAGTCGAGCCTAAACCGCTGATGCTAATTAGATAAAATTTGAACTGTAGCTTAATTGAGTCATGTAACCCGTCACTAAGAAAGGATTTTACGGAAATCTCACACTCTAAGGGGGTCAAATAGGGGGTGAAAGTTTGTATGAAAGACTGTCAGTTTTGACGTTAAATAAATTGTTAAATAAATTGGTATATGGGTTCTTGAAAAAATTTAAAGAATGACATATCTCAGTAATTTTGTTTATTTTTCTTTAAATGAGTAAAAAAGGGAAAAAGGTTTTTTTGGGGAATTCGTTATTTTTAAAGTAATAACTATCAAAATGAATATTTTAATCGATCTTTAGATTTTTCAACAAAAATAAAGAATGACGTGTTCTAGCATTTTTCAAAAACCTCTCATAGAGAGGTCTCTTAAATTTCGGTATTTGGCCTGGTTAGAAATTACGACGACATTCAGGATTTTTGGAAAACGATCCCTTAAGTAGGGGACCACAATTTGTACAGGAGGTATCAGAACGGACCAAAATTAGTTAATGATCTTCATTACGCGATTTTGTGTTACACTTTTTACTAATTCTAGCTCGCATGGATGGTCATAATGATACAAAATGAAAAACTTGATGTTGAAATGACGTGACATGTTTAGTTGTCTAACCCTTTTAATTATACCCTTATGATATTTACCTTTAATAAGTTTGGCTTTTATTACGAACAAACACAAGTCATGTAGCCCACGTGAGCAAAGCCGCGAACAAAAAGCTAGTCGCTAATATACTAGTTACAAGATAATATTTTTCTAGAAAAAATCAACCAGTGTCAGGAAGCTCGAGTGGGAATCGAACAACACGACTCTTGGATTCACAAGTAAAATTTTATCTTATTAAATAATAATAATGAATTTAATTATAACAAATAAAATACGCTGCAGTACGTACCTATATTCGGGGGGTATATGTACTCTGTGCGTATATGCCATAAAAATGAATATCAAGTTCTATAAATGAGTTAGCGGCATACCGTTTTTAGTAAACTATAAAAGTGTCGAAACTTTATTCGCGAAAATATATTATTTGGACGGCTGCCCATCTTGCTTGTGGTCCCGTAATAGTTTTCAATAAGCAGTATCTTCCGAACGGATGAACTTTTGGACTAACAAATTTATCTGCGTTGGTTATAAAATGTGAAAGCACTTTTATTATGCCGCAAAACACTGACGCAAAGCTACGTAAATAACTGAGAGACGAGTAGAAAAGTTGTAACTACTTACTGTGCTTTCAATTTATTATTAATCGATAATTTTTTTAGATAATTTCAATCAATTTCATGTTAATACAATGTTGTGTTATTAGTTACATAAGACAATGTTAGTTTTAAAATAAAATAAATAAGGCCAAGCCCCCCGACCGCCTAACTCGATCGCTTTCGATCGCTTTGAAGGCGAGGCGAGGAGGAGGCGTCATTGTGTCATAGCTATAGGCTATAGCTTCCGATATTGCTTTCATATTGCTTTCGAAATGACAAGATGACGCCTCCTCCTTGCCTCGCCTTCAAAGCGATCGAAAGCGATCGAGTTAGGCGGTCGGCGCCCAGTTTTACTATAAAGATTTACATACTTGGGCACTGGCCCGTGTAGTGACTGCCAGTGCCCTAAGTAAGGGTATCTATGCGCTCTGCGACCACGGCCAAGAGGCTGCTTCGGCTGGCCCGGGTCCACTGCACCATCGAGACCGCTCTTTTGACATGACATGAAAGTCATCATCATCGGCCTCTGCAAACATTCCGGAGGCGGCAGAAGCGGGGCAGCCGCAACAGCATCCTCAACGCATCATTCTATGCTTTTTCTTTCTTTCCCAGTCTTTTACAAGAACTAGAGGTCGCCTGGTGGTCGGAATTTTTTTAATAGTTCAGCTGAAGGACCGCAGTACCCATATCCAAGGCCATGAAAAAAAAGCAGGCAGCAATATGTGTCTGACTTCTTCTTCTTCATGTGCCATCTCCTATCGGAGGTCAGCTTTCATTATGGCCACTTGGGCCTGTGATGTTGCGGCTCGGAAATGCTCTGGAGTACTCAGATTGTACCAGCTAGGTTTTGTATTGACGACCATGACGACCTCCGTAGTAGCCGAGTGGCTTGCACGCCGGACTTTGGGCGGCACTAACTCTGAAGTCCCGGGTTCGATTCCCGGTCGGGTCAATGTCGAAAACAACTTTTCGATATTGATTATGTGTTGGTACCGTCGTTGTACCTGATTTCCATAAAACTAGTGCTTTAGCTACTTATCTTGGCATCAGGACATTATATGTGATGTTGTTAAATATATATATTCATATTATTTAAATTATCCTTTTGTATTCTACTTTTTATCTTTCGCTACTCCTTCTCCATATCAACTTAAATTATCCAACACTCCTCTGTCTGTGCGAGCAATGTGCTTGAAAAGGTATTTCTACAAGATCGCATCCATGAGGCGTAAGCAGCACCATCAAGCTTCACCTAATAAAATAATCAAATAATAAAGATATTTTCATAACATAATTTGCCGGTAATAGTCCTAGATTAGTAAGTATATGGGCGAGCGTCACAGCGGGCGAGTTTGCCTCAATTTTCCGTGCCAACGGCCCTAGTCGGGCGGGTGCGGCGAAGCTATTGCCAATAAACAATATCTTCCAGTTGGGCGGCCCACGAACGAGTATTTGCTAATTAAGGCCACGGATGCCGATCGAAAAGCCCTTTGATGAAACTGAAAAGGTGACAACGCCTCCTAGTCCCAACGGCAACAAACGGGGCGTAAGCTATCTGTGATCTTCGTAACTTTATGAAGTGTTTTTGTGATGTCCTTTTGTCTTTATTTTTGGATTTAACTCTAGTGATGATTAACCTTGTTGACTTTATTTTTGTAAGTGATATGAAGTACTTAAAAAGCAGTGTTGTATGTTGTTGTATTTACTTTGAACCTACTTCTTTCTTTCAATACAGTAACTGAAGTTACTGGATTTTCAATTACGAGGGTATTTCTAGATCATCATTATCAGCTCCGCCAAAAGACGTCCACTGCTGGACAAAGACCTCCCCAAGGATCTCTACAACGACCGGTTTTTTGCTGCTCGCATCCAGCAGCTACCCCAGGACACTGCTGGTCTACTTTTTTTCCTGGAATGACTTGTAAGTAATCAAAAGGACGATCGTTTTGATTCCCACTTTCAAATTCCTCAAATAACATTACAGGTACAATTGTGGTCGAGCTTAAACGGGGAGCTTTAATAAATAGGTCAGAATCACTATCAGTAGTAGATCAAGGGTCTGGAATTCGATTTAAGTAACAATTTCTGGTTCACTGGCTCTATCTACTGAGCACGTTTGTGGTGTCACCGCTCAAAGCGGATTCAAAGGTTCATAGAACTAACTCAAGTTGAACGTGAATTGACCTACATCCTAACTAATGTTATAAAATCGTAATGTAGGTAGGAGCTTAATGTCACAGTGGTTTACGCGTCCGGTCTACGATTGCTGAAATTAAGCAACTGTAACAAAGGTCGGTCATCGGATGGGTGACCAAAACTTTTATCATCTCGAGCTAATTGGAAGGCAATAAAGCCATTGGTGCCGTCTGCATTAGCAGTCATTAACAACCGATCCACACTGGGCTCGCGTGGTAGTTTATGGCCTGTCCTCATTGTGAGGTATTTCCATTCAAGGAAGGCGCGTGCCCCAGCAGTGGGTACAAAATGAGCTATACGAATGAATACACTCATTGTATATACGGGACACTCAGAAAGTTTTGAGAAACTAGAAAACTAACTTCTATTTATAAAATATTTTAATTAAATATTTTCAAAGAACTCTCCACCAGCCTAGCTCTATACAAAGTTTCATGCGTCTGAACCAATTTTCGAATTATTTTTTCCAGTCCGCCGCGGACACTTCTTCCACGGCCTTCTCGAACGCGGGTAGCGCGTCTTCCGGCGATGATAACTATATCTCTTTCAGCTGATTTTTTATTTTAGGGAATATAAAGAAGTCATACGGTGCCAGATTAGGACTGTAACGAGGGTGACCCAATACTCTGACCGGTGTGGTGTTCAGGAAGTCCCTCGTTTTAAGCGCTGAGTACGCTGGCGCGTAGTCAGTCTTCACAGTACCCCGCGGAGCCCGGTGTTCGGTCGCTTGTTGCTCATTGCAGATAAAACTTCTGGCAAACCTTTTGTGGTATACCATTCGGCGTTGATGCTGTTTTGGTCTCGTAATGGAATTGAAACCAGATACCCCGCCTAAGTGAAGAAACAAGCGATCAAAATTTTCCCTTCGCTTCTCGATCGCTTCACTTTTGTAGGCGTTGGTTCGTTTTGAAACAGCCAAACTGTCGACTGTCGTTTTATTTCTGGATCGTATTGATAATTCCAGGATTCGTCACCTGTCACAATATCGTATACGCGCTCTCATCTCATCATCAGGCTCATCGACTCATCAGGCTTTAGGCCACATTTAAAACCGTAGAAAATCTTCGCACGAAAATGTTCGCTCTCGATGTAGATCCATTTTTAAATGAGACACGTTAATTTAATTTGGCTCTCAAAAAAATGTGGAGGGAAATTCGAAATGCGAACAATGATATTATTACTTTTAAATAACCAAATTTTTTAAAATAATTATAAGTGGCTAGTGCCTTATACATAAAAACTTATTTCCGCAAGACTTTCTGAGTGGCTTGGTATGTTCTCGATTGTCACTTAAACTCTAAGAGCTAATAAGGCTAGTCTTTTCAAATGCTATTTTTAGTTTAGCTAATAAACAAAGTAAAAAAAAAAAAAAAATTTAAATTTAAAAGTTAGCTTAATTTTAATTGGTTGAAACAATAAGCGAAACCTTTCTCTTACAAACTCTAATAGAAAGTGTTCAGTGCGATTCATTTGTCGCTTGCACATACATTAATCATTATTGCAGTGACCCTCAATAAGAGAATTGATCGAAATTACTATTACTGCTTTGTCAAATTACACGATTCAGCAAAAAAAAACGATCCTTCATCTTTGATATGCTGTTGTGACATGTAATTATTGGTATGTTCTACGTGTACAATGTTAAAGTAGCCCAGGAACTATGTGGCACAGTTCTGCCTAAATAAAAAATGACCGAAAATATAAATATCATTAAGTTTAAAATTCCGAGAAATTGGTGACGTGAAGTTAGTAATCGAAATACAGAAAACATCATAATGTACCAGCCAGAGATGATATTACTACTAATTAATAAAAAGTATTAATGAAATGGTGTGTATCTTTGAAAAATACTAATGAAGTAGGTGTTTTTAACTATATTAATATTCTTTGGACAACACGAAACACGGTATCATGTGATATTAAAAACTGGTCGCCAAAATTATATCAATTTGTTTTAAAAAGTTGTCCGCCCGAAAAAACAAATTTTTAAACGTCTAATTTACTAACACAGTATATTCTCATTGGCGCCAAAATATCTTTCGTCTTATTTGTTGTCCACGTCTCCACAACCAATCTAATGAAGTACACTAGCAAAAAAAACGGGATACATTTAAGAATGGGAAAACTCCGTTCAATATCAAAACAAACCATTTCTCGGGCGGAAAAATGCATCTTGTTCATAAGTAAGAGAGACAAGGGGTGCGTTACGAGAAATACATATTTTACACTTTTGACAGATGTGTCTTTCCCATAAGATTTATCGTCCGTAGAATATGAAGTAACGTCTCCGACGAAGAAAGGGACATTTTTCGTTGTTTTCCACGTGGATAATGTAAAATGTGTCTTTCGGATGACGTCAGAAGGAAAACGCTCCGAAAGTATAAATCAAAGTATTCTACAGAATATATTCACTTATGAATAATTTGATTCGTCGGAAGCTCGAGTGGAATACGATTCTGGTGAAATTTCTTGCGATGTCCCGTTTGCATATAAACAGTTGGCATAAAAATACCTGCATTTGCTTTTAAGTCTAAAAGGGACTCAGTAAGAAACTGTTATGCAGGAATAAATAATATAAAGTGGATGTACGAAAAATTCAAAATGTTGACTTGCAATGTGAGTTTAAACGAGCTCCACCCGCGGCATCTTGCTTGTTTACTACGTTTGTCACAAAGGTCATTATCAAATAAAATAAAAAATGTTACCTTTTGGACCAGTTATAAATGTATTATTGTTTTGTTTTATAACCATCATCATTAATATGATTTCTTAAAAAAAAACAAATACACACTACAAAGTGTATTGGTTTCTTTTATAATTGGCTAAGTAGGACGTAAGTTTATATTGTACCTATGTTCTAAATAAATAAAAAGGTAGCCAATATTACTTGAGGTTCATTTAGAATTGTTTGATTGTGTTTTAGGGTATTCACTGGTCTAATTGATGTTTGGAATTTAGCCTAACTTTACTGTTCCATTTCTAGTGTTCACAGAATTTAAACCGTTCAAACTATCAAAGCAACTACGACCACTTCCAGTAGTAGTTACCTGCATTAGAAAATAAGACAAAATAAAATATCCTATATTGTTTTCAAAAGTTTACGCGAACACTACACATTTAAATAAAACAACTTTTACGGATCTATTCGCGTTTGTTTTACACATTAATTTATATTATTTTATAGTGACGCTTCGAAGCCTTTGCAAGGTCACAGGGTTACAGGGGACTGAGGCACAGAAGAATAATTAATAAGCAACTTGCATATCCTCAATTAAATTTAGTTTATCAAATACATATTGATATAAAGCACTGTGTAAATAAACGCGAGTAGATTCGTAAAAGTTTGTTGTATTTACAAAATACTTAGTTTGAATTCAATCTATATTATTAAAATTCACAACATTGATAATGAGAACGATGTACGGGACAATATACCTTCAAACTAAAGCGCTACCCTTATCAATATTTTCCTTCGTACCTGAACAGACTTGAAATTATTTTTGCAATTTCGAAAGATATAATTCAGTTAGACGCCTCTTGGCCGATGTCCCGTTATTAAGAGGTTGGTATCAGCTCCTACTATTCATAAATCGTGGGCCGGCCTACAACTTTATTGCGTACTCCGATAAAGGAGCGCCGAGGTAACGAAAGGAGAAATGTGGATTGTACTACGTTTTTTTTTCTACGTGAAAAGTGTTTGAAAAATATATTTTAGGCGTTTATTTCCATGAGTAGGTTTTGAACCGCAACCTTTGATATACAAGGTCAGGTGTACTACCAACTATGCTACCAACCCATGCTGATATATCAACACTATCTATTTATCTTTATAAACCCAAGGAGCCTTATTCAATGCCGAGAACTACGTCATCAAAATCCGACCTCAATATTTTTACAAATAGTAAAAGACACCCCGCTACACACGACTTTAAAGTTTATACTGACACCCCCTACCAACCTTGCGGTTACAAAGTAGGTGTCAGATATCCATACGTAAGCACATGGGACCATCTACGTCAGGTCATTAAGCCGGATCAGGACGCGCCGAAGCGCATTCTTCATCCGGTACTTTTAAGACTAGTGTCTCGAGCGAGTTGCTCCGTGGACACGTATAGTCCACTACCTAATATCCAGATAGGTTACCGGAGCTGTAAGCTCACTCACTTCTCGTTGCACCAAAAGCACAACTTGCAGTTCCACTGCTTGGGTCGTCAACTCTAAAGCCGACTACCAAATGTCCTCTTTGGTGGCGGAGTTGTAAACCCACTTACTTCTCAGTACCCATCCAGGCACCTCATCAGTTCCAAAATCCTACGCAGCTGATTCAACCAGGGACATTGCATCTAGATATAGCCACCACGAGTCCAACCCATGTCCGGGACCTGCCGGAGACGCCCGCGAAGGCATAAGCGGCAAGGGGCCTAGGATCCGAACTCCCGTGGTACCCTTGAAAAGACAGCCGGACCCGTAGTTCCAACTGCCATACGCTACCTATCAGGGTCAGTAGATAGGGATAAATAGTAAAGGACAGTTAAGAATGAATCAAAAAGTATTTTAAAATCATTTACGCGAATTTTGTTGCAAACAAATTACAATTTGGAAAAGTGTTCCACGAGCGGGATTCGAGCCCGCACTCTCTGACATACAGACTCGCTCCAGTTCGCAACAAAATTTGCGTAAATTTATTTAAAAGCATAATCATGAAAGGTTTTATTTTTCATTATTTTTAATTTTTAGATTGCTCCCAAAAATAAATATTGGCTAAAAAATAACAATGTTGAGATGTTATCAATCATACTAATATTATAAAGAGGAAAGCTTTTTTTTTTTGTATTTTTGTATTTTTGTTTGTAACGAATAAACTCAAAAACTACTTAACCGATTTAAAAAATTCTTTGACCATTAGAATGCTAGATTAGCGCTGAGTAACAAAGGCTATATTAAAAAAAAAGTCCACCCGTGCGAAGCCGGGACGGGCCGCTAGTATAATTTATTATGATCTTCTGCTTCGATGATTAGTGCTATTTTTTATGCTATAGAACCTTGCCCTGCTTTGGTTCTACTTTAGGTTTAGAAGGAATCCTTATGAACTCAGCGATGAAATATTTGTATTCAGAGGATTGTGCCTTGGTAATAAGAAAAGTGCCTGCTCTGGGACGCCACATGTGTTAGCACTTTTGCCGCTTCGCACGTTGGTCGCACCATGAGAATAGCGGCAGCATCTGCTGAGGTGGCAGCTCAAAGAAAGCACGAGAAGTATTCGGTACTCACAAACTATTTGTTTGTACCTCTTGCGGTAGAAACAACTGGTTGTTGGGGTTCAGAGGCCAAACTGTTTTTCAGGGAAGTGGGGCTCCGTCTACAAGAGAGGGGTCTTGACCCTCGCTCCGAGTCATTACTGATGCAAAGGTTGTCTATCGCTGTTCAACGTGGAAACGCGGCATGTGTGTTGGGCACCTTTGCACCTGGAATGGCACGGGGAGGGTTATTTGATTGAGCAGTGGTTGTTTTTATTTATTTTTGTTTTATTTTTTTTTAAGAAACATCTGTCCAGATGATGGAATTTGAATTATTCAGATAATTCAAAAGTAATAAAAACGGTTTTTTTAACAACGTTAATCGAAAGAATTATAACTATGTAGAAAGTTGGTTTTTATAGTCACCGTATTTTTTAATATAAAAATACCAAGGACTATTTTAATACTATGTAGTTTTTGATGTTAAGTATTTCCGGATAACTGAAGTTACCGCAAATATTCTTTTCAAATATCCATAACGCAGACAAGAAAATCATACGTCATCGTGGCAAATTGTACGATCGCAATCACAACCACCATCATAAGATAAGTTGTTTTTATTGTGCCATCTAATGTCCAAATGCGAAAGAAGTGGATAAAAGCTATGGACAGGGTGGATCCAATTGGACCTAGTTGTGTGTATTGCTGTGAAGATAATTAAATCGTAAGAATGTATGTTTCTAAATTAAATTTAATACATTTAACAACATTTTAAATTTAGTATTTCAGAGTCATATTATTATTCTGAATTATTTAATTTAGTAGTTAAGCATTATTGGAATATTCTGTTTCATTTTTCATTTGTTAGGTTATTATATCCGAAAAAGTCAGTTATGCTCCAAGTAAAATGGTCTTTAAAACAATGGTGTATATACTGTTTCTACAGAAATCAACACCCACGTAAGAGATTCCCATCACCTTTTCTTGTTATGTTTAAGTATGTTCATGTAGTCTATTTTTATTTAAGTTTTTTATGGTATGTATATTATATTATTATCACTTAATTTAATAAACTTAATATGTATATTTCAGTTCTTATAAATTTATGTGGTATATGTTTCATTTACGTTCTTTGTCGCACCGCTTACCAATTTTTCTGCCTAGCCCTAAGGTCAGGTAGAGAATGCCATTTGGCATTAAGTCCGCCTTTTGTACTTTATTTTATTGTATTGTATTGTGTATTTTGTAAAGATTAAATAAATAAATATATCAATATATCAATGTCAGAAGTTCTGTCTAAACTTTTTGTCAATAAATTAATGGATATGAGCTTGTTTGTCAGTCTATTCGGCTATGGAGCGCCGTACCATCATCATCATCACCAGGTAATTTTACCCCACCTACTGAGGCACTAGCCTTCCCTATGAATGGAAACCACTTATGGAGAGCGGACCGAAAACCACAAAGCATGCCTAATGCATAATATCGGTGGTTGATAACAACTGCTAATGCAGCCGGGACCAACGGTTTTACTTGCCTTCCGAACTAAAGAGGAGCTCGATATGATGATTTTTTGGTCACCCATCCAATGATTTTGCAAAAGTTCTTCAAACTTCAGCAATCCTTATAAAATACTGTGTAAAAATTACGTAATGCACTCTATATTATTAAAATATATGCACTGAAGTGTCTTATCCAGCATAACTGTGCCCCAAGCGCCCCTCTAATAAGAAAAGTTCCCCGGTGCCATGTCAGTAATTTAAGAGAGTCCATAGAAAGTACTGTAGCAAAATTAAATTTTTGTTGCGCTTCGTACGCTCCAGTTCGCCGGCGACTTTCGGCCATTTTAGTTTTTTGTCGGATAGTTTTCTCCATTGGAGCGATAGCAAAAGTTTTTGGTGACACAGTAAGTTTTAGCGGGTTACTGTTTGCTGAAGAGGTCGCATGAGTTAGCATTTCGCTTTGATTCTTTTTCAGAAGTAAGCTTTTTTTACCGAAATGATTTCTGCCTAAGCTATGTCAATGACAATGTATATACATAGTTATTTGCTATTGTTATTATATTAACATTGTTAATTAACTTAAACTAATGTTGCGTACATATCAACATTTGATTTTTGTAGTGTATAAAATGTGCTTATTATATGATGTATCTCTGATATATTCTTCAATTGTGGATAAAACGTAACTGTGAATTTTAAAATTGTGATATTATTAAAAATTCTGCATTAATTTGACGTGAGTATTTCTGTCGTTTGTATCCCGTATTAGGCTGTAATGAGAAGCGTATAATCCCCTTAATTTAGTAGATAATCCCCGTCAGATTATACCTCAATTACGCAATGAAAAGCCAGACATAATTAGTCGGTATTGGTAATTGATCTTTAGAAATGTATTGTGTATTGATTCGAACCATAGTATCTAATTATTCAGCTAATTTAACCGTAATAGCCTTATACCACAGCTACAAGACTAAACCACCAATCACGGACCATAGGCTCTAGACCACGATTGGTAGTAATTACTTAGAGACCTGAAACTCAGAGAGCTCAAGTAGGGGCCGACTGATACCAGTTTTTCAACAGAAACCGAATTCGACTTTTCCCACAGCTATGACGATAACCTAAAATCTCATTTGTGATAAATCTATTCAACAATTTTATGGCTCTGTCTTTTTAATTAAGCTTTTTTGCTATTTATTTATTTGTATTTATAGAAGATAATATTGATAAAGAAAACTTTTTCACAGCGAAATTTCAGGTGTTGTCTCAGTTCGCGGAAACCTTAATTATTCGTATGTCGTATTTCTGTTGATTTAAGCTATAAAACTGTGTATAAAAATAGTGTGCGTATAAAAAGTAAAGTATTACCTAGGTTTGGTTTTCAAATTAGTTTGAGACTTTGACCCAATAAAAAGAAAACACTTAGAATATCACGAACCCTAAGGCAAATAAATACAATATACGATACAGATACAAAGAATTACATACATTATAAGGCTTTAAAAGGATGAGCTACACCCTTGGTCGGACCCTTTTATTTTACAATTCAATATACTTAGAAAAAAAACAATATAGTTAAGTGGACATTTTACGCAAGCAAATAAAATGTATTGTATAGTTTCAATTCCATCCCCAAATTTAGTAACCTTAATAGCGGTCAGTGCAGCCGCTCGGATTGCGGAAGACCCAGGTTCGACTCCTGGCTGGGTCGGGTGGGTGTTTAATTTCTTTACTGTATTTTATAAATTTTATAAATATTTTGATTATCTCAAGTTAAGTATATCAGCATATTTTTTATGTATGAGTTACAATATTTATTTTGGCTAAATCACTTAGCGGCGGTTTTTTTTTCGATAAAAAAAAAAACGCCACAAACAATAAATCTTCATCACCAGGTACTGCTGGGGCACGGGCCGAACAAAATAATTCCAAGTAAAACAATATTGAGCATATCTCGTGCGACATTGGTAAAATGTAGGCATGAACAAAAACGAGAATTTGTATGGCATGGGAGCAGCGCCTCCTGCTGTAATACGAAGGAAGCTTTTTGCGATACAAAATCTCGTTGCACGTTAACGAAAATTTTGGATTTTTGAGTAGCAAAATTTAAACTCTCTTCGTTTGGCAATAGGATGCGCTGCTTCAATGCCATACAAATTCTCGTTTGCTTCAACATGATCGAATATTAAAAAAATCTCGCAACAGCAATGAATGGAAATTTTCAGAAGAGGCATTTTTGCTTTTGAAAATAGTTCCAATTTATGACAAGTACTGAATCAAACACAAACGTGCTATCCGAAACAAAGGAAAGCTCAAGACATTCATAATTTGGTCATTCATCCATTGACTCGACTATTAATAGAATTACAAATAAACAACCGAAGTAACCGAAAAGCCAGATACAAAGGCAAATGTATTCCTGTTATTGCTAAACAGAATTGCGAATGATACTCTATCTTATTAAGTCAACAAAACGTGGATAGGAAATACGGGTACCAGTGTTAAAAAAAATTGGATGCACATAAATTGGGATAGTTCCGATTCGGGGTGCCCCCAATGAATTATACAAGGCAATTTGCTGCCAGGTAAGTTATCCCGTAAAGCCTCCAAATTTATATATGTACTATGTATTTTCTGACCGCAGGCCAGTGACAAAATATTGACCAATTTACTTTTAGTGTGGCGATGTTTTCCTAAAAATTGGACGTAAAAAGTTAAAGATGGTGAATGATATTTGAAACGATTACTTTCCTTGTCATTAAGGTATTAGGGTATTTTTTTGTATATATCTTTTTTTCATATTCTTTATGTGAAATGTTTTATTTAAAAAGCTCAGATTCAATAAAGTCTTACCAGACATGCAATTTTTTCATTAACTTTCTTTCATTAACAACAGACTGACTTTTCTCTTGTTGAAAAAGGTTTTGCTTTTACGGATCCTCTTTGATCTACACTGGACCGCAAAGAAAAAGGGTCGGTTAAAAAATCATCAATTTATTCAAAAGTAGGTACCTGACCTATCTTTATGAAATAATAACTAAATTTAAGAATGTGCTTAAATAAAAAAAAAAAAAAATGAATTCAAGCTTTTTATTTTGGTAAATGTTAAATCAATAAAAATGCAGTTTTTCCAGTATTTTCGTAATGTAGATTGGTTACAGATGTGCAATTTTCTAACATTTTAGTACTTTGTATTGCCTCCGCGATTTGGCATACTTTCTACTAGGTTTTTGAGACAATGCTGCGGCATGTTCTGTCATTCCTCTATTAGAGCTTCTGCTTCATTTCACATAGCGTGATTGGCGGCGGATTCCGCTGACGTACACGTCGTCCCATTTCGTCCCATGCATGATCAATGGGTTGTAAGTCGGGACAGCATGCTGGCCAATCCATGTGTGTGATACCGACTTCATGAAAATAGTCAAACACTATCTGAGCAGTATGCGGGCGGGCATTGTCTTGCATAAAACGGCATTCTCGCCCATGTCCACTAAAAATGGGCCAACGTAGTCATTCCGGATTTCAGTGACATATCTTACTGCAGTTAAAGTGCCATTTTCTATCACCACTAGCTCAGTGTGGTTTTCGGAATAAATCCCAGCCCACACGTGAACAGAGATTCCGCCGTATGGTACATTTTCTTCTATACAGGCTTAGTAATATAGCGCTCTCCCGGCCTTCTGTACACTCTTTACCTCCCGTCGTGCGTGTCTTTTTTTCGGCGTGCGACTTTATCGCGAGCAGACGTGTCGCTGCTTTCTCGATTTATTTGTAATATTATGAATTTTTTAATCTCTGTGGAACCCCGGGCTTTGCCCCTGCTGTAGTCAGTGCTTCGCCAAGCCTCATCTGAAGTCCTCAGCCGCGGTAAAAAAGTTGCAAGTGAAAAAAGTGAAGAGATTTTGGTGGTGTCTGCGCTATGATTTGAACCACGAACCTCTAGCGTGTGAAGCAGGCGCTTACCAGTTGGACCACGGTCACAGGTTTCGGCCCGCTCAAAATTAGCTGTCGGTATCTTCGCATTGCTACACCGAGACTACGCCCTGCTACGAACTGTTTAGCACTGTTACGGAATTAAATAACTAAGCGGATCGCGCTCTTCGAAATGAGTTGCGCTGCCTGCAATGGTTCTTTTGGTGATGATGAGGAGTCCTTCTGCTGCACTGAAAAAACATGCGGGAAAAAATACCATGTTTTATGTACGTGTTGTGGGATAAGCACGAAGAATGTCCGAAAAAGTTGGATCTGCTCTGAATATTGTTGCGCCACCAAGAAAGGTAGGGATAACAGCATGACACCTGTTAGGTCAACCAAAAAAAAGTCGCGACCGCGACTCAAATGTGACGTTCAGAAAAAAAGCAAATGTCACCAATGAACTTTTACCAAATCAACTCGGACAGGAGTTACTTTCAGAGATGCGTGAGTTGCGTTGTAAGGTATAGTTATTAAAGAATCAACTAAGCCGTACTGTATCAACTATCACTACCTACGAGACCAAGTTGAAAAGTTATGATTTAAAATTAGCTAACCACGAAGCCCTAATATCGAAATACGGAGTGAAAATAACAAACTACGTTTTTGAAGTTAGTTCACTTTAGAAACTAAAGACATACACAGTTGATTGTCAGAAAGCTAAATCGACGCAAACTTCTCACTTGGAACCATTACATCTCGTGCAACCTTAACCAGTGGACTCTAAGCCGACACCGCCAAGTCAATCTACGCCTAAGAGGCAGACCAAATCACCAACTGCCCAGGTACAAAAACAGGGAAGGGTGAAATTGGTAACTCAAGTCTCTATCCCCAAGCTTAAACTTAAACATCGACTCACTGCATGACTGGAATTTTAATAAAACAGACAGTAACCTACTTCATTTATTACTTGCCGAAGTGTCCTGGGAGTCAGTCCTTGGATCCAATGACGTCGATACTGCAACCAAAGCCTATTACGATACTTTATATGAGCTATTCGATCTCTCAGTTCCCAAAAAGAAAAGACACGCTTCCTCAGGAATTAGGTATCCTGTTTGCAAATATCATTAAAGATATTAAGCAAAAAGCTCGACTGCACAAATTCTGCGCATGTTACCCTTGGTTCGACCTCTGCGTCACCTCAATGCACGCCGTGACAATAACACTGATTTTGATTTTTCGTTTGATAACTGGTCACAAATTATGCCGGCATTATCAAAATATTGTGAAGCATTATGTGACCAATGGAGCTTTACTGGCATCCCGGATACCGAGGATGCCAAATGATTACTTTTTTATTTTTTTATATCTTGTATTTTCCAATTTTTTTGTTTTTTTATTATTTTTTTTTCTGACTTGCATTGCATCTAGGCTTGCATTTTAATTTTAATTTTTAATTTTTTTTATTGTGTATTAAATGTAATGATGATGTAAGTATGTCGTTGTTATCACAATAAATAAATAAATTGTATAAACAGAATCTAGACTCGTCTGAAAACATAACTTTTGACCAGTCATCCAGAGTCTAATTCTTGTGTTCTCTACCATAACTCAACCTTGAGTTTCTTTGGTGTCTTTCTAGTTTTGGGCCATTTGTAGGTCCTAATAGCTTTAAATGTGCTTTAGCTAGACGCCGCCTTACTGTATCCGTACTCAGATTGTTTCCTCCAGCTCGTAAATGATGAATTGAATGATTGAATTGATTGAATGATGATGAATTCAACAGCCGTAAGAAAGCGATTTCTCAAAATTGTTGACACCATATAGCGATCCTCCCGGCCGTCGTGCACCTTGTTTGGCCTGTTCCTGATTTTCGAAGATTGTATCCAGTTTCATGGAAACGCTGGAGTACTCGCTAAACTGTAGAAAGAGTCACACCACACTTGATGACATGATGACTTCAGAATAATAAAATTTATAAGGCAGATACATCATATTTGTAGCATTTTTCATGTCAAAACTAAAACAAATGCGAAACAATTGATTTGAATTTTTTGGTACTAAATAAAAAAAGACCATTATTTTAAATTTTCATTTTTTATACAATTATCAAAAATAAATAAAAAGATTTTATATATTATTTTATGTAGCATTAAATTCAATTCAGCATAAAATTCTTTAATTTAGTCTTTATTTCATAAAGATAGGTCAGGTGCTTTGAAGATATTGAAGATTTTTCTTTGCGATCCAGTGTATTTTGAAATCTCAATATTGTTTATTAGCCTTTTCAAATGTCACCCTGTGGATGTGGGTAGTACTTACAGGGCTACTTGTATTGAGTAATAGGAGCGACAATGGCGATCCAAAGCGTGAAGGTAGTAACTACCACCGACTTTACTGAAACTACGCAAATAATTTTCACTCTAAATCTCCTTGTGACTATGCTTTCCGTGTATTTTAAGGGTTCGTTCTGGCCCCTTGGTCAGTTGCTCTAAAATTGTCATTATTTATAGTTGGAACTATGATTTTAGAATAGAAATTAAATAGAATGTTTATTGTTTGGGATTGACTTAAACGTCATTTATACTTATCGTTGACTTATGTCAATCCCGTAGAAAAATCATTCTATTTGATTTCTATTCTATTAGCGTTTTGCCACTTGTCTAGGGGGGCTGATGTTGTTTACACAAAAAATCTTTGTTTGCCATGTTTTGATAAGGTTCCATGATATATCTTGGATATTATCATTCATGATCGCTGTATTTTTTTTTAAAACAATGAATATAAAGAATCGACAACAAGAGCCATGTTTTGAATATATGAATCACAATTTGAATATGACAGTTGAAGATTGACTTCAAGAACAGCTTATTATTTAAAAAAATGTAAGTGGCCAGTCATTAAAGATGATAACAACCTCCTTTAAGACAATATCGTAATCGAAACTAGAAAGTAGCAAACATAGGTAAGAAGCCGCAAGCAAACACTAATGACACTTCTATGACGTCACACTTAAAGTGAAAGAGCCAAATGTATGATTTGACAATACGGTACTCTTTTCGATGATTGTCAAAATGTTAAGTCTTATGTTTGTTTAGATATTTACGAACTTCCACGTGTTCACATAAAAGTGTAAAACCTTAGTACAGATATTTTTGTTCCACAGAATGGAAGGTATACAACGAGCAATTAGATTACTCGGACTGATTGCAAGTTAATGACACTTTTGAATAATTTTGAAGTTTTCAGTTGCTTACATATTATTGTGAGACTTGCTCAGATTAATATGATAGTTGATATGTGTACATATTTTTGATTGGTAAATCTGTTCAGATGCCTATGTACCTTTCTATGCTCAATTATTTTTGAAGCCTTGGATTTGTTCATATATTTATGAACTCGACTGTACAAAGAACAATTAGATTACTTGGACTAATTGCAAGAAATTGACACTTTTGAATAATTTTGAAGTTTTCAGTTGCTTACATATTATTGTGAGACTTGCTCAGATTAACATGATAGGTGATATGTGTACATATTTTTGATTGGTAAATCTGTTCAGATGCCTATGTACCTTTCTATGTTCAATTATTTTTGAAGCCTTGGATTTGCTCATATATTTATGAACTCGACTGTACAAACCAAACGTCGGAAGTGGAATTTCTCAAAATATCATTATCTATTCACGTATTTTTATGTGAACATACAATATAGAGAACGATATTATTATACAACATGTCCGTTTTAAATGTAGGAAAAGATGAAAGCTATATTCCATTATTGTGAAAGGGTGCTGACGTACAAGGATAGTGGGGATTGAGAGGTCACGATACAATAATAATATATCTTTAAAGGCTTTCAATGTTTTGTAGTATGAACATTATAATATTTTCCATGTGATTTACCTATATACCTAAGATCGCCCGGTATATAACTTTTTTATATAAAACATACCTATCACTGGGTTGGCTATCTAAAGCAAGTACAACGCGACTAACATTATGAGGGGAGACTAAGATCAAAGCGGTATATGCTTACAAAATACACTGACTAAACACTATGCACGTCTTTACAAAACTAATTCAATAAATAACAGAGTTTATATGTCTTTAAATTTATAGACACTGACACTTATCGTCCATACTTGCTACATAACTATGCTATAATAACAAGTTATGTCATTTTTATAGTCTGGACTCACCTTTAGAGTCATTAAATACAAATAAGTTACGCAGAAGCCTTATAGACTAAATAGCAATATTTCATAATTTAAAAGTGCCATTCAGTATATTCTTTAAAAAAGTTGCCAGAAACAATAAAACTTGGCTTACAGTAGAAAAATGGAGGGGGACACTGGCAACAGCTGTCTATGAACGGTGAAAAGCTTAAGGCGATTACAAGAGATCCAAGTTTAATATAAAAATAAGAAGATAATACCGTTTTGAGTATGCCTCCTTTGTGGCAGTTTGTGTGCGTTCCGAAACTTTATTTCTACTTTTGGGGTGCACGCGTGCAACGGAATGCTAAGTGAATTTCAACTTTGCGACAGTCATATTGCGTGTTAGTTTGCTATGGCAAGAACGGTTTGTAAATAAAACAAAGGACGAACGAAAACAAAAAGCAAACAGTATTGGTGATTGGTGATCTTGATAGTTTTGTTTCTATTGTTCTCATAACACAATCATAATGAAATGTTTTCATCATGAGAGTTCAATTTCAATGTATTTTCATCCAAAATGTTACATAGCTCTTAATGTATTAAAATTATTGACACAATTTTGGACCCTGTTGGGCACAGCAGTATAGAATGTCGCCATTTATACTAAGGAATAGCTTAATAGATTCAATATTATCATTGACTTTGTAATTATTGTACCTACCTATAGTATTGATACAACTATAGTTTCTTATAAATATATATAGAGTTAGGTAAGAAGTGTTTCTTAATATAAAAAATAATGTTTGTAATTCAAGTGTTTATCAAAGTTCCTTTAAGAGATTAACTAACATATTGTGTGAATTGTCTTTACATAAAAAAAAAATATTAGGATAACTAAAGACAAAATAAAACCTATAAATAAAAAATGTCCTCCAGCTGTGGGCTCATGGGAACGGTCCCAAGAATGCTGGCAACATTACCTCTTTGGATTGCCAAGCTAATACGTTGGTAGAGGTAGCTGCTAGCCTTCTTGTCACCGGAGGCTTCAATAAGGCGAGCACTCAACTCTTTAACAAACTGCTTGGCCTCCGGCCCCCATGGACCCAATGTCTCCACATTAATAGGTGTATAAATTTGAGAACATTATCAAATATCAAGTCTATCTCTCCGACTCAGATATTCTGTTACGTGCAACTCGAATGCATGATGGCTTTCCAAGTAACTTCGTTTGGTCGCTCAAGGGAATAGGCGAGCGATCGGTAGCCTAGGTAGATTATAATCTAGGATTGATGCAAAATTTCTGGCGGTTACCGATCATATATTATAAAACCTTTATTTAAATGACATAACACTATTGACCATGTCCTGCTGCAAAAGAGCTCGCCACTTCCTACCTGAAACTATCAAGGATATTTACGTATTATATAAACGTATGTAAGTATATATTATTACTTTAGTTGTATTATTACTATTATACATTATGTTAGCTTTACCAATCACTCTCCATCCTGCACCTCCGATTGTCTGGTTGTCTGGAAGAAATCGCTTTAAAGCGATAAGATCACCAAATTAAAACTATTTTAATTATTTTACGTTCAATGTTGATGTTATAGAGCTGCAATAAAAGTATTATCTATTTACTTTGTCCGATCCAAGACGAACCCCTCGGAGAATATAGTAGGGCACGGGGACACGCACTAGAGTGTGTGATGCCGTCCCTCTCTAGAAAACCTTTGACGGTGATTCGTTTCACACAGCTTGAAGAACGTTATATATCACCAATTCCAGACAACTAACAATGTTCTGCTTCTTCAAACTTCCGTATTGGGTATACCGAATGGTCTCATCAGTTATCTACGAACTAGGTTGGACGTATTTTCAGCTAACATAATCTTAATACACTCGCTTGATTAAATACGATCGGCATATCGGCTCACGCCCACGACCGACTTTTTGTAGGACCGATAATTGGACCGATTTTTACGCGGAGGTTTTAGTACTGATTTTATGACCGACTTTTTATAAGACGTGTGCTACAAAGAGTTCCATACGTTACATTTCACCGACTAAAAACTTCCGCGTTGTAAAATGAAAATAAAGAACACATAGTAATAATATCCCCTCCACTGTCGAAGGACCGGCCACCTGTCGCTAACAATTGATTTAACCATTGTTATACGTATTGACAGTGGAGTGCTTATACTAGTGGCCCGCTCGCGACTTGGTCCGCTTAAGTTAACACCCGTATACCATAATGGTTTCAAAAGTCCTAGAACGATTTTTGAGTACAATCTACCGGTTTTAATTGTGAATCGAATCCATTCAAAGACCCACCAAAACCCACAAAAAAATCTGTGAAGGAAAAAGGAAAAAGGAAATCTGAGACATATACAACTTATTGAAGAATATATACAACGATGAAAGTAATAATTAACAGGACTTAGACGATGTTATTTGATGCTTGTGTGTATGTATTTGATTTTTCAGCATAGTTGTATGAATCCACATAATTACTCATAAGTAAGTGACCATGTACCAATAATTGAGTAGGTTTAGTTGCATTGTTATTCTTTAGTAAATAATTTGTAATTTCAATGTAAGCAATCATTTAATTTGTAATGTAGCTTTGTACATGTAATGTAGTTATCAATTGCAATTTATAGCCTTATTTAATTTTTTCTTTTTTAAAATCACTGTTCTGCTCAGCATGTGTGAGAACAAAATTCTTTGAAGCCGCAACATATTGTGTTTGTTATTATTAAGTTTTTCAAACTATTTATTAACTTATTTCTCTTTTTTTTCCAACCAAGAAAAAAAATAGAAATAAGTAAGTAAATAAATAGTTTGAAAAACTTAACAACTGAATATATTTAAAATAGCTGAAGCCTTTATTGTGTGTTTATTGTTTCAGAGTACTTCTATTTAGAATGTTTACTAAACTAAACGGGCTATCGCGAAGATCTAGAATTATAGAAGAATGATGCTCCAAAAATAAACATTTCACTTTATTCAACACCGAAATTGAAGGTTGGATATTCGTAAAACATTTTTCAACGGTGAAAGTTTAAAGGAATCAAAACACCTTGTCTGTCTGTGTTTGTATAGATCGGAGGACGTAATGCAAAGGGCGCAGGGGACTTGCAGTTCGTAAGTAAATGCTAATATTTGCTTAAGCCTTGTAGATTTAAGATGGCGGGCGGCAGAAAAAGGCACGCGTCAAGACCAAACTTAGTAGCACTTTATGAGAGCTTGTGCGACATTATTTACTTAATTCGTTGAGATTATACTTGGTTTAGACGCACATAACGTTAAGTAGCCTAAACAATATTTCAAGCACCTACCTACCCGAAAGATAAGTTAGATAATGACTTTGACTCAATTTTTTAATTATTTTACATTTTAAATAAAACAAATAATAAGTAAAGACTAAAAAAAAGATTAATTAATTAAGTAGCTTTTAAGTGATAGGCAAATCTACTTTTCTCAATTAAGTACCTTAACTATTTTCTACTTATGTATAAATTAAGTACCAACATAAAAACAATATCGAAATAAATATCAACATAAAAATTGTCCAAAGGTGTTCCATACATATGAAATGGTGTTTTGTAATGTGCAAGTTACCACTTGAGAATGTTCGCATAATTACTTTCATACGAAGTAACGCCTGGGGAGATGAAACGGCAATTTACGTCGCGTCTCCTCGCTGCTCGGAAAAGTTAAGTAGGATTATCCGTCAGAAGTACAGCAAAACATTGCAAAGGATGGAACATTCTAATATTACTAGGTGTCTTTCTTGTTTTTTTTTTCTTGATAATCCATTTAATTTAAATAATAGCTTGTTATCAACCAACTTCAAAACCATTTTTATTTTATTTATTAATCGATTACCTAAAGATATATTTATTTAAGACATCTTCAATTTTACAATGTATTTATTTAACCTTAAGCACTAACTGTGTAATTGTTACCTACAGGTTCGTACAAACTCGCAATATGTACCAATTACTCAGGAAGTAGTTAAATTTATTGATTACAAAACCATAGTATTTTGATACTGACTACACTGTGTTAAAAATCTGATATGGACCAATTGCTAAAAAAGACTTTGGTTACAACATACTTAATGACGTCAATCATCATCATCATTAATCATCAGCCTTTGTCAACCCACTGCTGGGAATGAAATCCCTTTTTTTTTGCCATTCCAAGTTCATTTGCTAATGATGAAGAAAGTCAAGATAAAAAGATTTAGCTATCTACACATACGTCTATGAATCTTTGTATATAAACCATTCACGATCACAACAGCCACAGCGCTAAAAAGCTCTCTAACCTATTTACTGGAAGTTTACTAAAAGCGTTAGTATAATGCAGGTTGGAACGCCTTAGTTTCCATATCGCATCGGTTATCGCGATCGACGCCCCACCCGTTGCGATGATACATCTTATAAGGCAAGAGGCTTGGCTGGGCAGACGGGCGGGTTTTATGGGCGGGTTGTTTTCATACAACAACGAGGAAGCTCTTGGCTTTCATCTCACCTGATGATAAGTGACAACAAGGCGGAAGATGAAGGGACGGACGCACTTCACCCAGAATATTCCACCACTGACCTTTTCATATATCTTTATTGTTTTGTTCTACACGGGAAAGCGCTAATCTTAATCTAAATCTATTCGATTAAATTGTGCGTCAATCAACTAGTCTTGAAGTACAGACGCCTGCACATCAACCTACGCTAAACTGTCAAATTTCTTCAATAAATGTTCAACCATATTCAATAGACATAAAGTTTAAAATCTATTGAGGAAATTTGACAGTTTGTGGTAGTCTGACATCAGACTACCACAAACTGTCAATTTTGTTCAGACTTTGTTCAGACACTGATATGCAGGCGTGTGTACTTATTAAAATAATGACATATTTTTTCAAGTCAATGTTGGACTTAACCAAAGTTGAGCCCCTTTTTACTATAGTAGGTAGGTATCTATCAAATTAAAGTTATGTATTTAATTTTCAAATTAAGGGAATAAAATGTTCTTCTTAGGACGATAAGTGACGGTAAAGCTGTTTTATCTTTAACTGTCGAAACACAACAATGCTAACTAAAATTGTTTTTACAGACAGTAGCAGTAGCTAGCCAGGCAGAACAAAAGTAAACCCTACCACCAACCAAACAGATTACAGCAATATGTCAATCTAGCAGAGACCATTAAATAGGCAGGCTGAAGCTTTTACTTCAACTTTTACAAAGCAGTTTTAGAGGTAGCGTTCGAAACGCTCGTCTGTCCAAAACACCTCTTGTCGCGCTCGAAATATCCATCTTTGTGGAAACACGCGCAAGCGACGCGTGATTCCACCAACAAGGAACAAGGGTGGAAGAGGGGAGAGGGGAGTGCGAAAATTTTTTCTCCTCACTATACGAGGACGAAGTTTGGTGTCAAACTTATGGTGAGGGGGACAAATGGCCGCTGTTGTACCGAGAATGCGACGTGTTTACTGAAAGGGATGATATAAATTATATAAAGTGTTTCTATGTAGTTTTATTGAAGTGGCAATATAAGAAAATAATTTGATAAGTTATATAATAATGATCTTCTTTACGCAACAACAGGGAAGCGATTAGCCTTCGACTTAACTGATGGTAAGAGACGGAGATGAAGCGAGCTTCTCCCAGTTTCTCAACCATTCAGAATCTATCGTATTCTCTATCTGAACATGACAATGGAGGTAGCATACTATCACAGTATAAGGAATTGATTCCTAATCTGTGATACTACCTAACTAACTACTAGAGTCATAGCGACGTTTTATATGATGTTAGTAACTAGCCAGGCGTTGTTGAAACAAGCCCTACCACTGACTATACCGAGTACTCGTACAAATAATATATGTTACCCCCGCTGGAACTACATACATTTTTGAAGAATTGGGCACTGGAAATACACTTCTTTAAAATAATTATTACCAGTTAAATCATTCTCGCTTTATTAGGTACTTACAATGTATTTTAAAAACAGTTAGTACATAACAACAGCGCTTAAATACATGTAAATAAAGAATCGACAAACAACTTAAGTCGTCTCAAATTTATAATTAATTCAACACATTCCAAAATCTCCCCTCGCCAATTACAAAAGATTCAATAACTTTGCATATTGTTATGATTGTAAACAAAGTTGTATTATAAACAGCCAACGGCCTTGCATATTTAACTGGCTACGCTTGCATCGTTCCATAATCGCGATTAAGCCATAAAGCTTAACACTTACCGCGATAAACGGCCTGCAATTAAAACTTTCGAGTCTCCATATTTTCGGGTTATTAACCAACCCATTGAAGGGCCAACGGCTGCTATATAAATTTTCAAAGGCGATTAAATCGCAGACGCCAGTCACGCACTTTAACGCAACATATTTAAATACGCATTAACCCGCTTCCCCAGTCATATACGAGCGTAAGATCACTTACTACATTTATCATTTTTTGTTATGTTGACGTGTGCAGCGATGGCGAAAACGGCAAGACAGCGAGGGGGCGCGGAGAGGGTCGTAAGTGAGACGTCAGGGGTCGATGGAAATTGATTTTCCGCCATCAGTCATAACTTGTATGCGTGTACACAATAGACGGCTTTGTGGGTAGCGAGCCCTTTGACTTTCGCTATAATGTTTTGTGAGTGGTGGAACGCTTTCACGAAAACTTATGCGAGTTAATGAGTTAGGCAACGTTTTACATAACTTAATGAATGTCCATTTCCGTCTGTTTCCGTAATTGCGATGCGATAAAATGATTATAGACACATTTCGAAAAATATGGTACAAATTAAAATCTAAAATAAAAAAACCGGCCAAGTGCGTGTCGGGCCACGCGCAGTGTAGGGTTCCGTAGCACATCTCAATAATGAGGACTAGAGGGCTTTAATGAACATTTATTTAACGATGGCTCATGTACTTATCGGTTTCACACACCTGATAACGTTATTTAAGTAGTTCGCAATGAAGAATTTGTAGTGCGCCAAGTATATACATTTTATAAGTTGGTCGAAGTCGGTTGGTCGTGTTACTCGTAAACTTATAAAGCCTACTTAGCTGTGATAGTTCTCCTTATAACTTCGTCATATATACTACTACCGTGAATTGGTTCACGTATCTAAAACAACCATTTGGCTGGCAAGGGGTGGAATTACACTTGACTGTAACAAAATTTTGCACTTTAAAGCTTAATAGTTCACAAACGGATGCCTCAACCAAAAAACTGTTTTTTGGTTGAGGTTTGGTTGAGGTTTTGCCACAAACCCGCAATATTTTTGAAATGACTATCCAACGACACCCCACACTATGGGGTACACAAGAAAAAAAATTACATCCCCACTTCACGTGCAGGGGAGGAAACCTAAAAATTTTTTTTTTTATAATTATACTTCACCACTTTGTCGGCTTCATTAATATGTATATCCATGTTAAATTACAGCTTTCTAATACTAAGAGTCTATGAGCTAGGCTGGAAACAGACAGACAGACAAACAGACAGACAGACAAACAGACAGACGGACATGGCGAAACTATAAGGGTTCCTTGCTGACTACGGAACCCTAAAAAGCCAGAGCGTCAATTTTTCATATACGAAAAAAGTTGCCCTTTTATAAAAATCTATTTCTTTTACATACTTACAGCTTTGATTTAAATAATCTGTCATTTTTAACGTTGTCTGCGATTTGACTGACTATATGACTTATATACTCGTATTAATTATAGACAATGTCTGTTTAAAAAGTAGACTGAGTCACGTTCGGGGTGGTTTCTATTACCTATTTGAGTATTATAACTTTACTGTTAGTTGCAATGCATTGTTTATAAAATACATTACTGTCTGATCCTGACATTTTGTTTCATTCTGTTTTTGAAATGTAATATTGGTACCTTTGTTGGAGTTTATTAAAAAGGTTAAGAGATCCATTTGTAGACACTCAGTCCATGGTAGGCACTCACACTTTGTCTCAATCTCGATATTCCGATGCGCCATAACAGCAGGACAAACTGACACACTTAGGTACATTTAGTACTTATGTGAAGATTATAAATACTTTGTAAAATCGTTATAAGCTGTCACACTTAGCATCAATTATGATAATACTGACAAGTCTAGTTTATGCAACGGGCGAAGTAAACTGGGCATAAACGTTGAAGTTCGCAACGTCAGAACGCTCACCCCGGCGGCGGGGCATCGCTAATGGCTGGATACACAAAGTAATCGCCATCCAATTGATTTATGACGCCGATGCACGCGCAATCCAGCTCGGAGGACCAATCACAGCTAGTTTGCACTAAACAATGTTTCGTTCGGTTAGTTAAGTTTCATAGCGTTCAGATTAAGTGTAGGAACAAAAATTAAAAAAAAAGTTTAAGTATTTTTCGTCTCTTTGTACGTCTGTATGTAATTTTGTTATTGCAGAACTATGTTAGACAGTTTTTAGCAGCAAGCTCTGAAACTTCAGTCCATAGTCCTTATGCCTTTTGCGGTACAAAAAATTTATAATAGTTTTTTTTTAAATTATATTTTACGGGAAAGCATTTAAGTGATGATAAGGCCAATGATGGAAGCGCACTTCACCCGAGATCCTCAACTAGTGAGGCACTGGCTATTTTATTTCTAGCTGTCGGAACACAACAATGCTACAAACATTGGTATTATGGCGACATATTTAGATAAGATGTCTAGCCAGGCGGACCAACAAGCCCTACCACCAACCACACAAACATGTACCCTCGCTGGGAATCGAACCAGGGACCTCTGGGTCTAAACCGGTGGTCTTAACCACTAGACCACAGAGGCGGTAAAGTTCAAGATGATCAGTACTTATGTTAAGGAAGTAGCGTACTAGCACACAGATTCATTATAGTATTTGTTTTTTAATAACAGCATTTTTATGAAAAACTTTGGTTAATTTTTTTTACATTAAATGAATGCATCGGGACGCGCTTACCCCGTTATTTTTGTTATCATTTGACAGTCGGTCTCCGACGCATTCAAAAGTACCGGTTCGGTGTAAAATTTAAAAAAAAAATTACAAGAACGCTTTTTATGTCGAACGCTTCGCTATGTACTGTGGTATTTTATTTTGTGTATAGAAATTTTGATGAGTTAAAGTAAAAATAACTAATATTATCATTTATTTACTTACAACTTCCGACCTTCTTGACGACCTCTGTAGCCGAGTGATTTGCACGCCGGACTTTGGGCGGCGTGCAAACCACCTTAACTCTTGAGGTCCCGGGTTCGATTCCCGGTCGGGTCAATGTCGAAAAACGAATTTTTCGATATTGTGTCGGGTCTGGGTGGTTGTGGTATCGTCGTTGTTTCTGATTTCCATGAGACGAGTGCTTTAGCTACTTACCTTGGTATCAGAACAATGTATGTGACGTTGTCTCATATAAAACTTACTACTTTAAATTTTTTTAAATTATAAATAAACACTTCATGCTACTAAATATAATTTAATCACATGTCGTTAAAACTAAACAACTGTAAATATATACTTATATGTAAGTTTAAAATTATATTTATAACTTTTAATTTTCAAAAGTATTTATGAAAATAACAAAAATCATAATAAAAAAGTGTATCCTAATAGGACTACAGACCTACTTAAATTCACATTATCTTTAATTAATAAATCAACTTTTACTGGCTCCTACGTGTAAATAATAAATAATAATTCGTACAGCTACACTCATTGCCAACTTGAGGTTTTACCGTAATCACGTTACCGTGTATGTTAGTTGCTGGCGTGCTAAGCAAAACCTTACGCGGCAGTACTTGGGTCACATTGTGTAGAAACGCCTTATCCGTTTCAATACAAACGTAAACTTACTTTTTAACGAATTATTGGATCACGAATACGTCTTCTCCCCTACCAAATAAAGTAGAAAATCCAATTAGCTGCCTACGCCAGGTAGTTTTCAATGGCGTGCGGCTATTAGAATGCAATACTGCCGGAGACACCGACAGAAGCTTTACAGCGCGCGTTAAATCTCCACCGGCGATAAAACTGTTATAAATCGATTCCGCCAGGTTAAAGAATTAAATGGGACGTAAAAATTAATAGGTCTCTGTCGCAATGAAGCGGCGGGGCACACCGGCGCGGGTGGAATGGCAGTTTTCCAGCTTATGAATTACTTGGGAAACTTTATGACGGCTTTGACGGAATCGGCGCGTTTTTTTCGCGAGCGTCACGTGCTGTGGACGGATGCGAAATTGGATTTTTTTTGAGATAGAAAATGAGATATTACGATAGGGTAGGGAAGCGTTTGCGCGGACGTAATAGCAAAAGGGCTTGAAGGATTGCTCGTATGAATTAAAGTGGGTAGGTACGCCGATATCTGTCACATACTTATTTATTTGTGTAAAGATGACAAACAGAGTTTACAATATTACAAATAAATGAAAACAAACATTGGAAAATTTATATATACAGACTTAATTGTAACCGCAAGTAGGTAAAGGTCACCTTACAATTAAAAGATTAGTTTGATTTAAAATGTATATTATGTTTGTATAAACATAATAATAACATAATAATAATAATATAAACATAATAATAATAATAACATAATAATTATAATATGTATGTATTATAATACAAAAAACCGGCCAAGTGCGAGTCGGACTCGCGCACGAAGGTTTCCATACCATTACCTATAAAAATGGAAAAAAAATCAAGTGTGTTATATGGGAGCCTACTTAAATATTTATTTTATTCTGTTTTTTAGTTGTTATAGTTATAGCGTTAGTAAGTTTGTTGTTATAGCGGCAACACAAATACATCATCACTGTGAAAATTTCAAATGTCTAACTATCACGGCTCATGAGATACAGCCTGGTGACAGACGGACGGACGGACGGACGGACATCGGAGTCTTAGTAATAGGGTTCCCGTTTTACCCTTAGGGTACGGAACCCTAAAAAATCTTTACATATTTTATTTTTACATTTTGCCAGTAAATATAACAAAATTATTTTTTTGTGCATAGGTTGCTCAAGTGAGCCTACAGCCTACATAGCACAATGACAGATGTATTCGTAATTTTGCTAAAGAAAATTGAGCACTTTCTTCTGTTCTGGCACCAATAGCAAAAACTCTAAGGACAACCTAGAGAGGTATTATTTTATATTTACTTATTTACGAATTTTAGACTTAAGGTGGCGACACTAGAAAAGTCTAAACACTAAAAAAGGCTTGTCACTAATCTGTTTAAGCTATATTGAAGTCGTATATTTATCAAATAAACCTTAAAGCATTCCTCTACCTGTGCGGAAAAACATTCCATTTGCGGTTGTCGAAAACATTTTAGCTTATAACGTTTTATTTTTATCTATAGCGACGATGTGACGGTAGCGACACGTACCAGGCTCGCATAAATAAAAGGAAAACATATCACAGCCGACCTTTGTGTTGTGCATTCAACCGACCTCCTGCAGCGCTATGCACGCCGCGCTCGGTGGAGCGACTACTGAAATGGCACGGAACGAAATGTTTTTAAATATGCGCAAAGCGGCGGGAAATTAGAAATTGGAATTTACTCACATAGAGTCTTTGCTGTGTTTCTTTAGGTGATTTTTATTGTTTTCTCCCCGCTTTCTACTACGGTGAGGTTGGAAATTAAATTGCAGATTTTTGGTATATAGGAAATGCTGTAACTTCTGTGTGCAAAACCTATTTATTTTTTTTAATGAAGTCTGTCTCACAAATAAGTCCTTGAGCGGTTGTTGCAAATCCTATCCAATTAGCATCAGGTCGGGCATCAGTTTGGTCTAATGATATTTATAAACTAATTATTGTTATCAAAATTTTACGGAAAAGACAACTTTTACACATCAATAGAAAAAAAATATCTTGCTCGCATTTATATTACATGTTCTGTTAGCCAGACATTTCAATTAACTTGCATGATACGATTTCGCATTTGCTTTGGATATAGTGTGTTCTTGTTTTCTTATTCCCATTTGCCACTATATAAAATGGACAGTTAGAGCCAATGCGATGGCATACAATGCAATTTGTAGTACCTACGATGCACACATTTTATATAACAATGATAAATAAAACTTCCTGTACACCAAACCTATGTTTATATAATTTTTTTGTTACTGAACTCATTTAAAAACTACATCAACTAGGTGTAGTTGTATGATCTTTTGAGTATTTTTTCTTTTAAAATAGGCGGTAGTAATAGAACACAAAAATTGTTTTCTTTACCAACATGCAGAATGGCCCTGTCTTACGAATGTGTAGGGTGCACAATAATATTATATTAATATTAAATAATATTAATAGCGAGGAATTGGATATTTTCTCACTTTCTCGTCCCACCTACCTAAAGATATGCAAGAACAAGTTATAACATGTTTTTATTTGTTAATTTAGTTTTTCATCTGTTCAATTATTTTAATTATTGTTACATTTTTAAGTTCAGCAGAGATATCTTTATTTAATGTATGTGCATGATAGAATAAGCAAGCGCTGTGCCCGACTATAATCGGAGTGCAAATTTTACTGTATTTTTTTTAAATTGTGTTAATGTAGGTATGAAATGTGGTTTGCATTCTGTTGTCGTGCCAATAAATAAATAAATAAAATATACAATGAAACATTTGTGACCACTGTGCTGAAAAATCAGATAATTATAAGCAATAAAAACATGCCTTCAAAGTGCAATCTGAAGACTATGCGCGCAAGAATGTTTCTGTAAAACGGACCCTGTAAAGGGATCGAAAAATCATGATAAAATCAAATAATATGTAAAATAAAACAAGAGTAAATTCGGAAAAAGCATCTCATTTCCAATATGTATAATAGTGTTCGCAAAAAATTTAAAAAACAGTAAGCAATCTCAAAAGCTTTAAAACGTTACCTACTACGTACAATGTACCTATGACCCGCAACATCCCTCCACCTAAGTCACTGCCGGAGGTGGGACACCTAACCCGTTTTGCACCGCAACGAAAGCCAGTGTCAGGACCTTACCGAAAACGGCGCACACGACTGGGGGCGTGACGACAGAGGCATGGGGCCGATGGCTGCACCATAAGCGCGCAGCGAATAGCCGGCCAGTCACGACCGATAGCGTCACTGGAGCATGTATCACTGATTTCGGACCTGCTTACGTTTATGCTGTCCTGGTACTTCTGGCGTCGGGTCGTTGAGCCGGCGAAGAAGGTAACTGGTTGCACAATATTCTTATCTCTAGATTAGGTAATGGCACTTGTGTTCGACGAGAGCCTGTGGAGGCTGGTCTGCTCTTGCATACTTATCTTATTGTTAATATTATTTACTGTAGTTTGACTTGGTTTTTCTTAACCAATTTTTTTAGAGTACTGTAGTGGTACTGTATGACATTGTGGAAATTGAAACTTTTACCTGATGTAAATTTGAGTTTATTTGTAATGGAAAGTGTCCTGCTATGATAGGGCATTTTCCAATATTTTTGACGCTGTAAGGGAGAAAAGAGCTGGACACTTGCTGAGTTTCTTATGCCGGTTCTTCTCAGTACAAGGTCTCCCGCCCAGAGTAGACTTACGAACCGATGGCATAGTGACATTCACAAGAGCTACTTGTAGCCTAAACTGAATTAATGATTTTGAATTTAGAATTTTTTTTTTAGTTTTGAACCAGTGGTCGACATTTTTTCCTTTACCCTTTAAAAATAGAGGCTAACAACTAATTTTAGTCTTTAGCAACAATTAAATACAACAACTGCTTTCTAGCTATCATCTCGTAAAATTTCAATGAAAATTAAAGTATCCTAATAATACTTCATTTTACAACCCCATAGTTCGTATGTGTCGCTAATACAACGAGTTGACTCAAAAGCAATTAAATTAAATTAAATTAAATTAAATTAAATTAAAATCGTTTATTTCAGATGTTTCATTCATATGGGTTAGTAAGACTTTAAAACATTGTTAATATTATATAGGGTATACATGTATTTATTTCTATTGTGCTATGATCGACCATCACGAGAAAGGTTGTCCCCGTGATTGTCACTCTTCGCACAAAGGCCCACCAGAGCGGTGATGTGAAGCGATCCGCTAATGTCTTTAGGATGCTGTTGGAATTGTTCCTCTCTCTGCTGATCGGGGAGGCAGTTTTTTTGCGGAATGATGACTTTAAAGCCATCAATTAGATACTCCGCAAACATCCCGGATGCACTGCAAAAACGCGGTAGACCCATTATCATCCGAAAGACATTGTTGTACTGGATTCATAAGGTCTCCAGCGATTATTTGGTATGTTTGACTCACAGACTTTCCGTGTATATGCTTTGACAGTATGCTTTAAAAAGCGTCACTTTCACATTTTCCGTACAGCGAGAAAATCTGCGAGCCCACATATTCCCTCTAACCGCTAGAACCCTTCGCTCCCTTTCAATATCATCATCATCTTTGAGGGCGCTGGTGATGACATGCCCCAGATATTTAAATTTCATCACACGTTTGATGTTCAAGCCATTTAGGGTAATATTAGTATTCTTATCGGGACATTTACCAGCGGTCTCAAAGACCATGTATTTTGACTTTTTAACATTGTACGTGAGCCCATGCTCAGCAGCATACGACTCCATATCGTCAGCGTAGCTTATATTGTTTATGCTAATGCCATCTTTTCGACAACCGACACGCATGCTGCTCAGCTCCACCAAAACAATCATGACATAAAATGTTTTTGTTTTGTTTATATAATTTTAAAGCAAATTTTTTTGCGAAACAAATTACAAAAACACAAATGTTGAAAAAAATTTCCACGAGCAGGATTTGAACCTGCACCCTTCTGACATACCGGGTCAGGTGCTCTCCCAATTGAGCTATCGTGGTTCTAACCAGCCCGCCGAGATTATACTATTATACCGCCGACGGTAGTTGTTGACATTGAATTGGCGCCTTTGGCTTTTAAAGTAAATACTTACTTTTAAAACTTTGCCTGTAATGTGTCCTTATTAATAAAAAAAGAAGTGTCGAACACAATAATTGTTGTAGTGTAATTCAATTGCGTGTGTTACTTGTTAAGTACATCACATTATTATTAATTCTGTTTTTATAAGTGAGGACCTGTAATTGGCTTTCTGTTATTATTTTTTATTTTTTTATTTGTGTCATAGCGGTTGGTCTCCCTTTAAATAAATACATAAATAAACACTAGTACAACACTCGATTTCTTATGCTTCTAAGGTAGCAAACGAGCATACGGCCCACCATATGGAAAGCGACTACCATACCCCAAGGAGGGCTGCAACACCATATGGGTATTATGTTTTTAAATATTATGAGTAGGCAAGTGACTTCGCTTCACCTGATGTTAAGCAAAAGTGGAGCCTAGATGAGAAGACAGTGACTGCACCATAAACATGCAATACGAATAGCCGGCCAACCATGACCGACAGCGTCAGTGGAACATGCACGAGTCTCACTGTTTTCGTACTAGCTTAGTTTTATGCGGTCCTGGTACTTCTAGTGTCGGGTCGTTGAGCCTGCAAAGTCAGTATTTAGGATTCTTAAAACTAGAATTAGGGCTAAATAGGATTTATCTATTATTAATCCTTCGCGACTGTAGGCCGAAGAAGAAGGATTGATTTGGTTTCAACAAGGTCCACTAAATACTTCATTCGACTTTTTTATGCTACAGAGGCAGCAAACGAGCATACCATAGCCTGATGGAAAGCGGCCACCGCATTCGTAGGTACTGGCATGCTGGCAGGCTGGCTGTACATCATAACGCGAATGCGTTGCTGACCCTAAAGCGTTAACTCTTATGCATCTATGCTCTTTTATTTCAATGGATTTACAGGCTTCTTAAACTGAAACAGAAATTCATTTCTATTTAATTCAAATATAATAAAATGAAACATATAAAGTAAATGGAACTCATAAGTACCCCTTGTGAGATACTGGTGCTTGCGATAGGTTTTAACCCTTAACTACTCGCATGGGGTCAACGCCACTTTACTCGCCAAAAATTCAAACTTCGGTCTGTCGGGAAGTGGTCCCACCTACAGTAGCTTCGTAATTCGCCCTAAAGATGACCTTTTAGTGGCAAACAAAACAAACTTTGATTCTCCCCATCATCAGCCAAGAGAGGACGGTGCAATAATTGCCCTAGAATCATTGACTGAAATGTGCCAAAAATGCATGAAATGCACTAAATTCGCGTGCAATGAGCACTCCATCCCTCATTAGTTAATTAGTAATCTTCAAAATAAATTGGGGTCAGTGGGGACCCCGTGCGAGTAATTGTGTAATTTCCTTCGTGCGAGTAACCAAGGGTTAAAAAACCCGTAGGCCACAGGTCAACAGTGCTCCATTTTAAATGCTAAACTAAACAATAAAAACACAACAGATTGTTTCATGGCAGCAGAAATAGGAATTAGGTTAGTCGCCATCCAGTCGGGTTCTAGACGTAATCTTACTACCAGGTAAAAATCTATTGATCGCAAATTATTTTTCGTTAAGTAGTTGGAGGAGAGAGCGCAGAAAGTGATAATAAGCAGTGGCGACCGCACTGCACCTTACTTTTACGATTCCCAGCGGTGGGTACCCACATAAGTTCTCGGTTTGGTTGGTGGTAGTACTTGGATGGTCTGTGTTGCCACTTATCAATAGACTGATGAGAAGAAAGCGAATTTATATTTTCTTTTAAGAAAACAAATATAACTTACATTCAATTGTTTTATTATCCATTCCTAAAAACGAATTGTACTCAAGTTTAAGCTGTAGATATATTATAGAAGTGTAATTCATTGATCAGTTTTGCTTTCAACTTCAAAATAGAACACTCCATTATGATATGATAGATTTGCGAACGAACGTGACAAAGCTGACCGGAATAGACCTTTCAGTTAATAGATTGGCTACTTTTGGATTTCATTGAGGACGTTTTATCTTTTTCTATCTTCATTCTATTCAACTCAAATGTATTAATAGGGATACAAATGTTGTAACTCACTTTTATGTTTCTTCAATTTTCATTGTATGTTCGTTGTATGTTTACTTTTAAATTCCCATTCAAATCTTGGGTTATTCTTCAAATTTATGAAACTGTTTCAACTTTGACTTATTTGAACACCAATCGCAATAATTGCTGCTACAAGCCTTGTCAGTAAAAGCTTTTAATATGCAGACTATTATGAGACAGAATTACCCGATAAAAATAATATCCCCAGTGTTTACTCTTCTGAGCCGGCCACCAAAAAGCGAGAAGCAAACACTGGAATGAATGTTCACACCACAAAGCAACACAAAATCTTCAGTGCGGGTCATAATCAGAATTCAACAGTGACATCGCAGGCTTTAATTTCTGATCCGGACGCTTTTAAATAATTCCACCATTTATGTCTAAAGGCAGGCTTACGACGGTAAAAAAGTGGAATCAAACGAGCATCTTCGGATGAGCAGCGTTTGAATAATTTACACCTAAAGACGTTGAAAAGACGCTTCAAGTTCACTAACTCCTTGCATATTATTAAGCCCTCTGACAGGCACATTGTCTGTTATGACTATACCGACAAGGTCCATATTTGCGTTAACACTGTTTTCTTGAAAGGCATTGTCTAAAGTGGCACGTTTATATCTTGGCATCTCGAGCTGTCACAGCGGATCCTCTTTATTCGTAACCACGTTGCGATGTCATTTTTTGTTGCTCCCTAGCTATGCCGTTTCGATTTAAAAGCCTTTAATACACGTCTTATTAGCCCGCGGGTGTCCCGATGTTTTTTTGCGCTAAGGACAGCCATTCAGACGTTCTTGGCACAATTATTTGGCCTGAAATAAAACAACATCAAATTTTAGAATGTTGTTATTTGTGTTACTTGTGTAATAAAACGGCGAAGGTTTGGCATCATCATGACTAGGATCGTCAAATCGTCAAACTATTGGAGTGTTGAGTGGTTAGAAGTCAATTTAAAGCCCTTGACCATTTTATTTTCGAGATAAATAGAACTTGTAGCCCCCAACTACAAAAGAAATAGTGCCACATAGACTACACACTCACTATTTCTAGTAATCCAAAGCATTCATGCAATCTAGATAGAAATACTATTAAAATCTGAAATAATTATGAGATATTAAGACAATGTTGTTGTCTGGGGGTCGACACTTCATATGCAACAAAATATTATATGGAATTATGAACGTGCTTGGTGCCAACATTAAAATACGAAATAATGTTACCAATGAACAAAGTTAATAAAACGTTCTGTCTGAACAAAGTTAATAAAACTTTCTGTCTTATTGTACTACCAGCCACAACACGCTAATTTAGTCGAATTATATGGTCTGGTCAATTGGTCATGTTGGCCAGCACGTGACGCGCCATACACTATGTTTACGCGCCATTGTAGTTCTGTTATAATATTTGTGTGTTTTGCTCAGCTCGGAAGTTTAAAAACTGTAAAAAACGTGGTAAAGTTACATCATGAGTGGCAAATCTTTGCGAAAGTGTGAAATTTGTGGTGTTCAAAGAGTGAGAAAGTTGAAAGGAGAATTTTCCTTTTCATTGTTGTTCAAAGTATATTTTTTACAATGAAGAAGTTAATGTTGTTTTTTGGTTGCTGAATAAATAAATTTATTCTTACCTTTTTATTAAAAAAAAACCAAGCGATAATGCATTCACAGCATGTCATCAGGAGAAAAATTCTAGATTATTTCTAGACAAATATGTATTTTACTGGCATGTTGTGTTGGGATTTATTGCCTGCTTTTATTTCTAACGTATGAAATATTTGAGGTTAATGAGTATAGACGCCACGAAAATATTTTTTTATCGATATCGATATCATGCCCAGTTGGTAAGGTACTTCACTATTCCTTTGACATTTGTGTTGGTAGTACCATTTTATTTATTAGGTTGGTAGAAACTACGTGCATAAATTGTGAAAATAACTAGTTAGAAAGTGCCGACTCTTAAAACGTAGTGATTACTTGCTCAGTTGTTGTTGTCGAAGTTATTGACAGTCGATACTAATAATACGCGAACAAGTCCAATATGTCTAAAACGAACTGTCAGCTTTTAAATCAAAGTACTTCTGAATTTGACCGGGAAGAGGGCCACAAATATCCGTATTTTAACAGGTTATCTGATGGCCGATGACATAACAATACGAAAAATAAAAACTAAGTGTCATTTGTCGCACTCCAACCTCCTTTTCTAGCCATAACATAGAACGGAACTCGTTTTTTATTTTTAGCTTTAGTTATTATTCTGAGGGGAAAATACACCCAAGAACACTACCATATAGTACCGCAGCGCTACAATTGAATAATATTAAATCTGTTAGCAACTATTTGCCTGTGACATAACGTGTGCATGGAGTTTAAATGGTACGTAGTATTTAGTAATCCCATGCATGTGTGTTTGCCGTACGTAATACGTAATCTTTGGTAGTGCGTACTCTTTGGAGGCTTTATCTTACCAAGCTATGAAGCTACGCATTGCGTTGAAATCATTCATGCGACAGGTAGGCAGACAGCCACAGGAGTCGCTGAGTAAGCGTGTCATAGGTCAGTCTAATGTATTGCATCCTAAGCAACACATAAACTACATGCTACAACAGTACAGACGCCTGCACATCCACCTATCCAAAACTGTCAAATTTCTTCAATACATTTTCAAACATAAGCCTTAGGCATAAAGTTCAAAATCTGTTGAGGAAATTTGACAGTTTGTGGTAGGTTGATGTGCAGGCGTGTACATTGTTGCTTTGCGGCTGATATTCGTGTGAGGACATCCAGAAAAGATTTTATGCGGGAATGATTGACACGGGTTGTTAGGTGATTCATACCACGAGTGTTCGAACCACGGTATGAATGGCCTAAGGACTCCTTTTGAATTGGGTGATCAAACCACTAACCTTACCTAACTAAACCTAACTTACCTAAGCTAAAGATTTTTTAAGTGAGTTTTTAACAACAAATATCAACGTTTAATATGTAAATAAGTTTAGTCGTAGGTGCAACGTTTATATATCACCACGATTTACAAGGCGCGAACGATTCAAGCGGAAACAGATAACACACTTTATGGTTTCAGAGCGAAACGCAGGTGGATTAAGCGATGTGATTTAATAATACACTTGTAGTGAGAAAATACGATAGCACACGTTGTAGTGTACAGTCAGTAACAAAAGTAGCTGCACACTTTAAAAATTACAGTTGTCGGTAATGTCGTACTTATGACTCATTTAATACATAATATAATATTGAAAGCAGTCCGTCATACCTAGGCAATATACTTATCGTACCTATACTGTCTACTATACATGTAGTATCACACAATAAAACGTTTTCTTATTCCACAACAGACATTAAATACTTTGCCTTTTTCTCATCTAATGGTAAGTGGCGATAAGGCTGAAGGTGAAAGCGCATTACACCCATAATCATAAGATTATTTAATTATGCCTAGAAAATAATTTACTCGTGCTGTGTACAGACGCCTGCACATCAACCTATCCAAAACTGTAAAATTTCTTGAAAACATTTTCAACCATATACCTGAGTAATAAAGTTCAAAGTCTATTGAGGAAATTTGACAGTTTGTATTTTATTTTATTTTTTATTTAAGGCACAATTACAGACAACAGATAGGAAACATACTAAAATACATTTATGTACGGTTAATAAGGGGTATCCGTGCCCAATTATAAAAATGCTCAGCATTTACCTTTAACTTACCAAATAACAAAAGCAATTAACATTAGGTTAAACAAAGTTTGGTAACATAAAATTAAGTTAAATAAAATATAGTTAAGTAACATAAAATAAAATCTCAAACGCGTTTGTACGTCTTGTCATCCGATAAAAGTATTGTTATTTTTTCGTTATAATCAGACGTATCCATTACTACCGTAGTATTACCTTTATCAGCACGAAGGATAGTTAATTCGGGCTTAGCTCGCAGGTTCTTTAAAGCGAAATACTGATCACGAGGAAGGTTGGATTTCGGCAATTTACTCCGGCGCAAGACAGACTATATGTCTTGACGTATTGCCTCAGCATCAGCCTTCCTAACGATATTTTATCTAAGCAGTCCTCGACGTTGCTAATGATGCTTTCATACGGTATCCTGCGAGGGGTTAAGGCGAAATTTAGCCCCTTTTTTAGTACCTCAACGGTGGGCCTGTCCAGTGTTTGTTTTGATAAATTAAAAAAACTTTAGAAAACAATATAAAATCTCAAAAACAAATATGCAAACACAATACCAAAACAAGTTTTAATTGGTATGTAGCATTGCCATTAGTGATCCCTTGAAGGCATGTATACCACAGCCAAAAAGGTCACAATCCGAACAGATTTCATCAAAGAAATCACCCATTAGTAGTGAGATATTGGGCATTCTAACTCACTTTCGTTCGGTCGCAGATGCGACCTCGCTTGTTCGTTAGAATGCCCAATATCTCGAACGTATCGCAGTTTTGCAATGGATAGCATACCATCTTCTGTTTTCATGTCGTCCGTTTGAGATGTACAATATTTTAGAATGAGTATCGGCACGAAAAGTATGCAATTATATTAAGAACGTTAAAAACAAAATAAATGTAAATAGCTGATGTTGTCAATTAATTGGTTCATAATACAATTATTTAAACACCAGTTTCGTAATTACTTTAAAACGCATCATCAGCATTTAGTTGCCCGCCTCCCGCTGCGCGCGGCTTCGTTGCGCCATGCGGATGCCGGATGTAGCGATATGACGCATTACCAATACTCATACCTAAATCACTACCTAAATGCACCCGTTCCTGATTATTTACTATAATCGATGAATGAAACAAAATATTATTTGAATGTGGTCCGACGTTTGTATTCGTTTATCAAAACTAAGTAAAATTCATATGGGATGATAAGATGTTTAGTAAACAAAACAGAGAGCATTTTATTTTCGTCAAATTACGATTTCTAAATTTGATTCCTGATTGATTTAATATGACGAAAACCGATTTTCTTATTTCGACATAGATGTTTAATATATTAAAATAAGAAATAAATATTGTAGGTTGTAACAATTTTTCACAATATACATATAAATCATCATAAAGAAACTGCATCTTGTTAATTTTATACTACACAATGATAAATTAAGTTCTAAAATATAAAAATAAATATTCTCTATTCTTTGTGTGATTAAACATTAACGTATTTAAGAGTATTCCGAAGTTCGATTCCCAGCGCTAACAATATTATGTAAGCTGCTATGAACGAATCTGGATTGTGTGTAGTGTTTTTAACCAACTAGTAATTTAAGTCTCTAAGTATAGTAAAGTGGGATTTATAATTACTAGTGATTCGTTTTAAAATTAAGAAGAGAAAATAATTTACATTAAAATATTTACTGTCACAGATGTCGCCATACTAAAATGTCTTTTCGTTATCCTTGCTCTAACCACTGAGCTACCGTGACATTCTTTACTCGTTACGAATTTTGTCAATGATGGGATAGTTATGCATTATAAATAGTTAACATAAATAATATTCAAGTTGTTATAAACTTTTTTAGTTTTCCTTAAATACCGCCTCTGTGGTCTAGTGGTTAAGACATCAGACCTTAGACCAGAAGTCCCGGGTTTGATTCCTTTATATTAATTTATTTTATTTACTATAAACGATCGCTTCGGTGGCCAAGTGGCAAAGCGCTCGGCTCGATACTCGAGAAGGTCATGGGTTCAATTCCTAAATTTTGTCAATGACTGGATAGTTATGCATTCTAGATAGTTAACATAATTAATATTCAAGTTGTTATATTTTTTTTAGTATTCCTTTAATACCGCCTCTGTGGTCTAGTGGTTAAGACATCAGGCCTCAGACCAGAAGTCCCGGGTTAGATTCCTATAATCATTTATTTTATTTACTATAAAATTAAAAAACTTCCCACTTGTACCCGAAGTAGGGGGTGCTCCGAATGTCCCCCTTTAATATTTTCTCTCCTCATGAGACTTTATTTTTTGTAATTAGAAAAGTACGAGCAATTAAAACTTTTATTATAGGTTCGGTAGCCGAGTGGCAAAGCGCTCTTACCGACACCGAAGGTCCTGGGTTCAATTCCCAGGTCGGGCAAAGTGTGTTTGTGATGATCACCAACTCGCATTTGACAAGCGTGGTGTAATCACCACGATGGGTATTAAGCCAATATGATAGCGATTTCAATGATGGAGGCCTTTGCCCAGCAGTGGGACATAATAAGATAAATGATATGAACATTTTTCTTTTTATTTATAAACTTGTTTATAACTGAAAATTTTAAACGCGGACATTTAGGGTAGTGGCGCCAGTGTTCAACATATTTTTTCCTTTTAATCATAAAAAACTGATTTTAGTATTTAGCAACAATTGAATACAGAACACCTGCCTCCTAGCTGTCATCCCGTAGAATTTCAATGAAAATCTGTTATTTTTTGTGATGAAAACTGTGTTGAACACTGGTGTGAAAGTGTTGAACACTGGTCCCAATACGATATGTAGGTTGTACGTATTTCATCACTCTATTTCCGTCCTTCACGCAAATTCACGTTGCTGCAGAAATGCTTTTGTGCACAAATGCACAATGCGTTAGGGTTGGCAAAAATATTGCTACAGCAAACGTTGCTCTCATCGCAACGTTTTCACATTCGAAACCATATTGATGAATTTTTATAATGGAGATATCAAGCAATTTTAAGGCTTTTTACTTTTTTCTGTATTAATTATTTCTGTTTTTATTTTGTAAGTATTGTGTTTCTAAAACGGAAAGCTATGGTAAAGTTTAATAATTGTTGAACACAATAGTGTTCTGTTAATAGTTTAATGGAAATCAGTATTTTGTTACAAAAATATCAAGAGTCAGTAAACCTAATGAAAATCCAGTATAATATTGATTATAAATTATGATTAGCATGATATTAGACAATAACTTATGTTAAGAAAAATAGAAAGAAAAAACATTTACTCATTAAATTGTTATTGTTATGCCCTTACAGAGCGCTACATTGTTTATTTTGACACCTTTTGTACCTATCTATTTCATTACTATGTACACCAATGTGGCATGCAATAATAATATAGAAGAACACCAATGAAATAACCAAACGAATAAACAATTAAAAACCACAACAAAATTCTAGAAACGAATAAACAATTAAAAACCAAATAAACAATTAAAAACCACAACAAAATTCTAGAAACGAATAAACAATTAAAAACCACAACAAAACTCTAGAATGTTTTAATTAAATAAAATTACCTAAATTACCAATATTCATTTTAAATTATATAGATTTATTTTCACATACGTGACGTGAGACGCCGTTTTCCATTCTAAACTTTTTGTGACAACCCTAACACATTTTGCCAAATTATCAATATTTGCCAATAAAATCGAGTATTATTCGATCAGTGCTTCATTCTGTCTGTGCCTTCATTACCATCGCGCTACATCTGCAAGAAGTCTTAGAAGTTCTTCGTCAAGCTGTACCACGTCGATCTCTACAGTCTACAGTTCATAGTGAGTTTCCCGATACCTACTACAACTAAAATGTAAGTTGTTTCAAGTAACTAACAAAAATATTCTAAGTCCTAAACCTTGTTAAAACACTTAGAATATTTTTCACTATCACATTCTCCAGTGATGGAAAAGGCTAGTTTCTGTTTGCATGTGCTAATGATTGATTATTTCACAGGTCTGATTCTGAGTACGAGAGTAGCGGCCCGGTGCAGTGCGAGCGCGCCAAGCCCAAGCAAGTGAAGGAGTCCGTTAAGCGCAAGTCGTCGGCCTGTGATTCTGAGTACGAGAGTAGCGGCCCGGTGCAGCGCGAGCGCGCCAAGCCCAAGCAAGTGAAGGAGTCTGTTAAGCGCAAGACCTCGGCTAACAGAAGCGTTCCGACCGACCGTTCGAGGTATAATAAATTATTGTTATAGCGATAATTGTAGTTTATTGTCTCTTGCATTGTCTAATGTGGATTATCACTGCAAATGTAATCTTATGTGTGTTTTTCTTCACAGGTGTTAGTAGATTTTGTATACTTTTTTAACAGAACGCTTTTACTTTTTCAGAACTAATAAGAAAAAAGCACCGGCTCCTAGTTTCGACGTGTTCAACCTACAAGAAGGTGAACTGCCTACCGACCGCGACCGAAAGAGCTCAGCGACGTCGGTGCTATACAATCGTGTTGCTAACGGGCAGACGCGGCGTACCGCGCACCTCGACGGCTCATTCTACATCGAGTTGAAAGTCTTCGACTCGGAGGACGTCGATGCTGGCGGCGACGACCTGTGGAAGAAGTCGTTGCTGTGGTTGAAGCTGCGCACCAACAACGACACTCCGCACTGGGATCACGTGCAGAAGTTTGTGAGGCAAGCGAGCTCTCTATTTGAATCGGAGCCCACGTTCTACTCTAATAATATTAAATTTAAATAAGTAGGCTGTAATTTAATTTAATTTAATAATTTAAATTAGTAGTCTGTAATTTAATTAGTATACTTTATAAACAAAATAAATACATATTGTACATCGAGCGTTTATAATTCACCAACATAAATTTCAATCAGGCTTCAATAATTAACATAACTTTAAGTAATTAATCAATTAATCATGCCTTTCTGTTCAGTTTGTAGTTTGACTGTGGATAGCAAGCAGTGGATAGGGCACTTAAGAAGTAGAAAGCATAAGCAACATACTGACAACGTAATTAGTTTAGGTCAGGGTATAGAAAAAGTGAACTCTGCTTTTCGTAACCGTTTAGCTACCTATAGAATAACTGCTCGAGACGAGAGTGAGCAACTATCTTTATCTGTTTTCTTTGATAACCTTCGAGATAAAGTTAAATCTTTGATAGACCAGTCTCTTGCTATCCACAACTGCATAAAAGTTAATTTTGAAGTATATTTGTTATTTTTAATGATAAAAAATAGCACTCAGGAAGTAAAATCATTTGGAACTAAAAATATAACGATTTGCTTCAATTATGATTTTACAAATTTATTCTCAGATATAGTTAGCAATTTAATGAAGAAGGTAAGTGAGTTTGAACAACGGGATAGCGGGTGGACATTACTCAGTAATAGTCACATTGAAATTAACATAAATAAATACCAACCGCTTCGTGGATCTATGTACATTGATTTGCCGCAAAGCATTAAAACTAAAAAGGCTTGTGTAAATATACGTAATGAAGATATGTTTTGTTTTTTGTGGTCGGTCACAGCGGCTCTTTATCCTGTCAGTAAGAACGTTCAGAGAGTATCGTCGTATCCACATTGCAGTAATCTGTTCAACATTGACGGAATGGATTTTCCTGTAACTTTTTCTGATATTAGTATGTTTGAAAAAAATAATGCAAATATAAGAATCAATGTTTATGGATTAGAAAACGGTAAACAGATTACTGGACCGTTGTATAAATCACAGTACAGCAAACGAAACCGAAAAACTGTTAATCTATTATTACTAGAAAAAGATAAGTGCTCACATTATTGTCTTATCAAAGATTTGTCTCGTTTGGTCAGAAACCAAATTACAAAACATCATGGTAAATTATTTTTTTGTGATGAATGTCTCCTATTTTTCAGATCTAACGATGATATAGATTCTCATATATGTGCTGGCGTAATGACCCAACTGCCTCGAAAGGGTTCGGTAATCGAGTTTAAGAATTATGATCGGAAACAGAATGTGCCTTTTGTAATTTACGCCGACTTTGAAACCATGTTGGTCCCGGTGCAGGGGTGCGAGGCTGACCCGGGTATCGCGAGCACCGCTGATCGTCAGGTGCACGTTCCTATAGCATTTGCTTACTACATAGTTTGTTCGTTCGATCCCAGTAGAAATCGTCTTGTGTCTTACCGTGGAACCGATTGTGTAGATAAATTTGTTAAAAGTATTTATCATGACGTTCATTGGATTAATAGCCAACTATCGAATAACGTCCCGATCATATTTAATAAGGAAGACGCAGTTGATTTTAAAATGACCACTCGTTGTCATATTTGTCAAAATTTACTATTCAACGACAGAGTTAGAGACCATTGTCATTTGACTGGTAGATATCGCGGGGCGGCACATAACTATTGTAATCTGATGTTTAAGCTTCCTAAATTTATACCAATCTTCTTTCATAATCTTTCGGGTTACGATTGCCATCTTTTTATAACTAAACTAGGAGAAGCTCATGGTGCACTTAAAATAATAGCTAAAAATAAAGAATCTTATGTTTCGTTTACAAAGTTTATACAAGTTTCAACAAATGAATGCGTACAACTACGGTTTGTTGATTCCTTTAAGTTCTTGTCAACTAGCTTAGATAAACTGGCTAAAAATATGACACCGAGTCAGTTTGAACATTTGAGAAACTTTTTCCCTTGTTCAAAGCAATTCAAATTACTTACACGAAAAGGTGTCTATCCCTATGACTATATGAACTGTATAGAGCGTTATGCGGAAAAAAATCTCCCAAGCGTTGATGACTTTTACAATTCATTAAACAATGAGAATATTTCGTCTTCTGATTACCAGCATGCACAATTAGTGTGGTCAGAGTTTAAGATAAAAAACCTCGGCGAATACACTGATCTTTATCTTAAGACCGATGTACTATTACTGACAGATATTTTCGAAAATTTTAGAAATACGTCAAAACTACATTATCAACTCGACCCTGCATTTTATGTAACTGCTCCTAGTTTGTCTTTTGACGCCATGCTTTTGAAGACTGGTATAAAGTTAGAGCTTATTGATGACTTAGCAATCATAAGAATGATACAAGATGGGATAAGAGGAGGTATATGTATGTGCTCGCATCGTTATGCTAAAAGCAATAACAAATATATGGAACATTTTGACCCGCGAAAAGATGAAGTTTTTATTGTATACGTAGATTGCAATAACTTATATGGATATGCTATGTGTCAACCTTTGCCTTTGTCTGATTTCAGGTTTCTAAATCAAAAAGAGATAGAAAACCTACAAATAACTGATGTAAAAGATGACGCGGATCATGGATATATTTTAGAAGTAGATTTGATTTATCCTAAACACTTGCACAGCACGCATAATGATTTACCATTTTGCCCAGAGAAATGTATTCCTCCTGGAGGCAAGACTTCGAAACTTATTCCCAATTTATATGATAAATATAAATACGTTATACATTACGTTCACTTAAAAAATTGCATTAAACATGGTTTAATATTGAAAAAAATACATCGTGTTATAACTTTTCGTCAAAAAGCCTTTTTAAAGAAATATATTGACCTTAACACTGAGCTTAGACAAAAGGCTCTTTCCACATTTGAGCAGGATTTCTTTAAACTACTTAACAATAGTATATTCGGTAAAACCCTTGAAAATAGTGAAAACCGAGTGAATGTTCAGTTAGTGAACCAATGGAGCGATTATGACAATAAAACAAAAAAAAAGTTAAGTGCTGATTCCTTAATAGCTAGACCAAATTTTCACAGTGCATCTATATTCTCAGAGAATTTGGTTGCTATTCAAATGAAACCAGAAAAGATAGTTTTAGATAAACCCATTTACATCGGTTTTTCTGTTTTAGAGCTATCAAAAAAACACATGTACGATTTTCACTATTCCATTATCCAACCGCATTATAGGGATCTCGTTAAACTGTGCTACACTGATACAGACAGTTTTATCTATAAAATACATACTAGTGATTTTTACTATGATCTCCAAAAGCATTTTTTAGCTTATTTTGATACCAGCAACTATAGTCCAAGTAACCCATATAACTTATCACTTTTAAATAAGAAAGTACCAGGTCTGTTCAAAGATGAAATGGGTGGTAAAATAATAAATGAATTTGTTGGGTTACGTCCAAAGTTATATTGCATTCAATCTGAGAAGGTTACTTTGAAAAAAGCCAAAGGTGTGAAAAAATGTGTTGTCCGAGATATAAATAAATCTGACTACGAAAAAACTTTAATCAGTGGTGAATTGATACGTAAACAGAATTTACTGTTTAAGTCACTAAAACACGAGATACTTACACGCAGTGTCAATAAAGTTGTATTATCTTCAAACGATGATAAGCGTTTGATATCAAAAAACAGCATTGAAACTGTTGCTTGGGGTAATTGCTCAATTTTATGTTGAAGGTGTTTTATTGAAATTTATGTTGGTAACTTGTACAGTAAAATTATTATATTATTATAGTAACTGTTTTATAAACCTGTTATAATCGTTTATAATACCGAATTAAATAGCTTGCAACTTCTATTTTATCCTCTCTATCTAAATGGTTGTCTGGAAGAGAATATTTTAAAGCGATGTGTAAACCTGCTTCTAATATGCTTCAACATTGTCATAAAAAGTCTAGTTTGTGTTAGATTTACGTTAAAGTTATAAGTATAAGTATTCGATGTTAAATATATACATAAATAAATAAATAATAAATCAAGTTATCTTTAAACGGGTAATTGCTCAATTTTGTGTTGAAGGCGTTTCATTGAAATTTATTTGGTAACTTATATAGTTATTTTATTATATTATTATAGTAACTATTTTATAAACCTGTAATAATAGTTTATAATACCGAATTAAATTGTTAGCAACTCCGATTTTGCAGTTTATTAGCTCTCTCTATTCAAATAGTTGTCTGGAAGAGAATTTTTTAAAACGTTGTGTAAACCTACTTCTAATATGTTTCAACATTGTAATAGTTATAAGAAAGTCTAGCTTGTGTTAGATTTACGTTAATGCGTATTCGATGTTAATATATACATAAATAAATAAATAATTAGTAAATCAAGTTGTCTAATATCGGTGGTTTTATTTATTTCATTCACGGTCAAAGTACATGCCCCGCATTAAGGTCAACGCCCACTAAGTGCAAACCATGCAATTTCGTAATTCGCTCGCTTAGTAATATAATAATTCATATTTATACCACCGTTGCTTAGAAAGACACGTTTTGAACTCTCTGGTAAGTGTAAATACTTAAAAAATTTAAATACTTAAAAAAAAAAAAAAAAAAAAACAAAAAAAAACTTTTGTTCTTTCTGTTACAGATCATGACTGAATCGTCGGAAATCGTATTTTCGCAGTACGCCCAAGACCCTCTTGAAAATTTTACTCAGCAATGTGAGGAATTGTTTGGTAAACAACCCACCAAATTAAAGATCGACAAGAGAAACAGCAAGCAAAAACGAGAACCTTCAAAAAAGAATGGTGTTTCGTTGAAGTCATTCGTCATCAGTAAGGAGCAAAGAGGATCAAGACTGATACAAATTAAAATATTGGATTTGGCAGCGGATCAGGCAGCGAGGACGACGGCACAGGGAGCCGATGGCGACGACGATGAAAGTGTGGTGCTCAGTGCCCAGTACGTGGTGCAGGATCCGGTGGATGAAATTATGGACCTTACGGAAACCTTAGTTAGAAAGATCTCGAAAAGATTGTGCGGTGATAGTTATTAATTTTATAGGATAAGATTAAGACTGTAAATATACTTTATGTGATATAAATAATTATTGTTTATTGTTGTTTATTAATATTAGTAGGTATTTATGTAACTGATTATTATTAAAGTTGAAAGTAGATAAAGAAAATGTTTTTATTTCTAAAATTTTATTTTATTCTATTTAATAAAATATGCACAAAGAAAATATAAATGACCTATGAATAATATTACTTCCTAATTAGAGAATTTAACACACTGACAAACAGATTTAAAAACATGTAGTTTTTTATAATGTTCTTTACTAAAGATCATATATTATTTCAAAAAGTAAAAGAAATACATTTATTATCATTACACCTTTATTTAAAAAAAATGTTTTAAATACATTATAATTTGCTATAATTAGATATAATAACAAAAATAAAAAGAAACGAAAATAAAAAGTTCATGTTTTTTAAAAGAAATCATGCTTAAATTTATCGTAGTACCACATTTTAAGACATAGTACATTTTTTAATGCACAATTCTTATTGTGATGAACACAATACAAATTTGTGTTTTCTTTCTCACAGTAATCATTATATAATTTTAAAAAATTGGGACAACCTTTTTCCTCTAATTCTATTATTTCACAATCTTGACATAACTCTCGAATCCACATTATTTTTTCCAATCCCTTGGTTAACACTTTTTTGCCATTTATATAAGGAACAATTACTCTTCGAAATTCACGATAATCGATGAATCCTTCACTCCAAGTGAGCCCTCGATTTTTTTCTAACCATCGAACTTGCTTTTTTTCTTCATTTGATAGAGTTTTAAAAGTATAGGGTGGTTTAATTAAAAATGTTTGTGTGTGGTCTTTGGTTGCTATTGCTAACTCTTTAATAATGAAATTATTTTTTGAATCCTTAAATCCTTGCAGATCCACTATTATTGTATTGCTGTTCATGATATCTTCTTTACAATATTGCTCAAAGGTTTGTATTCAAATATACAATCGTTCAGTATGAGACAGTATGCAGCGGTCTGATCAGGTATCTCTTGATCTGCTTCGATTTCAACTCTCACATCAATCGATCCTTTTAATGATTCGTGTTGGCGAGAACAGTCAATTACGAATAAAGGAGCAATAGCCTTGAATTCTTTTAAAGACAGCAAGGGTTCTGATCGGCGACCGTGATAAGACTGCTGAAATCTGGCGTACTGCTCATATAATAAAGAAAACTTATCATCTGAGAAACTGACATTTAGTCCTTCATAAGGGTAATACGATGAATTCAAAAATACTCTTACATCACGTATATTGCAATGGTCGAACTCTGCCATAGACATTTCCGCATTATGTTTTCGGTTGGTTTGTAAAGCTATAACAACGAATCTCGGTTTTTCTATTTGCGATGAAGTTTTAATAGACCAAGAATGTTTACGCGTTTTGGGTAGTAATGGGTATTCATATAAGTCCCAATTACGAAATGCTAGTGTGATAGCTCTATCTTTTTCTAAATGTTTTAACAAATGAATTTTCTCACGATCTGACACCTTAACATGCGGAACGCGCCAAACAATTTTACTTATTATTATATTTTCTACAACTTGTTCCTTATTTAATTTCAAGGCATTGACATTTGTGTTGCTTCTCAAAAGTACTAACTCGTGTTTACAGTTTATAATAATTTTTTCATAATCTTCTGCAAAACCTAATAGTTTGTTTAATGGTATTGAAGCAGAAAATGCGCCTCCACTAACATTGGTGGTTCCTGAAGTAGACCAACCCCAAACTCTAGCACTTTTGGATTCATTTTCATTTAACGATAAATAGGATTTCATTGTTGTTGTTATGCCTGCATTTTTAATTTTATCTATTTCGATTCCATTTAATTCATAGCGAATGTCTTGAAATAGAAATAACGCTGGATTATTAACAAAATGCACACTTGACACTTTTTCTTTAGTAGTACTGTTATACACATCCGCTTTGCCCTCAATATACAAAGCGCTGAGTGAAGGCAACACATACAAATCTTGTTGATGAATGGGTATTCGTATTTCATCATTATTGTTGAAACTTGTTACATACGGTTTGTATGAATGATATTCAAAACTTTCAATGCTGTTATCATATGACGTTGGTTGAGATATATTTAAATAATTCATTTTAGCAAGCCTACTAGCTTTAGGAAATCTTTATTATTTTTAGTAAGTTTCTTTTTTAGTAAAAGCGGTGTTCTTTTAGTAGATGATCTTTTATAACTGACTTGAGTACAAACTGTAGCAGTGTTTTTATTGAAATTTATCATTTTTTTCTAAAGTGCAAGTATAGTTGTACTTCTTCACCTCGTAAATTAATTTGCTTATTATGACCGTCTAGTAATCTAATATTAATCGCACTAATTGAATTTTGGTTGACTGGAAAATATATTAAGTTTTTGGGTATCTCAATAACTCGATAGCCTGGTGGCACGTTAGGTACAAATTCATAAATTATATGGCTTGCTTTTCCATTCACGAATGATCCTCCAACTACGTCACATTCGATGCGCACGATGGTTGTAGATAAAATGCTGACTGGATACCGAGATTCACAACTTATATTAGCCTTTATTGTTTCCCTAGCAAAACCTAAAATTTTACCGATGGAATTACTTTTCCCAAAGTGAACATCTTCTGAACAGAATATTTTGGTTTTGAGTGTATTATTATTACAACTCAATTTTAATGCAGTATTCTTGACGTTGCCTTTTAAAAAATCACAAATATCTTGAAGTTCATATGATCCTTCTGGAATTTCAATGACCTCATTATTACCATAATAAAACTTATTATTTCTTTCATCTATATTAGGAATAGAATTAAATGTAGAAAAGTACAGAAGTCCACACTCGTATTCTCCACGTAATTCTAAAGTAGGTGAGTAGTTTGTTACGAGGGAGGCTCCCTGCCCAGTTATGGATACAGTGAAAGACATTATTATACTGTCAAGTTATTTTAATTTTAACCTTTATATAAATATTTTTTTCCAATACTTTCTTAAAAATAATAAACAAAGATGACCGCAGTTCGTAGTGCCAAAAGTTTGATACTGTTTGTAATTATAATTTATGTGCATATTTTTCAAATACTTTATTAATTCTAACGGAGGTTTTAAGTTACCAAAACTGTTAAAGTATTCACAGTATTCATTTTGCTTGACATAGGCTACCCAGTGAGTTCCCGGATTTCTGGAACTATCTAAATTTAGAATAGCACACTCAATTTTTCTTGGTTTTGATGGTAACGTATCTCGCATAAAAACGCCACGAAAATATGGAATATGAACCGAGTGCTTTAATATATCTAAATTAGTGAGTGCTCGTTTGGGTAACCGTTTAATTAGTTTTTTGGAGGTTGTAAGTACAAGCCCGCTCCTTTTTTGTGAGACTTCAAATACAATCCTTTCCCAAGTGCAACGGCTTCCATCATCTTGTTATGTCGTTCAGATTCTTGAAGATTTTTTTGAGCAACCTTGTAATCGTTAACAGCCTTTGTTATACCTGCAGCACCTCCAGCAAGTGAACCAAGAGCTGATAAACCAGCAAAGATTGGTATGAGAGGTAACAACCCACCAGTTTTCGGAACAGGAATGCAGCGTGGGAAGCGTATTCCTTTTACATTAGAAAACACTTTTTTTGCAGCTGCATGTGCATATTTTATAGCCTTTCGGTTGTCATTACATTTTAATTTTTTCATTTGCTTTTGAATTTTTTTAACACCTTTCATGAATGACCGTACTCCTGCTCCGGCTCTAAGTTTTGCTTTCATTGCATTTTTTACTATCCATGATGCAATCTTTTCTCCTTTCCCAGCATCTTTCGATTTCAATCTTTTCTTTGCCATATTTAAAAGTTCTAAATCGGCGTTATGTCTAACGTTCCAATCTTTATTATTGTAAGCGATATCGTGGTACATGCAAGCTTCATCCAATTTATTTATACCTCGTTCGCCCTTGAGTAATCTTTTCTTAAGTTTTGTGCCTGGACCACAAAATTGATATCCAGGTAAATGTAACTCAAACGGAATGTTATTTATTAAGTTGTTAATAATACCACTTCCTTCCGTCATCGATGATTATAAAGTGAGCGTATAAATAATAATGCTTAGTTTATATTAAAGCACCAATAAATTTTTATCAATCCAACTGTTTTCACCGTCACTGAGACCTAACCATTTGACAAAGAGTTTGTTTCCTTTTCTTTTCAAAACCTTTTCAATAAGATAAATATCTGGAAATTTGGTTCTCTGTAATTCATGCTCGTAAAAAGATCCTAAAATTCTCTGTTTATTTTTGTCTTCCAAGTGATAAGTAACTGGATTTGTATGATTGACTTTAATAACATAAAATATTTCTGTTGACCAGTTTGGAGTATAACCTTTGTAGAAATCCCCTTTGTATTTACTTATCCGGACTTGATCACCAACATGGAACTTAAATTTTTGATGTTTTCTGGTAATTTGTGATTTAATAATGTTAGACCTAACAATCATCTGGTTTTCTTTGCTAACATCAATAGGCCTTAGTTTTGTTACACGGTGAATAGTGTTATTGTAGCATAGTACAACGTCTTCCAAATTTTTTTGTATCCATTGATATTTACCGCAGACGCTAAATAATTTGTAAAGATGACTTTTTAGAGTTCTTATTACTCTTTCAACAATTGCTGCTTTTTTTACAGAGTAAGTGGAGTAATGATTTATGTTATATTTTATCGTCAATTGTTTAAAATTTTTATTGTAAAATTCTTTGCCTAAATCTGTTTGTAAATTTTTGGGCTTTCGAGATGACGTGGTTAATATATTTTGCATTGCATTTGTAACACAACTTTTATTCTTTGACTTCAAAGGATTAACCCACACATATTTCGATAAAGTATCAATTACGACTAAAACATATTTATATCCTTTATTAAACTGTGAGTACTTTTGAAAGTCTATAAGGTCTGCTTGCCATAAATCATCTATTCCTTTTATGATTGTACTTCGACGTGGAAAATTTCTTCTCGCCGCTCTGTGAAGTTCGTCTACAATTTCTTTCTTACTCATTTTTGTTTGGCTTGAATCATACGGTCTATTTCTATTTTTGAGTAAAACATAGAAGACAAACGGTCTGTACTCGCTGATTCCAAGTTCTTTAAATAAATTAATACACGACTATTAACTTGGCTTATTTCGTTTCTCAGCTCTTGAACTGTTTTATCCAAATATGCTTTATTTACAGCTTCATCGTCCTTGTCTGGAGACGACAAGCCTTTTAGTTTGGATGATTTTAAATCGTATTCTCCCGTTTCAGACTTCTGTAACGTATCGCTATAGATATCAATATGTTCAGATAATCGTAAACGTTTATGAACGTGATGACCAAATTTATCTATATTCATTGCGGTCCCGATGCTTTGTTTACTGTAAGTATACTGCACAAATTTCCCGATGCTATTTGTTTTTATTCTTTGTTTATGATACCGGCTTCGTGAAGTTCCTCGATGATTGCAATAATTTCATTATCTAACCCAGTGTTACCAGCATCTCGTGATGCGAACAGTAATTTCAGTCGTTTTACTAACTCGTTAGGATCGTCCCAGTAAACTAAATCTGTATTTCTTTTTACTCGTTTTACGAGTTCAATACCTTTTCCTCGAGGAATACTCTCTGTACTAATGGTCGGTTTTCTAGAGATTTTGAATAATGGCTTTATAATATTCATGTATTTAAATCCCTTGTTGCTATTTATTGGTTTAGAGGGATCATAATTACGTCTGTGTGCATTAGTATCGATAAGTAGTAGTTTATAGTTTTCAAGGTCGTTATCTGTGATATCATCTAGATTTGGTTTCTTTTTAAACAATAGTTCTTTTAAACCGAGAGTTTTTCTCAAATTATGATTTCCAATTATTAGAGTGGTGCCGTCATCATAAACGCGACTTTTTCCAAGCATAAGTTTTCCTTGTTCATTTCTTATTCCAAAAGGTATAGCACTAAATACTTCAGATGAAGTAGACCATGATAAAGATTGATTTTTAACGTTTGGCGATGATTGTAGCGATTTGAACGAACCTTCACTCACATCATGGTCTTGAGTAGGTGATACAGTAAGGGTTTTGTCGGTTGTTCGGAATTTTTCATGATTTTCTTCATCATCTTCGCTACTTTGTTCGTTAAATTCTTCAATAGACGAATACGACTCTTCGCTTTCATTATTCTCTATTTTTTTAAATAAAGGGTTATAAAAAGTCTCTTTGTCATGTTGCTTTTCATCATTTTTATTTGCTATCATATTAAGAGGGTCAACTATGGGTTTAAATATTGTTTCTAAAGTATTATTTCTTGTAGTTTGTGCATCCTTTATCATGTCGAACTTTCTTTTAACAGCTGATGCTGATTTAACGATTTGTCTCTTTAGATCTTTTTCCATTTTATTGGGTTTCCTTTTATCTCCGAATCTCATGTGGAAATGATTTATAAATATAATAACATCCGTATATGTAGTTATTAATCTACGACTATAAATGTATCAAACGTCATTCTATAGCATCCTTTATTTCGCTCACAATCCTTATTTATGACAATATAATTGTATGGTATTTTCCAAACAGTTGAACACATTTCACGGAATTGAAGCCATGACATATCAGACCCTACATGCTCATCATAAACATGTTTTAAATTTACGTCGTCTTGTTTAAATAATATAATCATGTTAGAATTGTCTCTTACGAGTTGTTTAGGTATTTTGGTGTAAGTTTGATTGATATAAAAACAATCAATATTCCTATGACGCCCCATAGCAAAATAGTTACGGATGTTGTTTTGATTTTCACAAGCAACATCATCGAAAATAATAATGGAATCAGGTGACGCTTCGTGAGGGCTCAATATTTCGCTATTATGATTATATTTGTGAAATGATGTACCTGGAACCAATTCTAAAACTTTTTCGAGATAACTGTATTTAGGTTGATACAAAGATTTTGAATACACGTACAGGTTTCGAAATCGTGGACCATCTTTATGTAATAATAAACTTATTACTAGGTTGGTTTTCCCGCAATTAGATGGACCGCAAACAATACAACGGATTGTATTTGGCAATAACTTTCCATGTCGACTTGCCCCTGACAATGAAGTTGGACAAATACATTCCAATTTTAACGATTCTTTTTGTTTTAAGAATTTCATTATATATTATGATTAAAAATTAAATTTGTCTGCAGTGTTAAAAGGATTTTACAGAAATGACAACATAAAATGGTTGCTACGCTTAAATAACGAAAATACCAATAATCCACATCGATTATTGGGCGTTCTAATTCACTTTTTCAAGAGAGCGAACGGAGTGAGCGAACGGTGAAATGTTTGTACATTTTTACAAATAACAATATTTGTCCGTTTGAGATGTACAATATCTGTACATCTAAAACGGACGACATGAAAACAGAAGATGGTATGCTATCCATTGCAAAACTGCGATACGTTCGAGATATTGGGCATTCTAACGAACAAGCGAGGTCGCATCTGCGACCGAACGAAAGTGAGTTAGAATGCCCAATATCTCACTACTCCCATTCTATGCATAGGATTGCATCTTCAATAGGCCGCTATCCAATAATCCATTGGCAATTTTATGAAGTGTACGCAAGTCATTCATCCACCTTAGCTTCTCAAGGCTAGTCATGCTAAAGTGGCTGAGCCGGTCAGAGTAGTTACATATACTTCGACGCAAGCCACACTCAGTGCACAAAATGCGTAAAAACCTACGTTGGATAGCCTCTATTCTATCAGTATGGTTTTGATAAACAGGGGACCACACCGAAGAACAGTACTCCAAGATACTTCTGACCAGGGATCCGTACAAAATTATCCATGAATTTACATTTTTAAATGGCTTGGCATGACGTAGCACAAAGAATAACATTTGGTTAGCTTTGTTGCAAATGTAATCATAAAGGGGTCTAAATGAGAGAACCGAGTCATAAGAATAACGAGTGTAGTAGGTTGATGTGCAGGCGTGTGTACATTATTTCTAGATAATCATCTAGCCTAGTTCAATTAGTGATATATTTTTTCCATGTATCGACTTTTCTCTGTTAGTGTACCTATTTAAAATTAATAAATAAATAAATAAATAATCCTCAACTACTGACTATATTACCTTAATCTGTCGGAACAAAGCAATGCTATTAAAATTTGTTATACAATTACAGACATAGATAAAAATAGTAGAGGTTAACCAGTCGTCTTAACACCAACTTAACCTGGGACTTTCGCATCTGAGACCAGCGATCTAACCACTACACCAAAGACGCAGATTCAACGTGCCAAAGAAAAAAATCTTTCCAACTCTGACTAAGAGATGTAATTACCATATCGAATGCAACTGATGCGGGCGTAAAATTTCATTACTGTCATTGGTTGACGCCCGCCAGTCAATCGGAGTATGATTGATAGCGGGAACTTGTTTAGCCTAAACAGCCATTTGTTAAACATTGGGGGTCTTAGATGGTGATTGGAAGCGAAAAGAGTCACGTCATACATACGACTGGTAACCTAATAAACTATTAAAATGTTAAGTTTGTTTTTCCTAATAAAAAAACAGTAAGTTGCAGACGTTGAACCTTTAAAATTTTAATAACAAAAAAGCGAACTAGATTAAAACTTAAGTGACTATGTCTGTTCAACGAAGTAGAGACAGTAATATATTTAATGTTTCCATAAACGTTATTCTTTATAATAATTATCCAAGTAATACCTGCATAAAAAAAAAATAGAATGGTGAGGTATCCCTTGACTGTAAGACTAAGGAGCACCGCCAAAATTATAACAGCATATTATAAGAAATATTCGTATCGTAATTATTCGAAATTTTATGATTTTTATGGCTTTTCATCCATTTGGATATGCCAAATTCACCGTTCCAAATGTAATCGTAACTCATGAGAAAGCTGTTCACTTGTTTGTCACTCCAGTAAATGAAATATTTGAAACCTTTGAACTACATAATCATGGAAGCGGTATCTAAATGATACAAAGGCGTACTTGCTTGCACTATTTAATTGTATAGTTAATATTTATAAAAATCTTTTGATAGGAAATAAAATGACACTTTTCGTTGAAAGCGTTTTATGAAGAGGAAGTTTCGCATAAAAAGGGATGATTTCACGATACAACTTTCTAAGAAATATTAATCTTCCCGATCACTCAAACCGCTTATGTTTTGACATAAAATGTATTTACCATGTTTGCCTATAACCGCCCCTGATGATGGATACCCGAGCTCTAAAAAGAAACACAAAGTTGTCCTAAAATTTGCTATAAAACATTGTTTCGTATTCAGTTACGATTTGGGCACATAAAATGTTACTACCTATAATAATAAAAAAATAAAAATGCGGAAAGGTTAAATAGCAATGATAAAGATACGCTGATGTTAATAAACATAAACTTGGAACAAAACTATAAACAAAAACTGCTATCAATAATTTTTTTATTATTATGTCTTCCGATTTACTGGATATTTAAATAGCAGGAACGCTCTAGAAAAAATAAAAACTATAACTTGACCTCGATAAAATATAAATTTAATAAATGGTATTTTTATTGACTTCAATCTTTTTATTGACCTAAATAGTTAGACAATAAAATAGTAGTATCACAGTCTATCTAACCTCGTAGTATGGTGTGTCGAAGTTTGCATCATTTTAATTTTGCAGAACAAAAATGTTGTCTGACAGTGCAACATTTTAAGTTTTTTGCAGTACAAACTTGTTACTTGTAGGATGGTACTTACTACGGTCGAATTAAAACTCTTTTTATGGATCAAATCAAGTTTACTTTACATTCTTAGTTTCTTGACGTTTCGTACCGAGACAAATTTGATCCTAAAAGAAAGAAGTTCATCTTTGTTGGATATAGTGAAGACTCAAAGGGTTATAGATTAATAGACCCGGCGTGTCCAAAAGATGTCATAGAAGCTACGAATGTCACTTTTCTAGAGAACACTTTTTGGAATGACATGTCATCGAATGACGTTAACAGAAACTTCCAGGTTATTTTATATAAGGCTGTACCACTAAGGTGGCCATCAGGTACATCATACGGCCCGCCACATCGTTAACGATTTTTATCCAAAGCCAATTTAAAAGTTGCACTAGTAAATATAAAGAGAAGTAATCGAAACACGTTTTAGCGGCCCTGCTTCGTCATGGCGAGGCCATCAATAACGGTTCGCCTCTCATATTGGGCGGAAAATTCAATAAAATTTTATCCGTCGAATTCATAGTTTGCAGTGATCCGCATAGCTTGTCGGCCGCGGCGTCGCGTTACCAAATAATGATCTATTTTGCTTTGACAGAGGCATCAGATTGACTTATTGTTGTATTTTTCAAAGACTGCGAAAAAGTTTTAAATTTTTATACCTTTCGTTCTCAGCTATTTGTTACTACTTTTAGTTACTGTGTTGCCTTTGACGACTATATATAGACTATATTTAGTTAAAGAATGGATTTACCATAAATTATAAATTTGAAAAAGTGTTATTTTATTACAAGTAAGGTACACCACCATTTATGATACCATGGTAATATTTTTCAACATTTAATCTGAATTGAGATAAATATTAATATTTTAATATAAAATAATGTTTTGACGTCTATTAAACATGCACAAGTTTAGAAACATCTTGTTATTTTTAATTTACATGAAGATGATTTTACAAAGTGTTTTTATAATAGCTACTAACACCTGAGATACGATAAAAAGAATTAGATCACAAACTATTAAATGAAGAAGTCTGGCCCTCATACGATTCGTTACAGCAATATCAACGCATAAAAAGCAAGCAAATAAAAATAGCTTCACCTTCAAAGGATTCACGCAACAGCGGAATTAAATCATCCGAAACATAATTCAACAGCGTAAACTTTAAAAGTCTTCACACAAAGAAATCGTGCGTCCAAAAATCCAGAGACCCCGAGAGGAATGGAGTAACCCTCTGAACATCTTACAAATAACGGGAGGGGGTTCCGTATTGTGCACAACCTTCCAAACCAGACGTCCTAATCGACCCTTTTGAAATTCCAACTAACGGGAAACTCGTATTTCCATAACAATAAAAATGTGATCCGAACATCTAGAAATGCCTCTGCGATATTCACGGATCATAAAATCGCACTCGGTTTGTGAGTTCAGCGTGTCTGCTATACGCGGACCCCGGTAATTCTATGGAGTGACCCTTATTCTTTAGATTAGGTGTAAATTATAAACGGTGTAGCGTGTCATGTTAATCTGGCTGGTGTGGAGTGTACTGCTTGCCGTTTGGTGGCCAGCGTCGGTTGTCCTGCATTAGCAGTCATTGTGTTAAAAAAGTTGTCAGTTCAATTGTTTTTTATTTAGCGTGCTATTACTCGTAAACTTATTTTACCTACTCGAAGTTGTTAGTAATACGAAAGTTCTTAATTATGTTTTTTATAGTTGCAAATATACTATAATTCGTAGGCAAGGGCTATTTACAAATTAAGTAGGTAGTGTTTACAAAATTAGCACGTGATAGACTTATTGGTAATGCACTGGACCGTATTGGAAAGTGTGGTTTCAAGTCTCGCTCGTAGAAATAAATTAATATTATCCATTTTCCGATTTATAAAGTATTCAAAGTAGGTGATGTGTAATAATTTTCCTTTTCCAGCTTCAAGAGGAGCTACTTAATATTTTCGATAACTTTGCAGTAAAGAATTCTATATCTGAAGACTCAAGTTTCATAGTTTAAATAAACTTCAACAAAACATACTAGGTACTTACATACTGCTAAAGATAGAATATTCGTGCAATGAAACATTTGTTACGCTGCATCCCAAAACAAAGTTGTTTTGTGAACGGACTGCAAAATATTTTATTTACTTAACAAATATCCAGGTTCGCTTCCATCCCTGGAGAGCCATCAACCACGACTATCGTGAGCTGCGGGACCAATTAGTTGTTCCATGGTGAACTTTTGAGTCCGTCAGATTTGTACATTCTCCTATGGGAAGCAATTTCGTACTAACTCTTGAAATTTTTAAAGAGTTTTCTGTTCGACTTCATTGGGGTTTTTTACTTTTGGTATTGGTTCATGTACAGGTACCTGTATTTAACAATAAGCATGTTGTGTTCGTACTTAGTCCCCATTGACAAGTGGCATAAAGCTAATAGGATATAAATTATGTAATATAATTAATTTTGTATAGGTATATGGTATAGGTATCTCGACCTCCTCCATGCTTCGAAAGGCACGTAAAGCCGTCCCGGCTGCATTAGTAGTCGTTAACAACCACAAATCCGCATTGGGCCCGCGTAGTCAAGTGGCCTATCCATCCATGGAAAGGCTCGTGCCCCAGCTGTAGGAACATAAAATGAGCTAATGATAATGATGATTGACATTAACGTCATTTATACGTAAAGTTGACTTGTGTCAAACCTATATAATAATCTTTATATTTTATTTATAATCTATTAGCGATATGCCACTTGTCTTGTGAGGCAGACACTCTACTCATGCACAATATAATAAGTCTGAGACACCGCAAACATAGAGAGTACGAGGGCCCGGTTCACACGCGCTATATTTCAGGTACAGAAATCTACCTGGGTGCTTTTTTGCTATTTTGTATAAAGATTTTTTTGTAAACGTCTTCAAAGAGAAGTATTCGGAAGCCTCGAAAATTTGATGAAATAACATGTGTACTGAAATCTATACATAATGCAACTGTACATGACATCCTACTACTACACTGAAACTTAGATCACTGAAACTTACCTACACTGAAACTTGGATCAGGTTGGAAGCCACAAACTTCCAATTAAACAACTACATTCACTATTATAATATTAGGACTAGCAAAAAAGGTGGTGGTGTCTCGATCTATGTAATAACAACTTAAATCATAGCACTATATACTCAGAATATTCAGGAAGAAATAATTACCTTTGGGTTCAACTGGACAGGTATTGCTTGGACGTGGGATTAGCTTACAACCCTGGTGACACGAATTATTCTGAATTTCTTGAGACATTTGGCCAACAGCTTGATAATCACAAACGAAGTATTATATTTGGAGACTTTAACATAGACCTCCTAATAACCGTTAAGAAAACGAAATAGTTTAACAGTCTCTTACGTGAATCTGGTTACTCTTCTCTAAACCGCATTAAAAATAAATTTTGCACCAGGGAAACTGCGACGACTAAAACCCTAATTGATCATGTTTTTACTAATCTGAAAGACACTAACTTCCATTTTGCCATCGTAGACTCTGCTCTATCGGATCATAAACAAATTTACGTTGAACTAAGAAGCCATAAATATCCACCAATGCAAAAAACACAATACAAGGCAACTGACAACAACCAAATTAAATGATTACGTTAGAAAAAACATGTCTGTCCTCACCAATGATAGTTATGATGCCCTAGGGAATTACATTCAACAAAGTATAAGAAAACGCAAAATAGTAAAGACAAAAATTATAAATCCACCACGAAAGGATTGGATCAACAAAGACATTATTCAGAGCATAGATAAAAGAAATGAAGTATGGTGCCAACTAAAAATAGAAACTTGTATTATTTACAAACTTACAATCAGAATTTAAAACTATAAGAAGTATAGTGCGACAAAATATCAAGGCGACAAAGAGTAATTATTTTGTGAAACAATTTAAAGATGTTGAAGATATACCTAAGAAAATATGGACATTAATACCTTGTCTAACAATAATGTAAAAACTAGCCGTGCTCCTCCAAATCTGATAACTACCTCTGGAACAATCACAGAACCTAGACAGATTTGTGAGACAGTAGGATCTAAATTAGCAGAAGAAATTCCCTTCAAATATCATCATAATCATAATTATACACTGCCATGTAACAGAAGACTGTTACATGAGAGATCAAGAGATCATGGACAATTGCTAAAACACTTTACCCCATGCCCTGAAGAATAAATCACTAAGATCATTAACAGCCTTGATCCTAACTCCAGCGCCGGTATAGATGGTATCAGCACAAAACATATTAAATGTGTAGGGCACACTATGTCTAAATATTTTTGCAAAAGCTCTAATTTACTGCTCAACGAAGGTAAATTTTCTAACTCACTTAAAACTACAAAATGAAGTCCTATTCATAAGTTTGGCCCCACTAATGATCCCAACAACTACCGACCCATTTCCGTACTACCCGTATTATCCAAAATTTTAGAGAAAATTATATAGCGCCAATATGGTTTTAGGGTTGGGTCTAACACACTGACAGCTAATTTGGACCTCGTAACTAACATGAAACAGAGTATCGATCAGAAAAAAAATGTTTATTGATTTAAAAAAAGCGTTTGACACTGTTGACCACAATTTATTTATCAAAAAATTCGAAAAACATCGGTGTCGTTGGTGCAGCTCTGAATATGTTCAAGTTATACTTAAGTAATTAGCAGCAGGTTACTAGAATAGGAGAACATGTGAGTGCCTAGACCAATTTCGTGTGGTGTGCCGCATGGATCAATTCTTGGGCCTTTGCTTTTTCTCATCATAATATATCTGATGCTAAGCTACATGGACAACTAACTTTATACGCGGACGATACATGTCTATTTTACTTTAGGACTTGTATACATACGGACGATACATGTCTATTTTACTTTAGGACTTGTATACATAATATTGTCAGTAAAGCTCAGGATGATCTTAAATTCTTATTTGATTGGTTTCAATTCAACCTGCTCACAATCAACTTAACAAGGACTTGCTACTGCATTTTTAAATCTAAAAATAAGAAGATCTCGAATTTTGATTCTCTTGTCATTAATAACAAACCTTTAGTCGAAAAAAATGGAGAGAAATACCTTGGCCTCAGACTTGACAACCATTTAACATGGCATATGCAAATCAACCACATTAACTCCTCTTTTTTAGGAGCCATACGACATAGCGTGGAATGCTTTCCACGCGATGTTCGATTCTTGATCTACAATTCATTTGTTAAATCACACCTTACTTACCTAATTGAATTGAGGAGAAGTGCAACTAAAACTAGACTGAAAGAGCTACAAACACTCTAAAACAAAGTTGTAAAAATATATAATTATGATTACCTAACTAGTACAGTGATAAAATTTACATGCAAACTAAATTAATGAATATTAATCAATTATACACATATATATAACACGCTCATACTTGTTTACAAAATACTATCTAAAAAGATCCGCACACAGATACTTAATTAGAATGGTTATTACTAAATCTAGAACAAACTTTGGTAAAAAAACTATTACATTTGAAGGAGCACAGCTATATAATAAATTACCAGATTTTGTAAAGAGTGCAGAATCCATCTGTATCTTTTAAAAGAGATTAAAACAATACAATTCACCAGATGATTTAGACTAAAATATCAAATAAATACTGACTGCATCTGCCACCTAACATCTGGACAACACATTTATAAAATACCTGTATTATTTTTTGTTACTGTTTCTCATATAAGTGACTATTTGTCGCAATGAGGAATACAATTTCATTAGCCTCAACCTTAAAAACTTGGCATCATAATCTACTGGATCATATCACCACTTTAAACCGCTAGCTGCAGTAAACACTGCTCAGACACGACATCCTCTCACCCAATTACACTAAATCTCCTCAAGGAAAACTCGATGAAGCTCAGCTCAGCAAGCAACACTTAATACGGGCAAAAACTGTGACAGGGTTCGTCGTAATAACGTAATCTTTCCTACACAAGTAGGTCAGTGAGGAAGCAGATCCCTTGTCAAATTAACGTTTGCCTCTGTCTCCGTATGACAAACGACGTGGGCATAATAAAAACTTGCTCATGAATGCTGAGCGTTGAAAATGAAGCTGTTCTCGGTGGCGTTTACATGAAAACTGGACGAAAATTAAAACTTTTTTTATGTGGAAAAAATAATTGGGAATGATTCATTGGCCAGGCCGCGTGGAAATGGCAGAGCGGATAAAGAGAGAGAATTTTCAATGTCGTTGTCGCGATCGCAATCACGCGGAGCTAAGCGTGAATTTTACGGTGATATTGATGGCAGTTATTGGTCATCTTTTTGTATTTAAATGAAAATACATATTTACATTTTTAAAAAAAGTTAAACAATAGGTATACCCCGTTTTTGCCTTTCTTGTTTTTCTTCATATGAATGCGTAGAAAAGGTATTAAGGTACAATTCTGTGTAAAATACTGTGTTTATTAGCATTTGTTCACAAAATATATAATGTTAATAGTATGCAATTTAATTATTTATTAATTCTTTTTTATTAATAAGAAGTTTTTAAGTTTTAATTTTTTTCGCACTTACTTTTGCCTAGAAAAGTCTTTCACTGGAAACGTGTTAAGTCCTAAACTAACAAATAAATTTCTCGCCTGCAAACTACCCAACATCAATTTTCCTCGAATCAATTTGAGCTAAGCCTCTTAGCTAAATAAACTATAATAATCTCGGCAACCTTATAACTTGTAAAGTCCACTACATCAAACTTAAGAGCATTAGACGTATAAAGACTTCCTCCACTTGGCGTCTTGCCAATGCACTTTTATTTTTAGTTAGGTTCCAAAGAACTAGCCTAACCTGCCCGACTCATTGGCATTAAAAACCAAATCAGGTACCCGTAACAACCTGCTTTTGGTCTAGGTACCATCACCAGTCACACACTCAGGGATCCCGGGATTTGAAGATATGGTACTAGCAGGCAGCAAATAAATATTTTTATCCGCCCCCGGTTTAGACTCAGAGGTTATGGGTGCGATTCCCAGCGAGGGGTACATGTAAGCTAGCCACCACCATCTTGTCTAAATATGTCGCCATAACATCAATGCTTGTAGCATTGTTGTGTTCCGGCAGCTAGAGATAAGATAGCCAGTGCCTCAGTAGTTGAGGATCCCTGGTGATGTGCGCTTCCATCCTTGGCCTTTATCATCACTTAACATCAGGTAAGATGAAAGCACTGTGCTTACCCGTAAGATAAATAAAAAAATAGAACTATAGATCCTGGGCTTACCAGCAGATATAATGTTGAACAATGTGGTTCCGTGGTTTGCACTAAGCTTTCTACAAAATAGTCTAAAAATCTGTAATAGAAGACAATAGCAAAATAAATGGGAAAATTTAAATAAAGTCTTGAAAAAGGATTGAATGTTGAAATAGAGTCGGAACTAAAACAAAGACCAAATTTTTTTTCGATTTTGTAAACTTTCTTTGGAACCAATTATATAACACGTAGTTGTTCTGGTGTTCCTAAAAATAAAACGTTTCGAAAGTATGGCTGCAATTTTGCGATACAACTTGAGAACTTTTTAAGTAGCTACAAAAATCCGAGGTATATCGGCTATTTCTATTTGTACTGAACTCGAAATAGTCGAGTGTAACTGCAAACCACTTCATACCATCGCTTTTCGCATTCCAAGTTCCGTACGGTTCCGCTATTTGTAATTTACAAACTTTCGTAGTTCTAAAAGAAATCGATATTATTACAGAGAGCGATGGATTTGTTGAGACACTCTCTTAAAACATGAGGTGTGAAAATATTTTAATTATTTTCTGTGCTACACTGCAGTAACATTGTATAACGATCCATGTCGTACCTATCGAATGCGCGATGCATAATGTAACGATTGACGTAATTTTTAGGGTTTCGTACCCAAAGGGTAAAACGGGACCCTATTACTAAGACTCCGCTGTCCGTCCGTCTGTCTGTCTGTCCGTCTGTCACCAGGCTGTATCCCATGAACCGTGATAGTTAGACAGTTGAAATTTTCACAGATGATGTATTTCTGTTGCCGCTATAACAACAAATACTAAAAAACATAATAAAACAAAAAACAGGTAGACGCTTGAAATATTTACAGAATATTTAGCTATGTTTTCACTTTAAACATAAATGATTAAATTAAAAAAAACAAATATTTTTTGGCGTTTTTATAGATAATGGAACGGAACCCTTGGTGCGCGAGTCCGACTCGCACTTGGGCGGTTTTTTAGAAAAAAAATTCAAACCAAGTTTTACAGTAAAATATATTTTTTATTTAGAATTTGATTTGAAAATTGGTAAATACCAATATTGATAGTTTCTTAAATCCTTTTTTGTTATTCTGTGGTTATTTAATACGATAGTATTTTCAATTATTATAAAATTTACAATTAATAATAATAATAATAAAACAAAAATAAATAAATAAAAACAACCACTGCTCAATCAAATAACCCTCCCCGTGCCATTCCAGGTGCAAAGGTGCCCAACACACTTGCCGCGTTTCCACGTTGAACAGCGATAGACAATCTTTGCATCAGGAATGACTCGGAACGAGGGTCAAGACCCCTCTCTCGTAGACGACGCCCCACTTCTTCTTCTTCCTTTTTTCCCACATTTTTAAGTCCCTTGCGCGCCGTAAGCCCAAACCACCGTTCCGAATGGGGAGAGAAGCGAGGTCCCATTGGTCAGTATTAAGGGAGACATTCAGCAGACACTCAGCCGTCTCCTTCAGCACTGAGTCAAAGGAATCAATGTGCGTGGGGCATAGCCAAGTCGGAACCGTGCGCAAAAAATAGTTTAATTTAGGAACTGCAAAGCAAAACCTTAGCAAAAGCAGTGCAATGTGTGCTGGAAGATCTTTAAGCTTTTTCTTAGCAGACAGGAGAAGCTGCCTTCTTACCTCAAATGCTTCAGGAAACGCTACCGAGAAAATAGGAGATCCCAACAGATATAAAGTTTGATCTGTTAACTCTTTAAGACCCGGTAGTAAAGAACAAAAAGAAGGAAAGAAAGCACGAGGATCGGCACTGCAGGGGTAGAATTCACATTTGGTCGTGTTTACCTCCAATCCCAGTTGACGAAAGCGTGGAAGGAGAGTGACCAGATCTTGCCGTACTTTCTCAGGCTCTCCCCCGAGGGTACCATCATCCAGGTACCATATATTCAAAGGGGATTGAAGATCCGATATTGCTTTATAAATGGCAAGACAGAAAACTAGTGGGCCAAGCGGATCCCCTTGTTGCGCGCCAACCTGAGAAAGTACAAGCGATTCGTTATAGAAGAGATTAGAAGGGGACGAGTAAACTTGAAAAAGAAAAGGATAGAGGGATGGCACCTTCTCCCTGACTTCATTCAACAATACATCGCGTTCCACAGAATTAAAAGCATTTTTAATATCCAGCTTAATAATTACGCAATCCGTGTTCTCCGCATCAAAAGAAAATGATCGTGTCGCATGAATAGCAGCCTCACAGCCTAATTTTGTACCAAACCCTAGCTGACAAGGTCGCAGGTAAGAGGCCATTTTCTCCCTCACGGCACGGCACCCAAGTTTGGCGGTCAAACGACGAAACGTGCTACCCACAGCAATGGGTCTTAAACCTCCATCCTTTTTCGACAACGCGCATAATGTAGCTCCGTAAATATAAGGACACACCGCAACATTTAACTGGCCACTCAGAAGGAAGTTGCACAGTTTAGTCAGACACTCTAGCAAACGTGTCCCGCCATCACCTGCTGATCCAGATGTAAGCTCCTTCAAATGGATAGGGCGTATACCATCCAAACCAGCAGCAGAACCGTTGTTAAAGGAGCTAAGTGCCAGAACAACGTCCTCTACCTTAACTGCAATAGCTGGAACTGATCTGTCAGGCTCAGGCGGAAAAACTAAATGCCGTGATGGAGGCGGGTGCTTCGACTGTAAGGTAGCAAGAGTTTCTGAATTCGACGGTGCTACTCCATCATTTGACATAAGCACTCGGACTGCGCCCCTCAGGTCACCATCAAAAACTTTAGATTGTATGGTCCTAAGAACTGAGGGTGGCCTCAGGGACGTCAAACCTGCGTGATCGCTGCTTGAAGAATCAATCAGTGTCACCGTTGCATCGATGTTTTGCTTTACCTTACTTGTAAGGTTACCCGAGCTTGTAGCATCTGGCGCTTTAAGAGCTGAGTAACCAAAAGAAAGCAAAGCAAACCACTCTGCTAAACCATTAAAATCGATACACCTATCGATGAGATAGCACATTTTGTTTGCCGCTAGGTTTCGCGCACCCTTAGGTATGTGACGCAGCACACGCACAGACCGCTTCATAGTGGCCAAGTCAGCTAATCCTAAACCACCGTAATTGTGCGGCAACGTAAAATTTAAAAATCTCTTCATTAATTTATTATCGCGATGATATTTTGAAATAAACAGATTTAAGAAAAAAGTAGTTAATACATTTTTTAGATCTGAAGATTTTCGAATCTTTAGACTTTGAGCTTGATACGAAAACATAATTAAAGTAAGTAAAAAAAAACATCATGTGAGTGTTGTTACATCAGGTCTTAGCTCTTACATATTCAACTTTCGCCATCTTAACTTCAGCTGTCACCGCTCAAAATCACTCCCTGCCCATTTCCTCCAACGAAGCTAGCTGCGATATAAGATATAAGAATTTTGTGTTTTATAGACTTTCGGGTATATGGTACCCGACCTTATCCACGACGGGTTGAGATATTTTAATACCTAATACGATTATACAGAAAGCTTTTGCTTGTTGATTGCAGCAACCTAAAGCGAGGGTTGAATATTTAACAAGCTCTGAAAAGTAACCTTGATTTCTTATGATACAGCTTTCCAACTTGCTGTGTGTGATAAGGGTAACCAAAACCAAATAAATAATCGTAGATATTGGGATAAAATTTATTTGGAATAATTGTATCGATTCAATTCTTTGAGCTTTTTTGACAAGTTTGCATCCATGGAAGAATATGCGGTTATGACCGGAATAGGAAAGGCTCTCATTAACCTAAAGTTGGCAACGAAAAAAAAGGTACCTAAATACTTTCAAATAAATATTTTGTCGTTCAGTTTTTGTCTGACTGTAAAACTGTGTACTTCAAAAATTACAAAGATTTTCAACGATATAGCTTATATTTATTGAGTTTAGGTATTATGCAAAACACTACTTACCACATAATAACGAGATCTTTAAGATTTCATTAGGATCGTTGAGCAAAGCGACATAACTGATTTCCTCCAAAGAAATCGTCCGCACAAAGGGAGCAACAAAAAATAATGTCGCTCCAAATTGAATCATTTGTAATATTCATTCTTTTTTACTCCTGCTTCTGTGGACGCTTTCCAAGAGTTCGGCTCAGATCTAGTTGGAGTCACTGGAAGAGACATCTTTTAGTTATTAAGGTATTAACTGATAGGTTCTTCATGATTTGGGGTTATTACCTTTCAATAACTATAAATGTTGAAAGATTTCTTGTAAATTTTCGTGTAAAAATACCAGACTTGCTTGGCTGATGATGGTCAGAATTTTTACGGATGTTTTTTTACTGATATTGTGTTTCTTTTTTAATTTTTCTCCTTTTTCAATATACCTATATTATAATATTACATAGTAGTACATAATAAAGACGGACAGAAAAATAGGAGGGTATGATAGCTATTAGGTTCACAACTAATTACAGAAACTTAAAATTTAATGTATTATTCAGCTTTACAAATTACAAATACATGTGCTGTCAGCCAGACTATCATTGTTATGAAATGTATTAGTTATCGATGACATACCCTTTTCAATGATACAGAGCCACAACGTACGGGCAACTGAATAAATTGTGGGAACATTTGTGGCTCTAGTTACATCTAGTTATTTTTATCTCCATGTTCCAGCGAACGTTTCTCCTTTATGAAACTCGTTTTACGATAATCAACTGCCTTCAGGAATTCGCGACGTCACTCTGTCTTGTAGGGGAGAGGGAATTATTAGCTACTAAGTATTATTTATTAATTCCTATCTGTCTAAATTAATTAGAAGAGGTGATATCGATGCTTAAGAAATTAACATAATAGTAAAATATTAAGTAGATACAATTTTCTAGAAGTGTCACTTAACGGAGTAGTAAATAAAGTTTTTGGAATCATTTAGGTAATTTTGGAGATAGATACCTACCTTCCCACTTACTCAATTATCCTAATAAACTAAAACATGATTTAAATTGCGTTTACATAACAAAATTATTATAAGCTGAGTATTTTTACGAAATTGTGTATTTCTTCTAGTTCCCCCTTCTATCTTGCAAAAACAAAGTGGATCAGAAGCCAACATTAAATATAGCCTGCACTCGGAAAACGAAATCCCGTGTACCTAAGACAAACAAAAAACAGGACAATCTGATTTCTTGGTCTAGCCTCGACTTAAGAGGAAATAAAACTGTCGTTTCATAGCGAAACGGGGTCGGACATGTTACTGCACCCGTCCTGGTATGCGGGGGCTAGTTCACCCCTCTTAGGGGGCAGGTTTCCCTAAGCGACGTCACGCGCTAACCCGCGCCGCACAAATCACGCGAGTGGGGCACGCGACCTAAACGCTCCACCACAAGACGCTGGATAACAAATGAATTCCTGACTGAAGACATCGAGCTCGAATACATTGCTTCTCTTTTTAAATGATTTAGCCAGTACTTTAAAAGAAAGCCAGAAGTGAATAGGGGTGTTAACAATAACGTGTAGCGTGACCGATGTGGCATCGGAGCTGTGCTAACAGCCTAACGCGATATGTCAATAGCTCTGTTTATTTTGTAGTAAACGCCTACGGTTTTTTTTTAATAAAAGAATACCGTTGTCGAGTCGTAATAAGTCAGTTGTCGGACACAATGGATGGCTGCCACATTCTTCGCCTGACACGGAACTCGATGCAAATGTGACTTGCGAAGCTTTTTCCCTTCTGGAGTTGGTTGTGGAAACGGTTTTTGGTGTGCAATGTTTTGGTGAGAATTTGTTAGTTTAGTATAAACTTTTTTCGGAAATAAAATACCGTTGGGAATCTGCTACTTTTATTAGTGACAAGACAATAAAAGTAAAAAAAAAAATGACATTACATACATTGTACCTACGAGTACATTGTTCTGATCCCAAGGTACACTCGTTTTATGGAAATCAGTAACAACGACGGTACCTCGCCCACCCAGACTCGACACAATATCGAAAGTTCGTTTTCGACATTGACCCGACCGGAATCGAACTCGGGACCTCAGAGTTAGCGCCGCCCAAAGTCCGGCTTGCAAGCCACTCGGCTACGGAGATCGTCAAGTAAAGTGACTATTCAAACTTTATGCTTATTTTAGAAGGGGTCGGCATCAAATGAGCGTGTCCTTATACCATAAAATATATTAGAAGAAAACCATAAGTGTAAAACTTTTAAAATGTCTACCTGATGACTTTTTCAAGTAATTTTTTTTTAATTTTGCCGCTATATACACATATATTTTTATCTAACTCACTTATAAAGTTTGTAGGAACAAAATTAAACAACAACACACGAAGTTGCTCAAAGACACATAAAATCCCAATTAACCCAAATAACCAGGCATTTGATAAACTCTCCCAGCAGATACTGACACAGGCCTTCCACAAAGTCCTTTCTAACACTGAACTGCGCTCGCCCGCATAATCAGATCCCCACTGTAACGATGTTGGACGAAAATAGAGGAATAGTTCTTTTGAAACGGACACCCTTTGTATATTTTCTGCTTGCCGTCTGCTAGAACTTGAATAATAGCACCTTTGTGCTTGTGCCACGTTTCTGGGACGAACTTTAAAACATTCATGACTGTATAATTGAACTATAATAAAAAACTGCAGTTCTAAAGTACATATTTCTTCTAAGGAAATGGAGTTAGTACACTAATTAGTATTTATGAATAGGGTAAAGCTTCATGAGTACATCGAATTGTTTGGCCTAGTTTAAATTATTAGAGAAAGTTGAGTCTTGAGTCTTGGCGCATCTGAGTCGTTAATAATTATGGAGTTTTGTAACGAAGGAGTTTTTAATTACTTCATAGATTGAAGATTCATATATTTTTATCTTATGTTATTCCTATGTTAGTTAGTTAGTTTAGTGTCTATGTACCGTGTTTTGTTCCCGTCATGAAAAAATAAATTTTAATTAGTAAATAAACGGAAAACAAAACATAAATTTTCAACGCTTATATATATACCTACTCTGTTTATCAGTACGGGAGTAAGCTTCAAAGTTTCCTGCAAAAAAAATGCAATATTCATAGCTAAATTGTGAGATGTCATTGAAAAACTCGAATGATAAAATTACTCGAAGTAAAGTGCGACCATTATTTTAGAATTCGTAACAGCTTCGTTACATAAGTTCTACCTACTGCTTTCTGTGTTGGAGTACGAAACCTAAATTCGATAGATTATCTCTGGAACTTTATCATGAACGTGGGCGATTCGCTCAGGGAAGCGTTCATAAAAATTTAATGGGTTTAATCTTTTAAGATCCAAAAGTAAGGGATGTGCCTCCGTTTATCGCCTCGTAAAAGAAGCGCTGTAGCTACATGAGGGCACGACAAGGAGCTCGAGCTTGAAGGTCAAGATCGTTAAAGCTAAGCAACGAATGGCTGGTGCCCACCAAATTTCATATTTACTGGGTATATTTTCAGATAGCGTCCAGACTATCAAGAAAATCTTCCCAAATTCTCGCTACGTTGACGTAGATCATGGTGGTGTAAGTAAGCAACTTTCGCAAAGGCCGGTCACCGGATGGGTGACCAAACATTTATTATCTCGAGCTCCTCCGCGCTTTGAAAGGCAAGAAAAGCCGTGGGCTCCGGCTGCATTAGCAGTCATTAACAACCACCAACCCGCAGTGGGCCCGCGTGGTGGTTTATGGACCGTTCTCCCTATCCATCCATAAGGAAGGCTCGTGCCCCGGCAGTGGGGACATGAAAATGAGATGATGATGATGGTGGTGTAAAGTACCTTCAAACCTTACCTTAAAGGAAGTATCCTAGTGGCCTGCTAACTGCTAAACCATATTAGGGACCGTTAGGCTATACTATTGATACTCGAACAAAATTATTAACTGTTATATTATACTACGACAAAATACATGTTAATATGATTCTTTATATAACAGAAGACAAGTTGAATAATTTACCAAAAAAACAAAAATAAAAGTACCTACGAGTAATTATAGTAACCTCCCACGCCGATTAAGTTTTCCTCCGAATTTGTTCTCTTTATAACTCACTAGTTGTTGCCCGCGACATCGTTCGCGAAGACTACAATAAAAAAAAAGTATCCTATATGCTGTTCATTAAAATCCATTCAGTAGTTTTTACGTGAGGGAGTAACAAACATCCATCCATACTTACAAACTTTCGCGTTTATAATATTATTAGGATTTTATATGAAGCTAAAATAGATTGTAAATAAAACTTATGATTGGCTACGAAAGAAGCAGCTATAAAAAGCTTAACAATAAGTGGTCATAATAATAATATCTACATCTATCGATATTATTCCGGCACATCAAAATGTGAAGAGCAATAAATGATGGATACCTATTTATATTGATGGAAATAGTTCATATTATAAAGTGGAGTATAAATTAAATGTATAAAACGACTAGCTGACCGGCGGACTTCGTACCGCTTTGACAGTTTCCATGACAACACAACAAACAAATCATTTTGTATTGGAAAAATTTCAAAAATCTAAAAAAATTTAGGGGGATGAAAAATAGATGTTGTCCGATTCTCCACCCTAGCCGATATGCACGCTAAGATTCACGAAAATCGGTCAAGCCGTTCCAGAGGAATTCAATAACGTACACCGTGACACGAGAATTTTATATATTAGAAGATGACGAAATCAGATCATTTATTATTGATTGTTCTTAACAGTATTTTTTGTGACTAGAATATTTTTAGAATTAATAGTTTTTTCCGGCTAGTTAACAAGGAAGTTTCTTAGTAGTTAATACTTTTGCTAGTTATAGTTATACTGATCATTACAAAAACACAAATGTTGAAAAAATTTCCACGAGCAGGATTTGAACCTGCACCCTTCTGACATGTCATGTGCTCTTCCAATTGAGCTATCGTGGTTCTAACCAGCCCGCCGAAATGATTCAACACTATTTACTTGTTTTTACTTTGAAAGCCAAAGGCGCCTATTCAATGTCAACAACTACCGTCATTAACATCTGATCATAATATTTTTACAAATACTAAAGATCAGTTAAGAAGTAGGAAAGCTATTTATAAAATGTTTTTGTTTTGTTTATATAATTTAAACGCAAATTTTGTTGCGAAACAAATTACAAAAACACAAATGTTGAAAAAATTTCCACGAGCAGGAATTGAACCTGCACCCTTCTGACATACCGGGTCAGGTGCTCTTCCAATTGAGCTATCGTGGTTCTAACCAGCCCGCCGAAATTATTCAACACTATTTACTTTTTTTTTACTCTGAAAGCCGGTATGTCTGAAGGGTGCAGGTTCAAATCCTACTCGTGGAAATTTTTTCAACATTTGTGTTTTTGTAGTTAGTACTATTTCTAAGTACTGAGTAGTTATAGTTATATTGATCATTCACACAATGTTGACCACTTCTTTGGCGGACGACGACTGTAGGATATGCATTTAAAGTAAAAGCTATATAGATACACTTTTTGATTTATTTGTAATGGAAAGTACTGCTATGATAGGGCATTTTCAAATATTTTTAACGCTATAAGGGAGAAAAGAAATGCCCTTGCTGAGTTTCTTGCCGGTTCTTCTCAGTACAAGGGCGGGAGACCCTGTGCAGACTTACGAACCGATATCCCGATATAGCATAGTGACATTCATAAGAGCTACTTGTAGCCGCAACTGAGTAAATGATTTTGACTTATATGCCTTTCAATTTATCAAAACTAACTAATAATAACTTACTAACTTGCCTTATAACAAGTTGAAATGGACAAAATGCTTTTTATGTGTTCCGTCTGGTGGCTATAAAAAATATTATTCCAAGAACTATATTAAAAATAGGCGAATATTTAAACATAATTCAACAACAGTATATAATTATTATCATATTGGAAACCGACGTCGTTTAGCACATATAAAGAAACAATAATCACATAAAATTAAATAAAAAGTTAATAAAATAGATATAACATCACTATGTTATTACATCTTTTTCCGCTTCACTAAGCGTTACGATGGTTTTTTAAATACGATTAACGATTATCATGATAACTGATTTTTATTGCAGGTCAATATACATTTCGCCAAAATGGTTGTACAACCTCTTATCCAACACGATACAGTCAACCGAGGTCCTAGCCTTCACATACACCCTCCTTCGTCCCGATACGTCCCTTAATACCGGACGAACATCCTGAGGAAACTATTACGGTATGGGCACACGCGTTATTCCAACCTAGATGGCTTGATCGGTCACTAAGGCTTAAGGAACCTTCCGCCAAGTTTCTAACCGCCCATAAACCTGTGCAACGGGAACACATACAATCTAGTAAAACAAGACTGTTTCAAATTCTATTTCCAGGGAATAGATAGTTTACGAAGAATTTGCCGGTTCGTTTTGCCTATAACGAGCGGTGTTGCGTGTTCACAAATCATAAACGCTGGTTGTGAAACCGTGCTTATTGTTTTAAATCGCCGCCCGCCCAGTAATGTGACAGTGGGCGGAATTCCGCTTACGTAATGTGTGAGAAAGAATAACAATTTTATTGTTGTTATAAATTATAGTGTGATCATGTCGCGGTAGATATGCATCTTTACTGCCCGAGTGGTCTAGTGTTAAATTACCAGTATCAGAAGCGGAGGTTCCGGATTCGATTCCCGATTGGAGTTAGTTATACGGTTGATTGCTTGCTGGTTACCGTTGGTTAAAATAGCATTTATAGCTGTTGGCATTTTAAAAGAGTTAACAAAGCGTGTTGTACAGACTAGACAGTTGAAGTATAGACATAGAGTGGGATGGTTGTACAAGCAAACAATTTCCCATATTACTTTTTTCTTTGAAATCAATCAAGTCACTCGTACTGAGAGCATTTACTTCCATTCATAGTTATATCATCATCATCATCATCTCAGCCAAAAGACGTCCACTGCTGGACAAAGGCCTCCCCCAAGGATTGCATATGCCATAATCGCTACGCTTGGCAGGCGGGTTGGCGATCGCAGTAGTTTGAGGTTAACCTCAGAGAGATACTACTGCCCATCCTATGGAATGGTCCCTTCGTCGGCTTTTACGACACCCACACGGGAAGAAATGGGGTGGTGCAATTCTTTATCCCCCATAGTTATATATATATAATTATAAAATAACTATGGATGGAAGTATTGAAATAACTTAAATTACATAAGAAACAAAAAGAAAATAATTAAATAATTTAAATAATAAATTAAATAATTTAGGATAAAATAAAAAGAAGAAGAAGAAACACAAGAAAATACATTAAAATAAGAATTTATGCTATGATTGAATTTAAGCTATGTTTATTAATATCTCAAATCCTAGTTTGAACCGAACAATGTCAAGCTGCTTGTAGTGTCGCGAACGCGAAGTAAATTCAATAAACCTAACGTAACTAGCTATAGCATACGGTGACGTCACGCTTAGAGTGAAAGAGAGGGAGAAACCATGACATTAGCTTGCACGCGCGCTCGCACCGGCATTGGCGGGCAGATCGGCGCAGGAACAACATCGGTAAGTGATTTGCTCTGCTCAGTGCATACATTACCTGATTCACTAGACATTACAATGTGTACCCAACAGTCTTACCAGTTGCCGATGCGATCGGCCTGTTTGCGAACAGTGACCAGTATCAGAATCTGAACCAGATCAGACTACCAGATGCGAGGCTCGGGGTGGCTATAAGGGGAGGTTGGAGGCCACTTAGGGGGAAACACCGCCCTATTCTATAAGATCAGTATTCAGTAACAGATAATCAGTACTCAACAAAGTCTATCGTATTACATATAGACAATGCAGTATCAGTGTATTATTTTCAGCGTGTTATTATGTATAAGCACAGATATTCGTCATAACGTTTAGTTAATTGGCGACATGGTGGAGGTGCTGGGATATCTATAAATATCATTCAAAACGAATTTGTTTCGTTTAAATAATTATTTTTTTTTTCATCAAAGAGGGTAGTTCGATTTGTGTTTGCAAGCGATGCTCACAGTAAAAATTGGTTTCAGTAAGCTAAGTAGATTAAAGACAATTCGTATAGAAGTGTAAAAATAATTAAGTTAACAATTTAAATGAGTGTTTTACGTGAAGTTAGTGTTCAATCATATTATTAATTAGTGCCATAGTTAACCAGTGCACTTAGCGTAAAAAGAAAGTGCACCGGGTCATTATTTTATGTAAGCAATGCAAACTATTCACTATTTTGTGAGTTTCTTCAGTAATATCGATTTAACAATTATCGCATTATGTTTTCTTTTAATATGCTTACTTTGTGCAATCATCTTGCTGTGAACATTATTTTTATACAATGATCTTACATTGAAAATTATTAGAGTAGAATAGAATACATGGCATTCTTCTTTTAGTTTTTACTATAAATTGCGAACGTAAACAAAGATAACGGTTGAATTAGACCTTACTTTGATTTGTCATTTTACCTAGCAAAAAAAAACATATTTCATATTTAATTATTAATAATTATGTTTCGTACCATGTATAACAATAAGCATTCCTTTATGGAGTTTTAGAGATTTTACATTTACTTAGTAAATTTTTGTTTTAGATTTTCAAACATTTCAATAAGAAGACAATAATCTACAATCTTGTTCTTGGGTCATTTACGAATAGTATTTAAAATGGAAGACGTCATCCGAACTCGATTAAAACTAATTTATGATTCTGTCCAGGCATACTTGAACTCTGCTCAGTGTGCTCTTAAAGAATTATCAGATTGTGACGATAGCTATCATGCATTAGAATTGGCTGGGTCTAAACTTAAGGGTGCAAATCAAAGGTTTGTTTCGGAGATTCATAATTACTGTACACTTATAAAAGAACCTAACGTTGAGGAAACCAGTCAATATACGTTAACTCAAATTCAGGCCGAAGACTTATTGTCAGAAATAGAAGTTATTGTCAGACGTAATAACCGGAATCTTGCATCTTTTTCAACCAGCAGTGAGAACGTTAACATTACTAGCAAGTTACCTAGAATGGAATTAACTAAGTTTGATGGTGACGTCCTCAAATGGTATCAATTCTGGGACCAGTTTTCATCAAACGTTCATAATCGGAATATCAACGATGTCGATAAGTTATTGTATCTTCAGTCAGTTCTTGAAGGTAACGCGAAGCAGGCGATTGATGGATTAGACACAACAAACAAAAACTATAGTATAGCGGTTAATACATTAAAAGAGCGGTACGGAAAACCTGGCGCGATCATTGATGCTCATTATGTGGCACTTTATAGGATTAAAACCGCTGCAACTAATGAAGTTAAAGATTGTAGACATGTTCTCAATGAAATCGAAAGACATCTTAGGGTTTTGAGTTCCTTGGGCGAAGATGTCAATCACAATCACTTACGAGTTATGATTATGGAAAAATTTCCTGAAGACCTTATTTATGAATTGAGAATGAAAATTAGTGGCGAAGACGAATCAATTGATAATATTAGAAAATATTTAGAGTATATAATATCGGCTAGAGAGACATCGAATAGGTTAAAGAAAGCGACAGTAGGTATTACCAATACAGATAAAACAAATTTCGAAACCAAACAAATATCGGACCATTTTACACTAGGCTCTTTACATGTCAAGTCTGAAGAGGTGAGAGATAGTAAACAACGCAGATACCCAACTTTTAGAAAAGATAAGCCTAAATATGATAACAGTTATAAAAGCAAACTACCTCCTCGCAAAAGACCACATGATACCTCTAATAGAACCGATGAGCCACCTAAAAAGAAATTTAATAGATGTATATTTTGCAAACGAGATCATTTCAACGATCAATGTATTGTTTTCAAATCAGTCCAAGAAAGAAAATCTCAATTAGGTAACCGTTGTTACAATTGCTTTGGTGAAGGGCACAGGGCTGACAATTGCCGTTCCAAACGAAAATGTCGGCATTGCAATAAGTTCGGTACTCATAATCGAGCCTTATGTCCTACTAAATTGACAGAGCCATTGAAATCAATACATACTGATGGCTTGCACGTCAAGTCTGAAGTAAGCACTACATTTTTACAAACATGCCTAGTTAGTGTAGGTAATGCCGAGACAAGTTCCGAACAGTTGCAATGCAGACTATTACTTGACTGCGGTAGTCAGCGCTCATACATAACAGAGTCTACTGCTACGTCACTAAATTTACCCACAGTTGAAAAAATAAATTTATCAATATTTACGTTTGGTTCCAAATCCCCACATCAGTTAGAAAGTCCCGTAGTACAATTTAAAATGACCACTCGAATTGGTGTTAAGCGGCTCATACATGCAAACGTAGTACCTTATATCACACACAGCATATGTACACCGGTTTTTAACGATCAATCTAAAGTGTGGAACGATATCAGATTAAAGAATCTGACATTAGCAGATGATGGTTCTTCTGGTGATAAAATAGATATCTTAAACGGCAATGATTATTATCATTCGGTCATGTCGAATGAAAAGATCACTGTTAAACGAGATCTTTTCTTAGTTAATTCTGATTTTGGTTGGGTGTGGTCGGGAAAACTTTGCGAGAATGTTGACAGTTCAGATCAGTTAACCGTTTTGACTTATTTTCAATCCGATGGCTTATGTAGCAACCAATTAAATGAACCTGATCTGCCGTTAAAGTTAGATGATGTCAAAAAATTATGGGACCTAGAATCTATAGGTATTACAGATTCTCCAAACTCTACACGCGATGAAGAAGCAATCAAGCATTTCAATAATACCGTTCAGTTTAAGGACAACCGATATCATGTTCAATGGCCGTGGGTTGAAAGACCGCCAATCCTACCTAGTAATTTTGGGTTAGCTTGGGGTCGTCTCAAAAGTTTAGTAAAGCGGCTAGATGATTCAGAAATGAAAACTTACGATCATGTTATTCATGAGCAGTTACAGAAAGGGATCATAGAATTAGTGCCTGATCCTACTGTGCCACAGTCTCATCCGGTTCATTACCTTCCACACCATTGCGTTCGTAGTCGAGATAAGTCAAAAGCGCTTCGTATTGTTTATGATGCATCGGCTAAAACAGCAAATAACCGAAGCTTGAATGAGTGCTTACATCGAGGACCATTGATGTTAGAAGATCTTACGGGACTGTTAATTAAATTTAGAGAACATCCTATAGGAATAATAGCAGACGTTGAAAAGGCTTTTTTACAATTAGGCCTCCAAGATTTAGACAGAGACGTAACACGATTCCTTTGGTTTAAAAATATAAAATCTGATAGTCACCCAGATAATGTTTTGCACTTGCGGTTTTGTCGTGTTCCATTCGGTGTTATATCAAGTCCGTTTCTACTAAATGCAGCGATTAGGTTTCATTTAACAACATCAAATAGTGACCTTATGAAACAACTGGCAGACGATATATATGTAGACAATATAGTAACGGGAGCGCGGACAGATTCAGATGCGCAAAAGTTATATAGGGCGTCTAAACAAGCATTCGATAGTTTATCCATGAATTTGCGCGAGTGGAACTCAAACTCGAAAGAATTAGTTGCGTCTATACCAAATGAATTTCAAGCTAGAGATCAAAGAACAGTAAAAGTATTAGGTTTGATTTGGGACATACGTAATGATCAGCTTTATTTGAAACCAACCTTAAATAATAATGATTTAAATACAGTTCAATCAAAACGAGCCGTGCTAAAGACTATTGCTTCAGTCTATGATCCTTGTGGGCTAGCAGTACCAGTGATGCTCCCAGCAAAACTATTCTTTCAGAAATTATGGACAGCAAAAATTAAGTGGGATGTAAAGTTGAGTGATGACTTACTTTCTGAATGGAAACATATAGCTTCAAAATTTTCTTATTTAAAAGATATTTCCATTGATCGTTATTACGCGCATGGTCTAAACAGGGATGAATCTGCGGTATCAATTGAGTATGAGCTGCATTGCTTTACTGATTCATCTATGGAAGCCTATGCAGCGATAATTTATTTACGTAGTTCTTTGCGCGCTAGTAATATTGTCAGTTTTGTTATTGGCAAATCTAGATTAGTGCCCTTAAAGGACAAGAATAACCTACAAATTCCGAGGCTAGAATTGCTGGGAGCACTCATTGGGTGTAGGCTTTTAAAATACGTATCGAAATTCTTACGGCTAAAGATCAGAAATCAATTTTTGTGGACTGATAGTCAGATAGTTTTGAGTTGGCATAAATCAGACAAACTGCTTCCGCCGTTTGTGTCACGAAGAATAAATGAAATTAAGGAGAGCCACCATTTACAAGTCCGATATGTACCAACCAAACTAAACCCATCCGACGTAGGTACTAGGGCAGATAGAGTAGACTCTTACAATAGATGGCTCACGGGTCCTGATTTTTTGACGAGGGATTCAGAACAATGGCCTGTGTATCCTAATACAGATGTTATTAACACTCAAATTTCTGTGGCCGGGGAGGGTCTTCCGAATACAATGATTCCAGATAGTGTGGACCGATCAGATTCAGGTAGGATTGAAGAGATGATAATAGATAATGATAACGACGACGAAATCAAACAGATATTAGAAATTCAATCGGAATATTTCCCTAAGGAAATTAAAGGTATTACTACTGATTTATCAAGGTCTCTTCAATTATACAAAGACTGTAACGGACTTATCCGATGTAAAGGTAGATTTAAAAATACGGATTTGACACATGATCAGAAAGAACCCATTCTACTTCCGAAGTATGCAAAATTTACGCACGATATCATAATTAGATTACATCAGAAAAACTATCATGTTGGAGTTTCTCATACACTAGCACTATTAAGGCAGAAATTTTGGGTTCCGCATGGTAGGTCTACAGTTCAGAAAGTTATTAGAAAGTGCCCACAGTGTGTAAAATACGGTGGTGGTCCTTTCAAACTACCAGCTATGCCCGACTTACCAGCTGCAAGAGTGAAGCTCAGTCTGCCATTCGCGTTTTCGGGCCTAGATTATTTCGGACCACTCTTTGTTGATGAAGTCACTAGAGAAAAACGATGGGTATGTCTTTTTACGTGCTTAACAATAAGAGCCATCCATATGGAAGTCGTTAAAGATTTATCTGCCGAAGAATGTTTACTAGCAATAAGGAGATTTGTTGCAGTTAGAGGTTTACCTCAGCTGATTGTATCAGATAATGCCACACAGTTTAAACTTACAGCTGATGTGATGACTTCCGATTACTGTATTCAGAATAAATTGCATTGGAAGTTCATCCCGGAGTTAGCTCCCTGGTTCGGAGGTTTTTACGAGCGTCTGATAGGATTAGTTAAGCACTGTTTAAAGCGAACATTAGAAAAACACCTCATTAATCACAATCAGTTATGTACAGTAATTAAAGAAATTGAGGCTGTAATAAATACCAGACCCTTGACAACAGTGGGTGCTGAGTTAGAGCACGTTTTAACGCCTACCGATTTCCTACGTGTAGGCGGCCCAGTTACTATGCAAACTTCAGACCTTGACTATTTAGAACCAGCTACTGTAACCAAGAGCAATCTGATTGACAGATGGAAGCGTGGTCAAATAGTAATTTCAGAATTTGCGAAGATGTTTAGCAACCAATACTTGACCAGTCTTCGTGAGCGAAGTGACAAGCATCGTCAACCCAGAGTTGTTGTTAGTAGAACCCCTAAGATAGCAGAAACAGTTCAGTTAAAATCAGATAGCAACAGAATAAATTGGAGGGTTGGTAAAATAGCAGAGTTAATAAGGGGTTCGGATGGACAAGTTAGAGTAGCTAGAGTCAAATTATCATCAGGAGAAACCTTTACCCGCTCCATCGGCCACCTCTTTCCGCTTGAAATTGACGATCAGAGCACAGACCCTTCACCAGATCCTGAACAACCAGTACAAGTCGAAAGTGATCCACTCAGAAGCAGTTACAAGTCAACGGATACTGAAGTCGGGAAATCGACAACCAGTAGTGAACCCGAACTGCCAGTTGAAATTGAAACAGTTACCGATACTGACAACAGAAAACGATCACCTAGAATATCGGCAGTCAGAGCTAGGGAGAAGGTTAAGGAGTGGACGTCTCAGTTAATGATCAGATTATTTGAGCAGTAGAATCAACCATATAATTATAATCTTTATGTAACAAATTATAAATTAGCCGAAATCAGTTTGATTAAAATTTTAATTAGTCAAATAACATAATTTTTTTTATTTCTAATTTTTGCCCTGGGGGGAGTGTCGCGAACGCGAAGTAAATTCAATAAACCTAACGTAACTAGCTATAGCATACGGTGACGTCACGCTTAGAGTGAAAGAGAGGGAGAAACCATGACATTAGCTTGCACGCGCGCTCGCACCGGCATTGGCGGGCAGATCGGCGCAGGAACAACATCGGTAAGTGATTTGCTCTGCTCAGTGCATACATTACCTGATTCACTAGACATTACAATGTGTACCCAACAGTCTTACCAGTTGCCGATGCGATCGGCCTGTTTGCGAACAGTGACCAGTATCAGAATCTGAACCAGATCAGACTACCAGATGCGAGGCTCGGGGTGGCTATAAGGGGAGGTTGGAGGCCACTTAGGGGGAAACACCGCCCTATTCTATAAGATCAGTATTCAGTAACAGATAATCAGTACTCAACAAAGTCTATCGTATTACATATAGACAATGCAGTATCAGTGTATTATTTTCAGCGTGTTATTATGTATAAGCACAGATATTCGTCATAACGTTTAGTTAATTGGCGACATGTAGTGCCCTGATGTGAAGTGACTGGCTGGTGGAAATAATTCTTGCAATTCCATCACACTCCCAATCATGCCCTATTTTCAGATCATTTAATAAGGGTCATTATTATATACATTAGTGTAACCATCCCCGAGGTAACTTATTAGTAATAAGACATAACCATAATTGAACAAATAATAAGAACAACCGCACTAAAATCAATTAATCTACTCTACCTTGCTTGAAACAAAAACTGCTCACTGTAAAACCATAAAAATGAGCACCACGTACCTAAATGTTGCCACCAATTTTCCTGTAAGGAATGCGTAACAATACAGTCGACAGTATTAAACATTCGAAAGAGCTTAGGTAATATAACAAAAAAACGCTGCATACCACACCGTTCAGTCACAAAATAAGGAAACTGCAGAAGGTAAACTTCATACTGACGCACTCGAGCAACGGACACATAGACGACCTCTCATCATCATCATCGGCCTATCTAAGTCAACTGCTGGACATAGGCCTCCCCTAATGAGCGCCATAGCGCCCTGTCCTCAGCTTGACGCATCCAGCATCTGCCTGCAGTCTTTCGCAGGTCATCATCCCACCTGGCCGGAGAGCGTCCTACACTACGTTTACCGAGTCGTCCACTCAAGAACACGTTTACCCCAGCGGTTGTCGGTTCTTCGCCAGATATGGCCGGCCCACTGCCACTTCAACTTGCTAATTCTTAGAGCTATGTCGATGCTATTGGTTCTCTGTCGGATGTATTCGTTACGAATCCTATCCTTTAGAGAAACTCCGAGCATAGCTCTTTCCATAGCTCGCTGAGTGACTTTAGACGACCTCTCACGGACACGGCATCTCGCAACAATTGCGCTCGGACTGTTTTTGCGAGATCCCTAGTCCGCTAGAGGATATATGTGTGCGTTGCTCGAGCGCGGTATGTGTAAAGCGTACATTCTGCAGTTTCCTTATTTTGTGGTTTAGTGGTATGCTCGTAATTTCAGGTTAACGTACTGTTTATTTCATGATTTACAGCTGCGGACATTCTTTCGTGTGTAAATTGTACAGCATGTTGGCCATTTTTTAATGTATATTAGTTGCTTTAAACTTTAAAGGCTTATTAGAGACTAGGAACAGTTTAAACAGCATTTGATTGTTGTTACGATAGTTTCAGAAGTGACAATTTATATTTTGACCTATCATCACTTAACATCAGGTTATAATTGAAGATCATTTTCCACCAATCCCACTGAAAGGTTTCCTGTCCTTCTTTCCAGTTATTGTTCGTTCATAATGTTTAAGAAAAAAGACATTAATGATAGTTTTTTTTAATGAACAACCAATTTAACATCGAAAGCATTCTTAATTACTTTCCGAAGATATCATTCAACTGTGGCTTTTAAGCAAAATTAACGTATACACAATATTCACGCAAAACTGTATTTAGTTACACTGACATAGCGTAACACAAACATGAAATACAGTTGCTAACTTCATAAAACAACAACTTTGTTCTAAACGTACCAAAGCAAAGCACGTCAACAGCACGTTGCGTTGTCGCGACGAACGGCAGAATTAAATTTCTGCCCGAAGTTTTGTATCCAAAATTATGCATGGCTTGCGAAATTAGCCCTTGCACCCAACCGGACATTGGACAGCTAAATTCGGAGTCTGGCGCACAATATCGCATATTGTTAACAGCCCCTCGGCCCCGCTAGTTTTACATGAGCGCACTTCAGCGTAAATGTATACGCTGGCCAACAATGTTCTTGTCGTAACAAGACATTTAGGATGTATTTTGGATAGAATACATGAACACGTTTCGACTGTTTAAGAATAGGGATGTGGATTAGTAGTGGGCGTTAAAAGTTATAACAGTTAATTAAACATGTTAATTTAAAATAACTCGGAGAGAATAAATTTAACATTATTTTATTTATATCGACTACGGACCACTACCGCCATCTTGTGCAATTTTTGTAAACTTGTGCTGGGTGCCTAGTGCGAGTTTCATTGGCCATTCGATCACGTTAACGAAAACAAAAAATTCTATAGCAAAATTTTAACTCTTCTCGTATAACGCCAGTAGGCGCTGGTTCAATGACATACTAATATTTGTTTTCGTAAACGTAATCTAATGAATACGGATAGTAAACAAAACTCACACTTGGCACCCAGAAATTCGAAAGTGACGCGTGAATTTTATTTACTTAATATTACGCTAGATGACTTATAATTTAACATGTTTTCTACGTAATAAAGTTTATTATTGCTTAAAAAGAAAAAAATACAGTTAATAACACTTATGGAGAAAGGTTGATTCTATTTGACATTTACGTCTTACCGGGTAAGGTTTATTTTTATTTGAATAAAAAAAATAAAATTTAGGTACTACTGTTATTATTGAAAAGGAAGCACGAAAATTAATACTAGCTGCTAAGTTATTTAGTACGTTGATTGAACATCGACTCGTCAGATGTTGAAATTTTGGATTGAGCTTTGCGGATGAGTTTATCGTACGTATTCGGTAATTCCCGTTTTGAATTTCGTTTATAAATAGTTGGTAGGTAATCTGTGTGTGTCTAATGCTGTTTATAAGTTAGATTAGTGTTAAAATGTTTTTGTTTTGTTTATGTAATTTTAACTCAAATTTTGTTGCGAAACAAAACCCTACTACCTACTTCTTAACTGATCTTTAGTATTTGTAAAATATTATAATCGGGTGTTAATGACGGTAGTTGTTGACATTGAATGGGTGCCATTGGCTTTCAAAGTAAAAAGTAAAAAGTGTTGAATAATTTCGGCGGGCTGGTTAGAACCACGATAGCTCAATTAGAAGAGCACCTGACCCGGTGTGTCAGAAGGGTGCAGGTTCAAATCCTGCTCGTTGAAATTTTTTCAACATTTGTGTTAGATTAGTGTGTAGATTAGTGTTGTAAATTTGTATTAAATAAGAAAGATACCTAATTCTGCTTAGTAAAATACTGTAGTGTGTGTAAATAAAATAAACAAATATGGCTGACCGACCACATAGGTACCACTGCTATTTGGGTTGGGACTACTTTAAAAAAAACGATAAAAATGACAAGAGTGCAGTTACTTACTAACCTCACTATTTGCTAATTCTACCTTATGGTTATAAAAATTAACTCATGTTCGTAGATAACTAACACAAACACAACTGTTAATTTTACTATATCAGTTTACTTTTTCCATTTAACTTAAATAACAAGTTAAAATAATTAACGATTTAAATAACACGTTATTTTTTTTCAACATTTAGTTAATACATTAACAATAAATAACATTTAACCCCACCTCTAATGTGGACATGGACAACGACAGATCGAGAATTTCAATACATGATTGAAAGTCTACTTTTCTCTGTGGTCTAGTGGTTAAGACCACCAGTTTATACCCAGAGGTCCCGGGTTCCATTCCCTGCGGGGAAGTGCGGTTCCACCATTGGCCTTGTCTGCTCTGCCATTGCATAGAATGGAGCGTCGCGGTGGTAGTGGTTGTAACGTCAGGATAGCAGCCATCGAACGGACTTGAACTTCGCATCCGACCTTCTTGCTATGTATGGCCCTTGACTACTTGATTTTATATAACATCCTAACCAGTTCGTTTTGCAATAGTTATATAAAAGCAATTGAAAAGCTATCGAGGTTTTAATCAAATAAAACTTACAGTAACCCGCGTGGCTAGGCCTTATCATCACTTAACATCAGGTGAAATGAAGACACTGTCCTTGTATATATACATATATATAAATATAAAAGTATATCAAACCTTTTTTAAAATCACGGACGCATTTGAGAATAAGAACATTGTATTGACCTTCACAACACCTAACAATAAACATTGAAATGAAACAACTTTTACGGATCTACTCGCGTTTATTTTACACATTAGTTTTAATTAATGTTTATCCTGACGTTTCGAACCCTTTGCAGGGTCCGTGGTCACAGGGAGACTATAACTATAACTTCATTTAGGACCATCATTGTTGCGTTTCAAATTATACCCAAAATGTCATGCTGTGTACACTCCTTTTGGATTACCGTCTAGCTAGTAAGGTTAACCAAATATGTTACTGTACTCATGCATTGATTGTAATCTGTTTGTGTACCTATAGAAATAAATAAATAAATATATAAATAAATAAATAACACAAACAAAAAGAATACATGGACGAATGCTTAGTTCATATGAAAAAAAAAACATAAGCAGTTGTTACGGCTTAATTTATTAATGACACTTCATTATTATAAGATTTAACCTCAAGCGTTGACACATGCGAGCAACTAGAGCAATGGGTCAATAGATTAGGGAATATAGGTACCTATGACGATATGGTAATCCATAATAATTATGACTGCTATGTTTTATATTATATATAGTTCCTTACTCCTTAGCTAATGATGCCGGATGAACTGCTCTTTCACCTACAGCCTCATCGTCATCAGCATCATCAGCATCAGCAGCTCATTAAATGTCCCCACTGCTGGGGCACGAGCCTTCCCTATGGATAGATAGGGAGAACGGGCCATAAACTACCACGCGGGCCTAGTGCGGATTGGTGGTTGTTAACGAAAATTTTTGGTCACCCATCCGATGACCGGCCTTTGCGAAAGTTGCTTAACCTAAGCAATCGCAGACCGGGCGCTAAAACTACTACGCCGTCGAGCTCCTCTAATAATACCTATCCATGAGTAAATAAGCTTTAGTAACTAGTATGACAAAAACGCAAATACGGACATGATTGAATTTCAAATATTAAATCAACTTTAAATTGTTGTCAATAGCCAGAGTTTCGTATCGGCAAACAAAACGGTGAGCGAACTGGGTCGTAGTTCCAATCATTGGATGGATTTCAGTATTTGGGGCGAATGCTTTAGAATTATCTGTTGAAATGAAAAAAAAAGGTTTAAATCTATAAATAAGAATTATTAAAACCACCACGTGGGCCCAGTGGGGATTAGTGGTTGTTAACGACTGCTAATGCAGCCGGGACCAACGGCTTTACGTGCCCTCTGAAGCACGGAGGAGCTGGAGATGATACACTTTTGGTCACCCATCCGATCCGGCCCTTGCGAAGGTTGCTTAACCTCAGCACTCGCAGACCGGGCGCGTTAACTACTGCGCCACCGAGCTCCTCCGAGTAAAAAGTAATAACAATGTATAACATATGGATCCTTATTAATTATTCCCAAAGCTCCATCTCTATTGGATCATCGACCTTGAAAATCAGGAAGGAGGTTTATAATAAGGAAAAGTTCGACCACATTGTAATAGTTATGTTTAAAATGCTTCCTCATATAATTTACTAGCTTTTCCTCGCGGCTTTGCTCACACGATTTGTAATTGTTTTTATAAAAGCCAAAGTTATTAATGGTAAGTAGGTATTAGGGCTAATCCTGAAACACTTCATAATTTCTAACTAAGTCAAATACCTTTATATAAGTTTGATGAATGACACATTTCCATACAAACTTTTCACTCTTATTGTACCCCTGTAGGCAGGTTTTTCGAAAAATGCTAAAACACTTAATTCTTTATTTTTATTTAAAAATCGATATAGATATTTCCAAAAAAACTTCTTCCCTTGTTTACTCATTTAAAAGAAAATAAACAAAATTCCTGAGACAAGTCATTCTTTATATATTTTCAAAAAGCCGAATACCGATTTTCATGTATTTATTTCACTTCAAAACTGACGGACTTTTATACAAACTTTCACCCTCTATTTGACCCCTTATTTCCGTTAAATTATTTCTTAGTGGATGGTTACGTCACTCAATTAACCTACAGTCCAAATTTCATCTAATTAGCATCAGCGGTTTCGGTTCGGCGATGATGAATCAGTCAGGACAAGTCATTATATATACATAAGTTCGGAGACGCTGAAAATGCCGTCTGCCGTCAATCAGCAAAATCTCTCTAAAATTATAGAATAATATCTTTTTTGTCATAAATCCTCAAATCCATCAAGGCCGTTTAATTTTAATCAGTGTAAAATAAATTAATTTTTTTATTAAGTTAATTTCCCTTTACATATAATCTACATAGAATAAAGGGGAATAAAGCAATTTCGCACAGCCTGCGCCTACGCCTGCCCACCGCATCAGTATGCGCGCGCACGATTCTCATTCGACGCAGGTCTTCGAAGGATTTAATAAGGCCTGTGGGTATAATGCCTTCGCGTATAAACTACGTATGCGTCGAGCTTAATCAACGCCAGGGCGAGTAAATACTAAATACGTTCATGGGTTCAGTTCGTGTTTCCTTAAATTTACAATTTACTTTAAATTTTACAACAAGGGCAGTTTTGGTTTAATAAAGAAGGATCAACATAGCTAGCTCAAATCTAGGAAGAAACGAGAGTTTTGTGTAAGAATTATGTAGGTCTCTTTTGATGTAAGCACTATATAAAACGATGTCATGTCATCGTCGTAAAATACAACAACTAGGAGTAGTATTAAAACGCTTCGGTGGCCAAGTGGCGAAGCGCTCGGCCCGATACCCGAGGTCCCGATTCCCAAGTCAGGCAAAGTGTGTTTCGGATTTCTTCGATGCATAGCCCGGGTTTGTGATGACCGACCCACATTTGGCAAGCGTGGTGTTAAGCCATTACCCATCATTGTAGTGACGACTTGATTTCAATGACGGAGGGAGGCGTTTGCCCAGCAGTAGGACAGTCATAGGCAAATATATATTTACTTACATATGTTTACATAGTATAAATATATACTTCTTTTGCTACAAATGGGATAAAATGTAATTCAATTATTTATTTAAAGCTCCTATCCATATAATTAAGCGGAATATTAATAAAGCTGTTAATGTAATACCTTCCAAATTGATAGTTAATTAAAACCATTTCAACCGCATATTGATGTGTGACAAGGATGGAGATAACGGTCAACTTATAGCTTCTTATGGTACTTCGATGAGATTCTGAAGAGATAAAACTGTAAGTTATGTGGTCGGAGAGCGAGAAGGGTGCTAAATGAGAGCTACGTGGCATATTAACTAGGAATTTATATGGATAAGGTAAGTAAGGATAATATTGTTTCATTTTTAAGAATAGTTAACTCACCTTGAAGATACCCCGTAGTTTCCAACGTCCTCTTCACACCTCTAAGAATCAACAGAAAAACAGAGCAATGAAGCAATACAAGATCCCTACATAATATTTGACAATGTTTTATAGGGTTCAATCAGTGATGACTGACATTTAATAATGAATATAATTAAATCAATCATCATCGTTATCAGCTCATTTTATGTCCCCACTACTGGGGCACGAGCCTTTCATATGGATGGATAGGGAGAACGGGCCATAAACCACCACGCGGGCCCAGTGCGGGTTGGTGGTTGTTAACGACTGCTAATGCAGCCGGGATTAACGCCTTTACGTGCCTTCCGAAGCACGGTGGAGCTCGAGATGATAAATTTTTGGTCACCCATCCGATTACCGGCCTTTGGCCACCTCAGCACTCGCAGGCCGGGCGCGTTAACCACTGCGCATCGAGTTCCTCAATTAAATCAATACGATAACCGTATTTTTTTCTAAAGTTTACGCGAACACTACACATTGAAATGAAACAACTTTTACGTATCTACTCGCGTAAACTCTACTCTACGTTATCAGTGTCGCAAAAGGACAATATTTTTAAAATTATTTTAATAATAACTAATTAATTTCTTGAATCACTAGTCTTTCTTTAATGTACTTAATGTACGAATAAACTATTTACGGCTAGTTAATCGTTAAGTAAAAAAAATAACCTTAAAAGTTGAGAATGAGTCTGAAATATTTATTATTATATGTAACATAGTATTCTTTATATGTAAAAATTTATATAATGTAACTATTGCAAGCTGAAAAAAAATTACCACATCCATCCCGCCTGAGAAAAACTCTACTCCTGCACGCTCTGACATGCAAGCATCATTTAACCGAACTCTTAACATCTTAATTGGTTACGAAACTCCATATCGACATATAGTGTTATATATGTAAACATTTTATTAAATCCATTATTTAATTTACACCGGTGTAAGCTCATTTCAATAAATTGACGTCTGGTTTGGCGTTTATAAAGTTGATTCAAAACAATCGGCACGAAAATGTAAATAGAGCCTAAATTCGTCAACGGTTTGTTCTTTTAGCAGATTGTACATAATGATAACAGTATTAAAGTTTAATTTCCAAAAATATATATATTATCCATAGAATATAAGCGCTCGATGAAGGAGCTCGATGGCGCAGTGGTTATAGCGCCTGGTCTGCGATTGCTAAGGTTAAGCAACTTTCGCAAAGGCCGGTCATCGGATGGGTGACCAAAAATGTATAATCTCGAGCTCCTCCGTGCTTCGGAAGGCATGTAAAGCCGTTGGTCCCGTCTGCTTTAGCAGTCGTTAACAACCACCAATCTGCACTGGGCCCGCGTGGTGGTTTATGGCCCGTTCTCCCTATACATCCATAGGGAAGGCTCGTGCTCCAGCGGTAGGGATATATGTGAGCTGATGATGATGATGATGAATATAAGCGTGGTAATAAAAAATTGTGCTTATACGTTTTCTAGAATTGTTGGTTTACATTATGGAAGACACAACTTAAATTTTCCAAAAAAATGCTGAAAACATATAACAATATTGATATTGTAACAATACACTACCTAAACTAGGCCAACCCTGTCATTTAAGTACTAGAACATTTTCATTAATTAACTGATTATTTATATGAAACTAGCGACCCGCCCCGGTGAGATGTATTGAATAGATTTGCTAACTAAACATACTTATTATCCACGTGCACTATGTAACCTAATTTTATACTTATTTAATGGATGATCTTTTGAGAATATAGTCAGTATTTACTCAGCAGTCTTGGCTTTAATTTCTCTCTCAGGGCACCACATTACACCGGCTTCGCACGGGTGCAAACCTCTTAAATTATCAGTGTTTCTCTACTATATTTTACATGTATTTATACATTTAAACCTTCCTCTTTAATCACTCTATCAATTAAAAAAAACCGCGTCAAAATCCGTTGCGTAGTTTTAAAGATCTAAGCATACATACATAGGGACTGACAGACAGCGGGAAGCGATTTTGTTTTATACTGTGTAGTGATAGGTAAAAACTAACTAAAACTCAGTATTTGATTGATACACTTAGCATGCTAAATGGCTCCAAAGTTAAAGCACTTTTAATTATTGATTGAGTACGATTTACTGTCATTACAACTGAGACAGCTGCCTGCCCTTCCCATATTACTGCTTAGGAATTATGTAAGTACCTACTTCAAATGGTATAACAATATTAGAAAGACTAAAATGTAGGCTAAAAGATATTGTAGAAATACTTTTTTAAACCTTAATTCTTTTTTAAATTGATGTTTTTTATATGAAACAATTTATACGTATCTACTGGCCTTTTTTATTACACTTGTAACCCGGCTTGGCTCCGCTCGTGTTGTTCTGTGTACGTAAACTTCCTTCGAAAGACGCTCTATCTATTAGAAAAAAAAAACCGCATTAAAAACCGTCCTGTGGTTCTTGAGATTAGCCGGTCCTAACAAACAAACGCGTTCCTGACACTTTTTTTTCTACTATGTATAAATAACAATAATTATTATTTAATACAGATATATCGAGAATTTGAGACTTAATACACGTAAACCCCTAATATACTAAGTTATCTAAAGTAATTATTGAATTTCAATTTTTAAAATAGTCTGTCAATTTGATGATTTCGATGTTCTTTTAATATTATGTTAGTTTCGTCATAATTAGCTTATAAGCGTCCGATTACCGGATTGAGGCTGGTAACAAACTATTCAAATACAATACAACACCAGGGTAATGTACACCGCCAAGTTTCGAAGTAGTCATGAGACTACAGATGTCAAGTTTTATTCAAAGTTCTCGGCAAATTCGCTTGGTCCATGCTTGGCTGAGCTTGCTCGAGCAGAATTGGAAGACCAACTTGCCGACGGACTTAATTATACTTGATATATTGTAACAGTGACTGCTAGCTTACCGATGTGACTTCGGTAACGTAGTGCTTGGAAATGAATAGCGCAAATGGAAGACCAACTTGCCAATACACTTAGTAGGGTATTTGACAGGTTTTAGAAAAATATGTCTAACTAGTTGTTGCCCGCGACTTCGTTCGCAAAGATTACAGTAAAAAAAAAAAGTATCTTATATGCTGGTCTGGGTCAGGGTCTGTATTTGAGGAAAGTTTCATTAAAATCCATTTAGTAGTTTTTACGTGAAACAGTAACAAACATCCATCCATACTTACAAACTTTCGTGTTTATAATATTAGTAGGATGGTTCATTATAGCATAATATATTTGAAATTTGATTAATTCGTTGTGAATTTCTTTATTTTTTATAAAAATCGCCATTAAAATTCAAATGAATAAAATAGCCGCCAAAACGATGCCTGCAGGTCACGTGATGTCGTGACGTCACCTGCTTGTAAACAAACTACAATAGCAGTCAGCGCAGGCCGCCGCCGCGTACTGCGCGCGCCCCGCGACTCTGCACCCTGCGGCGCGTGCAGGAAGGATTTGCGGTACGCAGCAACCACTGCACCGCACAAGGCCCGCGTGGTGGTTTATGGCCCGTTTTCCCTTTCCATCCATGGGTTAGGCTCGTGCCCCAGCAGTGGGGGCATAAAATGAGCTGCTGCTGCTGCTGCTGCTGCTGCTGCTGATGATGATGATGATGATGATGATGATGATGATGATGATGACGATGATGATGATGATGATGATGGTGATGATGATGATGTTGTTAACAAATTTTAAGTATCAGTTAAGAGTAAAGATGGGAAAGAGAATGATGTAGCCTGATTTTCTTAGACGGGACGGTGAATGTTAGTGGTATTGGTTGTGTACCGACACATAGAGCTAAGATAGCCAGTTCCTCAGTAGTTAAGGATTTCCGGTGAAGTGCACGTCCACCTTCGGTCGTATCATCACTTGCCATCAGGTGAGATGAAGACCAAGAGCTTACCTACCCGAAAGGATAAAAATTAAAATGATTAAAAAGAAACAAAAAAATGGAAAGTTAGCATTAACTTGTTATGATATTAGTTTGACAACGACAATATACATCAGATAAAGATAAGTTCAATTGACTTTATTCTCAACTAAAACATTTGACAAAAAACTATATAAAAATACAAAGGGCGGTCTTATCACTCTAAAATCTCTAAATGTAGCCATTGTATAGACTAAATGAAAGAGCATATCTTTACAAGATTAAAGACAGAGCAGATCAGAACAAAACCTTAACAAATTTGTATGTTGCCAAAATATCTATACCGGATAATTAAATTAATTCGAAGGTAATTAGTCAAGTTTTGACTGGCTCAAAGAAAATCAACTCAAAACCAATTACGATATCAATCTTAAGATATAATGTAATAATTTCCATAGTTGGAAGGAACTTCGTCTAACTGAATTACTTAATGGGTAGTATCATTAATTACATCAGTATTCCCAAAGTATTCATGATAGGAAAATGTTGAACGATCTTCGTATAACCATTTAGCAGAGTTATTTTAGTTTCAATATATTCACAGAAATAGCTTATATTCTGTTGTACGAAATATTTTTTTAACCGTAAAATAAGGCAAACTTACACTGTGTAGAATATATTGGTTTTAATATAAAAGTTTATTTTTGTACATACACATCGATTCAACAAAAAGTTTTTAGAAAAAAGTATTTATCATTATGTGAAAATCAAGAGCGGTTGACATCCTCCGTCCCGTCTCCGTCCGGTTGACGTCCTCGACCTCATAATCCTCAAAGTTTTTTCTGTAATTGTTTTTGTAGTAATTATCTAAGTCGATAAACATTCATCGTGGTGGGTTATACTCGTAATTATGGGGCTATTTAATCCTGAAACCTAGCAGTTACAGACACAAGATGAAAAGATGGACAAACATGTTTGCCGGCCACTTGATTTATGTAGTTACTGCAATCTATAGACATTGCAATCTATAGATAGGATGCGATTCGATCTTTTTTTAGAGATTTATTGTGGGATTTTTGAATAATTTACATGGGAAAATGAACTGTCTATCCTTCGCCTACTTGGGCAATGGGGAATCTTGACGTAAACTCATCGAGTAAAACCTTGGAATCAAAGAACATGGAGCCACTAAAGCTTTCTGCCCTCACCACTGCATCTGCCGTAACAGTGCCGAAGGGACCGGTACCACCCCCACCCGACTGGAAAGTTCTTTTGTGTCTTCCCAAGAAGTTCCAGTTACCTAGCAACTACTATCCAGCCACTTATAAACAGTACAGACAGACTGCCTTCAAGGTCATACGAAACGCTCGCCCGGGGAAGACTTAGATAGCGAACTCATTATACAACCAGACAGATATCACAAGCACAAAGCGTTACAATACATAATACTCTTGACTGAAAGTTACATAATATTATTTCAGACGTTTCTTAGGATATATCATATTTTTAGGTATGTGGGCATATTCTTTTAACCTCCTTTTCAATGGTTTCTCTGCAATGTTTTGTTATCGATCATATTTATAAAATGAAAAAAAAAGTTCCTTAATATGTCTATCTATCTATTGTCTCTTTATTTTGTGCTATTGTTGTCCTTTATGAAAAATAAAATATTTAATTTGCTGCCTAATTGTAGGACAAACGTTTGCGTGGGTGATCCCAAAGGTTCACACCTACACTGACTATTTTAACTTTTTATTCATTATAATTTACCGCTAACGGTTTCCTGACGCCCACGGAAAAGTATTGATTACCAGAGATAAAGCTATATTCGGTAGTTTCCTCGTTTAAAAGGTAGAACGTGCGTTTATCTGTGGTAAAGCTGATGTGATTACGGAAGGTCTGTGTGAGAAAATAGGATGCATGGGAAATCTCTTTGGTCTAGCTGGAGGTTTGCCCATGCGCGTAATACTGCGAAGAAATCATTAGAATGGTGCTTCTATGTGTTTGATCAAACCTAATTGATATTGAAAGTTGAAAAACTTTCCCGTTAGCCACATCCTTTAGCGTTTAATCTAGAATATTCTTGATTTACGTTTCTTTAATTTCCTTAATTAGGTAGTTGGTTACCTACTCGAAAATGATAAAATTGTATACGGTTAATTTCTTTATTGATTTTCCTTATACAACTGTAAGGATGTTAAATTAATAACAGAATTTCCAGCGTAATAATTACAAGCAAATCAACAACATCAACTTCATTATTTCAAATTCTTACATCAATGTTGAGACCGGTAACATCAATAACATTTTTCAATTTGGTTAACTGAACATTTCAATTAATTTCAACTTGATAAATAAATAAGTTAAATATTCGAGCAAGCTTAAGGCCGGTTGCAAGATGACCTGTATAAATGGATGATACGCAAAGGGCGGGGTGGCTCGTCACTCAATGTCCTTCCTTAGCCCTTTAATTAACTTTTTGTGTTCGTACAAGCTTGCGGATTCTATATAGATCTAGGAGGGATCGAATAAAAGGATTAAGCTTTGATAAAATATCGTTCGGAAGCGTTTTTGATCTTTAATGGGAGTGGCTATGTGTAATGACATGTGACTTTTTCAATGATTCTTTCTTTAGAGTCAGAGAGTGTGACTTTTTAATTAATTCTTTCTTAAAACTCTGGTCACAAGTTATTGTAATGTACAATTTCATTCAATTCAACCGCACACACTTCACATTTTAACTTACTTCAATTGTTGTAGGTTATCGTGATCTTGAGTTATTTACTTTCTTTAGTCATCTTTGGTACTTAAAGTGGTTTTATAATTGTTAGAATGATTACTCATTTATGATTCTTCGTGTTAGAACGTGTTAATGTCTGTTTAAAAGTATAACATCCACAGGACTGTGTACATAGGTTAGTTACCAAACTGTCGTTTGCAGTTACGTGTATACCTTTCTTCATAAAAAAAATGTAACATACATATTTCTTATTCCACCAGTCGCTAAGCGCTTATCGCCCCAAGAAATAACGATCTCAGAAATGGGAGATAAAAAAAGGAATTAAATACATTAATTTCACTATTCTAAGCACTTCAACGTTCAAAACAGCAATGAAATTGATACCGAAAATTAATTACCAAATCACTATTGAGATAAGGCTAAAAGGCTGGGGCTCGTAAAAATGGCCACAAATGTTGGTGTTCTAATCAGAGTCGTAAATTAAATGGACTATTAAACGGTTCGTAGTACCTATTTGAATCGGTTGGAGGCCAAGTTTATCGCAACTAAGGAAGATTTGTGTTTTTGCATAGACGCGATCGCGTTTAAGTTTCACATTATGTAACAATGGATTGCTAGGTTATTGCAGCGTGGTGGGCTATGGGCATGGCGATGGGGATGTGGGAAGGCCTTAGCCCAGCTGTGGGACGTTTATAGGCTTGTCGACGCGGGTGCACAATCCTCTATGCCCACAAGGAAGCGTCCGCGTGGCGAACGCTCTGCCGTGAGCCGGTTATGTTGAAAGCAAGGGTTCTTCACCAACTCGACACAAGAGACCGGACACATGTGTGTCCAGTTGGTGAAACTCAAAAAAGACCCAAAATGGTAATATCAACAAAATAGTGATTATTCATCATATCATCAGAACTGATGATAGTGAACGTATGAACACAAACTAATGTAATGCTTGGGCTTCCAAATTGAAAATTAAGATTCAAAATTAAGTACCTATAGCCATCGTTAAGTTAATGAACTTATCGACTGACTGATAGACTGTTAAATGTATATAATAATAATTATGTAGATTGTAAATAGTGCTAGCCGTGAATAGAAGAAAGAAGAATTACATTTATTGGCACACACTCAGTATTGACACTGATAAAAAACTAGAATTAGTAGTAGTTAGGGGTAAATTTTTGGTACAACGTCTAAAATGAAAACGTATATGAGACGTCTGAATCGTAAAATCACTACGTAGAAACATCTTTAAAATAAGTTAACCACTGCGGGTTAACTTAAAACGTATTGCCCAATAACTTATCATCGACCGCAGGAATTTTAAATTTACGACCACCTTCTCTTGAGTTATCATAAATGTCTGCGATTGTTCCATAGATAAGTGTTTAAAGTTCTGGTGACTAATTTGGTATGCATTTTTGGTTTCGCAATTTGTTATAAATCTCTTTTATGCGAGTCAGCCTAATTTATTGTTCTGGTTCTCGGCCACAGATGTAGGTTAAGTCGCCTCAACCAAAACCAAAGCAAAACTGACTAATCGTTTATAAATTATTATTAGTCAGTAGGAATGTCGCTATAAATCAAAATTAATTCTAAGAAATACTAATGAACATTTCTTTTTTAGTATCGACTTCCAATATTGCAAAATATTTAAAATAAAACGTTAAGAAACAATTGGTATTAACGTTATTTTTATTAAAGGTCCCTTTTACTCCAAGCTGAAAGCTCAGAAAAAAGCTCAAAAAAAAATCAATGTCACAATGTTTCATTTAGTTTAGGTAGAGTGGAGTTATCATGATTTCATGTCAAAATCGTTTTGTAATCTGTAACGCAGGAGACCTTGTACTGAGAAGAATCGGTAAGAGATAGGGCATTTCACTTTTCAGCAATACTTTGCAAAATGCCTTTCTTAGACTTTCCATTTCAATTAATACAACAACAACAAACATGATGTATTTTATTTTCAAATAAATCTCTATTCTAGCTATTCCCTTATTATCATCATCATCTCAGTCAAAAAACGTCCACAGCTGGATAAAGCCCTCCCAAAGGTGGTTGTTTTGTTTTCTTATTATCTTATGTTGCTTATAATAAAATAATAGTTCTAGCGCGCCATGTGACAGAAAGGGTTGCCACGTCGAATATTCGATGTTGAATAATTCCAACAGTGAGTTACTGACAATCCGTAGCTGTCTGATTTATTGGGAACGCATGATTCAATGTGCGAATGACTGTATCGACGCCACATCATCCGAAGCAATAGGTTCCCACAAATTTATTGCTTACAATTGAATGATAATCGATTTCATTAAGCTTTCACTGGCAGGGCCACGTAAACAGCGGGGAGTTCGCACAATGCCCACTATTTTGCGGGGAATTGTGCAAAATATTCGTACAAAGGGAACGCTCGGGTTTCAGACAGGTTTGCGGTAATGAACGGCCCGTGTATTGCAGAAGGAAACGGTACGGGTGATTACGGCGTAGAGCCCTACTATGAGTTGACGATGTGAGCTCTTCAATGAGTTCTGTTTGACAGGAGCACGATGGTGCCACGGCTTGGGTAGCAAACTTTCAAGTTGAGCGACTCGCCTGTTTAAAAAAGCTGTAAGAAACTTTCAATCGTTTTTTAAGTTCATTCCTTGTATTTCGAAATGAAATTACTTTTGCGGACCTATCCGCGTTTATTTTACACATTAATTCGATTTTATGTTTATCCTGACGTTTCGCAAGTAAATATTTCATTTATTTTTTATTTTTATTTATTTGGAATAACAAATAATTATAAAATGTGTCTTCTACTATACAGCATAAAACATAGAACCTTACTAATTTTGTTGTTCCGTATTCGTCCCACGAGAACTCGAATAAATTTTTCCTTACTCATCCCATTTCTATTCGAAATTTTAAAGGAAATCCCTAGTTTTGTACGGTCTGACCAAAGAACTAATAGTGTCTAATACTATTTTGTTATTAAATTAATACAAACATTTTACGGTTCATAAAAGAAATCATGAATATTATATAATGCGTTATGAAATGAAACTTCTAACAGTGGGACATAATCATGTCTATGCTAATATTATAAAGAGGAAACCTTTGTATTTTTGTATGTATGTTTGCAACGAATAAACTCAAAACTACTGGAGCGATTTACAAAAATCTTTCACCATTAGAATGCTACATTAGGCTATATTAAATAAAAGTATACCCGTGCGAAGCCGGGGCGGGCCGCTAGTATTATTATAAAAATCAACAATTAGGTTAAAGTGTGTTCCTCAAAAATCAAACTTGGTTTAATCACAAAGTAAAAAGATCCATAAAAGTCGTTTTATTTCAATGTGTAGTGTTCGCGTAAACTATAGAAAACAATATGTAATCGAAAAAGCTTTCTTTTTGTTTGTTTCTTTCTTTCTATAGTCGTATCTCAGCTGCCATTTTTCCCATAGCCCAAATGTTAAAATCAAGCTACTGTGACACGACTATAGAAAGAAACAAACAAGCAAAAACGCTTCGGTGGCCGAGTGGCAAAGCGCTCGACTCGATACCCGAAGGTATCAAGTCGAGTCGAACCCGGGTTCAATTCCCAGGGCGGACAAATTGTGTTTCGGATTCTTTGATGCATAGCCTGGGTTTGTGACCAACATGTTTGCCCAGCAGCGGGTCAGTCATTGACTATTTACTTATCTTTGGCGGTAAATTGTAACTTTATTCACTTAACATTCATATTGAAGGTAAGGATGCGTAAAATCATGGTAGGGCTGCTGGTCGAAGTTATGGTGGTCTTTGCGTACGCTCAAAGTTATTTTATAGTAGAGAGAAGTAATCGAACGAACCTTTTAGGGTCACACAAAATTTTATTACTTTTGTTATTAGCTTACGAATATCGTGATAGATGAGGGTTAAATATAATGCCAGGATTTCTCATAGTGAAAATTAGATGAGTTTCAAACAAAAATAGGATATTAATTTATATAAATGTATTATAAAAATTACTTTCATCATCTTTAAACATTTATACGAGGAATTTTTTTTTATATTATTTAACGATATTTCGCATTCACCCCAAGCTACTAGAAATACTAGTACACACATACTACACATATGCCGCTTTCCGACTATTCTAGCAATTGACCACGCCAGCAAACACCACCATTCAGGGAATCAGTATAACAAAAATTGCTTAGCTAACATGATTGTTGCGTGACTGACTACGCACACGAGAACCTTCCAAAATGTCAAAGAGTAGGTATTATGAAAGAATCCCAGTTCAAAGTTGGTTAGGAAAAATAATGAAATCGAAGATTTAGATGTTATAGAGAATTGGATATAGAAAGGGTTAAAAAAAGGTCAGTGGATATAGCAGAACAAAAAATCCAGTAGCCGATAATATAATACAATAGGCTGCCACAGAATGCTTAAGTAGAGTGGGTCAGATCATTTATAAACTCTGGGTGTGGCCGTAAATTACTATTGTGTTTAATAAACATGTTTGTACAAGTTTACTATTAAATGTTTGTACTACATTTTGTTTAACGCACGTAATTCATGACAAAAATTCAGTTGTTTTTTCGGCTTTTTGTAAACATACCTATTTAAAGAGTAAGCTAGGAGGTTTCCAAAGGCATCTTGCAAGCGTATCTTGTGTGGATTCTTGGGAGCATTCAAGACGCCTTTATGTTTTGGAGCCTCGTCGGCTCGAATCAAAGGTGTCGTGGGAGTAACTAACAAGTTACTTTCTGCCATAGCGCCTTTTACTGCAAACCATTCGCTATCGTGAATCTCCTGCTGATAGTAAGTACGAATAGCTCGCTGGCCTGTTTGTGAACAAACCAAATACGTAAACATTAGAGTAATTATTAACGGAGTTCTTAATATGTTTATCTTATATGTGAGTATCCGATATTTCGGCACAGTTGCATGCGCCATGATCACGGAATTACTGAACATGTTCGTCACACCGCCTATGAAAACAAAAGTGTCATTAGCGTTGATCCAACTGCAAATCTTCACACTGCGCCACCAGTCAGACAACTCAATCATCTCGGTTCCCATCCCGAACGTTACGGAAAATTGGAATTTGTCACCCTTTATACGACTGATGTTCTTCAGCTTCGCACAATTTGCCCACCATCTTTGATTGGAGTGCGTAACAGGATATCCGGTCGAGGTTATCGTTTTCTTCCTCTTTCACGGTGAATGAATATGCCCTTATTGCGTTTCAGGTGCTCTTTGATGTCTTGATTTATTTACAACGTGGTTTTGCGGGATAAAGGGGTTGCCTCAAATTGTTATTGAAAACGTTGATTTTCTACCGTTACCGTGTGTTGGTATGTGATATGTTTTGAGATTGTTATTTTAATATTGTACCGAATATTTTATTTGAAATTCTATATTAAACTATTTTGTTTAATGAAGAAGTTTATTTTAAGCAACGCATTTAAGCAGTATAAGAAAGGTAACTGTATTTTATATCTATGTCAGTTTAATTGAATATAAAAGAAATGTTGATTAAAAAGTTGTACCTTGGTAACATAAAACAATAATTATAAAAAACCTTTATTATGCTTTAGTATTTCTGGTTGCAGAAATACTAAAGTATATTTAGTATTTCTGCGACCATCATTTTAATGATAGATCAGATCGTATTTTTTTATGCAGGGTTTTCAATGCCACACAATATGTATTTATTTAAATAGTCCTATACTGCGACATATAGTTTTAGATCAAGCTCTCATAAGTTTTTATCAGTTTGAAAAAAAAATAGAGGACTATTCAGTAGGTAATAACAGTATATTAATAAGCAAAGTTCGTGCGTCTTCAAACGTTTAAAATAAAAACGTATTAATACAATTCAAATTAGAGAACTCCCAAATTCTATTAGACCTTTCCAATTATATTATAAAAAGTCTTATAAATCTCTTTTCAATAGCACATAAAAGTTATTGAAATTAAACATAATTAAACTTTTCACTTTGTGTACTTACGACGGTAGGTAAAGAAATATTTGAAATCACATTTACTTATATATATTTTTTTTTATATTTACGATAAGCACTGTGCCTTGATCTCACCTGATGTTAAGTGATGATAAGGCCATTGATGGAAGCGCACTTCACCCGGGATCCTCAACTAATGAGGTACTGGCTATCTTATCTCTAGCTGCCGGAACACAACAATGCTATAAACATTGATGTTATGGCGACATATTTAGATAAGATGGTGGTAGCTAGTCAGGCGGACAAACAAGCCCTACCACCAACCAAACCGAGTACACAAATATGGGTACCCCCGCTGGGAATCGGACCCGGGACATCTGGGTCTAAATCAGTGGCGGTTAAAATATTTCAGCGCTCAGGTATTAAAAAAAAATATTTATAGAAGAAAAAAATATTCACTAGTTACAAGCGCTCGAGAGAGCGCCATTACAGTTAATAAAGGAAGTCACTGAAAACATTACTACTTTGACAAAGCAACTAAACAATATGTAGCAGGCGCTTGTCGATGACAGAAAACAGCTGGACGCAGAAACTTTGGAGGGTATATTTTATTTTGTTAATATAACATGGTATTAAAGTGTTCAGCGATCTTAATAGCTCGCCTTAACTTCATCATAAAACCTATAAAAGGCCACTGCTCCCCGATCCGATCCAAACCCTTCGGAGAATCTAGTAGGGCACTGAGACGCGCACTAGTGCGCGATGCCGTTTCCGCTAAAAAACCTCCGAAGGTAAACGAATCACCTTCACACGGCTTGAGGGACCATTTACGTTCCTCGCCGCCCCCAAACAAGCCCGGTGAAGCTGAAAATGCCGTCTGAGGCAATCAGCAATCTCTCTCCAAAGAAAAAAAAACGGGCTTTCTCTCATAGACAGTACCACGTAGGGAGATTCAACCTCAACCCATCACGCTGTACCTACTTAGGAGGATTTCGTTACATATTTTAGTGATGCGTTTTTACTATTCATATGAAACAAACACAACACATTGATAATAAAACTTATGACAACGTGCGTGAAACAGAGTCTATGTCCTATTTAAATATAGAAAAATATATTTGAATTGAAACTCGTATAAAATGAAAACCTAAGCTCAAACAGGCCGGTGTCACTACGTAATTCGGTCGACTTATTCACCTTAGGTCCGTGCGCGGAGACAATTTAGTCGAGTTTCACGACGCACGCAGTACGCAGGACGCGGCGCCACCGACGCGGCAGTTAGTTTCACGTTTATTTTTATTAACTTAACATAACCACATAGTAACATAAGTAGATACAACAGAGTATTAATACGTAGGTACTGGAGTGATCGGGACTGCTTGGTTGGGCGAGCCTACTGGCAGCCGTCGCATTTTGCGTTTAAACTCATATAGAAACAGAAGAGCATCGCGGAGTTTCTACGTCAGCCCGTCGCAGCGATAGGGCAAAAAATGTTAACTTGAGTTTATTACTGATCGATTGTTTGTTTCTATGACTACGTCTTCCCTGTAAAGTAGAGCCTTTGTAGAGATTTGGGTGGAAGCGCCGTGGCGCAAGCGCTTCACATTGCAGTATTTGCATTGAACCCTATGAGCGACACGCAGCCGGGTTACGTCAAGGTCGCCAAGCAGGATTTTGTGAAAGCAGCGGCGCGCGCTCGTAGCGCCTTAGATATAAGATTAACTTTCTATTATCCCGGCCGTTGAAAGAGTTAGGTACGAGTACAGATACTGAGTTATTCTGGACCGTATTGACGTGCACCGAAGGTTGATATTGTATTGCAATTGTGTCGAAAGTGCGTCTTCTGTTTGTATTTTATTCTGTGGCTCAACAAAGAGATAAGTATAAATGGTGGAAATATGTCGAATGTTTCATATGATCGAAAACAATGTCTGGTGGGAAAGAGCCATCGGCAGAATGGAATTGATCAAGTATTCCATTTTAATATGTATGGCAGTAAAATTTCATTCACTGCAATACGAGTACAATGGGGCAAAAATTGAGGCATGTTCATAAATATGAAGGAATTTGAAATAATTGGAGGCATTCACGACAGTAAGCTTACGTACAAAATGTGGTATTGTTTATTTTCATTGTTTAAAATGACAAACTACCTTCGGAACGTGGTTACTTCCACGACACGGTCAATCATGGTTTTCGTACAAATTTGTCGTACGAATATGCACGATACGTTACCCGCATACTAGGTACCTACCTATTTACGAATTTGACTCGTATGTCCACTCACATATACGAGTCAAATTCGTACGAAAACACATTCAAAGTGCGGTCTAAGCCCTTAGAGGCCATCAATAATGGCGCTACTTTTTTTTAAATTCTTTACGGGTCAGCACATTGTCTTCATGTTATCTGATGTTAAGCGTTAATAAGGCCTAAGGTGGAAGCGCGCTTCATCGGAAGTGCACTTCACCGGAATCCTCAACTACTGAGGCACTGGCTATCTTAACTCAAACTGTCGGAATACAACAATGCTTGATGATACCTTTTTTTATATATATTAATACAGTAAGCACAGTGCCTTGATCTCACCTGATGTTAAGTGATGTAAGGCCAATGATGGAAGCGTACTTCACCCGGGAACCTCAACTAGTGAGGTACTGGCTATCTTATCTCTAGCTGCCGGAACACAACAATGCTACAGACATTGATGTTATGGCGACATATTTAGATAAGATGGTGGTAGCTAGCCAGGCGGACAAACAAGCCCTACCACTAACCAAACCGAGTACACAAACTTGTACCCCCCGTTGGGAATCGAACCCGGGACCTCTGGGTCTAAACCGGTGGTCTTAGCCACTAGACCACAGAGGCGGTTAAACCTGCACATAAATTATATTATTATGGCGAATGGCGACATATATATATATAAGATGTTGGTAGCTAGCCAGCTGGACTTAAAACAAGCCCTACCTCTAAACAAAGCGAGTTCAAACATGCACCCCTCGCCAGGAATATAATTGGAAAATCCGTTGGTCTTAACTACTAGAGTAAAGATACAGTTAGAAGAATTTTACTTCTAATCTGTAAGAAAGGTACGGGAAACGCTTACATGATGATAATCCCTGGATAACGTCTAGATGTTATTTTATCACTATTGCTTAAAGAACCATAAGTTTCTTGCCGCCTATAAACGCTTATAAACGGGAATTAAACCCAATACCAATAGATGTCGGACAGAGCACTTTGCCATCTAGGCGTTTTTATTATTTACTAGTGTTCGCCCTTTCTGACCTCTGGTGGTGTTTGGACGGACGGTCTGAGGAACCTTTTAAGTTTCTCGTTGCCCCCAAAAGAGTCCGGTGAAGCTGAAAACCAGCAAATACTCTCCTAAAAAAAAAGTGGTCGCCCAGCGTTCGGTATAACTGTCCCACTGCTGGGCAAAGGCTTCCAACATTAAAATCGAGTCATCACTACAACTGATGGGTTATTGGCTTCATATGTTTATACAATAAGTGTGTACAAATCTTGTTCATAAATTTTATCTTTCGGGACTTCTTATAAACTTTAACTATACCAAATCGCACTCTTCTTTGTGCACGCTATGTGCTTAGAAAGAGGCATGAAGTTTTCGCTTTACGTATTTACATATATGTCGGAGATGTGGCGCTAGCATCGCTTAGAAACGACAAGTATAGTCTATACTTAGTGTGGTCTGCGCAGCCTATGCTCTATGGTGCGCGAAACGTCAACGGCAGTTGGCTTGGCGCGACAACGGGCTGGACACATTTGAACGAGAGCGGTCGGAGACGCGCAGAACTCACTTCGTTTCTAAAATCCATTTGCATCGGGCAACTGTTTCTAAATGATGTAATTGTGATATTAAAATAACATTAAAGTGACTGTAAGGAATACGACTGCGTCTTTATTTTGAAGATCCAAGATGAACGATGTTATCGGCGAATCAGAGTTTGCTCGACCATCCTACCTACACAAACCAACCCCCTCCCCGCCGCCGACATATAGATATTATTTTTCAGTGAACACTACATGTAAATAAAACAACTTCTTCTAAATATTTATTTAGCTGATTATATCAACATTATGCTTGTAAGAACGTCCAAGTAAATATAGTTTATATATTAATGAAACTTCGTAAACAATTTCTGGTAAAGACAACAATCATTGCCTTAACAATACCTATTATAGCTCCAAAGTAGTTACTTAAAAAATCCGTAGTTGCTAACTTGTTTTATTCTTCTAGACTATAATGACTCAAAAACATAGTCATGCTAACGTAGTAAAAGTCAAAGTGTCTATAAAGTGATGCTCGTTAAAGTGTTGAACGTACCTATTTGATTGTTAGAAAACTATCACCTATCCAATAGGTTTTTGACGTTGTAGAAAAATTATCGTCTATTCAATATTTTAAGAGCATATTATATGAGTTTCTGAAGTATTATTTCTTGATAATATTATGAAGTAAGTAGTAGTAAGCAGCCGAAATTCAATAAAATATGACGAATTATCGAAAAAAAGATCTAGAAGGCAGGTTACATTTATTTATGATTAAGTATGTATTGTTAGGCAATCAATTAAGCAAGCAAGCAAACGAAAAAACAAAAGAAAGATTGATATTGCTGAAAGGAAGAAAAAACAAGAAAATACTAAGTTAGACAAGGGAAATTAGTCTAAAGCTACCAAAGAAAACAAAAAACCTGGAAACACGAAAAACTCAGAGATAAGAAAACTAAGAGAGACGAGCAAGAAAGCTCTAAACATGCAGACAAAAATATTGTATAGATTGCTTTATAAACTACACCCATGTAACGCATGCAATAGTTCTTTCACCGTTACAATGCTACATTAGTTAGCGCTGAGTAACATAGGCTATATCAAAAAAAAATGTCCACCCGTGCGAAGCAGGGACGGGTCGCTAGTAGGTAATAAGAGTGACTTCATAGTTCGCTAACCCATGTTAGGTATTAGAACGTTTATTAATGAATATCGTTTTGGCAGGTGCTAAAAGTTTTATTAACGGCCAATTAGTGTACCTACTATTACTACTATACTATACTATTGATAAGCTAGATTTTCCTCAGAAATCTGTAAATTCATAATGAGTACTTTATATTCAGCAATAACTGCTGTCTCTTAAATTCCTCTATAAATTGAAATGAAACAACTTTTACGGATCTAATCGCGTTTATTTTACACATTAGTTTTAATTAATGTTTATCCTGACGTTAGAAAATAATATGTGTGCCTCTATAAAGTTAACTGGTTTAAGTACAGTACAAGTAAGTGAACACAAAAACAATTGAAAGCGTAGAATGTCACAAAAAAAACAATGGCGAATACAATTTGAACCCGAAAAATGCTCAATCATGCGACGCCTGTTTTTCCAATGGCGTTAATATCGAATCCATAAGCTTTAACTGCAGCGCAAGTGTCATTCAGTGGGGTGCGTCAAGCAAGTGACGTGTATGGCACTGATTGGTTATTGTGAAATAACGGCCGACCTATAAAACACTTTTTGCCATAGACTTAATTGTTGTGAAGAGCAGGACGACAAAACAAAACGATACATATTTATATTTCTAATTACCGTTGAAGTCTAAGCTAAGCTTACCTGCGAAATTATAATTTTAAGTAATAGCTTACTATGTTTTCGACTTTTTAGGAACGGACTTAGTTTTTTTATATACTTCATGTCGTTTTTTTATTATTAAACGGCAACGTTACTATAGCCTGTGATACCATATACATCTAACGGTCTAACCACGAGACGGGTCGATCGGCGGCGGCAAGACTAGCGAATTCTTAATACATGGCGTGTGATGCCAATTAACCGCAGTGTGGTGAGCGTTTTGACCGCGCAATGAAAGAGAATTCGCTAGTCACCCCTTCTTGTGGCTACAATCTGTTCAAGAGTTGTGTAGTGATAATGGAATGAAAAACTCACTCATACAAACTTTGGCCCTGAATATTTATCACTGTTGTTCTGGGTAAATAATTTAAACATTACAAAATGCGGAGAGTGATGGCTAACACAGAAACATAATAAGGTACTAATAAGGTACAAAATAAGGTACCAAATCAGTCGAACAAAAATTCATAGCGGCACAGATGATTTTTATGACAAAATTAACGTACGTTGCTCATCTGTCTGGTATATAAATAGGTCTATGATCTTTGTCCGGTCGCTAGCGTAAGGGTGTTTTTCCCCTGACACTGGCAGACCAGACCAGGGTAATCACTTTGCTATTTTATTTTTTGCAGTAAATTGGCCAGATTTTGGCACGTGAAACAGTGTGGCGGATCGTTAAAAATAATGAGAGCAATGGCGGTGATAAATAATAGTTGTGTCGGTCGCTTTCCGATGTAATTATGACACGGCTTTAGGGTGAGTTACTAGACGCTTGGTAATGTTACTTATAAGTAACGTCTTCACTCATTATCACTACAACAACAGCTGATTTTAAATCCTCACTGCTGGGTCGTGCACCTTCCCTTTTTATTACTGCTAGAAAAATGTGTTTCTCTGCATACTCGCGGATCAGAGCAACCCGCGAGTTATGTGGGGCTCTCTCTCCCAACTCCGAGAAGAACGGGGTGCAGTGGGAGCTTACCCACTAAAAAGAAATCAGTACCATCCACTTGCGGAAGTACCTCGGGGCCACGAATAGCAGGCCCTGAGTACCAGGGCCCGAGTACCTCCACGAGCCTTCCCTATGTATGGGAAAAACGCGTCATAAACCACCACGCGCGCGGGCCCAATGCGAATGTAATGTTGTTGGCGACTGCTAAGGCAGCCGGGGACCAACGACTTTACCTGCCTTCCAAATCACAGAGGAGCTCTATATGATAAATTTTTGACTACCAATCCGATGAATGACCTTTGTGAAACCTTAACAAACGCAGACCAAGTGCGTTGACCACTGCGCCATCGAGCTTCTCGTCATCACCATCATTAACTTATCATCATCAGCGGCCAATTATCGTCCCACTGCTACTGCAGCTGTAGTAGCTACTTATAGGTCGAGCCATAACGCGTGTTGTTTTTAAGGATAAGCAACTTGCCACGTATAATTTTTTGCTTGATTATGTTTCATCTGTAAGTACATATCCTATACAGAATATAATTTTATTTTAAAGAAAAGTGACCTTTTTCGACTAAGATTGATTTAGCGTCTTTGAGATCTAGTGGCTAGACCATCGGTCTCGTATTCAGAGCTTCTGGATTCGATTCCCGACAGAGGTTACATGTTTTACTCGGTTTGATCGGTGGTAGAGATAATTAAATCGATAAGACCGCCAAGTTTAAACTATTTTTAATCATTAAAATATATTAAAATATATTAATAAGTACATTGTTAATTTTATTTTGTTGCAATAAAATTATTATCTTTTTATTTATCTATCAATATACGAAGAGCGAAACCTATACATAACATAGAACAATAAAGAAAGGATTAAACTGACTTAAATATATAATTGTGATTTTACCCAATAACAAGCCTAAGGCTGTAGTTAAAATATATATCGATGAAATAAAATCTTTTGAAAGCGACGGGGAAAATTGAGGGTAACGCCCTTTTGTTCATTTGAAAAGCTTATTACGATAAACGATTTAACGAATTTCGATGGTCGACCTTGTTGAGTTGTGTTAAAATGTCTGGTTTTAGAGATCTATTTTATTTACGTAATACCAATTGTTAGTATTAGTAAAATTTTCCGGAATATACATGATGTAGGTTTGACGATCTTCTTACATTCTAGCCATCTAATCCGGATTGACTCATGTATTTCATAAATGATTTTTGTATAGTTCTGTTTTTAATATTGATTAAAATAAATATTATAAGCACTTCGTTATATACAAATAAACAATTCGTTATGTTTTCTGTATTTTTTAAAATTCTAGATTTAGCCCAACATCGCCATTGCGACAATCACCATCATCATTATCACCAGCCTATAAACGTCCCACTGCTGGGTTCAGGCATTTCCACATGAAAAACAATACACTTAAGGAGATTGGGCCATAACAAACCACGCTAGCCCAATGCTAGACTTTCAACAACTAGGTACTATCTTACAACACAAGATCTCCCGCCCAGAGTAGACTTACGAACCGATGGCATAGTGACATTCACAAGAGCTACTTGTAGCCTAAACTGAATAAATGATTATGAATTTTGAATTTTTTTTTTGAATTTAGAACAACAACCATGACAATTGGGAAATCCCTAATAGAATAGAAATGGAGTATAATGACTATCTTATGGGACTGATTATGTATCGTTGATTTATACTAACAATGCGTATAAATTAAGTTTGATCGATTTTAATGTATGTTATGTGTAGCCCATAATATGTTAAATATTTAATTTTATTCCATTTCTATTTTACTAGCGTTATGCTACTGGTCTAGGCCCTCTGGTTTGTTATGAACGATTTTTGTATATAATACATAATATATAATAGACCAAAAACAACTTTTATTAAAAATCACTAATCGATTTCGATGTTCCGTAATAGACCCCCACTGCTAACTGGACAGTTATCCAAACAGCCCCCGCAATGAAAGGTATAGATTTTCAAATAATTTGCTTCGCCAGCGATTTACGAGCACGCGAAGCAATTTCACTGGAAGTTAACGCGCATGTTTTGTTGCCCTTTAGGGAAGGAGGGTCGGAAAGACCCCGTGTGACGGGAGACGGTCAAACATTATAGCTATTAAGTCTGACGGTTGTAGCTAACAGTCTGTTGGTGAATGACGGATTTAACACATTAAAAAAATATTGGAACAATGACGTAACATTGTTTGTGTGTACAGCGTTACTTTATCTAATCTCTCAAGCCAAGTGCTCACTAGTTTTAATACTTTAAATCACGTTTTTAGTAGTAGAACAAGTTGAATACAAGCTATGAATTGCAATAAAATGTTATGTAAATGTATATAAACACAGGACGTAACAAATACATTTCTGGATGTAGTCATAGTCATAATTATTTCAGTCATCGTGTATCATATACATAATTTGATGTTATGCTAACATTCACGTGGGAAGGCTTGGGCCCAGCAATGTGATATTTATAAGCTTATTATGCCTATACTATATTTCAATTTGCGCGCAAAGAAAAGCGCCTATTTAATTTCCATTAATAAATGTATATCGTCAATCATCGTTATATTGTTTGGAAATATTTCCGGAAGTTTCGAATGAATTGTTTACTCGAAACTGGAAACTGGATCGTTTCTATTAAGTGTATTAGCTGAGGGCGAGAGATTAATAATGAATGGCTATAAAGAGTAGCGCAGGGGCGCAGCGCGAGTCCAGCAGGCGTTTTGAAATATACGGTCGTTTATTTTGGTAGCGCTGGCGGCGGTTTTTATGGTCGACTACTACAGCTTTTCAGAGTTAATTTTGTATTTTTTTTATTAGTACCATAAAATTAAATCTAAAAATATGGTCGTTCCTTGCAACGATCGAAAAGTTAAGCTACTTTGGGCAAGGCCAATATTGGGATAGGTGACTACATTAATTTTTCTCCGTTCTCCTTGTGAAAGTACATTAAGCCAATAGACTCAAGCTGCTCTTAAAAGATTGTTGTAGTAGAAATAAGTTATGGCAGAGGCCTGATTTCGGTGAAAAAAAAAACTGAGACTTGCTAATGTCTTAGCATGACGATTTCTCTGTTTATTTATTTGACTTGTTAATGTTGACTCGGTTTTATGTTTTAACTCGCATCGAGCTAATGTGATAGGTTGAGGCCCGATATTCAATGGAAAAAGCCAGTGAGACATTAACAGGCTGATGTTTACTCGACTCGATGAAGACATCCTCATACGACGACGACGCGGCAGTCACTTACGTTATACAACGCCGTGTGTACCCGTCCGTATACTTGGTATTCAGTTTGCAATATCTTTGTTTAAACTTAAGACGGTCTCTTGGATTAGGTTAGATTAATCTTGATGGACTGTACAGAATTGTTTAGTTGACAGCCGGCTTAAAGGGCAAAATTATTTTATAATTTTCAATTTATAATGGCGAATTGTTTTAATTAAACTTGTGAAATAATAATGGGGTCGTTAATGCTTTTCGTTGACAAGGGATTTGTATGAGATAAATAGTCGTTCGTCGTAATTTGGGTAATACCACCTTTCGTTGTTAGACCATGACATGTTAGTTATAATTAATTTACAGCTTATCCAAAGTTTTCTTAGCTCAAAAAATTACTTAAAATAGTTTTGAGTGTTTTTATGTTGATTATATTAAGAGTCTCTATACATTTTGATAGGTCAAACAAGCTTAAAAGTTCAATAGGTATTTTTCAAACCAAAAAACTAGTTCTTATAATAATTTTGTATGCTTAAAGCAAATACAGAATACATGAATCCAGAAGATACAGATACAAAAAAATAGAAAACCAACTAGAACATTGTATTAAATAACAATTAGAAACATTTTGATAATAATAATAACAATAAAAGCATTTATTCATTGCCACACAAAGAAAACAATAAGTTGATGCATAAAGAAAAACACAAAATTATTGGCCCTGAAATGGCTCCCACTCAGTATAATATCGAGGTAGGTTCTAGGTACCGGATTAGCACCATTACGATGCTGGTCTTCCATGGGTACCAAAAGAACTTAAATACTATAACATCAGTGAACTCCATAAGTTGATAGAAGCTTTACGTGCAAAGCTTATAATAGCGCCACAGTGGTGGAAAGCAAGACTAAAAGTTGGTTCTTCTACTAGCGAACAGATGGCGCTAGTAGTTAAAGTGCGCGTGCGCTTACAATAGTCATTGAAAGCTTTGGTTCTTAGTTTTGTTTAAGACGTTTGAAATATTTAAGCAAATATTTATCTTTATTTATGATGAATAAAAATATTTGATTTTATTTGATTTATTTTACAAGTATTAAACAAAACATTTACTATTTTACATCCTAAATAATACAAACAATATTTTGAATTCAAATTAAATTCAATGTGTAATTAATATTTATTAAATTATTATGACTCTTATTATCGGAGGCCAAGACTCACTTTGGGTCGTTGCGCCACTCTAGTTAGTTAGTTTAATTAATATTATAATGGAAATAAAACACTTTATATTGATCTTCTCGCATTCTATTTCACACCCATTCCATAGTCCGTACTCAAAGAATAAAACTTTTCAAAACTAAAAGCGAGTAACGGCCCGCAGATAGCGCGGGTTTTTTTAAGAGATTCAAGAAAAAGGTTTATGTATAAATACATGCATAATATAGTAGAGAAACACTGATAACTTTAGAGGTTTCATATTTTTTGCGCTTACATTGCAAACGCTGGCTGAACCCTACGAGATAGATCAAAATAATGTACTACAGTAAGTACACCTTAAAAAGGTCTGCAAAAAGTCCTTGATGATATATGTCTATCTCTTAGACACAATAATAAAATGTTTTTGTTTTGTTTATATAATTTTAACGCAAATTTTGTTGCGATACAAATTACAAAAACACAATGTTAATGATGTTAATGACGGTAATTGTTGACATTGAATTGGCGCCTTTGGCTTTCAAAGTAAAAAAGTAAATAGTGTTGAATAATTTCGTCGGGCTGGTTAGAACCAGGATAGCTCAATTGGAAGAGCACCTGACCCGGTATGTCAGAAGGGTGCAGGTTCAAATCCTGCTCGTGGAAATTTTTTCACCATTGTGTTTTTGTAACCACAATAATAATTTACGAGAAATAATGGCTTATTTACGAAGCGATTTTAAGCAATACAGCATTAATCCTTATCCAATTAAGTACCTTAAATATATTGTGCATTTAATATAGATTAATATGGCCCTGTACAGCATGTAATTTAAATGAATATTTTCGAAGATATTACAGATTTAAAATGCAGGAACATAGCGGTTGCGTGTATCAGCATTGTACCCGTGCGAAGCCGGGGTGGGTCGCTAGTAATGTAATGTATAATTAAATTATTATCTGAAGAAGCACGCTTTGATGCGTCGCGTCACGGCGGCGGCGGCGGCGGGTAAATAATTATTGGCCTACATTTTTTGTCGTCATAACACTGCATCTGCTTTTCATAATCCACAAATTGACATCCGCAACGTGTCTCGAATTATACTCGAGCGCAGACGCACTCAGAAGCAGAGGAACGAACGGATTCCGTTCCATTTTTAAAAGTCCAATTGTCATGTTTGTTGTTTTTTCCTCTGTTCCGTTCCGGCGGGTGTAATCGGATACGATCCCCGTGAAATCGGTAATCCCACTAATTCTGACAGCCATATGTCACGGGGTAACGACTACGTCGGCGGCGGGTGTCTTAAATATGACGCATTATAATATTATTTAGTACGCGAATTTTTCTCGGAAGACAAAGGAAAGGGTGAGATTCGTATCGACTTTGAGTGGCATCCGTGAGTAAATGCCTCTATGTGGTTTGGTGTGCACGGTTGCCGATCACACATTTTGGGTTTCCGAGTGATCGGATTAAAATCGAGAAATGTCTTGAACGTGTCATTCACAAATTTCAAATTACGAATGATATGGGATGTAAGTAAGAATTATTTTTTTTAATTATGGAGTTTTGGGCATCGTATTAATATTAACGGTTTTCTTTTTAATTTTGTAATCAGCTTACTTGTGAAAGGCTTTTGAAATAAGTAGGCTTTAGAAAAAATATTATTTTATAAATAAAATATATTTGCAAATGCGTAAAAGTATTGACCAATTATTACCACCGCCAGGCCATATCGAGAAAAAAAGACAAAATCCCGTGATCGCTTTTATAGAGGCAGATAGATTAAAATTAAATTATTAATATTCTAATAACTGCTCAATTTACCGATTCTATTTCAATAAAAAATAATTCGTAAAATAATAAAACCGAATAATAAATTTAGGTACCTACACAAAACACAACCCACCCACACAGAAAAATAAAAAAAAAACTAACAAATATTCATCACTCACATAAAAAACTCTCTTTTAGTACCTACTCTACACAGTGTTCTAAACTAACCAACCCGCAGCATTCAATTACTTTTCCAATTTCGCAACAATGTTTGCGGAGGAATAAGTTAGTTGAAAGCAGACCACAAAATACCTAAATAATGTTTTACAACAATTTGTGGTTGCGAACGCAATTTTTAAAAGACAAGACAATTCTAGACAGAATCCAACTGGATCTTTTGCCGCTTGGGATGACGACCGCCCTAATAGCCTTTACATTGCTGTTAGCTGGTTTAAGATATACTAGATGCAGAAGAGCTCGATGGCGCAGTGGTTAACGCTTTTTCGGAATTGAACCAGTAGTTCCAGAGATTACGCTCTTAAAACAAACAAAGTCTCAAACTTTTACCTTTTATTAATAGTATATAGAAGAAGATAGATAATGTCAGAGGTTGCATTGTTGGTGTTTGTCACAGAACTGTAACATATGTCGAAAACGGAGGTACGTATATATCATCCTTCGTTTTGGATGCGATCCATCAGATAGGCAGATGCAGTGCTAGCATGGATTAACTTTAATACGACCACCTGTTTGCGAGATGAAATATTCGGGTGTACACTTTTAAACGGATGCGAGTTTTTATTTCGGTGCCTGCCTTGTCAGATTTATTAACGAAGGTCGGTAAAAGTATGGCATGATTAAGATCAAATGAGTTTACTTTTCGGTACGCACTTGGTGGGGCCGCGAGAAAGTTGCAATAATGATTTAAAAATGGCGCAAAATTAAAAAACGTAGAATTATATAGGTCTAACCTTAATCATAATAGATTTTTTTTAAAACGAGATATTTAAACGTTTTTGGTTATTTTGTATCTTTGACTGATTATGTGAGCTATTTGGATTTGACGATGCTACGCTATAGTAAGCGTTGTTATAGAAGATTCCATTTTATTTTCTTCTCTTTTACAAAAAAAACTATTGCAATCAGTTCCTTAACTATAGGCGGATGTGTCCTGTGGTCAAAAATGATTCCTAAAAAAAGTTTCCTATGAAGAAATCAGCCCAATTCAATATTTTACTGTAGAGTCCAACACGAAATAGGCAGTCTCATTTAATTAATGGAACTATTATTATATTCTAAACACCTATGTTTAGAAGTCGATATCTTATCTCCCCCGGTTCCTTTTAAGCCTCTTAAGTAGTTACTCTACGAACATTAAAAAGGTACTAATACAACGAAACGATGATGGACGATTATATTCGAAAAAAGAGGAAGTGCGTAAAATGTTTCGAGTGTTTAGAAATGGGGAATGTTTTTTATTACCTCACATGGGATTCCAATTTGACTCTGGCTGTCCGAGACAGGCTCAAAATGCTGACAACATCGCCATGAAAGTTAGAGACGGTCACAATCACCATCGTCATCTTGATTATCTTCATCAGCCTATTTATTTTTTTTACTTTACTAATACAATTCCAAATATCAAATTCTAATTAATCACAAACACTACAATAAACACTTGTTTTTATTTTGTATATTGGCACCTCTGACAACCGCTTCCATATATTTTGTTATTAGGCCAAATATTTTATATTTATTTTATATTTTTTATTCTCAATTATTACTTGAATCGAATTTTTGTTAACCATTTATCTTTTGCTCTAGTTATTGTTTCGCCTTGGCGTTTATTGGGCATTCTGTTATTAGATGTAAGATGGTCATCAGTCTATATTAGCCTTAGACATGCTCAAAATGGAGACGGCCACAATCACATCATCATCATTATCATCAACACCATCGTCATCGTCATAATTATTTTCATCAGCCTATATTATTATGTTCAGGACCTAGGCCTATGCCTATCCTAGTGAGCGCTACTAAGCAAGATCCGCGGCTACTCTCATCCAGCTCTTGTCAGCCACCTATGTAGGTACTACTGCACAAAAGATACTGTTTGAATCTATAAATTGTACTGTTCATTTGTTTATGGACTATTTGTCTCTTAAAGAAGCACTTTTATAAACATAATAAGTCAGTTATTACAAATAATAATAATAATTCATTTATTTCAGACATAATATTATCCATTTTGTTAGTAACAATTTTCTTATTCTAGTGTTAGTGTGAGTATGCAGAGAATAAGTTTTATTCTACTTATATACGCAATTCCATATGAGAAAACAAAAGAAAGAAGGCAAAACTGGTGCGAAAAGTTTTTAAGATAGAACCAACCTTTTTTTAGCATTTCAAGCATTTTTTTACTATGGCATTTGCCTAGGCGTGGGACAGTTATGGCTGATGTAATACATTAAAATAATATTAGTAGTTAAAAGCTGCTTCCCTCCATCATTGAAATCAAGTCATCACTAAAATTGATGGATTATGGCTTGATCACCACACTTGCCAAATGCGGGTGGGTGATCACAAACTCGGGCTATGTATCGAAAAATCCGAAATTTACTCTGCCCGACCTGGGAATTGAGCCCGGGACCTTCGGGTATCGGGCCAAGCGCTTTGCCGCTTTGCCACCTAGACGTTAATATAATAATAAAATTAAAAAATTAAAAAACTAAGTAAATGATTATTATTATTTAACTATAATGTCTCCTATTCCTCAACTACTTTTGCCACGTGCTTGTTAATTTTTTTTAATGATACTGAGACGGTATTTATCCATCTGGCCTGCCTGTCACTTAAGCTTTACTGGATCTGTGTTCCAGTGCGCAGGGTAGGACCAGCGCACTGGAACACAGCAATGCCAAATAATGGGGTTTTGGAAACCGAAATAGGTATTAGGAGGAATGTAATGTATTCATCACCAAGCACAGTTTTTTCAAAGTACTCTATTATTCTCGTTCTCATACAACACGAAACTGTACCAACCCGTATAAAAACAAAACGCATAAACCTAAGAATAAATAAAATCTGACCACACGTTTGAAAAAACTCAAAATGCCTCGGAAACTCGGTAAATGCCTGTCACAGCGTAATAGAATGCAGCCGCGGGTGTTTCCACGGGGGTATTTTTGTATAAAAAATGTTATCAGCATTTTGGCGACACAAAAACACTTTTTAACTAAAACATGCGCGCGTATGTTTTGAAATATTGAGTAGTATGTGTTTTTTAGGTTAAGCATGTGTGAAAAAGCTTAACGTCACAGTTTTTTTAAAGATGGCGGTGTTTCAAAGATGTATATACTTAATGCCTTTAAAAACTGATACAGCTCTTTCAAACGACAGCTTTAAAAAAAACTGAGGATGTAATCATGAATGAGTGATTCTAGTAAGCGAAGTAGATTTCGAGATACAGAAGTTTTCAAAACAATTTCATTATTGCTAGTTAAGAACTTTTAAAAAAACAAAAAGGAAGCTAAAACGCAAACCTCACATTCCTTGTAAGTTGCGAACTGAGGTACTTGCGTTACAAAATTGAACATTTGCTTCCTTGACACTTAAGCAAACTTAAGTGACAAATGCACGAACAAAAACCACACAACTCCGAACATAATGAAGCAATTACAGCTGAACAATATAACACAAATTTTGTCGCAACCCAAAGGCACCGTCTTGAACTCATCCCTGAGGTCATTAGGGATTCTATTCAAACCTTTGATTTAACCCTAATTAGCTGTCCTTTCGGAGAACGTTGTGTAAATACATGCTTTTTGTAACTACCATTGTTTGAAAACACCCATAAATAATATGGTTTATGGCTGGCGGTACTTTCATGTATGCCTAAAAGCCCGACTTGTCTTACTAAATTGCTCAGTGAAAAATATTATCAATGACTCAAATTGCAATAAACACTTTAACTTTACGCGTAAATAAGCTGTATGAGATAGATCAAATGAACATATAGGAAAAGGTTGCACAGAAAATGGATGATTGTTTCTTTGTTTAATTTTTTATTTTTTTTTCTTTTTTCTAATAGCAAAATACCACCTGTAATGTGTTATCATTCATTTATCATCTAGGTACTGACTACAAAATACATCATAACTATATCCGCGGTGTGGGCGCTGGTGACCTATGTTACGTACGGGTTTTGAAAGAAACCTCTTTAGGGCACCAGTCTCTCACGTTATAGGTTCTAATAGCTACTTTTGTAATAGTATTTAAGCCAAAATTGTACAATTTACTTGTAACCTAAGTGTGAGATACATAAATAAAAAAGTGCATTCCCTATTCTGAAACTTGGCAGGCCACTTTATATTGTAGGGTTTATATTATAGTGTTGAAGGCAGCATGCACTTCAGATCAATTATCTCTGTAGCTTAACTCTCGGATCGCAGTAACAAAATATGGAGACTACAGAAGGTACGCTCACGAACACGAAATCTCGCAACAGCTTTTTTTTTTGGAGAGAGATTGCTGATTGCCTCAGACGGCATTTTCAGCTTTACCGGGCTTGTTTAGGAGCGGCTAGAAACTTAAAGGGTTCCGTAAAATTCGGAGGGGTTCGGATCGGGTGCGCGGGGACTGCTCCGAGCCGTCGTCGAGCCGAGATCCGTGTACGTGAGAGGGTCTACTTGAGCGTTGCTCGAGCGGTATGTATAAGCTTACTTTCTGCTTATTTTGTGCCACAGTCAATAAAAAAAACAACGCTGTTTTATGTTTTTAGTGTAACAACTACAAAAACGGTGACTGTAACTCCGAAACTTTTGGTGAATTAATCTAGATTTTGCAAGTTGTTTTTATTGAAGAGTCCTATATCGCAAAATTAAGTGCAATACCAATTTCTGACAACAGATGGAGTTGTCTTCTTTGCTATTTTAAAATTATTATCGTTTTATTTCTTTCTAATCAATTGTGTAATTTTGTTGACTAAGTACCTAACCATTAATTAACAATCACTAAATTTAGTAATCCGTCTGAATATGTGTTGATATGCCGATGATATGAAGTTTGGCAAAAAAACAAGACTGTTGCACCCAGTTTTTTGCAAATGGCCGACAAAAACATTGTACGCCTTTCAAAATAAATGATCAATTTCATCTTGCTTAACAAATACCTACCATAATGGCTAATCATAATTATAATCACGTCTCATTTAAATTCCACTTACTAACATTAAATATTAATTCGTTTAAAGAACTGTCCGTTTTTGTTACAACATTGAATCCGGTAAAAGGCATAACTCAATCAACATTAATCGGTCGGACGCGAATTTAACAAGTCCACCATTGGTTGCGTCGACTCGTTCCGTGTTTGCGCCGGCATCGGGGATTTAGTAAAGTCGCGTGCTCACTGGACTTTAGACGGGATCGTTAATTTATGATTATGGGGTAGTGATAATGGGGTAGTGATAATGGGGTTGTCATAATTCTTTGTTACCTATGACTGTTTGTGCGTGTGATTCTAATTATGATTAAGAGGGTTATCAAAAACTCGTTGAAATAACAGACTCTGCTGGCTTATTTTGTAGCACAGTGTTGATTAGTGGTAGCCTTTTTAGCAGATTTTTCTACGAGCCTGCCATCAAAAACTATTAATCGCTAGGTGTAATAATAACCTGTAACTACATTAATAATGAACCTATGGTATTTCTTAATTTTTTCTATTTATTTATAACCATAGGTCTTGGTATTGGTAAAGTTTTAATCAAACCAAGGTTGACTATGTAAATACTTTATTTTACTTACTTTGTCTAACTTAATAGTGATTTAAAGCTATAATTTTTATAACGTTGCGTTGTTACTATTAAGTAACTATATTATTAGGGAGATGAAAATCTTGATAGCGTGATTAAGTTTGGTACAGCGCCATTTCTGATTTTTAACTTGATCTACTTTTAGTATGAAGAATTTTTTTGTGGGAATATAGTTTTGTTCGTCTTTAAGCTTGAATTAGCCGTAAAAAGAATTATAATTAAAAACGCCAGTATGACCTACTGCAACGGTACTGGGAACTGCATGTTTAAAAGAGTCTCTACATTTTTAATAAGTGTTTTCTTTTTTTCTATGGACCGGTCATCAAAAAGTATTACGAGTATGCCTAAAATCGCCGGTGTATTACTGCATCGGTACCGGGAACGGCATGTTTAATAAAGTCTCTGCATTTTTTAAAAGTAGTCTATGGATTTGTTTTCTTTTTTTCTATGGACCGGTCATCAAAAAGTATTAAAAGGCCTGCTTGCTGAACAAGCTTGTCACTACAATGAATGTGCCCCACAAATTACCAAAAAATTTCAAGCAAACACAAGTTTTCATTTGCTATTAACCGGTCTAAAAGTATATCCCTTAGACTCAAAAAGAGATTGAGTCACTTTTCAAAAATGATTGGCTCATCCCCTTTTCGTTTAGTCTATGGTATTTTGTCTTTTTTCATGACATAAAAGTATTATGCCTAAAATCGCCAGTGTGAACACCTGCAACGGTGGGCGGCGTGAACATTCCGGCAGCGGGGCTGCTGGCTGAACAAGCTTGTCACTACAATGAATGCGCCCCACAAATCACCGATCGGCGCTACCATTTTTTGTCGTTTCGTTCGTTGCGCGTTGCAAATTGAGTTTGGTCTCCGCACGAGAGTTTGACCCGTTGGACGCTCGAATGTTCCGGCAAACATCGGTGAAATGGAGACACAGTTATGAATGACGGACTGTCTAGTTGGTGTAGTTTAAAGCCTTTTTTTCTTATGAAAGTTTTGTGTTTGTTTGGCTGAAACCTTAAACATTTTTTATAGACTGACTGACGGGAAAGGGCTCTGCTAGCATTCCACCAAATAGTAAGTGACGATAAAGCCGAAGGTGAAAGCGCAGTTCACCCAGAATCTTCAACTACCGAGGACCTGACCGTATACCTATACTTGTAGCAACACTACTAACGTTGTTGATGTTTTGACAGGCATATCTAAAACAAACAACATGAACTCAACTCAACTCAAACTCAGTACAAATACAAATACTTAATCTAACTGCTGGGAATTGGCACCCGAGACCTTTAGGTCTGAGACCATTCAGTGGTTAACCCATTAGACCACAGAGGTAGTTACATTCAAACAAAGCTTTCTTTTTTTTTAAGTGTAGTTCGTTCCATGAACAAAGCTTTCTGTCGCGGTTTTATTGTCAAAATATGTTCGTTCCTCTTCTGTTTCAAGTAAGTGCGTTGACCTTTGTTTGTGCCAGCCATCAATAATATTGTAGACATCCGAAAGGAAAATATCAAATTATCGTTTCAATAGTTTCTTCCTTAGCGAGATGATTATAAAAGTGAATTTATTACAACAGCCGTTGTAACGCGACTCGCGTGTTATTATATTTCAAAGTGTTGTGCAGTAAATCTTGAAGGATTTAATTTTTATGTGACGCGTGAGTTTTTTGTGTAAAATATTTACAGCTTCCCCGTAAAGGATCATCTGGGCTTTGGGCAAATGCGCACAGACAGATTTGTGAGTTGCAGTAATTTGGTATTACGAGTATAGCCTTGTATTGAGAACCAATAAATGGTGGTGCTTGGTGGTGCAGTAGCACAATAGCGCGTTCGGATTCCGACAAAATTTTTTTATAACAAGTTTGTATTATTATATTAATATATTTGTTTTGTATAAAATCAACTTCGGCAGCCGAGTGACAAAGCCTCTAGAAAACTTTTGACGGTGCATCGTTTCACACGGCTTGTGGAACCCTTTAAGTTTCTCGCCGCCCCTCAAAAAAGTCCGGTAAAACTGAAAATGCCCAGAGACAATCAGCAAACTCTCTCTAAAAAAGACTACAGTAAAAAAAAACGTGAAACTAACAAACATCCATCCATACTTACAAACTTTCGCGTTTATAATATTAGTAGGATTAGTAAGAAAGCTGTCCTACGTAATTAGATCTCTCAAGAAAACTTTCAATCAGTAGTAGTTCATATGAATATCAAACAGTAGGTATATTATCAGATTGAAAAATATCCGTCAAAAGTTAAGACATCAATAATTTAGTTCTTATAAACTGTTAAAAAAAAAACGTTCGCAACACATTTTGACGTTGCCAAAAGTTGGTCATAAAAGTTTATACATTTTCATAATTATATTACATACAAATATGTATTTAGTTTTATTCATTCAAAGTTCGACAGTTAATTATAACAGAACCAATCATGACCGCTGACGATCCTGAAAGGGTTTACCAGAGGCGAACCCGATATTTGGTATAAATCAAAGAGTTCAAAGCGAGAACCCAATTTTATTCTTAACAATAAATCATTAAGCGTGAAGCTTCTAATTAAGGGAAGACCAATTTTACATTAGTGTCTAAAACTGCCCATAATATAGGGGAATAACAAATGATTGATTAGCCTTTTTGGTGGAAAGTAGACAAATTATGTGTTGCAGTGCAAAACGAGGAATGCTCACTTGAAGCTTTAATTAACTCTCTGAATCACTGAAATCATATATAACTACCTACCAAGATGATCAAAATAAAATAAAAATTAATGAATTAAAATGTTAACTTATTTGTATAATAGTGTAACAAAAACTTTAGATGATTCTGTGTTAATTATAGCTAAATAAAACTAGTCTGCTGGATTAACATAAGTATTATAACTTTGATTAATTAATTATTTTTGTATGATCAACCACGAAATTGTTTTACCATTTGGACAGAAAGTTCCATTCTATAAAACTTTGCTTAACCTCAAAGTTAAGTTCTGCAAAAGATAAGTTTAAAGTAAATCATTGTATCAGCAATGAATACGTAAAGTTATAATATCGATGTTTTTGATTTCGATGATAAAAATTGCTTTAAGAAAGAAACTCAATTTGGGCATCAGAATAATTTATTGTAGTTGACTGATGCCCGTTTTCACCGCCGACGGCCTTAAGTTTTAGGTAACCCCTAAGCCGTGTTAGGAGACATTTTTACTCTAGCATTGGTCACCGTACTTTAGCTCTGGGTTCATATTTAAATATAGGGGTCGTTGGAAACGGACATACGAGTACTATTTATTAACACTAGTGGTCGCTCAGTTGTCGAAATTCAAGCGTAATTCACAAAATATACCTATACTTAATATATACATAAATTTTATCTTTCTGAACTTTAACTACTTATGCCAAATCTCACATTCCTGTGCGCAATGGGCTAAAAGAGGGGTACAAACCTTTTTATTCACGTATTAATATATAGATTAAGCTGGTGGCTTACATTAAAAAGCACTTTATAAGTGTATTGACAAAAGCGATAGTACAAGAAGCGACTACTCCATCAAACTATAATATGTTTGCCAACAAATTAGATGGGCCGCAAAATTCAAGCGCATCTGAGTCAATTTGGGTAGTTCTTATTGAATTACAGACCAACACGTTACTGCGGCCGATCCTCACTCATTACCGTCTTCATCGGCACTCAGTACAAAGCAATACAAATCTTATGTCAAACGTTTGTGGTTAGTTTTCGTGTAAAGCTTTCTGGTCGCACACAGGAGGCTTCACACTAAGGGAATTATGAGAGTACAAGTTGTAGGGTTAACGAAATAAGGTTGATTGTTGTTTGCAGATGGTATGGAAAGGGTGCTTACGTGAGAGGTAAAGGGGGCGATGAGTGATGTGGCGTTCGTAGCCTCTGACTCCGGCGCGCGATCGACTGTGCCGCCTTGCCGCGTCGCCGATGGGTATTCATAGTGCTGGTGCGAGGTAGACATTGGCGTTAATAAATATAAAAAAAACATTTAGGGTATGTATATGTTGTGGTTAAACAAAGAAAAACGGGGATTAACGCAAACTAATTACATTCTAAAAGCCTTTTAACCACACAAGAACTGTTGTTTGTTGACCCAATACAGGTTTTATTGAGGTTTTTTTAATGCCGATTTCAACAGCAAGCTATGAAGTTCGAAAGCGTACCTGGTCATGCAGTTCACGGTCTCTGGATGAAGTAGGTATTATAATGAGAAAAAAAAAGAAAGAAAGAAAAAAGGCTAACTATAAAATAACGACAATCTCGTTCAGGGTGACAATAACGATAGCCAAATCATGAAGATTGGATTTGTGGTGTTATATGTTCTCGTCATAGAAGAATTTTGGGTTACCCATTAAAACGCATAACGTTTTTAGGCATAAACTGAAAATGCAAAATGTTCATGGCCATAATCGTCACTTGCCATAAGTCTTTATAGCATACCTTCATAAAGCATATCATCGTATGGCCAAAATCTGTAAAGCATAATCATGGAAAGGCATAATTGCAATAATCATAATTAACAAAAGGCATAATTTAAATTTGCCATAACATTTAATTTAAAATTTATATTTAGTTGTTTTTAATAATACAACTAAATATAAATATAAAACATACACAACACAACTAAAAACGTATTACCTTTTTTAGAATATATTTTAAATCAAATTAAGTTTAAAATGCTATTTATGTAAAAAAATACATAATTTAACTTAGTAAAATTATAGCAAGTCAATAATATACGTAATGTTGTTATCAAGTAATTGTGTATTAGTAGTGAATATAGACCGAGTAAAAATTATATCCTTCGAAATTAGTTCATTTGTAATTGTATGAAATGAAATACACCCCTTAAAACAACTTCAGATTATGTCCAAACAAAATTATTAATGTCAACAGTTATGCATAATAAAATTATGCGTTTTAAAGTATGCTTAATAAAATTATGTTATTATGATTTTTTACATTTATGTTACGCCAAAAAATATAGTGCTTTTTGATTTTTATATCATATGATGTATGGTCATCGAAATTATGACAATAAACAGTATGCGTTTAAAAGTGTCACCAGAATTTTGGTACTATTTGTTGAAGACCGGGCGAAGTATTATAATAAGAAGAAGATATAGAAGAAAAATAATAATTATAAAATAGTACTCCGAGACCCTACTACGCATACCATTGCCGCGTTCGGTGTGATGGAGCATGCATCGGCGTCCATTGTGCTAACTATACTGCGAATATTGTGCCTTTTAGCGCGTTAGTGACCGGCCTGATTGACACCATCTATGATTGCCGACATTAGCGCCATCCAGACCGTGGAGATCGGATAGGCGGTGCTATATGTTCTATGCCCAGGTCTTACAGGTATTATACAGACAAGAGTGGTATACTATAATAAGGAGAAGATTTAGAAGAAGAAGAAGTATTATAATAAGAAGATTTAGAAGAAGAAGAATAACTAAAAAATAATACTCCGAGTCCCTACTACGCATACCACTACCACGATCAGTGTGATGGAGCATGCAACGTCCATTGTGTTAACTATACCGCGAATATTGTGCCACTTAGCGCGTGTGTGACCGGCCTGATTGACAGCATCTATGATGGCCGACGTTAACGCCAGCGGCCCGTGAAGCCTGTTTACGTGTAGATCATCGAACTATACGCTGTTTATGGCATAGTCAGGTGATAAAGCTATTAAGATTTAAAACACCCATACTGCTGTTGTTTCACTGTCAAATTTTAAGTCTGCAGAGTTGGCTAAGGTTAAGGTTATTTAGGTGTGGTTTTGAGTTAAATCATTATTTATTTATTTATTCATTATTGCACATGTAGATACAAACATAAAACTTAGGGCTAGTATCTTAGTATTAGATCCGACTCTGTTTGTAGTATAGTTACCTGCTAGACTGATTTTTCAGTACAAGATAGCATGCAATGTTGTCAACACTTTTAGGTTCCCGAAACGTATGTGAAGTAGCGCTCTCCTATACATAAGGTTTTTCGAAGGAAGGAACCTTGTATCAATTATGAATTCGTCTATTTGATAAACTATTAAATTTCGGGGAAATTACGCACGTATTTGACTCAAAGTGGGCTGACTAATGTCTTCTAGAAATCAGTTTTGTAGAAAGCCTTTAAAGATTCCGCAACTATGACTAATTTTAATAGTTTGGTATCAATCGAGACTATAATTATCCTTAATTTGATCACAGGAAAAATTGTGGGTGGCCAATTTCAGGGAACCCTAATTTTTAATCTTATTAACCATCATAAAAAATTGACTAGTACATAAATCGAACCATAATAATAACTAAGTTTTTTTGGGAGTTGACAAATGACTCCTCATTGCAGAAGCTGAGTCCAGATGCTAAGACAGTAAGTGAAGCGGAGAGGAAGTGAGCACGACTACGTCCTCACCTTGCCAACCCGCAAGTTGCTTTTTCAAACCTCATTTAAAGGTTGAAGAAAAGTATGATAAATTGTCAAGAAGTAATAATCATTTAATGATTGGAATAATAGGAACTTTTTTGTATTATTCAACAACGGGTAAGCGTTGCCCTTTATCTCACCTGATTCTAAGTCACGGCAAGACTTGAGGCATTTCACTTCAATCCTCAGCCACTGAAAAATTGGCTTTCAAATCTTAAACTGTCGGAACAAACAGTACTAACATTGTTGTTATGACGATATACTTAGATAAAGCTGGTGGAAGCTATTCAGTGCACTTAAAACACGCCTTACAATTACCCAGACAGAAAACATTACAATATACCCCTATTGGAAGATGGGTCTTAGGTGGCATAACTCACTAGACAAGAGAGACGGCACCTGCTGATGACTAAGGTAAAAATCTGTAATCTCACATACCACAGACATTTGCCGGTAGGTAGCTCCACGTTACCAACGAGGTAATCTAACACATCCGATCTCTCTCGATCGTGATTTTCACTTAACTATATGACAGGCGGATACAACGCAAGCTTGCTATGTTGACGTAAATAGCTGGGAGGTTAACTGGCGGATTACCTCAATTCTATGTAGCGTTTGAAACTTTGAACCGCAAGTTCACAGCGATCGTGACGGTTGGAGTTGGAGCAAAGTGGGCCGCCAGTACATTGGTGAAATGTTGAACATGTATAAAGGTTGTAGGTAGGACGATGTGGTTTTGTGGAGATTTTGTAATTCGAATTAGTGTTGGCAACCGTTTTGATGACACTTATGGTACCTTGTACCGTCTTATAACGAAACAAAGTAGATTTTCATTTACACAGTAAACGCACATTGGATGGAAATGGATGGGATGTAAAAGGCCAAACGCTGGTCTGACCAGATATCTAGTGAACTAGAAATACCTATCAGCGACGCATTACACCAAGCGACGGAGCGCAACCGATGGAGGCAGCTAGTTGACAGAGTCAGGAGCCACGATACTTAGCATTGAGTCAACGACTAAAAAGAGAAGAGAAGAGAGGATGGAAATAAAACCGAAAATAGAAATGAAGCTTCTAATAAAAGTAGTTTGTTACTTATAAGCTGATGATGATGATTGCCCAGTAATGGATGATTGGTTACTTTAAATAAAATGTATGATGCTAATCTTTATATTTGTTGGATTGGAAATTTGCAGACTGCCCCAAACGTAATGTTGAAATATTAAACATTAATGTCGACCTTACCCATGCACTTAGACATTATTATTCTTTGCGATTATGATCTTTTCTGACCTACACCTTTTTCGCCCGATAAATGGCGGATCAATAATATTTATACGTAAAATAATCTGCTTAAACACGTACAGAAGCTTTTTAATCCTAAACTTTATTACATTAAAAAATGATTCGAATAAAATTACAGTCATAAATTAGACATAAATTATATTTAAATTACCGTCGATCATTTTAAATATACGTTACTAGGTATGCATAAACTTATAATTGTCTTGTCATATTATATCACAGTTTTATTGTTCTCTTCCATTCGGCACGAAGAATAATAGCATCGTTTGTTTGAATGAGATAAAAAGTTAGAAACGACCGACACAGTCAGACAAATAACTAATTCCTAAGCCAGTATTGGATAAATCTGGAAAATAATAAACTATTTTAGGCGACAATCTTAAGTGGTGATCGTAAATCTGGATTTATGCTAATTCGTTGAGAGTCACACGCCTACGACAGTTGTATAAAAATAATGTGTGTGTGTTCACACGGGCGGTTGAACCGCTCACGAAAGCGAAGCGACGAGAATGGGTTTTGAAAGGGGCGGTTGGAACGCTCATTACGATAATTATAGAAATGTACATTTGATGCGTCGTCGGCAGTAGAGTAATTGTATCGAGTATTGACCGAAGAATTGAATATTGAGTATTGACCGAGAAATGTTTAACTTTTGTCAGATTCCGTATTTTGCACCATTGGGTGACAATGTGAATGCTTTCTGAATATATTCTAAATCTTCAAATCAACAAACAGATTTCTTACCAATAATTAAAATACAACATTTTGTGCCACTCTACTCCTATTTATTTGACTTTAATTAAGTCTGATATTTTGTGAGAAAACCTGAGTGGAATCAGTATGAGTTCTTAAATCCGCATAAAGTTTATCGTTATAATGTGCGGTATACGAGTAAACTGTATATAATAACGATAAAATAAAGAATTTTGCAGCAGAAACTGATAACATACACATACATACATTACATACATCTACTATATAAAAATAAGTCGGGTTTTCCTTCCTGACGCTATAACTCCAGAGCGCACGAACCGATTTCCATGGTTTTGCATTCGTTGGAAAGGTCTCAGGCTCCGTAAGGTTTATAGCAAAGAAAATTCAGGAAAAATTTCAACAGAAAAGCGGGAAAATCTTTTTTCACATACAGAATCTTTTTTCACATACAGCGCCATCTCTGATACATAGCATGTACTACAAACCAATATTTGTCATTTCAAATTCATGAAAGATATCCCACAGTTGTACATTTAGCAGTGCATTTGAAAAATGGTTAAAGAGTTTACTTCACTGACTGATTGACTAGCTTCTTTGCAATGTGTGAAGCAGATCCATTCGCAGCGACGCTGATGTACGTTGAAATGCCCAAGTATTACACTTGGAATCAATCAACAAAGAAATTCCAACGTCGCAAACAAGGAACCCCAGTTCCAGATTGGCCACAGGTGTTTTCCACTGATGCACTAGGTCGCATGTATACTGTTCATCCTAGAAATGATGAATGTTTTTATTTGCGACTGCTGTTGGTAAATGTACGTGGACCAAAATGATTTGCGCATTTGAAAACTGTGAATGGCCACCAATGCCAAACATATCGAGAAGCATGTCAACTATTGGGTTTGCTGGAGAACGATTCTCATTGGGATTTAACACTTGCGGATTCAGTTGTTTCATCAAATGCGTACCAAATACGAACGCTGTTCGCAATTATCATCACCACATGTTTTCCTTCACAACCAATTCAGTTATGGAACAAATACAAAGACGACATATGTGAAGATATCTTGCATCGCTGTCGCATTCAAACGAATAATCCTGACATCCAAATAACCGATAAAATCTACAATGAAGGATTGATTCTGATTGAGGATCAATGCTTGACTATTGCAAACAAGCTACTGATTGAAGTAGGAATGATTGCGCCAAATCGATCGATACACGATGCATTCAACCAAGAATTAAATCGAGAGCTGCAATACAATGTTGATACATTGCAGGAATTCGTTCGAAATTATGTGTCGTTGCTGAATGAACAGCAAAAACAAGTATATGAAACATTAATGCAAGCGGTGGACAATAATACTGGTGGTCTATTCTTCCAGGACGCACCTGGAGGAACAGGGAAAACATTTGTCATTTAATTGATTTTGGCCACTATTCGATCAAGATGTGACATAGCTTTGGCGTTAGCATCATCTGGAATTGCGGCGACTCTTCTAGATGGCGGTCGTACTGCACATTCTGCGCTTAAGTTGCCACTCAATTTAAACACAATTGATACTCCAACATGCAATATTTCCCGATCCAGTGCAATGGGAAAATTGTTGATGCAATGCAAGCTCATTGTTTGGGATGAGTGCACAATGGCACATAAGAAATCACTTGAAGCACTTAACTTCACACTGAAGGATCTTCGGCGAAATAACAACATCTTTGGCGGCTTGATGATATTGTTGGCAGGTGTGGAAAATTCCCTAGAAATAATATATATGGCAAAACAACGTTTGCCGGGTCAGCTAGTTTATAATAAATATGTATGTATGTCTTGTATATCTTGTCTGTCTGTTGTTGTATGTCTTATATATCATCTCTTATGTACACGCACACACACAATACCACAATCGCTCACCATAGGCCCTGTCAGAATACCAGCGTCATTGTGGTGGTGTTTGTTTCTCAGCACCGCAACGGCACAAAGCTGAGGCAGGGTCCTAGTTGGCCTTCACACACACTCATTGTTACATAATTGTTTTAAATGTTTTCTTTTCTTATTCATTGTTTTTTTCTGTTATGTCTGTGTGATCGTCAATAAATAATTTCTTTTCTTTTCTTTTTTTTTTAAGAAAATAAGACTAATAAATAAAACAGTAGGTATTTATTAGCAGCCGCGGTAGGATGCAAATTAAAATTAAGAACGAGCTAATATTCAACGTGCGTTAAAAACGCTAGTCTACACTGTTAACTGCTCTATAGAACTGGAGAAAGTCAGAAACTATTAATTTATTCCCCATCAAATGGACTTAATTGTGTACTTATAGTAAACTACACAAGATTTATGTTTTATTTGTCACATTACTAATAATAATTTAGATAAGTTCGTTGTATGAAAAGTATAATTCTTTTTTAACGTTTAATTTATATCTAAATTAGTGTCATCAATCATCATCAGCTCATTTTATGTACCCACTGGGGCACGTGCCTTCCCTATGGATGGATAGGGAGAACGGACCATAAACCACCACGCAGGCCCAGTGCGGATTGGCGGTTATTAACGACTGCTAATGCAGCCGGGACCAACGGCTTTACGTGCCTTCTGAAGCAAGGAGGAGCACGAGATGATACATTTTTAGCCACCTTTCCGATGACCGGCCTTTGCGAAAATTGCTTCACTCGCAGACCGGGCGCGTTAACCACTGCGCCATCGAGCTCCTCGAAGTGTGTTTTTTAACATTATGTACAACATAACATTTGTAACGCAGGTAGAGTATTAACGTTATCTTGTTAAATTAGGTAACATAAAAAAATATTTTTGTGTGTGTTAGAGTGGGTCCCGATATGGTTGTTTAGATTCATAATTAGACCTGGTAGGTGGCACGGCAATAGGGTTATTGGATATTTTTTTAAATTATCATGTGATGCGTTTGTTCACTAAAGCGGAGAAAGACGTGACCACAAGCGGTCTGCTCACGTCTTCGTTTGTTTATTACTATTATTTTTTAACTAGAGAGTTAAATATAAGTAATAGGTGTATTGGGTGTTTAAGCAGCTAGACAATTCTTTTTAAAACACTCAACACTCATTATTAAAAAAAAATTATAATATTAAGTATATTTTAAATCTAAAGCTAACGTTATAACGTTTTATACACTTATTACTTACTTTTATACCTAACGTATAAGTGCTATTAGATAGAGTGGTTCTATCATTATGAGGTGTATAAAAACAACTTTTTAACCAAATTGCCTTCTAAAAGCGATGTTATTTATTAAGTTGTCAACATGAATTGACGCAAAGTAATCTTTTATCTTATCTCGATATCTCTGTAGATATAATAAATATATAATTATTATTACTATCACGCGTTTTTAACAGGATTTCCTTATTCAAATCATTTGTAAAAGCGAAAGTTGAAATTTAGCTTAAATGTTGTTATTCAAAGAAGTTTATTATTTTTATTTTAAAGCTGCGAAAAGTAATAAAGTCACTATGTATATTTATTTACGAACAAGTTAAATATGTAGAAGTGACACAAAGTAGTTGAGGATAAACAACGAAATGTTAACAGAAACAAAATATAATTATTACTCGCATTTGTCTTTATCATAACAGATGTGGGACTTTACTAAGTCCTCACGCGGACTTCTTGAGAGAATTTGAAAAGTGCCGTTGCACTGTTTTGTTTCATTTGCACACTCACGAACACTTAAGGGTTAATCCACCATTATTTCACATTAATTCGACATAACACAAATTTTAGAAAATAAAACCAAACCGCAGACATGACTCTTAACTTTCCCGCCAACAAGTCGTTGTTGAAGTAAGATGCTAGGATTGCCAGTCGTTAAACACCGCTAACACGCATTATGTCAGCGTAATTGTGATTAAATTTCATCATCATCAACATAACCTGTCTGTATCAGTCCACTGCTGGGAATAGGCCGCTCCTAAATCATGCCTCTGAGATTAATTCTTCTCTTATAACTACTATCAGCCATTTTGCGTATGATCCAATCTGCCCATTGATGTACTATTTTTCAATGTTCATGTGGGAGGGCTTGAGCCCAACAGTGGTTATATTATAGGCTGATGAATAAATGCACGAGCCGATAGAAAGGAAAAAGTCTTAGTACATAACCATTACATAAATTGAGCTTATACATCATGTTTTTCCTTTGGTGTTTTCGTTTGTAATAGTTTTTTATTTAATTCCAGTATTTTTGTTTTTAGTATGTTTTTTTTATGTTGGATACGGTAGCGCTTCTCGCACTCATCCCTAAAAATTCCGGCAATAACCATTAAAACTAGAACGTGCCGTGTAGACAAAATAAAACTCTCAAGTAGTTGAACAATAAAGCAGCCATTATAAGTTTAAGACTTGCTCACTATTTTGGGAGAGATAGAGGAGGGGTAATCCAATCACGGATTCATCCTGGCGCTCCGTTGTGCATTTCAGACCGGGATAAGGGGATAACACGTGGCGGTCACGTGGCCTTACCAATATGCTACCAGCCGGAAAGCAAAAACATCTAGCCCCTTAACGAGACTGCGTTCACACCGTGCCGTAACATTTGGTCACTACGTAATGTAAAATGCCATGGGTTGGGTAGCCTATTTTCTTTTAGACGCCTTGTTTTATTTATATGAAATTATTAAAATTCACTGAAGCTATAATATTTGTCTATTCGCCCACCTTCCACATTTAATGATTTATGGCAATGAAATCCCTATCTATAACAGAATACAAAATAATACTTATTCAAAACCAGCCCCCTTCAAAACTTTGTTGACCAGAATACGAAAAGTGGAAAGAAGTAGAGTAAATGTCTTAGAAACAAATTCTAAAACTTTTATCATCACCCAATTTCTATGTTTGAAGACTAATGTGTTTCTTTTAATGCAATAATGAAGAACATACAGAATTTTTTGCCTTGGTTCATTACATTAATTAAAGCAGAAAAATAATATTATCCCACTAAATGTTACACATTTAGTAAATACTAAAATTTACCAATAGCTTGCCGTCGAGGCAGTAAAAACACTTACTAATTCAACATGTTCTCGGTTCAATGATTACAACAATACAATTTCTATAATTGTTATGTAGCTCAGCAGACTGTAAAAACATGTATTGCATTTCGGTGTAAACGCAGCCAAAAGAGACGCGTGCCATTTGTGGAGTCTTTGAAAATAAAACTAAAAATAAACCCACCCATTACGGAGTTAATGTGTTAACAATGTTCTTGCATTTAAGCGGATTGCACTTATGCGAATGTGTTTATTTATTTCTCTTTATGCCATTTAAAATCGCTATACCTTATTTTGAGAATATAATTACAAAAGAATTAATTACAAAATTACATAGAATATAATTAAAAAAGCTAAAATAGATAATGAATAATCAATTAAATAAAAGAAAAAGTGTGGTATTTATAAATCGTTTCAACCAAACAAACTTTGATCATCAGTTAACATTAATTGGTGACTTGCACGCCGGACTTTGGGCGGCGCTAACTCTAAAGTCCCGGGTTCGATTCCCGGTCGGGTTAATGTCGAAAACGAACTTTTAGATATTGTGTCGGGTCTGGGTGGTTGTGGAACCGTCGTTGTTTCTGATTTCCAAAAGACGAGTGCTTATAGCTACTTACTTGGGATCAGAACAATGTATGTGATGCTGTCCACTAACATTTTTATTATGTTATGGAATTGAAGTTTATGTTTTTTTTAAACATACCCCTATAACTGGCTTCGCCCACACTATCACTCACTGCAGCAATATTCTTTGCTCAACGTACACGAATATGGTGCATACGGCTTACTCTATTTCCATTATACAAGCAATTTTATTTTTCGTTGACGGTGGTGAGTGCGTGATTTTTTATGGCAAAATTGCAACTCGCCTTGTTTGTCATCAGACCTAATGCGAGTTTTATTTGTCATTCGATTACGTTAACAAAAACGAGAACTGGTATGTCAAAAGTTAAAGCTATACTCTTTCTAATCATTTGAAGGCGCTGCTTCAATGCTATACAAATTCTCATTTTCATCAAGTCACTGAATGGTAAGTAAAACTCGCACTCAGCATCCTGTAGAATATTTACAGTGACTTTAATCTTTATTTTTAATTAAACAACTTTTACGAATAAATTTATTTATTTAATCTTTATTGCACAATACAATAAAATAAAGTACAAAAGGCGGACTTAATGCCAAATGGCATTCTCTACCAGTCGGTCGAATATACTTGCGCTTCATTTCTTTAATTTAATTTTATCCAGAAGCTACGAACCCTGTCTGTCTGTGGTCACGAGAAACCTTAAAATTCGTATACCTACGATGGTAACTAGTTGTTTCTGTTAAACAAATTATCGTTTTAATAATGAATTCAACATTAATAAGTGATAATGATGATTCAAACTTCCATTCGAGCATTTATACACTCACCATTTGACAGATGTCTACAGCGCAAATACGACTTAAATCGGATCATAAGCAATCCATACAGTGTGCAGAGGTATGATTCCGAAAAAATGCTATGCAATTTGTTTTAATATTTGATTAACAACGGATCAACAATACAGGATTTGTTTACACATTGTTTGTTCATTCTCAAAATAGAATTTATTTTTAATCTTCATTTTTTAATTCAACTTTTCAATTATGTTTTTTAGTTGACAGCTGACGTTTAAAGTCCAAAAATATCAAAGAATACATTTTTAAATTTTATACGCCACTCATGCTACTATGAAAGGGTTTAATTAAATTTCATGTTTTTTTACTTTTTTCATACAACAACGTCTCAGTGGGAGCAGCTAAGCGCTCGGCTCGATAACTGGAGGTCCTGGGTTCAATTCGTAGGTTGGGCAAAGCGATTTTCAGATTATCCGATTCATAGACCTAGTTATATAAACGTGGTGATTAAACCGATACCTATCAATTGTAGCGATGACTTGACAAATCGGCTTAGCGTGCCTTCCGAAGCACGGAAGAGCTCGAGATGATATATTTTTGATCAAATTGCTTAATCTTACTTAGCAATCGCACTGCGCCATCGAGCTAATACTTTCGTGATCATTACTCTTTAATTAAAAAACAAGAAAATATACCCGTTTTTGCTGTATGGTGCTAGTGACCTTGTTATTATTTCATAAGTCAGTATAAAGCGATATCAAAACAAATGAAACTACTCTGACTTTTGGTGGTAAGGTCACAACAATGTGTCTTAGACGTCTTAATGCTCCAAATCGACTCATACATCAATGTCAGAAGCATTGTTAAGCTCCGGCAGTAAGAAGTAAGTTCTTTAGTATCTCGTTAGTTGAAGGTTTGTGATGAAGATTGGCCTTATTGTCACTTAACGGCGACATAACAGAGACCAGTATAGTGGTTAGACCACCAGTATCAGAGGTTTCGGGTTTTTTCACCCACTCCAATTTGAATTCTGCTATTCAATTTAAAGTTATTAAAACCAGTTTGATTTAATAAACAACATTAATTTTTACTGAAAATTAATGAATTAGAGCCTGTGGATGATGAAGTGAAGTAGCAGTGGAAAATAATCATAATTATAAAATGTTTTTGTTTTGTTTATATAATTTTTAACGCAAATTTTGTTGCGAAACAAATTACAAAAACACAAATGTTGAAAAAATTTCCACGAGCAGGATTTGAACCTGCACCCTTCTGACATAGCGGATCAGGTGCTCTCCCAATTGAGCTATCGTGGTTCCAACCAGCCCGCCGAAATTATTCAACACTATTTGCTTTTTTACTTTGTAAGCTAAAGGCGCCCATTCAATGCCAACAACTACCGTCATTAACATCTGATCGGGAGTAAGTAAATAGCCTATAACTGTCTCACTGCTGGGAAAAGGCCTCCATCATTGCAATCAAGTCATCACTGCAATTGATGAGTAATGGCTTAATCACCACGCTTGCCAAATGCGGGTTGGTGATCATAAGCCCGGGCTATGAATCGAAAAATCCGAAACACAATTTGCCCGACTTGGGAATTGAACCCGGGACCTTCGAGTATCGGACCGAGCGCTTTGTCACTCGGCCACAGAGGCGTTCATATCAATAATTGCTCTCTTTTTATTGGTATTCAGGCTTGTTTTAAACCAGCCTCGTTAACTAACATCATCTTATTCAGTCCGTTGTCATAACAAACAATGTAATTAGTTTCCACTTAACATCAGGTGGAGTGGAGTCATTTGCCGAGCTAGGTATATAAAAAAAAGTTGCGTTTTGTACATCGACAGTTCGAGGTAAGATAACCTGTTCCTTAGTTCTTTAAGATTCCGGGAGAAGTGTGCTGTTACCTACGACGTTATCGCTATTTACCATCCGGTACGATTACGACCAAGAGGATTTGCATTACTGCACCTTGAGTTGACTGTGCCACAAATTAACTGCTGAATTAGATACATACTTACTTATTATGTTATTATTTTATTATATCAGCCATAACTGCGTCCATAGAACGCTTCTGTCATTCTTCTCCAATGGAACCTCTTCGAGCCTACGACTAGGACGAGCCTCTGCCAGGCTTCCTCCATCAACAGCTCAGGATCAGGATACGTATCTCACTACATGTTGAACGTGCTTCAAAAAAAAAGCTAACCTTTTCTCCACCAGTACTAAAAATAAGAGCTAAATCAAAACAACACATCCCGTACGTAACATGTCATTCCTGTACCAATGTTCAATAAGTCATATTTCAAAAGGAGTTTTCATTTCAAAGAGTCACTATACAACGTGAAGTGTGCCGGCTTCCTTATGGTTTCTGATATCAACTCGTTTGATCAACTAATGAGTGTAATATTCTGGACATTTTCCAAGACCGATTTTAGTAGGTGATAAAAAATATCTCTAAGTTGCTATTAATTTGACAGCGTCGATATAGTCAATTACCAAGAGTTTTATAGGGCTGATAAGATGTTTATGTGCGAGGTGTTAAATTTCCTTTGGGAATATAATTAGTTTTAAAGTCAGCCAGTGGATTTTGCTCACACGGGTATCTGTATAACAGGAGATTGGTTATGAAAATTAAGATTTGTTATATTTTATAAAATATTATTTTGAGTAATTGTAGTAGGTAGTCTCAATTAGTATTCCTTATTTCCTTTTAAAAACTTGTAGAGGGTAGTCCGTTACATCACAGAAGAATACATGATAGGGTGTCCATGTTTGTATTTAAACAATGAGAATCACCGATAGAGAAGACATACAGCGTCACTAGGTAGATTTAAGAATATTGTATATTTTTTTGAAGCAACAACTATTTTTTATTTCCGGGCTCTTCCGAACCGTAAACATCAGATAACTTAAAAATGCTACTGAGAGTGAGGTTACTTAAAATATACATAAATAATTTTTTATTTATGTTTTCCATACTTACCTACTATTAAATACTATAATACACTATCCTTTACTATATTCTGACTGCCTTTGTGGTCTAGTGCTTAAGACCACCGGTCTCAGACCCAGAAGTCCCGGGTTCGATTCCCAGTCTACCCCCCTACTTTGTGTACTCGGTTTGGTTGGTGGTAGGGCTTGTTTTACCGATTGGCTAGCTACCACCATCGAATCTAAATATGTCTCCATAACATCAATGTTGTACCTAGCATGGTTGTGTTCCGGCAGCTAAAGATATCTAGCAGTAGTTGAGGATTCCAGGTGAAGTGCGTTTCCACTATTGGCCTAATCATCACTTAACATCAAATAAGACGAAGGCACAGCACTTACCCGTAAAATATAAAAAAGCAATTGCGACTTAGTGGTATAGTTACCTCGCTGCATGGGATGAAAGATATAATAATATATGTAACTTATAATTCGTTTCAAGAGAGTAAGCGTCAAACAAATGGACACAAAAGCGTGCAACAGCTTAAGCAAGAGCATTTCGAGACGATCGCTATTTTTAAAGTTCCAAAGAGGGTTAACCGAAATAATAAGGAGTTTTATGTTCGGCAATAATCACATCCTTTCGTGTAAAACGTCTCAATTACGTACGGGGGGATGTGTCGACACGGTCGCGTTCAACCCGAAAATGGTGTCTGGTGTGGTAAGTACCCCTGTGGGACCGGGTTTTAAGAAAACTAAAAATTTTTCGTCAATTTAGGATAGGCATTATTAATTAAGAAGTTAAATTAGCTCACTACTACCGTCAGCCAATCGTGCAACTGTACTACTACTGCAGGTCGTGGTGTTAATTTGTCAAGTCTGTGACACCGGTAGACAAGTAAAATGTAGGTAATTATGTGTTTTCATGAATTAAACGTGTATATTATTTTTCTTGTCTACCCTGTTTGGTGCCGGGGATAAAGAATTGCACTACCCCATCTCTTTCCGTGGGTGCTGTAAAAGCCGACTAAGGGACAATTCCAGAGGATGGGCAGCAGTATCTCTCTGAGGTCACCCTCAAAATACTGCGATCGTCAACCCGCCTGCCAAGCATGGCGATTACGGCAAATACCCCTCACATATGAGGGGTATTTAAGCGGCAGCAAAAACCAGCCCTTAGTCCCCGGCGGCCCCGCTCGCCTTAGCTACGGTAGCGGCCAAGGCAGCGAGGGGGCAGGGGGTTCTAAGAATCTCCGGCAGAGACCTGGCTACCGCCAACGACGAACTCTGGTCCTGGCAACATTTAACAGGCGCACATTGCGGACTGACGAGAAGATTTACGAACTGGAGAAAGAATTGAGCAAGATACGGTGGGACATAGTTGGATTATTTGAAGTTCAAAGAGTGGGGGAGGACTCGATAATCCTCAAGTCTGGTAACTTGCTCTATTTCCGAGAGGGCGAATAACTGTCCCAAGGTGGTGTCGGGTTCATCGTCCACAAGTCCCTCGTGAACAACGTTGTCGAGACCGGGAGTGTGTCGCCTAGGGTAGCGTACCTTATACTCAGAATAACCAAACGGTATTCGTTAAAGGTCATACATATTTATGCTCCTACTACGACACACCCTGACGATGAGCTGGAGGCTACGTATCAGGACATCTTTAGAGCCATGCAAGCCTCCAAAACTCATTACACCGTTGTCATGGGAAATTTTAACGCAAAACTAGGCAAACGAAGCGGCGAAGAAATGAGAGTGGGACGATTGGGGGTTGGGGTTGGTAATCGGATTTCCCGGGGCAAATGCTGGCGGACTTTCTGGAAAGTAGGGACTCTTTATGATGAATTCCTTTTTCAGGAACACCGCAAGTGGATCTGGATGATCCGTGCAGTGCAACAAAAAATGAGATTAACTTTATTATGTCGACAAGGAAAATTCAATGACGTCACTGTGATCAATGTGTTTAAAACTGGCAGCGATCACCGGTTGGTAAGAGGCACATTGAATATCAATGTTAAGCTGGAAAAACGTCGATTTATAAGGTCTACGCTCCGTCCAGCACCCATCCAAATCCAAAACCCGAAAAGTTTTCAGCTCGAATTGCAGAATCGCTTCGAGTGCCTAATGATTGCGAAGATGTGAGCGAATACAGCAACAGGTTTGTAGAAACTGTCTAAACGGTTGGGTCCAAGTTTTTCAAAACCCACCGTACATAAGGAACTAAAAATGTCTCAAACCATACCCTAAAACTAATGGAAGAGCGGCGCGCAATGGTTCTGCTTTCCTCAAGTGATTCGTCACAGTTTAGGCGGCTAAATAGGCAGATCTCGAAGTCTTCGACTTGCGACACGTGCCGATTTAATACTAACCGTATTATAGAGACCCTTGAGCGGAGCAAAGGCTCAAAAGTGTTCGCAAGAGATCTGGGTATTGGGCAGTGCCAACTGACGACACTGAAAACCGATGACGGCAGAACTGTCACAACCTGGTCCGATGTTATGGGAGAGGTCTCGAGAAGTTCTATGAACAGCTTTACACATCCACTCGGCCACCTGTACAAAGCTTAGCTAAGACTCTAGAATTAAGTTATACAGAAGACCGAAGAGGATTTAGCCTCTTTGCTTAGCGTTTGTGGTCTATGAAAAAGCCTTCGATTCGATTGAAACATGAGCCTTGCTACAGTCTCTCCAGCGATGCCTACCAATTGACTACCGGTGCATCGAAGTGTTAAGTGTTTGTATGAAAGCGCCATTATGTGCGCCTCTGCGTGATCGAATCAGAAATGAGAAGATTCGCAGAAGAACAAAGGTAAGCGACATAGTCCGAAGAGTTGCTAAGCTCAAGTGGCAGTGGGCAAGACACATTGCTCGCAGAACTGATGGCCGCTGGGGCGCAGCATAAAACCGGTCGTTGTGGAGATCTTTGGGACAGGCTTTTCTCCAGCAGTGGACGTCTTTTGGCTGAGACGATGATGATTATTTTTCAATCAGGATCAATGTTTACTTTTAATAAATTATAATAAGATGCAGTTAAATGTCCGTTCTTAAAACAATCTTTGTTTTACAATTTTTTATAAAGAAAGTAGGTATTGAAATAATAAAGACGAATATTTCAATTTTACTGTTTTCTAACTGTTTAAAATATTGCTACAAATTAACATAGACTTTGTTAAGAGTCTCATTAAAATTACCTTGTATCAGCCAACGGCATCGCCAACGATGAAAGCCTTATTCTCGTCACCACCGGAGGGTTAACGACTCTTGAATACGAACTCTGTTAAAGTCCGTTTACGGTCTGAGACGTGGTGACTGAATTAGTGCTGCATCTTTGATTACTGGGAGATATGAGTTCATTTTCCAAAATGAGGATGTGTTATTATTCTGGGAGATATTTTTTCAGTAATTGTAGTCTAGTAGACTTGTTTCTTAATCAAAATATATTAGGAGTTGAATAGTCGATATTACATCTGGTCAGTCAGTGAAGATTGTATGTGTAATAAGTTATAGTAGTATATATATTAAGTATCTATAGTAAATTATATCAAATCTTTAAATATGTATGTATATTTATATATTTTAATTATTAATTTTATAATTATTTAAAAATAATAAAACTGACCGCTATGGGCCAGTTTGGCATAAACGAAATACTTATATATTAGACAACATTACATACATACATTGTTCTGATCCCAAGGTAAGCAGCTAAAGCATTCGTTTTTTATGGAAATCAAAAGCGTGCAAGCCATTCGGCTACGAAGCTCGTCGCCGAATAAAGGGAGTCTGAGACAATATTTATTGTGACTCAATTTGAAGTTAGAATATCATTTATTATTTATTTACTATAATAAAACGCTATTTACCAATTACATTTACTAAAACACATCTACTATTTGGCATTTGTACTAAAAGCAAGTATTATTCCCAATTTTCGCAGAAACTCAAGTTTCTCTTCTTGTTATCACAAAGTAACAAAACATTCAGAATATAGGTTTATCTTTTTATAACGAATAATATGAGTAGCGCAAAGTAATTACTACAATACTAGAAATATTCTCGTATTACAGACGTAGTCGATTTCCATGGAAAAGCAAGTAAAGGTAAATTGTATTATTTTGTGGTCAAGTTCTATATTGTTTACATTTCATAGAATAGAAGTCTTAACAATATACTTACATTATTATTATAGTATATTTGTAAAACGCAGCACAATAATGGGTAATGTAACTCATGATATTATTAAAGATTTAGACTCTTCTTTTGAATATGAATCGTTAATATGTGAGCCACATACAAGACAAGATAAACACGTCTTTATGTATTTACCCTATGAATAAAAAAGAAAAGTAAAGTGTAAAAAATCAATACAAGAGCGGCTAACGGGGAAATCATATGATGACACTAAAAATCTACTATTAGTCATTACAGAATTTTGGACCTTGTTAGAAATAATGCTAAATAAGTAGAGTAACAAATGTTAATATAATTTCTATTGCCTCATTTATTATTGCTATGTCTGTCATTATTATTGTATAAATGTTTTATTGTTGAGTAAGCCCTAACGTAAATGTTAAAGACTTATGACACAGGCAATCTTTTTGCTTAGCTTAGGTATTACATAATTTTTTTTATTGTATATCCGTAAATTGTAATGATATAGCTTAAGTTGTTTTTTGTATCTAGGCTAATTTTTATACAGCAATAAATTTATCTTATCTTATCTTATCTTACATTGTATAGAACTAGAAGACGATATAATATGTACAGTGTCTTAGTTTGTAATACCCGAACTTTAGATGATAAGTACGTAGGTACTTAATCGTTTACTTGGTTATTGTTGGTATTTGTGTATAAATTAATTTCTAAATTGGACCCCAGTCATTATATTGGTATAATCAATATAAAAAAGACCTTTCAAAAAGTTCTTTGTTTACCCTAACAAACGTACATTCAATACCTTCAAAAAAAGAAAAGGTTCAAACTATTGTCTTTGTCAGTGATTTTGAAAGCATTCGCGTCATTCCAATAATCCTAACGAGGCAATCTGGAGATATTGGCTTCTTTAATAAAGCTAATATTGAGAGAGGTTATTAACCTTCCAACAGTAACAATGACTTTGATTTCGCCCCCGCAATCTCACTTTGATATCTATCGACACCTACGACTTCATTGTGATAGAAATGAGGCGCGTATATTCAAGTGTCATCGACAAAACATCTGGTTTAGTGCGACTCGGTACAGATTGGTATCGAGACGCTCTTTTGTTGTGTTGTTGTTAATTTGTTTTGAATCGAGAAAACTGCTTTAAAAACTCTATGGTACGATTAAGAGAAAAAAGAAACGTGAAGATAAAAAATGACGCCATCTTGTGTCGGAGGCCAAGACTCTTTACGGATTGCTGAGCCAGTGTCTAATTAAGTAGGTATATAAAAAAAAAAGAAAAATGATATTTTAAAACAGTTGCCACCTTTGCGCTTTATTGCATCGTGGTCCGCCAGGTAATCTTCGAATATTTTGTTTTAATTGATAGCTCTAGAGGAGCTCGATGTCGCAGTGGCTAACGCGCCCGGTCTACGGGTGCTCAGGTAAAGCAACTTTCACAAAGGCCGGTCATTGGATGGGTTACCAAAAATTAAAGTAAAGCCATTTAAACTATCATAGTTACTTGCAATAGAGTAATTATTATTTAATTGGAGTTATTTCGGCACAGTTGCATGCGGCATAATCACGGAATTACTCAATAATGCCGTGTCTCGGTAAAGTAAAGCCGCTGGTCCCGGCTGCATTTGCAGTCGTTAACAACCACCAATTTTGATATGGATTTTTGATAATTTAAATGAGGAAGGTTACATTTTTACGCTACGAGCTTAAACCTGGCTAATAATAAAAATAATTATTATAAAGATCAATTTCAGGAGCCTCATTATAAAAGCATGCATTATAAACACACGAGGGTCCAATGAATGGACAGTACTATCTCCGTTCAGATCTGAGAAGCGATAAATTTATGAATAAATAAATCGGCCTTTTGTCTGTGCCCTCCCACGATGAGATAAAAATAAAAGAAGCTTGACAATGTACCTTTTGAGGTCGCAAGTATAATTTTCAATGTTTTAATTATAAATTGCATCTCGAGATCGCGATAAAAAATTATAAGACAAAACAGTAACATACAAATGACATCACTCTATGTCAATTACTACATATCCTAGTCGTACTTGTGGTCTAGTGGTAAGACCAACGGTCTCTGACCCAGACGTCTACTGCTGGACAAAGGCACAAGGATCTCCACAACGGCTGGTTTTGTGCTGCTCTACGACTTATCTTCATCATCTCAGCCAAAAGCGGCTGATATCATTAAAAGAAGCCATCATTATCATCATCATCAGTCTGTATTAGTCCACTGCTGGACATAGGCCTTAAGTAGCCATATATTATACAATATTACGTCATTATTTTATTGAGTACAAAAACCCTATTTGCATAATAAAAGTGCCCCCATTTCTTATCTAAGGTACAAAACAGCTTAATAGTGTCGTGCCTACTTTATAGATATGTCCCCATTCGAATCGCCCCACATAGAAAACAAAGCAAAGAAAATCCTACCCGGTCGTTTCCGCGCGGAGTAACCGTGTAGTGCTAGGGGACTGGCAAGTTTTATCACGACCTACAGCTCTAGTGCACCGGCGACTCATTAGGGACGAGGAGGGGGCTAAGGGGCTTCAGCTCCAGGCGAAAGAGCCCCTTCAAACCTGGAGAGTCATCCGTGAAGTCGCGCGTTCCACACCACTATTTGTAACAGCGTAAAAACTCTTTGTCAAAAATTTTTGTCATTCACGATTATTGAAGAATTTTTAAAGGAACTTTTCTTGCATGTGGCAATTTAAGACAAGACGTCGGGTAAGTACGCCATTGTAATACCTGTCTTCCAAGCAGTTAGGTTGGAAATTGTTTGAGTTTCTACAATTCAAGAACGTTATGTGGCTTGGATTCTCGGTGCACATATTTCAGACTTTGCAGTCGCTGTTAATTTGAAATTGTCTTAATTTGTTTTGTTGGAGAGGCACATTTGTTTCTTGGCCTCTAGGGTTGAGCTTACTTCGTTTAGCATAACTTTGCTGCCTTAAAGAACTTTCGTTTGAGTAATGAGGTGGTTCATAGTCAACTTATTAAAACAACTGTGAAATTAATTTATACCTACTTAATATATACTTTTACTGTACAGCCCCCCGACCGCCTAACTCTATTGCCATACGCTCTCGCTATCGCGCTCAAAACACGATGACAAGATGACGCCATAAACTATAGAGCGCGATAGTGAGAGCGATGGCTATAGAGTTAGGCAGGTGTTGATTGATAGAAGAAAGTGAAAGACATGGGGACATTTTGCGCCGACCCCAAGCAACATAGAAACAGAGCAGGAAGAAGAAAAATAAAGAATGATTAATATTACTAGTTTAGTCATCTAGTACTTACTAGTTGGTATGTAGGTAATATAAAATAATAAATAATGCATAAATATAATAATCAGTGACCTTCGATGCACCCTAGTCCGATGAAGGGTTTCTTAATGACGACACACACCGTATCACACGTTATCAAATCAATCAAACCAAATTTTTTTTATGGTAAATTTAAAACAAGATCTTTAACACTTGTGAATACCTCATACACATTCGCGGCGTAGAAATTAATAAAAATAATTAAATTGTTGTTTTTTACCTATTTATTGATATAATTATTTAGTTCATAACAACATTATATATCTCGCGCTACCGATGAAAGCTATTAAACAAACTTTCGTATTGCGCAACGACCTACGGCTATGAGATCTGAACTCAGCATAAAAATCTACCCACTAATAAAATAAAAGTTATCTACCCTCTCATAACATGTACTGTAATTATAACGATTTATAAATATATTATTGTTTCCTGTCAATGTCAATGTGTCAAAACCCAAATTGGAATTGTTACGAAACACTATTGATAGAAAGCATACTGCTAGTGAAAAATCAAATGTCTAACTAAACACAATAAAAAGATAGGTTCCTTGAAAGTGACACTTGACACTTTACATACTAAACCCACTCGCTGACTCACTATCAAAACATAAAGGCAAGATCTCCATTGACGTACAATCTTGATTCATGGCAGAAATGCAAATCCAAATACCACAAATCCCTCGATTTATAAATATATTATTGTTTCCTGCTTGTCAATGTGTCAAAACCCAAATTGGAATTGTTACGAAACACTATTGATAGAAAGCATACTGCTACTGAAAAATCAAATGTCTAACTAAACACAATAAAAAGATAGGTTCCTTGAAAGTGACACTTGACACTTTACATACTAAACCCACTCACTGACTCACTATCAAAACATAAAGGCAAGATCTCCGTTGACGTACAATCTTGATTCATGGCAGAAATGCAAATCCAAATACCACAAATCCCTTGTGAAGTGAAGTTATCACGAGACAAGATTAAATAATACAAAATAAAAGTATACTTAATACTTACTTAGTACTTACAGTTTAGGATCCCGTTTGGTATCCTGCTAGGTAAGTTAGGTAAGCTTTCTCCTAGATCAGCCACAATCTTAAGGCCAGTCATCGGATGGGTGACCAAAAATGTATCATCTCAAGCCCCTCTGTGCTATGGAAGGCACATAAAGCGTTTAATCCTAGCCGTATTAGCGATGTTGTTAATGCCACCAATCATATGGGTACATACACCATTAATATGGGTAGGCTCGTGTCCCAGCAGTAGGGACATAAAATGAGATGGTGATGGTGATGAATGCTTTTATTACCTTTCATAATGCACTTTTTGATTTAGGATAAAGAAAACCTTCGGCCATTGATATCGCTATATATAAATGCTATACTAGCATTCCAGAGTTTGACCAATAAGTTAACCATATCTGGATCGCACCACACATCTCGCCACTACTGAGCCTGCTACTCTATCGTGTCATGTTTTATTTCACAAAAGGTTTTTTTTTTATATACTTAGCACGGCAAATGACTCCACACCACCTGATGTTAAGTGGAAATGGAGTCCAGACGCGAAGACAACTGGTGCAGCGTGAAAACAACGCAGCATCAGTCAACTTCACTCTGCCGGCCCACAAGGTGCTTCTTCACGCCTCGTTTGAAGGACCCCATATCATAGGAAAGATGGAAAACATGTGCTGGTAGACTATTCCATCTTTTGGAGGTGCGACAAAGAAACAAGTCACCAAATTTCTTTGTGCGCGATGGGATATGTGTGACAGTGAAGCGATGACACCGGAGAGCAGCACGTGTACTCCTATGAAGGAAGGGAGAAGGTGGGATAAGGTCAAAGAGTTCTTCAGAGCACTCGCCGTGATATAAGCGATAGAAGACGCTGAGTGACGCTATATCTCTACGCAATAGCAGGTGTTCGAGAGTATTAGTTACCTCTGCATTGCCGATAATACGTACAGCGCGGCGCTGTACGGTGTGTCACAACTGCAAATATAGAACAGAAACTGTGTGCGATTGTTAAAGTAGAATAAGAAGCGTTTTATACTAAGCCGTTGTCCACTTATCCAGTACATGCTTTGATCCGCTCCCAATCCTCTGTTACTTGCGGTTTCTTCTTAATTTATTTTGTCCTTGTTGTACATACACATTCTCCTGTTCAGCTCTTGTATTTTACTAGCCGTTCCGTCGCTGAGCTTAATATATTGTGAAACATAGTCACATAAATTGTCACTTAAATGCTTGTTGCAGCGCAGCTTAGGGGCCTCGTAAACTCTTATAAGGAAGTTAAGGACTTTCATAGACGTGGAATCAACGCATAAACAAATGCTAACTTTGTAACAAATTAAATCTTGTTTATATTATGGGGATTGGAGGAGAAATATTCGAACGCCCAATCGGTACGGTGAATCTATAAGTAATTTCTTATGTTATAAGAACAAGAGAAAGACGTAAGACAAAAGACTGTTGTTTGTTTGGCTATAAATGGGAAATTTTCGTAAAATAAGTCAAACAAAGGATTACAGTGAAATCGGTGACTCTATAACTATTTATCATCATCACCAAATTGTTCAAAGCATGCATAAAACCATTTATTGCATCAATTTAATGTCTCATTTTGCTTGGATCAAGAATGTTGCATCGATCAATATGATGCCGACTATATACTAAAACAATCCAGTTATTTTTGTGACCTTGTTTTCTCTGTATTTGGAATTTAAGTGATGGCTCAATGTTATGGTATTGCCCGCCTGATAACATTCTATGAAACCGGTGGTGTTACAATCGTTGATTTCTTAAAACGCTTATGATAATGAGCTTAGTTTAGTAAAGATATTAAAAACTAGCATTTTTCCCGCGACTTCGTCCACGTGGATTTTCTATTGTACATTAAAGAATTAAATAATTTAATTCTCAAATAACAAAAGCATTGTTTTCACAATAAAATATAGCCTATGTTACCCACAAGAAATGTAGTATTTTATCAGTTTTAACCGCCTCTGTGGTCTAGTGGCTAAGACCACCGGTTTAGACCCAGAGGTCCCGGGTTCGATTTCCAGCAGGGGGTACATGTTTGTGTACTCGGTTTGGTTGGTGGTAGGGCTTGTTTGTCCGCCTGGTTAGCTACCACCATCTTATCTAAATATGTCGCCATAACATCAATGTTTGTAGCATTGTTGTGTTCCAGCAGCTACAGATAAGATAGCCAGTGCCTCACTAGTTAAGGATCCCGGGTGAAGTGCGCTTCCATCATTGGCCTTATCATCACTTAACATCAGGTGAGATCAAGGCACTGTTCTTACCCATAAAATATATAAAAATAAAAGTGAAAGAATTATTGAAATTGAAGTAGTTCCAGTTGTCGGGACAAACAAACAAATATTACCTATAGATAAATATATATTTTAATAAAACATTTTTCACTACAGTACGGCCGTATTACTCATTCAAGTGTTGGTAACCATATAAATAAAATTAAAAACATCGAATCACAGAGATTAGCCTCTGACAGGGCATTTATATTATTTCATTGAGATCTGAATTTTGTTGAAAATAAATTGGTGAGCTCCATAAGCTTAGGTTAATCACGATTTACGGGCTGCGGCTTATGAATCATCAATAAACTGGATTCTGTTGACAGTCGTTACTACGAGTATAAATAAACACTTGCAAGCACAGCTTTGTTTTGGCAGACCACCTCACTCCATGTAGATATTATTCCCTTATCGGCCTATAACTTTTTTGCATACTTGCATTCCACATTTCTATAACCAAAATATGCTATAACTTGCTTGCTTATTCAATTGTTGTTTTTTTTAAAGATACGCAAAGGCTCGATATCAAAAGACCCTGGGTTCAATATCTAGCTCGTGCAAAGTGTGTTTCAGATTTTGCAGGCTATGTTTCCCGGTTTGTGATCACCAACCCACATTAGATAAATGTGGTGAACAAACCAACATATTGTAGCGACGACTTGATTTCGACGATGGAGGCTTAGCTCAGTCACGCTCAGCTGTGACAGCATTTAAGTTCCAAAAAATAGATGGGTTTGCATTCAACCATAATCTAGCCGCTAGGCTAGCTAACCAGAAAAGCCATTCCATCAATCATCCATCATCCATCACTATCGTAAGATTGTTGTGTTCGCACATTAATTAAGATCAATGCTACTCTTCAGTAGTTAATGGATTAAGGGTGAAGTGCACCTCCACCTTCGGCCTTATTTTAATTCGCTTATCGTCAAGTGATATGAAGGCCGTTTGCTTAAATCTAAGCCAAAAGGTCAAAATTAAGTCGACAATGAAAGGAGTAAACCCAGTATTTGCTTCATTATCATCATCATCATCTTCAGCCATATGACGCCCACTGCTGGGCATAGGCCTCCCCCAAGGATCGCCACAACGATCGGTCCTGCGCTGCCCGCGTCCAGCGTAAGTGCTTATTCACTTTTATTTAGGAAACGTTTGGATTGTATTATACAGTCGGGTATGAAAGACGATGAGGTTTTAAGTACTTTGCAAAACCAAAATGGTTATTTATTTTTTATTTTATTTTATTTGCTGATTGCCTCAGGAGGCATTTTCAGCTTCACCAGGCTTGTTTGGGGGCGTCGAGAAACTTAAAGGGTTCCTCAAGCCGTGTGAAACGAAGCACCGTCAGAGGTTTTCTAGAGGGAACTGCATCACGCACTAGTGCGTATCCCCGTGCCCTACTAGATTCTCCGAAGGGTTCGGATCGGATCGGGGTTCGGATCGGATCGGTGTAAAAGCAACTGAATATTCTAACATGCATATGAAAATATTTAGTAGAATCACATGACGTGGTACAGTCACGAGCATTACGTTTAAACAATGTTACTCTTTATACAAATGGAATAAGAGTCATAGTCAAAAGTGTATACCCGTTAATGCTCGTGTCTGTACTAGCTGATCCGAACCAAACCCCTCGGAGAATCTTGTAGAAAAAAGGGACATGCTTGCGTGTTGGATGACATTCCCGTTAAGAATCCCTCAGACGGTGTTTCGATCACACGGCTTTAGGAACCCTTTAAGTTTCTCGCCGCCCCCAAAAAAAATCCGTTGAGGCTGAAAATGCCGCTTGAGGCCATCAGCTAAACCTCTCAAAAAATACACTACTACACAGACCTGCTACTTTCATTGCACACACTTGCAAACAAACGTTGGCAACTCATTGTAAGTTCAGGTGCATTGTTCTAATATGTTTATTGGTATTATAAGTAGCCATTGTGAGATAACATAAAAATAAGAATCAGCGAAGCCGTTAAGTAAACAAGGTCCATTAGTACGGAGGGAGAGGGCTCCCTAACCTAACGTCCCCTTGCCATCCATCGTTAAAGGATCACACATATCTTTATGCCTTCTACATAAAAACAAAAATCCAATAACTAACAGCTATCATAGTTGTACATTGCGTAGCGCGTTGCCGCTGCTTTTGTACTATCACTGCTAGCAACGCCATGTAAGGTAAACACAGCTATCTATTTTCGATAGATTGGTTATCGTAGTAAAAGTCTGTATTTCGATGAACCGGTCTGCAGTCATCACTCCTAATAATGAAGGATTACAATGTGATTGTTCAAGGCACACCCTTGCTGATAACGTGCGTCAAATCTTAGAAAACCTCGCGTGAAATAGATGTAGGTAAGTAAAGTTACTACGGCAAACAAATAGATGTAAGTATTTCTGAATGGTCATTATTCTATGGCCGGATCGGAATAATATTAGCCTAAGAACTTTCCGATATTTTTGTAAAAAACTCAATAACAGGTAAAATTTTTGTAAACGGGGTTTTAAATATTATTTTAAGAGACTATATTTTTGAATTCAACAAAATCCAACAAAAGGTATCAAAAAAAAGTTATACCCCGAAAATGCTGCAATTTTATAGCAAATACGCTATCACCGATTTTATCGTGAAAATGTGTTTATGTTCATCATATTTTATCTGCGCACGCACCAAAGTTGAAATCCATAGATATAAAACGGGAAACTAATACTTTAGGATGAAGTCGGCTGTTTCACTAATAATAGCAGTTTTTTTTAGGTTTTATTCTACAACAAATGTTTTAATAAACTCTTTTTTAAATCCAACATTTATTTATATTTTTATTATCATTATATATTTAAATTGGATTTAGTACATTACGTGTTAAAGGAAGCAAATGAAACAAAAGTAATTAAAAACTGATCTGATAGCATTATTAACAAAGGTGTAATGCCACTTTTTTTAAGTTTATTTGTTTTGCATTAACATATATATAGGAGGATTATTTACGAAAGATAATTAATAAAGGTATTCAAATGTAAAGTAAATAATATTTATACCATTTTTCCCTATTTTTTATAGCTTTGTATTTGTTTTTTTTTTATTTCGCTGTCACAAATATTGTTTTATTACTAATGAATTATGTAATAAACTAGATAATCTAATTTTTTAAGTTAAGAGTAATTATTGAAAAATAATTATTTTAGTCCATATAGCGAATCAGTTTGGCTCTCAGGCTTAAAGAGATATAACGATATATGTGTAGGCAAGGAGTTTATAATAGATTTATAGAAGCTCCTGAAAAATATACATAAATTATACCTATCTGTTTCAACACTGATTAATAAACAAATAAACCCATTTAATAAACAAAGGTTGAGTCATCATTATCTTGCAAGATCCCAACTGGAATGCGGCAGTTGCTACACCATCGAGCCCTATTTATGATACTTGAGAGAAGCACAGTTCGTATAGAGCTTGTCTGAACTACTAACTTCATATTATTTATTTATTTATTTAAAAACAATTATAACATCCCTTGTTTTTATGATCTGAGATAACACCATAAAGCCCGGGCTCGAGCGCGAAATGAGCGAGGTCATTAATGAGCCCTCTTAACTCGCAACGATAATTTACTTTGGACCGCGAAAGAGGCTAGCGGAGAGCCTCAACTATGAAAATTATCGTTGCGAGTTAAAAGGGCTCATTAATGACCTCGCTCATTTCGCGGTCGAGCCCGGGCTTTACAGTAGAAACAAAGGAAGACAATATTATAAAAATATAAAAACAAAATTACCAATATCAAACAACACAAAGTTAAAATTCATATTCTACTACTAATCCATTAATCATGTACCTACTACCTACATTTATGTATTTCTGCGAATAAACGGGCAGTGTATATATATTTAAGGTTTAGACTATAATGCTTTATCAAACAGCTGCGTCAAGCGGCGCGCGACATTTCTTTCACGTGCTAGTCTCTATGGAAATGTATGAGTCACATCAGTTTGGTTTCAACACACAGAAGATGTCACCGCACGCTACCGTTTAGTGTTGTGTGTGGCGTGTGTGGCGTGTGTGGCGTGTGTGGCGTGGCGCAGCGTGGCGTGGCCTGGCGTGGCCTGGCGTGGCCTCGCGTGGCCTGGCGTGGCGGAACCTGGCGTGGCCTTATGTGCTGTACTCTGGCGTGGCGTGGTGTGCTGTGGCGTAAAGAAGCGTGTAGTGGCGTGTCTCTGGAGTGTGACGACATGCCGACGCCGCACCGCGCTCGTATGGCTTTTCTTCATTAAATGTCCAGTAATTTTACGGGATCTCTTATCCTACAAACCATGTTTAACATTGCTGATTGGTAGTAGAGAAAATAATGCATTCATGGTGTTACAAGCGTTCATTCTTTCACCAGGAAGATCGTACTAGTTAAACAAAACTAAATCGTTAACAATAATTGTAAAAAAAACTACCCCTCTGGGGATACAGATGTAAGCGAACTGTTTGTAGGTGATTATGTTTTATACGATCCTCTGCTAGACGTGAATCGTTAAAGGCTGGAGCTCAGACAAATCTGCACATTGATCGACGGGTCCGAAGTCCCATCACTCTTAATAATGAAGGATCATGATGTAGATTGATAAGCGCACCCTTGGCTTCAATTGTAGAGCTAAGAAGTGCTTAGACAGAGCTATAAACTAATTTATCTTTATTTAAGTTTTTTTTTGAGTGAAATTTAATCAAATCGGGATTTCTGATACAAATGAATGAAGTTCAGTTTCAATGAGATTTATTTTTGTTTCAATTCATTTAGTTTTGTTGACTAACCATTCAATCAGTTTATTTGTTTATTTTTTGGAAGACAACAAGCTAATAAACGATAATGACATTTACAACTTCCAATTTTATTTGGGCTTGCCCCTATGACCAATACATTACTATCTTAGCAAACTCCACGATTTCTCAAATGTATTATCATCATCATTTTATGTCCCCGCTGCTAGGGCACGAGCCTTCCCTAAGGATAGAAAGGGAGAACGGGCCATAAACCACCACGCGAGCCCGGTGCGGATTGGTGGTTGTTAACGACTGCTAATGCAGCCGGGGCCAACGGCTTTACGTGCCTTCCGAAGCACGGAGGAGCTCGAGCCCTTGCGAAAGTTGCTTAACCTCAGCACTCGCAGACCGGGCGCGTTAACCACTGCGCCATCGAGCTCGTAAAAATGTCTTAAATATATAGTAGTAGTTATATTTCATTTTTGTAAAAAAAAAGTTTTATTGAACAAAATTATCGGTCAAAGAATATTCAGTACAGTGTTTAGTACTACACGTTACAGCCACTCATTACTTAAAAGGATTACAATTTTATCCCGGAGCGTCGCCAGGGTATCTGGCGCGTGCCCCCCAATCTGCCCACTGGCCGGGCTTACCTCATGATTGATGCGAATGAATCTTTCGCTTTTCATTAGTGTAATTAATGTTTGTGTTTGACACGAGGATTTCGTGGCAGGAAGAAAAAACTTGATAGTACACAAATTTGTATGTTCGTGTTGCAATGTTGTAAGTTGAAGAACTTTCGCAACGCTGAGTTGCAGGGTTGACCATTTGATACTAGACTTTCGGTACGTAGAAAGGAGACCGCTAAGAATAAGAAACACTTTAAAAAAATATTAATATCAAATACACATTTAAAATGCCCAAAAACTGAAATTTCAAAGCAGCTTCTGATTCCGCAGCGCTCTAGTTAAATTTGCGTTTTAAGTCACTTATAGCTTTCGCGTTGAGTTGCGATTTTCGCAATGCTGGCTAGCAGGATGAGTGACGATTCGACATTAGGCCTTTATGGTAAGCAGAGAGGAGATTGATGATCTAACTTGCGTTCAGAAGTTCAGTTGCAATCTTGCAAGTCGAACCACTTTTACGAATTGGATTTGCGAACAAAAACACAATCAGTGTATATACTGCAAGTTTTATTTTAGTTATTAGTTGTTGCCCGCGACTTCGTTCGCGAATATTACAGTAAAAAATCTGTATATGAGGAAAGTTTCATTAAAATCCATCCAGTAGTTTTTACGTGAAAGAGTAACAAACATCCATCCATACTTACAAACTTTCGCGTTTATTATATTAGTAGGTAGGATAGTTTCGCCAAACAAATTTTTGCTTCCGTTAATGTGATCGAAGGGCAAAAAACTTAAACTCTTCATATCATAATCAACAATATCAGTCTATTGCTGGATAAAGGCCTTTTCCAATGTTGTATAATATATATGAGATATTAAATGCCACCGACCACAATCTCCGGCTCGAACTAAGCACCCAGAGCTGATACTTTATTTTCATCCCATCTTCTGAATTCCTTTTAAGCAATAGCCACGTATAAACATAACAATTTGAAAACATTGAGCATATTAATTTTATAAAGTAACCCTACGTTTAAGGCACGCTTTAGTAAATGCTTTTGCCATAAGTATGGTTATCAAGTAAATGCTCCAAAACGCGCCGTTGATTAAGGCGGGAAAGTGGTTCCATGCTTATTCCCAAAAAAATGGCTGTGGGACAAAATTTTTCGTCTAGACAACAAAACACTATCATTACCAACATCGATGGCAGGCTTTATGACCCGTTAAAGGTTATGTAAATTATATTGAATTTGTAACTTTATAAACTTCGCCTCATTAAAAAAAAAAGAAACTTACATACACTTACATACCTACTTACATTAAAAAAGAAGTTTTGAATTCCGATTAATGAAAAATCTTTTTTAAAGTGCTATTTAAATTAAGACTACTTACTCTTACTGCCGTACTCAGAGACGTCGATTAAGTTTTAATGACAATTGGGTAGTTGACTGGTTAGTCAATATAGAAACTTTTTAAGAACTGTCAAAACGATTATTTTTATTAGAAATTGTATGGGATTAGCAAACTATGACGTCACTATTTCTTTCCGTCAATTGAGTGTTTATTAATAACTTTTTAGGTTACAGAAATTCATGCTTAGGTCAAATAAAATATTGGTTTATGTTATAAAGAACTGTTACGTGATTCCATTTAAATGTTTATTGTTCTGGAATTAATTGTTGTTGTTGTCAACTACCCAATTACGGCATCTTTCACCATCTACAAGTAAGTTCCCATTAGCGTTTACTTGACAGATAGTCCATACAAAACTGTCACTTTAACTGCCAAGTATCTCCTAATCAGACATTGTGAATATAATAATGTTAATGTCTTTCCTTCTCTATTTAGTACTATGCATAAGAACAAAGTATAAGTGACAGCAAGAGACTTAATTATCATTAAAACTTAATTGACGTCTCTGAGTACGGCAGTTAGAGGATTAAGTTGGTTTAATGCTCTAAGTACTTACATAACTGAAAAAAGTTTTTGCTATTGCTGGTACAAAACAAAAAATAAAATCAAAGCGATTTTTGAGTCCTTATAAACAGATACAGATCACTCATAATTTGGTTCGCATTAACTCAATTTCGGGGGATTCTCGAATGAGCTCACAAATCAAAAGGAATACACGCGACTAGGCAACCTGATTGATATTTAATAGCCGGACGTTTATATTGGCAGTGGACGGAACACCTTATCCCAACGATAATTTAATCTAATAAAAAATTAAAAGCCTTTCGAAAACATCATAATGGTAACAACGGCATAATTGCTTAATGGCAACCTAAATTGTGACTCCATATTATTTATTCATGAGGTGAGTCTTACGGAGCCCCACATGCGATCAGGCTTTTGCGCCAGCCCCAAATTACCTATCCCATTATGTCATCAAAACATTTTATGAATCTAAATTCTTTATTATACGAATTAAGTATCTTTCCCATAATGGCTCTCCGTCATGGTTGCTTACACCTTTGATATTAGCGGTAATAAGCATTTAACAGTCTGTGGATCATGTCTTGTTGTATATCTTCACTATTTAACGTTGCTTACTTGGTATGACTAACTACATTAAAATTCTCGAGTCATATTCTGAGAAGCTCTGAGTTTGACTGCCTTTTTATGTTCGCTTAATTGATATCGTTAGACTTAGTTCATAATTAGCAATCATGAGACATGGAAACACTTTTGTAGTATGTATCTCGTGCGTACATACATACATATCTTCTGACCGATTTCGGCCACAGCGAGAATGCACTGGATTGGCAGATCTCTTTAGTCTGGGATTCGCTGCTCCGCCCTTAAATGTGCTCTTAAGTGGCTTACTCACCCAGTATGTAACTCGTATTACAATGGTGATAAGTGACACTTTTAGTAAAAACGTTTACGTAACCTGAGCTTGTGACTGTACGAGTGAAAGCCGTGAGACATCTACATTGCCTTCTATTATGCGCGGCTTTATATTTTTATTGGTATATCTATGATAAGTCGTGTACACAATGTCATGCATTGAAACGAAACAAGTGTTCGCGTAAACTTTAGAAAACAATAATGTTATGCAATTGTCAATTATTAGATGTAATGCCAATTTTTCGGTTTTTACTTGACTATCCCTCGTCAAGATTAAGATCTCTTGTCTAGCATTTGACTGACAAAGGCTCTTTATGGTTTTGATGATACTGAAGATGATGATGATGATGTTGACGATGATCCTCCGTGATTCAGAGGTGATTGTATGTTGGTTTCGGCTGATTTCTTAAAATTACATGTCTGCCACTCATCTTTTTAAGTTTATTCATCAGCATCAAAGTGATAGAAGATAGATTCTGATGTGAGCTTACAGCTACAGACACACAAATAAAAAGAGAGTCTTAAACAAAACATTTTCTTATTAAATATTTACGCTTAATTAAACTTACCATCCAAATGGTTTTTTTGTACATTCATCATAATATCATAGCCATTTTCTCAGAACTTCTATCGTTCAGCTTAAACCATTTTTTCTTTTCATTTGTTTTATTAATTACAACAAAAGATGCAAATATCAAATTACACAGTTTTTTAATAAAATTTCTCATAAAAAATACAAGCAGTTCGCGTAGGTACTGTAATTTATAACGAAACTAATTATGGTATAACTATTTTAAAAGAACTAGCAACGGGCAACGTGTAACTTAATATAAATATAATTACGGCCAAAGATCATTTTGTTGTACCATGTTTCATAGTTTGTGGGAACTTCCATATCAAAATCGACAGCGCTGCTCGTTGGATCATGAAATTAAATGCTAATACAAACTATTATATACCATGTTGTTTGTGCTTAACTACATTATAATATGGGATCTCAGAAATGAGATCGCTCTTAGCGATGACTAATGCCTTTTTGTGATGCCTTATTTTGTACACGGATATGGAAAATCTTGCTTGTTTGTTAAATTTAAGTGCAAGATAAATAACAATTTGAATTATGCAATGGCAATGGCAACCCGGCCTGTGAGTGCAGGGGTTAGGCTAATTTCGCAAAGGCCGGTCATCGGATGGGTGACCAAAACTTTTTCATCTTGAAGTCCTCCGTGCTTTGGAAGGCATGTAAGCGGTCCCAGCTGCATTTGCACAACAACCAACCCCGCCCGCGTGGTTTATAGCCCGTTCTCCCTATCCATCCATAGGGAATGCTCGTGCCCCAGCAGTGAGGATATAACATGGGCTGATAATGAGGTATTTAAATAACTATTTATTGTTGAGTGTAAGATTTCGATCATAAATAGTAATCGATTCCCGATAAGTGTTTCAAAAACAATCTAACAAAAAGCACAGAGCGTTTTTATGGATAGAGTTTGCTTATGGCCCCAATCAGCGGAATTTTTTGAGGGGCGGCGAGAAACTTAAAGGTTTCCTCAAGCCCTGTGATCGAAACACCGTCAGAGGTTTTCTAGAGGGAATGGCATGGCAAGCTTGTCCTTGTCCCTTACTAGATTCTCCGAGGGGTTCGGATCGGATTGGGAGCGGAACAACCCGGCCGTAACCTCTAAAGGCTACGACCTCGGCTCGGGTTGGCCAGGTCGTGGGTTTGATGGTACCGCACGTGAATGCAATGAGATACAGTGGCTTTGAAAAAATCATTACTTTTTTACTATACAATAATTATTGTAGTTTTTATTATTTTGAATTTTGTATTTACAATGATATATATAATAACAAGATAAAATTCTACTAGAAAAAATCAACCAGCCTCGGAAAGCTCGAGTGTGAATCGAATCCACGACCTTTGGATAACCAGTCCAATGCTCTGACCGCTGAGCTACCGAGGCCGAGGATAAAAGAAAAACGAATAATTGTAGTATTATTATTATTATTAATCCGTTTTTCTTTCTGTATGTAAGTAAAACTTTTCTTACTTTCAAACGCTAATAACACACAATAAATAACTTCACTGTGAATAATTTCCGTGCAGCAATGATTTTCCTTTCTTTTAAAAAAAGACCTTTATACCACTACCACTAGTAAAAAGTTAGTTACACTGTTTCAGGCTGAATTGCCAATTCATTTAAAAATTCTAGTTTAAAATAACTATTTTCCTTTTAAATAATTATGTTTGTTAAAGAACTGAACTAACTAAATTATAATGAAATTGAGAATTTAGATTTTTTAAGAAAGGTTATTGTTTAGGGAGGAGCTTGTTAGGATGCCTTAGGTGCGGTTAGTTAATGGATGGGTGACCAAACATTTGTTCACAATGCGCCCACGTGCTTTGAAAGGTACTTTACGCTGCTGGAACCGGCTGCTTGCAAAACTGTCGTAAATACAGGTTTTTTTGTAACTACTGATTTTGAATCTGCATTCTTATAGAGATGACATTGTGACGACACTAGATTGGGCTTGAATTTTATTCCGCCGCGTAATGCCATTCCCTCGAGAAGACTTTGACGGTGTTTCGTTTCACACGGCTTGAGGAATGCTTTAAGTTTCTTGCCACCTCCAAAAAAGTCCGGTGACCCTGAAAATTTCACCAGAGGTTAGTAACCAACAAACTCTCTCCATAAAGAGGAAAAATATAAGCAAATGTTCTCAGTGAACACCGTCTTCATAAAAAATATAGTTCAACGCTATAATTAAGATGTTTTTTGTTTTGTTTATATAATTTTAACGCAAATTTTGTCTTTGAATTGGCGCCTTTGACTTTCAAAGTTAAAAAGTAAATAGTGTTGAATAATTTCGGCGGGCTGGTTAGAACCACGATAGCTCAATTGGAAGAGCACCTGACCCGGTATGTCAGAAGGGTGCAGGTTTAAATCCTGCTCGTGGAAATTTTTCAACATCTGTGTTTTTGTAATAAGCTATAATTAAGCTTTTACAGCAAGTGTTGCCATTCATAACATTCACAGAAAAATATGATTCAAGCAAGTCACGTGTTGCCACATAAATTATGGTTGGCAGTCAGAACGGCTTAACTTTTATCGCTTAATGTCCACTAATCAGACGTAGATGACAGTAAAAGTAAAAAGCCCTCAACATAAATATTCGAAGGGTCTTCGAGATGAGTTCGCCCAGACATAAATATTCTGTGAGATGAATAAAAGCGAGGTTCCGCGACGGTAAGTAGCGGTCTGAACTGACTAACTTTTTGTTTAAAATATCTCTATTTTGTGACTCACTTGGATGAAAGCTTTATCACAAAAATAGATATTGTTTTCTAAAGTTTACGCGAGCACTACACATTGAAATGAACCAACTTTTACGGATCTACTCGCATTTATTTAACACATTACTTTTAATTAATGTTTATCCTGACTTTTCGAACCCTTTGCAGAGTCCGTGGTGTTAGTCGTCTCATAATTAGTTAGTAGCTTGTATACCCTCATTTAATCAGGTGCGTTCAGCCAGTATAAACATTAATTAAAAGTAATGTGTAAAATAAACGCGAGTAGAAGCGCGTAAAAGTTGTTTCATTACAAAAATAGATGTTAAGTAGGTAAATAGTTGTATGACTTTGTGAAAGCCCCTGTATGAATAATATTGTGATCTTTTTTTAATCAAGAAGAAGCTGAAAAAATTATCAAATCATAAGCCGAATCCGAAGCAAAAAGCTCAGCTTACAATATTTAATACATATTGATAAAAATTCAAATTAATGTTATGTTAATAGAAAAAAGTGTCTCGTGTCTTATTTTACATTGGTAAACTATATTAGAAAGTTTAGGAGATATTAAAAAAAAATAACTTTCTTGTTTTGATAAAATAAATTTTATATTGAACTTTATTTTGTCATATATATTTGAAAGATTTGCATGGACGACTAACTACCTCACCGCAACTCACATTTAAAGCAACCTTAAGTGTTAACCGCCGATTATCCAGATTATACGGCCACACTAAATCATCCGATACTTAGCCCCTTTCTTTAGTTGCGATCCGTCCGTGTGAACTATGAACTATAAAGTTGAAGTATGGCCCGTATCACAAAAGGGTGCCATATAGCTTTATACCTAAGCAAAAGGGCTCGTAAAAATGGCGAACAGGAATTTTATATGAAGGCTGAGACCTAATGAGATGGATTCAGAATTTATTGTTGCCATAAATTTATTTTAAGATAGGGCTCGTTCATTAGTTACTTTAACACTTAACCATTTTAATATGAAAATGCGTCTATTGTTATCTCAAATAGAAAATGTGCTCGATGAATGGCTTAACAAAATTCATTACGGAAAAATACTTGATCACGTCTGAAACCATAAGCCTCGCTAACCATCAAATAAAACTGTAGATGAATATGATTGCTGTCAAGCAAGCAAACTTACAGCAGATAACGGTTTTAAACCAAAAGCAATTAGTATTTACTGCTAAAAAATAGAATCAAGCCTTATTGTGCGGTAAAATATGGCATGCAAAAATGGAAAATGTTTTCTATCTTTATTAAATAATATTGAATAAAATTTATTACTTCATACAAATCAGTAGATTATTACGTCCAAAGGTTCAATAATTTTTCAAGAATCTAATGTGTAGCGTTTGCGTAAGCTCTAAACCCAACAATTCATTATTAACCATCTTGGCACCGCATGATCATTTTATTACCTCGTAATAATAATGTTAGGCGAAACTTATATTCAACTTAGCGCTATCAAACATCAGACAAGTTTCAACGAGAAGCTCCAACCGGTTGATTTATGTGTAAGGTTATGAGACAGTTTTGAACTGAAGCCCGCCATGATGTCCTGTTACAAAGTTCCAGAAAACTCTCGTGGCAAAGTGGATAGCTCATATTTTAGTTCCTTCAACAACTGCTAAACAAAATTAAGGAGATGGCGTTCGGACGAGAGTATAACTTGATTTATTGGAGTGGTACTCAAAACCGTTGCTCTTTTATATAAAAATTGCACGTAGGACGGTTTTATCCTTGTATGTACTAAATAAAGTTTGATTTTGTTTAAAACTTAAATATAACTGATTGACTGTTGTTATATGAGAACGATAGATTAAAGCTATATTACTTACTAGTTGTCGCCCGCGACTTCGTTCGCGAAGACTACACTACAGGAACCTGTTACCGGGATAAAAAGTGTCCAAGTCCGGGTCATGGTCTGTCTATGTGCAAAGTTTGCATAAATATCCGTTCAGCCATTTTCACGTGATGCGCGGTCAAATAAACAGACAAACAGATAAACAGACAAAAATTAAAAAACTGTTGGAACGAGTTCTGTTATCGATTCTAAGTATCCCCAGCCAACTTTCTTTCGAATATCTTCCGTGTACAGACTTTCGACCCTCTTTAGCTTTATTATACACAGATGTTACATTTATTGTAAATCAACAACCATTAAAACATCCGCACCTTTTAAACTCTATAATTACTAACGGAAAAGAGCATAACATTAAAAAAATAGTCAAGAAAGAAGAATTGAGAAGCAAATGACAAAACATAATACTTAGTAACATTTATCATAACTACTACCTTGGTTTCGCTAATTTGACACTAATATTGGGTCACCCATTTTTATAAAATGCAAATTGTACTAGCGGATCCTGAAGCCGCAACCGCTTATTTCAAACTAGACAAAGTACGTAAGTGATAGCTAGGCGGTGCAAAAGCCCTACCATAGGTGCATTTACACGCATGACGCTATACTCGATTTCGCTGCTAATATTAACAATGTTTTTGTTGTTTAAATTTTTTTTACCATACCATATTTTGTATATTCAAAAATACTGTATACTGTATTATTGTCGAATATGTCTGTAAAATGTTAATAATACTAATAATACTTAATAATATTTACAAGAAACATAGTATTATTAATTATACCTAAGTATTCAATTGTAAGTATTTAATATGAATTGTTATTTATCATAATTTTTATGACTTATGGGACAGGAAAGTTTTTAACGCCTCTGTGCTCGAGTGGTTAAGACCACCGGTCGGCCCCAAAGGTCCTGGGTTCGATTCTGAGCGTGCATGTTTGTACACGATTTGGCTGGTGGTAGAGCTTGTTTTAAGTCCAACAGGCTATCACCATCATGTCTAAAATTTTATGTCGCTATTACATCAATTGCGAGTGAAGTGTGCTTTCCAGGTGAGATAAAGGACAAGTGTTTTAAAAAAATTGTTAAAACATGTCACTATCGTGTAAAGTGCTCTCATGGTAGGGGATATGAGAAATCTAGGCTGACGTCTGATGACTGTCATTACTCGCAGAGTGAAATGCTTTGTAATTGGTGAGCACTAAGACTTGCCAATTATGTGGAGCACTTTTATTTCCTGCATGTGAACGCAACATGTTCTCCAAACCTCAACCAGTGTTTGAAATGGAACAAAAGATTATTGTACTCGTAATTACCTATTTCACTATGAATACTTTTTCTTCCAGTTATTTCAACCGAGTTTGTGGTGTGGTGATATCAACAGTTAGTAGAGGTACAGTAATCATCGAGTTAATCGTTGCAAATGGGTAGTTTTTTCCTTTGTTTATTCGTAACGGGTAAGCACTTGAACTTCATCTCACCTGTAGATGGAAGCGCACTTCAGCCGGATTCCTTAACGGCTGAGGCACTAGCTATATTCCCTCTAACTGACGTAACACGACAATGCTTGTAACGTAGATGTTATGGCGGCACATTTAGATAAGATGGCAATAGCTATGCCTAGCTAGGCGGATTTGAAACAAGCCCTACCACCAACGAAACCGGAAACTAACATGTAAGTTCGGAATCACACCCGAGACCTCTGGGAACCGGTGCTCTTAACCACTAGAATACAGAGGCGGATAAAAAGTAGTATAAAATATGTGAGATTATAAGGCATGCGAACCTACAGTCTTTATTTATCATAAGATAAAAATTTTATCGATTTATAAATACTCGCAAAAGTGCTCTTTTGAATGTGAGTGCAGCTTCACAGTGTCTTATTACGTAGTACGCTTGCAACGTACAATAAAATTTTACATTACATTATGAATGCAAGTTAAAAAAATAAAAATATTTTTATTATAAATATTTAAAAATAAACACATTTGCGCTGAACAAATACTATCTACCATTTTTCCCCCACTCAGACGCTCGTTTCAGTTTTGGCGGCTCGTCACCAATAAATAAATATATGGACTCTGCTTCTCAGTTAATTAAGCAAGGAGCCAGAGCACTAACCTAAATTCGTCTCAATTGCTGCGTGCGACTGTACCAATTAAAAACTACTTTGGAACATTTATCCAAACGACTGTCTCTTCATTAATGTATAATTAATTGCTAAGAAAGTAATACGTTGCATACTAATCATTTATAAATAAGGCGTAACTTCGTAACACTTTGAATTCGAGAAACGTTTTAACGTTTCTCGACTGTTTGTAAACTTTTAATTACACCTGCGTTGGGACTTTGACGGTCAGTAAACTCAGTTTTAGTCGTATTTTTGGTTAAGACATTAATATTCATATATAAAATAAATTTTAAAAGTTGTTAGGTTTATTTTATATTTTTTATATTTATATATGAAGAGCACAAGGAAAGAACGATCAAAGTCACCCTAAAACTACTTTTTGGTAAATAACGCCATCTGGTTCGTAACACGCTAACCTTGCCTGTCGCGTAACACGAAAAGAACAAAAACGTACTAAGTTCCGATAAAACACGTTATATTTTTTGTGATCACAATAAAATTTAAAAACGATCAGAGTCCTAAGACTTTGGATCGTTCTTTTTTTCGAACGAATAATCTAAACGTCAAGTTGACGGTATATTGCTCTGTGACATTAATTTCTAAGAGTGCCATTTGTTTTTCTATGGTTTTGCTGTTGTTTACGACGGTAAATCAGATCATTTTAATTATTTAATGATTTAAATTATTATAAAAAAAGAATAATTTAATATTTTTTTTTTTTAAATATTTACACTAAGACTTTAATAATACGATTTATGTTTGGGTCTGAACTTGAAAAATATTAAATATATATTATTATGCTAGATAAGATAAGTCGATACGTTGATAACGTAGTTGTAGATTGAATAAGGCTCCTTTGGCTTATAAAGTATGAGTAGATAATGTTGATAATTTGCACGCGTTGCATATAGCTGCTTGGATAGCCTAATCAATCAGGCAAGTAGGATACCTGATCCGGTCTATGCGGTTTCTGATATCACTTGCAGTATTTAAAAAAAAAACCTATTTATTATTTTGTAACGACAAGACTTCGTTTTAACTTTAACCAGCTTTCTGGTAGGCACTAAAACAATAAACCTGTAGGTATAATCATTAAATTGCAACTAAACGAGATGGAGAAAATCGTGAAACAAAAGAAAACCGCAGTCCGAAACTCCAGACAGTGGCAAGGTGGACAATTTAACACTGCGTCCGGGGCCGGGGGTCGACTGGGCCCGGCAGAAACTTTCTATTGCACTCAGCAAATAAGTCTGGGGTGAGACACTAATTAGTACATTCGGTGGTGTCCCGAACTGGTCCAGACAAAAGGGAGTTTGCGATTGTGACATTGTAGACGCTTGTAGATGCTTGTTTATGCTTGTTCCGCACAACAAAGCGTATACGCTTTGTTGTGCGGCCGCTCCGAGCGTCAGATATTTAATGCGATCTGCGGTCAATGAGATTGGACTGCTTGCTTCATTTAGACAGAAACTGATTGGAAAAATTTTAATAATGCAACAATGAGGTTGGAGATAATTTCCTATCCCGAAACAGGTATGTCTTCATATGTTTGTGATGTGACAGACATCATGAACATGTTGTCAGCATCACACCAGGTATATATACTATTTTTATCACTTATGTAAATAGTACAATAATAAGTTTCGCTGAAATTCAAAATAAATCAAGTACCTTAAAGTTATCTACATAACTTCTAAAGTGTTTAAAACTTGCAACTTGCATGGGTTCGGGCTTACTGACATATACCCATGTAGTTTTTAACATCATGCATGTAAGGGCTATTACCCCACTGAAGATGCCTATGTCCAGCAATTTCGATAACGACAATGATACAAATTACATTTAGTAACCGCCACACAATTCAATTCAACTTAACTTAACGAAAAAATAAATTAACGCCGTATTGTACCATGACCGTCAGCTGTCAGGTAGGATATTTAAAAATAATAAAACTTGTCAATTTCACAGGCGGTTTGCCCCCTCCAGAGTTTCCTATGGGAGCTAGGAGCGCGCCGGCGTCGGGTGACGGCTAATTAGTACATGCGGTGGCGCGGAATGACGAGCGACGGAACGACGCCATAGGTGTGAAGTCAGAACGGTGAAATTACGAACGGGGCACAACTAAAGTGAATACTGACACGTTTATGTTTTCTTTGTTTAAAGAAAAAACCTTTGGTTCAAAGTTACGCTTTTATAAAGGCATCATCGTCGTTAGCCCGTCCCGCTGATCTCAGGCTATTTTAATAGCTCACAGGGTTCTTTCGCAACAATCCTTTTATGTAATTTTATGTCTCCACTGCTGGGGCAGGAGCCTTCCCTATCGATGGATAGGGAGAACGGGCCATAGACCACCAAGCGGGCCCGGTGTGGATTGGTGGTTTTTAACGACTGCTAATGCAGCCGGGGCCAACGGCCTTACATGCCTTCCGAAGCACGGGGAAGCTCGATATAATACATTTTTGGTCACCCATCTGATGACCGGCCTTTATTAAGTACTCGCAGATCAGGCGCGTTAACCGTTGCGTCATCGAGCTCCACACTATTTTTAATCAACATTTAGGTCTTGCATCAACAACCCACTACTTTGGCTTATTGCGGGTTATTAAGTGCATGCGGAGGCGCGGAATAACGACAGACGGAACGACGCTATAGGCACAGTCTATCTAACCTCTTCCTATATTAGGTGTGAAGTCAGAACTGTGAAATTGCGAAAGGGGCACAACTATTAGTGACACATTTAACTTCGGGACGCTTTTTTTACAAGATGTCATTATTGTTAGCTTATAAGTGTGTATGTGCCAATGTGGCTGAGTAAAAGATTAAATATTAAGAAAATTTATAGTCAAGCTTTGTTTATTAATGTTCACAAAATTAAAATTAAATTAAATTAAATACAGAAAAATTTTTTTTCGATTTCACGAGTCGAAAATGGCTGAGGGCGTGGACTGAATAACGCGCTGGAAAACTAATAATATTTTTTGTTATAATCGAGACGGATAGAAAGATTTAGGGGTGACCTTTGCTAGCGAGTTGAGTGACGATTATATTAACAACTATTTATATTCGTTTTAGGCAATACTGATCTAAATTATCAGCAATTACTATTTAAATAACATATTGAAATTGAAATTCGCAAATTGAGTGTTCTTGCATGAGCAAGAAAGATATATAAAACGCATTATAAATTGCTGCCAACAAAGACGTGAAGGTATTAGATCTTAACTCACACTCTTATCTAAATCCGGATAACTCTTCTACTCGGGGTTTCGCCCGAGTTCTTCCCGTAATAACACGTGTTGTGAGACTCCATTGTAATTTCTATCTACCGTACAATTATACCCTTACTACTAATAATAAAAAATACTTGAAATTGGCTAAATGCTAAACGCGAAGCCATTAATTAAGATAATTAATTAATTAACTCTTCTACTCGTATAGTTGTCAAAATAAATGTAGGGTTATAGGCACACAAAGCAAACTATGATATAAGCAAATTACCCCTTAAAAATCCGCAAAAGAGGTTGCCGTAAATGAATAATAAATCTATTTACAATACACGTGCACCGAAGTACTGATGGGTATCATTAGCAACGCGTCCATGATAAGGGTCCGTGAATATAGAACAGCGAATCACTCTCGAAATGTCACTAAAGCGTGGATAATTCTCGAGCTCCGACCACATGTTTTGTTCGCATAGAAGAATAATAATAAATCGGCGGCTATACACTACTGCGACCACATGCCAGAAAAATACCAACCCAAAATATTTTACTTTTAGCAGTAGTAAATTTTTAGTTTGGTGTCGTTTTTGCGCTGCGTAAATAGAGGGTTGAACAATCAGTGAATTAGGGTAAAGGGGTCAATAGTGAGCCAGATAAAGATGGTCTGCAACAAATTGTGTGCGCTCCCGCCTTTTGTTATCGCTCCCTGCTGTACTTAATTGTCCTTTTGTCCGCCGTTAGGGACGGGCCGACGATTGGCCAGCTTCCACAGGATTTGACCCGGAGCTGAAATAATACACATCCGAAATGTTAGGTAATTGATTGTGTCTATTGCAACTCTGTAACTCCGTCTGCGTTTTATTTGGCGCCATTACGTTGAATAGTCTTGATTAATCTTTTCAGTGGCATATTCGTATGACAGTCTATTTGCGTGTCTTTGGTACTAGGTTATGTTACTTGAATATGTAGGCTCAACACTGATATGTCCCGTTATAGTTTTTTTTTGTAAACAATATTAAACTATATGTGAAGAGAATACTGACATTATAATAAGATGTACTCTATGAGTCTTGCTGTGCCCGCAACTTAGTTCGAGTACACTATAGTGTACTCATCGTTCAAGCTATAGCTATAGCTAGAAGAGAAGCTATAGCTTCAGAGGGCTCTAGTTTGACTTTTAACTTTCGCTATTTGCTTACTGATCGCTTTTACAAGTTCGTCACAGTACTCGCTGCTTCGATTCCATACAAATTGTAGTTGACTTCAATTCAATCTAATAGCGGAAACACTTTTACTCAACACTCTGTCTAGTCTTACCTCATCAATCATGCTACTGTGTTTCAGTAGATGAAAAATAGAAAAATGGCGATTCGTTTCTTGAATCAAAGTATGTGAATATATTTATGACTATTATGGGATTTATACAAAAAAATTATATCCAGTCCGAATAAAAACCATTCCTTTGATTGAGATTTTTTTTTTGGAAAAGATTAAAGGTCAAATCAAGCAACCAACCTGAGGAAAATGGGCCCTTCGCCTGAATATAAGCCCTGGGCTTCTAGGTATGATACCAGAGAAATACCAGACCGTAGTGGTTTGTAAGCTAATAAAGGAACAAATATCGTAAAACCCCAAAAAAAGGACTATAAAAAGATTCGTTAGTAGGTAAATTTTTACAAAGGAAAAATAACCCCATTTTTACCAAATAAAAAAACCGGACAAGTGCGAGTCGGACTCGCCCACCGAGGGTTCCGTAGAAATTTGAGGGTACAAGAGAAAAAAGTATTTCTTTTTTCATTCTTCGTCATAAATCGAAAACTATACATCATAAAAATTTAAAAATCTGTTTAAGTTTCTGAAAATGAAGCCTTTTCATACGATACCTCACATGACGGTTAACTCACTTCAAAATTTAGACCTCCGTTCCTTGCATAAATACCTTGTTTTTATTGTGATTTATTTACAAATGTATAGTTTTCAGACTTGTACTGTACTGACCTGTACTTGTAGTACAAGACGATATTACTTGCCAAATTTCATAGTTCTAGGACAACGGCAAGTACCCTTTGAATTTTGATTCCCTTGAGAGTGTCGAAATGTACGTTTTTTTGCGACATAAACGGCCGTATTTTTTTTTTCGTTATCTTAGAAGTTTGATGTTTTCACAGCTTCAAGGGACCGCAGATTTGAGTATATGGTTTTAATTTCAACTTGGTACCTCCACGGATTCCCGAGATAAAGATTCTTGCCAGACAGACAGACAGACAGACAGACGGACAGACAGACATACGGATAACAAAATGATCTTATAAGGGTTTTTTCCTTTTAAGGTACGGAACCCTAAAAATAGTGAAATTTGATTAAACAATTCACAGGTACAAAGAGATCAACGAATATTAGTTCGGCGAACGTTGTTGTTGAAAAATCGTGTAATTGGAAATTTCATAACTCGCCATTGCTTTGTTACGAAACTGAACCATTCAAAAAAGAATTAATTGATTTGGCGTGTTGTACGGAACAATTCTGATATTGTGCGCTGTTGCAAGTAAAAAACACGGAGGAAAAATGAAAATGGTTGGCTAAGAACATGGTTTTTTTGTTTACCCTGAAGCTATAAGCGCTCTACCTTCATCGCACCTGATGGTGAGTGACGATAAGGCCGAAGGTACTGTGCTTACCCGTTAAAAAGGTGAAAGCGCATTTTACATGAAATAATTAAATATCACGGTAAAAACAGATTATTCAAAACAAGACAAATTTATTCCAGTGAAAGCAAGTTTATTAAATCAACAAAATGATTCACTCATATATACTGAAAATAATATTCTCTCAAGTATACATTTAACATAATCTTGGTTATATTAAGTTTAGTTTTGTTTGTTTCGATTAAATATTTTATTTTCTATTTAAATTATTATTTTCTTGAATACCACATATTTACTTTCTTTAATTGAATTCTTGCTTTTATTGACACAATAGGTAGGAGTATTATTCCAAGATTAGATGCAATTTTTATAATAAATTCATAATAATTTGGAATAAGTAAATGTATTCTTGGAATGAACAAAATGTTTTCTTGAGAATTAAATAGTTTTTCTTTATATAATTCTATAAATTCCCAAACTAAATTAGTGTTGTTTTTATTAAAGAAAATGGTTTTTTATTTTAACTACAATAACGCCTAATTCATATCAAATCAACTCTATTTCTTGTTTAAAGATAAAAAAAAATGTCTACAGAAATATTATTTTGAATAAAAAAACAATTATCAGTGTAGTTGATATTATTTCAAATTATTTTTTTTCTAATTTTACAAAATTAATTGCGTTTTGAACTTTTCATGCCAGGTACACAATTAACTTACCCCCTTATTCATAAAAAAACTATTTGAGCATTATTTAGTTAAATATTGTTTTGTCAACGTCACACAAACGTCATTTTCAATTTGAGAAAAAGAGACAAAACTATGATTAACTAAATAATGCTTAAATAGTTTTTATGAATAAGGGGGGTAATTAATAACAAATATCTATTGATATCTCCGAGCACCGGGAAAATTATCTGCTGGTTTTTTCAAGCTTTTCAATGAAGCCTTTTCTTTCTGTATTGCAATCATGTTGTCAACGTCACCCAGCTTTTTTTTTTGAGAGAGATTGCTGATTGCCGCTGCGGCATTTTCAGCACCGGGCTTTTTTGGGGGCGTCGAGGAACGTAAAGGGTCCCTCAAGCCGTGTGAAACGAATCACCTTCAGAGGTTATCTAGAGGGAACGGCATCGCGCACTAGTGCGCGTTCCCGTGCCCTACTAGATTCTCCGAAGGGTTCGGATCGGATCGGGTTCACCCAGCAATTCATGGGGTGCGGGTTCAAATCACGTCGTGGAATTTTTTCAACACTTTGTCTTTTTTTCAGATCACAGTATGTAAAAAAGAACTCATTACCTACTCACGCTTAAATTTAATATTACCGTTTGAAACCGAGAGTACACCTAGCCACACTCATAATAGCTTGACAAACACTCACTAACCAAGTGGCGAAGCAGATAAGCAAATAAAATGGTCACATAACCCTTCATCATTACCACACTCTCCCCAATTCCCCATCATTACATTCCACGAGCATAGGTACTACGTATCACTCAACGACACTTCGCGGCAGACAATCGCATTAGCCTACGCCTCGAAAACCGGCTTTCACCGCGAATCGCCATCCTAAATAAACAATAACAGAGGACATAGCTTTTAAACGATCTCTAAAGCTGTGTCCAAAGGCTCAGCTGACAGATTAGCCGACCCCATCATTTCTAGTGCAAGCAAAGATACGACCCTTATTCGTTATGGACGAAGGTTGATTTTTCCGTTAATTTCGTTGCAAATAACCGCTGTATGCAGATCGGACAGTCTGATATGTGCTTATAGAGTTTTTGTGGAGACAAAGGGTGAGGGTGCGAGTGGACCACGTGGTAATGGGGCCTGCGGGCGAGAAAGATTTTATCACTAGCCACTGATTTAACGGAATAAGGCACTAACGTCCACTGATAAAGTATTATTTATGAGGTAATATGAGACGAATATTGAATTGGACGATGGACGCTAATATTGTTTTGTATGTACGTTTTAATAGGATTTAATGATTAATTTTATTAAAATAAAACCCTTTTAATTAATCTTAATGCGTAGTTTTTTCATCATACTTACGTTTCTTCAGGAAAAATGGGTAAAATAAACGTGAGTAGAGGGAAAGTGTTTCACTGCAATGTGTACTTAAAGTTCCCAAACATTTTTAGAAAACAAAAGATAAATTATGTCCTAAAAGATACCGTAGATAATATATTTATTTAAAAGTGGCCAACCGTTAATTTTGTTAGTCTAAAGTCTTATAAATTGTGTTTATTCTAACTTATGCAGAATCAATGGCAATCAATCAATATAGGAAACATTTTTAATATAAAAAACAATGTTTACAAGAAGCCATTTAATACTATTACTGACTTACATATTAAAATTTATAAAGCTGCCATCAAATCCCAAAAACCAAACAAACATAGAATATTTCGAACGCCTATCCAGTTCTTAGACGGTAGAGTTGCCGTACCAAACAAACCGTCGCGAACAAAGCGGCACTAAGTTGGTAGATCGCCGTGGGAGTGGTAGCATATGTGCCATTTATAATTAGCGAACAATGTTTGGCTTTAGCAAATCCCTTTGGGGCGTAAATTAAGAGATTCAGCTCAACGGCTTAGATACATTTTCGTTAAAGCCCGTGTGAGGACAAATACGTTATGTGTTTGCCGGGATGCCGGGTTTCGTCCTTGGTTTTAAGGCCGCTAATTATTTCTTGTTGTTGAAAAGTATTTTCGGATTAAAAATTTTGCAATTGTACCATAGGAACTGAGAACAGCGTGATGCATTATGCTATTGTAAGTTACAATTTATATTAACAAACATTATAGTTACAAATAAACATCGGTGATCGAGCCGAAATCTCAAACCTAGAGACTAACAAAAACTTTGCTCATGTAAAATACGCCACAATTAGCTATCATTATGCTACTACTAGCTTTGGGTGATCAAACCGAAATCTCTTACCAAGAGACTGACTAAATAAGTAAATAAACTATGTTGCAGATATCAAAAATAGTCATTTATATAGGTCATAAAAAATATCTACGTGCTGTTGATTTTGATAGTGAAATGAAATAGGATGAATGAAATCTGTATTATAAAAACAAAAGGAGAAGCAACCTAACAAATAATACTCATACGATTGTGAAAGGTATACCAGATCTAATACAACTTATAAAATGGCGGCTGCCGAGTAAATTCTAATCTTTATACACCACATTTTGCACCAGAAGTATAGCCCTTCTACCAACAACAAACGGTACTTGTTCGCACAAACGCTTTTTACTGTTGTTAAAGCATATACCAGTGTTCTATTATTAGAAATACTGTTATTTCAATATTTTTTTGTGCTTTACAACTCGCCTGAGTGAATGCAATAAATTACACGGTATAACCAAACACAGAAAACATTTCTAAATAATAATAAATTTGCACTATGCAAAACTTTGCATGTCCTGCAGTCATTTTGAGTAAAATATTATCATATAAAAATTAAAGCTTGGTCCGGCGCTATCAACCGTTTTATAATGGTTAGGGACACAACAAAAATAAAAAAGAAAGAGTTTCTGTGTAAGAAAATAAGTACTCATACATTACTTAAGCTTACACGTGCACTTAGGTACTTTTTACATTGTGATTTCAGTAACCGCATTGTATTTCTTTGAATCCAAGGATTAAGGATTAAGGATCCAAGTGTAATTGAATATGTTAAAAATTATTCAAAAATGTTCAAAAAAGTTTGTTCCATAGCAAAGGCTAACTACATTCGGGCAAAGATTGTGAATTCAAAAAATAAAATAAAAGCCACTTGGAACGTCATTAATAAAGAAACTTGTAAAGTAAGGTCTCGTGATCGTATACTTGAACTCAAAGTCGATAATGCTTACATCAATGGTGATACGGAAGTGGCAGGCGCGTTTGAAACATTTTTCTCAAAAATTCCACTCATTACATCAAGTAAATTAAATTCTTCTAAACATCTTGCCCAGATTCTTCTTGTGTCGAGTGTAAAAATATGTAATATTCCATTTAATTTTCACTATATTGATTCCGATATAATAATAAAAGCTTTTAGACAACTTAATATAAAAAAGACTGAGGATCCTTGGGGTATCTCCACTGATATATTAAAATCTATAATATCTTCTATCGCGTCTAATTTAGCAATAATATTTAATAAATGCGTTGATGAAGGTGTATTTCCAGACTTAATGAAGCACAGTAAAATTATACCGTCATTTAAAATAGGCGATAAAAGTGATCCATCTAATTTTCGGCCTATATCCATACTTCCGGCTCTTAGTAAAATTTTTGAAAAAGTTATTTTTAATCAATTACTGTCACATTTTACAGATAACCAGTTACTTCATAACAAACAATTCGGTTTTACTAAAGGTAGAAATACAACCGACGCGGGAGTTGCACTCATTAAGCATATTTTCGATGCATGGGAACAGAAACAGGATGCGATAGGTATCTTTTGTGATTTATCGAAAGCTTTCGACTGTGTCGATCACGAGACTTTATTGTTAAAAATGGAACATTATGGTGTCTCAGACAACTCACTTACCTTATTGAAATCATACCTCACTGGCAGAGTTCAAAAAGTTAATATTAACGGTACCGATTCTTCTGGCGCTCCGTTACTTATGGGGGTGCCCCAGGGTTCAATATTAGGACCTCTTTTATTTCTCATTTACGTAAATGATCTACCTTTCTACACCGAAGATCTTTGTGAGATAGTATTATTTGCTGATGACACCTCATTGATTTTTAAAATTGATAGACATAGATCAATATTTGACGACGTAAGTAATACTCTCTCTCAAATATTACATTGGTTTACCACCAATAATCTGCTGCTTAATGCAAAAAAAACTAAATGTGTTAAATTCACGATGCCCAATGTAAAGCAGGTTAATACCAGTATCACTATGAATGATGACATAGTTGAAATAGTTAACTCGACAGTTTTCCTGGGTGTTACCTTGGATTACAAATTACAATGGGGTTCTCATATTTCTGCCCTGGCAGGAAGACTTAGCTCAGCTGCCTATGCGGTTAGAAAAATAAGGTCACTTACTGATGTAGAAACGGCAAGATTGGTTTACTTTAGTTACTTTCACAGCGTCATGTCATATGGTATTTTATTGTGGGGCTCAGCGGCTGACATTGAAACCATTTTTGTGCTACAGAAAAGAGCCATTCGAGCTATTTATAGCCTTAAGCCCCGTGATACGCTGAGAGAGTTATTTAAGCAGATAAATATTTTAACTGTAGCTTCACAGTATATTTATGAAAATATAATTTATGTTTATAAAAATTTAGATAAATTCGAAAAAAAAAGTAACACCCATAATTTTAACACAAGAAATAAAAACAAACTTGCCGTTCCAAAACTTAGACTCAATAAGGTCGGTAATTCATTTGTTGGGAAATGTATAAAAATATACAATAAAGTGCCTTTCACTCTAACGGAATTGCCACTACACAAGTTTAAGACAGAAATAAAACAAGGTCTAATGAAAAAAGGCTACTATAAAATTGATGATTATTTTAATGATAATAATGTGTGGTCATCTTAGTCTGCTCGCCTGCACATGTTATTTCACATTGTCAGTAGTTACACTTTTATATTATAAAAGATTATTTATTATACAGTCAAAGAATATTAATTTATATAACTTTTAAACTGATATCATAGCCTTTATCAGCAGTGTCCTACAGTTAACAAACAGCATTGCGTTAAATAGATCATTAGGCTTTTATTTAGAGTATCTTGAGTGTGTCATGCTCTCTTTATTGTCTCTGCGGTGGTGGCGTGTGCGTCGGGTCGTTACGTTCCCTAAAATATGGTTGAGCGAAGCGATGGCTGATTCATATGTCATACTCGTGAACGGGTGCCGCCTGTGGAGGCTGGTCTGCTCTTGCATACTTATCTTATTTTTAATATTACTTACTATAATTTGACTTTGTTTTTCTTAAACAATTTTTGACTTTTATTAGAGTACTGTAGTGGTACTGTATGACATTGTGGAAATTGGAACTTTTACCTGAGGTAAATTTGTTAATTTAGATTTTTAATTTTGTTTTTTTACATGTGGTCTTCTATATTTTTTTTTATTTTTATGTGTTTATTTGTGATGGAAAGTGTCCTGCTAAAATAGGGCATTTTCCAATATTTTTGACGCTGTAAGGGAGAAAAGAGCTGGACACTTGCTGAGTTTCTTGCCGGTTCTTCTCAGTACAAGATCTCCCGCCCAGAGTAGACTTACGAACCGATGGCATAGTGACATTCATAAGAGCTACTTGTAGCCTAAACTGAATAAATGATTTTTGAATTTGAATTTGAATTTGAATTTGATGCCCAATGTAAAGCAGGTTAATACCAGTATCACTATGAACGATGAAATAGTTGAAATAGTTAACTCGACAGTTTTCCTGGGTGTTACCTTGGATCACAAATTACAATGGGGTTCTCATATTTCTGCCCTGGCAGGAAGACTTAGCTCAGCTGCCTATGCGGTTAGAAAAATAAGGTCACTTACTGATGTAGAAACGGCAAGATTGGTTTACTTTAGTTACTTTCACAGCGTCATGTCATATGGTATTTTATTGTGGGGCTCAGCGGCTGACATTGAAACCATTTTTGTGTTACAGAAAAGAGCCATTCGAGCTATTTATAGCCTTAAGCCCCGAGATACGCTGAGAGAGTTATTCAAGCAGATAAATATTTTAACTGTAGCTTCACAGTATATTTATGAAAATATCATTTATGTTTATAAAAATTTAGATAAATTCGAAAAAAAAAGTAACACCCATAATTTTAACACAAGAAATAAAAACAAACTTGCCGTTCCAAAATTTAGACTCAATAAGGTCGGTAATTCATTTGTTGGGAAATGTATAAAAATATACAATAAAGTGCCTTTCACTCTAACGGAATTGCCACTACACAAGTTTAAGACAGAAATAAAACAAGGTCTAATGAAAAAAGGCTACTATAAAATTGATGATTATTTTAATGATAATAATGTGTGGTCATCTTAGTCTGCTCGCCTGCACATGTTATTTCACATTGTCATTAGTTACACTTTTATATTATAAAAGATTATTTATTATATAGTCAAAGAATATTAATTTATATAATTTTTAAACTGATATCATAGCCTTTATCAGCAGTGTCCTACAGTTAACAAACAGCATTGCGTTAAATAGATCATTAGGCTTTTATTTAGAGTATCTTGAGTGTGTCATGCTCTCTTTATTGTCTCTGCGGTGGTGGCGTGTGCGTCGGGTCGTTACGTTCCCTAAAATATGGTTGAGCGAAGCGATGGCTGATTCATATGTCATACTCGTGAACGGGTGCCGCCTGTGGAGGCTAGTCTGCTCTTGCATACTTATCTTATTTTTAATATTACTTACTATAATTTGACTTTGTTTTTCTTAAACAATTTTTGACTTTTATTAGAGTACTGTAGTGGTACTGTATGACATTGTGGAAATTGGAACTTTTACCTGAGGTAAATTTGTTAATTTAGATTTTTAATTTTGTTTTTTTACATGTGGTCTTCTATATTTTTTTTATTTTTATGTGTTTATTTGTGATGGAAAGTGTCCTGCTAAAATAGGGCATTTTCCAATATTTTTGACGCTGTAAGGGAGAAAAGAGCTGGACACTTACTGAGTTTCTTGCCGGTTCTTCTCAGTCCAAGATCTCCCGCCCAGAGTAGACTTACGAACCGATGGCATAGTGACATTCATAAGAGCTACTTGTAGCCTAAACTGAATAAATGATTTTTGAATTGAATTTGAATTTGAATTGAATTGTATATACAGAAAAATATTACCTGAAATTTTACAGCTGATATCATGTTTTCGATTATTTATTTTTTTGAATTTTTACTTTCTGAATGAATTATTTTATGAATTTGTCAAATACAGGCGTTTGGGGCCACTGGCCAATGTGCTTCGTATTAACCAATGCCTGAGAGTTGCCAGATTTAATTTAATTTAACTATCATTCGGACTGTCCTTTTCGGTATTTTAGGTTATTTCAGGTTTCTGTCAAATTTTTTTTTCTGTTCGCGATCATTTTTATTTTTGTTTTTATGTTTTTATTGTAAAAAAACCTGATTTAAAATTGAGCTTTATATTCATTATAATAATTACGCAAAAATGTAAGTACTATATAAATATTTATAAACTACGTTTAAATTTTTTTTAAATATACTATCTTATCTTATCTAATAAACAATAAAACAGCAATATCTCTCCAAAACAAATGCCTCCTCCACATAACAACCCGAAATAATTAAATATCTCAATGCGCAATAAATCATTCAAACACCAGAAAACCCTTCCGTACCTCCAGAGTTTTTCTGCTTTGCATTTATGAACTCATTTCATCTGGCAACAACGGTTACACACATAATCTTGTTTCAACATTGTCTCGTGTGTTATTTGCATATTACTATTGTCCTTCTGCATCGCAACCATGGCTCACAAAACAAACAAAGGAGACACTATGGGGTAGTCGAATAAGGACTGTATCAATATTCATTAAAAGATTTATATGTCTTACACTACATAGATTTATTAATAGAGTTAATAGAGTAATCACGAACCAAATTGTTGGTTGTAGATCTGTGGTGAGTAACGTTACCCAACGTATTAACAAATCATGAAGTTTTACGACTATAACACTGATTATTCTAACAGGTTTGTGTATTGTATGTCGTGTAATTCACGTCAAAATTTCTTTATATGTGATTCATATCTTGTAATTTTAATGAAAATAATGTTCCGTAATGTTTTTTTGTTAATTTATTATTTGTGAAAGGTACATTGTGCAGACATGTTCGAGGTTGAGACTCTTGAGAAGAGGGAGACTTGAGGGCAATCCAACCTTATTAATTTATTATATATTTACAACTTACACGGCATGAAGATTCATCATCTCATCATCATCTTAGCCAAAAAGACGTCCACTGCTGGACAAAGACCTCAAGGATAAAATCATTTTGAGGGGAACTAAATATAAATATATGAGGCTTTTTTTTTTATTAAAAAGCATGAAGTTTTATTTAAAATGTTAAAGTTAATAATCCAATATTCAAAAATAATAATAATCTTATCTTTATGTTTACTTATTAATATGACAAAACACAAGTTAAACAAAAAGAGAAAATAATCAAATCAAATCAAATCAAAATCAAATTTACGTAATTAATTTTATTATTAAACAATTGAATACTCAACGTGACACATAAAGCTCCACCTTTCGCACAACCCACCAACTTTTAACAAGAAAATGACAAACGGCGCGGCGTTACCGTGAAACCCTTAACTAATGAGAGTTTTTGTGAATTTCCTTATTGGCCAAGTTAACAAATAAAGAACAAGCCGGCGATATGTTAATTAACATAGTTGGCATTCCATTTAGTCCATTAGCCAGATATTTTAATTGTTCGGTGGCGGGCCCTCATGAAAGTTTGCAGCTGTGGTGCCTACAGCGACGCGTTATTTAAAGACAAATTGCTTTCAAAGTGACGTTTCACGAAAAATCTAAATTTATAACTGTCTGAAGAATAATGCAGGAGGAATGTGACGGAGAAATACAGAGTAGAATATAATAATATAATGTTCATTGATTGGTAATACTGTGTACAATTTATGCGAAGCCCTAATAGGTTTGTAGCAGGCCATCATATACTTATATATTGCTATATTACTGTATGAAAGTTATACTGCATACATAAGTGCAATAAAAAAATAAATATATAAACAAATAAATCAACGACAATGCATAGCATCTGAAACAACAGCATTCATGTATCAATTAAGCAATTGAAGAAAAAGAAATGTAACTAACTGAAACCTAAGAGTACACACGCCTGCACATCAACCTATCCAAAACTGACAAATTTCTCTTGATCTTTATACCCAAACACTAATGTTCAAAATTTATTAAAGAAATTTGACATTTTCTTACGTTGATCTGCTGCCGTCTGTACATAAAAAAACTAAATCACATGATGAAATAGTTCATAGCTTCCAAGTAAAAATAAAAATTTAATATCAATATTATTATTCTCTTTATTAAATATATATCTTAAGAAACAGTTTCTACAATATTGAATATAATAACATATTTACAATATAAAACATTGTTCTGACCTCAAGGTGAGTAGCTAAAGCACTCGTATTATGGAAACCAGAATCACGGTACCACATCGACCCGACCGGAAATCGAACTCGGGTTAGCGCCGCCCAAAGTCCAGCGTGCAAGTCACTCGGCTCGGAGGTCGTCAAAGGATAGGAGGTATATTACTCTGTAGCGATTTATTTATTGGATAAGTCGATGGTCATCCAAAAAAGCAAAACTTTTTTTTATAAACCAGTGTAACATAAATAATTATGAAGAAAAAGAAACATTTATAAGTCATACTTGTTGTAAGCTATAACTACTTGATATTTTCTTAGGCAACTTTTTCCTTTTTCTGCTTCGGTAAACACTTCCATTGACTCCGTCGTATACTTATATTTATATAACTAAATAAGAAACGGCTTGATTTCAGTTGTAAATACTAAATTTTAAACAAATTAACACTTTCGGTTACGTCATAACGCTGCTTTTTCAATAGCAAACACAAAATTCTATTTAAAAAAAAGTACATTTTAAGTGCTCACCAAAATAATTTGTATACCCACATACATACATACACACATCAGAATAATTAAACGTTTTGTATATATATTCTTTATGCTTGCCAAAATGGATTAATGCTCACCAAATATTGTTTTACTGAAACAGTAACATTGATACCAACAATTTTTACACTATTATTCAAATCTATTATTTGATTGAGGATACTAGGTGCCCAACTCCTGTACGTCACGTGATAGGTTAGAAATTTAAAACAATCGCGAAGCTCTTTCGAGGTAATTTTTTTTATTAGACAACAGGAAGCAAAGTTTACCAAATTGAAACTCGAGGCATAAAATATTGGTATTATCTATTTAGTGCCAATAGAACACATTTGGTCTGAAATGCAGTTAAAAGGTATTCATATATTTTTAAGGCATTTAATAAAAATATAAATTGTATTCTTTTTATAATATTTTAGGAAAGACAATTTGGTGATCATTTATCCATTTTGGTAAGCGTTTTGAATTTTATTGGTAGTAAAATTGATACATTTTTGGTAGACGTTTAAACACAAGCCTTAAAAAGATAAAAAAAATATTAGACAACATCACATACATTGTTCTGATCCCAAGATAAGTAGCTAAAGCACTCGTTTTATGGAAATCTGGAATGGAATTTTAACCGCCTCTGTGGTCTAGTAGCTAAGACCACCGGTTTAGACCCAGAGGTCCCGGGTTCGATTCCCAGCGGGGGTACATGTTTGTGTAATCGGTTTGGTTGGTGGTAGGGCTTGTTTGTCCGTCTAGCTCGCTACCACCATCTTATCTAAATATGTCGCCATAACATGAATGTTTGTAGCATTGTTGTGTTCCGGCACCTAGGGATAAGATAGCCAGTACCTCACTAGTTGAGGATCCCGGGTGAAGTGCGCTTTCATAATTGGCCTTATCATCACTTAACATCAGCTGAGATCAAGGCACTGTGCTTACCCGTTATTGTAAAAACAAACAACGACGGTACAATTATCTGTTTCTCTTTACTCGTATATTAATATCTGTATAGTCTCGTCAAATCACAGAGCTATAAATTCCCGTTATCTAATCACACAAGCCCTTAGCAATTTCACAGCGATTGTCCGCACCCCAGATTCTAATATCGCGCCGTATATTATATTCAAATGATAATTCTATAACCATGTGATTTCGGGCCGCCTCGGCTCGAGATAAAAGTAAATAATTCAAATGGGCATGAAATTATTTCTATACGCCACAAGGAACAGCTTATTTAAGCGGAATAATTTATTCTAATAAAGATAAAACCTATGGGCAAAGAAGATTAGCGGATAGACAATCTAATAGAAATAGTTATTTATGACTGCCGCCCGTTATCGCTAATGTGGTAAGTCACGTGGCAGCAAAAAAAACAATTTAAATTTAATTATGGCGCATTAGAAACTTATTTATACTAATATTATGGAATAGATGTCTCATAATTTAATTATAAAGCCATCGCGAACAATATAAGGCACCATTCGTTATTGTTTAATTCAATAATGGCATTTTAAATTTCGTGCGAATGGCAGAAAATTTCGCGTTTCATTTTTAGTTACGCCTTGTGTCAAAGAAAATACATGCTTTGAATTTGGAATTGTTTGCACGAGTTGTCTAATGACGACGGGAGCAGTAGTGTTTTGTTTCAACGCAATACTCGTATAAATAGAAGGGATGTTTTTTAAATTAAAATTATCACTTAACATTGAAATTCATTTAAGAAATTATATTTCGTCACGATGTTAAACTGTTTGAAGTGGATTTCAACGGGCGAAAAAGAAGAGAACGTTAATTTTTATTGTTTTCTTTATGGAATACCACAAATGTAATAATAAAAGAGTAAGATCGCAGATTTTCAACGCTTCAGCGTAAAAAATGCTGCTTATCTAACGCTAGTCTGAGGCCATTTAATCATGACGTTTAAAGCAAGTTTTCTTTCGTTGCATTAATGTTTTATATATTTGATGCTCTATTTGTTTATCATTTCTTTTATTTTATTATAATGATCTGTTTAATATTATAATAAATAAAATTATAAAGAAATACAGGATCAATATAAATATTACATTAATTAACAATAGAACTTGCTACGGTACTTACTCATCGCCGTCATACTAAAATGGCGTTGTCCGTTAATAATGTCACAAAATGTTGTCTGTCACTTTTATAGGTCAATTGTCATTCGGACTTCTCGTATAATAGACTGTTAGCCAACCTCATGGTGTAGACAAATAAAGGAAACTGGAACGGAGCATTCAAGCTTCTGTAGGTATTATGTTACGGTAAACACGTAACCCATCAAGTTAACTCTCGAGTTACGGCTAAGTGAGTCGTCGACCACCGAGGAATATTCCATTAAATCGTTTTCTTTGCTGAACACAATCCGTCTTACACAACGCAAATAATAGCCCTTTGGAAGTGTGGTGGAAGACAAGAGATGTTGAGAAATATTTTTATTATTATCATCTTAGCTGTGAGACGCAATTAATTGTTTTCATTTTGTTAATTTCTTGTATTTTTGTCTCGTGTCTGTTTTAAACAAACGTTTTTCTTTCTTTTCTTTTTGATATTGGCGAGAAGTCAGATATTTCTGTTGTGTGTTGTTATTGTGTTTTTTCCACTGCTCTACGTCTAAAGAAAGAAATTTATGCAGTTATATCAGCACTTTGATGAAGGCTATGTAGGTACGCATTGTTGTATAGTTCTCATGCTGCTCCGAACATATACTTTTGAATTAATTTTATTTAATTGAGTGTTTGAATACGAATTCGAATAATATCAGCTGTTTAGAAATTTTCGTAACTCCTGTTATTAAATTAAATAAAAACAATAAGAAATTGGTTCGACACTAAGAAATATTTGAATTAAGAAATTTGTTATGTTTTATAAAATGTTTTTGTTTTGTTTACATAATTTTAACGCAAATTTTGTTGTTTTGTTGCCTTTGGCTTTCAAAGTAAAAAGTAAATAATGTTGAATAATTTCGGCGGGCTGGTTAAAACCACGATAGCCCAATTGGGAGAGCACCTGACCATGTGTGCCAGAAAAGTGCAGGTTCAAACCCTGCTCGTGGATTTTTTTTCATTATTTGTGTTTTTTGTGATTTGTTTCGTAACTAAATTTGCGTTAAAATTATATAAATAAAACAAAAACATTTTATAGATAGCTTGCCTACTTCTTAACTGATCTTTAGTATTTGTAAAAATATTACGATCGGATGTTAAAGACGGTAGTTGTTGACATTGAAAGGGCGCCTTTAAGTAGTAAAAAGTAAATAGTGTTGAATAATTTCGGAGGGCTGGTTAGAACAACGATAGCTCAATTGGGAGAGCACCTGACCCGGTATGTCAGATGTCGGTACAGGTTCAAATCCTGCTCGTGAATTTTTTTTCAACATTTGTGTTTTTGTAATTTGTTGTTTTATAATTTTTGCCTAGTATATTTCATAAAGGGACGATTTGTTATTTGTAATATCATTAATTAATTTTTTAAATACTTCTTCACCAGTAAACTGGCAGAATGCATTGGCTCGAAATAAAATAACCCATTAAATTACCTGTAACCTGCATTCCCGCAAATAAAGATCTTTGAATAATAAAATAACCCTTACGATTCGTTCTACCCAGGTTGGTTGGAGATAGTTAAAGATCGAAAAATATGAAAGTAAATTGTGAAGAAATTAGCCCAGCAGGGACAATTGGTTGTTAAAAAAAACCTTTGGAAGGTGTTCGAAAATTCCGGTTTATGGTTTTAAAATAGTTTATATTTAAATAAATACCTGTAATTAAATAAATAATTAAAACTAATGTCTAAAATAAACACGAGTAGATCCGTAAAAGTTGTTTCATTTCAATGTGTAGTGTTCGCGTAAATTTGAGAAAACAATAAATACTGTAATATTAAAAAGAAATTCTTTTGACCTGAACATTAAATTTATATACTCTAAGGTACAATTGACCATTTCTGTATTATACATAAAATTTGTGGCGTTTTTTAAATTGCTACATCTAACTAATTTTACCAATCCCCATTTGAGATTGGAACACCGATAAAAAGCTAAATCGTAGACAAGGGCAGTACAAGATACTACAATTGGTTCGTTAAGGCCCAACTACGCTTAATTGTTGCAAATGGCCGTTAGTTAGATGACAATAAAAGATCCTGATGACAGTTTCTACAAACAGTGCCACATTAAAGGGTTAATTCCAGTATCACAACTTTTTTTCAAATTCAAATTCATTATCATTTATTCAGTTTAGGCTACAAAAAATATTCTTATATGAATGTCATTACGTCGTCGATTTAAAAGTCCACAGGGAAGAACCTTGTATTTATATTTCAAGTCAGTGCTTTGCTAATATGTTTTAGTTTTAAGCCTTTAAATGGGTTATGAAGAAGCCATAATAATACAGCGAAAAAATAATTACCGAAGTCACAATATAGCTACAAAATAAAAATTCAGAATTATGCCTGTATCCTTGTAAAGCTACTGGTTTAGGCTTAAGAACATTTTTTAATGAGTGAAAACGCGTTACGATTTCTTCTGGGTTTTCTTGGATTCGCAGGTATCCATTCCTTATTTTTTTTCTTTTGCCTCGTCGCACTGGACAAGATGGAAAGTATATACTATATCCTCCATCAGTTTACTGAACATTGGTACTAAAAAGTCATCATCAATCATGATAGGTACTAAAAAGTGATTAGAGAGATAAAAGCCTTGATAAGCAAATAACTTTCAGCTAAGCTGGTCAATTAAAGCGGGCCTAGGTCGTTGCCCGTATGTCAGACGAATTCTAGGCAAAGATTGCCACATTATGGGTCCCAACAAACGATGGACTCCCACTTAAAGAATTGGGACGAACTATCTCAAGATAGAGATAGGTGGGGGAAAGGAGGGGTGGCCTTTGCCCTGCAGTGGGAAAGTGGTGGCTAATAATAAATACGAGCTACTAACTGCTTCATATCTAGCATTTACTACTGTCTTCTCCAGCTATCCTGATATAACTCATTACATCACCACTACCAGCTACATGCATGTCCTTAATGCTGGGGCACGAGTTTTCCGTATGTATGTGAACACCACAGAGATAACGGGCCATAAACCACCACGCGGGCTCCGTCAGCTCAGTGCGAATTGGTGGATGTCAACGACTGCTAATGCAGCTGGGATCAACGGCGTCCGAAGCACGGAATCTAAGATCAAGCTCTATATAGCTTGCTCATAGATTCCGTGCTTCATCCTTTATAACTATATCTTTTACACTATTAGATACTGTAACTATAACTTTGCTATTCGTTTTTCTATCTAGGGCATCGATATGCAAGATGCGTCCGCAATGTCCATTTGGCATAGCCAGTGTAGTTCGCTAATTCTGAATGCAAGCTTAATTTGTGCCTTGTATTGTCCTAGATTTCATTTTGTTGGAGCACCAAGGAATACTTGGAAGAAAAAATAGTCTGCAACTAACTATAAGTAGGTAAATTTTACTTTTTATTTTCAAGTGCTAATTGCTGCACTGAAGCTAAATTAAATATTTATAAAATCTATAAAATAACGGGAAGGGTAGTCCCGGTAGCATAGCGGTCAGTGCAGCCACCCTGATTGCGGAAGACCCAGGTTCGATTCCTGGCTGGGTCGGGTGGGCGTTTAATTTTTTCGATGTATTTTATAAATTTTTATAAATATATAAGTAGGTAGCTTATTCAGGATTTGAAAATGGTAAACTGGTTGCATCTGTAGTTGTTTTATTTATTCTTTAGTTGGTTCTTTGACAATAGGTATTTTAAAGAATCTGTTATTTTTATTTGCTTGATAAAACAAAGGTAAAGGTTAAGATAACAAAGGTACACCAACAGCAGCTGGATATCTTTTTATTTTTTTTTATTAAATTATAATTATTTTGCATATACTCAATGCTCATACATCGGTAAACGCCTAGATGCGCTACCAGATAGACCACCGCACCGGTCTCAGATCCAGAGATTCATTCGATTCGATTTCATGCGGACGTACATAATTGTACTTAGTTTAAGGTTTAAGGTTTAATACCTTAAACTCCATTTGACCGACAAACAATTGAATTTCCATTGTGTCTGGGCCTGGCGGCGCCGGCGGCGGCGGCGGCTGTCAATCTGTTAAAGAGTTTATTCTCAAAAAAGACAAATGCCACTTACATGAGAATAAAAATAACAAAAACAAAAAAATATCTTTTTTTTATGTTAAAAGGAGGCAAACGACGTCACCTGATGGAAAGTAATCACCAGGGGGGAGGGGTGAAAAATGGGCCTCTGGTACTTTCACTCACCGGACGAAACACAACAGCAACGAGTTGTTTCACGCCGATATTCTGTGAGAGGGTGGTATTACGCCGGGCGAGCCGGCCCATTTTATGCTACAATGCAGCGTGGCTCTACCACTCCAGTGTCACTCATTTAGCACCACCCAGGGGTCACGTGTAGAGTCTCAAGGGTAAACCTACGGATGCGAGTAACTTTAACCCCCAAAAATAATGTATCTTAATAATGATCACCGAGAACACTCATTTGACAGCTAGTACTTACCTATAGTTTGGTTTAGCATGTATTAATAAGATGTGTTGTGTTCTAACCATAATGTTTTATTTCTAGTAAAGTGCGGCCTTACCGTCACTTTTTCCGGCTAAGCGCTTTTTCGTTGTAGAATTTAAAAAGGCGAGTTTCATTTTATGCGTCATAACAAGTTATTGGATCTACATTTACACAATTATTAACATTAAGTTTGAGTTCCTAAACACAGTATTATGATTGTTTCTCATAATAGGGATACCTAGGGAGGTTTCTGTCGTACTATTTATTTGCGGCCAGAAAGTAGGTAGTAATCAAAGGGACATTTTTTCAATTACATTTGCGCTACAGAGAACGCAATCTCGCATTGCACGCATAATTTGTCGGCAGATTTGTGATGCGCCGTAAATTATTACTAATTGTGATACAAATTTGTAATGTTGTGACTAATAATGAAGAAAAAATATACAGTTATACATAGTAATAAAAATATTGTAGTTTATTTTTGGAAAAATTACGATGATTGCTTCTGCGGCATTTTCAGCGTCACCGGACTTTTTTGCCGTGGTGTTCTATAGGGAATTGCATCACTCACTACTGCGTGACCCCGTTCCGTACTAAATTCTCCGTAGGTTCGGATCGGATCGGGTACAATATTATGGTACATACGCACTTTTCATGATAGTAGTAGATGCTAAATAGCCATTATATAAAACCCACGGCGCACACTTTTGAATATTTTTTTAAACTGGAAAAAATGCCTTGCTTGTACCACTGCGTCCGGGGAAATGCAGATAGTTGTGTGGTACTCTCGTTCCGACCCTTTCGAGCTCTACAAAGTTCCCAAGAGCTTGCGACAGCAGGGCAAGAGGGAAGGAAGCGCTGTTGCGCTTCCTCATATATGTCATATATATGTCATATATATATATATGTCATATATATATATGTCATATATATATGTCATATATATATATATGTCATATATATATATATGTCATATATATGACCTCATCTAAGAGTTTAGTTTAGTTCAACGTTCTCTATTTATAGTTAAAAATTATTAAAAAGTATATTTCTTAATTATCAAAACATTGTAAGTAGTTTGTATAAATATTTTCGCAGATTAATTAGTTATTAAATATCTAAAATACATTTCAAAACGTTTTTGTCATTAGTAAACTCACTAAAGCTGTCACTGTATTAAATATTTATCAAACTAATTTTATACTATAAATAAATAGTAATTTATAAAAGCGTCAGACATAATTTTTTACCAATTAATGGTGTTGTTAATAATGTAAATAATATAAGTAAATTTTTACTTTTTAGTTTCAAGTGCTAATTGCTGCACTGAAGCTATATTAAATATTTATAAAATTTTATAAAATACAGTGAAAAAATTAAACGCCCACCCGACCCAAATTGAATTTGAAAATTTACTATAGCGTTGTGTTATCAAATTTGTGGTATTTCATCTGCAAAGATGAATCTGCATGGCCATCGGTTGCAACGACCGTTGGATAGATGGCGCCTGTGCTGCTAAAAAAGCACTCTAAAAACATAAAAAGCAGTGACAATATTCAGCGCTTACGTCAGCTTTCCCGGTAGCATAGCGGTCAGTGCAGCCGCCCGAATTGCGGAAGACCCAGGTTCGATTTCTGGCTGGGTCGGGTGGCCGTTTAATTTTTTCACTGTATTTTATAAAATTTTATAAATAATTAAATATAAGTTTTACTTTAATAAAAAATACTTTGCACATAACAAAGGCTGATTATTTTAATGTAAAATGGCACATCCATCATCAACATCTTTGTCTCGTTCAACTTTGCGGTACAAATTTTTTATTGTAAATTTGTAAAAGTGGGTATGTACCAAACCTTACACTTTAACGAAAAATAATAAAACATATTTTTCCTACTTACAACTAATTTCTCACAATCTATTTCATATTTTAAACTATTACCTTTTTTACTAACAAAACGCTCCGAAATCGTTGCGCGCTCAAACTAAACGCAATCTAGGTTTATCCCGGCCATTAATCAGTGCGACATAGAGCCTAGAGCGTTCAGAATTGGCGGTCCCTTAAATAAAACATTCTCAAATTTATGGTCAACCATAAGGCACGATAAATCAGCCGGGATATCGTGTCTCGGAACTATTCATAATTACCGATATCGACTTCTTTGTGCTTCCAAGCATGCAAATGTCGACTCGACTTATTTATAGGAGGACGTTGGTAATGTACGAACATGCCGGTTGCTTTAAGAGACCCTGTTTACACTCTCGTTGGGCTTTTAATAATAATTTGTTGAGCGTTCTCACACGTTGTCGATAAATCTTGATTCATAAATTGCATTAGTAAAAGTGAGTGTATGTATGCGTTGTCTCTTTAGATGTATGTGGCTGTTGGAGTTCAGGATAATGTTCAAATGTTATTTAAAAAATTACGGTTAAAGTTATGTCGTGAAATAGAGTGTAATTATTTTAGTGTTTGTCTATGGTCAACATTTTTTTGTCTAATTGTTGTTATGATTTAATTATACAACAATAAACTTTTAATCTGCGTACTGAAAAGCGCAGTATGGGCAGGCCTTCAACAAGGAGGACCGACAATCTGGTAAAGTTCGCGGGAAGCCGCTGGATAAATGGATAATGGATAATGGTAGCACAAAACCGGCCGTTGTGGAGATCTTTGCGGGAGGCTTTTGTCCAGCAGTGGACGTCTTTTGGATGAGATGATAAAACTTTGAATATTCATCAACGTGGGTGAATGTAAGCAAATTAAACAAAGGAGTACCTATCACTTTTTAAACTCAAAATATAACTTTACTGAAACTCAAGCGGGTCGAATAAGTGATTGTCTATCAGTCTATTGAAGATGAGGAAACGCGATCAATGATACACTTCGGAAAAAGTGTTGAACTTTTTACCAAGAGAGGAAAGTTAGAAAGTTCGAGCCAAAAAAGAAAGTAGAAAAAATGTTTCCACACATTTCGAGTTATAAATTTATTGGCGTAAATTTTATATACATATTATTAAAATTTATATAATATTTTATAAATTTTATACAAAAATAGACTTTAATCAAAAAGCGCAAGTTTATCCTCCGTCATATCCTTCAAACGAAGCGAGAAGAGGCACCTTGTAGGCCGGCAAGTTGAGGGTGACTGATACTGCGTTGTTTTCACGCTGCACCAGTTGTCTTAGCGTCTGGACTCCATTTCCACTTAACATCAGTCATTTATCGCCCTAACTATTAACCTGTCGTCTGCTGTGAATAGAATACAATACAATTTAAATTTTTTGTAGGACAGATCTGGCACTAAGCAGACAAAAGAATAATAATAAATATAATACCTTTTTTGTAGCTTCCATTTTAGCAAAACAACAAGTGTGCAAGCAGCCTAAAGCAATATATTTTTGTGTCTCACTCCTCATTCATTGGAAACGCGGCTTAACGCGTTCCGCCGCACTGTGTTTAACGATAACTAGTAATTAATGTCACTGCATACTCGTAGTGTTTTATTATCACAAATCTTCACTTTAGTGCATCTTAAATTATGTTGCAAAGCGTAAGTGTCTGAATTTGACTTGATAGATAAGGCATTAGGAGTAAGGTACACATAGCGATTAAAAATTTTTGAACTTTATTTTTTTGTAATTTTTGTTAAGGAAAGGTATATCTGTCTTTAAAGGTAGAATTGGTAGGTAACGGTTATTTTTAACGAAAACGTACAATTCATATTATAAAGCCAAAAATGTTGCTGTAGCGAATATTTGTACTTGTATATTTTATAAAAATATGTTTTCGTATAATCGGCCAATTACATTAAAAAATCATTTAATTTACTTGAACTTTGCTAAACATGGTAATACAGATACCTACTATAATTACAGATTTAATTATTTTATTGTTGATCGTTTCATTGATGTATCAGACAATTTGTTTCCTAGGAACGCGAGCCTATTAAGAATTTGGTCATAGAATTCGCTACTAGTACGGTCAGCTGATGATCGCGCTCTTTTGTTTAGAGAGTCGAACAAATTTGTTGATTGACCTAAGTACATTTCATGAAAAAAACTTTTCACTTTTAAAAATGGAACAATGAACCGAAATTCTTACCGCCCGCGCCCGTTCACAAAGTTGCCCTGTATTGTTAATTCTCGATTCGCGTTGCAAACGCAGCTTAAGCCGTCTAGCCGCCGTATGTTTAACGATAACTTGTAATTAATGTCGCTACATAGTGTTTTATTGTCGCAAAACTTCGCCCGCGACCATCCTAAATTATGGTGCGATGCGATAGCGTGTGAGAATTTTAAACTCGGCAAAATGAGTGTAAACGGTATCTTTAGTCTAATTACCTGTTAAAAAAAAAAACAAAACATCCCCACTTCTTGGTGTCAGCGATTGTTAAGGCGAGAGTCCATGTTTGCTATATTTACGAATGCAATCTTCTGATAGATTTGGGTGCCTAGTGCGTATAGCTAATAACTATTCCGACCGACTAATCCGACACGGAATAACTATTCCGACATTATTCTTTGGTTATTTGTAAAGCCATTAGTGTAATCATTCACTATAAGAATTCTAAAACTAAAATATGGCCCAGTTCGCTTGTGTTATTGGGCCATAATTTAGTTTTAAAATTCTTATAGTGTTGAAATTATGAAGTCTTTTTTGATGATAAAATATGATAGTGACTGATGATGAATGAATGATAAGTGATTTCTCCCAATACCCTTGCATAACAGTACAGATCTTTATTAATACCTCAAGCAGACTTCGTAAGAGAATAGTGCAAAGCGATAGCCTGTGACAATTTAAAACTCGACAATAAATAAAAAATAGAAAATAATAATAAAATTACAATTACAAAACAAAAATAATCCAAATTATAATAAAATAAAAATAAAACTGACTATTATTGTCGAATCAAAAATATTAGAAACTAATTATTATTATTAATATTTATTTATTTTAATTTAATTGCAATTCACCTAATGATATAATTAATAACATACCTAAGAATCAAAGCAGTGGTTCACAAATAGAGTCCTATTCTAAAGTTTATAAAACTATTCTAATATTCTAAAAAAGTAAAATTTATCTTTTAGATTTAATTTGTTATGTATAAAACTATTGATATTTTATTTCATGCATGCGGAGATAACCTATAACTTATATTTATATTTAGCTTGTCAGTTTCATGATTATTATGTGTCTGTATTATTATAAATGTTGCTAGTGATCCAAATAAACAAAATAAAAAGACAAAAAAAAAAAGAAATTTGAATCAGTATTCTATCCGTAGTCAAATAAACTAGTGAAGACAAAAACGGAGTCTCATTCGGCGCACTTAATTACTTAAACAGTAAATGGAAAATTACACCAAGCTAAACTGTTAACTCATGCTCTGTCTGGTGGGTTTGTTAACGAGTTCATAGTAAATGAAATAAGAAGTATTTTTTTGTCGAAGATAACGATAAAATTCCGCTCGCGCCAGCGGCATCTTACGAGTATTGCTTCTTTAAATATTTTAAGCTGTAATGATATACTAATTGGATAGTTCATTTTTAACGCTTGTCAGGATTAGAATATATAGAATTTTATTATTGTTACATATTCCTGTTTAAGAACAGGGTTTCACCAATGTCAATTAAATGTGACGGGCGAAAATAGGCTTTTGATGACTCAACGATATTGTTTATGTAAAAAACAATAAATAATAATAAATACATTATTATAATTATTATATTATTACCTTTTGTAATAATATAATAATTATAATAATGTATTTATTTCACAAAACATTTACATTAAATTTATCAAGGATAATTGCACAATTTTAAACAAAATTAATTAGCTGCTGGTACTTATATTAGGTGCTGGGTGGCGTGCACTTGGAGAGGCCTATGTCCAGCAGTGGGCTAGTTTATACTATGCTTATGCTGATGCTGATGATGACTTAAATAAGGAAACCCTGCACTGAAAAAAATCGTAGTTTTTATCAAAAATTAAGCTAAAACTAGGATAGCCATCAAAAATACGCAACACATTGCCAAGCAGCTTATATTGTATCTGGCAGATTTTTGTGCATCTTTTAGAACAAGTTTATAGGAGCGAAGAGCTCGATGGCGTAGTGGTTAACGCGCCCGGTTTGCGAGTGTTTAGGTTAAGCAACTTTTGCAAAGGCCAGTCGTCGGATAGGTAACCAAAAATGTATCATCTCGAGCTCCTCCGTGCTTCGGAAGGCACGTAAAGCCGTTGGTCACGGCTGCATTAGCAGTCGTTAACAACCACCAATCCGCACTAGGCCCACGTGGTGGTTTATGGCCCGTTCTCCCTATCCATCCATAAGGAAGGTTCGTTAAATCTATGGTGAACCGTTTCAATGGAATATATGGATGGAATAAACAGACATCTATAATCGCATCTATAATATTTGTAAGATCATGTTTAAAGAGTTTGCTATCATCACGGTCCGATTCTTATTTGCGAAACTAAAATCTCAGCTCTAGACCATTAGAGAAAAAAATACTCAGACCTTAATGTTGAAAAACATCGAGTCTCGAAAACATTACGTATTTGTGAATGGCTTTTTGCTTCCGAAGAATGCGTATGTAGATGTTCGAGTTAAGAATGTGACAATATCTGATTGAACTTTTCGAAACTATTTGTGTAGTTCCTACTAATGAGTTAGCTACTAATATAACGGTCTCCTAACTGTTGTATAAACGAAATAATTTCGTTTAAAAAATGGTAGGTACTTACTTAATTCCCCCAATTCCACTGGGCCGCTTGTTGACAAATCTATAATTCCATTAATTAATTCATTCGTTTATGGCTATAGCATTTTTGCAACTGATATGTTTTGATCGTATCGTATCGTATAGTTAAGTTCCTACTAAAGGCGATTTGCTGCACGGAAAAGAAACAAGTCGTACGAGCATAATATGCAATGACATTGTATTAACTCCCATGTTTGATGATACATTGTAACTCGGTAAAAAAAATCTAAACAAAATGCGACAACTACAACTAACGCATGAAACACGTAGGAGCCGTAGCTCAATAAATTAGGTCACACATTTTTTATTAATTTTACTGGCTCCCCGTACACGAACACGTCAATAATAATTAAATAAGATTTTTTTATAGAAATTTAGGCCAATTACTGCTCTACCTGCTGTTAAGCAGAAGCAGATTCCAGATGCGAGGACAGCTAGTGGAACAGGATTCTACCTAGCCGTCTTAACCTTGCCTACCCGTAAGCTGCTATTCATTTTCAAGAAAAATATAAATTTTTGCTACAAAATTATTATCTGCCAAACTGCATAGCAGTATGTTAGCAAAAGTTCTCATCTAGGTTTTTAAACTATTTTACATTTAAACTTTTATTTAACATCTAATTAGCAACTAATTATCTCTATCTATGTTATGTTACGATATTTTACTTAAGTCATAGTTAAGTATAATATGAAACAAAAAAAAATACTGTACCTATATATAAATATAGGGGTTGTATAACAATAATTATATAATAGTACTATTCATTACTTACTTAACACACACTACACTTCTCTCTCGATATCTCTAGCTGCTGAAACACAATAATGCTCCAAACATTGATGTTATATCAACATAATATTTAGATAAAATGGTGGTAGCTAGCCAGGCCGACAAACGAGCCTTACCATTAACCAAACCGATAAACCGACATTCTGCAAATACGACATTTTGCGACCGCTTGAGGTTTTTGCAAATTAAGCTCTCTGCACCAAAGTTATTATTTTTCTTTAGTGAGAGAATAAGCAAGGACGCATTACTATAAATATCGCAATAAGATATCAGGTCAAGTAACAATAAAGGCAAGTTAACGTTCCAGAGTGCGGCAATTAAGCCTATTTCTTAATTTAAATTAAATAACAGTTCCCAGAAATTTTAATACCTACATTAAAAAAAAAAACATTTGACTTTTCATCAAATTATGTGCCAATATTAAAATAAACCGGCCATGTAAGCTTTAACATCTCCTATTCAGTTTAACAACGCCGTTGGTCGTACAAACAACGTTGTTTATCTCGTTAATAAACTCGCTATCAAACATTCGGCAATCAAAGAAAACGGTTCCCATCAAATAACCACTAACACGTGTTATCGCGAAGTGGGACGCGACATCTGCCAACCAGATGTCGGAGCTGACATTATCATAGCGAATCATAACCGCCAATGGTACGGTAGCCTCCTGGAACGAGCCCAAAATGGTGCGCTCAATGCTTTTTGGTAAACAACACCAAATTAGTTTTGTTGCTCGTTTAAGTTTATTTTCAAATATTGCGTAGTTTTATTACTTGCGACTGCTACTTTTTGTTTTACACAATTACGGTGAATAGTTTTTTATCAGAATGAAGAGTAAGAGATCTCATGGTCGCTCAGAGATCCTATGGACAGATCTCATTAGATCCCTCACTCAATACTATCACTGACTGCTCCCACAATGCTTCCAATAGACTCGAATGGAGACCCATTACTATTCACCAAGATCCACCCATAACCACGACCACCCTGTCAAGAGAGACTAAGAAGAAGAATCTTGGCCTCTTTATCACAACATAGTAAAAAAATTAATAAAAAAAAATATTTATTATTAGCTAGCAGGCGGATTTAGAACAAAGCCCACTACCAATCAAACTGACTACCGAAAGGAACGGAAATCGAATGGACTTCTGGAACTACGACTGGTCCTTAATCACTAGAGCAAAAATCAATGAAATTAGTCTATAACTTGGTTTATGATGACGCGTTTTCCGTCTTTTGAACGAGTTGATACCTCGAATATTCCAGGAGCGATTTCCATCTTTTGAGTTGGTACCTCGAATATTCCAGGATATCCTTGCATAGGTGATTACAACTCAGGTCCTGCAACGCACAAGTTGCACTTTACATAGCATTACATGTAATACTATAGCTATAACGCTGAGCGCTTATTATCAGGACTTAAATACAATTTGAAAAAACACAGTATTGAAAAAAATCACGATGGCATAGTTGGTAGTTAACCTGACTCGGCATGTCATTGGGTGCGGGTTCGAATCCCGTTCGTGGATTTTTTCCACACTGTCTTTTTTCAAATTGTAAGTAATTTGTTCGCAACAATGTTTGCGTAAAATTATATATAATCATAGTACTTAGTTAAATAAAAAAATAGGTCTGATTTCAAACGCAATGTCTGTGGTATGCTAAACTGTTATTAAAATCACTTTATCAAATATAATTAAATAAGCTACAGTTCGTTAAATTTGGAAAATACAATATCAAGGCCTACCTAAAAATATAAATATGATTTATTGCCAATAGGCGTTCTTATCTGGATCACATTTTCTATTGCGAACCGGTTAAATTTTCTGGTTGAGTTAACCATGTTTTTGAGACTATTAATCATGCTGTTCGACGACAGTTCACCAAGAAAATTGGCAATTTAAAGTCAATTTCAATAATAAATTATACAAATTCGCAACATTTGTTCCGCGACACCCACGCACACTCGTCATTGGCTTAATGATGTCCAATAATCAAATCTTAACATGGACTTACCAGTTGACATTCAAATTTCACAAAACGAATAGTGTCCATAAATTGGTATCCTAAAAAATATCTTGACTCAAGAAAAGCTATCAACATAGATTATCTATGTTTTACTGTTTGAAGTACGCAATTTACACGTTACTAAGAATGCATAGCTAAAAAATTAAATAAATAATAAAAAAACATTGCTTACATATCATAAAAGTTCACAAACAGATTCTTTTTCATGTAACTTACATTTAATTTGCTAAAAACGTGTAATTTATTAGGTTTATTATTACTATTCCACCTTTGTGAGGTATGGTACACTCCCAAAGTCCTATTTACTTTAACGTTATGCTAAGAGGATTATGGCATATTTATGGAGAGTAATGTTTCCGTTTTTTTTATTACTCCGTAACGTCATAATTCTGTGCTGTACGAAATTTATTCAGGCTTACCTAGATTGCTTAAACTCCGCACAAATTGAAAGTTATCATTGTAGCAAAATGTTAGGGGTATAATAATAATCACCCAAATATTCCTGTCATCATAAGGAGATGTTTTAGTTGGAACTGTGAAAACTGGAACCTTTAAATTAGAAGATGAAACTACTAATTATGTTTTATCTTTGGGAGCAAATGGTGATGTAAAAAGCCTTTCTAGCAAAGTTTCGTAAAAAAGAAAAGTTAAAGCGAAAAAAGGTGGATCGACGAAATAAAATGTCTCTACTTTGTTTTCCACTTCGGGAACATCAAACATTTTAGACGTACTAAGTTTATATTAAATGTTGCCTCAACTACTAGATCCATTAATCATCATGCAAGATTAATTTATTTATAAACCGAGAAGGCTAATGAAGCGCATAAAAAAGCCTAGCAAATATTTTGAGTAATTAATGGAAAAAGAACGTTCAAAAACTTGCGTTCAATTCACACTTCTGATTAATGTGAATTCATTGTGAATTCTATAAGAGAAGTAACTTTATCATTCCATATCAAATGAATCTGCAAGGGTGGCGTTAGAAATTTTAATGATTCCCCGCCGACTATCTCGACGCGCAGTGAGAAATTAAAAAGAATGGCTAGGAAATGGTTCCCCACTTTGCTTTTTTAATTTTCCGTTCCCTGTAGCTGAGGCCTTTACAGTTTGCGGTTGATTCAATCTTCTGAAAGTTCTAGTTACATATTGTAGTATAAAGTCGACTTGATTGAATTCTACTGTCATCTTTCAAAATTAAATTCCTTGAAAGACTTCTGAATTACTTTGAACACGGTATACTTACCTTATTGATGTATTGTAGCAAAAAAAGAAATAAAAAAACCTTTAGCTAAGAATAGGGACACTAAAAAAACGTTTTATTTTATTATAGAACAGATGTCTAATATTAGTGTATTCATCGGTAAGTATCGAAATTAGTAATGAAAAATAACAATGTTTATTATTAAAATATCAACTTTATAACAAAAATAACATTCATCTAAACTTATGATGCAATGTAAATTATGTTGTAAGACTGTGTACTCGAAACGTATTATCATATACATAAGGCAACTTTGTATTTGTCTTTCTTAACACTGTCCAAACTTGCAACAATCTAAGACTTGGGCAAAGTCCTCAAGATTCCGGAGTCAAAGTTGGACGCAACATATAAAGGCAACTGGAAGCCGGGACGAATGTTCCACTGTAATGAGATTCCTCCGATGTTATCTCGCTTGACAACGAATCCCCAATTTGTGGTCAGTCAATCTTCCCGAAGAGATTTTGCGGAATTCAATTTGCTAAGACAAAAGTAATGTCTCTCTCTAAAACAGCCTCAGAAATTATGACTTCGAAAGAAAACTTTTTAAATCTAACAAATTCGCTTCTCAAAGAATAATGGGTATTCTTAAGGAAGGGGGCACAAGTTATGTTTCTAATAACATAAGCATTAGCAGCATAACTCAATTTCTCTTTTCAAAAAAAGCCTCGTACAACGTTCGCAATAACTCAGCGAGACGGGAGTGAACAAAGTGCTTTAAAAAACAAATTTAAATTCACATTGCATTACCAAAAATAGCCCTCAGGCAACGTTAAAAATTTACACCCACCTAATTTTATAGCTCCCAAATAACTTCTTAGATGCTTTCACGTACTAAATCGTTTCCTCGGCCACACTTTGCTTTGGAGGTGTTGACGTACACTAATGTCCAATTAATATGCCGTTTCATTCGAAACCTCTCTTATTTATCGTGTACAAAGTCGGAATATATTCTCATTAGTTTGACACTCACTGGCTATTATAAGCTGACCGATCATTAGATGCCGTTGATAAATGGCGATACCGAATCGAAATAGAGATATTGACCCAGTCTATAAATTCTTTAAGCTACTGTCGATGCGATATGGCAACAATTTATACCTTTTTACGTCAGTTGGCAAGTTTTTATCAGATGTTCGAATGCAGTTAACTTGTAAGGTTTTAAGTGGGAATGGGGGAATTTGGAGCGGTGCTTCCTTTTGATCGCGGTATCTTTAGTATTAATGGATGGTGTGAAACAAAACGTTAATGGGTCATTAACGATTGTCGTTCGGCGTGACCGTGAACTTTTGGGAACAAAAGGCTCTTTGGCTGGACTCGTGACGCGGCAAACGTTCAATGCAACACAAATAGAGCAAAGGAAGTTACTTTGGACTACACATTTTTGTTTTTGTTAAGTGCATTAAAATTTATGTACAAATTCAAACAGCTCAGTGGATTTGAACGCCTTATTTCCGATCAAACGACAGTGGTCGTAGAAAATCGACATACGAAGAAAAAAGTAATCGTCTTTTACGATCGAAACTTCTTCATGTGGCTGTTGCGTGTCCATTCTGGACGATAGCCTGCGGGGAGCTGCTAGAGTCGGTTCAGCTACAAGCAAAATCAGCCCAAAAGACACAGAAAGAGCAGTTTGTATCTTAAATTATTGACTCAATAAAATACAACTCCTCTATAATGTATTCAAACTGTGACTTTGGAGTTGTTCGGAACGCGATCGATGTTTATGTTAATACGTTACTCGAACTTCTTATATTAAGATGTTCGGTTTGTTTATGTCGTGTCTCTTCGACGTGTACCCATTGGGGGTATAGTTTTATGGCGACTTAATTATTTTATTTAGTGATCTCGTTGAGTTCATTAATGCGAAGAAATATTACCTCTGGTACAAAAGTCTGTTCCGTGAGCGGCGGACATAATTAAAATAACGCGTAATATTTTGATAAGTTATTTATTTAGCTGCTTGAAATGCTGCGACAGTATTACATAGTTGCTTGCTCTAACGGAATGTGAGCTTAAATACTACTATTAATGTAATATTAGTGATACAGTAACTTATATTGAGACAGCTCAAATTGTCTAATGTACCTAACACTTAATATACATGACAACTTTCTACTTTGAACAATGGGAACATCATCTTCATGACCATGAAAGTTACATAATACGCGTCAAATTATCCGATACGAACAATACGTATTGACAGCTCCGTGAATGACTCCATCAATCTTGTATTACAACTAAATTGTAGCGCTGACAATAAAGTTATCCGAACAAAACTTTTTGGGTCAATAACTCGAACCCCCAGGTAGCTTTAAGACGTTATTCCCTGATTCTCCAACAAAGCAATTTGCTACTGTATTTGACAAAGACACAAAAGGCACACTTCCAGCTCACAAAAGGGGCGTTTACTAAGCTAAATGCAACAACTAGCAATTGTTTTACCCAGTGGGATCTCATTGGGATGTTCTGGGAATGCTGCAAAAAGACACAAGAAAGCGTCCGCTCCTGTTTCATCTCGTATAATAAGTTTTTATGCTCTTTGTGACGCAAGAATATATATATTTTCTTTTACTGTGACGCGTTTTGAACGATTCTACGGCTAGTATACCGTGAAATGTGTCGTTTTGTTGTTTCAGAATAGTGTAATTTGTATAAACTTATGTTGTTTGTATTTTGCTTCTCTACTCAATTGTTTTCTTTTTGTGCCTCTCTAAGTATTTCGTTGTATCTTTTACGACGTTAATTTCTAATACACTTAAGTGTAATATTTATTTTTGTTTGCTGATTGTCTCAAACGGCATTTTCAGCTTCATAGGGCTTGTTTGGGGGCGTCGAGAAACTTAAAGGGTTCCTTAAGACGTGTAAAACGTATCACCTTCGGAGGTTTTCTAGAGGGAACGGCATCACGCACTAAGGCGTGTCCCCGTGCCCTACTAGATTCTCCGAGGGGTTCGGATCGGATCGGGTTAAGTGTGATAAAGATAAGAAGATATTAAGCTTAAATAACAATAAAAGGCCTTCTTAAAAAAATAAGCTTCTTAAATGTATTCTTAAATACAGATTTTGATCAGACTAGCAACAAATAAGTAAATTGACATATTATCATAATTTATTTAAAGTTCCATTGAATAAGATCATCTAATAAAATATTTAATTCCAATTTGCCTTAGTAATGCTGTCAATCTCATAGGAATGTTTTAAAAATTCATTGTTTCTCCGTATCAAAATACTTTTTATCAAAGATTCAGCTTTAACTCGAGGACATTTCTCACTTAAGTCTATCAAACTAAATGCGCTTAGGGATACCAGGAATTATTATCCGTTATTGTCTCCGAATCAACTGTGACACATGTCAGTTTAATAGGATTTATTTGAACAGAACTCAAACGATTTGAATTTAGAATTGGAAGGTGCATTCCGTCACACGTGGAGTCGCGTTAAGTCGCGTTGTGTTTTGTTTTGACCCCATGGAATTCGGTGGTGTCCCGGGACAAATTTATCGAAGTGACGATCTAATCTAAGATATCTACTTTAAAGACCACACACTGACAACGAATGATGCTCCTAGCTGGAATAAAGTGAGGGAGCGTGACATGGAACACCATAGTCTCTCATGAATTTTTTACGTTTTCTGCTTCACGCTGCAGATCATTTATAATCTTAGTTTTTTTTATATAGTAAGATTTACTACTATTTCATTCCAAGTATACGCTTAAAGTTTGATAATTGAATAAGAAAGCGCAAAGTTTTGGCTATTTAATGAAATGCAACGCTCAGTGGATTTTAATAGGCATTATTAAATTATGTTAAAATAATTACGTTTCAAAAACTTTGGCTATATGAATTAAAGGTGTTACTATTGAGTTACTTCAATTTACACATAAATCAGTTTTGTGAGCCAAATTAAGAATCTCCATTGCAACTTGTCAAACAGATGAATTGCAAAATACAAATTCTAGTAAATTATAAACTGTAAAAATAGAAACAATTGTACCTACCGTTCAAAGAGGACTTTATAGACCGGTCACGAAGTGAAATGTTTTCAGATTAAGCCTCACAAGGCAGAAAAGGTTCGTTCTTGCGTGAAACACCAACAATCATGTTTTCCTCAAGAACGTCAAATGTTATTGACGCGATCGCACGCGGTCATTAGGGGAATGCGTAGTTCGACTAACGTTTTATTATGTAACCCGAGACCCGAGCTTCCCGTATTCATTACGTCACATCGACTACTACAATGAAACTCGACATGTGTAACATTGGTGCATTGAATCAGTTTCACTGGAAACGAATAGGAAATCTTAGAGTGTAAATAAACATAAATAAGTACTTATGTGCGATGGCGCAGTGGTTATTGCGCCCGGTCAGCGATTGCTAAAGTTAAGCAACTTTCGAATAGGCCGGTCATCGGATGGGTGACTAAAATTTATCATCTTGAGCTCCTCTGTGCTTCGGAAGGCACGTAGCCGATGGTCACGGCTGCATTAGCAGTCGTTAACAACCACCAATCCGCACTGGGCCTGCGTGGTGGTTTATGGCCCGTTCTCCCTATCCGTCCATAGAAAAGGCTCGTGCCCCAACAGTGGGGACATAAAATAAGCTGATGATGATGATGATATAAACATTTGTTGATGTAGACAAAGTGTTGTAAGATTAAATGAACGTTATTTGACAGTTAAGTTAGCCAGTTCCTTAGTGGGTGACGGATCCTGGTGTACGATTCCTATCAAAAAAGATGAAGCAACAAAACAAAATTGATTCCGCTATTTCTAAAGGAAGGAATATCATTACGCTTACGTTACTATTTACCTATAACTAGCGCCAATGCAAAGATAACCAATAAGACACATTATTTCCTTTTTTATATTTCATACGCTTGAATCGGTCCATGAATTCTGCCCAGAATCTGACCAGATGACGACCAACCACACTGGTACCTATTTACATTGCAGATATTGTGTATTTCATTGCAATTTTGTTATGTATGTTTCAGACTTTGCAAAACCTCAAGACAAACATCTAAAACACGTCATTTATTCTCAACTCACGTAAGTAACTCGTTATTTAAAATTTAACCTATATATATAAAAGCTTGCCTACTTAACTAAAACCACCCTTGGCTTTTCTAGAAAAATATCTAAGTCTGCTTTATTTGGTGCTTGCCACAATTTACCGACGCAATACTACGGTGGCTGAGTGCTTGTGATTAAACAATAAATCGTCGTAGGGTCTTGCCTTCAGGCCTTAAGAATGGCTCTAGCCATAGTGTAATAGCAAGCAGCAAATAAACATTTAAGATGCACTTGTCAGACAGAAAACATTTTTTTTTTTCATTTTGTCTATCTCTGTTAGAGTTTAAAAAAGGTAAAAGGTTTGTTAATATTACTGGAGTGTGTTATTTTGATCGGTGAAAATATCTTTCACATTATAAAATAAATTAATGTGTTACAATTCATTCCTATTCCTATATCCTAGTGACCTATTCCAACACTAATTGCCGATCTAAATAAATAAATAATTATTAATGAAAAAATTATAATAGCTATAGTTTTTATCGTTTTTAATTTGATCATATCGGTTAAATTATCAATAATTATTTTTAGTAAATCAAGATTTAGAACTTATAGATAGTCTATTTAACATTTGAATTTTCTTCTCAAAACACTTGTCACAAAAAGCGAAAACAGTGTTACACGTCTTACACAACAAATACTCTTAATAGACCTATAATACTGTCGTGATGTCAACTGTGTCGAGGGTCAGTTGTAAATGGTTCTATAGAAATGATTAAGGGATTCTATAAGGCATAGCATTAGATTTATGACTACTGTTACTGAAGGTATTGGCTTAGGTAATTTTATGCAGGTGATATTGAAATATGCATATCGTAGGGAAACTATCTTATCACTAACTCGCAATGCTGTTAATATCATTGTTATGGCGACAGACTAAGATAAAATAGTGACATACTTAGATAGATAAGATAGTGATAGCTAACAAGACTATGGACATAAAACTAGTTATCTCACTAGGACTAGCCCTACCTTAAACCATACCGAACACAATACCTACTCCAGGAAGGAAATAGAGTGCATCTCTATTCGAGTACTTTCCAATTCCGCATTTAAAATAGTTAATTATTATTGTGTAAATGTTCTATGGTAGAAATAAGCACTAACGTTCTGATAGTTAGATACCCAATACGCAGGCAATATTGTTTGCTTAGCTTACGTACTTACCAGGCTGCTCCGATGCGTAGAGGTGCTGCTCCCGGGTCTGCTCTTGCCCCAGTCGCTCCTGCTCCGGCAGGCGAACCGGCACTCGGTGCCGCCGCTGCAACGCCGGCCAACGAGTGGAGAAGTGCTGGAAGCAGGAAAAAAAGACGCAGAGCAAAGAAGCGAGCCAATGCTGACTCTGAATGTGCGGCTGCTCCTGCTTCTGCTTCGGCGAAAATGCCAGTGAAACTGGTCGTGCCACGCTCGTCGGTGGTGACCATGACACTGAGCAAGGAGGCCGTGGCCAAAGGCGCCACCTATGCCGCGGTCATGACCAAGGTCGTGGGAGCCATCCGGCTCGAGGACATCGGCCTGACCTCTCTGAGAGTCAAAAGCACGGCCAATGGAGGCCGAAAACTGGAGGTTGGCGGAACCACAAGCGGCCCGAAAGCGGACGCCCTGGCGGCCAAAATCCGTGAAGTCGTCGGTGACGAGGTGCACGTGAGCCGCCCGACCAAACGGGCGGAGTTCAAGCTCTCGGGCATCGACGACTACATGTCGATAGCCATGATAGGGACAGCTGTGGCACAGCAAGGAGGCTGCGGCATCAACGACGTGGCGGTGGCCCCCATCCGGCAGGGACTCGGCTGGGGCCCCTAATACACGTTGGTCAGGTGCCCGATTCCAGTGGCCAAGGTGCTGGCCGATAAGGGCCATGTGAAGATTGGGTGGTCGGAGGTGCACCTGACCGTCCTGGAGCAGTCCCCGACACGTTGCTTCCGGTGCCTGGGGATCGGGCACACAAGGTACTCCTGCCCATCGAAGGAGGACCGCAGTGCCCACTGCTTCAAGTGTGGCAAGGAGGGCCATAAGGTCCAAGAGTGTTCGGCCCAGGAGGCCCATTGCATGGTGTGTGCGGCCGCCAAGTTGCCGGCCAAACACATAATGGGAGGCAGGGGCTGTCGCCCACCCCCCACTAACAGTGCCACTCCGCTCTGGAGAGCGGTCCCCCCGGCTCCCTCGACTAGTGCTCTGCCACAGGAGCCAATGGATGTAGCGCCTACGGACCCCAATGCCAGTACGGCCTAACTGGAGCCTCGTCCAAGTAAACCTCAACCGCTCCGCCGCCGCACAGAACCTGCTGGTGCAGCAGATGGCGGAGTGGGAGGTCGACGTAGCCTTGGTGTCGGAGCCTAATTCCGTGCCAACAGGTGCAAACTGGCTAGGGGATTCGGAGGGGCTTGCGCTCATCACCACCTCCTCACGATCCGCAGCCCCGTTGATGTTGAAGGAGAGGGGCGATGGCTACGTCGCCGTGACCTGGGGCGACGTGGCTCTAGTGGCCGTTTACTTTTCCCCTAACAGGCCCCTGAATGAGTTCCGGTCGTTCCTGGCGCGGCTCCTGACCGTGGTGCGGCGTTTGTCCCCGCTACAGACCATCGTAGCGGGCGATTGGAACGCGAAGTCGACCACATGGGGCTGCCCTCGAACGGACCACAGAGGGACCGAAGTCGAGGACTTCGCTGTAGAGAGTGGTCTCGTTCTCCTCAATAGAGGTGCCGCCAGTACCTGCGTCCGATGGCAGGGGGAGTCCATCGTGGACGTTTCGTTCGCAACCCCCCCCATCGCATCGCGAATTACGGACTGGCGAGTCTTGGAGGAGGCGGAATCCCTCTCTGACCACCTCTACATAGCGATGTCCATATCCCCGGACTTGACAAACCTCCGTCCTGCTGCAGGAGTGCGCACGGCCCGGTTCCAGAGGTGGGCGCTCTCACGCCTAAACCGCGAGGCGGCCGACGAAGCGGCCCTCGTAGAGACCTGGTTCCGGGACCCACCAGCCTCCATGTGCGCTGACCTCCAGGCGGAGAAGTTCCGGCGTTCGCTGACTCGGGTCTGCAATGCCAGCATGCCGAAGGTCGGGGATCATCCCCACCAACGGTCGGTGTACTGGTGGTCGCAAGCGATAGCCGACCTGCGTACCGCCAGTATCACGGCGCGACTCGAGCACCAGCACTGCCGAAGGCGGAGGCATACCGCAGATGAAGAGGAAGATTTGTACGCCCTCTTCCGAGCGGCCCGAAAGGCGCTACAGATCAAAGTCCTGGACGCGAAAACCTCGGCTTGGAACGAGTTTCTGGCCGATTTGGACAGAGACCCGTGGGGGAGGCCCTATCGCACCGTGCGGAACAAGTTTCGCAACTCGGCCCCCCCAACGGAGTCATTCGAGCCGGAGCTCCTCAGCCGCATCGTCAACGGCCTGTTCCCGGACCGCGTTTTTACTGCGGTCCCGTTTGAGCTGCCAGAAACAGACGATGCCCCACCGGACTTGACAATTCCCCCGATCGCAGATGAGGAAGTTGACCACGCCGTTGACCGCCTCCGGCTGAAGCGCAAGGCGCCCGGGCCGGACGGGGTCCATGGCACGGTGTTGGACATTGCCCTCGAACATCTGCGGGGAAGACTAGTCGGCCTTCTCGACTGCTGTCTGCGCCAAGGGAGGTTCCCCAAGGCGTGGAAAGAGGGCCGGCTGGTACTCCTGAAGAAGGACGATCGACCGGCGGACATGCCATCGGCCTATAGGCCCATCGTCCTGCTGGACGAGGCGGGCAAGCTGTTTGAGCGTGTGCTCGCGGCCCGCATCGTCGAGCATTTGGACGCCGACGGGCCCAACATTGAGGCAACTCAGTACGGGTTCCGTCGGGGCAGGTCCACCGTCGATGCGCTACTTGCCCTTAGGTACGTTACCGAAGAGGCAATCGCCAAAGGGGAGAGGGTGTTAGCAGTCTCGTTGGACATCTCCAACGCATTTAACACCCTCCCCTTCAGTTGCATCAACCAGGCCCTGGCTTACCACCGGGTGCCCTGGTATCTGCGACGGGTCCTTTGGGACTACCTCCAGGACAGGTTCATCCTGTACCTGGAGAAGGGCGCGAGGCGGATCACATCTCGCCGTATGGTGTGCGGTGTTCCGCAGGGGTCGGTCCTAGGACCACTCCTGTGGAACATCGGATACAATTGGGTCCTGCGGGGGTACTGTCTCCCCGGGTCGGGGGTCATCTGTTACGCAGATGACACCCTAGTCACCGCACGGGGTGATGACTACCAACGTGCGGCGCGCCTCGCGTCGATAGCAGCCACTAGGACTATATCGAGAATTCGGCAACTGGGGATGGAGGTAGCTCTCCCCAAGACCGAAGCCATGATTTTTCATGGCCCCAGAAGAAGACCCCGTGGCAACCTCACTGTCACGGTCGACGGAGTCGTGGTCGCAGTTGGGTCCCAGATGAGGTACCTGGGCCTGACGCTGGATAGCCGCTGGACATTCCTGCCGCACTTTTCCGAGATGGCGCCTCGGATAGTGAAGGCGGCAATGGCGCTATCGCGTGTCCTCCCGAACATCGGAGGACCTGGCGAAAGCTGTCGCAGGCTGTACGCCGGAGTGCTGCGCTCCATGGCACTCTACGGCGCACCTGTCTGGTCGGACTTGCTCTTCCGCAAAACAGTCGCACTCTTGCGACGGCCACAGAGGGTGGCTGCGGTGAGGGCAGTACGAGCCTACCGGACAGTGTCGTGGACGGCGGCGACGGCTCTAGCCGGGATGATCCCGTGGGAGCTCGAGGCTAAGGTCCTGACCGAAGTCTTTGAGCTCCGCACGGAAGCGGCTGCGAGAGGGGAGCGCCTAGCCCTGGAGGAGATCCAGGCGGCGAGGCGAGTGGCGAGGGAAATGGCGATGTGGCAATGGGAGCGCGACCTTGAGTCCCCAGTCGCCGGTTCGCGCACCATTGAGGCCATACGGCCGGTACTTTCGGAGTGGGTGGAGCGGACCCATGGGCACATGTCCTACCACATGACCCAGGTGTTGTCCAACCACGGATGCTTCGGCAGCTACCTCTGTCGCATTGGGAAGGAGGAGAGCTCCGTGTGTCATGAGTGCGGAGCTGCTGAGGACAATGCGCGGCACACTCTCCAGGTGTGTTGTGCTTTTGCCTCGCAGCGACGCACTCTTGAGATGGAGCTGGGCGGTAGGGGCAGTCTCGCTCTTCCAAACGTTGTGGAGGCAATGTTGGAGAGCGAGAACAGCTGGACCGCAGTGGCGCGCTTCTGCCAGGAGGTGATGTCCCTCAAGGAGGAGGCAGAGAGGCAGCGCGAGCTCGCGGTCGACGCCGCCCCCGCCCGAAGGAGGAGGAGAAGAAGGAGGAGGAGAGGTGCAGACCTCAATCCCCCCTAAACCCGGACTTGACATAGGCAAGGCCGGCGTCGGGTTCTGTCCCGTCCCGCACCTACCTTCTGTAAATATTGTAAATAGGAATGTGTTATTTTATCTTGTGTAGTTTGTAATTGTATATATTCTGTGTCGTATGTAAATTTTATTTGTTTGTCGTCTGTGTGTGTGTGCACTTATATGTGTACGCGTGGCCAAGTTTGGTCGGTGGTTGAGGCCGCACCGTCCTAATGGACGTGCGCCTCTTGTTGAGGTGCTAGCGCTGCACCCTGTCTGTGGGGGGTGCGCGCGGGCTTTCTTCTTTTCTTGTTAATTCACATTGCTGTGTGTCAACAGTACGTGCCCGTGCCCTGGCGCGCGGCCGTCAAAGCACATGGGTTCCCGTGCAACGCGGGAATGAGTGTGTGGAGATGGCTGCAGGTCGGTGCACGGGCGCAGGGCGGCGGTCGCGGTCATTATCTTCGGACACGTCCCGTGCCGTCGCCTTACCTTAGTACTCGGATTGCAGACCCCCAGGGGTTTAGTGCGGTATCCCCCTCCGTCTCGCCCTCCCAGCCGGGTCCCTGGCAGCTGACTTGGAGCTTCTCTCCTCGTCAGTGGGTGTGGAAAGGCGGACGGGTGAGTCCCACATAACTTGGGCCTCTTCAAGGTCCTCGTACTCGTAATGAGTTCCCCTGGGTCAAAAAAATAAAAAAAAAAAAAAAGGTATTACGTAAAACATATTATTATATACGCTAACCCCAATTACTTAACATACGTCTTTTGTATCTAGGCTTAGTTTTTTTATACAGCAATACTTTTTTATTTCTTTATCTCGAAACCTACAAATACGAAATTTTCTGCTGCTACGGTTATTTGGTACTCATATTTGTAATAGTTGAGGGTACTAGGTTGGTGAAATGCGTAGCAAAATGAATGCAGTACAGGTACTTACCCGTATAAAATCTATGATATAGGTAAAAGCTTCATCACAACGCTTACAAAATGCGGGTTGGTGATCACAAACCCGGGCATGCATCGAAAAATCCGAAACACACTTTTTCCAACCTGGGAATCGAACCCGGGACCTTCGGGTATCGGGCCGAGCGCTTTGCCACTCGGTCACCGAGGCGTCTCGAAATCTATGGGTACCTACATCCCTTTTAAATCGAAAACGTTGTACCGGTATGTTTGAATGTAAAAGCCCTGTAAAAGCAATTAAACATACACAATAACATATTTAAACAACAATATTTGCATTCTAAGCCCCCCGCAGTCACACTGTCTGCCAAAAATAGAGAGCTATGTTTTTTTTAAATATTTTTAAAGCTCAACAGCGATTCATAATTAATTAATGGCCTTCAAGCGTATCGGACGGGCGAACGGGACGGATGCCCACATACCATTGTCGTGTAACTTACGCACAACGTTAATCAAGTTGACAAGCGTTAATCCAGTTTCCGGGTACCCTACTATGGTGTCACAATTCGATGGCGTTCCGTCGAAAGTGAGTGAATGGGGAAAAATGGATTGGATCCAAAGGTCGTGGGTTCGATTCCCACTCGAGCTTCCTGATACTGGTTGATTTTTCTAGTAAAATTCTATCTTGTGAAACAATCCATTTTTTTTTTTGGGAAATTTATATCTTTTAACTATATAGCATTGTGAATGCAAAATTCAAAATATTATAATAATATTAATTGTTATTATTAAAATAAATTATATCGTTATTAATTCTACTAATATTATAAACGCGAAAGTTTGTAAGTATGGATGGATGTTTGTTACTCTTTCACGTAAAAACTACTAAATGGATTTTAATGAAAGTTTCCTCATATACAGATCATGATCCAGACCAGCATATAGGATACTTTTTTTTTTATACTGTTGTCGTCGCGAACGAAGTCGCGGGCGACAACTAGTAAAGAAATATAATGTTATCTAATGCACCAAAACTGAATAACACTGTTGTTTAACTAAATATTGTTCATGTAATGAAAGAGCTTTTGCTAAAATGAAAATTTTAGTAATGCTTACTGTAAAATAGACTTAGATTAAAAAAGGCAATGAAAGTATAAGTAAGGGTAAGGATACGCGCGTGTTGACGATTAGAGTTCTTCCGAACAAAACGGAACAAATCAATGCAAACACGCACCATTGTGTTCACCATTCATAGCAGAAATAGGTAATACGTCATAATCATCATAATCAGCCCATTTTATGTCCCACTGCTGGGGCACGAGCCTTTCCTATAGATGGATAGGGAGAACGGGGCGTAAACCACCACGCGGGCCCGGTGCGGATTGGTGGTGGTTAACGACTGCTAATGCAGCCGGGACCCACGGAGGGAGCACGGAGGAGCTCGAGATGATACATTTTTGGTCACCCACCCGATGACCGGCCTTTGGGAAAGTTGCTTAACATCAGCACTCGCAGACCGGGCGCGTTAACCACTGCGCCATTGAGCTCCTCAAATATATTTTCGTAATTAAGTAAAATGCAACCTTTAAGTTATTTTTTTACTGGCCTGGTAAAATAGACAACAGTGCGATGAATAGCAAGCGGTAATTGCATCCTTTAAACGATAGTACCTTTTTGCGTGTTGTCGATCCATAAATATTATTATGCTTCTTAGCTAAATTATTTAAAATGTTAAAAATTAATAGCTGTGTAGGTGATAATTATTATTCAAAATAAGTAGTTAGGTGCATGGTTCCTACCATCGGCCATTATAATTTCAACTAATTTAGTGCATAGATTTTGCTAGTAAACGCTTTCGAATAAAACTCGAACGGAAACATCAGAGACTTGTAGTACGGGGTTCGTTCAAAATTTTCCGCCCCCCACCCCTGTATCTCGATGACAAATCGTTGCGTAAATGATAGTGTTCGCTCGCTCGTAGTCTCGTCGAGAGCTCTGTTTTTGTTGTTTGATGTATGTCTCCGCTTTGTGCACCAACCCGCCTATTGTTCGGGGGTAGGCCTCCGTCCAAAATCGTAACGAAAACGAAACGCTGCTGTATTCGTCATACATGACATCGTGCGCGTACGAACCTTCAAACACAGGGGGTGGTATACACAGCTATGTATAGATAATTTAAGTTTATTTCACTTATGGTTTGACGCAATAAGGCTGTTTGACTATTTTTTTTGCATACGCATCGTGACTCTTACCATACCTTTTCTTTATATTTGGTTCCACAATTTACTACTTAGGTCTTGGACTTGATATTGGGAATAGAACGAACCTATTTGGTAGTTTTTTATACTTTTTTTATTGAAATTTTGACAGACGTTTTCTATTTGATATTTGTTTTCCAATACGAAATGATTTGTTTGTTTTGTTGTCATGGAAACTGTCAATGCGGTACGAAGCTGCCGGGTCAGCTAGTATATTAATATAATCAGCTTCTTCTCTATAAATCATCTATTTGTTTCTTAGCTTTTAAAGATTTACTTGCAAATAATTTCAATTGAATTTTTTTGCTTACAAAACCTTCTTAATTTAACCGGAGAAATGTCGTTGTCAATCTACTACGATGGTCTCTAATAAGCTGAAAAAATATGCAAAACGAACGGTAGGAGAACCGTACAAAGTACTTTATTTTATTATCATTTGTTTTACTTCTTTTAATAATTGGTTTGTGGTCCAATCCAATTGACGAACGTGTCAGCTTGCACTCTACCTCTATCAACACCTGCTTCACAGAAGTTATCTAACGAGAATCGATCGGCGCAACCTTCGTCCCGCATAACATACAAATTGTCACGGATCGCGTGTCCGTAATTCCGTAGGAGATAACCAAAGAAAGCTTTTTTTCCATTTACACAATTTATGAGGTTCGAGAAACAAATTTCATCCGTTTTTATCGCGATGTCCATTTAAACCCTTTTATTGTTACGACTACACAATCTGCCACTGGCCGTGCGTTCGACTTTGAGTTCTATTCCTTAGTCACTAAGAAACATGGCGATGTTTATGGGTGGTCAAGCGTACAATCAGATATGCCGTCACCTGGTCTAAGATTAAACTGTTGGGAGGTTCCACGGCATGTGTTTCGATGACATGGTCTAAATTATATAATTAATCATTATTTAATACAGAACCCTTCTATAAAAGGTACAACGCCCATAATGACGAATGCCCGCGGGTGGGTTTTTATATTTCCTGTTTCTATATATCTTACAATGCCGCCGTCCTGACTATTAATCAATAAACCACAACAACGGTCGGGGGGTCAAAATTGTTTTTTGGTAAGCTTACCTTCGGGAATGAAACTTTAAATCTTGTCGTCGCGTCATTCTCACGTAATAACAGTTTTGACGTACTTACGTTATCAAAATAAAACACGATCGTCGAAAAAAATTAATACGAATAGGATTGAGCTTTTGAGCAATTCCAAAACACTCGAACTCCTGCATTCTGTGAAAAGGAAAAAATCAACAAAAAAAAAATTAATAAAAAAAAAACACGTCGTACTCGGGCGTTTTCCGTATTTCAATTACCGGGCAACATATTCACGGGATCGTGTTTTGCTTTTATTCATTCCAAACGAAATAATCTGTACCGCAAACAACGTTTGTACAGTCGACTTGTCAAATATAATGCTCCCTTTGTGTGCCCAAAATCGATTATGGCCTTTTTGTTGTCAAAATTGAGGCTCGAAATTCTCGGGTTACACAATAGTTACGATGTTTATCGCGGCCAGGTGCGTTTTCATCTTTAAGTATATTTTAATTGAGTGCAATAGGAGACATTTTGACACTCAAATTAATAAAAAAACGCTATATTTCAAATTCTTGGTTCTTACAGAATATTAAATAATTTTAATTAAATTTAATGACGTGAATTAGAAGTAATAATTTTTAGTAACATTACCAATTTTAATAGTTTTCTTTACACTTTTTTAGAATTCTTCAGTTTAAATATTATAAGTATTTAAACTGAAAAATTCTAAAAAATTCAAAGAGTGCCTTTGAAATGATGTAGCTGGATTAAATAGATTTTGAATTTGCTCTTTATATTTTATTGATGTTTTAAACAAATACCTACTTATGTTTAAAATATTAAAAGATCCATTTCCCTGTCTAGCTATCACCATTCTATGAAAATCAGTTGCACATATTATTTGCCGTGTCCCGAAAGATAGAGATAAGATAGTTGGTCATCATCAGCTGTAAGGATTCTGCATAAACTTCTTTATCTATTTTAAGTAATTTAATTATTTCATGGAAAATGTGAATCCGTATTCTTTGTCTTCTAATAACTCTCTATCCTTACATTGAAAACACATAAATATAATGTTAACAAGCGCAAGGCTAAAAAATATACTTAAGCAGAACCAGCTCCCCCGCTTTATAGTTTAAAGCCCCAACCCGAAATCCTGGCAACGGGAATATACTGGTAAGGCCGACGACACGAGCGGACAAAGCAACACCAATTTGCAGATTAGCTGATGCGTAAATTGTTGCATTAGCCATACGTTCAACGGTGAAGGTCCGGCCAATTAAGAGGAGAGATCGGTGTAGGTAAGCCGCTGTGTGTACACCTTTAGGTTGCAAGCTTTTTTTATAGTTACTTTTATTTGTTTATTAAGGCTAACAAGGTAACAGTCTAAGCACGCCCTTAATTAGTATGTAATGAACTTTTCAATAAAACCAGACTAATAAAAACTAAAAATTACAGATAGATAGATAGTAAAGTAGTAACAATTTGAAGGTTAACATTAAATTTCATCATCATCATCATCATCCTTTCCGCCTTCCTGCCGCTTTCCATAAGCTTTTCCTATGGATGGATAGGGAGAACGGGCCATAAACTACGCGGGATTAGTTTGGATTGGTGGTTATTAACGACTGCTAAAGCAGCCAAGACCAACGTCTTTACGTACCTTCCGAAACACGGAGCAGCTCAAGATGATACATTTTTGGCTAGGCTTATGCGAAAGTGGGTTGACTTCAGCAATAGCAGACAATGGCGCAGTGGTTAAACCACCCGATCGCCCCAGCCGCCGTTTGTCCCGGCTGCATTGTCGTTAGCAACCTCCATTCGCGCGTTCTCTCTATCCATCCCTAAAGGAGGCTCGTGCCCGGTGGTACATAAAATAAGCTGGTGATGTGATAATAACAGTTATGGGAGGGCCTTTATCTTAATTACGTTTAAATAAAAGTTCTCAATCCTGGTAGAAAACAAATGCAAATGAAACGTGACAGCAAATATTCTCATCTTCTAGTCTTCAACTCAACAGTTAAACAAGTGCATCACGTGTGCGAAAAAAAATCGTAAGTCACTGGAAACAAAAGAATACTGCCTAGCGGTATTCCTAGATATTCAACAGGCATGTGACAAGGTCAGGCACCAGGGTCTATTATGTAAGATAAAAAAGTCATTGCCTTACAGTTATTACCTAGTGATGGCGTCATACCTGTCCGATCGCATGTTCCATGTCCGAGAGGATGGAGACACGTCGAAAGATCTACGACATAATGGCCGGAGTGCCGCAAGGGTCAGTCCTTGGACTAGTGTTGTACACCCTATACACTGCTGATTTTCCCGAAGTCCAAGGGGTAACAACAGCTACGTTTGCTGATGATACCGCAATATTGGCAACCAACACAGATCCCCAAATTGCCTCCAATATACTGCAAACGTTTGTCACCAACGCAGAACTCCATGAAGCATTGAATATCGCTACAGTGAAGGAGGAGATTAGATTATCCGCTTTAAACTACAGATCTTGACTTGAGAACCATCCCAATGAACTGGCCACAGCACTCTCGAAAGTGACTTACCACAAATGCCTCAAGCGCCATGATATACAGGGCTTGGAAACGCGATTCTGAAAGATGGAGGAGACCTCCCACTGGGGAGCAGCCTTTTTACGCTAAAAATCGCTAAAAAAAAACTGCTCATAGTTTCGGGACAGATCGCAGATGGCACAAAAAAATTTTTTCTAGTCTTACTTGTATATATACTTTCATGTCGTTTAATGGTCGTTAATACTCTTGTAACCATTGACAGACAATGTGTATTCAAATTGGTATTATATAAGTGTTTAGTGTTAGTTTTTTAAGAACTATCATTTTATATCTGTTAAAATGTACCTAATAACAAGTTTTTTCAATCCATTGTATTCTGTTAACTACCAGTATGAAAGGAAATTCTAAAATATACATAAAAAGAAATTCGCGATAACATTTTTCTTATGTAAACAGTAAACAGGTTTTATCATACGAAAACATTTTGTACATATTTATTTCCTTTGAGCGCTATGATACATCAACAATATATTTTTATTCTGTCATGAATAGAACCAAGATAACGTAATACGCGCAATTTTTAGAATGCGTGTAAAAAAATGCTTCTCTTACTTTAAGGATTATTCCCCTTATTCTCTTGTTCTGAAAAGATAAGAAACCCATACATTGATTCTCAGACTCAACTTGGAAAATGACTCCAAAGAATCATTATTAGAAATTATTATTTGTATTTAATGATAAAAGTTTAACTGAGCGAAGACCACGTATAGAGTAAGGCGCCTTGGAGTGACGATCTTCGCAAGGTGGCTGGCAAGAGTTGGATAAAAATATCCGCGGATCATGCTCAGTGGCTTGCCCTTGGAGAGGCCTATGTCCAGCAGTAGACTAATGTAGGCTGATGATGATGATGATAAATGTGGCATCGTACTTAACAGGAGTACTTTGAGAAAAAACTTCGAGAAAAAACTCTCTAGTATTTTTATTTTCATGGACTAGAATGAACCTTAATTTATAAAAATGATTTTATTTATATTTTCCCTTGAAATATTTTGAGATTTTTTATTGGAGTAATATGGTAATATTCTAGTTATATTTTTATATTTGACATGGTAAATGTTCGTTTTTTTTCACGAGTAAGGGCTTAGCGTTGATCTCAGATGGTAAGTAACAACAAAGCTGAATGTAGAAGCGTGCTTCACTTGTAACCCTGTTTTACTGAGGAACTGGCTTTGCAACTGAACTGAGCTGTGAATATAAAAATGCTACTAAGCATTAATGTAATGACAAAAGTCTTAGATAAGATGCTAGTAGCAGCCAAAAGGATTTCAAACAAGTCCTACCACTGTTTGGGTAGTACCAAACAGAGTAGACTGACATGTTTCTGCAAGGAATTGTATGCGGCATTCCTACTACTGAATCCTGGTTTAACAACTAGATCAAAAAAGGATTTTAAAAACCTAAAATATACATTGAAAATTAAAAGTAACTTTCCTCTATAGCGATATTTTAAATTACAACACTCCACCATTGGAGTGAATGCTTTTCCAATAGAGCTGCAAGTAAGGTTCCTCAGTCAAATTCTTCGGGAGCTTTAAATCGGCAACAATAAAAAATGCTTTTCATTAAATTCAGATGAAACGACCATCCTTTTTTAATAAAATCACAGCAAAATTTCACATTAATACTCGGCAGTGCTAGAAAATGCAGATCAAAGGATTCCTATTTGTGAGTCGCTCGCTTTGACCGGCCGCGTTCACACCGTGATTCCTGAGTAACTTCTCGTTAGAAACCAATCGGTATGAGGCAAACCAAGAAATTATATTTACAACCCTTTAACATTGTTATGCCGTATCAATTAATTTGAGTGAGAAAATGTTTAAAAAAAGAAGGAAGATAATTAAGTGAATACAACCCGATTACTTTCGAGCAAATTCCGTCCTTTTATAAATTATTTGAGAAATTAAGTTTTCTCGATTTTTTTATATGTGCTTAATTTTTGTTATTTTATATAAACCAATTGTGTTGTTTTTACATATTTTTTGCAATCTTCGCTAACAATATTGTAATGGTAATCAACTCAAATTTATTTATTAACTTCTCGTATTAGGGTTATGTCATATTTATTTCGTTAGGTATAAAAACAAATAAATGCATCTCATTACTCTTCAACAATACAAGGCTAGACAGTAGCATCATTACGATTTGGGCAAATAAAGTTGCAATTAATACCTACTTCTGAAACAGTAAAGCTAGCTTAACGGATTAAAATCAAATCCTTACTCAGTCAATGATTCCAATACAACAAAAACCTAAAACCGATTGAATTTACAAGCCGTTTAAATGTAAGAAATCGTGTCAAACGTCTCACTAGTAGAGCAAAAACCATTCCGGCCAAGTGTAATAAATAACGTTGTTCGAATAAAAGTTCAGTTGAAACAGTTACTATTGCTGAAGACTTAAAGTAAAAGATCCCCAGAGAGCGTGATTTGGCAACGGTAAATAACTTTGGAAAATAAATCACAAGCTTGAAGGATAAAAACGAGAGTGTGCGTTCGGGTAGAAAATTTATTTCTTTCCTCCACATTTCACTGTTTCTTGTAAAAGTTTTAATTATTCGCCGGATGTGCTCCGGCGCCGTTTGGGTGATGCTTTTTGCTGTGCACTCGTTAGTTGGAGGCCCGATGACAATGAGTGAAGCTTCCTTTGTTTCAGTTCGATCGTTGGCTGTTTTTGGGTTTGGTGTTGCTACTGTCATCATTTAGCGCCATCTTCATACTGAAGTTTGGAGATTAGAAAACATCATGCGGTCCCGTGTAGCATCTTTTAACTGACGATAGCTAAACCAGCCCAGCAAGTTGCGTCTCAGACGTCCCCACCTATGTTACTATAGTCCCGATTGATTACCCCAAAACAGAAGGCAAAAGAAAAGGTGCCACTTAAGACCTCGGTATTGGTACCACTTTTAAAAAGCAGTTGGCCTTCATCTTATCTGATGGTAAATGATGGTAAATATAAAGATGGTAGGCCAGATTCTAAGCACTAAAGAACCAGGATCCATTGAATATAGAATTGAAACATTCCAATATTGCTATGATATTTATGGTGACAGAAATAAATATGGCGGATACCTAACCAGCTGCTATTTCAATGGTTTAATTCTCGAATGGTACTTTTCATTTCCATTTCTTATTAGATAACTTTCTGCCGTCATAAAATAATATCTCAAGTCAGAATTACGTAACCTGTTAAAATTGCAAAAATTTCTTTTAGATTATACCAAGGAAATATTATTTAAAATGGTCACGTCGAGTCCGTTGGATCATCTCAGATTGCCCCATAACCACGGACCTTCTTAAAGTGCGTTCCGTGTACAGAATAAGGAGCGGTGGATGATAACAGATAAAGCTAGCGTCGGCCATTACGACAGTCGGAGGGTTTTGATAGCGCGGCTGGCGCGTGCGGCCAACGATCATGAAAGCTAAGCACCTTTTGCAGTTCGTTGGCTTTGGATGGGTGGACAATGGGCATCTTGCAAGTTGATTTTCTACACCTCCCATTAAACATATCCTATATAATACTCCAGCGACTGTCTTAGTAAAAAAAAGAGCATTGAATCTTCTAATTTGCATTGGATCAGCGTAGGTTATAGTTTTAAAATCAACTCATTCATAATTGCCAATTGCCTCGCAAAAATATTATGAATGAACTTATAGATTCAACATGGAAAACGAATTTAATTAAATAACTTTATTAAATATTACTTTGCCCTGGTCTCCTGATGTTCGGTTATTAACTTTAAGTTTGACTGAACCATTTCTATTTATACACACTCTAAAAGGTTACTAACACAGAAATAGGACTTTGCATTCCGATCCGATCCGAACCCTTCGCAGAATCTAGTAGGGCACGGGGACACGCACAAGTGCGCAATGCCGTTCCCTCTAGAAAACCTCCGAAGGTGATTCGTATCACACGACTTGAGGCTTCTCGCCACCCCCAAACAAGCTCGATGAAGCTGAAAATGCCGTATGAGGCAATTAGCAATCTCTCTCCAAGAAAAAAAAGGACTTTGCTTTCTACAATTTTATTACCTACTCAGGAAAATAAAGTATTTTTGTTTTAATATGGCTCTTAAAAAGTTTTTCTACTACAATTTTAATAATCGTACAATCTTTCTTACGTTTTATAACTAGTATATATTTTCTATAGTTAAGGCATGAAATAAAAAAAAACTACAGTAAAGTCGGATGCCCGATCGATCCAGCGGCCAGGCAACATCAATCACGATTTGCAAACATTGAGCCATTATATTGAACAAACAATCGGCTTCTATTCGAAACACGCTAGTTTCTTATGTAGTATCCAAATAGTATTTTCATATTAAAGCACTGAAGATAAAAAAATAAATAATCACATCATGAAAGAAACATTAGTTATAATACGAATTAAAAAATTATGAATGTTAGCTAAAGTTTACCTAAACAATAAGACCATCTTTTTTTAGCCTTGGCCAGTCCACTGCTGGGACAACTCCAAATGCCACTGGGCCCGATTTGAGGTTATTCTCTTCCAACTGTTACTGCTGCTAGCCACGGCCTTTACACCCATTCTTAAAATACCACTACACACTAAAATACATGCAGAGATTTGTTCTAAAAATTCCTATAGTAAAAAATCTAAAGATAAATTCAACCATTCATTGAAATATCCCGCTTTCAATTAAAACTCATTGGAGAAATGAACATTACACCAACGAGATCCAATCATCTACAAATTACAAATCAATTAAAATTTGCCATTGCACTCGACTTAACAGACGTCAAAGAATCTGCGACGAACCTGTTAGCTTTGCTTCAATTAAATATTGATTGTAATAAAAACAAAGGAAGTTCTTCTTGGAAAGAGCATGTTCACTTCTAACTCGTTTGAATGGAGTTAAAGGTCGAAGGTTACGGTCGAAAAGTAAAGTATTATGAACATATATAACCGTTTAACCCTTTCGAAGACATTGGCAGCTACGATGCCACAAATTATTAAGCACTATGCACTTAAAATAAATAATAAATAGTAAAAATTTATTTATTTTTTACCAAAACACTACATGTCTCACCTGTTGTATAAACTTAAACTAAGAGCTTCTATTCAAGAAAAACAAAGTTAAATATGAGAAGTGAAACAAAATAAAATATGCTGAAAAGGAAGTAAAACACGTAATATTTGGGGAGACTGGAGCCTAAGCTAGGATATTCCGGTATTACAGGACTCCAAGATCCCCCACCCGAACCATGTACCGTAAGATTGAGATAGCCATAAATTAAGGTTAATAGAGATTCTGTATCATCCGAGTTCTGTTCCAACAAAAAAAAATCTTAATGATAAATCTGCATTTATACAGTGTTTTAGGGTGAATATTAAAATATAAGTTTATTCTGTTGTATAAAAGTTTGACGACGAAAGAAGGCGGTATAGTGTTTAGTTATTTGATATATTTTCGGTGGCCTACGACTTTTAGACTGTTGTGTAAGCGGGTCGTAACTTAGGTGTTTGTGTTGACGTATTGTAATCTGCATTATAAATAATTGTCTCACGGACATTACTTTAACGGCATAATAGACTGTTTTTAGTAATGCAGGTTTCAGTATGTTCTTTCTTTTCTTTCTTTTAGTTGATGGCTTCGTGCGATTAGCACATTTAGCCAGTGTCAAAGTAATTTTTCTTACAAGTAATACATAAATATACAATATGATGATGATGAATGAAATGAAGTGAGAAATGATATACCCCCAACCCCTCGAGTATCTCAGTAAAGATGTGGGGCTTTACTAAGTCCTCACGCAGACTTCTTGAGAGAATTTGAAAAGTGACGTTGCACTGTTTTGTTTCATTTGCCAACACTCATGCACACTCACGAACAATTAACGGTTAATAATCCACCATTATTTCACATTAATATTCGACATAACACAAATTTTAGAAAATAAAACAAAACCGCAGACATGACTCTTCACTTTCCCGCCAAGAAGTCCGTTTCAGTATGTTTCTAAGCTAACTTCCTAACTCGTGTAGTTAAGAGTTCAATCTGTGCATTCCACGATGGTGTTTCATGTAACTGTACACCAAGATTATTTGTATTCTTTGTAGTGGAGTACATGTACAATCTTGAGAGTTGTGGCTGGAGCATGTGTGTACCTTTAGAGTGATAGAGTTTGATTTAGGCTGGGTTTTTTACATTTAGTGTCAGGAGATTTATTCTTAGCCAGGATGCTGTTTGTTTAAGACCCTGTTCCGCATACGAGAGTGCTTCAGCCCAAGTCTCCCCCTGGAATACAAGAGCTGTATCGTCGGCATATGAGATTATTTTGCCGTTAAAAGGTTTAAGTTGATAGAGCTCATTTATGTAAATCAGGAAGAGACTCGGGCCTAAAACACTTCCCTGTGGGTCACCACAGGTGACAGGGAGTCTGATGTGGTCACCTATCTTAATGGTTTGGCGTCCGTCAGTAAGAAAGTTTTCGAACAATTTCAAGGGCAATCCTCGGATACCAATTTGTTCGAGCTTGTCTAAAAGAATGAGATTAAAAAGCATTGAAAAGTTATGTATAAAGGGTCAAACTATCATGCCCACTTACTAATATTAGAGTACCTTATTATTGATGATATTATTACTACGATTTATATTATTTTTAAGTAGGTATCCGATATTTCGGCACAGTTGCATAGGCCATGATCACGGATGTATAAAAGATACGTATGCTCAAAATTGATATACCTACCTAAAACATAGCAAGCATCGATTCAATAATTACTCTATAATGAACAGACACTGTACGTACAGTAGCTAGTAATTCTAATTAAATATTAAACAAACAAAATCCTTATAACATGTAAGTAAATGATGAATAAGAGATTATATAAACAACCGTAAGTCAGTGACAGTTTTTGCATAAACCCAGAGTAATGATGAATGGTTTTAACCAACTTTTAACAAGCTCCCCTGTCAATCAGGACACTGTCTCTCGTTATTTTTTAACTGTAATGTGTTACGGGTTTAGTTTTTGTTTCCATTAAGGATGAAACATCGGGAATATAATATGTAATGTGTGTATATGGTCATAAGTATGTTAATGGCTTGTGTTGGCACTTAGCGGCCACCCTTATAGAGTATGTTAACAGCATGGAGGCTTTTCTAGCCAAGGCTCGTACGAGCATAGCTTAAAATCTTATTATGATTAAAAATCAAAGTCTAGTCCTTATAGGAACGAGTATATAAAAAATCATTAAACATGATTTTGTTATAAAAAAAAGGAAGAAAGTCACTGCCTAATCTCGCCTCTTAAAGCATTTGAAAGGTTTTCCACACCTATAAATGTGCTGTGTATACTTATATTATATATAACATACTTATATACTTAAATGTATACTTCTATCTTTCTTAATTAAAACATGAGACAGTGACAGTAGATGTCACAAATATCTTAAACGAATCAATCCAGGAATACATCGCTGGCTGGAAAAGTCGATGTCGCGATAGCTTAATTGGGGTAACAGTCGCCCCGGTCGAGGGTGCAAATCCTACTTGAGGCAGTCAATCATTGAAGTTACGTCCGTATATGATTGTTATCTCTGAGGAGCTCCAAGAGCTCGTTTATCAACTTTCGCTAAGGCGGGTGCTGGGTGACCAAATAAAATATCATAAACTCTTCTGTGCTTTAGGTGGTATTGTACTATAGGTACTGTAGGTAACCTGGTTGACAGGTCAGGATCAGGACCAGGTTGGCCGTTAAAACAGTTAAGCAGTTAATGCTAAAGTTAACGTTAACGTTTAAGCAGCCAACTCGATCTCCCGTGTGTTGCACTCTATGTGTACTTAATGCTTGCGTCGATTCCTCAGATCATGCTTATAACATAGCTGTTAAGGCAACAATCAAACCAAGTACAATAATATTTAATTTGTTTGGCATCGAGCTCGGCACCGCCGGGTCTAATATCAAAAGACCAAAGAGGCGGTTAAGCTGTGACAATAGGTTAAATACCTCTTTTATCTACGCTATATACAATTCAACAGACATATTTTCAATGATTAAAACCTCGAATCGCCCGGTTCCATCACATTCGTCTAATCCGTCGGTTGCCGACGGCTGCACCGCACCGCCTGTCATAACAAAACGCAAGTACAAAAACAAGAAGCCGTTATTGTCCCACAGGGTATCTGTGTGTGCATGTATATTTTGTTGGCTACTTATGCAAATTAATTCATAATAAATATTTTGATTTCATGTTAACGAGTAGGTGAAGTTGGTATTCTGCTGGTTCGTACCTCGTTAAGTCTGAATATAGTGTTGTGTTTAACATAATATTGTTATTTATTGCAAAATTCCGTTTTTCATATTTAGTTTTTGAGCTGGATACATGCTCGTTCGTGGGTACCGTTCGCTTTTTTCCCAATAATGATTTCGTATTGCAAGTGCTTTGATTATCAGTTTTGGTAGGTAAATTTACTAAATCGCAAAAATTTATAAATTTTACTTAACATATTCTTTTCTTAGTATTATTAATAATCATCATAACCATCGGTCTATATGAATAAGCCCACTGCTGTTCTAGACATAGTATCTTCAAGTACCTACTTGCATCCAGCTCTAATTAAAATCTACATGTAATGTTGTGTTACTTTTTTTGATACTTTTTTCTGTGATCTTTAAATAAAACGATGGTGATAAAATGATTCTTCGCAACGCGAGTTCAAAGAACCGGTTTAAAGCATTTGTTGTTACACTATTCTGTCTAACCTCCTTCGCAAATGTAAAGTAGTTTGCTTGTTTTTTCATCAAACGCATGTCGGCCTGTCAAACAGGTATAGATAAGGCGGCTACTGTACAATTATTTTGGATACGGCCCCCGAGTGAGTAGAAAGTATACAATTACATGCTTTAGCTGTCCCACATTTTGGTTTTGGTGTAAATGATTTTTCACACGATAACTTTAATTTCCATAGCGAGTCACAGATTTAATGTCTTTATTGTTTTGAATTTGTACTCCAGTTTATTTGGCTAATTGCTTTAGCTTTTGATGTTGTGTCGATATTATTTAGATACTGCCAATAAATTGCTGTCTGTGTTGATACATTTACACCTTTATGAATTAAGATTTCTTAACTTTTATTTGTACTTTTTTCCATTTAATTTTATATGTATGAACTATCTTTGCGAAATCCCACTTAGGAAGTAGTAAAAACTAAATATTGATACTTTTCGATACTTTTAGTTTAGTTAAGTTAAATTTAAACATAATAATAGGTATAGTGGGGTTGTAGCAAAATTTATTCACAATTCGAAGATAACCGAATGAAAGGACTCTCTGATTTACCGCTTTAAATACGTCTAGAGGTCACTGGAAAATTAAGTTAGATATCTGAGTCAGATTGATTTAGTGATAATGTATACCATGGCCTACGGTGCCTTGCAATCTGCCTTACCTATTTCCTATTGACAGACTCTGTCTGGGAACTCTGCCTTAGATGGCGTGCCCGCAAGACCACACATCAGTCTCGTATTGCAAAAAGGAGAATACCTCATTATCATCAGCCTGTAAAAGGTCTACTATTGGATCCAGGCCTTCCAACTTGATATTTAGAAATAGCATATAGGGAGACCACGAGACCAATCAGGACCGACGGCTTAACTTAATATGCTTTCTGAAGCACGGAGGAGCATGACATAATTTGACAGATAGTTTAACCAGCTAGTTCGCAGCTCGACTTGCAAGCCGCCGCAAGCCTTCAAGCTTCTTAACTTATTCAACAGTCTAGAATAAAATAAACTGTCAATTAGTTTCCTTATCCACATTGTAGTTCCAAAGCAATTTTTCCTAAGTCCTCTTACACTGTAACTTCAAGTGGCAAACCCATAATCATTTTTGCGGAACTTTCTTCACAAAGATTCGCCGCAGACGTAAACACCACGCTCGATTGTCAAACTTGTTTATGTTACTTCGAGCACTGCCAGAATAACAATCCTTTTGTTGACAGTTTTCTTTTGATACCGTGACGATTTCAAAGGATTCAAAGGGATCGCAACAAGGCGTCCAGTCGAGATGGGAACATCTGTTATATTAAATTAAATGTCCGCGCCGTTCTAAAAATACATTTGTCATGCAGACCGAGTCGTAATTCTAGCTAGGTAGTCTTATTTAATCAGGAAGAATGAGCGGTGCAAATTTAAGTGCAACATGTTTGTTCTTCTTCTGTGACGCTCGTTTGTACTGAAGGCATCTTTTAGTTGATGTAAAAAGTTTGTAACTAAGTGAATTTATAAATTGGTTATCAAAACTATAACAAACTTAAAAAGTGGTAATTTTTAGTACGCATTTCATCATTAGAGTAGCCGCGGATCGTGCTCAGTGGCGTGCAATTGGAGAGGCCTATGTCCAGCAGTGGACGTGTACAGGCTGATGATGATGATGATGATGATGATGATTACATTAGATAAACCGTGGCAGCCAATAATAGTCAAAATGTGAATTAATAATACTAAAGTATATGTATTATGTCTGCAATGGTAGGCATATAAAAATAACAAGACAACAACTGAACCTTCCATAAAAGTTACATAAAAGAATGTCGACAATGCTACAGACAAAGTACAAAAGACACCCAAATATTTAATTCCAATGACAGAGAAATTTGAAAACGCGAACGCTCATTATTACGTCGTGATGTAACCAATTTTACTAGAAACAAGTAATGAAGACTTGAAAACGACTAATATGTGGCGGGACATGGCTCCTAGGTTGCGGAGGCGGCTTCGAACCAAACGAAATTTCGCACAATGGAAATTAGATGGAGAAATAATGTTGCCATTTAACGCGCTCAACAAACCGTGAACGAAAATAATAGGTGCTCCCAGGCAAAGAGAGCGCGAATTATATTATAGTAATTAAGACCAAACTACCAGAAAATTTTGTCGCTCAACAATGTTTTAGACAACAATGGGTTTAAGTAAAGACCGATGGCTCGCAGACAGAGGCCGTAGTATTAGCAGAATAAAATTGTTCATTAAATTCGCAATTTATGTCTGCGGTTTGGTGTTCGGTGCGTCGCAAATTTCCTTATTCGAGAGATTCACGTGGAAATAAGTGAAATCTTGTAATTTGTTGCTCATTGAGGTGACGCGCATTGTTTTGTGCGCTGTGTGACTTTCCTTTCAATTTGGACTGGAGCTGTAGTACAAGAAATAGAAGCTTGCTTACTTGCTTATGTGATCTATGAAACAAACAGGGATCATGCTACAATGTTTTATTAAATTTAAAAATTAGATAAATTGCTTCATACAAGGTGCCCCTAAAACAATGAATAACCCTATAATCATCGATAGGCTTCACCATGGCCCCTCTAATCTCAAATTTTGACCTTAAAATACCGTAAAAATATCACGGTTTTTAAGATTTTGGGATATTTTGTAGTTTTCGAAAATAACCCACTTACGGTTTGTTTTTATAATGCCATTTCTACAGATGTAGAGGTTTTTCCATCTACTTTTTTATTTAATCGGTATTAGTTTATTTATCAATCAAAATGATTAGAATTTAATAAAAGATTATAAATGATTAGAAATTAAAAAATGGAAACTAGTAAAAAAACTATTAAAATTTAAAACTTTGATCCCTGTTTAATTGACTAAAATGAAAAATAAATGTACGGTACTCATCGTGCCCATAATTTTAAAAAGTTGCTTATTAATTGAGATTCTAAAAAGATATTACAAGTTTAGGCATTAAGGATTTTTAATCTCATGACTACTTAAATAACAAATCGTATGAAATTATAAAAAAAAATTAAGAAGAATAATAAACTATGACTTAATAAATTACATCACAAATGAGACATTTTGTGTATGTATTGAAATTAAACAACATTTAAGTTCCAAACACATTTATTTCTTTTTAACCGACTTCAAAAAAGGAAGAGGTTCTCAATTCGTTAAGATCTTTTTTTTTATGTATGTTACCCGATTACTCGAAGACGCCTGAACCGATTTCAAAAATTCTTTTTTTGTTTGAAAGGGTATATTTCCTAAGTGGTCCCATGGTCATGAGGTCAGGATCTGATTATGGAACCCTGAAGTAATCGAGAGGAACCTTCGAAAATCGTAGTGGCGACTAGTGCGTTTGTTATTTTTTTTCACTAAATATTTTAAAACACTACTATTTATAGAAGGTCTTGAGTCGATCTGATGATGGAACCGAAAGACAGTCGAGGGAACTCCTCAAAGATTTACAGCAATTACCTGGTGTTTGGGCTTGATTAATTTGTATTGGTGAGAACTTTACACCTAGGTGGGTTGTGACTGTCATTAGGGGTCTGATGATGAAGACTAAGGCCCGTCAAGGGAACTCCTCAACGTTTTACAGTAGCTACCTTGTGTGCGGACTTAATTCATTTCTATTGATGAGAATTTTGCACCCATATGGGTTATAAGTGCCATTACAGGTCTGATGATGGAGACCATGGGCAGTCGAGTAAATTCCTCAACGATTTACAGCAGTTACCATTTGTTGGGCTTACTTCAAACGATTCAATATGCCAAAATGTTCAGTTCGTACAAAATAATACCTAACCAAGATTAAATTTTTATATAGGAATACCACTATCTACTAGGCCGTCGTTTTCTCATCCGAGAAGCATCCTTGTTAGGTCTAGCCATCACTATAAATTGTACAATAAAATTCAAAATTCAAAATCATTTATTCAGTTCAGGCTATTTGTTAATTCAGTAGTCTTGAGATTAAAAAAATCTTTAATGTCTAAATTTGTAAAACCTTTTTAGAATCTCAATTTACTAAGCAACTTTTTAAAATTTTAGGCACGATGAGTATCGTACATTTTTTTTCACTTTAGTCTATTAAACAGGGATCAAAGTTTTAAATTTTAATAGTTTTTTTTACTAGTTTCTTTATTTAATACTTTTTAACTCGTTTATTGAATTCTAATAATTTTGTTTGATAGATAAACTAAAACCGATGATATTAAAAAAAACTAGATGAAAAAACCTCTTCATTTGTAGAAATAGCATGATAAAAACAAACCGTAGAGATTAGAGGGGCCATGGTGAAGCCTATCGATGGTTATAGGGTTACCCATTGTTTTTGGGACACGCTGTATATAGACGAACGAACACATAGTAATAAAATTAAAATTCCAACATCTGGCTAACCGGCTCATTTAACTCATTCAAGAAACCAAATTTCAACGTCGTCGTCGTCCCTTAAGAACTGTCCACACATCATAATTTACAATACACTTCCTTGGTTCCAGGTATAACCAACCCAGAGAAAGTCCCACAAACCAAATAAGAACACTGATGTCGGCAAATAAAAGGAGCCTTTACGTCTTTTTCGACGATATGACCCATTTTTACGCCATAAAATTATTCTCATCTCATTTTTTCGGTCGTAAACGTGTTATCATTGTCTAATATTTGGGCTTTTTATTGCCCTCGCGTTCAGTATAATTCTTGGTGGCGGGTTTTAATTTAAAAATGTCTACATAAGCGTGTTATGGCGATGATAATGGCTGTCGGGATGGTCAATGGGAATGTCAACATTTTCTCGGGATGAATCATTATTATGATGTGGAAGACATTAGGTACGTCAACGAAGTCGCTGAACTCTTTAGTACTTTGTCAACGCAACTAGAGAAGGTAACATACGCTCATCTGTTTCTAGAAAATATATTAAGACTAGATTTAGTACTTATGATAGGATATTAAAGATTGAGGAGCTCAGTGTCGCAGTGGTTAACTCGCTTGGTCGGCGATTGCTGAAGCTACTTTCGCAAAGACCGGTCAACGGATGGGTGACCAAAAAAAATATTATCCTGAGCTCATTCGAGCCTCGAAAGGCACACAAAGCCGTTGGTGCCAGCTGCCTTAGCAGTCGTTAACAACAACCGTACTGGGCCCGCGTGGTGGTTTATGACCCGTTCTCCCTATGGTGTTTCCATCCACAGGGAAAGCTCGTTCCCTAGCAGTGGAGACATAAAGTGAGATGGTGATGATGACTAAAGACAGATAGAAGATAGCATTATTTACGTTAGTAAAGAATTGCATTTCGCTAATGGATCGAATAACTAGTAATTGCCTTTTTATCGACAGAATTAATTTCGTCGTTTTGTCGATCGAACATTAAACAAATTAATATCAATTTACAAACATAGAGCGCAAACAATAATTTATTTAATGCTCTCTCGTTTTGTAAATATTTACTAACACGGATCAGTAGGTAAGCTTCAAAAGCCAATGTTTTACTAGCTACTACTATGTTAAAGACGATTATGTTACTATATCTGTTAAATGATGTCAAATTTGTAATTAGTTATTATAATTCGAATTTCGTTATTAGGGTTTAACACTGAATTTTTCTAAACGAAGATAGTTGCTCATGTTATGATTAAACTGCCCTTTGCACGTCTTCAGTATGTACTCTGTCTTTGTTAAGAGTGTTTTTGTGGTGTAAAATAAAGTATATTTTATCTTATAAGTAAACACACTCTCCTTATCTACAATATGTATCACAATAAAGGCACATTCTGAAGTAGTTTGCCAAAAATCAGTATCTTACTTTATTTTCTTTCGACTAGTCAACAAAGGAGAAATTGTAATTGACTTATTATTATTTTGTATTAGAAAGAAAATCCTATTTCAAAAATAACTTTATACTCACTAACATTAGAGTAATTGTTTTTTATATATTTTTAGCGTTTTATTAACGCTTAAATATACTTAAGTAAAATTTAAACACTGAAAAAAGACGACAACCTCAGGCGGGAATCGAACCACGCACCTTCCGCATTCCGGGCGGCTGCCTTAACCACTTGGCTACCGAGGTCTGGCTTTCACCCGTCGAAATTTTTCAGTGCTTGATGCTTATGTTTTTTAGTCAACATTGCTTCATCAATCTTAGAAGTTTTCACCTCTGAGATCCGAAAGAAATATTTTTACAAATATTTGAACATTCGGTTAAGATGAAGCTGCGTTATAGATAAGTGTTTTTTATATACGGAATGCAAAAGGTGCGTGGTTCGATTCCCGCCTGAGGTTGTCGTCTTTTTTCAGTGTTTAAATTTTAATTAGAGTAATTACTAAAGGGATTATTGCCATTTTCTTTTTAGTATCCTATTATTACCTTATTATTTACTCTATAAATATTTATTCTACCTTTATATACTCAAATAATAATAATGACTTAGCTCACGAGGTGACCGCCATGTGGGATGTTGATTCAACCATTATTGTCCCGATAGTCGTTTCAGCGAACGGTCTGATAGCGAAGAGCCTCGACCAACATCTTAAGAGGCTCTCGCTTGATAGTTGGATCAAGGGTCAGATTTAGAAAGCATTACTCCTTGACACGGCACGTATTGTCAGGAGGTTCCTCACTCTGCAGCTCTAGAATTAGGTTTTTATAATGTTTTATTGTTTTTATATTAAAATATTGTAAAAGTCTAGTTTTAAGAAAGAAAATAAATAAAAAGTATAATATTACAAAACATGGTAGGTATCCCGTTTATAGGTATTATTAATAATTAATGTTCATCATCATCATCATCATCAGCTCATTTTATGTCCCCACTGCTGGGGCACAAGCCTTCCCTATGGATGGATAGGGAAAACGGGCCATAAACCACCACGCGGGACCAGTGCGGATTGGTGGATGTTAACGACTGCTAATGCACCCGGGACCAACGGCTTAACTAGCCTTCCGAAGCACGGAGAAGCTCGAGATTATACATTTTTGGTCACCTATCCGATGACCGGCCTTTGCGAAAGTTGCTTAACACTCGCACAGCACTCGCAGACCGGACGCGTTAACCACTGCGCCATCGAGCTCTTCGAGTTATTCGAGAATAATTATTGTTACTTTAATATATTAAACATGGCTGAAATCGATTCAGAAGCCTATTCCGAACAAACTACTTTAAAGACGTGAGTTTATTAAGTTGCATGTTGTAGCTATATCAAGTTCTTTAAATTTCATTTTAAATTCAATGCGACAGAGATACTTTCGAATTCACTACGTAAAACACATAGTAGCGGTCAATAATTGAAATTGGAAGTGAGCCGGTCCGGCCAGGCCGTATTCCGTCGTGAATACCGATGGATTCCTCTTTAAAACTATTTTCTATTTCCCAGTTTCCTGGCGATCCCGATGCCGATGGGCGGAGACATTTTGTTCTTTTGCATTGGAGTAAATTAGAACTGACTTTCAATTCGGCGAACTTTACTGAGATTAGATTTAGACTTTCCTTGACAAATATTTGTTAAATCCTATTAATACTAACACATCAATGAAATTATATCTCTGTTTTCTTAATTAAAATACTAGAAACTAGAATTGGAAATAAATTTACAATATAGGTAGTATATTTGGATAATCTGGGGTATTCTCAACTTGATCTCGTAGAATGTTAACTTTCTTACCACAAAGTACAGAACACAACATTAATTGTAGTCCTAAATTACAAAGATTATGAGTTTGTTTAATATAAGATGCTTGCTGTTGTGATCGTAAGGCTATAAAGGTTTACTGATGGGCATAGGCTTTCCCGAATGGATCATTGCACCACAGTAATGGAGATTTAGCAGTAACAGACCACGCTAGTATAATGCAGATTAGTGGGTTTCAATGACTGCTATCTTGTGACAACAACCAATAAACGTCCACAATCAAAAGATTTTATTGTGGACGTGGTGGACGATCAAAGAGTTTTGACCTTATCTCAAAGTCCAATAATGTAAAAAAACAGGCTAATAAGAGACACATTTGTGTACGTTATAAAAAAAGTTGTGTTCCGGCAGCTAGAAATAAGATAGCCAGTGCCTCAGTAGTTGAGGATTCGGGTTGATGTGTGCTTCCACCTTCGGCCTTATCATCACTTTACATCAGGCTACTTTAGATAAAGGCCAAGTGATTACCCGTATAAAATAAAAATATAAAAAATAGCATAATCAAATGCCACTTACTTGTCACTACGTGAAGTTTGTTACAAAGCAGTATTGTATCGAGGTCTACATAAATATTGCTTTGCAAATGCATAAATAACAATTCAAAATAAAGAATAATTCACTTTCATAAGTTGCATAATACATCATTATATGCGTCATCGTAACTTCGTAAGAATGAGTGACAATTTAATGAAGTGTTGGCTCATTGTGTAATTAAAGGTGAGGTTATTAAAAGCCGGCATCGTCTAATGAATGAAACCATAATAAATCACAAGGGCATTTCGTAATGAACAGAAGATATCGAAGTGTTAGTATTAAGTTCAACTGTCAATCGGCATAGTTGCACCAATCTGTTGAATGTTTGATAAAGGTCACTTAAAAAAATTGTTCTATCAAACATATATGCTCTTAACCGCTAAAGCGTAAATTGAGAAGAAAATTATGTTTGCTACGTATAACTATTTTTAAACATCTAAACGTTAATAGTATAACATGAATGACTAAATAACATAAATTTACAAAGTAGAGGCAGAAATTTACATTTGTAAAATGTTATAATATATAACTTACTAATTTAAATATACATTGTGTGGTCTTGAACCGGGGATAATATTGAAAACAGAGACTCTTTAGAGTATTAGTATTTTTTCTGAAAATATTCCATTTAATCCAAACCCATGCATGTATTGTATGTATACAATAAGAATTTAAAGTTACTACTTATAACCAGTGTATTATTGCAAAACGATATTATCGCTAACGTTGTCAATGTCGTGGTACAGGAGATTGGCAAGTTGTGTCACACAACCCATAAATTTGTCAAAATAGACGTTGTCAGAATGAACTCAATCGATCGAGTTGAGCGGAACTATTGCATTGTTTGCATTACATTGAATTTACGATTAAGATTGTTAGAAAAAATAAAAAAGTAAAAATTTGATGTTAATTAGTTGAGCCCATAATGATTTAAATACTAGTGACCTATAGAATCTCTGTTTTCAATATTATCCCCGGTTCTAGGCCACATACTTTATAGTCAAGCATTTGCCTACCAACTTGCCTGATGACAAGCAAGCATAAGATGGCACGCGCTTGCATAGTAATTACCTATTTTCTCCAGGCCCCGATAATAACATTCCAGAAATCAACAAAGATCAGCAGACAGCACATATTCCTACAACGAAATAAATTAAGAAGTAGGTAAGGCCGCTGTATTGAAACATTTGGGTTTACAGACTATAATATATCTTAATAGTAGATCTGTTCGGCCTGTTGGTAGAGGTATAGGTTCAAAAATACAAAATAGGAAGCTTTTTTTTTACGTTTTAATGTGATCGAATTAATGTTTTTCACTCAGAATTGGGTAGTTGACTGGTTAGTCAATATAGAAACTTTTTAACAGCTGTCAAAACGATTATTTTTAATAGAAATTGTATAGGATTAGCAAACTGTGACGTCACTATATCTTTCCGTCAATTGAGTGTTTGTTAATAACCTTTTAGGTTACAGAAAGTCAAATAAAAAATTGGTCAATGTTATAAAGAACTGTTACGTGATTTCATTTATACGTTTATTGTTTTGGAATTAATTAATAATTAATTGTTGTTGTTGTCAACTACCCAATTATTGGTATGGATCGATCTAGTGTTTAGTTCAGTGGCAAGATAAGTCGGAAAATATGAAAAATATCCCAAGAATAAGATAGAGCACAGGACCGCGGTGGAAAGGGACCACTGTGAAAGAACTCGCCTTACTGTGATGTGAGGGAAACTGTGGATGGTGAAAAAACAATTATTTAAGAATATAAGAATAATAATACCCTTCAGTTTTCAAATAAGATTAAATTTTGTACACAGACCTGTACATCAAAATATTAAGCTAATGGATATTATAATATAAGCAGACCTACTTTATGTGGCATCTATAGAACTCCCACATTCACACAAAAAGATCATTGCTAAACACCAATCGTCTGCCCACATCAGTAATTGCGTGTTGCACACAATAATTGTAAATTAAATGTCAGCAACGAAATTTATCATAACATAAAATGTTTTTGTTTTGTTAAAATAATTTTAACGCAAATTCTGTTGCGAAATAAATTACAAAAACACTAATGTTAAAAAGGGTGCAGGTTTAAAACCTGCTCGTGATTTTTTTTTCGAAATCAGGGTTTTTGTAATTTATCATAATATTTTAAAAGGTGGCTACGCTTATTGGTAGCTATCTAAAAAAAGGATATGAAAATTTGTAAGGAACAAGATTATTGCAAAAGAAAGAACTTCAATCAAAGGATGGTAAAATATTTTTCAATTTCAAGATCCAATTCACTTGTGATGTTTTATATATCTAATGAAATATTCTTCAGAGTTATAATTAACCCTTATAGGAACGTATAATATATCAATAGTTAGCACAAGAACATTGTTCAATAACCAATTAACTGACTCACAAAATTGTTCAATTTATTGTTTTCTAATTTATTGTGTAGGAACCCGGGTTAAAGAACATATAGCCGACGTCAAGCATAGGCGCGAAAATAAGTCTGCGGTATGCGAACATTCACTTGAGGGGCCCAACCATTACATCAGATTTGATAAACCACAAATACTCGCCAGAGAACAACGATTCATCCCTAGGATGATACGCGAGGCTATTGAAATTAAAAAACATCCTAATTTTAATAGAGAAGATGGTTGGAATCTACCACCAGCCTGGGATCCCATCATACAGAATATTAAATCCCAGCCCCAACACCATACTGCCAGACCAAAAGATACTGTAAGCTCTTTCTGCGTAAAACGGAATGCACCTGATTAATTTAAATGAGGGTATACAAGCTACTAACTAATTATGAGACGACCAACACCTCAGTCTCCCTGTGACCACGGACCCTGCAAAGGGTTCGAAACGTCAGGATAAACATTAATTAAAACTAATGTGTAAAATAAACGCGAGTAGATCCGTAAAAGTTGTTTCATTTCAATTGTTCAATTTACTTCTCTTTAGATACGATAGCTACAAATAAAAATGTTTCTTAAATTACGACGTTTAATTACTATGTAGCGATAAAAATTGGGCAGAATTCAGTGTTATCGTCCATCGTCACATCAATAATTCCAACACATAAACACCCGACAAATGAGTTTGATCATAAAGCAGAAGCCTCGTCAATCAAATCCACAATCATTATTCACTCCAAAGTTAACGTTACATTTACGATTCAAGTGAATCGTGAAATTAATGCCGTTGCAGACTAAAGAGTCTTTGTTGATACAGCAATTATGAACAAATCTTGACTTAGCTCAGGCAAATTGCGCATTCCGAAATTCTCATTAGTTAGATCTAATCAGTCAGAATTGAATGAACAGCAGTCTTTAGATCGATGAAATAATAGTAATTGTATTTTATAAAGATACTTCAGATGGTTTTTTATTAAAATAATGAACATGAACGAGTTAGTTAAATGATCGTAGACTGTGAAAAGCGTAAGTACAATGTCAAAAGCTATTAAAGTAAAAATACACAGACCTATTTCTGTGATTATAATGATATTTTTTTTGTATTTATTGACATTAAGTTTAGATTCGCTACCTTTTCCACGAAATTCTACTTACTAAATTATTTTACTTTTAACTAGCCTACAATTCGCCTGAATGGCGAACACTCAGATATGTACTTATTTGCCGTCAATCAGCATTATTTTGCATTGCTCTATTCATGTTTGAAGGGTTCTAGGTCCATTAAAATTATATCGATAAGCTTATGAACTTAAGCATCAAGGTCATCATCGTGCCCCTTGGAGTCGCAAGCGTCTATACGCTGCAGCGGCCGCTTGCCAGTTGTCGATCACAAACCCGAGATACACTGTGCCCAATCAATAAATGAAAACCTAGGACCTCCAAATATCAGATCGAGTACTTTGCCACTCTGCCACCGATGCTTTAAAACAATAGACAAGATAGTTTTTTTCTAAAGATTATCCACATGTTTGAAAGCATTATAATCATGCAAATTAAGCAATTTCCCTAAGATAAATAAATAAAATAAATATAAATAATAAATAAATACTTTTACTGATCTACTTGCGTTGATTTTATACATAAGTTTTAATACATTTTTATTCTGACGTTTGGGAATGTTTTGGGAAACGTCAGGATAAACATTAATTAAAACTAATACATATAAAATAAAAGCGAGTAGATCCGTAAAAGTTTCATTTCAATGTGTAGTGTTCGCGTAAACTTTAGAAAAAAATATCAAAAATAAGCTGGTTATAAGACCAAATTTAAATATTGTAAGCTTATTTGCACTTCGTCAGGCATATAAAGCAGTCGGCGCCGGCTGTGTCGTAAGATTATCATCATCATCAGTCTACTTCCACCCACTGCAGGGCATAGACTTCTTCCTTCGCACACACCGTCTGTCCCCCGCCCGATCCTCTAAACACTACACATTTACAGAATACACAAAACATGCACACTAGTTTAGGCCCAAGACACCGTACTCGAAGAACAAGGGTATGACGAACCGGTTCAGACGCGCTCTATCCCAGGTACAGACATGTACCGCGCGGGCGCTTCTCTCCACCACCACGGCCCGGTCAACCCGAGCCGAGGTCCGAGCCTTTAGAGGCGCCCTTGGATTGTTCCACTCCCCGATCCGATCCGAACCCTTCGGAGAATCTAGTAGGGCACGCGGACACGCACTAGTGCGTGATGCCGTTCCCTCTAGAAAACCTCCGAAGGTGATTCGTTTCACACGGCTTGAGGAACCCTTTAAGTATCTCAACCCCCAACAACTCTCTCCAAAAAAAAAGCACCGTCTCTGTTGTTGTTGATGGTTATTACTATTGTCGTTAAAACTTTATGATACGGGATCTTGGACCCTCTCAAGCACGTTTGTATGAAGCTTACCTTTTGCAGTTTGTGCCTGCATTGCTATAGCGTGGTGGATTGTGGTATGTAGGCAGACTAATTGTGTATGTAGGCAGGCCTGAGCTCAAAAGTGGGCTCGTTTATGAGTTGATGATTATCAACATCAAAATAATCCCGCGACATGAAGTCGACAGTTGCTTTTCATTCTTGATATGGCATTATTGTTGCCCAGATTTCTTAAACAGCTATTTCGACACGAGCTCAACGTCTTTTAGCATATCATTAACTTAATAACACTGTAAGACATAACGATCATTGTATTTCCAGCAGTTATTGACATGGCTCATTCACAAAAAGTTCGTCAAGCATTCTATTAAAAACACATGGACAAAAACGTAATTTTCTATTGCGTAACTATCAATCAAAATTCAAGGTGTAGAATAGGAACTAATGCCTACGTGATATTGAATAGATTGTAACCAATTGCAATGTTACAATATGGAAGCACAGTTTTTGTAACCGTACCTGGTAGAGGGGACAACATAAATGATTATATTATTATTTATAACAAAAATCGGTGACTGGATTCCAATGAGCAGTGCAAGTAACTAAAAAAATAAATGGTTTCTAATGTAAGTGACAGTTTAATAAGTGACAGTTTAAAAAGTCATGAAATCAGTATAACTTCCTGGATCTTACAAACCTTTTAGGCCAAAGTAAATAAGCGTTTCTGAGTTATAAAAGCAAAACATCATATTCTCATATCACCACATTCTTTCAATACCATTTTCTTGAAACATCATATTCGCAAAATAATATATTCGCATGATACTTCATATAAAGTACAGTCATAATGTTAATACAAATATTTATCTAGATAATAAAACAATCAGATGACAATTGTAATAACAGTTACTTCAAAATTATTCTTATTAATAAACAAATTCTTTACTATTTCTACACTAATTACTAATTTTATTAGTTGTTTACTAATTTCTTCTTAGTTATTTAGAATTAATATAAACCATCATCCTGCGTGCGTGCTTTAAAAAAACTAACTTACTAATGTTTTGCATCCATCGCTTATTGAAATACTTACTAAAGGAATTTGTTGGTACTTGGTGATGCCATTTCAAAAATAGTATAAAAGGCCTCTGGAATCAACCTCGGAGGTAGCAAAAGGTAAGTGTATAGTATTTTACGACTTGACGGTCTCCTTCAGATCACTGCTACTTCTCCGGAGGCGGCGAAATTTAATTTCTTATTTATTTTAAATACGGCGTTACAAAAATGGTAGTAGCAACTCTTAATTTTAACATACGGAAACACTTTTTTAACAGCTCGTGCTACGGCTGATTCATAATTGCATTTATATATTTTCAATTTTAACCCAATTATTGTACTTTCAAAATTGAAAAGAATCTAATGTATATAAGAATCTAATAACAGAGCAACTGTTATTTATTCGGTACCAATGCAAAAATTAGGGGTACAAAGTTGACCGTACCTTCAGTTCGTCCTAACAAACTGTACATTTGATTATATGGTTTAACTTTAAATGTACTGTCGCCATAAACTGTCTCTGTGCTCTCGGTACTTTTTAAATATTCACGCATTTCTGATCGGGTTAGTATTGAAAATATTATTATTCTGTCGGATAAATCATAATCATCATATAAAAAAAATGTTGCACCAAACTATGAGGAAGCTAAATACACTTTTTCAGTACTCATGTTCAAAAATTTATTTCGAGCTCTATAAAGCGAATCCTTTTTTGATTGAAACATTGGTTTTTCATGCTCTATAACCTTGAAATCATGTTTCAGGAGATTATTTTCAAAAATCTGTGCGTAATCAAAATTATTACAGACCTCTTTTTTGCAGTCGTCCATCATTGTATTTATAAGATTACGTGTAAAAACACAAGTACGCCGAGCGGGTTTTAAAATTTCATGTTGTTGTTTCATTGTTATTTAAAGTAATAGAAGTGCGGCAATCTTTTTGTTTCGAGCACCGCCAGTATCGGACTTATTTCTTAAATTAAAATTGTACCTGTAACCTCCATGTAACAAGACAGGTACATTTCTGGCTTTTTATGAATTTTATTACTTGCAATCCATTCTAAAAATCAATAAACTTTAGGAAGATACTACATAAATGATGACATTAGTCATAAAAGGAAGTTTTACAGCCAGCCAGCTGGTGTGCAAGAGGTAAAATAGGAGGCATAAAAACTATTTTTACCACAAGTGTACCTTTTGGTTAGAAAATTTAGTTAATCACGAATAGGATGTTATGCGAATATGATGTTTTGCAAATATGATGTTTTGCAAATATGATATTTTGCGAACATCATGTTTTGCTTTTATGATATGCAGCGACGGAGCGGTTTCTGAGTGCGCATGTTCATCTATTCGTTCATCGTTTTGGTCTAAACTGTACATTAGCGTAACCAAAGTCGAACGTTTGAAATTTTTTGATTGAAAAGGTCTGTATTAAAGATGTAATTTGTGCAAAGTTTTACGACGGGATTATTCGAAGTTTCTTTAAAAAAATTTATGAATATCTATATCTTTTCGCCCTGATGGACTCCATTTTGACAGGTTTGATTTTTATTTTACAGACGCCTGCACATCAACCTATCCAAAACTGTCAAATTTTTTCATTATATTTTCAACCCTTAAACATTAAACATACCTTAAAACAAGCCTTAAACATAAAGTTCAAAGTCAATTAAGGAAATTTGACAGTTTGTGGAAGGTTGATGTGCAGACGAGTGTACTTATTAGTTGTGTTCAAACAAAGGTAATGAGTTTATAGAGCCACGAATATTACGTTTTTATTTTTTATTTTTTAATAAAACTACTTTAAAATACAAACAATATCTCATAATTAAAAAAAAATATGCGTACTTATGTTAAAGTATTAAAATTACGATATTTGACAATTTTTTTATAGTAAAATTGTGTTTGTCGGTTTAACTGCGGTAATGAAAAGCAAATACGACGCCATTTTGCTGCCAACTGTCAGCCGTCAGTCACTTACAGTTGAGAATTGAGATCGTTTTACGTATTCCTGTGCAATACAGTATGTTGCTGTGGTAACGAACAATTAACATGTATGTCACTGAGCGCTGATCGGAATATTTTACTCTCTCGCATTATTTGCGTTTCCTTTTAATCCATAACAGTGACTACCATGACGTTTTCGAAGTCTGAGCGCTCGGATTCCGCTGTTTTGCCCGAAGAATTGAGTGTAGTGTAAGTTTTGAACTTATAAGCTTGTTACGGATCCTTACTGTTGGTTAGGTTTAGTTATTTTTTTTCCCGAGCAAAGTTAAAGGGGGGGAGTAAATTTTCCCCTTTAACGTATAATAATGTAACTTGTAACTTTTATAGATTCATAACCTCAAAATGTCTTTATTGCATATCTCTGAAACTATGCGTTTGCGGCGGGGGGAGTAGTAAGGGGACGCTGCTGTACAGTTTTACCTCGTTTTGACCTTATCTTTACTTACCATCAATTAAGAATAATGTCAAAGGCGGGTTTATTTTTAATTGAAACCCTTTTACAAAAACACAAATGTTGAAAAAATTTTCACGAGCAGGATTTGAACCTGCACTCTTCTGACATACCGGGTCAGGTGCTCTTCCAATTGAGCTATGGTGGTTCTAACCAGCCCGCCGAAATTATTCAACACTATTTACTTTTTATATTATATATTACTATTTATATTTTACTTTGAAAGCCAAAGGCACCCATTCAATGTCAACAACTACTGTCATTAACACCCGAACATAATATTTTTATAAATACTAAAGATCAGTTAAGAAGTAGGCAAGCTATTTATAAAATGTTTTATGTTTATATAATTTTAATGCAAATTTTGTTGCGAAACAAATTACAAAAACACAAATGTTGAAAAATTTTCCACGAAACCCTTTTTTAATACATTTTGTTTAGTCATCACTTACCACACTGGCCTAATACAGGTTACTAAGTTGCCATTACGAAAAGACGTGCCTTGAAGTTACCATTATGAAAAGACGAGCATAAAACACATGGGCGAGCTCGAGTTATTTTTAATTTAGTCACCCATCCGGTAGCAGGAAATTGCGAAAGTTGCTTAACTTGTATTATGAAAGCCCAACTTTACCAGACGTAAAGCCCCTCAAATTTTATTAGCGTTTCGTGAATGCCAATATTGTTCAAAACGATGAAGAACACACAAAAAACGAAACAATACACTCGAGTGTCAGTTATGTCAGTATTTACTTGCCCTTCAAGACAATTTTACTGGCACTGAGGGCACGCCTGTATTTTTGTCAGAGGGAGTCAACAATGACGCATAACACTCCACAAATTTTATGACACCCTAGCATCTCTTTTGTTTGCTTAAGAAAACAGCTACTAGTGTTCCGTCCAAAAAAATGAAAGTTTTTTTTCTTGTCATACGCCCCGTCATAATTCTTTGTTTAACAGCGGCAGTTAACGTATTGTCGTTTTAGCTTTATGGTTAAATAAAAAAAAATACTGTTTTGCCTCATGCTAATAGTCGAATAATTATGTTTGTTTATTGGGTTCTTTACATAAAGAAACTATGGGTCTTACAAATGAACATAGAAGAATTTCGAATAGTTATTCCGTGTTTTGTCTCATTTACTCTAATTTGAAATGACATTTACATTCCGGGAACAAAACACGGAATAACTATTCCGAGCTTATTCTTTGTTTATTTGTAAGTCACTATAAGTTTTACTCAGTGAATTGGTAAATTAGTTAATTTATATTCTCCCCATGCAACTAAGTACATATTTAGTTCCAAGATTCTGCGAGTGTATTCTCCATTACTTTTGTTCTTTTATTTCTGCTACTACCTCTTTAAAAAAACTGGGGTTGTAAGGTAAACTTTAATTTTTGTAAACATGAACAGATTGATTATACAGAACCAAATTCATGTTGATTCGGAAAGCAAACAGCTATTCCGAGATTAACTTGATACAGTAAATACGCCCACTAGAAATCAACCCAGGTTCACAAAGACGGTTACACAAAGCTTTTGGGCCAAAAATATGTGAGTCGTTTTTTCTATTTTGACATCTCGTCATCTGACAAACTTATCCTTTGAAATATCAATCAGATTTAAACCACGGTGAGTCATTGCACGAGTAGTAAGGGAACAGGTAAGGTCTACCTGACTGGTGAGATAAATCTGATAAGTTCCTGATTTAACAAAAACAAAAAATTATGACACATTTAATAGATAAGAAAATTAAAAGTATTTTACGAGATTTTTGGCGCGACAGTGAATGTCATATTTCGTTAAGTTTAATTTATAGAAATTGTAAAGTCCAACCAAGGCTCAAAGAGGTTGAGATTTATATCAAATGTATCAAAGGGTAACTATATTTCTCTTCTAATATAGAATAGAAAATATAAGCCCTCAGTCAGTTGGCGTATAAACGTCTCACGCTTACTCTTGGCCAAAAGTAAAGTTTTCTTACGGGAAAGCACTTGGTCTTCATCACAGCTGATGTTAAGTGATGGTAAGTGATGGCGAGGTCGAAGGTGGAAGCGTACTTTAACCGGAATCCTTAACTACTCTTATCTCTATAGCTTCCTGAACAAAAAATGTTTCAGACATTGATATTATGGCGACATATTTAGACAAGATAGTGGTAGCTAGCCAGGCGAACAAACAAGCAATACTACCAACTAAACCTATTACACATACATGTAGCCCTTGCTGGGAATCGAACCCGGAACCTCTGTGTCTGACACCGGTGGTCTTAACCACGGATTCGGATAAAATTTGATCACCCATTCATAGTATTTAGCGAGAGTTGCTTTACTTGCACACTTTCAAAGCGAGAGCGCTAGCCGTTGCTCCAACGTACTATTTTCAGAAACAGTAGAACACATATATTTTTGAATCAAGTGTAACATTAATCAAACATCAACAGCTAAGTTACTTGCTACAAAAGTGAAGTCTAGCGTTCTAAGTGCTTTAATGTGACTAGCTCCACAGTGTCTATTAATTATCTGCGTGTTTTATTCAATATCCAATCTCGGTGTTATGATCAAATACAGTTTAAAACTAGCACTAGGTACTCAAAATCCAAACCATGGTTTTACATGTAGAACAGAACTTCAACAAAGCAGAGAAGCTGTTATAAGTTCTTACCCTAGATTTAAAAGCAACTCCGCTATACTGTACTTAAACATAATAAGAAAACACGTATGTACTTACGTAGGCACAATGCATGACCAGTTTTAGGTAGCTCCTAGATTAGATCATTTGGCTCCCAGTGGTTCCCATTGTGCTCAGCGGGGGCCGGTTCAATTAGAGTCCATTTGCGTTAATCTAGAGTTGACCCGTTGAAAGACTGTGATGACGAACGGATCATCTGCCTACTATCAATATTGAATTGTGGTTCAGTAATTCGTTATACAAATTGATCCTGGCTTTTGTAGCGTTACCTACAACGGGATAGAAAAAGTTTTGTTGAAAACTCAGTTGGTTATTGAGTAACGAATTGTAACTGTAAATTATCGTTTATGTTAATTAGAGCATAATGTTATTTTCTTGCTAACTTTAGTCTTTTGTATTTGTTATAATTATTATAAATTTCCAAAATTTCGTTCTGATTAATTCATTTCAATATTCTGTATAATTCAAAGTGGAAGCTACGAAGTAAGTATTTTGTATCAGAAAGCTATTATTGCTCTTCTAAGTTTCGGAAGTAACGTTCGTTAGTATTGAAATAAAATGTGTTTTGATAAAATCTGCTTTTATAGCATCGTAATGGTTATTAAGTAATATTATTAAGACAGGACATCGTAAAACAGGCGTTTCATTGTTTCAAGCTACTGTGACACCGCGGCAATTCTTTGAAAACGCATCACAGATACATTTTGAATTCACCTGGCATACACGTTGTCGTTATTATATGAACCGCCATATTCTTGTATTCTTCTCACGTTCGTGTCCAAAGCTTTGTTAGATTTAGTCCGCAGGTATCAAGGGACCCTTTTTCAATCTGTTACCTAATGTTTTTTCTAGACCAGAAAGTGGTTAGGGTGCTTTCATTAATATTAAAATATAGCTGGATAAGTTTTGTAACTCTATAAAACGTTGACACTGTAGGTATTTACTGTGATGAATAAGCAATGTAGTTATTATTTTGAAATTTCACTTTTTTTAAGAATAAGGATGTTTTTTTTATTCATTTATTTCTGTTTTTTATTGTATGTGGTTTTGGGTAACCTTGTTAAAATAACGATACGGCTTATTCTTTTATTTTCTTTTTAATTATTCACAAGTTTATATTACCTATACCAGGCTTTTATGCATTTTATCAATTTTAAACATCATGTTTCATAGTAACATTTGCTGAAGTAGAAATAGTGTTAGTTTTATTTTTCAAAACGTCCGGGTTCGATTCCCGAGTTCAGTACAAGTTTTTTTTTAAATGTATGAATGAAGTTTTTCTTGTTACTAAAATTAATGACATGGTTTCAGAACAGATCTTCGTATGTCTTATAGTTTCAGACTTTCCCATACTGACCGATCTAAATGTTATACCCTGTAAAACTGTTTCATACTCATTATCACTTTTTATTGAAACCCCTAGTACTTCGCTTGTTACAATGATCTCCACCGGCATTATTCAGTTACTTATTCTTTTGCAATACCCTAGCAGGGTTCATGTTTTAGGTTCTGACATTTTCTATGAACGAGTTTACACTTGAGTACAATATACTCATGAGTGCAATAAATTATTTGATTCACGATGCTAGCCTTATAACTGAAAATAAGGCTACGTGTTGAACTTACTTATATCTATTATGTAAAAGGGAATAGAAATAAAAGTTGCAAATATGCAAAAATTATCACAATGGCTTTATTAAAGTATATAAATAGTATACTCGTGACTTATATGGACATTTATTTACACATTATATACAAATTCACAATTATAATATACTACAGCAGTCTTATAGAATGTATTTACAACAAAATTATGAAACGAACGCCCTTTGGAACGGCGAGAAATTACAAAAATAGAATAACATTTTAATTATTTGGTAAAGCGCCCGTTGCGATAATACAATATTCACATGAAGCTTTGACTAAATGATTTCTATTTTTCATATTGAATTTGTAAGCACGTAGACTAGACAAGATAAGCTTGGCCTGACGACTGGGTGTCAATTAAGGGTGGCGGAGGTGGCCAATGTCTAAATTCCCTTCTTCTATTAGGATTATTTTCACCTAATTCTAGAGACGAATAATCTGAATCTATAGATGAATATATGTGTTCTGAGGGAGGCCTACCGTCAGCTCCGTATGATGCAATATGAGCTTGCTGTGGTCTCTCATCGTTAAACTCAGGCACAGCAGTGGCCTCAGCAGCCGATCCCCTTATTTTCTCAGTAAAAGAAAATGATCTCATCGTGCCATTTTGCATACCGCTTCTCATTGTATATGAATTTATATTGTGCCTATAACTAGACGGCTTCGATTTATACTTACGATCTGGCATCGCGTAATGCAGTCTCTCCCAAAATTTGTTTTGGCCCCACCTTATTCTCGAACTTGTTTTCAGATATGGCCTCAGATCTGGATCACATTCAGCCTCAGGCAAAACCGAACTCTCCTCTATTATAACTAAACTATAAATTCGTGATTTTAGGATCTCATGCAGCGCTTGTCGAAATTCGAAACGAGACCATTCTGTTTCTACAAAATTTCTGGTCAGTATTATTATAATCCTCTTGGATGCCTCCGCTGCTTCGGGTAGTGGTAATGTGCATTGCATATATGGTAAACCATGTTGCGGTACATCTCTGTAATGTAAACACAGATGATAGCAAGGACTTCCATTTTCCAACTCAGCGGCTAAAGTTTGAATAACAAAATCATCATCCTTTGGGCTGTAGCACACATAAGCATCGTATAATTTATCAGTGTCGTCGTACGCTCCAGTGAATGGAAACAATCTTACTCCGCAGCTTGTATAGAGCCATATGCGAATTGTGTCTCTAAATAAGAAAATCACAAGGATGACTAGCATGATTAGCATGAATCCAGTGAGTGTGGTTACCATCATGGGCATGTAATTTGAGACTAACATGTTATCTATAACAGAATCTCCGGCGTAATAGTCGCTACATATTGTACCATTAAGATTGAGTTCTTTCTTTTGTGGCGACGGAGAGTCGGTATTCCAGCACCATACATCTGTTACATCAATAATTTTAGGAACATTGTCTGATATAAAGGCTGTAAATCTCTGTAGATATCTACATTTGCAAGACCATAAATTGTTACCTAATGATAAGGCTTTTAAATTTACTTTATTACTCAAACTCCAAACAGCAAAATCAATAAGTCTATTACCATCTAGTCTTAAGATTTTCAATGCATGTAAATTAGAAAAAGTAGAATTCGCTATGTAGCTTATAAAATTGTCTTGCAAATAAAGCTCGTTAAGCTGTGTCAAATGTTCAAACTCGTGGCCGTCTAAGTGTTTTAGTTTATTGTTTCCGAGATGCAAAATAATGAGAGAGGATAAACCAGCAAACGTCCTGTTTTGTATGTTTTCAATTTCACTTGAATTAACATACAGCGATCTCATATTTTTTCTGCCTATGAATGCATAATTTTGCAATTCTTTAAAGTCGTTCCCATCCAAGTAGACTTCGGTTGCGTCCATAGGAATCTTTTCTGGTATTTCGACTGCACGTTGGCTGGAGCAGTCGACTACATTTGTATGCCAAGTAGGATCATGATAACAAGAGCAATTATTTGGACACGTCATTTGGCAATCACAAGCTACGTAATCACAACAATGGCATAATGTAAAACAATGTGTCTCATAAGTGCACAAGAAGTCTGTAGATTTGAGGTTACTTAGGGGTATGTGCGTCACGCCTCTCGCATGAGTCATTTTGCATAAGACATTTTCAAGATCCATTATCCTAGGGTGTTGTCTCATTGCCGTCATATTGTTTATCAAAGGCAGCCATTCCATTGAGCAATCACAGTTAAACGGATTTCCTCCTATGTAAAACTCAGGCAGGGACTTGTTCGAAGGAGCTGGGGACAACCGGAGGCTGTTTATATCTAAATGAGCTATCTCATTTGCGTAAATATCAACTCTAGTAAGATTGCGTTTCTCCATAAACGTATTTACTTGGATGTTGTTTATGTGATTATTGTTAATGAACAACAATTCTACGCTATTAGGGATAGACAGTGGTGATACATCAGTGATGCGATTATAGCTCACATCCAGTGTTTTTATACGAAGCTCATCTTGTAGTTTATAGTAATTTCCTAGGTTCTCAATAAAATTACCATGCACATCGAGCCATTTTAAATTACTGGGTATAAATGCATAGTCAAACCACACTAGATGGTTTTCTGATAAATTAAGCCATAACAAACTCATTAACGCGGAAAATACACCATTAATATCGGATATGAAATTACCATCTAGTCTAATAGCTTCCAACTGTTTATTTCTTTGGAAACTGCCTCTTTCAACAGCTTGTATTTTGTTTTTAGCTAAATTTAATACTTGTAAGCTCGGTACATCCCAAAACATACCAATGCTCAAATTGCCGATTTGATTATCGATAAGCCTTAGTCCAGTAAGTTGATCTAAATTTTTGAAAGAACCATTTTTGATATCGGTTATAAGATTTTCTCCAAGATCTAAAGTTTTCAAAAGTGACAGTTCCCAAATAGCAGAAGGTACATTTGGTAGTTGATTTGAACTTAAATCTAATTCTTTTAAATCAGAACAGTTTTTAAAAGCCTTAGGATCGATATTGATCAACAAATTATTATTTAAATTCAGTTTACTTAACACAAAAAGTCCATTAAATAAAAACTCATCAATAGTATGTAAACGATTTTCTGCTAAAATTAATGTATGTAAATTATACAAGGGAAGGAAAGTATTCTCCTCAATGTATCCAATTGAGTTGTTTCTTAAATTAAGTATCTGGAGGAAGAATAAATCTTTAAACGTCTTACCATCTATCCTCGTCAAAGCATTATTAGATAAATCCAGAATGACTAAGCGTATAAGTCCAATAAACGTTCCGCCATCGATGTAAGCGCTCGCGAGTTGATTATTCGATAAATCTAAGACAAGCAGCTGTTCTAATCGGTGGAATACGCCCCTGGCTAACTCAAATAACTGGTTATTATTCAAATACACTTCTCGCAACTCTTTCGTATTCGCGAATGTGCCTTCGGGTATCAACTGGAGGTTATTGTGAGAAATGTTCAATATTCGTAAGGAAATAAGTCCATTAAAGGTTTCACTTGAAATATCACTGATATTATTGTACTGGAGCCGCAACTCTTGAAGTCTTCTTAGCCCCGCTATTTCAGATTCCTCTGTCAAAGATTTAAGTTCATTGTGACTCAAATCTAAACTTCGCAAACCGGAACCACAGCTTTTACCAAAACCGAGTCTATCAACGCTCTTTATTTTGTTATTGGTAAGGTTTAGGACTTGTAAGTTATCCAAGGGGCAGAAGACATCGGAAGGGATCGATTTTAAGTTATTTTTGCCCAAGTCCAGTTCTTGAAGTTCTCTCAACCCGTTAAAAGTTCCATGTGATAGTTCTATAACTTTGTTTGGACCCCAGTCGTTGTTTTTAGAACAGACTGACAACTTTTTAAGTTCACGTAATCCTTCGAAAGCGTTGCCCGGTATCCGTAGAAGTTTGCAATTCCGAATAGTTAACTCCGACAGCGAAGGAAATCTTTGAAAATAGTTAGCTTCTAAGTAACTTTCGAAAAGTAGTAGTTGGTTGCACTCAATTATCAAACGTTTAATAAGTTCAGTGGAAGCTGATGCTAAACTGGATCCGTCGGCATCGAGAGTCCGCACCCGGCACAAGGTGCCAGCGCTGTCACTATCCGGATGGTGGCTGCAGTTAACCACGCCTCTTGGGGCATAAGCGGCATTAACACTCAAAGTCACTAACAAAACAGTCAGCAATTGAAACATTTTCTAAACACATTTGTCTCAATCGATCGTAGCGAGACGGTAGTTAAAACAGTCACTTTTCACAGTAATCGTATCAATGTAGACTTATAAAGACATTTAGTAAACGCTGTTTACTTCACTGGTTGTGTTTACGTCGCGACGCATGTACGTTCGGTGTCGGGGGCGACGCTGATGCGTGCCAACCTCATCGTGGTTTGTGTGCGACTGACGAAGCGGCCCGCCAGTTTGGCAAGAGTGGTGCGCTCATAGCTGCCCCTCCGAATGCGACCCCCCCCCCCCCCCCCCCTCACACCCGCTCACCCTATCGCCCCTACATAGTTACACGTTCCCTCGCATGGCGCCACTTGCACGCCCGACCGCTCTCGCACAATTATGTAATGTTTTCTTAATCGAGCCACCACAGATAGTAAAAAAGGAAACTTGCGCCCGTCTGAAGGATTATTATAGATACGTTGTTCTTGTTCTTCGAAACACTACTGAATCTTTTATGAAGGCAATCCGAGCGCGAATTGATTTCTGTCGCATAATGGAACAGTAGTACTTTTTAATCAACTTGTTCAAATACAATTAGAAGGATATCTAAATGTTTAAAATGTATCGTTAAAACTGTACTATCAAAAAAGCTGTTTAGTGCATAGGTATAAGAGATTTTATACTTATAACTTTTGCATTTCTGCTTACATAAATAGCAAAATAAACTAGTAAAGCTATTTCAGCATCGACTGCCCTAATCAAGTTTTGAGTAAAGAATCAACCTAAAATTTCAAATAGGAAGCGGCCAACCGGTATCTCGTACGGATTGAAAGAGGTGCGAACTTTGTAGGAGTTGATAATTTGATTTCCTTGTTCGACACGTAAAGTCGTTTACGCGACTAACTGGAACTTAGTTACCTACGTACAGAATACGGCCAAAGTTTTGGTAACAAGGAGGCACCGTGAATAAAGATACGTTGCACGCTTTGTTTGCTCTCGGTATTTTAGGCATGCAACCTCAATGCTGAAAGTCGTGCTCCGAAGTACCACTTGAACTCTATCTACATTAGAACACTAGAATTTAAATACCTATAGGTGTTGTTACCGTAGTACTTACAACAATTTGAATGTGGTAAACATTATAGTGGTTCTTAACTGCAAAGTCTCGTTTAAGAAAACGCTTTCCCAACAACAAAGTGTTTCCTTGATGCACAATAGAAAAACTAAAAGTTCCCTTATCTAGGTCGCAGCTAGCGTTGCGATCGCAAAAACTCTATTATGTTAAGAGAAAAGTTCCGCAGCTTAAGTGATAAAACACGTCGCGGACATTCTAAAAAAACGCTTCGAGTGGTATGATATCCCTGTTATTAATGTCTGGTGGCAGGGTATCCTGTATCAAAAGTTCTCGCTGTCGAGAGTTCTTAGTGCTAGCTTGATAAATGACTTCTCTCACTTTTGTGAAAGTTGTTCGTGTATTTTTTTCTCTCTGCATCAGGAGGCTGGATGTCGCAGGCTGGGCGGGACGTGCCATGACTGCTGATGACTTGTGCTAACGCGATGTCACATCATCTTGTTGGATTATTCGGATCGCTGTCATTCTCAACTGGAAGACTTTTTATTGCTTCAGAAATATCGTTTTGTAAATGCTCATGTGCTATTACCGTTAGATGTTATTGTAAATATTGATAACATGCTTTTATAACTATGATAGAAATTGTATGGAGTTTTATTAAATATTGAAGTTTTAACAAATTTACAAAACCGGTCGTTGTGGAGATTCTTGGGGGAGGCATTTGTGCAGTGGATGTCTTTTGAAATGATGATTATGATAATTAAAGTTTTAACTGTTAATGTTTAAATGTTAAGTGGTATAAAAGCCGTGGAGTTAAGTTAAATCAAATTCAATTATTGAAAGTCAAGTTAATTAATCAAGAGTTTTAAATAATTCATTTCTAATTTATTTATACTCGTAGTAGAAATCACTCATCTCCAGTAATTCTAAAACGTCATATTGTCGTCAACGTACCAAGGTTTGCTTTGACACAATACATTGGTATCTTAGCTCAAGTTTACAATAATATTAATTAAAAACTAGATATTTACTCCAAACAATATAAAACTTGTAAAAAGATGGTCAGCTACGTAGTTGAAATTTTAATTTTTAATGAAAAATAATTAATTACAATGTAGTTACATACAACGGCTTCTCAAAATGTTTACAACTTATAATAATTATTAATTGCATAGGCACAACAGAAGAAAAAAAACTTTTTAGTAAAAATACGATAAATTCATAAATATCTAGAATAGAGACAAAACAAAAATAGCGAAATTCATAAAACGAGATCGAACTTATTACGAAAAACTGCAAAATTAGAAGAAATAATGAAATAGAAATACAAAAAAAATATTACTTTTTATAACATTTATAAACACAAATTAATTGTTTTACTATAGCCTCCATCGGCCGCTGTCACAGCACGTAGCTGTAGCCATAATATACCTAGTCACTAATGGAAGAGCGGATTTACCTGAAGCATGAATTCGTCATCATCATCAGCTCATTTTATGTCCCCACTGCTGGCGCACCAGCCTTCCCTAGAGATGGATATGGGAGAACGGGCCACATACCACCAACACGCGGGCGCAGTGTGGATTGGTGGTTGTTCACGACAGCTGATGCAGCTGCATTAGCTATTGGCTTTACGAGCCTGAAAGCACGGAGAAGCTCGAGGTGAAAAATTTTTGATCACCCATCCGATGACCGGCCTTTGCGAAAGTTGTTTAACATTAGCACTTGCAGACTGGGCATCGAGCTTCTCGATGCACTGTATAAAAGGAGACTAATTATTTTAAACCAAACCTTTTCAGTGAAATTAATATTATTATTTTAACACCTGCACATCAACCTATCCAAAACTGTCAAATTTATTCAATACATTTTCAACCATAAACTTAAGGCATAAAGTTCAAAGTCTATTGAGGAAATTTGACAGTTTGTGGTAGGTTGATGTGCAAGCGTCTGTACAAAAACTATTGCTCATCATCATTGATCATTACTAATAACTAAAACATTCGTTTACTAACCCTATCGTAAGATCAATGTCACCTACTAACACAGTCAAATTTGTTGTTTACTAACCCTAGCTAACGTATGATCATTGTAACTCACATTTTTTTATGAGCTCTGCCTGAATCAATTATTTTATTTTATTATTAAGTATTTCTGTTTCTGTTATTTGCTACATTGTCAAATTCATAATTTTTTTTTGAGTTGCATGAACAACGCATGCATTATGTTTAGAAATAATGAACTACTATTTGTATAGGCTGTTTTTGCTAGAACATTGTCCTGATTTATCTGAACAATTTCAGTTGCGAGAGCATCCGGGATTTTATCCGGCCTATTAAGGATAACGACATGATTCCATGCATAATTTAAAGCACGGAAGTGTAATTAAAATGCGCGTATTTCGCGCCTCCCCGGGCAAGTTTATTTCTATTGTTATCTGCGATCAGATTGCACGCTAGGAATATGTCTTGAGAATCCAGTTATTGGTAAAAAAACCGGTCGAATGCGAGGTTCAAGCGGCGTGCAGTGTACGGTAACATACTTAAAAGTGCATAGTTACTTGTTTTTATAAATATAAATATCTTAGTCTATTTTGAAACAAAAATTTACTACGTCTTGAGACTTCTGTGAAAGTCATGAACATATTAATTGGTGAGACCCAAAATTTTACTATTTTCGTTAATTTGATTAAATAAGTAAAAGAAATTTCAAAAAAAGGTTAAAGAAGGTTAAAAAAAATATAACACCGAAAGTATTAGTATAAAGTATTAGTTATTCCGGTTAAAATCCAATAGCTCCTTTACATTACTAACGTAAACCAATTCCTAACACGAGAATACGAGCTTTCTGAATGGATTAACAGGATAATAGATGTGTTATATGGTAATATTTTTTTTAAATAAATTTAAAAAAAGAACAATCTTTGACGGTTCTAGTAGCTCTAAGGTCTTGTCTCTGGTATTACCCATTCTACGTGCTCGAAGTATGCCTAGATAATCTAAGGCGGGATCTGCTCTAATCGCCACCTACGGCCTATTCCGATACAGCCTTAGACTCCACGACATCAGACGATAGCGTGTTCTATTCAAATCGCGAGCAGGGGATCTATTATTGAATCGCACGTATGATATTGTGTTGTCGCATGCGACTTAAGTCACACTTGTCTTCCAAGTCAAGCATGAGGCCGATTTTCCGTATTTTTGAATAGTTCGTTTCCGGTGCTGCCAACATAATACGAAATGTTGGATGTTATTCGTTCCACACAGAATTTAGAGAAAACCGGTAACAACCGCAATGAAAACGGAACGTAATATCTATGTTTCTATTAGCTGTTAAAAAACCTTTGCTTTTTAATAGAAAAAGCTATCAATTTCACAACACAAGAAAAAATTTAAAAACGTCTTCTGTTGTTGTGAATTGATTGTTATTATAGGTAGAACCGCCATTTTTTTTAAAGTTCTGAAAATTTATGAATAAGTGTCTTGTTGAAGTTGTATTTTATTAACGAAAAGCTATTTTGCTTGTATTTACTTATTTTGGCAGTTTCAAATATTCAATGACACAAACAAACGAGTGACATGACGTTGACACAACGCATTGATTTTGACGGTTATTCTATCAATCGTTTTTTGTCGTTCAACTGCAACGAGTGGGTGAGGGCACTCGTGGCGGTCGAGCGATTCAAAAATATAAAAAGTCAAATGTAGAACGAAAATCAGTAGAAACCAAGCGCTCGACTCGCTCGCGGCGGAGGAATCAAAAATAGAGCTCCAGGTTGTTTGACGCCTTACGTTTACGCAAACGATATTGGGTACCGACGCCTGCACTTCAACCTATCCAAAACTGTCAAATTTATTCAATACATTTTCAACCATAATCTTAAGGCATAAAGTTCAAAGTCTATTGAAGAAATTTGACATTGTGGTAGGTTGATGTGCAGGCGTGTGTACCTGGGTTAAATTTCAAAGTAGGGTTAGCATGATTTTTGATTGTCAGGTCCTTATTAGTTTTACGATAACGATTATAAATTTAATTTACAGTCCCCGTAATTAGAAACATTTTTTATTACTATATTACTACAGTCAAAGTCAAAGTCAAAGTAATTTTTTTTTATTCAAATATACTAAAGAATTACAAAAACACAAATGTTAAAAAATTTCCACGGGCAGTATTTTTTTTTTAGCATTTGTGTTTTTGTAATTTGTTTCGCAACAAAATTTGCGTTAAAAATTATATAATCAAAACAAAAACATTTTATACTAAAGAAGAGTGCTTTTGAATCGTCCATAATATATTTTTTTAATCAAATATTCAATGACACAAACAACTATACTTAAGAATAGTGCTTTTGAATTGTCCATATATTTTTTACCTACTACCCATTCAGGACGTCTATTTCTAAGCTGTGGAGAATAATGGGTGCAAGAATCTCTATTTATTACTCTTCTGATGATATTGTATAATTTTGAAGGGTATCAAAAAAACCACTTACCTACCTTAGTCTGTTTCAGCATTGTAGTGTTCTAACAGTCACATCATAGGTTCGAGTGAAGTTTGCTTTTAGGGTAAAGCCACCAAAGAGCACGCACTACCAAAGAGTATCGCAGTGCTAATAATTGAATATAATTAAATCTGTTAGCAACTACTTGCCGGTGACATAAACGTGTGCATGGAGTCAATATGGTACGTTGTATTTATTAATCTCATGAATGTGTGTTTGCTAATAGGTAAAATAGAATTTCGTATGGGAATACGTACTCTTTGGTAGTGCGTACTCTTTGGTGGCTTTACCCTATCTTCGGCATTATTATCAATCACCATCAGGTTTGATGAAACGCTTTCCTGTTTTGTATAACAAAAACCTTCTTCCTATATTTTCACGTAACCTCTACGATCCATAACATACCATCAAAGTATCGTACAGTATAAACACTTAAAAGCAGTCAGCTGCTTAAGGCGGCACCATTACACGTTTATATCGGCGATCGACAGTAAAATAGACAAAGAGGCAAAATTTAAAGCTCAAATCTATTCAAATGAAGATGACTTTCGTCGATAAGGGTTACCTCTTTATGGCTAATGGGTATAGCTTGCTGTTTCGAGCGATATAACGATACTGTATTAGAGATATTAATGTAATAGCAGTTGAATCGCTTTGAAAATATCCTTGCCTGTTCATATGGCTCTTGGTGACTACTCTAATTTTCACTAACATATTTTTTGTATCCTTTTGGATGTCCTTCTTATAAACAAAGAGTTGGATAACAGAAAGAAAGAAAGAGAAAAAAAAATTTAATGATATCACACAAAAAAACACGATTTAAATACAATAACAATAAAAATAAATTAATAGATACAAGCACATATTGCGCACTGTAACACTTGCTTTTGTCTTTATTTCGTCATCTTCTAGCGTAGAGACGTTGTAAAACAATATTGATTTCTAAATTTTACGCGATCACTTACACATTAAAATAAAAAAACTTTTACGGATCTACTTGCGTTTGTTTTACACATTGGTTTTTTTTAAATGTGTATTATGACGAATCAACAAAAAAAAAACGAAAACTTAAATTAGTTTATGTTGTATCTTTTTGTAAAACATTATGTAATGTTTTGTTTATAAATAAAAAAAAGAAAAGAATTAAAAAAAAACCTGACGTTTCGAACCCTTTGCATTAATTTTTTTTTATGTAAAACAATATTTTATTTATAATTCGTTTTCAAAATTGTAATATTATTATGGTCAGCCGATGATCAATTGATTGATTGGTTGTACTCGTAATAGATTGTATTGTGACTTTGTTTCGTTAATTTTCCATTTTATTTAGTCGTTATTGTCACTTATCATCTAGTGCGTTGGCGGCAAAGCCTCTGGCTACCACCAGTCTTTCAGACTTCTCTTAATAAACTCATTCCTCACTTTATCTATCCATTATAATATATAATATACTTAATGCAATTGCAATTGAAGAATCACGACATTGTGAAGTTGAAACAGTTAGTGGGTAGTCAATGCACAGTATATTATTTAATGATGGAAAAAGGAAAGATTTTCTTAATAACACCGTTCCTGCCAGCTGAAATATTTCTGAATAACACCGTTGCTAGATAATATTTAGGATCAAAGTCAAAGGTTTCGTAAAAAAATCCATTGAATTCACTTCAACCTGTCCTCTTAGGGTCTTACAAATAAACAAAGAATAAGCTTCGAATAGTTATTCCGTGTTTTGTCTCTTTTACTCTATTTTGAAATGACGTTTACATGACAGGAACAAAACACGGAATAACTGTTTGGACCTTATTCTTTGTTTATTTGGCTTAGATTTTTTTTTTAATACTTAGCACGGCAAATGAATGAATGAATTTGAAATGAAAATGAAAATTTGAAATTTTGAAATTGAAATTTGAAATTCATGAAATGAATAAAAATAATAATTAATAATTGAACTGAGTACCTATTTATTATTGTTCTCGCAATGTGAAATATTTTGTTTTTTGTTAACTTAACTATTTGATTGTTGTCTAGCGGAGTCGTGACAGAGTGATTAAATTTACTTTCGTATATGTACGTTGGCCGAGTGGCAAAGCGCTCGGTTCAATTCCTAGGTCGAGAAAAGTGTGTTTCGGATTTGTTGATGCATAGCTCAGGTTTGTGGTCACCAACCCGCACCCCCCCGCCCGATTCTCTAAATGCCATAACACATTTACAGAATACACTAAACATGCACACTAGTTTAGGCCCAAGACACCGTACTCGTAGAACAAGGGTACGACGAACCGGTTCACATGCGCTCTATACCAGGTACAGACATGTACCTGGGCGCTTCTCCCCTCCACCACGGCCCGGTCAACCTGAGCCGAGGTCCGAGCCTTTAGAGGCGCCCTCGGACTGCTCCGCTGCCCAATCCGATCCGAACCCTTCGGAGAATCTAGTAGGGCACGGAGACACGCCTTAGTGCGTGATGTCGTTCCCTCTAGAAAACCTCCGAAGGTGATTCGTTTCACACGGCTTGACCTTTAAGTTTCTCGCCGCCCCCAAAAAAGCTGAAAATGCCGTCTGAGGCAATCAGCAATCTCTCTCAAAAAATAAAAAATACCAATCCGCATTTGGCTAGCGTGTTGATTAAGCCAATACCCATCAATAGCAACGTTGACTTGATTTTAATGATGGAAACATTTGCTCAGCATTGGGACAGTGTACAGGCTATTTAGGTACTTTACTTAAGTCCGTTCTTACACGAGGCTACCCAAAACAAAATAGTTACAGACTGTTATTACAAATATGTTTTTTTTTAAAATCTTTATTGTAAAGGATTTTGGTCTCTAATGTGACCATGTCAGTCTAGGTAAATCTTAGAAACTAAGATAACAAAGAATATAAAAATAAAATAAAATACTAACATTAAACACAACTTTTTCATAAATGTAGACAATGACAAACATAATTTAATACAGCCCCTTGCTACACTTGTTGAAGGTACACTTGTTGTTTTTTTTTTTTTTTTTTTGGAGAGAGATTGCTTATTGCCGCTGCGGCATTTTCAGCTTCACCGGGCTTTTTGGGGGCGGCGAGGAACGTAAAGGGTCCCTCAAGCCGTGTGAAACGAATCACCTTCAGAGGTTATCTAGAGGGAACGGCATCGCGCACAAGTGCGCGTCCCCGTGCCCTACTAGATTCTCCGAAGGGTTCGGATCGGATCGGGGAGCGGAGCAACCCGAGGGCGCCTCTAAAGGCACGGACCTCGGCTCGGGTTGACCGGGCCGTGGAGGAGGAGAGAACCGACCAGGTACATGTCTGTACCTGGTGTAGAGCGTGTGTGAACCGGTTCTTCGTACCCTTGTTCTACGAGTACGGTGTCTTGGACCTAAACTGGTGTGCATGTTTAGTGTATTCTGTAAATGTGTGCTGTCATTTAGAGGATCGGGCGGGAACACTTGTTGTACACTTGTACACTTGTTGTACACACTTGTTGAAGGTTCGGCAAGAATGCTTTGAATCCTACCAACATCAAGCATGTTCCATTCTATTAATGATGCCAATTGTCGTCTCTCAATTCGGTTACAAATATGTATTGTTTTTATTACTTACAGGTAAGCACATACCTAGCCTTCATCTCTAAGTGATGATAAGGCCGAAGGTGGAAGCGCACTTCACACGGAATCCTCAACTACTGATGCACTGGCTATCTTGTCACTACCTAGCTGCTGGAACTTTTGAAATATCGCGTTTACCGCAGCAAGCCACAAACATTGCAAGTTTTGAAAACCGACATTGAAGAAGAAATTACCAATTTGGGGCCAGATGTCTTGCGAGCAACAATGCAAAATGTTGTAAAACGAGCACGAATGTGCATTAACTCTGGAGGTAGTCATTTGACCGATTTAATTTTTAAAACTTAATGACATCAATTTCACACCTATAAATATTTTTTTTGTAAAAACAGAACAAAATGCCAGCCAATTCACATTATGACTTTACTTTTGCCCCACCCTGCATATAGATTACACTTGGTTCATCGACATGCCTATAAGCATAATGTCAAAGATTATAGGATTTGTATTTTTTCTCTGATATGGATTTTATGTTACCGTAGAAAATATAAGCTAATGCGTGTAAATAACAATTAACAGTACAATTCGCTAATAAAAACCTTGAAATTTGTTATATTATGTATTATATATGTATGTTTATATTGTATATATGTATCATAAATGTTATATTAAATGTTGTATTCATTTACAACCTCACATTGAATGTTTAGCTGCATTCGAGAGTAATATTAAGCTACATCCAACTTCAGTTTCCTGTCTAGACGTTCCTCACACATCAGCTATTACATTCTAGTGAGACTAACTTAAACGTGCGCTCGATTTATTAAAACTGTTTCCAAATGACTTTCACGAGACTTTTCAGTATTCACCTAATTAGTTTCGCAAAGTTACAAATGTGAAGAAATTAACATACTCATAATTGAAAATTGGTAGACTCCGTTATGATCGCAGGTTTAATTAAAAGTTATGGAGCCCTCAAAACGATATGCCCGTACGGTTTGAAGACCGTTAAAATATTTTAATACTGGCTAGTTTGTGCGATAGTCGAGATTATGGATAACTTTTAAAATTTAATTGAATTTCACCACCTAATCGGATCGTCCTAGATTTTGCGTGTTACTGTCAGGTAAATGTACTAGTCTTAAACACAGCATTGATCCCTATCGGCATTTGTTAATGCAGTTAATTGAAATGAAACACTTTTTTCGAATTAACTATAGTTTAAATTGGAACACGGACCTTGTAAAGGGTTAAAAATGTCAGGATAAAATAATATATTAACTAATTATAGAGTGAATTCATAAAAAAGTGATACATTTTTTCAATGTGTAGTATTCGCGTGCATGCATTCGTGCATGCGTGTGGGCATGCGTGCGTGCGTGCGCGGGTCCTTGTGTGGAAAAATTGATCTAGCAAAATCGCAACCTAAACGTACAGACGCCTGCACATCGACCTATCCAAAACTGTCAAATTTATTTAATACATTCTCATTCATATATTCAGGGCATAAAGTTAAAAGTCTGTTGCAGAAATTTGACAGTTTGTGGTAGGTTGATGTGCAGGCGTGTGTACAAGTCGCTACGCCATCAAACCTTTTGCAGCCTACATTGTAGCACAAAGCCTAACACGCGGAAATTAAAGGCGCTGTAGCAGGTATTGTAATTGAGTTCCCCGTGAGGATATTAGTTGAAGATTGCTCGTCAACCCGGCTCCTCGCTTCGATCACTCCAAATAGTTCCAATCCGCATGGCGTTGATTAAACAGAATCAGTTCAGTGGGACACTACGCGAACGCTCAATACAAATGTGCAGGCGTGTATTGGATGTTACGTCTCGCTTCAACTATAGATTTTTCGTATAAATTACTTAGTCATTATACATTAGTTGTTTAGTCTGTATGATTAGAACAATTTAATAGGTAATCAAAATTTAGACAATTATGATAAAATTGGGTTACTTTAGAAAAACACCTCGTTAGCCGATTGGCAAAGAACTTAAACTGCTATCCAAAGGTCTGGGATTAATTTTGGATTTTTTTATGCACAGTCGGAAGGGATCATTAACCAGCATTTGGCTAGCGTGGTTTTTCAGCTGATACTTCATTTGATTCACTTGATTTCAACGATGTAGGCTTTTGGCCAAAAGTGGCAAGCTTACATTAAAAATCAATTACAGTGATAATCGCGTTCAATATTTTAATTCGGCGTTCACCTATATTTCTACGGCATGATCTCGCAGCAAATCAGACTAGTGACGCCAAGGACGCTGGAGACACCGTCAATAGAGGCTTATTAGAAAAAGGTACTGAGAAATAGCATATAGCCAATATCAATCAATGTTGTCCCTATTTGATCAAAAGAAAATATACTGTAGATCTTTATAAAGAAATGATTAATCGAACTTCTTAATAAAACAAAAGCGATCATAATATTTTATGTTCACTTTAAAATCATTATTGATGAGCTAACGTTAGCAACCGAAATGTTCGTAAATATAACTCAATACTTGTTTGTCTTGCAGAACTTGATCGATTAAAGTCTCATTAAAACTTTAGTGACTCGCTTCATACTCGATACCAAAGTATTTACTTGCTCAATGGAGTTCCTTAAGGCTTAACATTATATATTAAAATGGCGCTAATTAGAAAATGTTGTGTAGATTTTAAATCTATATAGTTTTGGTTTTGAAATAATGTAAAATATGGAAGATTGATGTGGGAATGTAATTTTTTTTAAAATCCATTATGGGCAAAGGTTTTGCCTTTATCTCAACGGATGCTAAGTGATAAAAAGGCTGAAGGTGAAAGCGTACTACACTCAACTCAACTCGGAATAGTTACACTACTACTTAGAAACGGGTTAACTTATGAGTATCTTGCAGCGGCTTAACATTCTCTTGGTCTTCTAAAGGAGATCAGCACAATTAAATTTTCTCACCAATCCCATAGACAAGGCTTAATCAAAGTGGCTTTGCTTCAGGGTCGCAACGTGAAACAACCAACAAATACAACGAAACAAAAGCTTTCATGACCCGAAAAAGCAACACCTTATCCCTCACTTGCTTCCCCAAACCAAACACCCTAACATTCTGATATTATTTGCACGCAATTTTGAACGATCCCAGCATGTTTGAGTTTGTCACCGCCGCCGCTGCAAGGTGGTGTTTGTAGTTAATTATGTTAATGGACTGCAATCCAAACAGGTTCTGTTCCCATCAAAATCGGTAGGGAGTGTTTGCATAATAATTCAGCCCGTATTCCTTTAAAATAAAGTTTTCATTCAAATCGTAGTAGTACACTTCGTTTTTTATTCTGAATTGTAATTGTAAGCTTCGTTCAAAAATGTTATTGTATGATCTTTAAAAGGGAGTGTACTTATAAAATTAAAAGACTTTGATCCCCAATTTGTTTACTTGCTTCATTGATTTTTTTAGTTCTATTATTGTGATAATATATTTTGACCTAATAGTGACGGCTTTTATAAAGAGCCCTGTGATACTTCCTTACTGTTTATTAGTTATTTACCATTTGAGATTTTTTGGGGCATTTATATATAATAACATTACACAACTTTCGGTACGCCAAAGCACATGATATTAAGCAACGAAACGTAGATCATAAAGCAAAATACTCATATTTAATAATTTTGTCTTAAGTCATTTGGTTCCTAATTTATTTCATAAGCAATATTTCACACCGGTCATCTATTTCACTTCGCCGCCCAGCGAGCGAGTATTTTCCGTACGATAACCAGCACTCGTCCACAGCCTAACTTTAGTCGTACTAAACCTGACGCTATCAACCAGTAGCCTAAAGACTAGGTATTAGGTTTTTCAGGCTGTGGTATAGTCTGTTTAGTTTGAACAATGGAAGGAAGGCAAAATGAATTGTGATGAACGAGCGTCCGCATGTCGAGGTAAAATACCCGCTTGCCTTTTGGCGTTAAAGCTTCGTATAGGTGGTTGTTTGACGTGTATTGAATATATGGGTGCTGTCTTTTACCTTTTGCCGTTTGTGAGAATTATAGTGTCCAAATGAAGCTTTGGCGTTTATGAATATTATTCAGATTCGCATAAGGTCAGGAAGGGATTAGGATTAGTCTTGAGTAACAAACTACGTGGAGAGTAGGTTGATTTCGTTTTTGCCTTTTGTAGCGGTGAACTAAATTTATTTTGATATAAATAATATGACATTCGCAGTTTCATGAACTGACATGATAATAATTTTAAATATATATTGGTTTAAAGATAACGTCTCAAAAATGTTACAGGTGCGCAAATTCTGGAACAAATAAAATACCAACAGCGACTGTTATTTGCCCAAAAACTTCAGTAATGTAATTTTCATACAGATCTTTTATAGTGTGTGAAATTGATAGTTTGATTAGTTCATTTAGACAGAGCAACAGCAACTAATAATATAACAAAAAAATTCAAACATTTACAATTAAAAAAGCGCGATTGTAAACAATCACAAAAAATTGCGGTGATTTCATCTCATTATTTCTGCCAACGAGCTTCATAGGCAGAATAATAGTGGAAAATGTCGAACTCAAACTGGCATTTTTTGAACTCATCCCTTTGTTACAAATAATGAAGTTTCCAAACCGGGTCCCCAACAAAACCATTCTTATTAAAACAATGCAAACGCACTTCATTACTGGTACTATCATTCCACGTAACAAAGGTAACCCATGAACGGTATCATGGCTTTAATTAACAACTTGAGTTTAACAGGATCAAAAACTCCAATTGTGCTAGAAACTGGCACACGAGATAATAGGCAATTGGGCACAGATTATGGTAGTAATTCACAAGACACGGGTTTGGTACTGATATCGGGTATCGGGAATTAGGAGCTCCAAATTTCGTGGCCGGGCGAGGGTTGGATTTGGACTAATAGCAGGTATGTTGATTAAAATCACTCGTATTATATGGATTGAAACTATTGAGATGATTGTTAGGTTTCTGATTTTTGTTGCTACAAAATAATTACTGAATGATCTGAGCCCTACGCACAATTTGGATGATGACAACAACGACAATTTATTCCAAAACTTTTTACGAGCTCTCGTAATAGAATGACTAATGTACGGGATTGACAGAAGTCAACGATATTTATAAATGACGTTTATGTCAATGCCATACAATAATCTTTCTATTTAGTTTATATTCCATTTGTCTAGGGTTCTGATGTTCGTACAGACATTTTCAAATTAGACGAAGCAATTTTTGATCGGAACGATCAAATAAATTATTTGAAAATATTTAGGAATTTATTAACCTTAACTTAACCTAATTGTTATTATGATTTAAATTCGCCTTTAAAACTCAATCATATCATATATAAAAAACACTTATCTATAACGCAGCTTCATCTTAACCGAATGTTCAAATATTTGTAAAAATATTTCTTTCGGATCTCAGAGGTGAAAACTTCTAAGATTGATGAAGCAATGTTGACTAAAAAACATAAGCATCAAGCACTGAAAAATTTCGACGGGTGAAAGCCAGACCTCGGTAGCCAAGTGGTTAAGGCAGCCGCCCGGAATGCGGAAGGTGCGTGGTTCGATTCCCGCCTGAGGTTGTCGTCTTTTTTCAGTGTTTAAAATTTTACTTAAGTATATTTAAGCGTTAATAAAACGCTAAAATATATAAAAAACACTTATCAATCATATTGCTTATTAAACTTTACGGGAACATTTTTTATTATAAATTCTCTTCCGCTCAACTCAAGGTATGTACATAATATTATGGAAACTTAAGAAGATTCGTCTAAAGTATCATGTTAAATAAAATTATACTGTATATTTAAGGAATATGAGTTATTTAACTATTTAAACCGTAAAAATATTCCACATTTAAACAAAATACACAAAAAATGGAAGTCGCCACTTAAGATCACATATTTTGTTCATATAAATATCCCTTTTTTCCATCTCAACTCACCACGGGAGGTAGTATACTAATGGTATTTCTCAATCAATATGTTTAAAAAGTCTAAAAAACCGCAAGTTTTTATAAGCTTAACAATGTTTGGCTCAAAAAGACTATCATCTTAATAATTAATTAGCGTTCGGGATACCTACCTCAATTATTTACAAAACGAACTTCAAGTGTAATTTAGAGTTAATCAAGCACATCGAAATTGCCCGAATGGAGTTTATTAATGTTTTGTGTATATCTAACCCAATCAAGCGGGTAAACTACGCACTAATATCGGCAATAATGAAACCAATTTAAATTTTACACCGCTACCATTGGTGATCCACTTTAATGTCTCAGCAATAAGGTTCATAATTGTATAATATTTTCTGAAGTTATGACATAGGAATTGGTATCGCAAATAGACATAATACAAAGTTGAATTAGTAACAGTTGTTGCAAATATGCTGAGTGGGTGCTTCCGTAAGCAATTGGCTTGTTGTTGGTTGAAAAAGCAAGGGGTGGACTTGTTCAGGTAATTTTAGATAAATACAAATTACAAAATTATTTGCCTCTGGTTTCTATGACGACTCCAATTAAAATTTGGGACGGTTGTACTTGCTGTAGCATGGTACAGTATCACGGGTGTACAAAACAATATGACACCGTAGCGGATTGCTCTGCTCAATCAAAAACGAGATAATTAAAATGTTTGGTCATTGGAGAAGTGTTGAACTAATTTTATTTAAAAAAATATTTTGTTACCATTCAATAAAACTCAAATAAAATTAATAATTATACTTGCTTTGATGTTGTGTTTAGAGCCTTTTCGTTTAGCAAAGAAGGCCTCAGGGCCGCCAACGAGATACACCCAAAGTTTTATGCTTCAATAAGCTGCGATGATCGCTTACTATCAGGCGAATCGCTTGCCTATTTGCAACATGAAATATTTTTACATTCCATTATATTCTTCTAGACACGTTAAGGCATGATAAAAATAATCGTAGTTTTTGTAGCATTGCATGTTTAAAAGTATGAGACAGCCAACGCCAGTGTCTTGCTGACACGGTCAACCAGAGCCGAGGCGACTTCTAGCCTTTGGAATCTCCCTTGGGTTTCCGCTCCTGAAACCGACTAGAACCCTTCGGAGAATCTAGATGGGACGGGGTCTTGCGTGATGCCATCCCCTCTAGAAACCTGACAAAGATTGTTCAGGCACTACGGCCTTACGAAGTTTATCTTATCTGAAATTCGGTTACGCTGTAAAGGCCACAGGCAGCCAAAAATGATCCTATCCCAAATAAAAAATATATCCATGAAAGCTAAATCCACCACACACCGTCGGCCATGTTTCTTTTGATGAAATCTACCATTTTTTACAGCCTACCATGTGGAGGGAGCCTTTGGTGAAATCAATGACGTATTTTTTGCTATAAAGAGCAAATAACTCTCCAATCAACCGCTGATCCGGTTGCAATAAGTTTTTACAATTATGGGAGTGCGTGCTACAAAAAATAAATGCCATGCTGTATAACCAAACTTGTCGCCTACTTAAAGCGGCATTTTTTTGCGCGCACCGAAATCCCGACTGCAGAATGAAGAAAACGATATAAAAGTCAAGAAACAAAACTAAAAAAATTCAACATTGTCCCGATTCGTTTACAAACAAAGACACGTAAAAACATCGCCACCAAAAACCCATCGACATAAAACCGTGTCATAATATATCTCAGTTATAGGGCTCTCGGCAAAGTGTGAAATATACGGATGTTCAATATTTATATGTTTTTATTTGTGTTATTTATTCAAGAGACACGTTTTGTTCCTGAGACAAAAGGGCTCCTCTTATTTTTCGTTAGTATCTGCATTTGTTTTGGTCGTATTAAATAGTATAAATAATGCATTATCACGCGTCGCTTTAACTCCCGACCGGAGAGCACGGTCAGTGAATTAAATTATTCCCAAGGATTAAGCGCTTATGACTTTTTTGCTTCAATAAAGCTGTGCAATTCTGTTTTTAAATATTGAGAGAATTCGTAGTAATGTCGTCGAAGAACTATATATTGACTCATTACTTAAGTACAAAATATTATCTCCATGCAATAGACAAAAGATGTTTGACATTGTGTTTCTGTACAAGATTTTAAATAATTTTATCGATTCCACAACACTCCTTGGTAGGATACCTTTTGTGTCTCGTGTTCGACTTCCAGTGCGCTCCTTACGTACACCCAAACTTTTTGTTCGTCCAAAGTTACGTAAAAAATATACACGTAATTCTTTTGTCCACCGTTCCAGGAACATTTATAATAAAAAATAATCTGAAATTGATATTTTCAAGATGTCGTTGTTGTCATTGAAACAAGAATTAAAGAAAAACCTTAACTAAGTAGCTAAGCTTGGCTGGGTAGTAGATAGTCTAATTATATAGCTCAAAATGCTTATGCATGCCTTTCTTAATAATTTCTATAATGTTTCTCTGAGAACCTTTGTTTAACCAAATTACTCATCCTATGTTATTTCATATATAAATTACTAGTTGTTGCCCGCGACTTCGTTCGCGAAGACTACAGTAAAAAAAAAAGTATCCTATATGGTCTGGGTCATAGTCTGTAATATAACGAAAGTTTCATAAAAAACCATTCAGTAGTTTTTACGTGAAAGAGTAACAAACATCCATCCATACTTACAAACTTTCGCGTTTATAATATTAGTAGGATATGGCACTGTAGGTCTTTAGTCATAAGATACAATATTTATCATTACATACGTGTGCTGTTGCCACGATAAAAGAATTGTGACCAAAATTGTGAACCAAAACATAATGACAAATAGGTAGATATAGGAACAAGACCTTTAATAACTTTTAAATTTAAGGGATATGAACACACTGTCTATTTCAAATATACTCTGTTTTATACTTGAGTCGTTGATCCATATACCAAAGTAACAAAGTGTTACAAAGTGTTACAAAGTGTAACAGATATGTATTTGTCTAAGATATAAAGTGTTTTGTTTCCATGTAGGTAAATATTACAAATCTTATTTCATATTTGGTCACTTACAAAATTTACAATAGCTGGAAATAGGAAGTAAAGCGAGACACAATTTTCTCAACACTGAAGGAAAACTGTAACAGAAAACTCGTATTAACATTTAAAAACAAAAATTCAGGTGAGTCTTCGGAAGCCAGTACCGGTGTCTGTTTTAATTAGAATGCAAATTTAATAGCCTAAAGGAATTAACATGTCAATGGGACCCTAAATAACGCAGTACCAGAGACAAAGGATTTAGCCGCCGTTCTAGTAGCTCCTTACTAGCTTTGGCGTATTGATCTCTGGCTTACGAGCCATAGAGTATCTATGAATATAAATACGAATTGTGAGAAATGTTAATGGCCACAATTTATGGCTATATTTGCATTAACAATCAAATTGAGACTTCAAACAGCATTTCGGAGAATCAAAACGTCTTGAAGAGTTTATGTTTAATTACGAACGTTTTGAATATTCTTTGAAATATTATCAAGATAACAAATATTTGGAATGTTATCTTTGCTTCTATTTATTTACAATTACAATTAATTATTTTTTTGAGACCTCGTAAAGCCTGTGATGTATAAAACATTTCATTTCAATATTAAAAAATATGATTATGATGAAATTTTTTTTCATTTAATTAAATTATAAATTAAAAAATTCTTCATTGGGCTTATATTTTTCCTTTCTAAATATCAAACTCTGTATACAGCTCTTCTTTAAAAGTTTCTATAATTAATTGATGCATTTTTAAAATTCTTTATTATGTTTAAATAAAGGTTCATTAAAAATAAAACAATGCATAAAGCTTCAAAAAGTACGACACTTTTAAACTCCTCGAGTTTGTAAAAACGTCGAATAACTAATTCCATTACAGATCTTTATTTCATCATCATCATCACCAACTCATTTTATGTCCCCACTGCTGGGGCCCGAGCCTTCCATATGGATAGATAGGGAGAACGGGCCTTAACCACCACGCGGGCCTACTGCGGATCGGTGGTTGTTAACGACTGCTAATGCAGCCGGGACCAACGGCTTTACGTGCCTTCCAAAGCACGAGGAGCTCGAGAAGATACATTTTTAGTCACCCATCCGATGCCCGGCCTTTGCAAAAGTTGATTAACCTCAGCACTTTCAGACCGGGCGCGTTCACCACTGCGCCATCGAGCCCCTCACTATGTATGGATAGGTAGAACGGGCCATAAACTTGGTTCATTATTTTCTATATCTCAATCCAGGTCATAGAATCAACAGCGCATTCATAATACTTTCCATTAGAGTAAAACAATGTGGCGCACCTTAATAAATTACAACGCGTTTACGAGAGGATATTAATAAAGACATGCGAATGCCATTAGTGTTATTACATTTTTATAGCGGTTATAGCAGGTGTATCAAGTACAGGGATAACAATGGTGGGGACAGGAAATCTCATTACAGAGCTGGTTTAAATTATTGAAAATCGCGTTTCTGAAACTGTTTTAAAAAGCAAAACGCTATGATGGATATCCGGGGTCTACCGCCTAACTCTATCGCCATCGTTCTCGCTATCGCGCTCTATAGTTTATGGCGTCATCTTGTCATTTCGAAAGCGATATGAAAGCAATATCGAAAGCTGTAGGCTATAGCTTTCGATTGAGTTAGGCGGTCGGGGGGCCGGAGGTTAACTCCCAAGTCCGGCGAATTATCAATGAATTTAAACGAAGATTAACGCAATCTAATAAGAAAATGGAGTGGTGAGAAGCTTAATGGCGCAGTGGTTAACGCGCTTGGTCTGCAATTGCCAAGGTTATGTAACTTTCGCAAAGGCTGGTTATCGGATGGGTGACCGAAAATGTTCCATCCGTATCACCACTCTACCACAAAATAAGGTGACTGCAAAAGCTGTAGAAGCTACGTACATACGGAATCTCGCAACAGCTGTGCTCGTACTGTTCCGAGCTGATCCGAGATTCCGTGCCTGGGAGAGGTTGTCTATGAGTACGTTGCTCGAGCGCATTTGTATAAAGCTTACCTTCAACAGTTTCCTTATCTTGTGGCCGTACTCGAAAGTTGAAGCTGCGATGTTTCCACGCCGCTATAGGCTATATCGAAAGCTATAGGCTATAGCTTTCGATATTGCTTTCATATCGCTTTTGAAATGGCAAGATGACACCATCGCTCTCGCTATTGGCTATTGCTTTCATGTTGCTTTCATACCGGTCTAGCTATCGGCTATAGCTTTCGATATTGCTTTCATGTTGCTTTCATACCGCTTTCGAAATGATAAGATGACGCCAGAAACTATAGAGCGCGATAGCGACAGAGAGAGCGATAGCGATAGATTTAGGCGGTAGGCCCCCAGTTGTTTTCGCGTCTGGATTCCATTTCCACTGAACATTAAGAGCAGTGTAGAAATTTCAAGGGCCAATTATAAATAAAGCAATAACACTCTTATCTTTTAGACCATACAACAAGTTGGTAGTGTTTAGCTCTGAGCGAATGGCAGAAATTGCATTTGCGGTTAGTACTTCATTATAAAAGAAAATTATTTACAGAAAAATAAAAACTTACTGTAAAAAACAGAGGCACGGAAAGAGTGTTGCTTTAAAGCGCTGCATATCGCACACGAAACGAGTACTGCATTTAAAATGTAACTATATAGTAGCTATATTGTTATAACATCATCATCATCATCATCTCAGCCAATAGACATTAACCGCCTCTGTGGTCTAGTGGTTAACACCACCGGTTTAGGACCAGCGGTCTCGGGTTCGATTCCCAGCGGGGGGTACATGTTTGTGTACTCGGTTTGGTTGGTGGTAGGGCTTGCTTGTCCGTCTGGCTAGCCACCACCATCTTATCTAAATATGTCGCCATAACATCAATGTATGTAGCATTGTTGTGTTCCGGCAGCTAGAGATAAGATAGCCAGTGCCTCACTAGTTGAGGATCCCGGGTGAAGTTCGCTTCTACCGATTGGCCTTCTCATCACTTAACATCAGTTGAAATCAAGGCACTGTGCTTACCCGTAAAATATAAAAAAGGCATCCACTGCTGGCAAAGGCCTGCCCCAAAGATCTCTACACTGACCGGTTTTGTGCATTGTTTTGTTTTTTAGATAAACGTTAATACGTATAGTGACTAAATTCTAATGTACACACGCTTGCACATCAACCTACCAGAAACTGTCAAATTTCCTCAATAGACTTTGAACTTTATAACAATAAACTTTATAACTAAAAATGTATTGAAGAAATTTGACAGTTTTGGATAGGTTGATGCGCAGGCGTCTGTACCTAGTCACTATACTGAAAGCGTTTTAGTTCTTTATGCCGTTTTGTCTTATGACGATATTTATATTTTTTAGGAGAGAGTTTGCTGTTAGCCTCACACGGCCTTTACAGCTTTATCGAACTTTTATCGGGGGAGGGGGCGGTGAGTAACTTAAAGGGTTCCTCTAGCCATGTGTTCAAAACACCGTCAAAAAGTTTCGAGAAAGTATGGCGACACGCATTCATGTCCCTGGTTCCCTACTTGATTCTCCGAGGGGTTCGAATCGGATTAGGAGTGGAACAACCCGGGGGTGCTAGTAAAGGCTAAGACCTTGACTCTGGTTTACTGGGGCGACGGGGTACATGTCTTCACCTGGTATAGAGCGCGTGTCATGATCATCATCATCATCACAGCCAAAAAGACGTCCACTGCTGGACAAAGGCCTCTCTCAAGGATAAATCATTATGAGGGGAATTTGCCATAATCGCCACGCTTGGCAGGCGGGTTGGCGATCGCAGTAAGGTGGAAATAATCACAGAGAGACGCTGCTGCCCATCCTCTGGAATGGTCCCATAGTCGCCTTCTACGACACCCACGGGAAGAGATGGGGTGGTGCAATTCTTTATCTATGTGTCTTGGGCCTACACGAGTATGCATATTTACTTACTGGTGTAGCATTTTGAAGATCGATATGTTTTACCAAGATTCTCTTAATAGGTCACTGTATATTTTATAACAGGCTCGATTAAAGGCGATCTCTCAAACCAAATACATTCACCGTAGGCCACAGCAAGCCTGCCTGTTCCTCTCCTCAGTTTCTATCGCGGTAATTGGAGTGCACTGTAAATTGCCGGAGTTTTGCAATTTTAAAGTGGGCCGGTACCCTACTGTGAATGCTTTTTTTTGCTAATGATATTTAATAATAATAATATTTAATGTTTGAATGCGAGAGAAAATTGCCTGATCTATTAATTTTCGTCGTTTGTACATAGTCGGTTGAAGAGCTAGAACGTTTTAGTTGCGATTTTGTAAGTTTTTTTTAAAAGTGATTTTTCTGGATTTTGCAATGAATTTAAAATATATTGAACTCCTCTATGCTTCAAAAGGCATGTTGAGTCTCAGTCGATGTCTTGAGATCGTAAATCAAATCAAATTATTTATTCACTGAAAATAGAGTAGGTACAATGATGGTACTTTATATATAGTTTGTCTATTTTACCAACGCAGGGCATGTGAATGTGGGTAACAAGAACAAGAACCAAGAAAAAAATAATGATTATACGTTAATTTACATAATAATACAATTTATATATCAATCATTATTACAATAGAATAAAATTTATATTACATCAACTTTACAATTAAGACATTCCTGAACTGAATAGAAATATTTAATTTTAAGCCAGTCAAACAGTCGCAATCGTTATAATCCTCATTGGGTCAGCGAGATGGGTAATATACCGTATTTTCCTTATGCTATGTTGGAGGACTTGGCAGTAGGATGTTTATAGATCAATAATGATAATAATGATACAATTGATGAATTAGTAATAAAAATTATAACTTATTTCCATGATTATGTTTATGTGCCTATAATTTTTACGAACATTTTTGTTGCAAACAAATTACAAATTGACCCAAACCTGACCCGGTATGTCATGGGTGCGGGTTCGAATACAGCTGGTAGAAATTTTTTCAACACTTTTTCAAAATTAAATTTACATGTAAACCTTAACTATAGGCATCTAGACGTTCTTCTTCCTAAAATTCAATGATGCATCAGTAATCACTTAACTATAACCACCATACCTCATACACCATATTGCATTCACACAAAACAAAAAACCAAAGTAACAAGCAAAACAAATAACGCAGCAACCGACATTTTTTATAACATAATACCCTAAACACGTTGTGTAGCTAAGCCATATGAAATGGCGCCCACAGCGGCGTCGAATGCGAATATTAAAATAATATTCGCAACACTTGATCCTCGCACGGTCGCGGAATGACGCGCCGAGATAAGCTACAGCAAAAAGAGATTGCAAATTATACCTCCCCATATCATATTATTACAACTGAGAAGTGCTCAGGCTGGCTGGCGAGGTGTAAAATGGAGTAAGGAACATTTTTTGTCGAAAATTGTCGTTTATACATAGGTATAGGTGGGATCTTTATTCCTTTAAATACACTGTCTACTGAAGTCATTTAACAAAATGTTTTAAATAATTAAAGTCTTAATTTTTGCGTAATCTTTAAAACTACAAGTATTTGATGTGGCAACAAAAAGGCTTTCGAAATCAATTTATTTGCAAATAGTGGATATTATGGAGCGTGGAGACTGGATATGTGGAGTGAATATTATATTTAGTGGCGAAGAGCACGGCCCGATAAAGTCCAAAGTCGGGCAAAGAGTGTTTCGGATTTTTCAATGCATATCCCCGGTTTGTGATCACCAACCCTTAGTTCGCAATCGTGGTGATTAAGTCATTACCCGTCAATTGTAGCTCTGACTTGATTTCAATAATGGAAGCATTTGCTCAATAGTGGGACAAATATACTTACCAATTTTACTACAAAAATAATAGTTCTAGTTACTCTGATTCTTGACACACCGACTTTGATAAAGTATATGCAATTTTTCTGACAAATTTTGGGATAAATATTCGTTTTATGACTCACTGACACCAATTCTACGATTTTTGAAATTTTTGTCGGTCTGTCTGTATGTCCTCTTTTAACTCAAGAACTGGCCTTACCGATCTTGATGAAAATTTGTATGTAGTAAGACTGTACAGACAGTTTGTGATTGTGCAAATGATAGGCTATAATATATTTTTTTTATTTCATTCAAAAATTTTCGCACAGCGAAGCGGGCGGGTGATGGCTAGTTAAAAAATCAAAATTAAAATAATAAGAGATAAAACCGTGTTTAATAAAGAAACATGGTGTTCCGTTTTCTACTGATAGACGTTCACTGTTATTATATACCTATCTACCCGGTATCAGCTATCAACATAATAATCATTAGGGTGTATTCAAGCCGTCAAAATGCCAGCTGCTCCATCCTACTCCTCGCCACAAGCTCCTTCGAGACGAGCCAGGCAGCAACGGTTTATCTAAGACGCCGGTAATGAATATTAATTTGCACCGCACCTAACCGAGTGACGGTAAATTATCTATTGAATATCTCAAACTTTGAGCTGGTCTGGATACGTTTGTAAACTTTACCATTGGGGGGCTCGAATCAGTTTTGAATGCGAGTTGAATCGTTGTGTGAATGATGAAGTGTTTCCGAGTCGGTTAAACGAATGGATAAGGAAGTTCTAGAAAAAGAAAACAATTGGCGTTTTGTAACTTTCTAGTTACAGTATTATGTATCAGGTAATTAAAATATAAAATTAGTGTTTTTAAACAAACTTATAAAAAGTAGTAATAATGCAACTGTATTGAGATTAAGACCTGCGTCTTAGTAACTAACCCTCGTTTTTAATGGTTTTCCCTGAGAGAAAATTAGATTATTAATCATTTGAGAACTTAGAAAAATGTAGCAAATCAAGTAATGTAATGTAATTGTCAAGGTAAAAAGCTCGTAGAAAGTGGAAATGAGCGGGCCACATATGCCGCAGAACATACGACATACGACACCAGATGGGGAAAAGAGGTGCTAGAGTGGAGACCCAGCGGGGAGAGGTTGGATGCGGAAAGCTCAAGACAGAATGGAAGGAATGGAGTGCATTGGGAGAGGCCTACACTCAGCATTAGGTGGCAGTGGGCTGAGAAGAAGAAGAAGAAGAAGAAGAGAGATTTTTTGAGATAGGATACGTCTTAGATTATATCACACAAATCTAAGGTTCACACTAAGAGTAAGACAAATGTTGCTTGATGTATTATTATTATTAAAAATTATCATGTAGGCTGTTGAAATAGCTGGTATATGCCTGTATCCTACTGTACATCACTACTTTTTCAACTTGAGATGATATTAATTGTCTAGTCTGTTTTTTATTGTTGGATGAAGGTACTTATAATTTTAAAAATGAATAGCATTAAGAACGCATTACGATTTGGACATCTCTAGAGCTCAAAGCCAACTATTTCTCTATAAATTATAATTCCAATAGAAATCACGTACTAAACTATATCTAGACTCCGCGTTTTGTTTGCGACGTCCGTCGTCGTCAATTTGTCTGGTTCGCTCCCCAGGGGTGAAGCGTAATGAATATTAACATTCAGGACGAAGACCTAACAGCTTGTGTGTATACCATGTTTCAGAGTCTGGCTTCCATTGAAATTTATGTCTATGGAATTGATATTAGACATTCGGATATTTTTATATAACATGAAGAGTTATAACGATACTCGACTTGAACGCCAAACAAGGTAAGAAACGGTCGGTTATCGTAGATTTTTAAAAAATTTCTGGCTTTTTTCAGTCACAATGGCTTGAGGAGCTACTAGGTATTTTGCCACTCATAATTACAGTCACAAAAGTCAAATGCAACCATGGGAAAAAACTAAATGTTGTAACCCCTACATCAATTCTGAATATTGAGTTTTGGATCAATTTACGCAACAACGGCGGATTTCCGTCAATTTAAAACTTTATCAACCATTTAAATTATATTACATTTGCATTGGCATAAAATGGAATTTAAAGTTGTATGTTATTAATTATGTTATTATGTTGTCAATTACTTACCCACAGTTGACAATTATGGAAAAAGTCCTCAGAGCCGTAGAGCTTAGACTGATGGCAATATAAAACCATTTAATAATAAATGAAGTTTGTAGCAGGTTTAGTCTCATTTTTGAACGGTTAAGTCGGACAAAAGCCTCAGATTCATAACCTCGCTAAAAGTAAAATAAATAGCCTCCATCATTGAAATGAAGCCAACACTACAATTGATGGGTATTGGCTCACTTAATTACGCCTCGGTGACCGAGTGACAGAGCGCTCGGCCCGATACCCGAAGGTTCCGGGTTCTATTCCCAGGTTGGGCAAAGTGTGTTTTGGGATTTTTGCGATGCACGGATGCCCGGGTTTGTGATCACCAACCCGCATTTGGCAAGCGCTAAAAGCAATAAAAATGTGGCGCTAAATAATCCACTACCTTAAATTTTAGTTAAGCTGACCAACAATTACTTAAAGCATTTGCGATTTGCAAATGCAAATTAAATTAAATGGAGTAACTACACGAGACCGAATCAACAACCGCGAGACACATCAAGGCGAACGTAAACAATGCATATTTGCCGCAAACTGCCGAATCCCCTTACTGAATTAATTAACGGAGTAGCAAAACACTGAATATTCCCAAACAACAACTCCCAACAAATTGTGTTGTCAACGCTATTAAAACTCCTTTAGTGTTAATAAAAGCTTGCGCGCCGTTTTCAGCTTTGTCGAGCAAGGAATAAGAGATAGAGATGTGAGTACGTGATAGCTGGAAGCGTCGTCGGCGGATATGCGTTGATTTGCATAATCCATGCATCAAATTCCGTTAATTTTCTTTTAATGCACGCCTGCTGCAGCGCAAACAACATCTTCCATCACTCGTTAAGCCGCTTTATGCGAGTCTGCTGAACGTTAGCACCTTTTTACAGCTGCAAAAATTTCGCCTACAACCAGATTCACTGGTTGTTTTTGACTGTCACTTTGCTGTTCCTGTTTGGGAATTTATTTGAATGCAAATTTTTATTTTATTTCAAAACCCTATCATGTTTGTATTGCTCCCTTTTGTGGGGATAATAAATCTTTTTTCGAAGTGGATTGGGAAACAGTGAAAGTTTTTTTAAGTGTAACTTGGTTTATATGCAAACAAACACGTTAACGCTTTAAGGGTTCGTTATTGTTTTGTGCTATCATGGCCGTAGGCTTCGATCAATTATATAAGTACTAGATTCCCGATGAGCGCTTGAAAAACGGTACGCGACTTTGGTGCCACGGAGCCACGACGACGTTTGTGCTGATGCCAGTAAATAATAAGAACAAATATTTTGCAACCTTAATTAATCTTTATGTTTAAGAATTGAGGTTCACAGTAAGCTGAAGTTGTTGATGCTATTCAATGTTTTTTCAGATTTTGTTATTCGAAATATAAATGTATAGGTATGAACAAACAGGACCACTTTTGGGGGTTAAAGCTACTCGCGTCCGTAGGTTTACCCTTGAGACCCTACACCTGACTCCTGGGTTGTGCTAAATAAGTGACACTGTCTGAGTGGTAGAGCCACGCTGCGTTGCAGCACGAAATGGGCCGGCTCGCCCGGCGTAATACCACCCTCTCACAGAATATCGGCGTGAAACAATGGCACTCGTTGCTGTCGTGTTTTGTCCTGTGAGTGAAAGTACCGGAGGCCCATCTCTCACCCCTCCCCCCTCCCAATTTCTACTCCCTCCTCAAGATCCAACTCCTTTCTCAAGGCCGGCAACGCATCAGCGATTACTTTGGGTTTGCGGGTGTCCATGGGCGGCGGTGATTACTTTCTATCAGGTGACCCACCTGCTCATTTGCCTCCTTTTAACATTTAAAAAAAAACTTTCGAGATGCATTTTTGTTCTGGATCCTTTATCTAGTACATTATTGATCGAATGCAGAAGGTATAAAAAATTCGACAATAGGCCTATATCCTTAACCTGGTCATTACAGTGAGTAAACACCACCGGGCGCTGCCGGCACCCTGCAGATAGCGCCCGGCGCTCACTATTTATATTCAGTTTGTCACTTAGATCCTCAGAAACCTACTGACCCAGAGACTTAAAGCAATCCACTTTATTCAAAGGGTTATTGGGCGAGAACAAAGAAGGCACACTTGAGTAGGTTTCTTTCAGCCTCAATTACCATCACTTTACTCCTCCTTGTACTTATATATCTGAATCCCTGAAGAGTAAGATAAGCAATCTGGTGCATAGCGCACGATGGAAACGGTAGCACCAGGTATTCAGAGTTTTTGATATTATTTCTGCACAGAACAACCCCACCCATGTAACATCCTTCGCTGGTATTGCTGAGTTTAACGATTTGTTAAACCGCCTCTGTGTTCTAGTAGCTTAGACCACCGGCTTAGACCCAGAGGTCCCGGATTGGATTCCCCAATGTAGATACATGTTTGTGTACCTACTCGCTTTAGTTGGCGGTATAGTGGTAGGGCTTGTTTGTGGACCTGCGAGTTGTGCTTATGGTGTAACGAGAAGTGAGCGAGCTTACAGCTCCGGTAACCTATCTGGATATTAGGTAGTGGACTATACGTGTCCACGGAGCAATTCGCTCGAGATACTTGTCTTAAAAGTACCGGATGAAGAATGCGCTTCGGTGCGTCCTGATCCGGCGTTATGACCTGACGTAGATGGTCCCATGTGCTTGCGTATGGATAATCTGACACTACTTTTGTAACCGCTAGGTTGGTAAGGGGTGTCAGTATAAACTTGAAAGTCGTGTGCCTGGCTAGCTACCACCATCTTATCTAAAAATATGTCGCCATAACATCAATGTTTATAGCATTGTTGTTTTTCGGTAGCTAGAGATAAGATAGCCAGTGTCTCACTAGTTCAGGATTCTGGGTGAAGTGCGTTTTCACCTATTGGCCTTATCATCACTTAACATCAGGTGAGATCAAGACACTGTGCTTACCAGTAAAATATATTTAAAAAAAGGCCAGTTCATGTACAGATTAAAAAATCGAGGTGAGGTCAAGGCCTCACGGCACCACCCAATCTATACACGTCCGAGTGCGAACCCGCCCATTTAACATTATCTTGGTGACTGTACCAATGACTAAAAATTTATACGATGTCAAAAGGTACAGCAGTAATAATGACGAAAAGAAAAGTAAAAAGAAAAACCTAAGAGACATCTAAGTAATTAACGTAGACAGGTGTATTGGGATGGTCTCGGTACACGGTCAAATGCCGAAAATACACCTTACAATAAAATTGCGTAAATCTAGGGTTAGGCTAATTGATCGTAATAAATTGTGTGGCCAGCGTAAATCCAAATAGCGAGCCGTGTTGGTTAACATGTTTATACAGGTGTTGGACGGCCCATCACCTCAGCAATAATTATGTTTACGCACTAAATGGAAACATAATTTTATGCTTGAAAAATCAACTGTAAAATTTTACAACATACAATCTTCATTGTTTTATTAACACCTATAAACCCTCAACAACAAATATAGCTATTATTAAAATGAAGACGACCCTATTAATTTTTTTTCAGGTTATAAAAACTAAGTAATTTACACGTCCCCCGTGGGTAGCGAGTTTCGCTTATAAAAAACAAACAGGTCGCCCTCATAAACGAAATTACGGTATCGTAAAACAATGATTTGGAATCTCGATTTCTCATTTTTCCATTAATGTGGGGGAGAGGGCCATGCAAACGTTATCTTGCAGGTATCTACGGCTTGATTTGATAATAATAACTTACAGACGGGAAATGTGGAAATCAAGGGTGGCTCTTGGGGGCGTGAAAATGTTTATACACTTTCATAATTTTGAGGGGATGATATCGGATATCGCACAAAGAGGGGTCGGCAAGGAAAGGGCTTTCAACAAAATATTTAATACGGAAAATACGAGGTAGGAATGGTGGTTATTCCTATCCATGTTATTATTTGGGGCCGATGCGCTCGGTGGGATTTGAAAGCATTAACACTGAGGAGGCATTATGTGGTGGAATTTCATGGTGTTTGCATTGTATGAGTAATGTTTTTTATGCGCTTGCCAGTGTCTCGTCTGGTGGTAAGTGGATTGGGCTGAAAATCTCATGTTAACGCGCCTTTACCGTCTCTCGCTCTCTTCTGGTTGTGTGCCGGAATCTTAGAGAGAAGCCAATGTGCAACCGGTCTCCAAAAAAGGAGATTGGTCAGTCCCATCTAGTTACCGCCCCATAGCCGTTACTTCAGTTTTGTGCAAAATCATGGAACGTATTTTAAATAAACAACTTGTCCACTACCTGGAAGAACACTTCATAATTTCACGATCGCCAATACGGGTTTCGGCCGAGTCGGTCAACGGGTGATCTTTTAGCGTACGTTGCACATCTCTGGGGTGAAGCTATTGACAAGCGTGGTGAGTCAGTGGCTGTTAGCCTTGACATAGCCAAGGCTTTTGATCGGGTCTGGCATAAAGCTCTTCTCTCCAAGCTCTCAGCATACGGTCTGCCTGCTTAGTTCTGCAACTGGGTCGCTGGCTTCCTGCATGAGCGTAGAATCCGTGTCCTGTCTGATGGAGGCGCTTTGTGGTTCATGTCAGTGAACGCTAGTCTCCCTCAAGATTCCGTTCTGTTCCCCACGCTGTTCCTTATGCACATCAATGATATGCTTCCACTTGAAAATATTCATTGCTATGCAGATGATAGCACAGTGCATGGGGGATATAACGGTCACCCAGCGGTAGGGCGGGTTGAAACCGAAGTTAATCGAGTGAATCTTGTCATTGAGCTCATATCTAAACGGGGCTCGAATAATCTTGTTGAGTTTAATGCCAAGAAAACACAGGTGTGTGCGTTCACGGCAAAAAAAGTCACCATTCCTTTCCCTTCCTACTCTTCAGGGTACATCTCTAAACCTGCACAGCAGTATCAACATGCTTGGTATGATGATTCGCTGCGATCTGAACCAAAAAGACTACATCGAAGCCGTGATCAAAACAGCCTCACGAAAACGGTATGATGTGCTTTTTCTACAAGCCACAGGTACGGTCATGAGTGGAGTATTGTTCGCACATCTGGGACGGTTCCACAAAGTACCTTCTCGAGTGCCTTGGACAGTTTGCAGCATCGCGCTGTACGCATTATTGGCAACGCAGAAGTTGCAAATACTTTTGAATCTCTCAATTGCGTAGCGATATTGTGTCAGCGTGTTTTATCGCTTATACCATGACGAGTGCTCTGAAGAGCTCTTTGACCTCATCCCACCTTCTCCCTACCTCCATAGGAGTATACGTGCTTCTCTCCGGAGTCACCACTTCGTTGTCGCAAATATTCCATCGCGCACTAAGAAATTTGGTGACTCGTTTCTTTGTCGCACCTCCAAAACATGGAATAGTTTGCCAGCTCACGTTTTCCCTCCTTCCTATGATATGGGGTCCTTCAAACGAGGCGTATTATTTTCACGCTGCATCAGTTGTCGTTGCATGTCTAATGTTTATAAATAAAAAATACAAATTACACAGCAAATAAAGAAATTAACTTTAAGGAACGAAAATCATTTAATTTTTTTGTCCATCATTTTAGCTGCACTAGATCGGATGCTAAAAAAACAATATGTACGTAGTTGAAACTATTCATTTTTTTACGCACAAAATACACACAGCCATAAAACAGTCATAATATGATCTAAACTGTAATCTAACATAATTAATTGTATAAGGGTGTTGTATAAGGGTGTTACTTAAACTAAAAAAACTAAACTAAACTATTTTGTAATACAAATAAATTATTTACTATTTTATAATGTGCGCACAGTTAAGAAACAATCAAAAACAGGCAAAGTTTATTTAAAATGCTCATTCTAACCCAATTGAGAACACTTAAATCGTAAGCTCCAAATGTTAAGATTTACAGTCGGCGGTGCGCTTATGTAAACAAAACCTTATCCAGACTGATTATCCGTCGAATTGTTTTTAATTAAAACCCTCCGAGGGAAATGGGATCCAGCTTTTTTCTCGTAGGACTTTGAGTGTTTATTTTAGTATTTTCAAGTGCAAATTGTTCAGGCTTATTGAAAATCGGATGTCGGAGGGGCCATCGATCACAGGGATAGCTGGTGCCTAAAGCCTTGTAAAGAAAGCTCGGGTCGAATAAATGGGTCACAAATCCTTAGGAGCTGGACCTTTAAAAATTGGTTTTATTCGTTTTACATGTTTGTGGACTTAGAGTAAACTAAGGCCGTTAGAAAAGGTCGGGCCGCATTTGTAAGGTCGACAAAATAGCTGTTTCGGAAAGATTGGCGTTTTGTTTTTGGCAGATAAGCCACGTCATAAGTTTATACGCGTAAAAATATATGCTGAAGGACATTTCTATAGACGATGACGATACCTTTTACTAATTAGTTTGTGTTAATCAGGTACATTTGTAATTATTAATTGGCACCCAGTTTAGATTTATTTTTATAGCTCAAAACTTACCAAATTTGCAGTCCTTTAATTTCAAACGAGCTTCCAATTTGAAAACATCTGCATAATGAAATTTCAGTGAGTAATCCAATGAGAATTCCAATGAACTAATTGAATTGCTATTCAAATGGTATAGAGAGTTTGTAACTGTAAAAAATATGGGTATTTATCTCTTAGAAAAAGAAAATTTATTTAAGACAAGTAAATGTGCATTTATAATTAATATCATCAGGAGCTTCAACACCTGACGTAGTGCATGAAAGCAAAAGGTTTATATGCAGTTTAAAAAAAAATCTAGTAAAAAACTAAAGTTATCATAACTTTTTAATCGGAGAATTAATTACTCACAACATTTTCCCTATTTCTTATAGTTACATATCCATTTAAATTGCTCAACCTTTTTGGCTTTAACTAATATTTGCTAGTCTAAACCAAAACACCACCTTCTGGAAACAAAGCGATGCTTCCCTAATATTTTATTCAGGCTAATGCTTTGACTTACCTCGGCACAACCGTTTAAATCTAAATGTAAAGGCCAGATTTAAGTAGCATTTACCAGCGAAACCTATATCGTCTATTCTGTCGTTGCTTTTTTGCGGCCACCAGAATCGTTTAAGGTCTCAGAATCAATCTCCATTAATGCAGCGGAGTGTCATTTTGTGGTGCCTCACGGTCGTTGGATTACCTTATACGATGAAGCCTCACCGTATCAGAGATCCACAGGCTTTTTAAAGCCCTCATTCGCGGCAGAAACCCTGGGACCTTTTATTGCGGTAGTAAAACATTGAACGATCAGATTCCGGACCAGGTAAGTCCGAAAACGTTTGGTGTTTGAGAACGGCTAATGTACTATGTTCGCTTGTGAATTGTAAGATGGGGTTAAGGATTGGTGGTATTACCGGAGGCATTCTTTAAGAGGAATGTTGAAAGTTACACAATATGGTTTTAGTTACACTAAATAATCAATATTGCCGAAATAAAATCAATGTCGGCGAAAGCTACATCATTTAGTCAATAAATCTTTATTTAACCACCCATTATCAATTGTACAATTTTTTTAAAGTAATGTTGTATGGAAATTTTACTTTTTATTTTCAAGTGCTAATTGCTGCACTGAAGCTAAATGAAATATTTATAAAATTTATAAAATACAGTGAAAAAATTAAACGCAGCCAGGAATCGAACCTGGGTCTTCCGCAATCCGGGCGGTCAGGTTTTTTCTATTCAATTAGGTTCTTTAATACCTTTCTTATATGTATACATGTAAAAAGGTAGTTGTAACTACTTATTCCAATCTCTTTGTGCGGTGGCCAAGATTCAGCGATAAATTTTATGACAAATTGAATCCTTCTACTGTTTTGTATAAGTTACAAGAGAAAGCGTATCTATAATTGTTGTTATGTAATCACACAGGTATTATTAAATATTTAATATTTCTATTTTAAACTTTATCAATATGTATTATTATTAAAAACATTATTAATAATACATATTGATAAGCACACACACACACACACACACACACACACACACACTCACTCACATCACGGGCTCCTCTGAAAATCAGCGTTGCAGTTTTTTGAAGCTGCAACTTATGCTTAGAGGAGTCCAGTTCGTCGTAGCTTTTTAATTTGAATATTTTGTATTAGTTTTATTGTTAGAACCTAAGCCTGCTACGCCGAATTTTTTTTTTTAATTTGAATTTGAATTTGAATTTGGTATATGTCACAAAGGGTAGCACTGAAAGTGAATGTGCAGTTTTATATTTAATGTTCTGTTCCATTAGAATGTCGAGTGCTTTAGTTTCAAATATTTTCTTATTTAAACTAAAGACAAAAAAAAAACAGATTTAAAATGTTTACTTTCCAACTATAGCGGGATAGTAGTTGTTAGTGGTATAATTAAAATAGATAGAGTAGAAATTATCAGGCAAACAATTAAATCAACTGACGTCATCAATTGACATCAAATGAATGTTTTACTATATAAAAGTCAGTTTTGCAGTTAAAATTCAGATCATGTCTTAAAGACATCTAGCCAGTTTACTGAATGCTGATGTTGAACTGTATAGCTAAAGATACTCAACGATATGTTTAACAAAGAGAAGGAAATAAAGTTTCAGTTCAAAGAAAACAAAATAAGAGTTTGAGCCTTATTTGAGCCAATAATCATATTTTTGTATTTTACATTGCGGAAGCGCTTGAGCTTTACTTTACCTGATGGAAGTTAACGATGAGGCCGAAGGTGGAAGTATCCTCAAGCATAGCAAAATGATTCACTCTTAGTATTTCCTAATACCATTTTGTCGTAGAAATTAAATTATAATAATTATATTATTTGTTTTTAGTTACTTGGACCACACTCCTACTACTCGTGCGTGAATGTAAAATGTGTGTTTCATCTGTTAAACGTAATTTATTTTATTTCTTCGGTTAGGTAGTCAATTTCAATTTGAAGGACTTCCTTTCTTTGTCACTTTTTGCAAATGTGCCTAACATGTATACAGTAACACAAATGCTGAAAAAATTTCCACGAGCAGGATTTGAAGCTGCACCCTTCTGACATACCGGGTCAGGTGCTCTTCCAATTTAGCTATCGTTACCAGCCCAGCTACCAGCTACCAGCCCGCCGAAATAATTCAACACTATTACCTTTTTTTACTTTGAAAGCCAAAGGCACCCATTCAATGTCAACAACTACCGTCATTAACACCCGATCATAATATTTTTACAAATACTAAAGATCAGTTAAGAAGTAGGCAAGCTATTTATAAAATGTTTTTGTTTTGTTTATATAATTTTAACGCAAATTATTCAGCCGGGCTGGTTAAAACCACGATATCTCAATTGGAAGAGCACCTGACCCGGTATGTCAGAAGGGTGCAGGTTCAAATCCTGCTCGTGGAAACTTTATCAGCATTTGTGTTTTTGTAATTTGTTTCGCAACAAAATTTGCGTTTAAATTATATAAACAAAACAAAAACATTTTATGTATACAGTATACATGTACAAGAAATATCTTTTTGTTAGTAAGCTTGCCTTCTAAGTACATATTATACTGGTGTGCTGGACTGTTTCCTTGCAACGTCATTACCTTGTTACCTTATAACATGCTAAGGGTTCCGTACGCCAGTCATGAATAATATGTAAAATAATGCGAATCAGATTGAAAGAATTTAGAAAAAAGTTGTTTAAAAAAACTATTAGATAGTTTTTTTAAGTTTTTTAAAACGGTATTCAAAAATTGTGAAAGACTGCATGCATATGCTGGATGCGTCAAGCTGAGGACAGGGCGCTATGGCGCTCATTAGGGGAGGCCTATGTCCAGAAGTGGACTAAGATAGGCCGATGATGGTGATGATGATGATGATTCAAAATCGCATAAGGGTTTCGTTTCTTTGTTAGAAAAAGCCATAAGGGCACACATCTAGAAGACAAGATCCGAACAAACTGACTAATTTTTTTTTTGGAAGGAGCCTGCTGTTGTCTTCCTATGGCATTTCAAGTGTCACCTGGCGTTTTATGGGCAGCGAGGAACTTAAAGGTCAAGCTGATTAATTTAAATATCCTAGAAGAGGGGATGAGAGAAGCGTGAGAAGGGAGAAGCGTGTCACCGTCTCCGACAAGATTCTACGAGGCGTTCGGATAGGATCGAAATTGATTCTAATGTACAGACGCCTGCACCTACCACAAACTGTCAAATTTTTTCAATAGACTTTGAACTTTACTTTTTTTTTAATTTGAATATGGTTGACAATGTATGAAAGAAAATGTACAGTTTTGGATAGTTTGGTGTGCTAGGAATGTCCACCAAATAATGGAATTCCCTTCCAGCACACGTACTTTCTCCTTCGTACAATATGGAGTGTGGAAAAGCAACTTGCGGGTCGGCAAGGTGAGGACGGCTAGTTGCAGGATTCCGCCAGAACCAGAACACCAGCGTTGTTGCGACACGCTTCGTTCGCAACAACACAAACTGCGGCGGGGTACTGATTGACCTATTGTTTGTTCTTAACTTTTATTTTTATGTATATTAGTGTGTGTGGTCAATTAATGTTTCTCTCTCTCTCTCTCTCTCTCTCTCCCTCCCTCTCTCTCCCTCTCTCTCTCTCTCTCTCTCTATCTCTGAGGATTCTGCCATTCTGGTCTACTAGCTGTCCTTGCATCTGGACACTGCTTCAGCTTCAAGCAGCGCAGAGTCATTTGCATAAAATTCTATAAAAAAGGTATAGCGTCCGAATACACCCAAGAACTTTTTTGTTATAAAATCAATTGCAATCTTAACAAAGACAACAAATGAATGAAGTCGCCACTACCAGTGTTTTAAACGTATAGGTGCTGTTTTCTTCTTTTAACAGCATAACTTTGTTTCCCGCGTTTCGGTCTTCTGCGTTTTTTCGCAACGTAATGGAATTTCCGCTTAAAACACAATTTTGTTGTATACTACTCTACTCGTTCGCAGGAACTGGCCGTTTGCGAGTTTCGCGGCTGAAATTGCGCATTCCAGTTTTTCCTGAAGTATGTTCCGTTTTGAGAAACGCCAAAATGGAAGCCAGAAGAGATTGCGCTTAGACGACGCTACGAAAATAACATAATTTTACACTGCACCATTTCTGGCGAAGCATGTTTGTAGGCAATGCTAAGAGTATTTTGGGCATTAAGATATATTTACGTGGATTACTTGATCTTAACCCAATTAAGAGCTGTCTTAACCATTAAGACCTCAGAGAAAATAGCTGTCTAAACTAGGAGATACGACCTTAAAGTATTTACACAATTATTAGTCTGAATGTCAAACAGATAACATCTGATTGAAGTCGGGATGACCGGTTCAAACCACACCAGCCTAGACAACTTAGGTACGGGTAATCGCTTTTAATACTAATGAGCCTAGTTTCAAAGTAGTTTAATTCACGTTACTATTATAAATTATGATGTATCCACCCAATCAAAACTTTAAAGTAAAAAATATGTACGATACTCTCTCTAAAAACGAAATTGAGATTTTTTTTAATGGAAAACTTTAGTTTGTCATTATAACTAACTAACTAACTAATAATTTACTGAGTATATGAGAATGAGATGAGTAAGACAGTTAGGTAGATAAAGCATGTTCTTATGGTACAGACGCCTGCACATCAACCTACCCAAAACTGTAAAATTTCTTCAATACATTTTCAACCATACAACTTAGTAATAAAGTTCAAAGTCTATTGAGGAAATTTGCCAGTTTGTAGTTGGTTGATGTGCAGGCGTGTGTACAATCAGTATCGGAAGTCACTAACCACTTTAGTACCATGTCATAATAGCTTTACGAGCAATTGACGAACGCCTGTTAGATTATTCAGTTAGTTTGACAAAGTGGTAAATATTCAGTGAATTGTATGCAATTAAACAAGGAAAATTATCGGGGATTAACGCACACTAAAATAGGTAGTATAGATTAAGGCATACCTTAGAAAAATATACGACGACAGACGTTTCGAACAAAAAGTATGCCTAAGATAATTATACTGCATTAATGGCGTTAATCCCCGTAAAATTTCCTTATTTATATTGGACCGCGAAAGCTGTAAATTGTTTGTTGTAAATTGTAAATTAATATTGTGTGCAATATTTTAAGTGTATATATGCAGTGTCATCACCATCTTTTTATGTATACCAACAATTGAGCAACCAGTCTAATTGGCAACCAGAAGGGCGTGACAAGTTTGCATAAGCCGGCGGCATCGGCGGGCGGCGCGGCGCGCTTTATTTTTGCACGTACTCAATTTCTCGCCTCACTGGGTGTCCCGGAGAATAGATATTAATTTACATGAATAAATAAAATTTGCATTAAGAGCGTCCAAGATGGCGGGGCTAAGAAAACTGTTACTGTTAAAAGCACTATGCTTTTTTGGCGCCCATTCTAGTGTCACGCGACACTTTCAGGGTCCTTTGAAATTCATATTTCCTTGCTGTTTATATTTTCGCCGTGTTATATTCCAGCATTTGTTCTACGATGTATTTATGAGCGGCTTCCATAACGCTTCAGATAATAAAGTGCATTCGCTGTGCTGCTTTGGTGGAATCTTCATTTGCAAATGCAAAAAACTAAACTACAGTATGGTACCAGAAGCATTCTTTTAAAATTGTACTTGGATTTTTTGCGACTTTAATAGCGGCTCCTCTGTTTCTTTGTTAGAGTTTTGTAATGTAGTGAAATACTTTATTCTTCATGCATTATAGGAAAATATAGTTTAACTGAAATTGTAATTAAAACGAGGTTCCGGTCTCGATTTCCAGCAGGGGTAAATGTTTGTGTACTCGGTATGGTTGGTGGTTGGGCTTGTTTGTCCCCTTGGCTAGCTACCACCATCTTATCTAAATATGATGCGATAACAACGATAGCCAGTGCCGTCCTTCGTCCTAATCATCACTTAACATCAGGTGAGATAAAGCCCAAGTACTTACAAGTAAAAAAAAATCACTAAAGAACACATACACAGCACAGCATCAAAATCACAAATTTTGAGTAGGTAAACTCGCCATTAGTGACCTCGACGTCACACTTAGAATAATCAATGTAAGGATCCCTGGTGAAATAGATAACATCAGTGATAGGTCGCTAGCCGATCGCCTGATGTGCGAGCATCTTGGAACCCATCTTGGTCGGCTCTTACGACATGCACGCGAAGTTAGACAGATAATACAGTTAAGTCCCATACCAGCATGAGACAACTAAAATCAAATAGACAACATCATATTTTAATTTGATCACCTATCCGCTCTGCAGACATTGCGATAATTGATTACAGCCAAACTAGGTGAGAAAAGATTTTACGCTCCATTAAGTTTGGTAGTAAATAAAAGAGGGTCTCTCCAGACCTCACTCGAAAACAACTTGGAAATTGAAAATATTCTATGACAAGAAAGTATGTTAATACCTACATGTGGTGCGAAACAATGTTTTGTTATTTTTAGGGTTCCGTTCCTTAAAAGGAAAAAACGGAACCCTTATAGGTTCACTTTGTTGTCCGTCTGTCCGTCTGTCTGTCTTTCTGTCAAGACCCTTTATCTCGGGAACGCGTGGAGGTATCGAGTTGAAATTAAAACCATATACTCAAGTCTTCGGTCCTTTGAACTATACATATTATATTAAATCACAGGGTATTTATGCAAGAAACGGGTGTCCAAATTTTGAAGTACTTCGTTAACCGTGTCATGTGGGGTATCGTGTGAAAGGACTTCATTTGCACCAGCTTAAACAAATTTTTCATTATTTTTATGATGTATAGTTTTCGATTTATGACGAAGAATGAAAAAAGAAATACCTGAGAAACTGAATTTCGGGAAAAGTTCGAGACTCGATTCCTGAACTATATAATATTTACCCATAAATTTGTACGGAACCCTCGGTGGGCGAGTCCGACTCGCACTTGTCCGGTTTTTTTGTATTGCGAACCTATGAAAGTTTGTTTGAAAGCTCTAGAAAAAAGAGCATGTTGATTTTATCGCGTTTTAACTTAAGGCTACTTGTTATTGTATATAAATAGGAGACAGTAGTAGGATTTTTATTCTCTGGTATAGATATCATGGGCATATCTTAATACCCGACGTTTTTGTGTATTTAAATCAAATTAATGTAGTGTACAAATAAACCTTCCTGGTTTCTGTTACACAATTTAGATAAAGGTAAACATGTAGATATATAGATAGATAATACTTTTATTGCAACAATATAAAACATGAACATGAAAAAAAATGAACAAAGTTAAAATTTGGCGGTATTACCGCTTTCAAGCGATTTCTTCCAGACAACCAGTCGGATGGAGAGAGCTAATAAACTGTAAGATCAGAGATGAAACCTCTTTCTGTGTTCTGTGGATGAAACTGTGAAAACATACTACAGGTTGATTTTGTCAACAGTCGACAAAATTTTAGAGGACATTGTAATCCTTATAAATAATGATACAAATCCAAGTCTATTTTACTTTTTATTTTCAAGTGCTAATTGCTGCACTGAAGCTAAATTAAATATTTATAAAATTTATAAAATACAGTGAAAAAATTAAACGTCCACCCGACCCAGCCAGGAATCGAACCTGAGTCTGATGGTAATGGTAATGATTTAAATATTATTAAAATATCAGTGCAAAATAAAAACAATAGCAATTGTACTTGTTAACCACTTATGGCTCATGGGACCATAACAAAGACTTAATTATGGTCTAATTAACCCTTTCTCTGTCCCATGACTGTGTAATAATAACTATAATTATTTTTATAATATAAAAAGAGACGCCTCGGTCGCCGAGTGGTATAGCGCTCGGCCCGATACTCGAAGGTCTCAGATTCAGTTCCCAGGTCGGGCAAAGTGTCTTTTGGATTTTTTCGATGCATAGCCTGGGTTTGTAATCACCAACCCGCATTTGGCAAGCGTGGTGATTAAGCCAATACCCATCATTTGTAGTGATGACTTGATTTCAATGATGGATTTGCCCAGCAGTGGGACTGTTTTATGCTATTTACTTTACTTACTTATAAAAAGAATTACCCTGCGGTACTAAAAGAGATTTGTTTTTTTTTAATCTAGTCAATATAGAATTTATTAATAAACGAACTTGGATGTAAGAGTATGCCGTAATTTAGACTAAAACATAGGTACTACGTTTATTATCATAATCATTCAAATTTTACGCAGAAGGAGCCGTGAATTATATAAATAATATAAAGAATTTGTGTAAATGAGACACTAATAATTATATTAATAAGGTACAACTATACTAACTAGAGAGCCCTAAATAAGCGGTATCTCCAAGTATGCAGCAAATGAATTTTATACAGTAAAAAAATGTAAAAACCCGACCTAGGTTCTTCCAAAGGTCAGGAATACATTAAGTATTCACTACTCTTAAAATTACTTACTAAGTTTTGTTCATTGTTTTATACTTTTATATATACTACTCAAAACAAAATAAGGGCCACGAGGTATTTTTTCATTTTGGTGTAAATTATTAAACATTTACATATTGAAAGTAGTAAAATATTGAGTATACAAACTCTTTGATACCTAAACTATTTAATATTGTAGTATTCATCTAATGCTGGCAACAATTTTAAATAAAATTTGATTTAAAATTATTTTTGAAAATTTTGATTCCATTTTCTTTGACGTTTTGCTTTCCTTAGCTTCTTGGTTTATTAGAAATTATCAGAGTTCATTGATATCTCGAGTCAGAAACATCTTTTGCAATATGCCACAAGCACGCAGGCGTCATATGGACTCGCTGACAGCAACCAGAGCCGTTACAATGATTGAAGAAGGTCATTCGCAGCGATCTGTGGGTTTGCAATTGGGATTTTCTCGAAGAGCTATTCAAAATCTATGGAATCGTTTCCAAGAGACCGGCAGTGTTAGAAGAAGACCTGGTTCGGGCAGAGTTCGCATTACAACAGCTCAAGAGGATCGTTACATTCGATTAAGTGCGCGCCGAGATCGCACAACGACGGCCCGCAAGCTGCAAAATCGTTTACGGCTCACAACGGGTACTCGTGTCAGTGACCAAACTATTCGTAATCGATTGCATGAAGACCAGCAGGCATCAAGAAGGCGAGTTGTCCGTATTCCATTAACCAGAAATCATCGTGCAAATCGTTTAAGATTTTCCCGTCAACATTTGGACTGGGACATAAACCAATGGGGCATGGTGCTCTTCACAGACGAATGCAAAGTTAAATTTTTTAACGACGATCGGCGTATTAGAGTATGGAGAAGACGCAGCGAGAGATTTTCAGAAGCCTGCATCCATGAAGTCGATCGTTTTGGTGGTCCAAATGTAATGATTTGGGGCGGGATAAGCTTACACGGCAAAACTGAGCTCGCTATTTTAAATGAGGGTACTGTTACTGCTCAGCGGTATATTGAGGAAGTCGTCAGACCACATGTGATCCCATTTGCCCAGCGAGCGGGTCCTGGATTCATCTTGATGCAAGACAATGCTCGTGCACACACGGCTCAAGCGGCTCGGCTTGTACTGGAAGCGTCTCAAATTCAAGTCTTGCCGTGGCCGGCGAACAGTCCGGACTTAAATCCAATAGAGCACATGTGGGATCAGTTGAAACGAAGAGTTAGAGACGGTGATCAGGAAATCCACAACCAACAGCAACTCATCAACGCTGTTAAAAGGGCCTGGGAAGAGATTCCAATGGAAAATGTCAGGCATTTGATTGAGAGCATGCACTCCAGGCTTCAGGAGTGCGTAACGAAACGAGGGGGGCATACCCGTTACTAAAAGATGAGCATGGAGTATTTTCTTTTGTTTTCAGTAACTTTACATTGTTTTTATTTTTAACCTTAAATGTGTTTTTTCTTTCAAAAGCAAATAAACTTTTTAATCATTATTATTGGAATAAATTTATTGGTCTACACGGTAAAAACAACATTAGTTTTCGTTATGGAGGCAAAAAAATTAATATTGGTTTTATTATTTTCATGGTACAGCCAAAATACCTCGTGGCCCTTATTTTGTTTTGAGTAGTATACTTACATAAAACAATTTGGCGTTCACTTAATTCTTTTTCACTCCCGCTCATCTAAAAAACATCAACGTTCACAATGAACTGTCAAGAATTTCAAACTACCTTTTAAAAAGAGGGTCTACTAATGGAAGTATGAAATACGATAGCATTTGAGCGGATACATTATTCAAATTCAGCAACTGTTTAGTCAAAACATTTTAAGGCGGGCGGTGGCGGTCGTTGTGTTGAGGACCCGAGGCGCGGCGCGTCAGTACATTACAATAAAAACAAATATTACCTTCAAAATGTGTACGTACACACGTTTTAAATTTAGATATAGACTCATTCCAGCTAGACTACTTATTTTTTTAATTAGATAAAACATAGGTCCTTAAAGCAGCAGCTAGCATTTGGGTTGAGATTTAGATGAAGTTGAGAAAACACTAATTATATAAGATCCACAATAAATACGACATATAGTATAAAGAACCTATGTTACCAGCAAGGAATGAAGCATTCTATAGATGAAAGATTTATACTGATTAATGCAAATATTGATGTAAAAGTAAGAATATAAAAGGTACCGTGCCGAACGGTTCCTACAAACATTGTGATATGGAATTGTCTTGTTTCTTCCGCCATCATTTTTTCTCACGTCCGTGGATTGTCTAACGTTTGTTTAATGCCAACAAAAGTGTTTGATATCCCTTTTGTTTGGCAACAAACACGATTCCGTTGGTTACAATGAGAACACTTTGTTGCATGATGACCGCTAAAAATATTGCTTAACTAAAATTATTGTAGTGAAACTTAAAACTAAATATTTACTTATAATTAATTAACTACTTAAAATTGTTTAAAAATAAGAAAAAGTTCATTAGATATATCTGTATTATATATAAGAAAGAGCGGAATCCCCTGCTACAGGCAATAACAAGCTTAAAAGGGGGCTCCGTCAACTGTTGTATACAACTGTCTTGAAAAGTAATAAACAATTTTTGATTTTTGATTGATTTTGATGATGGTATGTGAAGAAGAGCTACGTCTCTGCAACTGTTAAAGATGTTTTCTTTTAAAAACCAATGAATGATGAAACATGTATGGAAAAGGCTACATATACTGTTTTTACAACTGTAACTGTTAAAGAAGACCAGGTAACATTAAATTAGATGCCGATATTTTAAGGACACGATATTTTGATATTTATACGTACCAAATTCGTACATTTCGGAAAGCGGAAATCGCAGTGAGGGCAGGCCTCCAACAAGGTGGACCGACGCGACGATCTGGTAAAGGTTGCGGGAAGCCGCTGGATGCGAGCAGCATAAAACCAGTCGTTGTCGAGATCCTTGGGGGAGGCCTTTGTCCAGCAGTGGACTTCTTTTGGCTGAGATGATGATGATGATGATGATGATGATGATGACGTATAAAGAACATAAAAATTAAGGCAATATGTATCGATGCCTAACACATAGGATTATTTTATTTGCACACAATCTCGCATTTGATGATCCGTTTATATATATTTATATAACTGAATATTAAAGCCACAACACGTTTAATACATTTAAACGTGTTGGTATATAAACGTTAGCTGGCTTTAATATTCAGTTAGCAATGTATGCATTCGGTGTGTTGGAGCGCTGTTTCGCTGTTTGTGTTCAACTAGCTACGTTTACTTCTTTCGCCCGTCATAGGATCACTCAAAGCAGAATCCGGAGGTAAACTATCCGCTTTTGGTATTCCAGAACTTTGACTACACAAAATTTAATGTTGAATCCATTTATGTTTTTATTTAACAAATAAGTGGCAAGCCTTTCTTTCGGTTTAAAAAGTTTTATTACTCACTAGTTGTTGCCCGCGACTTCGTTCGCGTAGACTACAGATAAAAAAAAAGAAAAAAATTATCATATATGCTGGTCTGGGTCATGGTCTGTATATGAGGAAAGTTTCAATATAATCCATTTAGTAGTTTTTACGTGAAAGAGTAACAAACATCCATCCATACTTACAAACTTTCGCGTTTATAATATTAGTAGGATAGGATAAATTTGCTTGAAATGAGATATAAACTTAAAAAAAAGCTATTATAAAACTAAATTTAAACACTAAAATGTTTTTGTTTTGTGTATAATAATTTTAACGCAAATTTTGTTGCAAAACAAATCACAAAAACACAAATGTTGAAAAAATTTTTACGATCAGGATTTGAACCGGCACCCTTCTGAGATACCGGGTCAGGTGCTCTCCCAATTGAGCTATCGCGGTTCTTACCAGCCCGCCGAAATTATTCAACACAATTTACTTTTTTACTTTGAAAGCCAAAGGCGCCCATTAAATGTCAACAACTACCGTCATTAACATCCAATCATAAGATTTTTAAAAATACTAGTTATCTGCATCTTGGTCTCGGGGATTTTTTTCGCACTAGCGGTTCAACGCCAGCGACACATTTATTTGTCAAATTTTTCAAGTGAAATGGCCGAACTAGGAATTCACGCAGAGGTCACTCGGGCAAATTTCCTAAGAAGGATTTCGCACAGTGGTCTTTCGGGGAAGTGGCCGAAGTGGGAATTTGCATAGTTGTCTTTCAGGGAAATGGCCGTAAGCGGCCATTTTACAAGTGGCTCTTGTGAATGTCACTATGCCATTGGTTTGTAAGTCTACTCTGGGCGGGAGATCTTGTACTGAGAAGAACCGGCAAGAAACTCAGCAAGTGTTAAAAAGTAGGCAAGCTATTTATAAAATGTTTTTGTACCCGGTATGTCAGAAAGCCGGTTCAAATACTGCTCGTGGAAATTTTTTCGACATTTGTGTTTTTGTGTTAAGCACTAAAGTTAGTTTTCTTTACCATCATCATCGTCAACATGGTAGGTAGGTAGCATGTGCCATAAGAAGATAATGCTGAAAAAGAAGTACTTACTTACAGTTAACAGGGTGCCTAGTAAGAGTTTCTGACATTCGATCACGTTTACGAAAACGTAAATTAGTATGGCAATGAAGCAGCGCCTCCTGGCGACATACGAGAAGAGTTGCAATTTTGCCATACAAAACTCTCGCTAGGCATCCTGAAGTACGTTGCTTAGAAGTGTTCATTAGAATCTTACCAGATTCTAATGAACGTACAATACCTGTTTAACAGCCTACAATAAATGTTTACATGGACACTAATGAAGTACTTACGAACTCTTCATAAACTTGCATTGTTGCATGTGGGAAAGCTCAGCCTAGCGGATGAACAGTATGCAGACTAATATTTACTTTCCGATTTCATAGATTTCCCTGTGAAATTCTAAATCTAAATCAATTTCAGTTCAAATACTTGAACAATAAAAAATTGTGTAGTTTGCAAGAGTTTGTACAGATGAAAAACAATATGGCCGCGCACGATAGGCTGGGTTTGGGATTAGTTTCGATATATTTGAAAAACAGGTGTTGACAAAATTTTCACGAGCGGGATTCGAAACCACACCCCATAACATTTAGGGTCAGGTACACTACCAACTATGCTATTGTGGCTCTGTCCAACAAAACTTGCGTAAAATAATATATTAATATAACTTATTCATAAATAGATATGATGATTTAGAATTAAATTGATTTAGATTTAGAATTTCACAGGGAAATCCATGAAATCAGAAAGTAAAGATTAGTCTGTGTACTGTTCATCCGCTAGGCTGAGCTTTCCCACATGCAACAATGCAAGTTTATGAAGAGTTCGTAAGTACTTTAGCGAAAGAGGAAATGTGTAAATGGTCATATGACCATTTGCACATTTCCTCTTTCAGAAATTAATATAGTATTCGTTTGAAAGACATTCATCTATTAGACACAGTAGGTTGGCCTCACGTAAACTTTGTTTCAGCTCCTCTCAAGTGTAAATATTGCAGTGCTCTCTGTAAGCATAACGCTCGTTACGATTAAATTTTTCTCTATTCTCTCATTCGCAATTGTGAGATGCAAGTATTAATGCGATGCTACTTTCATAAAACTGGCTTTGTTTCAATTAAGTATGCAGATTTGCTTGTTGCTAAATGAGAATAGTGAGGTTGTTGGCGCGACTGTGAACTCTGGTTGCAATATCGTTTTATGTAATCCCATACTGTTTATTTCCTTTATTTCTTGTTAAAATAGTAAGTTGTAAATAGAGGTTATATAGCAATACGTGTTTAAAATAACTGGGTTACTGTTTTATTAACTGGATACTGACACAATATGCGTTACACTAGGTGTGTAATAATTATTTTACTCGTTGTATATTATCAATTAATCCACTTAATTGATTATATACAACGAGTAAAATAAATAAATATTATCGCAAGAGCTGGATGAGAGTAGCCGCGGATCGTGCTCAGTGGCGTGCTCCAAGTCCACTGCTATGGGCATGGGGATTGGTATGGGCTGATGATGATGATGAAGGGGAATTAATGTGGACCACTAAATAAAACATTAAATGTGATAACCAGCATATTTATAACAGTAGCTTGCCTTGAAAATTAGCAAATGCACTATTTGTAACAAATACAAGTTTTGTAACATTAATCGCGTGTACCTGCAATAAAGTTGTAACCATTAACTGTACCTTGCTTTAACCCTACATTAAAACTTTCAATTGTTATTTTCAACAATGTTCACCAGAATCTCTTGCTCACTGCCACAGGTTACATTTACAATTCGCCGGCCACAATTATTCCATTCCCAATCGGTTCCCAGGAGGATTAATCTCATCAACGGAGACACCACATGTAGAATTTAGAGAGCTAAATATGTCCACAGCAACTATTAGATTTGCTTAGTGAATGTGACATTTAAGTCGTTCAAATAAGGTAATGCAAATAGAACACTTAAATTGCGAATGGTAACAGTTTTTGGTGTTAAATATTAATAGAATAAGACACATGGCTGAAGAATGTAGCAAACTTTCATATCGAAGAAGTTGAGGCTTACGAACCGTAGTAGTCTCTAGCGTTGATGAGGAAATACGATTGAAACTATTATTTTGTCTGATTTATTTATATTAATGTAATATTTATTCAGTATCCAAGAGTAGACTAGACAGACACTGTCCTCTAAGGCGACCAAAGGTCATCGAAATTTGTCATAGCAGAATAGTTTCATCCCAAAAAAAATATATACAGGGTACGTACAGTGAGAGAAAACCGAAATGATAAATATTCCAAGTAGCGTCAAAAATATGCTTTTTTACGATCCTATCAAACACAAGGTAGTCTTTTAATAATTTTCATTGTTAATTCCAAAAAGTCTATTATATTTATATTTATTATTTATATTTAGCAATGGCTATAACAGTATTAACATGTTTATTTTATTTATTCATTATAAATAAAAAAATACTTTTATTTCAGAAGTATATGCCTGACTTTTTTGTCATTGTTGGAGCTTTACTTTTAAGTTTAATATACTTTTCCTAACTTGCAGTGTGTCCCAATAATAATTCTGTTTGTCATATGCGAACATGTTCCCCTCAGTAAACACGAGTAGGTGTTAATGACATGTCATTATGAGTGTTTGCTTGTGTTTTGTCGTTTGCTCGAGTTCCCTTTGTCTCGATCCGAAACTCGGCAGCAAATCGATTCTTTAGTGGGTCTGTCTATAATAGTGTTTGCCAATTTCGATAGTACGCTGCATTGACAAATTTTAGTTGCAAAAATATATTACATAGAATATTTTATTGTACAGTTTAAATATTGAAAAGGTTTCATGTTGATAAATAGTAAAATTAATAATGAACTATTAATAAATTAATACCATAAAAAGGTTTGTCTTTTTTTTAAATGTGATGAACAACAAAAACCGACCGTTTTGGACAAGTTGTTACTAATTACAACTAATAAGACGTATAATTATAAAAAATACATAAGTAGATAGTAGATACTTACAACGTTATTATAATGTTTTTGAATCTATTGTTTTATAAATTAAAAAGAAAACCCGCAGAATATCAAAAGCGTTTGAGGTTATAGCGTCAATAAAACTTTTTTTTGAGGAGCTCGTTGGCGCAGTGGTCAACGCGCCCAGTCTGCGAGTGCTCAGGTTAAGCAACTTTCGCAAAGGCCGGTTATCGGATGGGTGACCAAAAAATGTATCATCTTGAGCTCCTCTGTGCTTCGGAAGACACGTAAAGACGTTGATCCCGGCAGCATTAGCAGACGTTAACAACCACCGCACCGCACTGGGCCCGCGTGGTGGTTTATGGCCCGTTCTCCATTATCCATCCATAGGGAAGGCTCGTGCCCCAGCAGTGGAGACATAAAATGAGCTGACGATGATGAAAGGTATTTTATTTTATTTATTTACATTCTATTCACAACACAGTGGGAGCAGAGCAAACAACTGATTTGATGTCAAATAGCATTGGAAGCAATATGGAAGACTTTTTTGACTGATTATTTTTGCCACATTTATACGATCTGTTCAAATTCAAGGTACACATTTTTTTATCTAGTTTTAGAATATTGACTGTACAGTACTGTTACAGACGAATAAGGTGGCTGGTATGAAAGGGTGTATACAATTTATAATTATTGAACTGATAGAAAAGTCGGACAAAATATAGAAATATCTTTAAATGTATTGCAAAATAAATTTGACCAGCCTTTATCTCCATTCTATAGTCTCTGCGGCGGGAGTTCTCAAAATGATGGTGCTCTGCGGCCGATGACGTCAAAAATAAAGTCCAATCGAACCACACGAGAGTGTTTTTTTTTTGAGAGAGATTGCTGATTGCTTTAAACGTCATTTTCAGCTTCACTGTGCTTTTTTGGGGGTGGCGAGAAACTTAAAGGATTCCTCAAGCCGTGTGAAACGAATCACCTTCAGAGGTTTTCTAGAGGGAACGGCATCATGCACTAAGGCGTGTCCCCGTGCCCTACTAGATTCTCCGAAGGGTTCGGATCGGATCCGGGAGCGGAACAACCCGAGGGCGCCTCTAAAGGCTCGGACCTCGGCTCGGGTTGACCGGGCCGTGGTGGAGGAGAGAAGCTCCCAGGTACATGTCTGGTACCTTGTGTAGAGCGCGTGCGAACCGGTTCGTCGTACCCTTATTCTACGAGTACGGTGTCTTGGGCCTAAACTAGTATGCATGTTTAGTGTATTCTGTAAATGTGTAGTGGCATTTAGAGGATCGGGCGCTCAACAGTTAGTTTTAATACAAAAATTGTCAAAATAGATTGATGAACATAAGCATAAAAGATCCGACAACAACGCAATATTGATCGTAGTTGATAAACGACGATACGATACAAGAAAACGAAGCGGGTGGCATTAATCTACGATCTTCTTGAGTCTTTCGATCTACCCTACGTTTGTCTGAAAAAAAATCTTGAAGTCGCCTCGATTTAAGTAGCACTACTACGACGCAATTCAAAAATAAATATAGAAATTGTTCAATGTTTTAATTTTTAAGTGTTGCAATAAATGTATTATATAGGATCTCTATCTTATAACAAATACCAAAGTCGTAGAAATGAATAGACTATAATTCCCACGTTCTATCTTTAGTGACTAGCCGAAGCGACGTAACATCTGTCGCAGCACCCATAGCGAAAGTTCCGACCAGATCACTTATGGCACAGGCAGCGCTTGTAAAACAACTCTGGACATACAGACTGAAGATTTGAAACTTCGACGACTGCTGAACTGGCCGGATGAATAAAACACAAGAGTAGAAGCTCCTGTGAAATCACGACCACATTCTGAATTTGAAACTATTACGAATAGACAACAAAAGCGGTTTGGCGGGAAGGTGGTAAGTCGTGTTTGTAGTTTTTTTTTTAGCTGTCTAATAAGATGCGGTTTGTACAATAGCCACTGATGCTGTGAAAAAATATATGAATCATTTCATCGTTGTTAATGAAATAGTAAATAATAAGTGATGATATTACACTAAAACAATGAATAATAAATGAAACTCAAGCCCAACCCTTGAGTAAAAATGTGGTCCATACTGAGGTCACACGCAAACTTTTTGAGATAATTTTAAAAGTGACGTTGCACTGATTAATTTAATTTAATTTGTTTAATTTATTTTAATATCTTCCATGCAACCTAGGGATGAAGAGGATCCTCCAAGAAACCCTCCAACACCCAAGAGGATGTTTATCACAATTTTATTATTTTCCCTGTGTTCTGCCACCTACATTTCAACATACTCTCTATACAAAGCAGGAGTCATATACTTAAAATATAGCAAATGCAAACAATACAATATTTTTTTTGTGCCCAACCTAAGAGTTCATATGCAAACAATGGTTCCCACTACATTATAAGATGGAGATTCGTGCTATATCGATGCGGTCGGCACCGATGCGATTAGATCATGCGATAAACTAGCGTTTTGCACCCGGTTTCACACGGTGGCGGTTCATTGTTAGCGTTTACGAAACGTACTGTTGCATAATGCAGATGCTTTTGCTTATTAGGTTATTTGGTTGGGTAAATCGAGCATATTATGAGCGCTTTTGACGTTTTATTGAGGTCTTTTGTTATGCGGTTGCGAAATTATTTACAAACGTTATTGTGGTGCCTGACGATGACGATGTGGGGGAAAAAAGGTTCACAGTTTAAATCACCCACTATGCTAATAAGAATATCAGTAAATCTAAAAATTTGCTATCACATAGGTAAGGAACTATTTGACCCTTTTTAAAGAGATTAACATAGAAAATGTGTATATACCTATCTATATGTTTGAAATTACTTTGCTAAGATTTAAATGAAACTACATCTATGGGTCTACATGCAATTATTTTGCACATTAATTTGATTTAATGTTTATCCTGTCGTTTCGAACCTTTTGCAGGGTCTGTGGTCTTTTTACCACCAGCCTGGGATCCCATCATACAAACTATTAAATCCCAGCCCTAATACTATACTGCCAGACCAAAAGATTATATAAGATCTTTCTGCGTGAGACGGAAAGCACATGATTAAAAAAATGAGAGTATTCAAGCTAGTAACTAATTTATACAAGTCATTATTTAATTCAAAAATATTATTGATAAAACACGTGCTTTACAGATCATTCAAGTTTTAATAAACTGGTAAATTTAATAATGCCATAAACACACAGTTATAAGCTCGCGATAGTGTTGCATGCGTTTACACTTTGAAGTCTTTAACACTTTGACTGGTTCAGCGTAATATATTTTAAATCTATTTTCAATCGTATTGCAATTACAAAAAGTTCAACTTATTGGTTGCTTCTATTTTACCACTAACTACTAAAAGGTTAATTAAAGACTACTTTGCAAACCAAAGATGTGCATTTGTTTTATCAAGTATACTTTCTTTCTGTAACGTTCCATTTTGGAATAGCTCACGATATCGTTAGAGCATCGTGCCTCACGTTCAAATTAAAGTCTTCGTGACGGAAACGTCAGAAATGACAGTTATCATTTCACCTTCGTTCATTCTGACTCTCCCTTTCCGAACACTCATTACAAAACCCGAGGGTTCACATCTAACTTTGACGAACCTTTTTATGTTTTTAATATTTTCAAGACACTCATAATTACAAAACTTTATCATAAACACGACAAAAGTTTACTATTATTTTCTAGCAAATAGCTATTGGCAATTTTCCTTTCGCCCGCCATAACTTAACTTAACTTTGCGAAACTTGACAAAAGTTGTTCTAGCTTTGACTTAGGAAATTTATAAGCTCTAAGTGTTTATTATGTAAAGTAATGGTTGTTTCAATAACATATTTTATTTTATTTTACGCATAGTAATATTAATCATAAAACTAACAAAATGAGTATTGTTATACATTGTTAAATAATATTACAGACAACATGAGAAAACTATGAATAAAAAAAAAGAGTTTAGAAACACGTCAATGATTTAGATATTTGTATTAGTAGATAGTCTGCTATGCCTCAATTACTGAAATAATATTGTAGCTACAATTAATGGAATATTGGCTTAATCACCACGCTTGTCAAATGTGGGTTGGTGGGTTTGTGGTGATCACAAACCATATTGTATTTATTTAAATGTTTCGAAAGTCTTTTTTTGCATATAATTTCAGTAAATAAGCTCTATTTACTACTCCTATTACTATATCTATACAAAACCTATATCCTATAGGTACCTATATTATAAGTGCAGCGCAATAATGAATAATCCCTGCGTTGATGTGAACGTGATACTCATAAATCGCGCCAATCGTTCATTATGAATCAACCCTAAACGAAGCTTATTGATGCAGTTAGTGAAGGGAAACCTTTCGTTCATTTCATTTTTATTTCGTCTTTATCAAATTCAACGTAGGCAATGAAATAGTCTACAAAGTTATTTTTAATATCGCAAAGCCTGATTTTTTTTCAGAATCACTGGCACTTTAAATTATTCCCTAAGTTCTTATGATTGTTAAATGTTACCTATATTTTTATACGTCACAGACTACATACTCTCTTAGTACGCTACCAATAAATTGGTTTCTTTGTTAAGTTTAAATATTTTTTCAGTTTAATATTAATATAGCAATGTAATTGCAAAATAACAATTTTAAAATAATTTAAGCTGTTCCGTTGATTGAGTCACTTTTATTTCCTGACACGTCTCATGTGCGATTCCTAGCAACAGAAACCACGGTAGCAATTAACAAATCCAAAAGACGTCATAAATAAACAAACGACAGATAACAAAAACGCCAGAATTCACTCAGACGTCTCATCAGGCGACATAGAACGTTCTTCGTGGCGTGCCTTGCTAGAGAACGCCACATGAGACAACTTAACGATGCAGTTTTATAAGTGTATGTCGAACTGCTATTGCAGGCGGGACCTAAGATTTAACGTGCCTTTCAAAAGCATGGATGAACACAACTGATAATTTTGGTCACCCATCCAATGAACGGCCTTTGCAAAACTTCAGCAATCACAAACCGTCCGCGTTTATCACTACGCTATCGAGCTCCTCGTTTAAATCATTCGCTGTTACGGCGATTGAAACATTTAATTTGTAAGAAATACATCTCATGTTCGTCTTTTTAACAGCAACCGCGGTAGCAATTAATGGGTCCAATAGACATCACCCAAGCAATCAGGCTATAAACAAACAAATTACAACTAATACAAACTTCAGAAGTCACTCGGACGTCTCATTAGGCAACATAGAACCTTCTTCTCCTTCTTCGGCTTGATAAAGAACGCCATATGGGACAATATTACGATGTAGTTGTAAATGTATATGTCTAACTGCTAATGCAGTTTAACGTGCCTTCAAAAGAACGAGAGGTTTTTGATCATCCATCCGATGACCGGCCTTTGCAAAAGTGGCTTAAATTCAGCAATCGCAGACCGACCGCGTTTACTACTACGCCATCGAGCTCCTCATTTGAATCATTCACTGTAACGGCGATTGAAACATTTAATTTGTAAGTAATACATCTCATGTTCGTTTTAGTAAAAGCTACCACGGTAGCAATTAATGGGTCCAATAGACATCACCCAAGCAATCGAGCCATAAACAAACAAATGACAACTAATACAAACGTCAGAATTCACTCAGACGTCTCATTAAGCAACATAGAACCATCTTCTCCTTCTTCGGCTTGACAAAGAACGCCATATGGGACAATATTACGACGTAGTTGTAAATGTATATGTCTAACTGCTAATGCAGTTTAACGTGCCTTCAAAAGAACGAGAGGTTTTTGATCATCCATCCGATGACCGGCCTTTGCAAAAGTGGCTTAACTTCAGCAATCGCAGACCGACCGCGTTTACCACTACGCCATCGAGCTCCTCATTTGAATCATTCACTGTAACGGCGATTGAAACATTTAATTTGTAAGTAATACATCTCATGTTCGTCTTAGTAAAAGCTACCACGGTAGCAATTAATGGGTTCAATAGACATCACCCAAGCAATCGAGCCATAAACAAACAAATGACAACTAATACAAACGTCGGAATTCACTCAGACGTCTCATTAGGCAACATAGAACCTTCTTCTCCTTCTTCGGCTTGATAAAGAACGCCATATGGGACAATATTACGACGTAGTTGTAAATGTATATGTCTAACTGCTAATGCAGTTTAACGTGCCTTCAAAAGAACGAGAGGTTTTTGATCATCTATCCGATGACCGGCCTTTGCAAAAGTGGCTTAACTTCAGCAATCGCAGATCGACCGCGTTTACCACTACGCCATCGAGCTCCTCATTTAAATCATTCACTGTAACGGCGATTGAAACATTTAATTTATAAGTAAAACATCTCATGTTCGTCTTAGTAAAAGCTACCACGGTAGCAATTAATGGGTCCAATAGACATCACCCAAGCAATCGAGCCATAAACAAACAAATGACAACTAATACAAACGTCAGAATTCACTCGGACGTCTCATTAGGCAACATAGAACCTTCTTCGCGGCGCGGCTTGATAAAGAACGCCACATGGGACGACTTTACGGCGCAGTTGTAAAAGTGTATGTCGCCTTAAATGAGACATAAACACTGCGACGTGTAAACGAATGTCGCACATTTATTTTATTAGCGTCATTAATTCGTACGCTTTCGTCGCGTCCGAACGTCTGGTGTGAATGGTCGTTCCGATGCGGGTTATAGTCGGACGCCGATGTTTCTACGGGTAATTCAGATAAGTAAGATTAGGCTAATATTTTGACATCTCTGTTATTGGTTCTTTCTTTTCTTTCTTTTAGTTGATGGCTTCGTGCGATTAGCACATTTAGCCAGTGTCAAAGTAATTTTTCTTACAAGTAATACATAAATTTATAATATTTCCTTCCAGTCAGTATGATAATGAATGATAATAAAAATGAGAAGTGAGAAATGATATACCCCCTAACCCCTCGAGTATCTCAGTAAAGATGTGGGGCTTTACTAATTCCTCGGCGGACTTCTTGAGAGAATTTGAAAAGCAAAGTTGCACTGCTTTGTTTCATTTGCCAACACTCATGCACACTTACCAACACTTAACGGTTAATAATCCACCATTATTTCACATTAATATTCGACATAATACAAATTTTTGAAAATAAAACAAAACCGCAGACACGACTCTTCACTTTCCCGCCAAGAAGTCACCTAGTGAGTTACAATTACGGCAATGGTATTGAACTACACTTTGAATATAGGTGGTATTTGTAGGTGTTATCGATTTCCAACTTTCTATGTGCTGTTGTCCATTTAAGAAAGCGGAGGCGGAGAGGGTTGGGCTAATTCTGAGCGTACACAATTTTAACTTGAGTGTTATTTAGAATAAAAATAAATATAGATATTTTTTTTTAAATGTTTATTTTTGAGACAATTTAAAGGTCTATTATGTTAGTAACAAAGAAAACAAAGAACACTTTTAACCTATGTTAGTACCTACTTAATAAATAGTTTTTAATATTGATCTCGATTAGTGGACAGTCCCCACTATCAGTGATGGCTAGCAGGACGTTGTTACTGTTGCCACGAACTCGCCTTAAAAGTGAGCCTGCTTTTTTGCGTAATATGGTAGGGAAACTGTCAACCCCAGTGTACGCAAACATGCTAAATATAATTATTTCGCCAATCTTAGAATTGGATTTTCACTAATTAGTATACCCACTAAACCGCTTAGGCAAATTTACTCGTAGAATACTCGATTTTTGTGTTCAAATCGTTAGAGGTAAGTTAATCAATTCTTCAGTAGCTGATTATGGCCTAATAAATATCTAAGCCTGTCACCATGAAAACTAAATTACTCGTAACAGTATTGTGAACAAGGTAATGTCGTAATACCCGCATCGTACTGAATCCTTAGTGGTTGAGAATTCCTATTAAACTACGTTCCATCTTCAGCCTTATCCTACACTTATCACAGGTATTGTTGGACGTTGCCAACATTAATAATATAATTAACTTATATTTGTTACCCTTACTTATATGTGTTTGTAATGGCAACTATTGCAATATTATGCTTTCTCACACAGTGTTCATAGAAGAATGAAGACGCGTCATTCAGAAGCCCTGGTATTTATTATTTATTATCAGAACCCAGCAAATCCAGCACTCTATCAACGCAGACACAGATGCTACAAGTATGAAGAATCAGAAACGAAACATTAAGAAATTTAAAGCCAGAACTGTACATCGTAATAGAACAAATGGAGAGCTAAATAACCAGTCTGTATAAACACACACTATAAATTGGCATTAGCGCTACCAAACTGATATCGTCATGGCAGATTATAGAGTGTAAGCTTCCCTCATGTTAGCAAGTACATGTACCTTATCAATTCGTTTAGTTCTATCTCGAAACACGATCAACACGCGAGCCTTCATTATAACAATTATACATTTAACTAGGTGATTAAGTTCTTTCAATCCAATGATACAACTGTAAGCTAATAAACAATGTTAAGTGTAGGTACCATATACTGTCCCACTGTTAGGCAAAAGCTTCAACTATTAGAATCATGTCATCGCCACAATTGATATAGATTTGATATTCAAACGCGGGTTGCTTCATCGTCAGCTAAAAGGCGTCCACTGTTGGACATAGGCCTCCACCAAGGATTTCCACAACGACCGGTTTTGTGATTTCTCGCATCCAGCGGCTTCGCGCGACCTTCACCAGATCGTCGGTCCACCTTGTTGAAGGCCTGCCCACACTGCGTTATCCGATACGTAGTCGCCACTCGAGAACTTTTCCGAATGCCGATTGCTTACCAAATTACAAATCCAGGCTGTGCTTCAAAAAGTTCGAAACACAAAGACATTATTAAATTTTAAAATTGTAAGCAGTCTATACCTACAATTTGTAATTAGGCTTTTTGGTCTATAACTAGTGTTCTAACAACTAGAAGACAAAAGCACTAGTAATTACAAAAACACAGATGTTGAAAAAATTTCCACGAGCAGAATTTGAACCGGCACCCTTCTGACATACCGGGTCAGGTGCTCTTCCAATTGAGCTTTCGTGGTTCTAACCAGCGCGCCAAAATTATTCAACACTATTTACTTTTTTACTTTGAAAGCCAAAGGCGCCAATTCAATGTCAACAACTACCGTCATTAACACGGTTTTTTCAACATTAGTGTTTTTGTAATTTGTTTCGCAACAAAATTTGCATTAAAATTATATAAACAAACATTTTAGCACTAGTAATACTAGTACTAGTCTAAGATTCACTATCAGTACCATCACTGCCGCGTATTTGTTCAAATGCTGAGTATACACCTTTTCTAACTCAGACAACAGTGAAGCACTGTAAAGTAAAAAAATCTCAAACGGCAATGCGCCTTAAAACTTTGTGTTAGAAAGGCCTATTCTGGAAATCTCAAATATATTTTCTATTAAAAATTTTCAAATATCTAATTTTGGTTTTTATATCATAATAGGATGTTTAAAGAAACACTGAATCGCCCTGCAAAATAAAATTAAACAGTGATTACTCTTATTTTATATGACCATGATAGTCCTACCATACAACTTTAAAGGCATCATAGCAGCAAACTACCGTGAAGTAAGTAAATAAAACAACGATTTTTAGACCTAAAGTTCCCAGAAAGATAACCAGATAAAGCTTTATTTTAATTGTACTTCTCATTCTATTCAAATTTGCAAATAATAGAAAATATTTACTTGTAGGTATTTGTTTCGCTTCGCCGATATAGAATAACGGCATTAGATCACTTATCTGGCCGTAAACAAAGATCGAAACTGGAAGCGCTGATAATGCTTCCAACTTCTTAGAGCACTTTGTTTTTAAGCTTTCAGCTATCTTGCTTAGATTTTATTTATTTACACTTTTGTCGTATTGCGCTGCAGATTTCAAGTTTGTTTTTTGAATCTTGAACGTTCGAAGTGTAAGATTATAGAGAACTAGCTGACCGGCGGACTTCGTACCGCTTTGACAGTTTCCATGACAACAAAACAAACAAATCATTCGTCCGCTTAAGAACAACCGTATCCCATGGTGGACCCCTATAGCAGTGCCACCTACCGGGTCTAATTGTAAATCTAAACCATTCTCGAATCCACTAAAACACACACAAAAAATGTTATCCAAATCGGTCCAGCCAGTTAGAAGGAGTTCAGTGACATACATACGCACAGAAGATTTCTATATATAAAGATAAGGGTTATGGTAACCGCAATTCGAAATTTATGTACCTATAATATGAAGAGCTACTGTATATATATTAACCACTTCTGTGTCTAGAGATCTCTTGGTCTCAGAATCCACATGTTCGACTTCCAACGGAGATATATAATATTCTACTTAATTTTGCTGGGTGGTAAAACTTGTTTTAAGTCTAGCTGACTAACTACTATCATAACATTTTGAGATTGTCGCTTTAGCAACAATTTCGTAGCATTGTTGTGTTCTAACAGTTTGAGGTAAGGAGGTAGGATAGGTAGTTGCTCAGGGTTCAAGAATTTTGGTTGAAGATCGCTTCTGCCATCGGCCATATTGTCACTTGCCATCAAGAGAGATGAATGCGTAGCGGTACTCAGTCGTGATATAAATATGGAATACTCTTGCGCATGACATTATAATTACAACAAATCGATGAATCAATTAATTAAAATACATATACATGTGTGCGTGGGAGTTGTGTAATTAAATATGTGTATATGGTAGTTATTGAAATGATAAGATTAAGACAACCTCGTTTCAATTGTGTATTCTTTTTAATGAAATACTTTTACTTTTTTACTGCCTTTTGTTTTTATGGAATGCTTTATTTAAATATTTTAAAATTATGAAGCATTTGGGTTTTTTTAATACAGAGTATCGTGCTGATGACTTTGCTATAACCGATGTTAAGTAGAAGCAAAATCCAGATGATGTCCTCGCCGGGTTGACACGCAAGTTGCACACTCGCTAAAAAGACCCCATGTTGTAGGAAGGAAGAAATACTAGGAGTGCTAGGAAGGAATTTGTTGTATTCAACAATAGTTTAGACGCCTGCATGTCAAACTATCCTAAACTGTTAAATTTCTTCAATACATTTAATTAATAGTATTAATTCTTAGCTAATCTTTCAATATTTGTAAAAATATTCAGATCGGATGTTGATGACGTAGGTAGATAGTGTTGATTAATTTCGGCGAGTTGGATTCAGCCACGATAGCATAGTTGGTAGTGCACCTGACCCGGCATGTCACGGGTCGAACCCCGCTCGTGGATTTTTTTCAAAACCTTGTCTTTTTTCAATTTATTGAGGAAATTTGACTAGTTTGTGCTAGGTTGATGTGCAGGCGTGTGCACTCCAGTGTCATAGTAACGTTTAAAAAAAGAATGTATTAAAATTGAATCGCTATTTCCCAACGCTTTAGTAGCGACGGTAAACGAGCGTGCAGCGTTTCCGATTACATTTTCCACTTACTTCACGTTCCTCGAATCAAACATCCGTTTACAGCTGGGCCAAAACAGGCCACCAAAAAAACTGTACAAAGAACTTACAAAGTTACCGCTAAGCGTCGGAGGAGGGGACCAAAAAAGTAAATGGGGGAAGGGGAGAGGCACGAGGGAAAACAAGTCGCGTGATAAGTCGGCTTTCTGTTCAAATCTGCTGGCGTGTTAAAAACCTGAGTATAAATGAGTTTTTTTTGATGAATAAGGCGACTTTTAAATATAAGGTTTGTAATTGGTAAACCAAGTTAATACACACCACGTATTCTTTCGACAACATGAGTCCTAGGAACTTGCGGGTCAGCAAGTTGGCTTTGAGCAATCCGGCTGCACTTCTTCGTATAAGGTAGAGTGAAATTTGCCTACACTTCAATTAAAAAAAAGTACACCATACTAGCTTGTTATCTATATCTATACTAGTATATAAATCTTTGGGCTCTGTGTGTACTTGCAATTTTTCTGACAAATTTTGGGATAAATATTAATTATATGATTGACTGGTAACCAATTCTACGATATTTTAAATTTTTGTCTGTATGTCAACTTTTAACTCAAGAACGGCTTCACCGATCTTGAAGAAAATTTTGTATGTATTAAGAACATGAGATTGTGCAAATGATAGGCTATAAAAAAAAGGAAATTTAATTCACAAGTTTAACCCTAACGTATCTTTAACTGACACCTTGTTAAATCAATTACTTTTGCATGCTCCTTAAACATTAGGTACTGCTTCGTGCAAAATATTTTTTTTTAACCTTTAATCTTTTTACTCACCTCTAGTAAACATAGACACGCGATTTCTAGACACATAACTTTGTAATGAGAGATCGTTGAACGCGAGCACAGAAATGTCAAACATTAAAGTCAATAATAAACTGGTCGCAAACGAATTTAAGTTGAAGGATGAAAATTAAAAAAATACACATTTACAGACATATTCCGAACCTGTCCCTTTTTAAGTCAGTTAGAAATAGTGAAAACATTTGAACCATAGTAGAAACATTAAACTTTAATAGCCTAAGTTTGATGCTAGTGCTTGTTTTAAGTCCACATGGCTAGCTAACATTACCTCGCTTTAACAAAAAAGTTAGTAGTGTTTTTGTGTTCCGACAGTTAAGCCACAAAGTAACCATTTCCTTAATAAATTATTTTATAAATATTTATAAAATTTATAAAATACAGTGAAAAAAATTAAACGCCCACCCGACCCAGCCAGGAATCGAACCTGGGTCAACAAATAAATCCTAAATAGTTGAGGAGTCCCAGTGAAGTAAAATATTCTTCCTTCGTTATCGTCACTTGCGTTAAGGTAAAGCGCTCGCCGCTTCATTTCACAAAAAAAACGCTAAAGAACCACACTATATTCGTAAAAGCATTACATAAAGAGCTAGACAACCCAAAGACACCTCTAATATTATAGGCTTAAGCATTCTAGAACCACGACTCTTAAAGAATAAAAAAAAATTATAAGTTTTCTTATTATAGCGTATATTTACATGAATTCCACCCCTAACATTAAAAACGCAAAGAGTGGAAGCAATATTTCATATTAACATAATAAACTTAACAACGATCCTTTACACTGAGTCATCACAAATTCTCATAAGAATAATACCTACATAACTTTTAAGAAACGTCAAATTCAACCCTCCTACGGTGAATGCTTTTTTCTACACGTGACGTAGGTATTATGTGGCGTTATTGCAAATAATGCATTATCCATTCACATTGTGACATTGCTAATGACGTTGAAAAATAAACCGGGCTTAGTGTTAGTAGTACCACACGTTTGAGGAAAACAAGCAGGATAATAATAAATAAATAAAAAAATTATAATACTGTAATGATTGAACTGGGAAATAGAAGGATATTTTTACAGAACACCGGGTAGGCGGTTGATACTAATACTAAACTTAAATATGAAGGCTAATTCAAAGCAAAAAGTTACCATATTAACTTTATAACAAACTACTAAAAAAAAATTATAAAGGATTTAAATACTTTATTAATTAAGGACTATCGAAACACAATTTTTATTTTATAAAACTATAAAAAAAATTCCTCTCAAGGCAAAGCGCACGGGTTAGTAGTGGGTGGTTCTGGGCTTCAATTACCAAGTCGGAAAAAAACGGGTTTAAAAATCGAGGCTAGACACTAGTCTACGCTAGTTTTAACTAGGCAAGCGTAAACAATTCAATCTAATACCCATCAATTGTAGGGATAATTTAATTTCAATCGTATTTTTAATTTACTTATTGGTTACCTACAGAAAACAACTTTTTTAAATCGTAATAAAAAGTCCGAGAAAATCCTCATACTTGGTGACACTGTTCAGTGTTTTCGTGATCCTAGGCGTACCAAGGGGTGCATGCTGATGAATTGTACGTCATATTTTGCACATTACGTTTTCACTTACATAACGCCGACTTCTAATTTAGAATAAAAAAGTGTATGCGATGAAAACAGCGTTCTAGATATTACTTAAGTAAGGGAAAAATGGGCCATTGAACTTCATTACTTCAATACATTCTCAGAGTATGTTTAATACATTTTAATGTAGCAGGAATCCGTATTTGTCAAAAGTTCCATAGTTGGGCCTTTTGAGGCCTTTAAAAATATCACTAGAGTATAGATGTAATGGAAGAGCGGAGTCCCCTGAAACAGGTAATTTTTTGCTTAAAAGGAGTCTCCGGCCACTAACTACTGTAATGTAAAACCTTTTTATCGAAATAAATTTATTATTTATTTATTTATTTATTTATAGATGGGAGCGGTCGAATACCTACCAAAGCGGCATCAACCGGGACCAATGGCCGACGAAGGAAGACCTATCAATTACGACCGTAACCTGCACGCGCAAGCTGTTGATCCATCAAGCCCCATCCATGTCATTAAATCTCAAACACCAAAAATAAATTAAATAGTTCTCTATATTTTCATATATATATCTATAAATTTTCGTGGTACAGATTGCCACATCATGGGTCCCAACAAACCGACGACGACAGAGGAAAGGTCTAGAATAGCGAGACGATTTCGACTCCCACTTGAAGAATTGGGACGAACTAGCTCAGGAAGAAAAAAATATAGGTGAATAGATCCCGAGGGCCTCCTTTGCTTTGTAGTGGGAAAGTAATGGTTGATAATAACTAATAACATATTTTAAGCTATAGAGTGAGGAGCTCGTTGGCGCAGATGGTTAACGCGCCCGGTCTGCGATTGCTCAGGTTAAGCAACTTCCGTAACGCCATCGGATGGCTCACCAAAAAAATGTATCACGTCTATCTCCTCCGTGCTTCGGAAGGCACGTGAAGCCGTTGGTCCCAGCTGCATTAGCAATTGTTAACAACTATTAATCTGCACGGGGCCCGCGTGGTGGTTTATGGCCCTTTCTCCCTAACCATCTATAGGGAAGGCTCGTGCCCCAGCAGTGGGGACATAAAATGAGCTGGTGATGAATATATCCAATATAGATACTTTGATGACATGAAATGATAACGGTAGTGAGACCGCCAGCTTACATTGCGTGAAATTGAATGGGTTGCGATCACAATTGTCCTTTTCACCTGTGACATAGTACCTATTTTACTAGATAAAAAGTCACCCCATAGCATTTTAGGGCCATCGCACTTTCTCTTTGCGGTTCTATAACGATCAATAGCTCCGTTAGGCTGCAAAAGAAGAACAAACAGACATACTCACGTTCGCCATTGTAATACCAAACTCTGGACCGCAATGAAAAAGGGACGGTTAGAAAATATTATATAGATTCAAAAGTACTTGACCCCTATCTTTATGAAATAAAAACTAAATTTAAGAATATTTTAATGTGCTTAAATAAAAATAAAAATAAAATAATTTAAACTTTTTATTTAAAAACATGTAAAATAAAGAAAAATGCGTAGTTTTTCCAGTATTTTCGTAAATGTAGATTGGTTAGAGACGTGCCGTTTTCACGCATTTTAGTACTTTGTGTTGCCTTTTTATACAAATATCAAAAATAAATAAAAAGGTTTTCTATATTATTTTATGTGGCATTAAATATTATTTAATTTAGTATTTTTTATATAATTTCATAAAGCTACTAGGTCAGGTGCTTTTGAAGATATTGACGACTTTCTAACCGACCCTTTTTCTTTGCGGGCCAGTGTGGCTTGGATACAGAAAGTAAACTTTTAAAATAGAAGTTGTAAAGACCTTTTTCTTGTGCCGCTATCTGCATAATCATTGCTTATTTATTACGGGATGGTTGCATTTACAGTGACCACTGGTGACCTAAAATGTAGAGAGTTGTGAATGTAATGTGGAATTCCTTTCGTGTAGTAGATATCACCGACAGAGTAGCGTCTGGAAGATATTTTTTTTATTTTGATGATTCAAGTAATAAAAAGAAATCTATATTTATTATTTTGCATTGATCACGTAAAAGTTTTGTTTAATATCCTTCTTTCTCTTTTATCTCTTTCTTTCTTTGATCTTTTATAATGATGAAATTTTTAATTAGCCGTGTGTAGCGACGAAACTAGTATTGATTTTAAATAAATGAATTTTCAGCGTATGTAGCAAAAAATTATCTAATAACTGTGCCACATTATCTAGCAATTGTCTATTGTATTAAGAGTTACGTTGTTTACATGTAGTACTCGTGACCTGTTTAAAGATGGCAGTCGTCGTGTAGCATGACGTTTATTCAACGGAACGAGAACATCGACAATACAACATAATCTATTGTATTCAAATAAAACGCTAACAACCGCCACTACAAACGCATCGCTGTGGCGACCCCAGCAATCAAGATATGTTTTTTGTAATCCAGATTAGGTTGAGGAAGAATAACGGCCGCGCTCGGTCAAAGGGAAACGCGGGCCCTCGCAGCAGGCAGCGGCGTGGAATACTTGACATTTTCTGCTGCCTTTAAAATAGGTCGTGCCGAGTAATTAGCGGCGACATAACGCTACTCTGTGGCGGTTTCGCCACGGAATTTTAAAGAGACATTTATATTGTGATAAGGTTTCGACTTTTTCTTTTTTATAATGAAGTGGGTATTACTATTGTAACGCTTTGGTGGCCGAGTGGATAAGCGCTCGGCCAGATTACTAAAGATCCTGGGTTCAATGTTGGAGGCCTATATCCAGCAGTGATATGGTATATAGGCCATTTACTTTACTTTTATACAGAACAGAGCAGCTCCATAGTGCTACGACTAGCGCGTTTGTGTCACAGTTTCGGGGGTTAAGCAACTTTCGCAATACTGGGTTACAGAATGGGTGACCATATTAAAAATATTTCAAGCTCCTCCTCTTCCTCCTACTCCTTCGCTTCGGAACGATTATAATCGTTGATCGTAGACAGCAGTCGTTAAGCCCCAGCAACCTGCATAGAGCCTGTTTGGTTGGTTATATTCATGTGGAGCCTGAGCCGAGTAGCGGGACATTTATATGATGATGATATTATGATCAATGACCATGCAATATTGTTTTTTTTTTATAATGGCAAATTTAAATTACCTATTAAAGTTGTTAACGTGTATTTAGCTTAGGTACAAACGCCTGCTTGTCAACCTGTCCAAACTTTTATACATTTTCAACCGCGGAATAGGTATCTGTTCTGTGTTTTCAACCATAAACACATATTGACATAAAGTTCAAAGACGAAATTTGATAGTTTGCTGTAGTCTGATATGCAGGCGTGAGTACTATCAAATTTATTTTTAGAGCTAAAATTATCATATTAGTTATCCTAAGTTTTCTTTAATAGGATAAAGCCTCCACAAAGTACATAGATGTTGGTTTGGTAGTACCAAAGATTATATATTTGATTGGCAGATACCTACTCGCCAATGGAATAAATAACTACTACGTACACACGCCTGCACATCAACCTACCACAAACTATCAAATTTCCTCAATAGACTTTGAACTTTATGCTTTAATTATATGGTTGAAAATGTATTGAAGAAATTTGACAGTTTTGGATAGGTCGATGTGCAGGCGTCTGTACAAACCACTCTATGCACACATTGATTACGGGTAACTGTCAGGTAAGTGTTTCTAACTGATATATCATCAACAATTATTAGCACTACGTTGGCCATATGGGAATCCATGGCAACGAGATGGCGGATGCACTTGCCAGGGAGGGCTCGGAGGCCCAGTTCATTGGTCCTGAGCCGTTTGTGGCTTTTGCACCAAGTACCAATAACAAGGCCTTAAAAGATTACATCGTAATCTAATGGAAAGAGCAGCCGGGTATGAAACACTCCAAATCCTTCCTATGCGAAAACGCCTTAGGACGCAGTAAGTTCATATGCGGAGGCAGTAGATGGCAGGCCGGATTAACCATCGGTGCCTTGACAGGGCACTATGAAACAAAACAAATGCTTCACAGAATGCATCTATCAACAAATAGCGTGTGTAGGGCATGTGGAGAGGAAACGGACTCAATGCAGCACCTACTGTGTGACTGCGACTCTCTGGCTAGGAAAAGAATGGGACTCCTGGGGTTGGCCTATCCAAAACCGGAGGACTTCAGGCTCTCTTATGGACGTTGCCAAACTTATGGCATCTATCTTGACAGAGGAAGAAAAGTAAAAGGATGGGGTTGCACAAAAGATCCCGATGGGTCGAAGTGTTACTGCGAGAGGGAAACCTCAGCAGGCCCCTCTAAGATAAGATAAGATAAGCACCACGTATTTGTTGTTGCGTGCTCTTTGATAGCTTTACCCTTATACAAAAAAGCTTTTGAGGCGTTCTTAATATAAGATTACGTAATAAATACTAAAATAATCTACAATTATGATAACTATAATTTTAAATATAAAATTCACTAACGCAATAACTCTCTCAGCCCGTCTTGATCCGTCTAAAAACTTTTAATTAAGAATATTTTGAAGAAAACCATTTTCTTAAGATGTTTATGTTTATAATGAACGCGGATCATCGTTCGCAAGGGATCGACGCGGTGGGACAGTGGGGTGTGTCAAGTGGCTGTCACAACACCATCCATTATACAGGCAGACTTATTCCGAATATATGGTTTATCGATATAAGAAAATCGTAACCTTCTTAGTAGATGAGTTTTATTTGCCACTCGATCGCTTTAACAAAAACGAAAATTGGTAAGGCAGAATTTGTATACACCACGTTTGTTAGCAGGTGGTGCTGCTTCCACCATTTTGCCATTACCAGCTAAATTTATCTCCACACTGCTGGGGCACGAGCTTTCCCTATGGATGGATAGGGGGCGCAGCTTCAATGCCATACAAATTCACGTGTTCGTTAACGTAATCGATAACAGAATAAGACTCGTACTTTACGCGCTCGTAGACGTAGACGTAAACTTTCTGACCAAAGAAGTATAAGACGTAGGTACTACCACAATTTTATGTTCATTTAATCTTTCTAATACAATGAGATGTTTATTGTCTGATATTGATGATGATCAAACCAAATCATAATGTATATTTCAAAACATATAATAATATACTTATTACACAGATAAATATACAATGATTTAAAAGTTATCTAAAACTTAGGCACTAGAATACTAAATTCTTATAAACAACCATTGGATCTTAAACTCTACCTAATTATTTAAGAAGTTTCCAGTTTAACTATAGACTTGAAACTTCTTTGTACTTAAACCGCGTCCAATTACGAAGGGAAACTTCGATATTCAGAATACGTATAATCGTAGGCTCCACTAACGCATTGGCGAGTACTGCATTCATTAACTAATGTATAGACTTTCAAAATATTTGCCCATAAATTTCGCTTGAAGGAAGGAATAAAGTTGGACGGTTAACGAACTAAGTGAACAAATGGAGGGGAAAACGTAATGTTTTTCCTGCTATTTCCTTAGTGCATCTTGTTGTCTGTGTGTGCTACTCTATGATAAATAGGTTTATACACATTCTAAATAAGTTAAAGTCAATATATCAAATACAAAAAAATATTATGTTTTTAATTCAACACGAGACCACGGCCGTTGCAACTCTGCTAAATCGTCGTCGAGTATTTTTAAACGTTTGCCTAGAATACCTATATTTATATTTTTGAGTTATACCACGCAACACATTTTATTTATATTTTTTTTATTGTTGGCAATGAATCCGATCTGAATGATGTAAAGCAAAAGTAAAACCCAAACGTGACAGCTCATGAACCAGTATTGTGCCTCATTGGTGTAGACCCCCTTGCCGAGCCGCCGAAAATAAATGTTATCACTTTAACGCAATTATGATAAAGACTTCTTGGCGGGAAAGTGAAGAGTCAAGTCTGCGGTTTTGTTTTATTTTCTAAAATTTGTGTTATGTCGAATATTAATGTGAAATAATGGTGGATTATTAACCGTTAAGTGTTCGTGAGTGTGCATGAGTGTTGGCAAATGAAACAAAACAGCGCAAGGTCACTTTTCAAATTCTTTTAAGAAGTCTGCGTGAGGGCTTAGTAAAGCCCCACATCTTTACTGAGATACTCGAGGGATTGGGGGGTATATCATTTCTCACTTCTCATTTTTATTATCATTCATCATCATCATACTGACTGGAAGGAAATATTGTATATTTATGTATTGTAAGAAAAATTACTTTGACACTGGCTAAATGTGCTAATCGCACGAAGCCATCAACTAAAAGAAAGAAAAGAAAGAAATTATGATAAAAAAAATAAGACACCTGTCTATTGTCCAGGAAATGTATAATACAAAAACATGAAAAAGACTTAGAAAAGAAAAAGATATTTTTGTTATCAACACATTTTCTTTCAATTCAAAATAATACTTTTCCGAAGTGTATCGCGGACACACTGTACTCAACTTAAGACAATGGCACAAATGCTAATATTTCACAGCTATTCTCCGCAAAGTTTAAATTAAATGATTCCGTCAGAAGCACAAAGACAAGCTTAAACGTGGTTTTAACTAAGATAAAGTCATTTAAAGCTCACATTTTAAAACTACATTAATAACCTGCTAGAGCAAGATGGGAGACAATCTCGGACCCAAACTTTGCTACAAGGATTTAATGTTGTTATGGAAGGAACAAGAAAAACTGGAATAAAGACATTTCTTGTTATCAACACTTTGCCTACAGATCCAGTGGACACTATGGTAAGTGACGAAAAGGACGATGGTGTTCAACCAGAATTTTCAACTACTGAGGAACTGGCTATGTTAAGGCAACCTAAATAGTTGGCCAATCGGGCTCCAGCACAAAATGAACCGAACACATAGTGCACCCGCGATCGGGAATCGAACCCGAAACCTCTCTGTCTGAGATTTATTTGATCTACCGACTAGTGGTTAGTGATTAGCGTCTCGGCTGTGTCAGCCCGCAGTTGCTTTGTTATTTGACATTAATACTTACTAGTGTAAAACTTCGGTAAATGACAAAAAAGGCGATTCAACGCACTTCACCCGGAATCTTTTACTACTGAGGAACTGGCTTTATGTTAAGGGTACTTAAACAGTGAGCCAAGCAGCCTTAACACAAGCATTAGCACCAAAGAAACCAATCACTTTAATATGCACTTGCAGTTGGAAATAGAACCTACGAACTATAGATCTAAATCTGATTAATTGACTACTACATGATTAGTGATATGACAAAGAAAACCACCTATGTGGTCTACGCGTCAGAAGACATAAAGATTAACTTAGTAATGCCGCATCTAGTTCACTTTATACCACGACTTTTTCTATATTTCGCCGGCTGCTTGCAACTGCGCCGAGGGAGCAGGGCAAGACTAATATCTCAGCAGCGTCGCGACAGAGCGCGCAATCACGGCGCGCGTCTCGGCCGTGTCAGCCCGCAGTTGCTTTGTTACTTGACATTTCTTGTTAACAGCACTTTGCCTACTGCTTTCCAGTGTAAAACTATTCTCATTATTCTAGCTGTAATGTTTAGCTGGTGGTTTCGTAGTGATTTGTTTGTTAAATTATACGTCGTAATTGTGACGTTTATTACACGTTAATTAACACGCTAATCGATTGTGAAATCGTAATCAATGATAATGTTTTTTCAATGTTAATGTCAACTTTACTTGGATATTTCTGTTGTCCTCTTTTTCTGGCCTTTTCTTATATATTTTTTTTATTTATTAAATAAGCTAACCTACGTTTGTGTACAGTGAAACTTACACAAATTTTACAAATAAGTGCCGCAAACAATTAAAGGCAAACACAATATGCTATATAAACAGTGATAGTGAAGAAAATAATACAACAAATTAAAACCAATTTTTATTTTTGTTTATAATATTCGCCCGTTACATGGCTAGTCCAAAAAATATATAGACAACCCTTGTCAGCTTGCCTAAGTTAAAACAAAACAATAAAATGCATGGTTAAGCTATCGGCTTGGATAATGACATGTTATGATTTAAAACAGGTTAAGGTGATATTTTTCAATGTCAATTAGTGTGACGTCTCGAGTGACGTGCGACGTTTTAGCCCCCATGCGATAAAGCAAGCTGATATTTCAATATCGTTGTAATATTTCTAACGTATCATGGCATATTTTGTTAGTCAGCGTTAGAGACGAGCAAAGAGGTCAAATATTATGAAACTTTAAATGAACCTTACAAAAGAGGTTGCGATAAACAGTCGGGAGTTAAGTTAACATTGTTATCTTGTACTTTTACTTGCACACATTAAGCCTCCTAAAGGTTTTAATTAATAGTTTAAAGTGGAAATATATATTATTTTTTTTAAATTTTATATAACAGATCTGAAGTAAGTTACAATTATGATAAACACACCTTTAAAATTTTATTAGTATCTACTAAATAAAAACATAATTTTTCAAAAGTTGCTTAATTATAACGCATCATTGTATTGTTTTTAAATTTTCTGTCTATTTTACATAATTACAAATTTTAATAAAACAGGCATTAAGGAACACCAGTCACTTTGCATTATTAAATTTCCTTAATTAAAAACGGTAGTCGCTTCTCTATTTCCTCAATATGCGGTTTTCAGCTATCAAGGGATGAATATGTAGATTCACGTTTTAATAAAGACGTCAAAAAGCACAACATACTACCTTATGTCACGACAGCCTTCTATTATTATTAGCATTTTAGTAGGTTTATCGCTTAGTTCGTTTACTGAACAAATTAAATATTTATAAATAGCGTATAACACGTTGCTGAAGAGTGTATAATTAAATTACATAACTCTAGGAACTGTTAAACGTTACTAACGCCAACTCAAAATTCAAATATTTTTATTTTACTTATTGTGTGGTGATAGAAGAGGACAGCCGTCATAAGAAACACAAAATAAACGCGAGTAGTTCCTTAAAGTTGTTTTATTTAAACACAAATAAAATGTTTTTGTTTTGTTTATATAATTTTAACGCAAATTTTGTTGCGAAACAAATTACAAAAACACAAATGTTGAAAAAATTTCCACGAGCAGGATTTAAACCTGCACCCTTCTGACATACCAATTCAATTGGAAGAGCACCTGACCCGGTATGTCAGAAGGGTCCTGCTCGTGGAAATTTTTTCAACATTTGTGTTTTTGTAAACACAAATAAATTTAAATCTATGTTACAAAGTTTGCCATGACAAATTCACACCAATATTAATGAAGTTGCCATCATTGGATTCGAAATGTATTCCAGAAATTTAACAATACCCAACTTTGAGCAATACAAAATATTCCGTAACGTATCAATTCCTTGGTGTCTATGCAAATACAGAATCGCAGTTAACGCTTCAACGCGGCCACGGTCTCTTGTACCCACCGCACGTTTGAATGAAATCCAGTGGCAGGCTAGTCAGCCAGCCCGCATTGTCTGTCAGTCTGGCGTGCTGCGGCGGCGCGTCCACCGACGTCGGCTCAGGCGCCTAAACGACGTCCACAGACGTTATTTAGGGCTTCATTGTACCAATGGCCATTCAGACCATCGAGATTTGACTGTTGATAAGCCAAGCTTTCGACTGATGGCACGTCACATTAACCCTACTCAATCCTTAATTTAAATAAAACAAAACGGCATTACAGCGAATTTGATTCAGTATGTACGTAATTTTACGAATTTATAACGAATTATATTTGAAATAATGTTTATTATGTTAAATTATAAAAGTATTACACTTAGTATAAAACAATTATTATTCTTAAATTGACATCATCATCATCGTCTTCAGCTCATTTTATGTCCTTACTGTTGGGGCACGGGTCTTCCATAGGGATGGATAGGGGGAACGGGCCATAAACCACCACGCGGGCCCAATGCGGGTTGGTGGTTGTTTACGACTGCTAATGTAGCCGGGACCAACGGCTTAACGTGCTTTCCGAAGCACGGAGGAGCTCGAGATGATGAGATGAGAAATTTAAAATGACATAGCAGGTAAATATTTTTATAAAAAATAACATTCAGATTACTATCCATATTGGTTAGTTAGTAACAAAGAACTCTTACATCTATTGTTAATACATCATTACACTCTATAGGATTCAGTAATGTACCATGCAACTCTAAAAAATCGATTTAAACCGATGATGTCAGTAAGACAATATCCGAAACGTCACCATGTAACGTGTTTAGTGTCAAATTAAGCAGCAAAACACATCATCGCCGCTAAATTGATTTTACCGGCTCATTCATCAATCTCTTTGACTTATTGATTGATGATTGTTCGGAGTATTGACGGAAAGTAATTAAAAAAAAACCATATACAAATCGTATTCTCGTGAGCTGGCCTGTCGTTTTTGAGCGACCACGTTCGATTGACCCTTAGCTAACAGACTGATTAATTTTGTTGCATTGTTTCGAGTGGTAAGTTTGTGAGATGTTAAAGGCCCCGTTCGGCTGGTTTCGACAAGGTGTTGGATTCAAATTATTTTATTATCATGAACATAATCGCGCAACCGTGAATTCACGGTGCCATTTTTCTACTTTGAGACAGGCTATTTATTATGATTGTTGCGTGTTGTTGTTAGAAGGCCATTAAGTTATTGAATCTTTTACGAGCTGGTGATGAAGTGTTAACAAAGTATTGTCGTATTCTTGCAATATGCGTATGAGATTGGGTTTTTAATTCATCTTATTATGAATAATAGAAGTTACACGTAGACAATTCCATATTATGAGAATAATTTTGAATTGAAGGGCTCTTTCAATTTAGACTTTGTTTTCGGACGGCTAACGTACGTTTGCAGTGCGTTCCATATTAAAAAGGTCGCGCGGCGTCCGAAAACAAACGTCTAAATTGAAAGAGCCCTAAACCTTTAACTGTTTTGTTTTTACCTTGTTGTATTGTCTCTGCTATCAGACCGTCTCGAATGGGCTGTTGCTAGGACCCAGGAGGTGTGTGGGGTTGGGTGATGATGGTCTGCCCGACCGACTTAACCACACGGTAACCATCAGGGCCTTTAGGGGATTCCCAATTGCGGAACCTCAAGATCTCATTAAGTCTAGTAAATCGCGGTCCGCGCGGTGTCTTATTCTAAGGCACGCCTATTCGAAGGCGCCGAGCGAATAAAAGGGGCCTTTACACCTTGGAGGTAATGTCGCGAAAGTGTGGGGAGATGGTGTTCCCCCCGTGTCTGGCTACGACGGGTGCAACAACCCGTGTAGCTGTCTCCGTCAAAACCATCCACGCTGACCTAACTGCAATCTACGGCCACAACCCAGGACCAAGTTTTTAAAACTTCTTCTAAGGCAGGATGGAACTCTTATTTTTTTTATTCGGCAGCCCATGGCATTACATACGTTGCTTAACTAGCACAATCAATCTCTTCTATGAATAAGGTACAATAAATATTCTAAAGAGGTCTTTCTACTTGCCTTCTCATTTATACGATTTGTGAATTTATCAATTTACATTTGAGACTTCATATACCAAAGTCTATGTAAAGAATGATCTGCAAATGAACGCTCCTGTTAATAGGAACAAACGGTTCTATAAACTTAAAAAAACAAAATTGAAAAGAATTCTCAACAATACACCATTCAAAGACGCCAAGAAGTTTTAACGATTTTAATTGACAAAGACAAATCTTTCCTTTTTAACTAAGTTCAATTATTACTTGAACACGTGCCCGGGATTAAACAATTAATTGGTACCCTTATAAAGTTATATTATTAATTAATTAATTTTCTAGACTGGCAACGGATGATATTTTCTAAGAACAGAACAGAAACACATTTAATTGGCGCACAAAAGTACGAAACAAGAAACGACATTAATAATGAATTTGAAATAAAAAAAACCAGATAGAGAGGGTAGATTGTAATAGTACATTTAATTAAAAGGCGAAATATGTTCTTATTTTTTGAATCAAAATATTAATAATTAAAGTTAACACCAGGGTTATATGTTGGCTGTTAGACATTTTATTATTTTTTCTCTTCCATAAAATAAAAACACTAATCATTTATCAAACTAGATGTCTACAAGATACAAAAATAATATATTTCAATTCTAAATAGTTATTTCGACATCATCATCATCAACTCATTTCCCCACTTATGTCCCCACTGTTGGGGCACGAGCCTATGGATAGATATGGGAGAACGGGTCATAAACCACCACGCGGGCCCAGTGCGTTATTGGTGGTTGTTAACGACTGCTACTGCAGCCGGGACCAACGGCTTTACGGACCTTCCGAAGCACGTAGGAGCTCGAGATAATAAATTTATGGTCACCCATCCGATGACCGACCTTTGCAAACCTCAGTAGTCGCACTGCGTCATCAGGCTCCTCATAAATAGTTATTAGTTTTTAAAATTGATCACGTTATATAAAATACCTACGCATAAAATACAAAGCTATTGGGCGTGTATCATTATTGCATTGTAAATGGGCTCATTATATATAACTATATCATTCGCTTTCAAATCACATCTCACGCTGCGTACGTACTCGTATGTGATAATTTCCCGGCCAGTTCCATTTATTGTAATTATCTTCGCAATCGATGCAATTCAGCATTGCAATCGATAGTCGACAGTCTTATACAAGACTGTTCGTTCGACTTGTATTCGTGTATTGGAATAAGATTTGGGCCATAGTAACAGCGCTTGGGCAAGCGTTTGCGTTTGTGAGAAACTTCAGAGGTCACAAAACTTATTGACCACTCAAAAGTTTTTTAGGAGCTGAATTTACGCATAAATGTCCCCGAACCTTACAAGATTCCCCGAGGCTTTCGAGTAGGAAGACGACATCGTTTTAGGGGGCTAAGGTTTTGGCTTGGGTTGGCCGTGTCTTATGATGAATACGCGGGGAACGCTTGGCTACTAAAACACTATCTGCTAAAAACGCTACTACAACAATTATTATTACTATTTTATGGTTATAATGCACGCTAGTCGCACTGGTGTTATATTATGTTATTACCTAGAATTGCCACTTCAGCTTGCTGATCCGATGGGCTACTTTCGTTCTCTGTCAGATTACATCATTTCGGAGAAACTCTGAGCGTAGTCCTATCCTAACGCGTATCGGCAAACGTAGTGTAGTGTAGGACGCCCTCAGCCTAGGTGGAGCGACGATTTTCTAAATGTAGCTGGCAATAGCTGGATGAGAGTAGCCGCGGAACGTGCTCGGTGGCGCACTTGGAGATGCCTATGTCCAGCAGTGGACTAGTATAAGCTGATGATGATGATGATGATAAAATAGTTGACCCTCTTGAAAAAGCCGCTTGCGTTCGCTGCGCGTACTACTTTGGAGGCTTAAAGTAGATAGCCTATACCTAACTGTCCCACTGCTGGGCAAAGGCCTTCATCATTAAAATCAAGTCATCGCTACAATTGATGAGTATTGGCTTAATCACCACGCTTGCCAAATGTGGGTTGGCGATCACAAACCCGGGCTAGCATCGAAAAATCCGAAGTACACTTTGCCCGACCTGGGAATTGAGCCCGGGACTTTCGGGTATCGGGCCGAGCGCTTTGCCACTCGGCCACCGAGGCGTTAACTTTGAAAGCATTACGATATCTATATTGGCAATCTAAATCTATATAAAGCATAAATATTCATCATTCGATCACATTCACGTAAATGATAATTGGTTTAGCAAAATTGAGACACCCTCAATTGCCACCAAGAGGCACTGCTATACTATGTTAGCTTCCTGATGACAATTGATGTGAGCTGTTATTAGGCTTTCAAGTTCCCTGTTGCGAGTTTCATTCATCATTAGATCACTTTCATCATCATCATCATCTCAGCCAAAAAGACGTCCAATGCTGGACCCAGGCCCCCCCAAGGATAAAATCATTTTGAGTGGAATTTGCCTTAATTGCCACGCTTGGCAGGCGGGTTGGCGATCGCAGTAAGCCATGAAAATGCCATGTCATGCTTGAAAATAAACGAATTGACTACTATTGAATTGAGTGGTAGAGCTACGCTGCGTTGCAGCACGAAATGGACCGGCTCGCCCGGTGTACCTTCTCACAGAATATCGGCGTGAAAAATTGTGTTTCGTCCGGTGAGTGAAAGTACCGGAGGTCCATCTCTCACCCCTCCCCCCTCGCAGATGCGTTGCCGGCCTCAAGGCCGGCAACGCATCTGCGATTACTTTGTGTTTACGGGTGTTCATCGGAGGCGGTGATTACTTTCCATCAAGTGACCCGCCTGCTCGTTTGCTTCCGTTTAATATTAAAAAAAAAAAGAATTCACAGTAAGCGACAACGATTTGTAATTTTTAAATTGTATGGCAAGGCAATGCAAATTCCTTTTCCTTTTTTTTTTGTCATTTGGTGACAAAGTTTTTCAGTTTAAATTTTACTATACAACGTCACGTTTCCCGCTCGTTTCGAAGCCCAACGCTTAGCGGTCAAGTGCCCCGTTCGTGTTCAATTAAAGTGGAGCGGAGATAGCCACCGTCACGTATTGAGGATTGTATCTTGTCACATCTCCACGGACTCGCATCGGGCTGATGGTTTTTAATTAGTGTTACATTACTTTCATTAATACGATGGGAGCACATTTGTATAGTTACATTGAGCTGCTTCGGTTGCGTAGTTGGACTGTTTTCGCGTTACTGGGAGGTTTTGTTTTATTTAATTTCCGGGCTTCTTCTATAAGCATACAGACTTGCTTCACAACGATATATCTTTTCTCAATGACATCTTAAATATTGAAGTGGATCTATAATGAATTATTTATATCTACAAAAGTCTGTTGTACCTTTTTTTAAATGTAAATACCGCATGCATAAAAGTTGCATGCGTGGTTATTTAATTAAATCGAAAGAAATAGGTGTATATGTATAAAGTCATACAAATGGCAAATAGAATATATATATATGTAGGTAATATTATTATATGACTGATATGATATTAAATTTGTAAACGTATTAGTGTACGCTTTATTTTCATCCTTCTTTACATAAAAAGAGTCAGGACGTCTGCTTTGAGCACTTATCCCAGTCTTATCACTAGACAATAAAAATACAATGTATTGGCTTCTACCAGACACAATGGTCATGCACAACTGTCGTAAACACATTGCATCTAATAGAGATTTAATACAGTCTATGTACCGTAAACTATATGGGCTTAAATCACGCCTGCCACCCTTTAGGGTGGAATGGCGTGCCTCAAAGAAGGCTTTCGTGCGAAGTGGATTTGTAAAAGTTTTCGCTTCAAATAATATTTGAATTTGTAATTTCGACGTCGCACTGTACTTTAGGAAGATGGATGTTGTCTGGCGTCGCGGACTGTACATGCGAAGTTGTGTACCGCGCTGTGTGCAACGTGAAATATGAAACAATTGATTTAGTACTGTTTGTGGATTGAATAACTGTTGGCCAAAATAAAAATAAAACTTTAATGTCTGTGGGTCTTTAATACGGTTGAGCTTTAAAAGCACCTTACGAAATTTTTCACAGCAGAATGAGAGAACGAATAATGATGATATAATAATGATTACTGCCCGAAACTTCCCCTGTCAGGCTTACGGGAGAGTGTGCCGCTCTCGCATCGGTTTGTTTAGCCATGAAAAAGTTGCCTCCGAGACACTTCCGTGAATCGTCTGCTATAGATGTATAGGATATATGTTTGTCTTTGTTTGTATTTGTTTTTTTTTTATTTTTTTAATAGAATTTTTGTGTGAGTGCCAATAAAAATATTTCTATTCTATTCTATTCTATAGGCCATTAATTGATTGATTGATTGAATAATGATAACTAGTTGTAATTAGTGTTAGAAGTTTTTTTAAAAAGCTGTTTTTTAACAATATTTTATTAAGGCTGCACGGATTGTATCCTAAGCAATGAAAAATTAAATAAGATGTTAATGTGAGTTTGGATTGGTATTAACAGATTTCGGCCGCTCCTCTTCCATTTAAGAAATTTTTGAAAAACTTATGTTACAATGTTTATATAATTTAAAGTATTTTTTATGCATCATTTAAAAAAAATAGCATTCTGCACTCCTTCTCTATATAAACTATAAGTGTGCGAAATTTTATACTCCTCCGTCCGCGCAATTTTCGTAAAAAGGGGTACAAAGTTTTTGCTTCACATATTAATATATAGATAATAATCACTATTTTTCTTTATCTTGATCGAATAACCTCACTGTAAGGAGATATAGTAAAGACCGTGTGACAAATTCAAGATAGTCATTTTTAAAAAAAAATATTTTCATATTTTTAGCAAAGTGACATAAAAATAACATAGCTTGTTGTGAAATTATTTACTACAAGCAAAAGGATCTTAGAATGACACACCGTGCTAATCAATGCAATAACGCAATGGTATATGTTGCCATCAAATATTAAACCTTACGAGCTTGGACATAAAACAGAAAAATAATAAAACATTACATAATGGTGTTCCCGTTAAAATAAATATTGGAACTACACTTTTTTACCAGCAGTTCTTTTGGAACGCTTCCCCTTTGTAAGAGATGGCTTCTTCCTCAATAACGTTAATTAAAATGACGATGATGAATTAATGACGTGAGATTACATATTGCGGAACTAAAATTTGTCTGGTCAGGACATCTTGGACGTCCGAGGTGCAGATATGATTAATAACCTCGGTCTCGAGTTTATCGTTATAAAAACAATGTTGGTAGCATTTATTACCACCATCATCATCAGCTCATTTTATGTCCCCACAGCTGGGGCATGGGCCTTCCCTATGGATGGATAGGGAGAACGGGTCATAAACCACCACGCGGGCCTAGTGCGGATTGGTGGTTGTTAACAACTGCTTATGCAGCCGGGACCAACAGCTTTACGTGCCTTCCAAAGCACGGAAGAGCTGGAGATGATAAATTTTTGTCACCCATCCGATGACTGGCCATTGCGAAAGTTGTTTAACCTCAGCACTCACCAGGCGCGTTACCCACTGCGCCATCGAGCTCCTTTACTTCGGGTTAGGTACTTTAGTTAGAGATAAGATAGCGAGTCCCTTAATTGTTGAAGATTCCGGGAGACATGCGCCTCCATCTTTGGGTTTATCCTCCCTTTGCATCAGGTGAGATGAAGGCCAGGAGCTCAGCACTGACATTACTCGTAATTGTGTTAAAAAAATAAACTGTATGTCCTCGCTCGTTATTTCAGCGTAATGGCTTAGGTAGCAAAAATGTATGGGTACTATTATGTATTCTATGGTATGGGTTAAGCGCATAGAATAACAGACTGATTGTAGTTATAACCACCCTGTAATAAAGATGCAAACGGTCAAGTGTTGGGTGGAGATGCAATAGGCGGAGTTTATATACGAACAAGTGTTACTGAAAATTTAATTTTTTATTGAAATGAAACACTATTAACGAATATACTCACGTTTTATTTTTCAGTTCTGCTGAACCCTGATTAGCATCTCACTTCTTCTCCATATGACTAACAATGACCCTGTAAACGGTTAAAATTTTACCATTTGATAAAAATATTTATTAACACTGCGAGTATAGTCGTAAAAAGTGTTTAATTAAATAAAATGTTATACCGAACTTACATTTTCAGGAATACTTTGCATAAACGCATAAACATGCATCTAAACACAATATATAGCGGTATGCAAAATACTAAACTTGCGGGAACAAAATAAGATTTTATTCTTTGAAAGCTTACCTCGAAATAACTCTCTGAACCATACCGACTTATATAAAGGTGTGCACAGACGAACCCTGATTGTCGCTAGCGTGCAGGCGTGAATGAAACAGAGGCGTAACGGTGTCAACTTTAATTGGTGCTGTATTTCCAACTAAGATTCGTGTATGTATTCTACAGTAAGTGGGGCGCGACTGATAGCGGGTATGTTGACTGCTGCAAAATTTTATTAGGGCCTTACTAATAAGCTTGGAATAGATATTCCGTATTTTATTACCGTCATTTAAATTTTGTTTCCCTCTAGCCTCAGTAGTTGAGGATTCCGGGTGAAGTGCGCTTCCACCTTCGTCGGCCTTGTCATCACTAACATCAAGTGAGATAGAGGCGAAGTACAAGTAGCCAAAGCCTAGGTTAGATATTTTGTTTGTTACCGAGTCCAAAAAAAAGTAAGTAGGTAAATAAAACTGTGAAAAAGTATTTATTAATTTACGAAAATATTTTTTTAAATTCTAATATTGGCAGGATGTAGCTAAGTTGGTACTTTACTTACTTCATGTAAATATTGTATTTGTATTGTTTTAGTATTGTACCTATTGATGATAAAGGTGTTTCTTATTTTACATAAATAACTCCGATAAAATGTATTCCGATTTCGGTAGTAATTTTAGTACCTTGTTTAATGGAGCCCCAACTTTAGTTCAGTGAATTTTAACTTGCGATCGAGGGTTCTATTGTTCGTTTTTTGAAATTCACTTGAAGGTGCGTCTAATTGGATGGCAAGGGTTGCCCAGAGAAAAGGTTTTCCATTATTGTTTCTCGAACGGTAGGTGTAAAAAGCTACAATTTCAAAGCAGGTTTACGCATTCCAAAAAAATGTAATACAAAAAAGCTGGGCAGCTTTCTTTTAAAAATCAGATTGGCCATTAAAAAATGGGCAATGTATTTACTTTTAAACAAAAGAGTATTGAAAATTCGATTGAACAGGCGCAGGTCAGTCGATGTCGTAATAATTTCCTTAATTTCTGTTCGAGGGTCGTCCGAAAATCGTGGATCCGATAACTCTTTGCTTGCAGCGAACTTGCTTTATTAGCTTAACAATATTCAACTTTTTGATCCACGTGCCCCAAAGCGAATTTGTGCTTATGGGTGTTTGAAATAAGATGAAGTATCCCGTGGAGTTGATGAAAGGATAGAATACAAAGAGATCGGTAAGAATGTTTGCTGGCTTAAGCTTTAGCCGTGAAAAAAGGTTACCAAGCCCGATGGTGGGAATATTGATTTGACTTATCAATATTGGCTCAGTGCGGTGTATATTTGGACGATTTACAAAAAAAAAAACAATCTGCAGGGTGTTTAAATACAGTACTTATGCTTACTTAATAATACTCTGGTTTGATTAATAGATAGTGGTTTATCCCGATTACGTGTTGGTGATAACAATACCTAGTGCCAAAATGTTATCTATTTTATAAATACGATGCGAATGTTCACGTGTACTAATTTCAAAATTTTGTGTACAATGTCACGAGTGGTAGCTAGATGCGGCTATTCATATGTACGAAGTTGCGAGCGGTAGCTAGATGCGGCTATTCAGGTGTTCGAAGTCGCGAGCGAAAGCTAGTTGCGGCTATTTACGTGAATGAAGTCGCGAGCAGTCCACGGCTACGAATACGTTTACGAAGTCGCTAGCGGTAGCTAGTCTACTTAGGCTTTATATACTAATAAAATAATGTATTGCTGTTATTGCAAACAATTGAAAATTTAAAAGTTTCAGATGCAAACATAGTTTAGCGTTTTTCCAAAGTTAAACTATCACTTAGCACCGGTTGATATTTAGTATGACTCAGAAATAAAAGGTGACAGGTCGTTGTGAACTAAGCGTGCTGAAGATTCTTTGATGATAAATGGGTGCATAGTGAACTAACTTTATTATTTATTTAATAATAAACAAACCGCCTTTTGTACGTAATAAGAATACCATTCTGAATTGAGCATAATATTATTACATACGGATCTTTTCTCGTGTATTTAAATAATTATTTAATTTCGAACCTTTTGCAGTGTCCGCGGTAACAGGAAGACTGAGGTGTTGGTCATCTCATAATTTATTTATAACTCGTTACCGTCGACAATTTTAAATTGCGTGCGTTCCGTTTCACGCAAAATAAGCTTACGGTATTTGTTGGCCTTGATATGTGTTTGTTTAGCTTTACATTTAATAACTGTGTGTACAATCTCAAGCAGATGAAAAGTTCATAACAAGTATAGAATAATTTAAATTTGGAGATGAGTCGTTGTTCCTCATTACGAATGTTAGTAGATAGGTTTTCGCAAAGGGCTTTTAAGGCACTGCAGGATTAGTTTTGTGCTTATACGATAATAATAAATTCATTTCGACCAACTTGGAATCATCAATGACATTATTATTTATCTATTTTTTAACGCGGGTTACAACTTTTCTCTTAGTTTTCTCATTTAGCATATTATATATCACTATCAGAAGTGTGGACCTAATATACTCGTGGATGAAGCTTCGATACATATCACTTGTTTCGTTGCCTCTGCTATCCATTGGTATGTATAACGTCTATTGAAAGTGATTGTAATGGGCTTTGTATATTCTATATATAATATTATTTTATATGCTATAACAACCCCGTTGGTCGGTGTCAAACATAATGGTAAACTGTTCTAAAAGCCATTTAAAGAAACTGTACTGCCCGCATCAATAACTATGAATAGCTCTCGTGAGGTGCGCTCGCGTGTTAAAATACCGCGGCAATTCTTTCGATAATTCTGAATAAGAATAAATCTTGAGGTCACGCTTCGCCCGCGGAAGAGTTGTGCTCAGATATTGAGGAAAGTCCAAATTTACGGCAGAAGGTTACCATGTAAATAGTGACTTAGGATAGGATTAGGATTAGAATTTATATACACGACATACACAATATCATCATCCTGAACACAAACTTTGAGGTTGATATCAATTTTCAACAGATTTTGACTTTTACTAGTACTGTATTACATTGTTAAAAATTAAACTGGTAAATGATGTTTTTGCAAACTTAAATATTTTATTCGTTTCTTTTTTCTTTTTTGTGTTTTTTTTTTTACATATTGTGATTGTCCTATATATTTCGTGTTTTATTTGTGATAGAAAGTGTCCTTTTATGATAGGGCATTTTCCAATATTTTTGACGCTGAAAGGGAGAAAAGAGCTCCAGCTCTTTTCTTGACACTTGCTGAGTTTCTTGCCGGTTCTTCTCAGTGAAAGATCTCCCGCCCAGAGTAGACTTACGAACCGATGGCATAATGACGTTCATAAGAGCTATTTGTATCCTAAACTGAATAAATGACTTTGAATTTTGAATTTTTTTTTTATACTATATGGTAAAATTAGTTCAGGACCTAATTTGTTGTCGTATAAAAACTAAAAACATTAGAATCACAGAACAGTTAAATAATATTCCGTGATTAGAATAATAAATTATGGCTGATCGAGGAGAATAAAAGTGAAAGACATATAATGCAGTCCCCAAATAATATTGGGAACAGGGCTGGTGAATGATGACGATAGATACGAGTTTATAAGCATTGAATTAATCGCGGATACGGGTAAAGAATGGAAACAAAACATATAAAATACAGATATATAAAGTGAGTGCGAATTTAAGACAGCGATAGTTGGCAATTACAACCCTTTGAACCGCGGTTAGAACCGGTCGCTACCTTACATAGTAGCTTTGGGGTATTATATATTGTCTCTATCGAGGCTCCGACTCCGAGCAATAAAATGATTTTAAATGGGTCGCGTTATGAATTTCCATAGCGCGGTGCTACATACACGATTCAACGGTGTCGCAATTACTGGGCCATTAACGAGATATATAATCGCAATCTTATTACGTTATGTAATTAATGCAAGCGATATATCTACTTTAATGAGAATAGGTTTTTTCTAGTGATGCAACGTAGAAGCGCAACGTACGAATATTTGTATTTGATATATCAAAATGAAAAATATCGTAAAATATATATCTTATACTTATAATAATATAAATTAATATACGCTACTCGATCAAGATGTGTAGACTGCATTTTTTTCGTCTCTTCGTTTCAGATGTCCTTCCATAGTTTTGCAAAACGATAATCAGAGAGTATCCTTAAAAAAATGTAGTAATTAAATTAAAATTCAAAATATTTATTCGGCGTACCAGTTGGCCTTATTTTACAAATAGGCGTGTATACTTTAAATAACTCCTACAAATAAAATTGAAACTGTCAATATACCAGGGTCAATATGTATTTTCGGGGTAAATATACCTAAGGTTTAACGCGTGCTCAGGATACACAGGCTCCTCTTTAAATACGATGCTATTATAAATTGATGAAGTTACTTAGATTATTATCACTGAACACAAAGAAAAGTTAAAATATTTCGTTTGTTATTTTTTAATGCCAAGAAGGCGACACTTACAACAAAGATCGACAATACAAGCACGATATCACTTTGTTACACAACAGTAACTAATAAATAATCTACAAAATGATTATGAAAGTGTAAAGCGTGCTAGCAATCGATTCGAATCAAAAATTCATTTCACTTATTTGCTAGAGTCTACCATTCTATTGTGAGACAGCAATTTGAGGAGCGCACAGAGCCGTAATTGAAGTATTCAACATTATCGATTACTCGAAAATATTTAACAGAAAACACAGTGATCCGTGGGGGCTTTACGATCGCGTAATCATAGCTTGCTTTACGAAGCGCGCGGAACTTTTCGAAGATAATTAGCTTTTTCGAACGGCCTCTGAGCGACATAAAAGTGAAATATTAGTCATTACAGTCATTTGCTCGCGCAGCCATCAGTCAGGTCGCTCGCTACTCGCACTCAGTCGATTGGTAGCAATTTGCATCGCAAATCAGACGTTTTGGAATCACCTACTTTGAGATGTCTTTTTTACGCAATACTGGGGTAGCGCCTGGCCTTCATCTCAACTGATGATAAGTGACGCCAAGACATAATTGCGCTCTTCACTCTGAATCATCTGCTAATGAAGAACTAGCTATCGTACCTAAAACTAACGACACACACCACAACAATGCTAGTAATGTTATTTGTAAGGCGATATACACATAAAATGGTGGTAGCTAGCCAAAAAAACTTAAAGACGGTCCCGCTACCAACTCAACCGAGTACAATATAAGACTATATAAGGTGCTAGCCAGGCGCATTTAAAATAAGTCCTGCTCTGCTACCTACCGGGACTTAATCTTATCTAAGTCTGTCGTCTTCAACCTTATCATTTACCATCAGATAAGATAAAGATCATACATACACTGTAGGGAAATTGAACCAGGAACCTCAAGGTCTGATCGACAGCGGTTTAGCCACTGCACCACAAATTGTTATATAATGAAACTGAGACTGAGCTGATCAGGAAATTCCCGAGTTCGATTTAAAATAGCCACGTATTTGGTGAACCTTTAGTTTAAACTATAATAATATACCTAATAAAAATGAAAAACTGCTCATTCTCATTAAAAAATAAATCACGAACCCTTTTGAAAATCACACGGCTAACCTTCTAAACAACCGTTAAACAATTACCGAAACCAATTAGTGGGCGAATATTGAAATTTCATCTCGTTTTAAAAAGTGACAAACAACTAATAGTCACTGCTCATTCCAAGCCGTCGCGAGGGACTGTTGATTTAACAAAAGCAATTACTTGGCGTCAGTAACTCGGGCTGCCCCAGGCCTGACTATTCTTTAACATGACAGACGTTACTCTAGATTAATTAGACTCATTTATTAGTTGAGGGGGTAAGGCATCCGTGCCTAACGGTAAATAGACGCGCGTTTATACTACCCGATAAACATACGTCCTTATTCCACAGACTATATATTGCATCATCCCAGATTGTTATACACTGTTGATGATGTGGAATGTGAGCGTTGCGGTTTCTGATGCTGTGGCAAATATAATGTGTGATAACAGCTTTCATTAGGGGAGTGCAACGGGAATAGACTTGGTTGCTATTTGTTTTCCGGAAGCTGAGACTAATGTTAACGTGGAATGGTGCGGTTGGCGTCGTGTCGCCATTACTAATTTACACAATGAGTTATGTTACACTGGGGGATAGCTTGATACGGGTATTACATTGTACCTATATATTATTCTGTTTACATTTAGTTTTTTTTTTGTAATTTTCATTCTAGACATTCTAGACATGTTAGAAGTCCTGAGCCAAAGCAGTGTTCCCACTGCTTTGGCATTGCTGCATTTGCATGCATGAGCAGGTCTTGCCTTAACCCACCACGTTGGACCAATACGAGTTAGTGGATCTTAACGACTGCCATCTTAAAATAACCGTTGGGGTCAACGGCTTAACGTGCCTTCCGAAGCACGGAGGAGGTTGAGATATTTAAATTTGGTCACACATCCATTGTACCGGCATTGCGAAAGGGCGCAAATCGCTGCACCATCCATACTCGTGTGTACTCTGTAATTTATATCAAATTTAAATACCGTATCAATTATTTTCAGCTATAAAATTGTTAAAAACTTTTTGGAAGTATATGCATTTATTATTTAGCAAGCGTATTTTAATGAATGATTTTTAAAAAGTCAAGCTAGATTCAAAAGACCTTTGGCAAACATTTCAAATTTGTAATGTCCAATAAAAATGCTACTCCAAATATTTGGTCACGCCCTAAATAAATATTTCAAGTTAATCTCTTACACATACATTTGAAAAATAAAAAAGACGTTCCCTTTAATAAATACACGTCAACACTGCACGGAGTATTCACCATATTGCATTTTAAAATAAGAATATAACGATTTCTATACTCTCATATGAAAAATTCCCCGAGTGTTATGGCGTGCCATATAAATTATGTGACCCAAAAGGAAGTGGAGGGGTTTACTCGACTCATAATTCCATTTTCATTGAGACAAAATATTCATATAAGGGGGATATTAGGCGTGCGTGCGTGCTCCGTTTCTAGAGGGCAGCACTGTGCTAGTGAAAATTTCGAATTCAATTATACGAGGAAATCGTTCCAATGAGTTATGAAACCGCTCGCGTTCATAGAATGATTCAGTTTCTTTCCACGATAAAGGCCAGGCCGAGGGGGCGTTCTATCATGTGGGTAATTAAATTTCTTTATGGGGATTTTATTTGGTGCTGATAATTTTATTGCTCACATTGTCACGCTTTTGTTTCAATTTGTAAATGTTTTTACTGGTGTAGATTATTTAAAAGGTAAGGAGGGTTTGAATTTTGTTTCAGGTGGAATTTGTGATCATTATTATTTTAGCTTGTAGGTGGTCAGGCTGCTACAGGCTAAAATAATAATGATCACAAATTCCACCTGAAACAAGCTGTTGTTGAAAAGAGACCTGTTCTCATTAGATAGTAATAAAATGTTGTTGGATGTTAAGATGTTGAATCTTTTATGAAGAAGACAAAATATTTTCCTATCCTAGACCAAATGTAAATCCAAAATAATATTTAAAAGTTGTTTATTGAGCGTCTCTACTGCTGCAAGATTTCGAACATTTCGCAATACCTTATAAGTAAATAGAAGCAGCAGTCAATTTAGTGCGCTAAGTCCAACTCCCAGTAAACAATCATTTAGTAAATTATATTCAACGTGGCACCACTTCAGCGTTCAGGAAAGGCAAACATTTGATCAGCGTGTGTTGCTAGTAATGTATTATAGTGTGCTATAATACCAAGACGGACGTATGCGTACTGGATATACATTTTTTTTAAAGGGTAACACAGTTTCATTCATCAAAGTGATTGTTTCTATTTCGAAATAACCTTCCGACACAGTTCGACAAATATACATAGATATGTTCTTCTGACCACATAGTTTTCCTATATATTTAAAAGTTTACTGTTATAATCTTTGCATAGAAGCTGCAATTCATACGAGTATATGACAGCATCCAAGCCCGAATTATTCCAAGAAAGTGTTCAATTGAAATGCACTAACATTCTTTACCTGCACTGCTATTTGTTTTATTCTTATTTATAAATTAGCTATTGGTACTGCATATCGTCCACCTTGGTTTGACTTAGATACCTTTATTGATGCCCTTAATGAATCGGTTACCTCTTTTTCGGGATTCGATCACATTGTTCTATTGGATGATTTCAATGTCAATATGTTGCATAATGAAGCCACAAACTCAAAAAAGTTGTTTGATTTTATAAACTGTGTGGGTTTACACAACATGCCCATCAGCCAACGCACTATTCTGATCATAGTGAGACTCTTATAGATTTAATTTGTTGTAATAGTCAGTTATTAAATGTGCAGGTAAATCATATTTTTGAACTAAGTAGTCACACACTTGTATCGTGTAGTTTATATATTAAAAAATTAAAGCAAGTACCTAAATGGATAACTTATAGACCACTCAAAGATATAGATTTTGACCTATTTAATGAGAATCTTGGTTGTATTGATTGGGATAAGATTATTTGTCATGATATTAACGCAATGGTCGAAAAGTTGACCTTCCACATAACTCAATTGTACAATTCCTATCAAAAAGGTATTCATTAAGGAAAGCTCTTACCTTAGGGTACCTTATAATGTGAGAGAGATGACGAGGTTACGTGATGAAGCATTTTTACGAAGTCGTAAAACGAATTGTGAGCTCCATATAATATATTATAAGGAATATAAAAACAGTTGTTAATAAAATCTGGTTTTAGGAAGGGACACAGTACGGCTACTGCTTTGATTGATGTTATTGATGATATTTTAGCTGCACAAGATAAAAAGCAAGGTACTTTACTGGCACTGTTGGATCTGTCCCGTGCATTCGATACAATAAATACTTCACTCTTATTGTCTAAGTCGTCGTTTTATGGTTTTGACGATATAGCAATCAAATGGTTTTCCTCCTACCTTGATAAACGGTTTCAGGCTGTAGAAACACTTAATACAAATAAAATAACATCTATATCAGATATTCTATCAGTAAATAGAGGGGTACCGTAAGGTTCTTTCCTTGGTCCACTACTTTTTATATTATATATCGATGACATAGCTTCATGTATTTCTTATTGCAAGTTTCACCTATAAGCAGATGAAGTCTAAATATACATTTCTTTTAATCCTAATATAACGAAAGCTGCTTTTGATAATTTAAACAAGGATCTTGATAGCATAGCTGGTTGGTGTAGTGAAAACAGTTATAAATTCCCATAGACACAGAATAATGAATTTCATCCCTCAGATATTCGTGCGGGGAGCTCCTTTAGAACATGTTACTAAGGTTTGAAATTTGGGTCTGTTGATGGATAAGTCACTTCGATTTGAAAAATACGTTTTGCAAACTACTCTTAATTGCTTCTATAGACTCTCAGTACTGTACCGTATGAGCGATTAGCTGTCTATTGAATTTTGTATCAAACTTTGCGAGGCGCTAGTCTTATCAAAACTAAATTACGCTGATACTGTATTTAGTGAATGTCTGTTAGGTGGCTCCAGGAAGTTATTGCAGCGAATTCAGAATGCCTGCGTACGTTTTTGCTTTCCAGTGATACGTAGGGTACATATCACACCTTTTTTTGAATGATAACCGTATGTTAAAAATATCAAAACAGACGTATGTTACATTTTGCCTCGCTTTTATTTGGTGTTACCAAAAATAAAATAACCACTATATCTCTATGAGAAACTAACTTTCTCTAAATCACACATTAGATATGCAATACGTCTGATTAGCTCCCAAAATAGAACGGTGGCTTTTCATGGAAGTTTTCGGTATGCTGCGACGAAGTGTTGGAACAATAAATTTACCACCACCAAATTTAACTCTGTTTCAGTGGGTTCCTTTAAGGTTAGCACAAAGAGATATTTTTTGAATTTGCAGACAACTGATAATGTGTAAGATGTCGGATCGTAATTTAATCTTATCTTAGTTGTATGCAAATGAATTCGTTGGGATATCTCCAATAACAATAACGAGTATTATAAAGATAATCCCTTTTTTATATAAAATGTTGAACTATGTAGTATGTGCTCATATTTATGTTTATGTCATTGTACTTTTTAATAGTATGTACAGCGCGACGCCGCGCACATTCACACAAAACGGGGGTCTCCAAGGAAGATCAGCGTTGTAGTTTTTGTCCACTGCAACAAATGAGTGGAGTTCTTTTAGAACATACTTTTAATTATGATATTTTGTTTGTTTTGTTTTAAGTACATAAGTTTATACTGTGCTCTAATTTCATTTAATTTCATTTTAAAAGGGAAATAACTCAGTACCGGGAATAAATTCTTAATATGAAGAGATGGTGCGATACTCGAGTTCATTTCAGTGCGATCCGCGGAACGAGTCGACGCCTCGCGCGAACGTGACGTGTATGAATTAAGGAGTCGCCCGTGATAACAGACCTGAGACATAAGGCCTGTGGAAGTGGTATCAAATAAACTCCCGGAAGAGAGCAGCAACATGTTTGAAAGGAGTTCTTAATGTTACGTCATAATGATAGTTTATGTTTTTGGCCGCACGTATAGTGAAGATTAACCGTTAGAACGTTGATACTGACTGTTGGATAAATATTTTTTATATTGAGGTTGGTGTTTTTGATATTGATTTGTGAATCGATGAACGCCTCGCGCATAGATAATTGAACATTGAAACGATAGCCTTTAGAGGCGCCCTCGGGTTGAATCGTTTCCGATCCAATCCAAACTCCTCGAAGAGTCTAGAAGGGATCGGAGACACGCAGGGAAAACCGAGGTCTAGAAAACCTCTGACGGTGTTTGTTTTATATGGATTCAGGGAATCCTTTAAATTTGTCGCCACCCCCAAAAAAGTCCGGTGATGCTGAAAATGCCACCTGAGGCAATCAGCAAACTCTCTTTAAAAAATAAAACCAAGAAATGGAGCTGAGGCAAATTTCCAATGGATAAAGTACACATGTCTGCACATCAACCTATCACAAACTGTCAAATTTCCTCAATAGACTTTGAACTTTAGTACTTAGCATTATGGTTGAAAATGTTTTGAAGAAATTTGACAGTATTGGATAGGTTGATGTGCAGGCGTCTGTACATTGTAAAATACAATAGACAAGACAACTTTGACTGTAGTATATTGGTTAGTTCAATAATCATGAAACCAGAGACCACAAGTTTGATTTTCAGTAAAGATAATATTTGCTACATAGTTTGACTAGTTAGAAAAATGTCGGCAATATATCATGTATGTATGAATGGATGTATCAGAAATATCGTAATCTCCTTCAACGTCATGTCATAGTATTATATTAAAGGTCCGGGTCATCATCATCATCATCATCATCTCATTTAATGTCCCCACTGCTGGGGCACGAGTCTTCCCTATGGATGAACAGGGAGAAAGGGCCATAAACCACCACGCGGGCCCTAGTGTTAACGACTGCTAATGTAGCCGGGATCAACGGCTTTACGTGCCTTTCGAAGCACGGAGGAGCTAGAGATGGAAAATTTTTAGTCACCTATCCGATGACCAGCCTTTGCAAAAGTTGCTTAACCACAGTAATTGCAGACCGGGCGCGTTGACCACTGCGCCATCAAGCTCCTCAAAGTCGGGGTCTGGGTATTGAATCGAAATTCTCAAACGCCTTACTTATCGCGCCTTACTTACGCCTTTATCTAAAACTAGCGGCCCGTCCCTGCTTCGCACGGGTGGATTTTTTTTATATAGCCTATGTTACTCAGCGCTAATGTAGCATTCAAATGGTGAAAGAATTTTTTAAATCGGTCCAGTAGAGAATACAGTAGAGGGAGAGTTTGTATGGGAAAAGAAGAATTGTTGTTTTTACTATTTTCCTCGTATTTTTTACGTTTTTTTTCTCTCCATAAGAACCTTCCTCAGATTTCATCAAACACAACAAAAAATAAATCTGCCAAATCGGTTCAGCCATTCTCTCTATTAATTTTTATTTATATAGATGACTGTCTTTTTTGACGATATTAAGGTTGTACCTTGCCTTTAATAATTTCAAACTGAACTAAGTCAGAACTGTTAGTAACATCAGAAGCATCTGCTGTAACTTATGTCTTGCCAGAAGCCACAGAAGATGGCCATGACATGAAATCCTGAACTGAAGCTCATAAAAATAAGCTCTAACCTTTACAAGAACTACGGCTTTAAAAATCAAGTCTTTTATTAATCTAAGACTGTTACGGTATGTCCCTTCCAGATAACAACGTACCAGTCTACTACCCCATATATTGTGGGGATGTGTATCCTCATTTTGGAATCATTACACGAAATAGTATCACCGTATAAAGTCCCTAGGGAGGGAGGGAGGGAGTGACTTTGTGGCTGTTTGTTTATACACACCCGTATATGTTTAGGTTAATTAAGTTTTTGTGCGGTGGGAGATTACGTTGGCAGGGCGTGGAATTGGCAACGCTAATCACGATGAGTGGGAAGATCAAAGAGGTGGTAAAATTACGTTTCATTATGTAATATTTATCATGTTTTTTTGTGTTGTTGAAGTTAATTTTGATAAAAATCTGTTTTTATCCTGGTAGTCAAAATGTTTAAAGACAATTGGCTTAACGGTCTAGAGTTGCCTTACTTATATGCAAGAGTATCTTGGTATGGTAGGTGAATGCCTTGAGACTTTTTCAATACGTTCGACATCCGTCGATGACGCGTAGGATGTCAATAACAAATTGACATCGGATGATCCTAATTTGTTTTTACTAGGTGAACTTGGGTGAACCAGTGCGAACTACTACTACTACTACTATGCAAGTAATTCAAACCAGCTTACTTATTGCTTAGTTACTTATTTAAATCTAAATACATAATGTCTTGTCCTGACTGACTGATCCATCATCGCCAAGTTGAAATTGATGAAATGAAATTTGGACTGTAGGTTAATTGTGTGACGTAACCAGCCACTAAGAAAGGATTTTACGGAAATCATTCCCTAAGGGGGTCAAATAAGGGGTGAACGTTTGTATGAAAGTCCGTCAGTTTTGAAGTAAAATATATGAAAATTGGTATTCGGCGTTTCGGATAGTAATAAATAACCTGTCTCAGGAATTTCGTTTATAGATTTTTTTATAGAAATAAAAATAAAATAAATGTCTAAAAATATTTTTTTTCAACATTTTGTGTTTTGTAATTTGTTTCGCAACAAAATTTGCGTTAAAAATTATATAAACAAAACAAAAACATTTTAAAAATAAAGATTGATGTGGTTTTGCATTTTTCGAAAAACCTCCCCTAGAGGGGTGAAATAAGGGTGGAAAGTTAGTATGGAAACCTGCAATTCCTTACATTTCGGTGTTTGGCCTGGTTAGAAATTATGAATTGATCAAGATTTTTGGAAAATTATATCTTTTATTTAGCTTGAGCAAAGCCGCGAGCAAAAGCTAGTTAATAATAAATCTGAATGTAGCCTTAATAGTAGCAGTCGGATAGTAACAGTCTAGTTACTTACTTAATAGGATAAAACAATAACTAGGTTTCTAATAATAGATCAAAATCTTCCTAATAAGAATGTTGTTATAAAATATCACGGTATAATCATTTCAACTTGACTATTTGCGCGACGTAATTACCAAGTTTCCTGTAACAGATTGAACATCAAAGATGCCTTAATTAAGCTTTAGAAAGCCCATAAATACCATCCCAAGTAACACTGTAATATTTACTTTAGCCTCCGTTACGTTTTAATTGAGTATAACGAAATTTCTTATGGCCGCTTTGAACTCTAATATCGCGATAAACGACCCCGGTAATTACGAATCTCAGTAACAAATATTAATTTGTGTAAGTAATTAGTTTTCAATAGATTTCTACGGTCTCTGATTTACGGATTTAGGGTTTGAATGTAAGGTGTTTGTGCAAGGAGTTCCTTTGAAATAGCCGGCGTCATAGTGGAAAGATCAAAACCATTCGTAGAGTTTCGGTTTATTTTTTATTTTGTTACTACGGACGAGACGTAACGACATAAAATTTAATCAAAACAATAAGGGTCTTATAAATAAACAAAGAATAAATTCCGAATAGTTATTCCGTGTTTGGTCTCTTTCATTCTTATTTGAAATGACGTTTACATGACAGGAACAAAACACGGAATAACTATTCGGACCTTATTCTTAGTTTATTTGTATGGCACTTAATGTATAATAATGTTTTTAAATTGTCTTGTCTTTGTTAGTCTTGGACTGATAAGACTGGAAGAAGCGAGTGAAGTATCTCGGGACCGTGATTTCTGCCTAGCCCTCTGCAAAACTGACATGGATTCCTGCAAAAATGGTCTTTTTCCTATTGAGTTGAGAATGGTAGGTAAAGGGTGTCTCAGAATTTTTTTCATATTTGAAAAGCAAAAATAAAAGTCTTAACACATATTTAATTATAATAAATTTAATATCAAATTAAAGAGCAAAAATCAAATTTTTATTTATGGAAAATAATCATTTTTAAATGATCGCCATTAACTTCCTCGCATTCATCTAATCCTGATTCTTTGCTTCAATTGAGATAAATTTTGCGGTAATGGATGCATGCATTCATACATTCATCACAGTATAAAGTTTATAATCCTTTACCGCAAAATTTATCTCAATTGAAGCAAAGATTTAGGAACGAAATCTACGCGCGCTATGTTGCGTCGTGTGATTAAAAATTTCAGCTCCAGATTAAATGAATACGAGGAAGTTAATGGTAATCATTTAAAAATGACGGTTTTCCATAAATAAAAAATTCATTTTATCTCTTTAATTTGATATTAAATTTATTATAATTAATATAAGTTTAGACTTTTATTTTTGCTTTTCAATTATGAAAAAATTTCTGAGACTCCCTTTATATTGCAGAACGAAGAGTGCAGAACGTTAAAACCATTTCTAGGTAACGTTGTTTTTAATTTTTGATCAATAAAAGTTTGACTATCTATGTTGTCTTAGTATCATTTCGGTATATCTTATTTTCCTTAAAAAAATATTCTCGAAATATTTTCGCTGTAACTTTGACATTATTACTTTTATCATACAAGGAGTCCAATAAACTTTTGATATTAGCAGTATAGACATCGTGAAAAAAATAATGGCCAATGACAATGGTTTTAACCTTTAATGCAATCGATTAAATGGATAAATACTCTATCATACTTACTACATAAATAGACTGTGACATTTCAAGTCAAGGTTAGGTCGCCGAGAACTTTCATGACTGCAATAGAAACATACATAATTAATGAGCACGCTCTACCAGTTCAAGACATTCGTTCGATTTTATAAGTACCATGTACTTTTTATCATTCTTATATTCCATACCTACGCTTTTTTATTTTATTTATTGTAAAAATCAAAACAACAATATTATCAAATATTTAAGCAGTACAGGAGATGTTTGAGTTGAGACCTAGTGGTCTTACATAGATGAAAATATTCTTAGAACAAGAATTTAAACTTTTGGAGGAGTAAACATGCCTAATCATATTTATGAGCATACAGATCCTTCCATAGGCTCGTGCCCCAGCAGTGGGGTCATAAACATGAGCTGATGATGACGAAACAGAAAATTTATAGTTATCTTTAAAAGACAAATCTTTAATTATTATATTAAATTAGCTGACCGGCGGACTTCGTACCGCTTTGACAGTTTCCGTGACAACGAAACAAACAAATCATTTTGTATTGGAAAATGAAATTGTAATTTTTAGTATTTTCCGTTACTTATTATTTATATTTCTCACCGCTTAAACCTTCCCTGAACTTCCACAAATATTTCAAAATGAAAATTAGCCAAATCAGTCCAGCCATTCTCGAGTTTTAGCGAGACAAACGGACAGCAATTGATTTTTATATATAGATTAAAATTCGCTTGCCAGGGAAGGCTGGGAGACCCAGCTCATTGGTCCTGAGCCGTTCGTGGCACTTGCACCAAGTACTTAAAAGATGACAACGAAAACAGGCACGGCATCGAATGGAAAGAACAGCCGGGTATAAAACATTCCATATCCTTCCTTAGCGAAAACGCCTTGGGACGGAGTAAGTTTATATGCGGAGGCAGTAGTAGGCAGGCCCGATTGACCATCGGTGCCTTGACAGGGCACTATGCCACAAAACAATTGCTTCACAGGATGCACCTTTCAACAAATAATTCGATGCAGCACCTACGGAGTCAATGCAGCACCTACTGTGTGACTGCGACTCTCTGGCTAGGAAAAGAATGGGAATCGGCCTGTCCGAAATCAAGAAGAGGAGGACTTCAAGCTCTTCGCCCTTAAGGACGTTGCCAAATTTATGGCATCTATGTTTACAGAGGAAGAAGAGTGAAAGGATGGGGTTGCACAAAAGATCCCGATGGGTCGAAGTGTTACAGCGAGAGAGAAACCTCAGCAGGCCTCACTAAGATAAGATAAGATAAAAAATTAAAATTATGTTATTTAGAAATAATCTCTAGCATTAGCTCTTTAGCTTAAGTAACTACTTAAGTGTTTTAAGTTGAATTAGTAAGCAAATGATAATTTGAAGTAAATCCTGAGAAGACAAACATTTCTTGGCAAACAGTACTTATTTTTCACAAATAAATCATAAATAGAAAAGCGCATTGAGCATAATACAGAAATGAGAAAATAGTATAGACAAACTGAAAGAGGCAGCCTTATGAAATCCGGCGATCTGTAGCAATATGGATGTGCTTGAAACGAATATTGGATTCCAACAAAGTCGTCATCAAGAAATCTACAGACTCAGTCGCTACTTTTATAACTAGGAGTATTCACATAAGAATCTATCTGTATCCAAACAGCCGGAGGCGTTCGGAATTTTATTGAAACTTCTCCCCTTTGAGATAACTTCTGTTTGATAGAAACCAGAGACAAGAAAGGAGGTGGGGAGGACACCCCAGGCCCACAATTAATGCCATCATTTACGAAATTTTATTTCATTTGCGAATGCGAACTTCTCTTTATTTGATTATTAATAAAATGAGTTTTATTTTGTTGCTCATTTACATAATTGTTTCATTTTCACTTTTCGTCGACTGAATCCGATAAAAGCGGAACTCGGAATCGTATTAAAAATAAATTATGCTTGATATTATTTTGGGATAACTTTTGTATGCGTAATGAAAAATTTAATTTGGGTGCATTAATAATGTTTTTTTTATAAAATACATAGAGTTTCTAGTGAATATTTTATTTGTTTGTTGATGGCTGAGATGGAATAATTATATCGAGAAGTACTTTTTTTATCAATAATGTTAATTGACGTCTTTATTTGCGGCAATTAGACTGCAAAGGTACTTACTTACTTTTAGTCCGTCGTCGTGTGCGTTATACCACACAGTTCTAAGTAAACTATTTTTGCAAACAAAGTACTCTATGGACTGTCCCTCGTTTGCGTGACTTATTCCAGTTTACTCTTAGTGGAACCAATCAACAAGTCTATATATAACTAGCTCCACCTAGACGTTACCAACCTCCATGTGTTATATAGACAAACTTTACATGACATGTCAAATACAGGTGCATAGAACGCGACCTGTTTTCTAACAACAAGAAAGCGGTCACAGCAGCGCAGCGTTTACTCCACTTCGTGGCATGAAAACAAGTTGATGATATTTCACTACTATGTGACATAGTCAACAGTTGTCCCGTAAGGTATATGGAATGAGTTAAGAACTTTGTATTAGGCTTTTATGAGTTTTTCAAAACGATGATGCGAGAGATTTATGACATGATAAACTACGTACTGCTTAATTTGTAGTTGAGCTGCTGAGAGCTGCTTATCAGTCTTAGTCGTAATGGTATGGTATGGTAAGTGAAAATTATATAATTCTATAATTTGGTATACTTTATATTAGCGATATTATATGAAATATAATATCGAAATATATGGTGTAGTAGCATGGTTTTTATATTTCGTGATATTATAGCAAAACAGCTTTAAAAAATAAGTTGATATAATAAGCGAAACAGTTTACCTTTATATATTACTACCCTTGCAGAGCATCACATGTATGCATTAACCATAGTTAATGTATACATGAAAATAAAATTGGCTTTTTCAGTCAACAGTAAACAATATTCGAAATGAAACGTGTTATGACTTAGCAAAAAGTAAATTTATCGTCATTCAAATGTTTCGACTGTCAAAAATATAGTTGGAAGTGTTACAATTTCATGTGCTGTTGATCTATTGACTGTGAGGTTTTATAACAGCTGCATTCTCGGTGCGAATTAGAAAGGCCAGGACATTTTGCAAGCGGCCACCTGAGACAGATACTAAATTAAACTGAATTATTTACAATAGCCACTGACGAGAAAATTGACTCAGATACAAGTTATGCAAATATCACAGACGATATAACTGTCTTAGTAACAACAGCCGAGACAGTTTCACTCAAGTTAAATTAATATTTAACTTCGAATAGTTGGAATGCTGTCGGATTTTGTAAGGGAATAATTGCCTCAAGTTGAATGCAAATTTTCTACGAGAATTCCTTTGGGAGATTTTATTGAATAATTGCTAAGTGAGTAAAAGTTCTGCAATCAGAGCTTTCAATCGTATACTGCTTTGCGACATTTCAGGTTAGTAACAATGCAGTTTGATTTATTAAAAAAGTAAATGGTGAGTTAGAGAATCTGGGTTTGTACACACGCCTGCACATCAACCTACCACAAACTGTCAAATTTGCTCAATAGACTTTGAACTTTATACTTAAGTTATATGGTTGAAAATGTATTGAAGAAATTTGACAGTTTTGGATAAGTTGACGTGCAGGCGTCTGTACTTGGTTGGGTTTGGTGGGTTTGTAAACCCTTCAAACCGTAACACAGCATGTAAAACAAATTTGCTTGGTAGCAGAAAAAGGTATTCACCAGCTCATTTTATGTCCCCAATGCTGGGGCACGAGCTTTTCCTATGAATGAATAGGGAGAACGGGCCATGAACCACCACGAGGGCCCAGTGCAGATTGGTGGTCGTTAACGACTGTTAATACAACCGGGACCAACGGCTTTATGTGCCCTCCGCAGGACGGACGAGCTCGAGATAGTAAATTTTCGCCCACCCATCCGATGACCGGCTTTTTGCAAAAGTGGCTTATCCTTAGCAATTGCAGATCGGGCGCGTTAACCACTGCGCCGTCAAGATCCCCCTAAAACAGTTATATAAATAGATTAGGGTTGTCGCATCTAGCCTGTGATACTGGACAGAATCCTACTTCAAGGTAAAATTTCGTTACGGAAAACACTGTCGGTTTGGTTGCACCTTTTATTTTCTTATTACAGCAAATACTCATACAATGAGTACTGTAAGATTCAGTAACCGCTTAAGGAAAATGTTCTAGTCCAACTAACTTAAAATTAAACCTAAATTAGCATTAGCAAAAAAAAAACAAATTATTCTTAAATCAAATTGATTTCTACGCTACGTACGATCAAGACTAAGTACAGGTTTCCTCATTGAATACCATCTCTTTTGTATTCTTGCAATCACAAACGGGCCTAAAATTACCACATGGTACTATAATCGGCAAGTCACCTTTTCTTCGTTAAACTATAGCACGAAGACTGGGGATACCTGACACGAGTTAGAATTGAATCGCATTCAGGTTTAATAGGCAGTAAACAGCGGTCCACTTCTATATTATCTGTATGAAGGCCTTGAAAATAATTAATTTGTATGGAGTTGTTATTACCGTTTTAATTTCTGTATTAATAAAAATACACCATCTTACCAAACATGTTTTTGGTATGTCTGACAAAATATTGATTTAATAGCTAAACAATCAAATTACAATTGTAGTTAAGATAAACGTACATTTAGAACTGAAAATTAGAATAAATAACCAATGTTTTAATTAGGTGAACAAACTGTTAGATAAATATAAAGAAATATTTCAGTAATTAGTAACGCATCTAAGCCATTTTTCTTGATTATTGTTAAAAAGAAGGCAGTTACTAAGACTCCCAACACCGTATTGTGCCAGGGCCTATTGCTCGATTTTTACATGATCTATGGGACCTATTGATAAAATTTTAATGGGAGTGTCAAGCCAGGCATGATGCATAAAACATTTAAAACTATCACTAGATAACATCACGCTCACACACTTACACTTTAAATTCGCACACCTAATTCAGTTTGATCTGTCGTTATCCTGTTTACCTTTATTGGGTGCCCACGAAACAGTTTTTCCTAGTGTGGGACCCATAGTCAATGCATCTTGTGTTTTTACGATGTTCTCGAATAACCTAGCTTTATTGGTTACACACCTAAATGTTTTGAGACCCCTTGTAACACAGCTTTGGTAATAAAGTATATTTGTATTTATATTTCTATTGTACATATACACTTTCATTATACACCTTTTATTACCTACCTATACAAAAAACTGAGCCTTTTTAATTCCAAAAATACATGTACAAAATACTGTTTCCACCATTATAACATTATAATAGCGCAAGCATACGTGTAAGCAATTTCCCGCAACCAACTGAATAAAAGCTTTTGCACTCAGCTCTATATAAATCCCCATCATTAAACAGAGCAAGGCGGAATGCTGCCGTAGGTTGTTAACCTGTCTCACCAGCGTTTACATCTGATACACGATACGGTGATATCTTTCTCTATCTGCTACCTAATGCCTCCAATATTATAATGAGGTTTTCACGCTATTGCTGAAATATCAAGTTACGCAACTGACGCCTTTGTTTTTCTGACAAGTATCAAGTGATTGTGACAAAAGATATCACAACAAAGGGTTATAGTAAATTTTTAATGTTATTAAAGAAGTTTACTTTACTTCTTTAGTTTTTATCAGTTTTGCGGACTGAAACTTTTGGGAGTTTTCTTATTGGTTACCGGAGGCTTTTAAAACAGTTGATGTTGTATTCCGTCAGTCAGCAGTAAGTAAGTTAGCTAGTTACTCCTTGGTGAAGAATTCTAGGTGTTTTGATTTCTTCGGTATTATCATCATTTACTTCACGTGATATGAAAGCCAAGCAATTTTAAGGCAGAACAGTGCTACGTTATTGTTTGTTACATTTTAGTTGCCCAAGAAAATAATAATTTGAATTTGAATTGATCATCTCAATTTATTTCTCGGCGGTAAATAAAATGAAAAATAAACCATAGGGATGTTTGAAAGTTTTCATTATAGTTAGTAGGTAATTGCAATCATGATGATAAATATTCCCGCCCGATCCTCTAAATGACAGCACACATTTACAGAATACACTAAACATGCACACCAGTTTAGGCCCAAGACACCGTACTCGTAGAACAAGGGTACGAAGAACCGGTTCACACTCGCTCTACACCAGGTACAGACATGCACCTGGTCGGTTCTCTCCTCCTCCACGGCCCGGTCAACCCGAGCCGAGGTCCGTGCCTTTAGAGGCGCCCTCGGGTTGCTCCGCTCCCCGATCCGATCCGAACCCTTCGGAGAATCTAGTAGGGCACGGGGACGCGCACTTGTGCGCGATGCCGTTCCCTCTAGATAACCTCTGAAGGTGATTCGTTTCACACGGTTTGAGGGACCCTTTACGTTCCTCGCCGCCCCCAAAAAGCCCGGTGAAGCTGAAAATGCCGCAGCGGCAATCAGCAATCTCTCTCCAAAAAAAAAAAAAAAGATGATAAATAAATATATTTCTAAAAAAAACTAGTTCAGGGTAAATTTTAAGCTATCTTTCTTTCTTTATTTAGCTATGTATAATCTTATGTTATTTTTTTGCCGGTTTCATCAATGTTATTCGAAACACATACCTACAAAGAAAATAAAAGAAACAAAGCATTACAAATTCATATTGAAATTAAACCTTTTTATATGGATCTATTTATTTCTCCTCTACATAATTTTATACTTACACTAGCCGTCACCCGCCCGCTTCGCTGTGCGAAAATTTGTGATTTTTTTTTATAGCTTATCAATTGCACAATCTCATGTTCTTACTACATACGAATTTTCACCAAGATCGGTCAAGCCGTTCTTGAGTTATAAGAGGACATACAGACAGACAGACAAAAATTTCAAAAATCGTAGAATTGGTGTCATAGATTCATAAAACGAATATTTGTCCTAAAATTTGTCAGAAAAATTACATATAAAGACAGAGTCTACAGATTTATATAGAAGTATATAGATAGATATAGATTACTAGCCATCACCCGCCCGCTTCGCTGTGCATTTTTTTTTTAATAAAATTGAATTTTTATTACCTATCATTTGCACAATCTCATGTTATTACTACATACAAATTTTCATCAAGATCGGTCAAGCCGTTCTTGAGTTATAAGAGGACATACAGACAGACAGGCAGACAGACAAAAATTTCAAAAATCGTAGAATTGGTGTCAGTCAGTCATAAAACGAATATTTATCCCAAAATTTGTCAGAAAAATTGCATGTACAGACATAGCCTACAGATTTATATAGTATAGATATAGATATAGTAGTAAGTATAGATATAGATAGATATAGATTTCTGGACTAATACTGTAAAGGGTTCAAGGGTTGTAAGGGGGAGCGTCAAGTTAAATGTGTAATATTGGCCGAAACTTTAGAAAGTATAAATTTTTTTACCACAAAGGAAAACGCTTTAGGGCCACGCACATTTTTAATTTCTTTTACTCATGTCCTTCCGGTCTGTTAGGACTGATTTTTAAGTTGTACAAATTTCTTATTGAACTAATCTTAGAATCACCTTTTCCCAAAATGACTGATTTTTCAAATGTCTTTGACGTGTTATATCTTTATAATGTGACTTGGATTTAACGATTGCGATTAGAGAGCTGCTGTTATGTGGTCGTTGGAACTTTCAACTCTTGAATCATCGTTGCGAAAAATCTTAGCCATTTGGATAAACGTTTTTGTGAATCAACTTTTAATAAGAATCCTTGTTTGATTTATTGTTGCCACATACGAATTGAACCAGTTAGACTGATATTAAAATTTAAATTGCTTGCATTAGCTACACCTTGTCGCCATAACAGCAATAAACATTGTCGTGTTCTGACTATTAGAGTTAAGACAGCCAGTTCCTTATTGGTCTCGAATACTAGTAAAGAACTGGATGACGGTCGATGTCTTGCTTTTGGGTGAGGTGCGCTTCCATCTTTCATTTCAAAAGTCATTATTTTTTAAAACAACTGGTAGCGTACAGTCATCTTAAAGACAGAACAAACACGAACTGGCAATTTAAGGTTTAAGTGCAATATATTATTATGAAAAGTATAAATACTGCGGTAATAATTATTAAATTAAATTAAATTAAATGTTTTAAATATTTTTATTTCTCAGACAACAAAGATGTCCATTTATGTGGTTAGTAAAACAAGAGTTTAAAACCTATGTTAGTACTTAATAACTAGATGGGAATTGGTTCTACTACACATATTATGCGCTAATATTATAGACTTTTTGATGTGTAACAACTTTCCGCTCGCTTTCTATATACACAATTTGTGGGAGTGATATCGTGAAATGTGACCGAAGTAGGTGTAACAGTGTGACAAGAAATCGGGGAAGAGCGCAAGTGCGCACCATTTTGTAAATTTAAAATCGATATTAAGAACATGACATATTATTATTATATGTAACTTAAAGCTATCATTTGATTATCAAAGGTCATTTTGATATAACTAATGTTTTGTAATGCGTATTTACCGCATTTATTTCATAGTTATAAAATGATGTATCTAATACCTGACCCATTTATTTCTGAATATAATGTTACACACATCACATGCGACTACTGTAAGGGTCGCTAGATTTTTTTTTAATCAACACTTCCGTACCCCTATTTACTGTTATTATGAAAAGACCCTAGCCCCTAGATGATTGACTATAAAAACACTATTAGTGTTTAAGCGAGAACTTCGTTATAAAACAACGCAATCATAATGTAAGTTTACTGCGACGAAAGCAAATAAAGCGTACAGAGCCTTAAAGTTTTAATTAAAGGGTAAGTAATTAGATACGGTCCATGAAAATGTTAATTAATCCATGCATTAATTCTTCAAAACACTGCCATTGTTCTGTGTGCACTTAAAAATTGCGTACCCTCCAGCGAAATCTTTGTGTGGAGCGGCTGCGTTGTTTGTACACACGCCTGCACATCAACCTACCACAAACTGTCAAATTTCATCAATAGACTTTGAACCTTATGACTGAGTGATATGGTTGAGAATTTAATGAAGAAATTTGACAGTTTTGGATAGGTTGATGTGCAGGTGTCTGTACATGGTGTTTACCCGGCTTCAAGAAAAGGAGAATGTTCTCAATTCGCCTTCGTATTTTATATACTAGTATTTGTTCGTGTTATATCAATATTGGAATCAGAACATAATCGTTTCTGTGCTGGACTAAGACCCCTCAATATAACTATAATATAATATTACATATTACAGGTACATAATACATAATACATTATACTACGCAAAGTACATATGGAGATAATTCTCCATATGGTAAATACCATAACTCATTTGTAATCTAGTGCTTGGTAGTTACATAGACGATTGCAGTTATTAAAGCACATGACTGAACTTTTATTTTAATAAAAAAAGCCTCTCGAATTTTGCCAGCTCTTCACGGTTGGAGGCTCACTCGAATTTCAAACTGGTGGTCGATTCAGCAGTTTACAAATCAAAATTTTGGTTAGTTGTTTTATATTTTTATGTTTTTTAGTCAATCAATAAATTGTAAGCTTATACTGAATATGACTTTGACTTTGAAAGCACAGAAAATTGGAGATAAAACATTGATCGTACATCTACGAGCTCTCTTTGCGAAATGAACCTTCCTTTGTCATGGAAGGTATGAGATAGTAGTTGATTTAAAATCAATTAGTGTGACAAATGCAGCAGAATTATTTTTAATAATTATTTGTCTTTTGTTTTGTTTTTGATAGATGGTCGAAGAAAATGGAAGACGAAGACATGTTGCGCCAACCCCAAATATAGTTGAGAACAGGGCAGGTATATAATAAATGAATATGCTTTTTGGTATATGTGATATTAGTTATTAGCTTCGTAGCATTTACGCGATATATGCTACCTTGTTTTAAACTGAGTGACAGGATAAGAAATAGTGAGATAAGGAAACGTGGTCACAAAGAAGATGTAGTGACAAAAATTGAAAAAGGCATGCTGAGATGGTTTGGCCATGTCGAGAGGATGGATGAAGAACGATTGACGAAAAAAGTGTATAAGGCGAGTGTGAATGAAAGTGTTGGTAGGGGTAGATCTAGGCGGACGTTTCGAGATCAAATCAGGGACGTCTTGAAAAAAGGCCAGGTCAAGAGTACCCTAAACCGAAGAGCATGTATGAAGGGAATAATGAAAGTGGACGAAGCGAAACAAGTATGTAAGGATCGTAGCAAGTGGAAAGAAGTGGTCTCTGCCTACCCCTACGGGAAAGAGGCGTGATTATATGTATGTATGTATGTATGTTTTCAAAAACCTCACTAGACGTTGCGTGTCCACCATATTCGTTCGTTTCGTGATTCATGAAAGCACAATGCAATGGAACGGGCAAGACACGCTCGAATGGGCCTGTTATTGAATTTCACTTTGTAGTCGGTTATTTTCAAACATTTACGTTAAACATTAGCGTAGCTTATTAGTGCGATTTCTTTTCAGGTTTATTTAATTAAACCTTTTAAAGGGTCATATTTTGTATAGAATAATACCTTTACTACTGAATTCTTTCAAGTACTGACAATCTTACAACTGAGGAGCTGGATGACGCAGCAACATACCAGCTTCATTGCTATATTGAAAGTTTTTTTTTGTCTTATAGGTAAGCATTTGACCTGATGTAAAGTAATGATAAGGCCAAAATTGCATCTTTCGCAATGTGGGGTGATAGGTAAAATTGAAATACCCTCAAGCTCCTCCAAGTTCCGGAAGACACGTTAATGGTATTGGTTAAAGTCCATCAACCCGCATCGGGTGATCTAATGTCTCCATGTGCAATTGTTTATGTCGAAGACCTGAGCTTAACAAAAATGATATACATAAAAGTAGTAGGAGGAGAAGCTTTATAATGCAGCTAAAGGTGAGTCTGGAATGCGGTCGATCGATCTATCGTTTTCAGTTTCAAATCATTTACATACAATGCTTAGTTCATATATTTAATTATCTTGACTTCCGTGCTTCAGAATGTCTCCTAGTTGTCTTAAGATCTACATACTTTATAGTGAACAACCATGTCCCAGAATGAAGCCAGTATAGTTTATTAGCATCATCCTCAGCCCGACTTCAGCCACTGCTGGGTTTTTAAGTCGCGCCTTTCACAGACCTGTGCCAGGCCACACCTAGTACGACTCATGACGTTCACAATGTTGTCGATCCATCTCAAATGTCAATCGCGTTATTTGTCAGTCCACGGCCACCACTCTGTCAACACATTGCTCCATCTGCCATCCCCACCTCTCGCCAGTATTCCGTCCAATTCCACTTAAGAGTCACAACATGATCACCGATTTCCAGAATCTTGGTTTATATTCGGGTCTGAGTAAAGAGATAAAAGTTTAAACCGGACCGTCAGCAAAGTTGGTTATTGTCTAATTCATCAATTTGCTAAAGTACATGTAAGAAGGACAATGAAATATAGGTTTATAGGTGGGTGATTAAGAACATTTAAGGCAATAGATACTATCGAAATTTTCTAAACAAAATGACTTCTGTGCGCCTTAAAACACACCCACGACACCAACAAATAAGCTGATAACTAAAATTTGGAGCGAATCGATTTTTATCAGAACACAACGTGTTGTGACAATCAATTACTCACAGGGTTTGACGTACCAAAATTACATTAGTATCAATCAACGTCGCATTAATTACATCAGATACGCCCACGTTCGTCCGAAACGGTGTTAGTACACTGACAATTTAGGATGTGTCAGTACAAAACGAGATTAGGCTGTGTCTTATCTTTCCATCTAACGGGGACTGAGACACATTACGGCAGACGTATAGCAGAAACTAAAACGTTTCTACAAATGAGGAAATCCGTATAATTAGCTATCCGTTTTTTACGTACCGTTGTAAATAGGGAGGGACACACAAATTAACAAATTACGAGTGTCTACATTGCCTTGTCTTTTATAAACATTTAGGTAAATGATAAAAGAAGAAAGAGAGTTTTCTTTCTTGTCGAAGCCAATAGCAAAATTAAATAATTATGAATAATGATTTATGATTTATGAGCATTTCGAAAACACTTTTGTTAATGAAACAAAATAAAGTAGAAGTATAAAAAGACAGATCGACCAGTGGTCTGATAGGGGAGAAAGTAGAGAAAGATTGGCGTCTTGTCTTGTCGGAGGCCAAGATCCACTACAGGTCACTGAGCCAGCGGAGTAAGTAATAAAGTATAAAAAATCAGTCTCCTCCTAGACATAGTAGGTTTAAAATAAAAGGGGGATAGTACCTTAATATAAAATTCAAAATTTAAAGTTTAGGCTGCAAATAGCTCGAACGTCATTATGCAATCATTAAAAAAGCCGCTTTAAAATAACGCATTGTCATCAAACAAGGTGTGACAGTTATTATGTAAATAAACTTTGGTATCGTTGAATTTATGTGGAAAATAACTGTACTTAACAAAACGTGCAAAATTGGAATAATAAACATAGTGAGTTCGAGATATGAAGGAACACTCGATCCGATTTCCACGAATAGTAGTTATTATGAGACAGATTTTACATTGCATGAGTGATTATTATTAAACTCTCTATAGGAGTTTCGAAAAATTATTGCTTGTTGTCTACCTACATCATAAAGAAAACCTCTGTGCAAAAATTTCAGCTTTCTAGGGCTTGGGATGAGCGTTGATGAGTTAATCAATAAGGGAGCCAGGACCTTTCTCTATGTAGATATTGATGATAATTATAATCTTAATATAAAATTCAAAAGTTTAGCCTGCAAATAGCTCGAACGTCATTATGCCATCATTAAAAAAGCCGCTTTAAAATAACGCATTGTCATCAAACAGCTTTCTAGGGCTTGAGATGAGCGTTGATGAGTGAATCAATAAGTGAGCCAGGACCTTTCTCTATGTAGGTATTGATGATAATTATAATCTTAATATAAAATTCAAAATTCAAAAGTTTAGGCTGCAAATAGCTCGAACGTCATTATGCCATCATTAAAAAAGCCGCTTTAAAATAACGCATTGTTATCAAACAGCTTTCTAGGACTTGGGATGAGCGTTGATGAGTAAATCAATAAGTGAGCCAGGACCTTTCTCTATGTAGGTATTGATGATAATTATAATCTTAAAGTCTTCAAAACCGACTGCGGTTTTGAAGAGTGACCAAATTGACATGAGATTCTTCCAATGGATGTTTTATTTATGTCAGTAGTTTCATAAGGGCCTATAAAAAGTATAGCAACTAGTATTAACTTTATATTCCATGCCGATATTTATTTTGTTTATCATGTTACTAGCACTAGATATGGTTTGCGGCTAAAACCAGACGACCAAATATGCCATCATTACTTTTTTAATCTTTATATATAAATCTTCTGTGTGTGTGTATGTCACTGAACTCCTTCTAAACGGCTGGACCGATTTGGATGATTTTTTTTGTGTGTGTTCAAGTGGATTCGAGAATGGTTTATGTATGGAGAATGGTGGCGTTGCTATAGGGGTCCATCATGGGGTACGGGTGTTTTCTAGCGGACGAACGCTAGCGGACGGACGACGAGCGGCCACTAGTTAATTATAAAATTCTTGCTATTGACCGCTATCTCACTTGATGTTTAACAATTGACCAACTGCTGCAAATAAACAAATCTCATATAAATATTATTATTTGTTAGAGTTTAGCAAGATGCCTGAAACAAATTATAACCACAAATTTCCGAGAAACTAGTTCACCAAATTTTCCTTGCGAAAATAAATTTATCGTCTAACTATGCAAACTGCTGTAGCAGAACTAATATTATTGGAAAACTAACCGATCGGAAACTGTTTGTGTATCAAAGGGTCAAAAACCTTTCGAGAAGTAACCCTTTTGCTGAATATAAATTAGTTTAAGACTACGCCTTCCTTCTTCCTTCGGACCTTCGGACCTTTTCTAGAGGGAACGTCATCACGCACTAGAGCGTGTCCCCGTGCCCTACTAGATTTTCCGAGGGGTTCGGATCGGATCGGGGTATTGCTTTACCTCATGCTACAGAAGCGGTGTTCAGATGCGAAGACCACAATTTAAACAACAGATCAACAAACATCCATATGGATTCGCTATAACACTTAGTAGTAGAATAGTTCTTACAGAATGGAGAATACCCGAAAGTACAAAATGGAAGTTAAAAAATTGTTCTTAAAGTAAAAGTTGTTTTTTTATTAACTAGAAAATAATTGATTGTGTTCTATCTATTATTATTATATCTATTTGCAAATGTATTCTATTTGTACATCGACTGGGCCCTAGATACAAAAAAATATGACAATATCTGTATTGTCAGTATTTACTATCATTATTCAAGTTTACAGTGCACGTTGCACGTTAAGTATTTGATCGAATTACTATTTTTGCTTTGAGTACCTATCTGGGTACGCAACTACGCACCGCGTGGTATGATACTGAGGCTACATTTTCATGTCTATATTGTAATAGTTTCACTCTTTCTTTTCTTTCTTTTAGTTGATGGCTTCGTGCGATTAGCACATTTAGCCAGTGTCAAAGTAATTTTTCTAATAAGTAATACATAAAAATACAATATTTCCTTCCAATCAGTATGATGATGATGAATGATAAGAAAAATGAGAAGTGAGAAATGATATACCCCCCAACCCCTCGAGTATCTCAGTAAAGATGTGGGGCTTTACTAAGCCCTCACGCAGACTTCTTGATAGAATTTGAAAAGTGACGTTGCACTGTTTTGTTTCATTTGCCAACACTCATGCACACTCACGAACACTTAACGGTTAATAATCCACCATTATTTCACATTAATATTCGACATAACACAAATTTTAGAAAATAAAACAAAACCGCAGACATGACTCTTTACATTCCCGCCGAGAAGTCATTTAGTTTCACTCATGAAAACCATAAGTTATATTTAATGAATAAGTACTACTAAAGATTGTGATAGAAATGTTACAAGTGTCAATTTAAGAGGGATTTTGTGTCTGATAAACATATATTTTTTGAAGTTATTAGTAATTAAAGTCACAGATGCAAGTATTATGCATGGATTTACATCAGTAGTAAAATGGAACTATGGGGATTGTACCAAAGTTTTTCGCATTTACCCATCGCCGTTCGGTTACGTACGCTTCTTGTTATATGCCTATTTCTAACTGATTCCTGATATTTGCAAAAATGTTAAGATCGGATTTTGATGGCGTAGTACCTACCTAGTTGACATTTGCATAGCACATAATACTTGAGAATAAGGCTCACTTTGGCTTACAAAGGTTGATAGTGTTGATTAAATTTGCGCGGATGGAATACTATTACGATAAAAATGTACAAGTTATATTTAGAAATATTTACAGATTTTTTCCAGCGGGGGGTACATGTTTGTGTACTCGGTTTGGTTGGTAGTAGGGCTTGTTTGTCCGCCTGGCTAGCTACTACCATCTTATCTAAATATGTCGCCATAACATCAATGTTTGTAGCATTGTTGTGTTCCGGCAGCGAGAGATAAGATAGCCAGTACCTCACTAGTTGAGGATCCCGGGTGAAGTGCGCTTCCATCATTGGCCTTATCATCACTTAACATCAGGTGAGATCAAGGCCCTGTGTTTACCCGTTAATATACCTATATAAAATAAAATATTTAAATATTTAAAATATTTTGTGTGAATAAATTTGGACGGGTCCAAAATCAATATGACAGCTTAAATTATACCCGATTTGATAGAAAGTACGGGTTCCAAGCCCGCTCGCAGAAAATGTTTTCAACACTTTTTCCTAATCAGTAATAAATCTATTAAATCAATACGAAATTCAGGTAAGATTTGAAGAACCATTAGGTAATCATTTACACACTAACACCACAAATCGATTGTGTTTTGAAAGACACCCTGCACAAACAACACCTCGTCACAAGCATCTGGAATCCGAAATCAAACATGTTTATTGAACCACACGCTAGTCCATAAAGATAGTGCGAAGGAGATCAGAAGCTATTGGTCTTTCTCTAATATTTACGGTGCGATGGTGTGCATACAAAGTATACCAATATTTGTTTAGAACTCAATGAATGGCCACCGATTGTCACTTTCGATGTTGTTTTTAGCGATGGTGGTCGACCGGATGGTATGTGAGTGCTTAAGAGCGTGCTGGCGACATGTACTGTTACAAGTCTTAAAGAAACAGAGAAGCGAGTTGTCTATAGAAAAGCAACTTGTAAACTTTTGCCAGCTTCAAGAGAATCTTCTTAGTTCTTGACACTATGTTGGTAACGGTATATAAATAAAAGACCAACAGTTTTGCAATTTTTTTAAGCCACGCATGCGCTTGGATCTGATGCGCATTGTACTGTATTGCATCAGTATGATGACTGTGAGTTTTATAAAACCATGCGATCATTAAAACTTACGTCACAGCAAAATAGTGTGCATGTTTCTGACCACCTCCTTGATTTTGTGCTAAGACTGGTCTCGACCTAGATGTACCAGGTAAAATTTCCAGCGAGGATACAATTTAGTCGTGAAGGTGCTAGGACCCGTTCTAAGTCCATCCGGCTTGGTTACCACTGTCTTATCTCATTGCCACCAAAACAATACTGTTAACAACATTGTTGAGCTCATCCGCGAGTTACTTTAAACTCACTATAGGGAAAACCTGACACAGTGTGTATGTAAGGCACAGGACGAAAATTATAAAATATTAATTACGCTTGCCACTTACCATACAATTAGTAGCTAACTGGAGCACCAGCTATTATGCAAGCTCCATTAATTATTATTGCCAGTAGCATCGTACCCGATAGTCTAATTGATCATAACGATGATTCTATAGTCGTGTCGCTCATTTCGAAAGTATCCGTTTGAGTTGAAAGGCTGACAGTCTTCGGATTACGAAAGTAATTGATGTAGGTACTATTAAACGCTTACTTATACGCCTCGGTGGCTGAGTATGGCAAAGTGTTTGACCCAATATTTTCAAGTCCTTATTAATTTCCAGGTTGAGAAAAGTGTGTTTCGGATATTTTCGATAGAAGGCTTTGGGATCACCAATACTTTTGACTAGTGTGGTAAAAGTCAACCAAAACAAGTCAAAGATGTATGTGTGTGCCTTTGCCTAGCAAAGGGTAGTGATAATACTATCACTAATAATATAATAATGATAATTTATGATAATATTATACAATAATTCGAATAATAATAATAATTTTTGTTTTTAGAAAAAAATCTTAAATAAACACCTAACTAATAGACCTTGATTTATTTATTACAGTGTAACCCTAATTAAGTAAGGAAGTTTTTAAGCTATTACTGTTGGTAATTGTGTATTATTTTAGAAAATTTATGTTGGTTAACCCAAAATGCATAAAATTTTGGTATTTTTAGAAAAAGGCAAAATGGTTTAAATGCCTACCGTTAGTAAAATAGCTGTCAGTAAAGTGGCTCAAGCATCGACTTAGAATAAAATAATACGAGAAAAAATTAATTGAGCGCCAAGTTAACTAACAGTTAAATATGCCCAATGATCTTAAGCAACATGATAGGGATTGCACAGAGTGAAGTAACGAAACAAAGCTTAGTTTTGGTTTAATACAAAATAGACCAAACGACAAAACCACAACCATGGCGAAAAAGCCAAATGCCTTAATCGACACATGTTATAAAAGTTCGAAAAGTCAAAATAAGTCAAAATAAGTTTAAGTTATCGAGTCCTCAACTTTATCTAATTATGTGTCGTATAGATCAATGAAGTTAGAAATGAGACTTATTTTGCTCTGCTAAGCGCTAAAAAAGTAGTCAAAAAATTCGAAACCTGACTCAAACGACAGAAAAAATTTGCTGATTCCGAATATGGTATTAACTCAATATCGCAAAAAATGTCGCTTAGACCAATTAGCCTTTCAACCATCGATATAGTATATCTTCTTTACTTATTTTAATTCACTTAAATGTTTGTTACTGTTTAGTTGAAATGTCACCATTTAATTTAATATTAATCCAAATGACATTAGTACAGCGTCAACCTTGACCTTTGACGTTCCTTTAGCTGTTTTCAATAAAAAATTGTAAAGCAGTATTTTCAGTACAATATTTGTTTTGATGGTACATAGGTATAACAAAAAGCGGATATGAATAAGTTAAGCAACTTTCTCCATTCCGGGTAAGTGGATGGGTGATCAAATCTAACTGATATATCTCGAGCTCCTTGGTTATTTGTAAGACATTATATACGAATGTTTTTTCCATAAGTTGTTTATTTTTATATACTAAGTATTTAAGCTCATTTTCAAATAATTTTCACTTTACTTCTATTATTTCATTCAATATAGACAGCAATCTTTTGCTACCTAATACGCCCACGCACTTGTGAACTCTTACTTAGATGTGTATGTTTAGATTATAGTAGTAAATAAATAAAAATAAATAAATGTTTTAGATAAATCGATGATGTACCACCAGAACAAACAAAGGAATGAAACATAAAATGCATTTTATAAAATAAACAAAATTTTACGCAAATTTTGCTTATCTTAACTGATTTTTGATATTTTAATATGATCGGATGTTGTTCGGGTCGACAAAGCTACGACAGCATAATTGGAAGGGCAGCATGGTTCAATTTAGCTCGAGAAGTTATTATTTTTCATTAATATTCCAAAAAATTCAACAAAGTTACAGTGGTTACAATGTTGTGAGACAATTAACAATCAGTAAGGAAAGTACACACACAAAACAAAATCAGTAAGGAAAGTAAACAAATTTCCTCAATAGACTTTGAACGTTATTTGTTATGCAATATGGTTGAACATTTATTGAAGAAATTTGACAGTTTTGGATAGGTCGATGTCAGGGGTCTGTACTTTATGTTGATAATCGTCAGCCACCACAACATTCACACGTACCACTTTTTGACCGAAAACTTTCGGCTGCAGCTTAAATGTGACACCGTCAATTTTCGTTGGGTAAACTGGGCCTGGCCTAAGGCGCGCGTTCATTAGTTGGCAATTACTTCCTTCAAAACGTCCAATGATTACAGAGCGTTCCCGCCGGGGGCCCAGCAGATGCCTCTTTGTTCGTCCAACGGGAATTTTTGGAATCTGGAAATTTCGACGACTAGCTATTTACCAGCATCACCGGCTTTCGGGTGACTGATGGCGTCCATCATGTCATTTACGATCTGAAATCTGAATCTTAAAAAAAAGAGTAATATTAAAGACTAATCATTTCTAAAAGCTTGAAGGTTCCGAGTTCCAGCCACGCGAAGAGCTTCGTGATAGGTAGAATATAAAAGACACCAAATTCTTCAGCCACATAAATGAAATATAATGTCGATAGCAATCTACCTAAGTTAATTTATTAGTCTTCTTCAGAAAAAATATATTCATGTAGTTTATGTATAGTGTATGTGTGTGTTGTGTGTATTATGTGTTGTTTGGCCATAATATGAAGGTAAGCCTATACCGAAATCGCAAACCTTCAATGAGAGCTGCTACGAGTCATGAAAGAAAAAGTAGCAAACAAGGCCAATAACGCTGCTATAATCAGTTTCAATTAAGAAGTTAAATTGAAAGTTGAAGATCTCAAATACTTTTAAACAAATAATATTATAACGAACAGTTGTAATCATTGCTACACAATTGAAATCTAACTAATTAATACCACACGATTTACAAAAGCAAATGAAGAAGCCCCTCCGACAGCTGAACATCATTGACCTTAAAATGTGTTCTCATCGAATGTTGCACAAAAAAACGAGAGCTGATAATTAATTTAATACAGGTACATACACAATAGATTTAAGCCTTGCTCATGGTGTTGGTCAATCAGCAAATATTAACGCCAAATTTGGAAAATTTTAATGAAAAATCGAAAGTCATTTGTTTTGTAAGGTTGTTTCTTTTTCAAATGATTGTTACCGCTATCACTGCAGCGTTTTGACGCTTGTTAGCATTGTATTCGATCGTTGTTGACCCTAAGATTTTAGTTTAGTCCTAGAAATTTTGTTAAGCCTGATTGCAATGGTGCCTGAAATAAATTTGAGAACGGTGGCCGCTCAGAAAGGCTTTTCGAGATGGAGATCTCCTGTTGAAACATTAGTTGTTTGACCAATTTCATAACTAGAACGATGTAGAACGATGTTGCCTTCGGGTGACGCTAAAATTGGTTCAGAATAATAAAAGTCAAACTGACCAACTAAATGAATTCACCTAAGGAAAAGTAGGATTGCTACCGTTGTAGCTTTTTAATTTAGAATGCTTGAAGTTCGTTATTTGTCCAAGGCATTAGTTTTTTATAAAATAATATACTAAATAATTAAATACATACCGTAAAGAGTGCAAGAAGCATGATTGTAAGTTTTTAACGGTAGCCACAAAAATTAATTGAGTTATTGAGGATACTATAAAATTTATAACCTCATAATTGAGAAGCTGGTTGTATCAATCTCCAATTAATCAAATTGATAATATTACAGTAATACGGATGCGAAACTGACTGTGTTAATTGATTGAGTTTTTTTTTGTGGGGCGTTCAATTAATCTTGTGTATGTTTATAAAAACGAAATAAAGAGTTACCCAATAGTTGGTTGATTTAGCTTACAAGTAAAAGTACAAGAACTCTTTACATAGGTTTATTGTCTCATTATTTATTATCTATAGTAAAATTAAGACCGCCGTGTTTATAAGTTATTCAGTAACAACTGTTTTCTAAGAGTACTTATGTAAAATTACATAAAGATATCACTGCACTCTTGATAGGTACATAAGAACACATGTGCCAAAATCAAAATGATGATAAAATTGTTGTTCAAGTCTTAAGTTTTCGCACCACTTCTGACTTTCCAAGAAAACTACAAAAATACCTTTCTCACAATCTAAAAAGCTGAAAAATGTCACACGTTCATGTTTTACGATATCATTAAGGCACCATTCACACTCGTAAACGAAACTTTAAACAACGGCCTCCACGCAACGTCATAATTCCGGGACAATCAGAACTGTGGTCGTCCACACAAACCTCCTGCGTTCGCGTTATCTGTACTCGTAGTCTTTATGTTTGCCGCCGGAACCTGTTCCTTGACCGAAATCAACAATGGCCGCGGGCAGTCCACCTCTTTATTACCATTCCGGTGTAGTGCAAGTAACGAGATGAAAGCGACTAATGTGAAAAATCATATGAGTGAATATACTTCTATATCCAAAATTGAAGGTGTTAAAATTTTTGTAAGTGTACTGTAATATGTGTATATACGAAACTAACAATCAACGAGAATTTTAAGAAATTATCAAAACATATTTATAACTATAGATTTCAAATCATTGACACATCATTTAGGTTTGTTGACAATACTATCTTTAATTATTATTCCATAAAATACTTTTTTTATGTACCCACTTAATTTAATTTAAAGATACATCATCAATGTTCATACACTCACAACTTACATGTGTATGGTAGAATGAAGATTTGTATAACGTTTATAATTATTCTTGGTAATGCCAGTAATGCCTAGGCCACTTAAGGTTCAAATCGTTTACAACCTCTTCTAGCTTGGACCACACAGTGTACACGCCAGAACTATTTGGTAGTGCTTTTATGTCCTCACAAATGTCTTAAGCTTCGGTATCATAAAGGTCCAAGAATGTTCGTGGGACTAACTTACTGTGACACCGCATGTAGTCGAGTTTGTGCTTTAAGAAAATTACAAGCTATACCCATGTCTCTCTCTTACAAATTGCGGTGAGAATCCTATACATTTATAACATCATCATCATCCGTAGCCAGACTTCTTCCACTGCTAACTATGAGTTTCCCTTATGTCGTGTCACTCACAACGGCCGTGCACTAGTCACGTCCTCTAATGGCCCACGCTCCAATACAAAGACGGGATTAGCGAAGAAGTGAATTTTTTTTCTGGTGGTATGATTTTGGCCAGAACCTAACTAGATGGCGTCTACCCTAACATTTATATTGTATTGTATTTGAATTGTAGTGTTTTGGTTTAAAGGCTACTTGTGGAAGATCTATTGATATTACAGGACATAGAGTCATTAGAACTAAAGCTTCAGGGTTGGCAACGCGCTTGATACCCTCGGTGTTTCACGCGTCCATGGGCTGTAGAAGCCGCTTTCATCAGTCAGACAGGTCGCATGATCGTTAGCTGGCTCAGTTAGTTAAAAGAAAAATAATATTTTTTGAAGTTACTATGTCTTAATAGTCAATTCGTAATTGGATATCACGTCTAAATAGCCATTTAAAGTAAGAACTGGTAATAGTGATGTCTCTTTATCAAATAGTCTGAACTATCTGCCATTCCCATTACGATAAGACTTTGTACGCAATCAAATCGAACATTATATCTTTCGGGTGAAGGTTTTCCATAATGTATGCAAATGTATGTATCCGGCGGCGCAACTAAATGTCGCCGACACATAATCCTACTAGGTAGACACTTGCATAGCTTGCATGAATGCATGAGCTGAAATGTGATAGATGTCGCAATAGTGCTCTAAAAAAATACGGTCAAGAGCAAGTTGAAGTGGCGCAACTTCTAACCATTCGTACAGTAAAAATATTATTTATTATAGTTTGAACAAAAGACAATATCGGTGAGTTGGATTGAGCAACGATATCGTAGTTGGTAGTGCATCTGACCCGATATGTCATGGGATGCGGGTTCGAATCCTACTCGTGAAATTTATTCAACACTTTGTCTTTTTTTTTTCATAGTAAATTGTTCGCAACAATATTTGTGTAAAATTATATAAACTTAACCATAATCATAAATTAGTTTAGTTTGTTATGTTTTGCGTATTTTTTTTTACATATTACCTGATAGTAAGTGATGAAAGGGCCGAAATTCAGGATCCTAACCCCTGAAGAGTTAGCTACCTTATTTCTAACTGTAGAAACACAAGAACATACTATCAACATTGTTGTTATGGGAACTGACTTTGATAAGGTGAGTTCTATCCTTGTTAGCATTTAGACTTATATCGAGTCCAACTAAAACATGATTGATGGAATAAAAATTCGTTTGATACCCATAGTGCATTATATAGCTGATGGATAAGTTATCCAACGTTTCCCAATACCCAATGCTTTATTTTCTATATCAATTACAAACATCCAAAAGTGATCCACATTTTTAATTTGAAGCGGGACACTAAATATGTTGTAACCGCTCCAGTTTTGCGTAATACCGATTCGAGATACGAGCATACCAGTCTGTCCCAGAAATCTGATCGCAATTGATAAAGCGAACGACCAACGCTAATTATTGATAAAATACCAATACTGACTGACAGCTATATCAATTACCTATCGTTACTCGGTAACAGTTTGAGAATTCACGATATCAAGATTAGTTGCGGTGGTATTGCGACGATTCTTACATCACGGTGCTGTAACTTCTTGGTTCTAACCGACTCCGTGGACTAGTTTTTTTTTTTATTAAGAAAATATTGGACCTTCTTATCCTGATAATAATTACTCTATTTGGTGAACCATTTCTAAGTCGCGCTATCGAAATGTGAAATCCTCTACCAATACCTACATTAACTTTACTTTTTCCTTCAATGAGGTTCTTAAAATATTGAACACTATTAATACCCAATTAAATGACAGATTCGAAACGAAAACAAATACAGTAATTTCGTAGTTCCATCTTCGAACGTCTCCCTTTTTCAAACTTGTTTTTTTATGACAACGAGGTGTGCAGTGAAAAAGCAACATGCGTGTCGAAAAGGTGAGGATGCTAATTTTTCCTGATTGCCTCAGGTGGCTTTTTCAGCGTCACCGGACTTACTTGGGGGTGGCGAAAAACATAAAGGAAAACCCTGTATTTCTTAAGCCGTGTGAAACAAAACATCGCCAATGGTTTTCTAGATGGTCATGGACGGACGGGTGGACGTCACGCACTAGTCTAGTGTGTGTTCCCAACCAGATTCTTTGATGGGTTCGAATTGGCTCGGGATCGGTTAGTGATAGATGCACAATCTTGCTCCACTAAATGTCCAACTGAGTCTCTAGCTGGGTTCGAAACCCGATCGTAAAAAAATCGTTCAACACTTTTCTGTGATAAGCAAGCATTTCCAATGTTTCACAAGAATCCATCGTCTTGTAACTCAAAATGTTTTTAAACGAAACTTTCACACAACTAAGTCTACTTGCTCTGTGCGGATGTAACAAAGTTCGTGCTAAAATTCGTTACAAGGGAGAGTATCTAATAGGTAACTTGTTGATTCCCTTCATATTACGTTTAGCGTTCGCGTTGCCCGGGGGTTTCCTAATCAGTTCTCCAATCTTTTGCAGTTAGATTGAGTTACAACTTTGTCGAACTCATCCGCTTTAGATTCGTGGAAGCGGAGGGTAATGTTTGTTCGCTACTCAATAAGAGTTTGGATACAACCAAAGTAAAGAAATAAAATTTTGCAGTGGTTAGGTCACTCATTACCTAAAAACTATTGTTTTTATCGATAAATATAGAAATTATAGAAATGTTTTAGAGTTTTTGGATAAGTTGTTTAACTATGTAATATCACGAGACACTATTTACGAAATTATTGTTATACTTGTTTTTCTATTTATTTTGCATAATATTGTTGATCTTGACAATACGAAAACTTTTGTATTAGGTTTATATTTGGTTTGCGCAAATATGACCACGTCTCCTAATTTCGCACAAAGCTCAAGTGGTTGCCAATTCGTCTTCGCCGGAATTCTCATATAGTTTGCTTACTTTACAATATATTATTTAACCCCACCACCCCATTTTATCTTAAAGATCGATTCCAATTTTTGCACGACTCCCATTCCCGCTTCTTGAGATCATCGGAGAACTTGAATTTGCAGATTCCACTGCAGCCAACAAGATTCTGCGACAAATCTTTTAAGGTCCATGCTGCTCGCCTGTAGAGTGCTTTGCCTGTGTCTGTAAGACTTGCGAAATCTCTACAAAGTTTTAAAGATATTTTTTTTACTTTGTTAGGTTAATAAACAGTTTCCTTTAATATCAGTACTAAGCTAAAATAACCTTTTAAAATAAGAAAACTAAAACCTTTTCACTAATCTAATAATAAATGTATGGGAGGGTTTAATGTCAATATTTTGGATACTTCTCGTTTGATTTTTAAAAGTCATTGATGTCATTTTACTCATTAGGTAACGTACTTTCGATATCAGTTTAATGTTTTTTGATATCTGTAATAGTTACGGAATAATCGCCTGGTCACACTTAACGATTACATCCTGTATGTATGTGGGTAGATATGTGTAATATTATGTTTATGTAATATATTGGAGAGAGAGAGAGGCCAATGTGCAACCGGTCCCCAAAAAAGGAGATCGGTCAGATCCATCAAATTACCGCCCCATAGCCGTAACTTCAGTTTTGTGCAAAGTCATGGAGCGCATTTTAAATAAACAACTTGTCCACTACCTAGAAGAACACTCCATAATTCACGATCGCCAATACGGGTTTCGGCCGAAGCGGTCAACGGGTGATCTTCTAGCGTACGTTGCACATCTCTGGGGTGAGGCTATTGACAAGCGTGGTGAGTCGGTGGCTGTTAGCCTCGACATAGCCAAGGCATTTGATCGGGTCTGGCACAAAGCTCTTCTCTCCAAGCTTCCGGCATACGGTCTGCCTGCTCAGTTCTGCAACTAGGTCGCTGGCTTCCTGCATGAGCGTAGAATCCGTGTCCTGTCTGATGGATGCGCATCACGGCTCATGTCAGTGAATGCTGGTGTCCCTCAAGGTTCCGTTCTGTCCCCCACGCTGTTTCTTCTGCATATCAATGATATGCTTCCACTTGGAAATATTCATTGCTATGCAGATGATAGTACAGTGCACGGTGGGTATAACGGTCACCCTGCGGCTGGGCGAGTCGAGACTGAAGAGAAACGAGTGAATCTTGTCATTGAGCTCAATCGGGTATTGGACCTCATATCTAATTGGGGCTCCAATAATCTGGTTGAGTTCAATGCCAAGAAAACACAGGTGTGTGCGTTTACGGCCAAAAAGTCACCATTCCTTCCTCTTCCAACTCTTCAGGGCACATCTCTAAGCCTGCAGAACAATATCAACATGCTCGGTATGACGATTCGCTGCGATCTGAATCAAAAGGACTATATCGAAGCCGTGATCAAAACAGCCTCACGAAAACTCGGTGTCCTGAACAGAGTGCGGCGATTCTTTACGCCTGACCAGTTGTGTCTTTTGTACAAGACACAGGTACGGTCTTGCGTGGAGTATTGCTCGCACATCTGGGACGGTTCCGCAAAGTATCTTCTCGATGCCTTAGACGGATTGCAGCGTCGCGCTGTACGTATTATCGGCAATGCAGAGGTAACTAATACTCTTGAACACCTGCAATTGCGTAGAGATATAGCGTCACTCAGCGTCTTCTATCGCTTATATCACGGCGAGTGCTCTGAAGAACTCTTTGACCTTATCCCACCTTCTCCCTTCCTCCATAGGAGTACACGTGATGCTCTCCGGTGTCACCGCTTCACTGTCACACATATCCCATCGCGCACAAAGAAATTTGGTGACTCGTTTCTTTGTCGCACCTCCAAAAGATGGAATAGTCTACCAGCACATGTTTTCCCTCTTTCCTATGATATGGGGTCCTTCTAACGAGGCGTGAAGAAGCACCTTGTGGGCCGGCAGAGTGAAGTTGACTGATGCTGCGTTGTTTTCACGCTGCACCAGTTGTCTTCGCGTCTGGACTCCATTTCCACTTAACATCAGGTGGTGTGGAGTCATTTGCCGAGCTAAGTATAAAAAAAAAATAAAAAATATTATTACTGTACACTTTTTTCAACGCCTCCATCTTATATATCCTCTCCATCCCTAGGTTGCCTAGAAGATATCGCTTTTAGTGATAAGGCCGCTCTTTGTACGACGCCAATTTATAATTTTTTTTCTTTGTAACATGTACTCGTAAGTATTTTTTTAATGTGTACAATAAAGTATTTTATTCTATTCTATTCTATTCTATTCTACGAATCCTGCCCAACATTTTTTTATTGGGGCTATCTGTGAGTGGAAAGTTTTTTTTATAATCTAATAATATTATAGCCAAGCCTTCCATATTATGTGTTTGTACCTATATACTGGTCTGAGCTTCTTGCCGCCCAAAAACCGTCCGGTTACTATGCAAAAGGCATAGAAGGCCAACAGCAATCTATCCCAAAAAATTGTTTCCTACTTTGTTGTAATCTACTGAAAGGTGCATTGCGTCACTACGTCACTCAACCACAGATAAATCAACATTATTTCAATTTGTCACAATGAGTTTACGTACGATAAGCGGCCCGCATTGTTATTAACTCATTAATTATAACTTTCAATTAATTACGTAAATTTATTTCCCGTTGAAGTGGATGAAAATAGACGAGAATTTCATTTGATCGTAACCTCACATTCAATTATTCTCATTATTTATTAAATTTGTCATGAGTAAATCTCCTGATCGACAGTTTATGCTGATTTCTTTATTTTTATGAATCCATTTCGATGACAGTAATGTCAATTCCATAGTAACTTTGTAATTTTGTTAAAGTTGAAATAAATTATAGATTTTTTTTTGTTTAAAGATATGGAATTAATGAGAGTTATCTCACAACACCCAGGTACTTTTAAAAAAGATGATAACTATTTTCGATTGGGAGAAATTGTAAAAAGTTACGTTAATAGTCTATGACTGGCCGACTGCTGGGCAAAAGTCTCCATCATTAAAATCGAGTCATCACTACAATTAATGGGTAATGGCTTAATCACCACGATTGCCAAATGCGGGTTGGTGTTTTGGCGGGTTTGTGTTCTTCAACATAAACATATATCCATATTGTTTTCTAAAGTTTACGCGAACACTACACATTGAAATGAAACAACTTTTACGGATCTACTCGCGTTTATTTTACACATTAGTTTTAATTAATGTTTATCCTGACGTTTCAACAAACATTAATTAAAACTAATGTGTAAAATAAACGCGAGTAGATCCGTAAAAGTTGTTTCATTTCAACATATATCCATTTGAAATACGAAACACTCTTTGCCCGGCCTGGGAATCGAACCCGGGACCTTCGGATATCGGGCCGAGCGCTCTGCCACTTGGCCATCGAGGCGAGCAAGCAGGGAGTAATAGATCAACTTCTGAACATTTTAAAATCGCTTGCATCAGTCAAATTCGAGGTAGGTAATGGAGAATATAAACCTCAACACACTAAGTAACTTACGGTAATGAACCACGTATTACGAGCTTGAATTGTATGTAATGTATTGATGCTCCACAGAAGATATATGTCGAGCATCAATACATTATGGCCTGACAACAAAGGATGTAATGATGTTATCCATAAATCGAGAATACATGTCCGCTAGACAACGTCGTATGATATTTATATTGGTATGTAGAAATAGGCGGATTTAAACCTATTAACATGAAGCTAATGTAACCTATTATCGTGTACTAAAAATAGCACTTCACCATCATTATCATCATCATCATCAGCCTATACTAGTCCACTGCTGGACATAGACCTCTCCATAGCACTTGTAAAGAGACAACTATTCTATTTTTTTTTTTATTTTTTTTTTTTTAGATTTTGTTACATAATAGGTTACGTGAAGGCAAATATATATTTACTTTGTAAATCTGGGCAAGGAGCAAACTATAACCTAAAACAAGTATCTCAGCATGACCAATACTGAGCAAATCTAAAACATATGACATATAACAGTTGTGAGGTCATACAGATAATTCAAGTGTTTGTAAAATATTAGGCATTAACTATTTAAAATAAGAGAAAACTTTTTTCTCAAAAAAAAAAAAAAAATTCTTAGGTGATACTCAAGCCTCAAGCTCTTTCAACTGAACTCTGAGACATTGGCTTACATGTCTAATGTAACGTTATTCAAATGCTTTTAAAGTAGGTACGTCATGAGCACTTACTTGAGCAGCGTTGTTTCAACAAAGTACAGGTATCGTACACCTTGAACGTTAAGAGACGAGTTTATATATTAAACAGCCGGTTAAGATGAAACAGCTATCTTGCCATTCAAGTGCATTAATAACACGAATAACTTCTTTTTTATGTGATAAAGGAGACATAGGAACCACCTGATGGGAAGTCATTGCTGAATGGACATCTGCAGGGTCCGGGCAGCGGCTTATGAGTAGCCTTGTTTATGCGCTTATTAAAAACTTTATTCTATTTAATTTACAGACCTCACAGACCAAAAAATACAACACCTGTGTAATAAAAAGAAAATTAGATAAGTTTTATAGACCTAAATTGTCCCAATACCCAAAAAAAAAAATTATTACAACACATTAATCAGTTGTTACAACAATAGACACTAAAAGAAGCTTATAGGTCAACTACACTCTAATTAAGCAAGTGTTTATGTTACAGAGCGCACTAGAACTCAGACGACAGCGGGGAACACTGTTTTGTCTGCTCATAAAATTAGATTTACATTAATATTCAATTATTAGCAGACTTTATTTATTGATACAAAAAGTCTTCTATGCGTCCGTCTTTGTTTCTGCAGTGTCCCTGCAGTAATTTTAATTTATCCGTGATCATGGCGCATACGACGGTGTACAAAACAAAAAGTAAATTTACATGCAAGTAATTATAGAAAAAAGTGTTTCAAATCAATACACTTTACTTAGATTTTCTATATACTTTCATTTTCCTTAGGGCCGAAACAGTGCTCGACGGACTGTCGTCGGTGCATAGGCCGCGTATGCTTAAATACATAGTCGTTTATGAAGCACAACATCGTCACCCTGTGTGTACAACGCTGACCAATGAACGGTGGTGCGCATCGGTCAGCATCCTGCCGTTGTAATCCATCAGCGACTTTTAATTTAAGCATAACTCGCCCGACGACGTACGCACCGACGACGGTCGATCGAGCTCTGTTTTAGCCCTTACACTTTTATTACAACGTGTATTTAGGTATACAGTTAATTAGGTACGTGATCACATTTAAAGCGACAGTTACTATGAACGCCACATAAGCTTGTGTATAATAATTCATCGGAAATTGAGCTGAAATTCGCTAAAGCTTCATCGCCTATCCAGCATTATCATTTAAGCCAGGCCGGTTTTGTCGGCGGTCCGAGCATATCTGTGCCATCCATCATTTACGACAATAGTTTTCTATACAGCCACTTAGTATGGCCAACGTGAAATTCACATTGCAGCAACAGGTTGAGCGGACTCGTTTATACTGGACATAGTGAAGAGAAAGTCCCTTCAGAAGTCTGATACCCAAAAATAGCAATTGAGAAAAGACGACTTGCTTCAGTTGAGACTTAAACACAATAGTCATAGTCGTAGTAAGAGCTCTTTCCTTGTTTAAAACCAGCTTGGTTTATAGACAACAATCTCTAAGTAGCACTCAAATGTTTATAATGGTGATTGTTATTATTATTGGGGGGGGGGGAGAACACACTAGCAGCTCAATGCGCTGATGCGTGTGCGTCACGTGATTCGGATAATTTATCCAGCCTGTTCTTAAATGCATTTTTCGACGGAGCGCTTATGACTTCTTCAGGAAGTTTATTCCACTCGGCGACAATTCGGCTCAGCTTCAGCTGATGACCACGGAGATGCTTGTTCTCATTTCGAATGAAGAGCTCTTGTAAATCAGGTACATCATAATGGCCAATGAGAATTTTGTATGTCTCTATCAAGCTGCCTATGCTCGATCAAGCTGTGATGTTAGAATGTAATTTAAAACATCATCAAAATTATCTTCATCATCATCACCACCTTTTATGTCCCTTTTGCTGGGGCGCGAACCTGAAAGCACCACAGGTAGAACGGGCAATACACCACCACGCATACCCAGTGCAGATTGGTGGTTGTTACCAACTGCTAATGTAGTTGAGAGAGAATAGAGTTTGATAAGATGAGACCGGCCTTTGCGAAATTTGCTTAACTTCAGCATTCGCTGACCAAGTGTGTTTGCCACTGAGCTATCAAGCTCCTCCCGCGTAGTATCTAAAGTGCAGAAATATTCCTTTGAAACATTATTCAGTGTGACGTCGTCCCAATGGCACATGCGAGTCGCACACCGTCGGAGAATAACAAAGCATCAGATATTTGCGAATCTAAAATGTCTTCCTGCTAGCTTGGATTTATGGTATTGGCCGTTCTAACTTCAATAAGGGCTTGTAACAGTTATCGCGAGCCAATGCTAGTCGAGAGCTTAAGTATTGTTGGTTTAGTACGCCGGAGATTTATGTGGTGGTCTTAAATGATTGTGGTTTAAACTTTATGGCTAACATGCATGTTAGTAAAAAGCGAAACACAAATATAGTGGGATTCTAGACTTACCTCAACCGTTTTAGATCCTGTTATTGACTGCACAAGTATAACAAAGTATTAACGTTTTAGCGTAATTGACAAAGTGGAAGCGCTTACTTCTGCTCGTCTGATGGTAATAACGACAATGATGAAGGAGAAAACCCACTATACCCGGAACTCTCAACTGCTAAATATATTTTCTTACTACTTTAGTGGCGATGAATGAATGCGTATTCAAAATATGATGTGAATCACAGATGATTCACTCGCGAGTGGCCTTTAAACTAGACCATAAACCTTTTGACTTATTAAGCAATCACAGTTGAAAGCCTCACCGTTCAACTAGTTCCCAGAATAAATGTACATCAGAACCACAACTCTGTGTGACTAATATTAATATTCAGATGTGTTACATAGATATGCTTCAGGAAATGCCTCATAGACGTATTATAGAAACATTTCTATTAATTACCTATAATGTAAGCAAATGGCATCCGCTTTGTCGGTGTTTCTTAACGATGTTTAATTGTTTCCATTACGTTTTCACACAGTTGGTGGTCAAAGTAAAGATTAGTAATTATAAGGTGCGTTAGAGTACTATGTAATTATTTCATCAAGTGAATAATAGTATGTACGGAGGACTGACGTTGGTTGTGTCAGACGATCTGGTTTCGTTATTATAGTTTTGAGGTCAAACTGTTGCAATAGTGGACGGTAATTAGAATTTCTGTGACAGGTTTGTGTCGCCTTAAGGTATAATAATAGTATTATGAATTATAAGAATTTAATTACGTATTATCATAGTTTAACATTTGTTGCAATACGACAGCACAATGGCAGTTGGAAGGAATCGCGTTTTGACTAGGTGTCTGAACTTTTTAAACGTCATGTACCTACATTGAAATTGAAAATGATATAGCATTTGCAATTTGTTGCAATTTAGATCATCATTAATGATCTAAGATTAATTAGCTTTGATTTTTTTTTCGAGATTGAAATGATTGTGTTTTGTGCGTGATAATAAATAAATTTGAAAAAATTGGGCAGTCGCTTTTGTATCAGGCTATTATAACCCACCACGCTTTCCTGATGGGGGTTGGTGTGAACGGAGAAGCTCGAGACATTTTAATTTATGATCCGGCATTGCAAACTGAACGCAGAAGAACGGAACCCGAATAATAAAGCTCCTCCTGCTTTAATTTCGAACAATATTTAATACTTGTTTACCATAACAAAGTTTGTGTATCTGTTAATGACAAGTCAATATTTTTTAATTTTAATTTATTCAATTTACTTAAACTTAAACAAGTTAATTAGACAATGTTTAGTTCCACAATTGTACAACATGTCTGGTCAAAAACATAATTGTACTTGATTAAATTTCGTGCCTTTAGAATATAATAATAATAATTATAATAGAATAACTTTTATTTTGCTAGAAACATGGTCATATAGTTTTTGTAAAGTTATAATTAGCACCGGCCAACATGTTTCGCTGAATATACAGCATGCAAAATTATAAAAATAAATGTCAATTTATGTATTTATTTATGTAAAATAATTGATGCAGTACAATAACAGATAATCGGATATGTCAAAATAATCAATGTTTTAGAGAATGCGCACGTCGAAGATAAAACAACAGTCTATAGTATTTTAATTTATGAATTCCTGTAAAGTATAGAAGCATTTGTCAGAATGCCACTTTGTGAGGTGAGTTTTAAAGGAATTAAATGGCAGTTCTCTCATATCTTTTGGAATTCTTTTAAATGTCCTTATTATCACAAAGAAACAGTTCCTTTTGAAGATATCGCTTCGAAAATTAAGTAATACAAGTTTAGTCTGGTCTCTGGATTTATATTTACTTGAACTGCTAGCCTTTTGGAATAGGTCTGCATGATTCCTAACAAAAATACCAACTTCTAAAATGTAAAGGCATGTAACTGTCAGCAGCCTAACCTTCTTGAAAAGAGTTTTACACGAATCTAGAGGCCCAGCTCCGCATGTCGCTTTGGCACACTTTTTTTGCGATATGAATACTCTATTTATCAGAGTCGAATTTCCCCACAATATCAGTCAGTACCTACCGATGCAACGTAACAGTTTTTTCATCAGCCACTTGTTTTAGCTTTTTCAGAGCAAAAACAAAGCGGTTGATGCGGGTACAAACTAAATTAACATGTGCTTTCCAATTGCAATGTGAATCAAGGATAAGGCCCAGAAATTTAGTTGAATTTTTGATAATGGAGCAATTCCGTATGCATCTATGTGTATGTTCACCAAAGATTGTGTTATACACAAAACGTTTGCTAGCATTATAACGGGCTTCAAAATGGGATCATGACTGTATGTGTTATACTTTCATTTCAAGTCTTACATCCTAGATATTCATCAGTACCGTCCTTTATACTTCACGCTTAACTTACGACTACTGCACAAGCAATTCGATCTATGACTTCCTTTATAAATTCATGTCAAAAGACATCTGCGTCCCTTAATTGATTAAACAAACTTATAGCTCCTGCAAAAGGCATCCGTTCATTGCACAACACGATCTTGATAACCAGAAACAAATAGACCGAAAGCGATACGACAAAACGAGCCAAGATCTTATCGCTCCCAAGTAGCAATCCAGTAATTAGGAGCAAAACTCCTATGTTATCTTTGAGATCAAATATGCACAGCCTTGGCTTATTATAGGCTCATTAAAATTATATGGTACGGTCTGATCGCTGTACTATTAGAAAGCAAGGTCGCAGTTCCTATTATTTTGCTTGGAACGTTTGAGTTCGCGGTTACGGTCAACTTAAATCATAGGAGATAGCGGTTTAATTGATTATCAACCTTTTTGATAGTTAAGGTGTAATTCTGTTCGCTCTGTAAGTTGACAGTTTCTATCAAGGAATGTCAATATCAAAATACAAATTTGTATTTATTCAAGTCTTAAAGACTAAAGCAATAAAGCTCGAGAGCTAAAGCAAACCAGGTATTTCAACATAAGTGAATAAAAATCTGGAACTACTAACTATCGCTTATTCGTTTTGTCCTTTTTCTTTTTCGATCACTAATTATATCCGATCCGATCCGATCCAAACTCCTCGGAGAATCTAGTAGGGCACGGCGACAAGCACTAGAGCGTTCTAGAAAACCTCCGACCTCCTCAACCTCCGGGTTGAGGAACCCTTCAAGTTTCTCGCCGCCCCCAAAAAAGCCCGGTGAAGCTGAAATGCCGTTTGAGACAATCAGCAAACTCTCTCAAAAAAAATAATTATATGGAAAATAGCTACATCACAATCATTTTTTTAAATCCATATATTATAAACGCGAAAGTTTCTAAGTATGGATGGATGTTTGTTACTCTTTCACGTAAAAACTACTGAATGGATTTTGATGAAACTTTCCTCATAAACAGACCATGACCCAGACCAGCATATACTTTTTTTTTACATTTTTTTTTGCTGTAGTCTTCGCGAACGAAGTCGCGGGCAACAACTAGTATAATATAAATGTATGCATTAGTATTTAATCACTATCAATGTCTTTCTTGGGTTTTGGAAGAGATCACTTGTAACAATAAGATCGTCTTTGCTCATACTAGCTTAATTATTAGAAAATACTTGAGTGTGAACAATAAGGTTTTCATCTATCTATCCAGATTTTTTATTTATATTAAGTCCTATAGACATTTTTCACGTAAAACATACTCGTAACTAATAGTAGGCGTAGCACTAGAGCGAGTAGGGTCGGACTTGCTTTTATAACTTGGGTCAGATCTCCCGCGGCAGTTGTATGTGATCCAGATAGAGTCAAGTCATAAAGGCGCCCTTGCGACAAAGCTTGGGAACTAGAGCGGCAACCGGTGCAAGCCACTCCGGCATGCATTTGTCTTCCAACATTTTTGCAGTTTCTGAGATACTGAAGAAGATTTATATATATTTTTTAAATAAATAAGTAAATATTTAGCGTTTGAATTTATTGACAATGTAATTTTTATTACTCTTGAAAATAGTCTTCCCTACACCAAGAAAAACATATTTCTGGAAATAGATAAATAACCCATCAAGTTATTTTATGGCAAAATAGGCCCAGATGAACTCAGTACAAAAAATATAATTAAAAAATGTTTATAGTGGGTCCCCCCCCGTGGAACCCCCCTCCCCACGTGCCTTCAAGGCAATCCGAGACCGCCAAAAGCATTCACTACAGTTCACCCCAACATCCAATTCGATTACATGGCATAAAGGTCCCGGGAATCGAATTCGGGACCTTCATGTCTGATACCGATCTAACTTTTAGATCACAGAGGCGATACCTGTACTTGGAAATTGTCAATTACAAAGTTAATTACAAAGTAGCCAAATGTAGGTGCAAGCGCACCTACGCATGCCACTGGTAGGATGTAAAGGCGCCAACCCACTGCGGCGCGGGCGCATGCAGCCACGCGTGGAAAAACGCTCGTCCACAGCCATTGGCATTTAGCAGCGCAGCGCGATTTCTTTGCTCATGGCGTCTTTTACTACCGTTGACTAAGACCAAACGCGCAATAGAATATAAAAATTTTTCGTCGCTTTCGGTCTCGGCCTTGAGGTGCCTAGCGCGAAATTTATTTACCGTTCAATAACGTTAACCAAAAAAGAGTTTTTTATGTCAAAATTACAACTCACCTCGTATGTCACCAGGAGGAGTTGCTTCAATGCGATACAAGTTCTCTTTACATTATCGTGATCGAATGGTGTATAACACGTACCTACTAACCGCTTAGATTGTGTGACTCGTTTGTATAGAAACGTATGCACGCATCGCAGTGGGTTCACGCCTTAAACGCTATACAAATACTGTGACATAAATTGATATTGCCCAAACAAATAACAGTGTTCCATAGGTAGCGCGGTGTCAAGTCAATTAAAATGTTGCTCCAATAATGTCTACCGATAAAACTGGTTCCTATCATAGCAACTTATTAATTGACCTCAAATAGAATGGGGAATTGCATGCAGTTTAGATAGCTACTGAATTATGTGAATGAGGTGCGAGGCACGCAATATTGATAATAAGCAACGCCTAGATATTGGATTTGGAGACTATCGGTTGTTTCTGTTAGCAATAAATACGTTTCGAAATATCTATTATTTACCGTTAGTCAGCCGCGACTACAGCTTAAGGTGCGGCACGCAAAACCCTGTTCATTACATTATTTCCATTACCGTTGGTTATGACTTACGTTGTATAACTCGCAATGAACTAGAAATGCGTTTGCAGCGTCACAAGACGCTTATGCTCGTAGGTGAGGCTTTACGGAACTAAGTCTCTACCTGTTGAATGGCTGAAACTTTTTTGCATCTTCTGCTGATTGTGCTTGTCTCGTTATTCAAGCATCACCCAGAAATAAGTAAATAGATTTGAATGAAACTGAACAATGTAATTGATCGTGATGTGATTTTTCCAGGTCATTGATATAATACGAAACTACGAGGAATATGGAAAAGTGATCCACGAAATCGATTAAAACTTAAACTGTTGAGTTTTATTTTTTATCGATTCTGAAAATCCCATTCGCTGAATTTTGTAAATCAATTGTTTTTTTGCAGGGAATCGAAATCGCTGCTTTTTTAAACAACAATCTTACTTTTCCAAATAACTAAATAAATAGTAATATCATAGGATAGAGTATAAAAAATTATGACATTTTAAAGAATCTGTTTCTTTTTTCTTAAACTTTGTATAAAACCTTGTATACTTACAGAATAAAAAACTTAACCACTCACAATCTAACTTGACACCTATTAAAAAAAATGTTAAAAAAGATTCTGGTGATTACATTTTTATTTCTTTCAAGGGGACGAAAGAAATAAAAATGTAAGAAACTACCTTTTTATAATTGAAGTTCAATGAACAGTTTTACAAAATTCACAGCACTACACACGATTGTGGCAATGTAACCAACTCAATTGTTAGTAACAACTTCCATTACTTTGTGTCCTCTGGGACTCTGGCGAAGTTATTTCTTTGTCCACAGTAATGTTACATTATTTATCTTAATTTCTTCAACTTGTGGCTTTCTATGTTTTTTGAGATCAATTTGTTTCTTATTTGTCGAGTGAAATAGGCAAGAACAATTTTATTAAGGTTGTTAGAAAAAAAAAACAAGTTTCATTGTACACATGCCTGCACATCAACCTACCACAAACTGTCAAATTTACTCAATAGACTTTGAACTTTATGTCTAAGTAATATGGTTGAAATTGTATTGAAGAAATTTGTCAGTTTTGGATTGGTTGATGAGCAGGCGTCTGTACTTAAGTAAAAGATAAAAGTTTTTTTTTTGATCTTTCTAAACATTGTTGTCTATTTGACATTTCGGCGTAGTGGCATACGTCATGATCACAGATGTACCTACTGAAGTTACTGCGGGTGGACATGTATAAGGAGAAAACAGTCTACCCTCCATGTCAGTTTCTGTGCTGAACGCTGTTAGCGAAAGATACTATTCACTCGAACTTGCTTTACGATTTTTACATAGACTAAATCATTAGATTCCAGACACGAGTCAGTTTAAATAGATACTCAAAATGGGACGAAACAACTTTACAAATCTACTCGCGTCTAATTTACACTGTGGTCTTTGACTATACATATATGTTGTTATATGTTGATTGTTGTTCATTTGTTTTATTTTGTTCCAGTTATCATTGTAAATTTTGTTGTTTTTTGTAAATGTATGTATGTGTGCTTATGTAGTGAATTAATAAATGTCTATGTCTATGTCTATTTTGATTTCAAGACAAAAAAATACATTGTACTTAACTCAAGCTCCTCCGTGCTATGGAAGGTGATGATAAGCCATTGCCGTTGGTCAAGATAATGGTGATTGTCTAACTAAGTCCCGGATCACAATGGCGGCAGCAAGTGATGGGATATGCTAGAGTTTTAGTGGGTATGCTGTCCTTCTCCGGTATCGCTGGAGTTGGAGGGATTGCCCCACATAAACCCCCCCCCCCCCCCCCGCGTCTCCCCGGACGCGGTGTTACTTGGCAATGAGTTATGCCTAGCATAAAAAGGTGGTTGCCATTAAATGGTTATCGTTAAAAATCCACGTAACTCAGCCAAAAGAAGTCCACTGCTGGACCAAATCCACTTACCCGAAGTGGGTTATGACTCGACCTCCCCATGCTCATGTGGGAAAGCCTAAGCATAGCAATGAGGACGTTTAAAGACTTATGATGACGATGCTTATGATTTCGCCAAAGAAGGTATCGTGCAAAAGCTGCAAATGAAAGTTGCTGAGCTCAGCGACATGCACCCTTACTACATAGAGGATGTTGGGTGCATGTTCTGAGACAGATTTATCGCTTGTCGATTCTCTTGACGAGCTACATTGAGCGACATGTTTCAGGATACGTAAATGACGCCGGCGATGTACCTTACCTAACCTTAGCTTCTCTTGGGCTAGATAATTGGTGTAAGTGTAAGAAATTTTATTTATTTCATTTATTTTTTATTTTATCGCCGTATAAGTCGAACTCTTGAACGACGTCTTACCGAATGAATGATTTTTAAAAAGGGACACATTTTTTTTTGTTTGTGTTTATTTATGTGTGAACATGAAAATCTCTCAATATAACTACTCGAAATATTATCCCTCAGTTGTATTTTATTTGAATTTTAATAATAACAACAGTTCTCCTACAAATTCGCGACTTTGTTATCCAGCTTCTCATAGTAGGTTAGTAATAACTAATAAAATATGATTTTATTTAATTCAGATCACCAGTAACCAATAATTCTTGGTGGCCATTTGCGTAATAAATTATGAATCTACCATAGCGCGAATATTGGAATTTGCGGTAGAATTTATGCGAAGTCCACATGGAGGGAATGGTAATGAAGCGAACGCATTAAAATATAAACACTCTATTTTATAACTATAAGTTAATCTGGTTGCGGCACTGGTGGTACTGATAATTTAGTACAAAAGTAAAAATAAAAGAGATTATTGTTAACTTGACAATTTAAGCACACTATAAATTCCGACTTTTAAAAAAATTTGTGTATTGAAAGTATGCCTAACATTTTTTTATTATACCAACTTACCTTTTATAGATTGTAGGACAATAGTATATTTTATCTAATTTTAAAACCGCTGGAACAATAAAGAATGATAATAATTATGTAAATAATAATAAAATATGTTCTGAGGAATATGTAAGTAAACCCCTTTTTCTTATTTCTTACCTCAACGCTGCCCGTAGAACAGAACGAAGAAATAACACATTTATCTACATTTCGAGTTTCAGAATTCCCCATATTAACTCTGTCTTCATTAATCGCCTACCTTTATAAACCCTGAAGAGCCATGTTATACGCATGTTTACCAAAACAACAAAATGAAATAACCGTCTTAATAACATCAAGATTAATAAGCCTGCTCCCACATTGTGTAGCACTGGAACAAACTGGAAATTCTAGCGATTCGCTTTAACTCCAAAACTTGCGTTACCTAAGCCCCCGCTTGCATCGGTTCACAAACGTTAGCAACGCTGCAATCTTGTGCAATTAAAACTTCCCAGAGTTTGTTTATGAGTGCACCTTTCGTCCAAAATTTGCCGAGTTGGCCAAGCGCTGGCAAGTTTGTTTGACGTTTATCACAATGGCGCTCAAACTTGGCGCGGCGGAGTTCCTCAATATTGTCGGAACTTCGAAAGATCGTGACATACGTTCTGGGCTTGGGGCTCCTACATGATATGACTATAAACCACTCGTGTTCTTTAATACAAGATGAAATAATAAATAAAATGAAGTAAGTCAAAGGCTATTATAATTGCAGCTAGCTAGCGAGCGTAGCGATTAATTCCTTATTAACATGGTGCTCCAAAATTTGTCGAGTTGGCCAAGCGCTGGCAAGTTTGTTTGACGTTTATCACAATGGTGCTCGAACTTGGCGCGGCGTATTTCCTCAATATTGTCGGAACTTCGAGGGATCGTGTCATACGTTCCGGGCTTGGGGCTTCTACATGATATAGCTATAAACCTCTCGTGTTCTTTAATACGAGATGAAATAATAAATAAAATAAAGTAGGTCAAAGGTTATCATAGTAAAAAGCTAGTTAGGCTATGGTGGATTAAAATTTTCCGAGTTGGCCAAGCGCTGGCACCTTGGCGCGGCTGAGTTTCTAAAAATGGTCGGAACTTCGAGGGATTGTGTCATATTATATGCTGTGCTTTGGGTTTTCGACAACCAATCTGCTCGAATCTTCGTCAGCGTCACTCGTATTGCAAAGAAATTCGTTATTTTTTTTCTTAAGGACTCTCCCATAATTCGCTTTTTTAGTTCGACATGTGGCCCAATCAGTATAGTGTAGTTATAAACTGAAAAGTCATATAAAGTCATTAGGTATATAAAAGATATTTCAATTTAGTATAATACAGACTTATTCAACCTTGGAGGATTCCTATCGCTTTTCTTCCTTATCTTACTATATCTTCATGTTCACGACTGAATGCTAAGTTGTTCTTTTTTAAGCAGGAAATTCCTCTGTGTTGCTATCGTAAAACCAATTATGAGAACCCATTTGACTATTGGCCGCGCTTTTTCAAACGTTTTTTTAAGTTCTTCTACTTCAAAACCATACTAACTTAATTCTATATTACTAGTAAACAAGTCGTATACTATAACCATATGGCGAAGTTCGTTGAGGCCCCACGGGGAAAGAATGCCTCGATATTACTTTAAAACTTGGAAAATATTGTATCATATATTGTCTACACGTTCAGACCCAAATTTATTGTCACTTGCATTTTAAGCCGGTGAATAGGGGAAGAGTTTCAAATTTATCGGTGTGCTTGTCATGCATTTTTCAAAACCACAGCTTTGACTATTTCGGTTAGAGTTTTCTCTTTTATATGGAATTTATTGTCTACTCAGTCGTGCGACGGGTGGACTGGACTGGACGTTAGGTTATGAAATATAGATAATGAAAACCAGGGCAGTTTTGCGTAGGGGGTTTAATAAAATATAATAATACGTTTTTACAAAAAAATTCGTCTATCCACACGTCTGTCCTATCGTCTTTATTCGACAGATGGTACTGCATTCTTTCTCTCATTCAATCATCAAAATCAAATTAAAAACATTTATTCGACGTAGCACATTTGTGCTTAGGTTCTAATAAAAGAAGATTAATTAGACCCCTCTCTTTGAGAATTTTTGTCTTTAATTATATTTTGCAATATTTATTTAAAATTGATTACAAGTTTTTAAAAGTGTGTAATGCCCATTTTCTCCAACAACCCTTTGAGCTGTAGGTGACCCCTAAGCAATGTGAGGTGACGGTTTCACTCTGGCAAGTGGCTTGTCCTAACAAGACTTAGTAAGTCTACATAAAACAAAAAAGCCGGCAAATAAAAACGGGTTTTATAATCAAGATATTTTTTTAATCAAATATGTCAATATCACAATTCATACAAACCAAGCCTTATCAAGATTGCTTTTAGAATATTTAAAAGAACTTCGTCATTTAACTTAACGTCGCCGTCGTTAGTAAGGTCACAAAGCAAATGCCAATAGTGACAGAGTCAACGTGACAAATAAAATGCCACCGGCTGATAGTATAGATTGAGCACCTCTCACTTTTGGCATAGAGAACGCCGCACAATGAGCGTTGCGACACAACGAGAATAGTTTGAAATAAAATATTTTTATTTATTTAGCCAGAGTCAAAAGAAAAAGTCGATGATAAAAACTAGAATGCTAATACCAATAAAAGCAAAGGATAATTAATAAAAGTAATAAATATAATATTTATTTCTCAAAAGACAACATTCTCAAGATCCATGTGTTAGTATACAAATAACTTATATTCAATGTTAGTAAATAATATTAAAAAGAGACTTAATTCTAAAAACTAATTGGCTAATCAGTGGACAGCCCCCACGATTAGCTATACGCTCCTTAAAACTGTTGCGGGTGCCCCGAACCCGAATTAAGGCGTGCGTACTCAAAAAACATAAAACATGTTATCTAAAGTAAGTGTGTATTTGCTAGTAAGCCAATAGTTATATTACACTTTTGTTTCATTTACAAAACCAAAATGTCAATACTAATGAAACTATAGATCACACGCACATAATCACATACTTATACAATTTCAATGATCATAAACCAGCATGCTTGGTGGTAGTTGACAGCCATGTCACTATATCATTAGGAACCAGTACCAAAATAAATTATTTAAATTATAAATAAACTAACGATCCCAGTGTACGTTGTGTACCTTCCTATTACCATTTAGTTAACTCACAAACAATTATGTCGCAATGGTTCCACATAATTTCTGTAACGATCCGATCGAAACTTCATGCTCAACCTTACAAGTTAATCGCGGATCTGACAATTTTGATTTACCAAGTTTGTTGCTTTGCTGCAGTCCTTTCGATATTGCTAACCAGCGATAATTGTAGGTCACAGAATAGATAATATTTGTATCGATACATAGACCTGCACCATAATTTTATCGATTGTTTCAATGCCGGTAGATTTGGTCAATAAAAGAACAGTGAAGTTGCGCAAAAAATTTTTAACAATCCAAGTACTGCATAGTAACTAATTATTTTCACCATGTTTTTCCGAAACCAATAAGATTGCTGTTATGAATAGGTGTGTACTTTATTTTTTTTTAAATTGGATAGGTATATAAATGCCACTAACCTTCAATCACGTTCTGTAGTCTCTGCGACGGTAGTTTTTGGGCTGATAATGGTGCTGTTTGGCCGATGACGTACCTCCAAAGACCAGTCGAAATCACACGAAAGTGGAGCTCCTAAGTTAGTTTGATTACGAACATAGTCACAAAAGATTGACGAACACACTCACAAATTAACACCGAAGATTTGAGAAACGAATCGCGAAACAACTTGTAATTAATTTGAAAAATTTGGTTATTTAAACGTAAAAATACCATTTTTCGAATTTCGAATTTCCCTCCACATTTTTTCGAGAGCCAAATTAAATTATCGTGTCTCATTTAAAAATGTATCTGCATCGAGAACAATTTTCGTGCGATGATTTTCTACGATTTTAATTGTGGCCTAAAACCTGATGAGTCATTTGATCGACTTCAAATGGCTTTTATGGATGAAGGACCTTCAAAAGCAATCATCTACCGTTGGCATAGCGAGTTCAAGCACGGTCGCCTTACTTTGGGGGATGAACAAAGGAGTGGTCGTCCTACGACGGCTGTCACAGAAGAAAGTGTGCTGGCAGTAAAAAATGTAATTCAAGAAAACTGGCGAAATACATACGAAGAGATTCAGCATACACTGCAGATTGGTTCGAGAAGCGTTCACAAGATTCTACACGAGCACCTACGCGGGAGGATAGTTTCGCGCTGGGTGCCGCACAACCTCACCGAAGCTGAGAAGCAGGCCCGAGTGTAGTGATGCCGTGATGTGATTCAAAAATTTGAAGCAGGCTCGTCTCGGCGCGTTTACGACATTGTGACAGGTAACGAATCCTGGATTTATCAATCAATACGATCCAGAACACAGCGTCAGTCGACAGTTTGGCTGTTAAAAAACGAGCCAACGCATACAAAAGTAAAGCGATCGCGAAGCGCAAGGACAATTTTGATGGCTAGTTTCTTCACTTTGACGGGGTATCTGATTTCAATTCCATTACGAGACCAAAGCAGCATCAACGCCGAATGGTATACCACAAAATGCCTGCCAGAAGTTTTGTCTGCAATGAGCAAAGAGCGACGGAACACCGGGATCCGCGGGGTACTGTTTCACCATGACAACGCGCCCGCGCACTCAGCGCTCAAAACGAGGGACTTCCTGGACACCACACCGGTCAGAGTATTGGGTCACTCTCCTTACAGTCCTGATCTGGCACCGTGTGACTTCTGTTTATTCCTTGAAATAAAAAAATCTGCTGAAAGGGATACAGTTTTCATCGCCGGAAGACGCGCTAGCAGCGTTCGAGAAGGCCGTGGAAGAGGTGTCTGCAGCGGACTGGAAATTTTATTTTCAAAAATTGGTTCAGACGCATGAAACTTTGTATAGAGGCTGGTGGAGAGCTTAAAATATTTTATCCATAGAAATTACTTTTTTAGTTTCTCAAAACTTTCTGAGTTTCCCCACGTAGGTTGAAGAACGATCAACCGTCTTTGCGGAGTGACGATACACAAGTAAAAAGTGGGTTGAATTGATATTGAGTCTTTCATTCTACCCTACATTGTCCGATAAAAATATAATTCTTCCTGTGACCCTGCAAAGAGTTCGAAACGTCAAGATAACAAATAATTAAAACCCATGATTAAAACTAATGTATAAAATAAACGCGAGTAGATCCGTACAAGTTGTTTCATTTAAATATAATTAATATAAAATTGCGAGCGAAAAGAAAAAAAATACTATTAATACTTTGCTTTATTTCCATATTCAGTATTCAAATCTGTTAACAACTTTTATAAAACAATGCGGGAATCAATTTACATGTCACAAGCTGCCATTTATTGTATATAGATATTGCAGTAGTTCTGAATACAGTAAAGCTCCAACTATTTGGTGAACCTTTTTCAAGGGGCTGTAACGTCAGTTATATTGGAAAATCGGCGGTCACAGGTGCAACGAATCCGAGTGGCCGGCGCGCCAACTATTTGGGCAGTCACCACATTCGGTTAGCATAATTCACAAAATGCATTTTCTCACGTTTGCTTCCATAGAGCAACCATGGTGTTAGCTTGCTGTATTAACTGATATGGTTTTTTTAAATACTGGTAATGAAATGAAAGTTTGTGCATAAGATGGCAAGTAAAGCCGTTGCTCCCAGCTGCATTAGCAGTCTTTGACAACCACCAATTTGCACTGGGCCCGCGTGTCACGCATGGGCCTCCCTGTAGTGTTTCCATCCATAGGGAAGGCTCGTGCCCTAGCGGTAAGAACATTAAATAAATTGGTGATGATAAAGATGATCAATGAAATTAATGAATAAACTGAAAACCAGCGAAAGATGTCATAAACTTGACAGATGCTGAATTAAATTAACTTAAAAAAACAACTGCGCCAGTTGTTTTTTTTAAGTTAATTTATTGCATTTTGCTATCGTGTTGTGTCTGTGTTGAAATTAATGTTTTTTCTTTTTTTCTCATTAATGTTGTAATCAAGCATATGACCGGTAAGTTCAACATAGTCTATGGACGTTTACAATAAAACATTAACTCACAGTAAATTCTACTTAGTTCTAATTGTTCTAATTCATATTAAAACATGATTCTCCCTATCCATCCATAGGGAAGGTTCGTGCCCCAGTAGTGGGGACATAAAAATGAGCTGATAACTATATTAAAACAACTACAACGTTGCAAGGCGCCTATAAAAGTAGTGATTAGCTCTAATCGCCACCGTAAATAAAAGATTTTTTTTCCTACATTTTCTAGTTCTTTCAACATCGGTCCTAAAGATTCATTGATCATACCTAAACCGTTAGTTTTCAATAACTGATGATGATATTACAATAACTGATTTATCTGAAAAGTATTCAAAATATGGGACATAATGACATAAGTTGGCCGTCATAAATTGCTTCAATGAGAAATAAATCGCGTCCAAACTTTATGGGGCGAGTAAGCCGTGAGTTTGCGAAAATAGTACCAAACAAAATTTATCTGGAAAGATTTGTGTGCGACGCCGATCCTGCAATTTGACTATCGGAAAATATATTTTATGACGTCCACGGCACTTTGTTGGGCTTAATGGAAGGCTTGGGAACGGCTTTTTTGGGAGATTCAAACGTGTCTACGGCAGTGCCGACTGATTTGTTGGCTTGGTGCGTCATGAATTCACTTTATGATGCCCATTCGCGAGAAAGATTGTATTTTTTTTATTTGGACTTTTTCCAGAGAGTACATACCTACTTATTTTACGGTAAGTGTTTACGTTTCTGAAATGACTACAATCATTACTTCAGAACAATACATCACTCGCACGAGGCAGTGAGTAGGTATTATTGGAAATTCGATCAATCTGACGAAAAATATTTTTGATGTGTAACATCTTTCCGCTTGCCTTCTATAACGTCGTCGTCGTAACAAAATGATCCTGTAACTGTTACGTGTAACAGGATAACAGTGTGACATGTCTTCTAATGAGTATTTACTGCATTCTCTTTATGATTTGTAAATCTATATTCTATTTTCTATTGTAATATTGATTTACAGAGGTGAGATTTGACATCTCATTTTTTTTAATCAGATGGCATTTAAGCAGCGCTACCTGGTGATAAGCGAGCAAAGTTAAAATTTTCGATACATATTCTCATTTTCATTAACGTGATTACATGGCGAATTAAACTTGCACTAGGCATTCAGGTTATTCGTTCATTGTTAGTTAAGAGCAATGACCTTCAAAGGCTGTACTAAAAGTGGAAAAGAAACAACTTCTATAATTAAACAAACTTTTAATACACAGCTTCATTTCATATTTTTTATTACCGAAAAAGAAATAATGTAACTTACATCTCATTCAAGCCCGCGGCATTGTGCGTTAAAAGACTAAAATGATGGAAGACAGTTGTTAATCATCAGAAACAGAAAAAACTACACAGAACTCTGTTTTTAAATGACGCTTGTTGTAAATTGAACTTTCACTCGAATGCCACAACGATTATTTTCTAGTTGTGAGCACGTAACTCAAGCTTACGCACCGAGCAGATGCTGTACACAACCTGTTAATTACAAACAACTTTTAAAATACTAGTTTCGCAATAATTACTTGGTAGGCGCGCGACATAAGGGGTGCAAAAAATACAAAGTGTCTTCGCCCGTCTCGGTATAAACTTGTTGATTGTAAGATCAATGAATTGTAGATGTGCTAGGCGATGCATTTTGTGTCCAAGACTAGTTATTAGGTTTTGCTTATCCCTTCTAGGCAAAGGTCTTATCATTGGAGTTAAGTCTATCGTCACTACAATTGGGTAGTTGACTGGTTAGTCAATATAGAAACTTTTCAACAACTGTCAAAACGATTGTTTTTAATAGAATGGGATTAGCAAACTATGACGACACTATTTTTTTCAGTCAATTGAGTGTTTATTAATAAGTTTTTAGGTTACCGAAATTCATGATTATATACCTTCAAAACCAGTAATAGAAGATTTTTTTTTTCAGTTATATAACTCATTTCCCTTTAATTTGTCCATATTCTAACAAACAAAATACACGTCATATTACTAGGATTTAATTATAGTTAAGGTAACTTACCCTTTCCTCTCTTCTACTAATTATTACGGTGCCTAGGACTTTACCACCCCACTGTCTTATAAGCATATACCAAGCTTATACAAAAATATGACATTGTTTGCAATAAGATGTTGAGTATCCTAGTTATATGTGAGTTAACTTTGCCATTTCATCCATTCCATCGTATGATGAAGACGAATCATTTAAAAAGCCTGCCTGACATAGATACCATTACATTTCAGTGCAACTGTCCACTGTTTTAACGACAAGCGCTCAGGATTTTAAATTTCATTCCATTTCCACATTACACTGGAAGTTCCAGTGACATTGTTGTCAGTTGTCAGTTATCCGCTCTACATTGTCGCTAATCTTTGTGAAGTTACGACGCTCGTAATCCTGCATCTTCGGTCACCTGCTATCAAAGACAATTAGTGCACGAACAATGTATAGACAATTACTGGACTTGGGGGTATGTTGTTGTTGCGGAATTAGTCGGGGCTATGACGGTAGGGCTTATTCCCAAAAGTCCACGACTCTATTGTTCTTCTAGATGGCTGACATGAATTCGTAGGTAAGGAACTAGGTAAATGTTAATTTCGTATTTTGTAAGTAGGTAATGGGTGAATGTTAAAAAGTTTTTTTTTATATTAACGGGTAAGCACAGTGCCTTGATCTCACCTGATGTTAAGTGATGATAAGGCCAATGATGGAAGCGCACTTCACCCGGGATCCTCAACTAGTGAGGACAACAACGCTACAAACATTAATGTTATGGCAACATATTTAATTAAAAGTAATTGAGCAAAGCTTTTTCTTCCCTTAGGATACGTTAATACAAATCCAAAGCTACAAGCAAGGATTTCTATTCGGGTCAGGCGTCTTACCAATAAGAATATCGTGGCTGAGTCTATGTAAAGATAGTTATTTTCATACACTAATCAATTTTTTCACCTCTTTATGTGAAGTTTTGTACATTTTTCTAGTAGCAAGTAATTTTTTTGACATTTTCTACAACATTAATCTTTTAAATCCCTAAGGATTAACTTTTACATCAGGAATTATTATCTTCCCAGGTGACGGTGTATCCAGTATGTGTTAAAGAAATGGTAAGCATAAATACATAACAATTGTTACATACTTTAAATTGTTGTTAAAGTAGTTTCTTGTTACATTACTTGTGCAATTGTTGCAAGATCTACAATTAATAAAAGGTTTTCAAAGGAAATAAAGGTTCTTGGTATATACATTTAATAAAAGTATAAGATTCACGGTTTTAGTCAGCATATCCATGCTTTTTCATTAAAGTAGGTACCCATAGTTCTCGCTATTACTCAATAGATGGCGGTGCACGCTATGTGACTACGTCGCATAATACGTCTATGTAATTATATTATTTTATTTGTAGACATTTTTAACTTGATAATATAACGAATACATAATCATGTTATTTTAAATCTATATTTTTTTAACATAAAACTTTTATGTTATTAACAAATAAATTTATAAAACTTCTTTTATCAAAACTAAATATTGTTATTTATTACTTTCAGAGATATGACTAGTTATTCTATTCAACATAGAAATTCCCTAAAATATTCATAGCTACAACTAATAGTTATGTAATTACAGATCGCTACAATTTCGCATAAGTACTTATCCTCGGGCATCGCTTAAAAGTTGTAACTGACCTCGCTTTCAATATTAGACCATGAAATTGGTTTATTTATGTGGTATTAGTGTAATCGGAGTGCACAGCTCTAGCTGGCACGTTAGTGGTCCGTCGATGCAAATTATATAGGAATCTAGTCTCAACTGGACATTGGAGTAACAACGTGTAAATACATGCGGGGCTTAGGAGTAGCGGTATTTGATTTGTTTGATTCGTCTATAATTTTGAGTTTTTGCATTCTTTGGCTTAGTTAGAAAATAGGTAAGGTTGTTGACCTTTTTATGCGTGTCATCGCAAAATCAATCCATCTTACCTTTTTGGGCTCGCTTCGATGGCTGAGTGGCAAAGCGCTCGACCCGATACCCGTAGGTCCCGGGTTCAATTCCTAGGTCGGGCAATGTGTGTTTCGGATTTTTGATGATTTGATTTCAATGATGGACCAGCAGGGGGACAGTTATAGGCTATTTACTTTAATTTACTTACCTTCTTATTTCTATAATGTAAAAAACCCCTCGCGGAAAGATGGTCGGAAAGATGGATTAACTCCAAGGTGGTCAACATGTGACCGATGCTAACTAACGGATGCCAGGTTTTAATCTACCTCGAAGATACAGGACTCCAATCAACAGATGCCAAACTAAGCAAGGAAGATGTGCGGTACTGATGTGCAGATGGGAGCTTAGGTAGAGGGTCCCTCATCAGCACTGTTCTTGCGGAGACATACTGAGCACCTACCACCATCACGGACCACTGACCGTAGTGATCAAGAGAGGATGGCATTCGGAAGATCCACGACGCCGACGACGAAGTGACTAAGTGGATCGATAGTTTTCCTTTTACTTTATAGCACTAATTACTCAAATACCATACGCAAAATAAATAACCTACGTATCACATAAAAATCAGTGACGAGAAGCGATCGAATGATAGATATTGGTGGGTCCGGTGTAACCGACAGACTTAGACTGAAAGGTTGTTAGACTATTTCAAATAGAAATAAAGTATTTTTCAAAGATATGCCTATAATAACTGTAGTTATACCCAGAAGCTTGCGTTATGCCTTCATAGGGATCTGGCCTTATTTTGGACCTTTTCCCCTTTATAGGTAAGTTCAAAAACCAATGACAAAACTCAACATGTTGTGCCCGTTAAAGGATTAAGCCCCGTAAAAAACTTTATTTAAAGAGGAATGCGAAAGTTTAAAAGTGTACTCGTACATTCTGCTTTATTCTAGATCATCATGCTGTGTTGGCAGGCGAAACCCAAATGACCGCCAACAAGAAAAAGCAAAAGCGACTTCTACAAGTTGCCAAGGACCATTAAGATAACTTGCTTGACACGTGGCGATACTTGCAGAACAGCTCTCCGTTGGAATCCCGCAATTCGCAAACGAGAAACAAAAGCTTGCACCTGATTCGCCATATACGTAATTAGCTCAGAAATCTGCTTCATTCAGCACCTGCCGTGTTCATGACGACAGGCGACATAGCAACGTCACCTATTATTTTATGAAACACGCAGTTTTTGTTGGTAAAGTTGTTATTTTGTAGTTCTTTGTAGACTGCCGTAGTAATTAAGATGGGCTTGCAATCGGCGGCTGAGTACTATGCGCTGGAGACAAGGCCTATCATTATACCTAGATAAAACTCAATGTATTAATTATTTTAAAATTGAAATATTTTAGCAAGGTTTAATTAAATGTAGAGAGGTATTTAAAACCTTTGAGTTATGGTTGTGCTCCTATATTTTAAGGTGTTAAGTAAACATGTTAAGTTTTAAACTCCTTATTTATGTAAATGATCTTATAAGTGAAAAGGCATACGAAGCTAAATTTAGGAATTTATTCATATTGATTTATTTATTTATACCAATCCATTTTTATAAACTATTTTTAAACTAAAATTATAACAAAGAACCCGTCATTTATATTAGGTACCTATATAGACAGTCATTATAATTCAAGCTCAGCTTTCAGTTTTACATAAACCAAAAAGTTATAATATAATATATAATTAATCTTTGTACCTAATACCGTACCTATACTAAAAAAATAAAAACTGTAATGTTCATTCCAAAGTGTTTACTAATTTAGTCTAGGTTCTTGTAAATCAGGTTTCTTGAAAACCTACTTCAGGCATCATTCTTTCACAGTAGAATATAAATTTGTCATCCACCTATACCTTAAAGTTAAGTACCCATTGTGATGAGAAAAATAAATAACTTCTTTTATACCTTTTTTACATATTTCAACATCAAGATAGAAATCGTGTCGATCTCGTCACGTCGCGTATTCACCCCATTTTCCACATAACGTCACAAGCGGACATGATTAGAAGTGGTAAAACTAGTTATCACAACCAGGTGCTGCATTCAAAATAGATTATAAATATAGAACATAATTGCAATAAGCTGCGCGATTTAATTTCCTTTGAGTAAATTAATCTACAGATTGTCGTGTGTCGTTATTGCAAGACCGGTGCAAGTCAATTTTAATGTCGCTCGTCTATAGACAGGTACGTTTACATGACTTGCAACATAACTATGTGTACAAATAAATGTTGGTAGTATCTACCCAATGTACTTTAAAAAGCACAAAGTTAAGACGGTGCTTCAGATCGAAAAATATATTTTCACAATGTTTTGTGGGCGAAAATTGTATCGCTCTACTTCAAAATACTATATAAATATATACGTTTGTATGTATCAAAAAGTGTGACATATTTTATATTTGGTGCTACTGTTGGGACATTAGGTCGTTATCTTTGATTTCCTTTTAAAGTGTCAGGGCTGAAGTGCAAAAACTAGTTTTAGCTTTTTATAGCACGCTAGAACTTAGAAGGGCAGAAGATGCTTTTACATGTTCACAGTTTAGTAATTTAATTAAGTACAAAAACACAAATGTTGAAAAAATTTCCACGAGCAGGATTTGAACCTGCACCCTTCTGACATACCGGGTCAGGTGCTCTTCCAATTGAGCTATCGTGGTTCTAACCAGCCCGCCGAAATTATTCAACACTATTTACTTTTTACTTTGAAAGCCATAGGCACCCATTCAATGTCAACAACTACCGTCATTAACACCCGATCATAATATTTTTACAAATACTAAAAATCAGCTAAGAAGTAGGCAAGCTATGTATAAAATGTTTTTGTTTTGTTTATATAATTTTAACGCAAATTTTGTTGCGAAACAAATTACAAAAACACAAATGTTGAAAAAATTTCCACGAGTAGCATTTTTTCAACATTTGTGTTTTTGTAATTTGTTTCGCAACAAAATTTGCGTTAAAATTGTATAAACAAAACAAAAACATTTTAATTTAATTTAGTTTTTAATAACCTTGTAACCCGCTTTAGGCCACCGTGGTGGGTCATCCACGCGCGTACGCGTGGAAATACCTAAGCCCAGCAGTGAGATATTCATAGGCTGATGATGTTGGTAACTATTACCTATACTCTGCCATCTACCACAAAAAAGTTTCCTGATTGTCTGTCTTTCTGTCTGTCTGTCTGACCCCAGTCTAGCTCATAGACTTTTAGTACTAGAAAGCTGTAATTTGGCATGGCTATACATATTAATCACGCCGACAAAGTGGTAAAGTAAAATTTTAGAACCCTACACTGCGCGTGGCCCGACGCGCACTTGGTTGGTTATTTCATACTCTTTTTTTAAAATAGAATTAGAAAGAAATCTTTTTTTGGTAGAATCACACATAGACGAGATGTGTATTTCGCTCCAAAAATGGAATTGTCTAACAACACACGTTTTCCCTCCCTTCTATGAGATAGGGTCCTTCAAACGAGGCATGAAAAGGCACCTTGTGGTCTGCCACACCATCATCTGGTGGACCACTTTCACTTTTCCACTTAACATCAGGTGGAGTGGAGGCGCATGCTGTGTCAGGTATAAATTAAAAAAAAAATATCAAGTCTCTGAAATATGTAAAGTTACTAAGTACATAGAAGCATAATAACTTAAGCCTCGGTGTCAACAACAACGCGCGAGTCATACCGATGGTGTTGCAACCCTCAGTAGGGTGCGGCGGCAGCTTTTTATCAGGTAGACCGTATTCTTGTTTGTAGTTTAAAGAAAGGCGTGGTCAAAATAGAGTTGGGACATTCAAGTTATCTAAGATGTTAGTTAAACCTGTGTAGATTATAAAAAAAAACATCTATATTTACTAAAAATAACAATAACTTTTATTATAAATATACTTTAAATACAGAGAGTGTACTCCAAGCCGCATGCAGGGATTAGGAACTCAGGGTATCCTACAAGATCAAATCACGAGATATCCTGCCTTTCCGCTCCATCTCAAGCCAGAAGTAATCCTCAGTTTTGGCCGCAAATACGCCAGTGTGCTCCTACCTGTACTTGCCTGTACCTCCTGATCTGCCACCCGCAACACGATAAAGGCTACACGACTTATTGGAGTCCAACCAGTCGTTCCCTCAATGCTAAGGATCGTGACCATCACGTCTGGTGGTGGAGACAAGCGCTCTCTTGGCCCTGCCACCCGGCCCTGCCACCTGGCCCTTCCACCCGCGATATGAATAGACTCGTGAAGCCGCTTTCGTGTGGTCTTAGTGATGATATCATCCCATTCCAGCAGGCGGCCTGCCTCGAGCTCTATTGCTGCTCCACTTAAGTGAACTAACTCCCCCAAAAAGAGAAGGCTTCACCACCCAAACTTCAAAAAGCACCCTCTTTCGTTTTTTACAAATATAGTCTCCTTATGTTTTTTTTTATATCGGTAAAGACATGAACACGTATATATAGACTATCTTCTGTTTCTCCACACGAATTGCACAACTCGCAAACTCACCACCACACTGCCTCGTTTATTTTCCAGCAGTAAAATTGAGTGACTCTGCCCGAAACTGAACGGAAACAGTATTATGTAAACGATGGTTGCGGTATAAAATTATCAGGAACGCGCCGCCGAATTATATTTTATTCAATAAAATAAACAGCATTTCCGTAGACCGTTTCTGGAACAACAATCCGATATTTAGGTTACAGCCAAACCGTGCCTATTGTGCAAAGTGAAACGTTCCTGTTTAGTGGGTGGTACAAGTTGCAAGCGCTTGGTCTAACTGTGTCTAGGTATATTTTTACCAAGTTGTAACCGATAAACCGTATAAAGTATGTTACTACAGGTATTTACAATACTGATATGAAATACTTGTTTGTGCCGCTAAGTTTATTCTTAATGGAAAAGAAGTAAAAATGAGATAAATGCGAATGTCTTGAGGAACTTTATAATTAAAACAGCCCACTTAATAAAACAAATAAAATATGATATCTCCTTATAATAAAATATAAAAACCCTATAAAAGTCCTTTTCATTTGGAAACAAAATGTATATAATGAAGAGGACGTTTTATTCCGTGTGGAGAGCGCGGGAGCGGAAGAGGGCGACACAAGTTGCCACTACATAAAATATAATTTTAATATGAAACTTAACGCCTCGGTGGCCGAGCGGGCAGTTATAAGCTATACTTTACTTTACTTCAACCAAAAAAGGTGGTACTATAGTTTAATAGACAAGACAAATCACCAAATCGACAAAAAGCTATAATTCTGAAAAAATTGTGATCATCAAAACTTGTAAATTTTTTTTTGTGACGTCACATGTTATCATTTTCGCTTCCTATTCTAAGTAAGACTATCGCTCATGCCTTGGGCCGCTTAACCGACGATGTTTTATTCAGACTCGCGGCTCGTTAGCGTAGTGCATTGTGGCCGCTAAACAAACCGCCACAGCGGCCATATTCCCTCAATGCATGCTTGATTTTTCACAAATAATACTTGGGACTAATGAGTTAGGCGAGTGACCTTGTGATGGTTTGACACTTTCAGCTTAGCTTCTTTGAAGCGTATAAATTTAAAAAGCTTAGATTGAGGATAGCAAAGAGTGGCAAATCGGAAGATAATTAACGCTAGCTTTAAGACATTTATACCCGTTTTCACCGAAGACCCCTAAGTTTAAAGTAACCTCTACGCTTTGAAACGTGACGGGCTGCCTAAGTTAAGCTGTCACCACAAAAAGGCATGAGATATTTTAACCCACTTAATGTGCAAATAAGGAACTGCAAAAGAACTGCAAATTAGTTATATTACTAAACTACCATCATAGGTGTTTAAGTAATGTAGATAATTTTCATTTTTCATTTAGCTAGGTTTTATTGAAAAGTTTAAAATGTTTTTATTATTATTTTATATTTAAGATACTCCAACAGGTGTCCAACAAGGTGGACCGACGATCTGGTAAAGGTCGCGGGAAGCCGCTGGGTGCGAACAGCAAAAAACCGGTCGTTGTGGAGGTCCTGGGGGGAGGCCTTTGTCCAGCAGTGGCCGTCTTTTGGCTGAGATGATGAATCAAGAAACTTAACTATCTTCTGGTACTTAATATAATTCTCCCACAAATTAGTGATATTTAAGCAGTTTCGATTTATACGAAGTGATAGTAAAGGGAACAAACGTAAATAAAATAAAACTCTAGGACAAAAGAAAGCCGCAACCAAACGTAATTATTATATCACACTTAGTTGCGAACAGAATTCCACCCTTTGTTCACTCCACTGAGTAGAACATTTGAATTGTTAGTTCCTGCAAAAGGATATTTCTTTGCAATTTCAACTATTTAGTGTACATGCTCGATAATTTACTTCCTCGTAAACAATTACTGCTTTCCTGTTTATTATGAACAGTGCTCAGTTTGCAATTAATGTGGTTGTGCAAAGTAAAGTATGAAATGTTACTCTATAATTGGTCATGGATGTGTACTTTGCTACCGCAAATTATGAACTACGTACTTTTTACCTTATTTTCTATCTAGATTCTAGAGCATACATTTCTTTAGTAAACTCAGTACAAAGTTACAATGCAAATTTCTTTTCTTCAAAGCAGTCGTTACTACGTAAAATATTATTAAAAACTTTGCTTTATTTGAGATTTATTAAACTTTTACTTTAACTGAAGGACTATCAAAATCGCACAGCCCAAACCACTGAAGATATAACACAGAAGTTGTAAGACATTGTAAGACACCCTTTCATGAAATAGGCAAGACGGAGTTCTCCAAAAGTGTCTCGTGTTCACGGGATAGGGATCACAGTTATAATGCAAAAGATGTCGTGGGTATTTTTTTTCTACAAAAAAGATAATAATGAGCGTTTGGTTCCTTTATTATAACTTCCTCAGGACAGTTGCTTTTGTCTTTATTGTGTTTTTTTTTCAAACCCCTCATAGATCAGAACAGTAACCTAAATCTAATAATTAGTGACACTGATTTACTAAAACTTCAGCAATGGCGCAACATTATCTGCCATTTTGCGATATTCTCTGTCATTCCTCGTCAAGATATTTGCCAGATGCCGCATTATTATAAGTGCCTTCTATTATATTGGCACATCAGGCACTCTGAGATCGTGCGAAAGTTCGGAAAACGCATAATATATTGGTAGTACGAGTATATATGATGTTTCAGATCGTAAAATATTAATATGCTGAAGCCATAGTCCTGGGATGGTAGAGACTATGAATTTAAATTGTGTTTTCTAGTTACACTCCTCGTTCCTGTCTTGTTCAGCAGTAACGATCAGAGCTTGATGATGATATGTTTTTACATATACTTTTACCACTCAATCTGCTTTCTTCTCCTCCCCTTTTTGAAGACTAATAGTGTGGTTATTTTACGTTTCTCCAAGTTGACCTATCCCTGTGTATCTTTTTACATGACCTATCCCTGTGTCATTTTGTACAACAGAAAAACTTTCGTATTGACACAACAAAGAGGCATTCACTGTTACCCCAGTCCAAGCCACTCACCACATGTTTTGGTTGCCACCTTTAGCAGAGTCCGTTTTATTTAAACACACGCTATTTTTATCGATATTACATACAGTTGGGTGAATCGAAAAATGTCCGACTTAATTGTAGACTAGCTATCATTATAGGTAATTTGCGTATTCCGGTTATGAATGACGGTCAGTGGATCGACATCTGTTCGTCGATAACAGCAATTATGTCTGGTGCAGTGTGCGATTCTTTTATGTGGATAAAAATCTTGATTTTAGGACGGCGTCCTACACTACATTTGCCGAGTCGTGGTATCCAGCTCGAGCACGTTGACCCAGCAGTTATGAGCCGTGCGCCTAGTATGAACAATCCACTGCCACTTCAGCATGCTAATCCTTTAATCTATGGGAGTAACTTGAGGTCTCAGGCGAATTACGGATTCGATCCCTCACAAATATACCGAGCATTGCTCTCTCCATTTTCGCTGAGCGACTTTCTAGTTTTACTTGTATTTATTCTTCTTTAGTATGTAGTCGAAATTATGTTATGTAATGAATGGATCCGAGAAATATCCAACTTTCTATAGCTCCGAAATCGTTCATCATCAAAATAAAGATAACAATAGAGCAATAAAATAGCAATATTTTTCAGTAAACAATCGCCGAATGTCATTACATTGTGCCCAAATCGTTCTTATAGCCTCATAAAATTACATAATCAGAGATCTCGTGCTTTTCGATACAATACGTAATACCTTCAATACCAAATCAATGCTTTGCCCGTTATGAAATTATCAGCTATTCGAAGCCTCCAAATCTAAGTTATTACAATAATAGCTGTCAATCTATAGAGTTATGTCATATCTTCAGAGTTACAAAACGGACGGACGAAAATCCTCTTGTAATTATAGCTCAATGGCACTCATTATTGTGACCTTGTCAAAGCACAAACGGTAGCCCGTACAATAAGCTAATCATACGGTATAAGAATTGCTTATAAATATTGTAGAACATACGGGCGACTCAATTGGGGAATAAATATGATTAAACTGATTGGTTATTGGTATTATATATTTATGTAAAAGAATATAGTGGTCAGCTGCCTATGTGGTCTGTGGCTGGACCAGCAGCGGTTTCATTCTTGGCATGGGAGAGGTGGGGGCTTCCTTTCGTGATAGCTTTAAGGTTTGTTCTTAGACCGCCTGGCTAGCTTTTTATATTATATATAAAGCTGTCGCTATAATAACAATGTTGTTGCTTTGTTGTGTTGTGACAGTGAGAGACATGGTAACCATTTCTTTAGTTTTCTTTCAGGAAAGGTAAATTCCAAGCGCTTTCTACTGCGTAATAAACAGAAAATTAAAGATACATAAAAAATAGCAGGATTTGACAACGTTGAGACGGGAACGTTTTGGGACATTCATTTTATTTGTTGTTTTTTGTCTTTGTAGACATGTTTGTTATATTATAATGTGTTTTGTCCGAAATAAATGTTTTTTTTCTTCTTTATTTCTTTATTTGGAAGTGCACACTAACGAATTGAGAATTTAATAATTATTACAAAAATATCGTCAACATAAAGTTAAGGTGCTTGGCGATCGGTCTTCGCGTGTGTCACAAAAGTTACGAGCGATAGAAAGACATATGAATGGACGCTCTATTCACGTGAGGTATTTCAATATTATCGCGAACCTTGTCAGGTGAACAAAAGGCCCGAAGCTAAGATGAAGTGGTGTAGTTAGTCAGAATCGGGAATACAACAATAGACTACTATCGCTCTTGTCACTGGTGCTGATAAAGGTCATTTTTGATCAATCATTTTTATTTTGGGACAAAAATAATGGTAATTTCAGTTTTACTAAAACTGGGACACAGTTATTAGGACTCTTTGCTAAGTGCTAAATACAAGGTCGAAAATATCTCTAAAAGGCTTCCTGAATAGTCAACAAATAATATATCGCTGTTTAAGAAAAAGAAAAAAATATCTGTACTTTCATCTCATTTCATGGTAAATGACGATAAGTAAGGCCGTAGGTGGAAGCGCAATTCATCATATCTTCGTCGTCAACAATTGACGAACTCATTATCCTATCTCTAACTTTCAGAACACGACAATTTTACTAACATTATTGTTATAGAGAAAGGCTTAGAAGAGTTAACAAGACAGGCGGACTTAGTAAGCCCTACCATCAACCAAACCAACTGCGCATAAAAATAACCGATATCATAATGTACCCTACGCTGCTACAAATCAATCCGGCACCTCTTGGTTCTGAAACTGGTGGCTTCTCACGAGACCACGGACGCGGTTTAATAACACTATGCCTTGCTATAAATACATTGAGCGTATCGAACTAAAAGGTCGCGGTGACCGATGCAAATGATAACTGTTATTGTGCCAAGGACCCAATTGGTATTGCTACAATTACTTTGAATACAATAAAATATAATACGGCACCATTTACCAAGATCACAATTTGAATTTTAAGTCTTAAGTTTTAAGGTCGGTAATCGCAAGCGATAGTAGGATATAAGTATTACTAGTGATGTGCTTTATTGAAAATAATGTTCAACCTTCTAATTATTTACTATGACAGATCCAACAAGCCTGTGCTATTTTAAATCGATTTTGTACGATTATGAACTTTGGATATTTTTCGTATGAGAATAAGTTGACACCAAAATATGGTTAAGCTGTAAAAACAAAAAGCTGCCGACAATATTTTAACCTTCATCACACTCGATAGTATTGTTGATGCACCAAATAGCAGCATGTTTCACCACATTATAAATGAAATATAAACGAGAAAAAAATGCGCATAAAGTTTAGAAATCTATATGTGATCCAGTACAACCTGAAAATAGCTAAAAAATGCTATGCGTCGGTTGGAATATCTAAAGACTAAACGTCAAGATAAAATAGAGTGTAAAATTAAATGCGAATGAAATAGTAAGAAAGTATTTAATTTTATTTGAAAAATAACAAAAGTTAATTTGCAGACAACAGGTAGGAGAGTAGGTTCACGTTAGTAAAATAATAGTAAAAAGCAATAAAAGTACACCGCATTAATAAACATTATGTGCTATAGGTATTTCGCGAGAGCAGATTAGATAGATAACCTCTATGAGACCTCCGGGAGGCGTTTAACAAAGTACGAAGTGACAAAGATTAGCTGAGTCTGCGGCAAAACAGAATCGACAAAAACACTGATGTGACTTACCTAACTTGTTTTTTTGTATTATATTCCATATTGAACTGCAAATCCCAGGTGGTAGAAGGATTTTACCAAAAACCGGCAGATGACCATTTTGATATATATTTCTGCTGCAAAGCAACATTGTTTTCGTCTGAATTATGTTCAACCTAATACTTTTTCTGCCGCAAAGCAGCTCTGTTTTTCATTGCTGCGTGTCGGTTTGGTTTGTACCCACAAAAACAGTGAAATTACAAGAATACTCGTACATAGGAATTGAAGTTTCAGGGTCGGCAACACACGCGTGATACCTATACTTGATCCTCTTATTTTATATCATCATCAGCTCATTTTATGTCCCCACTGCTGGGGCACGAGCCTTCCTTATGGATGGAAAGGGAGAACGGGCCATAAACCACCACGCTTGTCAACGACTGCTAATGCAGCCGGGACTAACGGCTTTACGTGCCTTCCGAAGCACGGAAGAGCTCGAGATGATAATTTTTTTGACATCCATCCGATAACCGGCCTTTGCGAAAGTTGCTTAACCTCAGCACTCGCAGACCGGGCGCGTTGACCACTGCGCCATCAAGCTTACAAATGTTGATTTGATTCTTAATTTTACTTTAACATCTGTAGTTGTTATTACATCTGCAGAATAAACGAAACGTTAATTTTTTAACAATATGAACAGTATGTACATACCTGGTAGCAAATGTTTTCATCTATGACACATTTTGTTGGATTAAGTCTTGTTTACCGTAGAAAGTGTATAAATTGTCTGGAAAACAAGTGGATTGTCTCAAATATCAGGGGCGACGTTACGTCTTCAATGGGCTCCCTTTATAAATTAGAAAGGTTTCCTTACTTTTCGGCAGAGTGTAAATTAAAAAAGTTTTTGTATGTCTTAAAAGTTGTAACACATGTTAGTGGTGTACGCTTTAAATGGATTTGTAGAAGGTGGCTCAATTTCTAAGGTTTGATATAGGGAGGATATTATACTGACATTATCTTATACGTGTTCCCTATTTCAAATATAACTATAATATTTATGAATGTATCGTGTTTATGTTACATTAAGATTTTTTTACTTATATATTGTACCTAAGTATAATAATATAATCATGATCCATAATTTGCATACAGGAAGGTCTGAATCCAGCCGTGGCACATTTATAGGCAGATTCGGGTGAACAGTAGTAATCTGTTGGGCAGAATTGCCTCTAATAAAAGTTGTCATTACAATCATATCAAAACTCCTTTTAAAATCGTTAAAAGGATTTAGCGGTGGTAAACGAACATCTGTATCGATATACCAATATGAATCGAATTATGGAATTATTACAATGTAATGCCAAGAGAACAGTGAACTTAGCGATTGTCAGAGGTCGTTATAATAAACGTCTAAAAGGGAACGTTCACATTAGAAGACTGTATCTGCTATCTGTTTTTTAAATAATAAATGTTGTTAATAGTAAGCGTGATTATTACAAAACTATATATTTGCATTTGCAATGCTAGTTAGTTCAAAACTTAGACTCAATAAGGTTTGTAATTCATTTGTTGGGAAATGTATAAAAATAAACTACAAAGTGCCTTTCACTCTAACGGAATTGCCACTATACAAGTTGAAGACAGAAATAAAACAAGGTCTAATGAAAAAAGGCTACTATAAAATTGATGATTATTTTAATGATAAGAATGTGTGGTCATCTTAGTCTGCTCGCCTGCACATGTTATTTCACATTGTAAGTAGTTACACTTTTATATTATAAAAGGTTATTTATTATACAGTCAAGGAATATAAATTTATATAATTTTCAAACTGATATGATAGCCTTTATTAGCAGTGTCCTACAGTTAACAAACAGCATTGAGTTAAATAGATTATTAGATTTTTATTTAGAGTATCTTGAGTGTGTCATGCTCTCTTTATTGTCTCTGCGGTGGTGGCGTGTGCGTCGGGTTGTTACGTTCCCTAAAATATGGTCGAGCGAAGCGATGGCTGATTCATATGTCATACTCGTAAACGGGTGCCGCCTGTGGAGGCTGGTCAGCTCTTGCATACTTATCTTATTTTTAGTATTATTCATTATAGTTTGACTTTGTTTTTCTTAAACAAGTTTTGACTTTTATTAGAGTACTGTAGTGGTACTGTATGACATTGTAGAAATTGAAACTTTTACCTAAGGTAAATTTGTTAACTTAGATTTGTAATAATGTTTTTTTACATGTGGTTGTCTTCTATATTTTTTTGTGTTTATATGTGATGGAAAGTGTTCTGCTATAATAGGGCATTTTCCAATATTTTTGACGCTGTAAGGGAGAAAAGAGCTGGACACTTGCTGAGTTTCTTGCCGGTTCTTCTCAGTACAAGATCTCCCGCCCAGAGTAGACTTACGAATCGATGGCATAGTGACATTCACAAGAGCTACTTGTAGCCTTAACTGAATAAATGATTAAAATGAAACAACTTTCACAGATCTACTCGCGTTTATTTTACACATTAGTTTTAAATAATGTTTATCCTGACGTTTCGAACCCTTTTGCAGGGTCTATTGCCTATTTGCCTAAAAAAACTGTCTTTATGGCTAAATATGCACATCTCCAATGGCGTGACTGCAGACGTTATAAAAAAACCTAAGAAAAACTTAGAAAACAATAACGACTTGTTCGATTTCCGCAACGTCTAACTTTTGCATCAAAATAAATAAAATAACTCTTTATAACGCCGCGAGTATAAGTACCTGCATAATATATTAAAATGCACGCAATTATAATATAGACTGATAGACACTAGTGCATGAGACACTATAGCAGATGTGCTGCAAAACATGCGATCGAGAATAGCCAGGAGTCCTAAAATAAAATCTCACAAGTCATCATCATCATAAAATAGGCTATATTAGTCAAGTTCTGCACATAGACCTCTCCTATTGAAGACAATCTGCAGCTAATCTCATCCAGCTGTAGTCTGAAGGCGTTCCACACTACGTTTGTCGATACGCGGTCTCAACTCAACTTAACTAAGCGTATAAATAAAAATTAATACGTTAACAAAATAGTATACTAATGTGAACACCGCCGCATTGCCAGCGGGCCGCGGGCGCAAGAGATTTTTCTAAGTGCGTGCCTGTACGGCTCGAGGGGACAATTTACACGGTCGCTCGGCTGATGTGATTGTTAACTATGGGCCACAGATTATAAGTTATCGGCATTATGGTTGCACGATACTGGCCGGCTACGTAACCGGTCCGGTAAGGGATTCCATTTTTAAAATTGCGCACACCGCTTTTCTTTTGTTTTTGTTTCATTCACACTTTGTTTTCGTTTACGTAATGTAGTCAGGTTCATAGTTCTGTCATAGTTCCGTTATTCAGAAGGCATGTAACGTTGGTCCCGGTTTTTGTCGTAAGATAGCAGTCGTTAAAACCTACCATCTCGCATTGCACCAGCATGGTGGGTTGTGGCTCAATCTCTCCATGTGGGAATGCCTGTGCCCAGCAGTGGGACTTCTATAAGCTGATGATAATAATGTCAATAGTAGTCATGTCGCTGCTTTAAAGATTCAATTCTAAAGTTAAACCTAGTTTAATAAAGACAACATCAGTTTCACCTCAGATTTAGTTTAAGTCTTATACGAAGGTATGGCCGGTGAAGTAGACCTCTGATGGAATTACTGCTGAAAACGAGCAGGCAGAGCGCTGGCTGACCACGTACCAGATGGGCCAGAGATAGTGAGCTCGCTGGAATAACCTAAATACGATCAGCTCAAAACCGAAGGGTTAGTGTGTTACAAAGAGGTTACAAAGAGGAATGAGGAGTGTTACAAAGAGGAGGCCTATTGTCCAGCAGTGGGTGGATACGGGAAACGAAAATCATTATTATCAAAAGCTATTAAGAACTATGAACATTTGATTTGATTAATTATATCTTACAGTGTAGCAAAATTCCACAAAACGAAGAACTTAATATGCATTCTGACATTAAAAACAATCGACAATCTCATAGTCAGTTTTTTTATTTGTTCTTTGCGGTGGTTAGAAACCGAATATGTTTTTAAAGGACCGTGAAATCACTAATCCGGCCTAATTTGAGACGTTAAACAGCACGTGTGAATAAGGATAGGCATTGACTTGAATTCTTTATAAGTACAAAATAATATAATATACATCGCTTCGCAGTACTTCCCGAATAAATACAAATTTAATATCAATTGTTTTTATGAATCGAACATCAAAAAGGTTGATTTCTTCTTCGTTATTAATTGTTTCCGAATACTTGTATCCGACTCCTTGTACAATAAGTTATTATATATTTATATTCGATATGGCATATTATAAGGTAGTTCTATAAAAAAATATTGCAATTCGTGTAAGTGACTCAGACGTCTGAAGTTTTTATACAGAGGACGGTCAGCATAATTATTATGTCTTATTTGTTAGTTTAAATCTTGATTTTTCTAAATCTGACGTGACATCTTAATATGCAGATACGTTTCTAAAAAACCTGAACATATACCAGTAAAGTGAATTTTAAAATAATTGTTTTATAAATCTTTCACTTTAATCAATATATTCTTGTTAAGCACTATAATTATATGCGAGATTATTATAAAACACAAACTTTTATAAACACATCCCTTTCAAGGGCAAATTTAAATCACCCCACGTCTCTTGTAAACGAAACGTTGACAAATGACATGTGTTGTAGGCAGCCATTTTATTTTTAGAACGCCACCATACGCATTCTAAAGGGAATCGTACCAATACGAGCAACGAGGTCACCATTCAAGCAGGTAGCCAGTCGCAACCCTTTCTATTTTTAATTTAGGACTATTTCTTGGATGCAAGATTCTAGGTGACTGTGGTAAACATATTCCACTGTAGATTACATCAGCACTTAACGTCAGGTAAGATTGTATTTACATTATATATTTATTATTATTATTGTTTTTGTAATTTGTTTCGCAACAAAATTTGCGTTAAAATTATATAAACAAAAACAAAAACATTTTATAAATAGCTTGCCTACTTCTTAACTGATGTTTAGTATTTGTAAAAATATTATGATCGGGTGTTAATGACGGTAGTTGTTGACATTGAATGGGTGCCTTTGGCTTTCAAAGTAAAAAGTAAATAGTGTTGAATAATTTCGGCGAGCTGGTTAGAACTACGATAGCTCAATTGGAAGAGCACCTGACCCGGTATGTCAGAAGGGTGCAGGTTCAAATCCTGCTAGTGGAACTTTTTTCAACATTTGTGTTTTTGTAATATGTAGGTATACACCGCATTAAAGTAATTAAATCTGAAGAAACTTGAAAATGAAAATGAAATACATTATACATTTGAAAAAATTTTAAGAACATAATCCCTAAGAAAAAAGTAAACAATAGAATTAAAGCAATATATTTTTATGAACGTAATTACTCTCATGAAGACATAATTTTTGTTTGTAACGCAATACATTAGCGGAGTACAAACGTAGTTCCAGTTAAACAAGACCTCCACATTAACGTATAAATTCTCGGATTACATCCCAAGCTGGAGTGTCAGATTAACTTGGTTTATGTAACTATAGCTTCAGGCAGAATCTCATGATTGTGGGAGCTTACAAAACAGAAACACGACTAAATAGTAATAACATAGATATTTATACAATTACACGTCGTTCTTTATTTTTGATTTGGTATGATTGTTTTTGTAATAAATAAATAATTATACATATTGTTATTTTTAATGTATTATGCTTTAAATAAAGCGTTACTTAAAATCAAAGTCAAAGTCAAAACTTTATATTCAAATTAACTCGAAAATAAGTACTTTTGCCGGTACTGTCATAAGACTGAATAAAGAACTTTTTAAAGAAGACTAGCCTTAGGCGAATCTTGAACCACGACTCATCGCCATCTGGACAACAGCTGTTCCAATTGAGCTACCGAAACTTGAACACGTAACCCCTGATCCGATCCGCACCCTTCGGAGAATCTAGTAGGGTACGGGGACGCGCACTAGTGCGCGATGCCGTTCCCTCTAGAAAACCTCCAAAGGTGATTCGTTTCACACGGCTTGAGGGACCCTTTACGTTCCTCGCCGCCCCCAAACAAGCCCGGTGAAGCTGAAAATGCCTTAGAGAAATCAGCAATCCCTCTCCAAAAAAAATTAACACGTAACTAAGTAGTTCTTTTGTTTTTACCGAAGAGTAGTTAAATGACTCTGCTCTACCTGGTGTTAAGCAAAAACGGAGTCCAGGTGTCAAAACAGCTAGTGCAGGATTGTGCTTATTAAGATGTCCTCACCTTGCCGAACAACAAGTTAAATTTTCAAACCTCGTAGTTGTAGGACTCGTTCGAGGGATATAGTTTCTCCCGCGAACCGGGTCTTCAAATATCGTTGGTTCGAATTGTGAAGAATTGCCTACAGAAATAAGATAAAGGTATAGTTAAATAAATAAAATGAAGTAAAAACTTTAGAAGAGAAGATTGAGAGCGTCGCAGTACACGGTATAATGTATACAAAATTCTCAAGTCATAGGTACTTTAAAAAGCTCGTTTGGAATTTTCTTATATCTTAAGCGTTTCTGTTGAACTAGACTTTGACTAGTGTATTTGATTTAATTTCATAATAGTTTAAGAGTACTGAATATTTTATGTAGATAATCGTGCATATTTATAGCAAGGCTTCTTTTCCAGTAAGTTTAATATCATAAGTCTCATTACTGTTCCATTAAAATAAAGATCCAAGCTAAACAGGTAAATAATACGTTTCATCATTCAAGATTACACCTCATCTACTCATAAACTGTTCAGCAAAACGGGGAAATTGCGTTACAAAAGTACAATAAACGACACATTAAGGGTAACATACTGCAAATTTGACACTCTTCCTAATAGAAGAGACCGAGAGCAAACTCTAAAGCGTTCTTCATTTGAAAATAAAACTAGCCCTTACGCTTAAGGACATAGAAGGTAATTTGAACGAACGGCCATTATTACAATATTGTACGTACAGCGTGCTCAAGGAAATATTTAAAAGCCCGATCGTTTCCACCGAAGGACGAGTCGGGTGTGCAACTAATTTTCATAATATTATTTCTGAAGATCGCTTACGCATATAATATGCGACGTTCAGTTAATCGGTCTATAACAACGTCGCCGTCATTTCACGTTGCACTGTTTTGCTTATAGCCGTAGGCGACGCGTGCACAAACATAATTTGCCATCCCGCTACAAAAACAAACGAACGCTTTCAACTCCAATTGCAAAGTAGCAAAGTTTAAAATTGTAAAACAGCATTCCTCCGATGAGGGTAAACGTGAAAATTGTAACGGTAGTTAATATTTTTACGGAATAGCGTTCCCAGAATGATTACTGTGCATTACAAGTGCTCTTAACCCTACTCTCGCATGCGCGGTAGCTTCAGCGCTGATATTTTTAAATACGCTCATTACGTCTGTCTCTCGCTTCTTTAAAAGCTTGATAAATAATTAATTAGACGACCGATTTTCTGAACTGTTTGCCTCGCAAAAAGCGAGGAATTAAAACGATCCTCGCCCGGAGTCTCGCAAATAAATATTCAAGGCACAATTTTAAGTGCCTCCTCCTCATATCTAGAGATTTCCTTGCGAGGAAAGATTTACTTTTTCGTTTCTAATCTGTAATTCATTTTACATTTTTATTTCTTGCCAGCCCGCCTTTTTGGCTCCAACGTTTCTGTTATTAACGAACCTAAGTTAATTTCCTTGCATAATTTTTATTGCGTTGGAAATGTTTAATAAGAATCATGGTTCTACCCGTATGCGTAGGATACCAACTATCTTTATCATTTTATTTACCACTAGTTCACCTGACAAACCTCGTGACGCTTTGACAGTTTCCATGACAATAAAACAAACAAATCATTTTGTATTGGAAAATTAAATTGTCGTTTTTACTATTTTCCGTTACAAAAACACAATGTTGAAAAAATTTCCACTAGCAGGATTTTAACCTACACCCTTCTGACATACCGGGTCAGGTGCTCTTCCAATTGAGCTATCGTGGTTCTAACCAGCCCGCAGAAATTATTCAATACTATTTATTTTTTACTTTGAAAGCCAAAGTCGCCAATTCAATGTCAACAACTACCGTCATTAACATCTGATCATAATATTTTTACAAATACTAAAGATCAGTTAAGAAAATTTGTTTGTTAATGCAATTTTTTTCGGCGGGCTGGTTAGAACCACGATAGCTCAATTGGAAGAGCACCTGACCCGGTATGTCAGAAGGGTGCAGGTTCAAATCCTGCTCGTGGAAATTTTTTCAACATTGTGTTTTTGTAATTTGTATCGCAACAAAAAATTTTCGTTAAAATTATATAAACAAAACAAAAATATTTTCCGTTACTTATTATTTATGTTTCTTATCGTTTAAACCTTCCCTGAACTTCCACAAATATTTCAAAATCAAAATTACCCAAATCGGTCTAGCCATTCTCGAGTTTTAGCCACACAAATGAACAGCAATTGATTTATATATAGATTATTGAATCGCCAAATATAACTAAAGCAATAAAGTAAATAGTAGCTCATAGTGGTGACAAATTGTTAATTATATCTTGTCGTCCAACTCTTTGTATCTAGGCATAAAGCTACCGCAAAACGTAGTTAGTATTGTCACTGCACGTATGCAAGCTGAAGATGTATACAAGGAGAAGTCCTTTAAACAAAAGAAAGCGGTCGAACGGATTTTCAGAACATGACAATCCCAGTGAAATGTCTAAGCGTAATGTATGGGTGAACTATCGCGGCACATTACCGCACGCAAGGTCACGACGCTGCATGAGGTATGTTGACGCGCGTCGCCTTTGACTCCGGCTCGCTCAAGTGTCCGAACAGCTTTAAGATGAGCAGAATTCATAGTATGAACCATTGACAAAGAACAAATTTGAAAAAAAAAATCTATCTTCTTTTTCATGTGCCACCTCCTATCGGAGGTCGGCTATCACTATGGCCACTTAAGCCCGTGATGTTGTGTTGTTAACGTTGTTATTTTTTTTAATAAAAACCTTTTTATCAAAAAAATTATGACATCATAATGTAAAAAATCCGTGTAGGTTCTGATTTACAAGATTTTTTGAAGAACAATATTTTTTAACGTTATTATTACCATTGTTGTATGTATTCCGATAGTTCAGCACAGTTGCATGCACCATAATTACACATGTTTTAATGTAATCATTACCATAATTGAGGATTTAGTCAGTAAAATCAGTAAATTATCCGTTTATACTATTTTTTCTAATGTAAGTGACTTTGATAGCTTAAAAATATATATTTTGTTTATTTTATTATATTTATTTACGACACATTTTTGCAAAATTTTAAAATGCCTTATAAGTGTTATAATTTTGAATAACAATTTCGTGTAAACGTATGCTGTACTATTCACGGTAACACTAGATCCTTAATAGGATTTCATATTCCCAAATGCCTGCCTGCATGCTGAATTAATGAAAATCTTCTTCAATGTTACAGCAGATTAAATTTACGCCCGTAGTTGATCTCCTAAGGTATTTCTAGTTTTAATGTTACAATGTTTCAGTTTCTGTATAGTTTACAAACTTGTTTTATATTTACATTTCATCAGTTAAAGTTGGAATATTAACATCCGAAAAATGAACTCATTGAAAGCAGTTTCGGTTTGATGTAGAGTATTTTCTTTTCATATTATGTTATTGTGTATTATTCGTAGCTTTATAAATGAAGTAAAATCACATATTGGGATATTTTACTCTTTTAATACTTTGCCAGCAATATAAACTATTAATTTGTAATGATCATAATAACCACATCGTCTAATTTAAAATTAAATAAAAAAAAAACCGATTGAGTGCCTTGTCTGCTTGTGGGCCCGGCAGTGTGACTGACGCGTACTGCGTTGTTTTCACTTCGCGTCTGGACTTCATTTCCACTTAACATTAGGTGGAGTTAAGTCAATAGACGAGCAAACTTTAAGAAAAAAAAATTACTATCGAAATATATATGTACAAAGAGTCAGCACTATGAATAAGACCGCATCACCCGTCGCGCGGCCCGCGCCCGCCGCCATAATGATTCATTAAGTGCCTCCACAGGATTAGCTTTTTGTAATTGACCGATGATGCGAGAGTCGTATCACTGCTTCTCTTTTACACGCACCCCAAGTGATGGGAGATCGGAACTGTTTTTAAGAACATAAACTTGGTAAGTTTGTTAAATTAAAAGTGTATGTAAGTTAAAATACAACAAACGACATATTGATTCTGTCAATGTTTCATCAGGGATTTAAAAATTATAACAACGCTTCATTTGGCCTAACTGAACTTTACATAATGTTTGTGTGTGTGACATGCCTGTGTATTATGGATTTAATAGTGCAAACAAAACACATTCAGCCTTTGTACAAAAATTGTTTTCAAATTCAAATTCAAATATACCTGTATAATGCAATCCAATGTATACAAATCTTAACTAGATAGGTACACTGGTACATGCAGCTTAAATACTTTGATTGCCTTTTAAGGATTGCAATTTCTTATTATAAGTTTTAACTTTTTACATTACTATTATCTTACTTTTATGACAACGAAAAAGACATGAAAAATATATTTAACGTTTTATGTCTTTTTTAACTACGGTATAGGAATACTTTAAGCTATAGTGAAACTGGCCAATAATTTATTATTATAATATTATATCGCTACCGCTTACAATTTACATCTGTGTATTTTGTTGCGTTCGTTAACCCTTTGTAAACTGAGTTTTATAAGCTTCACTTATAATAACGATGGAAAGGGCATATTGCCGTGTAATAATATTATGGTTTATTATATTGAAAAAGGATGTAATTGTTAGATACTAAGTATATAGGTTTTTATGTTCTTCATCAGCCTGTAAACGTTTCAAATTGTCTCGTGAATCCCCAAATGGCACAAGTAGCCGAGTGGCAAAACGCTTGGACCGATATGGAAAGGTTTAATTCCCGGGTCGGGCAAAATGTATTTCGGATTTTTCGGTTAAAAAGCCCGGCCTTGTGATTGATAATCCGCATTTTGCAAGCGTAGAGATTAAGCTAATGCCCATCAAGTGGGGATGATTCTAATTTTAAAAAATATTGAGGAAAACGTTTGTAACTAATAATTAGAAAATTTTGAGTTACAGACATATTCTTAGTAAGAATAGTACTCTAATGCAAATGCAACTAAAACTGAGTTACAAGTTACAGTTTTCTTGTTGGTCATCGAAATGCTATATTTTATGTTTTCGGACGAGCTTAATCAGTAACAAAACACAAAAAATATTACTCTGTTTAATATTTTCTTTTTAGGGAAATATGAAAAAAAGTTAAGCATTCAGGTGAGCTGCAACATTACATGTATCATAAATGATAGGCATATTTCGGAAAACTATTTTGCGTTAAGGGTATGACTGAATGACCGACAAAAGCCAGTTTGGGAACATCTCCAATCACAAACATCAATCCAACTTTAATATTAATTAAGTACCTAAAAATAGATCGGAGTCTATCGAACATCTTCTAAATTAGGTACCTATCTATAATGGGGTTGGGTGATCATCTTACAAATGTCATACATATATACTACACGCAACAAATTTACTGGAACTGTAGATTCTTTACAGTTTCAAACATAAGGCATTTATATACTAATTGAAAGCATTTAAAAACCTTATACTAAGAAAAAACTGCTAATCTATTTTACAGTCTCAAAGTATTCCTAACCTGAAACTACCTAAATAATCGCGTTACCCATGCAACAAAGGGGCCTCTCATCTCCACAATTCCGTAATAATTTCCGTTTAACACAATCTTGGAACGAAATAAATCCATTTAACTTGCCGCCATATAAATTGATATATCAAATACGTTTAATACGAACACAGTAATGCTTTTTATTTCACAATGCGTGCTTGTACTGGCGTAAGTAACATATTAAAAGCATCTTTTCACAGGCGTCGGCGAATGCGACGACAACTTTCGACGAACAACTTTGTGACCGTGTTTTGTTATAAAATTTTATTGGAGCTGTTATTTTTGTTTTTACTTTACAGCTCTAAGCAAATTGTGACTTTAAATGAATACTCAAACGATTGTGTAAGCTTTGCAATTGTTGAAATGGTCCGTCCTCAGACTAGGATTTATTTTTGGGTAGTTTTTCTTGTCTTTATGTCAAGCGTTTACTGAAGAACAGTGCCATAATGTGTTAGCATCGGAATAGGTTATATGCAGAGTAATTTCGTCATTTCAGTTTTTTTTAAACTAACTATTTTGAGAAAGCAAAATTAGCCGTTGGTCCCAGTCGCATAGTGATAGCAGCAGTCATTACTTGCCTTAATCGCATTGGGTCTGCATCATGGTTTATAGATTGATCTCCCTACGTGCTATTAGATCCTACTAATATTATAAACGCGAAAGTTTGTAAGTATGGATGTATGTTTGTTACTCTTTCACGTAAAAACTACCGAATGGATTTTAATGAAACTTTCCTCATATACAGACCATGACCCAGACCAGCATGTAGGGTACTTTTTTTTTTTGCTGTAGTCTTCGCGAACGAAGTCGCGGGCAACAACTAGTATTTAATAACGACGTTTATAGACTATGTTGAAGGTAAAAATACCGATTCATTGTTAAAATAAGAAATATAATAAAGGTAAGGTAATTTCCTTTAAACAAACTCAGGGAAAAATTAATTCTAACACCATACACCGGAAGATACCTTAATTAAGCCCTAAACCAACATTAACAAATTTTAACAGAGCAGTTTTGAAATTAAACGATCTCCATTAGTTTATCAAAGAATTCCAGGATTTAATCTCAATAAAAACCAATTAGCTTAAAAAAATATGTTTGAAAAAATCATTACAAGTGTAATGATAATTAATGATAAGGTAAGTAACCTTGCGCTTATTTTGAATACCTATTGAAATGAAATTGAATGATGGAAATAATGAAAGACATCTTTTTAAATTCAGTTCACCATGTTATAATTTTATCTAAACACCAAAGTGATTAAATAAATGTATACTATGTGGTAGGTACTACTTATCTACCAATAACAAAATAAAATAAACGACTTGTGATTAAATTTCGCAAGCAGAGTAACCGACGCCACCGCCGCCGGCCGGTTTGACAATAAAATTCACAGTACTGCCTAGAAAAAACTAGTTTACACTGAAATTTAGTTTCGACTGTAACATTTACGCCATCCAAAGAAAGAAGTATTATAATGGAACTTCATCAAAAATAGGAAAGAAAATAGAAAAGAGAAATTACACTCACTCTTCCACCAAGAGGATGATGAGGGACCATCTTCGCAAAGAATATTTTTAACGCGATGATCTATTTGACGCGATTTTCACTCGGTAATTATTAATAATTAAAAAGTATAAGATATACAAAATATATATATATGTACGTACGTACTAAATAAAATCAGAGCACTCCTAATTAACATCATAGTAAAAATCGCGCTTCTGGTCTCATAATACGAACTCATCACCAGCTCATCACCCCTCCGTCGCTGAATATCATAAAAGCAAAGCTGCTGAGTTACGGCCTTTCCTATGGATAGATATGGAGAACGGGCCATAAACCACCACTCGGGCCCAGTGCTTGGCATAATATTTAACAATACCAATTGTACCAATTGTAATTGTACCAATCGTACCAACCAATGCAAATTAGAGTACCTAGTATCTTTTTGAATCAGTTCTCATTTGTTTTACTGTCGTCAGTGTAAACAGGAAAATGAGCAATAAATGACCATAACCAAGTTAATGTTTATTATCGAATGTCATCCTGCGTCGTCGACCCAAAGCTTTAAACATCAAAGTTCCAGTTAAGGAGCCATATTGCTTTTACGACCGCTATTTATGACAGCTGAGACAGTTTTTTTGTTTGAGTGAGTCAACAAACAAGCATACAGTCCTGTTGTGAAGCGGTTAAGCCTATAAAAGTAGCTGGTGACTGTTGTTCACCGTGTGTTGCTGAACCCCGAGACCTTTATTATTAAGCCTATTTGGTACTTTTACTGAACCGAAACTGCTACTCTTTGAACCAAGACCGTGATGCAGAATACAGCGCCACAGAAGAGATCATAGTAGGTACAGACTATCCAAAACTGCCAAATTTCTTCAATAAACGTTAAACCTTAGGTGATGGACATAAAGTTCAAAGTCTATTGACGAAATTTCACAGTTTGTGGCAGTCTGATATACAGGTGTGTGTACCACAGCGCGAGTCATGATGGGAATATGTGGGGTTCCCACCCCACCTATACTACCATGGGATACTACCATCAAAGTAGTTATTAAAACAGGTTTTGTGCGGGAGTTCATCTATACATTCATACTCATCGTCATCTTATGATAATAAACTTATGACTCCCATTAGTCTATTGTGCTTATTGGGTTTTTACGGCTAGTATATAAATCAGGGCTAAAGCCACGTTATACGCACTTTAAGCATTTTCGTGCCTTCTGAAACATATAGGAGCGCCCGCCTGATCCTGAAAATGCCACTAGGTACACACTCCCATGATACACTAAACATGCACTCTAGTATAAACCCAAGACACCGTACTCTTAGAACAAGATTACGAGGACTCGGTTCACACACGCTTTACACCAGGTACAGACATTTACCTGCGCGCTTTTCCTCACTACAACCACGACCCGATCAACCCAAGCCGAGGTCTTCGCCTTTAGAGACGCCTTAGTCCGCTCCCGTTCCGATCCGAACCTTTGGAGAATCTATAAGCGAACGGGGATACGCTTTCGTGATGCTATTACCTCTAGAAACCCTCTGACGGTGTTCAATCACGCCGATTTTAATTTGTTAACCTTTCTGATAATACGGCATTGTGAAGATGCAACGTGCAAGCCGAATCTCCTCCTCAATATTATTATGAAACAAACACTACAAAATTAAATTTAACTCGGTAATGCACTAAGGAACTTATACACAGTCGTAAAAATCACATTTGAATACACATGGCCGTACGGGCCTTACTAATTGAGATGTTTCGAACGCTAAACGCGCTATAAGTCGCTCATAAATTCTATAGTTAATGCGGAGTCCGGTCGCTGCGCGCCGGCCTTCGCCGTCGCGCCGCGATTATGGATTTGTCATGCGGCGACACGCTGCGTTTTCATGGTTAATGTGCGCTCGCCTTTATTTAAAATCACGACGATATTTAATTTTTAAGCAATTTCTGGGTTATTATGATACAGACACGAAATTTAAATAAGTCAGTCGTGTTTTAAGTGGTTCTGAAGTAGGTAAGTACGAATCCTCCTCCTTCTCCTCATCAGCTCATTTTTATGTCCCCACTGCTGGGGCACAAGCCTTCCCTATGGATGGATAGGGAGAACGGGCCATAAACCACAACGCGTGGGCCCAGTACGGATTGGTGGTTGTTAACGACTGCTAATGTAGCCGGGGCCAACGGCTTTACGTGCCTTCCGAAGCTCGGAGGAGTTCGAGATGATAACTGATGATGATGACCGGCCTTTGCGAGAGTTGCTTAACCTCAGCACTCGCAGACCGGGCTATTTTTGACGTGACGGAGATCAAACTGTCAAATTTCCTCAATAGACTGTGAACTTTATGTTTCAAGCTTAAGGTTGACAATGTATTGAAGAAATTTGGTAGGTTGATGTGCAGGCGTGTGTACTCTGTCAGTGGAAGATAGGCAGTTTCTAAGTGGTAAGGAATTTCAAGTAAGATGCGCTTCTAACTTCAGAGTCATCATCAAAGTAACAAAAGATAAATATTTTCGATGACGATGTTGTAGTTTTATTTATGTTAGTACAAATATGTGCGGATTATCATAATTTTTATAACATTGGCCGTAAATGCATTTTATGGGTGTAATATTTTGTACCCTACATCATTTGAGGGCATGCTTAAACTGGCAATGAATTATGGCGTTATTTATCACGCCGTTGCTTTATACTAAACGGCCTATGATTTTTTATAAGCGTGCAAACGCGTTACATCAAATATAACCGCGTTTTATTGACGCTTAGCTTTAATCAAACCTATATGGTATGGTACCTATTCTTTGATTTTATCGTTTACGATATTAAATTTGGATGCACAAAAAAAAATTATTATGCGTACGTTTTCAAAAGCATTGCTCCACCGTTTTATGGGTGCATATACGTGTCCGTTTCGTTTATAGTGAGGATTACTTGATTGGATTTTGTCAAAGTTGCTTGAGCCACTGTCTGAAGTTACACATTTAAACTTACAACGACAAGTACTTATAATACTACCTTATTTTAGGGTGTGTAAAGTTTAAAATGCAACGATTTTTTTTTGTCCATTGATGAAGCAAGTTTGCCGATAAGTAGTTATAAATTATACGACCCCGGTGTTTGAAAACAAACGTAACGTTATTATGCCTTTTGTATGGGCCAGCTTGTTGTTACACCCGTATTTTTATGCCCTTATTAATTTAAGTCGGGATTGTATAAGCAGGCATCGTTTATGACTTACAAATTCCGGTGAATAAACAAAAAATTCTTTTTGTTAAAGTTAACATCCTATTCCAATTTATTTTCTTTTTAATGTAAGCAACTGCAGCAGAACGTTTTGATTACCCATCCGGGAAGTGACAACGCCGAAGGACGCGTAACATTAGCGATCGTCAAAGGTCGCATGATCCCCAGTCAACCACCAACCTTGTCATGACATTTCATTATTTTGTTGTAATTAAAAAAGCAATTTCTGTAAAGTTCTACTTTTATTATCAGTACAGTCTTGAAACGGTAACAAACACCATCAACATAAATAAAGCCCTTAGGGTACCGAACTATTGCCCTTAAAGAGATCAGTCTTAATCCCTTTATTTGTCGGTCAATTAAACTCGTGATTTATAACAAATCGACAGACGACCTTCTCCTGTCTGGTTTTTAATAGAATTGTGGAGTAGACTTGGCGTTTTCTAGGCGTTTAACCGCTTGTTAAAAATAGGTGCTAACCCAACTACTGGCTGATTATAATTGTATTAATTGTGACTGTTGGAATACAATGACAACAGACTTGGATTAGACGATGGTAGCGAGTCAAGCAGAACAAGTCTAACACTATGCAAACCAAGTTACGGGTACCATATTTTTTATAGTATTCGGATCACACTCAGGACTAATATAAACTGATGATGATGATTTTGATGGTGCCAAACTGAGTACACACGCCTGCACATCAACCTACCACAAACTGTCATGTAACTTTATGCCAAAATATTATGGTTGAAAATGTATTGAAGGAATTTGACAGTTTTGGATAGGTTGATGTGCAGGCATCTGTACATTAAGTACCCCTTGCTGGAAATTGAATCCTCAAGACCAAAAGTTCTAAAAAAGATGGTGAAGCAACCTAGCAAATAGACCAAAGAAGCGGTTAAATAAGTTTATTGACATTTATAATGATGAGGGCTGTTGATAAACCGAAAGATCGTTTTATGCAATAAAAGCTCTTTCCACGCGCCGATAAACGCCAAGTCTGTAAGAGCACTTAGTGACTCCATTTTACGGTCTCCTTGGATCTTAAGTTTTTCTATTTATCCGTTTTTATTTGTGTCTAAGTCATCTATTTCTGTTATTGTCCCTTTGAGGGAAACTAGTTAGTTAGATATTTAGACTCCTTCGGGATTCGTGGGGTGACAACTTTAAAGTGTCTGTTTACTTTGTATCTTATGCTGATGGTAAAAATAAGCGCTCTTACTAATTAATATGTGAGATGGCAATGCCTGATTAACTACTGGACGAAATTTCGTAAAAACACAATCAATAAGTACATATTTAATAAAAGTTACTTGGTAATCGAATATTTTGTGTGTGCTTGCGTTTTTTTTACTCTTTACATAAACTTAATCTTTAAATCTTACCCTTTCTATTTCGTTTTTGTAGACCCGTATGAGATAGGTAGCTGAACAAATTTAACTAATTGGGTTATCTACGAATAACAACCACTTACTTTTAACATACGTACTTTTATGTGCAGTGTGACGTCGTGTCATAAAATAAACTAGTACTTACCAGTGTCTAGTTTTACGTGCTATCTTCAGTACCCAAGTTAAGTAACAAAAGCTTAATCGAATAACCGGCAAGGTTCCCAGAGGACTATCAAATGGATACTGTATTGTACGTCGTTCTATATTGACTGACAGCCTCAATTAAAACTTGACGGCGGTGTAGCGTTACAAAGAGCCGATCGCCTGTAGAAGCTTACCAGTAATGGACTATTAATATTAAATGAGGCATTTTTGATGTAAGCTTTGAAAAATAAATGCAATTTACGCCATTGATGCGCGTTTGTTAAAAATTTCGGATCTAAACTTTTTGGAGCGTGGCGAAGTTAGGGACTCGTCCGTGTTTTGTTTTTAGTGACTTTCGTTGCAGTTAATATTTCTTCAGCGCCGATGCACGATGGTGGAAAGGTAAAAACTATTAAGTGATTTTTTTACATTAATACCTAATGATGAGATATAAAAAAATCAGGCGGAAAACGTTGGCAATATTTTGGCGAACATGCCAGATTTTCGTATCAATTTTGACAGAGCACTGACACTTAAAACGAAATCAATCATAATCTCAATGGGGCGCATCAAAGATTATTTTATGGCAGCACCATTGCAATACCAGTAACATGCAGTTCATAAACACTGTCATAATGTGGTATCCCCAGCTGTCAGCCGTAACATGTAGACAATAAAGTCGGTTTTGCGAACAGCTGATTTACGTAAACAAAATGTGTTTATGTGAAGAACAGATCAAAATTTGTAAGCGTTTTGTTTATAGTTCAGCATTTATGAGGCACCACATTGTTTTATATTGCAACATTAAGAGCATTAGCATTAATGTGATAGCTATTTCGGACTACGTAGCGAATAGGTACGGTTTTTAACTATTTCAGTATTCGGTTTTTCTCTTTCATCACACAATATTTTAAGACTATTAAAATTACAAAAACTCAAATGTTGCTAAAAATTCCACGAGCAGGATTTGAACCTGCACCCTTATGACATAATAGGGCAGGTGCTCTTCCAATTGAGCTATCGTGGTTCTAACCAGCCCGCCGAAATTATTCAACACTATTTAATTTTTTACTTTGAAAGCCAAAGGCGCCAATTCAATGTCAACAACTACCGTCATTAACATCTAATCATAATATTTTTACAAATACTAAAGATCAGTTAAGAAGTAGCAAGCTATTTATAAAATGTTTTGTTTTGTTTATATAAATTTAACGCAAATTACAAAATCACAAATTTTGAAAAAAAATTCACGAGCAGGATTTGAACCTGCACCCTTATGACATACTAGGTCAGGTGCTCTTCCAATTGAGCTATCGTGGTTCTAACCAGCCCGCCGAACTATTAAAATGTAATCAACTTGAAAAGTTTGTGAATGCGGAGTACAATAAAATACGTCTGTATCGAACAATGGTTTATTGGGAGACAAAATATGTAGGTGCCATACAAAGGAATTAATAAAAGAAGTGCAGATACCTTCAACTTACAATATTTATAATGCCGACTTATAGTCCACTAAACACACCCTTAATCCCTTGTGATAAGGTTGAAAATAATGTCTAACACATACATTACACCCTACCACTTATTTATTACTTAAATATGAATATACCTCCACCCAATAATAGGAAAATGCAACACCCAATGAACACACTAATTACATTTAAAAAGTTACGGGGTTGCCTAGTCTTTCAACGGGTTTACGGACCCGAATAGACCTCTCTGGAACGTTCACTGGTGGTGCAGTGGCCGGTGACCCTACTACCATGCCTGTACCTTCGCTACTTTCAGCTGACTCCGAACTGGGACACGAAAGAATTGAAATCGGTGACCTCTTTCGTATTTGGTCTATATGCCTCTTATTAAGTTGACCGTTTTCCCGGGCTACAGTATAATTACGGGAGCCTAATATTCTCTCAATTGTACCCTTAGCCCATCTATCCCTACCCGTGCCAAATTCCCTAATCCATACCTTCTCCCCTATCTCGAAGCTGCGCGAGACACCCCCAGCATTTCGTACTTGATTTTCCTGCGCTTTTTGTACGCTAGTTACCACATTACTGTTTCCAGTGCATAGAAGATCCAATCTAGAACGTAAATTCCTATGCTGTAATAACATGGCTGGTGATTGACCCGTTGAACTATGAATAGTGTTACGATATGCAAAAAGATAAGACTGGAGTGCTGCATCCAAATCGATTTTGTCGTGTAAAGCTTTCTTTAGAGCTCTTTTGCAGAGCTTAACTGCGTTTTCGGCCGCACCGTTCGAAGAAGGGTGGAACGCCGGAGCGAAAGTATGACTTATTGCATTATTTGTCATAAAATAACCTAACTCTTTACTAGTAAAGGGGGGTCCGTTATCGGATACAATCTCTTTCGGAAGACCAAACCTAGAAAAAATTTCCCTTAAAACTTTAATTACATCTCCGGCCGTCGAACGAGTCATCCTGTATGCTTCAATCCATTTTGTTGTTGAATCCACTACTACAAAAAATATAAAACCGTTAAAAGGGCCCAAAAAGTCCATGTGTAGTCTACTCCAGGGTTCCGCGTGATAAACCCATGGTTTCGGCGGCGCATGCGGCGGAGCCGGAGCTTCCAGCGCGCACACTACGCATTCTCGACAAGTTCGCTCGATATCCGCGTCGATTCCCGGCCACCAAACATAACTACGAGCTATGCTTTTCATTTTTACTACACCCATGTGACCCTTATGCAATTCTTTCAAAATACAGTCGCGTAACTCAAACGGTATCACCATTCGATATCCCCACATAATACATCCCGAATCTAAATATAAATCATTTCGCCTCGAAAAGTACGGTTCTATGTCCGGTGATGGACACTTATTTGGCCAACCTGAACGCAAAAACATACCAATGCCCGTTAAAGTTTTATCCTTTTTAACTTCTTCATTAACTATGTCTCTTGTTACAGGTAAAAAATCTTGAACGAAATTAACATAAGTTTTTACTTCTTTCTCCTCACTATAGCTATCGACAGGTAACCTAGATAATGCATCCGCGCTATTTTTTAATGTTGGTACATACTCAATATCAAACTGATACCCCGATAAAATAACCGCCCACCTTTGTAATCTGCTGGCCGCCATCGTAGGTATACCTGCCTTTTCTCCAAAAATACTAACTAAGGGTTTGTGGTCTGTCTTTAACAAAAAATTTCGGCCGTACAAATATTGATGAAATTTTTTTACGCCATATACGATAGCTAACGCTTCTCTTTGTATCTGCGCATAGTTAGTTTCTGCTGAACTGAGCGTGCGTGATGCAAATGCTATAGGTCGTTCGCGGCCGTCGCGCGTCTTGTGAGATATGACGGCCCCTACCCCGCTCGCGCTCGCATCCGTCGTCAAGATGATCGGTAGCTCCGGGTCATAGTGAGCTAATACCTCACTCGAAACTAACAGTTGCTTCACCTTCGTAAAAGCTTCTGTACACTGATCTGTCCAAATAAATTTAGAATCCTTCTGTAATAACTTATACAAAGGCGATAACAACATGCTGATATTTTTTACGAATTTAGCATAGTACATTACTAAACCCAAAAATGATCTTAACTCAGAAATATTTTTCGGCACGGGCGCTTTCTCAATCGCCCTCAACTTTTGTGGGCAAGTATGAACCCCCTCCTTACTAATTACGTAACCTAAATAAGTCACCGACTCTGCAAAGAAAGTGCATTTCTCTTTTTTTACTTTTAAGCCGAAATGCTTTAATCGCTCCAAAACTTTGTATAGTGTCTCTATATGTGAATTATCATCCCTTCCCGTCAAAATCAGGTCATCCAAAAATACCCCCACCCTCGGCATGTCCGCGAACATTTGTTCTAATTTCCTTTGAAAAATACCCGGACTCGATGAAAGACCATAGATTAATCTGTTATATTTAAAAAGACCTTTGTGTGTGTTAATCGCAGTGTATAACTTAGAGGGTTCGTTAAGCTCAAATTGTGCGTAGGCCTGTGATAAATCGATTTTTGAAAATTTTTCACCCCCATGTAATTTGGTCAACAAATCCTCTACTTTGGGTAAAGGAAAACGGTCTACTTCAAGGCATTTATTTAAAGTGATTTTATAGTCACCACAGATCCGTATAGATCCGTCCTTTTTAATTACTGGCACGATCGGTGTGGCCCAGTCCGAAGTCTCGACCGGCGTGATGACGCCGTCGCGCTGCAGCTGATCGAGCGCGCGCTCCACTGGCTCGCGGAGCGCGTAGGCGAGAGGTCGCGCGCGTCGGAACACCGGCTGCGCGCCCTCCCGCACGCGCAGCGTCACTGCACCACCCGTGAACCGACCCAGGCCCTCGTCGAACACATCACTGAATCTGGAAATTAACGAATCCATATCGAATGCCAAACTGATTTTAACAAAATTACAATGTGAATCTGATATATTCAATCCTAACTCGTACATCCACTGGCGGCCCAACAATGGGTTCTTGCCTTGTTCAACCACAAACAGATCTAAGGGAATGCATCTATCTCTAAACTTAACGTTTGGTCTAATTTTTCCTATAGGAGTTATTTTTATACCTGTATAGAAACAAAGTACTACATTGGTCTGCAATAAAGGTAAATCGCAAAATTGATTTTTGTAAAAATCGTAACTAACACAGGAAATAGCACTTCCGGTATCGATTTCCATAAGAACATTTTTATTTTCTATTTCAATATACTTCGTTAAGGGCTTATAACAATTATAACCATTATTAGGACTATTAAAATGATTGATATGTACCTCTAAAAATTCCAAAGCTTCTTCCGTGTAGTTACCGTTATCTCCTTTTACCTCCATAGTGTGCACTGATGCCTTACTCCCCATGCGAGGGCACACTTTTTTCAAGTGCCCTTCCTTATTGCAAACTCTGCACGTATACATCAGAAATTTACATCTATCTGTATCATGAGCTGCTCCACATGCCGTGCAACGCCCGCGTTGCCTCATTGCGCCTTGAGATTGTGACGACGCTCCCGCCGGCGCCACTGCCATTTGTCTTCCCCGTATATCGAAGCCTCGCACGCCCCGTCGGTCCACACTCCACTGCGGCCCCGTATCGAAGCCCCGGCCGCGCGGCCCGCGCCCCGCGGTCACGTGCTGCACCGTCGCTAACCGGCCCGCCAGCTCCCCGCTGCTGGTGTGTGTGATGCCTCGCGATTGCACTGCTGCCGCGTTCTGCTGAGCCGCCTCCATCGACACGGCGATTTGAAATGCTTTCGTTAAAGTCACTGCTTCTTCCACGAACAACCGTTGACGAATACTCTCATTATGTAATCCGCACACGAACTGATCTCTTAAATTATTGTCTATTTCTGCATTAAAGTCACAGTACTTGCAGATTTTTTTTAGATCAGCCAAATACTCGGCGATCGATTCGTTATCGCGTTGTCTTCGTTGACGGAATTTGTATCTCTCCGCTAGCATACTCGGCTTCGGTTGAAGGTAACTCCGCATCAAAGTTACCAGTTCGGCGAATGTTTTTTTTGCAGGTTGACTTGGAGTACACAACGTCACTAATAATTCATAACTGCTGCTGCCCATCACCGTAATCAACGTTGGCACCTTGTGTTCTTCTATGACCTTATTAACAATAAAATACTGCTCCAACCTTTCGATGTATAAAGTCCAATTATCCACCTGATGGTCGAAAGGTTCTAATCGTCCCACTGACATCTTGAACTTATGCCCTAGAACTTGCACACCCGGGTCTTATTTACCTCGTCGCCAATGAAAAGTTTGTGAATGCGGAGTACAATAAAATACGTCTGTATCGAACAATGGTTTATTGGGAGACAAAATATGTAGGTGCCATACAAAGGAATTAATAAAAGAAGTGCAGATACCTTCAACTTACAATATTTATAATGCCGACTTATAGTCCACTAAACACACCCTTAATCCCTTGTGATAAGGTTGAAAATAATGTCTAACACATACATTACACAACTAAGAAACAAAGTGGATTTCGAGTTTATATTGTTATTTTGGATGACCGTTGAACTAACGAAATACAACGTGCCTAATTAGTATTATCTGTAAACGCGCTCAGTTTGCGATTGCCTAGGTTAAGCAACTTTTGCGAAGGCCGGTCATCGGATGGGTGGCCAAAGTTTTTACAACTCGAGCTTCTTCGTGCTTCGGAAGACACGTAAAGCCGCAAGTCCCGTCTGCTTTAGCAGTCATGAACAACCACCGCACCGCACTGGGCCCGCGTGGTGGTTTATAGCCCGTTCCCCTGTGGTGTTTCTATGAAAAGGAAGGGCTTGTGTCCCAGCATTGACAACATATAATGAGCTGGTAATGATGATAGTGAAACTAAACATGCAAACTAAATTAGGCCCAAGACACCGTACTCGTAGAACAAGGGTACTACGAACCGGTTCACACGCGCTCTATACCAGGTACAGACATGTACCTGGGCGCTGGGCACCACAGCCGAGTCAACCCGAGCCGAGGTCCGAGCTTTTAGAGACGCCCTCGGGTTGAACCTTTCGGAGAATTTAGTAGGGCAAGGGGACAAGCACTAGTGCGTGATGCCGTTTCCTCTAGAAAACCTCCGAAGGTGATTCGTTTCACACGGCTTGAGGAACCCTTTAAGTTTCTCGCCCCCAATCAAGCCCGGTGAAGCTGAAAATGCCGCATGAGGCAATCAGCAATCTCTCAAAAAAAAATGAATGTAAAAAGCACGTACCTACATTTAAAATGACATTTGCTTTCAGTAGGTACCTAGATACCCTTGTACCATAACGTACGGTATCCAATTTAATTACAAAAACAATAAAAATTTCTCATCCCAATTAGCTGACCGTTAACAAAAGCACAATAACGATGAAAATATTAGGAATCGTGCGTTGCGTGTGGACACGCGATTCCAGTGAAAAATACTTCAAAGGCTGTGGTGTTGAGGAAAGGTGGATTTCAAGGGGGATATAGTGTAGGTACCTATATGATAGCATGAGGAGGTCAATGACACATTGGCTTGAGCGTTCGGGGTTGAGGGGGGTTCAAATCTCACCGGTGATCTGGAAATTACATTAACATGAAAACCACTATGAAATATAATATATTTTGCATTATTTAAAATTTGATTATAATGTTAATTTTCGGTATCAAAATAAAAAAAGAACTCGTGATTGATATCATAACGAGACAATTAGTCACGGGTTTAAAAATCGCCCCCTCATTTGATAATCTTGGATGTTAAGCTCCTTTTGCAATGCCGGAGTTCAACTTTTCAAGATTATTAAACTTATTCAATAAATAGCCTTGAAAATGTTTAAAGAACTTTAAATTATTCTCATAAAGAATTATAATATTCACTTAATGGGAAAACATAAACATTTTAACTTAAGACATCATCAGTTCATTTATGTTCCCACTGCTGGGGCACGAGCCTTCCCGTGGCCCGTTCTCCGTATCGATGGATAGGGAGAACGGGCCATAAACCACCACTCGGGCCCAGTGCGGATTGGTGGTTATAAACGACAGCTAATGCAACCGGGACCAACGGCTTACGTGCCTTCCGAAGCACGGAGGAGCTCGAGATGATACATTTTTGGTCACCCATCCGATGACCGGCCTTTGGGCGCGTTAACCACTGCGCTCGATGCTCAATGCTCGATGCTCGAGCTCGATGGCTCCTCGATAACTTAATATAAGAAAGCAATACATAATGAGCGTACACACTAAAACATAAAATTTTATAAAAAAATATGTTTGATAACGAATAAATCAAAATCATGAACAGCGTTACATGGTTATAACAAAAATCGAAAAGCTCAAATTCGAAACGCCACGTGCCTGTTTTTTTTTTAAATCACCTCTGGTAGGTGATAAGGCCGAAGATAGAAACGCTCATAAATAACCATAGGTACTGCAATCATGTAGGTACCCACAGCCGGGAATCGAACAAGCCGTATGACCATCATTAACAAGCGGAGTACAAACATAAATCGATAAGGAATCGAACCCGGAACCTTTGGATCTGACATTGGTGGTAACTCTAAAACGCAGCCCACGTCAATACCTCTTACATAACAAATACTCTTAAACTTTTCCAAAAACCATTATAAGTAAATAACTTATCTGTCCCACTGTTGGGCAAAGGCCTCCATCATTGAAATCAAGTCGTCACTACTTGATGGGTAATGGCAAACAACAACAACAACAACATGTACAAATCTATATAGAATTCACCTTATTCAACCTTCAGGAATTGGTCGTCCATAAATATTCGCAGCGTCTTTTACAGTTGCGTTGTAACGATCATGAATAGGCAGCGAAAAGAAAGTTTAATCCACAAAAAATGACCCTAACTAAAGAGGTTGTAGTTACACACGCCTGCACATCAACCTACCACAAACTGTCAAATTTCCTCAATAGACTTTGAACTTTATGTCTAAGTAATATGGTTGACATTGTATTGAAGAAATTTGACAGTTTTGGATAGGTTGATGCGCCGGCGTCTGTACTTATAGTTACGGACGTAGGCTGCGGTTAGCGCAGAGTCCAAAAGATTGCATGCCAAAACGAGTAAGGCAGACGAAATGCTTTGAACATTGCGAAGTTGGATCAAATAAAAATATTAAAATACAATGTATGTACCTACCGATCTTTGTTATATCAAAGCAACAATTAATTTTTCAATGATTAATTTAAAAGAGTCGTTTAGAGTATTGTCCCACGGCTCGTGCGTCCTAATCCCAATGCGACTAAACACAGAAATAAGCCTTATTAGTGGACTAGTATAGGATGATGATGATAAAACCTTTATTACAATTTATAATATAGTAATTTAAACCGTTCAAAATATCATTATTTACATATAATTTTACGTAAATATTGTTGCGAACAAATTATAATCGGGTTCGAATCCCGCTCGTGGATTTTTTTCAACAATTTGTCTTTTTTTTCAAATTGTTCAAAATATTTTAATATTTAGTACAAATGTAAAGAATATGTTGATTTGTTCAACAAAAACTTAAATAATAGCCATAGAAAGAACATGATAATATAAAAAAGTGTACCATAATATACTATAAAATAAAACAATAAATTAAAATGTTCCCTCAAAATGGCCCATGATATTATCAGGAAAATTTTATAACATAGTAGCAGTGTTTATTTGTTGCGACAAACAAAGTTAGTGCTCAAATCGCTTGTCTACCCGCCCCAAAACCGCAAGTGGGCCAAACTCTAGAACAGATTAAAACTTGTGATGAATCGCTATTTTCGTTTACCCGCACTCCAACTTCTGGATACGAGGAATTTACTTTATGTGTGAAAATGTAAATATGCCGAGAACTTCGCTCCTAAGGAAATCGCGTTCAAGTGTTGACAGAGACGCGTCGGCTTTTCCTAGTGGATTACTCGACGGATTCGCTTAATACTATGCGTTTGCTTGAGCAAAGGATTAGCGTAAGGCTATATTTGCTTATGCGCTTAAAGCGTACAAAGTTTTATCCATTGGTGTTTTGCGTTATAAGAGTCAGTCGGTGGCTTGGCAATGATTAATGAATTTGATAATGTACTTCCAAATTGGCTAGATAAATGCCGGAGTGGAAAGGTCAGCGATGTCACTTTGTTTTCAGTTATATTTAGGTAATACCACAAAAAAGAAGCAGAAGGCAAGCTTCACACAGAGTCTCGCAACAGCTCGCAACGTTCCGAGCGCAGAATGTTTCGAAATTCCGTGTCCGTTAAAACTGACTATGTGTGCGTTGCTCGAGCGCTTTACCTTACCTTACCTTCGGCAGTCTCCTTATTTTGTGATAACACTTTGACCTTTTTTGTTACTGTGTCGGCAAACGAGCATAACCTAATGGAAATCGGCCGCCGTAGTCTATTTAAGCTTGCGACACAATGAATATCAAAGCTTCATTTATTTTGCTCCAATGTAATTTAATTTTAAATTTCACTGGATTTAATTACCTTTAAAACTGGAACACATCCATACAAAACGATGCTGATTGTCGGTAGAAATAGGTTGGTCACCTTTCAAGACGTTTCTAACACTAGGTATAAGACAAATTTGAACTACAATAATAAAGCAACAAGTAAACGGCGATGATTTCTTTGTCACGATTGCAAAAGTGTTGTGTAGACCTTACATACATGGGGTACTCGAGCAGTAGAAGAAGCTGCCATTTCACCGAGCTGCTGACCGCCCGGAGCAGTCGCAACTGCTTGAGCTGTTCCATGTTTGTAAATAGGAGACTGTAGTTCACTATGCAGTCGCAGCTTGAAGCAGTCTATCCTGACTGATTCAAGCTGCCCGTGTAGTGAGGATAGAATGTTTATTTACACATAGAATAGACGATAAGATGCAAAACATCAAAAACCTTATAATTTCACACTGACACCAAACTATCAGCAGATAGAAAACCACACCCGTTTAGAATTGACACAAATAAATGCTCGACTATTTACTTACAATGCCGCATTGAACGAAAGTTCCTCCGGCGGGCTTTAAATAGTACAAAGGCACAATAACATGTAATTGCAAATGATACACTATGTCTCATACAGGCTATGTCCATTCTACCATTTACGTTGGCTGAGCGTGGGTAGTCAGCGACCAGATTATACATTCCAATATTGCTATTCGTAATCTCAATTCACATTTTTGTTTGTTTACTGTTTCGGAACACTTTTATCGGGTTACCATTTGTATAGTCAGTAGGTTGTTTAAAGTTTTTATTAAATTAAGATTTGACAGCGACTTTGTAATTCAAATATTGTGCTTTTGTTTTTTGAAATTAGAAAAGGTTTAATGTTTTAAAAAAATACCTTTGAGAAATGCTACTTAATAACTTCTATTCAAATATGATTGAAGCTTAAAAAGTAAAATTATTTAATTAAGAGTTGGTTTAAAACATAAAATTAATTAACGAAATATTAAAAGGTAAAATGGACTTATAATGTTATCAAGAATCACATTAAGCATGTTTTAATTTACAGAACTATAAGAAGTCAGCAAGGCATATTTTAAAGTCCCTAATATTATAAGCCAGAAATGCATAACCCTATTTTTTCATTCCAATTTTCGTATCCAAATCTGTTTATATACAGATAAAAAGGGCAAGGTCCTGGTAATGCCAGTTGGAAACGATAAAGTTGCAACAGTTATATCTTAAGAACCATTTGCTTCGGTAATATCTGGGTTTATTGACGCGCGGCTCTAAAACAAAGATAATACAATCGTAAAACTAGTTCACTTTTAGGAATCTCCAGTTACGAGTTAGATTTATTTAGCCGTAACAAAGCACTTACTTTGAACTTCGTCTGAGTTATTATACGCGTAGTAAGCTCGATAGGCGTATCATTGTTGCATTATGCAAAGGGAGTATTAAAATATTGATAAAATAATTTGGTGTTTGTTCTTTCTTAAGTCAAAGTCAAAGTTTTTTTTTATTCAAATAAGCTTACGAAAAGTGCTTTTGAATCGTCCATAAATTTTTTGTCTACTACACACTAATCAGGACGTCTATTTTTTAGCTATTTTTTGGAAGTAACGACATTTACAAAAAAAAAGTATGTCATTACCAAATAATACAATATTTACAATAAAAAACTTTCAAGAGCCCGCTTATTCAAATAATACTTACCTCTATACATTTACTTAATATAACACTTTATTCCAAAAAAACTTACTTCTAAAAACGTTCGTGAAGCATTGTGAAACTTTTTAGTTTAGGTTTGCAGATCAACTTATACAAAACGTCAAATTATATCATATACATAAAGTTCAAAGTCTATTGAGGAATTTGACAGTTTGTGGTAGTCTTCTGTGCAGGCGTGTGAACATTAGACGATTCGGTTGCTTTGTGAAAGAAAAACTTAGAATGATTATTTTTATTGTGTTATTTACTTTTTGATCAATATGGTGAATAAAAGATGTTTCGGACGTTGTACTGGGTTACTGTGTCGGGCACCAGTGATCGACTTGCTTTTCGTTGCATAAAAGTCAAATAGATTTCATTGAAATTTTACTGGATGGCCACTAGGGAGAAGGTGGTCCACAATGTGGTATTCAATGGTTAAAAATCTGTTGTTGTCCCCTATTTTTAATCATTAAATGACAAAAGTGTCGATGTCCGGTTCCTGTCATACACTCGTGCTACTACTACATTTTTTTTTTATTGATTTAAAATTTTTTTTTTACAAAATATTATACATTCATCCTTATCAAAACCCCGTGGGTTAGTATGCTTGTATACTTGAATAATTTTCACCATAAAACTTTTTTATTCAAAGCGTTTAACAAAGCGTCAGTCCCATCAATTTAGTATTTCAAATACTAAGTACTAAATAAACAGTATGTATGGTTTCCCATGCGCGCCGGTTAAGGCTTGGCCACACACATTGGTTAAATACCTTATTTATGGCCTGCTTGCACTGACCTTTAATGGGGCGTAGGCAGACGAAAGGTGTAAGTTAAGGAATTATATAATCTGGTAAATAAAATGTAACTGTACCCTCAAGTAACATTTCTCGTAATATGTAAAATACTTTTATTTGGGGTTATGAATAACTTAGCATGAAAAGGCGGCATTTTTATTATAACTATTGGCATTCAAATGTTTGTTGCATGTCTTTAAATACGACGTATATTCAAATAAGACGTTTCTTTGTAAGTGTCACTTATGCGTATTTATTTAAAAAAAAAACATGCGTAAATTTGCCTAAAATTGGAGTATATATCAATATTCTTGTCAACACGTTCAACCAAACGTATTAATTCAAACAAAAGTATAACAAAACTGTACTGTCTCATATTTCTGGAATTCAATACTTACTCCATAATAGGACCCATGCCCAGATCTAAATATGGCGTGCTCTGAACATCGTATCGCATAGATTCAATATTTTGTTTGTCCGATTGCTCGTGCAGCGGAAATGGTTTCGTGCATGCGGAAGTTAAACGATATATTACACAATTGATATTTAGCAGTCTACTACCTGCACAGATAATCTCTCTGTGATCTAGTGGTTACACCACCAGTATGACCTGTAAGGTCTCGGGTTCGATTATATTGTTCTCTTTTAGGTTGGGTATACGGCTTGTTTTTAGTTATCTTATTTAAGTCTGTACATGTAAGTTACTTAAACTGTGGTAGCGTTTTTGGTTTTGGTTAGAGGTACATACAGCACAGTGTCAAACGCATCGGTGGCCGAGTGGCAAAGCCAGGTACTAGAAGGTCCTAGGTCCAATGTCCAGGTCGGGCGAAGTGTGTTTGCGTGAATTCGGATTCGGATTCGGATTATTCAAAGCATAGCCCGAGTTTGTGATCACCATCCCGCATGTATTGATGACTTGATTTCAATGATGGAGGCTTTTGTCCAGGAGTGGTACTGGTGGTGGTGCTTACTGCTCGTGTAGCTAATAGCTATATTGTCTGTGATGGCGTAAGTTTAGAGGCTAAACATACTTTTAGAAGAAATGAATGAATTCTGCCATCAGTGATTTTTAAGGTACACACGCAGGGCCTGTACATCATACTATAAATTTTAAACATATGACATATTATGGTTGAATATTTATTGAAGAAATTTGACAGTTTTGGGTAGGTTGAAGAGCAGGCTTCTGTACCTATAAAATATATTTTTAAAGTAAAATAGTAATGTTAATTACTAAATTGCCTAACATAAGATATAAGGAATGACTTACAGTAGGAATTACATTGTTAGAAAAGTTAGAAGGAAGTTCGCCTTGGTGTTAATTTTAATTATAATCACATCTAATTTGTCTTATAGTAAATAGATGACGCTCCCTTGGATACCGTTTAAGTCCAAAATTTGAGAATGAAATGACTTTTTAAGAGTATTAAAAAACCTCATTATGTGTTTTCGAACACTTATCGTTTAATGAAATAATAACCGTTAACTGTGAACCGACCGTTATTATTACACAGGAATGACAAAACATCAGTTTTAGACAGTGAAACAAATTGCGAACGTCTTTTCATTTTCCTCCAAAAACACTTACAACAAAAGCTTTTTTATCCGCATTCATTCTAAAGATTAGTAAAAGCACATTTTCATTGACGATTTTTTAAAAAACACAAAATATACAATTAAACAAAACTAGCGTAGTTTATAAAGCAATTTGGTCAAAAAGTAAATGCCCGATTATAATATTACTGGAGATGCCTTCGGGTCATTCAACGCACTATTCCCTTAGAAATTCGGCTATTAAAAGAACATATTTTCACGCATCTAAAATTTTGTGGGTGAGAGTGTCTTAAAAAGAGGTTTTATTACTTTTAAATGGCAGGTAAAAGTACGTTTTGGTATAGTCGTAAAATGTTAGTTATCGAATCTATACGTACTGTGCTTTACGGGACGACTTAGCGTGCACGAAACCAGACGTTTTTCATTTGTTTCTGTTTAAATACTTTCTTAATTACATATGAGGTTTTTGGGCAAATGAACTCTTTCGTTAGTTTTTAACAACTTTTAATATTGATTTAAAATATTCAATTTGAAAACAGAATCTGCAGGTGGTTTATTACAAAGAAAACGTGAAAACTTAATAGATATGAATTTGTTATTTTTGGTGTAACTGTTCTTGGCTATCAAAACTTTAGTATCGCTATTTATACATTTTAAACATATATTTGCTCTCTATATTATGAGCATCACTTAACCATAACTTAACGCTCATCCTCGACCAGTGGAGAACTAGCTATCTTACCTTTTACTGCCGGAACACAACAATGCTATTATAACATTGTGACATTTCGAAGTTCGCTTTGCATAATTAAAACTGAAATATTACCATTGGGCAAGCTACTCACACTTGTGACCACGGCTGATATAACTACGTCATATTTTTGTCATTAAAACTTACTGAAACTAAACATTGAACTTCTGTTTCTCGTTTTGTTATAGCGATAAATTTAAATACAATAGAACTAGATAGCCAAGTAGACTCAGAACAAGTCACTCCACCAACCAAAGTGAGTAAACTACTACCTTCGGTGGAAATCAAATCTTGACCTTCTGGGTCTGATAGTGGTGAGCTCATGTAGATTCTAACCTATTTAAAGATTTTATTGTATCTTATGGAGCTCTAATTAAAAGAAACTAATGAGTATCAGGTGTGTGTAAATGAAAGCAAGCAAGGTGGAAACTAAGTTAACGCTCATTCTCGACCACTGGGGTATTTGAATACATACAATAGGTAGAAGAAATTATTTCAGCTATAAAAAAATCTCTAAAAATACTTCGACTTCTTTGACCTTTGTATTTTAAGTACACAGCGTGTTAAAACCCTTAACTGAAATAAATTAGTACGAACTACGCATTAACCGATAAATATGATCGATTATTATGTTTAAGCCAAATTGGTCAACAAAACATGAACAGATCGAACGTGTTTGTGATAAGACGAAATCTTGATGAGATATTGAAGATAGTTTTAAAGAGAACGTCATAATAAGTTGGCTTAAAAAGGCTAATTTCACAAGTATGATTGATAATGGACATTTTGTTTAGATTCGTGTGAAAGAAACATGACACAGATAAAGGTTATATTCGAGAAATTTTAAAGAATAAGAAAGATTTCTTTGAAGAGTTGAAGTTTACGCATAAGGAGATATACGTTGGTGCTCATTATTATTATTTTCTTAAGTTTACGCGAACACTACACATTGAAATGATACAACTTTTACGGATCTACTCGCGTTTATTTTACACATTAGTTTTAATTAATGTTTATCCTTAAAATTTAAATTTAAATGAGGGTATACAAGCTACTAACTAATTATGAGACGACCAACACCTCAGTCTCCCTGTGACCACGGACCCTGCAAAGGATTCGAAACGTCAGGATAAACATTAATTATAACTAATGTGTAAAATAAACGCGAATAGATCCGTAAAAGTTGTTTAATTTCAATGCTCATTATTATTTTGTTATTGATCTTCAAATGTTTGTAACGAGGAGTTTTAATTTAGGAAGAACTTAAGATTTATTAAGAATGAATTAACGGGTTTCAATTTTTTCATATGTCAGTTTTCATAAAATTTTTACATTATAATGTATCCAGAGTTTAGAAGTGGCAGATAATTAGGAAGGTGAATATTTTTTACGCTACACAAAAACACATTAGCCTCCTAAACTATACTAATATTAAAAGCTGCATTCCTTAAAGTATATTTGGTAACAGTGGAATATCATAATAAGATGGGACCCTTCCACTCACGCTGATGCAGCACCGATGCATTTAATTGTTGCATGATAACTCGCTAATGCACCTGTCAAGGAAACAATGGGATCACTAGATAACTCCAAAATCGAAGCACGAACTCTATGTTGAGCCGCACGTTTCTCAACACATCACTATGAATCAATAACAATGCGAAAGTGAACCTTAACAGAACAGCGTAAAGTATACGTGGAAGTAACAACTAATCTTGATACTTTGTCCACCAATTCTTGAATGTAAATGTTTATACTTTCTCATTTGACTATCCCGATTCTCATCTAGAGATGCCAGTCATTTGTCATATGCCGAATGCCGGTGATTGGTTGCTTTAAACAAGGTATTTTATTATACAACATAGGGAATGCTTACCAATTGCAGATAGGATGTTGACCTTTTTGACATTGGTTTCATGGATATATAATATTTATGCTCCCTATAGTTCCTGGTTGTTTCAGTAAGCATTTTGTTATATTCCATTCAAGATTCCTGGTGATAAACACAACAAAAGTGCAAACATGGTTATTAAAAATATTAAAGGCATCGAATCGATACATCGGCACGTGTATCGAAAATTATATAAAAATAGATATGCCTTCCACTATATTGAAATACTACCACTCTTGGCTATTTCATTCGACTTCAATAAGATCTATAAAGAATTCAGATTGGAATCAACACCACTTTGTTGCATTATTTCTTAGATACTTGACATTACAATATCTTGTACTCCAACAATACTTACTTACAAATCCTGTTCGTTCATGGTCACTCGTTTCGCACAATAGTTTTACAGCTATTAATGTTCTATTAGAATGTCTACTCTCTGCCTCCAGCGATTCCGTGTTCACTAGAATTATAAAAATATTAAGACAATAGGTAGGTATTAAACCTTTGTGGCTTTGCTGTTGCCGGACTGCCGTCTAAGTTCCGGGTTCAAATCGGGACACAAATAACATTTTTTTGAATTGGTTTTTGAACGTTTTAACTGACTTCGTTTTGAGTGTTTGTAGTAGGAAACTCTTTGCTTTCCTCAAAGTTGATACTGAGGAATTTGCTATTATACCCCAACCATTGGAATTTAATAATGCTGTTGACTTTAATACTGACTGACTGATACTGTCAGAACAAGCTCAATACCTATCAAGTCACAGATATGTAATCAAACCGAATATGTATGTACACCCTGACACCAGGTGGTATGACTCCGAGACCACGAAGACTTGAATGAGTTGTATGCAATTGTTTTAAAAGTTTTAACAAAACTAACGTATCTCAAAGCCAATCTTATAAACACAATATTCATGAACGTCCTTAAACTAGAAAGGAAATAAACTAATCCACGTTAAAATAGGCTTACATATTTCAAGTTCGATGCATTCATCGTATCAGATGTGGCCGTGTATTATTATTAATAGCCGGCTCAGATAGGGCCTTAACGATTGTAGGCAGGCAACAGGGAGCTCGTAACGAACTACTGGCTCCTTACAATGCTATCGAAGTCTCGGAACCAGTTACGAGCCATTATCAGATCCTATGCCTGGGGTGGCATTAAGCTAGTCTGTTTTGTTTATTAAATTATGTCCAACGTCGCTATAAATATGCCGGAGCGTTCATTTAGTGAAATACCGATCTGAGTTACGATACTGTATGAAATATGTCGTGTCCTTAAGAATACCGTCTGAAGTCGCACCAACAAGGTTGGGAGAAGAAAAATGGGCCCTTATCTAGATTGCTTACCGCGATTAAGGTGTAAAACCGGGGTTTTTGGATTACAAATTCACATTTAATGTTTCAACGAATGAATAATGAATGTCACTTAGTTCTGTGAGTATTAGTATTAGTGTTATTCTCGCGTTGCATTACGTAAATGAATGACGTCATAATAAAAACAGGACGTTACTAAACTAACCATGCTTTAAGAAAAAAAAACGTAATTCAAATAAATTTGAACAACTTTGAATTGAGTCCGTCAAATGAGGTTTCATCTTAAACTAATTTAAAAAGAAATAACTCAAACCGTTGTGTTCCCCGAGATATAATCTGCGCGTATTAAAAGTAATTGAATCAAAAACAAACGAAAGTCGAGGCGAAAGAGAGGGAATAAGGCGGCAAAAAAGTCGCCCCCGAGATGTAATGACGAAGATAACTTCAACCAATTACCGAGACTCGAAGTGCTGCATCGGCAGAGCAAAAATGGACTGGAAGATCGCAAATATGCAAGGACGATATTACGTAAAATACTGTGAGAGCGGAAGCTACAGGTCGAGAGAAATTCGTACTCTTTTCTTTTTCGTGCTTATAAAACCTCCGTGGAAGGAAGCAGTCATTTTAAACAACGGCACTAATGCAAAGATTTTAGCATTCAGTTTTAATGTTGCACCGGCATAATAAACTGAAAATTAAAATTAGGTTCCGATACCGCAATCTTTGTTTTTTAATTTTTTTAAAGGATGTACTTAGGTAGAATTTTATGTTATACCTAAAAATGAAAAGTATTCATACGAACTTTTAAAAAGCGTTGAATTAAAAATTGTATTAAGTAGAAAGGCAATATTCTAAGTTACATAATAATAAAAGTAAAACTATTTCTTTAGGCATATAGAATGACCAGAGTAATGTATAGTCTAATGTTTTTTATTTCTTGTTACAGAATTCATTATTTTATATCCATACCAAAACACTGTCAGTAACAATTTTATTTTATTATGTCGTCACATACAAATACTGCGGCCAGTATCAAAAATACGTAAACCATTTATTTGTGTGATCGATTAGATCGTCAATTTTTCTATGAATAAAATAAATGTTGATGACCCGTGCATAGTGTACCACGGTGCGTCCATTCGACGCGATTCTTATCGTTCGAACATAAACCGCACCAATTATAAACTAGTTGCGTTCAGCATTAAACGTAAAGGCATATATATGGGTACTTTTAAATTCGTTCGTATAACTTTTTAACGTATCTAGTCGCGTGCGCCGTGACATAGATCAGTCTGTTTACCTTTTTTGTAACACCTTGTGGCGTAAACGTACAGTTTCAAATGAGCTGACGCTAATGGATCGCAAAAATATAGGAATCAAACGATATCCGTCTTTAGACTAGCATGACGTGTTAACACATACTAACGGGTTTAAACAGTCTTCCGAGGCACGGAGGAGCTTGAAAAATTGATATTTTATAATAGGAACGGTTGATTTTTTTTGTCGCTTTACAAAAAGGTTGAGAGAGCTTGCTGATTGCCTCAAACGGCATTTTCAGCTTCACCGGGCTTAGTTTGAGGGCGGCGAGAAACTTAAAGGGTTCAAGCCGTGTGAAACGAAACCACCTTCGGAGGTGTTCTAGAGGGAACGGCATCACGCACTAGTGCGTGTCCCCGTGCCCTACTAGATTCTCCGAGGGGTTTCAAAAAGGTGGAAAGCTCTCCCAGCACACGTAATTCTTCTTTCCTACAACATGGTGTCCTTTTAACGAGGTGTAAAAAAGTAACTTGGGGGTCGGTATAGTAAGGGCGGCTAGTGAAGTGATGCATATTCGTGCTCCACTATCTGTCTTCGTTTATAGACTTATTGCCTTCTCATATAAAAATTTTGGTCATCCATCCGGTGATTTCTAGTGTGGCTAGGTGATTTCGAGAGATAAGATAGCTAAGCTAGTGCCTCAATAATTGAAGATTGGTTTTTTGGCCTTATCATCAGGTGAGATGAAAAATGCAAAAATGAAAAATGAACAATAATAAAAAAAGATCGCGTCCAGCCGTTTCCCTATTAAGCTAATTTTTTCGCAAAATATTTTCTAATCAAATAAAATAAACATCCTCTAACTAACCGAAAGCCAGCTCGACATTACGATAATATCAAGGAGATGAATAGTTATTTCCTTCGCCGCCCGATTCGAAACCGCAACAATTACTTTCGGTGTTCTGGCACATTTAATGAAATCGTAAAAAATGGGATTTGTAAACGAAACGTTAAGTAAGTTCATAATAACAAAAAAATTGTGTAAGATTTGCAAAATTAGGGTGTTTTGCCTTTTTATAGTATCTAAATGCAGATAATGTTTCTTATGTCAAAAGAAAACGGGCCATAAACCACCACGCCAGTGTAATGCGAACGGAACCAATGGCTTTACGTGCCTTCCAAAGCACGGGATAGGTCTAGATTATAAATTTTTGGTAACCCATCCGATAACCGGCCTATGTGAAAAGTGCTTAACTATCGAGCTTCTCATACATCCTCTTCTCCACTCCGCTCCTTAATAGCTTAATAATGATGATCAAAATTTGAACCACATTCCCATAGTACGGAGCCTCGTATACCAACTGTGGGATCGCAGATAACCGCCATATGTAGGTATCGGTTGGCGCAAATCGATCACGACTGATGTCCCAACCCAATATAAAGCGGAATGGAGTTCCTTTACGACCTTGACATTTATTTCGAATTGTTTCAAGAGGTCGTGATCGAATCTAAATGTCTTGTTTCCAATAATGATGTTGATATTGATGGTAGAAGCATCGTTGACCTTATTATATTGTATATAGATTTAAACTATCACGTTTTATTTAAACATAATTTTTACAAGTTTATACGATAACAAAGTACTTGGTGTAGGTATAAAAGGTATACCTTTTTTATACCCGACGTTTTGGGTTAGTGTGTTAGGCCCCCGGTGTGTGACGCCCCCGTGCTGGAGGCCCCCGATTTTTAATTAAGTTATAACAGCTGATTTTGTCGTAATAAAAGCCATTTGTACCAGATACAGTCAGCGACTAAGTGTTTCTGAACTAAATAAGTAATTTAATTTCACTGTGAAATTTCATGTTTATAATTATTATGAGTATGATGCGTTACAGGTATAATTATCTGATTATATAGGTACAAAATTTTAATCATCCTAATATTTAATTGTTTTTTTCGTTTGTGATCTGATCTGTGATTTTTAATGTTAATTGTTATTGCTATTTAATGTTTAATAAGTTTTTATCAATGTTCTAAATATTTAAGTAGATACCTATATATTTACTAAGTATAAATGACTTAAAGTACATATTTTTAGTAATTTAAATCATCATAATATATAACTGTAATTTTTCTTTTAGGATCTGTGATTTTGCATGTTAATGTTGCAATATTTTAATGTTTAATTATTTTGTTATCAATATTAATTATTATTATTATTATATAATTATTATATGTTGTAAATATTTAAGTAGATACCTACCTATATCATTATTAGGTATTCAAAATTACCTTAATTACATTTTATGATAAGTACCTTTAAATCATCATTTTATTAAATGTGATTTTTAAATTGTAACTTGACTAATGTGATATTATTAGATACCTACGCAAACTGTTGTTTCACCGACATTATTAATAAAGATTTATATAAAAAAACTAAGACTTTGATCATTTCATGTAGACACTTATAAACATTTTTATAATAGTTGTTACACTTTGCTATTTGACTGTACTTCTGATAAAAATATTCAACTAATTAATTTTATCGCACTAAAACGAAATCGGGGGTCTCCACCACGGGGGCGTCACACACCGGGGGCGTAACACACTAACCCGACGTTTTAGACAAGTTGCAGGTTGCACCAGCTGTTTGTCATAGGCTGTCGCGATGCCTTCATTAGCGCTGCAGAATCTTCATACACACAATACACAATGACTTGATCAAAATATATATATGCCTTATGGTCGAAACTGACCGGAGCATTTTGCCGTAACGTACTCACTCATAACTCATTAACTATGAGTGAGTTATTGAATGAGTGAATAAACGAATTAATGAATGAATTAATTAATAAATGAATGAATGTCAATGAATATGCTAATCCGTCAATCCGTCAATCTCATTATTATAATTATCCAAAGTCACTACCAAAAATTGCAGACAGTTAAGTATTTTCAGAGTAAAATAAAAATAGATATAGGCGTAGATTAAACACGATTGGACATACCGTTTCGTTTATTACAACGTACCTACATGGGTGGTAAAAACTGTTCATATTGCTAAAGAGTTAAATTTAGGGATTCAAGGGAAAGTCATCGTATTGGTATTCCAGACTTAGGTGCCTAGTACCAATTTTTATTGACATTCGATCACGTTATCTAAAACTAAAATAAGTATGGCTCCTCCTAACAAATTCTCATTCATATCGTGATCTATTGGCAAAAAAAATCCAGTCTCAACCTCGGACCACAAAAAAAGGAGACCTAATAAGTAAACTTAATAGATACAGCAGTCGAGCAATGCACACATAGACCCCTTGCACGGACACGGATCTCGGAACAGCTCGAAACAGACCGAGCGTAGATTTTTTATTTTTTTTATATTAACGGGTAAGCACAGCGCCTTGATCTCACCCGATGTTAAGTGATGATAAGGCCAATGATGGAAGCGCACTTCTCCCGGGATCCTCAACTAGTGAGGCACTGGCTATCTTATCCCTAGCTGCCGGAACACAACAATGCTAAAACATTGATGTTATGGCGACATATTTAGATAAGATGGTGGTAGCTAGCCAGGCGGACAACAAGCCCTACCACCAACCAAACCGAGTACATACATAAACATGTACTCCCCGCTGGGAATCGAACCCGGGGCCTCTAGGCCTAAACCGGTGGCCTTTGCCCCTAGACCACAGAGATGATGAGAGAGATGTTGTGAGGTAGTCTATGTGTGCGTTCCTCAAGCGCGTTTGTATGGAGCTTACGTTCTGCAGACTTCATATTTTGTCCAGGTCTGTGCAAATCGGCCGAAACGATGGGTAAGGCATGCTTAGTATGCTAAGGAAAGGAACTACTAAGAACTACTAAGGAAATTGTGTGACTTAAACAGTGTTCCGCAAACTTTTTGTGTTCAAGGTACACACGCCTGCACATCAACCTACCACAAACTGTCACATTTTCTCAATAGACTTTAAACTCTATAAATATAGCCTAAGGTTGAAAATGTATTGAAGAAATTTGACAGACCTACACAATAATTAAAAAATATTTTTTAAACAATATCCCGTGATTTTTAACTGTGTTAGTGTAAGCAGTTTGTATTCTTTTCTTCAATTCGTCTATGTAGCTTTCTGAGATACCCTTATTTTTCCGAGGCACACCGACTAATGACGACGGTACACCAGGTGCCGCGGCACACACTTTGCGGAACAGTGACATAAAATACTAAAATCTTACCAACTATACTAATCCAAAAAGGCAGTATGTCCAATCTCAACTGTACTTTTTTTATGACAGCAAATTACTCCACTCCACCTGATGTTAAGCGGAAACGGAGTTCAGACGCAAGGACAACTGGTGCAGCGTGAAAACAACCCAGCATACCGGCCGGCCCACAAGGTGCCTCTTCACGCCTCGTTTGAAGGACCCCATGTCATAGGAAGGAGGGAAAACGGGAGGAAGGAAGAAGGTGGGATAAGGTCAAAGAGTTCTTATTCAGAGCACTCGCTGTGGTACATGCGGTAGAAGACGCTGAGTGACGTCATATCTCTACACAATTGCAGGGGCTCGAGAGCATTAATGACCTTTGCATACATGTAGATAATCGTAGTTGGTTTGAATTATGAAGGCCACAGATAAGTCAGGGTTGGACTGAACGAATTAAATAATTATGACATATTGTTCCAATTCAATGGAAGGGTGAAGCTGATAAGAAATTATAGACGCAGGACCGTACTCATTACTGATTCCGAACGCCTGTTACTGGTGTTTATATAAGGTTATGTGGACGTACATTTACCTTCGGAAGACATCGTTAATCATTAATGTGTGTAAAATGTTATGAAAGCTATCTGCGTGATGCTAGGCTCACTGACTTGAATATCATACTCATGAATAATATATAGTAACAACTAGAAGAAAATTTTAGGATTATTAAATTACTGGTGTACGCCCGCGTGTCTAAATGAATTTAGATCTTAATTGGAAGTGTTTTTGTTTGGCGATCACGTTAATTAAATAAGTTGCATTGTTAGAAAATTCTTATCTTCGATGATGGAGATATAAAATATAACTCATACTCTGTTCACTTCAAAACCCTCAGTTTTTTTTTTACTAGTTTATTCGATCGCACATCAGGCGTAATAGTTTTAAGACCGCCTAGATTGCAGATTGTAAGCATTTTAAATCATTCGATCACGTTAACAAACATTTAAAATTTTAATAACAATAATATTTTGATTACTATTTTAATTTGTTTTTTTTTTTTCAATTTTATTTACGAGAATTTGTATGGCAAATTTGCAACCCACCTCGTTCGCCACCAGAAGGCATTGCTACAATGTCAACATTTGTACAAACTCTCATTTTCGTTAACGTGTTTGGATGATTAAAAAGGTCGCACTCATTATTCTCAACCTGTACGTACCTAATCATCACCAGCCCATGTTTTATATGTCCCCACTGCTTGGACACGAACCTTCATATGGATGAATAAGGAGAACGGGCTCTAAACTACCAGGCGGGCCCAGTACGGATTGGTGGTTGTTAAAATACAGCCTGGACCAACGGCTTTACGTGCCTTGCGAAGCGCGGAGGAGTATGAGATGGTACAGTTTTGGTCACTTATGCGTTGAATCCGGCTATGCGAAAGTTGCTTAACCTTAACAATCGCAGACCGGACGCGTTTACCAATGCGCCATCGGAGCCCCTACCTACGTATATACCTAACAGAGGCTGTATTTTCAATGCTACTGTTAGGGTTGATTTGTGCTGTCTTTACATTTAACATTATAATTGTATAAACAAATCCTCGCAAATATATCCGTTCGCTTTCTCCATTCCTCATATTCATAACGGTTACAAAAATGTATCGGGCACATTTGATATTGTATTTTAATAGCCTCGGCCGATCCATTGCATGTAAATGAATACATTTGGAGCGGCATCTCTAATGAGACGCCTTTTTTCGCGTTCACGAACCACGGAGAGGCACAATGTCCTAATTTGCATTTTAATTATTCGCGCGGAGGATCAAAATTAATTCTACATTTTTAAGCGTACAATTAAAGGCTCAAAACAGCCTGATGTCTTCATTGCGCCAAATTTAATTTGCTCAAATATGTTTTGGATACGCTTGCTGATTATGTTTTAATGACAGCTTGGGTTTTTAGTATAAATACTTTTTTGTTATTAAGCGTGTGTTTTTCTTTAACTTGCCAGTATGCGATGTGAATTTGTTATTTAGTGATATTAGGAATTGTTTTTTATAAAGATGATGAATCGTGCTGATATTTTTTACAATATGTAAAAAGAACCCTGTCCGGTCCGTTAAGGTGTTATTAGGTATCGAGATTCTATTTTAAAAAACTTGCGTCTCTTTTATTTTCATGAATTTTTTTTATTATAGTTATTTTTATACCTATGTATCGCTTTCCGATTGGACAGGGTTTTTTACAAAGTGTATATATATGTATGTGTATATATATAAAGTGTATGTATATATATATATATATATTATTTTATATTAGAAGAAGTCAAACGAGCAGGCGGGTCACCTGATTATTAGATATACACAAACATTGATGTTATGGCGACATATTTAGATAAGATGGTGGTAGCTAGCCAGGCGGCCAAACAAGCCCTACCATTAATCAAACCGAGTACATAAACATGTACCCCCGCTGGGAATCGAACCTGGGGCCTCTGGGTCTAAACCAGTGGTCTTAGCCACTAGACCACAGAGGTGGTTAAAACCGGTTATAACCACCTCCGCCTACAAAGATTGAATATATGATACCAACAATTTAACCTAAAACCAAACCTAATATCGACAACCATAGCAGCTGCACCAGCAAAAGTATTAATATAATTCATATTGTTTTCTAAAGTTTTCGCGAACACTACATCTCTATAGTTCTTCATACGTTTAATTTTCACCGACTAAAAAATCGGTCACCGATTATTGGACGTGGGCGAGGGCACTAAAGAAGAAAAATACCCAACACACATTGAAATGAAACAACTTTTACGTATCTACTCGCGTCATAAACGCGTTACACATTAGTTTTAATTAATGTTTATCCTGACGTTTCGAATCACGTTTGTGACCACGGGCCTGCAAAGGGTTCGAGAAGTCAGGATAAACGCGAATAAATAAACGCGAGTAGATCCGTAAAAGTTGCTTTATTTCAAAATATAATTTATATGTCTATTACGATCGCATTTAAATATTACGATATTTCATAGGACTTGTAATTTTAGTGGCAAAACTATGTGACAACTCGCATCTATAATAATTAAATACACCTTATGAAATGCGTACATCGTCTACTTTATTTAACCAAATTACATCACCAAATAATAAAAACAACAACGCTTTTAAAAAAAGTGAATTCTAAGGATGTGTTATTATTATGTAGCACGCGTTGATTATGTCCTATGTTGACGGATCACTTCCTATCACTGCCACCTTACACGTAGTATTGTGATTAACGTAAAATGGACTTTATCTCTTTGGTAATAAGGGTGTCGATTGAATAGTGTGTCTTCAATAAAATTTATTAATTCTAGATGTGGCGTGGATCGTTGACGCCATGCCGCGTATAATGTAATGTAGCTTCAAGCGCGTGCGCGGATACTGTTTGGGTAAGGAAGAGAGCGGGTTATATTTATTAAATTAAATTCATTAATTATTAGGCAATAAGGGTAGGTATTTGTAGGAACGATCCTTCTATGTTATGAAAAGGCATTTTCAAATGTTTCACGCTGTAGAAGAAAAGTTGGAATTGAAATAGTCTTGCTGATTTTTTGCAAATTAATTGCAAGGTTCTTCTCAGTATAAGTTCTCTCGCTCTGTAGACTTTCCCGATCCTCGGAGAATGTAGTAGAGCGTGTGACACGCACTAGTGCGTGATGCCATTCCCTCTAGTAAACCTCTGACGGTGTTTCGTTTCACACGGCTTGAGGAACCCTTTAAGTTTCTCGCCGCCTCCAAAAAAGCCCGGTGAAGCTGAAAATGCCCAGTGTCAATCAGCAAACTTAATAAAAAAAAATTTGACTTTCGAACCGGTGGCGTAGTGACATTTTAAAGAGCTTTTATAATATGGACTAAGCTGAATAAAACATTAATAGTTTTAATCCCACTAATATTATAAACGCGAAAGTTTGTAAGTATGGATGGATGTTTGTTACTCTTTCACATAAAAACTACTAAATGGATTTTAATGAAACTTTCCTCATATACAGACCATCACCCAGACCAGCATATTATAGGATACTTTTTTTCTTTTACTTTTTTTTACTGTAGTCATCGCGAGCGAAGTCGCGGGCAACAACTAGTTAAAGAATATAATTATAAAACATCGTCACACACACCACACAGAAAAATCCGTATTATGATGTTTCATTTAAATTAAAAATCATTAAGAGATTCTAAGTCTAAAATATAAATACAAAGTAAAAGTCTGTTAAAAGGTTGCTGATACCTGCCTAATAATAACAGAACAATTTAATACACCTAATTTACATAAGGAATATTTAATTAAATTGTTTCTTTGAGTATATATTTTATTTAACAAGTATGAGACAGACCGGTATTCATCAAATACAGCTTACAGCTAATTTACTTATTTCATTTAATCTTAATTAAGAAAGCAGTAGCTAATTTAAAAAAGTAGGAAGGTAGTAGGTAAAGCAATATATCAATACTTTTTATTTTCTAATTTCAGTACCTTCTTTGTTAGTTCGAAAAATGCTCGCTACTCGCCTTCTCCAAAAAGCTCAATATATTGACCAAAAAAACTCCATGGAGGTTAATGTGATTTAGAATTCAATTAAAGAATCGTTTTGTGCGTGACTCAACTTAAATTTATGGTTGTATAAAAAAAAACTTGGAAGCCTATTGTTGATTCTGAAAGTGAAAAAGACACGCGTGCTACATCTAAAAAAAATAAATGCACGTCGCCTTTTAAAAGGAAAAAACATTTACATTGAATTGGGAAAGGGATGAGGGAGGGGAGTTGAGAAAGTTTCTTTAGTAGTTTTCGTTGTGTAGTTATAGGTACCTACTAACTACATTTGTAATACTTGAATGTAAAAGTGGTAGGCGGCTAAGAGAAAAAGTGTCAAAATTGCGTTTTAAAAGCGACAGATCAAAATTGTTCAAAAAATGGTTATAAATTTGTTACTACCTTGCAAAAGGTTTTCGTACACAACAAAGTGATAAAAAACGGTTAAAACTTTAATAAAATCAGAAAGTCAAATTTTCGTTATTGGTATATTTTTTTATCAGCACCTATATACCTCTGAGCTTGCCACCCATTTTATCTGTTTCAACCAGCCGCAACATTCAAATGTAGATTTCCCTTCTGTCGCCACTTTTATAATTTTATTTTATATTATTTTTTTTCACCAAAAAACAATGATTCACAGTGTGCAGATAGTCTGAGTTATGCCTTTGTCGATACGATAGCCTTGGCCAAAAAAAGCGTAAAACGATAAAGTCTGTATAGCCTTTGTTCTTTGTCGCCCAGTCATATGCAAATGCGGTTGCCGGTTGATTTAGGGCCCACATTATGGATTCGCAAAATCGGCAAATACTGCATTCAGATATGATAAATTTATTAATGTGGCTCTTTCTATATCTCTCTTTCCGTTCCGAGTTGATAAAGACTCGATAATCAAGTTATAACTGGGCCATCATAAGGCTACTTATGGACTCTTAAGAGTGCGCAGATCAAAAAATGCCAAAAGTGCAGTCACGGTTAAGTTGACATAATTGAAAATACTATCGTATTACATAATCAAAATATGTATTTAGTATCAAGGAAACATGTTTACAATTAGTCCGATCCATAAATTCATAACTTAGTTTAGTTAGTGAGTTTTTTCCACAATATCATTCAAAGTTTGGCAAAAACGAGTGGCGGCGTTTAGTTGATTTCTTATAGTTAATCTAAATTATTGTAGCTCTGATTTTGTCTAAACAATCACCAATGGCTAAACATACAAATCGTCCGTCTCACATTTTCGATTTATAAAGCGGTTGTTTAAATTATTATTTTTCAGATTAACACGTTACATTCCCCATGCAAAATTAGTATGGCCGCGCGGCATCAAATAAATATGGACGAAGACATTTCAAATAAAATATACACTTGTCACTTACAGACACGACCTTAAAATAGAATTAAGGGCCACCCCTTAATGCTATTTAAAAAAAAAAAGTTTTTGCTTTGATATTTATTTTTAATAGTTCTGATGAGCCGGAAAACTAGCCTAATGATGGTAAGATCATCTGAAATCTATTGACACAAGTGACATCTATATTAAAACAAAATATCGATGGCCAGTGGCCTTACCACGAGCTATTATAGCAGTATTATTGCAGTTGTGAAAGCGAGACGCGTGTATTGGCGTGTATACATGCGTCTCGTATACGCAACTGCAATCTCTCGGATCTCGTCATTGTTTAGAGATTGCTTTTGGCCTCTCATTGCCTTTAGTTAGCGTAACCGGCCTTTAAGGGGCGGCGGGAAACTAAAGGTTCCTTAAGCCGTAGTGATCGTAGATACTGAGAGGGTTTTTAGAGCGGATAGCGTCACACAAGCGTGTTCCCTCTAGAATACCTCTGACGGTGCTTCGCTTCACACGGAGAGACGTGGATTTTTTTTTTGAGAGAGATTGCTGATTGCCTATTATGACATTTTCAGCTTCACCGGACTTTTTTGGCGGCGGCGAGGAACGTAAAGGGTCCCTCAAGCCGTCTGAAACAAATCACCTTCGGAGGTTTTCTAGAGGGCACGGGGACGCGCACTAGTGCACTACTAGATTCTCCGAAGGGTTCGGATCGGATCGGGGAGCGGAGCAACCCGAGAGTGCCTCTAAAGGCACGGACCTCGGCTCGGGTTGACCGGGTCGTGGAGGAGGAGAGAAGCGCCCAGGTACATGTCTGTAACTGGTGTAAAGCGCGAGTGAACCGGTTCTTCGCACCCTTGTTCTACAAGTACTGTGTCTTGGGCCTAAACTGGTGTGCATGTTTAGTGTATTCTGTAAATGTATGGTGTCATTTAGAGGATCGGGCGGGGGAGCGTTCGCAATTGTTATGGGATCGTCGGGGTCGTCTAGGCCGTGTTTAGGACGTCTAGATGTGAGCCGTCTTGTTGGTGGAAGGCTTCCAACATTATAGTGGAGAGCTGAGAAACCCTTTAAGTTCCTCGCCTCCATTGGTAATCAGTAAACTCTCAAAAACAAAAGCAAGCGTGTTCCCGTCCCTTACTAGATTCACGGAGGGGTTCGGATCGGATCAGGTATTGTAGGAGGGGTAGTGGCACCAGCGTTCAACACTTTAAGACCAATTTTCGACACAATTTTTTTCTCCAAAAAATAACATTGAAATTTTACGGGAATGACAGATAAGCAGGGGATCTGTATTCAATTATTGCTAAAGACTAAAACCAGTAGCTGACCCCTATTTTTAATCATCATCATCAGCTCGTTTTATGTCCCCACTGCTGGGGCACGAGCCTTCCCTATGGATGGATAAGGACAACGGGCCATAAACCACCGCGGGTTGGTGGTTGCTAACGACTGCTAATTCAGCCGTGACCAACGGCTTTACGTGCCCTTCGAAGCACGGAGCAGCTCGAGATGTTAAATTATTGGTCACCCATACGATGACCGGCCTTTACGAAAGTTGTTTAACCTCAGCACTCGTAGACCGGGTGCGTTAGCCACTGTGCCATCGAGCTTCTCAAGAGCTCTCTATTTTTAATGATTATAGGAACAAATTATGACTCACCAGTGATGCAATAGGGGTAGTGGCACCCCACTATGTATATTATGTATGTATATTATTATTTATTTGGTTTACAAACAGTTATTAAGTAATTTCATTCATTACATTAACAATTAATTGTTATCTATATTGCTTCGTGGTATCGAACAAATCAAGGTTTAGTGCACAACAACTCATTATAGATAACACCTCATGCAGATTTCATTACGGCAATAGAGGTCATTTTAACCTAATTACATTTTATAATTATGTAAGTAATTTAATTACCAGCAACGCCTATGCAAAAAAATTATACTTAGGTATTGTTATTGAAAGCGAGGACCAATCTATGAATAGATTGATAATCCAGAAATATTTTATTTACTCTGTTATTTCTAGGGATTTCAGATACCACTCTTGTTAAAAAAAAATTAAGTCATATTTAATATTAATCTATTTCATAACGGTTCCCGCCCACCACCAATTTTCTGTAGGACCGATAATCGGACCGATTTTTTCGGTGAGGTCTTAGTACCGATTTTGTCACAGACTTTTTGTAGGACGTGTGCGTTGCTACATAGTTCTCCATACGTTTAATTTTCACCGATTAACAAAAAGGGGACCGATTATTGGACGTGGGCGAGGGCACTAAAGAAGAAAAATACCCAAAATGTTATTTAAAAGGTTGAAGGAGGTTTGATTAAAAAAGGGTTGACAAAATGTAATAGATACATAATTATGTTATTTATACCGGCTGTTATTGTCAGGAACTCCAAAAATACCGTTTAAACTACAGCGCACCGCATTATTTATTTCGTAACTCGTAACTTGTTCCGATATCAAAAGAGCACACCAACAATATTTAACTTGAACATCGATTTATGGCACTTGATATCATGTGACAAATCGGCGGTCACTTGCCTTGTATATTGTACAGCGCTGAAAGTACAACAAGTTCAATCAACATTCGATCTTATTGTTTTCTGAATAAGGACTCATAATGACCCGATTGTCGCGCAGCTGGCGGTACACACCAAAGTGACACCACTCGTATTGTTACTTTGGGTCGTCGATTTGATAAAGTGATTTAGTACTCGATACTTTTGGTGAACAAGAATGTGTATATTTTGGACAATTGTCACATTAATTTAGTTCATATTTTGAAAGAATATTTGTACAAAACGTAATGTTTTGTTCAATCTTTAAGTAATGTAGTGTTCAGAAGTCACTGGTTTCTTTATAAAAAGTACCTCGCAGACAGAGCCTTTTGATATCCGTGTTGCAGCAACAGGCAACTCGCAAAAAGCTGTTTCTACGCAACCTAAAGAAACTGCAAGACATAGCAACTCTAGTTGCGAGTTTAGATGAACGACAACAGTTTTCAGTTCAACTAGCAACTGTTTTTGTACCAGTTGTGTCAAGTTACTAGTTTCCCCAACTGGCAAACTCTGACTGTTGACTGTAGATTTGAAAAGTCTATTTAGAATTGCGGCTACTGTAAACTGTTGCTACAACTGGCAACCTTTAACGAATATTATTAAAAAAGTGGTAGATTTTTTTATAAGTTAATAGTTCCTTTAACTAAAGTTGCTCTGTTGGTGGAGCACCAAATCCATTGTTCAGGTCATCTATAAACAAACTCCTTGGTAATCCTCTAAGCTCAAAAAATAACAATCAACATCGTAATGTCATGTTTCATGATTGGTGGGCGATCGACATTCTTTTCTTAAATTACGTATATTTATAAGCACGACCGTCTTAATTAGAGTGCTTAATTTCAAAATAATGCCCATTTTTCAACGACCCTTAACTTTTACGTAACCCCTAAGCCCCTAAGTCATGAAAGGTCATGCAAGTCATAGTAAATAGTTACTTAGCATAATTTAGGGGTTACCTGAAAGAGTAACAAAAAAATGGTGAAAATATAAAGGTACAAAAGTGACACAGAATTAGAGTAACTAATAATATAGGACAGCCCTGACGCGGTTGGTTATTGGTAAGTAGAGCTTGTTCTTAGTCTGCCTGGATAATAGCTATCACCATTTTATCTTTCCGTCGTCATATCAATAACATTAGTAGCATTGGTGCAAGAGAAGTTCAAGGAAGTTAGTTTCTTACTGGTTCAGGGTACCGGGTTAAGTGCGCTTTTATCTTCAGCCTAATTGTTACTTATCATTAGGGCCTAGACAAGTGGCATAACGCTAGTAGAGTACAAATGGAATATAATGAAAATCTTATGGGATTGGCTTAAATAAAATCTATAAATACACTTATTCGTATTGTTGGCATGAAAGCCAAAGTAGTATGATATTGATTTATGTCAATACTATTCTTTTGGCGTTATGTCATTTTGTTTAGGAGGGCGGTGAGATGAAGCCCAGGAGTTTTTCCAATAATCTGTAGCAAACACTTGAAAAATTGCGCAGTTTAGCAATACATTAATATTTCCAGTTGAATATGCCGCCACCTAGCAACGTATAATAATATAACAATAGTTACCTACATACGATTTACAAGCGAAATTTAACTCTGCAACATAAATCATTATTTAATCGAACTATCGCCGTCAAGGACACTGAAATATGATCAACGACGGCTCTCTGCCGCGCCACACGTTTCCGAAGCTAAACAAACGATTTCTTGGAAGACGCCATCATTAATTTCATCTTAGATATTGTTGCTATCCTGATTCCTGCGACGTTGCAATGTAAACTTTATTTCCTCGCGATAGAGGTGGTGGTACGTAATAATCTAGACAGTATGTACGACAAATGATCGTGTGGTAACACTTTTCATGCGTTTATTACGCCTTGGCACGGTATGAGAGCAATATTGGTTCCGTTTATCGCGTTACTAAGTATTGTTGAGGGGTGTATATATTGGCAATTTTCATAGAATTAAATTACTTTGTAACTACCTCTTCTTGGTTGAAGCAAAATGTTAGACGGGATACGGTGGGATTTCCAAGACTAAAGATTATTTTTAATTGGCGGAAAGTGACTGTCATTTAGATGCAGACTGTGCAAAAGCAGAGTTTCTTGAGATGGCTGGCGCGGACGACCTTGCGCAAGTAAACAAACTTACACAAAGAACCATCTGCGTCAGGTCATACTACCAGATTAGTATCCGCTGGAGCGGGTTCCTCATACGGAACTCATAAGAGAGAGAGTTGCCTCGTCGACACGTATAGTACACTCCCTGTGTTCCAGAGAGGTGTTAAGCGCACTCACTTCTCGTTGTACGAAGAATACAACTCGCAGTTTCCACTGCTTGGATCGTTAACTCTAAAGTCGATTACCAAATGTCCTCTTTGGTCCATCAGAGTTGCCTACAACTCGAGAGATGGGGCCATAACCAACCACGCTGAGCCAATGCAAGTTTTGCCAACTGCCAACTTGCGACAATAATTGGGGCCAACAATGGCCTAAAGTGCTTCTGAAGAACGAACTTCAAACCTAAAGCTAGTAAAAGTTTAAAAGGCTGTCGATGAATAAATGACGATTTGACGAAACATTCTCTTGAAATAAATTTGTTTGTTAAGGTTCTTGACTTCATATCTTGACAGAACAATAAAAACTTATTTGCCTTAATAAAAGGTGTCGTGGCCCCATCCCAAGGATAACACTTGATTTATTATACTACAGCCGATACTAATATGCACCCTTGAACGATAAAAGATGAATCATTGTAAGATTAATATCGTTACCCCGAGAACTTATCAGGTAATACGCTGTTGGCAAATGACTTTCAGAACGGAGTGAAATTAATAATGCTTGGTCAACGCAGTATAGGTCTATGATCTGACGATTTCTATAATGGTCTAATGCTGATGGTTGTTACTTAAGATGTAATATATCTAAAAGATTTAATGAAATGAAATATAAATACCAAACTCAGAGGCGTTAATTACCATACAAGGTGAGTAAGTGGCCATTTTTCTTTTCCAAAACTAGAACTTCTCTTACAAAACCTATGAAAAATCCTAGTGTCTTACTTAAATTATAGACATAGATATTTTATGTCATAAATCTCCAAATCCCCGGAGGATTTTAACCCAAAAACTAACAGTTGTTTGCAATTTTATTGTCCCAAATAGTTTTAGTTAACAAATGGTTGCACTCTACTGTTGCATAAAATGAACAAACAAGAAATACTATAACATCATTGTATATTCTATGCCCTCTTTTGCGACAGACCTCCAAATCCAGTGCACACACAGTGATTATTATAGGCATATACGTCAATTGGTGAGGAGGGATCCATTTATTAGCATAAGGTAACCGCAAGTTCACCAAGCGACTGACAGAAATAACAAATTAGGGTAACTGCTCCGAAACGCGGCCATCGCGCCATTGTGCTCTCACCCCTGTTCCTGTGCTAATTGTGTTTTTGTTTGCTATTTTACGGCCGAATGTCGCTCTGATATTTTCGCGATTTGGCCATTCTGTAAATTTGGGTCCGGCAAATTATTACTCCCCGCTTAATTGTTTGCCAAACCTAATGCCGAGCTTTTAGACTTGTAAGTGTTGCGTTTTGTTTTATTGTTTTCTACTTTATTTATGCCTCAAACAGTCGTACACAGAATGATAGAACAATAATGAATATAATAGGTACTTGAATATTTTGAGTTTAATCTTTATTGAATTTATTGACTTTATGTTGGAAGGATCTTATTATGTTATTTATGCCCAATATTTTCATACATTATTAATAAAAATATGTAGATAAAAGAAACCGACTATATTTCTACCAATTATCATAGGTAAAAAATGGTTTTTAAAATATAAGCAGAAGTAAGTGAGAGATTCGATTAATGTATCAGTGGCCCCCAAAGCAAATATAAATAAAGCTGGCTTACTCCGAAACGGCCAGGCGAATATCGGCAATCCAGACTAAACCGCTCTTGTCATGTTGCCCATATGCCAAAGCGTTAACAATGGAATTAGTTGTCATTCAAAGTACCGGGGCAAATTCACAACATATCTGGATAACGTGTAGCAAGTGCACTCGTCTGACGGGGTGACACTTTGAGCCCTCCGATACTGACATTATGTGACAACGAGTAGGGGTGTGCGATTGAACAATAGACGATCATTGGAACCTTTACCCTACATGTGTCCGCAGTCACTTTTATGGTTTTGGTATGAAATTGAATTTCGTATTTTGAATTTAGAATGGCTAGTATTCGTTGGAGACATAAAAATGAACAATAAATTTTACTGCCACTGAACTACACTCGGAATTGATAATATTAAATTTACATACCGTCCTTACTATTCTGTTTTAATATTGTGAAGTCAGTGTTGTTTATTAAGAATCTGAACGATAATTTATTTATTAATAGCCTATAAGCCTCTTACTGCTGTTCTTAAACGTACACACGTAGACCAGACATAGCACATTTGGAGATCGGGCAGATTGGTTGCAGTGCCTCATAGTCTGATTGAATAATTAAAACTACAACTGATCATACACTGTATACATTATTTCATTAATAATATAAAATGATAACATAAAATAAAGGACTTTTAATACTCACCTTTGTTTTATTAAATATTCAAATTAAGACGAAATGAAATGTCGGTATTTATTATTGTTATACATAATTATAACAATATTAAATACATAACTATATTATTATGTATTTTAGTCATATTATAGCTGCACCATTGTATTGGGTAATAAAAAATTCTGTTAAGATAGTTGTAAGTAATTATAAATAAATAAATAAATAATTAAATAAAGAAATAAACAAACAAATAAATAATTAATTAATAAACATTAACCCTTGTACTACACAACAGTGTTTATAGTTAAACAATGGCTAATTAAGTGTTTAAAATATTGTGTATCTGTTTAAAAATATTAGCTAATGACAGCATCTGTTTTAAGCATTGTCTAACTTTAGCTAGGCATCGTTTTTAGGTACATGTTTTTTTGACCAGCAAATTTTTTCATACAATTACAATAGTCTAAATTAAAGTATTTTAAACCAAAGTTGAATGTACCAAGACTCCGTTTTCGAAAAAAATCATTCGAGCTTCCAAAGTGCGGGGAAATAAAATCACTCACAAACGCGGCTTGAAATATTCAATGAAGAGGTTTTATGAAGAAAAAAAAATCTAATTTACATCTCAAAAGCAATGCGAGTTAATGGGAGCGTTTCGAATGCGAAGCACGTCATTTCCCATTCGACGGTCTCAACCCTTGCGATGCGACACTTCAAAGCAGGCTTTAGCTGTAGCGTTGAAATTATACCGGGAAGTCATGTTGGTGTCACTGATTCGTGAAATGAGGTTTATTTTTATTTTTTCAGAAATGCATTTCGATCTAAGGTTGTGGCACCAGTATTCGACTGAGGAATCAGTGATCCACTCTTCCTTTTAGTCGCCAAAAAATAACATAGAATCTCATTTTACTGGATAACAGCTGACTGGCCCCAGGTGCCGCAGACCCGACGGACCCCCCAGATGGCGACTCTTATTATCGGAAGCCAAGACTCACTTTGGGTCGTTGTGCCATTCTAGTTAGTTAGTTAGTTTTTGGTGACCCCTACTTTTATAGATTAAAGGCAAAAAGTGGCGACCGCTAGTTCCTGTTGAACACTAACGCTACAACACTACCAGTCTCAATAGTATTCTTTAACAAAATTCAAAATCCAAAATCATTTATTCAGTTTAGGCTACAAATAGCTCTTATGAAAGTAATTATGCCATCGGTTCGTAAGTCTAGTCTGGGTGGGAGACCTTATACTGAGAAGAACCGGCAAGAAACTCAGCAAGTGTCCAGCTCTTTTCTCCCTTACAGCGTCAAAAATATTGGAAAATGCCCTATCAGAGCAGGACACTTTCCATCACAAATAAACGCACAAAAAATAAAGGACAATCACAACAAACAAAAAAACAACAAAATAATAAATAGCGCGATAATAACGCGAAAGCCATATACTAAAATGAGTAACGTTTACATACTTAGTGTTACTCCAGAGTCCTTGGTAATAGAGATACTGAAGTCATATTTCATCACAGCTTGGCTAACTACTCTTTATTGCATCTTGTTTTATTGCAAGAAAGAGAGCAAAAGTCTATGCAAATGCAAATGTTATTATGGGTTTTGTCCCGATTTCTCTATGAAATGCCTAAACTCATCGAACCTTTGGGACGTTTATTATTCTTCGGATAGTGACTATCGGATAGTTACTCTTCGCTTTTAAACTTTTTCTGAGTTTAGGCTTATCATAGAGAAATCGGGATAAAGCCCATACTGTATGAAGGATTGCTCAGAAGATAAATCAGCTCTCATTATTTGAAATTTTATAAGGCTACAGAGGACTATTCAGGGAACTATTTATTTTATGAAACATGGTTAATAAAAATCACAGAATCGTCGAACAGTTTACACTTCACTTTTAAATTCTTGTCCTTAATTTTTGTGTTTGCTTCTAAACAGTAAATAAGGCTCTATATATATATATATATATATATATATATATATATATATATATAGAGATATATTCCTTAATTAATTAATTAAGGAATTAATTTTAATTTTAATTATTTTTTTAAATTCCTGTTTTTAAATATTTTTGTAAGTTCCTCTGTGTATAACCTAAAACGTTTTGCTCCCCAATTTTCGTACATCGTTGTAAAGTAGAAGAACAGTTAATGAACAAACAAATTCGTATAAACAGTTAAGTGTTTTGAAGTTGCGTCACCGCAATCCAGACGGCACACGGCCTCTTATGCAGGATTTCAAATTAAGTAATTACCGACGTGAGTTATTATGACGTACATGGTTGGTGGAGATGGGGGATAAGTGCTTCCAAAACGCGGAGTAATCAGTGTATGATAAGCTGTGGAAATTGATTAGGTAACTGAACAACGAGAAGTAACGACAAGTAAAAAAATAGATTGCACAAGAGTAGACCAGACGCACTCTATTGTTTTTTTATGGCGTGATGCGGTTGCATGTTTGGCCAAGTGTCAAAGATAAATAGGGATTTTTTTAATAGATAATAATATGCGATGATAGTTACATGCTGAATTTCCTTCCACCAACAAGACGGTTCACATCTAGGCGTCCTAAACACGTCCTAGACGTCCCCGACGATCCCATAACAGTTGTGAACGCCCCCCCGCCCGATCCTCTAAATGCCACTACACATTTACAGAATACTCTAAACATGCACACTAGTTTAGGCCCAAGACACCGTACTCGTAGAACAAGGGTACGAAGAACCGGTTCACACGCGCTCTACACCAGGTACAAACATGTACCTGAGCGCTTCTCTCCTCCTCCACGGCCCGGTCAACCCGAGCCGAGGTCCGAGCCTTTAGAGGCGCCCTCGGGTTGCTCCGCTCCCCGATCCGATCCGAACCCTTCGGAGAATCTAGTAGAACACGGGGACGCGCACTAGTGCGCGATGCCGTTCCCTCTAGAAAACCTCCGTAGGTGATTCGTTTCACACGGCTTGAGGGACCCTTTACGTTCCTCGCCGCCCCCAAACAAGCCCGGTGAAGCTGAAAATGCCGTCTGAGGCAATCAGCAATCTCTCTCAAAAAAAAAATTATTTCTCATTCAAGAGCAACCTAATGTGAAAAGGTCATAATGCAAATTAATACTCACCTTAAAATTCTGTTTTAAATATCTTTTATACATTTCCAAGAAAGGTTCGTACACATTTTTCACCATTTACAGCCAGTGATAAACAGACTGAATGAGCATGCTAGCCGAACCGAAAGGCAGTGTTACACTAAGCCCCATGTGAACGTGCGAGTGTCGTCGTAAAATTAGCGAGCACAATGTGACGAACGCCTAAAACTGTGTGAATTAATAGACATTTAAAAGCTCTTACCCAGCCCGGGTGTTTGTATAACAACCCCTTCATTGATGTCTTTTTAATTACCGGTATTTGTGAGGCAATCTGCTCTGTCTGCTGGTTCACATTGGTGTACTGAAGCGAAGAAGTTGGGACCATCAAACCATTTGACTTTGCGACATAAGTCAAGATATAGTTAAGATGCGGATGCGGATATATTTGTAACGGTCTGATGACCGTTTTATTATCAAGATTAGTATTTACCCTATGTAATAATAATTTGTTATATTTTTTATGTTATTCCTTACATTTGCATTTGATCTTTATCTCACCTGATGTTTAACAATGATTAGGCTGTAAAAAAGCGTACTTTACCCGATAACCTCAACTACGGAGGATCTTACGAGTATCTCTAACTGACAGTACACATGCTATCAACACCGATTTATTAAGATAGGATGGAAGCTAGCTAGCTGTTCCGTGTCCCGTGTTCTACCCCCAGCGGGCGTAGGCGCTGGGGGTGGAACACGGGAACTCTGGGTCTAAATTTGGTGGAAAATCTTTAATATATCTTCGTAACTGTATTTGAACTTTGACCAATAAAGCTTATTGGCGTGTTGGTCAAAGTACGGACTTTAAAATTTTAGTCTCGTGTGTATATATTCTTCCCATAATACTATAAAAAAAGGAAGGCTTAATTGTAGTTGAGATTTCATAGCATTTTAACGACACTGTTGTCGTGACGCCATCAACGCTTGACATTTCACTCAGCATTATTGAAAGAACACAACAACACGAAATCGACTTTTTAAAGAATGAATTATGCATGTAGATACAAAGTTTGGCGAACGAATAAACTGCAGATGTACTACGCTGTAATTACGCAACATCGCCGCAGATATGATCGGCAACCAGTATCGAGATTTTTTCGAGATCCAATCGATTCATCGTATGTCCGATCGAGATCGGATTCCAACAACCGCGACCAATTTTATTCCGAAACATTTAGCTTTAGATAAGATCTTGGACGCGGTATAACGGTATCGGCTAACTTTGAAACAACAAACTCCTTGCTTCAAAGATTACCTACGATTGTTGGTGTGAATCAGATAAGTAGGCTAGTACCAATTGGATGAGAAGAGTTATTGTTAGGAGGCATGTAACGATTACAAACAAGTATATTATGTAAAGTAGCAGGTATATTATACCGTGGAATGGAGTAACTGTTGAATCAAATGTAACATTGATCATAGCTGTAGATCCCTTACCCTTACCCTTGTCCTAGCGCTCTAGGCGTTTCTAGTTTGACTAACTTTAAATCATACCTTAGGTTTTTTACCTGAGTAGAAGTTTTTTTTTGGAAATAGACAGCTGTTAGTGGTTCTTGTACAGACGCCTGCACGTCGACCTATCCAAAACTGTCAAATTTCTTCAATACAATATCAACCATATGACTTGGGGATAAAGTTCAAAGTCTATTGAGGAAATTTGACAGTTTGTGGTAGGTTGATGTGCACGCGTGTGTACATTTGTGAAACATATGTGTAAGTTCGTCTCCAGGCCAAATTAAAACATGACAAATTTACTTCATAAAAATAGAAGTTTGGCAACAGATATTTTTTTTTGCGTTGAATTTACTTTGTGGCAAATTTACAATAACCCGCTGTTGGCCGCCTATAGCTTGTACAGCGTAGGAACAGGAGATGTGTTAATGTTAAGCTTGGATAAAAAAAATACTCTTTCCACCGTATTCTACATAACTATTTTTCCTGTGGTAGTAGTACGACTATAGATTCCGTCTCTTTATATCATTTAAGTTATAAAAAATCTGCATTGGACCGGGTCGTGGTGAGTTTAGGCCCATATTGTTGATTGGCTATATTGTTGGTATGAGAAAGCTGAAGCCACTAGTGGTACGTTTATGAATGATGAAAATCAAGGAAACTTTCTGCCCTTCTACTATCGCTTTGATTTTTTTTATTAATAATAATGATAATATTTAATCCGTTTGTTCTCAGGAAAAACAGTTACCATAATTATAACAGTTGAATAGTTCAAAAAATAACATCCCAATCGTACGAAATTTATATTAAAAAGAATAAGAATTTATTAAAATACATTTACCTTTTCAAATGGTGTTATAAATAAATTACAAAAAGCATATTTGCATTCGGCGAACTGTTATAAATTCAACACGCGGAAGCGAAGACGAATGTTTATTAACGCAACGCAAAAAAAAAACAGTTTGCATTTTTTTTAAAGTCTTAATCGCTACATCAAGGGACGGTCCAATTATTATAAAAATCATACTCGATAAAATCGGGTTAATGAACAACGGTAAAGGAGATCTCGATCAACGGCGCGTACTAACATTGAAATTGATTACGTTCCGTGTCGATGCGAATCATTTGTGTGTAGAGACTGCAGCTTTTTTTTTGTAGAGTTTACTGATTACCTCAGACGGCATTTTCAGCTTCACTGGGCTTTTTTGGGGGCGGCGAGAAAAGGGTTCCTCAAGCCGTGTGAAACGAATCACGTTCAGAGGTTTTCTAGAGGGAACGGCATCACATACTAGAATTTTGACATATCAAAACACTTTGAATTTTTGGAATTTTCGGGAAGTGCATAGCCTTAAAATTACAAATCAAACTTTAGTAAAGTAATGGTAGATATTATTTCTAATTTAATACTTCCTTGTTATGTCCTTTAAAGGGCATTTTCCAATATTTTGACGTCGTAAAAGAAATGGAGAAAATAAATGCCCTTGCTGAGTTTTTTGCCGGTTCTTCGCAGTAAAAGGTTTCCTGCCTTTAAAATTAGCTCTTATAACTTTAATAGCAAACTTTACAAAAATTTGCTTAACTAAATAAATGAATTAGAATTTTTAATAGTGTCGTATTTATTTTACCGTTTATTCTTCTGCAGAATTTAATAAGAACTAAATATTTGAGCGGCTCAATGGCGCAGTGGTTATCGAGTGGTCTGTGAGTGCTGAGGTTAAGCAACTTTCGCAAAGGCCGGTCATCGAATGAATGATCAAATTTTTATCATCTTAGTTCTTGGATGCTCTGGATAGGTATAGGATAGGTATAGGTATAGGATAGGATACATTACTAACCGCAAATCGAATGCATCACCCGCGATCGTCGGTAATGAGGCTGTACATCCCGTGGAAGTGCGGGGGTCGAGGTTTTTTAAATGCTAAGACCCTCCACAACCGTGAGGTGTGCAGTCTCAGGGAATAGGTCCATTCTCCCAATTTATTCATAAGGAAGGCTCGTGCCCCAGCAGTGGGGACATAAAAATAAGCTGATGATGAAACATTTAAAAGGGACCGATACAAGCAACTAAATCTGTATATAATGCATACCTTTGCTGTGAAAAGGACAGGTAAGAATTTATTGTAACCGTTTTATTCGCAGCAGTGTATTAAAATAATGAAAATACCGAGGCACAGACACAGACACAGGCACAGACACCTTTTATGCCGCAGCCTCTCAGTTTCAACGATACAATTAAGTATTTAGAAGAAGTGGTGTTCTACTTGAAGTTTATTTTGTTAGAGCAATTGATTTAAATAATATGTAGTTTATAAGTAAAAGAGTATACGAGAGCTTTCTGGAGTGGCTCATAGGACTATCGTTAATGCATTAGGATGAAATTTAAATTTATAAATGTATTTTAAGACTAAGCTTTTCATTTTAAAGTTTAAAGCTTATTATTAACAATTAAGGATTATTTTATTAGTTGAGATAATAAGTTAAATTTGTTAATTATGTAGGGATCTACGTAGTTTCCTGCTTCTTTATTCTTATGATTACGCCGACAAGGATGGATTTAAATGGAATTCGGTATTCATAGATAGTAATTACATGTATCCCAAGCATGGGGTACTGAATAAAACAGGATAATATATTAAAAATGTTAGTCAAATACCAAACAAACAAACAGACCAATTTCCTCATAAATTAATAAGAAAATTTAATATATCTTGATGTCACCGCCGTTATAAAAAAGCAGGTTGAGAACAAGTGATTCTATTAAGCTCTATTGTACGAGCATCCCTATATGAACCATATGGGAGCGGCATTAATGAACAATACGCAGTAATTATGCCACAATGAGCTGTCATTCTGATTTTAGAGCTATGACAATCTGCAGTGAGACACTACCGATATATGACAATGTAGAATTGTAGCTTTAAGTCATAGAAGAAAGCGGTTTATTAATTCATTATTGTGCATAAATTGCTAATCGATTCAGATTTGTAGCAAAATAAAATTAGTAGGAAAATAAAATTATTGCGAACTGAGTGGTTAATTCTTTTATTATTACTATCTTACTATTAAATAAAACCTACTTACCTACTCCGCTGTCCCAGCGCGACCTATAGTGGATCTTGGCCTCCGGCACACGACGACAATTAAATAATGCGTATGGGAATTTAATAATACGTAGCTTTATTTTAGCTGACCACGACTTATCATATGAAACCATTCTGACCGCTAGCACAAAATAAGGTGCAAGGTAAGCTTCATACGAACTCGCTCGAGCAACGCACACATAGACAACTTTTTTTTTAATGGAGGCAAACGGGCTGGCGGGTCACCTAATGGTAAGTAAGTAGGAGTAGGATATTGAGGAGAGAGTAGGAATTGGGAGGGGGAGGGGTGAGAGATGGGCCTCCGGCCCTCTCACGGACATGGAGTTTCGCTGCGCTACTACTTATTTTAATTATTTATCGTATCCTTTAATTAACCATCATACACTAAATAACACTTACCATCAGGCGAGATTGAAGCAAAGCACTTGCCCTTCACCTAAAACTAAAAATCGCTTTCGCTCTTCACTTGGACCACACCGTAGAATTAGTACTCGCTGCTCTCGTAACCCGACCCGATATACATATGCTCTTTATTTCATTTGATTCGTCCGAACGAGGGGGCTGCATTAAAATAATGTCATATCCACGTTCTGTTCACGCGTTTCGACCTCCCCGTTGACATTTGTAAACAATACAGGCTGTTCTTTGTTTTCGAATTGACAAATAGAATGACGATTAAATGTCAGTAGTGAACCGTTTTTTGTTTTGGCTAATGTCAATGGGACACTGAAATTGTCGCCGCTTAATGAGCTTGTTCGCTGTATGACGTACCAAGTCGGATAAAGGGCGAAAGATTTGCACAATGTCTTAACTACACGAGAAACCCATTATTGATAAACGGAGTCTCAACAAGTCAGTTAGATGAGCTGTCGTCCATTGAGAAAAGTCATGGGTTTTGAAGTGCTGCTATCATCAGTTTCAATGTTAACATGTTAGTAATATTAATGCACATTTATAATTATTTAATAAAAATTTCTGGATAATTTACAATTAAAATCTTAACGTGGACATTTTTTAAACTTTATGTAAACGTAATTAACTTATCAAAACCTAGCCCAAACCCTTCGATCTATGATGTTGACAAGGACCGGCCGGGTTGCTAATTAAATATAAACTGTAGACATTCAACGTGCAGCCCGAGCTGTTATAATGCTATGTTTTTTAAACATCCTGTACACAGTATCAGACAGTAACTAAACCCCGGTCAACCGTACCCCGCGTAGGTTAATCATTTTATTCAACAATATACAGTTACCAGTTATTATTGACGTGCCAACTGTCGGGGGAGGCGAGCAATTCAATGTGTGATCGGAAAATCAATATGTAACACCATCACCACAAGATAAAGGGCCTGCAGAAAGTAGACTTAATACATTCCTCGTTCGAACAACGAACACATAGACCAGGGATGGGCAAACTTTTTCTTTGCGTGCCAATATTTATACTATTGAAACGTATGGCGGGCCAGGTTATTTAACTATTGGCTATATTTTTTTATTAAATAAAAATATTGGTATTGTTAAGAATGTATTTTCTGGGAAACACAACACTTGATTTTTTGTTGAATGGTCGCGGACCGGATTTGATCCATTTGCGGGACGGAGATGGCCCGTGGGACGTAGTTTGCCCATCACTGACATAGAGCACGGAATCTCACACCATCTCATACCAGTAAGATGGTCAGAGACGCGTGAGCGAGCGTAGCGAAACCGAGCACAGCTGTTCCTACATTCCATGTCCGTGAGAGGTCGTCTATGTGTGCGTTGCTCAAGCGCGGTATCTACTAAGCTTGCCTTCTGCAGTCTCTATATTTTGTGCCATAATGATGTTTGTACGTCTGTATTAGACCATTGTCGATGGACTGAACGCTTAATTGATGAGGGCTAATCAGCTGTAGCATGGTGACGTCACTTGCAATCAGGTATCTGATAAATCTAAAGATATGTATATAGTACGTATATATGTAGATACCAACCATTTAAAGTTCCGTTGCTGTTTGGGAGAATGGGCTATAAACCACGGGCCCACGGCCACAATGCGGGTTTTTCAGGATTTAACGACTTTTTCTTATGTCTTATGAAGAAGTAGTTAGATTGAGATTTAGAAACATGAAAAAGGCTACACCGACAAGAGCGTGGCTTTAAAGTTGATGAAGAAGGTTTAGGTATGAAAACCAACGACCGGGACCAACAACTTTAAGTACATTTCTAATCAAGAAGTGATCCATCCCCTGACAAGAGATTAAAACAGTTGCTTAACTTGCAAGATAGAAACCCGAATGCGCCAGCCACTGCTCTTTCGAGTCTGATAGTCTGTTACAGCTTGATCTCTAAATGTCCTTTTTTTTTAAAGGCATCAGCCCAGCAGCAGGCTAGCCGCAACGTGCCTTCTAAATTATGCTAAATCGAAAACCAGTTATCGCTAACCCAATCAGTTTTTGTCGACATCAGATGTAGCTTTACTTTTGCGATCGTCGCAAAGAACCGTTATCAGCACCAGTGGCACCTTGCAACCTAAAACTAAAAAAACATGTGTTTATTATTTCATCAACATGTCAAAATATTGCTTTCTTAAAATTCGCAAACACATAAAATAAAATAAAAAATCAAATTGTGTTATTTAGACGTGATTACGCGAGTACATCCGTAAAAGTTGTTTTATTTCAATAATCATCATCACCTGCTCATTTTATGTCCACTACTGGGGCACGAGCCCGCCCAATGGATTAGTAGGAATTAGTAAACCACCACGTGGGCCCAATGCGGATCGATAGATGTTAACGACTGCTAAATGCAACCGGGACCAACGGCTTTACTTGCCTTCTGAAGCACGGGAAGCTCAAGGTGAAAAAAAATTGATCACCCGATGGCCGCCCTTTGCGAAGTTGCTTATCCTAAGCACATTTTACAATAAAATTTACTATGTACAAAATCATCTATCTATGCGTAATAGGGAATTGTAATAGATTAGAAAACACTATTATGTTTAGTACGTTGCTTCCGATAATGGCTCAATAAATAGCAACCGGTCAGCGAATGGGACGAATCACTGATCCCACATTATCGGTGTATTAAAGCCGTACAGGAAATTAACGGCCGGCAGAAAGGGTTCATGCAAATAATAGCCAAACGAAATACTTATGTCAACATAGCGAAAATGCCGCAGCTGATTTAATTATTCAGTTTGAAATGCTAGCTTTTGCATAATCACGCTTTTGGATAAGCCGGAATTTGAATGATGACAGTAATTTTTAGACACTTTAGTTATCACACATAATTGCACCTACCTAATATGTTATCTCTGCACCCCCGTTTGTTTGACTGGTAGAGAATAAGTCAGACATTAAGTCCACCATGTAATTTATGTTTCAAAAATTTATTTAAATAAATATTATTACTATTTATAATAGAGGTCTACTTTACGGCTCCCCCGCCTAAGACCAACTTTTTGTAGGACCGATAATCGGACCGATTTTTTCGCCGAGATTTTAGTACCGATTTGTCACCGACTTTTTGTAGGACGTGTGCGTTGCAACATAGAATTCCATACGTTTAGTTTTCACCGACTAAAAATCGGTGACCGATTATCAGATGTGGGATTGCACAAACTGTTGCAAATCAAATTGGTAGTGTACAAATAAGGAGACTAGAAATAGTAAGAAATCTCTTTCAGAAAACCTTGGGTGATGAAAAATAATGGGTGCAAGGAAGGATAACAAGATTACCTCTACATAGGCGGGTAATAGTTATTTAAAATTAAAGTATATTAAAAAACATAGTAGAATATTTTAATCGAAATTCGAAACCTCTTGAATGTCTTTTATAGACTACAACAACACACTTCATTCAAATAAACCTTTAAAAAATAAAAAAAATATTTTAAGCCCTGCACGTTTTGGTAATACATTAATACATTTTCATGACTAAAAAATGCATGCATCAACGAATATCGCCTTACAGTATTTGAATCCAAGGCTTTTGCAGTCAAGAAATCCTAACCGTACCCGAACGCAGCTGTCAAAATAATTAGCTTTACAGACTTAATGAATATGTATGTCATGTTATATGATGTAAAGACAAAATTGCTTTTGATGTGCACTTAACCGGAATCAGAACTGTTTAACTAAATCATTAGCATAAATAAAACAACGCGAATTTGGTTCACCGCTACATTATGCATAAATCCTACAAGAATAGGGTAGATACACAGTTGAAGTTTGGCGGAATCGCAAAGTTTCGACAAAGGATATTATTGATATTTAAATGGAAGCTGCAACAATAAGCGTCGTAGATCAAAATAATTTGAAGTTACTCAGGAATTTCAAAATAAAACGAAAAGTGGCTAGTGTTTTTTTTGTAGGTATCTGGAAATTGGAAAAAACACCCACGCTCCGCTTGGAGTAGTCATAAAGTAGACCCATAGTATGTTGCTAATTATTATGTTATACTCATATATCTCCTGTGTTAGCTTGAAGTGCTGATTTTGGGACATCACTGCATGGCCATCGGTTGCAATGACCGTTGGATAGATGGCGCTCGTGCCGCTAAAAAGCACTCAAAAACATTAAAATAGCAGTGACAAAATTCAGCGCTTACACCAGCTTTCCCGGTAGCATAGCGGTGAGTGCAGCCGCCTGGATTGCGGAAGACCCAGGTTCGATTCCTGGCTGGGTCGGGTGGGCGTTTAATTTTTTCACTGTATTCTATAAATATTTAATTTAGCTTCAATGCAGCAATTAACACTTGAAAATAAAAAAAGTCAAATTTATTTTTTATAAATGTAAAATGTAAAGCATAAGTTACCCACAAGGTATATAGCATTGTATCAGTGAAAATTTTTTTGGAATTGGACCAGTAGTTCTAGAGGTTAGCCCCGATATACAAACAAACAAAGACACAAACGTTACTTCTTTATTAATAGTATAGATTTCATGTCCCAACTATCACTTGAGATATGGTGTCCATGTGTGAGAGAAACGTCAGCTGGATTCGTTCGATGCGTTCATCCATTTTACGAACTGTAAGTGCGTTCGGGAATTAATTTGCAACACAAATGAGGATTGTGCAATAAATAAAAAAAAGTTAAACGCGAAAGGAATAAATGCGTGGGGCTAGTCGATTTGGAGGGTGGTGATTGGAATTTTACTCTGTACAGGCAGAGTATGGTAATTGCAGTTGGCCACAGATAGAATTACAATTTGAATGAGAATAGCATATATTGTGGGCATAAGGTAAATTAAAATTGTTGTTGATAAAGAATTTTAGTAGGTTTTTTTCCTTTCATCATGGATACATTGCAGAATATATGTAAAACATGTAGTCTCTTTCTACGCAAATCTACTGTAGTAAATAGATTTTAATTTTGACACTTTAGGTTCTAGATGTCCTTGTGTAGTGATGACCCGGGAGTGAAATAGTACACATGGCTGCTGGATGAACACTGACTATATTTGATAAATACATGCTTTTACATTCAAAATCTATTCATCATCTATTCATAGGCTCACGTAGGCACCTTAAATACATCCTATTACTATTTTCATTCCTTACATCTTATTCTCATCAGTAGTTGAGGATTTTAGGTGAAATGCAGTTCCACCTTCGGCCTTACGTAAGGTGAGATGAAGGCCAAGTGCTTACCCGTAACTAATAAAAAAAATTAAATACAAAAAATTTGGTTACCGAGAACCGTTTATTATCAATATAAATTATGACAATTATTTAAAACACGACTTCGTTCGCGAAGACTACACTATCCCACAGGAACCTGTTACCGGGATAAAAAGTGTCCTATGTCCGGGTCATGGTCTGTCTATGTGCAAAGTTCGCATAAAGATCCATTCAGCCATTTTCACGTGACGCGCGGTCAAATAAACAGACAAACAGATAAACAGATAAACAGATAAACAGATAAACAGATAAACAGATAAACAGATAAACAGACAAACAGACAAAAATTCTAAAAACTGTTGGAACGTGTTCTGTTATCGATTCTAAGTATCCCCAGCCAACTTTTTTTCGAACATCTTCCATGTACAGACTTTCGACCCTTTATTATAATATGAGCAGACTGGACTCCACAGGCGGCATCAGTTCACGATATAACATAATCTTCCTCCCCATTATTTTCATAAACCCACCCATTATAAAAGACAGCGCCGCTTCGCTAAACATATTTCACAATGCTACCATTACTCTCTCAAGACTTTGAACATGGACCTAATTTAAAGTCTAATAGGTTGCTTACTATTCATCATTGTTATCCATCAACAATGAAAAATGGGAAGTATAGCAGCTGGCTTATGTCCGTTGTCAGAATCTAATATGTCCTAAGCTGTACTCTCAGCCAGTAAGGGAGGTAATTAATCTCCCCACCGCAAATGCACTAATCCACAATAGGTTATTGAGTAATGGGTTTCGTGTAATGGGATCTGGTTAGGCTTATAGTGCTTGTATTCTAAGAATTGATTAGCACTTACCGTTGATTTTAAATGATGTTGAATTGAAATGGGATGCACTGACCATTACGCATATACGCATATCACAGCGCTCGGGGAGACGCAAATCGTTATGTGGAGTTCTCTCCCCGGCCCTTTAAGGGGGCCCTGCACTTTCCTTCCGTGACCCCAGGATGATCCGGAACTGTTATAAACAATCACGACAAGGAGTAAATGTATAAATGTAACCTGATACCTTTTTAGCGTGGAACCATTGGGGTGGCGCCACAAAACCAGCCTTCAACCCTTTGTGGTGCGAGTCTCATCTACCAAGTTGGACGTGTTCATGAGATTTCAGGCCTAAGGCATATGTGTACAGAGGATTTTGTGAATAACTGCCCTTTAGCGCCTTTAAGAAACAGAAACTGTAAATAAATAGTCATTATAGTTTTTAAGTTTGTCTCAATGCTTACAAAATTAGTATTTTTATAGTTATACATTATTTTTTAAGAATTTACATACTCGTATATAAAAACATACGCCATCATACAAATCTCAAACAAAAATAACTGCTTGACCAATCTTTATGAAAATACAGAGCATCTAAAAACCGGTTAACTAATGACAAAGAAATCAAGTAACATAATTACATTAAATATGAAAGGTAAGTGCTTAAATATGAATATAAATAGATACATCTTTGGAATGTTATTCAAATGAACTAATCAATGTAGTATAGTTACAATTTACAACCCTGGTCGGTGTGTCCAAACAAAGCAGTATCAATATGTCACGGCTAATAACGAATAATTACGCAGAGCTTACCAACACAAGATCCCTTCAAACAGGTTGATTTCCCACGACACTGCGCTGTCAGCTGCAATGAAATATACATTCGTGACGCCTGAAACAACATCCGAATTAATTCCACCTGAAATTACAGAACTCTGTATCTATCTATTCTGTGGCTCTTTCTACTATACCTATTTTGACAAACCTGTACAGGTTATATTAGATAATATAATAGATACCTAATAGTAGAGTGACTCGTTCCTTTGCCGCTGTTCCAAAACAAGAAATAGTATACCAGCACTCGTTTTTCCTCCTTCATATAGGGTCCTTCAAACGAGGCGCATTTGGCTGGCTGATGCTGCATTGTTTTCACGCTGCACCAATTGTCTTTGCGTCTGGACTCCTTTTCAACTTGGAGGAGTGGAGTCATTAGCTGAGCTTACAAAAAAAAGCCTAAAGGGTATAAAAACAAAATTCATCGATAGAAGAAGGGATAACAGGGAAGCCTCCTATCGGTTTTATACTCATGACTAGATCCCGGGTTTGAAGCCAGCCGAGAGTTTAATCTACACCTTTGTAATTACATATTATTTCATAGTGCTTCGTTGGGGAGGGCTTGTTCTAAGTTGGTTAGCTGACACCATCTTTTCTTAAAAATTCTTCAGTGGTATTTTGGGATTTTGGGTACCTAAAGAGCAGAACGATATTCGGCCTGACATTGTCACTTACCATCAGTTGAAATTAAGTTTGTGCTTGATTCTTCAGAAGTTGCAGATTTCAGATAAAATGCAGTTCGACCATCGACTTTATCAGGCAAACAAGATCTACTATCAGGCAAGATGAAGACAAACCGTTATGAGTTGTCCCGTTGTGCAATAAAAATCGATATATAGCTATTATGTGTTATAATTTTCTATAGTTTACTACGCAATAACTTACTTTCTAGTTACTACATTAACGTTCATCCACAGATTCCTTCGAACAGTCAATTTCCCACGACACTGCGTTGTCAACTACAATGAAATATGCATGGGTGATGCGTATAACGTCAGCTCGTACGATGATTCGGCCCCAACCCTCGAGTTATGCTTCGACATGACATGCACGTTAATTCGCATTGATTCGGATACGACATTGCAGGACTGTTATTCGATTTTGTGTAACTACGAGTTGTATTGATGTGCTGTGAAAAATATTTTGACAGTCCTGTGTTACAATTAACGTGTTTAATAATTGCTCATTATGGTATAATGATTTGGGAAACGTAGTGTAACTCACGTGGACGATGTCTCGGGCAAAGTGCTAGTATGGTATGAGAGTTGACAAACTTACTTTTGATTATTTTACTTACAAAATAGGTATTTACTAAACAGAAAAAAATATAATTATTTAAATTAGCTTCAGTGCTGCAAGAACTTAATAAAAAATAAAAATAAATTATACAGAAAAAACATTCGTTTTACTTTTTTATTAACCTATTTACTTTATTTTACTTACTTATTTAGTAAGTACCTACCTTATTTTTATAAACTAGGAGATAACCATAAATTATCCATATACCCGCTGGTCATCGGGTGACTCTTTCGAGTCCTCGACAGGGATTCGTGAGAAGGGGGACCCCCACTGAAACCCACTGAAACTCCTTATAGCTTCCCGTTATTTATTGCAAGGATAGTTTGGGTTTACGGACACCAGACTCCGAAAACATATTGAGTTTTTTTTATTTGATCGATTTAAAGTCAACTACAATTTTATGCGATCACAATAGCGCCATCTAGTAACAAACTTATGACCAATTTGTCACTAGTTGGTGTTCCTTTGATCCAATACAAATGTTTCTTTTTCAGTTGCCTTTAATATAAAAATATGCTACCACAGCTGTGTCTGAGGTAATGTCACAGCCGCGTGTCTGATTGTATGGTTATCCCTGCACTCTCAAACCCATTTGCCAAAGCATTTTGTTAGCGGAGTGCTCTACGCAAACATTCGCGATAGCACCACCTAAATCTCTGAGTAATGTCGGAAGTTTGTCTTCATTGTCGTATCAGACATCGGCTACCTTACTCACAAACGGTTATCGAAACAATTGTGAGTCGAATGCGATCGCCATCTCTGTCTAAATGCATACATTATGACAGTGATAAGTGGAAATATCGAAACGTTTGTGCTTAAAAGTGTTTGAGAATACTGACGCAGATCGAAACGACTGAAGTTTACATTCTTTAACTTGGTTTCTCACTATTCTTCTTATTGGTGTTGAGAAATGTATGTGGATGTAATATGACGTCAGCTTACCACTAAAAGACGTGCCAGAAAATTTTGTTTGGTGAAGAATTCTATCTGTCACTATAGTTGGCACTCCTTTTTAAAGTTACAATGATCTCGTCTAATAATATTTAGTAAACAATTTTCTATACAGAAACAATCGTTATCGATTATTAAACTTAAAAATTTCTGCAACTTCCACATTATTTTGAAAAAATTAAATATTTTTCCGAATTGAAAAATTTGCCTATACAATGCAATACAATATATTTTTATTTAAGCATCATGGCTCATTTGGGTTAGTTACAATAATTACCTTTGCCTATGTAAGTAAAATAAACAAATTCAATAAAACTAATAAATAAAATATGGCATTATGGCACTCTCGGACTTCCCAGTCATCTGAAAATATATAAACACACACATACACAGTTAGGATGATATAAGTATAAAAACATAATAATATAAAATGCTAAATAATGATTTTATCCCATTCGGTGTCGAGACCCTTGGTCTGTGGGGTTCTAGCGCTATAAAGCTTTTTAAAGAAATAGCAAAAAGGTTAGTCTACATCACAGGAGACCGAAGAGCTGGCAGCTACCTCGGACAAAGAATTAGTCTAGCTATTCAAAGGGGGAACGCTGCCAGTATCTTCGGAATCTTGCCTAAAGGGACTCCTTTTCATAATATATTTTAGATAGTTATTATATTATATTTTTTTAAGAAATAGCTTATTAGATTCAATTTTATTATTAACTTATTAATATTAACATAATATAAACTTATTCCTAAATACATTATGATGAAAAAATAAAAACAAACAAACACATTCACTTAATCACAGTAAGAATGAATCAAAAATTATAATTATAGGAGCAAATTCTTATATATATAATAGTACAGTAAAACTTTGTCATAATTACACAAGCCGCCTTACACTGGTGGGATATTTCAATCGCACGTTATCGCGATATTGGAAACGCTCGCAGAGCTTTGCATTGTCGATAAAGTTTTGATATAATTTTTTGATATCGCCCGGGGGGCGCTTTGACACCGCCGAAGCGGCTCCGATAAATTCGAATCTAAATCCAATATCTCCCTTTTATAAGTCGCAAAAGAATTTTCACGAGTGAGATTATTTCGGTTGAAATGCTCCCTTCTAATACTACTTGAACTTGGGAGATCCCAGCGAGTAGGCACTGTTTCCAAAGTTTGCGTTAAACTTGCTCAATAATTAAATTATGGATTAGATATTTTACCTCTTTTTATATTCGAAATGATTAAAAAAGATGTCTATTAGTTAGTGATCGTCGGGCAGCTGATTTATAAAATAAATGTTTATTTAACAGAAGGCCTTGTTTTAGTATAATAATGAATAGGTGTATATTATTACTTAACTGAACGTAAAAAAATGTTAACACTATCTTTTTTTTATTTATTGTTCAAATCTAGTGACTCACTTTGTAATGGCTTCCATAACAAAACTGTAACAAAATTATGAAAATAATGAGACTTGTTATTTTATAATATGTGAACAAAGAGATGTCTCCCCAACAGAAGGAGCTTTCTATAAATTTCAAAAAAATACTGTTCACACTATAAAAAAATTGTATATCAAACTAGGCAACGCAGAATGCAAAAGCCCACAGGAACGGAGTCGCAGATACAGCTAGTATGGTAATAAACTACTTAGGATGCCGTTGCTAATAATGACATTACAGTGCAGAGACCAAGAAATCTTTCTAATTACATCATTTACCAGACGTTTCTTAACTATTAACGAACGTAATAAAGTCCGCAGCGGCCTCGGTTAGCTTCCTAAATAGATTCAGATTTGAGTCCACACATGGATTTGCTGTTTTATGCGACTTTAGGCCTTATGTGGACATGTTAAGGGCACATACGTGTTATTTTTTAGCATTGCAAAATTACTTGTGTGGTCTACTAGCGACATTAGTACGTCGAAGACAGATACCCTTCCGTCCGCATAAATTACTATTCATTATGTAAGCGAATGTTTTATGCGCCAGGATGTGTCGTGATGGAGGCACACTCTTTAAACTGTTCAGGTGATTTTTTACTATGCACGTTCTAATGTTTCGTGCCGCGCGAATTTCTCGTTTTCAAGTAATGAACGTGCATTATTAACGGCTGTTTTGCGCTGCATTATTTGTGTTTTATGCTAGGAGAACCGAGTTAAGGCCGCGTCCTCGATGTCTGAGGTAAGCGCGGCGGGAGCGGTGGCGGGGCGGATACCGGGATTGCCTGTTCTCGACGGCAGCGGGCGGGCACTCGGAATTACCGCAGCGTCAAAAAAGGACTCGTAACATTCGACAGTCGAACGCGCCGCTCCTGTGCCGCTCTTTTGTCGCGTCGCTTCCGCTGTGGTCGAGGACGGTCCCTTGTCAATGTTTATTTTTTTAAAGAGCTTGCTGATTGCCTCAGACGGTGTTTTCAGCTTCACCGGGTTTTTATTGGGGGCGGTGAGTAATTTAAAGGGTTTCTCAAGCCGTGTGAAACGAAGCACCGACAGACGTTTTCTAGAGAGAACGGCATCACGCACTAGTGCATGTCCCCGCGCCCTAATAGATTCTCCGAGGGGTTCGGATCGGGAGCGGTATGGCCCGAGAGCGCCTCAAAGGCTAGGACCTCGGCTCGGGTTGACCGGGTTGTCAATGTATGCGTAGAGCGTCACCGCTTTCCGCTCCGCCACCGCTCCCGCCCTGCTCAACGCGCACGTCGAGGATGCGGCCTTAAAGTCATTTAACATTTCGGTATCGTCATAAAATAAGGGTATTGTATACTAGCTTTCTATCAGTGGAGGCGTTTGCCCAATAATAATAGTAATAATAAATAAATAATATAATAATAAATAAATAATAATAATAATATAAATAGTAGTATAGTATAATAAATAATGTAAAAAAAATATTAATTTCAGTTTCTCAATCAACATAATATATAAGTAGGTACAATGATTATTGAAACACTGCTTTTGAGTAACAATAATTGAGTTTAGTTTGCCATTTTGATAAATTTTTAACTTATTACTACAATGTACTTATATGTGCGTGTATGAGTGCGCCTTAATTTTTTATGGGATACCGAAATGTCAAATTTGTTGTTATTGTTGTTGTTGTTGCATGTTGTTGTATATTTGTGCCAAATAAACTTTTATTCATTCATTCATTCATTCATTCATTCATTCATTCATTCGAATGACTTTCCACACCGAATTATATGCGCGTCTTAGAATTTATGCAGTTGCGTTTTGTTTTGGTTTATTCGTTTTTCCGTGTTGCCGGCTCTCGTAATTAGGCGAAAGGTAGCGTTGGCATTTCATTCGAATTAAAATGGAAGTGGAAATGTTGGGGTGAAAACATATAAATGATGTGTTTTCTTAAGAACTCTGAATATGTGTAGGTACGAACACGTTTTAGTAAAACCTCAAAACGGAACATGAACGTCTTTATGTCTTATTCTTAAAATAATTATCATAGGTAGTTTTATGTGTAGGTTGTTATTATGTCTAGCTCAACTTTTTGTTATCCCTATAGTTGTATGCGCAGCTGTGTATAGAAGAAATCTCTGCAGCCTACCTGTATTTTTGCACTCCAAAATATTATAATTTTTCTTTTGCCTCTAAGTTCTATTAAATCTCATAACAATAAAAATATAAAATGTTTTTGTTTTGTCTATATAATTTTAACGCAAATTTTGTTGTTTTAATGACGATAATTGTTGACATTGAACAGGCGCCTTTGGCAATCAAAGTAAAAAAATAAATAGTGTTGAATAATTTTAGCGGGCTGGTTAGAACCACGATGGCTCAATAGGAAAAGACCTGACCCGGTATGTCAGAAGGGTGCAGGTTCAAATCCTGCTCGTGGAAATTTTTTCATCATTTGTGTTTTTGTAATAAAAATATAACCATAAAGGTTGCTATCTACTTATAGTTGCTGTGTCAACATTAAATTCTCCTTATTCCTTTAAATGCAGCAGTATTCCTAGTAACTTAATATAGCTGATGTAACTTAATAAAAACAAAACAAAAATTAGTTCTCATATGTAGGTAACTCCGTTTCACCTCCTTAACATATTATTTCGATTGTAATCTAACCCTGCGCTGACTATTCATGGAAGTCCCCAACAAAGTATTAACTCGGAGAGATAGTTAACTTTACTAAGAAATTGTCTGACTACGATCGTTACTTCACGCGTCCAGACTGCGCGTACGCACTGGAGCGTCGCATAACTGAATAGTCTACAGGTCTTCCTGTATCTCTTAAGGAACTTATGTTTACTATATATATAAAACTAGAGCTATTAAAAAATTAAATTAAAATTATACCACACGAAGTCAATATCAAAGAGACTACTTACAGATAAACACATAGTAAGGAATGGTAAAACTGGCTGCTAGTATTGTGAAAGCGACAGTTATTTTATAAATCCCTAAAATATATATTTGAAACGCTAACGATATTCCCAATAGACCATCCAACTATATCTATTTATTTATAAATTATAATTTAATAAAATATTTTTCCCTGTATTTTATAAATATTTAATTCAGCTTAAGTGTAGCAATTAGCACTTAAAAAAATATAAAGTTAAATTTATATCTATTTATCAACTATCTATAAACACCCACTTGCTGGGCTTCACATTTAGACGTCAATATCACAATGTGTGGTCACGCCACAACCCTTCATATTGGACCATACTATGATTTACTTAGGCCCTATTTTTCAATCCTAAGATAAGTTTTATCCAACGAATAACATTGTCATTGTGACATATTTCCTAAAGAGAATCTGTCATTATCTCAAAATTAATCAATGAATAAACTTTAACTGACGATTGAAAAATCAGCCCTTAAAGAGATAATACCTTAATTGTTCAATTTGCATGATCGCAACGTAAACGCGCCAACGAACAATCTCCTCATTTTATCACATAGGTACAAATCTCCCAAACAGGCAACGCCATCGACCTCCTCATCTTATCACCGACCAATCTTAAGAATCTCCAAGATTTCGATTTTTCATATTATACGCACACACGCGCAGAGGAAGCAAAGATTTAAACTTTTGTTATTCAAAATATTATTGATCCGTAGTAGTCTTATTCTGTTTTTGCATCGCTTCGATGTTATCTGCGGTCATGTTTCCACATGCTACATTGTGCCCGGGAATATTAAAACAAACGCGTTCCGATCGTACGAGATAAGGTGAGATGTTTTGACGTGTTATGTGAAGACGAAGTCGCTTAGAAGAACTGCTAATTAGCGGTCGAATCTTCTCATGTGACTTGGGAAACGGTATACAAATGCAACAAGACAAAACAGCCTATGTGCATGTCAGTTTTAATAAGATATGCGTGTTTCTCATGTTATGGTAGCAGCCCTAAGTCCCCAAAGATACCTTGTTTGGTATGGTATTTAATGAACACAAATATTTCGTGGTTCTAAGCTCCCCGCCCGATCCTCTAAATGCCACTACACATTTACAGAATACACTAAACATGCACACAAGTTTAGGCCTAAGACACCGTACTCGAAGAACAAGGGTACGAAGAACCGGTTCACACGCGCTCTACACCAGGTACAGACATGTACCTGGGCGCTTCTCTCCTCCTCCACGGCCCGGTCAACCCGAGCCGAGGTCCGTGCCTTTAGAGGCGCCCTCGGGTTGCTCCGCTCCCCGATCCGATCCGAACCCTTCGGAGAATCTAGTAGGGCACGGGGACGCGCACTAGTGCGCGATGCCGTTCCCGCTAGAAAACCTGAACACGAAGGTGATTCGTTTCACACGGCTCGAGGGACCCTTTACGTTCCTCGCCGCCTCCAAACAAGCCCGGTGAAACTGAAAATGCTGTCTGAGGCATTCAGCAATCTCTCTCACAAAAAAAAAGTTAAGTTTATTTTCTTAGTGTGATAAGCACAAGCTTTTTCTTAGTAATGGGTTAAGTACTGTAACCAACTGTATTTACAAAAAAAAAACACCTTTATAGTATTTCTAGGTCTAAAAGGACATCTTATTAGACCCTTAGGTTTAGAAATAGGATGCTTACAGGCAGTTGATGACGATGAGACTTATACATAGACGAGGCTTGATATGAAAGATGCTAGACTACCTTGTCTATTGGAGTAAAGATCGACGTACCACAAAGTTCAATCAAGCATTAGAGTCGTAAAACTTTTCGAAGAACCGAAGAAGTCTTTACAAATGCGTTATTATGTGTAAACCTTTACGGCGAACAACATGAAATACAAAACTTTTTACAACTTCCTTCACAATAACAACTGCGTCGCAATGAGAATGTTATAGGTTTGGGAATAAAGACCGATAGATGCAAAACAGAATGGTATAAAGCTGATATTATTTCTATTCTGATAGGTAACTGACGGTAACTTGATAGATAAAAGTTATTTAGTACTTCATCACAGACAAACGATCATAACATAAAACAATAACGACGATCGATGACCTCCGTGGTCTTGTGTGACTTGCACGCAGGACTTTGGGCGGCGCTGACTTTGATGTCTCGGGTTTGATTCCCAGTCGGGTCAATGTCGAAAACAAACTTTTCGATATAGTGTCGGGTCTGGGTGGTTGTGGTACCGTCGATTTTCATAACATGAGTGCTTTAACTACTCACTTGGGGATCAAAACAATTTATGTGATGTCGTCTAATATTTTAATAATAAAAAAAATTAAAAAAAAATTACATTGGTAAATTCATATTATTTGATATGTGGCTTTCAAAAAATTTATATAAAAGAACTTTTAATACCATACACAAATAAGTACTAAGAATTTTAGAGGACATAAAAATAATCTTTTCAAATATGGAGCGTAACACTTTATTAGGTGCATTGATACGAGGAAAACTGGATAGCTTTTAAACATCTTTTAAATACATACCAAATGTTTCAAAAATCAGCGCTAAGCTGGAAATGTATGACAAGCCAAAGCCAGTTTGGGATTATTTTTTTTATCAAAGCAATTTTGACGCACAGAAGCGTTGTTTTTGGGATACCTACCATTTACACCACCACCATTTAACAAAAAGTATGCTATAATTACATGCGTCTTTTCTGGGGTTTCTCACAAAATTGCTGATATAATAACATAAGTTTGAGTACGAGCGAGAATACCTAATATAATCAGCGAAATGAAATTAGCCCGTTTCATGGCCTCCTGCATAATACCCTAATTAACGAAGGTACAAGCAAAGTGTGTGTACCGAGTGTTGGAGGCGCAATATTAATTTGCAACTTGTTGATGATCGAGGCGCGTCTATCGGCCGTGTCAAGGGGAGCCACCCCCACACATTAATCACATGACATTATTACTTCGGACTTGCAGTAGATAGTCACCTAGCATTCATCTCTGAGGTCCCGGGTACGATCCCCGATCGGGTCATTTAATGAATTATTGTTTTTTTTTTAAATTGTCTCGGGTCTGGGTGTTTTCTATGTATAATAAGTATGTATTTAAGTATTTTAAGTATGTTTATCCGTTGTCTTGTAGCCATCTTGGTCTAGATAATTGGTGTGAGTGTAGGAAAGTTTTTTTTTTGTTTTTCATCAGCCATTTATATTATCGTACTTGATTTATTTGGTGATAGGATTTTTTCGGATTTTGGTGTTTCCATCCATAGGGAAGAGTCGTGCCCAAGCAGTGGGGACATAAAATGAACTGGTGGGATGGGCTAGTCCTAATTCCGTCTAGTTATTAAGTCTGTCGCCATAGAAACAATATGCTTATTAATCTTTTAATCAATATATGGATAACCATTAATTAAAATTTTAATTCTAATTTGTACTGTTATTTGTTACCACAGCAAGTTAAGATATAGATAGATTAATAGTAACTGTAGTAAGAATAGTAATTATAAAAAAAATCAAATAGTAGGTCTTTGTTCTCGATAAAAACCCGTGAACTTTCTGATTCTATTTCAGATAATGCAACATTGAGACTAAGTATAGCGATAAGTTTGACAGAATACCTTTCATTTATTTATTATTTAATTTCGCAATATTTGTACCGTCTCTTCATAAATAATCTATGGCAGCTATAACACACAACACCCTAAGGTGAAACGCGGGAGCTTATTAGGGGAATCTAGAACTTTGGGGTCGGGTTTATCTTACAAGGGAGACATGGCGATACTGGTGCGCCAACATCCCTCTATGACATCTGAATAGGTAAAGCCTTGCAGAGCTATAACTAAAGCTACATGGCTTTGAATAACGTTAAAAAATCATTAACGTTAAAATAGAAAATAATAAAAAATTATTAATAACTATTTTTGTATGAAAGTGGTAATTTTACTTGAGAAATACAATATATAAAATGCTTTAGAACATTGTTTTGATTTGAGCAAGGTGTTTGAGAATATAGGTAATTTTACCTCTGTCTTATGAAGATAACGTTAATTGCAAAGGTAACGTTCTTCTTGGTATCGTTACCTAGGTGACATTTTTTCACCTAGGCGACATTCTAGACGACCTCCTTGGTCGAATGGTTTGTACGCCGGTTTTCATGGTGTCACCATCTCTGAGGTCCCGGGTTCGATCCCCGGTCGGGTCAATTTAGAAATTATTGTTTTTCTAAATTGTCTCTGGTCTGGGTGTTTTCTATGTATAATTAGTATGTATTTAAATATTTTAAGTATGTTTATCCGTTGTCTAGTAACCATTTGACGAATTTCGAAACTTCTCTTGGGCTAGATAATTGGTGTGAGTGTAGGAAAGTTTATTTTATTTATTTATTTTATTTTATTGGTAAATTAACTAACCGCTCTACGCGGATTGGCTAAAAGCATTGGTTAACGATAAAAGTAACGACACTTTACTAGATAACGTTACCTGCATTAAAGTTAAATTTATAGAAATAATGTTACCTGACGACACTTTAAATGTGAATTTGATAATAACGTTATCAAGCCCTAGTTCTCTAACTATCCTTGTCACACCTACGGAGTTCAATAAAGATAGATACCTACACCTTTGTCGAAATGTCAATTTGCTAGGGGAGACTCCTGGCATATGAAGAAAAAATGAAACAGCCTCAGGCTCTGGGGAAATTTCAAATAGCCCTGTCTGTTAGGGTAACTTATCAATCAACATTAAAATGCAACAAAGTCAAGTCAAATACATTTGATGTTTCAATTTGTTTAAATGTTTGTCCGGTGCAATTTAATGGCGTATATTCAAGGGTCTATATGTATTCATCATCATCATCATCATTATCATCAGTCCACTGCTGGACATAGGCCTCTCCAAGTGCACACCACTGAGTACGATCCGCGGCTACTCTCATCCAGCTCTTGCCAGCCACCTTCTTCATCATCTAGTTTGAGCGCGTCTTAAATTACTTTTGCCAATAAATGTATTAGTATGTTTAATTTATTACCAAAAAGGTATTCAATAATTGTATCTACATGAAAAGAAAACTTCGTGTCCCTTTTTAAGCAAATAGCGCGCACGGAGGAGTGCCAGACTTGGCATAATTAAAGTTTATATAAAAAGGAGTTCTTTGTTAATAATGTCCCCACTTCTAGGGCTCGAGTCTTCACTAAAGATGGATAGGAAGAACGGGCTATAAACCAGCCAGTGCCTCACTAGTTGATGATCCCGGGTGAAGTGCGTTTCCATCATTGGCCTCATCATCACTTAACATCAGGTGAGATCAAGGCACTGTGCTTACCCGTTAATATAAAAAAAATACGTGCCTTCCAAAGCACGGAGGAGCTCAATATGATACATTTTTGGTCACCCAACCGGCCTTTGCGAGAGTTGGTTAACGTCAGCGATGGGGCGTGTTAACAACGGCGCCACCGGGCTTTGTTAATAGTTACTAATAATTTAATAATAGTCCAGACACTTTCTGACATACAACACGAATTACAATTTCGTCGTAACTATACTACGCCTAAAATACTGATATAAATATTTTTAAGTCTTTCATCAAGTGAATTCCTGACTGAAACAGCTGAACGATGAATAAAACAAAACCATTTGTGGACACGAAAATCGAGATAAAAAATGCTTTAGATCAATGTTTTGTTTGACTGTGGTGTTTGAGGATTCCGGGTGAAGTGTGCTTTAAGTCGGTCGTACCATCCGGTAACAAAAAGAAAGTGTTTTTACGTTATTGAATTTGTATCAATAAAAATCAATTGCCACATGTATGACAGAGCATCACTTGAGAACAGCATAACCGATTTGACTGAGGACAAGGTTTGTATAAAAAAAAAAAACAAAAAAGAAAACTATTACGGGATACGGGTTCATAGAAGCAGACGAAAACAGAAAAAATAAAACGAAGACATGGAAAACCAACCATAACTAATAGAGTGTGTGTGTTCGCAATTCTATATTTCATTATAATTTTTATCGGACAAATTACGTAGGGTAGATATGTGTAGAAAGACTTGAGCGGATTGCATAATATCAATTCCATCCACTTTTTTCTTGTGTATCGTCACGTCGTCGTCTTGCAAAGATATACAAATTCATTCGACCTCTACATTTGAACCCGCATCGTTTCGCGGTTAGTTTCACATCTTTGATTTAGCGACAACGCAGTCACTATTATTAATTTGTGCTAGTTTATCAATCAATTGTGACTATTTTTGTATTCAAACTAACTTTGGAGCTCCATTTTCGTGTGGTTTTGGCTGGACTAAGGCCGGGTTTCTACTGACGCGGAGCTGGGCGGAGAGGTGCTTAGCGGTGCATGAATTGACCAATCACTATGCTCGAAATCTCTGTTCCGTTTCAATGGAAACAGCACGAGCGGAGTGGAGCAGAGCTGAACGGATATTCATAATAAGAATACAGCGAGCGAGGCGATGCGGAGCGGAGGACAGCGGGGCGGTGCGGTGCGGAGGGCAGCGAGGTTGTGTAGTGGACGAACGGGAGAGCGGAGCGGCGTGGTGCGGTCCGGGGTGCGGGAGCGGGTGCATGACGCCGCGCCGCTTGACTCGCGCGCAGTGCATCATAGTAGTTATCATCGTTACGTTTAAGGTGTATACGTATCAAAATGGATGAAACTCCGCTCCGCTCCGCTTCTCTACTCCGCTCCGCTCTGCTTCACTACTCCGCTCTGCTCCGCTTCAGTGGAAACACTCACCACTTTTCACCGCTCTTCACCGCTCTTCACCGCTCCTCTCCGTCCAGCTCCGCGTCAGTGGAAACCCGGCCTTAAATTGTGACGTCATCGGCTACGCAGGCGGAAGATCTTGAGCTGATGCACTCATCAGCTCGAGATCTTCCGCCGCAGAAACTACAGAACGGGAAGAAAGGTTGGTGGCATTTGTAATGCAATCCGAATTTTCTATCATTTAAAAATGTTATACAGTCGTACGCTCTCGTCCTTGAGATAATATCATAGGGTTCGAATGAAACACACACCTACAAATTCAAATAAAATGGTATAAGCTAGCCACGCAGATCGAGAATTAGCCATACCAGCAACCAAACCGAGCACAAAATGTCTGCTTGGAATCAAACTATCTCTGGATCTACGACGCGAGCTTACCGCACGACGTCTACTTTTTCTCTCATAAGCGTAAATGGTATAACTTCGGTTAATCTAACGAATTAAATAATCCCCAAATTTTGTAAAATAGCTACATACCACCAGAATATTATTGTGTCTTACAAATGGCCCGTTCTAGTAAACCACAACAACTTGCAGTAATAGATAGATATACTTAACCTCCCAAGACGATACGGTACAACGCTCACAAGATACGGACCATTAGATCCAAGCTCAGACGTATTAATACCGGATCATTATTATTAATAAATCAACAAGGAGAGATAATTTTGCCACAACCACTCCGAGACTAATAAATTTCACTGCGCTTGGTATTGTGTACGAGTGTCTTGATTTCTGTCCAAATTGTTGAGATACGATCTGTGGATCATAAAATGTTGCCATATTAAGCAACACTACGAAAAACAATTATGTTTTGAATTATTTGCAGATCCTTAGCAATTCCTCGTTTTTAATTTATATTTATTGTATTAGTCAAGTTAGGTTAAGAAAAAGTCATACCAAAGATAATATTGAAAGTCAGTAAAATAACAATATTAGAAAAAAGAAATCGAAGCCATTTTTTAAAATCTTATCTCGCCTTATCAATGAGGTTTCAAAGGCAGAAATCAACTTGGAACAAATTTTATGTTTAATTTATTAACGTTATATTTAGTTAAATTTTCTGTGTTATTTGCATATAGAATAACAAAAAAAACATAGCCGCCTTCGTATTAGCACCGCAAATGAACGCACCAAATTAAAATTGTCTAAGTGCCCAATTAGTTATAATTGTGTAAGTCATTAGGGGCTGTTTCTTCAACAAAACTCGTTTTAGGTAAAAGAAACTGTATGAATAGCTTGTTAGCGTTTTCCAGTTGGTCTCGGCGGTACAGGCGTAAGGTAAACCATTAACGGTGAGCCCTTGTTGCATGAGCGGAGCGATAAATAACATTTTTTGTTTATGTTGTCATCCTCGCCTCGGCCTACTACCAGGTTTTACCACCTCTGTGGTCTGGTAGCTAAGACCACCGGTTTAGATCCAGAGGTCCCGGGAGACAAGAATCGGCACTACTACCGTAGCCTCCGTAGCCGAACGAATAGACTTATAGTTCAGAATTCCGAGTGAAGTGCGCTTCCACCTTCGGTCTTATTACCACTTGAGGTGAGATGCAGGCACTTTTTCAAGAAACCAAAACCTCTGGGAGTCTGCGAGAAACTGTGGTTCAATCTCCTTAGCTCCGTTAGACTAGGAACTTACTTAGATGCTTATAACAACGAGCATATTAGCTTTGTAGATGATTAACAGGATTGTTATTATTGTATTAATGCCGTATTAATAATAATATTAACAAAGGAGCTTGGGTACTTATCCAGGGGATCCGAAATTGCTAAAGGTTCAGCTTGCAGTCCGCAATCTGAACTCGCAAACCGCTTCATCATCGGGCTCCTGCCATAGCATTATTATTATTACTGCCATAAACTTACTGATCAATCGCGTAGTGGCATCATGTGACATTAATATGTCTGTGGCATTTTCCGCGGTTGTTGTAGTTGTTGCGGCAGTTGTAGAACTGAGCACGATCCGTAGCTACTCTCATTCTGAGTAGAGATGAGCAGCGATACCTAGAGAGACAGCATAGCGGCTGGCTCCGATGCTGGACCAGCGTCCAGCAGCGGACTAATATAGGCTGATGAATGATGATAATGATATCTATAGCCCTAAAATGTATACTTACTTACTTTTATCATTACCATCATCATTGCGGCCCATCACATTTGTCCAGCTTTGGACGTAGGCCTCCTCTCCTCCTCTCCACTTCCGGCGGTTATGCGCCCTTTCCATCCAATCACGACCTCCATATCTTCTGATATCATCAACCCACCATTTGGGAGGTCTTCCTCTTCCTCGGGTATTTGCTCTGGGTCTCCATTCCAAGGTTTTCCGGGTCCAACGGCTACCATCCATTCTAGCAATATGCCCTGCCCATGTCCACTTCCTTCTTGCGATAATGCTGACCACGTCCTCAACTCTTGTCTTCTGCCGTATCCATTCATTGGTCTTCCGGTCGCAGGGGTCGCAGGGGTTTTCCAAGCATTGCTGTTACCATCGCCATCTGCGCTACTCTGAACTTCTTAGCCGACTTTTTTGTAAGTGACATGGTCTCCGCTCCGTATGTGAACACAGGCAGCACACACTGCCCGAATACACGGACCTTAATTTTATAGTAATTCTAAAAACATAGACAAGTATCAAAATTTTTTCAAAAACATAACTACTATACACGCTATTTCTTTTACTATGCGCACACCCTGCACAGTGGTCATATTTTTGTATCGTTGAAGTCAAAGGGGACTAACATTGCGCTATGGGGTGAACAAAGCAATTGGTCTCGTACAATAAGAGATGTTTTCCAAAATACATTGGGGCCATAACGACGTGACGATATATTTGGTCATTTAGGAAATATGGTACTTTGCTCTGTGAAAATTGTTAAGAGAAATATAAATGTACGTATGAAACATATTTTTTTGCTGCGATAGTAAAAACCAAATTTCTCTGTGTTTATTTTGCAGCAGTTGAAAAGTTATAAAAGTATTTTGTAAAGATTTTTTATTTTTTTTCCTTTATTGTAGTGTAAAACTGCTACAGTCTAGTTAAAATTAATACAAAGTATATAATTTAGATGCAATTTTTTTATATAACAATGTAGCTAGTTTCAATAGCAATTTATGCAATGCTTTGGTGCGATTACTCTAGAATTTTGGTCTTTCGGTGTTCAATTTCTTGAGAACTGTTTGTTGGAATGTCACAAATTAATATTGTTTAATACTGTTTGTGAACGTAAAAAAAATCAAATATGTTAATTCGATCATAAATTCGTGACAGTTATTATTAATTTCGTATAAACACGCGGTGAACATCGGTTCAACATTTCACGTAACGATCTAAGCCAGAGTTTCCCAACCTGGAGTCCGCGGACAAAATAGAAATTAAAAGTAAAAATCATAATCAAAAAAGCTTAAGTCCTATGTCACAAATCTATATTGATCCATTTGATATATATTTTAAACTCGTATGTCTAACGTCCTGAAATAGGCCCAGCAAGGGCATTTAAATATTAACAAAAACTGACAAAAGCAAACCTGAGTAAAATAGACCTATGTAAGTATTACAAATAAAATCATGATTATTGTAAGAGATATTTTTTTAAATGTCCGCGGATTTATTAAGGTAGCGCTGTGCTTGCCGTTCATGATCTTGAACTGTGCCAGAGAAGGGATAGTACAATTTTGTTTGAGGGTATACATCCTGTTGCCTCGTCGAGTATTTAGCAATTGGGCGAGAGAAGAGGAGACGACTCCCACGTAACCCGAGGTCACCCCTAGTATGCATATACCGGGGGTGTATGCACAAAACATTTTACCTAGTACAACAAACCAAATACCCTATAAAATGTTCGTTGAACTAGGTAAAATGCTTTCCGCCGTTGATAAAGGTTGGGAAAGGCTGATGTAAGCCGTTTCTTTTAATGATCACGTTGCGGTTGATTGAATATGATTGGCGTTACAAAGGTATCAACTTATAATGAACTTGGACACCTAACAGTTGATTTAGCCATTTCGAAACAGAGTAGGAATCGTAAATTTTGATTAGAATAGTTTTTGTGGTGTTTTCTTAATTTGGTTGGTAACGAAATTTAATTTAGGTCGCTGGGTTTAACTGAGAGGATTGGTTTAGTGAAGAAACAGATGAGAATTAGAGTAAGTAAAGATTTTGTGCTATTGTTTTTTCTTTAGTTACAGCTGGGGAAAGACCTCTCCCAAGGCCTTCATAGATCTCTGTTGTTTATAGTTGTAACAATAATTTCACTTTTGTACATTGCTTCTTATTACAATGTTACGCCATTACTATTTTCTAAGATTATTATTATTGTATTACTTTTTAAATTGTGTAATGTAATGTTTGTAGTTGTGAACGTTAGCGTTATTATGGGATTGAAATATATTATCTAAATAGAAACAGAAAAAAAATTATCACTTTAAATATCACTTTAAAAAAGTACCTACATGGTAGTAGAGAGCAGTTAAGCTATGCGTATGCGCAGCGCAGAGCAGAGCAGATTTTGCATGGTCTGTGTCTGCCCTGCCCAGCTGCGCCTCGTTGCAGTGCCGGCACAGATTTTTGCGCGACGCGTGCGTGTCGACACAGTCATGTCCTTTTACCATTTTATTATAATTTTGTAATAATGACAGAGCAACTAACAGAACTCTATCGATAGTACAAATTATCCATTAGTAGAATGTTTTCTTAGATAATTACTTTAGTTTTTCTATGCTTGGAAACTGTAAAGTAGCAACGACTCATATTATCAGACTCTGACATTGACATTGACAACTCATGTGTCCGTGCTGTGTCACTTACCTGCGTCGCAGCATGCGTTCGCGACCTATGTAAGCCAACAGCTGCCCTGTCCCGCAAAACCTGCGTTTCAGCATATGCTTAGCCTTGTCATTGCTTTATAGTAATTGGGTTGAAAGTTTGTACACTACCACATTATTAGTACAGTACAGGTTGTAGACAAACTCTCAAATTTCCTCAATAGACTTTGAACTTTATATCTTAGACAGTTTTGGATAGGTTGAGTCGATCGCATTGCGATAAACGCTGCGGATGCCGCATGCACGAACCGAACGTTTCATACTCCACACTCATGACTGGCGACCCGGTCAACCCGAGCTGTGGTCCTAGCATTTAGAGGCACCATTTGGTCCATCCATAGGGCAGGCACGTGCCCCAGTCGTAGGGACATAAAATGAGCTGATGATAATAATGATGATTCTAAATAAAAAAATAGTGCGATTAACGCTACGGATGCCGCATTTACGAACCGAGCGCTTCACAGTTTTCGTTGTTGTTTATTTTTTATCCACTCCACGAGTCACCTGCCGCCTGCCATGACACCGGAAGTAACCCGTGACTATCACTTCGAATAAATATGAGTTATTAGGTTTTGATTACTCTTGATGTTTGTTTATAATAGCCAAAGGTGTAGATAATTATTTACGGCTGCGTATATTGCTCTGACTGTGCTGCATTTATCATCACTTTTATTACTAAACTGGGTTCCTGCGTGCATTTTGATCTAATGAATTTGATAAAATGTAGCCTTTATTGCTCAGAGATAGTGAAGATTTCTATCAGTTAAATAATCAAAAAGATTTAATTTTGACTTCATCGTTGGTTGTTCATGCGACTGTGCAATCAAAAAAAAATTAAAATTAAGTAATGAAAAAAGTATTTAGATCTTAATTTTTTTTTTTAATTTTTATAGGCAAGTATTTGACCGTGATCTCGCCTGATGGTAAGCGATAATGCAGCCTAGATAAAACCTGTTCACCCTTACCTTGAAAATGTCCAGGTTGTACGTGTCAGGAAACAAATCAGCAGGAAGGGAGTTCCACTCCTTAGCTTTCCTCATCAAAAATTATGACGCAAAGCGCTTTATGCGTAAAGGCGGTATGTTGACAGCATCAGGGTGTGATCTCAGTCCGCGTCTAGTTCCCCGAAGATGAAAAGGAGAACGCGGTATCAGTTCGTGTAATTCCATCGCACACTCCCCGAAATGTATCCGATAAAATGCCGAAAGATTGGCAGCCTTGCGTCGATGTTCAAGACTCTGCAGCTTGGATTCGACGAGTTGAGAGTCGCCAATGACCTTTTTAGCGCGCTTCTCAATAGAGTCTAAGGCGGCTAGCTGATACTTGGCAGATCCATCCCAGAGGTAGCAGCAGTATAGAGCAGAGGTTCCATACAGGATCGGACTTGTGCTTGGTAAGGTTGAAGCAACTGCTCCGGTGTAAAATACCGCCTTACCTTAGAAAGGATGCCAAGTTTTTTTGCTGCTGTTTTTGCCATGGACTCTACGTAGTGGTCGAAGTTTAGGTTTGCAGAGATGGTCATACTTTACAGGCTAAGATGGTTTGATATCGGCACAGATACACCACGGAAAGTCGGAGTCAGTTGAAAGAGACTCCGTTAGCAAAGAATAAACACGCCTGTGTTTTGGTGGCGTTGAAGTCGACCAGGTTAGCATCACTCCAGTTGGAGATAGCTTCCAGGGCCGTGTCTAAACGCTTATTCATGGTCTCTCGACGAAATCGAACCTCATCCCCTTTAGCCTTTGCATTGGAGAATTTTCTGTCCACAACTGTGCTATCATCTGCGTACCCCAGAATTCCGGGTAACAACAGATTGTTGATGTGAAGCAAGAATAAGGTTGCAGACAGAACAGATCCCTGAGGAACTCCGGCATCAATAGCCTGTAGATCAGACGTGCAGCCGTATAAGACTACACGTATCGATCGCTTCTTCAGAAAATCCGAAATCCAATTGCAGAGGTCAAGCGGGATTCTTGTTTATAAGGCTAGCGTGCCAAACCCTGTCAAAGGCCTTAGAGATGTCAAGAGACACGGCAAGAGGCTCACCGTGTTTCTCTATAGCCTCACTCCATAGATGCGTGGCATACACAAGAAGATCCCCCGTAGACCGCCCTCGGCGAAACCCAAATTGGCGGTCACTTAAGAGGTCATTGTCTTCAAGGTATGCCAGGAGTCGGTTGTTAAGTACACGCTCCATAGTCTTACAGAGTATGGAGGTAACTAATATTGGTATGTAGTTGGCAGGGTCGGGTTTACTACTTTTTTTTGGAACAGGTTGTACGTTCGCAAGCTTCCAAGATTTGGGAACGACTCCAGTCTCCAGTGAGAGACAAAACGGGCGAGTAAGAACTGGAGACAACTCAGGCGCACAATTAAAACGCATAAATATGCCTCTTCAAGCACCTTTGACCAATCGTTGCTTGTAGTATTAATTACAAGTATCGGCATGATTCTCAATTACAAGATTATAACTCTCAACAAAAAATCCAAAATGAATTTACCAACTGTTAAACTCACTTTACTCCATACTTATCACGTGTTTGTCACGTAATTGCCTTCCAAATACTTTGGACGTCAAACCAACTACCTACTGTAACGTGAAACGACACGGTGAATTTAAAGGTAACACTCCGAGTAACACGACAGCGACACACGATTCTTACGATTTTAGTTAGATCAATGTAAGCAGCAGGTAATGAGAATTATTAAACTCTGAACTAGAGTATTGTCTGGAATAATCTCCTGTTTGACCATACTGTGTCTATTGCACTGATACATACACGAAGAGGGTTCGATAATCACAAGGTAATTACTGTTAATACATTATATGCAGTTCATGTACGAGTGTATCACATAGATACATTATTAATGAAAAAGGATCAAGTTACGTAACCGTTAGTTTTTACTTAATGTCAACTGCAAAAAAAGTTCTTTGATTTATGAAACAAATAATTACGATTATTAAAAACTTTAGAAAGTAGGCAGGTATGTGTTAGTATTTTTAATGACGCTAAAAAGACATCGTGAAACAAGCATGAAACTTAAAAAGGACTTTTTTGTACTTATTCTGCAATACTTTGAACTAAACATTATGTCTGCAATGTCATAACAGACCCACGCTGTTTATGTGAGACTCTGCGGCTACTTTTGGCAACGACATTACAGACTGAGCGAGTGTCTGTAGTGTCGTAGCCAAAAGTCGCCACAGCGATGCTTGGAACGCCACCTCAATTTTGGAGTAATTCCGTTAATTAATTTCATTGCGAGTTGTTTTGTTAGATCGTGGACGGAGATTTCTCGGGTCGAAATGTCACCTCCCGTATCAGGTTGCGCGATATTTGGGTTATCTTTCTTACACTTCGCCTGTAATTGCTTTAAATTGTATCACGCCTAATTTTATTAGTAGCCGTTTCGAATTATTTTTAAAGGATACTGTCGTCGTCGCAAGAAAAGCACAAAGTAAAATTCAGACTTGTAATTTGTGATGTTTTTTTACCCGTTTTTGATTAATTCTGAACATTGAAACTGTTTAACGATAGTCATTATCTTTCATTTTATTAGTTTTCATAAATGTATGTCTTTGACATTTCTTTTCGAAAACGTGTCAAAAATATAAATATGTTATTAGGAAATCGCCGTTTATTCGCTTTTATCATACGTTTTTTTTAATGTTATAATAACAACATTAATATACCATCACCGACCAATATCTCTTGAAATCAATGCCGTATGTAAAACAAATATTTATATTATTTACCTACGACGTAGATAGATTCTTGGAGGTTTTGCAGCTAATATGGCTCTTAATCTGGCAATAAAACTCATTTCCCTTAAATATTTAACACAATCACTGTGTTTATGGTTAAAATGCTAAGAAATATACAACATTTTATAGTATTAAACAGCCTATAACTGTCCCACTGCTGGGCGAAGGCCTGCATCATTGAAATAGTCACCGCTACAATTGATGAGTAATGGCTTCATCAGGGCGCTTGCCAAATGCATGCATGCATGCATGCATCGAAAAATCCGAAATGCATTTTGCCCGACCTGGGAATTGAACCCGGGACCTCCGAGTAGCGGGCCGAGCGCTAAGCCAATCGGCCACAAATTTGTGGCCATTATTAAATTGACAATAAATATTTCAGCAGTACTTTCGTGTCATCAAAAATATTACAGCCTATTATATTATCAATCTTAATAATAGTTACTGTAATGTGTGTGATAAAATAGAAACCGACAACATAGCTCATAATGTATCGACTTAGCGAAGTTGTTGTTTGGGCCGGCAGAGTGAAGTTGACTGATGCTGCGTTGCTTTCACGCTGCACCAGTTGTCTTCGCGTCTAGACTCCATTTCCATTTAACATCAGGTCGTGTGGAGTCAATTGCCGTGCTAAGTATAAAAATAAAAATAAAGTTTTCGACGTTCCATACTCCATTCTAACAAAAGGGTGAAGATCCATAGCATGGGCATAGGTGGTTTAAGGCTCGTTCTCCCTATCCATCCATAGAGAAGGCTCGTGATCCAGCAGTGGAGACATAAATGAACTGATGATGATGATGGTGATGATAGATAGCATTATCGTAGTGGCACCAAAGTTCGACACCATATTTTATTAAAAATTTACTTGATGACATTTAGGAAGCAGGTGGTGGTCTGTATTCAATTTGTTGCTAGAGCTAAAAATCTGTTGCTAACCCCTATTAGTAAGTAGGTAAGTAAATAGCCTATAACTGTCTCACTGCTGGGCAAATGCCTCCATCATTGAAACCAAGTTATCACTACAATTGACGGGTATCAATCTTTATCGTTACTTTATTTTATATAAACTACTGAACCGATTTAAATGAAATTTGGTACAGAGATAGTCTAGAGCCCGAGAAAGGACATGTGCTATATATATGCATCCTGACGTAAGGAGGATTAACATTAATTAAAACTAATATAAACGCGAGTAGATCCGTAAAAGTTGTTTCATTTCAATGTGTAAGTGTTCGCGTAAACTATAGAAAACAATATACTTATTATTATTAAGCTAGTTGAATTGTTCTACTGTCTATATGTTTACCTTAACTGATCTTGTAGTTTTAACTTTAGCGTCTCGCGTCACAAATTGTATTTTAGTGGGGGCATGAAGTTTTTACGATGCGAACGTTATGAGGAGTGAATTAGTACTAACAGACAAAGTTAGTTCAGTTTTCTTTCTCTGCGCTTTGATCACCCTTAAGTATGTTGACTAGAACATTAATATAATAAGAGATTAGTTTTGAAAGATGTTACATTTAATTTCAGCTATAAGTATGTTAGCATATGACAAAATTATTAATGCATTTGTAGAGATTGTAACATTCATGTTGTAGGTTATATAAAGGTAGTCTGTTAGATAAGTCAATCACGTTTTGTTTCTCTTTGTTCTATAAGTTTTTCAAAAGTAGGTACGCAAATAAAAACCAAAAAGGTTGGTGCGTTGTAGGTAGCTATCGACATTAATTTGAATAAAGATTGGAGACTGCATATCGGCAAACGTAGTGTAGGACGCCCTCGACGATTATGTGGAGGGACGATCTTCGCAAGGTGGCTGGCAACAGCAGGATGAGATTAGCCGCGTATCGTGCTCAGTTACGTGCACTTTGAGAGGCCTATGTCCAGCAGTGGACTAATATAGGCTGATGATGATGACGCCGATGGGACTACAATTCATACTTAGAAAAAAATACCATATATTGCATATAGGAGGTTCTGTTACGTAGTAATTGATCGATCAAAGTTAACTATTACTCAATAGAAGCACAAAGGGTCAATAATCAATTCTCGGAACGTGATCGAAACTCAACCCGTAACACTACACTTATAAACAAAACAAAAAAGCCAAACTATACGGTAACTCATCACAAGAAAACATCTCTCAAATGTATCTACTGTATAATTGGTGAGCAAATTGCTTCTTCGTATGGAAATCAAATAAAGAGTCATGGGCCCCTTTTCATTTGTACCTACTAAACATTACGTTGCGGCGGCCGAGGTATCTTCGCGACTGTACCTACCTACTGCTAAATTATACACCGTGGGTCCATAGTACCCCATTACGTAGGAAACGCGGACTAATGCATCCCATTCTCTATCTGTCAAATTACAGACTGCTCGGGTAGTAGTAATCTCACGAAATAAGATAACGCACGTTGGTAATGTAAATGGCAGTAACTCAGCTCTTATTGGTGATTGGAAATTTTTACTGCATATCGGCAAACTGTTTTTACTATCTCCATAGACTGACGATAAGATCGTTGTTATGGATGTCTTTAAAGCTCTTAAAAAATTAAGTTAAGTTAAGTTTATAAATAAATAAATATGAGACAACATCATATACATTGTTCTGATCCCAAGGTAAGTAGCTAAAGCACTCGTTTCATGGAAACCAGAAACAACGACGGTACCACAACCACCCAGACCCGGCACAATATCGAAAAGTTCGTTTTCGACATTGACCCGACCGGGAATCGAACCCGGGACCTCAGAGTTAGCGCCGCCTAAGATCCGGCGTGCAAGCCACTCGGTCATAGTCAAACATGACAAGAAGGGTACGAAAAAGGTCCAAAGGTAAGATACTGCGTTACAATTTCACCAACGCATCTCTGTGATAGTCCGTCGTGCGTCGCTTTAGACTCGTTAACAGACATCTGACATTCGCGAGATTGAGGTGAAAGTACCGATGCCACGCATGTAATATCATTCATTACAGGCTGGACACCGCGAATTGTCTACCGTCGTCGTTGTGACGACGACGACATCTAATGACGAATCATCACGGAATATGAGAATGTTGAAAAGAGAAATTGATTTCGTAATCTGTTCCTTATTACCAGTATTACTTAGGAAGTAGGAAGCAGATGAGGCTTTTGAACAAGTTACTTGTGAGGTTTGAGTAGATCCTTCTTTGTTGTGTTATGATTTCTTCCAAGAACCAGCCAGTGATAACGTAAGGGCGTACAATACGAATATTGTATAGAAGTTTATACAGCACCGTCTGTAAATGGAACTAAGCTCCAGATAATTAATTATAACCTATTTCTATAAGTAATTTTATTATATATTATATTATATTATTATATATTATATTATATTCTTCAAATAAGATATGTACCGCTTCTCTCAAATTGGTATTGTGATTATTAAAAAGTAATAAGAGTCAACTGGTACAGTATTATCAAAAAATAGCGACAATTATTTAAATTTACAAATTTGTGTTTTATTTGAATCATACGCACCCTTGAAGTATCATCATCAGCTCATTTTTGTGTCCCATTGCTGGGACACGAGCCTTCCCTATGAATGGATATGTATAGTGTAGTCCAATTGAAACAAAAAATGTATGCCTAGTATTTTTGTGATTTCACTTAACCTTTTACTACCGTGTCCGTATTTAACGTTAAAAGTTCATTTTATCTCATCTTTATCTTTGATAATATTGCTAATAATTCAAACTTTAATTTCATACCATGGTCATTTGTAAAGCTGGCGGTATAAACATTAGCATAATGACAGTACTACCGAAGCAGATATACGCGATTAATTGGCTAGATAAGACGCCAGCGAAAGAAATTACCGAGCTAGGTGCTAAACGCTAACGCTTTCCTGTACTATCTACATAGATATTGCTCGTCATCATTTTTAAGGTTAGTTTAGGTTTATTTTTTAGTTTTAAAAAACACAAACAATATAGTAGTTATATTTTTTATGAATATGGTATATCCGTGCTCAATTACATAAGTGCACAGCATTTACTATGATCTTATCAAATAACCATTAGTAAAAGATTAAATTAAATAAAATCACAAATTACAATACAAATATGCAAACACAATACAAAACCGTATCGCCGACAAGCAAAACAGACTGAGGTGGTATGATTTTGAAGAGGAGATCTCCCGAGCACACAAATTATTGTTGCAATGTGTTTAAATATGTCCAAAAAAACAGGGAGACCGATATTGAGATGTAAGTACGACCTTGAGATAATCAAGAGAGATACTCTTTGTTAGCAATAAACCTGCATTACTGTTACCATTTCATTAAGCAATAAAATAATTACCTAATTATTGATGCATCCTACCGAGCAAAGAGGATGATCTGACCAGTAAAAGACCACCATCAGATGGGATTTATAAATGCTGAGGAGAGAAAGAGGGAGAGCTCGAAATGTCCTAACGAAGAAGGATCGTACTACATCAACGAGTTTAATTAAATTCAAAATTCCGTGGTGCATAATCCTGCTTTTCAAAACATCTCGACTTTTTAGTAGTATCTGTTAATGTTTTTTTTTTAAAGTTTTAAATAATATGTTATATATGTTTAATGTAATAAAACATTAAGAGTTTTAGAGTACTTAAGCTCACTATTTAGGCCTTGAGGCTTGTTGCCTTTGAGGAGATAATAAATAAGATAACGAAAAGATGCCAAGATTTTAGCATAATATATCATAATCATAATTCTCGAACGAAAGTTGACCTTTATGGAGTTTTGTTTACCGCTGTATGTAACGTATTGATACGGGCGTAAGGATCATAAGCGGATCACGGGATCATAAAATTTTTACGGTGCCCAATAAATTGTTGGATTATTATATTCAAATCCTCAAAATGTTAACAATTAAATTTAACGATACCATTTAGCACATACGTAACGCGCTATCGTATTTTAAAGCTGTCAGTTTAAAGATATTGGGTGAATGGTAAAAATGTTTCACGTGTCGTTGCCGTCCGGAGTACCTGAATGGAAATAAATCGGGCACGCTGCCTGTCAATTAAAAGGATCTCGAAAAATGGACCGTTTTAGCGCGTCTCGATCGCAGATGCAGATTTTGAGATCGCGATGCAGTTAGGGTAAGCGGTTGCCAAACTTTTTCTTTAAATTTATTTTAATGTTATCGTCATCTTTTTAATGCTACTTAGTTATCAGACCACGTGTTTCATTTAAAAAATAATAACATTTTCTGTTTTTGATGTTATATAAAATTTCTGATTCATTTATTTGTTTATTTATTAACTTGGTAAACAAGAAACACAACAACCATTAGTTTATAAAATTTTATTGTCATATAGGACATAACTAGGTTTGTCACTTATTTGAGGACTAATATAACACCTATTTGTTATTAAAGTGGGCGCATAGATGCGGGACATACAGACTATAATATATAATTTACCTTGGTTTGTAAATACAAAATTAAATAGAAGTAACATTAAGTTACTATTTAGAATAAGATCCGGTCACTATCCATCGAAGAAGTTCGCGTTTTTAATGAAGAAGGAAAGCTCGCCCAATTGTAGTATGTGTGGGAAAATTGAAGACGTACAACATCTATTGATGGAATGTGACAGGAATCAAAGGGAGAGGGAATCGGTCATAAACAAATTTAACATTAACCGTCTAGATGTTGGCATTATTCAAAGCATTTTACATAACCCAAATTCCGAGGTTACTATATCTTTGTGTAATTTAATAAAGTTTTGCAGACATTGATTCCCTTTCCCTTCTAATATTAATAGAGTTAAGCCAATAGTTTGGGTATAATGGGACTGACATGCCAAAAGGCAAAAGTCCCTTAAAAAGAAAGATATAAAAAAAAATTCTTAATAATTATAAAATATATAAACATTTACAAAGGTACTAAGTTAAAAAATAAATATAAAAAGATTGTCAGGAGAAAGACACTTGAAAAATTTGACAATGAAAGCTTTTGATACCTGTCGGTAGCCGTATTGGAAAAGTAGCCAATTGAAATGCGAGCTGAGTTTGCTCGTTTTTTTCAAAATATTATAAATGTCTTTAATACGATGTCTCTAAAGAAGTTTTGGCCTTCAGTTTGAGAACTTTAGTGCTAAAGGATTATCTTGAATGACGCCAACCATAGCAGCCAATTAACTCTGGCGATACGATAAACGCGTGAGCGGCGAATGAATCACGCTCGATCGCGCGTCTCCGAGTGACGCGCCAACGGAAACCTTGCTGGGGTGTTTTGCAGTTTTAATTCGTACCTTTTGGAGGTTTTAAATCAGCGAGTTTTATGTGAATCGAGCGGTGGGCACGTCCCAATGATTCCTCGCTTGACATTGATGGAGAGGGCATTTAGCGCTTAAAGTGTTGCTCGCTTTCACTGAGTCGCGAATTGAAAAATCTAGATACAAAGTCGATACATTTTTTATAAAACTTACACTGTTGATTTTCACACCGGAGTGGTGGTAACTGTAGCCACTGAATCGCTGAGGTTTATTAGGCACCACCAGTTCTAGGATAGAGAAATAAGAAATTAGAGGAAATCAGGCTCAAATTTATTTCTTAAGAGTTAAGTTCGTCGGTCGCTATAGTGCTCAATGTTGTCTCACGATTTTAGGGGAGGACTTAGCGGAGTTTTGACGCGCACGCAGATCGACGACTAAGTTAGTCACATGACTCGCGACAATGCTGGTGTGATCTTGCGTGTAAAGTGGCTTCAGCCGCTGGAAGCTGGCCTCGAAGATGATGGCAGGGTGCGTACAGGTTCTAGATTGCTGCCTGGTACCTGTTCTGTCCTCTGTCTGTCTGACCATAAGGCAAAAAGGTAAAAGTGCTCCCGAAATCCTCAACTACTGAGTTCAACTTGAACAACCTTAGCTATCTGTAACAAACCTATATACTGTCCTATGCCTACCATTAAAATCAAGTCATCGCTACAATCTATGGGTAAGTCAATATCCACCACGTTTGCCAAATGCGGGTTGGTGATCTGCTATGCATCGAAACAATCAATCATCGAAACATTTCGCCTGACCTGGAAATTAAACAAAGGACTTTCAGATATCAGAGTATAAACAAACTTTATCACCAACTTCACCAAATACAAAACATATTTGTGTACCAGTTGTAACACCATCATAGAAGAGATCACAGAAGCCGATAAATACAGCAAGATTAACACAACATTATTAAACAATGAAGCCGAACGAGTTTCATTCCAACTCACTGTGTGATTCTAATAAATTATCGCACTGTCGCATCGATATGTTATATGTGCGACGCTGCGCATAAATCGAAACTCGCATATTTCAATTCCCCCTCTTGACAATCTTTGACAGGTGATATTAAGTTTCTTTTTGGATTCTGTTACATTACAGCTATTCGGAAAGGCGTTACTCTGTTGGCCATGTGACACTATAGTATCAGTGTCGCGGTCGATATTAGCCACTTTGGGAGATGGTCAAGATTGATAGTGATAAAGAAACACTGGGTTCTCTACTCGATCAAAAATAATACTAAATACCCAATAAGCGTTTCAACAACAGCCCGAGATCAATAAGAATACAAATAGTGTTGTGGTCTTATTTTAAATTAGTATAGTCGATGACTTGTAGGCATGTAAGTATGTAATCTATCTTGATTGAACCTAATAAAATCTAGACAGATTGAAGTGATAATGTTGATGCTATTAAACTTTTTTTTATTAATTTTGTCAAAAGTATATTATCGTCTATGTATGAATAAGCGTGGCCACTTTTCATGGTATTCTTAATCTAGTAATATTATAGATCGAAGAGTTCTCTAACGTTAATATAATTTTCTACATTTCGTTGTTTTTTAATTTGGAGTCAAAAATTCTTACCTGCTTTTTACTAGCCATTGTATTTTACATTCTGTTTATTAAAAAAAATATTATCGGAACTCTAAAAAGGTCAAACGGTATCGAAAAGTATTTATTTGATAAGGTGACACTTGTGGTCTAGCAACCGCAAAGGTACTAGTTTTTAATTGGGCTCGGAGGCAGTTGCACGAGATGTCTCATACAATATATACAACGTTACATTTAAATGTATGACACTTTTTCGATTACACCTAACATATATAACATATAACCTACCATAAAGTTTTTGATGTATATCTTTCCGCTGGCTTTCTATATAAGCAATTTGTGGGAGTGATTCCGTGAAATGGGACGGAAGTATGTGTACCAGTGTAACAGGAAGTCGGGGAAGCGCGCAATCGATATTATGAACATGACATATTTATTTATTTATGGAAAAGGTACACCAACAGTAAACATACAAGTAAATTAAATTAAACATTATATTAATTATGGCTCTTACATATACCTATTACGTAGGGCGTTACGTAGGACGTACACAACATTGATAATTAGCTCGTTTCGCATTAACAATGCGATATTTGAGTTATATAATTTTAGAATAGGATATAAAACTATAAATAAAATTTAAAACAAAATTAAAATTGAAGACTAAAACTAAAAACAATATTGAGAACTTTCCACTAGGTAAACAAAATAAAAATAAAATTGTAGGTAAGCACCACAGACGTTCTGTGGTAAGCACTTATTACTAGTTTTGACATTAGACTACCAAAGGTCATTTTGATATGTCAAATGTCTTCTAATGAGTATTTACTGCATTTATTTTATAGTTATAAAATTATGTAATACCTGACCCATTTTTTCAGAATATAATGTTAAAATTGCTTAGTACTAAGGTAAGATATCAAATGTTACACATCATATACGACTACTGTAAGACTCGCTCGTTTTTTTATTTTTTTGGAGAGAGTTTGCTGATAGCCTCAGACGGCATTTTCAGCTTCACAGGGCTTTTTGGGGTTGGTGAGAAACTTAGAGGGTTTCTCAAGCCGTGTGAAACCAATAACCTTCGGAGGTTTTCTTGAGGGAACGGCATCACGCACTAGTGTGTGTCCCCGTGCCCTACTAGATTCTCTGAGGGGTTCGGATCGGATCGGGCCTACCATATCGCAAAACTTTATTCGGACTAATAAAGTGAGCAAGCGCGATATCAAAAAAACCGGCCAGTCAATTACGTATAAGTCCTAACCTGATTCAAGAAGCTATATATTTCAGGAGTTAAGAGTAGAATACGGGATATATTCTTATTCCTAGGAGTCTCAAAAAGTATACTAATATATAAAACAAAATAATAATCAATTACAAGGTTGCGACAAAAACTTGTTGCTTCCAATCTCCTTCCAACATTTCACCTGTATCTCTTTTAGAGACTGCAAATAATCTCGAACACACGCCAACAGAATAACAAGAATACACAATAGCACTCAAACCCAATCCTTTATGAAGCTGTATCTGCAAGATACGAATGACATTATCTGTTCACATTTGTGCGGAGTTATAAACGTAAAGTAGGCTGGCCATAAACACTGAATCACCTTTAGTACATTTTTGCTTGGTTATAAAGGATTCTTGGCATACTGGAAGCGACTGAATGGAATTACATGTACTTTATTACTTTAAACTAAACTATATACCTAATTACGGATGAAAACAAATTAAGATTTTATTAAAATATTAAAAATTAATGCAGTATTCAATGTTACGTGTAGACTTAGTTGAAATAATGAATACATTTACAGTATAATTATGTATGTACACCTTAATGAGGCAATATTTTTATTGTTTTTATTATTCTAAGTACCATCTTATAGTAGCTTAAAGCTTAAATAAGGTTTGTCAGATACTAAGTTCCCAAAATAACATCCAGTATGTAAGAATCACTCATTCAAATATTGTCAATACTTATATAAAACTAGCTGACCGGCAGACTTCGTACCGCTTTGACAGTTTTCATGACAACAAAACAAACAAAACATTGACATTTTCTATGACAACAAAAACAAACAAATCATTCGTCCGCTTAAGAACGCACGTATCCCATGATGGACCCCTATAGCAGCGCCACCTACCGGGTCAAATTGTAAGTCTAAACTATTCTCGAATCCACTTGAACACACACAGAAATTTTCTTCCAAATCGGTCCAGCCGTTTAGAAGGAGTTCAGTGGCATACACACGCACAGAAGATTTATATATTAAAGATGTCACTTCCAGTTGATAAGACTTTTCTTCAGACTCTCGAAGCACTCGATTTTGCGCATTTTCTGCCGCGTGAACGTAACGGCCAATAAGCGGGCTGCATTCGTAAAACATCTCACGTGTAAATAGCTGTAAGTGCCTGTAAGTAGGCGGTTGATACGACAACATGCATTTGAGGAGCTCGTTGGCGTAGCAACTTGCGCGTACGGTTTTAGGATTCCTACTATGTTTTTTATTCACAGAACAGTTAAATATGGTCTATTCCGTGGTTTTATTAGCCATGTGATCAGCTAACGAAAACGGAAATATGCATAGCATAGCGCTTCCTAGTTACAAACGAGGACAGGTAAAATTTTGCCATGCAAATGTTTGCTTTCATTAAATAGTGAAGAAAACTTGCATTACGCATCCAGGTGTGCAATTTTTTCGAATCAAAATGTGTAGTTGTGAAATTAAAAACGAAAAAGATATACATCTATAAAATCTAGTTTTTTCGCATTGACAAACTTAGCTGTCTTCGAAACGTCTGACGATATAAACGGTATAAAACCGAACAGAACAATCTTTAAACGTCTTCGTATCAATATTCAAGTGAGACATCCTCAAACAACGTCAATGGTTTTATGCGACTTTGGACGTCTACATTCGTAGCCGGCTTATGGAAATCGTTATAGATCAAACACTGCAGTCGTGGTTTCTTCCCATCAACACTTTTTTTTTCTTTCTTTTAGTTGATGGCTTCGAGCGATTAGCATATTTAGCCAGTGTGAAAGTAATTTTTCTTACAAGTAAAAATATACATAAATATACAATATTTCCTTCCAGTATGATGATGACGAATGATAATAGAAATGAGAAGTGAGAAATTATACCCCTCTAGTATCTCAGTAAAGATGTGGGGATTCACTAATTTCTCGGGCGGACTTCTTGAGAGAATTTGAAAAGTGAAGTTGCACTGTTTTGTTTCATTTGCCAACACTTATGCGCACTTACGAACACTTAACGGTTAATAATCCACCATTATTTCACATTAATATTCGACATAACACAAATTTTTGATATTAAAACAAAACTGCAGACATGACTCTTCACTTTCCCGCCAAGAATTGTATAAAATTTATTTTAAATGCATCATAATAAGCAGCGAGCCGGCGTGAGCAAAATAATAATAATAATAATAATAAAGTTTTTTTCCAAAATTAAATACATCCATAAAATGTTAGCGTTCTAATAACAAATTGTGCTAATAGATTTTCTAGAATGGTTGGGATTAAGGAAGACACAAGTTTAATTTTCCAAAAATACTGAAAAATTACAATAATATTGATATTACAAAAACACAAATGTTGAAAAAATTTCCACGAGCAGGATTTGAACCTGCACCCTTCTGACATACCGGGTCAGGTGCTCTCCCAATTGAGCTATCGTGGTTCTAACCGAAAATATACAACACTATTTACTTTTTTACTTTGTAATATTGATATTGTAAAAATACACTAGAACCTAAACTATGCCGAGCCTTTCATTTAGGTACACACCGATATTAATTGATCCAACATTAAATGGCACACGATAACATACCATTTCTTATGCACCCAAATACCGTTGCCTGATCAGATGCAATAGTATTACTATCAGTAATTCCGTTACACATCTCTCGATTTACCCACTAATCGGATTACGCGAAGTTGACGGATGTACCCGATTTCGTTTATGCCTTGCTCAAGACATCGGTCAGGGCTTAAATGGTAACATTAGTAAGCTTACTGGTGATTATGTTATCTGTATTTAACTGTTATACTAGTAGAGATGTTGTTCGAGCTCGAGTTGCGATCTTGCGTGTTCAGTAACTTTCTCGATATCGGTTAGGAGACCAAATTAAAATACCTTGAGCTTCGGAAGGATAACATAGCATGATAAGATTTTTCTTTGCCTCGGATTTTCTGGTGTCTTCAGCAGGTACCTAATATGTATTAGGCATTAAAAGTCAAAGTACCAGCCGCAGTCGTCAGCAGTAACCAAATATACATAATATGCATTCAAAGTCAATAGAAGCCTGAAAAGGCACTTATTGACATCAATAATAAACTAAAATTTAGTTTAACTAAACTACTGAATCTAACCTGAATTAAACTCCAGTCCGAACGCTTCCAAGAATCTAGTAGGGGTCACTCTTGCGTGATCCATCCCCTCTAGAAACTTTGAGGATGTTCGATCACCATAGATCCTTTAGTTTTTCCTCGCTTACAAAAGTCATGGCTTCGAAAGTCAAAAGTCACGAATGGTGGCCAATAGCTATTGCTTTTAAAAATAAAACACCAATCTGCATTTTAGGTTAGCAAAGTAGGGTTGTTGTACATTCGCCACAAAGTTAGTTTGCCACGTTTTTGTAACTCCATACATTGAAGTAAATTCGCCACAGGTAGGTAAGGGTTATTGTAAATTCGCCACAAGTCTATATAGTACATCATTTTTGGATAAAGTACCGGTAGCAAGGAAAGTTCGTTTTGAGCGCTCGAAATGAAAGGAAGTTTTTTTATTCTATTCGTAATTTTGTTAGCAAAAAAATGCTAGTTGGGCAGTAAAAAAACTAGTTGGGTAGCAACATAAGGTCAGCAAAAATTTTTTTAAATCAGTCTGCAATTTATATCATTCTGAACAGCAGTCTTATGGCGCTCGCCCCTTCCATGAGTGGGAAAAAAAAATATTACATAACCAACAGTAAGGATTTCTTATACTGACCGATTGTATAATTCTGCTTACCAAATAATAATTTTGCTGACCAAATATTTATTTTGTAATACAATTAAATTATTTTCAAAAATATATGTCGGAATTAAAAAGAAATGAAACTACACAATTCATTTTCGTTTTAATAGCTAGCTGTTAATAGAAACTCCAGTTCGAATCACACGCCTGTCCACATCCATTAAGCCTGTACGCCCTAACACATTTCAGCTGCCAACTAGCCTCTTGACGAGATATCACAGTTCGTTGAACAAACTTTAATTAAGAAACACCCTTCTAAATTAACTTATAACAACTAAAATGGTGTTCAAATGGGAAGTTTTAACAGCCGCGCAGGTCTAGTGGATAGGTATACAACGTGCAAAAGAAAGGTGTGGTCAAAATGAAATGATCCAAAGTGTATCCGATCTAGATCTTGTATGCAGAGTTACTAAATCATGATTATTAACTTTAATGTGTTATGCAATTTATAGCTAAATATTTTAATTCTGACATCACATCAAAATAAACAAGTCTCAGCTCTAGTAGTTTAGTAACCTCTGTGTACTTACATTTATGATCACTGCTGCTTGCATGACGCGCATGATTTCACAAATATAAATATTTCATTTAACCATATAGGTATACTAAAAGATTTAGCCTGTTTTTATTTCTGCAGAAAATGCTTAGGTATTTCTGCATACTCGCGGCTCTGGCACGACATTTTTTTTTGACCATGGAAAACACTCGTCGCTTTTGTACCGGGGAGTATCCGGGTATCCTTGTACTAGTACTTGTTATATTCTTCGGCCTCTGCTTTGGGGCCGGTTCGGGCTGCGAGGTTGGACCTCATTGCCCTGGATCTCTTCTCGGGCTCCGGTTCAATTGGATGGCACGGCAGGTGTATTTTTTTTAAGTTTATGTTTTACCATTTTTTTTAGCCCGCGCTGCCGTGTCTCGATTCGTAGGTGGCTCCTTGGTGGTGCCTGTCTCTCTCCCTGCGAAGCCTTTGGCGCGATCAACCCCCCGGGTGAGACGGCGTGCCATCCGGCGTGGGCTGAGGCCCGGTGAGCGCCAGCGAGCGGGCCGCGATTTACGGGTTTGGTAGGGCGGACAACAGCGAAGAATGGGTGAAGAGACAGTGTCGGCGGACGAGCGCGGCAAGGCGCGGCGGCGGTGGAACCGCCGCCTGTTGATGGTTGGCAGATGGTGTTGTTGCTGATGTAGATGATGGTGCAGCTGAGTGGTGCAGCTGAGTGCATCGTGGCGCCGGTGCAGGTGGCGTGTGGAGCGGAGCTATGTTTCACAGGTGTTCGTGAGGCCCGTTGTCGGCGCGCAAACGGACCACGAACTCCTTCAGGGGCTTAAAGTCAAGGTCCCGAGCGATGACATAATTTCTGGCGTAGCGCCCGGCACCTGTCATCGCTCGTAGAGCCATACTCTGCTGCGATTTTAATTTCCGGCGTTGGGCGTGACTTGTTAGAGCATACCATGCCGGGCCTGCGTACGTGAGCTGTAAACGAACGTACGATTTGAATAACATAAGCTTCGTCCGCAGCGGCAGCCAGGATGCCAGCACCGGACGCAAGAGGGCGCACGCGGACTTGGACGACGTAGTCGACCTGTGGCGCCATTCGCAGCGCGTGGTCTATGCGGCATCCGAGATAAGTGACGGTGGAGCTATACGCTACGGGTTGCCCCCGTAGCGTTAACGGGACTGGTGGTGGTCGTCGTTTGCGGCTGTTTGGCACTTGTCGAGCCACTCCGGTGGGATGTCCAGTTGACACTGCACGCGCCTGCGGGCGAGGTCGGCGTTCGGGAACGACGAGAAGAAGGCGCTGTCGTCCGCAAACAGCGCCTGCGATTGGGATCTCATTGGTATAAGCAGCGTACAGCGTCGGCGAGATGCAGCTGCTCTGCAACACGCCGGCGGCGGCGATGGCTCTCGGAGTTGAGGAAGCCCCTTCGACGGAGACCACAAAGTTGCGGTCCCGGAGGAAGCTTGCTATAAGGTATGTGAGGGCTGTAGGTAGCTGGCTGTTGGCAAGTTTGGCCAAAAATTTTATTAAGCGTACTTTAAAACGCATAATTTTATTATGCATAACTGTTGACAGTTTGTTTTGACATAATCTTAAGTTGTTTTAAGGGGTGTATTTCATTACATACAATTACAAATGAACTTTTTTCAAAAGATATAACGTTAATTTGATAAAATTTTTACTTGGTCTAAATACACTTCTTATAACAACATTACGTATATTATTCACTTGCTATAATTTTACTAACTTAAATTATGTATTTATTATATAAATAGCATTTTAACCTTAATTTGATTTAAAATAGTAAAATAATCTTAAAAAGTTAATACGTTGTGTTTTTAGTAATATTGTGCTACAAAAATCAGTCACAGAAACGAATTGCTGCAAATCCGACTACACGCAGTCTTGTCTGTCCTACCCCTAGAGTGTAATTTAGAAGCGCGTAGGCGCGGAGGGGCCGGAGCCCTGCAGCGCCGGAGCCGTCACAAAAACCATGCCTGCTACATGTTGCATACTTGCTTGCATGGTTCATGCTTGCTTGCCTGCTGCTTGCTTGCTTGCATGCTTCATGCTTGCTTGCATGCTGCTAGCTTGCTTGCCTGCTGCTTGCTTGCTTGCATGCTGCTTCATGCTGCATATATGTATTATGCCTAAAAAACGTTATGCGTTTCAATAAGTAACCCGGCTAGGGACACCCCATACCACCGCGTGGGGCTTTCCTCCCATCACCCCGCTCGACTTCGGAGAAGATGTTTCGCTCCCAAAAATATTAGGTAACCCCACAATGTTGTATATGTAGGGCTAGTTGAAAGTCAAGATATCATCTTATCTAAGTCATCATAATCGTTTATGTTAGCAACTTTGTTGTTTTCAGAAGTTTGCAGCAAGATAGCCATTAATGTAACAGTGTATTTCATACGCTCATATATTTGACAAAATTGAATCACAGTCACATACTAACCAATAAATTAACCGAAGTTTACAGTTCTTCAAAGTACATATTATGTGTCGATATGAAAATGCCGATACCGTGTCGGTATTGCGCGATTGAATTTTAGTAATTTATTTATTTAAACAAAACCTATAAATAACACAAACAGGAACTGGTCCCAACGCCGCAAACATAAACAGATATCAATCAGCAGTTAACCGAATAGATTGCATTAAAACTGTTCTAATGAAAGTTTCGCTTACATGACATTAATCTAATAAAACATCCTTTTCGTTAGACAACCTATTGCGTTGTCCATGGTCTATTTCAACAGTGAAGTCCAAACAAGCTTTTCTTTTTAAAGTAGCAATGTATAAACTGTTATGTTTATATCCGATTCTTGTTCTCAATTTAAACGAACGCTCGCAATTGATCCGACATTCACGATCCGTTTTATCGTCTTGGACGCATCAATGCACTCATTCGGTATTTAATGTTCCACTGGTAATCCTACACGGGTACCCTGCTAATACGAAAGAAGGTAGCAGGTTAAGCTTAAGTTTCTCTGCAACAAATTAAATAATTGCTTAAAATGTGTTTTGGTTTGTTGAACAGTTGCCGAAAGCAGCCACGAAGCAGTTGCTATAAGTTTGGATGTTTCCACCATCTTGAAAATGAATTTCTGCCGTTCAAACGGGGTCACCAAAGATGTATCATATCGAGCTCCTCCGTGCTTTGGAAGGCTCTTAGTGCCGTTAGTCTCGGTTGCATTAATAGTCGTTAACACTATCCGCACTGGGCCCACGTGGTGGTAGCTTATGGACTGTTCTTGCGGTGCTTCTATCCGTAGGAAAAGACTCATGCCCTAGCAGTGGGGACATAAATGAGCTAACGATGGTGATAACGGTCCCATGGTATATGGTGATGGTATTCGTTATAACATTCATTTGATTACGGACTTGCATGGTACCCGTCCCTAGAAAATCACCGGAGATTGCATGGTTAGCAGCTTGAGCTACTATAGGATTCCATGCCGTTACGCTACGCTACGTTTAGCTACGTTTCGCTGTACCGTTATGTTACGTTACGATGTAACGCTACGCTACGTTATGCTATACCGGTTACGTTGCGCTACTTCGTACTGTTACGTTACGATACGTTACGCTGTCAATGTTATAAGCAACCGGTAGCAAGTTCTTTCCTTAAAGAAAGCAAGATGTTCCCTCACTTAACATTAACTTATCGAAGTCTTCTCAACGGAACCGCACCGACATGTATGAAACTTAGACCGCTGATAGAAAGATTCGTGACTGCGCAGTCACAAACGGGAGTCGAAGTCGGAAATCGAATCCAATTTACTTCATTTGGTCGCCAGTAAAGTTCACATTCAACTCTACAGTTGAACGGATTACCTACTAAAGTCTGTAGTAGGTCGGAGCGATCTCTAGCGTCGCAATCGTATGTTATACGAATGCTTATTTGGAATGTTTTTTATTTTAGTGCATTGTGCTACAAGTTTTATGTTTAAACTATTTACTAGTAGTACCTAAACCCTTTAAAAGCCATGTTGTAATAGTGATGTTGTGAAAGTGAATAGGGTTTTGTATATGATGGAGAATGAATAAATGTCTCCTTCATCCTTTTAATCCAATTTATTATATTCCTTTTATGTTATTAAATCGTAGAACCTACATACACAAATACCAAATTAACTTTTTTAATTAAACAGACTGTAAGTCATCTTTACTGTTCATAATAAATAAGGATTGATTCAATGACATTCCAATATTAATTTTGCAATTTCTATGAACGGGAATTTGTACGCGCATTTTCAATCTGGTTCAAGCTACCCAACCCATCAGGCTACCGTGGTTGTATCCAAATTAAAATTTAATCACATAATTGCCTTCCAAATTTAATCATCAATATTTATATATTTCGTAGGCCAAAGTGAGCCCTAACTCGGTGCAATTCGTGATTCCGAGCCATCCATCTATCCATCTATGACAGAGAAATCTTTAAAAATATGTTCTGCCTAAATATAATAATGTGTACTACATGAAAGTAGAAAATTAAGTAACTTGATACCAGCTTATCTAAATGACTTACCTAATGACCTTCAAACATTGTACTCGGACACGGTCATTGCTAAGTACAAATCAAAATTTATGAAATATTTCTTACATAATTGCCATCTTCATAAGCTACCTTAGGATACTAGTTTTCTGTAAAAAAATCCTACCTACTCTTGTCTGCATCTAGCTTAATTTATAAGTATTAAGAGTGGCTCTCCTACACAGATAAACCTTGTAAGGTTTCCGTGTTAGGATGATTGTAATGTATGTTGTTTTATGTAAAATGATTTGAACAATAAATAAAAACAATAAAAAATGTACTACTAGGTTTCTTTGTGCATATAGTATGGGTAGGTATAGTCTGCTGGACGAGGGAAAAGGAGGAGCCCCATATAACCCGGGGTCACCCCTAGCTCAGTGTATGAGCAAACCTATTTCAAAAAATGCTGACGTGATCTTTTTCTAATTAATAAATCACGAATCAATCAATAGTGTTGGTTAAATTTCACCGCATCGAGTTTCAAAACTCCATTTTGCTTCTAGTTTCCCGAGTAAACATAAAGAAGCTCCAATGGTTAGTTCACAGATGAAATGTAAATAAAAGACTGATTTACGGATATTGGAACTGAGTAGCCCGTCTTGCGAATAGGAAAGTTTTATTGGAATTGAAAGCCCCGCCACTTATCGCTCCCTGAGGAAATAGTACTGTGTTTTGCTTTTGTGTAGTTTAATTCGGTTTTATGTGTCAATGTCTGAATTGACTTATCTTTTGATTTACTACGAGCAAAGCAATCGATTGTTTCCTAATAAAAACAAGACCATGCTACTGTCACATAGGTACAGCTACTGCAACTCAAAACAGCTTGGGTACAAGCACAGACCTATATTTTTTATGTGGGTACGAGCCTTCCTTATGGATGGAACCACCACAGGGTGAACGGGCCTTATGCTACCACGCGAGAGCAGTGCAGATTGGCAGATGTTAACGAGTGCTAATGCAGCAGGGACGCAGCGAAAGAGCTCGAGATGATACATTTTAGCTCACCCATCCGATGACCGTCCCTTGCTAATGTTGCTTAACTTCAAGAATCGCAAACTGAACGCGTTAACCACTGCGCCATCGAGCGCCTCACTGCAGCTCATAGAAGCTATTTAAGGCATTAACGTAATATCTCAAAAAAGTATGAAAAAACATGTAAAATATTCAAACAATTTTTCTTATTAAACTAAAAGTCAGCGGAAGAACAAAATTATTAAAGTTTTTTTTTTATTTGAGTTTGCAAACTCTCCTAACGATGCGATGGTAAGCAGTCACCACAACTTACAGACGCTTGTAATAACCATAGGTACGCTTTGCTGACCCTAAAACCTTATTTATAATACTTGTGCTTCTATTTTGCTTCTACACATACAGTGTTAGAAAACTTTACGAAAGCGTTGTTTTCACGCTGGACCAGTTGTTTTCGCGTCATGACTCAATTTCCACTTAACATCAGGTAGAATGCAATCATTTGCCATGCCAACTTTTAACATTCATTACTTGTACAATACTCTTTGTAGTAGGTCCGTTTGTTTGTCTGTAATCAAATCTTGCAAGTTAAATTTGATCCACTTCCCGGTTACCGATTGAGCTGAAATTTTGCACGCATGTGTAAATCGGATGACAATGCAAAAATTTTATGACATGAAGCTGATTTGATGATAGAGCTAGAAGATGGTCATAGGAACTCGGTAACTAAACAACACAACCCTTTCGAGTTTGAGCTCGTATGATTTGTCTTGACGAGTACTTTGGTGCTAAATAGTAACCAGGGTCTGATGATGGAGCTGGAAGATGACCATAGAAACTCGGTAATTCAACGACACAACCCTATCGAGTTTGGGCTCGTATGATTCGTCTTGACGATTTCTTTGGTGCTAGATAGAAACCTGGGTCTGTTGATGGAACAGGAAGGTGGCCATAGGAACCCGGTAGTTAAATGACATAACTCTATCGAATTTGGAATCGTTTGATCAGTCTGGACGAGTACCTACTTTGGTGCTTACCAGGGTCTGATGTTGGAGCTGGTAGAAGGCCATAGGAACTCGGTAATTAAACTACACAACGCCATCGAGTTTGGGCTCGTATGGTTCGTCTTGACGAGTACTGTGGTGCTAGATGGTTATAAAATTAAAATTGGGTCTGTTATAAAAACGCAAAGATTTAATTACAAGGCGTAAAGTTTTAGGATTTTTAATTATTTTTAACATTTTAGTTATTTTTTTATATCTTATGGATAAGCACTTGGCCTTCATCTCACCTGATGTTAAGTGATGATAAGGCGGAAGGTGGAAGCGCTCTTCATCCGAAACCCCAACTACTGAGGCACTGGCTATCATATTTCTAGCTGTCGGAACACAACAATGCTACAAACATTGATGTTATGGTGAAATCTATGCTAATATTATAAAGAGGAAAGTTTTGTATTTCTGTATTTATTATGTTTGCAATGAATAAACTCAAAAACTACTGGATCGATTTAATAAAATACTTCACCATTAGAATGCTACATTAGCGCTGAGTAACATAGGCTATATAAAAAAGAAATGTCCACCCGTGCGAAGCCGGGACGGACCGCTAGAATTTAGATAAGCTGATGGTAGCTAGCCAAGCGGGCAAACAAGCCCTACCACCTACCAAACCGAGTATACAAACATGTACGCTGGGAATCGAACCCGGGAGCTCTGGGTCTAAACCAGTGGCCTTAACCACTAGACCACAAGCGGTTTATATGTCAATTGTATACAATAATAATTCTACGAGTATTCTATTTCTATTCTATTAGCGTTATGTCACTTGACTAGAGGTGCAAGTCTGTTATTGTTAATAGCGCATTAATAATAATCTTAAAATACTATTCAAAAAAGATATAAACCAGTAGCTATCCAGTCAGCTTACTATACTACAATTTAAAGTTGAACTAACTACATTAAACAGTGTCAAAATATTCGTGTTATGGAGCGAACTAGAATGGTTCACTGCACCAACTTCGCACTTGAAACAGCGTAAAGCATAGTGATAAAAATATTGCGCTTAATATAAAGTTTCCTCTGAAAGCGCTGGAGCTTTTAGGATTCGTTATTAAACTAATAAAACTAAACTTGTTTCATTATTAGGTCAACTAGTGTTTTACTCATAATCTGTGTCTTATCTAAGTAAGACCTAGTAAGGTTTCCGTCTTCCAGTAGTCTTCGACTCATCAGGATCTTTTATCATGATCTGATCCGAAACCCTTGGAGCATCTAGTGGGATATGTTGCGTGATGCCATTATTCTTAAAAAACCTCTAAAGGACAACACTTTATACTTTTTTTACAAACAAAATATTGTAGCATTTATAAATAGTTCAAAACAGATTAAAACATCAGAACTTTGTCGTTCAAGTTGTCAATAAATTTGAGAGTTTAGCTTGCAAAGCACTTCACATTCTACACATCATAACATCAAATGAAAAAATAACTTTCTTAGTTATCGCTTTAATAATTAGAAACTTTGTAATAAAGAGACGACCTTTTTAGAAAATATAATATCGAACCAAATACTTGTCCAATTAAACGAAACTTATTGAATAATGTATTTGATTGCATCAGTAATCTTTAAGAATCGGTAGATATTGTAGAATGCTTTTATATGTGTAGGTACTGATGAAATCACAACTCAGATTTTATTTCTTAATGGTAAATTATTCAATCTTAATGATTCTATTTAGTAATCAGACCATTTTATATATAGAAATCGTTTCAAAAACAAAGCCATTCAATTAAGGAAAGTGAGTTATTTTATACAAACAAACAAATTGGGCGCACACTCCTAGATATCATATGGGAGACTTCAAAGCAGAACATCAAGGGTATTATTTAAATAAGCCGACAGATTCACTTTTAAATTTGTTGACGCTCGAGTCACGTCCTAAGGATTTCGGGTACGGCTTTAAAAACGCTATTAGGTCGATCGTTAAACTCTGACTGAGTGACATCTTGAAGAAAACGACTTCAAAGTTGTTGTCTCAAAAACATTTTTTGATAATTTTCAGCTTTACTCCCTTTTGTTACGGTGGGTAAGAATAGAGTTTGAGAGCAAAGTCACAGTTGCTTTTGTTAAGTTGTCGACTGCACCGTCACATTGGACTTTTTGGGTCATCACTCGTATTTAATGCGTTTTAAGAAACATGCTGGATTAATTTTAGATTTTAATAAGAATCTGTTCATGCTAAGTTAAGAAGATCAACCGATAAAATGACAAGTTCTCATGCTTTGTTGCAAACGACACAATTTATTTTATTTTTTAATGAATTTATTTAATAATGATAATACTGACTTTACTTAGTATAATTTTGTCTTAAAACTGCAAAATTGTTTTTAAACTGAAATAGAAAACTATTAAACGATTGAAAGCTAGCTTGTTAACAGTTCACGTAAATAAAATTTAATGTTTATTAAAACTCATACATATTGGGTTTGATTTAAAAAATGAAAAGTTACAAAATTCAATTAAAATTCAAAATTGACACTAGTTTTACTATTAAGAAGTTTTTTTTAACCTAAATATCGTTAAATAAATCTCTGTGCCCAAAACAAAGCTATCTTTATCGTTGTGTTTTGACTGCCTACGCAACAATAATCTTGAGGCGAGATCAACTAGGCAAAGCGGTGCAACTCAATAACTTCCTATTCTGATTATTTTATTTTTTGTTTAAAAAAAACTTTGTTCCAAACAGTTTATTTATTGATATAACGTGCGAGAGATTAAGCCATAAAGTCGTGGCGGGAAGCTGAGCGCCACGGGTAGCGCTGCCGAGAGCGTTATATATTTTACAACTATTAAACTCTACGTGGGCTTACCGAGACTTGCGTCGTGGATTATGAATATTGAAAAAGTATACATTATTTCTTAAAGCGATCACTACAATTGTATTTTTTCGTTGAATGCAGCTATAATATATTACCAAAGTAAGGGTGCTGGTAACTAGATACTTATACATAAGCTTAAATTTCACGAACTCCGTAGCCGAGTGGCTTGCACGCCGGACTTTGGGCTAACTCTGAGGTCCCGGGTTCAATTCCCGGTCGGTTAAATGTCGTAAAAGAACTTTTCGATATTGTGTCGGGTCTGAGTGGATTTGGTACCGTCGTTGTTCCTGATTGCCATGAAACGAGGGCTTTAGCTACTTACCTTGGGATCAGAACGATGTATGTGAAATTGCCTAAAAAATATAAGAATAATAATATTAAAATCTCTAAATGTATTAGGTAAGAGACATGCGCCATTTTGTATGTTTTACTAATCATGACAAGGCACTTATTTAAAATGCTTCTGAGTTAGCGCTTATTCTCAGTTATAACAATTTAAGTTTATTATTATAATGCAATTTTTTAAAGTACCTACACAGTGAATTTGAACGTCCAATACTTATCTCAAATTTAATGGATTAAGTCCGATGAACAATATCAACAAAACTTAAACAATTTTTTTTAAATGTACACACGCCTGCACATCAACCTACAACAAACTGTCAAATTTCCTCAATAGACTTTAAACTTTATGCCTTATTCATATGGTTGAAAATGTATTGAAGAAATTCGACTGTTTCGGATAGGTTGACGTGCAGGCGTCTGTACCTTGTGGTTCTTTTAATTTTTGATAAACATTTTGGAAAAACATGATATAAATCCTAATGTTAGTCGCCACAAAAAAAATATTGTTTTATTTAATACACATTATGTTATTGCTACCTATATTCGTGCTTACATGCAAAGCTAATTATTTTTAACACACTTAGTTTAGTGGTTATTTTCTTTCTTTTGTTACTAATAATTATTTTTTATGCATATTTTTCACTAAGCCATAATAGGTATTACCCCATTTCCGTATTTCCATTTCTCACCCATCATTATAAGCTAGTTAAGAAAGTACTGTTCTCATTAAAAGCTAGATAAGTAAGGGCTTACACGTAAGATATAAAAAAAATACAGAAGTCTATCGACCTGATGCCACATTGCAGCATTGGCGTTTTAAGCTTTATATCACACTTCTTTTGAGTTCAATTTCCTTCTCTCATACCTCCACGCTGATAGTACACTTATACTTTTAGATACCATAACTTATAACATTTAATAGTAAGCGTCCAACAGTAAAGGACCAACACGAAAAACATTTTACTGACATCACAGACACTTATGTAAATGAAATATAATAAAATATAGGAATTAATCCCCGTGAAACGGTTATAATAGCGGTAATTAATGGCTTCATTATCATCTCCCATAGCGTGAAACCGGTAAAATTAGTTAATAAATAACACTTTAAAACGCATCATGTCGCAAAAACTATTGTCATGCTATAATATATCCACCATACAGTACAACCATTTGCGCAAACCAAAAATGATCAGTTGAAGTGTTATTCGCCAATGTAATGCCAACCAGTAAAATTCCTTTTACTATACACCGTTCTAGCTAAGCAATTTCCTTTTATAAATAAAACTTTTGTGCAGGAAATTCGGACGCGCCGATTTCTATTTTGTCAAACAATAAAAGCTGAGTTACGTACTTACACCGCTTTAACATTAGACTCGTGTAGCAGAAAACTTTAAAATAATACCGCATAGTTACTCCACACGAGACCTTAAAGTTGGTTAACGACTTTATCACAGATATAATAATGTATACTTAAGCACACATTCGGTTGCATAATTTAACAATATTCAATTTATGACGTTTGAAAGCCGGAGCCTAAAAAATATAAAGTTTCCACAATTTATTGCCTTACACTAACCGCCGTACAGTAATCCGCTTAGCGTCGAACATCTTATTAAGTGTGGGCCAAATACTGATATATTTCTCCGCTTAAGCATACTTACGTCCTACAAATAAAATTGTGCGTCACTTATTATTGTATAATGGACATAATAATTGTAAAATGGCAGAGCGTCGCGACGCTACCTTAAAAAGTATTAACGTGTATTGTGTGGCGTTTATTTAGATAGTGATGTGCCTGAGAATCCTTAAACCTTAAGTTTAACTTCATTTTTTTAAATTGGAAATATGCAATCGTGTTGTTAATTTTTTAAACGTGACGCACAATTTTATTTGTAGATAGATCTCTCCAACATTTTACACCACCATAGGTCTTCCCTTAATGGATAATAAAATCTAAAAATATCTATTTACTAGTCACTTAATCAAAATTAATGTTGTATATGTTTTTTTTACAAATTCTAAATTTATGATAATAACTAAAGTTGCAAACAAATTTAAAAACCGCTAAAGAAGCATGCTGACCCCTAGAAACCTTCGTAGTTGTTTGGCCATCAAAGACTTGAGAATTCACTTAGATTTGCGCCTCCTTTACACCATAAAGCTTGATTTAATATATTCCAATGAAGAAATGAGTGGTCTCGGCAACCATTAAATTAACTACAGAGCCATTTAGTTTTCTTAAGAACCAATAGTTTCAAAAGCCCTTGGGATATAAAACAAAAGAAATGAGCAGACGACTGCATTTACCTTTATGACTCGCCATATTCTTTTCTTTTTTAATGAACGGCCGAATTGATTGCCTTTTAAAAGTATCAGCGTAATTGCTTCATTGGGTAAGAATTTATAGCTTAAGACAACTGCTCGTAACTTAACGCCTCAATCTGACGACTGCTTATTAACAAAAATAAAACTTGTCAATTTATCTAACTTCAAATTGAAACGACAATATAGTATAGCGATAATCATCATCGTCTTAACAGTAAACTCGTTATCTATCAAAGCCAAAATGACGAATTATATTTATAATTTAGGATGTAACGTTTTAGTATCATCTCAAAGAATCTGAAGGTTCATCGTTAGACGATTAATATCGGGGTTCGATGATCAAATAAACAAATGATCTATCTGAAAGGGCAACGACCCGAATGGACAGATAAGTGGTATTATACTGTCTAATGTCCAACAATAGGATTCTATCCATTGAATAATAACTCATTGTCTTACTTTTTGTTTAACTAATCATTTGATTGTTTCACTCTTATAATCAATTATTCGATTAGGTTTCATATAAACGTCGGCATCGATCCTATCGAATATCCATCGTCATTCATTAGCTGTATACGATCCGACTTGGATCGTCGAAACGTTTTTTGTTTTTCTGTTTTATATTTCATTAACGATACATACATATTGAGCCGCTTATATCATTATGCGTTCGGAAATTCCATTGATCGAAATTCCTCTGCAACGTTAAGCATAATACGGTTTTCAAGCAACTTTTTATAATTTGACGAGATCAGCATTGTGTTTTTGACAAGCGAAAAAACAGTGACGATGGGCGAGACTTAATTTTTTTAATTGAGGCAATGTTCAACGTGTTTTAGGGGCGATTCGGGAAACGGCCCGCACCAATGTTGGCTTAAGACTACCCACGTTGTTAATACGTTTACAACCTTTACGCTCATTAACCGCCAATCCAGGTACGATCAAGTCGTAACGTGTTCTCTGAAACATAGTTGTGTGCACCAATTAAAATTTACTCTCTTTATAGAGTCTCACGCCTTACCACTAGATACAATCTTTACGACAGAAAAAGAATTACGAGTGTGTTTCATAATTGCTTCTAATGCTATTTGTAATTGTACTATATAGATCCCTTGCAAGATTGTAAGAAAAATGCTTAAACAGATTTATTTTGATGTTCAGAATGATTGATGAGCGGCAATCTTCAGCAGTGTTGTGTAAACAAAATATAAATAACTTCGAAAACGTCTCACCACAGTTACGCTTTGTTGAAAAATTATTGATATGAATATTAGTGGCCCGCTCGCGACTTCGTCCGCTTCATTGAACACTCGTGTCCCGTCTAAACTTTTTTTGATGCAAACAATTGTCCTGACACATCTATCTATACATCTATAGAAATAAATAAAATTGGATTGTCTGTTTGTAACATTAAAATAACCGCTTTTTACTAAAATGCATATGGCTGTATACACGATACATATACCAAAATATTTTTTTTACAATTTTTGTCTGTCTGTCTGTTTGTTCCGGCTAATCTTGCTGCTGCTTGATGCTTTTAAAAAGAAATTCTGTGAGCTCTTGTTTGATAGAACCATGGCAGTATCATCTCAATAACGTCCTATTAGAATTATGTATTTTATATATGTTTATTTATTGTAGTTTACGTATTTACAATACACATATATGTTTATGTATATAAAATATTTATGTATGTATTACATAGGTACTTACAATCATATATCTTAAGTGCACCTACCAATGTTATCTATGGTTGACTGTAGAGAATGCCTCAGGCATTAAGTCCGCCATGTTTATGTTGCAAAAGTTTAAGTAAATAAATAATCTCTAAAACGGCTGGACCTATTTTGACGGGACTTTCACTGGCAGATAGCTGATGTAATAAGAAGTAACCTACTTTTATTTTAGAAATAAATCAGCCAAATCGTCGAGCCGTTCTCAGGTAATGCTATGCATACATGTGACAATTGATTATTATTAAATAAAATTTTGGTTTTTTATTCATAGTCATGATTATGACTGCATCAACAAAAAAGCTTATTTTTCTTCGGTCCGCTTGATGGTTAGACGTCACCGAAGCCTATTAACGCTAGCAACATCATGGGTATGAATTGCGGTTTCCTTAAGCTTTAGCTATTTATGCCTGTATTCCTTCAAAAACACCACAGGAACTAAGGAACTCAACTATCGTCGGCATTAATAAAGTTAAAATTTTCGTTTTCGTAGTATGCAGTTTAAATAAATGTCCACTAGACAAAATTTCTTTTTCAGTTTCGTTCTTAGTATACTTATGACAAACATCTGTCGTGTCTCTTTTTGTTTCCACATTTATATTAAGACCTTATTTCTAAGACTTAAGTGCTGGAATTGCGTGTTGCATGGGCGTTCTGCGGTATGGGTAACCTTGTATAGGGTAAGTTGCAAAAAAAGCTCGAAATTGATCTTGTAGTCCCATCACGTTCGGATGCGTAGCATTGGGATCGGATGTCTGTTCTGTATAACTAAACCAATCAGACAGCTATTGTCTCAGATAATACCAATGCATTGGTCCTACTGTGTAGTTAAAAATGTAAAAGACAGTAATTTTGGTGATCCTTTTTTTTCGATGAGGTTTTCAAAGACTTTTTGTGTTCAAAATGTATAAAAAAGCTGAAAGCTTTCTAATCTAAAATCTAAACGAAACAGATTTTTGTTCTATTAACGTCTTTCATTGCTGTATTCTAATTAAAGAGTGCAGTGACACCTAGGAAAAATTTATAACTTAAATTTAATACTAGTCATCATCATCAGCCTATATTAGTCCACTGTCTGACATTACCTCTCCAAGTGCACGCCACTGAGCACGATGCGCGATACTAGATACAAGTCATAATAATATTAGGATTTCAGGGTCTGCAACGCACATAATATATATTTATAAAATCTCAATAGATATTTAATAGAAAACGATTATAAGTGGCATCAAAATAATTACAATAAATTGGAATGGAATATGCATTACTGTTATTCCAGTCCCATTCCAGCCAAAACTGCATCTAATTGTAACACTACTTTTTTCTATTTAGCAACATTTCAATAGGTTAAAAACCGAATATTATGCAACCTTATCATGGTAGACCAACGTCTACCTCACTCTCTAACTTAGTCACACCAAAAAAGCAGCTGGCTTTTAATATGTGACAGAGTTTATTAACTCTAACTATACCTGATTTTGTATGTCATGTTGAGAGACAACTTCCTTTCGCTGAGGATGTGAGTGAAAATTCTCAAGAGAAAACTTCTTCGAACAAATGCATAGAGTAAGTTGCACCAAGGTTGCACCTTACCGTTTACGATATCATACTTTTCATCAAAAGTTGCAAGCTCTATATCTTCTGTATTCTGGCATCCTAGTACCGGCAAGTTCTATTCACGGGAGACTAAAGTTATTTTGAACTACTATAAACTGGGAACACTCATTTCAACAGTAAGAGAACCGATGGTAACGACACTTTTAATTTTGTGAACCATTTTGTAACTTTCAACGTCGGGAGCTATATGGACGTTTAATGGTCGCAAAACAAAGTGAAAAATATTACGTCATTAAATAGGGCGGAATGTTTCAGTTTTATTGGATATAGGGGTACTGTCGACACTACATAAGGGAATACAACTTTAGTTTGATTATAAAACCTATTCCATTACGTTACAAGTTAAATTGTAATGCAACTTTGTCATTGCCCGTTTTCAAAGTTTTCTGCTGAGATACCAAGCCGTATTTGGCGGTCCCTTCAGGCTACTCATCTGCGGTTTCATTGTTGAAATCTACTGTCCTATCGCTATTTGACCCAAAAAGGGTTTATGATTGTTTTATTATCCCATCTATTGTCATATGAGATGTGGCTTTTAATACTGTTTTCATATTACCGTTTCGCCGCTGAAAGATCAAACTTTATTATGCCCATACTTTTCGTATTATTAAGTTTTTATTTAATTTGTCATTTGGCATTTAGATTTTATCAATGACACAATCTCTGTATTTAAATAAATGTGTTTTGAAATAATTACGAAATTTCCGAAATCGTAAGATTCCCAATCAAAGATATTAAAATTGAGAAGTCGATACTGCTCAACTTCTATATGTTTTATTAGTAGGTAACGCATATTTGTGTGAATCGACTAAATAATATGCATTTATGAAATTACCGACGGTTGGCCTACGTTATACGTGGTTCGTTCTTTTTCTTCTATTTACGTCTTTCTAGTATTTACGTGAGACTGAACCAGCTATCTTCACTTTTCCCTGAAACGTCTAATTCTGTCAACCCGCAGCTCGACTTAAATATTATGATATACCTTTTATCTTTTGAATGTCATCTGATGATGAAGATGACATTCAAAAGATAAAAGGTCATCATCATCTCAGCCAAAAGACGCCCACTGCCGGATCTCCACAATCTCCTTTTTTATGTGCTTATAATTATTAAAGCACCAATCCAGAAATACTTTTGTTTAATATCAACCAAATATGGAAATCTATTCGCTTCCACATTTTATTAGTGTGCTTCGATGTTCAATATCTGAAAAACACTATTCCACCTGCACATTATTTCGCATAATAACAAAATCGCTACTGGAATAGACATAGTAAGTTTCTAGCGAAGCCTAGAGCAGGGCTCTAGCGAAAATATCAATAAACAACAACGGACAAATAGCGCGATTCCCACCGCGGAGTTACCGAAGTAGCTGGTCTAAGCAGCTGCGAGGCCTTTACACGTTACGACTTTTTATACTAAACACGATCTTAGATATAGACTTTTATAAACAGAAACTCACAGTTACGTCGACGGTGGGAACACTTTAGCGTTCCATTTTATTCAAAGGCTAATAAAGAATTTAAACGGGGATTAACGCAAACTAATTAGTAAAAAGGTATCATACCTTCTTTATACCCGACGTTTCGACTGAGTTACAACAATCGTGGTCACGGGTTGACTGCTGTCGCGATGTTGCGCCTCCGTTTGCGCGGCAGAGTCTTCATCTACCGTCACATTATTTTGCCAACTACCGCCACACAAAACACTAACGGTAATAGGGATATTACGTATACAAGCCTTATTATGCTTGTTTACCGACTGCGACGAAAAACGAGGATGTCTTTTTGCAGTTTGCGTTAATCCCCGTTTAAATTCTTTGTTTAACTATGGAAAGCGAAAGTTTAAATGTATAAAGGTAACCCCTGTTAGAAACGATCTTAGATATCCATGATAAACGCAAGTCAGGGCTGCCTAGTGTTAGTTTAGTTCATTCCATCACGTAAACGAAAACATAAATGTGTATGCCATTGAAGCGGCGGAAAAAAAATCTCGAACAAGGCAGACAGAAGCGTAACAGTTCATTTGTAAATGACAAATGACAATGAGAAAGAATAAAAATTCATATTATTATATTCACAACCAAGAAAACTAAGACACAAAAATAGACTGGCTCTTCCCTTTACTAAACTCCATATGGTTAGCTCATCCACTCATCACATGTCAATTATTAAAATACCAATACAAACACAATATTTAATAAAATACCTACTGCATTTAAAAATATTTTTTTTATTTTTTTTATACGTTGCTCGACAAATGACTCCACTCCACCTGATGTAAAGTGGAAGTGGATTCCAGACGCAAGGACAACTGGTGCAGCGTGAAAAACAACGCAGCATCAGTCACCCTCACCCTGCCGGCCCACAAGGTGCCTCTTCACGCCACGTTTGAAGGACCCCATGTCATAGGAAGGAGGCAAAACGTGTGCTGGTAGAGTATTCCATCTTTTGGAAGTGCGACAAAGGAACGAGTCACTAAGTCATTTCTAAAGATAGAGAGTTTTATGTTAAGTTAAAGAAATATTTAGCGGAGAATTGATTTTATAGTTTACTAGAGTTTTTTAATAGTAAAGTTATTTAAGTATATTACGTATAAAATAATGAGCCGATCTCAAGAATTCGTGTTAATTAAGATTAAGTTTAAATTTATTAAGTTTAATGTTGCAATGTTTGGGACTTAATACTGTTTTTTTTATAAAATCTTTCTACAACGTGATGCAACAAATACCTATGACTATGACTATAATCATATTGCACGCTTTTCCACACCTCCAGCCCTTAAAATCTACTTTCCCATACACATACTAACAGTTGAATAGTCCAAAAACTGTTTTACCCATTACCTATTATGGACGTGTTTTACTTTTACCATTTGCGCAGGAAAGTGCACAGTTTTGTATGGTATTAGAAATAACTTACGGCAAGTATGTGTAACCTAATAATTTACAAATTATAAATAATTTAACAAAAAAATACGATATTGCAAATTATAATTAAGTAATTGTGAATTTTAAAAGCATCTGCGAGATTCAATTACATCGCTGTCTATCAACCGACAAATGAGCAATAAATCTCACCCAATAATTGACACTGTTCCGACGTTTTGTCAATATTGGTTAAACAGCAATTTCCTCACACTTTTGTGTGATGTTTAAGTCGTAAAGTCCGCTTCAGTAAACAGTGGTAAGTGTCAATACCTTTTAAAGTGGTCACGTATTTGTCGAACAAATTCAATCGTTTTGTGAAATTGTCATCCATTTAACGAAACTGGTAGGCTTACTAGAAACGTTTAACAATGTAATAAATCATTATATGCTGCCAAAATATTTTGGCAGAAAATTGAGTTCGAGTAATTACCTACTTTTTACAATCACCGACATAATATGTGAACGAATTACTATAAAGTAAAATTACTTTAAACTTAGATTGCAGCGGCGTGCTATACGCATTATCGGCAATGCAGAGGTCACTAATGCTCTCGAGCCCCTGCAATTGCGGAGAGATATAGCGTCACTCATCGTCTTCTACCGCTTATACCACGGCGAGTGCTCTGAAGAACTGTTTGACCTTATCCCACCTTCTCCATTCCTAGGAGTACGCGTGCTGCTCTCCGGAGTCACCCCTGTACAGTCTTGAACACTCCATCGCGCACAAAGAAATTTGGTGACTGGTTTTTTGTCGCACTTCCAAAAGATGGAATAGTCGACCAGCACAAGTTTCCCTCCTTCCTATGACTTGGGGTCCTTCAAACGAGGCATGAAGAGGCACCTTGTGGGCCGGCAGGGTGAGGGTGACTGATGCTGCGTTGTTTTCACGCTGCACCAGTTGTCCTTGCGTCTGGATTCCATTTCCACTTAACATCAGCTACGTATAAAAAAAAAATCTTTGACCGTACCTTTTGACATTGTTATTCGAACGCACTCCTTAACAAACATATAACCATGTAACTGACACTACTTAACCGATTAATATGGTATGCTACTACGGAATGATTCTGTGTATGGAATTAATAAATTAATAACTTAAACACAAATGTAAAAAAAAAAACCACGAGCAGGATTGAACCTGCACCCTTCTGACATACCGGGTTAGGTGCTCTCCCAATTGAGCTATCGTGGTTCTGACCAGCCCGCCGAAATTATTCAACACTTTTTACTTTTTTACTTTGAAAGCCAAAAGCGCCAATTTAATGACAACAATTACCGTCAACATTCGGCGGGCTGGTTAGAACCACGATAGCTCAATTGGGAGAGCACCTGACCCGGTATGTCAGAAGGGTGCAGGTTCAAATCCTGCTCGTGGAAATTTTTTCAACATTTGTGTTTTTGTAATTTGTTTCGCAACAAAATTTGCGTTAAAATTATATAAACAAAACAAAACAACTTAATAACTTTAAAAAATTTAAATCTTTTATTATATTATTTGGCGTAGACACCTGGAGGCCTAGCCTCTGAGGCAATTTTGCACTGATTGTTAGGACTTGGCGTGCACTTTTACGCACTTGTTCTTTCTCGACCGTTTAAGGTAAGATGGCCAGTTTTTAGTCGAAATCACTGTAGGATACATAGAAAAAAAATAGTTGACAAACAAACACCGATCGGTTCGTGTAAAGTTCTCCCGACCACTCGCGGCAAATAGCTACTGGCTCACATCGAGTAGCGGCCGCGGCGCCTAATCCTAAATTTGTACCATTCCGAAATACGCTTATACCGGCGCATTATCCCGTTTTATGACCTATAAAAGTCAGACGAAACTCACTACATTTGTGGCGGCCCTTATTCCCAATACCTAATGTAGCGTATTCTTTATTGGCGCTGTCCTTTATATTTTATAGCGTTCTATGCATAGATTTTTTTTCTTCTCTTCGCCGATTTGTGTATTTTACCGCTCACCAATAAAACTGGTGTTTATGTTGCGTTTTTATTACGGACTCGTGACGATTTTGCTAATACGTCACATTTTTATTATAATTCATAAAAGGTTTAGTATAGGAACTCGGGCTCGTACGTGACAATAAAGGTGTTGGCGGCATCTGCAATTCGAATCGGGCGATAAAGACAATTTGCGTGTTGCTATCTTGTAAAGAGTTTTATACGTTACAAAATAGTTACGAGATACGCATAGTTTTCTTTGTCGTTCTATAATTTATCAGTTTTTTAACCCTGTCCTGGGAAAGCGCTTGTCTTCTTCAAATGTATATAGCATGGGTAATAGATAACACTGAAATGAAATATTTAAAAAATATGCCAAATAAATAGAAATTGGGGAGGCCTATGTCCAGCAGTGCACTTATATAAGCTGATGATGACGATGGTGATAATTTAATTAAAAAAATATAAAATTATAATCTTTACCCATACAAACATTCTAAAATATTAACGACATCAATCAAAAGAGATTTAGATTTTTGTTATGTATAAAGATTAAGTTATAACAATGTTTGTAGTACTATTTGTATTTTTACTAGCCAACCTTTGTGATTCACAACCTCATAATGTAACATTACAGCGAAAAAGTATAGTTATTTACGATAACCTTTTTGCTGGCATAATGTCACACTATTTTCCAACTTCCCCGTATAGCCATAACTCATCTCAGCTTACAAATTAAGCAACATATTTCTCCTGAGAAACGACCGGATTCCAGGGTAACGCGAAACGAGATTATTCACCTGTTATAAATCAAAGTTAGTAGCTACCTACACCATCTGTTTACCCGGCCTGAGATCTAATTACCATGTTTTTGCTACAAATCTCCGTTCAGTGTGATCTGATGGCTTCATTGAATGACATGACAGGTTGCATGTATGATCATTATGAAGTTTGGGTAATGAAAGTTACTTCGCTTTGCTTCAAAGTCAAAGTCAAAGTGTATGTCAAATCATTTATTCAACAAAAGCCTTCACAGGTTTTTATTGACGTCAAAACTATAATTTCTAAAAACTAAAAAATTTGTTTAGATAAAACTACTGAATCTACTACCAGTTCGGATTTTAAGAGAGCCTTTGACCAAGAAGTGCTGGCAAGAAACCTAGGACTTCGACCATCATCTTATCTAAGTCTGTCGCCACCATCAATGTTAGTTACCATTGTTGTATTGCGACAGTTAATGGTAAGATAGTCAGTTTCTCAGTAGTCAGGAAATCATTCATCCATTCCATTTCCTGTCTTATCGTCACTAGGCTTTGAAGGCGCTTCATGTTTGCAATAAACATTATAAAAAAAACATATTGAAGTAATTTTATTATCAAGAGAACATTTAGTTTTGTTATAGTTTTTGCTATTTCTTTTATAGAAAATGGTCTAGCCAACATCACCATCTTCTTCGGCCTATATACGAGTAACGTCCCACTATAGTATATTAGTAGTTAGAGCCATATTCCACTACGCTGGCCCATAGTGGGTATCATCTGACCACGGAAACACAAACTAAAGTACCTACCTATGTACAATATAATAATAATAATAATAGCAGTTCTCTTCGATACGGCACGCATTGTGAGGAGGTTCCTGTATCTGGAGCCCTAACCACCGGTAGCTTGGAACCTGGTCCCGATGACGGCGGACCCTATTTTTTATATTTTAAATGTTACAAAAAACACAAATGTTGAAAAAAAATTCCACGAGCAGGATTTGAACCTGCACCCTTCTGACATACCGGGTCAGGTGCTCTTCCAATTGAGCTACCGTGGTTCTAACCAGCCCGCTGAAATTATTCAACACTATTTACTTTTTACTTTGAAAGCCAAAGGCACCCATTCAATGTCAACAACTACCGTCATTAACACTCAATCATAATATTTTTACAAATACTAAAGATCAGGTAAGAAGTAGGCAAGCTATTTATAAAATGTTTTTGTTTTGTTTATATAATTTTAACGCAAATTTTGTTGCGAAACAAATTACAAAAACACAAATGTTGAAAAAAAAATTCCACGAGCAGGATTTGAACCTGCACCCTTCTGACTTGTATTTTTGTAATTTGTTTCGCAACAAAATTTGCGTTAAAATTATATAAACAAAACAAAAACATTTTAAATGTTTTTTTTTGTTTAATATTTAAAAATGTAAAAATAAATAAAGATAATAGTAATAAAATCGTTTATTTATCTTTTAACAAAAATAAAAATACTTTATAAAAGGTTACACACGTTTAAAAATTAAGACAAAACGGTTTATGGCTCAGTGGTCGCGATAGGACCGCGATCTCTGTTATTCTGCCATAACCTTACTAATAGAGTACATACTATAAAGATTTAGAACATCGGGAATTATCCTTAATAATCACTTAACACTAGTGCAAATATATGCAAAAGAGATTGCTGCTTAAGCAGCCATTCACGACAATATTTGCGAAAAGTTGAAAGAGTACGATTAAATTGAATTTCACGAATGACAATCTGTTGTTTAAATGTTATCTCTTTATTTACCAAGTTTAAATTAAATTTTGCATACCAGCTTCTGGTTGAATGTGTGATACTTTTATCTACATAAGATGTTGTGTACCACATTTTATGCAAAATACATTTTATTTGATTATGTCAATATAAAACTTTTCATAGACGCCATTATTAAAGATGATATTTTAATAAGAAACACAAAGACGTCACATAACTCAATGTACCTTTATGCCTGAACAAACGTAACACAATCATTATCCAATCACGATAATAAGAATGTTGCCAATACATTTAAAATGTGCTTAGCTTCCAAAAAGTATGCATGCTACAAGTGAATTGTGAACATTACTAAATAACTAAACGATTTCAAAACCTTAAATGTTTATCATTATGCCAATTTAAACCCTTCCATGGTGACGTAAGATCGTGGGAATGCAAAAAAGTTGACACCCTAAACGCATCTCGTGTTCAGCAGATTCATTCATGAGTTTCCTGCACGCTACGAAACCGCATAAGCGTACTACCTGCTGCCAGCCACGTTTGATATTACAAGCTCGACGAAATCTTTTAGCTGGCCTAATGGACCTAACACTAGAAGGGTTTCCGATTCGTAAACAGAATAGAGTTTCAAAACAAAAAGTTGTGTTTAATTTTACTATGGACTAGTGTTTTACATAATTACTGAATAGTTATTATTTAAACCTATATAAATACATATACTTATTATAACGTTACTTTTAGAAACACAAAATCTGACAATGATTTATTCAGTTTCGGGAACAAAGTCGAAGTCACTGGTGCATTTAGGTAAATACAAAAATAACAGTTTGTTAAGTACTTTCATTGAAAACGCAATCTTGACTTAAAACTTTTATTTAAACTAAGTAATAAACTACCTACTAGTATAGTATTTAACTCTCTTAATATTAAATTAAGTTGTTTTTATTATAAAATTTGGATTTAGTCAAGATTATTGTTATTCTAGTAACAATTTTTTAATCTAGTATGTTACAAAAAGAGGAAAAAAACCGTTTTATTTCGATGTTTAAAGTAAGACCTGTGCAATTGTATTTCACATGGCAGACACATTCTCTAGATCGACCGGTTCCAGGAGGCGATTAAATGTCACCTTCCTTTTTAAAGAACCGCCCACAACAGCTGACAGTGTGTCCATTACACAAATTATGCCCCGTAGCTGCTCAAATTAAAATCATTTTAACGGTTTTTTGTACATTGACACATTTTAGGGTTAAACGATGATTCGCTCAAAAAATATTTTGTTATTAAGAAGCAATTTTTTTTAAATTATTTTTTTTTAAGACTTGGTTTCAGAGTCATCGCCTGAAACTGGTAGCACACTGATTGTTAATTGTCATTAATTGTATACAAACATTTTCTAAACTAAACTTACGGTTGAATTTCGACCACTGGGCGACCACTAGTCATAATAATAATAAAATCGTTGTTATCATAATTTATCTGAATCATCAAGGATCATCATCATCCTCAATCAGCCCGTATCAGGTATTTGGGCTCCTTCCCTAACGCATTCCACTGAAAACTATTATCTAAAATATCAGTACGAACTCGTGGTCACACCAACATGTCACACCAGTGTGAAAATCAGGATTTTTTCCTGTTAGTCACACTGCTAGTATTGCAACACCTTTTATCGTCTAATTATGAGTGAGGTGAAATATGAATAAAAACACCGAATTATCGATATGTTTGTTAGTCTGGCTATTAAAAAAATCTGCTGCTGGTAATACTGGATATACACTGAATAAACGAAGTTGATAGTTGATACTATTATTTTTACATCTGAAATCTTAGTTAAATCAATCGGTAGCCAAGTGGTTAAGGCAGCCGCCCGGAATGCGGAAGGTGCGTGGTTTGACCTTCACTAATTTTAGAGTGCTAATATAATTCCTCATCCACCACCCAAATAAGAAACAAAACGTATTGTTGTCCTTTAATTAAACGCAAAGTACTTTTTTATTAACATTTGATAGATTAAATCTGAATCTCTAAACGAATTAGAGATGTGACACCGCCTCGGGGTAGCACAAAATTGAATCTAGAGATTAAGTCAAAAGTAATTGCTTAATCCAGCTTGTCAAAATTTAGATCCGCCTGTATAACTAAGAGGGCTGGCTTTTATGCTTTTAATAAAGATTTTTTTTGGCGTACGGTCTGGCTTTTATGTACTTTTGTTTGAAATTTTTATAAAAGCAAATTGTTTATAAAAAACGTTAAAACAATACACTTAATTTTATTTTGATGTTTTGTAGTTTTTGGACTTTGATGCTTTGTATATTTCTTCTTCTTCTCTCGATTTATAGGGCTTATAAAAATCGAAATCTAAGTTCTGACATAGAATACAAAGTATCAACTTTTTAGAGGCCAAAACCACATAGGCTGCAATTACCGCCTGCACCACCTGTCAAGCACACCCGCGACACCGACGCGTCGACGGAGTAATTACGAAACGGCAACAAAAAGGGCGGGAAGCGTCGCCAGACTCGATTTAAATTTCGAACTCCTTTTTGTAAACTCGGGGGAACTGTTGAGCTACCAGTTGTCACGGCGAGGGAGTTGAACGGTGACAGCCTTTTGTTTATTAGCAACAGTTATCAAAGAGATTACGAAACTCCTTTGTGATAACTTCTTTCATCTGCATTGTTTTCTTTTTCTTAAAACGATCACTGAAATGCTTCTAAAATGCTTCTGATCTAATGAAAAATGGAGGTCCCTTTTCCAAAATTCGTATTTCGAAGAGTATAGGTAAAGAATTACAGCGGCTTAATTGGTTTAAGAGGAATTGATCAAAGCTACTACATGCATTTTCTGTATGAAAAACTCTGATTTAATATAGGTGTGTTACATAAAAAATATTTAAAGAAGGTGCAAAAAGAAATATTTTTTTTTATACAAATTTCTACTTTAACGACATATTTTCTGTGGACAAGTAATATAAAAATATAAGTTACTAAGAAACTGAGTATTGTTCAGACAAAGGGCTCTTATTTCTAATGATATTTTCTGAACGAGATGGCTCCAATATATCTTTGAAAGTGGACATAAAATGAAAGTGGACGTTAAACATTACACATAAAAGACATAAATTATTATGAGTCTCCTGAGCATTACATTTTACTGTCCATATTACGCTGAGTTAACAAGTTTCCTACAATGAGGACTAGCGGTGGATGACTTTCAGAACGTTTACTTACAATCAATCATTCGCAATGGTAAAAATGTAGGTACAGGAAAGTTCACGACATATTAATATATGAGCTATTATTATACAGTTAAATAAATAAAAAAATCATCGTATGTGTGAGTACTTCACTTAATCTCGTTGCCAAAATTTATATCTCCTTCAGGATATATATTTCCATTATAATTTATATTCAGAATAATGATAAATGTTTTTTTTTAAATGTAACTGCTAAGCTCTTGGCTGTCATCTCACCTGATGTTCAGTGATGATAGGCCGAAGGTGGAAACGCATCTGGATCTTTACCTGGAATCCTCAACTACTGAGGTACTGACTATCTTTTCTTTAGCTGTCGGAACATCACTATGTTTCGTTACCCTTTTACGTGTGTACATAAACTTGTAAATAAATTTAAAAAAAATATATGTTACAAACATTGATGTTATAACATAACATATTAAGATTAGATGGTGGTGGATAGCCAGGCGGACAAACAAGTCCTACCACCAACCAAACCGATTACAAAAACATACACTCCTCGCTGGGATTCGAACACGGGACCACCGAGTCTGAGAACGGTGGTCTTAACCTTATTCATCTATTCTGCGGTCTTAACCATTAGAACACAGAGGCGGTTAAAAGATACTTATTGGGCGTCAGGCAACGGGGAAGTAGCTATTGTGTCTTCAACATGATAATTTAGGACCGACACCAGTTATTTTAATAACTAAACTTCGCTCGCTCAAAGAGCAAAATGCTCTCGAAAATTCCGATGCTCCAAGCTCCAACGATGCACATCTGTGGCCGAGAATGCCCACAGAGGGCGAATATGTCCTCATCATTTTTGTTAACGACCCGAAATTAAACCTCGTTTTGAGGGAACGCGACCAATTTTTCTCCTTCGTTCGCAAATTAACTACACCGAACGTTACTTAGCTGTAGCAAGTGAAGGATTTCGCATTCTTAATTAAATTTTAAATGATGCGGCCATTTCTCTTTGGGAAAGCTTTCGAACTTTCTTGTGTGCGGTAGTTTTGTGGGGGTAGTGGTGTTATACATATTTTATTCAGCTTGGGATTTGTGTTGGTTTTATGAACAGATTGCATTCGATTTTTTTTTATTCTTTAGAATAACTTTAAGACAGCTTTGTCGGTTATGTCATTTTCCCGATAAGTATTAGGTAGCTTATCCAGGTTGGATAACATTAAACTCTTATACACAGAAACTATTCATTCCAATAAGATTGAGTAGGCAATGTCTATACTCGATACTTAATATTAATAAAGAGGTAACGTCTTTGTGCCTTTGTCTGTTTGTATATCGGGGTCCAATTCCAAAATTTCTTTCACTGATAAAAACCTTCATTCCATGCGGTTAATATATTTTATTTTAAAAAGTTTACTTTTAAATCTAAAATACACGCTGACGAAACCCCTTGTGTGTCATCGACCACCTGGTGGTCGATTTTCAAACGTGATTTCCGAACGTCTTTATCGGTCGATTGTAGCGTGCTATACTATAATCATCCCGCTCTTAATTACACAGAATGTAGTTAGTAGAACAAGGATGGAAAGTAATGTCACTTGCGTCTCAAAAACACCATTCAATCAGACATATTGAATTTTTCACTCAATTGCTAATGAAAAAGTTACAAGAATCGACAGTTTAATGTTTAATTTTTGAATTGATAACTACAACAAATAACAAAAAGTTTACTCTATAATTTCCATGTTTTTATTTCTCATAAAATACAGTCAGAATTTTACACATCGGCAACTTATTCCAATAAGTTTAAAGTGTATTCCTTTTTAACCACATTGCGCGCACGGAAGAGTTTAAAATTTAGTATACTTAAAGTTCATGTGGAAAAGAATTCTCGAAAGATTAATTTTATTGTCCTTTATTATATGTTGCATTACATTGCCTCAACGTTGTAGATATGTTTTATAAAATTACGGTCGACATTCGACCACTGGGCAACGACAACTTAATATAAAAGCACACACGTCAGCAGAATCAATAGCTTACCAAAAACACTGGTTAACGTTTCCCAATCGACAACTAAAACAATTAAATCGAAAAAGTCAACTCAATATTCTACGTTCATGACCCAATTTCCATATTTGCTCAATATAAAACAAAGGGCAGCTATTAGTTACTCCAAGTCACTATTCGCTTATCTAGCCATAATAAAGTTTAAGCGCTCCGCTGTGTTCCATTGCCGTGAAAATTGATAGACGCCGAGTTATCATTTGACAGCGTGCGTGCCGCCATGTTTTGTCACGCAACTGCGCCGTGCCCAGCCGGCAAAGATTAACAATGCAGTAGTTAGGTACAATTGAATTAGTTGGTTTACGTACGACGAATGATAAGGTTCAGCGCAGATGAGGCATCAGTGGCGGTCGCGTGCCACCTCCTTTGATACCTACTGCGCAAACGTAGGTCATCAGTTATTGCCACGAGTGGTCAGTGGCAGCCGCAAGTGATCGTTGATCGTTACAATTTGTGACGTTGTTCTGCTGTACAATCGAATGTTATAGCGAGCGTCGGCGTTTTGTGTAGCGATTAGACTAGGTGGCGTGTCGCGGACACTGAGTCGCAAGTGGTATGCACTGAGTTGCGAGTAAGTGATATACACTGAATAAATAAATAAAAAAATTCCGGTGACGCTGGAAAGGCCGGCCGCCTCAGACCATTCTTTTAAAAAAAACGAGCGAGCCTTACAGTAGTCGCATAATATGATGTGTAACGTTTGACATCTCACCCTAGTAATAAGCAATTTTCACATTATATTCTGAAAAAATGGGTCAGGTAGGTATTACATCATTTTATAACTATAAAATGAATGCAGTAAATACTGATTAGAAGATATGCGACATATCAAAATTACCTATGATAGTCATATGACACAATATGTCACATATAATAATAATATGTCATGTTCATAATATCGATTTCAAATTTACAAAATGGCGCGCGCTTCCCCGACTTCCTGACACACTGTTACACCTACTTCCGTCACATTTCACGAAATCACTCCCACAAATAGTATATCGAGCGGAAAGATGTTACATATCAATAAAAATATCAGTTATCTTAACAAAGAAAACTTTACAAAAACGATATCTTATCAGTATATGCTACCTTTATCTACATACACACACACACACACTTATCTTGTTAGAATTCTATACATTCATATTAACTATATCATAATACCTTTTAATTTGCATTATGATATCCATTTCATTTGTTTATCACCGAAGTCTTTTTTTACAGTTCAAAAATATATCAGTAATGTACCTACTTTTCCTCCAACCATACTCTTTGTTCTAGCGCCATAGTGTTTACGCTCTATTCGTCAACGGCTCGTATGTAATAAAACTCATTTATTTCATCAACAGGGCAAGTAACTTGCATTATTAATTTTTCAGAGTAAAAATAATCAAACCCTTCTCAGGATATCGATGTTAAAACCAACTAACAACTTAGTTTTTGATTTACATGTTCTAATATTCAGTAACGTAATGCAAATTCAGTAATACAAAGAACAGATTTGCTAAAAAAATTACTAGGTCTTCCACCAAGGTCTGCTGCCGTAACCTTTAGAGACAGAGCAAAAAGTTATCAACATTTATCAATAAATTTTAAGACTTTTACACATACGCTTCACGCACTTTCTCTTTTTATTTTGTCAAAATGCTGGTCAAATAATACCTCTTTTTGACTTAGCACACAAGTGTACCCTCCGCCTGATAATAGGTAAGCGGTTACCCCAGCATATATACGTATCAGTAATGTGGTGCTGATCTTAGGGGCAGGTAACATGCAGCAACGCAGACTACATTGACGATACAGCGATTAAGGTCTTAAGATCTTAGTAACTAGGCCTTGAGGTCCACAGATATAAGTAAGTAAATAATTGTTATTAAACACAAGTAAGTTGAGTTACCGGTCAGACGGATTTTTATTAATTATTGTCAGATTTTTATTGTTGTATTGTAAAAAACATCTTGCCTAAGGACATGTTGTTAAACCCGTATCTTAAATACTAGATAGATAGATAGATGCTTTTATTGCAACACTAAAAAACATAAACATGAACAAAAGAAAAAAATAAAAATAATTACAAAGTTACAGTTTGGCGGTCTTATCGCTTTCAAGCGATTTCTTCCAGACAACCAGTCGGATGGAGAGAGCTAATAAACTTTAAGATCAGAGGTGAAATTATGGAAACATACTAGAATAATGTGAATTTTATAAATAAAGCAAAATAATAATAATGAAAATGATGATAATGATAAACATATAAATAAACCTACTTAAACATAATAATAGTCTCAGGGAGGAAAGTAGCAGATATGGCAGTTTTGCAGCTGGATAGGGTTAATCGGAAAGGAAGAATACTAATAGAGCTATTACATAATTTGTGCTAATAGCTCCTTCGTGTGAGCTATTACCTAATCTGGGAAATACTAGCTTCGTCCTATATGTTAAGTAGACATAAATAAAGTAGATTTATAATTAAAAAATAATAATTTAACTTTATGAACAAGTAAACATTTATAAAAAAACTTTACCTATGTCTGGCTTTTAGGAACTGCTTCCCCCGGGTGAACAGAAAACTGGTTGACGAACATTTAATTTTAGTTCATTGCTAATAAATCAATAATACATGCAACCTTGTTTAGGCTTCCAAGGGTCTAACTGGATAGTATTTCTTTATTGAGTTGTTTCAACACAAATTGGTCAAAGCCAATTACATCACCGCATACCAACGTTTACTATTTTGTAAAATTAAGAGCATTGCAACCGGTTTTTAACTCTATTTATGAATATACTATGCAAAGAGATCTAAATACTGTTTCACATAACTTAATTTTAAAATTTTAATCGACCAAAATAACTATTACTTTTTTAAGATACTGAATTTATTTTCCTAGACGTAGTTGCTTATATTGATAGATTGTATGATATTTTTCTTTATATACCTCCTTAGGGCGCTATTTTAATCCGGAGACAATAACTCTCACACTATTTGATATCAAGAAAGTCACTATTGACTGTTTTGTCTTAACAGGTTGACCGCCGACAGGCCCAGGCACAATAGAAATTCAATTGTTTGTCGGACACATGGCGTTTATGGTGTTAAGTATTTACTTAGATAAATTGAAACTCTTTTAAAAATACAGCCAGATTGAAAAACGCCACTCCTATAAGTATAGTGTCAAACTGATTAATATCTACAGAAAAATCTATTGTGGGATTTCTACGATGACTGTGACTATCAAACTAGATAAAGGTGACTACAGTGGAGTAGATACTTCAACTGTCGCAGTAACTTAAAAAGGATACAACATCTACATAAGGGTGTAACCAATTACAATAATTCACTGGAGTAAGAATTCAAATGTCATTACGACAGGTCACGCTCGGTGGCGTGCTCATAACTTTCCAATTAGTTCGGATTTCTTATAGGATTGGATACCTATAAAGTGGCTTACGAACTTCTTGTGTTACTAACTTATAAGTTTATGTGGTTCGAACTGATCTGTTTGTTTTTTGTTTGTACACACGCCTGCACATCAACCTACCACAAGCTGTCAAATTTCCTCAATAGACTACGAACTTTATGATTAAACTATATGGTTGAAAATGTATTAAAGAAAATTGACAGTTTTGGATAGGACGCGCCTGCACATCCGTACTTGATATCGTGTTATAACACATCTCGTTTGTGTATTTACACTTTGGGACTGACCGAAACATCGAAACACTCGCAAAGGCAAGGGCTAGTCTTTCTAAATAGAATTAAGATTAACTCACGTATTGACTGACTAATCATAAAAATCCAGGAACACAAAATAAGGTGACTGCAGAAAGTTAGATTCATACAGCCTCTGATGGACATGGAATCTTGCAACGGCTGGGCTCGGTCTGTTTTCAACTGTTGTGAGATTCCGTGTTCGTGGGAGGGGTCTATATTGTGTGCGTTGCTCGAGCGCGGTATGAATTAAGCATACCTTCTGGGTCTCTTTATTTTGTGTTGCAGGTAGGTCACTGTTATACTATAAAAGAGGCTTCAACACTAAAGGTTGTTTATGATTCAATTACAAGTACAATAATAAAAAGTTTGATAGGCAACTAATTTCAAATGGAACAGTGAGAGAATCATCCGAATGTTCGACACGTTACATAAACATGGGAGTTCCGAAAGGTCCATGGGATACGACAGTATTCCCGTATTATTTTTTCACCCACGCACTCGGGGACATTTCGTGTCGTTTCCTTTTAACGCATTCTAAAAAGGCCTCTATAGGCGCAAATAAAAACACGATAACCCTTTTGAACGGGCGTACCCGTTGTTTCTATTATCATTGCTTGCTTTTTCGAGGGGCTCAGAATTTTTTTACGGAGCGAAAAAATAAGCAAGACCGCCGGATATGGAAGCCGTTCTCCATCTGTTTTATTAAAACTGCGATATTGATCTCAATCGACGTTTGTACGGGCAACGTTTAATTGAATGATCCGCGCACTGAATAAATGCAACCGCGAATGTGTTTAATATGTTGACTTTTCTCGATTTATTGTCGCCATAACTCTCGTGTTGGAAACGCCCACTTTGACGATTCGATGATTGGTTTTTCGCTTATCGATACATCTTTCGTTATCCGCTGATAGCAGACATTGTCTGAACACAGCAATTGCATTTCAGAAATAATTGGCTCGAACCGATTATTGATACAATTTTTGTACCTACTGACAAACTATAAATAGTTGTTATATGGTGTATTTGAAATGGAGTCGGCCAATTATGACGGTCATCGGATGGCCAGTCAGAAAATATGGCCACTTGACATACTGGGATGAGTTGGAGTGACGCAAAAAATCTGTCTCCGTCGCAACCGGCAAAAACTCTACGAGAAATCCAAACGTCAGACGCGGCAAAAAGTGCAAATGCGATGGGAATGTTGAAAAAGTGGAAGGCGCGGATGCGGCATTTTGCAACCGATGACTGGCCGATTACGCTGAAAGGGCACTCAACCTTCGAAATCTGGCGTGGTCACTGGAGCATTAGTAGTGAGTAGTGGCGGGATGTTGTCCAGACAATACTCAAAACAAAACCTTGAGCGCTTTTGTCCTGTGCCAGAACCATCAATGTAATATTTTTTTTAACATTTCGGGAGCAGAAATTCTATAATCTTTCGTTTTCTACGATTGCTTTTTAACTTAAGTACTCCATACAGTCCACTGACTAGCAAACTTGCTATTTCGAGGAACTCCTCAGTAGTGGAGGATTCCGGATGAAGAGCGCTTTCACCTTTCGCCTCGTGGTCATGTGTGTGTAAAATTGTTGCACCGCGTCATTTGTTTCAATACTTGCCTCGATTGTTTCAAGGACAATAAGGGTGGGTTGCACCAACTTACTTTAACATTAACAAACATCGAAATTTCAGTTAAAGTACCGGTTAGGCAAAAAATGAGTTGCACCAGTTGACAACACGTTATATGACGTCAAAACTATAACCGTAACCGTAACCACCCACTCTTCTCTGGTTAGTGTTATAGTTAGTGTTAATTAGCTGTCAAATTACGGCTCGAATAAAACTGAACCTCTAAACATCATGTCCCTGCGCCATGGTAAGTCTACACTTCTTTCTCTGAAACAGTGAAATATAACATAAGCAAAGGCATAGTGATTTTCAACGTACGTAATAATTGTTCAACCAAAAACTAACACGCGATAGACAAAGGTACTTACTTTCTTTTAATGTTTGCAAGCAAGTTGCTGTCCATGTTTTTATTTCCAGCTCACCAGAATCCGTACAAGTCTCTCAATAGAGTTTTATCTCTAGGGTTTAAAGTTTCTGTATGTAGGTATTTTACGTTCGTTATTTCGTTTCGTTTTGATTGTGTATGACAGACATCTGACAATGCCATCGCCGTCAAATGAAATGACACTAATGACAGCGCCAGAGACTAGGCTTTATGGCTATGTTTAGTATTGCAATATTTAAAAATGTTACCCACAACTGATTTGGGGTAAAATGCGCCTCATTTGACTTGCAACCCTGTTATCTTTAACAAAGCTAATGAATTCTCTGGTGCAACACCTTTTGCTGTAACCGTTAAAGTCAACGTTGTTGTTATTGTCAAAGTTGACACAAACAATTACTTTAACTTGTAATGTGGTGCAACCCACCTTAAGAGTATCTTTTTATAAGGTAATAAGTTATATAAACTAAAAATTAAACCTGGATCCACACAATCGAACTTCCTACATTCACGGGCTTACTAATGAAATCGTGTCCGAGCGGCAAACAACTCTGCGATCGCATCAAAAAGAGCTTACCGCGTTCAACTTTTTTACCCCTAATTGTAAGTTATTTGGCCGATTCGGAACGTGACGTCTGTACGCTAGTTATGTGCTATTGAGAACTGAATAATCTTTATTGATATCTAGTTTTTATCTGCGATATATGACTGTTGGGTATTTAACCTTTTTTTAACATTTTGTGATATTTTGTTTATTTACATTTTTTTGAATAGCCGTGATTATGTTGGAAATATATTTTAGTAAAAGGTAGAAAAGTAAAAATACATATTTCATCTTCGTCGTTTTTATCAACCGTATGTCGTCTACTTTTCAGCATATGTATACACGTTGATAGGGCACTGCTATGATAGGGCATTTTCCAATATTTTTGACGTTGTAAGGGAGAAAAGAGCTGGACACTTGCTGAGTTTCTTGCCGGTTCTTCTCAGTACAAGATCTCCCGCCCAGAGTAGACTTACGAACCGATGGCATAGTGACATTCACAAGAGCTACTTGTAGCCTAAACTGAATAAATGATTTTGAATTTTGAATTTTGAATTTTGTTGCATGCCGTGGCAGCCTCTAATAGAAATGACATGTAGATTTAAGTCTATGTTATGGGCTACCTAGTTATTCCTGTGTGGTTGTCATAAAAAGTAATAAATAAATACGTATAATAACTTTTTTCATTGGTTTCCAAAATGGTCAGATGTAGGTAACCTGCACCTGCCAATAAATTTAATCGAATCCTAAAAAAGTCACTAAAATACGCCCGTTCGTCCATCCGTTAGTCCTGCGAGTAAGTAAAATTGAAGCTAATTGACTATTATTATTAATTGATTATTTGAGTAAAGTAAAATTTGAATTTCTATGTAAAAATGCACATCAACATACCTATTATATTTATTGCAGTTATTTCAAAACTTAAGAAATAATTTAATCGATTGACCGAAATAATTTATCGTGAAAACCCACACCACCAGCACCCCGAAAATATTGATGGAAAATTCATTACGTCAAACTATTAATTTCACGGTACACTTCCTCGCTACTCGACGCTGATATCGACCCTGAACACTCCAAGTGATACTAAAACAAAAGTCGGCGACCGCACATACATCACGGCGCCGGCGTCCCGGTGGGCGGCAAATAGCCCGTAGTGGTAAATCGTGCGTCGAACGCGCAGTATCAATGGTGCAGCAGCGTCATTACTAGAACGCTCGATTGCACGCACGCGCCGCCTTGGAACTGGCCAAAGAACCAAATTTTAAAAAGCAGAATAGACAAAACTTTTTCGTTAAAACTATTTTAAATTTTTTTAATTTTAAACGTTTTTGGAAGTCGTTTCTCAAAAGTTCACCTCTCTCTGTGCCCCGGTGGGCGGCAAATAACCCATCATGGTGAATCGTGCGTCGAACGCGCAGTGTCAATAGTGCAGTAGCGTCATTATTATAACGCTCGATTGCACGCGAGCGCCGGCCGCTTTGGTAAAGAACAGAATTTAAAAGCAGAATAGACAAAACTTTTTGGATCGGTTTTATTCTAAATTTAAAAACATTAAATCTTTGTGGGAAATGTTTCCTAAAGTTTGCTTAAATGTGTGTCTCGGTGGGTGGCAAATAGTCCGTAGTGGTAAATCGTGCGTCAAACGCCCAGTATCAATGGTGCAGCAGCGGCATTACTAGTAGAACGCTCGATTGCACGCACGCGCCGCTTTGGAACTGGCCAAAAAACAAATTTTAAAAAGCAGAATAAAAAAACTTAAACTTATAGCCCCTTACAAATAAACAAAGAATAAAGTCCGAATGGTTATTCCGTGTTTTGTTTCTGTCATGTAAACGTCATTTCAATTTAGAGTAAAAGAGACAAAACATGGAATAACTTTTCCGAGCTTACTCTTTGTTTATTTGTAAGGCACTTAGACATAACATTTTTTTATTAGAAGATGACTCATTTAAGAAATCTCCAATGTGTAATTAGAGTAGATATGCGCCTATATCTATGTTGATGATGCAAAATGGTATCCGAAACAAAATTAAGATATTATACTTATACTGTGGTAATACAAAGCTAAGCTTGAGATCGTGTCACTGATTGTACAAAACCTATTCCCGACGGAGTCAAAAGGTAGCTAGAAGTTTACAAGTCTCGTCTGTACTGTAATTATTCTTTGAATGCTGGTAGTATTGTTCCCCTATATTTTCTTCTGCCACCTATTTCCTGATTCCGGACTCCCAGTAGTATCGGTTTGTACTAGGATTGCGGTTTGACTGAATGGAATGTTTATATATAGAAAAATATTTACGTTGAACACAATTCTATTTTCAAACAATTGAAAAAACGAAAAAGCGTTATTATTATAACAAAGAAACAAAATTATGTATTTAGTTTCCATTGTAATACTGAGTGAACAACAATGGATTGTGATCCCAAGTTTATTAAAAACAAATATGATGTGTTCAGACCAGAGGTTCAAGGTTTGTTTGCCAGCTAGGGCTATCATCATCTTATTTTAGTATGCCACTAAATACCAATGTTTACAGTATTGTTATTTTCCTTCAGTTGAGGGTAGTATAGCAAAGGCATCTGAAAAATATTTAATAATAATAATATGTAAAATAAATTTATTTTAATCAGATTTTTTTTTAGTTTTCCAAAGGTTCACTTTGTACTTCCACTTCTTTAAATTAAAAACGTTTACTTGGTAAATCTATTACCTTTAGTTCAGTACCGCCAACCCAATAAAAAATTTATTATGAAAAAAGTTTGTTAGTTTCTAAATGCTTTTTAATAAACTAGTAATAATTATCTTAGATGCTAAATTAATTAATAACTTAACATCATCGTAAAAAGGGATGATGATGATATTAAATCAATAATAAACATACCTACAACATTATGATGTTTTCGTAAATCCCTAAACAGATATGAGAAACTGGTACAAACTCATTTGAAGTGAATGCATACCGCAAATAAATAGGAAAACGACCAAGTCACGTAAATGACGCCAGACCACAGGCACTAGCTCAAAAAAACTGGGTCATATTTGTTTTTCCATAAGTGCTGCAACACAAGGGATCTCTCGCCACAAAGAACGGGGACGTATATACGGATCAGTAGAGCGTCCGTTTTTGTGATATATACGAGCGTTGAGTACAAGCATTAGAGACTAGTAGCGGCTGGAACATTTAACTGACGTACCTTACAACGGTTATTTAAATTTAAAGATAGACAAACTTCTTAACGCCTCGGTGGCCGAGTGGCAAAGCGCTCGGGCCGATACCCGAAGGTCCCGGGATCCATTCTCAGGTGGGGCAAAGCGTGTTTCGGATATTTCGATGCACAGCCCGAATTTTTGATCACCAACCCGCAATTAGCAAGCTTGGTGATTAAGCCAAATCCCATCAATTGTAGTGGGACACCATTTACTTTTTTTACTTTCTTTATCTTGTTAATTTGTTAGTGAAAAACCTGAGTAGCTTTACAGCAGAAGCACGCGCGTTACTTTTAAGATACATCGAGCTCATCCTTGTTTTTGTACACGTGAATCCGTTGGTCCCGTATATTATAAACATAGTGCAATCTTTAAATCAAACCGCATTGAGTTAACGTGAAGTGCCCAAATCAACTTGCTTACTTCTTAATTGATCTTTAGTATTTGTAAAAATATAGTGATCGGGTGTTAATGACGGAAGTTGTTGACATTGAATGGGTGCCTTTGACTTTCAAAGTAAAAAGTAAATAGTGTTGAATAATTTCGGCGGGCTGGTTAGAACCACGATAGCTCAATTGGAAGAGCATCTGACCCGGTATGTCAGAATGGTGCAGGTTTAAATCCTGCTCGTGGAAATTTTTTCAACATTGATGTATTTGTAATTTGTTTCGCAACAAAATTTGCGTTAAAATTATATAAACAAAACAAAAACATTTTAATAAACGTATAAATGAAATCACGTAACAGTACTTTATAACATTGACCAATTTTTTATTTTATTTACCTAAGCATGAATTTCTGTAACCTAAAAACTTATTAATAAACACTCAATTGACGGAAATAAATAGTGACGTCATAGTTTGCTAATCCCATACAATTTCTATTCAAAATAATCGTTTTGACAGTTGTTAAAAAGTTTCTATATTGACTAACCAGTCAACTACCCAATTCTTAATAACATCTGAAATAAAAACTACTTATTGCAGCATTACATCGTCGAAATAGGTTAGCAAGGAAATGAAGCCTCGGTCAGTCATTACACAAATTGCACTTTTGTCATCTATGCCAAATCCAACTATTAACAATCAACTAAATTATCAACTATTGTCAACAAACAATAAGTAGCTTTGGCGCTAAAGCGGCCACCGGATATTATGAAACTGTGTTGCTCGTGTACTGTTTTTGAAGGTTAACGCTCGAATAGCCCTTTAGATGGAACTTTTATTGTGCTCCGCTGTTTTTCTTAGTCCGCGCGATGCTGACGGAAATGAAAACAATGGTACGGGAAATAAAAGAACGCCAAATTGAATGATGCTGCTTCTGTTACGGACTTCGGAAATTTGTACAGCGTTTTAATAGTAATTATTTTCTTGTGGCTCCTTTGTTTTTGATTGCGGGAAATGTGTTGGTTACTACCTACCTACTGGTGGCTATGAAAGATCACATTGTAATTTTTACGAAGATTTTGTTTTTTGTTTTAATTTTATGGTCAGATTTTGTGAATACAATGAATTTTAGTTATTTGTGTTAGTTAGTAAAATACTTACTCTTCGGAGAAATTGAAGTGCATACAAAGTTTAAAATCATTGCTATAATTTATATCGACCTGGAGCCCACAAGATTACACTGTAGTGAAAATGTATCTCCTTTCTCTTTCTACCATTTCGTCGCTGTCTATAATATGTGTCACCTACATATTTGTAAGCATCCACACAACAAACATCTACGAATTATGTTTATAATTGCAAGTAGCAGTCCATACAGCAAGACTAATAAGTCTAACTAATTTCCATCGCAGAATGCCTTCTGCCTGAAAAGATCAGGTCAAAAATCCATTTTACTTTAAAAAACATAAGTAATTACGCAAACACGAAACGTGGTTGCATCTGATAATGTCCGTAGGACGCATAAACAACAGTCAATTAAGCTGTCTTAAGATTGAAATGCCTTTGTTTTGAACGGACCAAACAATTTGCGGGAACACACCAAAGCATAATCGGTACACCGAAACGAGCCCCGCCTGTTCCTCTAAATATCACTACACATAAACATGAAACGCTAAACATGCGCTCTCGCTTAGACAAAATACACTGAACTCGTAGAATAAGGGTACGAAGACTCGGTTCACACGCGCTCTATACCAGGTACAGCCATGGGCTGGGGGCGTCTCCCCACCCCCACGACCCGGTCAACCCGAGTCGAGGTATAACTTTTAGAGGCGCCCGCCCGCCCTCGGGATGTTCGGCTCCAGATCCTAACTCCTTAGGAGAATCAAGTTGGAAACGGGTAGCGTTTGCGTGATGACATTACCTCTAGAAGACCTCTGACGGTGTTTCCACCACAGGGTTTGAGGAACCTTTTAAGTTTGTCACCGCCCCCTACCAACCGGTTACGCTGAAAAGGCCACTGGAAGCCATAAGCGAACTCTCTCTGAAAAATCCGCAACGAGTGCCTAACGAAAGGGACATCAAACCGTTTGATCCTAAATTTATTACCCGAAATTGTACACACATTGTTAAAGATACTTTGTTTTGTTTTCATGATTCCCGACAGGGGTGCGAGCACAGCAATAAGTTAAAATTAATATTCTGTCAGCATACACCGATTTTTGGCGCAGTATTTTATGATATCTCAACAATTTGATCAGAAATTTAGTATGATATCGGGTGTGCTGCAAACAATTTATCAACACGTTATATTTTTGAAAATTCCACGCATTGTGAATTCGTTATTGCTTTCTGTTATTGCTGTTATGGTTTGTATTGTGAATGAAACCGTCACTAATTTAATTAAGAATTTGTTAGGATATATTTCTTATTGTTGAAACAGGGCTATTTTTTTATAACCTACCTACTTAAAATATCTTTTTTATGTGCTAGATTTTTCTTCCCCTAAATATCTTCACATATCGCTTCATCCAATAATCATAGAGTAAGTCTATTACGTTACCAATAACAACGTAGCTAATAATAGACATTTACACATATTAGGATCATGTCATCATCTACCAAGAAGTAAAACAAAACAAAACACTAGAAATAAAAGCAGGCTACTTTGCCCGCTTGCCCCCAAATTTAGAATTCCAAGAGGCATACTTTATGCCTGCCCTTTCTTATCTCCTTATCTTTACCTATAAAGCTATCCCCAAAATTCATATTCAACTCATGAGTCGGGCGCAACTCAACTCATAAAGCATCAGCAAAACAAACAATCTCAGATGACCGATAAAGACAGCCATTTTGTATTCTTTTTTAAATGCAATTTTGTTGTTTTATACATTCGCGGTGTCTGTCGTACAGATTAAAATTCATTTGGGAAAGAATGTGCCAAGATAAAAGTATGTGATAAGCCTCCGTTTTTAGGGTTCCTTGGTATTTGAGGAGAGTTAGTTAATATGTTGAATGTAATTGTATAAAATCAAGTAATGCGCCAACAAATACATATTTAAATATAACTATTTAATGCTAGTTTTACAATTTTCGAAACTATTATTTTTGACAAGTTCTCGATAGACCGACCTTGGTCTTAAACAGCCTAGGTGCTGCTATAGGTGGGCTTGGATTGCTTTTTCACTAATTAGCCTATATACTGTCCCACACTGGGCAAAAGCCTCCATCGTTTAAATCAAATATGGTTTAATCACCAAGCTTGCCAAATTTAAATTATTTATTGCACACTTTGTGTTTCAAAAGTGAGTTGTATGCGGGTTGGTGATATTAAACCCGAGCATATGCATCAAAAGATTCTAAATACGAAATTGCCCGACCAGGAAATAATATCTATCAGGCTATCGAGCTGAGCGCTTTTCCAGACGGCCAGCGAAGTGTCAAACGTATGGATATTATTCAAAACTCGTTTAATATACAGAACTCTACAAAAAATTCACGTAACCACCTTTATCTTCCTAATAGTGAAACCTTCCCAGAAAGTTGCCAGTGTGAACACAGATTTATTTTTTGTTACCACACAACAAACAGATAAACGGAGGCGTGAGAATATTTTCGTGTTCGCGTTAAAATGCATACGTAATCCAATCTGTAACAGTTAATGTTAAATTAAATCGGATTCGATCGAACCTCGCAATTTACTTAACTTTTCGCCGGAATCGCTTGTCTCGCTACCGTCCGATTATCTTGACAAATATTTTAAAATACAGTGTCAGTTTTACAGTTATTGTAACACTCCTTGTTATTTGAATGTGCAAAAAATTTGCGTTCGGTTCAGTTAATGAGTTTTACGCACTTTAAGATCTTTATCGTATCAATAACAATTAGGTGTAGGTAATTGTATTACATAATTTACGTTTTTATTCCAAAAAAATGTTGTTCGCAATAAAATTTGTGCTAAATTTATATTATAATTATTTATGATTTACGTAGTCATAAAAAATATAAAACAACTGATATGTCAGTAAAATTTGATTTAAAATAAAATCATTATTAAACTCACTGACGATGTTACCATTTCAGTAGATTTGTGAGTATGAACGACTGAACTAATATTTACAGATAACAACTTTCATTCCCAAAAAAACTATCAAAGTTATATTAATTGTAACAGTTATTTAAATATAATATAATAATATCTGCAAACATATTATGGCAATATCTGTGCAAATATAATTGGCTTTATTATTTAAAAAAATATATAGTATAGAAATAAATTTATTTTCAGAGCTCATTTAAGGACAGAAACCTTAAGAAGTTGCAACACCAAATGGATAAATAAAGATAATAAGTAAAATCTTTACGATAACTTATAATAGTTACTGTGATCGTTTGATTTAGATACACATTATCAATAAAATAATAACTTATAACAAAACCGTTTTTCGACAACCGAAACAAAAGAGAATCAGTTTTGATTCATGAGACAAGAGTTCCTAAAAGTAGGTATCAAGTGAAATAAATCGTGTCTGTTCCAATTGTTCTTTGAGGCGTTGCAGAAACTTGGAAGGAAGTAGGTGTATTGCCTTCGCCGTAGATCGCCAGCGATAGCGTGCACAATAATTAAAAGCTCTGACAAAGCACTACGGCTAACTAAACCCGTGTTAACTGTACGTTCTAAAATAGCCATATTTAATAGAATCCTTGTTGGAAACCAATTATCAACATGTTTTGTGTTGTTGGCGACAAAATGGTTCAAGTCAATGGCTTCAAGTGGTTTCCAAACAACAATTTATTTATTTATTATTTGCTTCTAACCTGTTTCCTCGTTTTAGGATAAGCGGTGATAATAAAAAACTAGTGGGTCGCCCGCACAACTTTGCGTTTATTTTTTAGGAATTTCGAAACCTATGACATTTATTTTCTCCACATCTACGGCTAGAGCTCTTCAAAATGATTTTTTATGTGAAACTATCGTCCCACAATTACTGGGACAAAAATCGGCTTACGCTATTAATATAATATGCTATCTCAGTAATGGGAAGTCTACAAGCTGATGATAGAGAACGCAAAAGTCTACCAGTTGTGAATTAAACTTTAGCACTTAATGTAATTGCCTTTAAGTTCAAATTATACTGTCAACTTGACTAGAATTCTCCTAAAGATACGTTGGACATAATAATATCGATGTTGGTCTGTATAAATAATATGACATTTAACCTCTATGACGCTACCATTAAATCGTCTAAAAGTAGGTTCTCTTTTTATGAATGTCTGCTATGTAGAAAGAAAATCTATTTTCTGAACATTGAAGCTACGAAAAGGCTGTTGACGAATAAGTCTGTTTTTCGTTTTGGCTTTTACAATGTTTGTTTCACACAGACCAAGGTCTGCGGTGTACCATAATTTCTGTTGGTACTCATTTCCGTAGGATATATTGATTTATTTAATAATAATTATAACGATTAACACCAATTACAGTAAATAGTACAAAGAATACTAAATTAAATAACAAATAACAATAACAATAACAAATATAAAAAAGGATACGTAACAAATCACAAACAGGTAGAGTCATACTTATAGTTCTCGCAAAACAATAAATATACTCGCACAACCATTCTAGACAACCTTCCATCCATCATCATACACACACATCACATTCAGGTTAATTACAATAAAAGTTTTTGGTTTTAGTATGTTTTACTTAGCCAACTGTTATTTTGCTTACTTAATCATATTCACAAAAAAATATAACATCCAAACAATAACTTAAAAATATATGAAATACCCATTCATTAAAATGTGGGCCCAACTGTAGGCTCGCCAACACATTAATTAATTTTCCAATTTTATTATAAAACAGCCTTTTGTAATATTCCCCCTGGCTTTAATAATAACACGTTGTTCGATGCTAATCCAAAGCCTAACAATACAAAACAAATTAGCTGAGCTAGAACCTTATTTGAAAAGGGGTTTCATACATTTTCTTATCTCATGTTCTATTGTTTTCTTTACAGATCGAGCTTCATACTCGTATAATGACACTTAATGTCCTTCACAAAAAACGACTTCAAATTCAAAGACCCTTCTGGTCCGTTTGAGAACCCATTTCATTAATGCAGCGAGATCTAATTTGTTATTAAATAGGCCTTTATGCCCCTACTCGGGTCCGTGTGGGGTAGCCATTGGAATTCAATGAATTTAAACTTTTGTCGTCATTGGTAACATTTACATATTCACAATGGGGACTGCGACATCCTTTGCTAAAACCGTTAAGGATTTTTTTTTGGTAATTTCGTATGCTACCTAATAAAAAGGTAGGTTTATTACACAATGTAGATTCTTTTATTAAGCTTTCTGGATGATGTAGCAATGGGAAATAAATACAATTAGGGAATTTCTAATAGTATCGTAATCTAAATCGTTTAGTTAATGTAGTAGAAAATATATAAAATTATATTTTCACACGCTAAGTAAAAATACGTGACGTGTGACCGCTAAATGAGGTTAATTATTATTTGCAAAATAATTCGAATATCTTTGATAGAATTTAAACGTTCAAGATACGTACTTAACTAGATATAGATTTCGATAATTTAAAGCAAGACTTCATGAGACCTTCGTTTTGGTGTGTTAGAAAGAGTAATTTAAAAAATATCATACATAGTATAATCAGTTTAACTTCTGGTGCACTGTTAGGCAAAAGTTTTGGACAATTGAAGATTATTTATGTAATGTTATGATACCTGTCCGCAAACGAGTATACAATATACTTACTATACTACTTACTTACTATACTACTTACTATACTATACGCGGCCGGATGGGTCTAAATCACACGCGTTTTGGCACTCTGAAGCTCCAGAGACCTTATCATGAGCTTATGCTGTTCCTATGCTTGTATGGCCGTAGCACAATAATGTTAAATTGTGCTGCTTGACGGCAATAAGGATTTATGGTCTAACAGTCGACTTCGAGCAGAATCTTACCCAAATGAGATAGATATAAAAATATAAAACTAATGTTTATCTTCATTACAATACAACGTCAAAACGGTGCAAACCAGTAGTCATATTATATGCACACGCTTTCAGGATGGCTCAAACATCAGCCAGGCAGTCTCCAGTTAATAACGTGTGACATTTTGCCGGTAAAATTAAACATGTCAACCGCAAGCACGAAGTTTAAAATGAATTACAACGATATACCTAGTATATCGTTGGCATTATAAATGAGCGCTATCAATAAAAGCCATGTAAAAATATACGTGATTTTCTACGAAGTCACGCAAGGTAACGCACAGACGGTGTAATAGGTAGAAAGCATCGAATAGTTTACAGTATTATTAGGTTTATTTTGAGATTCGTTAAAATACGTTTATACTTTTGAGGTTTCATGTTTACAATGTCAATTCGGCTTGCTTTATTAAAATATAAATATAAACACCAGTAATATCAATGGTTATTTTCTTGTCGCCATAAATAACGTATGGAATTTCAATGAAAATTTTACTGGATGACGCTTAGGAAGCAGCTCTGTAGGCTAAATTCTAAAACTAGTTGCTGACCTTAATTTTTTAATGATTGAGGAAAAAAAGCGTCGATCATTGGTCAAACATTGACACTACCCTATGACTTTAAAAATTGTGTTTGTTTAAAAGCTAAAACTATCTACAAACAATGCTGAACAAAGGTTGTTGATTCTTACAAAAGAATTAAAGTTAAATTACATAGTATGAGTGAAGTATGTGTACGTCCAATAAGTGTAATGAATAAATATTTTGACATATTACGTATTTGTGTTCTCTATCAAGTTGCTCTTTGGCCGTGTGCTCTAGAGTCGCCACACAAACGTTATCGCAGCCGCATCGTACGGAGATTAAGGCTGTGGCAGGAGGCGAATGCATCGTCATGCCTCCGTGAGCGAGGTGCAAGTTATAAGAACTTAAACAACATGAGGAGATCGATGGCACCTTAACTTGCGCGTTCTCGTGAAGTAACTTTCGATATAATAATAATATATAATCATTAGGGGAGGCCTTTGTCCAGCAGTGGATGTCTTTTGGAATCACATGATGATGAAGATTCGAAATTATGTGACACTTATAACAATTAAGGGACAATTATGAGATTGGTGTCTAAATTATAGTATGTTAAATCTCGTGCTTTAAAAGGCTCGCTAAGCAATTGGTCTCGGTTGTTGTGATTAGATGGTCTTTGTTATAACCCGTACTAAGCTAACATAACCTACCTGATCTCCACATTTGCTATAGTTGATGTAGGAAGGCCTGAGCAGTGTGGGGTATGATAATATATTTTGAACCCATAACACTTCTAGATAATCTTATAACTATATCAAAACTATGATACATTAAACAATTTTGTGGTATGTAGTGAAATAAACTGTATCTTGTTTTATTCGTTGAATAGTTTGCTAATTCGACTTTACTCAATTAACAGTTAATTTCTTATAATCTAGCTTATAAATTCACTGTTTTAACATAGAATATTCATTGAATCAGCGTTTAAGGATGTGCTTGGAACAGAAAAAACAAAATGCTAACCGTTACTGTCTATTGACTTGCGCCAGCTCCTTAAGATACTCTAAGCCTCAGGGAATGGAGAAAATAAAAATGAACAGTCGCCTTGTTGCCTTATCGGAATAGATTACTTTTTTCAAAAATGTCCTCAAGGGGAGGCAGTAGTTGAACCGTGTGGGATTATTTTTTTTTTGTCTAAATCATTAAACTCGCGGACAGATTGGTAAAGCCTTTTAAGCTTTGCAAAGGAAAAATTATATGTGTATTTTACTAAAGTATGATCACCAACCCGTATTTGGCAAGCATGGTGATTAAGCTGATATCCATTAATTAAATAAATTGTATAAATTGTAGCGATGACTTGATTTCTATGGAGGCAGTAGGACAATATTAGAGTTGTAAGTCGATCGTAGCCTGGTCAAGACAAGGCCGCACGGACCGGCTCCGCGGCCACGGAAGAGGCGCGCGGGGGAACGCGGGCTTAATGCTACGCCGCGCCTCCACCGCAACGGCGGACAGATCGATTCGGCCCCCACGACTTCAACGACGCACCAGCCACTCGGGCGCACGTCACACCGCGGTCGCTTTGATTTGTCGGGTCGAATTGTACGTTTGCGAATTAAACCAGCGCAATATATACAGTCCACTTGCCTTTTACTGGTTAATTATCCCAAGCTTCATAGTTAGGGCCTTGGCCAGTACATAGCCTATCAACTCGTTTGGTAGCCTACCGGTAGACTACGGTAGACTACCGTAGCCTACCATTTAATACGGTAGCATTCGTAGGTTTCAAATTAATAAATGGTTTTACAATACAATAATTATTTATTGCACCAAAACAAAAGATTATTACTTAATAATTAACAAAACAGAAAATAAAAGTTAATAAGGAACATCTTTTTATCAATTTTCTAACTTTTGTGATACAAATTGTCATAATCAAATAAATTAAATAAAAATGTTACTCAATTCAGCGAAATAGGATCTTCTACTTCTGGCACATTTCTTTAGAATCAAGCTTCTTTTTTTTTTGAGAGAGATTGCTGATTGCCTCAGACGGCATTTTCAGCTTCACCGGGCTTGTTTGGGGGCGGCGAGGAACGTAAAGGGTCCCTCAAGCCGTGTGAAACGAATCACCTTCGGAGGTTTTCTAGAGAGAACCGCATAATGCACTAGTGCGCGTCCCCGTGCCCTACTAGATTCTCCGAAGGGATCGGATCGGGGAGCGGAGCAACCCGAGGGCGCCTCTAAAGGCTCGGACCTCGGCTCGGGTTGACCGGGCCGTGGAGGAGGAGAGAAGAGCCCAGGTACATGTCTGTACCTGGTGTAGAGCGCGTGTGAACCGGTTCTTCGTACCCTTGTTCTACGAGTACGGTGTCTTGGGCCTAAACTAGTGTGCATGTTTAGTGTATTCTGTAAATGTGTAGTGTCATTTAGAGGATCGAGCGGGGAGAATCAACCGGCAGGGTATTGCATTTTTATACTCGGCGCGGCGCCCGCTCCCTGCGCACCCCTGGATCTGGCTACAGCCGCTTGCGACGCGCGACGTTAATATATCGTGCACCTACCTACTACTACATATTATATAGGTAGTAAATTTTATACAATAAAGGTAAATATTTATTTTCTTTGTATTGTTAAAGAAGCTCTCAACATAGTTTATCTAATACGAAGATTAATAGTTGACACGGTCCTTTGTCTCGTAACAAATATATGGCTTAATATTGTGAATTTCTAAAAAAAAAAATTAAAAAGCAATCTACCAAAACTACAGTAGCTTACCGTAGCCTACCGGTAGACTACCTAACAATTTGGTAGGCTACGGTAGACTTACAACTCTAGACAATATAGTCAATTTTTTAAACTAGGATAGTGGCATCATGTTTAACACTTTTTTTCTTAATCATTAAAAATAGCGGTCATCAACTGTTTTTTGACTATAAGTAAAGTAAGTAAACTGAATAGCCTATAACTGTCCCACTGCTGGGCAAAGCCCATCAATGAAATCAAGTAATCACTACAATTATTGATGGGTGATGGCTTAATCACCATGCTTACTAAATGCGGGTTGTATGGTGATCACAAATCCCTAACACACTTTACCCGACCTGGGAATTGAACCAAGGACCTACCAATATCGGATCGGATACAGCGCTTTGTTACTCGGCCACCAAGGCGGGACTTCAGTAACAATTGAATACAGAAAACCTACTTTCTAAATGGCATCCAATAAAATTTCAATCAAATTGTTTTTTGGCACGATAAGCAAGTGTCGTTCACGGTTTCTGTATCGACCACTAAGTTACAGCAGAGATTTTATTCACACAATTCAGAGATTTTATTTACACAATTCAAAGATTTCATAGTGGCCGATTAGTTAGCGCAAGAATGAGGTTTTATTAAGTTTGTCGCGTTGTTTTATTTTGGTTAGAGCACGTCCCAGCCTTGCGTGTGGGCGAGTAAAACATAACAACCTTTCATTTCACAAATGCCTTCAACATTGCCTACCGCACGCAGTGAGCAGTCACATTTTGAAGTATCAACATAAATGCCGTGCTTGTTTTCGTACGAATTGTGTTTTGGGTGACCATTGTTTTCGATGAGACATTATACTTGCGGTCATACGTTTGCTCATCGAATTTCATTGTTGAACTACGTTTCAAATAGATACAGTATATTGTGGTTTATGCCTGGGTTGTATGTCTAGACTTATGTTTGCTTTACTAGTGCAAGTTTGAAGAATAGCATAGTAGGCCCTTCGGAATACCTCGATAGAGAGCAAATTTCAAGACCTAAGCATTCGGAATAGGTTTGCTATAAGTAACCTTTGTGGTCTAGCGTTAAATCACTAGTTCAGAAGTTCCGAGTTCTGTTTCTAGTGTACCTGTTTTGTTGGTAATTGGTGATAGAACTCGTTTTAAGTCCGCTTAGCTAGAAGTCTGTCGACATAACTATGATGGTAGTATTGTTCTGTTTGTGATAAAATAACCTGTTACAAACTAGTTAAGGATACCGGGTGAAGCGCGCTCCCCACCTTCGGCTTCATCGTCACTTAAATTACAACCAGGTAATAGAAAGGTCTTCCCCGTTCTGTTGACATTCTGTTTTTTAATTAAATTTAACTAATTTTAAATTTGTATACGAATCTTGTCTATAGCTTTAAGTATGGGTTGGAGTAATCATTTCAATAAACCCTACATAACGCAACATTTTATAAGCAGTATAACACAGTCATGGAGGCAAGGTTGGACCAGTATCAATATCCAATAGTAGCTGAACTCTTCAGCACTTTTTCAAACGAACTGAATAATCTATCAGACGCTTGTCAATTTCTTGTAGAGCTATTATGATCTAAAGTGGACAGTGACTTCAGACGATGATTGTACAAGCAAGTATGCAGGTGCTCCCGCCCACAAGTGACCGCAATACTCCATATGTTTGTATGTGCACTTGCTTTTACAACGGCAGACTTCAACTCGGAGTGAAGTATCGCTTTCTGTTAAGCATAAATAAAATCTGTGTGAGCTTTTAAAATAAATTTCGTATTTTTTATATGAATAGATCGTAATATAATTGCATATTAGTTGATTGTAATAACCAGCTTAGTTTGTGATAACTCCCGTTTGAATTCTTTGTTTAAAAATGTATTTAACTAGCTTAAGCCAACACATTGCTAGACCAACATAATTATATAACTATAATATTATGTTGGTCTAGCAATTTTTGATACCGGTAATAGGGGCTTGTTACGATTTTCCCCGTTCCCGTTTTCCCCGAAAAATAATACAACAGAAGCAAACCATGAAACCTTCAAATATTTTCTTCAAAATCTGGCCTATATACGAGTAAACAACAAAACGACAACTATTCAATTCAATACAATAGTAATAATAATAAACCAGGGGAAAATAAAAATACTTCGCCAGATTTAACACTCAACTTAGAGGAAATTGACAATGAAAACATTAAACCTCGGAACCTATGAGTTCCGACTGATCATCTGAAGAACAGGCGAAACCGGAACTTATGGGTTCGAGACCAATCTTAAACACTAAACCACACAGCAGATTAAGGAAACGCGTTATGATGCTTTAATTGAGGTTGTTCATTAGCTAGCAGCTATTAGCAAAAAGTATATTGAGTATTTTGCTTTACAATATGACTGTAGCATGATCACTTCATTTGTATCGGGTATTCTACAGTTTTTTACTCATTATGTTTCGCTACGGGGTACCAAACACAAGTTTGTCTATTAGGAGTTAACAAAAGAGTCCGCTAAATTGTTTTAATAGAACCTTAAAATCGACAGTCACTGTGCTTTGTTGTTATTAAGAGCTATCATCCCTTCGTTCTATTAACACCTGGTCCGTATGTGATTCTTATCTCGAGAAATGTAATTAAAATCATATGTAGGCATCATCTGGTGTTAATATTGTGTGTGAGGCGTCTTGTATTGTGGCCGCATGTGATCTGTCATCGGCATGTGATTTATCGCGCGGCCTACATGGTATGTGATTCGTTTTTCGTAAAACACGACACATATGTGTATTGGAGCTTTTGTGTTTTGTTTTTCGTAGCTTTTGTATTTCGAATATTGTTAAACAGTATCGATAAGATTTATGTGGTTTCCGTGTTACTCGTTTATTAACATCGACGTGATTATTAGCAACAGAAGGACGCCCGATTGCCGTTACATTTTATAAAGAGAAGTAATAAAATAAATTAACTAGAGTGTCGTTTTATAAGATTTACGAAAACCAGGCGAAATTATAGTTTGTCAACGGCAATGCCTTTATTTAATTACTTTCATATTTTTTATATTATATCTAATGTAACTGTCCTAACTGGGGAGGTTGGGCGGTTTGATGTATGCTCAGGTGTGCGATGTTGAGCTATATGCGTCTACCGTCAAGTCCTATCACGAACGTCCTCGTCGCCGCTTGTCCTGTCGACCATCTGTACAGGCAGGCGGCGAACCCACCCAGTGGTGGGTCGTCCGCCCCGGGCAATGCTGTGGTCACTAAGCAAGCATCGCACACTCACTAATCTACCTTGCGACCTCAGTAGCGAAGAGTGGAGGGCTAACCCGCCAGTGATATCCCGCACGGCGGGCCAATACCCTACCCCTTTTTCCCATGATCCTATTCACAACTTCACTCCTTCCCGCATTCCTTATTTCCTACCCCAGTCCCGGAGGGATGACAACCTCGACTCCAAAACTGTTAAAAAAACACAATAATGGCACATTTTCGCAAACAAATTTACCCCAGGAGGGTACCGGTGGAGCCGGAGAACCCCTCCCTGGGCCTTCGGGCTCAGGCTGCCCCTTGTATCTGGGGGGGGCAAGAGATTTGCCAGTATTTGGTGCTGCTTTGTGCGGCGAAACTGAGGTCCCGCAAGGGACGAAGGCGCGCCGTGCCCCTACGGGTGCAGGCGCGTTAACAGCCGGGACTACTCCGAAGCAAAGTGGAGACGGACACCTTCGGGGACCGAATCTGCCTAGCGGACGAGGCAGAAACCGTAGAGGGAAGGGCGTGGCGTCCGGTGCTCCGGCACGACATCCACTGCCGGGACCTATGCCAGGGTCAGGTGGGATTGGGAACCTTAGGGGGCCAAGCCCGTCGACCCTTGTGCGAGGAGACCAAGCAGGTGGGAGGTCGTTGCATGGTAGGGGGGAGTCTACAGCACCAGCCCAGCAATCCCCTATGGAGGGCCGTGGAAAGGTGGGGCTACGGGAGGGGGGGTCCTGGTGGGATCCATCCCGTCGTCACCGCCGGACCATCGGGGCTGCTGGTACTGGGTCCTGATGGGATCCTACCGGTTGGTCCTCGGCCTGATGTAGAGAAGGTGAGCGAGGGCAAGGCGCCAGGTCACAGGACGGGCCACCGCAGGCGTAGGGCGAAGCTGATTAAGCAGCGAGCCGAGGATGAGCAGGCTGCGGTGGAACGCTCTAAGCGGCAGAGGGAGGTCAGCAACGAGGGCCAGGCGGTGGCGCTTGATGCTAAACGCGTTAAGACTCACGGGTCTTACGCGGGAGCAGTGAGTGCCTTTAAGATGGCCATCATTGCTGATGACTACCCGGCAACCATGCTAGGGGAGAGTCACTATGTGGCCATCCAAGGAACCATCTGGGACCTGCTGGAGGACACACCTGACCCTCTCCCAATAGTCAATATGGGAGGCATTTCGTCGGGAGCCATACTCTTCACATGTGAGGGGAGTGGCTCGGCGAAATGGCTTCGAGCTCAGGACGGCCTTACCGTCGAAGGCGTGCTACTCAGGGTGGTTGATGCCAAGGACCTTCCAAAGCCAGTAAAGATGGCATGGAAGTCCCGAAATATCAGCCGCCTTGACACGGGCAGGGTCTTGAGGATGATGCAGAGGTGCCATCCCGGTTTGAAGACCTCGGGCTGGAAGATCGTCGACACTAAGGTCGAGGGTCTGACAGTACGGAGGGTCATACTGATGGATGGTGCCTCTGCAGCATTCATCAAGGCGGAGGGCTATTGCCTTAACACGGGCGTCGACAGGAGCGTCTTTAAGCTTCTGGAGGAGAAGCTTACGGGCGAGCCTGTTGATGCCCAAGGCGATGGTGATGGACTCGTGGCGGGAGTGACTGAGGGTGAGTGCTCCCAAAGCGCACCAGCGGTGAGGGTGCAACCAGTACTGGGTGCTCCTGTTGCTGCTGCAGGGGATGTTGGAGAGGAGATGACACCAATGGAATGTGGTGGGATCTCCTCCCCAAAATCTGAAGACGTTGTGGGGGCGCTCACCCTAGATGAGCTGCTTCTGGGAGGGTCCTCTCCGTTGGGCGCGCAAGCGCACACGGATGGAGAGCTCGGCTCGGAAGACGGCCACTAGATACCGGAAATGGCGGGCTTAAGGTGTGTACAGATTAATTTGCACCATTGTAAGGCTGCAACTGCCCTTCTGGCACGCGAGCTTAAATTGAACAAGTTCGATATTGCCCTAATTCAGGAACCCTACCTTTATGGGGGACTGATAAAGGGCTTAGGTGGAGCTCCGGGTACTCTTTTTCACAACTGTTCCACTAATGATATGAGGACTTGCATTTATGTCAGAAATGGCATACATGCAATGCCTTTAATCAAGTTCTGTTGCAGGGATCTGACAGTTGTCAGGATCCACACAGGGGAGGGGGGGACTAAGCGAACGGTAATCTTATCGTCAGCTTATCTCCCTTACGAGAAGGCAGACCCAGTATCACCACAGATACGGGATCTGGTAACCTACGGCAGCCGAGAAAACTCAGATGTCATCATCAGCTGCGACGCGAACGCGCATCATGTCGTTTGGGGCAGCTCAGACACCAATGAAAGGGGGGAGAAGCTTCTGGAATATCTGGTAAGTTCACCCATGCAATTACTTAACAGAGGTAGCAAGCCTACTTTTTTCAACGCCCGCAGGGCACAGGTGATCGACATAACCATTGCTAACAATAGAGCGGTAAGGAACATCACAAACTGGCATGTGTCGGATGAGGTCTCCCTTTCCGATCATAACTACATATGCTTTAGGTACAGACTAGGTGAAACCATAGAAACTGTGCGTAGGAAGAACCCTAGGAACACTAACTGAGAGGGCTTCAAAAAGGACCTCCGAATGGAGCTGGATGGTCCTAGCTGTAAACTAAACTCAGCCTTAGACATAGAGTTTGAAGCTGACAGAATTACAGAAGCACTGATGACGGCCTGGCAAAATAATTGTCCAGAGACGAAATCAGTGGCAAAGAGGGTACCATGGTGGAACCCGGAACTGGCTCGAATTAGAAGAGCTACACGACAGGCGTTCAATGAAGCGAAAGCAAGGAACGACTTTAGCGACTACAAGGAGGCCTTAACGCGGTATAGTAGTGCGGTACGTAAGGCAAAGAGATCTGCCTGGAGGAAACATTGTGACCAGATTCAATCTGTTCCGGAAGCAATGAGACTAACCAAGGCTATCTCTACAACAAAGGCGATTCCATTAACCACGTTAAGGAAGGAAGATGGAGTACGTACAGAGACAGGGAGTGAGACATTGAAGGTTATGTTCGACACTCATTTCCCTGGATCAGAAGTCATCCAAGACGATCATGATCCAGTCAGCTGGAAGGAGCAGCAGAGAAGAACCTCCAAATATGACTGGATAATAGCGAAAAGGGTAGTAGATGAATGTAAGGTTAAATGGGCTTTGGGGAGTTTCCAACCGTTCAAAGCGCCAGGACCTGACAACATTTATCCCATTCTACTACAGCAGGGCGCCTCCATCCTGGGACCCCATCTCTGCAGGCTGTATAAAGCATGCATAGCTTTTGGACACATTCCCAGAACATGGAGGCGTGTTAAGGTAATCTTCATACCCAAAACGGGAAAACCAGATTACGAAGAACCCAAAGCCTTTAGGCCTATAAGTCTACAATCTTTTCTCCTGAAGACCCTGGAGAAAATGGTAGACAAATATATCAGAGCGGGTCCACTGAAAAGATTCCCACTCCATGGACTTCAATGTGCATATCAGGCAGGGAAGTCAACAGAAACTGCTCTTCATCATGTGGTGAGTCGAGCGGAATTTGCGCTGGAAAACAAAGAGATTTGCGTCTGCACATTCGTAGATATCGAAGGTGCATTTGATCGCACTACCTTTGAATCCATCAAGGTTGCAGCCAAGAACCATGGTGTGCCACAACCGATCTGTAATTGGATTGAATGCATGTTAAAGGGTAGAATTATCAACTCTGAACTGCTAGGAGACAATCTTATTGCACGAACAACCAGAGGATGCCCGCAAGGAGGGGTTCTCTCGCCACTTCTGTGGAGCCTTGTGGTTGATTCAATTGTAGTAAGGTTGAACAAAGGACCATTCTATACGGTTGGTTATGCGGATGATCTGGTCATCTCAGTCAGTGGGAAATTTCCCTCTACGGTATCGGGGTTAATGCAACGTGCCCTGGGTCTGCTAGAGGAATGGTGTAATGACCATCACCTCTCTGTAAACCCGGGGAAAACAACAGCCATCCCCTTTACAAGAATGAGAAACACTACGGGACTGGGTAACCTAACACTCTATGGCACCCGGCTTTCTTGGTCCAAAGAAGTGAAATATCTAGGTTTAACGCTGGATAAGGAACTTACTTGGAAACAGCATGTGGACACAACCGTAGCCAAGGCTTACAGAGTCTTTGGCATGTGTCGGGCTACATATGGCAAGATGTGGGGACTCAACCCCAAGATCATTAGGTGGATCTACATGACGATGGTGAGACCGATCCTCACATATGGCAGCGTCGTCTGGTGGCCCAGAACCAGGCTGAAGATCTGTAAGAATGCTCTTAGCAAACTTCAGAGAACAGCTTGTCTGGCAATCACTGGTGCCTTTCGAACCACTCCAACGGCAGCGCTGGAAGTCCTCACAGACCTTTCACCCCTGCACATTGTGATAGAGACAGAGGCAAAGAAAGCGTTACATAGACTAAAGGTGGCCGGACTATGGGACGAATCTAAACCTCTGACCAGACACACAAAATGGGATCCAAGTGATATTCCTGACAGGGTCATGGAAATGGGGTGCGATAAAATATCCCCCATATTCATGTTCGAAAAGAAATTCAAAGTTTATGTTCCAACCAGGGACGAATGGAAACGAGGGCCACCGTCTCCGGAGAAAGACAGCCTAATCTGGTATACTGACGGATCAAAAATGAAGTCGGGCACAGGGGCAGGCGTCTATAATAATGACTTCAAGCATAGTCAAAGCATGGGAAAATTTGCTACTGTTTACCAAGCAGAAACTTTCGCAATTCTCCTATGCGCAAAGCAGAATATAGAGTTAGCTATGGAAAAGCGAAATATATTCATCCTGAGTGACAGCCAGGCTGCGCTCAAGTCACTCATATCGCCCAGAATCGATTCTGGCCTTGTTCTAGAAACCACAAAAGCTCTAAACAAGCTAGGTAGACATAACAAGGTGCGATTGATCTGGGTCCCAGGCCATATGGGAATCCACGGTAACGAGATGGCGGATGCGCTTGCCAGGGAAGGCTCGGAGACCCAGCTCATTGGTCCTGAGCCGTTCGTGGCACTTGCACCAAGTACCATTAACAAGGCCTTTAAAGATTACATCGAAAACAGGCACGGCATCGAATGGAAGGAGCAGCCGGGTATGAAACACTCCAAATCCTTCCTTGGCGAAAACGCCTTAGGACGGAGTAAGTTCATATGCGGAGGCGGTAGACGGCAGGCCCGACTAACCATCGGTGCCTTGACAGGGCACTATGCCACAAAACAAATGCTTCATAGAATGCACCTTTCAACAAATAGTTTGTGTAGGGCGTGTGGAGAGAAAACGGAGTCGATGCAGCACCTACTGTGTGACTGCGACTCTCTGGCTAGGAAAAGAATGGGACTCCTGGGATCGGCCTATCCGAAACCGGAGGACTTCAGGCTCTTCGCTCTTAAAGACGTTGCCAAACTCATGGCCTCTATCTTTGCGGAGGAGGAAGAGTGAAAGGATGGGGTTGCACAAAAGATCCCGATGGGTCGAGGTGTTACTGCGAGAGGGAAACCTCGGCAGGCCCCACTAAGATAAGATAAGATAAGATAACTGTCCTAACAAAAACTAATTTGATATTATAGCTGATGAGAGAAATAGGGGAAGGACAACCTGCTAACGAAAACACTAATTTTACTAAGTAAAACATCAAAATCAAATCGTCGTACAAAACGTTGAAAGTCAAAACAAGACACGAGAATATTCACTTGCCTATTTAGGAGTACGTGAAGTACAAGATTTTATTTAATCAAAACTTCAAAGTGACTTCGTGGAACAAAATCACTGTAATAACAATTCGTTCTCTTCCATCATTTCACCACCTGTCATTCGTTGCAACTTTCACGTGGAGTTTGTCAAATTAAGTGTAATTTTACCAACCACCGTCCTCATTAAAGTAGTTGGTTTCATTTTCTATTCGCTAATTTGATATTAAAGAGCGTAAATGTGTTCTTGGGTCGTGAGGTCGACGACCTCAATGATACTTTGTTTTCTATCGCGTTTAGATTTTGTTTTCAATTGTCGAAAATTGTGCTTATTAAAGATGGAAAGTTAAGCCAAATTATGGAGTGAACACTTTAAACTTGTGTTGATAGCTGTGTGGGCCAGAATGATTTTTACGTTTGATGTTTACGATTTGTTTCACTAAAACATGAAGTTCACTATTACTTTACATTACTTACATATTTTTTGTGTTTTGTTACAAATCCCGTCAAACGATTAGGTATAACAGAATTTTCACTGAGATTGTATTTTGATTGTCTACTCGAACCACACGATCTTAGATCAACACTTGATTTGAATTCCAGATTCTGAACATCGGAATCACTCGAGGGCTAACCAAGCAGTATCATCTGTGATTTAAATTATATTTACAATGTATAACTTGTTTGGTTTCAAATGGTTTCAAAGCGAGTCAGCTTTTATCTTTTCACTTAAGTCCTCAAGAATTTTTTGAACTTTACTTTGAAAAATGACTTTCATCTCTCCTATGTTCAGTGATGATAATGTCGAAGGTGGAAGCGTACTTCGCCCGGAAAACTTAACTGAACACAAAAATGCTACTTTCATTGATGTTATGGCGACATATTTAGATGAGATGATAGTAGCTAGCTAACTTAAACCAAGCCCTGCCGCCAACCAAACATGTATCTACCTCGCTGGGAGTCGAAACTTAGACCTCTGGGTCCGAGACAGGTGGTTTTAACCACTAGATCTCAGTGGCAGTTAAACATAAATAACATAATTATTTTTATTATTACCATGTGAAATATGCATTACATAATTAACATGCCGGAAAAGCTATTACAGTATTTCTGAGCTTTTTGAAGAGAAAGATATATAAAAAAGAAAGATATTATTAAATACGTTTTTATGTATTCATGTTAATTTTAATAAAGTTATTTTAAATGTTGTTTATTATATTACATATAAACTTTAGATTAGATAGATATTTTATAAACGAGGCTAACGAGCAGGCAGGTCACCTGATGGAAAGTAATCATCGCCGCCCATGAGCACCCGCAAAACCAAAGTAATCGCAGATGCGTTGCCGGCCTTAAAGAAGGAGTTGGATCTTGCGAAGGGAGTAGAGATTGGGAGGGGGGAGGGGTGAGAGATGGACCCCCGGAACTTTCACTCACCGGACGAAACGCAATACCAACGAACAGCAACGAGTGCAATTGAACGTTGTAATTGCAAAGCCCCTGCGGGGCGTCACATGTACCTAATTTTAAGATTGTCAACTTACTACCATGTGACGTGAATAGAAGTAGAAGAATTTGAATTTGAATTTAAACATTAATATTTATAAAATGTTTCTGTAAACTTTTTTACTTTGAAAGCCAAATTGGCTTTCAAAGTAAAAAAGTAAATAGTGTTGAATAATTTCGGCGGGCTGGTTAGAACCCCGATAGCTCAATTGAAGAGCACCTGACCTGGTATGTCAGAAGGGTGCAGGTTCAAATCCTGCTAATGGACATTTTTTCAACATTGTGTTTTTGTAATTAATATTTATATTATTACCATGGAGATATATTACAGTGTCTATCCAGCATACACTATAATTCCCACGACACGGTCAACCGGAGCCAATGTCCTAGTCTTTATAGAAGGTTTCGAGCTCTGTACTCTTGATATTGGAATCGAACGCCCATGAGAATTTAGTAAGATATGGACCAGTACGCGTCATACCGACACCTAGATAACCTAGGGGGTTTCATCGGTCACTACGGTTTAAGGCTGTAAATGCCATAGGTGGCCAATAGCAATTAAAAAAGAAAAGTTTAATATGAGCCTTTTTTTCAAATTATTTTTAGGAACAGCAAACGGTTTTACAACAAGGGTAAATTATTACTTTTTATTTTCAAGTGCTAATTGCTGCACTGAAGCTAAATTAAATATTTATAAAATACAGTGAAAAAATTAAACGCCCACCCGACCCAGTTAGGAATCGAAACTGGGTCTTCCGCAATCCGAGCGGCTGCACTGACCGCTATGCTACCGGGAAGGCTGACGTAAGCGCTGAACTTTGTCACTACTTTTTAATTTTTGAGTGCTAATAGCGGCACAGTGCCATCTATCCAACGGTCATTGCAACCGATTGATTGCAAGGTAATAGAGTTAAATAAATGTGTAACCCACAACGCTATCCACAGCATAACAAATATTATATTACTTACATGCTAGGTATATAATTACTAAAGATATAATTACCCACACATTAGACTCAAATTTAAACAATAATATTTAAAGAGTTGATTTTTTTTATAACAGTTTAACAGACATTTACTTTGCAAAATCGTAACGTAAAATAAAAAAAAAGTTGAAATAGCCTAGCTTGTTAAAGTATCAGTAATTATCTGCTTAAATTTGGATGCTGAATTGAACTGAGCATACTAATAACGATTGTAACTCATATTTCTTGATAATATGGGTGGTTCTTGTTTGTAATAAGAGTACATTTTGTAGGCAAATTTAAATACTGATCGCATGTTTCAAAAATGTCCTCCAATCTCATACTAACAATCTCATACTGTTTAAAACTTTAATCGCCGTGGTGGTCACCGGTGACCGACAAACAATAAATTTTCTATTGTGTCTAGTTTTGCGGCAGTCAACGTGTTAAATTGTTATTAATAATGGCACAATAAAAGAGGCTACGGGTCTACTGTAGTCACAGAGTCGTAGAACTTTTTGACTCAAATTCAAAGTTAAGTTGATCAAAATTCCGTTTACATGCTGATGTTTTTTTGTGCTGTGTGTGGGACAAATAAAAATCTTTTTAATAATATTTATTTATTATTTTTATAGTATGAAACAAGTGTATCCTCATCTTCATGATCATCAGTTTTTGACAGTCAACTGCTGGATATACACCTCTCCAGGACGCCATTGAGCGTGATCCGCGGCTACTCTCATCCCGCTTTTGCCAGTGCGAAGATCGTTGCTTCACGAAAATCAAATGTAGGTAAAAAACATCGGATTCCATAAATACATGTTTTTTTTTGTAAGTCAGTAAGTGTCTTCGGACATAATCGAACGCTCATAGTTTCTATACATTACCTACAACATAAGAGACGTTGTAGACAGCCATCGCGATAGTACCGTACAAAGACTTAAAGGCAGCTTACCTGTCCCCTTTACGTACGAGCAGTGGACGGCGAAATTGCCTCTAGTAACGTAAGCCGCTTTCTTTGATAGCTACGCGAGGTTTCTTAGTATTGACAGGAGCACCAGAGAGAGATGGAAAAGGTGCTGATGTGAATCTAATTTGGCTGGTACAAGGATGTAAGGATATGTATAGTTGTTTGTGACAGCGTGGCAAACAGGAAAATGAAACTGAGGATGTTGATAGAAAATGTAAGGAAGGTTTGTATGTTTTGTTATGATGGAGGTTATAGGGAAAAAAACACAAATGATGAAAAAAATTCCACGAGCATTATTTGAACCTAGGGTGCAGGGTCTCACATATTGACATTCTGTTATAGGGAAATAAGCAAACATTTCGGCTTATTATCTCTTTTATAAATGCATTGATTTGAGTTTTAAAACTTAGTTGTGGGTAAGTATGAATATTATTGCAACACAACACTTATAGCGCTATTGCAAAATTTCGTAGCTAACATACTATCTAAAATCACTGTTTTTAAACAATTAAAAAAATTAAAGTTTGGTAAGTTTATGATTGTAACGAAAATTGTATATTTCTTTTTCTTACAGAAAGGACGTAAATATTGCTCCCTGAGCAAGTGACGATAAAGCTATAAGTAAAAAGCACTTTACCCATCATGTCCAACTGGAAAAAGAAAACTTTAATTACAAAAGTATAATTAAAACTTCAAGACTTTGTGGAAACAATATTTCACATACCGCCCTTCAAAATGTTGTGACCACGCCTAACTACCGATACGAACAATGACATTCTTTATTTCACTTGTCTTGTCACCTACAAATCTTCAGGACCCACCCATGTCTGCGTTGTGTCGAATACTCACATGTTACGCAGTCACACAGACGATAATAGACGTTTTCACTGATGGGACCAAGTGTTGAACAGGGAGCGATATTGGGGCCGGTACAGTATAATTAAAGAAAAATTATTAAATGCGATATAAGATATAAGTTTTCTTAGCCAGAAAGAGTTTACATACATATGGATGTAGTCTTTTTTAAAGATGATAATAATAATAATAATAGATAATTTTATTTACCTCTAACATAAAACACATTATACAGAAGGAGTAACATCCAAGCAGAGTACAGATTAAAGACAAAATGGCATCTATGGCATAGTGATTATAGGAGACCTACAAACCCTGTTATTCTGCCTTAGACTTGCATTTATGCATGGTTTGACTGCATATTAAAGTTAAAATTAATAGAAATACAAACAAAAAAGATAAATAAGGAACATGACATGAATTCATTTAATACCTGTAACTATGGAATTAGTTAAGCTATTATTTCGTTCATAGAAAGCGGCAATGACTTAATTTTGTTGACTTCATTAAAATATAGTCTTACTAAATATAAATGATCGACTGACTTAATTAGATTATAATATGTAAAATGTTTTACAGAGAACAAAAGAAGCAAAAACAGAAGCTTAGAGTAAAATTAGAAACACACAATATTTTATAAATATTTTATTACTGTGAATTAACAAGCGTGTATTTGCTAGAAATTTACATACAAAGACAAGTTTTTTGTTTTATTTAAATAAACCAAGCTTTGATATTATTTACAATTATAGCTTTCATGTGGGCCGCGTGGCTATACGTAACGTCATATTCCAAAATTTCGCTAACTTTTGCAAGGGCACAGGGACCTTTGCTTGAGAAAACTTATCTTATCGTTAAGTTAGGGAGCTAGGGTTGATGTTAGGGTTGAGGCACCGCCAACGTACTGTGTGATGTAGAATGACGTCACATGTGACTACTTGTGAAACATGTCACACATGTGACTACATCGAGCGCTTAGCTGATAAATTTAATACCTCTGAAACTATTAGGGGTATCACTTTTAAAAACGTCACAAAAACTTGGTAAATAATTTGATATTTATATTTTTGTTGATAAAGATTTATTACTTACCATAATGAGCAATGTTGCGTGAAATATGTGAACTGAAATATGAAATATTAAAAATGTATTTAAGGTAAAAAAATGTTATTCCTCGTTACATTTTGACGACCTCCGTAGCCGTAGTGGCTTGCACGCCGAACTTTGGGCGGCGCTAACTCTGAGGTCCCGGGTTCGATTCCCGGTCGGGTCAAAAACGAACTTTTCGATATTGTGTCGGCTCTGGCTGGTTGTGGTACCGTCGTTGTTTCTGATTTCCATGAAACGAGTGCTTTTGCTACTTACCTTGGGATCAGAACAATGTATGTGATGTTGTCTCATATATATTTATTTATTTATTATTTATATTGGGAATATACTTTGACGTTTAGACCACACATCAGATATCAGAATGACGTTGTCCACCTATAAATAGGGCAATCGATGAGACAATACGATCCAATCCACAACGGACAATAACGACGTGGTACCAATATTAGACTATCATATAGACATTTAGTTCATTAAACTGTCTGTAGAGAACTGTGGAGGTAATCAATACTGAACATTTATCAATATAATAAGGCCTACCTAACTTAAACTTGAAATTTTGTAATATTCGAAAAAGTTTAACTAATTATCGTCAAAAAATTGCCATTTGCCAATATTTGTCTACTTAATTATTAAATATAATGTTGTTCGTATTTCGTTTTGTTTGAAGGCTAAGTTCTGTGTTAAACGTGACAAATATTCCATATAACTGATATACGATAACTGTTAGTGGGGACTTGTAAATATTCAAAATGTTAAACAAATCAACGTCATTTTAACTCGACTCATTGTTTTCTCTGCGGTTTTCAAAATGATTTTGTAATACTTAGTTTAACATTTTGCTGTGCCCCATGAATATAATTAGTGGCACCACAACCGACCCAAGAATAGGTTGTCAAAGATACGTCAAGCTCATATCTAACGTGCATAGAAAATTTCTAGGTTGATTTCGAAAGAAGCCAACATTTTCAACACCAGGAATATCTAGTTATATCAAAAAGTTTATCTAGTAAAAATATGAAAGAAAAATGTTTTACTTGACCATTTTAAAATATATATGTTTATAAATAAATAAATAAACAGGTACATTTTAAAATAAGACAAGCTAACCTTTTTTTTATTTATCAGTCCATAATCGTTCCATAGCTGGGCTCAGATTTTCCCACAAGAACAAAGCACATTGGCAGATTTCTATCTTTCACCTACAGGGTAACGTGATTACCGAAGCACTAACGAGCTTGAAATATTTTAGTTTCGTCACTCATCCGGTGATCCAGCATTGCTAAAGTTTAAGCTAAGTTAGCTTAAACGCAAGCCGATCACACTATTAATTTTATTATCTTAGCGGGGCCTGCTGAGGTTTTCCTCTCCTAGTAGTACTTCGACCCATCGGGATCTTTTGTGCAACCTTATCCTGTTACTCTTCTTCATCTGTAAAGATAGATGTCATAAGATGGCAATGTCCTTAAGAGCGAAGAGCCAAGATGCTATAAATACTTTAATTAATTGTTATTAGTCACTAAAAAAAAAATATTTAACAGAAATTCACCTATCCTTCCCTTGCTGCCGTCTCGTAGTTTTTTCTACGCACTGTCCTTACAGCCCCTTTGATCTTTAAAAGCTTCTTCAAATAATTCACATGAGAACTACCAGCTACACAACGAGTATTAATACGAGTAGTCGTAGTCGGTGACAGATTTTAAATTACAGTTATAATTGAATATAAACGGACCGCGGCATTCGTCAATTGCGATTAATCATTGTTGAAATTTTAATTAATATGTGATACTTTTGTTGCCTAGAATAAAACAAAATTTTGATACTCCTTTGTTTATTCAGTTTGAGGTAAATAGAAGAGTTTGTTGAGTTTGTTTGTTGAATGGGCAAGCGCTTGGTCTTCATATCACCTGATGTTAAGTGATGACAAGGCCGTAGATGCTTAGATGCTCTAAGCGTAGATGGAAGCACATTTCGGCCAGAATCTTCAACGAATGAGGTACTAACTATATTATTTCTCAGTCGAAACACAACAATACTAATAACATTGTTATCATCATTTTTTATTTGGAGAGAGATTGCTGATTGCCTCAGACGTCATTTTCAGCTTCACCGGGCTTTTTTGTGGGCGGCGAGGAACGTAAAGGGTCCCTCAAGCCGTGTGAAACGAATCACCTTCGGAGGTTTTCTAGAGGGAACGGCATCGCGCACTAGTGCGCGTCCCCGTGCCCTACTAGATTCTCCGAAAGGTTCGGATCGGATCGGGGAGCGGAACAACCCGAGGGCGCCTCTAAAGACTCGGACCTCGGCTCGGGTTGACCGAGCCGTGGTGGAGAAGAGAAGCGTCCAGGTACATGTCTGTACCTGGTGTAGAGCGCGTGTGAACCGGTTCTTCGTACCCTTGTTCTACGAGTACGGTGTCTTGGGCCTAAACTAATGTGCATGTTTAGTGTATTCTGTAAATGTGTTGTGGCATTTAGAGGATCGGGCGCGGGCATTGTTTTCATCAACAATCCCTACCACCAAAAAACAAATACATTACCAAGGGAACTTATACTCTCCTTTCTGGCTCTGAGATCAGTGCTCTAGCCATAATTAAGATTTTAGGTGAATAATGATTATAGAGTACTAAACTTTTTATTCATTTATTTTATTAAGAAAACCAACAGCGTTACAAAATGTATACAATTTTTCAGGTAGGTAAAGATTATGGCCAATTATAGGTTTCCCTGTTTAAAATGTTTTTAATTTGTTTATATAATTTTAACGCAAATTTTGTTGCGAAAAAAATTACAAAAACACAATGTTGAAAAATTTCCACGAGCAGGATTTGAACCTGCACCCTTCTGACATACCGGGTCAGGTGCTCTTCCAATTGAGCTATCGTGGTTCTAACCAGCCCGCCGAAATTATTCAACACTATTTACTTTTTTTTTACTTTGAAAGCCAAAGGCGCCAATTCAATGTCAACAACTACCGTCCTTAACATCTGTGTATAATATTTTTACAAATACTAAAGATCAGTTAAGAAGTAGGCTAGCTATTTATAAAATGTTTTTAATTTGTACGATAGCTCAATTGGAAGAGCACCTGGCCCGGTATGTCAGAAGGGTGCAGGTTCAAATTCTGCTCGTGGAAATTTTTTCAACATTGTGTTTTTGTAATTTCCCTGTTTAAATTAATACAAATTTACTACATAAGCATAACAGAAGCCCATAAGATTAAAACAACTAGTGCTGCGTGAGAACATCGCATCATCAGCACCCACACCTTGGTGGTCCATAAGGTGCCTCTTTACGCCTCGTTTATAGCACCTTTAGGGACATTATAATATAAAAGATTTTTCTTTTACATCACAAAAGATGAACAATCAAAGCGCGGTTAGGTTGGCTGCTCATACGAACGGGGCTCTCATCACAAAGTGGTCATATTAAGACTCCTTATAGAAACTAGATCGCATAAAGTGTATACCTACGGTTATGAAACGAGGCTGGGAAGAGGTAAATACTGTGTAAGCTATAACGATATCAACCTTAGCATTATAAAAAGAAAACTGTCGGTGTAAGAAGGTGCGTAGTTAAGAGTATTATTACTTTTTAAATGGGCCTGGAAACTAACATTGCATAAAGTTATCATTAAAACAAATTACAGTATATGACCTACTCATGATGATTAAATTGTTGTATTGTTATGTTTAATTTTCTTTTCCATATTCCATAAACTATCTACAAACACTGAATTGGCTGGTTTAATACGACTACGTGTTACAAATTAAAAGAAATAAAACCTTATTACGCAGAAACAAAATATAACTAAACAAAACAAATGAAAACGCCGGGGCGTTCCATTTACGACTGACATGCTTCATGACGTCACACATTACCTTTCAACGGCAACACCATAAGCATTGATAACATCACCGCACTATTTACAACCATTCGGAATGGCCATAAAACACAAAATCAATAAAGCGAATGTACACCGCGCGAGAGGCGGAACGAGAATGTGTTTTGATTGATTCAGGTGGTTACATGAGTATGAGGGAGGAATAATTTGTAACCAGTGCGCTCCTGGATAAGAATGTGTTAAGGTTAGTGTGGACTTTGTTGGAGATATTTTGTTTGAATAATTTTTATTTTAGAGGAACTACATTTTTTACCAATACTTGTAAGCTACAGCAGCTACTACAGCTTTAGCCACAGCCAACATGCTTTCATTCTATGATGTGGAATAAAAAATAAAAAATCAGATATGGTATTTGAAATATCGCTTATAAAGTCCAAAATTCTAATGTGCGCTGTAGATACGCGTTAAGTGTTTGTCAATAAACCATTTTAAAACAACATAATTATTTATTTTCTAATGTGCGCTATAGATACGCGTTAAGTGTTTGTCAAAAAATCATTTTAAAACAATATAATTTTAATTTGATTTATAATTTATTGATTGATAATAAGTTTGATAATGATTTGATAGTACTTCAAAACTAGGGACTTAAAGTATTTGTGCTAAAAATTTTATGAAAGTTAAAATCTTTGAAACGTTGTTTGACTACTCAAAATTTTGATACTCAATCAATCCATGAGAAACTAGATTCGAAGAACATTGAAAATATTAAATTTCTATTTCCAATTTAAAGCTGCGATAGAACGTAAACTTGCGAGTAGAAAACTTGAACATAACTTGTAATGAAGTTAGAAATTCTGATAAGTTGTCTTAAAAGTTATAGGTCTAACACATATTTTGCAGCATGGCTCCTTCATAATCAAGTGGTAGTTTGGCAGCTGATAAGGTCGAATTTAGGATAAAAATATTATCTGTTGTGATTATAAAAAGATTTAAAAAAAATCTTTATATATCTCGTAAGATAGCTATATACGAGATATGGCACAGAAACGTATATTTCGCATAGTGGTAAAAGACAAGTCTAGCCCATAGAAGCTACCAGCACCTACTAGATTATAACTCACACATTATCGAGTCCAGGCCAGGTTAGAGGCCAGGATAAGCTTAATAGTTTTACTACTCCTTAAAACCCTTCAAACCAGAACGCATAAATACAAGTAACTGCTACTTGGCGATAGATTAATGAATGAGTATTAAGTATAGTCATCTAGCTATCTGCTCGTTTCAAATCTTATCAATCTAATTTATTACTAGTGGCATCTGTTTATAAAATCACTAGACTGACGATGACGTTTCGAACCCTTTGCTAAATAAAGTTCCAGTAAGGTCTCTAACAGAGACTATAATTATAAAAACAAAAAAGAACATATTCGAATCCGAAAACAAACTTTCATTTGTTTTTATTGCCGTCGTATAATATAGTTCAACTCTTTTAATCATGTCAGCTCCATAATAAGTCGGACCGATACCACCATAGTTCACTACTCCCGATACAATATTATGTAAAGTCATCTCTCAGGCCTCCGTCAAGACAAGCTTACATTATTCAGATGCATACGTTACTACCACATTAAAACCACATTCAGAATATCCAAAACATCACAACAACGACTTAACAAAATACATTTAAGAATCATTGTCGTGTGTGTCAGCCGCATTGTAGTGGTAGTAAATTTGCGTAGTCATGGTTGGTATTCGTAACAAAACGAATTGTTGAAACACAAAGCATTAGCGAGACAGTAAACTAGTGCTTATGATAATCCACTATATTCTGGACCTCGCTCCGTCCGGACAGTACCTACTAACGGAATATAGCGACTTATTAACAGTCTGTACTGTATAGAACAACTAGAAATTTGCATTAGAATAAAGATTCACAACCATTTACTGGATAAACCTTATAGCTATTCATATTCATTACAGTCTGTATACCCTGTTGTTGAGCAATTAAAACAAATGAAAACTTTTAAAAGTTCGTATAATATTATCCCTAAAATGTTGTGTTAGAAAGTTGTTGTGTTTTCTTACAGGCTAGCTTTAGATTTATTGGAAAGTCGACTAGTGGGAAGAGTGGGAACTTAGTTAGAGAAATAGAAGAATGTTGGAGCAGTTTCCTAAAGTAGGTTTGGATCTTCTCGCGTTTATTGTACTCGTACATATTGTATACGGATCTTGATCCTAACAGCCGGAACAAAACAATACTACATAAAATATTGTTGTTACAGCGACATACAAGCGAGCTCAAAATAAGCTCTTCCACCAGCCAATCGGTATATAATTTTCGTAACCCTCGCTGGGATTCTAATCTGAGACGGGATCTGTTTACTGACCACAGAGGCAGTTGTATATTACTTACTTTAATTAAATACTAAAACGTAAAGCTATGGTGCAACTGGCAACACGGGACCGATGGCTAATTAAAAAGTAAAAATGCCTTACCATAAACACCTTCATTAGAAGCCCCGTAATATAAAATGGAAAGCAATTCTAAAAATCTTTAATTCCAAGATAATTCTTATGCAGACATTAACTAGATAAGTCCGGTTAAAGCCGAACAGTTAGTTGCAGATTAACCCTTCCAATCGGAGATAGTTAAATTACTGAGCACTAACTGGTTTGTAATAATTTCTATCAGCGGGTTAAAAGCTTTAGGCTTAATTACCCGATTGGTTCGGACTATATTCTCGGTGCGCGTTTCCATGCTAGCATTTGTTTCTAGTGCCAGTTTGATTCGTTCTTCGTTTACTTTAAGAAAACTAGTATTCAAATTTAAACTAGTGTGGAGCTAGATGAGGTAATAGTAAGCGCATTTGGTGTTTTCCAATTTGATTGAAAAAAAGTATTTTTTACTACATGATTGTTTTACCTGAATTTTCATGGTGTACCTACAGTATTTTCTATTAATACTATAATATTTTTTATCTCTATCACACTATGTTCTAAAAGTTTGATACACAAATACCTATTGGAAAAAAAAAACAAAATGTAATTCAATCACAAGAATAAATAATGTACCAAACAAAATAAAATAAAATATATATATATATTTGTAAAGCTTTGGTTTCAGCACTGATTTTAATTAAGTTAATAACGCATTTTTTGCGAATATTTTATACAGAGATATAAATCTACGAAACATACCTGCAAATATTAATACACCTTAAATTAAAAATCAAAATCAAAATTTTTATTGCCATCTATGTGTATAAAATGTGTTATATTTTTTTAGGGACTTAAAACTTAGTTGCCCTTTTTGGACAAGCCTTAAATATCCCTTAACATTTATAGCCCTTAATATATATTTTTTTAGCCCTAAATAAAGTGAATCACACATTTAGCAATATCATCGAATATCTGAACAATATTATATAACACAAAATCGAGACGAGTTTAACAACGCGAACGAACAGAATACTTAGCTTTTAGACTGGATATAACAATTTAGGTAAACTAAGTGTACTATCTTGAAGGAAACACTTAGGGGAATAATTAGAGCTAAATTTATAACTAAATGATAATGCTAGAGGGCATTGAATTTCCTTCCTATTAATATGAAAACGTACATGAAGGCTGTGTAATTCAAGACGAGCTTGAAGATACTTGGGATGAAAACGTAAACTCGTGTATTCTCTAATCCCCTAAATAATAAAGCTTTTGAAAATTCTATTTCTTGGTAGCTTAATAAGGCAAAAATTTTGCCTATGCAGGCTGCGAAGAGTCGTCGTTCTGAATCCTATGTGAGGCAATTAGTCTTCATTCAAATGCTATTTTCAGCGTAGTTCTAATAACTGGAAATTGTCCACACAGGTTTTTTTACGTAAAAACTGCCATTACAATAAAAGCAGACATGCCGGCGCTGCACATAAACGACCACAAAATGAATTGTAACAAAGGTCTCTGTGAAATAAAAAAAACTAACGAACGAAACAAAATAGGTTAGTAATAAAACGATGACATCGCGCTCAAACCACAGAATGCTAATCGAGAGATTTGCCAGAAACCACAGACGCACACCGGAGCGGTTTGCGGCTTTAACTATAGTCTGTTCGGTATAATCTTTCTGGTTGCATTCGAAACAAATGACAAACACACAAAAACAAATAAACTGCTTTTAAATAAAGTATAGTATGGTCACATGATTCAGGGGGTATATTTACTCTGTGGTATGGTATTTGAAAATTTGCCATATCCTTACAGGGCGTTACATGTTTCATTTTTTTAACTTTATATTTAATGTTTAAATTATAATACAGTACCTAGTACATAGGTTATCTATACTCCCTTTGTTTGCTATGCCCTAGGCACTACATTGTTTATTTTAATACCTTGTGCACCTATTTATTTATTACTGTGTAATTTTTTTTTTAAATGAATTTGAATTTGTATGTTCAGTACAATATTTTCGTCTGCATTCGAATCAAATGACGATCTCACTTTTATGAAAACAAATTGAACCCGCATTTGACACAACGGAAATATAAATTTTAGAACTAAACAAATTTTCAGAGAGTTTCTTTTCTTGAATCTCCGCTGATCCCCAAAAAGGTGTCATAATGCCGCCTTTGTACGGAACTTAATAACGTAAACTGTTGTTTCCGCTTATTTTTTTAAGCAGACCATTGTACTTCTTTCATTAAAAACTATTGTAGCAACGTGTTTCTTTGTTTTTTTAATAATTAATTTATGAAAACAAATAAGCGTTGCTACAATACTTAATTTTCTTAAGTTCTTTTTCGTTCGTTTCTTTAATTAATTACTCTTTGTTTCAGACATATTTTCGTTTTTCAACTCAAAGTTTTTGAGGCGATTCAATTTCATCTCACTTAACAGACAGTTTGCTTTGTAATAGGAAAACAAGAAAATATATCTTTATTGGCATAATACATACTAATATTTTTTTGCTCTTATTTAGTTATTAAATACAAAGGCCTACCATGTTATCTCAGCATCACCCTATGGTTGACCGGTAGAGAATGACTCAGGGATTAAGTCCGCCATGTAATTTATATTGCAAAACCTTTAATAAAATAAATAAATAAAGATGGCTCTTTTTTATCACAAATTATTATTATGATGGTCTTAAAATTTCGAATTAAGACATTGACAATTTTTGTTATAAAATAACAATAATTATTATCATTTATAACTATTATAAAAGGACCGGCAAACAGCTTTATAGTTATTATTTGAAATTTGGCTTTATAGCACTGGTAGTGTGCGAGTAAAACAGTAATGACAGATGGACGTAATAGAGACATAATTAAACTCCTCGTATATGGGTTTCTGGTTTGCTACAAACCCAAATAAATAAAATGTATAATTAGAGTAAAGTTTAAATTTAATTTCAACTATTTTAATTGTTAAATTCAAAATTTAAAACATCAAAATTCAAAATAATTTATTCAGTTTAGGCTACAAGTAGCTCTTGTGAATGTCACTATGCCATCGGTTCGTAAGTCTACTCTGGATCTTGTACTGAGAAGAACCGGCAAGAAACTCAGCAAGTATTCAGCTCTTTTTCCCTTACAGCATCAAAAATATTGGGAAATGCCCTATCATAGCAGAACACTATCCATTACAAATAAAAAAAAATAGAACAAAATGTAAAAGAAAAAACAAAATAAAAAATCTAAGTTAACAAATTTTTACTTTTTTTTTATTTTAAGTGCTAATTGCTGCACTGAAGCTAAATTAAATATTCATAAAATTTATAAAATACAGTGAAAAAATTAAACGCCCACCCGACCCAGCCAGGAATCGAACCTGGGTCTTCCGCAATCCGGGCGGCTGCACTGACCGCTATGCTACCGGGAAGCCTTCCCGGCTACTAAGTTAACAAATTTACATCTGGTAAAAGTTTCAATTTCCACAATGTCATACAGTACCACTACAGTACTATAGTAAAATCAAAAATTTATTAAGAAAAACAAAGTCAAACTATGGTGAATAATACTAAAAGTAAGTTAAGTATGCAAGAAGAGCTGACCAGCCTCCACAGGCGGCACCCATTCACGAGTATGACATATAAATCAGCCATCGCTTTGCTAAACCATATTTTAGGGAACGTAACAACGCACACGCCACCACCGCAGAGATAATAAAGAGAGCATGACACACTTAAGATACTCTAAATAAAAACTTAATGATCTAAAATATTCTTTGACTGTATAATAACCTTTCTTATGTAATAAAGACTTCACATGTTTTCTTCACACGTTAACTTAATGACACATGACAATAGGGATATTGACAACTGTTGACAATTTTTGACAATTGTTGTTACAATTAATTCCAGAATATTAAACGTAAAAATGAAAACACGCAAAAGTTTAAACATTAACCAATTTTTTATTTGACCTAAGCATGGATTTCTGTAACCTAAAAAGATAACAATAAACACTGAATTGACGGAACAAAAAAGTGACGTCATAGTTTTCATTTCCATATAATTTCTATTAAAAAACACGTTGTCAGTTTCTAATTATTTTTTTATAGACTAACCAATCAACTATTCACTTATTGTTATGGTTGTGTTATGTAGGTGTTCTATCTACTATAAAGAAAGAAAATATCTTTGAGAACCTAGTATCTAGACAAACCTAATTGAGACTTTAAAATTCTACTAACCATGATTGTACAGACGCCTGCACATCAGACTACCACAAACTGTCATTCTTTTCCATAGACTTTGAACTTAATGTCTTAACACTAACACACATTAACACTTTGACAACTTTGTATAGTCTTATGTGCAAGCGTCTGTACCATTAAAATGTTTTGCTAATAAATAAAAAAAATAAAAAAAATATCAGATGGTCTATAAGAAACCGTTCTTGAGTCGGCCAAGGCATTGGTTCAATAAAAAGTCTAAATCATCTGTACCAATACATTTTATAGGCCAACATGATCAAACGAAATAGACATAACATACCTTTATAGTATATAGCGTTTAAGGCTTAATTTAATATGAACAAATACAAATTATGTTGTCATAGCAAACTTATGAAAACAATAAAGCCCAAACAGTATCCAGAATCAAATATTGTCGTGTAACAGAAGAGACCATTATAAATAATAGGGTATAAGATCAGATAAGTGTCTCCACAATGGAACTAAGACATAAAGACATCATATCGTTCTACGACAATAATTTTGAGAAAGGTGGTTTAATATATCACACAATGAAACCGTGGTTTGGGACGAAATCGTAGTTTTTTTTCGAGTGATCCCACTTCCTTTTGTGCAACCTTCTGGGATCATAAGGAGTGATCACAATATGTAAGGTATACAACTAACGTTTCGTAATTTATGTCTTCTTTGTGAAACCAATAATCATGACGGAGGATTTTTTCAAATCTTTCATTCAAGAAATTGTGGGAAAATACTTTCTTTTAAGTCAGTGTTTTCGAAACACTCTTTTTTTGAAGTAATAATTAACCACTGTTTATATATTTAAACTATTTAGAAATCAATAAAATGTGGTTTTCAGCTATTGGTAGCCTCATGTTTAGTAGCAAGTTTTAAGAAACAGATTATTCTTGTATGGTTAACTAAAAGTGGTCTCGCTGTAGAGTACATGAAAGTCAAATTGATAGACAAATACAGTTAGCAATCCACAAAGGAGATCCCATATTGCAAGTAAATCCACCAAAAAAATGACAAAACTCAACCACACAGATACAGACGTAGATAATAAAATATTGTGACTGCATCCCGCTGTGATTTACTTGCCAAAATGTGGGTACGTTATCAAGATGTGGCATCGACGACCGATGCAGCTGACGCCCCGATGTCATTGTTACATCTAATGCACATTTTGACGGCATTGTGCACGGCCCATGTTTGGGCTAGTCTAAAACACACACAATGCAAACAGTTTGTCATTTTTATAACGCCATAGTATCACATTAATCACCTCCCCCTCCCTAAAACTACTTATTTAAAAGAATTCATCATCAGTCTATTAACGCCCCCTAGCTGCTTAGGTCTTCATATATGAATATTAGGATATGCGAGAACAGAATTCAACACGCCGATAATTTAATCCGTGTTAGTGACTTTTAACGGCTGCCATTATATGACAGCAACTTACTTAACGTGCCTTCCGAAGCTTGGGTAGGCTCGTTTGATAATAATTCGGTTACCCATATAATGACCAAACATTGAGAAAGATATAACACCTACTTAACTTGCAAGATTGCAACCGGAATTAATAAGCCGCTGTGTCATTGACACACATATAGAAAGTAATTCGAAATGTAAATTTAAATAGTCTTATTGATACAAAATACTTTTAATTGTAATAAATTTCATTTAATTTTTATACGCGTGACGTTAAAAATAGTATCATTACACACTCTCATAAAATGCGTTCTTATAGATTTTTTGTTGTCCGTTATCTTTTTTCATAAACATAAGACCCTTAACATTTATAAAAAGATAAGAGTAAAGAGCGTTGATTCAGCGAATGGACGTGTAAGAATTTCTGCCTAGAGCCGTGATGTCAAGATAAAAAACATTATTTATTGTGGCCGTCCCCTAACACGCGATCTAGACAAATTAAACGTAACTTGATCAACTGACGGGTCGGGCTTTGCCTTTCGGATCTGGGAATAAATTTTAAGAAGTGTTTTATACATTTGTGTAAGACAACCAACCTACGGAAAACGAAAAAGTACAATTATAACCTCTAATTCTGAACAACTGTGAATGTTGATCTTTAATTAAAACGTTTGAGTAGCGTCTCCAAAATTAATAATACAACATTCGATTTAATTGAAACAGTTTAAATCACTTTTGTTAAAGCTAATTTCAGTTGATTCATTACTAAAACATCAAAGTTTATAGACAACTTTAAATTACCAGACGAAATAGCTATTGTATAGAATTAAAGTCGGCTCAGACCGGTGGAACACTTAAAGTAGCCACAATCACTCTCTTGGCTCCACTTACCTCACTCGACCGTCAAGCAAAAACTGAATACACGTCTCGAGCATACTTGAGCCGAGAAAAAACCACCAGGTGCCTACCGAAAGCGTTCATTGTTCCAGCGAAGGAGAGAGATTAATAAATCTTTAGAAAGAAGAGTATATCTGCGGTTGATCTCGCGGGATGCGAGCTTTCGGCCAGGACGTGTTATTGCAAGCCTATTCAGATGCCACTGTTGAGACCAAACAGCCCCTTTTGTCGTGACAAAGGTGTTGCGCACAGAAAAAGGGACTCTATCGACGATCTGCCTTATCAGATCCAGTTCCCTTCCGAGAGGTCTCAATAGGATAGCCGGTTTTGAATGTGTAGGATCTAATTCCCTCAGCCACAATAACGTACACGAATTCCAATTTAGTCGAGGCATACGAAATAAAGAGATTCACTATAGAGGATCCGTCATTGAGCGCAGCTTCGATAGCTTGCATTGTGTTTAAGATAGTCTCTTTTATTGTATATATAGTTATGTTGGGATAAGAAAGCTGAAATGTACACTGACACAATTATTCTATAAATGCTCTTTTCAGTCCTTACTTTTGAACTGTGTTTATAAGTTATGATTAAAGTAAATATATGCTTCACATGGTCATAAATAAATAATGTTGATAAGACACAGTCAATACTTTAATACCAACGTACATTATAAAATCTTTTCAAATTTTTTAAATAAATTCAATGTCAGTTTCTTATTCAGGTGAGATCAACAATATTAACCTTTTAAAAATAACGGTGAACAAATACACTTCTCACGGCAAGACACTGTCAGTCGGAGTGTTAGCGCAAAAAGCAGTGACATGTAACATGCACACAGCCTCATTACAAACGATTCACCATTGATCATTCACGCTCTTAAAATTTTCTAGATTACCCGAAAAACGAATGTCCGACTTGATTGATGGTTGTCCTCCAACCCCAAATTCTTGTTATACACACTACACGCTCATTACATACGTTATTTTTTTCGCTTTCACAAAACCGACGCTAAACACAATACCAACAATTGGTCCGATCAAACGGAATATTAAGTTCGCCTGTCATTTTAACGATACTTACTTCTCGATCCATTACTAAATCTGCAGCAACTTATTCAGCTTTAAACTTATAGACGATAAGGTTCGAATTCGTATGTACACGATTTCGTCTAGGAAGCGATGTGAAAGAAAAAGGTTATTGTCAGTCGCATTTTATGGGTTATGATTTATGACCAATGACTCCCAACGGGTTCTACTCTCATGATAATCTTATTCAAACGCGCCTCTCTTGTGATGTTCACAATGCTACTTAAATTAGCTATAGGCATATAAGCAGTTTTGATGTTAAGAGGTTCTCTCTCCATACCGGGTCGTGTGTGGCATGCCTATACAAACAAGGTATGCTGTCAATTTGTTTGTACACTTAGCTATGTCGTGTCATAGTTCTCACCTTTATAATGACGTCGCTGTAGCTTAGATTAATAGATTTTTGATTAAGTTATCTTATATTTATACAGTGTTAACATTATTTGGACAAATATTTACAAATGAAGCGAATGCATGGTCATAAAAAACTAACCAAAAAGTTTATTCAAGATTCAGTAAGTTATAGCTAAATACAATAGAAATACAATGTACTCGTAGTATCATCTAATCATCTCAGCCTTTATTTTGCCTTATAAACATGTAGGATAGTAGAACGTGTTATATAGTTTTTAAAGATTAGCACCCACAATTCAAATTGATTCCTGATTTAGGAACTTCAAACTGATGATTACATTTGCCTTTGTGGCATAATATGGTACACTTGTTTTTTCTGTTCCGTGATGGTACACTTATTACCTCTTCGTATTAAAATTATATTCCCACCAAAAAATACAGCAACGAGATCCAAGAAAAACGTTACAAGGACATTTTTTTCTGGCAATAAGATCGATCTGTCATGCGAGAGCGTCCCTTGAGGTTTCATACAAATAAAATAGTAAAAAATTGTCCCATTATTCAACCCTTCCATTGTGAAGGTATGTCGCATCACTAGAGATTAGTTCTTGTTGAGGAAAGGGATAAAATCTTAACGACGTGACACGACAGTAGGTACCACCATTCCTCATATACGGATTTGTATTGATAAGAAAGAATATTGTAGTCATCTATAAAAGTAGCTTAATGCGCCTTATAGGTCATGACCTATTTGATTTCTAAGACGTCTTATTGGAAATCATTAACACTGTACTTTTTAATTTTAATATTAGAAACATATATTTTACAAAGATTTAATAGTAGTTAGAAGCATCTTCCAAGTAGAGCTCTTATTTGGAAGCCATTTTGACAGCACACTTGCAACCGAATAGCTCTTGCGCAGATTTTCCATAACTCTCAAAACTGGCTGTTTATTGAAAACCAGTATCCAATAGATAACTATTAACCACTGCGGTAATTAACCGAATAGGCAAATTGGCTATAGTACGCAAACCTATTCATCAACACTTGCTATTTCAAATAAAGAATGACGACAAAAAACGTCAGCGATCAGTTAAGAAACATTTCAGTCATCAACAATGAAACAAAGACTGCAACATAAAAAAACACAATTAAAAAATCTCCACAAATCCTTTCAAAACAAATCTTCTGGCTGCACCACTCCACTTAATTACGGGCAGTGTAAACGGATGTCTTAATTCACCATAAAAGTTTTCTTTATATACTTTTTTTCATTGTGTATTTTGGTCGTTCCGGTTAATTAGTCAGCCGTTTAGGAATTGGATCGTCGTCGGACCGTGTCACTGACTTCGGTCGATTGTCAATACGCATCCTGTATTAATTGAATTGGGTATTGAAAAACTTCCAACACTTAAGAGATCGGCGATATCAAAACACTTCACGATTGATAAGTTAGATAAAGTGGTTGAAATTATTTGGACAAGAGCAACTGTATCGGTGTACGGCCCGTACAACCTGCAGGATTGTTTTGATTAGGTTACGTGAATAAGTGAAAAGACCGATTCGACTATCTTATTGGTTTCTAGTTGGTTGAACTTTGACAAACTCGTTTACAAACAATTGAAATGAACTTCATGTCACCTCATACCATCCGGCAGAAGATGAAACCGCACTTCTACCCGCAACTCTCAACTACTGAGGTACCTGTCTATCTTGTCTCTTACAGACTGAACACAACAACGCTACTAACATTAATGTTAAGGTGACAGTCTTGACTGAAGTGATCGTTAGTAGCTAGCTAGGCGAAGTAAAAACAAGCCCTACCACCTCTAAATACTTCAATACTTTGCTAGCTAGAAAAATGCAATATTTCTGCAGGTTTGAAGGAGTTATGTTAATTTATGTTAACATGTTTAGTTCACCAATTGATCGGGTTAAACCGTTATCCCAAGCAAATATTTTATACATAATGGATTTCGTTAACACTTTAAATATTTAGAGACTGAGTTAAGTAAAGCCTCAATCGTCATGCGCATTTTCAGACAAAAATACTAATTGCTCGCTAATAGATTGTTTAGTAACTCATATTTAGCTACTAAGTAGTGTGACTCAGTAGGACGCTTTTATTTTATGATGAAAAAAACACACACACACATGAATAGACATTAAAATAAAATTGCTTAAGTTTATTTTGAGTTGAATCATCATCATTATCACCAGCTCATTTTCATAAACCATGTCATAAACCACGCTGGCCCAGTGCGGATTGGCGGTTGTTAACGACTGCTAATGCAGCCGGGACCAACGGCTTAACGTGCCTTCCGAAGCTCGGAGGAGCTTGAGATGATACATTTTGGTCACCCATCCGATGATCGACCTTTGCGAAAGTTGCTTAAACTTTTTCACTCGCAGACCGTTAACCACTGCGCCATCGAGCTCCTCTCAGTTGAGATCTCCTCTCACTGAGTTGTATAATAATTTGCATATTAGTAAAGTCTTACTTCTAAATTTAAAGTTATCAAGCATTTGATAGAGCCTTACAAATATCCGGTAAGGTGAAGAAGGCTGAGCTGGAAAGCTCACTAACTATTAATGTGCGAAAGAGAATTTGATAGTTAAGTTGATCTAAAATTACCCATTCTCTAAATTGTATATGTACGTTATTGTACACAGATCTACTGTTATTGGATATTTTTTATTATTTGATTAAGTCAGGACATACGATTAGTTCGTGCATGCCCAAATTTACCGCGCTTCATCCTGTACCTACTTTTTGGATTACTTATATAGGTTTAACTTTGATCAATGTTTTATTTTCTTAATTAAACAATTAATTAAGAGGTTTTGTTTGATGACTTCATATCACAATTAATTCCAATATACAATTAGTTAGTAAAGTTACGTTTAGGCTACAAGTAATATACCTCCTAAAAACTTAAAAAAACCTACTTCAATATCAACAAAAAGTTTATCACAACCACATCTGGCCATTTAAATTGGAGACAGGTTCCACAAACCATCAGCGCCTCCATCATAACTCCAAGTCGGTAGCAAGGACAACTAATCCGGCACATTAAATCTCTCTAACAATGGTACAAGTGAAACAAACCGGCTGGTTTGTCAAAGCAAATTGTGCGCGTAGGAGCGGCGATGGCGTATGTTGAACTTGCGTTAAGCGCATAACTCCAGTTATCTCGCCACCGGCTGCTACCGGTTTAAGTACAGTCGCCGATAAATGTGGTATATCCGGTATAATAAAGAGCTAAAGTTTTGTTTGCATATTCATAATTCTGTATTTGAGCAGGTGAGATGTTTCGTTCATATTTATCTTCGTTGAACTTAGTAACTACTTAACGGTTTCAATAATGAAATTACCAGGTGGATAGGCTTTGATTTCTTTTCTTGTTTAAGCTTAGTCATAAAATGTTCACCACAGAGAAAACGCTTGCAAACACCGTGTGTATAGCTAACACGTTAGAAGCCTGGAGGTCTCCAAGTATATAGTATATAAAAGTATATAGTTAATATATGTTATTATGCCCAGTAGCTTTTGACATTGCTTTTGGGCACTTCAAATAGGTACAAGGTTGGTAGCCGAGTTTCCTGAAGGAACCCTACCACTTGCCTTATTTCACATTCGGCTCATTATTTATCATGCATGTCAAATATGTCAATCACAAAAAGTTTGCATAATAGTCTCTTATGTTCAAAACGAGAAAAAATAATTCATTGCATCAAAATTGTAATTTAGTGTTTCCCACTAGATTTTAAAAGGTTTATTAGTAATAGGTAGCCGAGAATGTCATCTCAGCCATTCTGTTCAATTTGGAGCAGATGGCAGACAAAGTCGTGGAAACAGTTGAAAATAGAACGGCAGCTATTCGGAGTTGGAATTTTCAGAAGTATAGTGGAGCTGAACGGGGCTCAGAATCTTAAGATAAATGTTCCGAAACTAAATCCGGACCTGCGTAGTTTTAATTATGTCATTGACTCTTGTGTTAGATAGACGATTCAAAGTAAACACACATTAAAACAATACACGTAAATCAGTGAAGGATTATTTCTACAAGGGTAGGAAGAATAGTTCTATTTCATATATTTCACTAGATTGAGAAACTCGTACGAAATATATATGTATATAGTAAGTTTGTCTTAGTAAAATTGTTAGGTAACGTGTGTATAAAAAGGGTTTAGTTCAAAATCAAATAAATTAATAAATTACTTGAACTTTTTATTTTTTTATTTACGGAATCAAAATAAACAAAATAAAGTCTCTAAACAGCGAACACCAACCCATTTGACTGTTCTATACAACGATTCCTAACATCCTTTTAACTAGAAAACATGTTTAATTAACAATAAATCAAGAATAATCCTATAAGATCCTTCACTCTAACTGTACATCCGCGCCAACATTTCATCTTAAGTTAACGTCCCGAGATGAGTTTTAAGATATTGACTTTTTATTTATTGACATTTTCTAATGTACCATTACATTCATTCATCATTGCGATAGGCGAGGTACTGATAACGCGCCTCATTGTTTGCGGTACAAAGTAATGGATTATTGATAAAAACGTGGGTGTCCCTAATCTTTGGAAAAGAAATCTACAACGGAGTCGAATCAACAAAATATATTAAGGCGATGCTTCATTAATGAGCTATCTCAGGCAGATATTAAGCGTATGAGCTTTTATTTGGTCTTTTACCGGTGACCAATGTTTTTGGATGGGTTTTTTTTTATTTATTTATTTATTAGTAAACAAACGGTCATACAGTTTTCATCATAGATTATACATAAAATGGTTATAAACAGACCTATAGTTTCCTTTATTTTTACAAATGTTAACATAAACTGTTTCTATTCTATTCTATTCTATGAGCCTGTTATCTAAGTTAGTGCTACTTAAGACTTAACAATGAATGGGAAACAAAAATATAATATGTAAAAAGGTGTTACTAATAATACAAGGACAAATAAGTGATAACAACCAAACTCTGGTCACTGATCACCAATTATTCAGCAATGACATTTATAATTTTGATCATTTGAACCTTTTTAAATTACTTTTAGACAGATCAGTGATATAAAGCTATTTTTATCAAATTTACATTACAGCAAAATATATCTACATCAGATTACTTGTCATTATCGTTATAAAGTTTGCAGGCACGCTTTATGAACATGTTTTTACAGTGGGATATCTTACAATTAGAGATAAAACAAATCTTTTCTACGGCATCGACGCTCTTGTCCACGGGGCACTCTGATAAAGATATCATGCAGAAGTGATGGGGCATCTAAAATATTATGAATAATTTTATATAGTAAAACAGAATCTACTTAGTCTTAGCCATTACTGCTGAGTATCGTGACTCCTAATTCTGTCAACTAGCTGTCTCCATCGGTTGCTCCGTCGCTTGGTGTTATGCGTCGTTGATAGGTATTTCTAGTTCAATAGATATCTGGTCAGACTAGCATTTGGGACGTCGGCCTCAAGGTATTTTCCCTTAAATTTTTCCTGTCACCATAAGACGTTCTAGATTGTCACAGCCTCTTTGGGATGCGTCCAAAATACCGCATATTCGCTGCAAGCAGGTTGTAGGCAACCGCCTTACTGTTTATCTTATTTTGGTCTTATAGTCAAAGAAGATAGAACAACTTATTATTTACCTAAGTATTAATCTTAATGCATAATTAAATGGATGGCGGGAAGTGCCAAGAAAACGAGAGAATAGGAATGGTTTTGCAGCCCTCTCCAACACCCCAGTACCCATGCACTTAATCAACCTAATAAAAAAATTAATTAAGCAATAAAAAGTATTTGTTGTCCAAAGTAACTTTCAAGGTAAATTAGGTTGAATAAATTGTTTACTTAGTTGTTATAACCTGTTTGTTTTTTTCAAACGAAGGCGAGTAGAATTTAGATTCTAAAAATCAAAATATTGTTTATACAACCGTAAAACGTAGCAATATAAGTATATGGCCAACGGTAACATACTTTGTTTATCAATTTTTCTGTAGAAAACACTGATAGCGTGCCTACATTCTAAATGGTTAACAGTAATCGCTACATAAGCGTATGAAAACATTAATCAACAAGCGACAACGGTTAGAGATTAGCCTTCCGACATTTAAACACAATTTGTATTATTCCAATGTAGATTTATAACAGGTTGGAGGTTAGAATTCGTCTATGATTTCTTTTTTATCTCAAATAGAACTGGCATTAATCTTTGATATACGTCTTCGGCTACTATTTTTATTATGGACAGAAGCTATTAGTTAAACACAGTCTTCGGATGTTGTCAATTTATTGCAAATCTAATGGGTATCAGAATTTTTCATATTCTAACTAGAAATTAAATTAATGAATGCTTTAAATTAAATGGAAGATGTTCTTTTGAAAGTTGTTAGTTTATGACACTATAATCGAGGAGCTTGATGACACAGTGTTTTCCGCTTTCGGATTAAGTTAAATTAAGCACCGTTTACAAAGTCAGGTCACCGGACGGGTTAGTAAATTTATATATCTCAAGTTCCGCAGTGCTTAGAAGGCACGTTAAGTCGTCGCTTCCGTTATTGTCTTAGGACTGCTGTCATTAATACCCACCAACACGCATTGGGCCAGCGTGGTGGGTTATGTATGACCCGATCTCTCCAGGCTGATGATGATGATGATGATGATTATCATGGCTTTGTCTTCCCTATATCAACTCATTTGACATTAGAGATTGTGGCATTTGCAAAGCAAGCAATATCAATGGTATTTAATTTCCATTGAATGTAATATTGTGCGACACCTGTATTTTCATGATATTGGTACATAACTAAACAAAGCAATAGTTCTGAGGCTAACTACAATGGTCCAATAGGCACCAATTAACAAACACAACCCTTTATAATACTTAGAGAGAAGCGGAAAGTTGAAATTGAAATATGAAAGTAACACCAAAAGTTAAAGCCAATACTGTAATGTAAGGCCTGGTGCAGATGTCCGACTTTTTAAAGACAGAGGGATGTATGTAATGTTTTACCAAGTAGGTAAATAAAAAAAGAAGTAAGATACTTTTAAGACTATCAAATGAATTATTTAAATAAAATTTAAGCATAGTAACCTGTGAACAAAAATAAACGCAACTAAAACTTTGAAGAATTTTCTCGCGTTTCAATTTTACGTATTTAGTTGTCACTGAACTACAAAATATGGACCCTACGGTTCGAGTACCTACGCGTTTAATGAAAAAAATTTTTTTTATAAATTTATAAAATATAGTGAAAAAATTAAACGCCCACCTGACCCAGCCAGGAATCGAACCCGGGTCTTCCGTAATCCGGGCGGCTGCACTGACCGCTATGCTACCGGGAAGGCTGACGTAAACGCTGAACTTTGTCACTGATTTTTAATTTTTTTGAGTGCTAATAGCGGCACAGTGCGCCATTTATCCAACGGTTATTGCAATCAATGACTATGCAGATTCATCTTTGCAGATATAATACCACAAATTTGATAACACAACGCAACAGTAAATTTTTACTTTTTATTTTTTAAATGCGTGCTGCACTGAACCTAAAGTAAATAATTTTATATTTTTTTTAAATACAGTGAAAAAATTAAACGCCCACCCGATCCAGCCAGGAATTAAACCTGGGTCTTCCGCATTCCGGGCGGCTGCGCTGACCGCTGTGCTACCGGGAAGGCTGACGTAAGCACTGAATTTTGTCACTGCTTTTTAGCTTCAGTGCAGCAAGCATTTTTTAAAAAAAAGTAAAAATTTACTAGCGTTGTGTTATCAAACCGTTGCAATAACCGTTGGATAGATGGCGCACTGTGCCGCTATTAGCACTCAAAAAACTAAAAAGCAGTGACAAAATTCAGCGCTTACGTCAGCCTTCCCGCATAGCGGTCAGTGCAGCCGCCCGGATTGCGGAAGACCCAGGTTCGAATCCTGGCTGGGTCGGGTGGGCGTTTCATTTTTTCACTGTATTTTATAAGTTTTATGTATATTTAATTTAGCTTCAGTGCAGCAATTAGCACTTGAAAATAAAAAGTAAAAATTTATCTTGTTGTAAAACCGTTTGCTGTTCCGAAAAATAATTAAAAAAAAGGCTCATATTAAACTTTATTTTTAATTGCTATTGGCCTCCTATGGCGTTTACAGCCTTAAACCGTAGTGACCGATGTAACCCCTTAGGTTATCTAGGTGTCGGTATGACGCGTACTGGTCCATATCTTACTAGATTCTCATGGGCGTTCGATTCCAATATCAAGAGTACAGAGTTTTTTCACTGTATTTTATAAATTTTTAAAATATTGAATTTAGCTTCAATGCAGCAAGCATTTAAAAAATAAAAATTAAAAATTAAAAATTTAACAGATTATGTAAAACAAAACGTGAGTTATTTGTCATAACATATTTTATTAGAACTATTTAATAATATCAGTAGTTCCGTGATCATGGCGCATGCAACTGTGCCGAAATATCATCGGATACTCACAAATAATAAACATGGTAAGAATCCTGTTCATAATTATAACATATTTCAATATGAATAGTGTTCGCGAAAAGTTAAGAAAACAATATAAAACTATTTTGTTACTTAAAAGACTTGACTTATATATTCATAAAAGCTGATTTGTAGCCTAAACTCTTCAATCAATTATATAATTAATCGAAGACTAAATTCATTAAAAGATCTTGTTTTTTTTCGTCATCTTACATCGCAATTTAAAATAGTGATGCAGCTAGGAACTCAGTATGTCGCCATTTATGCTCATATGCCTAGAAGATACTAAGTAATTCTGCTTATTATATAACGCGATAGATTAAAAATCTAATTTTCATACTTATTTGCCAAAATTCCTAGTAAGTTATTCAAGTACAATTAAATTTCCGGTCGTCCATAGTCAGCCTTACAAAGTTTCGGTCCGGTCGGCTGAGTTCGTCGCAGATTTCCCTCGAGCAATTATCGAAACAATAAACCTAAAATTGCACCGTCCTAGGGACTTATGCAGGAACTTGTAGAACATTTTTATATTAATGGTTTTCTAGGAGTCTCATCCTTAATTAGTACAGTCTCGAAAAGGTATAAAGTATGTGATCTTAAAGAAAACAAGGCAAGACCTAGCTTACATAAGCAAAGCTTCAATTCTGGATTTAATAAAATACAATATGAACGTTAGAAAGAAGAAAACAAGTTAACGAGCCATCTGATAGGAAGTAGTCAACGCCGCTGATTTGCATCTTTAGAGTCCAAAGAGAATAAAATAGAATTTAACACTTATGAAAAACAAAAAAAAAAGAGAACAGTAAAAAAAGATACGCCATAAAAATAAAATTTAATCTGAAAAATAATTAGTATGATTCAAATAATGTATAAGCGGGATATTTCGCAAGACTTGTTTATATCTACATTTATAATCTTCCTACAAATATAACCTTAGTTCTCTACAAATTCTCTATTGCTGAAAACCCCTGAAACCGATGCGGTCACTGATCGCCGCCTTTCCACCAATTACTAGACTTCCCGACCACGACCTACTTTACAGAATGGGAATTCATTAAGACCTATTCACGTTATCACAATATGACTGTTAGAGGTTCATTCAATTTTTAATTAATCGTCAGACAAAGAGGAAACCTCATTGGTGAGTTTAAAAAAGGAAGGAAAAAGTCTCCGCTTCGCACTGCAACTGTGCTCAATAGCGGTTTCCATGAACGAACTCTTTGATGTTTACCTTTTATTGCTCGAATCATGGACTATTTGAGTCTCATTTTACGAGAATTTATACGCGAGCTCTGGAGTGGCAACGCTAGTTAGCCAAAGAAAGGAGTTTAAGCCGCCTACTATAAATGCGTGAACGAATATTTTGCATATAATGAAAGGAAGGATAAATAGAATATAAATCATGACTTTACGAAATGGTATGCATACCGATGATAATAAAACACTTGGAAAAGCTTCTGCTTATGTATCTATTCTACTTGGTTTGTAAACAGAAGCTTTTAATTATTCTTTCAATTTAACAATGAAACACTCAAATATACGCCAGGTGTGTATTTACAGTATACAGTATAGGTGGCGGATCTTCCTTATGATCCATAGTGACATTAGTTTCCCTGTGGATTTTTTTAAATGCTTGCTTATTTTTCAGCCAAAATCTTTCGTTGTTTTTATCAATATAAGTATAACTTGAAGGTTTTGAAGTGAGTTAGTAAAATCCTATTAGTAACTTCTTTCAACTATCATCTATAAGGTAAAAAAGTAAAATTAAATTTGTCCAGCGTGGCCCTGCCAGTGTTTATGTCATCTGCTCATAGCATGAACAATCTCTACAGGAAGAGTATCAACCAATCTTTAGGTTCCTTAGAATTGTCGTGCAAGGCAGATGCGAGTAACGCTTTACGTTATCCGTTACCGCATCTCAAAATTCAAATCTACCATTACTTCCACAATTGCAGAAGCAATGGGACGAGCCGTCATGCAAGCAAGTTCTGGAGGGGCTTATATCCACATCGGCTGACACGGCCTAGCTCGCTCGTCTCACTGCCGTCTCCGAGAGAGTGTCAGGCCACTGGCTCCAGGCATTACTATCAGCCAATGTCGGTACCTTTTTGGACGGGCCGTCTCTCACTATAACGGTGTGCCTCCGTTTAGGCGCCAGGTTAGTCCACTCCACCCTCACCGCTATGTATGTGGGGAAGCTGTTGGCGACCTAGGCCACCATGGCCTCTCATGCGCTCGTAGTGCTGGTCACATGTTACGCCACTCATCTTTAAACAGCATCATCCGCAGTGTTTTTGCCACCGTTGGTTTACCGGCTGTCTTAGAGCCAGCTGGTAGCGATGGTAAGAGACCTGACGGAATGACCATTGGGCCCTGGAAGCTTGGCAGGCCGTTGGTGTAGGATGCAACCTGTGTTGACACCGTGGCTCCCTCGTATGTTCGCGCCACTTCTCTTCATGTGGGGGCTGCTGCGGTAAGCGCTGAAAATCGCAAACGGCACAAATACGCGAACCTGGGTTGATACTATTTATTTGTTCCATTTGCGGTGGAAACAATGTGTCCATGGGGGCAAGAGGCAAAGCAGCTTGTTAAAGAGCTAAGTGTTCGCCTTATTGAGACCTCCGGTGACAAGAAGGCTGGCAGTTACCTCTGCCAGCGTATTAGCTTGGCAATCCAAAGGAGCAATGTTGCCAGCATTCTTGGGAACGTTCCGATGAGTCCACAGTTGAAGGACATCTTTTATATGGGCATTTAGTTATTAATTTGCTATTATTTTCTCTGTTTTTTTTTATTTTCAGTTCAATTATGTTTCTTTTAGTTATGTATATCTTTATATATATAAATCTTCTGTGCGTGTGCATGAAATTGAACTCCTTCTAAAAGGCTGGCCCGATTTGGATAAAAAAAATTGTGTGTGTTCAAGAGGATTCGAGAATGGTTTAGATTTACAATTGGACCCGGTAGGTGGCGCTGCTATAGGCGTCCATCATGGGATACGGATGCGGGTGTTCTTATGCGGATGAACGATTTGTTTGTTTTGTTGTCATGGAAACTGTCAAAGCAATACGAAGTTCGCCGGTCAGCTAGTACTAAATAAAGATATAGGTAAAAAAATAGTGTTGCAAATAAATGTTTACTAAAAAAAAGAGCAACATTTATTGTTTCCTTTTTAATTGTTATGATTAAATACCTTCGTAGCATAATAGGAAGAGCTGCCGCTGATCGAGTTACGAACGTCTTTTATCAATTACTATTTTCAGTTACAAGTAGACTCGTACAAAGTGCTTCATTATAAACATAACAATTTATACGTTTTGCATACACCGAAAGCTCGAGTTATTTATAAGCCTTTTGAAATGTCCAGATAAGTGTTTAGAGATGTCTTTTAAACTATCGGGAATACAACAAACACGAAACAAGGATATTCGTACGGAATTTTATCTATTTTCTATTACTAAGTTACTTCGTATTAACCGATAGAACAAAGTAAGATATTTGACATTACGTCGTACATAGGCCTGCACATCAGACTACCACAAACTGTCAAATTTCGTGAACATTTATTACGAAAAGAAATTTGATAGTTTTGGATAGATTGTTGTTGGTTCCGACACTCATGTACGGAAGTGAAAGTTGGGTATGGCAGAAGAAACATGAAAGCAAAATAAATGCAGTAGAGATGAGAGCGTTAAGAAGTATGATAGGAGTTAAACTGAGTGACAGGATAAGAAATAGTGAGATAAGGAAATGTTGTCTGAAAGAAGATGTAGTGACAAAAATTGAGAAAGGTATGCTGAGATGGTTTGGCCATGTCGAGAGAATGGATGAAGAACGATTGACGAAAAAGTGTATAAGGCGAGTGTGAATGAAAGTGTTGGTAGGGGTAGACCTAGGCGGACGTATCGAGATCAAATCAGGGACGTCTTGAAAAAAGGCCAGGTCAAGAGTACCCTAAACCGAAGAGCATGTATGAAGGGAATAATGAAAGTGGACGAAGCGAAACAAGTATGTAAGGATCGTAGCAAGTGGAAAGAAGTGGTCTCTGCCTACCCCTACGGGAAAGAGGCGTGATTATGTGTATGTATGGATAGGTTGATGTGCACGCGTCAGTACTTAAGCTGCTATGTGATTGCAGTTTTTTGATATAAAGATTTTTTGTTAGGCAGGCCTTTTGTCCGTTTTAGGCAATCAATAAACTACGCTAAGAAAAAACTGGTTGTGGGTGTAAACATTTCATATTTTGAATGCGAAATATCAAGACTCTTCTTTTTTTGGAGCGTGTTTGGATATACTAGGTTAAATCTTTAGATTCGGTAAATCTATAGAGTCGATAAGTTAACTCTTTAGAAACTTTAGAATGTCCCCAATAGATGTTTACACATAAGCGATGTTCTTCTCGTTATCGAGAAATAAAAAATAATAATCAATAATTATTCTTTTTTTGCATTTTTATTTTTCACTTTCCTTATTTTCTATTTCTTCTCCTTTCCTCACATAGCCTTTAACATGTTCGGATTTAAATAAGTACTATTAAAGCTTCGGAACTTCTGATATAGATGATAACACATCAGCGATGTTCTTCTCGACCAGCTATCATCTCATCATAATTATACTCCTTTTTCTGCCCTTTCACCTTCACACAGTCTTGAATATACCGTAAATACTCTTATTTTCGGTTTATCTTTCAACGCATAGTTCTGACCATTAATGCTAATCATTATCTCTTTAATACATGTCCATACCAAGAGAGACTGTTTCAGCTTAGCCTTTCGCTATTGTTTTATATTCAGACTTCCCTTAATGTTTATAACAAAGTCATTCTAATGATACAATAATTAAGAGCTATTTAAAACATCAATGTACCCTGAACGAACATAAAGCCTGCCTCTATACAGATACGGCAAATATTTAGCGCTAATCCAGAATACAAATTCTAATACAAATACAAATTCAAGTCGTACACTAAATTCTTGCGCGACGGAGTCGGGACAATAAAAGAGAGAATTAAGTTTTCAATTTCATGCCACGAGGTAACAATTTCAATCTAAAATTGGTCTCTCCAGATGTTCATGAGCGAATAACTTACGCCAGCTGGAATGGCAGCTCTAAATCTTCGCGGCTGGATGGTCCTGTGCCAAGAATTGGCTTTGCCTCGCATTCCGTCACATGTGAAACTGTATTAGTGAATTTTGCAACTTCAAACGGCACACGGGAATAAATAATATCAATGGGTTTATTAGACGTAACAGTCTCGTTATACATTAAGTGTTGACATAAAATGTTCCGCAGTATAGTGTTCCGCATTTAGTCACTCAACGAACAGGCCTGTGTATGCAAAGCGAAGCGTCCTGTTAGTTTTTAGTCTCTCAAGATACACTTAACTTTAAGTTTACTTACCGAGTAGTTTTTTCTCATTAATGGAACTCTTAACCAACTTTTGTTTAAATACTGTCAAAACAAAAGTAATAAAAAACAGGTCATTGTGAATCCTCTCATTGTTTTCATGATGAACTGTTCAGCTCCTGTTCCGAACGCTCGTTTCGAATGCGTATGCAAAAAGTATTTTAACACTATAAAGAAACAATATTTCAAAAGCTGAATACGTACTGCACAAATATGTTGCATATTAACGCAATAATAAACACAAAAATGTATGCTTATTCAAAACTGTTTAAATTAACCTAAAAGATTTTCGCACTAGCAGTCAACCAGACACGTCAATGCACACACGTACCTACCTATAGTATATACCTATATACCACAGGTCGGACACAAAATAAGGAGACAGCAGAAGGTAAGCTTCATACAAACGCCCTCGAGCAACACACACAGTCATAAACAACCTCTCACGGACACGGAACCTCGCAACAGCTACGCTCGACGATCTGAGATGGATCGATATTTTGTGTCTGTGAATGCGTTGCTCGAGCGCGCTATGTATTAAATAAAGCTTACATTCTGAGGTCACCTTTTTTTGTGGCTCGAACTAAGCACTCACTATTCACTAGAGAGGATGTTAATTAACTGCTGAAAGCATTAGTAAAAAGCTGCAGCTCTGAATAGGCTGTTGCGATATGATGCGACTCGTGTGTTTAAAATTTATGAAGCACGTATTAAAAGAATGTTCGCGTCGTATAATTGAATGAGCATTTTTTAATGTCTAGCCGCACGATGTGTTTTAATTACTCTTTCTAACTTAATTTAGAACAATTATTAACGTGGTTATCATCATGTGTTTTAGTGTTTTAATGTCTCTGAGTATGGAATATTTCGGCACTGTTGCATGCGCCATGATCACGCATGTGTTGTACGTCTATTAGTAAGTAAATAATTAATTAAATAGCCAATAACTGTCCAACTGCTCGCCAATGGCCTCCTATTGAAATTAAGTTATCACTATTATTGATGGGTAATGGGTTAATCACCACGCTTGCCGAATGTGGTTTGATGTTCGCAAACCCGGGCTATGCATCGAAAAATCGGAAACAAACTTTGCCCGACCTGCGAATTGAACCGAATACCTTTGATTATCGGGCTGAGCTCTTTGCCACATGGTCACCGAGGCGCTCAATGTGCTTGGCAAAATATATACACACGCTTACACATCAGACTACTACAAGATGTCAAATTTCCTCAATACATTTTGAATTTAATGTGTAAGGTATATGGTTGAAGATTTAGAAAGAAATTTGACAGTTTTGGATGGGTTGATGTGCAGGCGCACAGCAGCTTCTTTGTTTTAAACCCATTCACCATATACAATTTATCAATAATAGAGTTTGTTGTTTACATATAACAATATGGCTGATTACGAGATTTAGAACAACACCGCGTGTCGAAACAATTGTTGGGATATACCGTGAAAACGACTCGTCATGTTCAAATTTAATATGAGCGCAACGCAACGAATCTTAAAGCAAGTTAATTATGGTACCAAAATAACATTTTCATTTCGGATCTAGATAGATTGGTCTCACTTCTCCCGAACGTAACTTGTTCATTAGAGTTTAAATAAATTCATTAATAAGCCGGCGAGAGACAAGCAGTCAGCGCACAAATCTATAAATCAAATAGTAAGGGAGTGTCAGGGACAAAAGGACGATAACATGGCTTTGCGCTTAGACACACTGGTGTGGAGTTTGGTAAAATGTTCCGATACACACGCCTTCAAATATTTCCAATACGTTTCAATTTCAATACGTTTTAACAAATTATCAATACATTTCTATATAAAATTACCTACGATATGACTTTGCGCAAATTTAAATTACGACTTGAAATAGTCTAAAGTCTGACCACCTCTGTGGTCTAGTGGTCAAGACCACCGGTTTAGACCCAGAGGTCCCGGGTTCGATTTCCAGCGGGGGGTACATGTTTGTGTACTCGGTTGGTTGGTGGTAGGACTTGTTTGTTCGCCTGGCTAGTCACCATTTTTTTTAATTAGGTGATTATGTCGCCATAACGTCAATGTTTGTATGTTTGACAGCTAGAGATAAGATAACCAGTGCCTCACTAGTTGCGGATCCCGGTTGACGAGCGCTTCCACCATTAGCCTTTATCATAACTTAAAATCAGTTTAGATGAAGGCACTGTGCTCACGCGTATGATATTTAAAAACAAGTGTTAAGAGTTTTTTTTCCCTTGTCGCTTGTGTAGATTTTGTCAACACTACTAAACTACATTTCTAGTTCAAACGCATTAAATATTTCTAAATAGGTTCTAACTATTACTAAATTTATATTTTCTTCCTTGTTGTCACCGTAAATGTAAATCAATAAGTTATTTGTATTTAGTGGATTTTTACAGCACAATTTTTTTTTAAATCTTCTAAGCAATAAAAGAGGTATTTGTTGTTGAATAGCTTCAAGAAAACGCCAACAGTATGTCACAAAAATCACTCCACATCCAATAGCGGTTCCCACAAAGATTTTTCTTCACATACTCTTACAAGATGGCATGCACATTAATCAAAGTAACGGTTATAACACTATGAACAAACGCCGATCCTACGACTATTGTTCGTCACATAAGGGATTTGACGTCGCGTTTGTGTGACTTTCTAATTAATTGTGTCTTCTGATGACGTCATTGATCAGAAATAGTATTCACAAGGGAATGTTGGCGTTCGGCTAATGTTGCGTAATGTACCCTACTGTAGGGTACAGTCGACCAAGAAAATGGTCTACCAATACTGATAAAACTATATTAAAAAAATGTCTGCGAAGAAATGGATGACACTGTTGATCCCATACAATCATCATCATCATCATCATTTTATGTCCCCACTGCTGAGGCACGAGCCTTCCCTATAGATGGATAGCGAGAACGGGCCATAAACCACCACACGCGCCCAGTGCGGAATGGTGGTTGGTACTACTATTGCAGCTGGGACCAACGGCTTTACGTGCCTACCGTAGCAAGGAGGAACTCGAGATGATATATTTTTGGTCAGCCATCCGATGACAGGCCTTTGCGAGAGTTGTTAAACCTCAGCACTGGCAGACCAGGCGCGTTAACATACAATAGTATGGGGGGAGGAGTCCGATGGCGCAAAAATGTAAACCTATATCTGCCGTATTGTATGCATCAACAACTTTATTTAATTTCTTCACATTTATTTTAAAACTAGCTGCCCCCGGCGGACTTCGTACCGCTTTGACAGTTTCCATGACAACACTACAAACAAATCATTTTGTATTGGAAAAATTTCAAAAATCAAAAAAAAATTAGGGGTGGACCACCCTTAACATTTAGGGGGATGAAAAATAGATGTTGGCCGATTCTCATAGATACCGGATAAGCACAAAAAATTTCATCAAAATCGGTCAAGCCGTTTCAGAGGAGTATGGCAACGAAAACTGTGACACGAGAATTTTATATATTAGATATTGTTAATATATCTTAGTAACGCTCTATGGTTAGGCATTCTTTTTTTTATATTCAGTTTAGACAACTTTTTTCTTTTTTTTTTAAGAGAGATTGCTGATTGCCGCTGCGGCATTTTCAGCTTCACCGGGCTTTTTTGGGGGCGTCGAGGAACGTAAAGGGTCCCTCAAGCCGTGTGAAACGAATCACCTTCAGAGGTTATCTAAAGGGAACGGCATCGCGCACAAGTGCGCGTCCCCGTGCCCTACTAGATTCTCCGAAGGGTTCGGTTCGGATCGGGGGGTTTAGACAACATTCCGATCTTGTTTTAGAAGGTTATAAATAAGCCTGCAACACTTTATTTCGCATATATACAAATCTTTGCTGTAACTTGTTATTTACTAGGGAGTAGCTGCAAAAACAACGTTGCTTAGGGCATATAATTACAGTCACATTAAACTGATATTAATCCAAACTTTTGAATGATTTTGTTAAATATTATTTATTTTTATTGTATAGTTAGGTAATTGTTGTGATGACACATTTTACTTAGGTACAACATTTTCGTATATTTATTTATAATTTACTAGATCTTAAAAAATCTCAAACAAAACTGATTATACACACCATAATCTGCGACGATCCGACCTCATTCGCAAACTAAAAGAATTCACCTTACACAAGCCGTGACAGAGAATGTCGTCTTTAATATTAAAAATGTTATCGCCCGAAAGCTTGCACACAGGGGCGAAGAAAATCACCTTTAACCCTAAACTGATTCTACGCCACAGGTCGTTAAGGAAGGCAATGTAGCGGAGACTTACGACCGATTTATCTGAGTTAGCGTGCGCCATCTATCGCGCGTTATAAAATGACAGCTTCATGTATCCACGGTGACACGTTCGCCTTTTTACATGGCTTTCTATGTATCTGATTGGGTAAATTATGTTAGGTATTCTTTTGTAGATGAATTTTATTTATGTACTCTACATTATCTTGTTTTACATAGCTCTCTATTTATCTGATTGGGTCAATGATGTTAGGCGTCCATTTGCAGGTGAATTTTATTTACGTACCTGGTTGAACATATTAGGTTTGTAGGTACCTTGTAATTTAAAACTAGCTGACACGGTGGACTTCGTACTGCTTTGACAGTTTTTATGACAATCAAACAAACAAATCGTTAATAGTTTACGCGTGAAAGCGTATGAAACAAACAAACAAAATCACTTTTTTTTTAATAATAAGCATCCTATTTCTTTGATTAAACTCTATACGTGTACAAAATTTCATGATAATCGGTTGTATAGTTCACGCGTGAAAGCTTAACAAACAACAAACAAACTCACTTTCGCATTTATAATATTAAAGTTAGGATCATATTATAAACATGGCTTTCTATGAATTTGTTTGTTTAGATAAATAATGTTAGGCGTTCTTATGCAGGGGAATTTTGATAATGTACTTAGTTTTCATGTACCTAGTTAGTTTTCTAGAGTGAATTTAGTTACTTATAACTTAGTTGGCGGTTAGGGCCCACATCAACAAAAAGAGTATAGACGTACCCTATTATCGTTAGACTACTGAGACGGCAACTACTTTAAACGTTTCTACAAATCTTCTAGTAATAAAATAGTATTTCCCTCGTTAAGTCCATCCAGATGATTCACAATAATTTGAGACGGTGACTGGTCAAACGATATCCGTTATGATACCAACTTTACGTAACTGTTTTCACCACATTACCTGACCTCCGATGTGTTCACTATTGTTAGGAAAACGTGATCTAGAAAGTGTAACCATTATTATTACGAGTTTATCAGATATTACAAGAAAGCAGTTGCCAATGGAACGGCTCGAAAACGAAAGTGATTTGAATTATATCGATAAGCAAGTTAATATTTTTAGTAGACTGTTTGCGGTCACGTTTCGACTCGTGCTCAGTGAAAGTGTTTTTTTTTTCTGTTGTTAACTGTTGATGCTCACTGACGTTTAATTATACAAATAAAAGAAGGTTCCACATTTCTGCTGTAATTTATTGAAGTGAAACTGTCAAAGCTTGTGCTCTTTAAGCTATAGAAGCGTTAGTATTTTTATAATAATAAAGAATACAATCAAAACCATAGAAATTTATCAGAATTTCAGATTACACACTTCTAGCTACTTAAAAATCGGCAGATCTTCTTTAGTGCACCGATCGGCCACTGCTGGACGTACGTTCTACAGTAATTCAATCAGTCAGTCATATTCATCAACCATATAATAATATCAGTCTGTTCCAGAATGCGGGTTGGGGATCACAAAGCAGGGCTATACGAAGAAACATATCAGCCTGCAAGCTGTTTCACTCAACCGATAAAATAGAAATCGTTTTGAAGACCAGATAAACCTAAATCAGACTGTCTATCGTTCTTAGCCTTGATGATATCTAATTATAGTTAACCGAATCCAAACGATTCTATACACTGTCAAATCCTTGTCTAAGACATTCTTTACACTTGAGACGATTGGCAAATAATCACAGTTTTTGTTGAATTTAAATGTTTTTGTAATGTATATCCATTCTATTCCTTTGTATTTCTACAGCATTTTTAATTTGTTTTTAACATTTTTTTTTTTATATTGGAAGGAGGCAAATTGGCAGGTGTGTCACCTGATGGAAAGCAATCACCGCCGCCCATGGACACCCGCAAAACCAGAGGAATCGCAGGTGCGAACTCTTTAACAATTCAAGTTTTGTATATTTCTAATAGGCGCTATGTGCTGTATCATTGTTATAATAAATTCATATTTAAATAAAAAAATTTATTGCACAAAACCACACACAAAAAAAGTACAAACAATGGTGAGACTATTTACCCGTTGAAATGATACACTTTTTTTTTACTCGCGTTTAATTAACATATTTTTTCAGGGGTAATGATCACAGGGAGACTGGAGTGTCAGTCGTCAGAAACCCTCGTATTAAGTTTATGATGTTACAGCTGGCTATTCCAAATAAATTGAAAGAAAAGCTTTTTCACTGAAACTGTTATTGATGTTATCCAAAATTTTTATCGCGAGAGCAGTCAGCGTGTGACCACGGCGCAATTAAGTCGATCGACGGGTATAAAGGTAGGTGTCATAGATATGATCATAGGCTGTATACTATTGAACCCCGCCTATGACTGTCCCACTGCTGGGCAAAAGCCTTCATCATTGAAACCAAGTTTACACTAGAATTGATGGCTAATGGCTTAATCACCATGCTTGCCAAATGCCGGTTAGTCATCACAAACCCGGGCTATGCTGAAAAAAATCCATAATACACTTTTCCTGATTCTCTGACTCGATTGCTTTGGCTATAGAAATAGTTTATGACGTCATCTTGTCATTTCGTACCGCCTATGAAAGCAATATCGAAAGCTAGAGCTATATCAGGCAATATGTGTGTATAAGAATCCGGGACCTTGGGTATCGGGCCGAGCGCTTCGCCGCTCGGTGACATTATTATCAGACTATTATTACAATAAAAAGAAATTTAAAAAATTTACTTGAAAACGAAAAAGTATCCATACGTAAAGTTCTACGGAATTGTATTCAACATTCAACATCATCTGTTATTTACGAAACTTCCACGTCATCGTAGATCATTTACCTACCGGCAATAAATTTTAAAGGTCCGATACTCACCTCAGTGTCGCGCACAATACCGAGGTCATCCCAACGCTTGGTTTTTTTTTTGTTTTTCCTACATGCAAATGATTTACGCGCGGCGCGAATTCAAAGACCCTATCGGCGGTAGAAGAGGTCTTCTTGCGCCTCCATGATTTATATTGTGAACTCGAAAGAGGTTCCGCCATCCCGTTTAATATCTTTGATTTACGATAGAAACTACGCGTATAAGTGCCAGTTCCTCGATGATATGTGGCGTGCCTGTTACGATTCACTCCTTTTTTTTGTTTCGAGAATAATGACATAGTGTGGCTGTTTTAATAACCAGCCTGTACCGCCGCCGTCGTACGCCTTAGGCGCAAATTTTACAACGATTTATTTCGAATGCGTTTTATTTAACCGTCATTTTAGATTGAGTGCTAAACAGTGGGAACGCCGATGGAAAGTAGCACGGCAAACATTCTATAACTCTTTTTTTTTGTTGCGACAGATAATGTTTTATGTCTCTATCACTTTTTGTTGGAAAATACGTTGTAATACATATATTAGACTAATTGATAACGGGCTTGATTTTATGATATTTCGACACACTCGCATGAAACATGATCACAGGCGGTGTATTCATTTTGAAAACTGTTTAAAAATGTTATTTGTTACTGGTATCCTACTGCTCGGTATGCGCTTTAGCCTCACTTCACGTTTCTTTAATCGTGAACGTAATCAATAGATACTTCATATTACTACATATTAATAAAAACCAGGACTCGTGCCCTCTAAAGAACGAAGGAGCTTGTGATCTTTTATGATAACCATTCCCGTGACCCAGCATTGCATACGTTGCTTAACTTGCAAAATTGCAACCTGGAACTAGCCACAATGAAGGTCCTACATATAATAACATTAATACCTGTTAAACTTCAATGGTCCATGAAAATCTTACATATTTTATACTTTATAAACCTAACCGACAAACAATATTTCTGCACATACAACAACAGTGCATGTGTAGAAATAACGATGTGCAATCTTCCACCATCCTTAGAAGTGAACTCAGAAACGTCAAACCTAAAATAAAGTTTCAATATCATATTCGATAACATCATATTCGAAGCGTGATGTATTAATATTGTCGAGACTCGCAGACAGAGACCGGTGCACAGAGGAACACAGTAATAACTCACATCTCCAGTGGAACCAATGTTGAAAGTCACCAAGTTATTTCCAATACAAATAGTTTTCATGTCACTTTTCGATTGAGGAGCGTTGCCATGTGCACGTTGTTTGAAATCTCCTTCAAAGGCAAACTTAAGAAAAACATGGTTATTATTTTTAACAAACTACTGTTGTTGGATAAAGAAGCATTTGCCACGCGATATTCAACTTTGAATCATGTGGAATATGTAGTACCAATGATGGCGAAACGTGATGAATAACGTTGTTTTAATCTAAAGAACACTTTAATATACATGATGCTCAAAATTTTAAGAGTAACGTTATGTTTTCCTATGAGACACTATAAATTATGTGGGTATCCAATATTGTTCTGTTTCATAATCATGCTATGAAGCATTCGACTGTACTTACATACCTATGTAGGTGAAAACACGCTTCATCCGTAATCTCAAGGTCCTCAACTTCTGAGGAACGGGGTATCATATCTCCTAACTTTACTTTTTACTTAACAAGGTTTAAGCTATCCAGGTGGACTTAACACAAGCTCTACCACCAAAACAAACTGTACCAACGTTGTTTATTCAAGGGTCCAACCAAACGGAATCTTACAAATCACTGTGAGAAAGTGACAATCGAAATCAAACAAAAGGCAATCGCAATACGTCAGATTGTTTACACAGGTCCGTGCAAAATACTCCGTCCGATGATGCTGAAGTAACTGACACAAAAGGTTAGTGTTTATTCAGAAATGAGGTACCTACACCTAAAAAAACAAGACGTCATCGTCGCTACAACGGAAATAAGGCAAGCTAAATTAAAACTGGTCGATGACTTCTAACGCAAAGCAGCAAAGTTCACATTTCAGTTGAAATTTATAAAAAAAAAACGCGTGGTGACAGTTTTTGTGGAGTGGTACGTAATCCTTTTTGTTGCTTTGTGAGTTTTGTGACGCTTGTCAAACGTCCCAATTGTTTACAGCTCTTTTCCGAATAGACTGCAAATGACATCCTTTTGTACTGCTCTTTGTACAAGATAAATATCATAAATTGTTCTATAGACTTTTGTCTAGTGTTGTGCCACACGCAGTAAATCATTGTTTGATACAGCGTGGCCATTTTAAATGAGGATTTGCGCAGATTCTTGAATGAATGTTGATGAATTTTTTTATAGTAATAAGTAAGTTTTCATGTTTGATCTGAATAAACATTTAAGTATGTATGTATGTAAGCATACCAATAGATTATAATCATTGTATATATATCTAACCATAAACATTGCATTTTAGGTGCAAACTTACAAAATAAGGTAAGTTATCTAAATTTATAATTTAAGCACATAATGTTATATTTTATGTATTTATAATCTTACTTTTTAACAAGATTTTCAAAATTTGTTAGCTATTATATTGTTTAATATTACATAGAATTAGTTATATAAAGTCAATCTTTATACACTGCCTTGTAAGATTCGTAGAATTGAATCCCACATCTGTAATGTACTGAAATTTAAGTCATCTTGCCCTTAACTTCATCCCAGTCCAATCTTAATTACTTAGACATAAATGTGAATTGGGACCTTATTAACAATCGTTTTAATAATTCAATAAGAAAGTAATTTCAGTCAATATCCTATCATTTAAATCAGCTAGAAACCCACCTACCAATAAAAAGTATTTCAGACGAATCTTTCTAATTAATCAAATACACTGTTTTGTTCCAAATTTGTCGTAGGCACAAATAGATGAATCTTTACTTATTCCAAACTCAAACAGATATAACAGATGCCGGATGTAAACAAACTCACATAAACGCCAATAACGTTTCGTGTTATCCAAAAGATTACTTTGGGTACAATGGAAATAAATAAATCATATAGTAACAGAGGAAATCACAAGTTTTCCTTTGCAAAACTTTCTCGGGAAACGTATCGCAAACAATCAAAAGGGTAAGTCAACCTCTTTACTGGCACATAAGGTTTTATACGCTTTTAGGGTGGAAAGTGGAACGTGGTCTATGTGATCAATAAAACGTTTGATTTCAGCCGAAAGTTGATAAACGTCGGACATAGTGGGTTTCAGCTAAATTGGTGCGTTTGATCAAATCCAGTGGAGCGTTGTGTACTACATGTGAAGAAATGGTTGTAGTGACCGAGTGTTTGTATAAGGGTGAAGCGAAGCATAGCTGTATTGAGAGTGCTACCGGTAGAGTGGTTTTGATTGTAGAATTTAATCTGTACCAAAATCAGACTCTGGAAAACAAAATAACACAAATGAAAGGTAATTATTGATTGCATAGATTTCATAAACTGAAGTACAGAAAAAGATCGATTTAAGTTTTATAAAATAATTATGATCCAAATATAGTTGTCTAGTTTGAAATGCTTCATAATACTTTGAACTTGAACTTCTAAGTTCTCCAATATAACATATTCGTTGGTAAATTTCATAACTTTAATAAAAGCGTACCGATTCGAACAATAAGGGCACAGACGGAGAAATCACATTTTCGAAATTGAAAGTTGAAACGCTCATGATATCGATGGCCAAATCTTGATACTAGCATTCGTAATATATTTTCTTACACTGGCAGTTGTACGCTCAATGAAAACGTACTCTATTCCTTTAGCTTTAAGATGTATACAATATTTACGACCAGTGGCGATATATTCTAAAAAAAATTTTACATTTCCATGCGCCTTCGGAGCCTGCGGCTCTCTCGACGGTAGGAATGACTAATGACCATAATCCGCTTGTGGTGAGCCTTAAGCAAAGGGTTAAGGTAGAAACCTTGCCTCTTATATTTATACATACGGTATAACTTCCATATTTATTACGGCTAACTGGCGTTGGACGAGTAAATCCGCCAATCGAATGGCTAATAATAAAAGTCGTGCGATCAAAACGTGATACACCTACTTTATCAGATAATGCCAGTAATCTTGATATTTAAGGGGTTGCGATTTCTGGAAGCTGTTCTGGTTTTAGTGATTATGATAATGTTTGTAAATAAAATTTGAGATCTTGTTTGTTAAGGTTTATTTATTGTTATAAATTTAAGCCTTAGCACGCTGATCGGTCCCTAAATAAGAATTTTGTTTTGGAGGCTTATTAATATTTGGAACAAAGGTTTTTACAATAAGTTTTAAATTGTTCGATGAAACGTAAGATATGTATGCAAATATATATACCTATACCTTACCTTACCTTGGCATTTAATAAAACCTTACCCTTATTGATTTTTCTGTCAACATTGCAATGCAAAAATAGGCTTAAAACTTACGCATATCTCAAATAAGAAATTGAAGATATTTTGACGAATCAATTTGAAAATGCCTGTACCTTTCATTTTTAATTTAATTTTTATCAGACAATTTTTAATGTCTGTAACAATGAAGCACCATTGCACAAGCACCATTAACAACTTTAGTTAAAGCTATTTAAAGATTAACCTTAAAGCTGTAGAATTTTGTAATAACAAAGTAAAGCACGAAAGATATAGTGTTGTTCAAAAATCACCGTAACAAGAACTATATTTATTTAAGTTAATCTATTTTTATTTAAGTTTTTTTATGGTATGTATTTTATATTATTATCACTTAATTTATTAAACTTAATATGTATATTTCAGTTCTTATAAATGTATGTAGTATGTGTTTCATTTACGATATATTTCGCACCGCTTCCCAATTTTTCTGCCTAGCCCTTAGGTCGACTGGTAGAGAATGCCATTTGGCATTAAGTCCGCCTTTTGTACTTTATTTTATTGTAATGTGCAATAAAGAATAAATAAATAAATTGAAAAGCAACCATCAAGACTGCGAATGATCATGACTTCGAGTCGCATCTGAAAGAGGCACTTCATTCATATGTTTATTTAAAAAAAGTAAAAATTACAGGTTTTTTCTAACCAATGATTATGTTTCTCACATATGCACCGCACTAGCTCGAAGTAACCCCCGTGAAAGAGAGCGCTGTTGCTACATTCCTGCTTACCGAAATCGTGGGGCACATACTAACAATTTGTTAGAAAAGGCAGTGATTAATACGACGTCTTTCGTTATTCCAATCGAGTTAATTTTACCAAGAACATGGACGATAAATAAGGGACTGTGCGGGACATTTGTCATTTTGAAAGATTGCGATCTGATTCAGTAGTTCCGGAGTCGATCACACGTATAAATTGAGATGCAGATAAAACTATAATCGTAGTAGTGGTGAGTTCATTTAAATTGTTGAGATGTTTCTTTAAGATGGCACGGCCAATTCGCTTCTGACTTAACAGCATCGTCGGAATTTTGATGGCTTCAGTTTCTTTGTTATAGTAGAGATAAATTGAAAATTCTTATGTCAATCCGCAGATTGCAAAACTTTGCGCTTTACATAATTTCTTGTGTTAATTAACCGAAGCTCATCCGTTTTGTTTAATATTGCCTAACAGAGTCGTATCAATAGTAAATTTAATAATTACTATTAATTGGATGAACTATGGATCTTTTTCAGTAGCCCGTCAGTAGCTCCGGAGTCGATATCACCCATAAATTAGTATGCAGATAAAACTATAATAACGGTGAGATCGTTTAAGTTGTGGAGATTGTTATAAATGTTACAGAAAGTTCAGACTTTTGCTTTAGTTTATGTTTTTTAAGACTTTTTGAGACTTTAATATCCTAAATCCAAATCGAAGATTATAAATACGTTGCGCTTTCATATAATAATATGTGCGATATTTTGTAATTAGTCTTTACTCTTATTCTGGTTTCGAGATTTTGAGCACAGAATTGTAAAGTATGTTACGAACGAAGAAATAGATTTATGTGAAAAAATTTCATTGTCTGTCTTAAGATATCGGCAAAGCTGATAACAGATGAGGCCGGCTCCGAAGCGTCCTTGTCGAAACAACGCGGACACGCGCCCTCCGCCTTAAATCAAGCCCACGCCGATGACATCTATAAATTCCAATCCTAATTATTTTGAAGCAATATACTCAAATAAAGCTACACCGCCCGTGCCTCACGAAAATCGACTCACAACCAACCATATTAAGCACCAAATTAGTTTGTCCGCCACCCAAATTAACACCTTTCCACAGGTTTCATTAAAAGAAATTTCTAATTTGACTTAATTTATTCGTCGTCCAAATTGTAACAAAGACCGACGGTTGGCCTCATAAGAAAGAAAACTGAAATTATTTCCCCAAGTAAAACGTAGCGAAAAAATTAATTTCGGTCCATTACATTTTTAATAAATAAAAAATAAATACTAAGCGCAGGGAAGTTTTCTTACATTTCATCTCGGTGTATTTGGCTAAACGTTTTCTCACAATTTATGACGATTTTAACGATTAATTTGTACCATTGTATCCGGCAGAAGAGACCGACGAAATTAATAACCGTTTCCTTATTTTTTAATTAAAATTAGATTTTGTGAAACTGCCGTCTACGTAATCCGTAATATTTCATAAAAGATGGAAATTCTAGTGGCGCCATATTGTGAGAAAAGGCATCCGTTTCGGCTATATTTTGCATCTCTAAGTGGATTTATTTCACGGATAATTTGACCTACTTCCGTGGTTTTTACGACGTCCTTTTTTTAATTTCGCCACATTTTTCTTTTTATTTCGGATGAATCCTTTGTTCACCGTCCTTCTATTTCCTAATCACAATAACCTTAATTATTACGTGTTTATCTTAATAAAAAAAATTCTTCCCCACTAACCTTAATAAAAAAGGAAATGTTATTTAGATCGGAACATTCGGAGCGAATATCTCTATCGGGGATGTAAGTAAGTGAAATTTTGTTTTCTCCCACCCACCTAGCCAATTTGTAAACATTGGTTGGTATTTTAACTCGGCCCGTACAGTTTGAATTCAAAACACGCCAACGCATCAGGAACCCAATCACTTAGTAGGTCATATCGGTTCTCCCTTACCAGTGAAATTAACATATTTTCCTTTATCGTCGAATATGGAGGTCGGACCCAGGCTTATCAAGGTTGTTTTAACCGAAAATATACAACAAGGGTGAATATCTCTCTGGTTTGAACAAATGCGTCGACGCCCACGAGAGGAAAGATTACGGCATGTTTGGGAATAAATCTTGCGGGACAGTTGAGTACATTTTGTGGCTAGCTACAAATAAATGTCGTTGTTGGCTCCCCACTCCGATGCGACCACACCCCGCGTCTTCGTTGCACGGAACAATTTGTGAGAGACGGTGTTTACGTTCGTTTTAATTTGAGACGCCTGTGAACTTGATTCCACGTCGTTTCACGGCTTGTTACTAATACGGACTGCGTTAACTCCTTTGGTTATAATGTAAGAATTTAAAAGAAACTTATCAAGACATTATAAATTCAAATTGTGTTATAAATTGTAGAAGGATTATTATTATCGCTGAAGTGTTTTTTGCAGATAGGTTAGATATTATACAATAATTTAGTCATTAATTAATTGATAATGAAGTAGGTTACTCTCATAACCCCAAAACATTCACAAACATGTAAGAAATTGAAATCTAATTCGTTCTTGTCTATGTACCAATGAGGTGAATAAGCATCCGTGGTACAGACAAAAAAAAAACATTTTAATACTGATAGAGCAACTCTAACTAATATTATAAATGCGAAAGCGAGTTTGTTTGTTGTTCGATACGCTTTCACGCGTAAACTTTTTAACCGATCATCATGAAATTTTGTACACATATTCTCAAGAGTATAATCAAAGACATAGGATATTTATTATGTAAAAAAGTGAGCTTGTTTGTTTGTTTGATACGCTTTCACGCGTAGACAATATAACGATTTGTTTGTTTTGTTGTCATAGTAACTGTCCAAGCGGTACAAAGTCCGCCGGGTCAGCTAGTATTTTTATAAGTTCACTAGTGAGTGGCCAGCCCGCGACTTCATCCGTGTAAACACAACAACATCTTGTAAGGAGTTTCACCCGAGTTCTTCCCGTAATAACACATGTTATGAAAGTCCATTTTAATTTCTATCTACCGTACAATTGTACCCTTACTACTAATAATAAAAAATACTTGAATTTGGCTAAATGCTAATTGCAAATCCAATAATTAAGATAATTAATTAACATCTTGTGACGTTTTACCGATTCGAAAATCGCAATCTGATTAATGGTATAGAAATGCATACAAAGAAAATCCAATTTTATACTTGTACATGAAATAAAATAAAAGCAATAACGAATTTAATTACGTTAAAACATTTAAAACCATTACCTCACCTTACTTTATTCTATTCACATAATATTCACATATTAAATTATGGTAGCAAAAAGTTGTAAAATAAATTCTTTATTCCAATGTTTTAAGTCTAAAATCCAACGTTTTTCATGGACGCTTGCACAATCAAATTTTAATCGTTGGTGACAGAAGCGTGGCCTTTTCACGGCCTTTTGATTTATATGTCTGACGCTTTTTTAGTGATTACTTATCTCGTTCCCTACGCATGATTACGAGTCTCGAAGTTAGATTACTGGAACGGATGATGTTACAGATAATATTGTTGTTGAGAGCACAAGCGCATATAGTAGGTCCTTAAGCCTGCATTTTTATATATTTATGTAATCTGTGCCCGCAGTTGTAGCGTAGTGCTGACGGAGCAGAACATTGTGCGGTGTGATCAAGGCCATGCTGGGCCATGAGAGATCACAGGAAACCATGGTATTCCTCAGTGAATCTGTTATTTCACTGAAGGAGACCGTGGAGAGAGTCTGCTACGACAGTATTCTAGTGGACCTGAACCGAAGAAGGTGGCGACTTCTCTACCGTTCTCCTCTAATGAGATGACGGTGAAGGCTGTTCCATGATAACTATACCAATGGCCTTAAATTGCGTGAGATGTTTAGAGGAGAATACTATATACACGCGTCCACTTTCTAATTGCACTACTTAGACCCACATTTTATATGTAATAGTAACCTAAACTATCCAATAGACAGAAAGTAGTTATTTTCTTTTATCATCCAAATAGCCTTTATCATTCCATTGCCCTTGAGATACAGTTTATCAAGTCGTCAGAGTAGCAATTATGGTGACGACCAGACCCGCAGACAGAAAATGGAATTATCATTGAATAGTGACTATAACAATAATTTCGTTGTGGCCAATGCAATTACAGTTCCGTTTTACACACCCCAAAATCTCATTCCCGATGATTGCATCAATTGTATGAAATGCGGGTGGCGACGGCTTGTTGATCTCAACATAAATTGTAATAAAATTATGGAAATATCGCACCCCACCAGCTTTATGTGATATTATTCACCAACACCAACCAATAAATTCTAAAACACTTAACGAATCGTCGTTGATGACAAACTAATTTAGTTTATCGTATCAATAGATGACAATAGATTTCGAATAAATAAAATGTTATGCGTTGTTAAGCGTAAACTGGTTGAGATGCTGCTAAATGAAAGCTGAAGGAAACTATATACTAAGACTTTTTATCGGTGATCAGGACCTATTGATTCCGACTAACTAAATTATGCCCATTGCAATAATAATAGTAGTCACATGTTTTCTTTTTATAAATTAAATTTTGTATTTTTAATTATATTATTATGTAACCAAAATTAATTAGAATTTATGGTCTTCCTATATTTTTATGAAGTGAAGATTAAAGTGATTTTTTTACGTTGTCTGCCATTTGACAGTTTACTACTAATAACATGAAAAACTTTAAATCGTCAATGAGGACTGACATGTAAGTTTTATTATTATTGCAATGGCCATCATTTACTTAGTCGGAATCAGTAGGTCCTGATCACCGATAAAAAGACTTCGTGTATTAGTAAACGTTAAATCTTGATAAACGTATTTTTATAATGGAACGCAGAAGTTGAAGCTTGTAGATTTCGGGCTGTCTAATACTTTATTATATTCCTATGCTTTTGATATTAAGAAAAGTAGATAATTTGAAAATAATTGAAATATTCCCTGCTATCCTAATGGATTAACGCTAAAATACCACGTAAGCTTATCAAATGACGGGAGTCATTCCTACAAATGAAATGTCTCGTCTTAATGCTTGTTTCAATCTTGTTTCGTCTCCTTCTAACGCTGAGCTGTTGATAAGTTAGACAAAGATAGAAAATAATTTAATAAAAAACCATAATATAGGGTTAGGAGCCGCAGGATTCGTGTCACCCGCAGGTAGATCAATAAAAATGGTTGTTTCATTAACTCCATGTCAGACAGCACTTATAAAGACATTAAAAACTTCGATGCGGCCGCTGAGTGGCGCATAACATTTTGTGACTACAACTTCTATTTTTTTTTTATTTTAAAGAACACGATAAGAATGAGTCAAGTTAACAATGTTAATTCAAAATCGTTTTCTTAAATTTACATTTCAAAACTTCACGACAAAATATTGTTTATGTAAAATAAGCGCGTTCAGAATTGAATAATATTTGCACTATACTACAATATGAGAAGTGTATAGGAGAACTATAACAATCGGCCAAGAATGAACCTAAAAGTCAATGACAAAAAGCGGAAGGCCCCGTTGTTGAAAGGTGACAGTTCAACTTAACTTTCTTATTACTTTTTAATTAATATAGCAGCCATTATATCATATTCAAATAACCCTGGATACAAAGCACAACATGAACTTTACATATTAGATTACTTCAATGCGGAATCTGCTTTAGAACGATAAATGGATATACTCCTTATGCTTATAAGAGAGTAACGCGCCTAGATTAGATACAAAGGAATGAAAAGCTCTGGATACGTCTTCTAATGAGACGCGACTCGTATAAAGCACCGTTAAGTAATACAACGTACTGAGCACCTATAAATATGATCAAACAAAACGTTCAGTGGAGGAAGTAATACGTTGCATAGATAAACGGTAGGTAGCGTCTATAAACAAGGCGGTTCTCGTGGCACGGAATCAAGTAGAAGGTTTGCATGCTCGAACCACGTTAGCTTCGTAATTGGCAAGCCTCTGTACTGTACGCTGTCACTAAGTCGCGAACTGTTTTGTTTCTCAACAATAATCCCCCTTTGTTACTGTGAGTATCGCGAAGTTGAGATGCCCTTGTCTTCTAAGCGGATGATGAATGGTAGCGGCGTGGAGTGCTCTCGCGCCTATTTATGAAGTGCTTTTGTTCTGAGTGCCCATTTCGGTTCACGGCGAAGGTCAGTTGTGACATGGCCTCGTTGCTTCAAAGCAGCCAGCCGCGTGTCAAGCACATAACGCTGTCTCTCAAATGTTACCAACGCGCCTCTTCAGATGTGATTGTTTGATTATCCGGTCCTCAGTACGTCAAATATAGCTCATTTGGGTAACAAATTTGTTTAGTTTGTTTACGAGCCTTTTCCTTTTCATGAAAAGCAATTAAGTGAGAGTTTGTACAAAGGCGAAAGGAGTTTATTACGAATATTGGAATAACATTTCAAGTCTAATGTGTCACAAACGCTCTTGACTAGGTTCATGCTAAAAATAACGCTACGTCAACTCTTGTGAAAAGAAAATTTGCGTGATGAATGACCACTACAAAAAAAAATTAACGTAACAATATTAAGCGAATAAAATTATCGCGTAATATCATATTTCTTAACGCAATCAGATAATAAATCAATTTAACGGTGCCCATAAACTTCAAACGACTAAAATTATCGTTAATTTGCAAATTGAATTTCTAGACTCATAGCCAATTGATTATGAACTGGTGATATAAAAGGTTTTAAATAGTTGTAACCTGTCATGCTAGTAATATAAAATTACTGAGTTATGTAAGCGATTGCTTAAAAATTATTGATACTCTAGCAACCACCAGCGACTTCGTCCGCGTAAACACCTATAAGTAGTATTAATTTATTTCAGGCAACAAACAATGTACAGATAAGTGTTTTTTATATATTTTAGCGTTTTATTAACGCTTAAATATACTTAAGTAAATGTACAGATGTTAATGTACAAAGAGGCCCATACATCATATGACCCCAAAGGAATTTCGCAAATATCCCGTCTTTTTTCTTGTTCTCTCTAAAGAAATCTACCGTTCTTGTCTTTTAGCATTTTAGGTCTAGCGATTAGAGCAGTGCTTTGTTGATCGTTCTTCATTCTTCACTTAGTCGTAATGTGAGTAAAGTAAAAAGTAAATAGCCTATAAATGTACCACTGCTGGGCAAAGTATCACTACAACTGATGCACGCTTGCCAAATGCGGGTTAGTCACAAACCCGGGCTATGCATCGAAAAAATCTGAAAAGAAATCTGAAATCTGGCGTTGAACCCGGGACCTTCGGGTATCGGGCCGAGCACTTCGCCACTCGGCCACCGAGGCGTTATAAATAGACAATTAACTATAGATTTACTATATTTACTATAGATTTTCCACAAAGCTTATACTAAAGCTTTACAGGGAGTCTTGACTATATAACCATAGCACACCACGCTTCTGGACCGATGCAGCTTGATTTTTTTTAACACACTACGGCCAAGCTCTCGTAATTTTTATCGCTTGACGGTAAGCGACAATATAGTCGAAGGTGAAAACACACTTTAGACTTTAACAAATACTTAAATAAGAACCCAGTTTTAGTTAAACATGTTCTTCGGTTTTAGTTGGTGTAATATTTTTTTAAGTCCGCCGGCTAGCTATCACACCATCTCCGCGCCATCGCAACGCCGCCATAACAACAAGTATTAGAGTAACCTATTAGCTGGATTACCTAGTACAATGCTTTGTTCTTTACTTTCGAGTACCCGATATTTTGGCACAGCACAGTGCATCAGACAAAGATAGCAACAGTAATGATAGAACAACTAAAGACAGTAGTTATAACGTAAAAATATAAAGAAAACACTCTTTGGTAACCACAATATTAACAGACCGTACAATAAGTTATTGTAACAGCGCAAGATAATATGTCACCTTACAGAGCAATAAAATATATTTTTTTCCCTACAATGAAGTCATTACAGATGGGGGACCTCACATTATTTTATACCTACGAGATATCCACGTTAATAAATCAAGTAGGATATCGTGAAATGGACACCGCGGTCGCTCCCCGATGAGGCATAAATTCCTTTTTGTAACGTTTTTAGTAAATCATTTGCGGGCGCGCGGATTGTGCAAGTGCCGGTGGGCTAATGGACTTTTAATAAAGAGTTGGTCCCGGTGCCAACTTTGATGTATTGCTAATTAATGTAAAATGGGTTTTAGTGTCATAACAAACGTTCCCACAGTTGGATTAAAAACTACCCGAGCTGAGAGACTGAGCCGAAAACTTCAATGAGTTCCATCTTACGTCAACAATCGTAACCAACGATTTAACGTGCCAACCAAGGTATGGTATTCCGTAGCTTCCGTTTTTATTTGGTTTATTGGTCACCCATCCTGATCCAGGGCCAAAAAGCGTTGCTTAGCTTACACGATCGTAACCCGTACGCTTTAGCTTAATTTTAGTTAAAGTTTCTTTCCCGCGAGCAAGCAAACATTGTAGAAAAGAGTCGGTTCGAGTTTAAAGTATTATAGACTACGAGCGTGCATATACATGTATATATGGACAAAAGCCCTAAAAGAGACGAAAAGATATAAAAAAAAATTACGCACCTATTTACTTTATAGCTCTTGACTTGGACAAAGTTGTTCTCTTTCGAGGATCGGTGTGTTAAAAACTTTCCAGCATCACAACTTAACATTTTATACCTTTCACAATTAAACTTCTTTTTGATGAGCAACAACTAGATGCCCGCCCGCTACTCTTTTCTCAACGGATGCTTACTGCCTATAAGAAACTTTACTGCCCATCAAAATTGTAGGCTTTCCTAAGATTTCCAGTTGAGTCAATCAGTTAGTACGTAAGTGGTAATTTGATTACGTAAATATATAATTAATATGAGGAAGAATGTATTCAAAGAGGTCCCACCCGTCCATTTTATTATGTGGCATTTTATCAAAATCAGATATTGTTAGTTCTTACACGTCATTCACGCTAGAATAGTAAAAACGAGTTCAAGATTATATACTATGTCTAAGTAAGTTTACGAAAAAATAACGACTCGCACTTAATAGTTATTACCAAAATGCAGAAAATGTTTTAACTGTACCAGCTCATTGCACAACTGTTCTGTGTGGTTCGTATGTTTTAATTTATTCTTGAGGTTTCCTTGTGGAGTCCCAGTATCTGTTTTTGGATACCTCCAGAGTGAGGGCTTCAAGTCGTGGAAGAAGAGGATGAGTAGCTAGAGAAACGGCTTTAAAGGCAAATCGGTCTGTTAAATGTTGTCTTCTTAGAAAAAGAGGCAGTTCAACGCATTGAACCTGCATAGCATCATTCTTGGGCGAAAACTTCATCGCGCCAAGAATTTGGCTTGAATAAAGCCTATTTTTTTTAGAGCCATTTTACAACATGGTTCAAGAATAAAAGATCCCGTAGTCTATAAGGCTACGTATATTGAGTTTCTCCGAGTCATCTTAAACTATGTATTTGGTATCTGATAAACTAATAATTAATTGTTTAATTAGAGATTTTAAAATCGATATTAGCTTTTTAAGTCTTATTAATGAATTTAAATACAGACCTCAATATATTTACAGTTACTTCAAGAACTAACTAACAACATTATGTTTTTTGTACATATCTTACGGGTAAGCACTTGGCCTTTATCTCACCTGATGTTAAGTGATGATATGGCCGAAGATGGAAGTGCTTTCACCCGGAATCCTCAAATACTGAGGCACTGGCTATCTTATCTCTAGCTGCCGGAATACAACAATGCCGCAAATATTAATGTTATGGCGACATATTTAATTTAGATAAGATGGTGGTAGCTGCCAGGCGGCCAAAGAAGCCCTACCACCAACCAAACCGAGTACACAAACATGTAAACGCTGGGAATCGAACCCGGGACTTCTGGGTCTATACCACTAGACCACAGAGGCGATTAAGATATTTATTTATTTATTTATTATATTGGCATACACAACAGGTAACAATCAAATAAAAGTAGAAAACAGAATTTACATAGATTAAAACTAGATCGAGACCCAAAAAACGTGTACACACAGCATTATATAAAAATTTTGGCGCAAACATACGTACTTGTCACCACGACAAAATTAAAAATTAAGAAAAACAGCAATCTACAGACTCAAATTAAAAATTAAAGACTATTAAAAACTATAAATGAATCAAATTAAAATAAATTAAACTACAAAGAATTAAATAAAGTTACAATTAATTAATTAAATTATTATTTTAAATTATTAATTAATATAAAACTTGTGTTAGGTTAATCGCTATTGCTCCACGAGAAATAAACTCTTAACGACATTCCGTCAAAAAACATTAACGTCTTCCATCTTTGACACTTAACTTAATGAAAATACCATATGTTACTTTAAGCAAATTATATTTTCTTGAATCACCTATGCCCATAATTTACCTAACACCTAATATCGTATCTAATGATACGTTTTGTGTCTAACTGAGGCTGAATATTACGCCATGTGTTTTACGCCTCACTGTCACCTACTAATTTGAGTTTGATAAATAGGTCGCAATATTATAGGTTACTTAATATAGTGGCCGGTATCACCGGTGCGAGATTCACTTAGTTTTCACTTAGAACAGATAAGTTAATTTTGAGAACTTCTTTGCCTTTAACTTTCTTGAAACTCAATGAATTTCAGTTATATATTATTATTATATAAAGGTATAAATTATGAACATTGTTATAACATCATGAACCCCCGCCCGATCCTCTAAATGACACCACACATTTACAGAATACACTAAACATGCACACCAGTTTAGGCCCAAGACACCGTACTCGTAGAACAAGGGTACGAAGAACCGGTTCACACTCGCTCTACACCAGGTACAGACATGTACCTGGGCGCTTCTCTCCTCCTCCACGGCCCTGTCAACCCGAGCCGAGGTCCGTGCCTTTAGAGGCGCCCTCGGGTTGCTCCGCTCCCCGATCCGATCCGAACCCATCGGAGAATCTAGTAGGGCACGGGGACGCGCACTAGTGCGCGATGCCGTTCCCTCTAGATAACCTCCGAAGGTGATTCGTTTCACACGGCTTGAGGGACCCTTTACGTTCCTCGCCGCCCTCAAAAAAGCCCGGTGAAGCTGAAAATGCCGTAGAGGCAATCAGCAATCTCTCTCAAAAAAAAAACAGCATGAACAGTAAAGTTAAATAGTTCCTCAACAGTTTTCTTTTTTTTGGGAATTATACTCGTCGTGCAAAAGAGCATTAATGATAACTTCTGTCAATTAAATTTAGTGTATGCACACGTTATATAAACACATGTATTTCTACCCAATATATCGTGCACATCTTTAGTTAAATATTTCGTTATAACAGTAATATTCAGATGATAAATTAATTAATTAATAAGCATTAGTTTGATAAGTATTGCATAAGCTATATCTGTAAATTAACAAAGATCCTCTACATTACTGTACAAAAAATTATACATATTAATATTCTTATTTATCTTGGTATATTGGTAGAGGTCTACTGCTGCTATTTATATCATCGTACAGGGTTTGAGTATGCAACCTAACATAAGAACTATGATAAACGATTAATGCCAAAGGCTAATGCATATATATTTATTATATGTATGATGATTTATATATGTAGTATATGTTTCATTAACGTTCTTTGTCGCACCGCTTACCAATTTTTCTGCTTAGGTCGACAGGTAGAGAATGCCGTTTGGCATTAAGTCCGCCTTTTGTACTTTATTTAATTGTATTGTGCAATAAAGATTAAATATATAAATAAATATGCATATAAAAAATATATATTATGTATGTTTTTTTATTGTTTCTTTTTCGTCTTTATTAATATATTCTTTATTAATATTTGTTATCTTTTGTATCCTATCATATTGTAAGTGTCAGTTAAAATATGTCTATTCTATTCCATATAGGTAGTAAATCTTGGTAGCATAATTTGCTACAGAAAATTTTAAATTACCAAATATTCCTCGACCACAGCATAAAAATCTTGACCTATAGTGTTAAGTATCTATTACGTTACAATAGTAGGGGATACGATGTATGGTTATTTATGCCCATAACATATGTTTAATGTTACACTGGGCTTCAATTGATTGACATGACGTCTGGTTTCTTGGTCTTATGGAATTAACATGTGTTGCTATGTAACAGAGATAATTAATTAGAACTGATGATCCTATTAAAATATATTATATTATTTAGAAGTAACTAAGGAACAAAAGGTTTCGAAAAGTGTTGAAGAAATTTCACGAGCCGGATTCGAACCCACACCCCTTGACATACCATTTTTACAACACCATTTTGAATTGCAATAGTTTCGCAACAAATTTTGCCTAAAACTATATTAAAATCATAATAATATAGATAATTTTAATTAGACAAATTGTTGAGCTTGACTGATTTGACGAAATTAATTTTACTTTTAGAATTCAATGCCGAGCGCTCTTATCACAATAGCAAAGACTCATTACAACATTTAATTAAATCTAATTCCTTAAGCATTTTCATTAAAGCAATATCTGTACGTCCTTAATTATAAATACCTTACCAATTCAAGTTGTAAATATCATTTATAAATTTTGCTTTGAATCTTAAATTTAATTTTACTCTTTAGCGTCTGCTATTTTTAAGATGGTACGTCTGTACCATCTTAAAAATATATTATTAAGATTGAAATTTATAACTTATTTTATTAATCGGAGACATGGGACTTTAACACAAACAACCCCGTGTGGTGCTGGGGATGAAGAATTGCACCACCCCATCTCTTCCCGTGGGTGTCGTAGAAGGCGACTATGAGACCATTCCAGAGTATGGGCAGCAGCGTCTCTCTGTGATTATTCTTACCTTACTGCGATCGCCAACGTGCCTGCCAAGCGTGGCGATTATGGCAAATTTCCCTCAAAATGATTGAGGGAGGCCTCTGTCCAGCAATGGACGTCGTTTTGGCTGAGATGACAAACAACAAAGTTTGAATCATGCATGGACCGTAAACAGTTTTGAAGTGATACCTACGTTTATTTAGTCTGGGTGTTCCGCCATGCCGGCCTGCCACGTCTTTAGTGTCCATCATATGGTACCCAGTCAGTGGTGATCTTAACCTTTTCACTGGTGGTGGCAATATTGGTGCCACCGTGCAAATCACGGTAAACTTTATGTAGTGGCAATATAATTGAAAACTAATGAAAGATATATTACCAGTTAACCCACCTGTAGTCCAGGTCACAACTCCAACATCAATATTGATGGTTTTGGAGCGTAGTGTAATATTCCGGACTCGTTCCTCCTTAACTGTATGATAAGCTACCCAAAAAATACGTTTATTTATCGAGACTCGGGCGAAATCTGCCTTTTGAAAAGAGCACAATATTTTTTTCCGATCAATCAAACACACATAAAAGGGTTCTTGAGACGCCATCAGGCCAAAGCATGGGACAAACCAATTTTAATTTTCTCTCTAGAGCGTCTTGGAAGATCACTCATTCACACTTAATCTAATCGTTTGGCTTCCGTGCCGTCCCACAATATGGTCACAGTAAAAATTAGCGCAGTATACTCTTTTTTGATATTAAGTTTTTCGTAACTACACGAGTTGAACGCTTTTCTCCTCTTCTTTATGGCTTTTTAAAGAATACTGACATTGTCAACATTTAATGTATTTCTAAAGTTGTATATACCTTTTTCAGTTCATTTAGAGGACAGCAATGACGGCGCAGCAAGTTCGCAAGCTAGAATCTTTCAGATTAGGTAGCTGCCGCAATGTCAGGTAGCCAAACGTCGATTGATCCCTTTTATCGGATGATCATCCGGCCGTGCCGTTAAGAACTTTGTTCTTTCTTCTTGTAGAAAGGTGTTCTTATAGAAAGGCCAGAGACTGACAGTGAAACAACAATATTAAATAAAATAAAAATAAAAAATTATGTACTTGACTTTAATTTAATACATGCAAAACCGTCTCAGTCAAATAAAATCACAAACTGATTATCCGTTGTCAGCTCGTAAGCTTGAATCGCCGCCGCCGCCGGTTCGAGTTTGAACTATGCTACATTTCACATAATGGTTTACTGTCTATATAAAGACTGTGGTAGGTACTCGAACAATACAATGAGGCATACAAGACATTCGATCACGTGGGTGGTCCATGCACCTTGCACAATGCCCCGTAGAGTCTATATCAGGAATTGATAAGAGCGGCTACATTACATACCACCTACTGATTGGATGCGTGATCCATTATCCGCGATGTTTTGTTAGTTTATATAATTAATTTTAATAATTTAAAAAAAAATACTCTTAAGTAAGTGAATGTATTCAACGCTTAGCTTCGAAATCCGATTTTGATTTTAACTTACATACAATAACAGGACACGTTTAATGGAAATAAATAATTAAATTAAATCTTGTAAATTTATAAAAAATTAAAGGGAAGTATCTTAATATAGTTGAAAATAAAAGCACTTAATTTATATAAAATGTATTATATTAATTCAAATAACCTTTACAAATAAATTACAAACAATTTTAATTTTACTTTAATTGAATACTTCTCTGAGTACGGCAGTCCAACTTCGCAAATTGTTTTCCTTTTTTTAATATAAGCTATATTTTCAGAGTTGCCAAAACCATTTAATATACTAGTAGTATTATTAGTCTGGTGCTAAAACAAACAAAAGCGTTCGATTTAAATATAGCCAAATCTATATACAGGTTTACAAGCATTGGCATGTTACGATATTTTTGGAACACAACATGTATGTCCGGTATGGTCTAGTGGCTAGGATACCTGGCTCTCACCCAGGAGGCTCGGGTTCGATTCCCGGTACCGGAATCTCCTTTTTTGCGTGTTGTTGGTAAAATTATGAATAGAACGTAAGTTGCTCAATTATATTGCCATGTTATTTTTTACACTATGTTAAATACAAAGTAAATTACTCATCGTTTTAGACAATCTGTTCAAAAGTACATACAACATACAGGAACATCAATTTCCATAATAAAATGGCGCATTTACATTTCTAGAAAAAGTTATGGGAAATCTTTTGTTGCATGCAATACGCATGCAAACGTAGATAACAAAATGGATGCGAAATCTATTCACTTTGCCTATTCTTTCATCACTAATCTGAGGTTTAACGAAACGTGCTAAAACGTTATCTTGAAATGAAGTTTTTGTACTTTCATTGTCTATTATTATACATCTGCCATATCTAACCATTCATTTGAGAAAGCATTTGCAAGCTCAGTGAATTTTGAACTGTTTTACAATTATTTTCTTATTTTTAGTTTTTATCTTTATAGGCAGCTTGAGTTAAGATCTCGCTTCTTAAACAACTTTCACAGTGCTGGGTCACAAGATGGGTGATCAAGTTATAATAATTGAAGATTCTTCGTGTCATATAATAAGGTAACGTTAAGCCGTTGATCCCGGTTTGTTTTCTAAAGAAGTCGATAAAACCCATTAACCCCCTTGGCCAGCGGCGTGATGGCTTAAGGCCTGGCCTTCCCATGTGCTGTTGTGTCGTTCAAGTGGGAACGCCTGAGCCCAGGAGTGCAATGTTTGCTGATAAACTATTTAACATTTTTTACGCTAACCCGTACTTGGGAGCTTTGTGATTAAGCTATCATCTACCCTTCAGCTGTAACAATTCATCAATTCAAAATATTTATTTCAGACGCAAGTCCATACAGCAAAAAGATACATTTAGTAATTTAACGATGACTTGGCTTCAATGGGGTGGAGCTTTATCTAGCAGCTAGCAGTGGGACAGTGAGCTAGATATTAACATTTTGCATTAATTACTTTACATTGGGCAAGTTGGTATTAATTTTTTTTTATTAACAGGTCAGCACAGTGCCTTGATCTCACCTGATGTTAAGTGATGATAAGGCCAATGATGGAAGCGCACTTCACCCGGGATCCTCAACTAGTGAGGTACTGGCTATCTTATCTCTAGCTGCCGGAACACAACAATGCTACAGACATTGATGTTATGGCGACATATTTAGATAAGATGGTAGTAGCTAGCCAGGCGGACAAACAAGCCCTACCACCAACCAAACTGAGTACACAAACATGTACCCCCCGCTGGGAATCGAACCCGGGACATCTGTGTCTAAACCGGTGGTCTTAGCCACATACCATATATAATCATACCCATAAAATTGTCCTAACATAGAACCAAAAACCGGTTTCACCTAACGGGCTATTCTCGATAAAAACAAATAAAATGCATTATGTAAATATAAGGTTTCCTGCGAAATTTAAAGAGTCCAGACTAACAATTTCTCGCGTGTCGATCGGCAATTCTCTCTATAGAATTTTTTCCCCGAAATCCGATCTCGCGATTAGGATTTGCATAGGATATTTATTGTGTCACTGTATACGAAGGACTAAACACCGTACGCTCCCATGTCAAAATGTAATTTAGTTTGCGGCGTCGACGACGCGTCGCTCGTTATAATTTAGTAAAGGATTCTAAGCATGCCCATTCACTCCGATAATAATATGGATATATTAAATATTTATTATGATTATCTCCGACTTGTTTCCTTTAATCTTCAATGTATATTATAAAAACTTTTTGATTGTTAAAAAATTGCTATAAAGAAACGTGGTTTTTAATTAAAATTATTTTTTTATTAATACGTTTGCTATTGCTTGACCATTAGTCATGAATTCGATTTTAAAATTGTTTCATGTTGACTCAGCGTAGGTCATTTAAAATATGTCTTAATAATATTAATAATATTAATAGGCATATAAACATTCCTTTATCCTTATACCACAAATAAAACTAAATAAAACTATTTCAAGTGTTTTTTTTTTTTATATATTTTAGCATTTTATTAACGCTTAAATATACTTAAGTAAAATTTAAACACTGAAAAAAGACGCTGCGTTATAGATAAGTGTTTTTTTTTATATATTTTAGCGTTTTATTAACGCTTAAATATACTTAAGTAAAATTTAAACACTGAAAAAAGACGCGTTATAGATAAGTGTTTTTTTTTATATATTTTAGCGTTTTATTAACGCTTAAATATACTTAAGTAAAATTTAAACACTGAATGCGGAAGGTGCGTGGTTCGATTCCCGCCTGAGGTTGTCGTCTTTTTTCAGTGTTTAAATTTTACTTAAAACTATTTCAGTTAAATTTTTTATGTCATATTTATTTTTACAGCTTACTACTCGGCCACCGAAGCATTCGCAATTACGTTCTCACGAGTAGGTATATGTATTAAGAAATAGGTACAGATGAAATTGAAAAGTTAAAAATTGACATAAGTTTTTTAATCGCTTGTTTTTTTTTACCAACGTCTCTTCGATTACACGTGAAATCATTCACTAAGCTCACAACTGATTAGCTTTAAAATCATCTCTGCAGGAATATTTCTTTATTTAAAACGGCGTGAAACGGACAAAGCTGGTGTGTACCAAACCTCTTTTATCTTCCATCCGACTAATATGCGAGAAAAATCACTAAGACGTCTCGGCGCGCACGCCACACGACCTATTCATTGTAGCGAGCCTTATTTTTTGGAAACTACACAAAAGGTTTGACGTTAAACAGTGCCATTATTACGTCTGTGCTAGACAAAGCGCTTTATCCGGAGACAATAGGAGGAAATAAAAGGTTGTCGCCATTAATTTCGACACTTTTGACATTTCCTAACGGTGCAATGCAACCATTGTGTTAAATGAACAACTTAACCCGCGGCCAGGCGAAAATTGTACGCACAGCATGCAGCATGTATGCTCAAAACGTTTCTACAAAGGAGTCCGCTCAACGCCCGATTCGTATTCGCTTTCGATATGATTATGAGCACGTATATTTTTTTTTTCAAATTCTAATTTGTAACGCCTGTGTCACCTTTGTAGCGGACCGCACACGGAACAATGATGCGTATTTTGGTACCCAAAAAGCGTTCAACGTTCATATAAAATATTGTTCGCTCGGACCCCACGGGAACGTTGGTTGGGCTTACCGAAGAATGTTTTTATGTCCATGCTTCACCTTATAATTGTGAGATACGATGTTTTTATAATTATTTACGACCTTAATATATCGAGAACATAATTTACGGGATAGATACAAGTAAAGGTTTGTTTGACGTAACGTGTTACGTTATCTTTTAAAGCACGAGTATTTGATTTAATGGGAATTTAATGATTGTCATTTAAATTTGTGGTGTTGGTAGCGAGTATAATATATAGTATTTTCAGTAAATTATAAGCGTATATAGCATAAAATGTTTTTTTTTTTTTAATTTGTTTTATATAATTTTAACGCAAATTTATTTATTAATTTCGGCGAGCTGGTTAGAACCATGATAGCTCAATTGGAAGAGCACCTGACCCGGTATGTCAGAAGGGTGCAGGTTCAAATCCTGCTCGTGGAAATTTTTACAACATTGTGTTTTTGTAATTTGTTTCGGAATAAAATTTGCGTATATAGCATAATTATAACTTTAGTAAGTTAGTGGTGTAATTACAGTACACCATTAATTATAGAACTAAAAATAGATTTCAACAACTGTATCTAATACGAAGACGTTGGGGTCACCGAAGAATATTTTTATATCCATGTACAGGCGGCAGCAGATCAACCTACCACAAAATGTCAAATTTCTTTAATAAATTTTGAACCTTAGTGTTTGGGTAAAAAGATCAATATCGATTAGAGAAATTTGACAGTTTTTGGTAGGTTGATGTGCAGGCGTGTGTACCTACTGTAATAAAACGGTATCAAGTCCGTATTTACGCATTAATATTCAATAAAAACTATTTTTGTAACTCGAGACAATTGATTTTAAAAATTTTTACTTATCATTGGATGACGTGACAAATAGTAGGTAAATGTAGTAAATTTGGTGTAGTATTCCTCTATAGTAGCATCTGTAGAATCCCACTGGTCTTTTCCACTGCTGGAGAAAAAATGTGCTTTGGAGAGATCAGGCTTTAACTTTAATTATTTACTAGCGGCCCGTCCTGGCTTCGCACGGGTGGACATTTCTTTTTTATATAGCCTATGTTACTCAGCGCTATTTTAGCATTCTAATGTTAAAAGATTTTTTTAAATCGGGCCAGTTGTTTTTGAGTTTCTTCGTTACAAACATACAAAAATACAAAGCTTTCCTCTTTATAATATTAGTATAGATATAGATAGATCTAAAATAACAACAATAATACTTATTCTATCAGCATTATTAAAACTACTGACGTTTGTCTTTAATGCTGGAGTGATTAACGTCAGCATTGAGCAGGTATGAAAGTGCATAGTTAGTTAATATCGATAATTAGGGTTACAAAATATAGTTGAGATAATCACGTAAGAGAAACTATGAAAACATTTACATTAACAGGAACTCACATCTGAAGAAAGTATGTTTTAAATTGTTTTTTTTTTATATATTTTACGGGTAAGCACAGTGCCTTGATCTCACCTGATGTAAAGTGATGATAAGGCCAATAATGGAAGCGCACTTCACCCAGGATCGTCAACTAGTGAGGCACTGGCTATATTATGGGAATCGAACCCGGGATCTTTGGGTCTAAACCGGTGGTCTTAACCACTAGACCACAGAGGCGGTTAAAATTGAAATTAAAAAAAATATCCTAGGTTAAATTATCTAAGGTAGTTGATTAATAAATCGAGGAACCAATAACTCACATCGCTGGCCCCGCGCGGGTTGTTGTGTTTTCAACAACTGTTATCTTACGACAGCGACAGCCGGAGCACGGAGGCACGGTTATACTAACGTTCACAAAGACAACAGATAGCATGTTAATAGTTCAGTTCTTAATTTCTTAATTGTACAACTATTATAAGCTAAGTTAAGAATTCTATTAACTGGTCCACTGTTAGGCATAAGCTTCAACATTTAAATTATACCATCGCTACAATTATTGATGATCACTAACACAATGCCAGCGTAAAAACACTTTAAACTAAACTCGCGTGAAACAAAAGACTAACAAGAATTAATGAAGACGTCAGATAAAACAAGAGAGCATCGTACCCGTAACATATAAGCTGAAATAACTTAATACGTTGCTCAGTTTACGAGGTGCAAGCTAGCGCAGAACCGACAGCTCAAGTAATCATCCGGCGACAAAACGAGCTCTTTGCACGAACATCGGGAACGAATTACATCTTACACGGTCGGTATGTTGGCAACTGGATATGAGTTTTAGTAGCCGGGATTACGACCGGCGAGATCGTAATGGTGAAATTAAAAATTCCGCTGATGAAGCAAAAACCATTTGAGAATTGAAATAGGAGTTTCTTGACGATGTAATTATGTGTGTTTTCTGTCTAAAGAAGCAAATATTTTAGAATTTAATTAGCAAAAAAATAAGAAGCGTTATCAAGATTATCTCTAAATGGCGACCAGCTCACCAGCTGTTACGGGTTCACTTGAAGTTGTCATGGAGTTTTGTTCTCTGGATTAGTATTTTTGATGTGTAACATTTTCCCTTTCGCTTTCTTGCAATTTGTGGGAGTGATTTCCTGAAATGGGACGGATGTGTGTAACAGGAAGTCGGGGAAGCGCGCGGTATTGCATTATTCTTAGTGTTCATTAAATAAAATACAATTTTCATAAAGCATAATTAGTCTTTGTTATGAAAAATCATTTCAAATAATACCTGACCCATTTTTTTTCATAATATAATGTTAAAATTGCTTATAACTAAGGTGAGATGCCAAATGCTACATGCTAGGCTCGCTTGTTTTTTTCCACAATATATCTTGTCTTTAACCGTCCCTTCGAAGATTATGATTGTACAGATAATCGTGGGTATCTTAAAATTCACACAACCTAACCTTCTTCTGCTTCAGGAAGCAGGTGTTAAGACGCAACTAGCGGGTCGGCAAGGTGCTAATGATGTACAACCAAGCTTTCTTCGCAGACTCCTCGCCTGCTTTACATCAGGTGGAATGGAGTCACTTACCTACTTATTTTTATAAACGAAAGGAAATTCATTGGAATAAGCAGCGTCAGTCGAAGACCAAGTAAATCTTACTGCAAGTTTGGCACTTGACTCAACGCTTCTAAAATTAAAAAAAGAGCAAAAGGAGAAATAATTGAGAATCGCTCCGGCTTCATTTTTACTTCCCGCTGGGTGTCGTTGACGAGCCGGCGTAGGTACAAGACACACACAGTGCTCACACAAAGCAAAGGAAACGCTTAACGCACACATTCTGGAGATCAAAGAGCGCGCAATCTGTGTGAAAAAAATAACGTTTTCGGTCCCAAAGGGCGGTCCCGTTTACGCGACCCAATTCACGCGAACAGTTTGGACGTCGAAGAAATTGAATTGAAGTCAACCCGAACAACAAATTCGAACGCGTATCGAATTGTTTTACGTTTGACGAATTCGCTATTCGAAATTTTTAAATCCCCACAATAGAACATAATGATGCTGGTGCCTCCTTTGTCCGAAACAGAATGTAGTAGGACATTCTCGATATGGGATTATAACTGGCCATTTCGGCTTTTATATGTCAGAATAGCAGTGTGTAGAACAAATAAAGTCAAATAACAATCAATTGTTTTTATCGGATTCGTATCTCTAAAATTCCACGCGTTCCTGTAAGACTATCGGTGTTTGGATTTCGAATTGAATTCAAAAGATTTCGGTGTCGTCGTTTTTTTGTGTCTGGCTTAAGTTACGATTGAAGTTTTAGCATAAATAGGAATTTGACCTTTTTACCAGTGTTTTTACTTAAGTAAGCTGACTGAGTTTTTATAAGAAAATACCAATGTATAATTTAGACACATTTAAGATAGCCTTTTAATTTTTTAGATCTTTTATTTTCACAAACGTAAAAAAAAAGAAAATACCCAAAGCTTAAACCTGTTACTTACTTAATTCAAGTTTCATCAAAATCCATTCAAAAGCTTCCACGTGATGAACACGAGGACAGACAGATAGAGACCGCCCGCGTAACATCTATCCCAAAGGAGTAAAATGCTTTTTCGGGATTATTTTTTATATAACACGTTAGGTCTCTCCTTAGTTAGTTAGCCCGTTGTTCCATGTTGACGTGCATAAAGGACAAACAAACACACTTTCGCACTTATAATATTAGTTAGGATTAGAAAGTTGTTTGGCCTGCCTTACAAGTTTGACCCAGCGGCCATTAGCGAGTGAATATTCACGGTCCCCATAACAACATAATAAAGACAATACATAATCAGTATGGACAGACTCGAATAAATCATCCGCATTAACTAAATTATGTTCAGAAACATTCTTTTATATCTGACGAAGGAGCTTCTTAAGCTACATTAATCATATCACAAGGAGAAAATTACCTTTCAAGATCAGCGTTCATTTTCTTGCGATGTTATCTCGCTTCCAGCTACCATTTGTTAGTGTCTTGTTTTGAAAATCACATCTGCTAAACTTTATTAGCTCGCTTTTTGACAAAGGCAAGTTGATGGAGGCCCGTATCGAATCGCGCGATTCGAACTCCTTGCTGCAGCTGGTTTGGGGCGCAGCGAATCATTTTATTTATTGTTGTACAGATCTTATGCGTTATTTATGAAAATCTGAGATGATTCGCCGCGGTGCTGTGCAGAAAGTGTGTCACCTTGCCTGCCATTAGTAACGCGTACCCAGCTGATTCATGGGTGGTTTTAGTATGTCTGACGTTTTCTATGATAGCTGATAGGCGTTGTTTCGGAGAAATAACGTTGTTAATAATTTTTTTTCTTTCTTAAAAATATATATTTTTTTTACATCTTTGCTACAGCAAATACATTTATATATTATATAAATATTGTATTATAATGTTTAGATAGAACTAGGGTTTGTGTTAAGGTTTTCCATTAGGCTAGCTATTGCCCGTCTAATGTCCAAGAATATAATGTAATTATAATCCTAGTTAGCAACATTTTTGTACCTATGCAGTTAAAGAGTTCTGTCAGTTAGAGATTAAGATTTCGTGTGAGGTGTGCTTTCACCATGAGATGATAAAAATTACTAAATTATGTAAAGAGTGGTGATGATAACGATTTTGAAAGTAATAAAAAGGTTCTTTACTGTTTATTTAAATCAAAAGTAATGCTTTCTAATTTGTGTGAAGGTACTCTTAAAACTGACTTGAACAGTGAACCGAGTAATAAAGATATAACAGCGCCGTAAAGTACGCCTGGGACTGATGAAGCCTTACTTAACGGCTATTTTTACTTCATATCTCTGAAATCCTGAACGAAATGAGCTCAAAAATTAAATTCTGCGAGTAAAATTCTACCACATTGTTGTAAAAATTGGTTTTAGTCGTGCCTTTTATTTGCCGTTTGAATATAGTTAAAGTTATTTGAGATAAATATATATATACTTCATATCTCTGAAATCCTGAACGAAATGAGCTCAAAAATTAAATTCTGCGAGTAAAATTCTACCACATTGTTGTAAAAATTGGTTTTAGTCGTGCCTTTTATTTGCCGTTTGAATATAGTTAAAGTTATTTGAGATAAATATATCGTTTGTCATCGATTTGTTAAAATTAATGTACATAGCTGACAAGTTTTTATTATAATTAAAGTTTTAATTTTCATCTCACCTGGACTGTTTTAAGCTAAAAGACGATTTTATATTTGTAAGTACCGAAGCACGCTTTATTGAACATAACTACTATATACTAGATAATTTTGCATTTATTCCAAGCAAATATCTTTGGGCGAGTTACACCAACCCATCATTGCTCACATTGACGTAAAAGATTGACAAACAACAGCACATCACACGTAGAAGTCAGTGGTATTGCATTAATTGTTCTTTCCACAGTTCCTTCCATAGTTCAATTGTTTTCTCGAAAATCTACAATTGTTTTCTCGAAATCCAGTCGGACGAGAGAGAGATGAACCACACTACTTTAGGTTGGCTGTTAGCCATGCTGTTAGTTATGTAGTGAATTTTGTATAGATTGACAAACAGAAACACATCACTGTACGAGTATATGAACTTTAGAATTGCATTCATTGTTCCTTCCATACTTCAATTGTTTTCTCGAAAATCCAGTCGGACGGGAGAGAGGCCACAATCTGCGGATCGGCCGCTACCTTATTACGTTGGCCGTTACATCGGCCGCGCATCCCGCTTTTTGCCGTCCGGTAGCTGCACCGATTTGATTGCTCGGCTTTTTGCTCGCCTTTTCAAATAAACCGAAGTAATTGTTTGTTTTAGGTCCCCGTAGATTGCGTCCGCCGGACGGATTTGTTACAGACGTTCTAGTTGGAAAATGGAGACGTTGAAACGCACGGTTCGTGAATCGTGTAATCGAAATATAATTAGGTACTGTGGACGCGGTTGGTGAGTTGATTAAGCGAAATGGTGGTCGGTTACTTAGAAAGCTGTGTATTTTGTGATAGCAGCTGAAATATCAAGTTCCACTGTGGTTATGATGTTCAATATTATATTCCACAAGTGTGTAGAAGCAACTTGAGGGTCGGCGAATAGGACAGGTAGTGCGGCCTGTTACTAGATCTCTTCGCATCTCGACTCCGCTTCCCCTTAATATCAAGAGCAGCGGAGGCATTTGCTTCCTAAAATATAAAAGTAATAATAATTCATACAACTGAGTCAACAAGCAAGCTTAGGTCTTGCTGATGTTAAGCACAGATTGTAGACGCTTGCAATTGAGACCTTAGTTGTTAAGCCTGTACGTGGTTACTAGAACTGCAACACAGCTATGCAGGACCCTGCCGCTTGGTAGAAATAGATATGAAAGTAATAGTCATTTATACAGGTTCGGTGAAGAAACCCTGCCAACGGCAAATTTCTTAGGAACTTACCTAAGAAACATTCGAAAAGCATAGAACCTTCACACAAACTTGGTCTGAATTTACTTAATGTAAAAGATTACTGCAAAAATCCTCAGCTCACTCCGCTCTTAGGTTCACGTGAACTGTTTTGAAATGTTGATTTAATTCTAAATTACTAAGAGGCGTCTGCTTTTTGTTCCAGAGCAGGTAACAGGAAACGGGTTGTCTGACATTAATCCCATGGGCGCGCCTGTGTATGTGCGACATCGAGAATATAGCCATAGTATAGGTAATATAGTAAGTCGTACCTGGTAGTAAGAGTCTGTCCAGAACCGCAACGACGATGGCGACTTGCGTCTAATGGTGAAGCAAATTTGTTTTAATTTGAGAATTAAATTCAGAATCTATTCTCCCTTTGGTATTGCATTCTGTTTTACAATAAGGATTAAATAATTAAACAATACTACCTACCCGTACACAGTCATTTCAAACACTGTATTTAACATTACAATATTTGAGTATGGATTGTTTAATTTGAGGTTACCAACTTTAATACTTTCAATGTGATGATTTCTATTTTATTAGAGATACAAGAAAATAAGCTAACCATTTCCATAATTAACTTGGTAGACTAACTAAAAAATATAAATGACCTCGCTACACAAAAACCACCAGTGTACCACGGACCACACACACGGGCGGAAGATAAGACTACCTACTATTATGGTTACACTATGACATGGATGTGCGTGAACACAGCGTTATTTTTTATAAATCCATGAGCTGGAAAAGTTGGTAGCGGGATATCAAGTATCCCTGAACCAATCACAGCATTCGCCATCTCGCTTCCACTTAAACAGTAAGACGAGAGAAAAGATCCGCAACACGCTAGAATTGACTTAGATCTAAGCTCGCGCATTACTCCAACCACACTCGTTCATCAGGCTACAATGTTCAGAATGAATCTTTATGATTTAGTTCCCTCAGGCAAGCAAGGTTTCTCATGCTACTGGCTACTGGTTCGCTTCCGTCATGACTAAATAAGGTGTTCATATTTGCACCTCGCATTTTCTAGCCTGCTTTAATGGGATTAAATGTTCATTGAGAAACAATTTTATTTTTGCTTGAATTTATTATCTACCTGCGTTGTTGCCGGCTGATTTATTAAACAAGAATGGCAAAGTGCCTTTTTATTGAACAATATTAGGTAGGAGCCTGGTACACTGTCAATACCTATTACGAATTTGATAACAGAATGTTGATCTTAACAAATGTGTTCATTTTTTAATTAATGAGAAATGCCCTTAGTTAAATAATTGGTTTCAAAGTTTACGCGAGACTTCTTGGCGGGAAAGTGAATAGTAATGTCTGCGGTTTTGTTTTATTTTATAAAATTTGTGTTATGTCGAATATTAATGTGAAATAATGGTGGATTCTTAACCGTTAAGTGTTCGTGAGTGTGCATGAGTGTTGGCAAATTAAACAAAACAGTGCAACGTCACTTTTCAAATTCTCTCAAGAAGTCTGCGTGAGGACTTAGTAAAGCCCCACATCTTTACCGAGGGGTTGGGGGGTATATCACTTCTCATTCTCATTTTTATTATCATTCATCATCATCATACTGACTGGGAAATATTGTATATTTATGTATTATTTGTAAGAAAAATTACTTTGACACTGGCTAAATGTGCTAATCGCGCAAAGCCATCAACAAAAAAAAAGTTTACGCGATTACAATACAATGTAAAGAAACGCTTTGTACGGAACTGGAAATAGCAGTCGAAATAATACGACTTCCCTCAGGTAGACGCTATTTTCAGTTTCAATATAAACAAAGCATTGTGAATGGAAAATAATAATTTAAAATTACTTTAGACGAACTCACTTGCGTTTATTTTAAGATGAATGACGTTTCTTACGCTTCTTTGGGCATTGGTTGGTAAAGTATTCGCGTAAACTTTTGAAATGAATAGTAGTATTTTTTTTTTAATAAAGTACAGTAAGCAGTGATCGTAATTCGTAGATTAACAAGTTTAAAGCGGATCAACTCACGCTTTATTTCACATATTTATAGGTCAGGTTGTCATTAAATGTTAAATAAAGAGTTGATCCGTATAGTAAAGTAAATAGCCTTTGACTTTCCCACTGTTGGGCAAAGGCCTCCATCATTGAAATCAAGTCATCACTACATTTTATGGGTAATGGCTTAATCACCACGCTTGCCAAATGAGGGTTGGTCATCACAAACCGGAAGGCGTTAACCCATTCCCTGTCCCATGAATACCATATGATACATAACAATTGAAAACCAATTGTTATAATTCTTGGACAGGGAACCTGTTAAAATATAAAATTTGGACTGAAAGTTAATTGAGAGACGTAACCAACCACTAACATAGGATTTTACGAAAATCATCTCCTAAGGGGGTCAAATAGAAGGTGAAAGTTTCTATGAAAGTCCGTCAGTTTAGAAGTAAAATATAATTGTAAATAGCCTTTTTGATAAGAAATTAAGAATGACATGTCTCAGTAATTTTGTTAATATTTCTTCAAAAAAGTAAAAAAGGGATGAATATTTGTTTGGGGAAATCGTTATTTTTAAAGTAAGAACTATAAATTGAATTAATTATATCGATATTTAGATTTTTCAATAAAAAAATAAGAATTATGTGTTTCAGCATTTTTCGAAAAACCTCCCTTAGAGAGGTGAAATAGAGGTGGAAAGTGTGTACGGAAAACTGTCATTTTTAATGAAATTATGAACAGTTTTAAGATTATTCCTATAGATTTTGACGGGTTTTGAATTTTACTAAAATTAATCTCTATTCCACGTGAGCAAACCGCGAGCAATAGCTATATACTATATATATGACATATAATATATATATGTCGTCGTTATCAAAGTAATATCTCCTAAGTGCTAAACGTAATATTTGAGAGGTAATAATAAATGTATTGGCTGTTTTAGAAGGTGAAAACAGAAGCAATGAAATGGTGAACAAGTGACTTGACCTAACCTTTTAAATAAATATTATAAATACTTACATTTAATTATAATGTACTTAACAGCATCATCGCTTGAACCTCATTTGTACACAGCTCATCAGACTACCACAAACTGTCAAATTTCCTTAATAGACTTTGAGCTTTATGTATATGGCATATGGTTGAACATTTATAGAAGAAGTTTGACAGTTTTGGATAGGTCGAGGTGCATGCTGTTTGTACCTACCTTAATTACAATATTTTCTTTGTCATTATATTTAGATACTCGTCAGCGCTTTTCTATTTATTTTGTGAAACTTTACTGACTGTACTGGAAGATATAGTCAAAACTTTGAAATCTCAAAATATATCATTAAGCCCATAGCAGCTTATGGTTTGGCAACGACTGTACCAGTCAGAGATTAGCGAAGTTTTGGAAGGGCAAATGCTGTGCTTTGTTATCGGAGTTGACAGAAGACATATTAGGAAGGTATTACTTGGTGATTCAAACTTTAACTCATCATCACCATCACCAGCTCATTATGTCCCTGGGGCACGAGCCTTCCCTATGGGTGGACAGGGAAAACGGACCATAAACCACCACGCGGGCCCAGTGCGGATTAGTGGTTGTTAATGACTGCTAATGCAGCCGGAACCAACGGCTTTAATAATCCTCTTAAACAATTTTTTTTTATATATAGCTCGGAAAATTACTCCATCCTACCTGATGTTAAGTGGAAATGGAGTCCAGACGCGAAGATAACTGGTGCAGCGTGAAAACAAACGTAGCTTCAGTTAACCTCACTTTGCCGGCCCACAAGGTGCTTCTTCACGCCTCTTTTGAAGGAAGGAGGGAAAACGTGTGCTGGTAGACTATGCCATCTTTTGGAGGTGCGACAAAGAAACGAGTCACCAAATTTCTTTATGCGCAATGGGATATTCGAGACAGTGAAGCGGTGATTATATACATAATCGAGTGTAGGGATTGTGTAGCTGATCTAAAGGGGTCACTTAGTACAATTAAATCCATACTCCTATTAATATAAAAATTTAATTTGTAGTATAGATAATTTACTATTTCGATTCTTTTTTTTTTGGAGAGTTGCTGATTGCCGCTGAGCATTTTCAGCGTCACCGTACTTTTTCGGAGCGATTTGATTTTTTATACTTTTTATTATATTATAGTCAAACATTTTGCCCACTTACCTTACTTAGCGCAGTGTGGGCAGACCTCCAACAAGGTGGACCGACGACGCGGGAAGCCAGTGGATGCGAGCTGCACAAAACCGGTCGTTGTGGAGATCTGACTGCGTTGGTAGCGTGTGCGTCGGGTCGTTACGTTCCCTAAAACATGGTTGAGCGAAGCGATGGCTGATTCATATGTCATACTCGTGAACGGGTGCCGCCTGTGGAGGCTGGTCTGCTCTTGCATACTTATCTTATTTTTAGTATTATTCACTATAGTTTGACTTTGTTTTCATAAACAATTTTTGACTTTTTTTAGAGTAATGTAGTGGTACTATATGACATTGTGGAAATTTAAACTTTTACCTCAGGTAAATTTGTTTACTTAGATTTTTAATTTTGTTTTTTTACATGTGGTTGTCTTCTATATTTTTTTGTGTTTATTTGTGATGGAAAGTGTCCTGCTCTGATAGGGCATTTTCCAATATTTTTGACGCTGTAAGGGAGAAAAGAGCTGGACACTTTTCTTTTGGAGCTGGAGTTTCTTGCCGGTTCTTCTCAGTACAAGATCTCCCACCCAGAGTAGACTTACGAACCGATGGCATAGTGACATTCACAAGAGCTACTTGTAGCCTAAACTGAATAAATGATTTTGAATTGAATTTAATTTGAATTGAATTGAATTGAATTGAACTGAATTGAATTGAATAGAATTGAATTGATCCTTGAGGGAGGGAGGATAACCTGATGTTAACCAAAAGTGGCTTAAGATAGTTTGGTACTGTGTAGGTTGACTAAGAAATAATTAAATATTAATAATTACATTGAAACGGATATAAAACGCTTCAAGTATAAAAAATAAGCAAGTTATCAATTTAAAAACAACTTTAATCGAAAGACCATTCCCATGTTAAAAAGGGAACTGACCAGGTATAAACTGGTCACAATATTATCTACTAAGGTAAAGCTAAAGAGGGCAATGATTAGTAAATTGGCTCCGTAAACATATTTACTCTATAATTAATATAATGATCGCAATTTTCTACCTGCTCGGACGTGATTAGGCAGTGACGGAATTTACCTGTGATTTGGTAATTGGTTGTATTTTTTTAGGTTTTTTTGCATAAAGGTTGAAATACTAAAACGTATTTTAAAAAAGGTAAGCATTTGACTAAAACCTCACCTAAGTGAAGATGTGGATCATGATAGAACCTATAGAAAAGCCTATTCACTCAAATAATATTGATCTTCGTCATAAAAATGTTTTTGTAATGAATTTACTTTTAACTCTGTAATTGAGAAATAAAGCTATTTTTATTTTATTTATTTATTTTATTAACTATATATAAAACTTCTCATGTCAGCTGTCAGCAGACATGTTCAGCTTTTTTTTTGAGGATATTTTATAGATTATCTCAGGCAATATTTACAGCGTCACTGGACTTTTTCGGGGGCGGCGAGAAACTAAAAGGGTTCCTTAAGCCGTGTTGATCAAAACACCGTCAGAGGGTTTCTAGAGGGAACGGTATGGCGGACGGTATGTACCTAAGCCCAAACCCGTCGTCATCATTCACCACTCACGACATCCTGCATACCTATATACGCACAGTCCTGTAATGCCGACCACTAGAAAAACTTCAGGGCTTGATAAGCTACAACCGTTCTAGGAATAACAATGTGTCTTGCTGCTTATAACTGTGTAAAGGTTATAAGATAGGAGGTAATAAATATTTTTTTAGATCCTTGTAAATTCACTCAAGTAAAAAAGCGCCCACAAAATAGTTTTCTTATAGCAACACCTGGCCTCATTGTTTGTATGTTCACCAGTTTTGTTATTTCAGTATAAAATAGAGTATTTAGAGTTTACCCGCTACAAACATAAAGATAAGGCCTGCAAACAGCTCAACCGAATTAATTCAGTTTATTGTTATCGTAAATTCGAAAACAAAAACACACTTTTAAGGTAACTTAAAATAATATAACTGGTAAAATTGAAAGCAAATCCATAGGATTCTAATAAGTAAGGGCGTCGAACTATTGTGAAGAGAATGTATTACAATATTCTTTTGAGAAATATTAACCCGTTAACCGATATAAATAATGGATTTTAGCGGATTAAAAACCAAAATGAAGACAAAATAATTCTTAACAAATCGAAATCTTCGGCTCGTAAGTCTTTATTTGTGTGAATATTTATTATGCAAATATGTATGTTAAAAGTTTTGCAAATAACCTGTATAAGTAAATGTTTTATAAAAGTATGCGTGCTTAAGGTAAGTTATAATAATAAAAGGTGCAACAAATGGGTTTAAGCTCGTAATTTATAACCCAGGTAAGAAGTTACTTGTAGATTAAGTACTTGATTAATAATATTAATGGTTCTAAGTTAGCTTTTTGATAATAATTCTTTGTACCAGATCCTTCGCCGTATACTTACAGACCAATAGCGTCGTAGCATTCATAAAGATTATGGTTTCATCTAATCTGAATAAAGATAATTAGAAGAAGTTTATCAATAAATTTCATACAAAAAATATATTTTGATTGATCTGTACGATGTGCACGCTCCTGTCCGATCGGTTAAAATCAAACATTTACCTGCCCCATGGTTGACAGACGACATACGACAACTTATGGCTAAAACGAATTCTGCGAAGACTAAGTACAAACTCGATCCATCGAAGCGGAATGAATCTAAATATAATCGCGCTAGAAATCGTTGCAACACAGTGATAAGGGACGCTCAAAGACGTCACATCTATAAATCTGTTCAAAATGAGGACCCTGCCAAAGTGTGGAAATTCCTCAAATCTCTCGGGGTTCGTAAATCTAAGAACGCTAACATCAATAACAATCTAGATATCAATCTTCTCAATTCTCATTTTACCTCTTCGTCACCTATTGACGTCCACTATAAGACTGCCACCTTGCAGCGTCTTTCTAATTTACCAGCACCTGTTTTATCTCCCGTTGTTTTAGATCAATTTACGGACAGTGATGTTAAGAGAGCTATACTCTCCATAAGCTCTAATGCTGTGGGTACTGATGCAATAAGTCGTAATATGATCCTTCCTATATTAGATATCCTTACTCCCATTGTAGTTTACATCCTTAACACATCAGTTGCATCCCGAGTGTTTCCGTCTGCTTGGAAGGAGGCTTCTGTTATCTCTCTTCCCAAAAAATCAAATCCTACCTTGTATTCAGAGTACCGTCCCATTTCCATACTACCTTTCCTGTCTAAAGTCATTGAAAAGCTTATCCATCGTCAACTCACTTCTTTCCTGAGCAAAAATAGTCTCCTTAACCCATTTCAATCCGGATTCCGTATGGGTCATAGTACGACTTCAGCATTAGTTAAAATAACCGACGATATTCATCGTGGTATGGAGAAACGCCAGCTTACTATATTGACATTATTAGATTTTAGTAATTCTCTTGGCATATCTCCTGCCGTGGTTGATTGGTTTCAAAGTTACCTGCTAGGGCGCCGGCAGCGCATACGTATTGAGGAATCTTTCTCGTCGTGGTGCAATATTAATGCTGGTGTCCCTCACGGTGGCGTATTATCTCCTCTTCTTTTTTCAATATTTATAAACTCTATTACACAATAGCTTTCGTGTTCCTATCACTTGTATGCTGATTATCTCCAAATTTACACACAAGCACCGTTATTAGACCTTTCTCGTGCTGTTGAGGTTACTAACAAGGATCTCGAGGTTATCTTGGACTGGAGCAAATCGTTTGGTCTCGATGTCAATCCAAGTAAGACCCAGACAATCATCATCGGTAGCTTCTATTTTGTTTCGAGGATCGATTTTGGACTTTATTTTTTTGATTGATTTATTGATTGATTGATTTTGGATTCCTTCTGTTAACTTCGCCGGCACTAATATACCATACTCAAAGACAGTGAGAAACTTGGGTGTTGTTTTTGACCAGTGTCTCACTTGGCATTCGCAAGTTGATGCTGTTCGGAGAAGAGTCTTTGCTGCGTACAGTTCAATCAATCGTTTTCGTAACTTCTTACCGATTGGCACAAAGATCACTCTGGCGCAGACTCTTCTGCTGTCCATCATTGACTATGCTGATGTTTGCTACGCTGATCTTTCGGAGGAACTTCTTAATAAACTGGAGCGTTTGCAGAATCTCTGTATTCTGTTTATTTATAACTTGAGGAAGTATGACCATGTCTCGATTATTCGAGCTCGGCTTAAATGGCTGCCAATTCGCCGGCGTAGAGACTTACACGTCCTTTCCTTTCTGTATACTGTCCTCTTTCTACCCACTTCATCTTCATATCTTCAAAATTGCTTCTCCTTCCGTTCGACTTTCTCAAGCCATACCTTGCGGTCTGCGTTTAATCTAGCTCTTGTGACTCCCCTTCATTCCACTAATTTCGTTTCCTACTCGTTTTCTGTGCATGCTGTCCGGTTATGGAATTCTTTGCCTGAGCGCATCAGAAGTGCTCGCACGTTGGAGTCGTTTAAGGGTCAGGTTCGGAGTCATTTTTTAAATTTACCTTAGCTATGTTTATTTATTTATTTATTATTATTATTTTTTTTAAAATTTATATTGCATAAACTCTGTTTTATATATTTATTTCCTTTTTATCTGTAATTACTTTATTTGATATTAGTATTATTACTATTTAGTTTATTTTTACTTGCACCCATTTTTATTTTGTTTATTTTATTATTTTTCGCCCAAGGTTGCCTGGAAGAGATTGCTTGTTAGCAATAAGGCCACCTATTTTGTACTCTTTATTTATTTTTATTTTTTTAAATTGACTGTATTGTTTTTCTTTTGTGTGCAATAAAGTTTATTATTTATTTATTTATTTATTTATTTAAAATTGCTTTAACATAAATATAACTTAACCTTCTAATATATGCCACTCACCTATGGAGTGAGGCCATTGAAAAATACGGAGAGGCTCTTGCAGTGTCCCTCGATATCTCAAAGGCCTTTGACAGGGTTTGGCACGCGAGCCTTATAAGCAAGCTCCCATCATTTGGTGTTCCTGCTAGCTTTTGCGCTTGGATATCTGATTTCCTGAAGGGAAGATCGATACGCGTTGTCCTCGACGGCTACTCATCTGACCAAAAGGCTATCGATGCCGGTGTGTCTCAGGGATCGGTTCTATCCGCAACCCTATTCCTGCTTCATATAAACGACCTGCTTGTGCCCGGTACCTTTAGGTACGCAGACGACAGCACCGTTACGGATAGATACATGTCGAGTGCAAATGCTGGCAGACAAGATGTCGACTCTTGTCGAGAGGCCATGGTTAGCCGCTTGAAGGAACCCTCCAAGCAGTCTCCAATTGGGGCGATGTCAATTTGGTCAGGTTCAACGCTGCCATAACACAGGCTTGTTTGTTCTCCGCTTTAATCTGGTTTCGACTTTCCGGAATGTGACTGTGACTATGACTGACAGCCTACAGCTCCTAGCTCTAGTCTAACCTCAACTTCGGGCAGTACATCAAGTTTAAAGCAAAGACTGCAGCAAAAAAACTTCTCTCTAAGGTCAGGCGGTACGTCACGCCAGAACAGCTGCTCCAACTATATCAAGCACAAGTTCGATCATGTATGGAGTACTGCTGCCACCTTTAGGATGGATCAGTCAACTACCATCTGGCTGCTTTGGACTCGATTGAAAAACAAGCTAAGAGACTCATCGGTGACCCTGCCCTGATAGACGCCAAGCTGCAAAATTTAGAACATCGGCGTAGAGTGGCTAGTCTTTCGGTTTTCTACAGTATTCATTTCGGGGAGTGCCGCGAAGGAGTTGCACGACCTAGTCCTACCATCCACTTTCCGCTATAGGAGCGCGAGGCGCGAGTTGTCCCTATGTTGTAGATATGCCACCTTGTCGCGCGAGCCGATTCGGTTCAACTTTATTAGTGCGTACAGCTAGGGAATGGAACGCGCTGCCTGCGAGTGTGTTCCCTGAAAGGTATAATCTGGACCTCTTCAAGGCCAGACTGAATAGGCTATTTCTAGGTAAGCATGTTTCATCCTCGACCGCACCGTCACTTAACATCAGGTGAGGTGTGATCAAATGCCTGCCTATAACAAATTTAAAAAAAATGTACATGTTCTAAGGAGAAATCGTAGGTACACATATATCTCCATTTGGAATTCTTTTCATCAACTTTTACCTGCTGCTCTTGAAACTGATGGACATTGTAATGAAAATTCTTGAGACACCATTATGTCACACAAAATTCTAACCGAATTCTTCTGAACCTTCCAAAAACTACACGTTACGACATAATGACAGAGCAGCGATCGTAAAATGCGACTTGTACCCCGATACTCTTGGATTAATGGCGATTTAATTAAACCTATATAATTTTGATCCCTGCTAGTCTATGGATAGAGATCATTGAGTACGGACGGAGTTATTTTGGATGTGGCATTAGCAGCTGCAATTTATAACAACTGACAAAATTATGAGTGTAAAAGACGAAGTTGTTTAATACCTTACTGGCAGACAAAGACTGCGAATGCAAATGTTATTTTTACGGTTATCAACTAAAAAAATGGTTTCTTAAACTGTATGATTCCGTTTTACTACCCGTCTTAGTATGTAGTGATTAAGAACCTTTTTTTCAATAGCATCACTTATAAGAATAGTTTTTCCTATTTCCAAATCCGTTAGCAAATTCCCTATTTCCAAATCCCTTATTTGGAATAAGGCGCTTATATAGTGAAATCTGCGATAGGCAAAGATAATAAAAAACATAGTCTTGTTGTCACGTTTTTAATATATATAACAATCAATTTAAAAGTATTTTTGAAATTGTACATTTTTTTACGAGCAGAATTTGAACCAGCACCCTATCAAATATTAAAAACTTTTTCAAAATAGTAATTTATTCGCAACAAAACATATAACTATAAACTACTAGTAATGTTAGACACGAACGATCTAATGCAAACCTCAAACATACCATATCCTAACTCAAGGATCCTTGGTTAGATTGAAGGTTGCGTGGGCACCCTCAAAGAAGGCCCGTGTTATAGGCGGGCCGACTTTATCAAATTACAACCTGTGCCGTTTTGTAGCCGACAAAGGCCAATAGCGACCACCTTTCTGACCGGGATAATTTGTCGTGGGCTGTGTGCCATCTTTGAGAAAAAATGTTTTGTTACTTACATTTACTCGTATATTCGAAGTAAACAGTATGTATCTCACAAACCTTTTGAAAAAAACTATTGAATACGTTGTAGAAGTTCTATGTGGCAAGTAAAACAATCTTTATAATATATAAAACTTCTGTGCGTGTGTATGTCACTGAACTCCTTCTAAACGGCTGGACCAATTTGGATGAAATTTTCTGTGTGTGTTCAAGTGGATCCGAGAATGGTTACGATTTACAATTGGAGCCGGTAGGTGGCGCTGCTATAGAGGTCCATCATGGGCTACGAGTGTTCTTAAGCAGACGAATGATTTGTTTGTTTTGTTGTCATGGAATCTGTCAAAGCGGTACGAAGTCCGCCGGACAGCTAGTATATTATAATATCTCTTTTTACTTTATTATCTCTTTGCCTCACTAGTTGAGGATTTCAGGTGAAAATCGCTTACACCATCGACCTTATCGTCACTTAACAGAAGTAAGACGAAGGGCAACCGTTAGATATAAAAAATAAATATATTTTTGTAATAAATGTAAAGTACAAAAACTACAAAAACAAAATGTTGAAAAAATTTCCACGAGCAGGATTTGAACCTGCACCTTTCTGACATACCGGGCCAGGTCCTCTTCCAATTGAGCTATCGTGGTTCTAACCAGCCCGCCGAAATTATTCAACACTATTTACTTTTTTACTGTAAAAGCCAAAGGCGCCAGTTCAATGTCAACAACTACCGTCATTAACATCTGATCATAATATTTTTACAAATACTAAAGATCAGTCAAGAAGTAGGCTAGCTATTTATAAAATGTTTTCAATTTGTTTATATAATTTTAACGCAAATTTTGTTGCGAAACAAAGTACAAAAACACAATGTTCAATTTTGACATACCGGGTCAGGTGCTCTTCCAATTGAGCTATCGTGGTTCTAACCAGATAACCTACAACAAATTGAAAACATTTTATAAATGTAGAGTAATGAAAATTGATTAACTGCCACTGCGGTCTAGAGCTTAGATCACACCGGTCTCATCTCAGCACCATGAGACAATTCTGCGTGATCGTACTGTAAGTACTGAGTTTTAGTCAGGTGGTAAAGCTATTTAGTAATAGCTTTACCACCTGACTTAGTACGTAGTTTAGTAAGTACTTACTGTACTTAGTAGTACGCCTAGCTAGCTACCGCATCTATGTCTCTATAACAACAATGCTAGTAGCATTGTTCTGTTGTTGTTGAGTCGGTAAGAAGCTCTTCAGTGGTTGAGAATCCTGGTTTAAGAACGGTTCCACTTACACCCTTGTTCTTTATCATTAGGTGACATGATGTCCAAAAGATTTCCCATAGTGAAACAAAAAGCAATTTGAATAATAAAAACTGTATTTAAACTAAAGAAGACCCTTCCAAATTAGCATTAAATTAAATACTTTTCTTTCCTTCCCGGTTTTTTTTATAACGATATATGTATACTCATCGTATTTTGCCAATTATACGGCGATAATAAGGTTAACTAATATAACGTTTTTTCTATAGTCTGGCACCATGGAGGCTAAATATAAATTGCCGTAACATCACGAAACCATCACGAAATTAATACAAACAAACGCCGATACTATTAATAAGCAAATAAAAAAAGCGTTCACACCCAATTCAGATGGCTATTAGAGAAATCATCAAAATTTCTTATTAAAACAGAAACCCGCCTACAAAGATCCCTTATACCTGTCGCAAACCTTTGTAGATCTTAGATCTTATTTCTAAACGCGTAAGATTTAAAGCCGCTTGTCGTACTTTTTAAAATATTTGTAGCTAATATTGACTTAGTTTCATATTTTACTTCCCGTAAAGAATTAATTTCAAAGTGTGCGTAGGATTTACACTGTTGACTTGCCAAACATTCCGAAATTACTTTAGGCACACACGTTGAAGCACGAGTCCCAAGACATGTGATAAGAATGTAGCTTTGAATGGCTAATTCTAAGGATAAGATTATGTTACAAGGAAGCGGTTGACTTCTCATAGTTTACGAATTTTCTGATTTTACTTGTATGGACGATTATTTTTTTTTAAGGTTTGTTTTGAATCAAAACGGGGAGTTCTTGGCTATTTGGTCTAAATACATGGACTGCTCGAGAAGTAAGCCAGTGATCAAACCACACGGACCGCTTGAGCAGTCGTAGTGAAGCTGCCATTTCACCGAGCTGCTGACCGCCCGGAGCAGTCGCAACTGTTGAGCGGTTACATGTTATGTTTGTAAACAGAAGACTGTAGTTTACTATGCAGTCGCTGCTTCAAGCTGTCCACCCTTTATCGCACCTATCAAGTGATGACTAGACCGAAGGTGGAGGCGCACTTCACCTTAATCTTCAACTACGAAAGCATCAAATGTCTCAGAGACGGTCTACTACAATAGCAGTTCAAATTAAACGAACTAACCTCCGTTCAGGTCACCCTGAAAAATAAAAACAAAAGACAATATAACTAAAATGGGCTTTAGAGTTACTAAAAATAAACATATTTATACAGAACCTCTTTATTCTAGGCTTTTCTTAAATTGGTTTTTCTTTGAGAAAACTGTTCAGCTTTTTTTCTCACTATACCTAAAATTCAATATACATTTCAAACTATTCTCGTGTTCTATTTAACAACTGTTATTGAAAGAAAAATTTACATAAAAACTTTTTCATTTACATAAAAAATACATGTCACAGAATCATTATAATGATGAGTACATGTTTCGAAGCCGTCGTTAATATAAACGTGATCTAGGTTAAAGCACTAGATCGTGTGAGTTTCTAGCAAATAGAGCAGATGTCATGACACGATGAATATTCCAATATTGCAAATGCGAGCTTGCATTCGCAATGTTTTATCGGCTACTCTGGTAGCGCCTGCAGACTATAAAAATGTTTCTACGTAGCTTGTAAGCCATCTGTAACATTGGTCGTTCGGAGCTTTTAAATAAATGAATAATATACAAACGTGAATACCTATATAATAAAAAAACACTTTAAACTTTTCTCCTATAATCCAGCAACATTTAAAATGATAAATTTAATGAAATTGGTATTTTTAATGTTGTTCAATGTGCTTCTTTCATTTTCTTAAATTTTCATAACATTTCATAATTATTTAAATTTTTAACCTTATATAGTTTTTCTGAGGACCAATTCAATATGTTACGCTTTTTTTGGTCACGGTTATTCATGTACAAATTTATATTCAGTAGTTTACTGTTTGTGTACATAACTTTTTCACTTCAGAATTAAATTAAGTAAAAATGTACACAAGCGTATTTTTTTAACACAAAAAGCAACAAAGTAAGGAAAGTAGACTCTTTGATCGCTGGTTGTTACAGCTTTAATAACCTATAAGGAACGAATACGGTAGTATTATTCATCATCTTTAAGCCTATAAGCTTGAGCGTGCTATTGATCTCAAGACGTTCCCATAGGAACAAAATGGCACATAGAAAGAATGAGTTTACTGGAATAGAAACTTTTTGTAATGTAAGTAGGTATATAGGCTTTACATTTAACCTGTCCTACTATGCACTGCTTGGCAAAGACGTCCTCTGAAATTGACATCAAGATGACACTAAAATTTATGGGGATTAGCATAATCACCTCGCTTACTAAATCAAAGTAGGTGATACCCACACTACACACACACACACCGACAAATTTGAAACCCGTTTTACTCGACCTGGGAATTGAACCCAGGACCTTCGGATATCGGGCTGAGTGCTTAGCTAGTTTTCTGTTATTCAAAATTATGCGACATATATTAGTTTTACCAAGACAATTCAAAATGAAACCAAGCCACGAGTTTAATCAGCAGGCGTGCCTTAATGAAATCGTATGATTAGTCTGTCAGTCTCATTGTACTCGTAATTTACTCCTAATGACACTTGAATGGAATGAAAATCAATTCATATTTGCCTAATCGTTAATAATTGTTAATTGTTAACGATGTCAACTTAGATTAGGTATAATATTTTAAATAAACCTCTTTTTTATGAACGCTTGGAACAATAGATCGATGAATCTGACATTATTTGCCAAACATACACCTATCACTAAAACCTAAATTGTGTTAAGTGCAATAAATAATCAATATCTATATTGTTATCGTAAATTCATGGCATTATAAATTATATTATTGAAAATAAATGTATTTTTATTTAAAATTTACTGCGGCGTAGGTAGGTACAGATAAAAACTTGAAAAAATATTTTACTTAAAATAAAGAGTATTTTGTAATGTTTTACAACAACTTAAGGAATTAAAGGTAGTTTACCCGAATTCGTCCAGCGATTACTATATTCAAACAAAAAACCATCGAGTTTCATATTATTATTGTCTTATCTGACAACCCACATGATACGGTATTAATTAAACGCACCGGCTCATGAATTATCAAGAGGTTAATAGTCACCAATGAGCTTGGAGTAATTATGTAGATGAAGGCTGCGAGTGGGGATCGCTGTGCGCCCGCGCAGACATAAAGGGCAAAGAAGAAGTATCCTTACAGAGAGGTCACTTTGTTTACTGAGTGTCAGAGTTGGGTAAAATCTTGAAGCACCTTTAACTACTTATTTTAATGTTTTTTTCTTCTAAAATCCTACTTATGTGGTATCTTATAATTTGGAAGTGATAACATTTGATATGCCTTATTTCATCACTCTCACTTGACCTAGTACCTGTCAAGTTATTTGACACAGCTTTACTCCACAGTTCCAAGACTCTTGAATAGGTAATATGCAACAAAAAGTTTTGGACGGATTAAAAATAGAGTAATGCTAATGGCACTAGTATTCGTAAGGAACCAGTGATCGACAGTTTGTTCTTTAATCATTAAAAATAGGGGTTAGAGTGGTAAACACTGGTCTTAGAGTGTCGAACACTGGTGCCAATACCCCACCTATGAAACAAGTTTAATTCAATTAATATTTTATGACGTTGACTTTGAAGAAAAATGCCAGTTACAACTGCAACGTAACGTTAGCAACGTTTTGTACCTACCGTTAGTTCAGCATACTCTTTGGCGGGAGGAGGCGTGTCGGGCAGCGCGGTTCGCGCTCTTCGCTCGCGTGCCGGCGCGCACGCCACCCAAGCGAAGCTACCGAACTTAGCGGTGAGGAGCCGAGCGCTGACGTCATCACCAAATGGTACAGTCGACCGCACATGAAACGTAACAGTTTAACGTTCTTTTTAAGCTGATAATGATGATTTAAGTGAAATAATGATAATAGAGTACGTTCTCTTCGTTAGGTATAAAGCCATTTAATAATAGATATCTCATCAGCTCATATTTATGTTCCACAGCTGGAGCACGAGCCTTGAGATAGAAACACCACAAGAAGAACGGGCCTTAAACCACCACAATGACCCAGTGCGGATTGGTGGTTGTTAATGACTGCTAATGCGGCCGTGACCAACGGCTTAATGTACCTTCCGAATCATGGAAGAGCTTTGGGAAAGTTGCTTTACTTCAGCAATCGCAGGCATAATGAGAAAAAATCTAAAGAACAGATTATTTACGGGGCTAACGACATTGCAATGCGCACTGTAAAATATTTTATAATAGAATTTCATGCAAACCAGATGCGAAGTTAAAGATTCAGAGGGCCGCTAGTAATTGCTTTCATCAAAAAGCAATTTCTGTGTCTCCCTTATGTAATTAAACGTAAATTGCTTCACTACAATAGTTATAACTATTTAAACTTCACTTGCAATATAGTAATTATTAACGGGATTCTTACCATGTTTATTATTTGTGAGTAGGTATCCGATATTTCGGCACAGTTACATGCGCCATGATCACGGAATTACTGAAGAAATGCGGGTTTGTTTTTTATGAGCAGACAAAACGATCTACCCTCTTCCTTAGCCGTTTTTTGCGCTCGATGACCGGTTTCTAAGTCACTATTCACTGTTTTTGCAGTTTTAACAAGACTAATCACTGGATTCCAGACACGCGACAGTTTGAATCCATCTTCACGATTGAAATTTTTGTATTTCGCAATTTCAATCGCCTCTCTCACCAATATAGGTTGCATCATTAACTAATTTCGTAATTCCGTGATCATGCATGCAACTGTGCCGTAATATCGGATACACACAAATAATAAACATGGTAAGAATCCCGTTAATAATTACTCTATTACAATGGTTGTTGAAGAACATTGTTTTTATTAAGCAAAATATTTTAAAATATTTTACCTCAATAAATAGTAGATACATACTATAAGCATTTTTATATACCTAATAGGGTACTGGCTTATAGCACCGGAGTCCAACAGAAACCAGCCATCGACTTTTTTTCCGTAAATCATTAAATTAAGCAACTGTTTTTTTACTCTAGCAACAATTAACCTTCTTCCTAACTGTCATCCAGTTAGAATTTTAATGAAATTGTATATTATTTTTTGGCGTAGAAACTGGTTTCGATCACTAGGACGACAATGTAATGTTTAGGAATACCGTTTTAATAATAACTAGTGGCCCGCTCGCAACTTCGTCCGCTTGAAAACACCCGTACCCCATGATGGACCCCTATTTATATATAAAGATAATAAATTTACCATAAAAGTGTTTAAGTTACTTTGCAATGGACCAAATAGGTACTATTTACGGTGTTGTGAACACTCAGAGGTTCTTGTCCGTCCTGATTCAAGTCGTGAATATCTATTTGAAATTTTCCATATACAAGAATAAATAACGTTCCTACAACGGTAGTGAAAACTTTAATGCCGCAAAATACACTTACAAACAAATCAGATGCGGTAGCTAACAAAGTGGCCATTACATTATCCAAAAGATAGCATTCAGGGCGGTACATAATATAACCTGTCGGTAACGTTTTGCTTTACTTTTCCATCAGGCTTAGCCTTCCGTCAAACTATCTGATACGCTTCACCCATTCCAGAGCCTTAGACCACCTATACAACGTTGATTAAATACAGAGTTACACAGTAGGTAATATACGCATTGAACGGAACAGCTCGATTACCTACGTGAAATAGAAAAAAATCTTTATTTGGTACAATCACACACACAAATTCAAAACACAGGAACATCACTTATGCATATTATTATACTAAATTATTTCATATAATACATATAACCTGTAAAGCAAAGTAAAGTCATCAAAAACTTTATCACTTGAAACTTGAAGTTGCGTGTTGGTTTAATCAGGTATAATCATAAAATGTTCATGGAAAGTGTTCGTCTGTGATAGTGAGAGCATTTTCCAATATTTGACGCTGTAAAAGGAAAGGGAGACGAGCTAGAGGCGAATGAAGAGCTAGAAACAAAAGAAGAGCTATCAACTAATGAAGAGCTAGAAACAAAAGAAGTGCTAGAATCGAATGAAGTGCTTGAAACGAAAAAAGAGCTAGAAACGGCGCAGAAAACACTTAGGCTTTTCTGCCTTATGTTTTCATTCCTGGAGACTCATGACTGATGGCGTAGGTAGTGGGTTCGTAATAGCATTTTTTTGTAGCCTAAACTGAATAAAGTTTTTTAATTTTATTTAGCTACTTTGCCAAGTGAAAGTTTTGTTTGTAAATATTTTATCAAGCACCGCAAACTGTTGTCTTTTTTGAACAGCGATTTTAATTCGCACCACTTAAAAGTGTCAGGTATAAACGAGACTACCGTAATTGTTAGGGAATATTCTGCTTAAGATTACACTAATAAAAACATTAACCCTCTTACAAATGAACTGGGTATGAGCTTGGAATAGTTATGTTCAAATCACATAAACAAAACACTGAATGACATTTCCAAGCTTATTCTCAGTTCATTTGTAAGAGTCAGTAGACCGTCAAAGAATGAAACCTAAGGGAGATATGAGAGTTGATTTGATTTTGATTTGATTTGAAATGGGTTAAAAAAAGTAAACGTTTTTCGGGTAAGTATAGTGTAGCGATAAACATACCATTTGTCTATACACTGTGCCTCAGGTGCTCGATGAAGGCATTAAACTGAATCGGCTATTATGATCTAGCGGAATAGTTGGCTAGTCTATGTTTGCCATCAGCTGAGATGCCCGAGGGTTATTGATAAGTTAGTAGTTCTAGTAATCGTTTCAAATAATAAATGCTCATAATTTACTGTTTAAATCTTCGACACATTTATCAAGGTTTACTTTCTTCAAAGAAAGACACTGAAAAACTGATGGTCAATAAAAATATTTTCGTAAAAGCTTTCTGACATGTAGTAAGTTTTACTAGTAAGGACTTCAGAATATGTACCCGATAGACTTTTGAATATTTTTTTAATAATCTCTTACTGCCTAGACTAATTTGGCTTTAGGTATAACCAAGAATTGGACATAGTTATAAAGGTTTGGGAAGAAACTATGAAGAAGCCACAAAATGTTTTAGGTGTCAATCTCCTTTTAGGTGAACTGTATGTTTTTATAAGAAATAAATTCTTTAAACCTATAAACCTATAACTGACTGCCAACACACACAACATTGGTTGGTTTATCAAACTTTAGTTAATTAAATAAACTATTTTTTTAATTTATATTTTACGTAAACAAAGCACACCTAATTCACAAAAAAAATCACTAATGCTGCACACAACCTTCCATTAGTATTCTCAATACGTATGTATTGCTACTTATGCGTCATATAAAGGTGTTATTACAGCTACACGTAGTTCCATTCTGAACAACAACACAATCAGGCTCGAATACCGCCATATCGACACATTCCATCACATTTGGCAAGCGATCGGTGTCACCTTACCTTTTCCATTAATAGCTGGCGATCGACAGGACCTCACATGTTCGTTGTCAACCCTTTGACTGGTACACTCGACTGGAAAAAATTGTTGATAAAAACTAACACGCACAAATTAATCATTATTTTGCGATTCTTACGAAAGAAAGAAAAGTAAATAAATTAAATACTTTATTTACGAATTGACTCGCCTTTTATATTTTACATATTTTTTGTTATATATAGAAATAGTACCCAAATATAATAATTAAAAATATGTTAATGAAATGGCAGGAAATTCTTGAAAAGTATTAATTTATATTCATTACACATATTTTTTTTTATTATTTGTCCTGTTTACCCATCCGGAATTTGCTAGGTGTAGGTTAATATCAGAAGGTAGTCTAAAACAGCTATGGGGCCTGAACCACGTTTTCTTGCATTCAATCGGAGCCAAAATTATCATCATCATCATCATCATCAGCCTATAGGGTGGACTAGCCACTGCTGGACATAGGCCTCTCCAAGTCCACGCCAATGAGCACGATCTGCGACTACTCTCATCCACCCCTTGCCAGCGTAAATCATATCATAAATGAAGTAAAATAATACTTAACCATAACTTCATAACATTTTTTGTCAATTACCGCATTGTCTGTATACATCGAATGGATCTTTGGTCACGCTGTTATTCATCGTCAGCTCATTATATGTCCCCACTGCTGGGACGAGCTTTCGCTGTGGATGGATAGGAAGAAGCCAAAAACCACCAGCCCAGTGCGGATTGGTGGTTGTTAACGACTGCAGCTACTGCAGCCGGGACCAACGGCTTTACGTGCCTCCCGAAGCACGGAGGAGCTCGAGATGATACATTTTTGGTCACCCATCCAATGACCATTGCTAAAGTTGCTTAACTTAGCACTCGCAGACCGAACCGGGCGCGTTAACCACTGCGCTATTGAGCTCCTTTCGCTTTGCATGCTGTTATAAGTATTATTTTTTTTTTCACGTAGGACGGCAAATGACTCCATTTCACCTGATGTTAAGTGAATATAGAGTCCAGATGCGACGACAACTGGTGCAGCGGGAAAACAACGCAGCATCAGTTACCCTCACTCTGCCGGCCCACAAGGTGCCGCTTCACGCCTCGTTTGAAGGACCCCATACCATAGGAAGGAGTGAAAACGTGTGCTGGCAAACTATTCTATGTTTTGGAGGTGCGATAAAGAAACGAGTCACCAAATTTCTTAGTGCGCGATGGAATATTTGAGACCGTGAAGCGGTGTCTCCGGAGAGCAGTACCTGTACCCCTATGGAGAAAGGCAGAAGGTGGGATGAGGTCAAAGAGCTCTTCAGAGCACTCGCCATGGTATAAGCGGTAAAACACGCTGAGCGACGCAACATCTTTACGCAATTGCAGATATTCAAGAGTATTTGCGACTTCTGCGTTGCCGACAATGGGTACAGCGCGACGCTGCAATCTGTCCAAAGCATCGAGAAGGTACTTTGCGGAACCGTCCCAGATGTGCAAGCAATACTCAACGCAAGACCTGATATTGATTACCTGATATTCTGATATTGGTAATCGACTTTTGCTGTTGACAGTACAGGATTATAATTTATTCATTGTTTCTCAGTGTTATTGCAAATACATAAGGTTCTATTTATTGTGACATGTGGTAATGTGGTAATGGGTTAATAGGTAGTTATCTTAAGACAGTATGTAAAATTAATCGCCCCAGTGCTCTTGTGGTTAGACCGCCGGTCTCACACTCATAAGTCTCGAGGTCGATTCTCAGCGGGGTACATATTTTTGCGGTAGGTCGCGGTAACAACACTCCGGTAGTTGCTTATGGTGGTCCCAAATCACCCTCTTGTCACAAAAGGGGAATTACGGGAGATTTAAGAGGGTATGCCCTTCCCCTCCCTTATTATGCCTAAAAGGGGAACTTGGGAGGAAATGCCACATCACCAGTCATCTGCATCTTTACAGGTGGAGAATGCATTTTCTTCTTTATAAAAAAAGTTTGTCATATCATAAGATAAAACTTTTTGGGGCCTCGGTAGCTCAGCGGTCAGAGCATTGGACTGGTTATTCAAAGGTCGTGGGTCGATTCCCACTCTAGCTAATTAATTATCTTGTAACTATATAGCGTTGTGAATGCAAAAATTGAAAATAATATAAAGTTTGTCACAACAACAATATTACGATAGCCAGCTTCCTAGATATTGAGGTTACGGGTGAAGCGGGTCATCTTCGACCATATCGTCACTAACCATCAAAATACCATAAAATGTAAGAGTATTAAAGAAAGTTAGTTAAGAAGTTAGTCCGTTAAAGAATTAAAAACAAAAAAAGAAACACAGCAATTCGGGTCTTAAACTGCAGTATTTAAATGTTATTTTGTTATTCCAGTTTCTACTTATGCAGGCTTAGAAATTGTTTTCTCCAACGCGTAAGTATCACTTCTTGCGCTACCAAAGCAATGTATTCATACTATAACTCCATTTCCCTTATAAACGGTATCCCAAGGCGGATAGTCGAACCGTTACACTGACCAGAATGTAAAACATTTGCGCAAATTGCAAGCCACAATTGCTATACTAAATCATACCGACTCTTTACAATATAAACTCTATTACAACGAGATAGAGGTGGCAGTAAATACCGTTTCGCACGCAGCATAACGGATTATGTGCACAATCGCTTGTGACACAACGCGACAGTTTCAGTGTAAAGATTTCTCATAAGAAAATTGTTACCGTCTCTCTTAAAGCTGTTAAGCCCCCATAATCTGCGAATAGGTACGAATTTTCCCATTATTATTATATACTCATTGTTATGCTGAATGACCCAAGTAGGAACCGCTCGTTAGCTTTTTAGATAATGACATAATATCAATTTGAATCGTGTTGTTTTTCACCACCTTTTTTTTATCTCCGAGTAAGCAATAGGCCTTCATATCAACAAATGCTTAGTATCAATTAATTATGAGGCGACTATTATGAGACGACCATTACAGTACCTTAGTATTGCTGTAAAATTTACATTAGTCTCTCTATTGACCAGGGTCCAGGACTAAATTCCTGAGCAATGTTGACGATCTTCTTAGTATGATGACTAATTCAACGATCACAGTCAACTCATTTTGCGTAAACGTACACGAGGCCTGTGACCTGTATACGTATACATAACAATTAGTTCTTAGGTACCTTTAAAAATGAGGTCGCAGCCTCCTTACAAAAAAAACCAACATGGCAAGCGTTCGTTTATAATTAACGACACGTGTTTCAAATGAACATTGTTATAATGGCAGCAGTTCCGATAAATAATCTCCACTTGTGTGGTAATACGATCCTCTGACGTCAGCCTCTTACGCCGAGGAGCAGACAATCGGTGATTGTTGTTGCTGCATACGAAACACAGCCTCCGAGGAGGACTCTATAGTGAAGGTGATAGGGTTCAGAATAGCAGAATTGGTTATAATTAAAATGGTCAACGGCACCTGTGTAGTGGTCGAAACAAACGCATTTCAAAAGCGTTGTAACTTGTCCATTTTCAAAGCTTTTGCTAATAAAACAAGTCATTTCGTTGTGATGATCTAAAACAAAAATTTCATTATACACTATATTTAAAACTTAGAATATTATTATTCTAAGATTCAAAATAACGATGACAGCTTATATCAATTAAAACTATTTTAAAAAACATCTCCATAGGAGTCCTACCAACAGTCAGCATTTTTTTTAATTCAAGTCAGTTTTACATATGGCAACAGAAATATTTAATTTGTGTCCGTCTCCTACTCCAAGCGTTACGTCAAAACTGAACTTTGACATCGTATAAGATTATTTAAATAAGTAACAGTAAGATTATTATATAAATAAAGCTAAAGGTTCCTATTTGGACAGTAAAATTCATATGAAAGTTATAATTTTATTTTTATTTATTTATTTATTTACATACAGCCTATAAGATGCTTATCGCATTTTATGAGATTAAATTATACATACCGTTTTGCCTTAATTACAAGCTGCCATAACAAGCACAATCAAGTGCTCAATCAGTTATTATAAAGATATCTATATAAAATACAATATTATGAGGTGCTTGACTTGAATAATTTTTAAAAAGGCACATGAAGAGCAAGGCAAGAGCCCAGCAGTGGGACGTATGTAGCGACCTATGTAGCGTTATTTTGATGTAATCAGCTATTGTTGTCTAAACTTTTACGGATTTATTCGCGTTTATTTTACACATTAGTTTTAATTTATGTGTATCCTGACGTTTCGAACCCTTTGCAGGGTCCGTGGTCACAGGGAGACACACAGGGTGTAAAATAAACGCGAGTAGATCCGTAAAAGCTGTTTCATTTCAATGTGTAATCAGCTGTTTAAGTATATGTTTTAAAATACTTCTCTAGATACCAATGCAAGACACGTCAAACCCTCAGCCTGCCTTGTATACACGCCTGCACATCAACCTACCACAAACTGTCAAATTTCCTCAATAGACTTTGAACTTTATGCCTAAGTCATATGGCTGGCATTGTATTGAAGAGATTTGACAGTTTTGGATAGGTTGATGTGCAGGCGTCTGTACCAGAGCGTGGTGGCGTAAAACCCAGGCTCCCCTTGTGCTATTTTACAAGCTTTTATTGAGCTTGCAATGTATGTTCGTGTTCGTATGGTTTCGTTTTCGAAAAAAGAGCTAGAAACGGCGCAGAAAACACTTAGGCTTTTCTGCCTTATGTTTTCATTCCTGGAGACTCATGACTGATGGCGTAGGTAGTGGGTTCGTAATAGCATTTTTTTGTAGCCTAAACTGAATAAAGTTTTTTAATTTTATTTAGCTACTTTGCCAAGTGAAAGTTTTGTTTGTAAATATTTTATCAAGCACCGCAAACTGTTGTCTTTTTTGAACAGCGATTTTAATTCGCACCACTTAAAAGTGTCAGGTATAAACGAGACTACCGTAATTGTTAGGGAATATTCTGCTTAAGATTACACTAATAAAAACATTAACCCTCTTACAAATGAACTGGGTATGAGCTTGGAATAGTTATGTTCAAATCACATAAACAAAACACTGAATGACATTTCCAAGCTTATTCTCAGTTCATTTGTAAGAGTCAGTAGACCGTCAAAGAATGAAACCTAAGGGAGATATGAGAGTTGATTTGATTTTGATTTGATTTGAAATGGGTTAAAAAAAGTAAACGTTTTTCGGGTAAGTATAGTGTAGCGATAAACATACCATTTGTCTATACACTGTGCCTCAGGTGCTCGATGAAGGCATTAAACTGAATCGGCTATTATGATCTAGCGGAATAGTTGGCTAGTCTATGTTTGCCATCAGCTGAGATGCCCGAGGGTTATTGATAAGTTAGTAGTTCTAGTAATCGTTTCAAATAATAAATGCTCATAATTTACTGTTTAAATCTTCGACACATTTATCAAGGTTTACTTTCTTCAAAGAAAGACACTGAAAAACTGATGGTCAATAAAAATATTTTCGTAAAAGCTTTCTGACATGTAGTAAGTTTTACTAGTAAGGACTTCAGAATATGTACCCGATAGACTTTTGAATATTTTTTTAATAATCTCTTACTGCCTAGACTAATTTGGCTTTAGGTATAACCAAGAATTGGACATAGTTATAAAGGTTTGGGAAGAAACTATGAAGAAGCCACAAAATGTTTTAGGTGTCAATCTCCTTTTAGGTGAACTGTATGTTTTTATAAGAAATAAATTCTTTAAACCTATAAACCTATAACTGACTGCCAACACACACAACATTGGTTGGTTTATCAAACTTTAGTTAATTAAATAAACTATTTTTTTAATTTATATTTTACGTAAACAAAGCACACCTAATTCACAAAAAAAATCACTAATGCTGCACACAACCTTCCATTAGTATTCTCAATACGTATGTATTGCTACTTATGCGTCATATAAAGGTGTTATTACAGCTACACGTAGTTCCATTCTGAACAACAACACAATCAGGCTCGAATACCGCCATATCGACACATTCCATCACATTTGGCAAGCGATCGGTGTCACCTTACCTTTTCCATTAATAGCTGGCGATCGACAGGACCTCACATGTTCGTTGTCAACCCTTTGACTGGTACACTCGACTGGAAAAAATTGTTGATAAAAACTAACACGCACAAATTAATCATTATTTTGCGATTCTTACGAAAGAAAGAAAAGTAAATAAATTAAATACTTTATTTACGAATTGACTCGCCTTTTATATTTTACATATTTTTTGTTATATATAGAAATAGTACCCAAATATAATAATTAAAAATATGTTAATGAAATGGCAGGAAATTCTTGAAAAGTATTAATTTATATTCATTACACATATTTTTTTTTATTATTTGTCCTGTTTACCCATCCGGAATTTGCTAGGTGTAGGTTAATATCAGAAGGTAGTCTAAAACAGCTATGGGGCCTGAACCACGTTTTCTTGCATTCAATCGGAGCCAAAATTATCATCATCATCATCATCATCAGCCTATAGGGTGGACTAGCCACTGCTGGACATAGGCCTCTCCAAGTCCACGCCAATGAGCACGATCTGCGACTACTCTCATCCACCCCTTGCCAGCGTAAATCATATCATAAATGAAGTAAAATAATACTTAACCATAACTTCATAACATTTTTTGTCAATTACCGCATTGTCTGTATACATCGAATGGATCTTTGGTCACGCTGTTATTCATCGTCAGCTCATTATATGTCCCCACTGCTGGGACGAGCTTTCGCTGTGGATGGATAGGAAGAAGCCAAAAACCACCAGCCCAGTGCGGATTGGTGGTTGTTAACGACTGCAGCTACTGCAGCCGGGACCAACGGCTTTACGTGCCTCCCGAAGCACGGAGGAGCTCGAGATGATACATTTTTGGTCACCCATCCAATGACCATTGCTAAAGTTGCTTAACTTAGCACTCGCAGACCGAACCGGGCGCGTTAACCACTGCGCTATTGAGCTCCTTTCGCTTTGCATGCTGTTATAAGTATTATTTTTTTTTTCACGTAGGACGGCAAATGACTCCATTTCACCTGATGTTAAGTGAATATAGAGTCCAGATGCGACGACAACTGGTGCAGCGGGAAAACAACGCAGCATCAGTTACCCTCACTCTGCCGGCCCACAAGGTGCCGCTTCACGCCTCGTTTGAAGGACCCCATACCATAGGAAGGAGTGAAAACGTGTGCTGGCAAACTATTCTATGTTTTGGAGGTGCGATAAAGAAACGAGTCACCAAATTTCTTAGTGCGCGATGGAATATTTGAGACCGTGAAGCGGTGTCTCCGGAGAGCAGTACCTGTACCCCTATGGAGAAAGGCAGAAGGTGGGATGAGGTCAAAGAGCTCTTCAGAGCACTCGCCATGGTATAAGCGGTAAAACACGCTGAGCGACGCAACATCTTTACGCAATTGCAGATATTCAAGAGTATTTGCGACTTCTGCGTTGCCGACAATGGGTACAGCGCGACGCTGCAATCTGTCCAAAGCATCGAGAAGGTACTTTGCGGAACCGTCCCAGATGTGCAAGCAATACTCAACGCAAGACCTGATATTGATTACCTGATATTCTGATATTGGTAATCGACTTTTGCTGTTGACAGTACAGGATTATAATTTATTCATTGTTTCTCAGTGTTATTGCAAATACATAAGGTTCTATTTATTGTGACATGTGGTAATGTGGTAATGGGTTAATAGGTAGTTATCTTAAGACAGTATGTAAAATTAATCGCCCCAGTGCTCTTGTGGTTAGACCGCCGGTCTCACACTCATAAGTCTCGAGGTCGATTCTCAGCGGGGTACATATTTTTGCGGTAGGTCGCGGTAACAACACTCCGGTAGTTGCTTATGGTGGTCCCAAATCACCCTCTTGTCACAAAAGGGGAATTACGGGAGATTTAAGAGGGTATGCCCTTCCCCTCCCTTATTATGCCTAAAAGGGGAACTTGGGAGGAAATGCCACATCACCAGTCATCTGCATCTTTACAGGTGGAGAATGCATTTTCTTCTTTATAAAAAAAGTTTGTCATATCATAAGATAAAACTTTTTGGGGCCTCGGTAGCTCAGCGGTCAGAGCATTGGACTGGTTATTCAAAGGTCGTGGGTCGATTCCCACTCTAGCTAATTAATTATCTTGTAACTATATAGCGTTGTGAATGCAAAAATTGAAAATAATATAAAGTTTGTCACAACAACAATATTACGATAGCCAGCTTCCTAGATATTGAGGTTACGGGTGAAGCGGGTCATCTTCGACCATATCGTCACTAACCATCAAAATACCATAAAATGTAAGAGTATTAAAGAAAGTTAGTTAAGAAGTTAGTCCGTTAAAGAATTAAAAACAAAAAAAGAAACACAGCAATTCGGGTCTTAAACTGCAGTATTTAAATGTTATTTTGTTATTCCAGTTTCTACTTATGCAGGCTTAGAAATTGTTTTCTCCAACGCGTAAGTATCACTTCTTGCGCTACCAAAGCAATGTATTCATACTATAACTCCATTTCCCTTATAAACGGTATCCCAAGGCGGATAGTCGAACCGTTACACTGACCAGAATGTAAAACATTTGCGCAAATTGCAAGCCACAATTGCTATACTAAATCATACCGACTCTTTACAATATAAACTCTATTACAACGAGATAGAGGTGGCAGTAAATACCGTTTCGCACGCAGCATAACGGATTATGTGCACAATCGCTTGTGACACAACGCGACAGTTTCAGTGTAAAGATTTCTCATAAGAAAATTGTTACCGTCTCTCTTAAAGCTGTTAAGCCCCCATAATCTGCGAATAGGTACGAATTTTCCCATTATTATTATATACTCATTGTTATGCTGAATGACCCAAGTAGGAACCGCTCGTTAGCTTTTTAGATAATGACATAATATCAATTTGAATCGTGTTGTTTTTCACCACCTTTTTTTTATCTCCGAGTAAGCAATAGGCCTTCATATCAACAAATGCTTAGTATCAATTAATTATGAGGCGACTATTATGAGACGACCATTACAGTACCTTAGTATTGCTGTAAAATTTACATTAGTCTCTCTATTGACCAGGGTCCAGGACTAAATTCCTGAGCAATGTTGACGATCTTCTTAGTATGATGACTAATTCAACGATCACAGTCAACTCATTTTGCGTAAACGTACACGAGGCCTGTGACCTGTATACGTATACATAACAATTAGTTCTTAGGTACCTTTAAAAATGAGGTCGCAGCCTCCTTACAAAAAAAACCAACATGGCAAGCGTTCGTTTATAATTAACGACACGTGTTTCAAATGAACATTGTTATAATGGCAGCAGTTCCGATAAATAATCTCCACTTGTGTGGTAATACGATCCTCTGACGTCAGCCTCTTACGCCGAGGAGCAGACAATCGGTGATTGTTGTTGCTGCATACGAAACACAGCCTCCGAGGAGGACTCTATAGTGAAGGTGATAGGGTTCAGAATAGCAGAATTGGTTATAATTAAAATGGTCAACGGCACCTGTGTAGTGGTCGAAACAAACGCATTTCAAAAGCGTTGTAACTTGTCCATTTTCAAAGCTTTTGCTAATAAAACAAGTCATTTCGTTGTGATGATCTAAAACAAAAATTTCATTATACACTATATTTAAAACTTAGAATATTATTATTCTAAGATTCAAAATAACGATGACAGCTTATATCAATTAAAACTATTTTAAAAAACATCTCCATAGGAGTCCTACCAACAGTCAGCATTTTTTTTAATTCAAGTCAGTTTTACATATGGCAACAGAAATATTTAATTTGTGTCCGTCTCCTACTCCAAGCGTTACGTCAAAACTGAACTTTGACATCGTATAAGATTATTTAAATAAGTAACAGTAAGATTATTATATAAATAAAGCTAAAGGTTCCTATTTGGACAGTAAAATTCATATGAAAGTTATAATTTTATTTTTATTTATTTATTTATTTACATACAGCCTATAAGATGCTTATCGCATTTTATGAGATTAAATTATACATACCGTTTTGCCTTAATTACAAGCTGCCATAACAAGCACAATCAAGTGCTCAATCAGTTATTATAAAGATATCTATATAAAATACAATATTATGAGGTGCTTGACTTGAATAATTTTTAAAAAGGCACATGAAGAGCAAGGCAAGAGCCCAGCAGTGGGACGTATGTAGCGACCTATGTAGCGTTATTTTGATGTAATCAGCTATTGTTGTCTAAACTTTTACGGATTTATTCGCGTTTATTTTACACATTAGTTTTAATTTATGTGTATCCTGACGTTTCGAACCCTTTGCAGGGTCCGTGGTCACAGGGAGACACACAGGGTGTAAAATAAACGCGAGTAGATCCGTAAAAGCTGTTTCATTTCAATGTGTAATCAGCTGTTTAAGTATATGTTTTAAAATACTTCTCTAGATACCAATGCAAGACACGTCAAACCCTCAGCCTGCCTTGTATACACGCCTGCACATCAACCTACCACAAACTGTCAAATTTCCTCAATAGACTTTGAACTTTATGCCTAAGTCATATGGCTGGCATTGTATTGAAGAGATTTGACAGTTTTGGATAGGTTGATGTGCAGGCGTCTGTACCAGAGCGTGGTGGCGTAAAACCCAGGCTCCCCTTGTGCTATTTTACAAGCTTTTATTGAGCTTGCAATGTATGCATGTAATTTGTTCGGATGGAATCTTGCAACTCAATTTTGAAGCAGATATCTTCAACCGATTGAGTTGAAATTTTGTAAACATGTTTAGTTTGAAACACAATGCATGGTTAATAAATTGTATGACGTCATTCTAAATCCAAGATGACGGCACACCCAAGATGGCGGACTAATTATTTTTAATGCATTTCTACAATATGGGTATCGAATAAAAGGGCTTGCTGAGTATAAGTTGAAAAATAAAGTGACGTCACTCTAAATCCAATATGGCGGAATAAGTTTTTAATGCTTGCCTACAATATGGGTATTAAATAAAAGAAATCAGATGAACAGACCAAGAAACGTGTCCAGCAATAACAGTAATAACTAAAAAGTAAAAATAAATTAAAAGTAAATACCTTTTTAAAAAACAACCTTTTTTTAGCGAGATTTACTTGTGTAGATTAACAGGTAAATTAAACAACTTGATGTGATTGATCAATCTAAGTAAATACGAGTAGGTACTTAAATCTCGCGACAAGCTTTTATATCATATAAATAATTATATATTATGTGTAGGCAATGACGTTTTAGGTTGATAGTAAAAGTTTTAAAGATTTTTTTTTTCTTTTTAAGGCATTTAAATAAAAGCTTGTTTTTTAAAAAGGTTTTTTACTTTTAATTTTTTCACGTAAGTAGAGCTGAGCTCAGCAGTGAGGTGTATATAGCGACATTATGTACTGCGTTATGTTCAATAAATCTACAGTTAAAAGATATATACCTATATGTTGGTAGACCTTTTTTAAATGCTTTACTAAATACCAAAACAAGATTCGTCAAACCCACAGTCTGAATTGTACCAGCATAGTGGCGTAAAGCCCAGTCTCCCCTTGTGCTATTTCTAATGTGACTAGAGATGATCCCAGCTGTGGAGAGTATGTACCGACGTACGTAGTGTAATTTTAAAGCAATTAACAGTTAAAAGATATCTGTAGGTAGACTTTTTATATAAGGTATATACACATATAAGGTACGATAACCTACGGTTGGTCCCAGTTGTTGTCGTAAGAAGACAGTCGTTAAAACATTACAACCTGTATTGTACCAGCGTGATGGTAAATAGACCTGTAGGTTTAGCCAAAGTAATATTAAGAAAACGATAGCGAAGTTCGAAAAGAATAAAGTGTATGGGATTGACATAAGCCGCGCTAAATCACGTGGTCAATCTTATGTCAATCCCATACATTTTATTCTTTTCGAACTTCGCTATCGTTTTCTTAACGTTGCTTTGGCTACCGCCCCTGGCATAATATCCCAGTCTCCCCTTGTGCTATTGTTTCTTGTGGAAAGGTCTTAGCGCAGGAGCGGGACGTTCGTAATATTAAGTACACGACAAGCACAATAACGTAAAGCATTCAATAGTTATGAAGATGGAGTGTAGTAAGTAGTAGTAAATAGCCTATGACTGTCCCACTGCTGGGCAAAGGTCTTCACCATTGAAATCAAGTCATCACTACAGTTATGAAGATATATTTTGGAGAAAATGTGTTTAAAGATTTATTTTTGTGTTTATCACAAGCCACGTTAGGCTGTTAGTCCTGGCTGATATCGTGTTATGGCAATCGTTAAAACCCACCGACTTGCATTCTCCGCATGTACACACGCCTGCACATCAGCGTACCACATACTGTCAAATTTTCTCAATAGACTTTGAACTCTATATCTAAAGGCTAAGGTTGAAAATGTAATGAACAAATTTGACAGATTTGGATAGGTTGATGTGCAGGCGTCTGTACTTGTGTGGAAGGCCTAAACCCAGAGTGGGACGTTTAAGGGCTCATGATTATGACAAGGACATTCATGTTGCAGCAATCAGATACTATGAAGACATCTATAGGAAATGTCATTTAAGGTGCCCTAACTAGATAGCGCATATTCCAAAGCCCACGCGCAAGGAATTGCACAGACAGCTATGTAAGAAATTAAATGCTTACTCGTTGTCAAGCGAGCCAGCCCGGTTTGCAACCTGCACTGTCTAAAATAATGTCAGGCATTACAAAACTGTAAGTAGGTTCGGAGACCTTGGATGTAATGAACCAGTATCTGGTACGGGAATGTCTGCTCGTAGGCAGCTAGCGAGGTAATTCCTTGTCATTATGGTATTATTTATAACCGGGGTGGAAGCGCGCGCGCCATGTACGTTGGTAGGTATCTACTACTGCATGCTCGTCATAGAGTATGTGATGCAGAAACGTTATTACGTTACTACTGTTTGCCAGATTGGGTCATAATAACGAGGAGTAGATATCAACTGCTCACCACAAAAAAATGAACAGATGCTGTCACTTTTTAGCGAATACTTTTAAGATAGAGACACATATTTAGCCATTGTGTAACTTGAAACACTGTTTTGTAAAAAGAGCGCAATAGATTTTTTGACAGTGATTTCTTTTAATTAATAGTGTTGCCGTGTAAAGAAGACAGTCGTTACTACTACCTACCAGCGATTAGGACAGTGTGGTTATGGTTCAATCTCCCTATATTGTCGTATGGGAAAACCTGAGCCCAGTAGTTGTACGTTACAGGCTGATCATGATGATAGAGTTTTGTGTGTATACTTTTTAAATGTTAAAATAATTTACTTAAAAAAGCTTTAGTCGATTTTAAAGTAGATTACTTCAAAGACTTAGGCTCTTTCCTTGAAAAATGCTTTTAACTCACTTCACTATTTTAGCTAAGACTTCTTAAGTATTCAAAAGTAATCTAAGTGAAGTCGACTGGCAGATCAGATTAGCGTTAGGATAAAATGTGCAAGCACTAACTCTTCTGCAAGGTGGATTAATGTGTCATAACAAGAAAATGGAATATTTTATCAAAGAACTTTGCGGTTGCCAAACCTAACGTAATCATAGATTAATTTACCTATGTTAGTACCTATAATTGATACAAAAAAATCATCAATTTTATTTATCTTTGATAACCTAAAAGTAAGGTATCACCATGTCACCAAAGATGTACTCACTAAAGATTTTGGTGACAGATAGCTTAGAAAACCGCCTGTCAACTTAGAATAAAGTTTCTTACTTTATAATAAAGTAATCACCTCAATAGCCGAGTGGCCATAGTACTCTATTTGATATCCGAAGGTTCATTTTTTAGATGCATAGCCCGGGTTTGAGATCACCGACCCGCTTTTAGCATGTCCATCGATTGTAGCGACGTGAAGATTTGATGCCAATGATGAAGTTTTTTGCCTAGCAGTCATCATCATCATCATCAGCCTATACGAGTCCACTGCTGGACATAGGCCTCTCCAAGTGCAAGTCACTGAGCACGATCCAAGGCTACTCTCATCTGCTGTTCTCTACTCTTGCCTAGCAGTGGGACAGCATACTATACTTTGCGGTGCAGTCACAAGCAGTTAAATGAATAATAAATAAATAAATAAATAATATAATAAACTTTCCTACACTCACACCAATTATCTAGCCCAAGAGAAGCTTCGTTATGAAACTCGTTAAATGGTTACTAGACAACGGATAAACATACTTAAAATACTTAAATACATAATTATTATACATAGAAAACACCCAGACCCGAGACAATTTAGAAAAACAATAATTTCTAAATGACCCGACTGGGGATCGAACCCGGGACCTCAGAGATGGCGACCCCATGAAAACCGGTGTACAAACCACTCGACCAAGGAGGTCGTCAAAGTTACATGTAAACAATTTTGACGCTTAAAACTCGTCACTGTACTTATTAAAGTATAGATCAGCGTATTACTTTGCTGGCGTAAGGTCAGTTCTGTAGGCACAAAACTTGACTATAAGGCCCTTGCTTCTCTATCAATTAGAGCCGGGTCTCGGCTCCGTAACGCCGGCGGCAACTCAACCTGTTCCCTTACGGAGACCAGTCATACGTCATTGGGCCGGCTCGAAAAATTATTCCCGCATTATATAATAAATCATAGTAAACCGGTAATTAAGTCAGTCATAACCAGAACCACCAAATGGAAGAGTTCTATAATTTTTTCACATTAAATAACCATTTTGGACGCGGCGCTCGGGCTAAACGACCGTGGTTCGATAACTCTTTTTTTTTCTGGTACGAACGAAGACATGGTTTCCTGTACTCGCTTAATAAATGATCATGGTGATTTAAATGCTTGTAACAATATTGGTACACCGTTGCCGGTGGGTCGTCTTGCTCGCATTGATTTACATATAATTTTGCTTGTTCAATATTAAGTTCATACGGACATCGTATTAAGTTTTGCCGACATATATTTGGGTGAAGAGGAACTCGACTGTTCGAGACAGTGGGTTGCAATTGTGTAAGTTAAGTTAATTTTGCAATGATTTGTCAACGGATAAGTGACCGAATTAAAGTACCTATATGTTCAGCTTCTTCGTACTTCGGAATGAGGAATGTCACGATATTGGTTCTTGAAGTTAAATGTATGCGGATGTCGACATATTTATTCACTCCAAAGCAAGTTTTAAAAAGCAAATTATAAACAAATTACTTACTAACTAAAACAGCAACGGGTTCCGTAGTGTATGTGAAGAAACTGTGACATACAGAATGATGTGACTTATCTATCTAATTTATTTAGTTTATTATTTTATTACTAATACTTTCATAAATTAATTTCTATAATATTAAATTAATAACTAAGTATATTATTACTATTTTTATGTATTTATAAATGAGTTTAGTAACTACACGGTGCGTATAAGTATTATTCTCTTTCTTTTTTATCTAAAAATACAGTTTAAAATTTATGTAAATATATTATTTTTGTTATTTATACATAAAAAGCAAATACGGATACACAACAATACCTCATTGTGTTAATCTTATGGGCTTCTGTTATGCTTATGTAGTAAATTTGTATAATTTAAACAGGGAAACCTATAATTGGCCATAATCTTTACCTACCTGAAAAATTGTATACGTTTTGTAACGCTGTTGGTTTTCTTAATAAAATAAATAAAATAAAAAAAAAAAATAAAATTGAGTGTCTAAAAATGCATAGTTAACTAACAAACGATTTTACACAAACTGTAAATCGGCCTATCAGCGACGCACTACATCAAGCGACGCGACGGAGCGCCACCGATGGAGGCAGATAGTTGACAGAGTCAGGAGTCACGACACTTAACAGGTCAACGGCTGAAGACGAAGAAATCGGCCTCAAAAAGGCCACTTACCTAATCGTCAAACCTGCGATCTAAAACATTAGGGTGATAGTTAGCCCTTCTATGTAACTGGTCTACCGAGATATTAATTTCCCAGTCGTTTATATGTGCTTGTTTAATATGATATAAGCTAATTTGACAAACTTAACAGATCCGAAAAGAGTTGTAATTGAATTTAAAAAGAAGAAAGCCTCAACCATAAACCAGGAATTACGCTACACGTTTCCGACACTCGAACATTAATAGCTGTCATTAGTAATTTTGACGGATCCAAAATGTTCATTAGCGATTTTAAAATCGATAATTTATTTGATAAATCATCAATGAGAGTCGAAACGACTTAAGTATGAATTCGAAAGGTGGTCGATAAATCATAACCGATTGCGTGCAACACAGAAGCTTCAATTTCTAGTAGCAAAGCAACCGACCACAGAGTAAATAACAGCAGATGTACAAAAACATAACAACACAAATCTTTGAAAGCAATATGAAAGCAATATCGAAAGCTATAGCCTATAGCTTTCGATATTGCTTTTATATCGCTTTCGAAATGACAAGATTACGCCATAAACTATAGAGCGCGCTAGCGAGAGCGATAGCGATAGAGTTAGGCGGTAGGCCCCCGGGTCAGGTGCTCTCCCAATTGAGCTATCGTGTAAAAGTAAAAAGTAGAAAGTGTTGAATAATTTCGGCGGGCTGGTTAGAATTACGATAGCTCAATTGGGAGAACACCTGACCCAGTATGTCAGAAGGGTGCAAGTTCAAATCCTGCTCGTGGAATTTTTTTCAACATTTGTGTTTTTGTAATTCTTGTTACTTTGTGGTAAGTGAACCAGTTCCTGAACCAGTTCCTTTGGTCTTATCTTCGCTTTGTATTATGTGAGATGAAGGCAAAAATTGTATTTATACTTTATAAAGTAATAATAAAAACACTTGATTGATTGAACTAAAGTTGAATCTTTAAAATAATCGTTTTCATCCTCTTTTACATAAGAACAATAAAATTACTAAATGCATTACTTTAAAAAAGCGGAAAAGTAGCATATAAAATTTACTATTTTTTTTTTCTAAATCTTCAAAGAAGGAGGACATCAAACCCCTTTAACATTCCATGCTACTACAACTAACTATTCTATGCCGCAGCATATTAAAAAGTACATTGATCACTCCAACACCATCCCATCTGTAATTTGCTTTAATAACTTCAAAAACTCATTAGGCGCATTTTAAGAAATCCGTTCGTAACCATTCTTTGAATGGTCAAGTAATTTCCGTAATAGTTTAATAGGTACTTAGAGTTGTTTAGTTTGGTATCTGTAACAGTATGGTTCTGTAAAGAGTGTGCCTTTAAGCAATAAAAATTTATTAGAGAAAGTAGATCAGGATACTTTTGTCACTTGAGCCATAATTTAGAGATTACGTAGTTGTAAAACTATGTGAAAGTACATTAAAATAAATTATAAAATATTTAACCCACTAACGTACCAGTAATATTGTTTTAAATCGTGATACACGTAGAAAGGGTCAGTTTCATCACTTTCGAGATAAATATATTTTGAACATTTGAAAAAATCCCCATACTGTAATATAGTATGATCTTTACTAATTGTTATAACTTCGATATCTGAACTGGTATGGATGTTTGGTTTGAACGTAAAACTTTATGGTACCATACTTTTTTTACAGATTGCTATTAATGCAGTATTATCACATAAATAACATTCTTGTTAACTATTCTTGAAAGCTGCTTTGTTTGTGTTAACCTAACTCCTAAATCCTGATCCTAACGGAGCTATATGGATTGTACCACGTTTTCTCGCATTTAACCCGAGAATCTATCCGTCCGGCTACCGACACTTCTAGCTAATTTAAATTACCAAAAAGGAAGCCTTTCTTAAAACCTATTTCAAATAAAAACTCGACATAAAAGTACCTCACTTTAACAAAGCTACAAGAGTATATAACAATTTCATTAATGGAGTCCCCCACAAAACTTACGTTACGACTCAAACTTTTAACGATTACAATACTCACAGTTCAACGTGGACTGAAACAAAAAAACCATAAAACAAAAGAGCGTACAGAGTGCTCCAAAGTGAGCAAGTTTCAAGGCTGGAGCCGTTCGGGATCCTGAATAAATTAGTTTTCGGAGCGGCCGAGCCAATAAAAGTTTTAAACAAAAGAATCATAAAACGAACGGGCAAGTTCGGTGGCAAGCAACAGGAGCTTCCAATGATTTACGACGAAAGTGCGACACAATTGCTACCAACTTTTCGAATAAACTAGCCGTGAATAGACACAAACATGTGTTCGGGACATTCGCGTATTGCTTAGAAATGTTGTTCTAATGGGGGATCGGCATTGTCGGACGAAAAAACAGACAATGGCCAAATTAAATTTTATTAGACGAGGCCCGAGCTACCGATCGGGTTCGGAGGGTAGTAAACAGGACACGGTAAATATTCACACGGTAGCCGTAGAAATGTGTTATAAAATTGTTTTTACTGTGTAATGGAACTTTGCAAAGCTTGAATACCATAGTTCGAGGTGTGATGTGTTTTTTGCTACAAGTGCACTTGACTAATTAATTATCAGAAACACTTTTTTTGCCTAAACTTATCGAAGCTTATCGGGCGCTACGTGATTGAGAAAGTTCGCGAGATTGAATACCATCTGCTTATAATAACTATTATTAGTATGATTAATTACCCCGATGGCGCAGCGTCGTAACCCGATGAATTATGTATCTTGACTTCCATTGCGGTCACCAATAAGTGGTTGCTGTTAACTGCCCTATGGATTCTCCAAGGCCTTCGGATCGGATTCGACTCACCATCTACCTCGGTAATGTGTAGTTCTGCGCCAGCTGTTTGCTTTATAAACTTGCTGACTTTGTCCTCCAGCATATCACTCCAGCGCATACGGGAGCGACTAAAAGGCTTTCATTCAGAATTCGACTACGTTAAGGTTGCGCCGACCAAAAAATGCCAAAAATGCAGTCACGGTTAAGTTGATATAATTGATTGATTATAAACAAAATATATATTTAGTATCGAAGGGAAAGTGTTTACAATTAGTCGGATCCATAAATTCATAACACTATAGTTTTTTCTACAATATAATTTAAAGTTGGGCAAAAGTTATGAAAACGAGTGGCGGCGTTTAGTTAATATGTTATGGTTTATCTAAATTATTGTATACCTCTGATTTTGTCTAAACAGTCACCAATGGTCTAAACTACAATCGACCGTCTCACATTTTCGATTTATCGAGCGGTCTTTTAAATTTATTTTTTTTTTTTTTCAAATTAACACGTTAAATTTTTTATACAAAATTAGTATGGCAGCGCGGCATCAAATAAATATTGACGAAGACATTTCAAACAAAATACATGACACTTGTGACTTGCGGACGGCGCACCCTTATCAATAACGAGAATTTGTATGTGAAAATTCCAACACACCTCGTTTATATATAGCCGGTACAATGCCATACAATCATAATCGAAAGGAGAGAAAATAACGCACTCATCACCCATCAGCGCTCATCCCGATCCGATTCGAACCCCTCGGATAATCTAATAGGCAAAGTGGACACACTTATATCATGCCATTCCGTCTAGAAAGCTTCTGACAGTTATTTGATCATACGACTTGAGGAATCCTTTAAGTTTCACGCCCCCCCCCCCCCCCCCTCCCAAAAAGTCAGTTTACGTTGAAAAGATGGCTACGGTCAACAGCAAGCTCTCTCCAAAGGCAACAAACACTCAGTCGCTTGACTGAGTCTTAATGCCTAGGCTATAGGGTCTATTGGTGATAAGGCAGTCCTTAGTTTCAATGTGTTTTAAACTTTACTACCCACAAGGAAAGTATTAAATTAAATACCTACATGCATCTTTAAAGCTGAACAATTGAAGTAAAATGTGAAAATCTCAAGATGCCCCTAACATTTCTTATAACAAGCTGACAAAGATGGGATACTTACTCGTTTTTTATTGGCTACAAACAGGACGTCACATCGCAATAAAAGTTGGCGTGCTTCACAAGCATTCGGTTCTGGTCTGCTGGCTGCATGTGTAATGTGTAAGCAATAAAAAGGCCGATTAAAAATAACCCCTTTGCCGTTTTTTTTGTCGCGTAATTGTCGGCGCTATCTTTCAAGTCGGGAATACACACATGGTACTTGGTGATTCATGAGACGGTCTCTGCAACAAAATGAGGTGTGCGCGAGGTTTTGATGTTTGATGATTAGTATTATGTGGTATAGTGGTTACTACCACCAAACATACCAGAGGTACCGGTTTCGATTCCCAGCTGCCTTTTCCTATGTCCAAAGGCTACTATTAGTTTCCCTGTGGTTATGGACGAGTACGAGATTCGTGAAAAGAGGTTAATTAAAAAGTGTAGTGTTTGCGTTGAGGTGCAGAGGCCTTGGGGGTGACAAGGTAAGGTCAGCTAGTAAATCACAATCCTGCTGCTGGAAGAAATCTCTTTTTAGAGATAAGCTTACCTGTACTATTGCGATCCAAAATGTTAACCATTGTAAATTTTTATTTGTGTACGAACTAATAAATAAATAAATAAATCCTGATCCACTAGCTGTCTTCGCATCTGGACTCCGTTTCTGCTCAACATCAGGTAGCGCGGAGTCGTTTGCCTGCTCTTCTATAAAAAAAAAGAAACGTCATAATTATGAACATACTAAGGTTCTTTCAAACAATTCTGCAAACGTTTTAACGACTCCCAACATCGGCAGTTCGGCGTCTATTGTCGATGTCTTCATTAGAGGACAGTAGCCTAACATTACCATTGTTCGACCGTCCAAAGCGAACAAATAAAGTAATTGCATGTTGAACAGTATCGCAATAAAACGGGAGCGTTTACAACGCAAATATTTTTACGTCAGTAGCCGATGACTTTTGTCTCCGGCCTTTATGATGCCACGCTTATTGTTCGACCGGCCTTTTTAGTCGTCTCTTAAATAAGACATAATTTTCTTAGAAACGGGACGTTGTTGGAATAGTAGCTTTCTCCTTTTTGCTTCACATTGTTTAAGTTCGCCGTTGATGTGGCAAAAAGATGGACGGAGGGCGACTTGATTTAGAAGTAGCTTGGTAGTGCAGCCGCCCGGATTGCGGAAGTCCCAGGTTCGATTCCTGGCTGGGTTGGGTGGGCGTTTAATTTTTTCACTGTGTTTTATAAAGTTTTACAAATATTTAATTTAGCTTCAGTACAGCAATTAGCACTTGACAATAAAAAGTAAACATTTAGATTGTTAGTGTTGTTAATAGATTTTTTTTGATAGCTGATGCTTTGTTGGAGATTAATTATTTGACGTTTTCTTTATAGAATTTAGTGGATATGAATGTAGGTAAAAGTATCTGCCTACATCATCTATCAGTATCTTCCTACATGCGAACTCAGGCGTGACGTGACATTAAGTACTTAATTATTGTGTTTGTATTAATTGAGTTCTTATTTTATTTTACAATGTCCCTGTTGTGTGATAAAAAAAGTTAAGACTTACGTTAATGCTCAAGGTGAATGCTCACTTCTCCTGATTTTTTTCTGTTGAGCTACAAGCTATCTTAGCTGACTCTTAGAATGCAACAATGCCTACTACGAACATTGTTGTTGTTGATTTAGATAAAATAAGGTAGCTAGCCAGGTAGACTACAGGTGGACACAATATGTAGAAGAGCTAGTAATAAAACCTGGGAAATCCGTACTTTGGACCTGTGGCCCTACAACTTTGTCACCGTTGGTCAAGTTTCTCCCGATTCGATTCGAACCCCTCGGAGAATCTAGTAGGGAACGGGGACATGATCTAGTGCGTGATGCCATTCCCTCTAGAAAACCTCTGACGTTTTTCGTTTTACACGGCTCGAGGAACCCTTTAAGTTTCTTGCCGGCCCCTAAATAGTCCGGTGACGCTGAAAATGCCAACTGAGACAATCGGTAAACGCTCTCCAAAATGATGGTAAAGCTTATATTCATTTCTGTTATTTTTATACAACAAGGACTAATTATGGGTAACATATATATATATGCTACGACTGGGGCATTACCCTTCTATCAATATATTCTTCGCTTTTGCTGAAATATGTTAAAATTATTTATTGTTGTAGTTAAGAACGCGACTAACCTGCATCCGATATATTACAATATAGACGAAAACTTCACGTTACATTCAATTACAATTTTACGGTAAAAGCACTCGTCATCGTTACGCAAAGTGCCACCAAACGTGACGTAACAGTAGTGGTTGATAGTCATTTGTTTCACGTACTCTACTAACGCGTAATCGCGACGCGCCGCACGAAATAACCATAACAACAATAAAAAGTCCGTAGTAAAAAGTGGTGAATGGAACAGTTTTTTTTTTATTTTTATTATCTTTATGTTGCCATCTCTTTTATGTTGCTCTCTATTGAAATTGTAAGAACTCTTTTGTTGGTCTAGCTTGCATCATTTCACTATTATATGACGAGCTGTTTAGACTAAACTCAACTGTCACTTTGAAAATGGCCGACACCGATTAGGATAAAGTTCTATTTGATTGCATCAAACACGATATTAGAAAGGGTTCAATAAATATCTCTATAGAGTACCTATTTATGTTATTAGAATAATATTTAACAAAGTTACAAATATCATTAACTGCCGCACTCAGAGACGTCAATTAAGTTTTAATGACAATTAAGACTCTTGCTGTCACTCTCTTATGTATAGTGCTAAATAGAGAAGGAAAGACATTTAATTGTCATTAAACTTAATTGAACATGTTAAGGCAATATTAATAATATTGTAAGATCCACACCATATCACCACGTTGCAATAAATACTTATATGTATAGCTATGAATATGAGATAATATACAAAATAGTCATCATCGTCTCCTATAAACAGCCCACTGCTGGGGTCCAATCTTTCATATCCGGAGTAGATTATGATTGGTGGTAAAGCTTGTTCCGTCAGTAAGTTAGTAGCATTGCTGTGTTCTGATAGTTAGAGATCATACCTATAACCTATATTCATTAGATGAGGTTTCCATCGTGCGGTCGTATTGTCACTAACCATCAGGGTGTAGTGCGAGTTTTTTTTGCCATTTCATCACGTTAACGAATGTGATAACTGTGCCAAAATATTACCTCTCCTCGTTTGACACTTTAGGAGCTGTTTCAATACCATACATTTCGCTAACGTGATCGACAAGCAAATAAGTCTCGCACTAGAAACCCCAAAGGCACTGTGAAGGTCAAACGCTCCCCAGGTTTAAAATAATAAAAAAATATGCAATTTATTGTTTGCCTTCAAAAAATACCAGAGCGAAATTTATTTCTAGAAACATTGTCTTGAGGTAATAGAAACCCTGGAATGTACTGGTACTCAATGTCAACCGTTAGGATACACGAGAAGGGCTAGACGGCTCAGGCAAACCCTAGGTCATAACGCCAGATTAGAACACGAGACGCAATTGAATTGACGGCAGTTTAGAATAGCAGTTACGACTCTGAACACGAAACTAAATCTCACGTAAATCCGTTGTTTAGTGACCAACCACAATTTATGATAGATACAGAACACTTAAATAAGCGTACACACTTTTCCTTATTTTATTTACACCTATTTACATATAAGTATTGGCTCAATCACCGCGATTACTAAATGTCAGTTGGCCACCAAGACTTTTAAATATAAAAAATATATAAATTACTTGCATCAATGGTATCGGCTACCTACGCGTTACGGCTACTTTTTTCCCGTATCAAGCCCCGAACAAACTATAGCTTGTGCGTTTTCTTTCCAGCCTTCTAGAATAAAAAAACAAAAGAGTAGCGCGATGTAAATGTGAACTATGTGAATACTTCACATACTCACATACTGTCCGTGTTTACGAATCTCGTGATGTCTCCATGGCAAAGCACTCGACTGGATATCAGGTGGGCCTGGGTCCAATTACCAGGTCGTAATAAGTGTTACAGAATTTTCAAAGCAAAGCCCGGGATTGTAATCGTCAGCCCGCATTTAGCAGGCTCGGCGAAAAGTCTATACCCATCAATCAATTTTTTATCTGACCTAAGCATGAATTTCTGTAACCTAAAAAGTTATTAATAAACACTCAATTGACGGAAAGAATACCCATACAATTTCAATTAAAAATAAACGTTTTGACAGTTGTTAAAAAGTTTCTATATTGACTAACCGGTCAACTACCCAAATTGTAGCGATGACTTGATTTCAATGATGGAGGCCTGTACCGCAGTGTGACAGTATAAAGGGTAATCACTACATTTCACAAGCAGTGAATGTGTTAACTCACTCACATGCCCGCGAATTCGTGTAAATTCTAAATTATGGAAAGTGTACCAAATGGTCCCATTAGGCGGAGTGAAAGCCATCGCATGCTCCCACTAGACCGTAACAGATTAGTAACGTCTTTATAATGCATGGTGTTAAATTTCAGAAGCCACTGAGTGAAAGCAGAGCTACGGTCCCCAAGAAAACGTTTGACGCGGACTGATGGGCGAAAGATGGAGCACGATTTGTGAACGTTTCACTTGGCGCTGTACGTGTACTGTACCGCAGTTAATGAGCAGTTAACATTGCAGTGACTCCATACGAGGATAAAGGTTGCTTGGCACTAGCCACGTTACTGGAACAAGACTTTCGTCGCGTAATTTCACCTTTCATCGTAAAGTTTTTGTCACAAAATCTTCGAAAATTGACACTTTTTTCGTTTAAATCAACCGTCAAAATGCATTTACTGCGTGTTATACTCACTCAGATGCCCATTTCACTGGATACTGGAACACACTTACGCACGACTGTTGCAAGCCGCCTGAAATTGATAACTATGATGGCGTTATCCAAATAGACGGTAAATGTACGCAAATCTTACCACTGCATGCAGTCGGATCAGGCTGGACCAACACCACAATATAAGGAAACTTCAGAACGTAAGCTTAATACATACCGCGCTCAAGCAACGCACACATAGATCCATGTCTGTGTATGTATCTTGGATCTCGGAGCAGTCCGAGCGACTCCGTGTCCGTGAGAGCTATCTGTGTGCGTTGCTTTAAAGCGTTTGTATGAAGATTACTTTCTGCACTTTCCTTTTTGTGTGCCAACACGCTGACCCGATGCAGGTTGGTGGGATTTAAAGACTACAATTATACGACCTAGGTATCACGTGTTTGTCCATTGAAGGCCGCGTTCAAAGCGTCGTGTGTAGTTACGGGCTCGCTGGGCTGACGACCTTAAGAAAGCAGGGGGAAGTGGTAGGATGCGGAAAGTGGAGGACTGGGTGTGGTGGTGATCCTTTGGAAAGGCCTATGTTCATCAGTGGACCTCTGTAGACCGCTGATGATGATGATGACTTATACGACAACATACGAGGCCAATGGCTTAACGTATATTCCGAAGAATCAAGACCAAATATTTTGTGATTTGGTCACGCTGAAAAGGACGTATGAGGCCATAAGCAAACACTCCAAAAAAATGCAAAGACTAAAGTATGCGCCGACCAAGAAATGCCAAAAATGCAGTCACGGTTAAGTAGATATGATTGAAAGTACCTACTATCGTATTAAAATATATATTTAGTATCAAAGAGAACGTGTTTACAATTAGTCCGATCCATAAATGCATAACAGTTTACACTATAGTTTTTTCTACAACATCATTTTGACATCATTATAAGTTGGGCTAAAATCATGAAAACGAGTGGCGGCGTTTAGTTGATATCTTACCCCGATATTCATTAAAACTATTTATGAATTATTTAGTTAATCATTGTTTTGTCTCTTTTTATCAAATTCAAAAAGACGTTTGTGTGATGTTGACAAAACAATATTTAACTAAATAATGCTTATATAGTTGCTGCTGTATAGTATAGTAGTATATAGTAAACAATCACCAATGGTCTACACTACAAATCGTCCGTCTCACATTTTCGATTTATCGAACGGTTTTTTAAATTATTATTTTTCAAATTCACACGTTAAATTCTCCATACAAAATTAGTATGGCCGCGCGGCATCAAATAAATATGGACGAAGACATTAAAAAAAGAATATATTTGACACTTGTCACTTACGGACGGCGCACCCTTAACTTAAACGATCAACCCAAGCAAGTTTCACTTGGCAAGTCGGTACAACATCCAGCTCAGCTACTTTTTATATTTTTCGGAGTCTAAACAGAAAACCTTACAAATCATGAAAATTTGCGTTTTAATAGTAACAGTAAATTCATCATGCAAGTCCGCCATTTCGTGAATTGTCGTACAAAACAAACGTTCTCACGGGCGATTGCAACCAATTTTATTTGCCTTCCGCTGACCAAACATTAGCATTGGTAATTCACAGTAAACACTGAAATTGTTCTGTCACTCCGAATATTAATCACCGGTAAAATAAACTTGCATTCGCCTAACGTAGTGGAAATGTCGCTGCGGCACGGATTATTATGGTATTTAGAAGAGCGTTATCAGTTTTAATGGCAGTAATTAAATTAATCAAAGCGGATTTTCTTTTGTTTCCTTTGGTTTTATGTTCTTGTTATTACTTGCATTAAATGGAATTGCTAGATAGACTTGGAGTAAAATATGGATCCGTTAGAATAGTTTTCATTAATATAATTATGGTATATTTATACCAAATTACTAAGTAGTATAAAGAAAAATTACTGACATGCCAGTTTACTACGTTTTTTTTTATTTTATATATATTAATTTTATTGTTTATAAAATCTAGGACGCCACACTTTTATTTGCCATTCGAACATGTTTTCGAAAACAACATTTTGATTATTTGATTTGATTGAAACTTTAATTCTCCTCACTTGTCACCCACTAGGAGGTGCTGCTTCAATGCCATACATGTTCTCGTTTTCGTAACCGTGACCGAATGGTGAATAAAACTCACACCAGGCAATTTGTATTTATTAAGTACACCATTATAATGCACCATTCAATAATTGTGCTTTAAAAATTCGATGGGCCGGCGGCGGCGCCTGATTGATCGCCTCATGTATTGCTGGAGCGATATATGGGGTGGAAGCTGACCCGCGCAACCTCGGTGCTAACAACTGACAAGAAACTGCAATGGACAGGGGAAAATGGCGAATCCTCGTGTCGGAGGCCAAGACTCACTTTGGGTCCCTGCGCCAATGGAGTAAGTAAGTAAGTATTAAGTATTTTAAGTGGTCGCTTACTATGGGCCTCATAAGAAAGCTGAGTCACTCAAAGAGCAACGGAGAGGGCTATGCACGGGGTTTCTCCACGAGATCGAATCAGAAATGAGGAGATCCGCAGTAAAACAAAGGTTACAGACATAGTCCGAAGAGTTGCTAAGCCCAAGTGGCAGTGGGCAGGGCACATTGCTCGCAGGACTGATGGTCGCTGGGGCCGAACAGTCCTTGAGTGGCTACCGCGTACCGGAAAGCGCAGTCTGGGCAGGCCTCCAACAAGGCGAACCGACGATCTGGTGAAGGTCGCGGGAAGCCGCTGGATGCGAGCAGCACAAAACCGGTCGTTGTGGAGATCCTTAGGGGAGGCCTTTGTTCAGCAATGGACGTCTTTTGGCTGAGATGATGATGATGATGATGATGATGATGATGATGATGATGAAGTATTTTTAGGTATTTCGTTACCACTACACACGAATTACGTAAATTTCTGTCAAATAAATAATCCGTTTGCATTATTACTACATAGCTCATTGTCACTGAACACACCATGGTGAGTACAACTTGCGCTCAGTGCTGAGGCGTTTATAGGCTAATGACGAAATTGCAGAGGCCCCCGAACACACGTTATTTGGGGACTAGGGACCAAGGACCACAACTCACCGAGCCCGCTTCCGCACGATGCCCCTACCATTGGTCTGCCCAAGCATTTTCCCATAGATATAGAGTGAGAGAATATATTGTATCATTGTGTAAAGAATTTGTTTATTCTATTACTGGCAAGCGCTTACCTATCAGTGCCGCGCTACACCAAGCGACGGATCGCAACCGATTGACGCAAACTAATTAGTAAAATGTATCATACCTTTACCATAAGGAAGGCTCGTGCTCCAGCAGTGGGGACATAAAATGAGCTGATGGTGATGTTGGTACCTTCTATTATTAGTGTTATCTATTATAACAATCAACTGATAAATAGTAAAATATTTATTACTCTTTAACAAAAAAATAATACATCCTACACGTTTGATACATAAGCAAGCAAATGGAAATGGCTCAGCATGTGCTGACCTTCTTAGCTCTTCCTTACTTACTTACTCGACGTTTCGACTGAGATACACCGGCCATGGTCACGGGCTTTGATAATTAAGAAACACGAAAGTTTAATTCAGGCATTGAATTCAGTGAAGTTGTATCATCTCTCCTGAAGTTTAGTGATGATAAAGGCCGAAAGTAAATGCGCTCTAGGTACCCGGAATCCTCAACCACTGAGGCACTGTCTATCTTTTTCTAACTGTTGGTACAACAATGCTAATAACGTTGTTATAGCGACATGCTTAGAAAAGATTGTGGTCACGAGCCAGGCGGACTTATCCACCATCAACCAAACAGAGTACAAATATGTTCTGGGAATCGAACCCGGGACCCCTAGGTCTGAGAACGGTGGTCAAACTGCTAGATCACAGAGGCGGTTTAACTTCGAAAACGAATTAAAAACTTGAGCAGTGTGACGTCACGCAAATTGGCTTAACTAATGACTTCGGTGATGGAGTGCGACGGGTTGTAGCAGCTCGTTTTAAGTAACAAGCTGCCGGTAAGTGTTAAGGTATTTAATTTTATAAAATGCAATGTAATATTAAAAAAGGTTGTTTATTTTTTTTGTCAAAAGTATTTCTTACACTTTCCTTTTAAGGTGACCTGAAACGAGAACAAGCTGCCAGTGAGGTATTTATAAAATTCAATGCAATATTAAAAAGGCTGTTTATTATTTTATCAATAAAAACTTTTTAACTTGTACTTGAAACGGGAGAAATAAAACTCTTTTAGTTGGAAAGATCTTGGTGTTGATAGAAGACGGCGTCTGTCGTGAAGACAGTGAATAACGTTCAGGATTTTTAAATTGTTGTAGCCACAGGTCCTATTTACTTATCCAACTCCTAATCCGTTTTTCAATAGATTTTTTACAATATATAACAATAATATAGATTAGTCTTCTTTTGCAAACTTAAATCGTGAATTTAAAAAAAAAAACAAGATCCTAATGTAACATATTATTTATATATAAATAATTAATAACAAAAAAGTGTTGTATAGGTATAAGGCAGCAAATCTAAAGTAGTCAAAACACTAACCAAACACTCATACAACAATCATAAAATCACTGATCACAACACTAAATCGACGGAACAACCCATACGATAGCGCCCTACAACATCCGAACACCAATGAAAACATAATAGTTTTGGCTCAACGTCTGAGCATAAATCCTTATTATATCGACCATTGTTAGTCCGAGCACAAACTGTATGAGCTAATACTGTATTAAGTATTCAGGTTCAAGAGTAAGTTTAGTGAGCCGACGTTGGAGGTACTCCGATCACGTGCTGCGACGGATGCGGTATCCGGCCTCCGATCCGATGAAAAAAGAGAATCCAATTGTTTGACACTTTTTAGAATGATAGAAAAGCTCAGTGCTGACTTAGTAAAAATAGAAAAAAATGCTACCTAACTGGTGTCCTATACATACTGGTGGAGTTTATAAGAATAATGATAATAATAACAAACATTAAATATTGACCTGCACAAAAAAAAATAAAAACTAAAAAAAAAACAAAAAAAGAACATCATAAAACAACTAACACAATAAGTAGAGCGATCACTTTTCAATGTTCTAAAGCATATAGAATTTCATCATTAAGTTGGCAGACCGATATAAAAAAATTAACTAAATATTTTATGGGACAGCATCGAAAACCTCTTTGCAATAGTTAATAGTTATTTAGTTACTGAAAGCCTGTGTGTCAGGGACTTTTTTTTTTAGTTGATGGCTTCGTGCGATTAGCACATTTAGCCAGTATCAACGTAATTTTTTTTATTATTACGGGAGCTAAAATGCACTTTCCTATTTTACTTTACTGGCTGTCACAAATGTCAGTGCTAAAATATGATTATTGCTTATTTCACGTCATAATAACATAGACGCAGCATAGTAATTTAGTCAGTGTGTTTTTACAAAAAAATTCAATACTAATTCAAAAGCTTTTAAAATTTCAATTATTTTTTAAGAAGTAAGACGTTGTCCCGTGATACAGTTTGAAATAGATGGAAGATTTAAAACCCAATTTCACTTATCAAAATACAATACTTTCTTCAACATTATACTAACATCTGAAATGAAAACGGTATAACATTGGAACGGTACAGCTCATCACCATAATGCCTCGTGTACGGTCATTATACCTTCTTCGCTGAATTAAACATTGCTATACTGTTCCGGTGACTCATTCGTAAATAATACTAGCGAATCTTGAGTGGTTTTCTATGAAACAGGAAGACTACAGAAGCACTGGCTAAGAGCCAAAGTGAATTTCCGAATATAGTAAACTATTCTGTAGAGCCTTTTGTAAGTATATAAGTGCATAATAATTATAATAGGTCCTTTGGGGAAGTCATATATAGGCTTAGACGATAAGAACAGGGCATCAATGTCATTAGCATGAAGAAATTTGATAAGAATCGCCTTTGTTAGATTATAAATTTCCCCAAAGCAGGGCATTATTATTATAGTATTCTTAATTTCACATGAGAAGTTAGCACAGTCACATCAAAATATCCAAAACTGAAAAATTTCTTCAATAAATGTTCAACCATATGTCATATAGATAAAAGTTCATAGTCTATTGAGGAAATTTGACAGTTTGTGGCAATCTGATGTGCCGGCGTTACTTTACCAAAAGTTGAAAAGCGCCAGTTACACTTTAGTTGTTTTGTCAAAGTGCTAAAGTATTCAGCTTAGACGATAGTGTTAGGCTTACCATAACCCACCACGGTGACCTAGTCGGAGTCCGTACATTTTAAGGATTGACATTTTGCAACAAATTACACCGACGACTGCTTAACGTTCCTCCAGGGTGCCAAGTGCGAGTTTCATTCGCCATTTGATCACGATAATAAAAACGAGAATTCGTATGGCAAAATTTTAACTTTTCTCGTATGTCGCCAGGAGGCGCTGCTTCAATGCCATACTAATTTTCGTTTTCGTAAACGTAATCCATTGAATACGAATAGTAAACAAAACGCACACTAAGCACTCTGAAGCAAAGAGAGCTCGTGAGTTTTAACTCGATCACCTATCCGGTGACCATGCATTTGGAATGTTGCTTAACTTGCAAGATTGCAACCAACGACCTCCTCAAAGTCTAGTTTAGCTTGATTAGATTTATCTGAGCCAAAATCAAACCTTAATGGAATAATAATGATGACGATTAGTGTTCATACGTTTTTCAAGCTAATATTGATAAGAAACAGATTAGTTTTATCAAGACTGAAAATAGAAATTGAAATCGCACGAACGACTAGCCTCAGGTGGAACTCGAACTCATGACCTTTCACAATGAAGGTGTCAGCTCTTCAAACTGAGCACGCACTTAAGCGCTTCTGATTGATATTTTTCCATTATGTATTTATTTATACACAGTCAGGTCATAAATTCTGTCACATGTTTAATATAAAATAATTGAGACAAGTTTATTCATTATGTAACCATATACCAAAATGAACTTAACAAAACATAGATTCTTATGACAATAAAGTTTATTCATAATGACCTCCGTGATTTTGAATACAGGCCTTCAATCTGCGCGGCCAGTCGTCTATATAAATATTGTTACAAATAATTTAAAAATAACAGTTTTAAATAATATTAGAGTTGAAATTTAAATTGTGTTTTTGTGTCGGATTGTCCAACGGTTGTTTGACAATCGTAGAGCTGCGCATGGGTTCGGCGTGTTGACTATATCTATTCCGCTCACTCCTACACAATAGTGAGATTGTGAGCGGGACAGAATGAATAGAATGACCGATTCTTGTGTTACCTGGCTCTCAAACAATGCAAGAGATGTACGTACTTTTAAAAATGCATACTTTAACTGTCATTATAGTTGAATAATTTTAAATATTGTCTGTTATATTGTATAGGAAACTAGTTAAATGAACATAATGATCTCATTTAGTATGTCATAATACAGATTAGATAAGTTGTCTGTTTTTTGTAATGACATATCAGAAGAAGTTATCGGAGAAAACAGCTGTTTCATCCAAAACAAAATAGTACAGTCTCAAGCGTTAACATGTAAACAATGTAACTCTTAATACAATAGAATAAGAGTCAAAAATAGTCAAAAGTGTTTTTGATGTTAATGCTCCTAACCGTACTTGGTAAAAACTTAGTAAAGAGCCTGTAATATTAGTAGGTACTAATCCACTGCTGGGCAAAGTTTCATTATTCATTAGTTTAATTACCACGCTTGCCTTAAGCGGGTTGGTGATCAGAAGCCATCGAAAAATCCTAAACCCAGAACCTTTCGATTAACAGGCGAGCGCTTTGCAACTCGTTTTTTGTAGTCAGGATTCCTTGTATCATTCCATTTGGGAAGTATGCAATGTATGCAAAAACCATTTTTGTTATAAAATTATATAAATTTTGTAAACAAAAGACCATTGGCAGTAGAATTATAAACTATAGCAACTTACTTATATTAAGCAGTCAAGTTTTTCTGAGTACTCTAACTTAATGGCTACAATAGCAGCACTTATAATAACATTGTGAATTTGTGATATACTTAACCATTTTTTTTAAATATGAAGTGCATATTATGCGATGTTGATTCGGTGGTCTGTCTCATAGCAGTATCTGCTTTCATAATTATGTAAATTCTGTTTGCTTTCGTGAACAATATAAATTATGATTGAGCATTTTATAACATTTTACAATTATTAATTCAGTACCACAACATTGTCATAATAATGGCACCTATTTGGTTAATTACCATGTTTAATGGATGCTCGAATTTGGTTGAAATGTATGCTGAGGAATTTTTGATTCTAATTATATTGTGTACAGTGTTTATAATGGATTGTCATCTGTGTACCCTAAATCATTAAATAAATTGTTATATCAGTGTTATGGATTCAAAATAATAATCAAGTTTATAAATCATCATCACTTTATTTTTATTTGTATAAATAACGTAATGTTACTATAATTAATATACTATGATCACTTGTTTTTTGCTATTTACAATACTCATATACTACAGCAGTCTTTAAAATTTTATTACATAATCTATACACAGGATAACGAACAGGCAATAATAGTTTAATTACATAGATTTGGTATAGCACTTACAGACTAATAAATTTCAATATTTACAAGCGGTCTAAGGCTAGAATCTACATATTTACAATGTGACTGGAAAATGGACGAATGCCGCCCTATTAGACTAGGTATGCCTGCACGGCGTTACTCGTGTCCACAAGGGGAGGCGGCGGGGGCCACTGTCGCATGTCCCGCCGCCTGCCCGGAGCCATGCCGTGCTCCAAAGAAGAATAATCAGAGTCTATAGAGGAGTAAATATGATCGGAAATTGGCCTACCATCTGGCCCGTAAACTACGCCTTGCGTCTGCCTCACAGCCGCCGGCGACTGCCTAACTTCACTATTTTCTGGAGGAGCGCTCGCTCCCTGCTCGCCCATCACAGGCGATTTATTAGGATAATAATATGGCAATGTACGGTTATATTGATCGACATTAGGCACAGACGAATCTAAAGTATATGTATTAATATTTTTCCTATAATTATGGCTACGCCCTTTATGTGACGGCCGGGAATCCGGCATCATATACCTTAGATTCTCCCAAAACCTCTTTTGATTCCATCTTAAACGAGATCCAGTTTTCAGATACGGTCGCAAATCAGGGTCGCACATAGCATCTGGCACCGTGCAGTCTTCGATTATTATCAATTTGTAAATAGAACCTTTGAGAGCTTCGTGTAGCCCTTGGCGAAATTCGTACAAGGACCATTCGGTTTGCATGAAGTTTCTTGTCAATACAATAATTATTCGTTTGGATGCCTCTGCGGCTTCAACAACTGGCGGCGCACATTGCATATATTGCGCCCCATGATGTGGAATGTCTCTATAATGAAGACAGAGGTGATAAGATTGATTTCCCTCTTCTAATTTTGATGCTAAAGATTGCACAACAAACTCTTCATCTTTGGGACTATAACAAACGTACGCGTCATATAATTTCTCGCTCTCTTCAAACGCTCCCGGGAACGAAAACACTCTAATACCACAGTTCGTATAGAGCCATACTCTTAATGTATCTCTAAAAAGAAATAGTACGACAAGAGCCAATAAAATTAACATAAAGCCGGTGAGAGTCGACACCATCATGGGAACATAGTTCGACACTAACATATTTCCGATTACTGAATTATCGGCGTAATAATCGCTGCAGGCTGTCCCGTTTAAATTGAGCTCTTTTTTCTGTGGCGGCTTCGCATCTCCGTTCCAACACCAGACATCAGTTATATCGACGATTTTTTGCGCATTTTCTGCCAAGTATGCAGTTAATTCCTGCAGGTAGCGACATTTGCACGACCACAAATTATTTCCGAGTGAAAGTGCTTTTAAACTGGGGTTGTTATTAAATGTCCATACACCGAAATCGACTAATCTGTTGCCATCTAAGCGCAAATTTTCCAAAGATCTCAAAGAAAGAAATGATATGTTGGCGATATGACTAATTAGATTATTCTGTAAAAAAAGTTGTTTTAAATTACTAAGTTGTTGGAATTCATAGCCTTTCAATTCTTTTAGTTTGTTATTTCCAAGATGAAGAATTTGCAGTGCATTCAGTCCAGCAAAGGTTCTATTTTGAATACTATCTACGTTACTGTTGTTTACATACAGAGATCTCATTTTCTGCCTACCAATGAAAACATGATTTTGAAGTTCTTTGATATTATTTCCATCTAAAAATACCTCTGTGGCATCCATTGGTATTTTATGCGGTATTTCAACAGACAATTGACCGGAACAATCAACAACATTCGTATTCCAAAGAGGGTCATGATAACAAGTACAATTTTGAGGGCAAGTCATTTCACAGTCACACGCGTCGTAATCACAACAATGACATATTGCAAAACAATGAGTCTCATACTTACAAAGAAAGTCTGTAGTCTTAAGATTAGTTAAGGGCACATGCGTTCCACTGCGAGTGTTTGTCATTTTACACAAAACATTTTCCAAATCCATCACACGCGGATACTGTCGCATAGCAGTCATGTTGTTTATAATCGGCAACCACTCCATTGTACAATCACACTGAAACGGATTACCGCCTATATAAAACTCAGGCAAACTTTTGTTCTGGGGCACTGTTGCCAAACGTAAACTATTTAACTCTAAATGCACAATTTCGTTGGCGTACATGTCCACACGCGTTAAGTTTTTCTTGTCGATGAATGTATTCACATGGATGTTATTTAAGAAGTTGTTATTTATAAACAACAGTTCCACACTATTCGGAATTGCCATAGGCGATATTTCCACAATACGATTATGACTAACGTCTAAAGTTTTTATACGAATTTCTTCTTGCAACTTATAGTAGTTACCTAAGTGTTCAATGAAGTTACCGTGAATGTCTAGCCACTTCAAATTACTAGGCACAAACGCGTAATCGAACCACACTAGATGATTTTCCGATAGATTCAGCCACAATAAACTGGCCAACGAAGAGAAGACGCCGTTGATATCCGAAAGGAAATTCCCATCGAGCCTTATAGCCTCCAGCTGTGAATTTCTGCTGAAAGTACCTCGTTCTATTGATTGGATTTTGTTCTTAGCGATGTTGAGAACTTGTAAGCTTGGTAAGTCCCAAAACATTCCGATACTGAGATTCCCAATTTGATTGTCTATCAATCTAAGACCAGTTAATTGATTAAGATTTTTAAAGGAACCATTTCGGAAGTCGGATATTTGATTTTCGCCCAAGTCGAGGGTTTTGAGGAAAGATATTTCCCACAAAGCTTCGGGAACATCTATTAGTTGATTAGAGCTCAAGTCTAATTCCTTTAAATCTGAGCAATTCTTGAACGCTCTTCTGTCAATGTTTACTAGCAAATTGTTGTTTAGCGTCAACTTGCTAAGAACAAATAAGCCGTTGAATAGATTTTCGTCAATAGTATGTATTCTATTTTCCGCCAAGTTCAGTGTGTGAAGGTTGTAAAGAGGCAAAAAAGCATTATCTTCGATATATCCAATCGAATTATTCTTCAAATTCAGTACTTGTAGAAAGAATAAATCTTTGAATGTTTTTTCACCAATCCTGGTTAGAGCATTGTTAGACAAATTCAAAACTATTAAGCGTATCAATCCTTTAAAAGTATTGTCATCGATATGATTGCTAGTGAGCTGGTTGCTTGATAAATCCAAAACAATTAACTCTTCAAGTCTATGGAAAACACCTGGACCCAATTCAAATAGCGAGTTATCGTTTATGTATAACTCTCTCAGTTCTCTTGCGTTTGCAAACAACCCTTCTGGTAGCATTTGCAATTTGTTATGTGATATGTTTAACACTCGAATCATTTGTCCATCAAAAACCTCACTTGATATGTCGGTGATATTATTATGTTGCAAGTAAAGATATCGCAAACTTCCCAACTTAAATATTTCAGAACTATCCGGCAAAGTTTTAATCTCATTGTGACTTAAGTCTAAACTGTGCACATTCATTCCACATCCTTGTCCAAAGCCGAGCTGTCCAACTGTTTTTATTCTGTTATTTGTCAAGTTTAATGTAGTCAAGTTTCCCAGCGGACAAAAGACGCCGGAAGGAATAAATTTAATGCTATTTTGGGCGAGATCCAATGAAACCAACTTCGGCAATCCATTGAAAGCGTTCAACGATAATTCTAAATTTTTATTCGGAATCCACTCGTAGTTCTTTGAGCGTAGTTTCAGCCTTTTCAGTTTGCTCAAATCTTGAAATGTGTTGTCTGGCACTTGTAGAAGCTTGCAGTTTGTTATCGAGAGGTCCGTGAGACCCGAGAGGCGGCTAAAGTATCGCGCTCTCAGCGAGCTTTCGAAGAGTAGTAAATGATTGCACTCCACAGTAAGGCGGTTCGTGTCCGTTGTCACTGATGCAATACTATCACCGTCAACGTCAAGAGTCCGAGTTTTGCACAAAACACTGCTTTCCAAGTCCCTATCCGCAACTCGAACGCATTTGTCTGAGCTGTAGGGCAGTACCGCAGCGGCGATGTGCAGCAGCGCACAAAAAACGGTTATAGCATACATTATCACAGATGTTTCATTTCACTACAAAACGTCTCATAAGCACTCTCCGTGGGTCGATATCACCATTTCCGAAACAAAGTATGTGATACACTCGCGCGCTGAAGAAAACTTGATAACATTTCACTTCACTGAAGTCCTTTTTGAATGATGTATTATCAGTCCTTGTACGATGGTGGGGTGATTGTCACTTGTTGTTGATTGATGTTTTCGAGAGAGTTTTGTATAATAAATATTAAAGTGCGTGTTGCGGAGGCCGGCGCGTGATGCGGCGCGTCCTCTCCGCGGCGCGTTTGCGTTGCGACTGTCAAGTGGAGAGCTTGACTCGTGGAGGTGGCAGTGGCAGGGCAGGGAGGCGCGACTTGCCCCCGCTGCCCGCGTCCCCCTGAGCTTTCGCTTCGTTCGGTTGAGGCGAGTAACGCCATCTAACGTCTGGTAGCGGAACCTTAAACTTCTAAACTACAATATTTTACCTAATTAACTTATTTCTGATTTTGAAACTCTATTTGAAATTAAATGATCACGGAACATAATACCCATTCCAAAATAAAGAATACCTAGGCTATTTCAATTTAATATATTATGATAATAATAATCATGGAAGAGTCTTTTATTTTGCATATATTTTATGCAAGTCAAATAATCGTACGTTCATTCGATAGTCTAAGCGGAAGTTTATGTTATGAACTTTACAAAACTTTAAAAAACAAACTTATAAACATAAATGTCGCTACAAATTCGTAACCGTGTAACTACGTGCGCATGGGCATAATTATACGCACAGGCATTATAGGCATAAAACAATATAGGTATTCTTTTTATTTAAATAACAATGCAACAAGCGTGATTCATTCAGCCGAAACGTTCGGTCAACGGAATGCCATGGCTACGCCAAAAGTTAGACAAACATTTGTTCTGGCAAACGAATTCAGTTGATAAAATTTCGCGGAATGAAGCTGTAACCAATCGCTTTTATGGAAACTATAACATTTGGTTGCTTGTTTTGCTTAAAAACAGTTAGAGATCAAGAAGATAAGATAAGATAGAGAAAAGGAAGCAAGGATTTCACGGTATCTTTACTAACTGAGACTTTGTGTCACTTACAACTGCAATGCAACTTAATTTTCCAGAACGTGTGATTGACTAATAAAATACTTAAACTTCTTTGAATAGCTTAAGATGATCATCATCATTCCCAAATGAACAATCGTATGTGGACAGAGAGAGCCATAGCCAATCACAATGGCAATTCCCCAATGTGGGATAAAGTGCTAGTATATAGACATAATGTGTGTACATTTAAAATTAGGGAAATATATGTTATGCGTAGTTTTTTTATGGGGATGATATGGGGCAATTTTTTATTTGTAATTAGTAGTGTAGTAGAGTTTATAAGACTTTATAAGTTTAATTTTCAGTAGTTTAATTTACTTGTGATTTCCTTTGTTTAGTAAATAATAAAATATTATATAACTGCAGGTAAATATTTGTAAATTTACATTGCACGATTTGGTAACGCCATATTTATTTTGTAAATATAGTTACTGCAAATAAAAACTGAGCAGTTTCTTCTTAATAAAGATATATTTTTCACTTTGACTAAGATACTTATAAGATACTTAAGTATACTTTGACGAAGAAGATAGATATCTTCGTGTTGCTCGATTCAATAGATCTATTTCAAAATAGTAATAATTGAATAAATATTTTTAATAAAGACTAAACGATCTATTTCCCACAAGATATGTATAGCCTAACCAAAAACACCTGCTGATATATCTCTACTGAATCAAGCATTACTGCCTAGTAAATTAACCAGTGCGTTTTCGTGATTTGTAAAAAAATATTTAAAAAAAATCTGCATGCTTCCATTTTTACTATTATTTTATTTGCAAGATTCGTTTTTGTTATCTCGATCGATGTTGGGAACAATATCTTTTAAAATCATAGAGCTTAAAATTATTGTTTTTAACAGATATAGAAATAGCTACTAAAAAAATATTATACAAAATGTTAATTATCTACTCGATACCATAACTGTACCAAGCTTCGATGCAACATAAAACAAATTAAAAAAAAAACATCTTATCAATTTATAGAAAATTAAATCAGCGTTGCAGTTTCATGAAGCTGCAAATTATGCTGTTAGGAGTCCAGTTCGTTGTAGCATTTTAATTTTATTCTTACGTATTAGTTTTATTGTTAGATCCTAAGTCCAACTGCTACGCCGAACAAACATGTTAAATTATAATTTTTGCATTTAAATTTAATTAAAAACCATTACAATATGTGTTTGACTAAAGCTTTCGAAATTTTTGATTTAGACTTTGTAAATACCATTTCAACTTAGTTTACTTAATGTGAAGACTTTTCACCATTTCGTATGCACGCCTTAAAAATGCACAGATTTTTAGCTGCCGATAGTATTACAAATTTGCTTTCTGCCACCTTATCTATTTCCCAAGCAAAAATATGAATGACTTAATAATTCCCTTTCCGCCATTTTAACACCTATATCGCAAAGCAACAAAACGGCCAGACGTCTGTCGATAAGACTGGTGGCGACGCGACGCGCAAGACTATTGTCTATCCCGATCTGTATAGGTTTTTAACCCTCCATTAGTGTTGCATCCGGTATTACACTAAAAACCCCTTTCAGGTAGACGGGGCTTATCTAACCCCGTATTAGCACTACGCCGAAATTCAATTGTTTTGACAACACGTTTACTTTCCCGTGCCCAGTGTAATGACTCATACATTGAAAGAAGACATTTTTTTTGTAATCTTTATCAGTGTTTTAGAGGTGTAAGGTAGTGTTTTTTCTTCTCAAAAGATTATCCTCACTTTGCGTAGTAAAGCTTCTCACAATATCTTAAGCTTTCGCTTGCGACACTGATTCGTGCTATGCAAAAGAGCTTCCTTTGCAGAAATTTACCATTTATTAATAAGGAAATGTCATAATTACTTTGTAACACTTCTTTTTTGGGGAATGGATCGTCATTGGCCTATGATCTTTTCATGGTAACCGGATTTTAAGGATGACGAGATACTTAAAGTTGTCCAATACGTGGTGACCGAACGTCGTCAGAGGGGTTCAGGAAGAGACGGCATCATTGAAGAGAGGTTAGATAGACTGTGATGGAAGCGTGTCCACGTCCTATATTAGAATCTTTGAGGCTTTCAAATCTGTTTCGAGAATTTAAATTCAAAATTCGGAAAAATAGGCTCGGGTTGATCGTGTCTTGGGGGACAGGTCTTTGTAAACCGTTTTATAAGCAGCAATGAATAGCTAAATTAAAAATTCAAAATCATTTATTCAGTTTAGGTTACAAGTAGCTCTTGTGAATGTCACAATGCCATCGGTTCGTAAATCTACTCTGGGCTACTTATATAATGGTACCAATAGTCATCATAAATTTGATCGTTGCAATATTACTTTAATCCACCTATTGACTTCCGACACGATGGCGCCACTTCTTTCTATGGTGATGGTGATCAAATATATATTCGTATTAAAGAATTACAAAGCTTATTATTAATAAAGTTAGAGCATGTTTTTGACTAACACTGACAACATTTTACGGTTAACCAATGATAAACTTAAAACTAACTCTTAAGGCATTATTTTAATGTGACTAGTGTAATGTGTATTTCAATGACAATATTTTTTATGCTTCATTCAAATTGATTCTGACTGTAGGTACCGTCATGCTACTAGATAATACATATGCACACTATAGACTGATATAATACTTATTAATATACATACGTTGGTCTCAATTGTTTCTCTCTATCCAATTCAGTTAAGCCAACATGGGTAGGTAATTATTAACTGCACAAACGCTCCATACAATTGAGGTGAGCTGAAGTGTTTTGTCGAGGAGACACGCACCGGCAGACTAAGAGGATAATTGAAACTATAGATAGCATATATAGGAACTATTATTTCCCAGAATTTGATATAGTATGGTAAAGCCACCAAAGAGTACGCACTACCAAAGTGTATTTCTATTTTTCCTATTGGCAAACACACATTCATGGGATTAATAAATACTACGTACCATATTGCATTCCATGCACTTAGTCACAGACAAGTAGTTGCGAACAGATTAATATTATTCAGTATAGGTATGTGCGGCTATCATTGGGCCGGCGTGGTGCTGTGCATGTAGGAAAAACCTGAGCCCAGTTGTGCGTCTACATGCTAATGATGGTGATGATGATTGTTGATGATGATGTTATTTTTTTTTTTATACTTAGCACGGCAAATGACTCCACACCACCTGATGTTAAGTGGAAATGGAGTCCAGACGCGAAGACAACTGGTGCAGCGTGAAAACAACGCAGCATCAGTCAACTTCACTCTGCCGGCCCACAAGGTGCTTCTTCACGCCTCGTTTGAAGGACCCCATATCATAGGAAAGAGGGAAAACATGTGCTGGTAGACTGTTCCAATAGTTTAAGCCGTATGTAGGATTAGCTACGTTAAATCTTAGCGTTATTAAAACGTGGTCGACATGAGGTAGGATATTAATAAAAGTGAGGACATAGAGATAGAGACCATAGCCTAGTGTCGTTCTTCTGTGCCTTGGCACTGGGAACAGCTTAGTGAAAAAGGGCCTTTGCCTAACAGTGTTACCTATAGCATAGGTAAAGGGAAAAATAACGAGTCATACAAAACTAGAAACATTTTTATCAGCATAGTATTCTAAGCTGGGTGGCTAGCACGAGTTGTGGTTGCCATTCGATCACGTTAAGGAAAACGAGAATTTATGTATGGCAAAATTTTAATATCCCTTGTTTGTCATCAAAGGGCATGTCATGAATGACACATAAATTCTCGTTTTCCTTAACGTGATCGAATGGCACATAAAACTTGAATCAAACACCATGTACCTACTACTAACTACCTATATAAATCTTTATTGTTGTCTGTTATAAACAAATTTTATTTTTATTTATTTTTTATTTTTAAGTAGGATACAAAAGCGTCGCACCGCACCATAAGAATTACCCGTAAGCGTAAGTAGAAATTCGAGCCGAATGCATTTTAGGATCTATTGCCACCCCAACCCTTTCCCGGCAGCACGCCCATAACGTGTTGACATCATTATACGGCCGCAAGAAGGGCCCGACAACAATGCAGATAAGATCCGTGTTCGTGTACATTGGAGGGTTAACTTTGCGGGCTAGTTTTCGGAAAGTAATTGTACAATGTACGTTCAAGCAACATAGAAAGATGATGGGTGACCAACATAAAATTCTGCTTATGTAGCTACCGGCATCTTTTCTAAATCTGTCACTAACGGTCACTAACTGTCTGTTAATGACGGTAGTTGTTGACATTGAATTGGCGTCTTTGGCTTTCAAAGTAAAAAGTAAATAGTGTTGAATAATTTCGGCGAGCTGGTTAGAACCACGATAGCTCATTTGGAAGAGCACCTGACCCGGTATGTCAGAAGGGTGCAGGTTCAAACCCTGCTCGTGGAAATTTTTTCAACATTTGTGTTTTTGTAATCTGTCACTAAGATCAAAGTTGATAGCATTATTGTGTTCTAGCAGTTAAGATAAGCCTGTTACTCAGTAGTTGAGGATTCCGGGTGAAGTGCCTTTCCACATTCGGTCTTATAGCTATGCTTTCCTGTAAAGGAATAAAATATTTAGAGTTTGCGTAAATTTATAAATATATAGTGATAGACATAAACAAATATTTTTATTGCAGTTATTATTATTGAGCCACAACAATTTTTAGTACAGTAATATTATTGAGCAAGTTAATAATTATAAAACTAACTATGGCTTTAGAGGTGGATAAAATATCAAAAAGCAATCAATTAAGCATGCTTTTCAAAGAAAAACAAGTAAGTCACAATTTTTTTTGCGCAGGTTTAACTATTGCTTTTTACTTTTTCACTCATAGTCCTGAAAAGTACGAAGGAAAGTTCAATGATTACTAGACTTCTCTTTAAAAAAATGTACATTGCTTAGAATTTCAAAAGTATTTACGCGTTTCACTTACAAAAAACTTATTGCTTACTAAAAAAGCGTACGCATCAAACAGCAGTTCACTTTTTAAGCTATTAATTGCCCTTAAAATTTTATAAGCATATATGTAAAAAGCAATTTAAAAAAGTTGTTTTTTAAAATAAGTGAAAAGCATAATTGCCTTTTTTAATTTTAAGCAATAAGTCCCAACTCTAGTTGGAGCTACCTGTCCTGTACCTACTCTACTCACTCATTCGTTCGCCTTGCAGTCACTAAATTTTATTTGTTGAGTCGCAAATGCAACGCAACATGAAACAAAGTCATATTTATTTATAGTACATATGTAAAGAAAACTATTATAATTTAATTAAATTCATACTTCATAGTTTCATACTTATCAACATTTTTAAAATATGAGACAATTTTTCTCTCTGTCTCTGTCCTTCTCAGTCTCAGTTGTAAACTAACAAGTGTAAACGTACAATTAAGTTCGATAACACATCAAAAATAGTTTTAAGCATAGGGAGATCATATAAGACCTTGCCGTTAAATTCAACGTAGAGTTGTATTTGTCGTTGCGATCGTAACATTCCGATAGCGCGATTCAGAATGGTTGCAGCGCCATCTAGTTTGTAAAAGGTGAAACTAGCATATCGACGACGGCCGGAGTTTATTACAAATTCTTTTGAAATAAATATTTTCTAAATAATCATATTATATTGTTACCTTTTACTAAATAAACAACATATATATATATATGTTTTTTGTAAGGGTTGTTACAATGGTGAAATTGTGTTTGTTTTGAGAAATATAAAAATATCAGGGCAAATCCTGGCAATACTTATTTTATCTAGGCATGCTCAAGGCACATCAAGGTCAGTAGCACGACGCATATAATATTAATCATGAAATATGCATTACCGTGAAATGATACTGTTATTTGGAATATTGATTTTGAAACATTGTATTATTATCAATAATACTGCCAAGTACTTTCTGACCTTACTAAAAAACTTAAACTGTTAATTTTATTTTGACGTGTGTATTTTTGTTTTTTATGTACAATATCTATTCTAAGTAAATCGCATTAATTATTCACATGATATTTGATGCTGTGAATAAAAACCAATGTAAATCAATCAAATTATCAAAGGTGTCGTCAAAATTTGTAATGGAGATGGTGAAAACTGTTTTACAAGACAATGCTTATTGCAGATCCACAGATAGCCTATACAGCGTTACCAGATTTTAGGGGCGATAAAAAACATAAGGCTCCTCAAGCAGTAGTGATTTAAATCCTCAGAGGGGATAGCATCAGTCAAGCGTGTTCCCGTCCCCTACTAGAAATTTCTTCGTGGCTTACGGCTGACTCGAGATGCAAAGCTAATTTAGGACCAGGCGCTAACTTTACTATACGGGTTTCGTGTTCACAACTGCAATAACACATCTTTACGAGTTTGTGGTAGGGTAAGGCCCCTGTAGGTATGTAACAAAAATATTTCATTAGCAGTCATAGAATCGATATTTTTGGCACATGGGAAAAATACGGCAAAGCAGATTTGCAGGAAAAAGGTTAGTATCTTTGAACTGTTAACGGCAACGTTACCAATGGTGGTATGAATGAACCCAGGAATCCAGAATCCGATTTTATGGTGACCTATAATATAAGTAAATATCCTATAACTATCCCACTGCAGGGAAAAGACCTCCATCATTGAAATGAAGTCATCACTACCAATTGATGGGTAATAGCTTAATCACCACGCTTGCCAAATGCGGGTTGGTGATCACATGCCCGGGTAATGCACCGAATAAATCCGAAACACACTTTGCTGATCGTTTTGCCTCTCGGCCATCGAGGCGTAATATAATGCCTTTTCCTGCCGGCAAGCAGCATCATTTTATATTGTTTGAGATCCAGTAAAGTTATAAGGCATAGAGGCATAAGATCTAATGCTTCAGGGTCAAAAATCTGGCAAGCTTAAAACAAGAAAACATGTTGAATCGTTCAACATCCTTTAATACCAATCTCCAATTGAATATCTCTTTTTCATTACAAATATCCGTAAAAGTCCGACAAAATAAAGAATCTCGTAACAACTCACTGTAGGAACTTGGGAACCTATCCGTCTCCATTATGCGCTAATATCAATGGCGCGCCGGAAACGGATCTCGGATATGTTATGGAAACGTATATGGCCGTTATACCATAGAGCTACTAATGCATCGCCATGATACAAGGGCGCCGTATGGGATTTTTAGATTTTTTTTATGGCCCGTCCCTTAAAAAGGAGTATAAGATTAATTTGATTTTGAAAGTTTTACATCTGTTCTACTCATGTTTAAAATGTTGGTATGACATTGCCCAAAGTCTGGTATTATTTTAGATTAATTTGTGTTGAGCGTTAGAGTTCCATTTTTCAGTAAAAACGTACACACATAAACCTGCACATAAACCTACCACAAACTGTCAACTTTCCTCAGTAGACTTTGAACTTTATCACTAGGTCATATGGTTGAAAATGTATTGAAGAAATTTGACAGTTTTGGACAGGTTGATGTGCAGGTGTCTGTACTTAGTTGCACCAATGTTCGACAGGAACCTGTGAATGTTTTTTTCCTTTAATAATTATTATACAAGAAGAAACAAAAATTAACCTTTGCAGTATGCTAAACATAAAGTTCTAGTCTCTAACTCCAATAATGACGAATTTTCATCATACAAAATTTCATCCCCTATTTAACCCACATGGGTCACATGGGGGTTACTTTAAAATTTTTACTAACTCATATATCTAAATCTGTTCAAACGTTTAAAAGTTATGGTGGAATAAAGAAAAATCACATACCTACATACATACATACATACATGAACCCTGGAAACATAACACTCCTTTTTTTGGCATTCGTGTAAAAAAGGTGTTGGCAACAAATTATAATCTTTTGCAACAATTTTAAAAAATATCAATAATAATATTTGTTATTTTAGGGACGAAAAATTGTGTTGAATACGTTGTATGTGTTGGTTTAAAGTGTCGAACGCTGGTGCCACCATGATAATAATAATGATAAAAATAATAAATAATAATAACATCTTATTTTATTTATTAGCTAGTGGTCGCCCGCGACTTCGTTCGCGGAGACTACAGTATCCCACAGGAACCTGTTACCGGGATAAAAAGTATTTTATTTTATCTTATTTCCTAGTCCGGGTTTTGGTCTGTCTATGTGCAAAGTTTGCATAAAAATCCGTTCAGCCATTTTCACGTGATGCGCGGTCAAATAAACAGACTCTCAGATAAGCAGACAAAAATTCTAAACACTGTTGGAACGTGTTCTGTTGTCGATTCTAAGTATCCCCAGCCAATTTTTTTTTAATATCTTCCATGTGCAGACTTTTGACCCTCTATAGCTTTATTATATGCATAGACAACAACAAACGTAAACTTATGTTACAAATTGGCCCCACGAAACAATATCCATGGTTTCTCTGCGAATACAAAGCTCACATTATGTTTACTCATACACATCAGGTATAGTATAACCAACATTTTGAAAATCGACTATCAAAGGTAATACCATAAGCAGATATGACGTTTTATAGGTAACAACAATAAACCTAATCTCTAAACGTTTATGTAAAGCGAAATAGTAACTACAACATATTGCATTGCAATGCAATAGGTTGTGACTTACAAACAAACAGATTAAACGAAGTGACTCTAAAAAGCTTTGTCTTAGACTTGACTTATCCTTATTTTTTATTCATATATGAACGTATCAAAGAAGTCAAAGCAAAGTAAGGACAGACGGTTTCAATAGTAAACAAAGTCACCAAGATGTCAAGCTTAACATACTCAATTTAAAACTTGCGACTTTCTACGAATCCAACAAATTAGCGAACACTTTTCACAGAGAGTATACTTCTACGAACGCAGACAGTGGCTAAACACGTCTATTTGCGAACATAATTATTCAGTTCGCCAGGCGCAAACTTAATTATGTTAAAAACCCTTCATTGCATTCCGAAACAGCTTGAAAGTGTAAAAACTAATCAAGAAATTTGCATACATTTCAAATGGAGACAGTTCTTTAAATACACGTCTCAATCAAGATTAATTAACCAACAAATTAACACTGTCTTGATTAGTTTGAAGGAGCCATACCTACGATGGAAGAAACAAAAGAAATTCTATTTTGTACTGTGTACCCTTCAGTGGCCGTCGGGAACGTATTAAATTTGCATTAGGCGAAATTGAAATACACCCTTCGATGAGTCTTTACGGGGGCCGACTAATAATGTCGTCTATTCTCCTCAATCTTCACAGTCATGGTGTGACTATTTGATTAATCGAATAATTTTTTGGACCCTTCTGAGGTTTAAAGTGCTTGTCTTCGGGCTCCATTCAAACTTTTTACGCTCATTAGGGGTTTATTTTGTCGTTTTGTCGAATTGTGTTTTGTTTTCACTAATTGTCATCCATCCACGAACAACATTACCACGGATTAGGTGATTAATATCTACCTCTGAGGTATTATATTAGTAGTATTTCTATATTATTTATAGTATATTATAATTATTATTATAGTATAGTACTACTACTATCTATAATATAATACTACTATTATAACTAGTACCACGTTATCTATATCTCAATGGTGGTAGCGTGGGTACAGCACTGTTCTCAGACTCCGACGTTCAGGATTTAGTCCAGTACGATTATAATCATTTTAGTATAATTGTCGTGTAGTAACAGTTAGAGATACGATTAGCAGTGCCTTACTATTATAGATTCGATTAAAATACTTCTGCGTTCGGGTTTATCGTCAAGGGTGGGAGGTGCAAGTTCAAAAAATAAGTAGGGATAAGTAGGTTAGCTACTTAAAAATGATGTCTCGCTTAAGTTTTATCAGCTGGTCTCAGAATGTTTTGCGCGTTAAACTTTGTTCATGTTATTCAATTATCGTTAGCCAAGTTTCAAACATTATGTAATTTTAATTATTTGTTTAATACTTCATGCTTCAGAAGACACGGTAAGCCCTGGCTGTTATCGTAAGAAGGTTGTCGTTAAAACTCTCAAAAAGGTCACATTGGGCCACCCACAGTGAGGTAGGCTTTGTCCCGATCCTAATTGCTACTGATATTGGTCTAGCAAGACCTGAGCCTAGCAAAGGGTAATGAAATAAAATGATAATGAACATATTCTTTATTATACACCATAGTTAAACATAGAGGAACATATATAGGGCGATGATGTATAATTGAATTGCATATTTGATACAAACTTCATACTATAAATTTATTTATTTAGGTATTTATCACCAATCACAGCTATCAATACAGGAAATTTCCCAACACAATAGTGTCGTTAAATTAATTACTTTATCAGATTATATTGCTTGTTATTATTATATTTGCAAGATAAAATTTTACTTCCTTTTCTGAGACTGATTGGTTTTTTCTAGTAAAAGTTAATTAATTTAGATATTTATCATCAAAATATACAGCTATCATTACAGGAAAAATTACTTTACCAGATTATATTGTTTGTTATTATTATTTACAAGATAAAATTTTACTTCCTTTTCTGAGACTGACTGATTTTTTTTTTGTCCTTGAATGCCTGGCTGACGTTAAGTGACTGGGTGACGTTCTATAGGCTGGTTAAATTTATTCAAAAACCCGTTCTAATATGTCAACTAAGTTGGTGGCGTGAGATCGCAGTCGATAAAACACCACCCGCATTGGACCAATTTTGTAGAATATGGCCCAATCTCCCTGCTTCTGTTCATCTGAGTAGTGTGACGTTTATAGACTGATGATGATAAAAACCTTGAACTTCAAAAATCCGCTTTCTACAATTCACAAGTCCAAATATTTAATGCATCTCAAGTTATTGTCATGTTAATTAAGTAGCCCTACACAGACAAGGTATGCGTTCTCTTTCGACATAAAAACAAAGAATTTGAAATATTTCTAAAGGCCTGTGCCTCACCTTTTTATGTTGGCAGCACGCGTCGTAGCCATGCCATATCGGCCGACATTAAACTGTCGTTACATAGTATTCAGACTAACTATTAAATTGTAGGCCGTTTCACGATGCTTTGGAGAAAAAGAGTGTGTTGCGCATCGCGGTTTTGTCGGTTTCGCGGTTGTCGCAATTTCGTGGTTCTAGAAGAAAACTATAACATTATTCATGTAATGTGCAAATTTTTCAGTTTAGTTTAAATTAAAATAATCGTCATTGTTGGCGTGCCTTTTTGCATTTTTCGCGATCAACCATCATCTCAACATTAACTTTTTTTTTGTCATATCATCTTACACACAGTCTATCCATCTTTTCTTTGGTTTTAACGTGCTTATCGTGCCTTCCGAAGCACGAAAAAGCTCGAGTTTTTTTATTTATGTATTTGTTAATTGGTACTGGGCACCCATCAGGGGCTCTCTAATCCCAGTAAGGAGGATTCAAAAGGTAAAAAAGACGTAATCGCAGTTTAGACCAAAAGGCGCTGCTTCCAGTGATATTGGCATAGGACATAAAGGCATACGAACGAAATAAATAATAATTTAGGGTTGGTAACGCATGCCTGATATCATTGGTGTATCAAGCGTCCATGGTTGCGGGCCGTATGCTCGTTAGCTGGTCCAATAACATAAAAACCATGACTGATTAAACCAACAAGATAGCGAGACATCTTTAGCGTTTCTTTTATAATACAAAAATAGCTATATAGTGAATTAATTTATTGCTCAATAATTAACAATCTTAATATTGATAAAACATCGTTACATCAAAATAAAGTTTTCTTTGCCATTATTTTATCATCGACACAACTTTAGTTCCTTAACATGTTGCTAGATGGCGCTGATACTGAACTGACTGAATCGCGCTATCAAGTTGTTTGTTCCGAACGATAAGTAGTGTGAGTAAAGGAGGATGCCAGGGTTTCTATGAAATTTGGTCCACCCCTTCAATAGCTATGTGTGTTACATAGCTGGATAGGTATTTTTGACCTGAATAAAAGTTACTATGGCGCCAAGTTTAAATGTTAGTCCGTTCAGAGTTATTCTTTTTTTAAACATAGTGGTTTTACAAGATTCAAAAACAATGTTAAATGTTTTATTTTTCAAAAATGACAATAAACAGACCTTATCGTTAACACATGCTTTTTATAAATAAAAGATAATATATTTTAATAATAAACATTTATTTATTAATGATCATGATCTACAATGACGTCATTTAAAAATAAGGCTGGGCCTACAAACGCCTCGTGTCTGGCGTATCCTAGATACCAAACTATTGAAACAATATGCGCACAGGTTCCTACTGTACGTCGTCCCGTCATGCAGGTACAATATCTTTGCAGAATATTATTATCGTGAACCAATAAATAGCAGTAGTACATTCTAGCTCTCACGTGTCGCGACTGTATACGACCACGTAAGAGCCAAGCATCACCATCAATGCCAAAATCAGGTAAATCATCTAGTGCAGCTTCTCGGTATACTTCTATTGTATACATTCCATTTTGCAGATGTTCGCTGCAGTAAGATCTCGCTAACTTCATTTGGTAGGTTCCCAAAGCTAATAAAATGATTTGTTCTTCACTGAATCTCGGAAAATCAATATCGCTTGCTTCTACTCTTGTAAAATCAGCTCTTCTGCTGTTTAAACGTTTCCGTTCTACATAATCGTATAAAATATTAGGTGTATGTAGCCTCTGTCTGATTTCGGTGACAAAAGCTTCAGCATATTGACTATCTTCGATGGGTATATGAAAGTGGTTTGTGATTGCGGCAGCTATCCTAAAGTCAGCATACATATGCGCCAACGCATTGTTAAAATATCTTTGGCGAAACAGTTTAAAATCGCGTTTAAACCTGCCGTTAACCACTTCCACTACCCAGCGGCAAATAGTGACCAACCGAGATTCGTTGGCTTGGTCAGTGGTAAGTTGGGATTCGTGTCTATTCTTTGAAGGCGGAACATGGTATTCGTAACCACAGGCTTCTACATCGTCCAAGCTGTCCCTAAATCCTCGATCCAAAATAAACACGTCATTGGTTTCAAGGAGACAGTGAATCGGGTGTTCACCATTATTCATTATATCCCTCATTATGTTAGCGTCTGTTTTTGTAGCAGCATAAGGCCCTGTCACGTCAATTATATAGCCATCTGTTGTGACTAATAGAAACGGTTTTAAAAGATTTTGAAACTTGTGCAAGCTGTACGACTGTCGTTGGAATACGAAGTTAGCACTTTTATGTATATAGACATAAGTCCCGTCGCATATTATGATTGCTTTTGTATTTTCAGTGTTTCCAAATAAAGCCTTTGGTATCGTCAGGTTTCGACGTAAAATGTCATCTTTATTTATATGGTCAAGTCCTAAGTGACGACCAACGTAGTCATTTGTGAGACCCTCACGAGCTATGGCCATCAATCGTTCAAGGTTTTGTCTCGACATATTGAATAAAGTCGCAAGCCTCTCATTTGAGTCACCGGTTCGCAGCTTTGTTAGATAAATACCTAAAGCGGTTCTAGGATGTTTACATGTCTGACTCAATGATGGAGTTTGTTCCAATATCTCATTGAATTGCTCAAAACTACGGCCGGTCCAAAAGTGCATTTCTTCATTAGTCATTGCACCTCTTGTGTTAAAATCTAATCTAGAACCTCTTTGTACAGCTTTTCTCATAATGTCATTGATATCACTGAATTGTGCTGCATTGAAGTCATGGGTGACATTGCAGTGTTGAGGTAATTCGTCCCAGGTGTTACTCTCTAGGTGTTCTTGACATACTCTAGCACTATCAGGAATGTACAGCTTGTGTTCACAAAAAGTGTGTACTTTTATGACTTCTGGTATTCTATGACGAGTGACATTGCGACAGTTAAGGAAAATACAGTGCCTGGCAGTGTTTGATGCTCGTGAATACTCGGGAACGTGAATTGCAGTTGAGAGTGCTTGTGGCTCGACGATTGCTTCTTGTGGAGGAGGCGGTGTGACCGCACTTTCAACCCTTTGCCAACACCGATGGCACACACTCCGGGTGTTGTCAAATACAACCTGTAAAAGAAAGTATACTTAATAAACATATTTTCTATAGCTACTGTTATATTCTGTAGATACGTACTGTTAGTGTAGTGTCTCGCGATCAAGTTTGTGGTGAGAGTGCGAATATTAGTAGTGTACCAGTGCTTAGCAAGCAAACGAATGCAGACCGATATGTCTGCTTGTAACCTAACCTAGCCTAGTCTAGCCTAGCCTCACAGTTTCTCCAGTTTACTCGTGATCTTGGTGCTTACAATAGCCGAAAAATAATACAAAAAAAAACAGTCGGAACTCAATAACATTGTAAATAAAGCATGAAACATCTCGTTAAACAATATTTTTTGAAAACATTTTTTCTTTTTGTAGGTAAAGACGGCCACACATCAAGTTACCCCCTAGTTCTAGTTCGATAATGTATATCATAAAGGAATATATCTTTAAAGTAGGTATTTACCTCTAACAATGCATTTTCTTGAATATATGTTGCAAGCTGTGGTCGCACTCTTGGAAGTTCATCATTTAAAAGATGTCGCTGGTATCTTCCGCGATAGAATCCTCTACGACACATGACACAGTTCCGTGAAACTTCCATAGTAATAAACAATAGTCCAATCGAAAAGCACTTCAATAATCCTTATGTAACGCCGAATGTTAATTAAACAGGTACCGAAAAAGTCGAAAAGATAGCCGGGGTCCAGTAGAAACTGATAGGTAAACAAAGAGACAAGACGTAGTCACACTCTTAATACAGACGAACGACTACCTGCGCTTGCGAGCTACCCCGCCGACGCCGCCCGTCCTGTCCGTGCCAGTAACCAGTTTCATTGTCATAATGAGTGCGAGTGAGACGGATAAAATGGATTGTGATTCATTGATAACTGCATGTCAGTATTTACAGAACGTGTATGTAGTACAGAAATGCACGTAAATATAATTGCGTGGCTCCTGCTAAAACTACAATGTTTATAAAGAATAAATATATAAACAAAAAATAACTCTGAACGGACTAACATTTGGAACTTGGCGCCATAGTAACTTTTATTCAGGTCAAAAATACCTATCCAGATATGTAACACACATAGCTATTGAAGGGGTGGACCAGGATTTGCATCCTCCTTTGTATGTTAACTCTGGTTTCCCTTCATAACGTATAAATCTTTCGCCTTTTACTAAAGATTTCCGTGGAGGGGGACACTCAAATGAGTCTCTGATATTTTTGAATGCCCTGCTTTATGCAGAGCTTATTAATACATAAAAAACGCAAACTTTAACTCACTCAATACATTATTTAAGATTTGATAGATATTAGTACTAGTTACAGTTAGTAGACTGTATTGATAGACCGTATGCATTAGTGTTGCCGAACTATTGATATTAAAACCATCGATAGTTTACATCGAAAATCATGTACCCTATCGATAGTATCGATACTATCGATACCACAGAACAAGGCAATACTATCGAATGAGTGCAATACTATCGATATTATCGATAGTATTGCAGTTCGTTAATAGCAAACTATTGATAGTATCGATACTGTTGATTTTATCTGCAACAATACTATCGATAGTATCGATACTAGCGATTGTTTAAGACTATCGATAGTCTGCCAATTTGCAATAGTATTAGGTATGTTTTAACAGTAATGTAGTTGAGGACCATTAGAGGCCGATATATATAAATATTTTAATAAATATTTCTATCGAGTTGTGCTAGTTCTACTATTTTAAAAGAAAAAGAAGCAGTGTTTTGAAATAGTTGATTGTGATTGACTATTATACCTGAAAATTGCTAACAATACTATTGCAAATTGTTAAACTATCGATAGTCCAAAACAATCGATACTATCGATAGTACCGTTGTAAATAAAATCGATAGGTACTATCGATTCTATCGATAGTTTGTTATTAACGAACTACAATACTATCGATAGTATTTTACTCATCCGATAGTATTGCCTTGTTCTGTGCTATCGATAGTATCAAAACTATTGATAAGCCGATCGATAGTTTTAGGATTGGTTGGCTATCGATAGACTATCGATCGGCAACACTAGTATGCATGCACTATCAAAATGCTGAAATAAGCGTCTGGTAATTGTAAACTGGCAATTCGCTGTACCATTGAGTTAGCACTAACAGTCCCCAGTTAGTTATTTTACCTAAGCTCCGGGTCATTAGGTAAATGATGTTCTGATTTTCCATTGTCCTGTCCATAAAAGTTTAAAAAAATTATCTCTAATAGTAGCACAAAATAGTTTCCTTATTTTGTGGTAGTAGTAAGAACAACAACTTAACTATGAAAAAAAAATACAAGTATTATTTACAGTTAGGTTACATTTGCAGTAATTGGAGCGGTTTGCGTATCTTCATTAGGTACTTTGTAAATGAAGCTTATATAATAATTATGTAGGTACAATTAGAAAGTTGGCTGGTTAGTCAATAGAGAAACAACTGCTAAAATTATTTTTTTAAATAGAAATTGTATGCTAATGGCAAATTATGACGTCACCAATTCTTCTTCAACAATTCTTTCTTCAATTTATAACTTTTTAGGCTACAGCAATTCATGCTTAGGTCAAATAAAAAAAAATAGTTTATTGCGGAAAAACGTTCCATAATTAATATTACAATCAAATTACAATTAAAATAAACATAAAATTAAAAACAAAATACAAATTAAAAGCAAAATACAAATTAAACACAAAATAAATACTTATTATAAACAAAATTTAAATTAACGGATTAAAAAAAATTAAAACTTCAGATTCATAAATAGAAATAAAATTAAATGTACAATATTAAATAACTATAATTACAATAAACAATATTAAAATAAAATTTCTTAAATTTTTAAATTCATTTCTAGTCTATATATGGTTGATAATAATGCGAGCCCGGTGGTCTAGAACTACGAGTACCTACACAACTGAAGGTGCACCCAATGCTTGACAAACGGATTTAATGCCTTCAGAATACCGTTGGAGCTCCCACGCATCCTGTTCATCATTGATGAGGTTCTTTTTCTCATGATGGCATAAAAATCGTCTCTTGTGATGCGCTACAGTATCGACGGCGCACCATCACCACTCTGAAGGCATTATTATTGTACGCGTACATCGTTGTAGGCTCCCTTCGTTTGCTTAACCCACAGGCTGCACGTGTAAAAGCTTTGGCAGTAAGCCTTGAAAAGAGTGACCTTCACCTCTTTTGTACAACGCGCAAACCTACGTGCCAGCATATTGCAGCGAACCGCCAACGCTCTGCGTTCTCTTTCTACATCCATATTATCAGATAAGTCCTCCGCGACCAGGTATCCTAAATACTTAAACTCTTCCACCATTTTAAGGAGAGTTCCATTTAAGTTCACAGGACCAGCAACTCACTTTTTTTACATTATAAGTAAGTCCATGCAGGGCAGCGTGTGAGTCACACATTCCCATCAGCTTCCGAAGTGCACTGATCGAAGGGCTCAGCAAAACCATATCGTCTGATTAACTTAGATTATTTATAAAAGTTCCATCTATTGAGCAGCCGACATTAGCCTCGCCGAGCTAGTGCACATAAGAGACAGCCGCGCGCTCCTGATGACGATTACATGAAGAGTCTCAAAACCAAACCTCAGGCACTTATTTCTCAAGTTGAAACATCCAGTTCAACGTTCTTAAGACAAATGACAACTTACATTTAGATATATCGGCTGAGCAAATTGCAGTTTAATATGGCTAATTTTGCTGACACGAAGCTGATATTAACTTGCAAAATTAGGGATAGACTTAAATCTCAGGGGTTCAAACGAGATGTGTTTTGTGGGAATTGCCCAAGTCTACCCATTGGATGGGCACGTTCCCACATTAAGGCGCTTTTGAGTCCAACTATTTGAGTAGTAGGTAATCTGTACTTTAAGGTCCGAAGTCGGATAACTAATGTGTCTGTCTGGTTACACATGTTATGTTATGTGGACATGTTAACGCTATTCTTATTAGTTCTTGTCCTAGATAAGGACTTAAAGTTTGAAATTGGATTTAATAAAATTAAGATTAAGAGAGTAAATTTATTTTCTGTATAAAACTTAGTCTAGATATACATCAAACTTATAAAATAACGTTTATTTACATTTTAATGGGATATAACTAAAACGTACTAAATGTGTAATGCTGATATTCTAAAGTTGTAACATTATGGCTAGTAGTGCAAAGGAATCTTTTCTTTAGATACCTAAACTAAGTTTTCTGCGGGCACGGCAGTGCCCCGCCAAATCGAGCACAAAAGCGGCACGGGGCGGCCGTACCATTCTTTTCTCGAAACAGTTCAGGCTATTTTCGACCCCCTATCACTTCGTTCTATTCACTTCGTAGTTTTATCCCCACTTCGTTGTGGATAAAACTAGAAGCCAGAATTCAGTAACCAAACAGGCATTGTATGAACACGGTATATTTCAAATTTTATTCAATTTGAACCAGTAGTTTAAGAATTATAACTAGTCGTTTAAAATGTTTTTGTTTTGTTTTATCAAAACAAAAACATTTTATAATATAAACCTATAATTAGATTTTCAGCAGGTTTTATGTAAGCTATCGCTAGTTTGAAGGTCTAACAAGACCTCAGGCAGTTGGCAGTTTGGCAGGTGGAAATGTGGAAGGTATATACGAGTTTTAATCTTTAAACTTATAAAGGAGGGAAAATTAGACAAGCAACAGGTTGGTAGGTGGGCTTGTTTACTTTCTAAAATATTGTCAACATTCATTCAAGGTAGTTTTTAAAAAGATGTCAAAACAGTTCAAAGATCAAACTGTTGCTCTTGTTAGACTACAAGCCAACAGCCAGCATGGCTGCACAATATAACGAGACCCACAGAAGGTGTGCTTGAGGATACCGCGCTCGAGCAACGCACACACAGACCTCCCCGATCCGATCCGAACCCTTCGAAAAATCTAGTAGGGCACAGGGACACGCACTAGTGCGTGATGCCGCTCCCTCTAGAAAACTTCCGAAGGTGATTCGTTTCACACGGCTTTGAGTTTCTCGCCACCCCCAAAAAAGCCCGGTGAAGCTGAAAATCGGGGAAATCAGCGTACTCTCTCCAAAAAAAAAACACACAGACCTCGGAAAAAGCTCGCGAGATTCCGTGTCCGTGAAAGGTTGTCTATGTGTGCGTTGCTCGAGCGCGTTTCTATGAAGCTTACATTCTGTTGTCTCCTTATTTTGTACAGCTGTGTACGGTCAGCGAATGAAGGCAGTTAGCGTGATATACCGTCATGCTCCGAACACGTGCCGCGGACGTGACGTGGCTGGCCGTGACAGACACGCCCTGCGAGCCATCAGATAGGGCAACTGGCATATCTGGGAGTGTATGTTTGCCGTGACTTTGTAATGTCATTTTATAAATGATTAAGTATGGAAAAGATGAAAATTCGTTATCCTTTGATTTACAAATTTTTACTTTTTCGCTAGCACTCAAAAAAAATTAAAAAAGCAGTGACAAAATTCAGCGCTTACGGCAGCCTTCCCGGTAGCATAGCGGTCAATGCAACGCCTCGGTGGCCGAGTGGCTAAGCGCTCGGTCCGATACCCGAAGGTACCGGGATCAATACCCAGGTCGGACAAAATGTCTTTCGGTCTTTTTCGATGCATAGTTTGCGATTCACAACCCGCATTTGGCAAGCGTGGTGATTATGACATTACCCATCCATTGTATCTAGTGATAACTTGATTTCAAATATGGAGGCCTATGCCCGGCAGTGAGACAGTCATATGCTATTTACTTACTACTTATATTCAAGTCATTTGATACTTTAGACTTTTGCTCTACTCTAACAGAATTCTAATTAAACAAAATACTTACGAGCTACACATACCAGCACGTAACACACCTACATCTTAGTCACAAAACAGAAAACAAATGAACGAACAGTAGAACAAAAGAAACACTCCTTCACAACGTCCCGATACATAATTTTAACGCTGCAATAAACGCTCCCGCTCCTAAAACGGATAAAAGTAAAAAAAAAGAGGTCGCGAAGTGTTGATGTCTCGCTAATGAACTTTTATATTTTGGTTCGAAAAGGGCCGGCGACAGACAGCCCTGAGTGATGGACGCTGCTGTAGGTAAGGTGAAGGGCGGCTTAATGACGCATTCCGGCATAATTCCCGGCAGGATAGGGCTGCTAGGGGTGGCAAGAGCACCGATTCACCTGGTGAGATCACGAAGGTAGGCATAGTTAAATATAGCCGCCGCTCTGGTCTAGTGGTTAAGACCACCGGTTTAGACCCAGAGGTCCCGGGTTCGATTCCCAGCGGAGGTTACATGTTTGTGTACTCGGTTTGGTTGGTGGTAGGGCTTGTTTGTCCGCCTGGCTAGCTACCACCATCTTATCTAAACATTCTTGCGTTCAGGCAGCAAGAGATAAGATATATAGCCAGTGCCTCAGTAGTTGAGGTTTCCGGGTGAAGTGCGCTTCCATCACCATTGACATTATCATCACTTAACATCGACTTAACATTCGAGTCGATTTTATTCCGTTTCGCTACTGGCATAGTGGCAGTCGGTTTATTAATACAAAGGACACCATCAACTGCCTATCTTTCTGGCTCATTTTTCGGTTGTCTCATCACCTGGTCATACTGGTATGTAAGATAAAATGTTAAAAAATTAAAAAGAATTCAAAGTTCAAATTTTTTATTATAAAATGAACTTTAACAAACGTGTTTTATGAACGTCAATTCGAAGCCATGAACTGAAGTTAACTATTAAGTTTTATACGTGGCTGCGAAGAATGTGCTTTGGCAGTACACCTGACTCGGCATCTCATGGGTTGCGGGTTCGAATCCCGCTCGTGGAATTTTTTCAACACTTTGTCTTTATTCAAATTGTAATTTGTTCGCAACAATATTTGCGTAAAATTATATGTAAATAATTGTAAAGAATGTATTAATGTTAATAACTATTGGAGCAGTCGTTAACACCCTATCTATCTGATTAGGCTTTATTGTGAACTACGGCTTATTCCCCCAGTTTGTTCTGATTATATTAAAATACCTAAGCCTAGTATGGTAACATTAAAGAACTTGTTTGTTATTTGTGTCATTGTTATTTGATACAAGTCTGTTTTGCAAATGCTGCGGCAACCCTACTCCTAGATAGACAAACTGACGCATCGGGAGAACTGCCAACATAACTCATAATTATGCATCATTACTCGACTTTCGACTTTGTGGCCGTGTAATAAGACTGCATACCATCATGTAGTGTAGTTGTTAATGCGGATCGTATAGATCTGATGTTTACTACATGCTGTTTTTTTGTGCGATTTTGAATCTTATTTTCTCTGCGGTAAGGCTGTTGTGTGAGTGCCGCCATAGGCCTAGGTTTCCTGTCGTATGATTAATGTCTTCCGCTCTCGTTTCAACACTCTTAATTCACTAGTGTTTTTTAAACGCCAATCTCTTTGACGTCTCGGTAGAAAGTTACTGGGACGGCGGCGATGACACTATCTGCGGCATGTTTTTGAATAATGATTTGGTTTTCATGCGTTGGGCATCTAAAAGCTCTATTAGTGCGAACTAAATAGGACCGAAACTCCAAGCGTAGGTACTTTGAGCTCGCAGTGATTCGAGATACGTTATAACAGTCAGAACTAGTTAATTAAGTATCTATATTGTCTATTTAACACTTCACTAGCAGAATACTAAAAGGTGGATGGTTTCCACCACGTATGAGTTCAAGAAACAAGTTTTTGTTAAGAAAGTAATAAAATAATTTGCTGACAGCCATATAGCTTTAAACCGCATTAATGAGCAGTTTAAAACAAAATGGTTCCGTAGTGACCGAATCTACGGAGGTTTCCTAGGGGTTAGCATCACGTATTCGATTTTCCAAGGTGCCCGAGTTGACTGACCAGAGCGAAAACGCGGAGGCACCTCCAAAGGCTATAACCGTGGTTCGGGTTGACTGTGTGTGTAGTAAGGGGAGAAGTGCCAAATGTCCTACCTAGTCGACTAGTAGTTATTATTATAATACATAGAACCGGTGACTTGAATCTATCCTAGTGTGAATGATGTGGTTATAGTAAGGTGTGTATTGGCATTAAAATAATCGGGTAGAACACAGCGTGACTTCAAATAGTAAACTAAAAATAAGTGTTACTCTAAGAAGAATTCAAAGTCTGACATCAAAAACAAAATATTAATAACATCTTAACAATCAGCCGACGATTCATTCATCAACACAGGCGCGCTTTTGATTTATCTCCCTCTCCATAAAACTCGAGAGTTTGTTTACAATCGGGCTTTTTTTTATTCGTGACGCGACTGCCTATCTGATTTATTTACCACCGTTTCATTTGCTACGCACGTACGTACTGTAGCAAAATAAAAATAAATTTTAACGCCACACGTTCCAAACAAATGCTTTCGATTCAATTTTTCCGATGCGTTTATGTTTAATGTGCGTTTGCTACTCGTACGATTGTATTTTCCAACGATTGAGTTTTTTTTTTCCCTTTAGTTTATCGCATAGCACATTTAGCCAGTGTAAAAGTAATTTTTCTTACAAGTAATACTTATTTATACAATATTTCTTTCCAGTATGATGATGATGAATGATAATAGAAATGAGAAGTGAGAAATGATATACCCCCAACCCCTCGAGTATCTCAGTAAAGATGTGGGGCTTTACTAATTCCTCGGGCGGACTTCTTGAGAGAATTTGAAAAGTGAAGTTGCACTGTTTTGTTTAATTTGCCAACACTCATGCGCACTTACGAACACTTAACGGTTAATAATCCACCATTATTTCACATTAATATTCGACTTAACACTAATTTTATAAAATAAAACAAAACCGCAGACATGACTCTTCACTTTCCCGCCAAGAAGTCCAACGATTGAGTTATGTTCGTGTATTTTGTTTTATTTTGTTTTTTTTTTGTGCAATTGTTTCGCATCTAAGAATGGCGCCATGGTAAATGCACTTTATCTGCAATTATTAAAGTTTAGTAAATTAAGCTAATGCCGGTCATCGGATGGGTGACTAAAAACGTATCAGCTCCTTCGTGCTTAGGAAAGCACATAAAGGCGTTGGTCCTAGCAGCATTAGCAATGTTAAAAATCACCTATTCGCACTCCCTGTGGTGTTTCCATATGGAATAGAATATGGGCATATGCCCATAAGAAAGGCTCGTGCCCTAGCAGTGAAGATACAACAATGAAAGTGTCGATAAGGAAGAAGGTTTTAGCTACTGCTATCAAACGACAACGACCGCTGACTGAAATGTTACAATAGTCGTATAACAACCGAAACTAATAGCATAATGTGCATAGCCCACCCATTTTGGCATTAAGCATTGAGTAGTTGAGGATTCCGAGTGAAGTGCGCTTCCACCTTTGGCCTTATCATCTCTTATCATTAGGCAAGATGAAGGCCAAATGCTTACTTATAAGATACATGAAAAAACTTGAGCGTTTCGAAAGCCTTTGAACTTCCACTATCGAATGCGTTAGTCACTGTATACCCATCTTAAAAACGCTTATCAAACAATTTGTATGTAAAATAAACTCCGATAGCGGTATAATACAACCTAATTAATAGAGAGCCTTAGAGACGCGTACCGAAACGCAGCAAGATACACATTCTAATTAAAACTTTGACTATAGAGCGCCTCTATATTTACCGCCATATAAGTTTATTAGTGTTTATGACCACTGTTCGTAATTGCGCGTTTTAGTGCACAGTTCGGAAGCGACGGCGCCTATTAAAATATCATAACCAGAGCGGGAACTCGCTTTCAAATAAATTAAAACACAAGTGATTCGATACAACTGACTTTAATGAATTAAACTTTCAGGAATTTTTAGATAACGTTTTTAATTTATTTTACGACAGACTTTTACATGCGGCTGCAAATGAATGGAATAAAGTTAAAGTGTTGGTCTATAACCCAACACATCGGGGAGATATAATTCATTATAAACAATATTTCGATTTCTTAGATTCATTTTGATTCTGGCGCTTCGCTGGCCGCTGCCGCGACAAGCTCGCTACGCTCGCTCAGCTCGGACTCGCTTTTTCACTATTTTGAATTTAGCTAAAATAAACATTACGCATTCCAAATTTAAGGATGCTGATCTTACAGTATTTTAATTTAAGTTTTTTAAAACTACTCGCAGGTGGATTCAATATTCGATAGAGTTAAAAATTGAGTATTTGTGGCAAGTAAATTTCACAATTTTATCACTAGATGTGACGTCATGGTTTGTGCTACTCCTATACAATTTCTATCAAAAATAATCATTTTGACAGTTGCTAAAATGTTTGTTTATTGACTAACCTGTCATCTATACTGCAGTTCACTGAGAATTGACATACGTAATGGCTAATTTTAAGTTACTCGTGATCGGTAGGTACTTAATCAACTATCATTTCTAACACACTTCATGTATTCTAGTCAACTAAGTACTTAATCAACTATCATTTCTAACACACTTCATGTATTCTAGTCAACTAATAAAAATACGAATTGCATGTTATTCTGTATATAGGACCGCTCTTAAGGTAAAGTTAACTTAGTAAGTGATCTCCCGCCCAGAGTAGACTTACGAACCGATGGCATAATGCGTCTAAATAGGTTCCACCTATCTCTATCAGTGGGGACAGGTGGAAAAAAAAATCCACCCATCCCTACCAGTGGAGATATCTTAGTAGGGATAGGTGGAACAGGGGGCATTCACAAGAGCTACTTGTAGGCTAAACTGTATAAATGATTTTGAATTTGAATTTGCTCTAATATAACTATTACAACAAATAACTATTAGAGAAATAACTTAACTTAATAACGTATAAATGAAATCTTGAAAATGTTCTTTAAAACATTGACCTTTTTTATTTGACCTAAGCATGAATTTCTGTAACCTAAAACGTTATTAATAAACACTGAATTGACAGAACAAAATAGTGTCGTCATAGTATGCCATTCTTTTAAAATATATATTTCATAAAAAAGGTTTTATGAGGTGCTAAAAAGTTTTTTAATTGACTTAACACTAGTCACCTACTCAATTCGTACTGCAATTTGAGAATAATGGCAAATAAATTGAAAATTACTCGTGATAGCTATAGGTTCTAACCTAACCTAACCTAATCAACTATCAATTCTAACACACTTCATGTATTCTAGTCAACTAAGTACTTAATCAACTATCATAACACACTTCATGCATTCTAGTCAACTAATAAAGGCACTATTTGCACCTATATGACAGGTGTGTAACCTGCCGCTCCCTCCCTCCCTCCATGGGACCCTATACAACGCCTGCACATCAGACTATCACAAACTGTCAAATTTCCTCAATTGACTTTGAACTTTATATAGCATATGGTTGAACATTTATTGAATAAATTTGACAGTTTTGTACAGGTTGATGTGCAGGCGTCTGTACTCTCAACAACTAATGAAGATACGAATTGCATGTTAGTACCTAGACTACCTAGGTATATGACATGCGCGTGTAACCTGCCGTTCCCTCCATGGGACCGCTCTAATTCGACCTATAGTTCACTGCACCATTCATTTCAGTAAGTGCAGCACTCCATCGGGATTTGCACACCACTTTACTGTCTTACGTAGCTGTAAATCTAACTTTTATTGACTTGGGTTTGGTACTGTGTAGCACTGTGTTCCTTTTGGAAACCACCCAAATACGATGTTTATGTTTGGGGATGTTCGATATTTTCACAGAAATAAAATAAGGTATTTCGCATTTTGTAAAGGTGTTTTTAACAATTAAACTCTTCGTGGATAACTATTATTTGCTTTTGAAATGTAAAATCTTAAAACAAAAGTTTACAATAATTGCAATGTCTTAAGTATTTACATTTCTAAAGCAAATTTAGAAATTTAAAATATAAAAACATTCTAATTATCATAAGCTGTTGTTATCTCTAATAATGATTAATAAACAAAATGTATAAACATGCAAGGGCAATAAGTAAAATAAATACTCTAGAGATCTTTCTAGACGGCATGCTGTTGGAGTCATACTCGTAAAGTCTTTACAGCATGACTGGATTCTATTAAGACTTTAAGTTAAGTTCCTCAAGTCGTAGAGACCAATCAATCTTCAGAAATGTTCTGTAAGAGATAGTACCATTCAAAAGTGTCTCCGTCCCCTGCTAGATTCTCCGACGTATTCGAGTCTGTTGACGGTACCTTTATACCCGACGTTTCGACCGAGTTGCACCGGTTGTGGTCATAAACCTCGCTTATTACAAGTTTAGTATAACCAATATGGTACCAGATAGTTAGATAGATAAATCGAAGTAACAATGGATTAATCGCTAATTAATACTCCTCGTCCCAATTTCCAAGGATTCCGTGTGAACAATAAAGCTCATTAACATGGCGTCCTATGAGCCAGCCCTCGTCACATTGAACGGATTATACGCGGCACTAAGATAACCGTCTCATTTGGACAATGGCTGAAGATCCAGAGCAAGCAATGAATGGCTCAATTTGCAGCTCCGTAATCGACCGTTCGAATGACTGTGTATAGTAAGTACCATGAAATTAGATGCGCGCGTGCTGGCTGATTCTTCTTTCTATCTTATATAAAACGATGAAGGTTTTAATCGGGAAATTATTGTTATATTTTTAAGTTTTCTGAAAACGTGTAGCGTTGAACTTACATAGATAAACAACTGAACGTAGCTCTTTCTTGTTTTGTTATTGACGACTAGTGTGTGGAACTTAGATGCGGACTGACTACAAAACCAAACTCAAAATAAGTATATTTAAAGTAAAAATAGTCATGTTTGATTAATAACTAAACAGTTTATTAATTAAACATCACATAATACGATTCAGAAAACCATATGACAAAGTAGTTATAAGTTTAAAAAAAACTATTAAAAACTTATTTATTAGAAGTAATCACCAAAAAAAAGCTATCGGCAACTTAAACTTTTAAACAGAATCAAATTTTTTAATCAAAGTTCAAATTCTTTTTTAAGTTTTCTTACTTAATACACCGATACTCACTTTTATTCTGGAAAATTTCTTATCAGATTTCTTAATTTCACCTTCAGACAGACAAGTTTAACTACAACAAAGGTCAGAAAATATTAAAAGTTACATTATAAATTTATGTTAGGTATCAACTCATTCTTCATATTTTCGTTTAGATATATTATGTTCTTCTTCAAACTTTCTGCTCATATTGATGAGCCACTAAATTGTACTGATAACTATTTCTCTCCGCCGAGTGACATAGCGATCGGCCACATCTCGTCAATCTATCTATCATTAAGTCCTGGTTTCAATTCCCGGGTCGGACAAAGTATGTTTAATTTTTTTATATGCATAGCCCACGGGTTATGTTGTTTGTGGGTTAGTCACAAGACATTACGATGACAACACAAGAGAACACATTTAGTTCTCTTTGATCGTAACTTATCTTAGAGAGATTACGAACAAGAGTAATTTCCTGCAATCATTTCGGGAAGCGCGAACATCTACTCCAGCATGTCGAGTACTTCTTCAGGTCACTCCGCCGTGTATAGCAGCGATGACACACTCTCGAGGGCCGGACCACGAGACGCACGAGAGTCTCGGCAGTCGTAAACAAATGTTGTGTGTTACGATAAGTACGTCTAAACATCAACCACTCCGTTGTCTTACCGCTAAAGGCACTAGTTCTATCTTATATGAACACCTATTAAAATAAACGTGAGGCTCGGCCTGTTTTGGCTGTGAGTAAAACTCCTTACAGTTTGAGTTATTTGTTGGTCGCGTAAATGACGGAAAATTATTTGGCATCGACACATTTTGTGACTTTGTCATGTCATTCAAAGGAATTTCAACTGGAATTGGAATGTCACTGGTTTTTTTTTAAACATGCTGAGAAATTTCATGATTTTGAGGAATACGTAATGATGATGTATGATTTTCGGAATGGTGTTGTAAATCAAAAATTTTTTTTACATGAAAATCATGACGGGTTGTCTTTTCTCGCGAGAAATGTGGTGCTTCCGTGTTGTTTTCGTTCTTTTGCTCTACGTTACGTAGCTGTGGAACCAAATTTCTCGCGGGATCCGAAACCATATCAGTGCCGTCCTCTCGTGTGAGCAATGGTTCTAGTATAGCAGCGTTCTTGTCGCTCGGACGACTTGTGTGGTTTACGTCGTGAACCCATGATGCGGTACGTGAGTAAACTTGACTAACCGAGCGAGCCGAACGATCGCCAGAGTGGCTTCCATCTCCAGCTGCTCGATTTGGTTTGCCTGCTGAATAAGCTTACGCTCGCGCTCAAGCTGTTGTTGTTCAATTTGCTGTTCGCGTTCATACAGCTGCTCAGAATAGAGTACAATTCTGAGTACAGCTGCTGTTCGCGCTCCATACTTCGTCGGGCAAGCTGTGCCTCCGCGGGCAACCTACGTGCCCTTATTGTGGCTGAGGACCGCGAAGACCCGGACAAACGCGACCTGGAACTTAGCGAAACATTACTAGGCACTTCGATAGTTGTGGGACAGTGAAGAGGCATCCAAGAGTCAGGATAGTTAGTTGTGGAAGTAATATCACCCTTGCTTACAGTAGGGGCTGGTTTTTTTGCACGGACCGAGCCCAGGATAGCGAGCCGCGGGAGTATCAGTGGCCTTAGTGCCTTCAGTGTCCATCTTCATGGACTGGCCGAGCCCACCCGCAACTGTCGGTGCTAAATTTCTTGCGGCTTTTGGTCGCGTTAACATACTTTTCGATGGACCATAAATGTACGGGAAAGACTTAAGGGTTTTAATATTGAAGAAATACTCGTATCTTTCTGTGAGTTATTTTTTGACAACATAAAAACAAAATACACACATTATAAAAGCATAGACAACGTATCAAAAGAGGTATATACATATAAGAAACTCCCCGATACTATTATTCTTCAACTCCCACTGGGTCCATGAAATTTTATAATATCGAGGGGTGAAAAGCTTAGTGAGTTAAGCGACATTTTTATAACTTTACAGTAGAGCGTTTTAAAGTTTTAAAATTCAAACTAAAATTCGTAGATATTCGGTTTTTTAATCAATTTAGAATTTAAATATCCAGTTTTTTTTAAACAAACGCCTCATCAGATGTTTTAGTTTTTAACCTAATAAAACGAAAGGCTGTAGAAATAAATGTCGCTTAAAGCAACAATACCTCTTGGCTCTTTTTTTCTAAGCAAGGAAAAACGACTTAAACGACGTGTCCCCTACGTAACGACGACGACGTGACTAGTAAAATTAGCATACGCCAAAAAGCCTCAAAGGAATAATAAAGTATTTTCTTGTAAAGCTAAAAGATTGAATTACCTTGTTATAGATGTAATAGATTTAGGCTAATGTGCTGAAAGCCCAATTCTGTCTTTAAGTACCTTTAGGAAAAGTAGCTCAAGCAACGATCAACATCCTAATTTTGTTAATTTAAATCCTCATGATTTAATATTTTATTTAAGGTTGGTTGTTGAAACCATCACTATAACCTTTGTACATGAAAATTTTAACATGTATCTGACGAGTTATTTGATTTTTATATGATTAAAATAAAAGAAAGTAAAGTCAATAACGAGATTTTATTTTAGACAATTTTTTAATTATAATAATCAGTCTCTTGTTGACTCGATTCATTATATCGTTGTTGAAAGGGCCCATCATTCTGGTTTCTATTACATAAAAAAAACGTATATTTTTCTACTTACGTTTACGAAAAATATACTCAAAACATCTATCACTAAAAATATAGGTATTACGATGTTTGATGTTTCATTAAACTTCGTTAAACCGCTTGAAATAAATTAATACATTACGTAAAAACATCATTCTAAGTTTCCAAATTGATCGTTATACCACTCAGATTCTATCAACGCACCTCCCATCGACACTCGAACAGAAGCCTCTAACCGTTCGGACGCGTCAAAGCGCCTTACTATACTAAAAAAAACTAAGTTCGTGACCTCACATAAATAAGGTGTGGCAATCACACTACCATCGGAACAAGAGCAAAAGAGCTTGGCCCAATTAAAATTGACACCGACAGCACCCAGAAGGTGTCGTCCGAATCGCCGGCACGCGATCTCTCTCGACGCCTGTTAATCGATACCATTAATTTTATTCTGTCAGATGTTTGCTCAGAAAATATTCTCGGGCATTTTAATGAAGTGGCGGTAAACGTCAAACCTCCTCAGCTCCGATTAATAAGCGGTACTGATACTAACCTCTTTGATGGGAGTGAAACAGCTTCGGAATATCAAGGAGTGTGGTTTTATAGCGCGAAGGTGCATTATTGCTTGAAATTAAAGAATTTTTGGTAGTTAGGCAGTGGTATGTCGTTATTTTGTCTGAAAAAGTAGAATTACCTATAATATTTGCAAAGTGACAGCATAAAAGTAGTAAGGCAACCTTTAACCTTCACGATAGCATTTACTCGTACAATTGTTTAAGATAAGCCAGCGATTTTCATTTGATATCACAAAAAACCTACTAAAAAATTTGTATAGAAAAGCTTAGTCGACAAATTACTTCATTGCAGTCAATAAAAATTTGTATTTAATAAAACCATTTCCATTAGCGAACGCCAAATCGAATTGTCCAAATTAGAAAAGGCTTCCAAATTTGAATTTTAAAAGGGTAAAAAGATTTATGCGAACGTAGGGTGCGTAGTTAAAAGAGAGGCGACGCGTCGCGCGACAGTCGTGAGGTGCATGGTGTCTTATCGGCCGGCTTTTAATTTGAGCCCGGCATGAGACACGCGAGCGTATCACGCGAACCGTACCCACCGACCGACGAACGTTGCGGGAACAATACCACGTTCTCATTTCGAAAATTTAGTATTCTTTTTAATATCATTATCTGGACGTGTTAGTGGCCAGACGCTTTTGTTTTTAAAACTGCATTAAATTAAGGTGGGAAAAGAGGGGACTCGTCCGATTTTGAACTGAGTCTTCAATTAAAGTCTTTTCTACGAATTTCTGTTGCCAAAACCATGTTAACAGTTACGTTGGAAGTAAGATATCCTGTTTATCTGTGGTTGAAGGTTCGGGTGAAGTGCGCTTCCAACTATGGCAATACTTACCATCAGGTGAGATAAGAGCCAAGTTGTTCCCTGTAGTGAATTTTTTTGAAAAAAACAAGAGGAACCCTTCCGTTTGCTACGCGGCGGGGACAAAGCAAACTTAGGAAATGAGATTTCACGTCACCGGTTTTTTGGTACAAAATTCAGGTTGCGTGTCGGATCGTAAATAATTAGCTCATTCAGCCGCGCCCGCCGGGAGTCTATGGCCATTGTTTGTTTGTTTAAGCAAGAAGTTTTGTTGAAAAATAATGTCTTCCTTCGTCGAGGTGTCGAAGCTCGCTCGTAATCTGGAGAGGGCAAAAAATGTGTCGTCATTTGTTTCCTGGATCAATAAACTTTATAAAATAAAACAATAATAGTATTATATGGTCTTATATTTAGAGAAGTTCAATGGCGAAGGGCTATCGCGACACGATCTTGCGAGTTAAATTGCTTTCACAATGCCGGGTCCTCAGATGAGTTACCGAATTAAAATAGCTCGATCTTCTGAAAGCACGTTAGCCAGTGGCTATTATCGTATGATGTCTGTTGTTAAAACCTATTAGGACGAAGGCATTTATCATTATGTTGACGCTGTAAGGGAGAAAAGAAATGCACTTTCATGCCGGTTCTTCTTAGTACAAAGTCTCCCGGCCAGAGTAGACTTTCGAACCGATGGCAAAGTGACATTCATAAGAGCTATTTCTAGCCTAAACTTATTAATGTTTTTAAATTTAATTAAGGCTCTATTTCCCTATATGACATTGTTGTAAACCCAGCTGTGGGGTGTTATAATTATCTTCTTTAAAATTGTAATTGAGATATATATAACCATCAAAGAAACGTTAAAAGTAATGCTAAACATTATAAATATCTAGGTATTCCTACCTAATAATGTCTACGTTATATTTGTTGCAAACAAATTATGATTTGACAGTATTGAAAAAAAAGACGGTAAGTAAGTAATTTTTTTTTTTTAATTATTTTCTCAATCACCTTTACCGTTATATTTCCAAACCGCCTATGCAAGTTGTTTGCAGAATATTCAATATGTTACGGTCTATACAGTACTAAAACACTGGCGACGAGATCTCAAAGTTAAACCTTAAAGTAAGATTTTGAGCAAACGACAATTTATTGGTTCAGCAGAAGTTGCCAATTCCTAAGTCCATCATTAATTGGAGATTCGCCGCAGGAGCTCGTGATTCGCGAAGTTTAGTAATATTTGAGCCCCTTATTTGTCGCTCCATTGATTTACAATAACTTAACAGCAGCCCTTTTAGCGCGATCTGTATTACTTCGGAAACTCGATATTGCATTGGTGGCTTAAGTTGACAACTACGCTTGATGGAGTTCACAACAAACTGTGCTTTGAATAGTTTAGTTTTGATATTATGTAGAATAATCTTTGTAGCACCATCTTTGAATAATCTGCCAGCACAAGAATTCTTTTCTTTCTACAGCATGGCGTCTTTGAAACTAGTGTAAGCAACTTGCGAGTCGGTAAGGTGAGGAAAGGCGGGTATTGACACACAATTCTGCTCCACTAGAAAGCTGTCTTCGCATATTTACTCAGCTTCTAGGTAACATCAAGTATCAAGTGAATCATTTCCTGATTCATGTATATACATGAAAAACAACTGAATTTCGTGACGTACAGTCTAAAGCCTTGGCCTTGAGTCTGCTATTACCGCGTGTGGTCCAGTGTTGACAATCTTCCTATATTCCTAGTACCAAAATTGGACTACCGACACATTAACAAGACGGGTTTTTCCCAATACCTCAAAAGAAATGGATAAGCGATAGGGTCCGGCTAACAAGCCAATACGGCGGAAATTAGTGGTCAGTGCAACTGGTTTACTGCTGGTTAGGCACGTTAAGCTTTAAGTCCCCATGGTTGCAGATGATAAAACCTATCGTGCCGGCATTGGACCAGCATGGTGACTTATGCCCCAATCTCCATTTACTATAATTAGTCATGCATTAAGGAATGACACAAACAGTGGGGCCTTTTCAAGCCGATGATGAAGTATATCACATTTAAGCATGTGGAAAGAAATGATATAAACAGTGGGACCATTCAAGTTGAAGCTAAAGTATGTCACATATATAAATTCTCATTATTAATAATTAATATTAATTTAATTAAAATTCCCAATATCTCATAGGAAAAGGATAAGTTATAGAGTCCGGCAAACAAGCCAACACGGCGGAGATTAGCGGTCATTGCGGCCGTAAAGCCGGGCGCTGTCGCAGCCGGTATACCTTCGTGCTTCGGGAGGCACGATTAAACCTCAAGTCCCCATGGTTGTCGTAATAAAAGTAATATATGATAATAAATGATGGCAGATGATAAAACCTATCGACCAGCATTAGGCAAGGCATTAGGTAGTGCGTTGTGATTGTGACATGATCTAACCATATAGGTGCCACATTTAGTCATGGGAAAGGCAATGACAACAACAGTGGGATCTGTTCAGGCCGATGCTGAAGTATGCCACATATTTCCTCGTTATCCCTCAGAAAAATGAAACATATTCCCAATATCTCATTGGAAATGGATAAGTGATAGGGTCCGGCTAACAAGCCAATACGGCGGAGATTAGTGGTCGGTGTGGCCGTAAACCCGGGCGCTGTCACAGCCGGTATTACGGCGCGTGTGAATTACTGTTATGATCCCGTCCGCAATAACGTGGTCGCATTTGTTTCTTTTCTGATCCCGGTGTGTTCTTGGACGGGGTTTGGCGTGTTTTCTCTTCCGTCATATTTTACTACTTATACACATGGTTCTTTGAGATGCGACTTCGCTTCGACCTGTTATGATGAAGAACGAAAGAAAAAACGTTTATTTGAACACAGATACGAAACACTAGCAGAGATGGAAAAGTGACAAGTGATGAAAGTCAAATTCCTAACGCAAACGCATAAGTTTTTAGATGCATTACCCGATTTGATTACTCTGTGAAAAAATACGTATTAAAAGACAAAAAAATTAAATACTTAATACGATGATGATACGTGAGATATACGACGAAGGACTTTTCACAAAACAAGCACGAGAAGATTATCGTTCTATAACGCACCAGGGTTGTGGGGTAGCTACGACTGCCATCAGAGTACGGATGCACAAGATATTTCAATTTGGATACGTCTATCCGATTGTGAAAGTTGATTAACAGGTTAGCCAGAATACCCAGATCAAATGTTCATTTGCTTAGCCTTTATATTTGCCGAAGTCAAATAAAGAATCTCCGCGACTCATACGTATTAATAACAGACCTTAGAGCAGTAGGTTGAAACATCGATTCAGTTTCCAATAATCGGACGGCAGATGTCAACAAAGAAAGCAAACTTCCGAAAGAGTTGGAAAGTAATATCGCGCTCCCACGAGTATACAGTCAATAAACAAAGGGGGCGTTTGATACACTTGTAAACTAATAACCCCTGTCGTATATATTAATAAACAATAGAACTGTGACAAATAAGCTACTGTTGGTAAACAACTAGATACGATAGGGAGGGGTGAACTAATTGAATTTTTCGAGACGTCAGATATCCTTAGCGATTTTAAATGAATGAGGTTTTATTGTTTTTGAAATCGAATATTCTGTTACAGTGTCGGGTTCTTGTCACTTAATATGCTGTTGTTTGGAAACCAGAATGGTGATTATGTGTTATAATCACATTTATGTGACATTATTAATAATTTGAGATGGATTAGCCACACTCTATAAGTTATCTGTGGACGCCGTTTGCCCCATCTAGGAAACATAAAAAAGTAAGTTAACACCTTAAACGCCATATGTCCGACAAACAATTGAATTTCTATTGTGTCTGGGCCCGGTCAACGTGTTAAGTAAGTTTTCACATTTATGTTAAGCACACAGTTAATTTAGTTCTGATCACAACACCACCCAAAAAAGGTAACGCTCAAGTTAAACTTTATCATTTAGACAATTTTTTTACTGAAATTTGAAAAATTTGGCCAAATGTCACTCACTGTATGGCAAGCATTAGGACAACATACCATGCGTATTCTATAGAATAATTCAGTAAAATGTTCCGTCATTTCTCACACACTCAAAGTTATAGCTTTAATTAAGCTGCCAATTCAAGACAAGCATGCCCGTCTTACATAGGTACCACTAGTTTTAATATCAGGCTTCAACGCATTTCAGCTCCAGCCGTAGATGTTCCAGTCATTTAGTCAAAGAGGAACACTTTGATCAAAGGAGTTACAGTAGTCACACTTGGGTGTGTTATTCAGATATTCACTACGAAAACGGGTGAACATTATGTAACGATATTAGGACTAGACATCAATGATGATTCTTGGTTTAATATCTAAGTTTAGCACATTCAAAATAATCTATATCATGTCATAGTTGGGTAGTTGACTGGTTAGTGAATAGAGAGAGAAACTTTTTAGCAACCGTCAACCCATTTTTTTTTTTCAATAGTAACTGTATGGAATCTTGCCGTCTCTTTTTAGATTACATAAATTCATGCTTAGGTCAAATGAAAATTGGTTAATGTTTAAAGAACTGTTACGTGATTTCATTTATACGTTTAGTGTACTGGATTTAATTATTGTTGTTGTCAACATCTCTATTACCTAAACTGTCTAAAATAACATGAGTGTAATTTAAACGATAAGATATTGAACCATATGCGACCACTCTGGCCCAGTATTGGCTTAAGTTGACAGCACAACCAGTCCAACAGCTTTACTAATAACGTCACAAACCAGCTAATCAAAATTAAGACAGCGCCTACAATTAAGCTGTTCATTGTAGCACGAACACGAGCGCTATCCGGGGATAAAAACTAATCAAAGTAGAACGCTGGCTCATCGCGGCGTGTCAGCAACGAAAGCAATTGCAAGCAACGCTCGTAATAGCAGCCGACCGCACGCGACCCGCTCTATGAAGCTGTTTGACACCTCGAGTGTTCGCGCATTCTACCTGCAGATGAAGCCTAGTGCCGTCGAAAAATTCCGTCGATAAATTTTTCGCAGCTCCTTTGTTTATTTTACAACCAGGAAGCGCTTAGCCTGCATCTCATCTAATGCTTTGTAAAGACTAGGCCAAAAGTGGAAGCGCACTTCACCTAGAATTCTTAACTACTGAGGAACGGGGTATCTCATCACTGCAAACAAATCAAAGAGGCGGTTAAAATATATCAAACTTTGTGGTGATAATCTTTTTCATCAATCAGTACTTGATCTTAGTAGAACGCTAGCTCATCTCGGTACGTCAACATTGAAAGCAATTGCGAGATAGCAGCCGACCACACGCGACCCACTCTATGAAGCTGTTTGACACCTCGAGTGTTCGCGCATTCTACCTGCAGATACAGAGCCTAGTGCCGTTATATTTTTAAAGTCCGTCGATAAAATTTTGAGCAGGTTTTTGTTTATCTTACAAATAGGAAGCGCTTGGTCTTCAGCTCACCTGATGGCTGATAAGGCTGAAAGTGAAAGTGCACTTCATTCAGAATTTTCAAGTTCTAGAACTGGCTGTACTCGCAAAGGAAATTAGACCACTGAGGCGGTTAAAATGTATCACACTTGGTGCTGTACACGGGCTGCATAGACAAAAAAAAATTGTAAACTTTGATGAAATTTTGTGATTTTCAACGCAATTGGCCTTAGGGCTAAATGTGCATACAAACTTAATCAACCAAAAATCTTTGAACACATAATTTGGAATATATTTCAGCAGCATGGAGGTTATCGCTCTCTCGCTCAAACAGTTTCATTGGTTAGCATTCCTTATTATTGTTGAAACTAGTACGCATAAATTACAATATTATAGGACCCTTTAGCCCTGAGCCCGCCATTTTCCCACCACTATTGCAGCTTAGATTGACGCGTTGTTTAAGCCGTTGCCAGCCAAGAAGTAATTACTTCGCGAACAGTTTGTCAGCCAATTAAACACCTTTGCTTTATTAAGAAGCCACTGCGCAACTCCGTAAATAGAACCAAAGGCTTCACAATCAAGAATGCTCGGAAAGGTGTTTTGTAATGTCTGCAAATGCCTGCGGTTTCTTGGATACACCCTTGATTTGGGAAGGAAGCCATTAGGAATCTCCTACTGACGTAAGCGCCGCTTTGTTTTAAGCGTCGCGGTGTTTAAACGTTTTGGTTAAAGATTGTCGTGGTCTTTGAACAATTCAGTGATTTTAGACGTTTTCTCTAATAGTCGTGTACGTAAATATGTGCAATTTGAACTTCCTATCAACTTATATTAAGCTATATCCTGAGACTGCTAGAATACTCATACGAATTCTGTAAACCATGGCCATGCAATAATCTTATTATACACGTACACACGCCTGCACATCAACCTACCACAAACTGTCAAATTTCCCCAATTGACTTTGAACTTTAAATTTAAGGCATATGGTTGAAAATGTATTGACGAAATTTGACAGTTTTGGATAGGTTGATGTGCAGGCGTGTGTACGTAACTATCAATTTGCTAATAACATTTATTTAACAATTAACATAGAATATCTATCAGGACTGTTTCATGATATTGATTCTATTTACATAATATTGAAACTATAGATTTTGATTTATGATTGTCAGCTTATCACAAACAATTGTATTAATGGCCAATTGCACCAAAGCAAACGTTTACTTACTTACCTATTTCGTCAAAAATAATTTAAGACATGAATAAAACCTTATAATTCGGTTGACACTTCCAGTATCCGGTTTACGGATTCAAATTATTAACTTATTATTATTATTATTGTTTTCTAAAGTTTACCCGAACTCTACACATTTTAACGCGAGTAGATCGATAAAAGAGGTTTCAATAAAAAAAATGTATAGCGTTTGCTAATGTCTTCAGACGGCCTTATCAGCATCACTGGAGTATTTTGGGGGCGGCGAGAAACTTTTAAGCAATGCACAGAAAAATATTAAAGGTCCGGCTAAAAAAAGATCTTAAACAATTTCACCAGCAAAAAGTTACAATACAAAGTATTCAGTATTCAATACAAAAGCTGAATTACGACCGGCTGTACATAAGGTTCTCAACCGCCGCTGATTAATAACCACGAATAAAATAATGTTGCTGAATTACTTTACAAACGTTTAACAACTCCGGTGCTTGTCCAATGATTTTTATTAGGGGTCGTACGTCTTAACTACGTTGAACCATCCCGAAGATTATCGTAGAGACCGCTTTGTTTATAATGGTCTATAAACCGGGCTAAGACTAGACTTACGTCCAAGATAATGAGGGCAAACGACTGGAGCTATATCTCACACGGGTTTTATTCTCTGCCTTAATAGCTATACATCGCAACAAAAGACATAAAGTGGTTGTAAAGCGTCCCACATAGATTTTTTCGTCATCCCAGAGATATGAAGACATTGTCTATCCCATTCACGGTGCCTTGAAATAAAGGGCCATGTACGAAATGAAAAGGATTATTGTTTTAGTTTTATCTTAATCTGATGATATAAGACCGTCGGTGTGGGACGGCGAGGGATATAAGGTGCAGTGGAGTCGCTTGGGTGTGGATATTTGAGGACGAGAAATGCACAGCTGGATTTGTTTTTAGCATGACGTATCAGCACACATCACACAGCATCTTTTTCTTGCGTGTCGACAACATGAGTTAAATTTCTTGACCAAAAAATCAAATCGAATTATTAATATCATGAAAATTCTGGGCGAAGTGCGGTTGCACTATCGTCATTTACCAATAAAGGAGTTGCAGGTCAAACGCTTCCACGTTATTGTGCAAACAAAACAATTGATTAAGCTAATTAGGTCATTGTACTCAGCGCTAATCGGAATCAGAAAATTTTGTTGAAAATTTCAAACAATTTTCATATTCACAAAATGGACTGTTTGTTGAAATGTATTGTTTAAAGGTTAGCTATAGTTTGAATCAAATATAGAATGTGACAAATCTTTTGGTTACGGCTAAAAAAAAATCCCACCAACTCCACAGCATCCTCTGTGCGAGTGTCACTTCATCGCCAGCGCAAGACATCTCGTAGTCTCCACCATTAATTATACGCAGCTCTTTGTCCCAAAGCGTCTCAGGCCATTGTAACAATATTTGGGTCGCCTTTCAAATATCTACAATGGCCGAACATAGACGGATCATCTGCGACGGGAGAGGTTGCAGGTAAACTCTAATAGGATTATTTTGAATTTTGATTCGGGAATTATTTTCTTGGTCAAACGCTCTCATGGGCTGATCGCCAGATATTAACATGTCTTTTGTTCTGTTTGTAGGTATAAATTATTTTCGTACAACGTTTTATAACTAACTTCTAAAAGAGGAGGGGCTTCTCAATTTGCCTGTATTTCAAGTTGTATTTTATTTTATGTTAACGTTTGCTTATACACATGAAGCTTAGGCCAATGACCAACGAACTAACCATAACACACCATTGTTGTTAGAGTTCAATTATGAAAACGTAAATATAGTTCGTCAGTAAAAGTAAATGTAACTATGACACAATAAAAGAGTAAGAAGTTTTTTCCGGCTTTATTCACAGCACAGTTTTTTTTTTTTGGTTGCCCAGGGAAAAATCTGCACGCAGATTCCGGAGATCCGGGGATTGCCTTGTCCTTTTTCCAAAAAAGGATTAAGACAGACCCGGTAAAAACCCTGGGGTTCGCCTTTAGTCTTAAAAAAAGCTGCGAAGGCTGCCGGAACGCACGCCCCCCGAAGGTCGAGAGGCGCGGTTGTAATATTTTTTTTATTTTTATAGAGTTTGGTGTTGGCGGCTCTGACAGCGTCACCGGGCTTGATATGCACATATCTAGCTGGCACAAACTCTAGTCAAGTTTCAACTGCGTTTCCATTTTTTAAATAAATATAGCAGTTTCAATACAAAACTAACATTATAAATATAATAAAATTGTTGTGATTCTTTTGTTACTATTATACTCAAATAGTATAAGTATATTCCACCTTAGATTTTATAGTGTATTTAATTAATTATTTTTATCCGTCTGGTTGCGCAGAAGAAATCGCTATAAAGCGATGAGACCACTTATTTATTACTTTGTATTTGTTCTAAGTTATTTCTTAATAATATTATATTTTCTTACAGGGAAGCACATGTGGCCTTCATCTCACCTGATGTTAAGTGATGATAAGACCGAAGTGGAAGCGCACTTTACCCCGTTTCATGCGTGGTGCCACGGGTTGCCCGTGGTGCTATAGCAACGTAGATCTCCACCGTGCTCTTGATCTTCCCACTATCAAAGACTTTATCAAGGACGTTTCCATACGTTACTTTGATAACGCCTCCCACCACCCTAACCCGCTTGTTGTGGCAGCCGCCAACTATAATGTTGGAGGCCTTCCACCAAAAAGACGGTTCATATCTAGGCGTCTAAACACGTCCTAGACGACCCCGACGATCCCATAACAGTTGCGAACGCCCCCCTGCCCGATCCTCTAAATGACACCACACATTTACAGAATACACTAAACATGCACACCAGTTTAGGCCCAAGACACCGTACTCATAGAACACACCAGAATACACCAGGTACAGACATGTATCTGGGCGCTTCTCTCCTCCTCGGCCCGGTCAACCCGAGCCGAGGTCCGTGCCTTAAGAGGCGCCCTTGGGTTGCTCCGCTCCCCGATCCGAACCGAACCCTTCGGAGAATCTAGTAGTAAAATCTAGTAGTAAGTAGTAGTAAGAAAACCTCCGAAGGTGATTCGTTTCACACGGCTTGAACGTAAAGGGTCCCCCTTTACGTTCCTCGCCGCCCCCAAAAAAGCCCGGTGAAGCTGAAAATGCCGTAGAGGCAATCAGCAATCTCTCTCAAAAAAAAAAAGCAAATGTTTTCTCTAGTTGCCGGAACGCAACAATGCCACTAACATTGATGTTATGGCGACATATTTAATTAAGATGGTGGTAGCTAGCCAGGCCAGATATAATTTGGATGTTGGCATACAAGTATTCTATGTATATCTATTTATTTGTAAAAAAGGTTGTACATCCAATTTTTGTAAATCGACTTGTCAATGTAGGTAATTGCAAATAGTTTTACTTACAAATTAATTTAACGGCAGAAACATTCAGGCAATTGCCAACAATACATTTTTCCAGTTAGCTCTGATTACATCGGGCAATCATAACTTTTGCAATAACAAAACAAGCCCGATGTTGGGATAACAAACTTTCACGCTTTATCTACTAAACTTGTGGGGAATTAATACTTTGACTTTCTTCTGTTGTCTTTTTTATTTGTTTTATAAAAATGGTAGCTAGAAACACAACCACTATAGTTCTAATGCAAACTAAAATGTTTCATGAACTGTTACAATAATTAGACCGTTGCTTATTAATGTCGTTTTATAGTAAGTAAGTAGTTTTTATATTTAAAATTTTTATTTTCACTTGGTAATTTTATGTTCCTTTTTTTTAATTTTCTTGCTATGTGATCAAGTCGTTATTGCTTTGAGTTGCATCCCAGATCTATATTAAGTATTTTTTTATAAAATGTCTATACCTACAGTATTTGTATGTAGCCAAGAGCTTTTCACATCACCCGTATAAAACCAGTAATCCAATTTTTTACTTTTTATTTTCAAGTGCTAATTGCTGCATTGAAGCTAAATTAAATATTTATAAAATATTTTTTCACTGTATTTTATAAAATGTTATAAATATTTAACTTAGCTTCAGTGCAGCAATTAGCACTTGAAAATAAAAAGTAAAAAATTTACTATAGCGTTGTGTTATCAAATTTGTGGTTTTTCATCTGCAAAGGTGAATCTGCATGGCCATCGGTTGCAATGACCGTTGGATAGATGGCGCACAGTGCCGATAAAAAGCACTCAAAAATTTCAAAACAAAAAAAAAACCAGTGACAAAATTTAGCGCTTACGTCTAGCCTCCCGGTAGCATAGCGGTCAGTTCAGCCGCCCGGATTGCGGAAGACCCAGGTTCGTTTCCTGGCTGGGTCGGGTGGGTGTTTAATTTTTTCACTGTATCTTATAAATATTCAGTTATCAAATTTTAATGAAACTTTCATGGTTAAAAAAATTATATTATGATAAATTAAGATTATTGGTTCAATTTTCACACTTTTTAACACTCCAACGTGAACATTGCGATTACACTAAAATGCGAGAGTAGTTAGTTAGTTTTTTGTCAAAATATTATTATAACTTGTTGCTAGGGGAAAGTTTGATGCAATACATTATTTATGTTAGTAAGGATTTTTGTCATATTCCGAACTGATGCTAGTAAAAAGTGGTTTATTATTTCTCTGAACGAACCTTAAATAAGAATTAGAACCTTGTCGAATAAACAGTTCATGGACGTTTCCGAAACTGTGTCACTCGTAAATTAACTAAGTTGCCGGTTCATTAGAGTTCAATTATGAGGCACATGCAGTAAGCTTATTAATCTGGATGGTATACAACAACGCAGCGCTGCCATTGTGAGCTAACACGACGATTGATTCGGCTCACGTTCATATGTGATTAAAATGCAGTGATTGGACGTTACATACGGGTTTTACATATAATTATATTAACATTTAACTGAATATATTTATTTTTAAACTAAATATGTCTAAACATGTATGGGACCTCCTTAAGCCCTGACAGAGGTATGGTGGGACACTGCCAGAATAGACTATAAAAATATTATTATTATCAACGATTGACGAAAAAAGTGTATAAGGCGAGTGTGAATGAAAGTGTTGGTAGGGGTAGTGTGGTGGAATGAACACCTTTTTTACGTTGTTTATGGTTTTTATAAGTATTTTTTTGACATGAGACTTTGTTTTGCGATTTGGTCAGATTATTACAAAAATGGCTACCAAAAGGGCGTTTTTCTTTTACGTTGAATTTAATATTATCGCCGTAGTCGGCTAGAGCAGCAATAAAGGGCTTTAGTCAGTAATAAAGTGGTCCTTCAGACTAAAAAAGAACTAGCAAAATAGTGTTTCGGTGAATTTTCTTTTCAGTCCTAATTTTTAAAGGAAAAATGGTTGTAGTGACTCGTTCACATGCTGAAGCCATGGAAAGTTCCGACCAAGCTGAAACGAGCAACGAAGGTGCTCCGGTATTTTCCGGAGATCAGGTATTCCCAACACCAGCGATTGATCCGAACCCAAATCCATCACGAGCCCCGTCAAACTCTGGCACGCGCTCAAGCCGCTCCTCCGCGACGATTACCGCGAGAAAACTCGCAGCGGAGGCACAGCACGCTCGCCACCTCGCGCAACTTGAGTTAGAGGAAAGGCGTATTGTATCGCAACTTGAGTTAGAGGAAAGGCGTATTGTATTGGAACGGGAAACCGCAGAGTTGGAATACCAAGCGCAATACGCTGCTATTGAGGCAGATGACTGCAATCGCAGTCACCATAATAGCCAACGTAGTATTAGGAGTCGCACCGATACTGTGCAGCAATGGTTGCACGATGTAACTCCCCCTACGCAAAATTATAAAGTCGATTTCCTATCTCGTAGGTGTGAGGTAGGGCCCACTAATTGTAAACCATGTTCCCAGGAATTTTCTACAAGACGTAACGACGCTGTCGTTTCCGACGTTACGGTACAGAGTCCCACGTCGTTGCCTCTGCCCGATCTTAGCCGGGGCGACGGGGCTGCTGCCACGAACGTTCGGAACCGAGCTGACGGCCCGATTGGCGTTACGCAACTTGTCGACGCTCTGAAGATTCTTACTAAGAACAATAACGGCCCCAATAATAAAAATATAATTACCTTACCAGTGTTTGATGGCAGATCGCCAATTGATTGGTTAATGTTTAAACGTGCCTTTCAGGACACTGCAGGTACATTTTCAGATGCGGAAAACCTCGCGCGCTTGAATCATGCGCTGAAAGGTGCAGCGCGCGAGGACGTCAGTATGCTTCTCGTAATGGCAACTCACGCTCGCGATGTTATTGATGCGTTAGAGTGCCGTTTCGGTAAACCTGAGTTGATTGCAAACCAGGAGGTAAACGCGATTAGAGCCTTACCCAAGCTTGGGACCGAGGTAAGGAATTTGAATATATTTGCCACTCGTGTGCGTAATTGTGTGCAAGTGGTGAAATTGCTCGATTTCACCGATCACTTACGTTCTCCTGAACTTTTCGGAGCACTTTTGAGCAAATTCACCCCACTGTTACACTCACGATGGAAAGATTTCGCTGCAGGTCACCAGAATTTAGGTTACACCAGGATCGAATTGCTCTCGCTTTTCCTCAACCGAGAGGTGGACTTAGAGACGAAGTTCGGCGCCGTAGCGGAAGCCCCACCACCGCCGGTTCCTCATCATCGTGCTCACACAGTTTCAGAGTCGGGCGAATCCAGCACGGGTGCTATTCCTAAAATTTCCAGGCCTAAATCAACAAAATTCTCTGAAAAACATGAAAATTGTTGTTTATTTTGTAAATCAAATCATCAACTGTCATTTTGCCAAAAATTCAAGTCGTTGACAATCGATGACAAATGGCGTTTCATAAAAGAAAACAAAGTTTGTCATCGTTGTCTCAAAAAAGTTCCGCATAATTTTAATTTTTGTTTTAAAAATAAGGCTGGGTGCACAATTCCGAAATGCAATCGCAAACATCACACACTTTTACATTGTGATAATTTCATTTCGTCAACAAATCCACCGATAGCGCTCATGCCTGAGACGTCAGCCAATGCTGAACAGGTGACTATCAATATGGCCGCCACTAAGGTGGATCCGTCATTTCGTCTCTTGTTGAAGATTTTAGCAGTCACGGTTTCCGGACCCGCCGGGGCCGTGGACACGTTTGCTCTCCTGGACGATGGAGCCACCGCGACTTTCATCGACTCCGACATTGCCTCACAGATAGGAGCCGAGGGCCCTGAGGGGCGCGTACACTTGGACTGTATAGGAGGTTTGTCGAAGGATAGTCCCGTTCAGTATGTGGATTTCAAAATTAAAGGTCGAGCTTCATCTAGCAGTTTTTTGATCCAAGGGGCTCGATCTATCCGGAACCTAGGGTTGTTAAGTCAGTCGGCTACCCGCGATAGTGTAACTACGTACTCGCACTTAGCTGATTTAGCCGATGAATTATTTTACGATGAAGCTAAACCGACGCTTATAATCGGCATAGATAATTGGCATTTGATCACTGCATCTGAAATCAGGAAGGGTTCGAATTCACAGCCAGTCGCTATTCGCACTCCACTAGGGTGGGTGTTGTTTGGATTTTCGAGTAGCAGAACGAGTCCCGTAAACCACACGTATCACGTATCCCTGCGGGATCATAACGACCCACAACACGAACTGGAAGCCCTCATCAAGGATCAATATAGGCTAGAAGCAATCGGCATTACAAAACATGAGCATCACAGTTCTGATGACCAACGTGCTCTCGCTATCCTCGATGAGACCGCTCAACGGCTATCTAGTGGGCGCTTCCAGGTCGGCCTGTTGTGGAAGGCGGGCAAGTTAGAAGTACCCGATAGTTTTCCTCTGGCATTTTCCAGGTTCAAGAGCCTTGAGAGGAAAATGTCAAAGGATTCTGATTATGCAAAACGCTACCGCCTGAATATGCAGGACATGATAACGAAGGGATACGCTGAGGATTGTACAGGGTTGTCACCCAAATCAGTCTGTTGGTTTCTGCCACACTTTGGTGTCGTGAATCCCAACAAACCTGCGAAGCTGCGTGTTGTGCATGACGCTGCAGCCAAAATACAAGGCGTGTCCTTGAATTCGCTGCTTTTGACAGGCCCCGATTTTTTGCAGCCTTTGCTCGGAATTTTGATGCGTTTTCGCGAGGGTAGAACGGCCTTAACAGCCGACGTAAAAGAAATGTTTCCTCAGGTAAAGATCAGGGAACAGGATCAGGACGCCCAACGTTTTCTGTGGCGAGACGACCCTGCGGAAGCATTAAAGACATACCGAATGACTTCGATGATGTTTGGTGCCTGCTCTAGTCCCTCCACCGCGATTTACATTATGAACCAAAACGCATCGGAATTTCGAGCTGAGTTTCCGGAAGCCGTGCGCGCCATTACGTCAGATACGTACATGGATGATTATATCGGAAGTGTAAACGGGTCAGTGGAGCAAGCTGCGCGCTTGGCAGCTGATGTGGTTGAGGTCCACAAACGAGGAGGGTTTGAGATGCGAGGTTGGATTTCCAACGAACCCGGTGCTCTGAATCAGCTGCCAAAGGCGTTACTGGCCGCTCCTGCATCCCCAAGTGACTGTGGTGTAGATCTAGGTAGACCAGCCTTTACACGCACCTTAGGTCTCATCTGGCACCCCGATCTTGACACCATCGGCTTAACTCCGGCGATCAAAGATAACGTCATCAGCAATCGTTTTACAAAACGCCAAGTTCTTGCTCAAGTGATGCGTATCTATGATCCCCTGGGAATTATAGCACCCATCGTTGTTAGAGGTCGAATTTTGTTCCAGAATCTGTGGCGTAAAAACCTTGAGTGGGACGAGGAGCTATCAGAAGCCGATCAATCTCCATGGCGGGACTGGTTTGACAGTCTCAAGCCTATTTTAGACTTCCAAATCCCGCGATGCTACAATTCGAGCGAGTATATCGAGTCCGAGCTTCACGTGTTTTGTGACGCTAGCGAGCTAGCCCACGCAGCTGTTGCCTACTGGAGATTCATCTTTGCCAATGATGTGGTCCAGCTTGCGTTTATAGCCAGCAAGGCACGTGTTTCTCCCCTGAAACCGGCTTCCATCCCGCGTCTGGAGCTCCAAGGCGCTCTGATAGCGACTCGCCTCGCTAACACCATCTGCGAAGCTCACCGATCAAAGCCGAGTCGCCGCTATTTCTGGTGTGACTCAATGACCGTACTGGGGTGGCTTCGAAATGACGCTAGAAACTACAAGCCCTTTGTGGCGCATAGAATTGGGGAAATGATGGAGACCAGCGATTTAAGTGAGTGGCGTTGGGTTCCTAGCGAACTCAACGTCGCTGACGACGCGACGAGGGGAAAGTGCGGGATTGAGTCACGCTGGATATTGGGCCCGGACTTTCTAAGGGCTCCTGCTCCCGAGTGGCCTGCTGAGCCTCGGGTTGAGGGTGCAGCCACTCTTGGTCAGGAAGAACTAAAGCCATCGTCACAACATCGTGGGGTTTCAGTTCATCATCCATTACGTTCCATTGTAGAATCCATTAACGTCACCAACTCGCAGCAGACGCCCTTACCAGTGGTAGTTAACATCTCCCACTTTAGCTCATGGATCAGACTGGTAAGGGCAACTGCTGTACTTCATCGATTTATCGCCGTAATTTCAAAACGGCTGGGGCGTTCCTTTCAAAATTTTTGGGTTCGGGACATTTGTTTAAACGACCCGCGACCACACACCTCTGCCGCTGCTTCTGCGCCACTAGAGGCCTGCGACATTTTCCGCGCGGAGCGTCGTATATTAGCTTCGAGTCAGGTCAGCGCCTTCGGCGACGAGCTCCTCTGCTTGCAGCGTGGTCAGCCAATATCAAGAAAGAGTCGCCTGAACAAATTGTCTCCGGTGTTGAAAGATGGCATGTTGCTCCTGGCCGGAAGAGTGTCCGCAGTCACAAACATGCAGCCGATTATTCTAGACGCGAAGGAACCGGCGACACGACTGCTCATCGCGCATTACCATACCAAGTTCGCACACGCCAATACAGAGACAGTCATTAATGAGATGCGACAAGAGTTTTGGATCCTCGGCCTAAGGAACGCGATGCGATCTGTGAGACACAGCTGCCAGCTATGTAAACTCCTCAAGGCTCCCCTCCTTCAACCACCGATGGGAGATCTACCAGAAGCGAGGCTCAGCCATAACCAGCGCCCCTTCAGTTTTGTCGGCGTGGATTACTTCGGTCCTGTTGCGGTCTCCGTGGGACGCCGTCGTGAGAAGCGTTGGGTGGCGTTATTTACCTGTCTGGTAACGAGAGCGATCCACCTAGAAATTGTTGCCAGCCTGTCAACGGACTCCGCAATTATGTGCCTCCGCCGTCTGATATCTCGTCGCGGCACACCTAGCGCTATTTACTCGGACAACGGAACGGCTTTCGTTGGAGCGAATCGCCAGCTCCGCGTTCTATACGACGCCGCGGTTCCCGAGTTCGCAGCGGAGCAAAAGATCAAATGGCATTTCATTCCACCATCGGCGCCCTTTATGGGTGGGGCGTGGGAGCGGCTCGTCAGGAGCGTGAAGACGGCCCTCAGAGTCACCCTTCGAGAGCGAGCTCCCCGGGAAGAAATTCTTGCCACCGTACTGTCTGAAGCGGAGGCAGTTGTCAACGCGCGACCGCTGACCCACGTTTCGCCGGACGCAGACTACCCCGAGGCGCTGACCCCCAACCACTTTTTATTAGGGAACTCCTCCGGACGGTCCTTCCCCGAAGAGGACTTAACGGACGCAGCTTTAGTGAGCAGGAGCAGTTGGCGTAAGGCCCTACGTTTGGCCGATCATTTTTGGCGCCGCTGGGTTACGGAATATCTTCCCACTCTGGCTCCACGACGCGTGCCGGGAACGGATGTCCCAATCAATGTTGGGGACCCGGTGCTCATCGGCGACGGAGATCTGCCGAGGGGTACCTGGCCTCGTGGCGTGGTTGAGGCTCTTTTCCCCGGTCGTGACGGCGTAGTCAGGGTGGCGGATGTGCGTACCGTAGGGGGTCTATTAAGGCGTCCCCTTAAGAAATTAGTTCCGCTATAAAAAAGGGGAGAATGTGGTGGAATGAACACCTTTTTTACGTTGTTTATGGTTTTTATAAGTATTTTTTTGACATGAGACTTTGTTTTGCGATTTGGTCAGATTATTACAAAAATGGCTACCAAAAGGGCGTTTTTCTTTTACGTTGAATTTAATATTATCGCCGTAGTCGGCTAGAGCAGCAATAAAGGGCTTTAGTCAGTAATAGGTAGACCTAGGCGGACGTTTCGAGATCAAATCAGGGACGTCTTGAAAAAAGGCCAGGTCAAGAGTACCCTAAACCGAAGAGCATGTATGAAGGGAATAATGAAAGTGGACGAAGCGAAACAAGTATGTAAGGATCGTAGCAAGTGGAAAGAAGTGGTCTCTGCCTACCCCTACGGGAAAGAGGCGTGATTATATGTATGTATGTATGTATGTATTATTATTAATATTATTTACTTACCATATTACCTTACCACTTTTAAACTAAAATCTACCTTGTCCATCCAAAGGTTGTCTGAAAGTATTTTTTAGTGACAATTCCGCCCCCTTTGGGGATAACGTCAACTTTTTATGTTTCTTTGTGTAACTTTTTCTGGTGTACAATAATGGATATTAAACTTACCTTATTGCTACATGAATTGTACAATAAGTTAAACTGAAAAAAAAACCGGATAACTGCGAGGCGGACTCGCCCACCGAGGGCTCCGTACAAATTTATGGGTACATATTATATAGTTCAGGAATCGAGTCTCGAACATTTCCCGAATGTTAGGTACTACATTACACCAAAGTTATTCGGTACATATACATGTAGAAGAGGGAAAAGGTATTTATTTTTTCATTCTTCGTAATAAATCGAAAACTGTACATCAAAAATAATTAAAAATCTGTTTAAGCTTGTGCAAATAAAGCCCTTTCATAGGATACCGCACATGACACGGTTAACTTACTTCAAAATTTGGACCCCTGTTCCTTGCATAAAGACCCTGTTTTTTTGTGATTTAATTAAATATGTATAGTTTTCAGACTTTTCCCTGTATTTGTAGTATAAGACGATATTATTTGCCAAGCTTCATAGTTCTAGGTCAACGGCAAGTACCCTATAAGAATTTTGATTCCCTTGAGAGTGTCGAATTATAGGTTTTTTGCGACATAAACGACCGTATTTTAATATTTTTCGTTAACTTAGAAGTTTGATTTTTCACAGCTTCAAGGGACCGTAGACCTGAGTATATGATTTCATCTAGATACCTCTACGCGTTCCCGAGAAAAAGGGTATTGACAGACAGACATACAGACAAACAGACAGACAGACTGACGGACAACAAATTAATCCTATAAGGGTTCCGTTTTTTCCTTTAGAGGTATGGAACCCTAAAAACACGGGAATTGAACCCGGGGCCTCCAGTATTTGGCCGTGCGCTTTGTCACTCGGCAACCAACCATTGATACCAAATTCAAATTAAATCAAACAAATCAGACTTTCTTCTTGTGACTATATACGACCTAAATTTTTTGAAGCAAACTAAATCGGTTGAGACCACTTCCAAGTCACGTAGTAACCTACGACAGATACAAGGGGCGCGGCTACATATAAAAGTGGGCCACCTGGCTGCATATACAAGAACTTATCGGTATAAGTTTCTTAAATATTTAAAAATATATATGTTTTATTAGTGTGTAAGAGGTTCAGCATCAGTATTGGTGGTAGGACTTAAGTCTGCCTAGCTAGCTATCACCTACACCACATCAAAGTTAACTGTTGTGTTAAAGATACAAAAGATAGAAATAGTGTGAATTGTGTTTCCATTTTCGACCATTTCGTCACTTTCCATCAGGTGAGATTGAAAGAAATTGTTTACTAATGTAAAATTAAAATAAAAGTACTCTCTCTCTCTCTCTCTGGGGTCGGTCCCTCATATCTGAGGATCGTGGTCAGCATCAGGGGTGCATCTGGAGCAGATGATCTGCCTCCACGGGTTTCTATCCAGCGCGTCTCTTACGACCGTTTAGAATTTGGAGGACGACGAGTCTTTCACTTGATCGGTCCATCTTGTTTGATGTCGACCGCGCGATCTTTTGCCTTCGCTGTTCCCAACCATAATCAGAAGTCCCGGGAATTCTAGACTATATAGTCTAGAATGCTACTGTAACCTTAATTTATTTTATTTAAAATTACTGTATTCTGTTTTGTGTATCAATAAAAAAATTAACAAATAATAATCAGGCCTAAAGAATGGACACAGAAGTAACATCTACATTTCAGACAATTTTCCAAACTGAAAACTGACTGACTGAATAAGTTTCCGCCAATAGTTACATCATCACGTAGCATTCATACAATCTTACCTAAGTTACATGGTAAAGTGCGCTTCCATCATCACTTAACATCAGGTGAGATCAAGGAACCCGTAAACAACCCGTAACCTTACTTACCCGTAAACAATAAAAAAAAATCGCCGCAAAACACGCAATTTCTCGTTCAAAATCACATTCAAACGCGACTAACTTGCTAAAAAAACTCATGTTTTTTTATAATTTTACAGTCGGATCAAAACCTCATAATGTTCATGGGTGATATAATAGAGGTGGTATGATTAACAACATTATATGACAAAAACACTACTTAAATTTCGTAAGTTAACTTTAACAAAGATTTATTTAATTTATTTACAAATCTCTTTTAAATTATGCCTGAAGGGGAAACATCGTGTCCCCTTTCGCTCATGAAGTAGCGTGAGATTTGGTATCGCAAAGTTTGTAGGTATGTAGAATATGTGTTTTAAATACATTAAATTAAACATTGCAAACAACATAAAATTCGGAATAAATGTCGGCTAGCCATAAAGGCTAAACAATGGAAATATTACAAATACACAAATGGAAATATTTTGTGTTTTACTCATTTAGAACAGCCTATTGCATATAATGTAAAATATTAACGTTAGCATTACCTATAATGTTGCCTAGCTGAACAAATACTCGGCCCATTCGCATTCGTGAGCGAAAACTAATAAATGCTATATAGTAAATCACTCGACAAACATAAAATCTGGCATAATGCATAACAATAAACAAATATTTTAGTATCACTTCCGCTTCAATTCACAACCACCTATTTTAGTTTACGTAACTATAATTGTTATTTCACGATTTAATATCACTGCAGCATGTAATGTTTTTATGTGTTACAATAAATTTATGTTCGGAATGGCTGTTAGTCGCTAACCTATTTTTCCCAAACTGTACCATAGTTAAAGCAAATAAGTTAGATTAGTTAAAGAAATACCTAACATAATGAACAAAAAAAGCAATTGCATTATTTTCTAATTTATATCAAATAAGATATGTAATGTAATAAATCATTGTGTTCAACTTAATAGTATTTAATCATTTTATTAATAAACATCAAGCAAATCTTAAATATAAATATTATTGCTTTGTACTTTTGTATTTTTGTATGTTTGCAACGAATAAACTCAAAAACTACTGGACCGATTTAAAAAATTCTTTCACCATTAGAATACTACATTAGCGCTGAGTATCATAGGCTATATAAAAAAGAAATGTCCACCCGCGCGAAGCCGGGACGGGCCGCTATCTTGCGTAAAGATAAGCCAAGCAACTCAAGCAGAGTTTAAAACATAACTTGGCGATTGTAATCAATGATTAATTATCAACACGTCTAATTTTCTAAAACATTTCAGTTTTTGTACCTTTTGAAGGTTCATTTCAATTTTAAACAGTTTTTTTGGAATACTGGCCTGAAGTCCAGTTATGACTAGTGACTCCCTCAGGCTTCGGCATTTCCATAATGTTATTGTAAATATGATCTAGTGTTCCAATCAAGATTATTATTAGGTATTATTATTATTGCAATCGAAAAAATGTCTTCATATTATCTTAATTATTATATCAGTCTTGGTCTTAAACCATAACTTAGCATTTACTCACCGAAAACTCCATGACAATATAAGACAGTCACAACTCGACTTATCTCATTCTAAAAGATTAATCCGTGAAGTAGAACACGCTCCAATTGTACAGCCGATGATGTGAAATGAACACAATAACTTGGCATAACAAACGCCAGAAATTCTCTTCGGCAGATTAAAGGACTCGCCTAATACTCACCACAAAAGGTTTCGAGCCAGCCAGTGTTTATATAAATATTCTGTCAACCGCACAATGAAGCCCTAAGACTCCTTTTAACCAAAAATGGTATTTTCCAACACAATGCGGTGAGACAACACGCGGAATGAGCATCCGAATGAACACGTCACGACGGAATCGTTCTATATTTGCACGGATATTGTCATCATTGTTACTGGATTTACTGTTCGTGTCGATAATGGCGATATCTTTTTAGCAGTGTTTTGTTTTTTGTTTTCCACTAAATTGCATTAGCCAGAGCTATTGGCATCAGATCTAAACGTGACAAGACATTTAGAAGTTAAACTGCTATCAGACCACCGTATGAAGTCACGACTTATCCAAAAATAGAACGATCCTTTTCTTAGAAGGATGGCTGCACTTGCATCGTTTAAAACCCGGCAGCGACAATTAAGGTCAACGGATCTCTAATTCATATGCGGCCATTTGGATTTACAAGCTTCGTACAAAAGACACGAAATGACATCGTGACGTTGGCCGATGAATTCTTCAACATTATCTTGATTATCAACGACACATCAACGCCACACACGAAGCCTGTGTCCTTGCGGCAATTAAACTACCCAAAAATGTTTGTTCTGCCCCAAGAAACACGTTTACTACTAGGGATCTTCTCGTCGTAAACTCTTTATTGAGCAAGTTTAATGTTATTTTTTATGTTTTCTGGTTCAAGTACTGCCTTACTCATCAGATAACTTATTTCTTGTGATACGAATTACCAGCTTGTAGACCTACAGACACATTTTATATCTTGTCAAAACTAACACCAAACTCGGGGTAGGTGTAACACATACAAACACTTTATACAGATATACTCTAATATATTTAAGTAAGCCAGATGTGTAAAACCATTCAATGGGTCCGTGGTTACATTCAGTTTTAGTACACTTGGATATTTGTCAGATATTACCTACACAACGTTAGACATTGCAAAAGTTATGAAATTTGTTCCCGCTTCAACACAACAGGTAGATATTACACAAACCGAGGTAGTAACATTACCTAACATCGCCATAAAAACCATTTAAGGCATTCCAGCATGTTTATGAGGCGGGTCACCTAAAGAAGACATTATTATCGCGCTACCATCAGATGCAAAATATCAACAATCAGAACACGTGCTCCCAAACGGTCCCCGCAAGATCGCTGATAGAAGTCTCCACAAAAAATCAGCTACAAAAGTGAGTTTATCAGCTTTCAATCTGGAATCTGTTCGGCACACATTTGTAAGTCTTTGTGGTGTTATCGCTCGGAGTAACCACCGTACAAAGGCACGGGTCCCCGGACCGCAATTTTTTTAAACTCTAAGCAAACTTCCTTGGCATGTTTGTCTAAGCGGTGGAATAACTTGAGGGCGCATTGTAGCGCAAATCGTCTCTTTGTATGTCCGTAGTGGCTATGTTTATTTTACCATAGAGAAATATTAATAAATAATACAATTGCAATCACAAATCGCTGACGTAGGTCATACAGCTTTAAAGCCGAAATATGACTTTGCTCTTTTTTTCTAAGCAAACGAACATACCTGATGGATATTGGCCGCCACAGCCAATGAGCCAGTCCTGAACTCGGTGATTGCCATTCGTGATCCCGAGCTATCCCCGATTCAGAGAAGGTACTAGGATTAGTTTGATAATTTAGATTTAGTGGGTAGTCCCCTCGCCTTGTCGAGATTTTAGTTATTTATTTAATGATAATGTTATATATGCCATATAACATTGAGTGGATTTTTAAGATGCAGGAATCGAAAACGTGACAATCTCTGAAGGAGGCGGCTGATAAACTGGGTCGTTTTTTAAAATTAGAAAATAAAAGTTCTTAAGTCACTTGATACTGAATAAACCAACGCATTAAAAAAAGCATTGGACTTTACAAATTGGGAGGGATGACGTTGCCCAGTAGTGGGCATAACAATGAGACACATCATTATCATATAATTAACAAATTCGCACAGAAAAAATAAGTTTATAAGTCAATCGTGAACTGCTTATAATGCTAGGTTAGAAAAAACAAAATATTTGTGTGCAATTTTCAAATAAGGGACATTGTTCAAGAATCCGCGTTCCAAAACACTTTTTTCTCACGAACTCTTAAAAAAGTATATTGTTCGAACATGTCTGTGTATTAAAACACTTATCCTCAATATAGCATTTTGTTTGTAAAATCGTATTTATTTTTACGATCAAAGGATGTAAGCTTTTGTCCCTTCAACTCACATCCCATCGCAGCTTTCATAGAACTGTGGTATGACAGAATTGAATGAATATTACTGCTAGGGTTGGTAGGTGCTTTAAACACGGCCCACGTGTTCGCGCATAAAATTCTTACCGCCTTACAAATAAACAAAGAATAAGGTCCGAATAGTTAGTTATTCCTTGTTTTGTGTCTGTCATGTTAACGTATTTCAAATTAGAGTAAACGAGACAAAACACGGAATAACTATTCGGACCTTATTCTTTGTTTATTTGTAAGGGGCTTAATGTATGAAGACCATGCACTCACACAATTTGTGCTCTGTTTCTTAATTTTGTAAACTCTAATAACATTACTGAACATGAAGTGGATACAGCTAACTACATATTATCGTCACAATTTATTTTTAGTTTGTGCAATTTATTATGGGGAACTACTGATGAATAGTTGCTATAGTTCAATTTTTGTTTTTAACAATTTATTCTGAATCATTTTACTGATAATCAAATCAAATCAATTATTATTTCGTTATCACAGGTAAGATACAGGTTATTCTACGCTTAGATAATAATTGTGTCTGTATTTTTCTATGCAAAGGCCTCCCGTTAACTACTACACTGTTAACTACTATCCAATAACATAATAAAAAAATAAGTAATAATATTTTTAGTTGGTAAATCATTATAACAAAATTCTACATAATTAGAAAACCGCAAAGGGTTGGTAATTATAGAATGTAGTCCATAACCATATCTAGTAAATTTATATAATAACACATCGTTTGATTTTTAATATGTTTCGTAATTGTGCCAACCCTACCTACCCACCATAACATTGTGCAAAGTGGGCGTGCTTTATTTATATTATGTTGTGATCTACACAATTGTTGTAAAAAAAAATGTTTTGTGCGATTTGTGACGGGAAGATGTACGACGTTTGTGTATACTATGTTATTAAAAAACTGCCTATTCATACTAGAGAAACCTCCTTATTATTATTTTTTTTAATAAAAAAAATGTATAATGCTTTACTTAACTAAGTAAGTACTTAAAATATACGGATGTTATGTATGTCTTAAAATAAGTTTAATTATTATAATAATTGGATTTCACTACAGCAGCAGCAGCATACAAAACGCTTCGGTTTATGAAAAATAGTTATGTATGATTTGAATGTCAAATTCTATGTTACTGTAGGAAAGACCAACATCTTTTCACTGGACACAGACACGTACCGTAACACGTAGCCGTAGAGCATAGCATTCTATTTGCCACCAAGCAGCTTTGTTTTGCTTTTCTGTGTTTCAGGTTTAAGTTTACTAGGTCCTGTGAAATGAAGAGCTTAATAACTGAAGCAACAAGCGTGTGATGCCGCCCGATCCTCAAAATACCACGACACATTTAATTTCGCGGGCAGAGAGTTAGAAGATAAGCCAAAACCTATCCTACCCTATTTCATTTATGTTTGTGACATAAGAAGTAGCGCCCGGCGGCCCGGCCGGCGCGCAGTTGTAGGTATAGTTAACTGAGTAAGTCTTTGTTTCACAAAAAAAAAGATTGCTTAAGCCACAAACTTCTTCACAACACTAAAACCAACTCTATCACGACCACATAAAGTGCATCTATTATTCACAAGTACATCAATAAACGCCTCCTTAGGGTCTATGCTGTTAATAGGGCGCGCTATAGCGTCGTTAATAATGGATATTTGCTATGGTATTGTCAATGTGGGCCTGAATTGCGGACGGAGGTGGGCACGTCATTATTCTGTCGGTGAATTGATGTGAGTCGGATTCGGGGACATACTCGTAGGGCCGTTCGCGTTGGTTGGTCGATGAAATAGAAAATTCTACATTAAATACTCTGGGTAACTTTAAACTGCATAAGTATAAAAATATAAATGCTGTGGTTGCAATCCTTGTTCACGATAACGTTATACGACTTATAATAATAGGGGTGTTTACAACAATTCAAATTAATCATAAACAAAAAGAACATTAAAAGTTTGAAATATTTAAGCAATGCCACTATTAAAATAAGGCCTTAGATTAAATTTTACTTTTTTTTATGTGCTAATTGCTGCACTGAAGCTTAATTAAATATTTATAAAATACAGTGAAAAATCTAAATTTCTACCCGACCCAGCCAGGAATCGAACCTGAGTCTTCCGCAATCCAGGCGGCTGTACTGACCGTTATGCTACCGGGAAGGCTGACGTAAGTACTGAATTTTTTAGCTCCTTTTTTATTTTTGACTGTTTTTTAGAGGCAGAGTGCCATCTATTCAACGGTTATTGCAACCGCATTAACACAATCGTGCTTGAAACATTTAAAAATAGCAGAATCGAAGCTCAGGATTTAAGTCTACCACATAAAAGGAAAGTAAACGTAAAATAAACGTTAAATTTTCCCCAAGATCGGGCTTGTTAAATTATGAGTTGCCAGATAATATTATTTATTCGGAACGCAGGCATTCTTTGAACAAATTTCGTCTATCGATAGAACATGTCTAATAACGAAATAATCTCAATCGGTAATTACAGGCGTAGCATATTCCTAAAACTATCGATAAAAATCTTTCGACTACTTCCCCACACAGTTTCAAACACTTAAATGCAACGCTTTTATTCCCACATTTTTTGCACAACGCAAGCCGTGGGGATCTCGCAACAATGACGTGCGTAGACGCAAGCCCACACATCATCTCGTAACTAGGAATGAGTTTTTGCCGACACATTTAATGGGATTCCGCAATTTATTGTAAAAAGCTTTCATACAGTTTACAAGCTTAAAATTTGATGCTTGCAAACATTGGGATGGCTAAATATAGGACGGCCCATGACCCACATGCTTTTAGGGTCCCGTAGGAAACTAGGGCCCTTAATATACTTTTCTGTCAATCTGTCTTATAAGGCCTAACCATTTTAGTCGTAGATACTCATTGTCAGAAAACTACTATCCGTGATTATAGATGCATCCACGCTCTTGTCAGTGTAGCATTTTCCATTCATCTCTATCCCAAGCTAATGGTTGTCTATTGGGCAAACTAAATTATATTTTTTTATTGAATAATTATTCAGTCCCTACATTTATATAGTGTGGCATTCAAAGTCTAGTCAATGGAAGAAATATGCCAGTAGTTCTATGGCAGGACTACCGGAATAACACAATATTTTTCCATTTTGTCTATAAAATTTAAACAAAGTAGGCAATTGTCCATATAACAATTCCATTGGAAAAAAATTTTCAAGCCTTAAGAGTAGATGATACAACGGCGTACCTAGTAGTAATTTAGTTAATTGCCTCAATTAAGTACTAACTGGCATCTTATTAACATGTATATAATTAAAATAAGTCATGTTCGCATTCTATGGCATGCTAAACTAGGACTTACTGGATAGACAATTAATGTCATCATTGATATTAAGTATAAAATAAGAGTAATAAATAAATAACTCTATATACCATTAGCTTACGATTAAAAGAATAATAATAAGACTAAATAATAAGAATAGTATAGTATAGTAAGAATTTTGTACCGTAGTATGATTACAACGTGGATACCAAAATAGGTATATTATGTCCGTTTTTTGTAAACAGCGCGCAACTGTGATATGAACGGGAAACAAAACACTATCACTTAAAAAAATATCTAAATAAAAAGGTATTATTTTTCTTAACTTTTGTAAGTGGCCTGTTACCACATGAGTAAATACCCTAGTGACTTGTTACCTATTATTAGTAGCTAAAAGATAATAAACCTTTTTGAACGAGTAGAAACCAGTATCCAGAACTGTAAAACTGCAAGGTTCTTCTGCAAAATGGCTAAGATGACGAAGAATGTGAATGAAGAGGAAACGGATAAGACAGCAAAAAAATTCAAAGTGCGCTAACACTTCAGACACAAACAGCCTTAAACTAACCCATACTAATAATATTATTAATAATTCAACCCTATAAGCAATCACGACCAAACGATTCGGGTAAAGGGAACTGGTACTACAATATTGTTGCACGCGACACCGTACATTACTTTCGCAGCAGCCCGGCTTATTGATTGCCACAACCCGGCGACTGGTTCCACAACAATTTGTCACAAAGTATGGGCCCGCGGTGCGAAGTAGTTCGCCCGTCTCTCAATAGATGGCGCTGCCTTGTATTTTAAATTGATTTGATATAATTTCCCATCAATTGTAGTGATGACTTATTGTTAACTACTATGTAGTAATTAAATTATTTTTCATAGTTTTAGGCAGTTATACACATACATACACCATTTTATTGCTACAAGCTCCAGACATTCCAGACATTCTTTAGTTTAAGTACTGAAGAAGGAAAGACCTAGAGATACCTAGATTTTTGTTATTTATAATGTTTTATCTGTGAAATTATTTATTGCCGAACAAATGCAGATGTTGACAATACACACAGGTTTTTGTTAAATGTGCCGTTAGCATGTAATTGTGTCTCATCCAGAAAGTTAACAAAAATAAAACTAACTAGAATGTGTTCACGTTTAGAGGAGGTAACCTCGTTAAAAAACGTGAGGTACAGAGACGTTATCATCACATCATCAATTATCACCAGCTGTAATAGTAAATCTGCCTTTGGAGCATAGGCTCCAAAGGCATCCCTAGGGATTGCACTACCACCCAGGTTCACACGCCTGTATAACATCAGACTACCTACCACAAACTGTCAAATTTCCTTAATAGACTTTGTACTTTATGTGTATGACATATGGTTGAACATTTATTAAAGAAATTTTACAGTTTTGGATAGGTTGATGTGCTTTTGTCAAAGTAACTAGATATAGACCATCTAGCTCAATTTTGTTAGAAATAGTAAAGAATTAATAAAAAAATCTCATGCTGTCTGTATTATACCGCCCGCCAGTGCAAGCACACATTGAGGTTACGGTCTAGTATGGCGATTTATATTCTTTTCTAATGGCGCAGCGGTTAACGCGCTTGGTTTGCGATTGCTGATGTTAAGCAACTTTCGCAAAGGCATCGGATAATCGGATGGGTGACCTTTTGGGTTATCATCTCAAGCTCCTCCGTGTTTCAGAATTCACGTAAAGCCTGGCTGCATTAGCAGTCGTTAACAAACCACCAAGCCGCATCCCGCATGGTGGTTGATGGCCCGGTCTCCCTGTGGTGTCTCATTCATCATAAATGGCTCGTGCTCCAGCAGAGGGGATTTAAAATGAGCCGGTTTAGATGATGACATCGGAATAACTCATGATGACGAATGGAGGAAAGTTAATGTTCTAATGTTTAACTTTCACTGTTATTTTCCCTATTCGTTTAGTGACAACTGTGATGTAATGTAAATTAAGTAGGAGCCCAATGAATTTTAAAGGATGATCCCGAATTTTAAAACAAGTTCAAATGTCCGCAGACCGGCAAAGCATTAAATTGTTCGTAGAGGATAATCATAAAGCTCACTGCGTAAATGGAGCGTAGTTGATACGAACAGGAAATGCATAGAGATTATGTAATGTAGTCGACGCATAAAAATTTAATTTCAAACTCCAGCTTAGCAGTAATACTGTTAGGGATACTATTATTAATTTAGTTGGTTATGTGAATCTATGTTTTGCACTTGCGAAACGCATAAATGAAATAAAGCTTTCTAATTATAAATAATTACATACAATAAGAAATACCTACAATTACATACTTACATTAAATAATATTTGCCTTGACAAGAATATTAATAATTATATAGGTAGTAATTTTATCAAATATGTCAAAACAGGTAAGCTTTTACATCTCTCTCTCTTTTTAGACGCCCTTTTTAAGATCTCGTCTCATTACAAAAATGACTGAACTGTTAAAAAATAATGGTTTCAAACTTTGTTCCATTTAATAAAAAGTTCATTTTTTAATGTGTACCTACTTATTTATGATTAGGTACGACGTTTGAAAACCTTAACGTCTGTGGCAAGCACGAGATAAACCCGTCTGCAGAGGGAAGTAGGCTAAAGCCTAAAAAAGCCTACTAAAGTAGACTTTAGGCTACTGTGGTACAAAGAAAATTATTTACTTATTTTATTCACGTAAACTAGTTACACATCATGAATCAAGAATACACGTACACGCAAACCTTTTACAGATCACCTGCATATGAGACTCGCAAAGACAATGTGTAATAACTATATTTATAAAGGTAAATTGGTAGTTAACAGTTTTAGTATACCAAATTGTTGGCATCGTCGATAATCCTTTATCGTCGATAGTATTCCATTACAATTTACATAAATAAAATGTTAATGAATCAAGGGTAGATAATTTAATTAATTACTAACAATTACTAATTACTAAAATTGTCTCTACTACAAATTGCATAATTAAAGGGGGACGAACCTCAAATTCATTCATGTGGGATGACGTGGATACCTCACAACACCCCCTGGCTAAAATTAATAATGATGAGAAACTCAAAGAATTATTAAATACATTCATACACAACATTTATTATACACAAAAAAATATATATCCTTAACGTCTCCACCGCTCCCATATTCGTAGCGTCTTACAGTCCACCGTAGTCGCAACGTAAGCCCGGGTTATTTGACGCTGCCCTAAGCCAACTTGCAAGTTATGACTGGTGTTACCGAGATCAGCCTTCTGCCCTTGATTTACACGACATAGTGTTTTAGGGTGTCTATTAGTACCAACCTTTTTTCTTACTGTTCAAAACTCCTTGCACATATGTACCACTACGTCCGAGGAGATGCAAATGGTTTTGATGAACTATCTTTTTACCCGACTGCAAAGGAAGGGTATTGGTTTTCGCGCGTATCTTGTATGTATGTAATATTCTTTATTACCTCATATCTCCAGAACCGCTTAACGGATTTACATAATTAAGATATCGCTAGATTCGTCTTAGCTGCCTAAGTGTTCTTAGATAGGTGACGTTAAAAAAAAACAAACATGGTGGCTGTGCGACGCCATTGGACTTGGTGAAAAACATTTTTTTTTTCGAATACTACATTATGTGTTATTATGTATTATTATGTGTTATTATGTGTACAAAATGTAATGGATGTGACTCTGGGATATACGATATATCGTATATGGAGTGTTCGCAAGATAATTGTACAAGATTATATCATCTGAAGTGCCTTGCATTAACGGAAAAAACATTTGAAGCATTCAATCAAGAATATAAGGACAATTGGATATGCCCGGAATGTGTACGTGGTATCCCAAAAACAGGTAGCTCAGACACACCGGTTCGTGGCCACCTAATAATGAATAAAACGTTTACACCAAGTAGTTACGTTAACACTGAGCGAGGGCGGTCCAAAATGAACGAAATTTCTATGGTTGAGAACGAGAGTAACATTCTGGAGGTAATCAGGGAGTTCCAGCTAGAAATGAAAACCAAAAATGGAACAGCAATTGCTGGAACATAAACAGCTTAAAAACAAATTTATTTGCACCGAAACAGAGTTGCTGCAGGTACGAGACATATTGAAGGTAGTTCAAGAAAAAGAAAGTAAAGTTGATTCATTAGAAAATATGAATAAAATACTTATTGAAAGGAACGAAAAACTGGAACCTCGTCTTCTCGAAAGTTATATACTCGTACAAGGGGATAGAAAGACATCTCAATTGTCATCACCAGTAATAGCACCAAAGTCATTTGCAAATACTGTGATACAAAATATAAGGCCGTTCGGAATTGAGTGTGGGGCTACAAAACCGATAGTAGTGACGAGCGGAGACGAAACCTAGCCCTAGACATGAAATAACTACGAATAAACCAGAAAGAAAAGAAGAATGGACATTAGTAAATAGGAAAAAAATCCTTAATAGTGAAGTTAAAAGAGGAGATAACGCATCTGGTTTTGAAATTCACTGTAGTGAGAAGAAAAAATATCTTCATGTAAGGCGATTAAAGACCGATACTACGATTAAATCCCTTGAAACACATGATAAGAGTATATGTGGACAGGAGGCAGCGGTGAAAGTAGACCAAATCAAGCATAAGACTGAACGAGATTATGCATCTTTCATTATCGGAGTACCGGAAAGTAAATATAGTATGTTATGTCAACCAGAAAATTGGTCTTTAAATATTGAGTTTTGTGAGTGGGTGTGGTTTCGTAAGCCAACCAACAAACCGAAACCGAACCTTTAACAGTATTCAGCTATTCTACCAAAACGTGCGGGGTCTTCGTACAAAACTAGAGGAGTTCTATTTGGGAGTGTCTTCTTCAGAAGCGTGTAAGTTTGCTGTCACTGAAACCGGATGCAACGAGTCAATACATGATGCCGAATTAATACCACCTGGCTACACAATAGTTCGATGTGACCGCGCGGATGGACGCAAGCAGGGCGGTGCATGTGTGTTAGTGTTAGTGGCAACACCGCGCTTCGAGCTGCGGCGAATGGGGATCCCGGGTGACGTAATCATAGACAATCATGCGTTCGAACTAGTCAGTGCACCTGTTTATTTAGGTCAAAGATGTTTGTTTTTGTGTTGTGTTATTTATATACCACCTAATAGTAAAGAAACTGAATACATGATAATGTTTAGGATAATTGAACAATATTGTAATATGTTAAGTGCATTGTTAGTGATAGGAGATTTTAATTTGCATTCTTGCCCATTAACAGTAATTAATGGAAGGCAGGTAGACCTTTAGTATGGGATGCAACTTGTGTCGATACTCTTGCGCCATCCCATCTTCCTAGTACAGCGTGCTGTGCTGGTGCTGCTGCTGCGGCTGCAGAAAACCTCAAGCGGCGAAAGTATAATAATAATATTGTTTTTAGTGTGCAGTCAGGTATCACCGCCGATCGCGCGCTCATTAGCATTATCATCAGCAGTTATTAATAGCATTATTGTGAAATCGTAATAAACGAAGTATTTTCTCTTCAAGTTTTATCATTCATACAAACAATAACAGATTTCTATAACTAATCATACAAGGTGTAGGGTTTAGCAAGAACTCCTACAGACTCAAACCTAAGACATCCGCTGGGCCGGATGGTATCCCTCCATTTATTCATAGGGATTGTCGAGAGGTGCTGGCAGAACCGTTACTCCACATATATAACCTTTCCTTGCGATCGGCGGTGTTTCCCGAAATGTGGAAGATAACTAGGGTTGTTCCGGTGCCAAAGGGAAGTGGTTCGTCAAAAGTAGAAGACCATAGACCTGTGGCTGTCCTGTCGATGCCAGCTAAAGTCTTGGAGTCTGCCATTCACAAAAGTTTGTACTCGCAGGTAAGCGCGCAGTTGACGGACGCTCAGCACGGTTTCCGGCCGGCTCGCAGTACTCCAACTAGTAACCTCCTCAGCTACATGGCGGATGTGGTACCAATCGTGGACTGTGGGGCACAGGTGGAGGCCGTCTACTTTGACTACAAAAAGGCATTTGACCTAGTAGACAATGATGTATTACTGAGGAGGTTGGCAAGCGTGGGCTTTACTCTACATTTATTACACTTCTTTGCTAGCTATATGCGAGACAGACAGCCGTATGTGGAGTATGATGGTTACGTATCAGAGATATATTATACCAGGTCAGGGGTGAGTCAAGGCAGTAATCTTGGCTCTCTGGAGTTCATCTTAATGGTAAATGATCTACCGAGGGTCGTAAAGGACGCCAAATGTTTGCTGTTCGCGGACGACCTTAAGTTGTATCTTACGGTTGGGGGACCAAAAGACTGTGAAAAGCTGCAAAGAGACATCAATAGAGTGAATCAGGAAAACAAGTTGCAGTTCAACACCTCAAAGTGTATAACGGTAATAATTTTCACTCGCGCTCGCCATGCCGTTTTGTATACTTATGCAGTTAATGAAGTGGCTATGGAAAGGATGAATGAGGTTAGGGATTTAGGAGTTCGACTCACTTCGGGACTAACATTTCGAGACCGTATTACTGCTATCTGCAAAAAAGCCTATAGCAATTTAGGATTTATACTACGCACAGTTTTCCATTTCACAAACATTGAAGATAATGTCACATTGTATAACGCCTTGGTTAGGAGCCAGCTTGAGTTTAACGCAGTTATCTGGGTTCCACGTGAGACTAAGTAATAGTCTCATGCTAGAGCGCGTACAAAATAAATTTATTCGATATTTATGTATGAGGCACTACGGGGTATACCCATTTTTTCCTTTAAAATTTCCTATTTTATTTATTTTAGGGATGGTAGGATATAACGAACTTAGTGTTAGGAGAGACCTGACACTGGTGACATATATCTTAAAAGTATTAAAAGGAAAGATATATAATGCTTATTTATTAAATAACATATTTTTGTGTACCCGACCGATACGTGGAGAGAAGGAGACGGCCGCCTCTGCTGGCGATACCGCGCGCCCGCACCAACTTGTTGAAGGAGGCGGCCCTCACCTGTGCCACACACCTCAGAAGTAGATTTGTTTGGGTGTACTCTGAGTGAGTTCACAAGGGCTGCACTGTTTGGATGAATAGGTTAGGTTAGTAAGTTTGATTAGTGCTGGCACTATCGCATTGGATTTATCTGTAATGTTAGTACACACGCCTGCAAATCAACCTACCACAAACTGTCAAATTTCCTCAATAGACTTTGAACTTTTTATCTCAGTTTTATCGTTGAAAATGCATTGAACAAATTTGACAGTTTTAGATAGGTTGGTGTGCAGGCGTTTGTACTAAGTTTGTTGAAATATATAAATAAATAAACTCTTTAAATTAATTGAACCTATTTATTTCGCTGGCTTTATGTAATTATTGAATTATTTATCTTGTTCCGGCCTTTTCAGTTGATTTTCTATTTACTTATTATTTTTTACGCAGGCGGGTTTTTGTTTTTTTTAATATTTTTTTCTGCAGTAAACTCCTTGCTCGTAGATTGTAATAGTGGCACCAGTTTTCGAGAGGAACCAGTGACCAACACTTTTTAGGGTTCCGTATCCAAAGGGTAAAACGGGAACCCTATTACTAAAACTCCGCTGTTCGTCCAGCTGTCTGTCCGTTTGTCACTCATGAACCGTGATAGTAAGACAGTTGAAATTTTCACAGATGATGTATTTCCCAACAACAAACGTGATTTTTTTTGCTCGTTTTTGCTCGATATTGATAACGGCAACAGGTAGACGCTTGAAATATTAACAGAATATTTAGTTATATATTGACTTTAAAAACAAATAATTAATTAAATAAAACAAATATTTAAGGTGGACTCCCATACAACAAACGTGTTTTTTTTCCAATTTTTTTCTCGGTCATAATGACGATAACAGGTAGAAACCGGAAATATTTTTATAGATAATGATACGGAACCCTTCGTGCGCGAGTCCAAATCGCACTTGGCTGGTGTTTTATTTAAATCACTAGAAATGGAGGTCATCACCTGATTTGTGACTGTAACGACAATTGAACCACCTGCTTCATAAGTGTAATCCATAAAAAATTTAATGAATTCCTATATTATTATTTTGGCGTCAACAACTGGTGTCGAACATTGGACTTAGATTTATCGATCACAGGTGCCTCTCCTATACCACTACGACCACAGAGACGCAAAAGGTTTTGCGGGACTATCCTCGCAAACCCCTACGTCCCTATTGTACCAACCTTCCTGAAGATAGGTCTTCAGGAAATTAGTATTGTCAACAGCAAAAGTCGTTGAACATTTTAGAACTTTGTCAAACCATCTAAATAATCAAACAGGTGCTTACCAACTTCAAGCAAAGGTGTTGTGATATGGTTCTAAAGTGGTCAGCTAGGTACTTTTGGTGCTGACTGTACTATACATAAGAGAGAGACTGGGTGCTCTTACTATACCAGTGGCTTAAGCCCGGATGTTCTTCTTGTTCAGTATCCTTCTTGTACAATGAGCTGTAACAAATCATATTATGGGTAAAGCACCATAATCCCTAGATACTTCAGTTTCCTCCTCTACATGCCTCAAAAATTTCTAGTTCATCAAAACTCCATACATATTTCTAATCAACTTTAAAAATACACATCACGTGATATTTTTAATAGATCAAGCATAAAATTTCGTCGGCTCTGTCACACAGTCAAAAGTTACATCTCCATCATTTAAAACTCATTAGCGCTCCACAACTTCGACAGTCCGGTAGCCCGGTTTAATTTAATTAAAAACTGGATCTCACATAAAGGAGGAAGTTCGCATAAAAAGATAGCACCTAAGTGTGTTCGCCCGAACAAATTCTGGAGGAATCTGATAAAACTCGATTCCTTTGGAACTTTCATTTTATCTTGGAGGCTGGGAGGCGGTCGAAACGCCCAAATTTGTATACATTTATCGCTAAGAAACTTTGAGAAATCCCATTTATATTCAATCTTTCAGTCACTGTGCCCGAATGATAAGGACTTCTTTAAGGTTTGAATTAGGCATCGCATTACACAAATTAGCTTTTTACGGCGCCATTCAACACGAACCATTATGGCTAAGTTTGATAAATTACTAAGTGGGTATATTTTATGGTGTTTGATAACTGGACCCAACTTTTTTCTATTTAGAAGAGCGTACTAGTGTGATAGGAGCTTGACGTCATCGGATAAGTGACCAAACTAAATTCTCTCAAGTTCCTAAAGATACGTCATAAGATACACCAGCCAGCCGTTAGATACACGACAATGAATATTTCTTCCTCAGTGTGTTACCACAAAACAAAATACAAGTTTAGTATTATTCAAATTCATAAAAATTTCGTGCACAAGCGTAACCTATGCTTGTTATGTAGTATAAAGATATAAAAGCATCTCAACAACCTTCGGTTTCGACTGTCAATAGTTTGCATTCATTTCATTATGACGTCATTGTTTTATTGTTTTGAATTATCTATCTGAGGTAATTGATAAAACACATAAAGTTTTACTGCATGGTACAAAACTAAAACAAGTTCCGCAGGTTTAGGATATCGTAAGGATTTTGGATGATTTAGTGCGTCTTTATCCTTACTTAGAGACACGTATAGTGTACGTGAAACAACAACAATGTTACGTAGATAGTTCAGACGCCTGCATGTCAACCTATTCAAAACTGTCAAATTTTTTCAATACATTTTCAACCGGTGAGTAGGGTATATTACTCAGACATAAGGTTCAAAGTCTATTGAGGAAATTTAACAGTTTGTGGTAGGTTGATTTGCAGCCTTGTGTACCTCCATTCGTTTTTTTGAGATCATTTTTAATACAGTTATAAGTTGTTATACCGCGTCAATCCATTATAACTATGCTGATGGTGAGCTTACGTGCGTTCAGTGCGCATGTCAGTTTACTAAGAATTTCGGTTAGCCATCTACGGGCGCACCTCGCGCGCCGTGCCGATTAGTAGTCGAAGTGGTCGCCACGACCGAAATCGGTCGGACCAAACCGTCATCATCATCATAAGTTATCATATAATTAACTAATGAACACGTTGATTTGATTCCATCATCAACCTATCGCAGTCCACTGCTGACATAGACCTCTCCTCTCGCGGAGACAGGGCCCATTAACTTCATCTTTCTTATCTTATCATCTTATCTTTTAAATTACTCTTTTTGTTTCATCTTATTTTTTCATTTGTGTGTATACTGTCTGCCTCATTTATTTTTTGTTTATAATGTATGTATGTCTTGTTAACAAATCTTTTTCTATTATATTATTCTCGCCAGCGCCCCATAGAGTCTGAAGATCAGATTCTTCGAATACAATTTCTGCCAGCTGCTCTGCACAAATCATCGCTCCATTTGGTCAAGGAGCGTCCCAGGCTGCGTTTGCCCAGTCGTCGTCTCCATTCGAGTTCTAGAACTCGCGACAGATGTGATCATGTTCAGCTTACTGATTTTAATTGTAAATAGTTCAAAATATGTTCTTCTGTTTTATTCACTTTGACATAGTAGATTATGTATGTTTTCTTTCTTCTTCTCGAATTAAAAACCCTGGACAGTTATATGCATGCCAACAGAACATGCATGCGTAGGAACACTTTCTACGACTATGATGTTAGTAATTATTAAAAATCTTCCGTCATAAAAACTTGAACAAAGCTAAACAGACAAGGTTGCGTTTTTCCTTTGTCAGACATGGGAAAAAGTATTTAATTTTAGTGTAATTGTCTTTTTTTCTGGTATAAATCGTTCGATTCCTCGCCCAACCGTTTCATTTTAGTTTTATTTATTCGGAGTAACAATATCAATTTGGAACAATGTTAAAGATAGGATTGCCATTTTTGTTTTTCCTACTTCGTTGTATACCTACAAGTAAGTGAAATTTTATAAAAGTAATTTTTTAAATAAGTATATTTTGGTTCTTTCATCTTTAAATTTTTTTTTTTTTTTTTATTTTATTTATTTAAACGAATAAAATAACAGGTATAAATGAAAAAAATATATATTTATTACTGATTTATTTTATATGTTAATATGAATTGGTGTACAAAATTAATACTTATACTGTCTGCCTGTGACCATGAAACATGAGAGATTTTAATTTCAAAATAAAATAGTAATTGAAATAAACGCAAGTACGAAGATGTGTTTTATAAAGTGTTTTATAGGTGGAAGCCAAGCAAGTAAGGAATAAAAAAAACGCGTTGTTAATGTTTAGAAGAAACAAAACCTGTGTCTATTGGAGAACACTGGGCATAGATTCCGCTATTTTCAAACTGACTCAGTCGTGCTTTTACAATTTTCGCAATTATATATTTTTTATACAAATTTTGTAACAAATATTTTTTCAAAACTTTTCCATTCTTTTCCATAATCTTGAGGCACTACAAGAAAATAATTTCAAAACCAGCCTACCTATAGCCTTCTTGAATTATCAGAATTATGCGATCGATTACACAAACGCGATTCTTCCTATACGTGACTCCCATACAATATGGATTCCACACAACTGCAGTTTACTACATTTTTGATTCCACATAGCCGTTATTTTAACGCAATCGGGATTCTTCCTATTCTACACAATTCGATTTGGTTTGATTCACAATTTGATTCTACACAATATCGACTACTTAAAGACTATTTACAAGCTTCAGCTTACTTCCTTTATTGTGGTGATTCATTTGCCTATTAAGTGGCATGTACTCAGTCTAATTTTGTCTCTTGTATGTTTGCATTATTATTACAACGTTAAGGCTCGTGTTAACTTAAACAAAATTAACATATACTTCAATTTCCATTGAGTCTGAATAAATATTTTCTGCCAACTGTGAAGGGTTATTCCACATTGGTCATAGTAGAATCGTGTACCTACAACCAAAAATATTTGTTTATAACTAATTATGTTTTCCAACAGCCAACGCTAAAACGTTTTGGAAGTCATCAGACGAAATTTGCAAGGTCGCATGATTAACGTACACCTTCCAGAAGATCATAGAAGGAATTCCAACTCGTTCTATTAAAAGTTCTGAATCAATCCACGAACATGTCATCGAAGTGGAAACAAATACAGATACAGAAAAACTGGAGATACACCATGTTAGCATAACAGGCTTAGTAGATTGCACTGCTGAAGATGTCAAGTGAGTTTGATACATGAATATTATTTATATCATTTTGAATTTTGATTTTACTCAAAATAATATAAATAAAATATTTATAAAATACAGTGAAAAATTAAAAGGCGTAGGCATTTAGTTTTTTCCATAATATGACCCAGCCAGGAATCGTTTTTTTTTTTAAGTATTTTATAAATATTTAATTCAGTTTCAGTGCAGCAATTAGCACTTAAAAATAAAAGTAAAATAATATGAATATTGAAAGCAATTACGTCTTTAACGATTGTTAAATACTTGCAGAAGTCTTTTGACTGTGAGGGCAGTAACTTCACAGTGACGTAATACCGCTGGCTTGCAGCGTAAATCACAAACTTCTAGAAAAAATCAACGCTTCTTCTGGGGCCTCGGTAGCTCAGCGGTGAGAGCATTGGACCGGTTATCCAAAGGTCGAGGGTTCGATTCCCACTCGATCTTCCTGAGGCTGATGATTTCTGTAATTTAAATATTGATCGCTTCTGTGCTCTTTTGGTTAGACCACCTGGCACCAGTCTCAAGCCCAGATGTCCCGGGCTTCACTTCAACGTATTATTTTAATTAGATTGGTTGGTAAAGTTTGGTAAGCTTTTTGTAAGTAAACCTGGCTAGATACCAGTATCTTATCTAAGTTGTTACAACAACAGTGTTAGTTAGCCTTCGAAAACATCCGAAACACATTTTACTCGACCTGGGCATTGAACCCAGAACCTTCGGATATCAGGCCAAGCGCTTTGCCACTTATCCACCACGGCGTTAAGAGGATTTACCTTAAAATAAATATAACTATGACCATACACGAAAGGAGATGTTCCATTTTTGTATGGAGGCTGGGCCCCCTTCTTTGGGCATTCTTACAGTGATGAAATTATATTTTATGAAAAGAGCACAAAATAAGGAACCTTTCCATGTAATAATATATTTTTGAAACATACCCAAACATTGTATTATATAATAAAAAAGGTCAGGTAATAAAAATTCATAAAATAGCAACCCTAAACTTTTTCTACCTTGGCAACTTCGCTTTTATAATGTCTTGACAACTTCGTTGAGCTCTTAGCGGGAAAGTGAATAGTCATGTCTGCGATTTTGTTATTTTCTAAAATGTGTGTTATGTCGAATATTATATTATTATTTTATATATTATATTATTATATTATATGGTGGATTATTAACCATTAAGTGTTCGTAAGTGTGCATGAGTGTTGGCAAATAAAACAAAACAGTGCAACTTCACTTTTCAAATTCTCTCAAGAAGTCCGCCCGAGGAATTAGTAAAGCTTCACATCTTTACTGAGCTACTCGAGGGGTTGGGGGGTATATCATTTCTCACTTCTCATTTTTATTATCATTCATCATCATCATTCATCATCATACTGACTAAAAGGAAATATTGTATATTTATGTATCACTTGTAAGAAAAATTACTTTGACACTGGCTAAATGTGCTAATCGCACGAAGCCATCAACTAAAAGAAAGAAAAAAGAAATTTCGTGAAGTAAACTGTCAGTGTCAGATGTTAAATCAAAATGTCCCGCCAATTCAATTAAATTCATTCGTCACTGATACTTTCATAATCAGCTTTCCTATGGTTTTCTGATTTCTCAATTTATCATTAATTTCATTCGTTATATTACCTAATTCTAAAATATTAATTATCTGAATCTCTATATTAAATATAGAACATGTGACAGAAATGACAAATGACTGACAGTGACACAACTGACACTTCAAATAACAGCGAGTACGTATTTAAAAAATATACTTAACTTATTTTTTTCATTTTTGAAGGTATGTACTATCCATTACAGCCAGCAACCGCATGGTTTCATTTTCAGGAAATTCCATTGAAACCTTAAAATACTTTTTAGAATGTATAATAAGTTCAGCAATATATAATAAACACTTAAAACTTTCATTAAAACCCAAAAATAATAAGAAAAGCTTGATGAAGAAAACAAGATTTCAAGTTTTTAATATTTTTTAAATTATGTTGGGGTCTTTTTATATTTTTTGACGTGACAACGTCTTATAAATTGGTGACACTTCAAGAAACTGCGTTACGCTCCGCTCACGTTATGCGCTCACAATGAGAGCGAGTGAGAGGCACGCGTCCCTTCCACTCGGGCATGGTTAGCCCGCCTAAGAGCGAGAGAGACAGACATAGACATATAAATACGTATGTATGTGTAAAGGTAAAAATAAAATTTTGTTAATATGAAATTCAGTGCGAGATTCTTTGTATAAATTAATGTTTTAAATATAATTCTTTGTATAAATAAATGTTTTAATTTGTTACTATTATTTCATCCTTCTTCCTACTATACGAATGAATATTCACATTAAAATTATTTTACCACTCAAAGTCGTTGTCACGTAAAACTTTCGCCCGTATATCGACTTTACAGGCAACCAATTTTTTTTCTTTTTGGAAACATCATCTCAGAAGGCAGGTCTATCAGGAAAGCATCACTTCAAAACTGTAATAAAATAAAGGCCTAAAAACGAAGATTTTCTTCTTTTTTTTCCTCAAAGCTTCATATTTTGCAAGTTATAACAAGTTACTGACAAGTAAATAAGGTATTTACTTGTCAGTAACTAAAGATCGCCTGATCTTTCTAAGTTTATTTTGTTGTACCAATTCACTACCTACGTAAAACAAGATGGCCTCTATCTTATCAATGCATGATATGTGAAAATACGGAAGCAAATTGAATGGAATCCTATCCTCGACTACTGGCACAACCGCTTTATGTTATAATGACAATGTGTTTTAATAGCAGTAATCAGCCTAACAAACTCGGTACAAGCCCTACCTCCAGCTAAAATGTGTTCAAAGAGTACCCATGTTTTCTAAATCAAAAGCAAACTATGTATTTGCTATATACTATACAGGCCTTTTTTTAAAACAAAGTAAATCTACACAACCTCCTGAATCGCATAAATGGTTCTACGATAGTATTTTTTGTATTACAAATCCAATATTTAACATTTTATTGCTTTTGTATTAGAAATATTTTTTTTCTTTTTTAATTATTCCAGAAGCCGTAGAACAAAAGTGGTTCGGGATGGTTTCAAAATACCTACGTGATATCTTTACCACATAGGTGTAGGTGGGTATTCTAGGTACTTAATAATTTTATATATAAATAGTTACGCCCGCTGGGAATCGAGCCCGGGACCACTAAACCACAAAGGCTATCAAAACTATTTGAATGTTTCAGATTAGCTTTACAGAAGTCGTATCTAAACTTTTCATTTTGTTACCCTTTTTTTTTTTGGAGAGAGATTGCTGATTGCCGCTGCGGCATTTTCAGCTTCACCGGGCATTTTGGGGGCGGCGAGGAACGTAAAGGGTCCCTCAAGCCGTGTGAAACGAATCACCTTCAGAGGTTATCTAGAAGGAACGGCATCGCGCACAAGTGCGCGTCCCCGTGCCCTACTAGATTCTCCGAAGGGTTCGGATCGGATCGGGTTTTGTTACCCGCATATAAACAGGGTGCAAAATCAGATGATGGGAATTGTCAATTTTGCTATGGTAAGTTATTTGAGGAGGCTACCGCACAACAAAAGCTGGTCAGAAGTTTTAGTATGCTATCAATGTGATTTATGTTTTCATGCTAGATTTCAATGTTGTAAGCTAGTTATAAACGTGCTGTGTCATGTCCTTATTAATAAATAGGTTATACATAACATTATTTATTCACAGATAATCATATAATTATATCCGTTAATTGTGATACGTATTTAAGTAGTTTTGTTTTAATTTACCAAAGTGCCCAGTTCGATTTTCATTTTCCACATTTTTGCTTTGCATTTTTCATTTTATAGGGTTTCGATCACGTTTTGAGAATTGAACACAGGAGATCCTCCAATTCCCAAATAGGCCAAGTGTTTCGGAACTTTCTATGCATACCCCGGGTTTGTGATCACCAACCCGCATTTGGTAAGCGTGTGAAGGGTGAAGGATGTACAAGTCTACGCAATAGATTGCAAAGTTGATTCGCTGCATGTAGCCTTTAGTACGAAATAAAAAAGAAAAAACCTTCTCGAATTCACGCCCTTAGCTCTTTTACGAGCTTACCTCCGGATAAATAAATTGTTTATGCCCTGGCTAAAAATAATTATAATTGTTTCTATTTCAGCTGATGCATATCTAAAATTGGCTAATAAGTTCAAAGTTCCCATATTTCAAGCATCCGTAGCAAACATGGTGAACAACATCGATCTCAATGTAAAAGCTGTGACGGTGTCTGAGTTGTTCTTCGAGCTTAAAGGTGATTATACAGGGTGTCCCTAAAACAATAGAAACGCCTGTAACTATCGATAGGCCTCACCATAGCCTCCTTAATCTAAAATTTTGACTCTAGTAAAAGTATCTCGGTTTCCAAGATATTTGGTATTTTTGATATTTTCGAAAATTGCCACCTACAGTTGATTTTTATTGTGCCATTTTTACAAATTGAGAGATTTTTCGATTCGATTTTTTTAATTTCACAAGTAATAGTTCAGCTGTCATACTACTTGCTATTCAAGCAGTCATAAAATTTAAGAGAAACAGAATACTTAGGCTTATTGTACCTTTTTGTAAGCAAGTTTTTAAAATGATGGGCACGATAAGCGTCCTACATTTTTTTTACACCGTAGCTTGTCAAACATGAAGGATTTTTCTTCTTCTTTGGAATATATTTTTTGCAAGCTCTTTGAGATTAGTTAGTTAAATTTTAACCTTTGTTTTTGATTTTAACTATTGCTTGTAAATAAAAAAAAAACCGAATCGAAAAATCTCTCCATTTGTAAAAATGGCACAATAAAAACCAACCGTAGGTGGCAATTTTCTAAAATATCAAAAGATATCAAATATCTTGGAAACCGAGATACTTTTACTAGAGTCAAAATTTGAGATTAAGGAGGCCATGATGAGGCCTATCGATAGTTACAGGCTTTTTCATTGTTTTAGGGACACCCTGTATAGTTAAATTAAAGATTAATAAATATCTTGACTTTTGACAGAAATACATGATTTATTTCTTTACAATGAACTTAGTAATATGGGTGGAGCTCGATGGCGCAGTGGTTAACGCGCCCGGTCTGCGAGTGCTGAGGTTAAGCAACTTTCGCTAAGGCCGGTCATCAAAATATTATCATCAATGCAAAAAATCCTATTTTTGTTTGGGCGGAGTATATTTTTGACAAACATAGAATTTTTTTTTGATTCACTCGCAGGCCGGGTGCGTTAACCACTGCGCCATCGAGCTCCTCATACGAATTGTGTGAGACTTAACATAAATATACAACCGCTGATCCACTTTTCAAGCGAAGCATAGTCACCTTATGGTTAAATACATAAGGCTGCTATTTAAAGGTATATGATGCAAAAACACGAAAGATTATACGTGTATAACGTACTCTCTCAGTGGGTAGTGACACAACCGGTTATTGAAATCATGACCTCTATTACCTTAGCCTTCGTTTGATAACAAAATAAGAAGACACACAGAAGGTTAGCTCCACACAAACACACCTCGGAGCAGTCCTTGCGCAGCTTTTGCGAGATTCCGTGTCCGTGTGAGATTGTCTATGTGTTAAACATTATTTAACACTTTTCAACAAAGTTTGCGTAAAATATATACTTACTTACTTACTGCGCTGGCTCAGGGACCCGAAGTGGATCTTGGCCTCTGACACGAGATTTCGCCACTCTGCTCTGTCCTCCGCCAGCTCTCGCCAGTCCGGCCGTTGGAAAATATATGATAATTATTATTTAACCGCCACTGTAGGCTAGTGGTTGAGGCCACCGGTTTAGACCCAGAGGTCCTGGGTTCGATTCCCAGTGGGTTACATGATTGTGTACTCGGTTTGGTTGGAGGTAGGGCTAGATACACACAATTCGTATGAGAAGCTCGATGGCGCAGTATCTAACGCGCCCGGTCTGCGAGTGTTGAGGTTAAGCCACTTTCGCAAAGGCCGGTCATCGGATGGGTGACCAAAAATGTATCATCTCGAGCTCCTCCGTGCTTCGAAAGGCACGTAAAGCCGTTGGTCTCGGCTGCGGATTGGTGGTTGTTAACGACTGCTAGTCGTTAATAGCCACCAATCCGCACTGGGCCCGCGTGGTGGTTTATGGCCCGTTATCCCTATCCATCCATAGGGAAGGCTCGTGCCCCAGCAGTGGGGACATAAAATTAGCTGATGATGATGAGGGCTAGATTGTCTGCCTAGCTAGATTATTTAGCTTACCTTCTTTGAGTCTCCTATTTTGTGGTTTGATGCTCAGTATCAAGGTCTTTACTGTTTCTTTGATTTTGTCTCGTGTCAAAATGTAGGCTTATACACAGTCAGGTCATAAATTCTGTCACATGTTTAATATAAAATAATTGAGACAAGTTTATTCATTATGTAACCATTTATATACCAAAAAGAACTTAACAAAACATAGATTTATATGACAATAAAGTTTATTCAAAATGACCTCCGTGATTTTGAATATAGGCCTTCAATCTGCGCGGCCAGTCGTCTATCGCAGCACGAACGAGGTCCATGTCAATATCGGCGGCTGCCTTAATCAAGGATGTCTTGAGTGACTCCAAATTGGGATGAGGCTTTGAGCACGCCTTTTCCTCCAAGTGTTGCCATATCTTGTTATCGAACGGACTCAAATCTGGACCGGAGGAGTCTTCGTGCCGGATGAAGTCGATTTCACGCGCCGCCAGCCAGTCTTGTGTGCTCTTCGCTCTATGAGCTGGCGCCGAATCTTGTTGGAATACCCAGTGCCTGTTATTGAACATAGTATGAAAAACAGGTTCCACAAGGTTCGTCAGGACTGTATTTTGATACACAACTGCATTCGTTTTTACACCTTTCTCACAAAAATTTACCTCTGTTAAGCCCCAATAAGAAACTCCCAACCATACCATGAGCGAGGATGGAAAATGACCTCGTTGGACACGCGGAATACGGTTGCTCGCTTCTTCACTACTGTGTGCATACACCTTATCATTTTGTTTGTTGTAGCTCTCTTCTACGGTAAAAATTTTTTCATCCGAAAAAAGAATTTCCCGATATTTTTTTCCCGCGTACCGCTTCAACAAAGCGCGGCATCTCTTCAGTCTCAGGTCCATTAGACGAGCATTCAAACGATGTCCTGTTTTCCTTCGATATGCCCGAAGCCCTAAGTCTTCATTTAACACCCTTTTCACCGTGGTTCTGCTTAACCCCATCTGAAGGGCCAACAGTTTCTGCTTACGTTTGGGATTTCTTTGAATTCGCGCCTTCACAGCTTTTATCACTGCTGGAGTCCTAACAGACCGAGGGCGATAACGTTTCATAATGTTTTGTGACATAATCATCATGTGTCCGAATGATAAGTAGCCCTAACTTAATGTCTCATAATATCACTTGCCCTAAAATCCAAATCCCTAAATATAATATGACCTAAATTTTTTTGCTATAAATATTACAATCTATAATATTTAAAATACATAAAAGACTTTTCTATAATAGTTATAAGTCCTAACGTAATGTCTCATAATATAACGTGCCCTAAAATCGAAATTCCATAAATATAAAATGTTTTAAATTTTATGCCCATGCAAGAAAGCATGCACCATGCATGCACCATGCAAGCAAGTATGCATCATGCATGCACCATACAAGCAAGCATGCAGCATGTATGGCTTCTGTCACGGCTCCGGCGCTGCGGGGCTCCGGCGGTCCCACGCGAGCTTATCGTCGCAGATGGTTTTCGCCCATCACCGCTATACCGCCGCGATAATTTGTACCATCGAGAGAGTTCTGTTAATTGTTCTGTCATTATTACAAAATTGTAATAAAATGGTTAAAAAACATGTGTCGACACGCACGCGTCGCGCAGAAATATGTGCCGGCACTACAACCAGGCGCAAGGCAGGGCAGACACATGTCTGCGTCCCACGTGCCTGCGCCGGCCGCAGCTAACGCAGCTCTCGGCACGACCATGCATTACAAAATCTGCTCTGCTCTGCGCTGCGTGGAGATGCGTCGCCTGCGTCTCAGCATTCGCTTAGCCTTAAGGGCGTGCACTTGGAGAGGTCTGTGCTCTGCTGTGGACTAGTGATGATGATTGAATAATAATAATAATGTATGTATGACTTATGTTACAAAAAAAAGTAAGCAAAAACAAAGAGAAAGTTATGGTAATCCAACATCATCAGTCAGGTTGTCTTATTGACATAGGTCTCACCAGAAGCTGAAATGTCTAACGATCTTTTTTTTAAGTAGCCCATATTGTGTCCCACTGCTGGGCAAAGGCTCTGCGTCTCTACTCGCCATTATCCCGGGCATCCTCGTACCACCCCGGCATAAAAGTGGTCAAGTCGTCTCCCCATCTCCGTTTTGGCCTGCCACATTTCCGGTGTCCAAAGATTGACACCCGAGACGTGGCAATCTCTGCCTTCCTCTCTGGGCCCATACACTAACTACAACAAATATCTATAATATCGTAAACGTGAAATTAAGTAATAAGGTAACCTTAAGTAAGTTATTATATAAAACTAATTACCAAAAAAGTTAATGATTTATATTTAAAGTTACTTATGGTGACTCTCAAAATTAAAAGGTCCAAAGTGTATCCGATCTAGATATTGTGTGTGTTGTTACTGAGACATAATTATTAGCTTTAATGTCATGTAATTTTAAACTAAATACTTATATTAGTGAAGTCATGCGCGTCAGGCGCGCACAAGCAAGCATCAGTGATCATAAATGTAAGTACACAGAGGTTACTAAACCACTAGGGCTGAGAATTATTTATTTTGATTGTGACGTCACAATTGAAATATTTGATGAAAAATTGCATGACAAATTAAAGTTATTATTTTTGTGTTAGTAACTCTGCATACAAGATCTAGATCGGAACACTTTGAATCTTTTCATTTTGACCACACCTTTCTGTTACACGTTGTAATTATATAATTTACTAGCGGCCCGTCCCTGCTTCGCACGGGTGGACTTATTTTTATTATTATTTTTTTTAAATAGCCTTTGTTCCTCAGCCTTAATGTAGCATTCTAACGGTGAAATTTTTTTTAAATCGCTCTATTAGTTTTTGAGTTTATTCGTTACAAACATACATACAAAAATACAAAGGTTTCCTCTTTATAATATTAGTATAGATTATTACCTACGGTAAAGCACTTGGCCTTCATCTCACCTGATATTAAGTTATAATAAGGCCGAAGGTGGAAGCGCACTTCACTTAGAATCCTCAACTACTAAGGCACTGGCTATCTTATCTCTAGCTGCCGGAACACAACATTACAATGCTACTAACATTTATATTATGGCGACATTTAGATAGGATAGTGGTAGCTAGCCAAGCGGACAAACAAGCTCTACCAGCAACCAAACCAAGCACACAAAACTTGTACCCCCCACTGGGAAATGAACCCGGTACCTCAAAGTTCGAGATCAGTAGTCTTAACCACCAGACCACAGAGGCCGTTCAAATTCAATTCCATTCACTTCCAAAAGATGGAATAGTCTACCAGCACACGTTTTCCCTCCTTCCTATGACATGGGGTCCTTCAAACGAGGCGTGAAGAGGCCTTGTGGGCCGGCAGATTGAGGGTGACTGATGCTGCGTTGTTTTCACGCTGCACCACTTGTCCTTGCGTCTGGACTCTATTTCCACTTAACACCAGGAGGAGTGAAGTCATTTGTCGAGCTACGTATAAAAGAAAAAAATAATAATTATACATATTAATTTCCAGTAGCAAACGATTTATTAGGATATATAATTATATAATTAGGTGTGGAAATATAACTCTTCAAGAAGCCACGAGTAAAGCAATATCATAAAAACTGGTTGGCAATTGGATATGAATGATAACAATTTTTTGCAGTAATCCCAGTGGAACTTTAAAGATTTCAATGGCAAAAAGGCATCCGTCAATTCGATAATTAAAAAAGTTGACAAAAAATTTATGTGGAGACGAATGCTAATGTTGTTCGACGCGGTGAAATCATTTTTATTATTCATTTAATTAAAGGATGTTAAGAGCTTATGTTTCAACGTTTTTTTTTGTCGATGTTCTTTGTAATTTATATTTAAACCTATTTTAATCATTCGATACAACAACGAATAATATGCACACACGCCTGCACATCAACCTACCACAAACTGTCAAATTTCCTTAGTCGATAGACTTTGAACTTTATTACAAAAACATATGAAACAGTAATTCACTTACCTTACACAACATAGTTTTAGAAATACGTAGCTTAGTCTGTAAATACTGTCTGTACCTCAATGCATGCTGAGTTCACCTTTAAGTAGTTGTACATAAAGTATGTCACTATAAAAGTAAACCACATAATTGTTATAACAATTATGTGGATGTTATAACATTTAACAAATGTTGGTAATCCAATAAATTAAAAAAAAATTTGACAGTTTTGGATAGGTTGTATGTGGAGGCGTCGGTACACAGTACCTTGGCCTTTTTCTTAACTGATGGTGATAACTATTAAGGCTGAAGGTTCTACCTTCAGCCAAATCTTCATCTACTGAGGAAAAGGCTACTAACATTGGTGTTATGGGGACTTATATAACCAAGATGGCGGTAGCTAACCAGGCGGACTTAAATAATGGCCTTACATGAACGAAACCAAAAATATGAACCCTGGGTCTAAACCGGTGGTTTTAACCACCAGACCACAGAGGCGGTTAGATTGTGGTTGTGATATTATCACTTTAACATGCTTTCTAAGATATGAGTCAATGACCACCATTAAAAATTAAAAATACTTACTTACTTACTTACAAAAACACTTGACTGTGTTTATACTTTAATCAGTTTAAAAAAAGGATTATCCCACTGCTGTGCAAAGGCCAAGCCCAAGGCCATCAATTTAGCTATTACAAATGTAAATAAAAAATATTTCCATAAAAATGTTTTGTGTTACATTTTTTTTTTTACGGAAGCATAAAATATTAAGCACATGAAAATATGCGTACTGGTGATGGTACTTAGTAGTTTTTTCCTGCCATATATCTTCAATAATAAGAGTTCCTTAAACACTCAACTTAACGTAACAAATGTACAACCAATGTGATCTAGTGGTTAGATCAGCGGCAGCGGTCTCAATCTCAAAGGTAACGGATTCAATTTCCAACAGGGTTTTTTAAACTAATGATCATTTTTATCCTTTTTTTCTGCCGCGTTAAGAATACGACCTTTAAGTCTGGTAGTCTCGATAATGTGTCGATAACCTGACTTTGACATTAGTGTCCAATACAACAACGCACTCAAGAAACTGTTAGGGCTGTCATTGCAGCGCGTCAGGGATCTCCTAACATTAACATATATGATTTATATGTTTTTTGAATAAATTCGATATGGGTAGCTATCGTTTTTAGGGTTTTTGTGGGTGACAATGATGACTATGACATCAATTTCGAAAACCAAGATGGCGGACGCAATTTTTTTTATTAAAACTAATATGGGTATCGTTTTTAGGATTGTCGTGGGTGCCGATTCCGATAAAGACATTTGTTTCACGATCTAAGATGGCGGACGAGTTTTATTTTGAACCAGAACTTACAGAACTCTACATAATAGTTAAATATTAAAAGAAATTTTAGTTAAATCGAATGTTAAAATTCGTATATCACTTAACAAATTAATGAGCAAAACTTAGGTACTTAAAACAAAATTAATAGTTTCTTTTCAGTACCGCAAATTCCGCAGATCCACGGGATTGATAACTTGAGCGGGATTGAGATTTTGATGCGGAATATTGGATTCCCTAATTGAGAAAACTTGATGACAGTCATACTTTCAGTTTGAAGGACGAAAAGAAGTCACTAAAGAAAACAGTACTATGTTCACAAAAAATATTAAATCAAAATATTTTTAAATGTTCTAAAATTAAAAACCATGTTATTGGGTCCTTACACACACGTAAATAAATAAGAAAAGCATTAAAATAATGGGAGACTAAAAATATGACAACCCTGCGGAAATGTCAAATGTCTAAATAAAATCGTCATTTCCTAAGACTTCAAAGACGTTGTCACACTGTAAGTCTTTACGCTGTGTTAAAACTATGGGAATTGGAGTTAAATCACACGATTGTGAACGTTTTAAGATAGTAGAGTCGAGGCTCTGTACTAAAACCTAATAACTCAAGTTTGTTATTAGTAACTGGTCGTAACAACAAACTACTAGAATACAAAAAATATGACCGCAAAAAATGTTAATACGTAGTTGCCTGACATTTACCAAGAAAATAAGAGCGCTGTCAGTCGCATTGTTGACGCATCACAGTTGAATTAATGCGGCGACAAATGTCCAGGTCAAAGTCCAAAACGATCCGTTTAATATTTCTTTTCGATTGCAATTCAAACGATTGCGTCATTAAGTAGAACCTTCAACTTCGACTTGTTCAAAACGTCTAAACAAAAATGTTAAATAAGGCTGTCTGTCTCAGACACTACCTACGGGATAACAAATGGTATTAAGTTCAACTGTTTGAGGATGTGATTGAGGATTGTGAGGATTGTGAGGAGGATATTCTCTGGAACAACTGGTCCCATTCCTGAAATTCTTACACTGATTGAACGCTACATTCCTTGCGGGCACCATAGGTTTTTTTTTTTCTTTTAGTTGATGGTTTCGTGCGATTAGCACATTTAGCCAGTGTCAAAGTAATTTACAAGTAATACATAAATATACAATATTTCCTTCCATTCAGTATGATGATGAATGATAATAAAAATGAGAAGTGAGAGATGATATACCCCCAACCCCTCGAGTATCTCAGTAAAGATGTGGGGCTTTACTAAGTCCTCACGCAGACTTCTTGAGAGAATTTGAAAAGTGACGTTGCACTGTTTTGTTTCATTTGCCAATACTCATGCACACTCACGAACACTTAACGGTTAATAATCCACCATTATTTCACATTAATATTCGACAACACAAATTTTAGAAAATAAAACAAAACCGCAGACATGACTCTTCACTTTCCCGCCAAGAAGTCTCATAGGTTATATTTTATTTTTATAAAAGAGTTTTTTTCTTAAAATTCAAAGTCGCGTGTATATACCTACGAAGTTGCAAGTGAAGTGCTGGTAGATAATTGTTTTTTTTTTTACAATTATGAAATGGGAAAAAAAACGTATAATCTTCAGTTAGAAACTAGAAGAATTAAAAAAGAAAAAAAATATTTCAGGAAAGTAGTTACATGACTGTGCACCAGAAGAGGAGTCCTACAATAATTGGAAACCGTTTCCTCTAATTACACATTAAAGTAATTTTGAAATATTTATGTTATTAGGACCCATCAAGACATCCCTATTAAAATTTTGATAATTGGTATAATGGACATATTATTGTAACTATGATTAGTAAATGTATGTAGACACTAAGACACGCAAGAAGATGCATGCGTGTTCGCAAACATATAGGAGACCGTATTAGGGTTACAAGCACAAATGTATCAACTGTTAAATCTGATATGATATACCTATGTATAGACTTTTTAATCCCTAATCCCTGTTTTAAACTAAATTAAACTATCTCGCGATCCTCCGTGCTTCGAAGAGCACTTTGAGCGAGGCGATTTGGCGAGTGTGGTGGCCTAAGGTCGTTAAAGGCATATGCTTTGTAACGGTACTTTTATAGTAAATTTTCCAATTTAGACCCTATTTTCTTTACACTAAGAGTGACAATCCAGCAAATGTAATGTAATACATATGATCAATTATTGACTACAGCAATAAGCCTCATAACATATAGGAAAAGCTTGGAATGGAACGGGTTATGTTATCGTTGATCCAAAACTTGTTCAATAATTTTTTTTTTTTCACAAAGTTTGCCATAATATTTTAGTTAAGGTAAGTTTTTTGTTTTTATTTTTGCCTAACAAATGTCACATGGCTCGTAGATTTGCACGAGAATGAGCCTCTTGACAATAAGTGATGATAGATGTTAAATGACAAATTACATTCCCCTATTTAGTACATTTTGTGGACTTATTGAGATATTTGAAAAGTGAAGTTGCACTGTTGTTTCCTGTCCCAAAAAACACTTTAACGAACATTTAACGTTTAATAATCTCTTAATGTTTCACATTAAATGACGGCAAAACACAGTTTAGAAAAAAAAACTATAAATTGATACCTCTTTACTTTCCCGCCAAGAAGTCAATCGATAGTATTGACAGTGGTTTGCCACTGCTATCAAGAATTGGCAAAATGTGCAGTTGTTCGTGTTTATCGCCCATACAGGCCAGATGTATGAAAGTCAACTTCATTAACGAAGAAGAGTAAAAAAATAGAGTTGTGCGGAAGGTCCTAATGCGTCGAAAAGCTACCGAGAGTAGGAAACCTCAGCAGGCCCTACTATGATAAGATAGGATAAGATAAGGTTCAGTTTTGTATATTTTGTAAAACTAAAATTTAGCTGTATTAAAGCTAGACATTTATACTTGTTCAAGGTACTTTTTTATTTATGCCATTTTGTTATTTATATGTGTATATATCAATATATAAATAACAATACATTATATAGGACTATAGAACGATATTTCTATAGTATACTATAGGAAGATTTGTTCGTGATGATCTTCGAAAACCGTTGAACTTATGAAGTAACTTGAAAATCCTGTCCTAAATCGGCAAAAAATCGCTTCACGTATTATAAAACGTGATGCGTGTGCGTGTATTTAATAAATTACTAAGACGAAACTATATCACTGTTATTAATCACAGTCAAGAACACTGTATCAGCCAAAGAGAACCTTTAATAAAAACTACTATAAGCATACATCCATATGTCTTACAACAAAATTGCCTATGTTTTTTTAGCCTTCAATGATCTTATAACAAGTTATATACCTACGTTTAGGTTATAAACACACACGCACACAAAAAAATTATAAAACTTAATAATTAATAATATATCGATGTTACTGACCTTATAAAAGTAACCAGTGCGAAACAAGGAAATACAACACGCACATCTAGCGACCAAACTAGACGCGTTCTTAATTTATTATTTAAAAATGTTTCAAAAATTATTTATTTTATGTTTGTTAAATTGTATTTATTTAGGAAGCACTAACTCGGGTAAGTGTTTTCTTTTGGGTGTATATTTTATTATTTATTATAATAATGTGATTATGGTTGTTTAAAATTTTACGCAAACTTTATTTGGTACAAATTACAATTTAAAAAGAGTGATAAAAAATATTTTAGATTTTTGTTAGAGCCACACAAATACACGATAGCATAGTTGGTAGTGCGCCTGACCCAGCATGTCATAGGGTGCGGGTTTGAACCGCTTTTGAAACTTTTTCAGCACTTTCTTTAAATAATTTATATATGATTCACTTTTTATTAAATAATTAGTTCAGTTACTAAGCTTATCTAACAAGCAGATAAAAGCAAATTAAATATTTTAATAAATAGTTTCCATGAACTTCGTTTCAGTGCGTCTACGCACTGGCTGTGCACGTATATACATTTTAGGCAACAATAACTTTAGAAGTTTTCAGTTTTTATAATTATTTTCTTATTCAAATAAATTAAAGTTTATTGTTGTTTTTATTACTAATAGCCAAGTGATTCACAAGATATTGTTAGAGTTTGTATAGGTTTGTATAGGCGCATAAAACATTTGCCTTTTATTTAGATGATAAATATTAATATACTAGCGGCCCGTCACTGTTTCGCACGGGTGGACTTTATTTTATTTTTTTTTGATATGGCCTATGTTACTCTACGCTAATGTAGCATTCTAATGGTGAAAGAATTTTTTAAATCGGTCCAATAGTTTTTGAGTTTATTCGTCACAAACATACATACATACAAAAATACAAAGGTTTCCTCTTTATAATATTAGTATAGATAACCTCAATTTTGTCTTTTATCTTGTCGAGTAAAAATTGTGCATAGAAATAACGGATTTGGATTAATCTATTTAAATATTTCACATATTTTTTGTTTTATTTTAAATTTGACAGTAGGAGAGAGTTGAGGAAAAGCGTTGCCAGATCTCGAAAAGTCAAAAGTCCCATCTGAGACAGTGTTTTTTTTTCCAATGTTGATATTTGTAATTAAATCATTAAAAATGTAAAATAACAATTTAAAAAAAAAATAAAAGAACAATATAGTAATACCTTAGTTTACCGTAATGTAAATAAATAATAATATAATATAAATAATAATATAATAATTATAATAATAATTAATTAATTAATTATAATTATATAATTATATTATAATAATATAATGTCCCCAATGCCGGGACACGAGCTTTCCCTATAGATAGAATACCAAAGGGACAACAACCCTGTTATACACGACTTAAAGTTTATATTGACACCCCCTATATATATAATATTAATACCTACTCGTGTGGTGTCCAGTAAAATAGAACCATGTCCTTTTATTACAGTATCGTTCATAACAAAATGCAAAAGTGACGACTCCAAATGTATAAAGAAATCGACGCAGGCGGCGGCGCCAATCTTCATCAAGGGCATTCCCGAGTTGGGCGTGGAGAAGCTGGACCCCTTTACGTTCACAGAAACAATTGACGCGAGCACATCGGGGCTCAAGCTGGTGCTCAAAGACATGACCGTCACCGGCTTGAAGGACTGTATCGTCAAAAAGATGTAGTAAGTAAAATGGTCATTATCATCATCATCACATCACCAGCGCATTTTTATGTCCCCAATGCCGGGACACGAGCTTTCCCTATAGATAGAATACCAAAGGGACAACAACCCTGTTATACACGACTTAAAGTTTATATTGACACCCCCTACCAACCGATAGGATACAAAAAGGTGTCAGACGACATGCGCAAGCAAACTAACTCGCACAAGGGACCGTAACGGCAGGTGATAATAACGCCAGATCAGGACGCGCTGGAGCACCACGCGGGCCCAGTGCTATGCGGTACATGCCTTCCGAGGCACAAAGGAGCTCGAGATGATACATTTTTGATCACCCATCCGATGCGATCCTTTGCGAAAGTTGCTTAACCTTAGCAATCGCAGACCAGGCGCTTAGCCATCGAGCTCTTCAATATATATTTTTTTACTCTTATATATGTTACTTAACGTGCATCAACATTGATCTGTTATTGTTTAAAGTCATGATACGACTGCCATTTGCGGCCATTTGCTATTTACATATAATGTTATTACTCTTAGCACACGTCGGTCTACATCTCGTGGTAATATAACACTTGTTTAATTTTCAATATTTATTTGTCAACAAATTATTACGTGACCGTATTTGTAAGTGCCTCGTAATTTTTCCGCTTAAATAATTTTGTTTGCTAACATTAAATATTTTGTACCTACAGCCAGTTTCAAATATGTCGATGCAACAAGAGTAGTCAGTCATGAGTAGGCATAAAGAATTATAAATACCCCTGAGGTCTAGTGGTTTAAACAACCGGTTTTAGACATAGAGATGCCGGGGTCCATTCTCAGTAGGGATACATGTTTGTGCTTGATTTGGTTGGTGGTAGGGCTTGTTTTAAGTCCACCAACTAGCTACAACCGTATTATCTGAATATGTTTCCAAAACATGCATTGGTTGCATTGTGGTGTTCCGATAGTCAGAGATATGATAGTCAGTTCCTCGGTAGTATATGAAGGCTAACCGCTTTATAAACGTAGAAAATTAAGAAAAATTAAGATTTAAGTAGAACCAATCCTGATGGGTTTATAGTAAGTTTTATAATTACTGTGATATTCTTTAATAAACTATACTCTTAAGTAAAAGAAACTATTTTATATTTTAATCTTCTTGCAATGCAGGTTTAACTAGAGGATATATAGAAAAGCTAAATCCACCTTTGTATTATAACTTTTGAGCATTGCTTGTTGACATTTTATGAGAATAAACAGTTTAATATGTTAATGTTTGTGTTCTACAATGACTAGAACCATATGCTTTTACGTTATACTTGTTTTCACGGTCATTTTGTATTGCCTTGACCTGCTTATCTGAACAGTATCTCGTTGATAACAGGTTCCTTAATCAGATAAAGACATAGCGCCTTACAAATAAACAAAGAATAAAGTCCGAATAGTTATTCCGTGTTTTGTCTCTTTTACTCTAATTTAAAATGACGTATAAATGATGGGAACAAAATACGGAATAACTATTCAGACCTTATTCTTTGTTTATTTGTAAGGCACATATACCTTAAACATATGTTATCCAATATTTAATTTTCAACCATTATTGGTTGAAAATTAAATATTGGATTTCCTATTGTGTGAGAAAACGCCTCAGCAACTGAGCGGCAAAGCACTTGGCTCGGTATCCGAAGATCCACCACCACTAAACCACTTAAGAGGGTGTGCGTTTAATCTGTTACACGTTGTATATCTGCAGCTCCTGAGTTCTCTCTTGAAAGACCGCTATATCTTCCAGAATTTATTGCGTATTTCGTATTTGTGTTTGTTACCTTTAAGGCAAATCATATTTTTTTACTATAATAATTATTATTTTCTATTACAGCCGAGATGTAGCGAAGTCGAAATTAGGTGGCAAACTACTATGCACAGTGTCTGCCTATGGACAGTACGAGATGGACGGCAAACTGCTCATCATCGAAGTCAAGGGCAAGGGCAAAATCACTGTTCATCTGAGTAAGTGTCACGTCACCATTTTTAAATATCTGTTTATAATTATGATATTTTGTGGAAAAAAAATATTCAAGTTTATTTTAATTTAAAATACAAATGTTGAAAAAATTTCTATGAGCGGGATTTGAACCCGCACATGTTTTCAACACTGGTTTTTCAAATTGTACTTACACTTGCACTTTTAAATTGTAATTTGTTTGCAACTCACGATCAATTGCAGTAACTATTATTATATTATATTATATACTTTTCAACCTTTTTTAATGTTGAAAAAAAAGTCGTGTTTAAACTTAAAACATTGATGCCAAAGGGTGGGCAATGTTTCAGTTTTCAGTAAGATTATGTTATATGATTAGTGTTCAGCTGATTATTTGCCTAATAAATATTTATAATTAAAAATAAAAAATAAAAAAAATAAAATAAAAGAAGAAAAGAACGGATCTACTTGCGTTTATTTTATGTTGTTTCATTTCAATGTGTATGTAGTGTTTGCGTAAACTTTAGAAAACAATAACGCATAATAAAAATAAAAATTAACAACTTTTTTATCTATTTTCCAGACAAAATCTTGATTACCGTCGACGCTGACATGGGCGAGAAGACGGGTAAAGATGGAAAGAAGTATTGGGACATAAAGCGGTTCTCCCACTCCTACGAACTCCAGGACAAATCGAACATCAATTTCGAGAACCTTTTCACTGGCAATGATGTTTTAGGTATGAACTTTAGTTTTATTTTCGTCTTCTTTTTCTTCTAACTTTAATTTACTCATTGTTGGATACTCGCATTAACTTCCGTCCCGTCGTTTTATTCTTGCATCTGGCATGTTGGTGTTGTAATGTTTTTAATTAATGCAATACCTACGTTATCTTTTTTACAACTTCTATAACAAAAACAGTGTATAAAATTAACAACAAATGTTATTTTATTATTGATATTTTTAATAATAGTAATAATGTCAGGATTATCCACCAGCAACTTGCTTTGAAATACAAACTTGTGGATTCTGAGGTACCGTACTACAAGTATGTACCCGACCCAGTTGTCGAAAATGACCATGTCACGTTGTACTGGGATCGATCTATCATCACCGACAGGACTGTTGTAGCCAATAAGCCTGACATTGTGGTGATAGATCGATTAGCGCGCCGCACGATGATTGTCGATATCACCATTCCCCATGATGAGAACCTCGTGAAAGCTGAGAAAGAGAAACAAATCAAATATCTCGACTTAGCACACGAGGTTGTCGACATGTGGAATGTGGATTCAGCTGTCATCGTACCGATTGTTGTTACGGCCAACGGCCTGATGGCCAAGAGCCTCGATCAACATCTAATGAGGCTCTCGTTAGGTGGCTGGATAAAGGGCCTGATTCAGAAGGCAGTTCTCCTCGATACGGCACGCATTGTAAGGAGGTTCCTGTCTTTGGAGCCCCAACGACTGGTAGCTTGGACCCTGGTCCCGATGCCGGCGGATCCCTATTTTTTTATATTTTTAAATGTTTTATTTATTTTGTTTAATATTTAAAAATGTAAATTTATATGAGAAAAAATAATTAAAGAAAATAATAATATTAATAATACTTCATTTATAACAAAGGATAAAATAACAGTTTCTTTCAAAGACCTTACTATAGACGGTAATAATAAGTCCATAAATAGAATATTAGCGTTATTTGCGTTAAAATTATATAAACAAAACAAAAACATTTTAGAATATTAGAACAAAATATTAATTTCATTAACTCCATTAACAAAAACATTAACTCCGCAATATTATATAGAATTACTGGAAATACATAGCGATCCCTTTGAAGGGTGATAGTAAAGATCATTAGCTATCAAATTGCCCTCGGGTAGATGGGGCAAAAATGTACCGCTTTCGTTTTTTTATTTGTTATTTTTCTTTTCTTTGTTTTGAAAGCAATTTTTTTTTTAAATATATTTACTTAAATTTGTACCGCCCTTTCCAGGTCGTGCCGCCAGCCAGGTCATCGAGTCCAGCAGCAACGACATCGTCACCGAGGTTGGCCCTCCCGTCGTCAAGGCCATCGTGCTCAGGATCGTCGAGAACATCAATCGGTTCTTCCACAAAATCCTCCCGGAACACTTAAGCTTGGACTGAAACTAACAAAACTTTTGTGAACCGAACAACTAAGCTGTTTTAATTGCTCATTGTTTATTATGAGAATTAGATAATAATGACGATTTTTGCTTTTTGTTTTTTTTTAATGCCAGTTTCCTTTTACGGTTAACGAGAAATATCTAAACAGGATAATAAAGAATACAAATTGTAAATTAGAAAAACACAAATGTTGAAAAAATTTCCACGAGCAGGATTTGAACGTGCACCCTTCTGACATACCGGGTCAGGTGCTCTGCCAATTGAGCTATCGTGGTTCTAACCAGCCCGCCGAAATTATTCAACACTATTTACTTTTTACTTTGAAAGCCAAAGGCACCCATTAATTAAATTATATAAACAAAAAACAAAAACATTTTATACAATTGTAAATTAAAAAGTTGAAACATTCATATAAAAAAAAGTTGATGAAACTTTAACATCGTGTCATAACAAAGAGTTTGACAAGGTGCAGGCGCGGTAAATATATATTACCGTGGTGCAAGGGTGGTATAGGCATTAAATAACGCAGCACTATCCTAGTACTATCGAGAAATTGACTACGAGAGTAGGCACCGAGTTTTACCATGTGGTTGGCTGATCAAACCCAGGTCGGCATCTTATTTTTCTCATTTTCTCAAATAAATATACAATCTGAAAAAAATGAGTAATAATATATAAGGGTGCGTACATTTACCCTGTAAAGACTTCACTGCTTATATATCACCATTAAATGTGGTAAAAAAAACATATTTTTTTTAATAAAGTGTATTGTTAACATTTTGTACAACCCTATTTTGTTATTAAAGCGTGCCACGTGTCAAGCGTGCCGCGTGTCACGTGTCCGTCGAGTCTTCTCGTCATCCATACCGCAATGCTTGAAAACGTAAGTTTTAAGTCAGTGCGTCCTACCCGTCATGACCTACGGAGCTGAGACGTGGACACTCACAATAGGGCTGGTCCACCAGTTTAAAGTCGCTCAGCGAGCTATGGAAAGAGGTATGCTCGGAGTTTCTCTAAAGGATAGGATTCATAACGAATACATCCGACAGAGAACCAAAGTCATCGACATAGCTCTAAGAATTAGCAAGTTGGAGTGGCAGTGGGCCGGCCATATCTGGCGAAGAACCAACAACCGCTGAGGTAAACGTGTTCTTGAGTGGAGACCACGACTCGGTGAACGTAGTGTAGGACGCCCTCCGGACAGGTGGGATGATGACCTGCGAAAGACTGCAGGCAGATACTGGATGCGTCAAGCTGAGGACAGGGCGCTATGGCGCTCATTAGGGGAGGCCTATGTCCAGCAGTGGACTAAGATAGGCCGATGATGATGATCATGATGACGTGTCAAATGTCTCTCATCCGGCACTGCGCTTGCGCTTGACAATCTATAACAAAATAGGGTTGTACAAAATGTTAACATTATACTTAAGTAAAAAAAAATGTGATTTTTTTTACCACATTTGATGGTGATATTTAAGCAGTGAAGTCTTTACAGGGTATATGTACACACCCGTAAATATTATTGCTAATTTTTTTACAGATTGTTTTAGAGAACGAGAAATGATATTTACTGAATCTATGTTCACGGTTCACTTGCAACCGAATAAAGCAGCTATGTATGAGAGGAGCAGTGTTGAACTCAATATTTCTTATCTATCTCCCTTGCGATGAAAAAGCTTTAACTCACTCACTAAAACTCAGTTAGCAATAAAAAGGCTTTAGATAACACATTGTTTCGGTATATCAGCGGGATATACCTACATACAACTGTCAACTCGTCGAAAAATATTGCCATTTGGAACATTATTTGTAAATCATCTTAGAATAATAAATAACAAAGATACACCTATAAATGTCTTCACTAATGGTTTCGCGTTTAGAATTAAGCCAATTTCAAGTGATATCCTGTTACAAACTAAAAATTATCGGTACATTGATTTGAAATGGAGTCTCACAACACGTGCTACTACAGAAAGAACTCGGGTGAAACTCCTTGGTACTCCTTGCTAGTAAAAAAATGATTCAAAAAATTAATGAGCATTATTAATTATGTCTGTCATCAACGCCGTCACCGTCACCAGGCAGACGTCATTCATTAGATTCCGGTTCCGTGAAGGTTGCGGATGTTGATGTTTGTCAGATTGCATCATAGGTCCATTATTATTTGACGACCTCCGTGGTCGAGTGGTTAGCGCGCTGGGTCTGGCGTCGCGCCATCTCTGAGGTCCCGGGTTCAATTCCCGGTCGGGTCAATTTAGAGGAAACTGTTTTTCTGAATTGATTTCGGGTCTAGGTGTTTTTCTATGTTTATGTATATTTATCCGTTATCTAGTTAACCATATTAGCGAGTTTCAATAGAAGCTTATCTTAGGATTGATACTTAATTGGTGTGATCGTAAACAATTTTTTTATTTTTTATTTTTTGGAGTATAAGGAGGCCCAGTATAAGGAGACTCAGAAGGTAGGCTTAGTACACACGCCTGCATATATCAGACTAGCGGCCCATCCCGGCTTCGCACGGGTGGACATTTTTTTTAATACACCCTATGTTACTCAGCGCTAATGTGGCATTCAAATGGTGAAAGAATTTTTTAAATCGGTCCAGTAGTTTTTGAGTTTATTCGTTGCAAACATACATACATAAAGATAAAAAGGTTTCCTCTTTATAATATTAGTATAGACTACCACAAACTGTCAAATTTCCTCAATAGACTTTGAACTTTATATATTTGGCATATGGTTGAACACTTATTGAAGAAATTTGACAGTTTTAGATAGGTTGATGTGCTGGCGTCCGTCTGTACGTAGAACATAACGCGCTCGAACAACTCACACATAGACCGATCTCGGGACAGCCCGAGCGCAGGCGCAGCTGTTGCGAGATTCCGTGTCCATGAGAGGTGGCTTATGTGTGGTTTGCTCTTTTTTAGGGTTCCGTAGTCAACAAGAAACCCTTATAGTTTCAAAAACACAATGTTGAAAAAATTTCCACGAGCAGGATTTGAACCTGCACCCTTCTGACATACCGGGTCAGGTGCTCTTCCAATTGAGCTATCGTGGTTCTAACCAGCCCGCCGAAATTATTCAACACTATTTACTTTTTACTTAGAAAGCTGTAATTTGGCATATTAATCACGTCGACAAAGTGGTGAAGTAAAATTTTGAAAAATATTTTTTATTAGGTTACCTCCCCTACACGTGAAGTGGGGATGTCATTTTTTTTTCTTGTCCACCCTATAGTGTGGGGTGTCGTTGGATAGCAATTCAAAATATTACGGTTTGTAGAAACAGTTTTTTGATTGAAGGATTCGTTTGTGAACTATTGACCTTTAAAGTGGAAAATTTCCCCCCCCCCCCTGCCAGCCAAATGGTTGTTTTTGGATACGTGAAAAAATTCACGGTAGTTGTATATATGATGAAATTAAAAGGTAAACTGTCACACCTAAGTAGGCTTTACAAGTTCACGAATAACAGTCGACCAACTTATAATATGTACTTGGCGCAGTACAAATTCCTCATTGGGAACTACTTAAATAACGTTGTCAGGTGTGTGAAACCGGTAGTATCTACATTAAATAATTGTTCATAAAAGCCCTCTTCTCAGAGTCCGCATTATTGAGATGGGCTAAGGAAGTCTACACTGCGCGTGGCCCGACACGCACTCGGCCGGTTTTTTTTGAAGTTGCGTTGCGTTTGTAGGAAGCTTACCTTCTGTAGTTTCCTATTTTGTGATTTGGGTTACGTGTGACTTTAGCAACGGAAAAATTAACTGCACAATTTATGAAAAGGCCTCTAAACAATAGTTCCAATTGCTTCAATGGAGCGGAGTCAGTCAGTTAGATAGACACTCACCTTACTCCATTTATTATTGTAATTATTATTAGTCTGTACATTATTTAATCTTTCTTTTGTATTATTATTAGTTTTAAGTAATACTTTATTTAGGACCAGCATTGTTGCGTTTCAAACCATACTCAAAATGTCATGCTGTGTACACTCCTTTTGGATTACCGTCAAGCTATTAAGGTTAACCAAACATGTTACTGTACTCATGCATTGATTGTAATCTGTTTGTGTACCTATAGAAATAAATAAATAAATAAATAAATATGAAAATTGATTTTAAGTAAGCTTTCTATTTGCTTAAGGAAAATAAAGAAATCTAAATAGTAAGTAGGAAAAAGAAACATTTTTTTTATACATAGCTCGGCAAATGACTCCATCCCACCTGATGTTAAGTGGAAATGGAGTCCAGACGCGAAGATAACTGGTGCAGCGTGAAAACAAACGTAGCATCAGTTAATCTCACTCTGCCGGCCCACAAGGTTTCTTCACGCCTTTTTTGAAGGACCCCATATCATAGGAAGGAGGGAAAACGTGTGCTGGCAAACTATTCTATGTTTTGGAGGTGCGACAAAGAAACAACGAGTCACCAAATTTCTTAGTGCACGATGGAATATTTGAGACCGTGAAACGGTGATTCCGGAGAGCAGCACGTGTACTCCTATGGAGGAAGGGAGAAGGTGGAATGAGGTCAAAGAGCTTTTCAGAGCACTCGCCATGGTATAAGCGGTAAAACATGCTGAGTGACGCAACATCTCTACGCAATTGCAGAGATTCAGGAGTATTTGCGACTTCTGCGTTGCCGATAATGCGTACAGCGCGACGCTGCAATCTGTCCAAGGCATCGAGATGGTACTTTGCGGAACCGTCCCAGATGTGCGAGCAATACTCCACGCAAGACCGTACCTGTGTCTTGTACAAAAGGCACAACTGGTCCGGCGTAAAGAATCGCCGCACCCTGTTCAGAATACCGAGTTTTCGTGACGCTGTTTTGATCACGGCTTCGATGTAGTCCCTTTGGTTTAGATCGCAGTGTATCATCATACCGAGTATGTTGACACTGCTCTGCAGGCTTAGAGATATACCCTGAAGAGTTGGAAGGGGAAGGAATGGTGACTTTTTTGCCGTGAACGCACATACCTATGTTTTCTTGGCATTGAACTCAACCAGATTGTTGGACATATTTTCAATTGAATTCATGCGGTTTGAAACTTGTCGGCTTAAAATTCGACTGGATATCAAAATGTTTAACGCACTTATTGCAATCATTTGCCTTATCATCACATAGCATCAGGTGAGATCAAGGCACTGTGCTTACCCATAAAATACAAAAAAAAATAACAAAAACTTACCGAGGAACTCGACGACAGAGCGGATTGCGCGTTGCTGGTTTGATCTTACAAATTGGATGCCGGGTTCCTCCGAGGGCCTGCCTGCTTCAGAAGTCCCTTAAAAGCCGTTGGTTCCGGTTGTTGTCGTAAGATGGCAGTTATTGAAACCTACAGGTAATGCAGTGCGCGAGGAAAAACTCCACCGATAGTATAACTCTATTTAACACAGAAATGAGGAGGAGCTCAATGGCGCAGTGGTTAACGCGCCCGGTCTGCGAGTGCTGAGGTTAAGCAACTTTCGCAAAGGCCAGTCAAAGGATAGGTGACCAAAAATGTATCATCTCAAGCTCCTCTGTGCTCTGGAAGGCACGTAAAACCGTTGGTCCCGGCTGCATTAGTCGTTAACAACCACTAAACCGCACTGGGCCAGCGCAGCGTGGCTATCCATCCATAGCGAAGGCTCGTGCCCTAACAGTGGGGACATAAAATGAGCAGATGATGATGATGATGAACACGAAAGGAAAACGAAGTAATCCTATTGGTGGATTATTTTCTCACGAAAAGCTGAGTTATCTTGCACTGATCTTGTTGTAAAGCACTTTTAGGCTAGTTTAGTGCAAACAGTTTGAAAAAGTCGTAAGCTCTATATATGTATTCTAAGCATACCTACACTACCTATATAACACATTGTATTTGTAGCTAGCGGCTTCTCTTTCACTGTTTCCGTGTGCAATTCCTAAACCCATTAATTTCTGTATAATAAAATTAAAATTACTCATGCTTCTTGTGATGTTTACAACAGTTTAAATTTTTTGCAGGAACACTTACCGCCCGACGTCATTGTCATTGTTCAAAATAACAGCGCCACTCAGTGAATAGAATTACTATACGAAATGAAATTAAATGAATGCTTATTTGAGTAAACATATTAGATAAGCTATTTAGAATTGGCTCAAAATATTTTGCCTACCACCCATTCAGGACGTCGTCGTTTAGCAGTGCAGAACAAGCGAGCGTTTGTAAACAGAGGACGCTGTTTGTAAATTAACGATTTTTTTTTTTGGTACAATCTGTCAGTTATATCAACTGCGTATACGTGCGCACAACAACTTGCCAAAGTATTATCGCGATCGGGTGAATAGTATAAGGCGTAAACTGTCAACTTAGTTGCAGAAACTATCATCTGTTTAAAAGTGTTCGTCAAAGGTTGCCGGTTGAAGCAACAGTTTAAGGTTGCCGCAATTCTAGATGAACTTTTCAAAAACATAGCCTACAGTTGGTTTACCAGTTGAGGCATAGCCACTTGTCACAACTAGAAAAAACTTTAGAACGCGAAAGTTTAAAAAAGGAATTACCATTAGAACAAATTTAACAGTTGCTAGTTACAGCAACTGAAAACTGTTGACGATCATCGGATCTCGCAACTAGAGCTGCTATGTCTGGAACACCTAGTCGAGAGTTGCCTGTTGCCGCAACAGCTGCTATGTCGGAGGGCGCCTAACAACGCATACGGGAAAAACAAAAAAAACATTCATATTTATAAAATAATATAAAATCTAAACGCGAAACTTCAAAACTGTATGTAACCAACCAGTGGCAGTTGTCATTAACTGACGAGCCAGCGGAATACTTACTAGTTAACTGACGAAAACGAAAGTGCATCGGAGCCACATGACACTTTACATTAAATAACTAGTTTATCGGGTACCTACTTACAAACAGTGTAAAAAGAAATTGCGGCCTATTTAAAACAGGAGCCCTCTCCAATCCAGTTCATTGGTTCGGCGTACCACGCCAGTAACCTTGTCCATCGTCTAGTTACTATTATTTATTTCAACCATGTATACCATTTCTAGTTTTCTTGTGTGTTCTCTGGCATCAGTGTTTTTGGCGGCAGCAAATCGTATGTATTATTTACTAATTAAATTCTGTGCAACTAAATTTCTATTCGTAAAAAAAATATTTGTTGTTAATTGTGATTGTATTTAGCATAACTTGTTGAAATTTTTTTATGGTTTTCAATCTTATCTCAGTAATATAAAGTTAAAAATATAGTGGCATTATCTCATTGATTGTCAAAAGGTTAGCAAGTGAACTATATGCATTCAGTATTTTTACAATAAAAGAACTATAGTTGAACGTGAAGAAACTAGCTTTACGAGTTAAAAAAAAATATAGTCTTTATATTGTATTGTTTAATAGGCATATGCAATGACCTACCCAAAACAATTTTATAATATTGTACTAATTAGTTATTGAAACCAACGTACAATAAAAGTACTACATTATATGAATGGTTCTTGCCATTTCAAGAGATAAGAATAAAATTGGAATAGTGGAAAGTGGAAAATTATTTTTTTATGAGTGCCTTTAGTTCTTCATACGGTAGTAGTATTTTTCCTTTTTATAATAAATGTGAAGTGACATCGTATTCATAACTTAATTCTTTCACAGCGCCACAGGTTCACAAGTGTTTAGCAGAAGACACAAAATGCCAGAAACAGTCTGCGCAAGCGATGATCCCCATAATAGCGGATGGTATACCCGAATTTGAAATGCAAAGCTTAGACCCTTTAGTTCTGAACAAGGAAATCGATGCCAGCTCACTTAATTTGAATCTTTTGGTCAAGAACATGGTGGTAACTGGACTGAGAGGATGCGTAGCGAAGAAGGTTAAGTGAGTAATTATGTATACTTTTTTTTTATTTCCCTCGCACTAGCCGCCGCTGGGGTGGAACAGTTCTCGAAAGGCAAGCGCGCACCGGAACACGTAGTGTAGGCAGACCTCCAACAAGGAGGACCGACCATCAGGTGTATGTCGCGGGTAGCCACCGGTAGACGACGATAATTTATTCTTATTAAAAAAAACTGCGTTAGATCATTGCCCAGTCATGCTTCGCTGTAGTACCTATACAGAACCCTGAAAGCTCATAGCCACATTTTCATTACCCAGACGGGATGTGGGGAAGTCGAAGATGCATACGCGTCTGGTCTGCAACGTGCGCGCTGAGGGTCAGTACGAGATGCATGGCCGCCTTCTGGTGCTTCCTATCGAAGGCAAAGGGGACTCTCATGTATATTTGAGTAAGTACCTATTGAAGCTTTGAACTTTGCAACGGCCGGTTGTTGGATGGGTGACCAATAATGGATCATATCGTGCTACTCCGTGCTACTACTAACCCGCAGTGGGCCCGTTTTGTGGTTATTGATCTCCCTGTGGTGTTTCTATCCATAGAAAATGCTCGTGGCTCAAGCTGGCTCCAGCATCAGTGGGAATATAAAAAAAAAATATTTATGATTAAATATCCAACAAATTCTTGAGAATTCTAGGTTAATTTGGTATATGCAAAAATGATGTTCCTCTGTTTTGAATGTGTAGGTATGTGTGATTGTATCAAATAAAGATTTTTTCTATTTCTATTTCTATTTGTATAAATTATAAGTGGAAACTATTTTGGACAATGAAAAACTTTGACTGTTTATGAGACATTTTCCAATATTAAGATGTTTAAGAGAAAGAGATGAAAGAAACGAAGTGTTCAATTTCTTCTCGTTTCTTCTCAAAACAAGGTCTCGCTAGGTCACAAGTCGGGCGAGGCGACCGACCGGCGATCTTACTAACGAATTCTCTCTCAAATCTTACGTATTACTTATACCTTATTTCGTTACAGACAAGATTCAAATTGACGTGGACAACGAATTGAACGAGAGAACCGGCAGGGACGACAAAACACACTGGCACATCAAGAGCACCAGTTTCAACTACGAGCTGAAGGACAAGGCCGTCGTCAAGTTCGAGAACCTATTCAATGGCAACGAAGTCCTTGGTACGTGATAAATTGATTAACTAAAGAACGGTCAGATCACTGACCAGCTCTATCAAGAGCTTCTCCATATAGCATTATACATTTATACATTATAGTTCACTTTTGACGATAGTGAAGATAGGTGCATGTCTCGCCGCAGCGCAGTAACAAAATGTAGGTGTCAACCAATCCGCGAGGTGTGTGCATTTGCTGCCGCAACCTACGCGTTGTAGCGCTTGCAGCTAACTTCACACCCGCCAAGAAATCAAACATCCATACCCTGTTTAGGGTTCCGTAGTCAACAAGGAACCCTTATAGTTTCGCCATGCCCGTCTGTCGGTCTGTCTGTCTGTCTCTCTGTCCCCAGTCTAGCTCATAGACTCTTAGAAGCTGTAAGCTGTAATTTGGCATGGACATACATATTAATCACGCCGACAAAGTGGTGAAGTAAAATTTTTTTTAGGTTACCTCCCCTACACGTGAAGTGAGGATGTAATTTTTTTTTCTTGTCTACCCCATAGTGTGGGGTGTCGTTGGATAGCGGGTTTGTGAAAACAGTTTTTTGATTGAGGCATCCGTTTGTGAATTATTAAGCTTTAAAGTGCAAAATTTTGTTAGAGTCAAGTGTCCCCTGCCAGACAAATGGTTGTTTTTGGATACGTGAAAAAATTCAGAGTAGTTGTATGTATGACGAAGTTAAAAGGAAAACTATCACAGCTAAGTAGGCTTTACAAGTTTACGAGTAACAGTCGACCAAAAAATGTACTTGGCGCAGTACAAATTCCTCATTGGGAACACTTAAATAATGTTGGTGTGTGAAACCGGTAATATCTACATTTAAGTATATGAGCCATCGTTAAATAAATGTTCATAAAATCCCTCTTCTTGGCCGGTTTTCTTTCGCCAAATAGCAACTGTCTTCTATTGCAGTTTTTCAGTTTAAAGGATACAAAATTCTGTAAAATTTAGAAGTACTTATAAGTAATAACCAAAAATTCGGAAACGAGACAACGCGCAAGTTATACGTGGTGTTGTAAACGTCAATGTTTTGTGGCATAAAACAAAAACAAATACCAATGTATCTTTTAGAACACTTAAACATATGAAACAGCTACACAAATTCTAATAGAACATAATAAAAGTAAAAACAAAACACTTTCTTAAAAACAAATATCATTGTTCCGAAAGATTCAAATAATATGAAGTACATAACTCAACGCAAATAAGTTCCGTGCCATTAGTGTTTCGTATTTAAAGCGGCTAACAAAATTATTTGTAATACAGAAACAATGAGACATTAGGGTGCTTTAGCAATTAACGATAAATAACCAACAACAAATTGCGGCGGTACACTAATTTCTTTATCATTGAGCCGAGCCGGCTAATCGAAAAATTTCGCAATTAGGACGTAATTAAATTCCACAACAGATGTTCTCGGTGTAAATTGCCGAACTCTTTAGATCTAAACAATGTTTTGGAAATGCAGTTTATCACATCTTTTAGGTTTTTTTTTCTGCCTGATACAGAAACTATATGATATATAAATACGACATTTTTTGTTGTATACCATTTCAACCATATTTCTAAGACATAAAGTTCAAAGTCTATTTAGGAAATTTGACAGTTTGTGGTAGTCTGATGTGTAGGCATGTGTACAACGCCAAAGCTTTTGAACTTCATCTTACATGATGGTAAGGCCCCGATGATGATGGTAACGCACTTTATCTAGAATCCTTAACCACTGGATTTCTTTCCACTTATATTCGGAACACAAATGCGGTTGGTAACTAACAGCTTCAGACTAGAATACATGTTCTAGTAGTACCACCAATCAACCGAAGACTGTACCCCATATGGTAATGTTATCAAAGTCTTCAGGGTCTTCAGGGTCTGGAGGTCTAGAGGTCACAGAGAAGGTTGAAGTCTATTTAGAAGGAAAACAACTTTTTCATCAATCAGTTTGATACTGCATTATTTTATTTTCAATGTACAATCTTACAGCTCGCGCCGCAAGGGAGATCATCGCAACAAACTCCAACGAAATCGTCATGGAAGTCGGCCCGCCGATAGTCAAAGCCATCGTGGACAAGATCGTTGAGAACGTCAACCGCTTCTTCAAAGCCATGCCGGCCGAGGACATCGCTTTAAATTGAAGCTGGTGACCAATTACTAATGATAAGCTAAGAGAAGAACCTAGAAATGTGATTACTACTAAAAATACAAAAAATCTAATTAAATAACTACATTGTGTGTTATTTTTTTAAATTTATTTATCGTATGTTGGTAGCCGAACGGAAAGATGCTCGGGTGAAATGTGAGAGAATGGTGGTTAAATCGCCATAGGTTCATCTGACGTGACCCCATTCCTAACACAAGCAAAGCATAGGCAAGGTCAAGGTTTTTTTTATATTGAAGATCGGTTTGTTACTTACCATGCTAGCTTATGTAAATTGGTGGGCTTAACAATGCTACAAATCTTTTTGTTCATCATCATCATCACTATCATCAGTGTCAACACTAAAGGGAGAACATGATATTGTTGTTATGGTGACAGATTTAGACACCTAACATAAGTAGCTAGCCGTTTGGACTTAAAGTAGGCGTTGCCGTTGCTTGGTTCATGACAACCAATTTCATTCATAATATAGGTACCTTCCCTCTGCTACGAATAGAGCCTAAAAGATCCGAGTCTGAGGCTAGTGATCTAACACTGAACCACCAAACTGTGTTTTTACTCTTTGATGATACTATATATATTGCAAACAACAAATTATACCTATGTCTAAGTAAACATATTTCAACAATTATTAAATTTAAAGCAAAACATTAAAAATAATCCAATAAATGATCCAATATCCAGTTGCTAAAACCTGTACGCTGATTTTAACATGTGAAGGCAAGTAACTTAAGAAGAGCAAAAGGCATCGTACGAGGAAAAAAATGCAAGAAGTGTATTATTATAGATCTCTTAATGACTGGTAAAGGTCATTAGCACTGCGACTTCTTTTATAAAAATACATAGCATACATACAAATAATATGTACTCTTACGTCCTTCTCTCAAATTAGAGGTAGACAGATAATTAAAATCGCCAATTTGAAGTATAATCGCCATTAGTGACCTAGACGACAGATTTTAATATTTTGATTTTTTGATAAAACAGTTTAACAAGATCGCTTTTTTTCTTGTTAATTATAGGCAAGTATTTGACCGCGATCTCACCTGATGTTTAGTAATAAGGTCATATAAGTTTTTGTTTACTTTTATTTTATCGAATACAAGTTTAAGAACTGGTTAGTAACATTCAAGATAAGTGCATCTCGTAATTGGTTTGAACAGTGCCGATTATTCGTGCTTCAATGGACCTGATTGCAAGTCGTAGACTAGATTAATTGCGGCGTTCTTTCTTTTATGAGTAATTTTAATTTAACCCAAGACTGGCAAACACTACCTAATCGAAATGGCAATAAGAGAGAAAACCTTTAAATTTAATTGGCAAAACAATGAATAATAATGGAGTCTTTTGAATGTAGAATAGAAACTCTAATGATGCAACTACAGTTCTTGGCCAAAGCTATCATCTATCTTATTCACTATTCTTAATCACACATTCTGCACACAATATAAAATAAACAATTAAAAATTATTGTTTTTAAACTTCACAGTTGAGCCTCCTAAGTAACCTTGTTATTGGAAAACGGGAACTCTGGCAAATGCTCTCCCAAAACAGCGTGTCAACACACCAATCTTTTACTAGCGTTAATTATAGTCCTTACATGCTATTCGTCCAAAGGTGTACCTTTACCTCAAAAGGTGTACCTCATGTATGAGATATCATAATTTGGTGACCCATCCTGTGACCAAGCATTGTGAAAGTTGCTTAACTATCAAGATCGCAACACAAACAAGCAAGCAGCTGCGTTCAATGACGATTTGATATTTATTTTATGGAAGAGAACATGAGGCATTTATAAAGCTGAGGAGAGCTGTTTAATAAGTGCTGATAAAAACTCAAATTAAAAGTTGATTTGCTTTTCGAGATTCAATAACGCGTTTCGATCGAACGGCGGCCGACTTAATCAAATAAACTTCACTGATTATCCCCATTGACGTTGAAAACAAACTGAATCCATGGGGAAATAAAATGTTGACTTACTAATTGCATTTTGTTTTTTTTTTTACAAACATAAACGTAAGGTTAAGTAGACTTCTTGGCGGGAAACTGAAGAGTCATGTCTGCAGTTTTGTTTTATCATCAGACCCTGGTTACCATCTAGCACCAAAGTACTCGTCAAGACGAATAATACGAGCCCAAACTCGATGGGGTTGTGTCGTTTAACTACCGAGTTTCTATGGCCACCTTCCGTTTTCATCATCTGATCAGCTCCATGTCATAATAATTTTGCATTGTCATCCGATTTACACATGCATGCAAAATTTCAGCTTAATCGGTAACCGGGAAGTGGATCAAATTTAACTTGCAAGATTTGATTAAGCACAAACAAACATCGGGCCAGGTGTAACTAAATAAAAGCTTGTAATATAAAGGCTAACATTTCAGTTTAAACTAAACTACCACCAGTTTGGATTTTGGGAGGACCTTCAACCACGAAAAACTGGAAAGAAAGTCAGGAGAAAATAAGGCCTTATTTTCTCCATCTCTTCAACAAAATACAATTTTAGTATTGTTATTGATAACTGACGTTTGAGTACTGTAGTAGTAATCACATAAAAGTAAGCTATGTTTCTCTCAGATGCCTAGAAATATTTGCCTACTTATAATGCATTGATCAATTCGTGGCTGATTGTACAGTCAGCTTCAAAATGATCTGCGCGTTAAAATCTAATATCTATAATCTATAATCTAATCTATAATCTATAATCTATAATATATATGTGTATATATATCATTTAACAAAAATCATTCATAATACAATTACGGTCGGGTACACTTTTGAGTGACCTCTGAGAACAAATGAAAGTGAACCTTCATCAGCAGCTAAATTGTTATCTCCCTAACGCTGGGGCACGAACCTTTCCTATGGATGGATAGGGAGAGCGGGCCATAAACCACGCGGGCCTAATTCGGATTGGTGGTTGTTAACGACTGCAGTCGGGACCAACGGCTTTACGTGTCTTCCGAAGTACGGAGGAGCTCGAGATGATACATTTTTGTTCATCCATCCAATGACCGGGCTATGCGGAAATTGCTTAACCTTAACAATCGCAAACCGGGCGCGTAAACCACTGCTCCACCGAGCTCCTCCTCCAAAGTGCACCTTAATCTCTTATCATAAAGTTGATTTTTGTCCAACTATCAGATATCGCCTAAGTATCATTTTAACGCTGAATGTATTTACGAAGCGAATTAAACACGCAAATTAACGGCTAACGAGTTGAAAGCCACTAATGATTTAAACATAGAAGAATGCGTCCATAAATTTAACATCCCTCCATGAAGCTGTCATCGCTGACTAACCACCGCGTTGCCACAATAAGTCGTAAAAGAACTATTATTATATTAAAGTGTTCACACGGAGGCGAAAGATATAAAAATGTCATCAACATACTGGAATTATGAGCAGATGGCTGGATGGTTTATTTAGAGATTCGACGGAGATTTCATTAGAATCAGTGCTGTAACAATTAAATTCTGCTCTTAGTTTTTCGGAGACTAGTCTTGTTTTTCAATGTCATCCTTCATTCTTCATGGTCTAGACCTTACACCCAGAATGCCCGATACGATTACCAGCGGGCACATTACCAATTAGGTTATCGTAGTCCTATCTGTCTGAAGAGCTCGATAGCGCAGTAGTTAACGCACTCGGTCTACGTTTGCAAAAGTGAAGCAACTTTCGCAAAGGCAGGTCATCGTATGCGTGACCAAAAATAATTATCTCGAGCTCTGTTGTGCTTCGGAAGACACGGAGAACTGTTGGTCACGGCTGCATCAGAACCACCAATCAATAGTTTATGGCCCATTCTCCCTATGGTTTTCCATCCATATGGAAGGCTCGGGCCCACCCAGCAGTAAGTACATAGAATGAGCTGGTATTGATGATGGTGCTTATTCGGCAATCAATATCCGGCCCACGCCTAACCCGATATGCCAAAAGACACGACTTTAAAGTTTATACTGACACCCCCTAGCAACCGTCAGATTACAAAGTGGGAGTCAGACAACCTTGCGCAAGCACAAGGGATCATCTGCGTCAGGTCATAAAGCCAGATCAGGACGCGCCGAAGCGCATTCTTTATCCAGTCTTTTAAGAGTAGTGTCTCGAGCGAGTTGGCCCGTGGACACGTATGTTAAGCTCGCTCACTTCTCGTTACAATAGGAGTACAACTCGCAGTTTCCACTGCTCGGGTCGTCAACTCTAAAGCCAGAAGGAACAGGTCCGAATCCTGCTCGTGTAAGTAAAATTAACATCATCATCATTATCACTAGCTCATTTTATGTCCCCACTGCTGGGGCACGAGCTTTTCCTATGGATGGATTGGGAGAACGGGCCATAAACCACAACGCGGGCCCAGTGCGGATTAGTGGTTGTAAAATTAACATTTTTTCTGAATTATAATTTCTTCACATCAATATTTGCGCATAATGCATATAAATACATCCTACTAATATTATAAACGCGGTAAAGCCCGGTGAAGCTGAAAATGCCGCAGCGGCAATCAGCAATCTCTCTCCAAAAAAAAAAAAAAATTATAAACGCAAACGAAAGTTTGTAAGTATGGATGGATGTTTGTTACTCTTTCATGTAGAAACTACTGAATAGATTTTAATTAAACTTTTCTCATATACAGACCTTGACCCAGACCAGCATATAGGATACTTTTTTTTTACTGTAGTCTTCGCGAACGAAGTCGCGGGCAACAACTAGTATTTATATAATTTCACTAGAAGCTGACAACCGTCTGTTAGATTATTTACTTGATTTGACAAAGTGCTTAAGTTATCAGAGGCTTTCGCTGCTGACTGTATCTAAACTTAATTTATTTTTATATGCAAAATAACGAAATTTTATGACGAGCAACACTTGACATCAAGAGATTCTAATATCAGGCTACATTATGTGTCATATAAACTCGAGAAGATCCGTATGGCGTTTCATTTTAGAGACACAATATTTTTAACACTGTAAGTAATAAATAGCTTTTATACTATCCCACTGCTGGCCAAACGGTTCTTGAAATCAAGTCATCGCTACAAACAATGAGTTTTAAATTAATCACCATGCCTGCCAAATGCTGTTGAGCTATGATGCATCATAAACGCTTTACCCGACCCAGGAATTAAACCCAGATCTTAGCCTTGCCTATCGAGACGACATAGTTGTAGGGCTTTTTTTAATATTTTCAAAATGATACTTAATTGATCTCCAGTCGAGAGACGAAACCGCTAAGAGCTTATCGTAAATACCTGTCAATTGTTATTTTGACAAACAGATGATTGCCCCCGACGTAATCTATATCGGGACGGACTTTAATGAGCCACGGTGACACGACAAAATTCCTAAGTCCGTTCCTGTATTCGTAGTATCATGTACGAGAACCGGGGCTTAACTTGATTTCTTAAATATTTTTTGTTTAGAATCTGGCAGGACGACTTATTGTTGAGTGATGTACATATTTTGTTTTTCTACCAGAAGAAATTGTTGAATTGTTGATAGCGATCGCGTTTGCCGCATAAATGTTCTAGAAATTTGTAAGACAAAAATGCACCCGATACAACTTTATTATTGTTTACGGGTAAGCATCTGGTCTTCTTCTTTCCTGATGATAAAGATGAAGGTGTGCTACGCATTTCACCCGGAATCCTCAACTAGATATTGAGCAACTGGCTTTCTTATCTTTAACTGCTGGAGCGCAGCTAGCTAGGTCGACTTATAACAACCCTAATTCCCAGCCGCGAATCGAACCCAGGACATCTGGGTCTGAGATCTTGTGGTCTTATCTTCTGTAACGATAAGGATTTTTTTTGCCTAGATCCTTAAGGAAACAACTTTGTAAAATTTCTCGTTAAACGTAAACGAACGAAGACGGAACAAATTACGCTAACATAATTAACATGAGCTACCCCTGTATCACACGGGGCACTACCACCGAGCAAAATGAATTATTCGGGGCGTAACTAACTACCAATCAATATCGAACTGATTTATTCCCACGGGGTGGTGTTATTGGGCAAAACAACTGAAGCCGCCACATTTTGATGAGATGAGCGGGTGCGAAATACGCACTTAGTGCATACTTACCTATTTAAGTTTGCCTGGTATGATAATATATAGAAATTATGATATTAGGTTTACTTGTATGTGCATAAATTATAATGCGTTTTGATTGGACTCCAAAGGTTTAAATAATTACGACAAAAGCTGATACTAATAAACCCAAGCGATTCGAAGTGGTGGTGTGTGTCGCCGAAAGCCATTTCACGACCACAAGCGCATCCCGAAAGCGCCAGCTTAAACCAAAGAGATCCCCATCTAACATACAACACTCGGCCATCATATGTAACAATACTCATGATACTACCACAACGCAAAAAATGATACCATTAAACGATATTACACAACTTTATTTTTAAAAAAGTTTGGTACAAACCGCTAACGCTACCGCTTACCACTATAATAATATATCAATAACCCGACATATTCTCAATTTTGTAAATAGCAATCGTTTCGTAGCTATCGTGAAGGGCACGCGACACGTGGCGTTACCATTTGCGTGACGTGTCCCAGGATATTCCCTTGTAAAACGAGCAACGAATGAGCTGAGGTTGTGAGTTTAGGGGAGAACTCGATGAGCTGTGTACATCGGACCAACTTGTTATGGGTGAAGTAAAATTTATACGAGTCGTTTGTTCGTATAATTTATGTCTAATCTGATAGTGGTGTAGTCAAGTATCGGTTAACATGAAAATATTTACAATCGAAATACAATATTTTAACTGTATCGTTTGAAAGATTCCAAAAATGTATAAATGCATTTTTTTTATTTTTAATATTCCTTAAAATAACTAAAACTTACCCACGAAATTAGAAAATAACTTACTCTAAGATATATTTTTTTCACGCACAGTCTCTAAGTTTATCTCAGAGTTCAACCTTCCCAAATTAGCCAAAAAGGCTATGTATTTTTTTACGACCTCTAAAGATAAAATCAAAATACCACCAGCTCCTACTTAAAGTTAATAATCATTAAATAGATAAAAATAGAATGTTAATATTGTTTACAGATGCGCGCCAGTGCTTTTGTAACCTTATAATGCTATTGGCAGTTCCTTCTTGAATAATGAGTCAACTAGATATTGGTCCAAAGTTCGAGGTCAGTTAAAAAGCGATTATCTGAAATTATCTCCATTAATTATTAATATTTTCATTATCAAATCGAAATTCATAATTATATTCATCATATTCATATTCATTCATATTCATAAATTGGTATCGAATCAAACTTGTAATAATTTCCAATGCTGAGTCACAGGATGGGTGACTAAATTAAAATATTTAGAAACTCTTATGTGCTTCAAAAAGCACATAAGCTGTAAGTCTGGTTGTTACCGTAAGGTTTACAGTCGTTAGAGGCACTGAGGAGCTCGATGGCGCTGTGGTTAATGCGCCCGGTCTGCGAGTGCTGAGGTTAAACAACTTTCGCAAAGGCTGGTCATCGGATAGGTGACCAAAAAGTATTCATCTCGAGCTCTTCCGTGCTTCGGAAGGCACGTAAAGCCGTTGGTCTCGGCTGCATTAGCAACAATCCATAATGGGCCCGTGTAGTGGTTTATGGCCCGTTGTCCCTATCTCCTATATGTGCCCCAGCAGTGGGGACATGAAAATGAGCTGATGATAATGACGAGGCACTATACCCGTATTGGGCAGTGGCCTAACACGATGGTCTAATCTGCTGTTGTTTGGGTGGAAAGGAGTCCAGCAGTTGTACGGTAATAAGCTGTCGATAATATCGAAGTCATCTTGTGAAACCTCATTTGATGGGAAAAAAATAAAATATAAAATTTTAAAACAGGTGGGCAGGAGCCCACCTTTAAACTTTTTATTTTCCATTTAAGTTGGTTTTATTAGTGTTGTGATTTCATGCAATGTCTCAAACGTCAAATCCGCTTTTAAACAAACCGCAGCCTAAAACAAAACAATGACATCTTCTGGCAGATTATTATATAAAGTTTCCTACAGACCGACTTTACAACACTAACATTTATCTGATCATTCGACATAGTTGTGGATCCTTTTTGCTCAATTATTAATTTTACCTTTTTTAATAAGCTATCTGAAATGATTTCAATAGTTGTGTTCTTCTTAGTGCTTCTCGGATCTGCTTACTTGAACTATGCGGAGTCTGGTAATTTATATTTCGTTATTTTATCTTTCATAGCCTTTGAACCTATTTTAGAATTTGCAGATAAACAATTTATGGCATATGCTTTGATAATTTCAACTTTAACAAACAGAGGTCTTAAATATTATATATTACTGAAGCTATTTAGATTTCGTCGTTCATTTCTTAACATCACAATGGAATAAATATTTCAGACAAAAAGAGTAATTTACGTTTTAAAAATTAAAACGTAAATATTATTTTTTTGTCTTCTTTAAACAGTTTTGGACTTTTGCTCATTGCTGTATAAGACTTCCAAAACATTTCACGACCGTGTGGATCTTTTATTCATGCAGCTACAATTTGTCAAAACATATTGATCACATCTTATTATTCATATATGCCATAACGCTTCTAAAGATATACCTTCAAAGATTTTTGTCATTTTTCTGGCTGCAAATTTTATTTCAAAATTTTGTTAGTATTCATACAATCGTACTAATATTATAAACGCGAAAGTTTGTAAGTATGGATGGATGTTTGTTACTCTTTCACGTAAAAAGTACTGAATGGATTTTAATGAAACTTTCCTCATATACAGACCATGACCCAGACCAGCATATAGGATACATTTTTATTTTTATTTTTACTTTAGTCTTTGCGAACGAAGTCGCGGGCAACAACTAGTTATAAATAAAAGTTCTTTATCTTTTATTTTCAGTACCGTCCGTCACGAAGTGTCAGGCCAGTGACTCAGGCTGCATAAGGCAATCAGCTCAAGCGCTCCTACCGATTCTAGCTGAAGGGCGGGTGGCACCCAGCCTAAAAGTCCTGGATCCTCTAAAAATTGAAAAGATTGATGCCAGCAAGGATACCCTGAAACTAGTGGCCAACGGTGTTGTAGTCAAAGGTCTTAAAGAGTGCATCATTGAGAGAATTACGTAAGTTTGTTCTTCATTATCATCAACATACCTATTAACGTCCCACTGCTGGGCTCAGGTCTTTCCATGCACATATACAGCACATTTGTAGATTGGGCGATAATCCACCACGCTCTATCACAATAAGGGTGAGGGTGTAAAACGCCACCAAATTACGTCAGCAACCGGGTCCGAGGTCAAAGCCGTTGCTCCCGGCTTCATAAGCAGTCGTTAATAACCACCAATCCGCACTGGGGCCGCGTTGTTGTTTATGTCCCGTTCTCCCTATCCATACATTGGGAAGGCTCGTGCCCCAGCAGTGGGGTCATAAATTGAGCTGATAATGATGATGATGATACATTTATTTTAAGAAATCGAGGAATTTGCTAAGATGGTAATCCTCCGTTCCTTCAATTCTTTTTCAGTTTTTTTGTCAGTTTTGATCTGATGTGATCCGGCATTCCGAGAGTTACTCTGCAATAGCAGTGAGAGTTTAAATTTTTTTTAGACTCTCACTGCTATTGCAAAGTTGGCAGCTTGGTTTTTCCAAGCCCTCAGTAGTTTTAGATTCATGGTGAAGGGGTTGCGTTCGTAAAGGTCGTCCGATGACGCTTGACGATGCAACGCTCGCTGATGTTGGAGCGGATTCAAAACAATTTCGTACGATTCCTATAACTTAAGGTTAAGGTTGTACGGAGTTTACCCGTTCTACCTATTGATGTACCCAACCCTATTTATTTTAGGTTTGGTTGGGTACAACGAATTGAGAGTTAGGAGGGAGTTCACGCTTATAGCGTACATTTTTAAACTATTAAGGGGAAGGTTGTACAACGCGGATATTCTAGCATTTGTGAGTTTGAGTGCTCCTATGTGTGGAGGCGCCGCAGGCCACGCCTCGCCTGCTGGCCGTTAGTGCCGCGCGGGCGCACTAACCTGATGACCGAGGCGCCGTTGACGAGGGCGCTGCGTACCCTTAATAACATAGCAGATGCAATCGACCTGTTTTATTGCTCTCTGAATGAGTTCGCAAAGGTAGCAATGTTTATCATCTGTTATAAAAATGAGAATAATTGATTAAGTAATGCTACTATGATTAAATTATAATTGCTAATATTTTTTTTTTCTTTTGGATTATGTTATGGATTATGTTGTTAATGTCATATATATTTTATTAATGGTGTTTTTACTCTTTTTATTATTTTATTAATGAAATGTTAATATATTAATTTTGTTTACCTATATTATTATTTTATTTTATTTTTAAATATCCAATTGCAAATGTAAGGATGTAAATTTTGCTTTGCTATCGCATTAGGTGCCTGCCTGTAATGATAGTTATAAGTGCTATAAAATAAATAAATAAATAAACACCCGTTCTAAAAGTGTCGGTGCGTTCGTTAGACGATAGTCGTTCGAAAATTTTTATTTTTTTTATATGAACGGGTAAGCACAGTGCCTTGATCTCACCTGATGTTAAGTGATGATAAGGCCAATGATGGAAGCGCACTTCACCCGGGATCCTCAACTAGTGAGGTACTGGCTATCTTATCTATAGCTGCCAGAACACAACAATGCTACAAACATTGATGTTATGGCGACATATTTAGATAAGATGGTGGTAGCTAGCCAGGCGGACAAACAAGCCCTACCACCAACCAAACCGAGTACACACACATGTACTCCCCGCTGGGAATCGAACCTTTAGGTCCTTTAGGACCTTTAGGTCTAACCCGGTGGTCTTAGCCACTAGACCACAGAGGCGGTTAAAACAACGTCGCTCGACGACGCACCGGTTGCCGTACGAGTTCTCTGGGTGAAAGTCAAAGTGAAAGTTTAATTGACAGAAATTTGACAGTTTATTGAATACAAACATACAAACAAATTACTTTCATACTTTGTGAGGTTATGATTTTCGCGCGCGCTTTTTTTTTAGTTTGTAAACGCTTTGGTCTTTTAGAATTGATGGCCGTTTGATTTTGTATTTGCGATACTATAAATTCTTTTTCACTATCGCTGTTCATTTCTTCAATTCGACTAAATGATCTATAGTTTGTCCAGCTGCACAGAAAATAAGTTTTTCCATTGTAATAGCTTTCATACTAGGTTTTTTTTACCCGTTTCTTGGGAATTGAAATCAATTGTTTATCAACATAACCTTAACGCAATGACATTGACAGCTTCAGCAGCGGGTGTCGTTCTCAAATGTAAGACGTTGAGTGTCGTCCGCCTTGGGCCGATCACTCGCAGCCGTGCGATGGTTTACGAACGCAGCCCAGTTGTGTTTAAAAAATATATAAAAAAAATTTTAATCAGTGACAATAATAATTAAATAACTTTTACACTATATTTTAAGAAACTGCACTTTTTTTTTTCTTTTCACAGACGTGATGCGGCTAAGTCTAAGTTGAATGTTGATTTACTCTGCACAGTGGTTGTAGAAGGGGAATACGATATCAAAGGTAAAATTTTAGTATTACCTTTGGATGGTCGCGGGCATCTGGTAATTTCACTCAGTAAGTGCAAAAATTATTCTTATGTAATACATCACACATTTTCAAAGGTCATCAATGAAATAACTGTCACACTTAGGGAAGTCAATGAAAGTATCATAATTTTTTTATTTCATTACAATACTATTTGACATAATTACTATAGACTTTTCAGTTTAGAATACAAAAATTTGCTCTTATGAATGTGATTAGTCCTATAAATTTCTATTCTATTCGATTTTATGCTTATTGTTCGTAACTCTACACTCGACACTACACACGGCGGGAGACCTTGCACTGTAACTTTATATTTTGATTTTAGCTAAAATTCTTATCAGTGCGGTCATCGACCTAGATGAAATAGAGAAGGGATCCAAGAAACATTGGAATATAAAACACTGGGATGTTTCCTACATCATTAAACAGAAAGCCAACATTGAACTGACCAACCTATTCAGTGGAAGTCCAGAGTTGAGTGAGTATAATTTTTTTTAAACAGCAGGTAATCGCTTTCATGGTATTTTTTTTATTACCATTTGGCCTTCATCTCACCTGATGTTAAGTGAAAATAAGGCTGCAGATGAAAGAGCATTTCACCCGGAATCCAAGGGGCTTTTTGTCCGCCTGGCTGCTACCACCGTCTTAACTAAAGATGTCGCCATAACATAGTAACATTGTTGTGTTCCGGCAGCTAGAGATAAGATAGCCAATGCCTCAGAAGTTGAGGATCCCGGGTGAAGTGCGCTTCCAACATCATTGGCTTTATCATCACTTAACATCAAGAGAGATGAAGGCACTATGCTTATCCTTAAGATATAAAAGATCGCAGTAATAATGCTAGCTTTTAAAATAATATAGGTATATCTGCTTTCAGCTCAATCCATACGTGACGTATTCGGAGCGAGTGCCAGCGAACTAATCCAAGAACTAGGACCGCCTATTGTGAAGGCTATAGCCGCTGAAGTGGTCTCTACTGCCAACGGATTCTTCCATCTAGTACCTGTTGAAGATCTTGCTCTAAACTGAAGCAAATAAAAAAAACGGTTATGCAGATCAACGAGTGTTTCTTTTTTTTATATTTAGGAAGGGAGTTGCGGCTGGCTGCCTATGGCTTTTACATCATATCCGGATTTTAGAGACGTAAGAAACTTAAAGTTTCTAGAGGTGTAGTGACTGAAAAACCCTCAGGGATTTTCTAGAGGTGATGGCATCACGCGCCCACCCCCCGCCCCCTTTACCCCTACGCGTATTCATTAAAAAGAGGAATTCCTAGTTATTTAGTGTTTTGTTTCCATTATGTATTCTTCATTCCAAATACGAGTAAAAGAGGCACCAGACAGACATGGAATAACTATTTCAAGCCTACAGTCTGTTTCTGTTTTAATACGACTGGCTGACAAGTCGGACACAAAATATTCGGACACTATCCGAATTGACATATCAGGTAGTAATACAGTTGTCGGTGCTCAATACTATTTCACTAATCAACCATACGAAACCTATGTGAGATATATACAATATCATGTTCTACAGAAAAAAAGCGTAAACATAAAATAAAAAACCAATTACAAGAAACCGGTTCACTTTTTCAACGCGTATGTTTATACAACAAAAAGTGTGTTTTTTTTAATTGAATAGCTCTAGATGGCCGTGACTGGTCGATTTTTTGCCGCCTCGTGATTTGATGTAATTTAGATGGACCAGTGTTCGACTAATTGAAGATAAAGCTAATTGGGGATAACTGAGGACTGTAAAAGCTGAGTAGTGGGCTTATTAAGATGCCAGGTTCAGTCAGTGGTATTGCGGTAAAAATAGTCACGATTATTTTTGTTTTTGAACGTATGAAAATAAACAACATAACCATAAACATAAACACAAACATAAACACAAACATAAACACAAACATAAACAAATTATTAAAACTAATGTGTAAAATAAACGCGAGGTTGATCCGTAAAAGTTGTTTCATTTTTATGCAAAAAAAATTGTAATTAGCCATTATTGTAAAGTCCCACAAAGACTTCTTGGCAGTAAAGTGAAATCAAGTCTGCGGTTATGTTTTATTTTCTAAAATTTGTGTTATGTCGCATATTAATGTGAAATAGTGGTGGATTATTAACCGTTAAATGTTCATGAACGTGCATGAGTGTTGGCGAATTAAACAAAACAGTGCAACGTCACTTTTAAAATTCTTTCAAGAAGTCCGCGTGGAGTTTTAATACTCAAGGGTTAGGGGGTAAATCATTTCTCACTTCTCATTACTATCTATTATCATTAATTATTATCATATTAACAAAAATATGTTTCTATTTACATAACTTGTAAGAACATTAATTTGACAAACGTGCTAAACGCACGAAGCTATCAACTAATAGAAAAAAAGTCCCAAAAAAAAAAGACGCAAAGGCTTCCATCATCTAATTTAGGTCATACATTTGATTATCGTGTTGATTAGTTCAATGCCTACCACTTTTAAACCAATATCTACAAAATAAAAGTTCAAAAATTGTTTTTGTATAATAAGCTCTGATATACATGCAGCATTTAAATTATTGAGATTCGCTATCAGCTTCTAAATCAATACATATTTCTAATCTAACACTCGTAATATTAGAAAAAAAAACTTTAAATTATTTTTAACAAGATACAGATTTGTTTTTTCTAAACTCGTAGGACACGCAAGGACTTATAAATACTTCAACAGTCCTTTCAAAATCACTTCTGATACAACTTAATAAGTGTTATTTTGCGGCAAAACTGTTTTAGTTAATGCATTCAATTGTGTGGTGTAATTGTAGGTTGTCAGCAACCGTGCATTTCGTGTGCACTAGGACAACGGGCACGGTGATTAAAATTTAAACGTGAAATGATGGAAATAATTTACAAGAGCAGTTTGTTCGCTACGACATGCATAATTGTTTAGGCCCGGAGCTTGATTGTGAAAATAAATAACATGAAAACATACACTACACATGATACAAAAGTGAGCTTATCTTTATAAAATATGTCTTCTAGCCAATCAACAGTTTTAAAAAGGGAGACTGCGTGACTAACAAATTGTTACATATTTACATACCTAAATTAATATTTACGCAAATATTTTGTGAACTATTGCAGTCATTCGCATTTTGTAACCTTTTTAAAATAGATTAATAATTATTAAATTATCGAATATGGTAGCGTTTATAGTTTGATGCAAAATATTATTTATTCAATTCACTTTGCATGCCGTGGCAGCCTCTAATTGAGACGACACCTAGCTTTAAGTCTACAATATCATCTACCTAGTTATTGCTTGCAATTGTGTCTGTTTAGTTGTCCTTTAAATATTATTTTTTTATTTATTTCATAAAAAACAAATAAATAAATAGGTAAATGATTTCTACAATTACCCATAAATTGTAGCGACCACTTTATTTCATTGATGAAAACCTTTGCTTAGCAGTTGGACCTTCACTATTCGAAAAAAGAAAATTAACTGGAACAGGAAAGGGGTTAAACTCTATTGAACATAGATACATACTTACTTCATAATAATAATAATAATAATAAATTCTTTATTTGCTTCAAACATGATAAATAAGATGACAATAATATTCATTATGAGTACAAACATGTTTCACCAAGTTACAACTGGCATGCAAATATAATTAATTACCAATTAAACTTTTATAAAAACAAAAAAAAAAGTTAATTACATTAAATATTTATTACAAATTAATTAATTAGAAACAAAAACAATATAATAATAAGATTAATAATAGGACATATAATTTTATGTCAAAATGTCTTTTATTTTTTTGTATACAATAAAATATATTTATCTTATCTTATCTTATCTTGTCTTACCTTATCTTATTTAGTCTTGTGTAAATATTTACAGAATGCAAATAAAGTTCTAATTATACTAACTGCATGCATAAAACACTCCCACTTAAACAACCGCTGATACATTGCAACGCGTCAAACAAACCTTTTTATTTTAAACAAGGAAGTGGAAAAATAAAAGAAACGAGAGCCATTCTATTAATTGAACAGCACCTCGCCAGCGCTGGCAAAGAAAAAACCCATTCTGCAAACTACACAGCATAACAATGGTATTTGAACGCGAATGAATATGTATGGGCCAAGTGACAAGAAATAGGTTTAGTTTCTATTCCAATTACTTACCTACGAGTATGTTAAGAGAACACGGTGCCACAGCGGTTGGTACATTCGTGGTGCCCAGTGCGAGTTTAATTTGACATTATTTTTTTTTTATTTTTCATGTCAGTTTTTTATAAACGTGATTAACGATCAATCGTCCGTACGTTCCGACGTTAATAAAAAAATTAAGAGTTCAATGCCGTTCGTGCAAATGTTATAAAACAATTTTTCCCAATTGTATTTTTTTTGGGTAAGTACACACACCTGCACATCAACCTACCACAAACTGTCAAATTTCCTCAATAGACTTTGAACTTTATGCTTTAACTATATGATTGAAAATGTATTGAAGAAATTTTACAGTTTTGAGTAGGTTGATGTGCAGGCGTCTGTACAATGCCTTTATCTAACCTGATATTAAGTCCAATTATGCAAATATTGATGTTATGGCGACATATTTAGATCGTCATATTTAGAAAACGACTTAAAGTCCTTTACGTTTGTTGGTCTAACTTACATACAGCTTACCACTTAGACCCTATTACAATAGGAATGTATGAAAAATATATCTGCCTTTGGTCCTTTGTTAGCACGAACGGAAAGGAACAATTAGGTGTTTTGTTTCTAGCTAGGGCGATCCGCTGAATCCGAGGCATTGGTAGGTACTAATATTTACTTTCTCTTTGAACTATAGTTAGAATAATCATTAACTTGATTAGCATGGTGCCCGGTACACTTACAGACTTACATATTATTATATTAATTCCTTAATTATTTAGATTCTTAGATTCTAATATGTATTTCAATTATTAGTGAAATTGTAATAAATAAAACAAGTGTGAAAATAATTTAAGAAAAAAAATGCAAAAATAATATGATAAAAAAGAAAATAATAATAAATAAAAACAACGACAATAATAATTATTATTTAATTAAAAGCAAATCTATTCGAACTAATTACTGATACATATACATACTTAAACTATATAACCATAATGTATATACATACATACACATATTTACATACAATAATATATATATTTTATACACAACTAGCCGTCACCCGCACGCACGAAAATTTGAGAATACATATTTTTTTAATTCTATCATAAGAGGACATACAGACAGACACAAAAATTTAAAAAATCGTAGATTTGGTGTCAGTGAGTCATAAAACGAATATTTATCCCAAGATTAGTAAGAAAAATTGCAAGTACAGACAGAGCCTATAGATTAATGTAGTAGTATAGAATAGATATAGATAGAGAAAGAATAGACTAGGAAGTTTTTGGTACACACGCCTGCACATCAACCTACCACAAACTGTCAAATTTCCTCAATACACTTTGAACTTTATGACTAAACTATATGGTTCAAAATGTATTGAAGAAATTTGACAGTTTTGGTTAGGTTGACGTGCAGGCGTCCGTACTCACTCACCTGATGGTGGTCGTAGTCATATAATATATTTATTGCACGTTGGTATCGTACATAGAACTATATCACGATACCAAGCTTACTTCACCTAGAGTCCTGACTATTAACAACGAGTGACAACGCGCTCGCCCTGATTTCTGGTGGTCCTGGGTTCAATTTCTGGTTCAAACAAAGTGTGTTTCATATTTTTCGAGGCATGGCTCGAGTCTGTGATCACCAACCCGCTTAAGCAAACGTAGTAAAGTGAAAAACCATGAATGGAAGAGATTACTTGATTTCAATGACGGATGCCCAGCAGTAAGACATCTTAAATGCTATTTAGATTAACAACATTTCATCACATTTTTTACTGTTTTAATATTGTAGTTTTCTTATAGGATGCACAGAGAAATGAAAGTCCAAATATTTTGTTTGAATTCACGATATAAAGAAACTTTTCTATAGATAATGTTATTTTGTAATAAGTGGTCTATCACACATGGGAACTAATAATGTGGCAAGATTGAATAACACACAATTCATCAGTCTACCGTCCTATCAAACATTTGGCATTGATTGAACACACAACATAAAGAAGTGTTCACGGTAGAGCGAAAACTTCTGAACCAATCTTGAAGATTCTAACAATCTAAATTTCTTAATAACAAAAAAATATTATATAATTTTATTAAAAATGAGATCAAACCTTAATTCATTATTGTGAAATTTAGGTAAAAATATATGTTTTAAATATTTAGGTATTATAAAAAAATATTATAATGTTTATGAATAATTGAATTAGAATTAAGGTTATAACATAACAAGTAATCGTTGTTTGAACTGTGTTTAAGTTTCAAATCTTTTGTGTACTACCTATACTAAGAATAGCAAATAAACAACTTGAATTTATTGAAATAAAAATGAAATCATACCAGTCATAAACTTGAAAGGTCCTACAGAGCGGCGCAACGTCGTACCAATTCTCAGTAATATTAAAACAAGGGTTTGACAATAATCTTCGCCACCAACCCCATTGTGCTTCCAAATGAAATTGTAATTGAATAAAATTTTCATCAAAAGCTAAAACAGTTTATCTCCCCCCTTCGGATATAAGTCAAAGGGTCGTGATTCGATGATAAGCCTTGACATGTCGCGTGTTCCAAATACTGATTCGCTAATAGATAATAATCCAATGAGAAAGTAATACTGTGCACTGTGATTCACCGCAACCATGTACACACGCAATGGAAGTAAAATTTTAAACGGTACGCATCAACGTCAAGCTTCATTTTACAAGAGTGATAAATGTTTTACTAGGTTTAAAGATCCTTCGGTGTTCAACGCTAACGTTAATGGGTAATTAGATATAATTCAGATTGTAATAAAAAAAATCTTCAGTGGTAACAGAAAAGTAACAGAAGCGCATTTCAGGAAAGATCCCCAACGACTAAGACTAACTGTCTTGTCTTTGCTCTAAATGTCGGAAACACCGAAACCGAATATGAAAGGCTAACGCTTTCGTTTTAATAAATTATTTATAAATTTATTTGAATAAACGAGTAATAGAAGGAATTGTATAAAGCGATATTTTCTTCAGATTACAATGATAACATAAATTTTATATTTGATTTCATTTAAACATTTTATTTTATTCTATTCTCCTTACAGAAGGTGTAAAAATCTACATTAAACTACATTCAATCTAATACGAAGAGGGTGCTATCTTCGTTCTGGCCAGAATCCTACCACAGTACACTATAACAACACCATTTACTTAAAGCGCTCCAGACCATACGCAGCCTTACTGTGTGAACTTGACCCGCGCTCGCGCAGCCTGCCCCCGTTCGTCGTGGTCATAGATCACCGAACATTCTCCAGTGACGTGGGGTCAACGAACCGCGTTATAAATTATGCTTTCTCCTGTCCATATCGCACCCATTATTGGTAAATACTCATTGAAGCGAGTAAATTAAGCGCGTAAGTTCAGTGGAGGTTTCGCTTTGAAAATAAAAAAGTTAAAAACTTATATCTACTTTAAAATAATGATAAATGACCAGAGCGCCTAGTAGGTACGATTTTTATTCTCCATTCGATAACGTTAACGAAAACAAGAATTTGTATGGTATTCAAGCAGCGGCGCCGGCGGGCGCCGGCGTGGCGTCTCATGGTGATAAACGAGAAGAATTCAAATTTTGCCACACAAAAGCTTGCTTCCGTTAATGAGATCGAATGCTGAAAACTCGCACCTGACACCCTGTTGGTTGTTGGTTAACGTATTCACAGATATAAGATGTCTTGATGAAGTTCGTAGTAAATAAAATGTTTAACACCAAAACTTAGATTTAGACGACAGTCAGCTCATGTCCACGACCGACTGGCAGGTGCAAATTCACAAAAACTTCGGATCGGTACTTAAAAAGTATGCCTAAAATATGTAATAAAGGAGTATGCGTATAACATCTTATATTATTAAAACGCGAAAGTTTAGGACTACAAAGTAGATGGAATTATGCCATATAATAACATATTCAGCTCATAAGTAGTAGTACTAGTAAATTATAAATAACACAACATCCAATAACCAATCAAATGTCTTAATCCGATATTCAAACACCTTATAATTTTTTTTTTTAATTTACGGATGATAAATTCCTCACCGTAAATTGGTTAATTATAACATGTAAGATCTTGTTCACCCAAATAATCTTGCGTTGTTATTAACATAGTGCTCCAGTTTAGCCCAAGGTGAAATACATAGTAATGACACCTAATCACATGCACTTATCGTTCATAATAAGTGCAGACAAACACAGAGCTTATTAACATTCTTATCTAGCGGTACACACGGAAGGCAGTATCGTTACGTCCTCCCATTGATCGTCGTACAAATTACGATTGCTAAGACATAGACTGAAGCGGCAGCGACAGCGGGAACTATAAATTAAAAATATATGTACAATAAAACATACTTTACTTTTTATGAAGGAGCAAATATATAGCACTTACGTATGTCTAGCATGATCAAAGCTGAGCAACTTCTTTAAGGTTGGGGTCCTAATAGTTTTGGTCATTCATTCACCATATATACTTACTTAATGTTTAATTAGTTGTTACAATAAGTGTTAAGATTTTTTCCTGAGTAGTTAATTAATTAGTAGTAAATCGTTATTACAAGTATATCAAATTATCATAAGGTTTTTCTTAAACAAATGGGTAGCTCAAAAAATGTTGTTTTTCGATATAGTTTACTTATACTATCCAACGATTATTTTCTTTTTTTTCGAATGCTGATGATGAGTTGAAGATTGGAAATCCAATGTTTTAATAACTTTCTTTTGAAATATTTGCCTGTTACTTTTCAAACACGCAAAAAACCCTAAAACTCGCTATCGCTACCGCTTATGAGTTGAATTATAACTAAACCCATGGCATATGATATATATCTTTTGACAGTAGTCATTAGCGCTGGCTAACTACCTGCAACTATCGTTAACAGAACATTTGCTCGTCTCAACTACAACGACATTTTCCCTCAGGGTATTTAGACTATCTCTATGAAAGATTCAAGAAAAAACTTTAATTTAGGGTAGGGCCTTCTACATCGTGCTGTACCTATCAATTTTGTATTGAGAATTAGTTAACTATTAGGTACTTCGATGCATTTCTTGATTACTGCCTAATTAGCAGTAAAGTAAGGAAAAGTCAATAACCTATATACTGTCCCACTGCTGGACAAAGGCCTCCATACTTGAAATCAAGTCATCGCTACAATTGATGGGTAATGGCTTAATCACCACGCTTGCCAAATGTGGGTTGGTGATCACAAACCCGGACTTTGTATCGAAAAATTCTAAATACATTTTACCCGCCCTGGGGATTGAACTCGGGACCTTCGGGTATCGGACCGAGCGCTTTGCCACTCGGCCACCGAGGCGTCAGCGCACTTTTAAATTATAATGTTTTAGCTTAACGAGCATAATAAACGTGTCGCGTATAGCAGTCGCATGCGACGGTCGCTTGACTCCGATCCCAATCACACCTGGGTGCCTAGTCCGAGTTTCATTGTCAGAAAACGAGAATTTGTATGGCAAAATTTTAACTCTCCTCGTATGTCGCCAGGAGGCGCTGCTTTAATGCCATCCTAATTTTCGTTTTCGTAAACGTAATCGAATGAATACGGATAGTAAACAAACCTCACGCTAGGCACCCTGAAAATCTTGCAAGACAAGACGACATCGTCCGCTATCCATTTCCTATTTCATCCACTTTCTTATGATGGTGCACTCTCCTATGCCAACCACTCTTCTAAGCTACTTACTTACAAGGCAACGCCATGAACTCACTGTTGTTCACTCGCATTTATCATTCACTCTCCTGATCGTTTTGGCATGGAAATTATTAAATATATAGCTCATTTTTTATGTATTCGAGTTAAGAGTGTACAGCTTCTTTATTACTATGTCATAGTAACTATGCCAGAGGTTGGCAAGCAATTGCTTTGACAAAGTACTGGTAGTGCTCAGCGAATTTATTAGCTAATTGTACTTCTAACGTAGGGTGCTACATCTTCGATTGCATCGTCGCTTTCCATCAATTTAATTAGTGGTCAAAGTATTTCCAAAATCCATAAAAAATAAATTATGGTTTATGAATGAATGAATGAATGAAAAATTTATTTGGAGCAATAACATTTAAACTTAAACATACTAAACAGTCACAACTAGATGCTACCGAAATGGTCGCCACTCAGCTTGATGCCGTGACATAGATATGCCATGGCGCTGATTTTCTGTGGAACCAGTGAGAGGGAGGCGCAGCTCCAGCAATTTTTATATATAGATACAAGATAATCGCAGTGAAATGGTGTTGAAAGACAGAACAAATAAATAACGATTTTAATTCCGACACAGTGCAGCCTACAATGGTGTTGAAATACAGAACAAATAAATAACGATTTTAACTCCGATTTAATCTTAATTTTAATTTTAATTTCGACACAGTACAGCCGCCTAAGTTGTAGAAACCTGAACCTGAAGAAGATGTTTTTTTAGTTGTAACTTGAAAGTTGACGCGGCTTTACAGTTACGCACAGGCGGTGGCAAGTTGTTCCAGCACTTCGAGGCAGCGTACCGAAAGCTGCCACGAAAGGCGGCCGTCCTGTGTCGTGGGCACAAAAGGCGTGGTGCGATTCTGAACTGTCGTTGCGTGAATTCTAGCTTATTGTATAGGTATGGAGGCTGCCTGCTATTTATAATTCCAAAAAGGAGCGAAGCAAAATGTAAAGTTCGTTGAGCAGCCATGCTAAGCAAGTTGTAGCGATTCAAAAAAGGGATATGTGAGAATGCTTAGGGACAGGAAAACAATATCGGGCGCATGCATTCTGGATACGCTGAATAACCTTTCTAGTTCGGGCCAATAGACATTCGCCAATGACTGTATCAATGTAATTTAATTTTGAAAGAATAAGCGCTTCACACTGCTTGACTCGCATATCAATGAGTAAACAGTCGCGTATGCGGTATAACACTTTAAGCCTATAAAAACAGTTCCGCATTATTTCCGAAATATGCTCTTCGAACTGCAGTCGGCCGTCCATAAGTAGACCCAAATTGCGAGCTTGCGTTACCTGTTGCAAAGGTTCTCCTCGGATAGTAACTGCTGCTACATCGTGGGAAGATATTTTACCAATAAAGTTTTTCGACCCCAGCACCAAAACTTTGGACTTGTTTGGATTTAGAACAAAATTATTACTGTCACACCAACGAGATACCAGGCTCAGGTCTTCATTCAATTTATGGATTGCTGCACTAATTTCATCAGGATCACATGAGATATACAATTGGAGATCGTCCGCGTACAGGTGATACTTGCAGTTCCTGATGTTTTCAATCAGGTCCGCAGTGTATAAAATGAAAAGTATCGGTCCCAATATAGAACCTTGTGGCACTCCTCTTTTAACTAGACTGGTGGCAGATTTAGAAATAATGCCACTCTCGCTGCGCGTTTCAACATGCTGAGCACGATCAGTAAGGTAGCTTGAAAACCATTTCAGGGTACGAGCGTCAAAACAATAGTAGGCTAATTTGGATAAAAGAATCTGGGTGTTAATGGTATCAAATGCACGCGAAAAATCTAACAATACCAACAAGGAACCTTCACCAACGTCTTGTGCAGCGAGAATGTCATCCACCACATCTGCCAAAGCTGTAGCAGTGCTGCGAGCCTTCCTAAATCCGGACTGTTTTTTAGGAAAGATATGGTTCAATTCTAAATAGTCGGTGTCGGTTTAAGTACTCAATATTGAAATAATATTTGTATGTTATGTTCGGAAATGTTATCGTATATAAACTGCATAAACTGTTTCTACAGGAACACCCACGTAAGAGATTCCCATCATCTTTTCTATTTTTATTTATTTTTTATTATGGTATGTATATTATATTATTATAATATACATTAATAAATATATCGTACTGTCAGAACATTAAATGTTTATAAAATAATATAGTGTAAAAAATAAATTCCTACCCGACCCAGCCAGGAATCAAACCTGGGTCTTCCGCAATCCGGGCGGCTGCACTGACCATTAAACTAACTGTAAACTTTGGACAGACATTGAAAATGAAACTTTTTATGAAAACTGTAGACTTTTAAAAATAAATAGTATGTTAGTTGTTCTTTAGTATACTTAATTGAGATGCGTGGTATTATTAGCACATTGTTTCACTTGGTTTCTCCAGTTAGATTGTTACTCGCTACCGAGTACCGTTGCATAACTAACCTTAGCGCGTCCAAGTCGCGCATTAACAAAACTAAATTAAATTAGGTGTACCCACCTAATTTAATTCCAGCTTATGAGATGGCGCCCCGGATAGCTCCAAAGAGTTTAGGAACTCCATCGGATACCTCGTAGTGTCATCGGATGACATGACTGTACCGATGGAGTTGTACACTGATGGTTCGCTAGTTATTTCGTCCAAGATTTATTTATTTTTGGAACAGTAAAATTTATTGGTGCCAGTTTCACACAGCCAATTTTTGACGGAATGTATAGTTGCAACTCATGTTTTTCCGAACCCACTACATCCTAGTCGTATTTAGAATCCATTACATGACAAAGTTGGTGTGTGAACAGAACTATACCTTCCTTCACAACAACCGGTTTTGTGCTACTCGCATCCAGCGGCTACACCTCAGGTCGTCCGTCCACCATGTTGGAGGCCGGCCCACACTGTATTTTCATGTGACCACTTGTGAACTGTTCCGCCTTAGCTACCATTAGCCCTGCGAGCGATGTGCCCTGCCCTCTGCCACTTGAGAATAGCAACTATTTGGGCTATGTCGGTAACCTTTATTCTTCTACGGATTTTCTAATTTCTGATTCGATCACGAAGACAAACCCTAAGCATTCACTCTCCATTGCTCTTTGAGTGATCTTGAGACTTCTTATGAGGCCCATAGTGAGCGACCACGTCTTAGTCCCGGGTATCATTATTGGCAACACACAATGGTCAAAGACTTTCGTCTTAAGACACTGCGGTATATCGGGCGGGAAGATATTGCGTGGCTCACCGAACGCTGCCCAGCCTAATTGGATAATTGATCTATTTGCTGAAGTTGGACCTACCTAACTGGACTATTTGTTCAAAGTAAACATAATCGTCTACAACTATAAGGGCAGAATTTCTCCAATGTTCAGAATTCAACGTAACTTTCGCCTTCTCTATTTTTATTTTAAGACCCATTTGTTTAGGTCTTCCAAGGTCATCAGCCATGACCTGCCATATCATCAGCAAATCAAAGCTGAGTGATGTATACGCCGTTGACATTGATGCAGAGTCCTTTTCAGTCAAGAAGCTTGAAGACATCATCCAGTGCAGCAGTAAACAGTTTCGGAGATATTACATCTCCCTGTCTCACTCCTCGCTGCAATTGAATAGCTGTAACTACTGGCTTCGAGGTCTGTTCCTGAAGACGGACGGACTTAGTGGCGTTTTCATATAAACACTTCGACATTTCGATGTACTTTATTGGTACTGGTAGTATCTATTTTGATAAGAATCAGTTTGTTACTACAAAATGAGCCCTGCAGATTTAGTATCAAATTTTAATGTTTTTATGGCTAACTGTTTTGGTGATAATGGCTTACATATAAAATATATATAAGCTGTTGCGGAGTTTTTGTAGAACAATTAAGGATACATATTTCCACCATAGACAAATTCGTATAACTCGTACGGTTTTTGCAGCGCACGCTAAAATAGCTCAAAAATGGCAGTTTTGTGCCTCTAACAATTAATAATAATGAAATATCCTTTTAAATTATAGCATATTATATATTACTAGTTGTTGCCCGCGACTTCGTTCGCGAAGACTACAGCAAAAAAAAAAGTATCCTATATGCTGGTCTGGGTCATGGTCTGTATATTTTCTCTCCTCCTCCACGGCCCGGTCAACCCGAGCCGAGGTCCGAGCCTTTAGAGGCGCCCTCGGGTTGCTCCGCTCCCCGAGGGCTCCGAACCGATCCCCGATCTGAACCTTTCGGAGAATCTAGTAGGGTACGGGGACGCGCACTAGTGCGCGATGCCGTTCCCTCTAGAAAACCTCCGAAAGTGATTCGTTTCACACGGCTTGAGGGACCCTTTACGTTCCTCGCCGTCCCCAAAAAAAGCCCGGTGAAACTGAAAATACCGTATGAGGTAATCAGCAATCACTTTCAATTTCATTAAATTCCATTCAGTAGTTTTTGCGTGAAAGAGTAACAAACGTTAGATTTAGTTAGTATTAACATTTGTTCCCATTTATTGTTAACGTGGAAGAATATTATTATAAGGAACTAGACAAGAGGCTTAAGTTGTACTACATATTATAAAATAAATTGTATGTTTTGATTCCGATAATAAAAAATAAGTGTTTTATACGTGCGATTTTTATAGTGTTTATTGATAAACTAGTGACAACATTTTTACTTCTTTTACATTGCACATCCGTCATTTCATGGTTTCCTAGTCATACAATCTGTCGTGAGACGCTGTAATAAAATTTAAAAAACCTGCTACACAATGCAAAGTTTAAAAAAAAAATAACTCATTTAAGCCATAATTTTTGACTGATAATAATCATATCATAATAATCATAGAAACGTTCTTGTGTTTAGTTGTATTTCTTTTGTTATATTTGTTTTTTTTATGCTAAATATCGCGCTGGACAATATTGCTCTCTTTCAACGTTCAAGATGAACAAACAGACACATTTATTAACGTAAATCAGGATTAAAATAAGAGGCGTTGATGAGTCAGCGCACCGCGAAGATCATTCGACTCATGATACCGTGTTAATACCGAACTTTAGTCTCATTGTCACAGTTTTTAAAGTACACATTTGCTCGATCACATCGGATAGTATCATTGACTGGTCGGAACAATTAATGTTGATTTCGTTGCCGTTATTTGATTTGTATCTCGGTGTAACTGTACGTTGGATCTATGGGAAATGCGCCAATTAAATTGCTATTGATATTGGCTATCGGATAGAGGATAGCACATGAAACAATGAAAGATAAATTAGTCTGTGTGTGGGCAGCTGTGAGCTGATGGCGTTTGAATGTCACCCGTCGAGTTCGGCTTCAGAGTGGAGCATAGACAATCAAAATGCACCAACCGAGTCAATGCCTTTCGCTGTTTGTAAAAACTTTTAGAACGTTATGTTATAACTTCTAACTTTGGGAAGGTTTTCCGCATATAGGTACTTTTTTAAACGTTTACCACTTTATAAAAGTAAGTCTATCAGTGTTCATTTGAAGGGTATGGATACTGAACTTGTAAACTACTACTACTAACAACAATCAATAATTAGTTTTTTTTTTATTTTCGAGTCGGCAAACAAGATTGCTTCTTCTCCGCCTAATGCTAAACTCTGTACCTCTGAAAGCACGTTATGCCGTTGTCTGAGCCCAGCAGTAATTGAAAACTCGTAAACACGTTTCTTGCTCATATCTGCTTAGGTCCTCCTCGAAGTATCACAACTTTGACAGAATAGTCGTAGGAAATTTCATAACAATATACCTTGTTCTAAGAATAATTTCTCAACGCAACGATGCAGTCAAAGGTGTAATCATCTTTAGTTGGTGTAAGACGTCTTGCTAGAAGTACAATTGAAACCAATTTGGTACTTGCATAACTTACGTTCCGTTTGTTTTAAATTTATATGTGTGATGTATTGTACAGACGCCTGCACATCAACCTACCCAAAACTGTCAAATTTCTTCAATGCATTTTCAACCATAAAACTTAGACATAAAGTTCAAAGTCTATTGAGGAAATTTGACAGTTTGTGGTAGGTTGATGTGCAGGCGTGTGTACCAACTAAAGATTTTTCTATTTCTATTCTATTTAGGTCGCTGAGCACTTTAGTGCTTTGCCGGAGCAGCTACAGAATCTAGCAAGCGCTTGCCAACTTCTAGCATAGTTGACTTGGACCAAAGAAGTACTTATTCGTTTATTTATTTATTTATTTATTTATACATAGGCACAATAACGGACATCAGACAGAAAACTTACAATAATAACTTTAAACAAAAAAATTGATAATTGACTTGTTCACTTTGTACATAATCTTGCTACCTGAAAAACTTGTAGTCACTGTGGTGTTTTGATATGCAAACTTTGTGTTCACGTCACGTTATCTCTGTAACGGGGAGCTTTACCACAAGAGTATGGACGTAATCTCATAGCTTTAGGAAGTTTAGCCATATATAATTTTAGTGCACTTTAGAACACCACTACATGCAGCTAAAGGACTAAAACTGTTTTCTTGGTTAAGTCGGTGTTCTTTTTTTTTCATTTATTGGTTTACCAACGTTTGTTTACACTATTTTTTTTAAATAACAACATGTAAAAGATAAATACATCGTCTTTTATACTTAACTAAACATTAACCTAATTTATTATTTAAAATAATAAACTGAGTTTAAATAAAACAAAAAAAATCAGAGAACTTTTAACTTTATTCTTGTTAGGTTATTAATAATTGAGTAATTTATATTTCAATTGATACTGGTATCCGAACGACCTCAATGTTTTTATTTCACTGGCAACACGTGAGTGTTGGCGGGAACGAATGGCGGTAAAACAACATGGCGAATCGAGTCACTAGATGACGGTGACTTTGGCTGAAGCGTTCGTGGTGGACGGTTGATTTTTGAGCTGTACTGGTTGTTGGAAGAAATACACCTTTTAAAAGAATGTGTGTTTTATTGTGCTAATTTATAAATCAATAATAATACTATAGGTTAATGGGTTTTGCTACATTCTAATAAAATTATAGTATTGAGGATCCTATAATAATGCGAAGCTTGCAGAGTGAGTCAGCATGTACATTGAATCGGTCGCTGTATTCGTTCACCAATTCAGTTTGAACGTGTTGGTTTATATAAGGGTTCTAAAAAAGGTCAGAGTCAGAACGAAACACACGAGTGATGCAAGTCTGGTATTTTTCAATGTACGTTGCCGTGTTGAATATGCGCTAAACTACAAATGTGCGCTAAACAACCATTAATAGCATTATTGTAGGTATTGTTGTTACTAACATAGTTTTTAAGTTTCAATAGTTAGTAACTATAAATGAAACTATGTACCCATGAATCCAATGGTCTGCAATAAATGATTTTAATATTATTTATTATTAATAATGACGGAGCCCGCTAGATATATTTTTTATTTCTATCTTATACCATGGAGGGTGTCACTCCGCAGCCAAGCGGCACGTAGTCGCGCGGCGCGGTCGAGCGTCGCGTCCGTCGTCGCGCGTAAAACAAACGATCATTTCTGTGACTTTTGTGCACCGAACAATGACTACTAAACGATCTTATAATCCGTATAAAAAGAACTAGTTGCGAATACGGGTGTCTAAATAAAAGAAAGAACAATAATCGAATTTTATATTTTTTTTAATTACGGAAGATATCGAAGCTATTTATTTGTATTTAAATCATCACATATCCAATTGTTTTGTATTATTAAAATATTAGTCGAGATTGTTATACTATACTACTGGTAAGCGGTTTAGGGCGTCTGAAGTAACAACTAACAACCTAGGTATTTAGTAGGTGTACATACCTACCTAGATTTTCGTATTAATCATAAATATTTGATTCCCTTTTTGATTAAATATTGCTTTATGTAGGTACCTAAAATTCAACGCTTTAGGCTCTGTTTAAAACAAATTACTATTATTAGTCAAATCGATATCGAGTCAGCGTTGCCTATCGGAATATGAACGCTCGGGTCACACGATAAGTTTCAATTTCGCGTGAAAGTCGTAAGAGTAGGCAATTTTTATACCTAAACTTGACTTTTGTTAGAGAGTGAGTCTTCTGTACGGTACTATTAGTTGTTCTGTGCTTATACTTACTCGAACGCAGTAATTATGCGTTGTAATAGGGAACTTTGATTAAGTACCTATATTTACAAGGAGGTAGGATCGAAACAAACGAGTGGTGTAAATCTAGTCTTTTTTACTATGCGCGTAGTCATTTTGAATATGCGCTAAACAACAAATGTGTACCCAATAACGACGGAACCGGCCGGGGCGGCGCGACATGCGCTGTGCAATCACTCACTGTTTAATTGATTGCCCCGGACTTGCTGCTACAGTAGGCTACATGCGACAAAGTTTTTCGGTTTTTTGTTCAGATTCGGTGTGATGGGTACTCTAGTTCTAAATTCTACTTTTGCACAATATCGATACGTAGTAATGAATTACTTTATACAAATAGGTCAGATCGAAACAAATTATGGTTTGTAAATCTATTGACTTCTATCGATAATGATCGCAGGTAACCGGCATGCATATGATACCTACGCAGTAATTAAAAAGTGGTTTCCTATAGCAAAGAGGTTCTAAAACAGGTCAGATTGAAACAAACGAGTGTTGTAAATCCGTTTTGAATATGCGCTAAACAACAAATGTGCGACCATTAACGATGGAGCCGGCCGGGGGCGGCACGACGTGCGCTGCGCAATCACTCACACTGTATAATTGATTGCCGCGGACTTGCTGCTACAGAAGGCTATATGCGACAAAGTTTTTCGGGTTTTTGTTCAAATATAGTGTGTTGCTTTTTAACCGACTTCAAAAAAGGAGGAGGTTCTCAATTCGTCAGAATCTTTTTATTTTTTATGTATGTTACCCGATTACTCTAAGACGCCAAAACCGATTTGGACAAAGTGTATGCGAAAGTGTTGATTGAAAGGGTTGTGAATGAAACAGACGAAAAAGTATGGGACGCACAAGCGGGATTTAGAAAAGGAATGGGATGTACGGATCAGGTCTTTTCCTTGCGGTGCATAGCCGAAAAGTGTTTGGCTAAAAACAAGAAGGTCTATTGCGCGTTCGTGGATCTAAAAAAGGCCTATGATAGAGTGATGAGGAAGGAATTGTGGTCAGCATTGTCCGTGAACGGTGTGAGCAGTGTCCTTATACGAGCATTGCAATCTCTTTATAGGGATTCTTGTGCTTGTGTAAGGATAAACGGGGCATACACTGAATGGTTTAATATCGAAAAAGGTGTTAGACAGGGATGTGTAGCGTCACCGTGGCTGTTTAATCTGTTCATGAACAATTGCTTGACAGATTTAAAAGAGAATGAAAGTGGGTTGAGAATGAATGAGTTACTCGTCAAATGTTTTCTCTATGCGGATGACCAAGTACTACTTGCGTCTTCGGCCGACGAGTTGCAGGAGATGGTAACGGCTATGGGTGGAGCTTTTGTTAGAAAGGGAATGAAGATGAATGTAAAGAAGACGAAAGTGATGGTGTTTGAAAGAGATGAGGCAGTGACAGACTGCAATATTGTGATTGGGTATGAACAAATTGAACAGGTGAATGAGTTTGTGTATCTGGGTTCAAAGTTTACAAGCGATGGAAAGTGTGAGAGTGATATTGAAAGAAGAGTGAATGCAGGAAACATGGTAAATGGAGCTTTGCACTCCTTTATGAACAGTCAGAAGGTGTCTAACAAGGCTCGTTTGGCTGTGCATAGGGGGGTGTTGGTTCCGACACTCATGTACGGAAGTGAAAGTTGGGTATGGCAGAAGAAACATGAAAGCAGAATAAATGCAGTAGAGATGAGAGCGTTAAGAAGTATGATAGGAGTTAAACTGAGTGACAGGATAAGAAATAGTGAGATAAGGAAACGTTGTGGTCTGAAAGAAGATGTAGTGACAAAAATTGAAAAAGGCATGCTGAGATGGTTTGGCCATGTCGAGAGAATGGATGAAGAACGATTGACGAAAAAAGTGTATAAGGCGAGTGTGAATGAAAGTGTTGGTAGGGGTAGACCTAGGCGGACGTTTCGAGATCAAATCAGGGACGTCTTGAAAAAAGGCCAGGTCAAGAGTACCCTAAACCGAAGAGCATGTATGAAGGGAATAATGAAAGTGGACGAAGCGAAACAAGTATGTAAGGATCGTAGCAAGTGGAAAGAAGTGGTCTCTGCCTACCCCTACGGGAAAGAGGCGTGATTATATGTATGTATGTATGTTTTTTTATTTGAAAGGATATACTTCCCAGGTGGTCCCATGGTCATCAGGTCAGGATCTGATGATGGAACCCTTGCGACTAGTTCGTATGTTAAAGTTTTTCATATAGTATTTTAAAGCACTACCATTAAATGATGGTCTGGATTCGATCTGATGATGGAGCCGAAAAACAATCGAGGGAAATCCTCGACGATTTACAGCAATTACCTGGTGTTTGGGCTTGATTAATTTCTATTGGTAAGAACTTTGCACCCATATGGGTTATAAGTACCATTATAGGTCTGATGATGGAGAGCATAGACAGTGGAGGGAATTCCTCAGCGATTTACAGCAGTTACTATTGTTGGGCTTACTTCATACGATTCAATATGCCAAAATGTTCAGTTCGTGAAAAAATAATACCTAATTAAGATTGAAGTTTTACATAGGAATACCACTACCTACTAGGCCGTCGTTTCCTCATCCGAAAAGCATCCTTGTTAGGTCTACCCATCACTAAAAATCATAAAATAAAATAATTATTAACAAAAAAAAATGTAAAAAAGAAATTTATTTGGCACAAAGTAATTCGTATTTTTTTTTTTATACTTAGCACGACAAATGACTCCACACCACCTGATGTTAAATGGAAATGAGGCCAGACGCGAAGACAACTGGTGCAGCGTGAAAACAACGCAGCATCAGTCAACCTCACTCTGCCGGCTCACAAGGTGCTTCTTCACGCCTCGTTTGAAGGACCCCATATCATAGGAAAGAGGGAAAACATGTGCTGGTAGACTATTCCATCTTTTGGAGGTGCGACAAAGAAACGAGTCACCAAATTTCTTTGTGCGCGATGGGATATGTGTGACAGTGAAGCGGTGACACCGGAGAGCAGCACGTGTACTCCTATGGAGGAAGGGAGAAGGTGGGATAAGGTCAAAGAGTTCTTCAGAGCACTCGCCGTGATATAAGCGATAGAAGACGCTGAGTGACGCTATATCTCTACGCAATTGCAGGTGTTCGAGAGATGTTTGATTTAGTTAATCAGAAATGATTAAATAAGTTAACAAAAAACAGCTCTAAAAAGTAATAAATAGTATTGAAATCATATTATTAATTACCTTTATACACATATCAGTTTTAAAGAAGTTTTTAAATATTTGTCAATATTGTAACGCTTGTTTCTACCGTTTACCTCTAGGAGGTCACACCTAATTTTTGAAAAGCATTATCTCATGCTAGAGCTCGATGGTCGGTCTACGATGGCTAAGGTTATGCATCCGTGCTTCGGAAGGTACGTAAAGCCGTTGGTCCCGCCTGCATTAGCAGTCGTTAACAACCACCAATCGCACTGGGCCCGCGTGGTAGTTTATGGCTCGTTTTCCCTATCTATCCATAGGCAAGGTACGTGTCCCAGCAGTGGGGACGGGATGTTAAACAACAGTCGGATTATGACCACTGGGTAACCACTAGTAATCATCTAGGCCATCCTACACTCACTTCACCGCACCATCTTCTACCATCCTTTTTTGATACAGGAGAAAATGCATTACGCATACCAGGAGAAGCAAGGTTACGTAGGACCCTCCCCCAACCCACTCAAGGGTGAAGAAGGGAATGCCCACTAAAAACTCTTGCACTTCGCCTACATGCCGCCAGGATGATCCATGTTCAGTATAAACAATCACCAGAGTAAGGTAACTAAGTCTATGGGCTTTTATCTCGCCGATGATGTTCGACCCGGCTACCTAAATAAAGAATTAATTTATGAGTCATTTATAATTAATGCACGCCAAAAAGTTAACACGTACGCATGCTCCTAATAACATCACTTTTGTTCCTTAATTAAGAACAGTATAAATTGCGATACACTGGTTATTATTTGAAACTGATTAAGAATGATTAATGCTACTTCACGGGCGGTATTGAATGCTCGCGATGTCTTTTGTAACGGGGTCTCGTGCTAAATGGAAAAACCTTTATGTACCAAACCTTTATGTATGTAGCTTTCAGGTACAATCTTGGCAGGTAAGCAACTTTCGCAATGCTGAAAAAATGGATGGGTGACCGGTGAATTAAAAAAAATTAACTCCGCCGTGTTAATGTTCACGTAGGAAGGCATGAGCCCAAGAGAGGCCGTTTTTAGGCTGATGATGATGATGATGATGATGATGAAAAATAAATTGTATCTACAGCCACACACAGTCAAAGTCTTTGCCTTAGAGATATTGTTTCAAATAATAATGTTGCCAGCATTATACCGTTCGCATTTTGATTTAAATATATTTTATTATACTTATAGGATGTTTAAATTTACAAGTAACTTATGGTATTCTTTTTGATAGTTATTAAACATAAAATTATTTTTTTTTTTTTTAGATACACAACAGTGTGTCTTGTAAATAGATTATCAAGATAATTCGTTTTAAGGTCAAACGGTATCTAAAAAAAAATAAGTAAATTAGTTTTATATTGATCCATAATTTATTCATAAGTAAGTTGTTCACCAAAAAATCGATTGATAACAGTAAAATTATTGAACCAATCCAACAGCAGTTTCTCATTTCACCCTTGACCAGTCATATTTATTTCTTCCATTCATCACACGGCCAGCGAATGCATTAAAATATTTGCCCGACACATTACTCATATGCCGGCGTTTCTCAGAAAGGATACGTCTGGTACACTTTTAGGTCCGTCCATGTCAAATTCAATTAAATCTCTTGGCACATTAATAAATTGGATTAATTACTTGCATACGATAACAGGCATATTGCTGTACTAGCTGCAGGTGGGATACTTTGAGTAATAAGTATAAGATTGATATAGATCATCATCACCATCATCAGCTCACCATGTTATGTTGAGAACGGGCCATAACCACCACGTGGGCCCAGTGCGGATTAGTGATTGATGCAGCCGGGATCAACGGCTTTACGTGCCTTCCGAAGCACGGAAGAGCTCGAGATGACACATTTTTGGTCTCCATCCGACGACCGGCCTTTGCGAAAGTTGCTTAACCTCAGCACGTTAACCACTGCGCCATCGAGCTCCTCAATATAGAAAAGTGTTGAGTAACAGTTAATGAGTTCTGCCAGATTAAGCGACTTTTCGCTATTTAGGCTGTCTCGGGGGGTTTGGGGCGACAAAACATTACGATCAGCGAACATTAGCTATTTAGGCTATCTCGAAAAATAAAAATAGTGACTTTAGGCTTTCTTAGGTTAGACAACGTCAAATTCAATTACTTAAATCTCTTGGCACATTAAAAAATTGAATCAACTACGTGCATGCGTTAACAGGACTTGCTGTGCTTGCGGCAGGTGGGACAACATTGACTTATCTAATATATAAAATTCTCGTGTCACAGTTTTCGTTGCCATACTCCTCCGAAACGGCTTGACCGATTTTGATGAAATTTTTTGTGCTTATCCGGTATCTATGAGAATCGGCCAACATCTATTTTTCATCCCCCTAAATGTTAAGGGTGGTCCACCCCTAAATTTTTTTTGATTCTTGAAATTTTTCCTATACAAAATGATTTGTTTGTAGTGTTGTCATGGAAACTGTCAAAGCGGTACGAAGTCCGCCGGGGGCAGCTAGTTAATCTATATATAAATGCGTGTGAAGAGAAAACTTCGTATCCCTGTTTTGCGTTAATGTTGTGTTTTTTTACGCAGCTTATTATATTATGTTATATAAAATATTATTATATAAATATTTTAAATACTTTATATATTTATAAAATTTATAAAATACAGTGAAATAATTAAACGCCCACCCGACCCAGCCAGGAAACGAACCTGGGTCTTCCGCAATCCGGGCGGCTGCACTGACCGCTATGCTACCGGGAAGGCTGACGTAAGCGCTGAATTTTGTCACTGCTATTTTAATGTTTTTGAGTGCTTTTATAAAAATAAATATTTAATTTAACTAATTTTTAATTTATTTAATTTTATAATTATTTAATTTAGCTTCAGTGCAGCAATTGGCACTTGAAAATAAAAAATTAAAATATTTTATATATTATATAAAATATTTATCAGCATTTTTGAGAAGGAGCGTTACAACTTTTTCAATATTTGTCCTAAGCGTACGTCGCGTTACTAACTAACTATACTAACTACTAGTGTTATCGTTGAAATGAATGCTAACCGTTGTAGAATTGTAAAATAAAACAGTTAAAACGTATATAATTTAAGTTTTAACATTAAATTGAAATAAAACAAGTTTATTGCTTTCATAATAACTTTGAAACGACATCGCCATTTAATGTAAACTTAAAATAAAGGCCCCATGTTGAAATTTAATAGCTCTAATGATTATTATCTTATATACATTTTCGTAGGGAGAGTCACTAGATGCATTTAAGTTATTATTGTCGGTTTTCAATAAGCCGAATTCCCACTGGTAGTGCTATTGCTATACAGCTAAAAATATTATGCTTTATAAAAAAATTTTGTTTCTTTCTTACAAATCTCAGGTTTGATTACCTGCGGTATTATTGATGATTAATATCGATTTAAGTTTAGGTTGGAAAATTATATTAAAAGCGTTCGCGTGCGTTTTGCGAAGGAATTCAAAAATAATGTCGTATCGTGGGTTCACATCGAAGAGCTCGATGGCGCAGTAGCTAACGCTCCCGGTCTGCGATTGCAGAGGTTAAGCGACTTTCACAAAAGCTGGTTATCGGATGGGAGACCAAAAATGTATGACCTCGAGCTCCTCCGGCTGCATTAGCAGTCGTTAACAACCACCGCACCGCACTGTGCCCGCACGTTATTTTATGGCCCCTTTTCCGTATCCATCCTTAGAGATGGCTCGTGCCCCAGCAGTGGGGACATAAAATGAGCTGGTAATGATGATAGGTTTCACATTAGCCCAGTCGTCTTTTTTCATATACTAGGGTCGGTAACGCGTGAGTGACACCTCTGGTGTTGCAAACGTCCATAAGCTACGTATACCACTCAATGATCACTCAATAATAGGGTTTCAAAAACTATTTTGAATACGCTATTATAATCATCATTATTATATTTAAGACTAGCAGCCCGCCCCGGCTTCGCACAGGTGTATTATTTTTTAATATAGCCTATGTTACTCAGCGCTGGTAGCATTCTAATGGTGAATTAAATTAAATTAAAATGTTAAAATTGTTTAAATCGATCCAGTAGTTTTTGAGTTTATTCGTTGCAAAAATACCTACATACATACATACATACATACATACATACATACATACATACATACATACATACATACATACATACATACATACATACATACATACATACATACATATATACATACATACATACATACATACATACATACATACATACATACATACATACATACATACATACATACATACATACATACATACATACATACAAAGCTTTTCTCTTTATATTATTAGTATAGACAACAAACAGTGTACCCGATAGTAAATTCAATAAACATAGAGGCCAATATAAAGTCTCATTCAAAGTCAAAGTCATTTCTTTTATTCAAATTAACTTTAAAATACTGCTTTTGAATAGTCCAAACAGTTTTCACCTACTACCCATTATATCTATAGCTACGAGTATAGCCAGTGACATCTTTCTACATGCTGGAAATAGCCTTTACACGTTCTATTGCCCGTCAGATTACGAGTGTGCGGCGCGACACCCTAAACGTCACTCCTTGATGCTCCGTTATTAATGACGAGAGGGTAGATAAGGCATGGATTTGCGAAAGCGTTTTGATGCTTTTATGACATTTTGGCGAGTTTGGGATCCCTTTTTTGGGCCCACTTTTTCTAACCTTATCAAAATGCAGTGTTTAGAAACAATGTCGTTGAAGAGACAATGCTTTGTAATTGTAGAAACGTTTTAAGCTGTTAATAAGAGTTATGTCTATAAAAAACTAGTTAACATTGAAGTTAGTAGTGGTTAGTTACACGGTAAAAAAAATTGAAATAAAATTTAAAAAAAAACTTTATTTTGAATCACACATACACATTAAAAACACAGGAACATCACTTTAAAAACATGTGTATCGAACAATAAAATAGTTAAATTTAATTAAACTTTTAAAGGAACAGTCCTCGAGTGGCGACCGCGTACCGGAAAGCGCAGTGTGGGCAGGCCTCCGACAAGGTGGACCGACGATCTGGTACAGTTCACGGGAAGCCGGGGCAGCAGCATAAACCTAGTCGTTGTGGAGATCCTTGGGGGAGGCCTTTGCCCAGCAGTGGACGTCTTTTAGCTGAGATGGTGATGATGATGATGTAACTTGTAAGTAACATCAATTGAATTAGAATTGCTATGCTGCTGAAGTACGCTTCCAGGCGAAATACAAATGCAGCCATCTGCATACTTACTACATACAGCCCAATATATAAGTGATACTAAGGCTGATAAAGTTCCTCCTGACACTTTGGGCCGCAGAGCTTGGCACATTAAGTATTCATATTTTCAATACGCAAATGGAACTGATGTTGAAACTTCGGCCCCTGAATGTAGCTCGGCAAATCTAGAAAAGTGTGTTTCAGTAAAACTCAATTTTAAAGTTCGTTTACATGGGTGATACACTATTTTCTATATGAAGAGACTGGTTAACAAAATCAATATTGTTCTTTTTAAGTGATTGGAATGGAAAATGGAAGTGTATAGAGTGTAATGGTGTGTGTATGTGTGAATGGACGGTAAGGCTGAGGGTGGTAGCACACTTAATTCAGACTCCTTAATCAAATAGCTCTTGAGTATCACTATGCCATCGGTTCGTAGGAACTTAAACTCTAGCTCTCGCAACACAACAATGCTACTACAGACAGCTTTGTTTTGGCGAAATCTATACAAATAAAATGCTTTGTCCTGAATGACTGACGGATCAACGCACAGCCTAAACCGCTGATCGTAGAGACCTGAAACTTGGAGGGTGTGTTCTTTGTATGACGTAGGCATCCTATAAGAAAGGATTTTCCGGGGTTAAAAAGGGGTAGAAAGTTATTGTGGCGGTGATTTGCTTCGAAGTTGATATCAATACTCCTTAGTGCTTTTGATTTAAATTACTTTTTATTTTGACACCATGTTTAAAAACTCAATCCGATTTTATTCAAAAAATGTTGAACTTACTTAAAAACTTGCAATCAATTGCTGTTCGTTTGTCTCGCTAAAACTCGAGAATGGCTGTACCGATTTGGCTAATTTTGATTTTAAATTATTTGTGGAAGTTCATGGAAGGTTTAAACGGTGAGAAACATAAATAATAAGTAACGGAAAATACTAAAAACGACAATTTAATTTTAAAATACCAAATGATTTGTTTGTTTTGTTGTAATGGAAACTGTCAAAACGGTACAAAGTCCGCCGGGTCAGCTTGTACTTAATAATATGTTGGTAGTAACCAGCAGGACATAGACCAAACTCTACCACCTACAATGCTAATACAACAGTCTCGCTGGCAATGGAATCTGGGCCCTCTTGTCCGAAGTCCTCTTGTCCCTACTAGAACCCTCAGTGTCATTTTTCTATGGATTCAGTGGAGTGATCGTACTTTGTGCTGGAATTATTTATATCTAGACTAAATAACCATTTAAAAAAAGGCGCTTTGCCTTTAGTGGGGCTTGTACCAATGACTTCTCGCAATCTGGTCAACCACTATTCCAGCTAAGCTACCGAGACGTCGGCGTTGGATTCCCTGTCAGCGTTCAATAATCTATATTTAATCATATGAGCAATGGTACTTGTAGTAGTAATTAGCCTTCATAAAGCCTCACTTCTGTTTAAAATCACTACAATCTATGGGTACTGCAGGACTCAAACCTTACACACAAATAGGTAATTAATTTGTTAGAATAGAAATTGTATAGGTATGGCAAGCTATGACGTCACTATTTAGGTTTTATTAAGTACTAGCGGTTCCTGCTTCGCACGGGTGGACATTTTTTTTGATATAGCCTATGTCACTCAGCGCTAATGTAGCATTGTAATGGAGAAAGATTTTTTTAAATCGGTCTAGTAAAGAATGGTTTGTATGGGAAAAGAAAATTGTTGTTTTTACTATTTTCCTCGTATTTTTTTTGCGTTTTTTTTCTCCATAAGAATCCTCCTCAGACTTCATCAAACACAACAAAAAAGAAATCAGCCAAATCGGTTCACAACCCTTGCAAAATGCGGATTAGTGTTCACAAACTCAGGCTAAAGCATCATAGAATCCGAAACATCTCTGCCCGACCACTCAGCCACCAAGGCGTTAGGCAACTGGCTATTCTCAAAGGACATTAAATCTAATATGATAAAAGCATACCTCTGTAAAGGACCCTGAACTATGGTGAACATTTTTTTCTCAAAGGTCAGGTAACAAAATGATTTACTCTTCCAATATAAGCGGCAGTCAGGTGGGCCGGTCTGACAACGGAATTAAACCCGCAACGAAATATGACTTGGCCTCTGTCCTAAGGACTTTGGTAACGATAGCTTAGTTTGCGTAAGGCCTTCTTAAAGGAGAAAACATATAAGGTGACTTTACATTACACGGGATGAATAAATAGGGACGTTGACAAAAACAATAATTAATTTCTGAACATTAAATTACATTATCTACATAAATAAAAATGAATCGCTAAATGTGCTGCTAATCGCAAAACTCGAGAACGGCTTAACCGATTTGGCTGATTTCTTTTTTGTTGTGTTTGATGAAGTCTGAGGAAGATTCTTATGGAGAGAAAAAACGCAAAAAATACGAGGAAAATAGTAAAAACAACAATTTTCTTTTCCCATACAAACCACTCTTTACTAGACCGATTTAAAAAATTCTTTCTCCATTACAATGCTACATTAGCGCTGAGTGACATAGGCTATATCAAAAAAAATGTCCACCCGTGCGAAGCAGGAACGGGCCGCTAGTACTTAATAAAACCTCAATAGTGACGTCATAGCTTGCCATTCCCATACAATTTCTATTCTAACAAATTAACTACCTAATTGTGTGTAATGTTTGAGTCCTGCAGTAGGGCTGATGATGATGATGATGATGATGATGTGACAGTAGACATTGTGGTCTGTAAACAGCTTTTTAAAAACACGGGCTGCAGGGGTTACAATATAATATAATATGTACCTACGTAAACTGGTTAATTAAAATAATGTAAGAAATAAAACTATAAATTCAAATTCAAATTCAAAATCGTTTATTCAGTTTAGGCTACAATTAGCTCTTGTGAATGTCACTATGCCATCGGTTCGTAAGTCTACTCTGGGCGGGAGATCTTGTACTGAGAAGAACCGGCAAGAAACTCAGCAAGTGTCCAGCTCTATTCTCCCTTACAGCGTCAACAATATTGAAAAAAGGGCCCTATCATAGCAGGACACTTTCCATCACAAATAAACACAAAAAATATAGAAGACAACATGTAAAAAAAAATGAAAACTCTAAGTAAACAAATTTACCTCAGGTAAAAGTTTCAATTTCCACAATGTCTGTATAGATAAGTCAATGTTTAACAGTATATAATAATAATAGGAAATATACGCTTCAAACGATTTGTTTTTTAATACCAATCGTGATATAAGAATTACAAGAAAAAATCAGAAATTTTTAAAAAAATTTAGGATCTATATTTACTAACCATAAACTAATTTGACACAACCGACGGAAACCATTATTCTTTACAGCGTAAACAATCCGGATTCAAATATCTTTACGTGCAAAGATTAAAATAGAAGAGAGAGAGCAAAAAAAACACGGGAACGGACGGAAAAAGAGAAACAAAGCCGCTTTATGACTTCCGCCCTGCGCATTATGAAAATTAAGTTTTTTAGTTGTACGACCGTACTGGCGCCTGTATGCACAATAACTTAAATGAACACACACATTCCAGTGGTGCCATTAAGAACTTAACCGCCTTTATGGTCTAGTGGTTAAAACTACCGGTGCAGACCCGGATGTCCCGGGTTCGAGTCGAAGTCTAGGGCTTTTAAGTCCACCTGCCTAGCTACCACCATCTTATTTAAATATGTTGCCATAACATCAATTTTGGTAGGATTGTTGTGTTCCGGCAGCTAGAGATAAGAAACCAAACCTTTGGCCTTATCATCACTTAACATCGTAACACTTAATTATGTATTGGTGTCAAATTTCCTCAATAGACTTTGAATTTTATTACTAAGGCATACGGTTGAAAATGTATTGAAGAAATTTGACAGTTTTGGATAGGTTGATGTGCAGGCGTCTGTACAATACCTAGATAGAATACACTTTGGTTCTTTTCATTTTTACCACACCTTCCTGTTTCATGTTGCATAACTGAGCTGGACTTTTAGTAGCTCTTAATGTGACCTGAAAACTAGTAACTATAATATGGAAAGTACTGTCAAACCCTATTGATCAAATTGCAGCTTAGTTCTTCTTGAACTACAAAAATAGGTCCTAGATACACAGTACTCGTAATAGCTTTATTTTTGATGTGTAACATCTTTTCGCTCGCTTTCTATATATACGATTTGTGGGAGTGATCGTGAAATGTGACGGAAGTAGGTGTAACAGTGTGACAGGAAGCGCCGTTTTGTTAATTTAAAATCGATAAGAACATGACATATTATTATTATATGTGACATATTGTGTCATTTGACTATCAAAGGTCATTTTGATTTGTCAAATGTCTTCTAATGAGTGTTTACTGCATTTATTTTATAGTTGTAAAAAGATGTAATACCTGACCCATTTTTTTTCAGAATATAATGTTTAAAATTGCTTATTACTAAGGTGAGATGTCAAATGTTACACATCATATGCTACTACTGTAAGGCTCGCTCGTTATTTTTAAATTTATTTCAATGGGACCGCGTCTTTAGAGGGAGCCTGCAGTATTTATTAATTTATCCTTTGAGTGTCATTTGAAATAACCCTAGATTAATACGGGTTACATGTCGGGTTTTAACGACTTTCATTAAACGGTGACGGTCGGTACGCAGCGACGAGATAATTAAATTAGTGACTCATCAAATATGTCGTGCGGAAGTCACTCAGCTTTCATGATTGCAACTCGAATGAGGTAGGCACTAGGCCAACGAGAAATGTGCTCACTGCGCTATAGTTTTAGTATGAGTGGTAAAGCCATAGTCAAAAATTATTAATTTAATCGATAAAGCGCTTTTGAATAGTACTGACATGTTTTTTTTTCTTTTAATCGTTAAAATAGGGGTCACCAACAGTTTTTTTTTTTACTTTGGCTTTAGAGATATACTTTAGCGACCACCTGTTTGCTGCCTAGCAGTCATCCAGTTAAAATTTTAATGAAATTCTATAATATTTTTTGGCGACGAAACTACTGTTTACTTAACTTACTTTCTTTGTCGAACACTTAGGTACTTAACTTAATTTCATACTTACTTATTTACTCCGATGGCTCAGCAACCCAAAGGCCTTAGCTTATGCAAGACCTTGGTAAAGCTGCAAACGTGTATAGTTTCCACCAGTTTCGATAAACAACAGGTAACACCGTGTCACTTGACTTTAGCAATTTCTCTTAGCCGCCTTACAATTAGAGAGATTCCTAGGGAACGGAGTGTGGGAGAGATATTTGCTAAGCCAACATTACTCTACCGAGTTTTTTATGAAGACCATGCAAAGACGAAACCAAACAGAACGTCACCTGCAAACCGATCATACGGATGCAACCCCATTTATGACGGCACGACTAGTGTAAGATATAAGGTACTACGGACAGTCTTCTAATGAAATTGCAAAAGATAATGATGCGTTTCGATCATGAAAAATTTAATTTGAAAGCCATCATTATAGTATTTACTCAAAAATTAATTGTATCTATCGGTAAATGGTGATATTTGTGTCACCAACAGTTTTTTTTTTGTTTAACATCTTTTAATTTAAAGTAAAATAAAATTAAGGATACGAGAAGAACGGATATATTTGTACCTTTACTATAACTTTGTTACTTTTGGTCTTTTGCTTAATAGTATTGGTAAATTCTTACGTTTTAAGAAAAAGACACATATGCAGATTTTTACTATGTTACATAGTATATCCACTATACGACCTACTGCTATTAATATTTACATCATTTCAGTGGAAGCTTCCATGAGAAAATGGCCGTAATTTTTGCAACATTTTCGGCATCGCTCGCCCGGCGGATAACGACTTTTTTAATTGCAAGTGCAATTTAAACATTGCTCTATGATTGTTACGATGCTCGCATGTTGGTTTAAAAACTACATTTACTACCTTCGTGTTTAGACAATAAGTACAAACGCCTGCACATAAACCTAACCAAAACTGTCGAATCTCTTCAATAAATGTTCAAACAAATGCCTCATGCATAAAGCTCAAAGTCTATTGAGGAAATTTGACAGTTAGTGTTAGTCTGATGCGCAGGCGTGTGTACGAATGATTATTAAGAGCGCGCTGCACGATGCAAGAGTTAATTGTCAATGTTTTAATGGAAACAGTCAATTTAATTTAATTACCAATTAATAAATAAACCTATTTGAATAACTAAAATTATACGTAGTTTATACCATACACAATAATGATTATTTTGTATTGATACACGACGTTAAAATGAATCAGAATAAAAAGCTATTATGAATTATCAAAGAAGCCCCTAAATCTCAAACCCAGAGGTTCAGTTTCCAGCACCAAGCTTTTTTTCATAATCTAGATCTGCTTAGTTTATAAATAACCAAATTTTTATACGTATTAAATCTTTCTTCTAAATCTCAACTGTTCACCAAACTCAGCAAGTCGTAAACAAAAAATAAATAAAAAAAACAATAAAAGTTTTACCGGTACTTCGTCGAGGCGCATAATTACCTCGCGTATAATGTCATTGAATTAATTAAGTAATTTAAAAAAAGGTACATTTCGCCCGGGCCGTGTCATTTTTCTTCGTCTTAATGAGCCGTTTACCGTCCAATAAGATTTTTGTTTAACATTGAATTTATAAATGTTAAATGACGTAATAAACTTCACCTATAAACGTCTCAAAAAAGTGATAAAAAGTTTTTAACGACAGTTCAAAACGTGCCTCACTTAACTTTCCTTTGGTACCGTTTCTCCACTTTATGCCGTTTGAACGTTTAAGGTCTGCGCCTACTACAACTTAGTATTGACCCGCGCGTGACCGTCCGATATTGAAACATTATAAAATAATGATTCTTAAGAATGGTTGATTTTTTTTAGTAAAATTCTATCTTGTAATTATATATAGCATTGTAAGTTCAAAATAATAAAAATAATTATTATAAAGAATATGTATTTAAAATCGATCACCATAATTTAACGGACGTTTCGAGATCAAATCAGGGACGTCTTGAAAAAAGGCCAGGTCAAGAGTACCCTAAACCGAAGAGCATGTATGAAGGGAATAATGAAAGTGGACGAAGCGAAACAAGTATGTAAGGATCGTAGCAAGTGGAAAGAATTGGTCTCTGCCTACCCCTACGGGAAAGAGGCGTGATTATATGTATGTATGTATGAGCTCGAGATTTAACTAGGTATGCGAGATTGCTGCGGAGATATTCAAGTTTTAATTTACAATTACTTGTTCAATAGTTTGAAAAACTGATACTAGTTACTCGGACGCGATATAGTACCTATACCATATGGGCGAGATTATAAAGCAGGTAAATACGTTGGGCATAGAGAGAAGAGAAAGAGAACAGGTAGATATTAAAGACGAAAGAAAAGAGAAGAGAGATAAGTAAGCATAAGTAGAGTTTGAAATATCTTTCCCGTGCCTGGAACTATTGACAGCTCCATAATAAATATATCTTACGTTGTAGTGGGAAGACTCTTTAATGCTAAACATGAGTGTCAACAAATATAATACGATTCGTAGTCGGTTCATCATATTCTCGCCATGCTGGCTATTAATCATTTTACACGTTATACCGTCTATCAAATACTCCATTAAAATGGTCGAAATTATATTTTTTTTCATCATAAAGTTTGATAAAATATTATTATGTTTTTGTATTGAAATGTTGTGAACTTGTGATGTTTCAAATAATAAATGACTTTTCTCATCTTAGTGTTTAGCATCACTCATAAGATGGCGATTTAAATTTTATTATTGTTTTTTTTTTATGTTTGTAATTCGTTCTGTGTAGTTATTCACATGTTAAGTAGATTGTGAATTTGTGAGTGAGAAAACAATCATTTAAACCTTTAATGAAATGTATACATAATGTGTTTTCTATATTTATATATATAACATATACTTAGTATAATTAAAAGGTCTAAAGATTGCATCAATTTAATAAAAGTTGTTTGTTTGCATAAATCTCATCAATGGGTATCTTTAGAATCTGAACCGATTCTAATAAATCTGTTAATAATTTAAACCTCTTCTATCACATAGTATTGTAGACAATGATTCCGATCATATACAATGTCCCTGCGTACGCGATGATCACTTTAGACCGTATTTAGACCGTATTCAATTAATCCCGCAGGCTTATAACCGAAAAAAGCAACCAGTTGTTAGTTGCGGTCGATAAATTGGTATATACGGACAGAAAACGCTCAGTGATCGCTCGCTCAGTGCATTTGCGATTAAAATGCATGTAATAGTTTTTTTTTTTTTATACTTAGCACGGCAAAATGACTCCACACCACCTGTTGTTAAGTGGAAATGGAGTCCAGACGCGAAGACAACTGGTGCAGCGTGAAAACAACGCAGCATCAGTCAACTTCACTCTGCCGGCCCACAAGGTGCTTCTTCACGCCTCGTTTGAAGGACCCCATATCATAGGAAAGAGGGAAAACATGTGCTGGTAGACTATTCCATCTTTTGGAGGTCTTTTGGAGTTTACATACATTGAGCGATTTGTGTCCGCAATACCAATTTATCGACCGCAACTATGTAGAGCAGTCGCGTTGCAATTGTACAATTAACAACTGGTTGCTTTTTTCGGAATTGTTTCCGAAGACTTATGCCTGCCGATCCGATCCGAACCCTTCGGAGAATCTTGTAGGAAACGGAGATACGCTTGCGTGTGCCATTCCCTCTAGAAAACCTCTGACGGTGTTTCGATCACACGGCTTGAGGAAACCTTTAGGTTTCTTGCCGCCCCTTTAAGGTTCGATGACACTAAAAAGACTGTTTGAGCCTATCAGTAAATTCTCTCCAAATACCGTATTTAAGCTTAGTGTTCCTTACTCAACCGAAGCGTATCTTACTGAAGTGTATACGCTAATTTCTGGTCTAAAGCACTATCTGCAAGCTAGCTCTTAATTATTAAGAAGCAGATCCATTAGCCCAGTCGTTATGGTCGCCGGGTGGAGACGCCGCCTTAAATCAGTGTAACTCCTTCACTTTCCCTAAGCTCATTTAAAAAATCAGTACCTAACCTTCGTTGGAGTAGCTCGATGGCGCAGGGGTAATGCACCTGGTCTGTAATTGCTGAGGTTAAGTAAAGCCGTTTTTTCCGGCTGCATTATATAGCAGGAGTTAATCCACCAATGGTGGTTTATGGCCTGATCTCCCTCTCTATCCTTAAGGCTTCAGCAGTAAGGACGTACAGTGAGTTGGTGATGAGGTGGTAATAATGACACCGCTCACCTATCTCTCATAGCTATGGACAGAGAGAGAGAGAGAGAGAGAGAAAAACATTAATTGACCACACACACCAATATACATAAAAATAAATACAAACAACAACAATAGGTCAATCAGGACTCCGCCTCAGCTTATGTTGTTGCGAACGAAGCGTGTCGCAACAACGCTGGTATTCTGGCGGAGCCTGCCGCCGCCGGCGCGCGGTGCAGAACATAATAATAATAAACATACAAACATTTACTTACTTAAACATGAAATTTATGTCTATACATAGTTTCTCCCAGTTTAACAATTAAGAAAAACGAAAAGCTATGATAGAAACTATGGCTGTGATTGGGCGTCATACAAGTTTTTCGGCAGATAACGTAACCGCCGCGCCGCCGCACCGCCGCTAGGCTTAAGATATAAGTAGAATATAATGGTCCATTTGAACAAAAAGCAGATGTGGGGAGGTAGGAATAGAGAAGCTTTTCAATAAGCAAACGTAGCAATAGACGTGGATAAATTTCCGCGATAAACAAGTTTTAAGAATTGTGAAGTATTTAAGCAACAATATGAGATACTGCATTTCTCTTCATCGAGTTCGGCGCGTTGCTTTGAGTACGCATAGATGTCGCTTCCACATTTATGGTCAAAATATCACGTATTTTGTTGTGAAATATTTATAATGCGTCAAATGTACAATATGAAATTGTAATGAACAGTTCGTCTGGAATACGTAAGGACTTTCTTTTAAAAAATATAAATTAGTCATTCGTTTGAATACTTGTGTTGTGTTACTACTTGTTTAATAAGTTTTCACCCGTCAATTACCATCAACAGAACAGAAACGCTAAACTCTTCCCTGCGGTGGCGTAAAAAAACTAAGTCACCAGGTAGAATAGTTAAAGAGCGAAAACTCTTTTTCATCCATAAAAAATAAATAAAATATTTAAAGGAGGTTAACGCAAACTCCTTAGAACCTAAGACATAATTATCTTTTTAAGCACCCGAGACTTTTCGGAAGAGTTACACCAGCCGCAGTCACTGGCCGATTGAAATAAAAAAAAAACAAAAAAGGTTCGATTACTTTATCAGCGGTATCTTCGAAAAGGTATAGAAACAAATATTAGACCCCAATTAACAGCAGACAAGCGAAATATCCTTTCCGTTATCTGCGTACATAGATAAGATTTGTTTTGTCTCGCTCCTGCCATCGACACCTGATAAAAGCTTTTATACTGCCGAAGTATTTTGTCGCCTTACTGCCGAAGCAGGTGCACAATCTATGTTACGGTCAAAGAATATGGCGTAGGCATATAATATTAAGTAAATTGTTTATTAAAATGTATATATACATCCGAAATTGGAAAATTGGAGCTCCTTCACTTGCTTTTTCTTGCATTTTAAAAAAGGATAAAAAGTCTGTTTAAAAAAGGATAAAAAGTCTTGTCTTCGCAGCGCTTAAGCAAAACCAACCTAAACCGGAACCAAAACGGCCTCCGGTTCCACCGAAGCCGAGATTACGATTCACTCCTGCTAAGTGGTTCCCGCTGGTTTTCTCGGCTCCGTTAGCCCCATGGGGGTTAGACCCCGCTACGAGCTGCCAAAAACTTCTTTATCGTTTTATATTAATTGTTTCCTTTTGTTTGCTTCGCTAGGAAGTAGGTAAAATATAGGTTTATATGAACATTGTAGCGTATCTTGACGCTATATATTCGTGACGCAGCGGCAGTGTGTTCGGAACCCACGAGAGTTGTGAACAGAGCTGTGACGCTAATGCCACCTGCCTCACGGATTTTGCTCCATATCCTTGTTGGTCCAATTAAAAATTAGATAAAATATCGGTTAACAAGTACCATGTGACGTATCTTGTTGCTAGATATTCCTTGGCGCAGCGGCCGGCAGATCGGAACCCACGAGAGTTGTGAACAGAGCTGTGACGCCGACGCCACCTGCCTCACGGATTTCGCTCCATGACCGTTTTATCTTCATTACTGCTTTTTGTTTGTTTCGCCAGGGTTGTCAGAAGTACGTCAAATACTAATCTTTGTATAAAAAACTATAAAAAATATATAATACTAAATGACGTCGATGTAAATGACTGGCACTAATGTATGTATAAAATGTAAGACCTATTCTTTCCATGCCCCTTGCATGCATAGCTTATGGGACCTAGCCTTTCCTCGTCCAGCTACGAAAAACTCGGTGGGAAAGGCCCACCCATACCATACCACGTGGGAAGGCTCGGGACCACATACGGCATGCACTGACCCCCACGGTGGGAACCCTAGCCCGCAATATTGACACACCTGTCCCATTGTTTCTGAATTAATGTTTCGCTTGATACATTCGATATCGGGCGTCGCGCGTCATTGCGTCACAAAGGCGGGTTTTGACAAGATCATTTTTTGTGACGACTCCCCGTGCTTGTGGGCAAACAGCTTGATCACAAAATAAGAAGACCTATAGAAGGCAAGCTTCGTACAAACGCGCTCGAGCTACGCACATAATATATAGACTCTTACGAGCGCGGAATTTCGCAACTGGTGCGCTCGAAGTCTCGGAGGGTACCTGTGCGAGTATCATTCGCCATTCAATCATGTTAACGAAAACGAGAATTCGTATGGCAAAATTTTAACTGTTCTCGTATGTCGCCAGGGGGCGCTGCTTCAATGGCATACTAATTTTCGTTTTCGTAAACGTAATCGAATGAATACGGATAGTAAACAAAACACATACTAGGCACCCTGTTCCGAGCTGCCCGAGATGCCCGCTTGAGCGCGATATGTGTTAAGCTTACCTTCTGTATTCTATCTTATTTGTGGCTTGATACAGGGCGGCTCGCCTTTTGATTATTTTTGTGAGGTCATTTATTTAATTAAGTCACAGAAACGTGTCAGTTGGCTTCTTTGCAGTCTGCTTAGATATCGTCGTTCGCGCGGCAGCTTGCGTGTTACCGTTGCGATTGTAACAAACAACCGCCACTGTCTGTGGTTATACCACCGGTGGGACCCAGAGGTCCCGGGTTCGATTTCTAGCAGAGGTACTTTTTATTGTGCTCGGTCTGAATGGTCTGAAATCTTATTAAAGCCAGTTGCCAAAACATTTTTGAAACTTTTTGTCCCGACAGTTACGTGCAACAACTTTAAAATCAGCGGGTCAAAGCGACGATTTATAAAAAAACAAGATGCCATTTTTTATAATTAATAGACAAATAATATGTGCCCAACAAAAATCCAATCCAATCGAATTTGGAAAATGATTTTTGGAATAACTCTGTTCCAGTTTCTTTCATATCTAAAAGCCTTCTACTAGTACAAATCTACTCACAAAAAGCTGGTTCAAATAAAAATGTTTGTAATATCAGATTCTGCATCATTTTTGTAAAAGCATGCATTTATTGTCTACAGGGGTTTTTTGACACAAAAGTGGACCAAAATATCGAGAACCGCGAATACACTTTAAGCGTCCTTTCTCTCTTGTGTGGAATCAAGGGGTGGTGAGAATGGGGAGGCCTCTTCGTCTTGTTTTTAAGTCTGGGAATTCAATATCATGATTCTAAGCAGGTGTGTTTTAAGACAAGGGACGCCTTTGCGAACGTGACATACGGCCACAAAAGATGTTCAATAAACTGAAAACACACATAACAAAAACAATTGTTTCTGATTCTCCGATGAAGAAACTAGAAGGTCATAGAGTAAGACTAATTCAATAAGTAGATAGTTTTGACTATAATACTATTTTTATATTACTTACGGGTAAGCACTCATCCCCGCGTGGTGCCGGGGATAAAGAATTTCACCACCCCATCTCTTCCCGTGGGTGTCGTAGAAGGCGACTAAGGGACCATTCCAGAGGATGGGCAGCAGCATCTCTCTGAGGTTAACTCTCAACTTACTGCGATCGCCAACCCGCCTGCCAAACGTGGCGATTATGGCAAATCTCCTAATATATCCTTGGGGGAGGCCTTTGTCCAGTAATGGACGTCTTTTGGCTGAAATGATGAATGATGAAGCACTCATCTGATGATTAGTGATGATATGGCGGAAGATAACAACGCGGTGGATCTTATCTCTGATTGCCGGAACACAGCAATGATACATTGACGTTATGGCGGCATATTTATATAAGAAGCTAACCAGGCGGGCTTAAAGCAAGCCCTACTAACCAAACCGAGTACAAACGTATACCTAGCTGGGATTCGAACCCGGGAGACCTCCAAGTCTGAAACCAATTTTTCACGGATTATTTTTACGGGTTGATTGTAATCAACAATATAGCCTAAGTAAGGTGCCTGCACCAAGTCTGTCAAAAGGTGCCTGTACATAAGCGAAGCGCCACCTCGTTGGCAAAGCCGCAAAACACTCGTCCCGATGCCCAATGATCCAAGTTGGGCATACGTAATGCGTTTCCGCCAACACCCATAAATTGTAGTTGTTAGCGATGCGAATGTTATTTATTTGTTTAAATTTTATATAAATTTTTTATTTCATTAACGGTAGCTATTTAAAGTTACGAAAGTGTTTGCAATATGGAAAAAGTTTGTAAAAAGGCCGCGCGACTTCGCGACGGCGCGGCGGTCGCTTACTTGATGTACTTCTATGCTTTAGGAGGCGCGCGACGTACGAAGTGCGGGGTTCGATCCTCGCTCCATTTTGAGACAGTACACTCACAGCTCCACGTACAACGCACGGCTCATATGCTCACAATTTTTTTACTTTATCGAAGTACCTAGGTACATTTTGGAAATATAAACTCTTTTGGTGCAATTTTGGATTTTCACTCGAAATAGTTTTCACCGTGACTCCTACAGTAGTCATACCTTGATTTCAATGCTGAAGGCCTTTGCCCAGCAGTGGAACGGTTATAAATAGAAACAGCTTTGCTGGCTACACGGAGCAGTCGTATGTCGCAGAGTATCAAAAGGTAAAATCTGTCACCGGTCGCCGCCGCGCCGCCGTTGCCGCGACCGCACTTTGTCGGCACTTTTTGTCGTCGATACGCGTGACTGTTTTCGTAATCGTATACCGATCTGTTTGGGGAGCCATGATCAGGTAGCGATGGAGTAATTATTATGATAATATATTAAGCAATGATATCTTGAAAGTTTTATTTCGTGATACCGCGGATTGAGTTTCGTGGAGTCTGCACTTTTTTAAGCGACAAAATAATAAATAGATTACAAGGAGCTTGATTGTCGCAAATTTTTTTTTTTAATTAAATTTTATTACATACATTAAAAATATACCTACATATAATAATGCCGTCCAAAAAGTTGTATTAAGTAGAGTAAATAGTAGTAAGTAATAACTTGTATACTGTCCCACTGCTGGGTAAAGGGTTCTATCAATGAAATCAAGTCATCGCTACAACTGATATTAACTTAAACGCTTTCCAAATGCGGGGTGTTTACAACTCCTTTGCATCAAAAAACACGAACACACACTTTGCCCGAACTGAGATTGAACCTTGGACTTCGGGATATCGAGACAAGTGCGTTGCTAATCGGCAACTAGGGCTACTAAGGCTAGAGGGAAAGTTGAGAAAATCATCATCAAATTATTGATTTCACTACGAATTAAGTATGCTCTACAATTAAGGATGTTGAAAAAAAACAAAAACAATTAATAAAAAAAAACAAAATGAAAATCTAACCTAGCATTAACCATCGTTATTTATAGCCCATCAGTTCCTCAAAACTTTCCAAGAACCACTCACGCCATCTGTGGAGGAGTAGAGTAACCTCCAAGCTCTCTGTTTTTAGCAATCAAATAACGATTGCTTCACAGGCACCCTTTACTAGCAGAATACATTTTAATTCAAAAAAGGTAATGCTTTAGTTAGTTACCGTGGCAAAGATGAGTATTATTAATTACGCTACTTTTAGTCAACTTTAAAAGTTTAATGTTGAATGTTGAATGTCAAATAGGTACCTAAATATATAAAGTAAATGGATAGCACAGGTTTCCTAATGTAGAAACTAAGGTTAGCTCTTGAAAAAAATTATAATATACCCTAATCAACTCAAACGGTTTTTTTAATTTTTACGATGTTTTAAATATGTTTCTTAAGTATGTTTATAAGTTTTTATTTTTATTTTGGAAATGAATTCAGTTGATATTATTGTATGATAAATTTTTCAGACAAATAAAAATATTTATTTATTTTCATATGAAACATATAAGTTCAACTTTGAAATAACCCGGATGTTTGATGGTGTGTGATTTTTTATTTCCAACATAACCTTATTTTACTCAACCTCTTTCTTAGATTATTTCTTAAATGAAAACATTGTTAATTTACGTGTCAAACCAACTTTGCAACCTCAATAAATTAGGAAAGGTCGTCTTTTAATAATACTCAACGTAATGCCTCGCACAATACTTCGCCATAACCACAAAATAAGGAAACTGCAGAAAGTAAGCTTCATACAAACGCGCTCGACCAACACCAACCACAACCAATTCGCGCTCGAATCTCACGGATCCGGAATCTCGCAACTAAGTGCCTAGTGGAAGATTGGTTTGCTATTCGTATTCATTCGATTACGTTTACGAAAACGAAAATTAGTATTGAAGCAGCGCCTCACGAGGAGAGTTACAATTTTGACATACAAATTCTCGTTTTCGTTAACGTGATCGAATGGCAAATGTAACTCGCAATAGACACTCAAAGTGCCTAGAGTGAGATTACTATCCGTATTCATTCGATTACGTTCACAAAAACGAAAATTTGTATGTCAAAATTTTAACTTCTCGTATAACGGGAGGAGGCGCTGCTTCAATACCATACTAATTTTCGTTTGCGTTAACGTGATCGAATGTCAAACAAAACTCATACTAGGCACCCAGCTGCGCTCGGCTTGAGATTGTACGAGAATCCGTGTCCATACGGTCTATGTGTACGTTGCTGGAGTGCGGTATGTATTGAGCTTACCTTCTGGGATCTCTTTATTTAGTGCTTCAACTCCGTGTCTAATTAGTACGCACCGCAAACAAACCATTTTTCCTATGTTAATTGACATCTTTGTTTTACAGGGACAGGGTACAGATTGCTTGTTTGCGCGTAATAGATTGCGGTCCAGTTTTTTTTAATAAAACATTATTTATTTATTTTGCGTTGCTTGTTTGACACTTTTATTATCTATAGATTAGATACTATTGTTATAGAGGTAACGTTTGTGAATTTGTTTGTTTGTATGTCAGGGCTAATCTCTGGAACTACTGCTCCAATTCCAAAATACTCAATATTTTACTACTTTCAATATGTAAATGTTTAATAATTTACACCAAAATGAAAAAATACCTCGTGGCCCTTATTTTGTTTTGAGTAGTATATAAGTTCTCATTAATATTTGAAGATCAGCTAAGACTACGATTATAGTAATTGAATTAATTGAAAAAATACATTACATTTTTTTTACTAATTCATTACTTTAAGTTTTTTTTTTAGATAGTAGCATTACTGTTTTCCGCCGGTTAAGGGTAAGATAGTCAGTGCCTCTGTATCTTACCTATGGATTCAATTGCACGGCCACAAAATTGTTAATCCTACATTTTACTTACATTTTGCACTAAAATTTGTACAGTCGTATCTCAGCTCTAGGACACAAACTATCGACATAAATGGAACTAAATCATCTGGTTCTCATGTAAAAATGGGAGTTCCGCAGGGGTCAATTCTTGGGCCCTTCCTATTTTTAATTTATATTAACGACTTGCCATTATTTGTGGAAAACTTCTCTGAAATAGTTTTATTTGCAGATGATACTTCACTCATTTTTAATGTTACTAGGTGTTAGAATAATTATGATGATGTAAACAATGCTCTTGCAGAAGTACTCAGTTGGTTTACTTGGTTGGTTGGTTGGTTGGTTGGGTTGGTTAATAATCTATAGCTTAATGCAAAAAAAAAAACAAAATGTATCAAATTCACACTACCTAATGTTAAAACTGAATCAACCGATGTTAGAATAAACGATGATCAATTTAGATTTAGTTGAATAAAAATAAATAAATTAACTTTCCTACACGCACACCAATTCCCAATCTAGCCCAAGAGAAGCTTCGTTATGTTGATTCAACAGTCTTCTTAGGTTCCACTACACACACAATGGAATCCTGATATTTATGTTGCGTTAAACAATTCAGTAAGTTCTTATTTAGAGTAGCTTGAGTGTGGCATGCTCTCGTTATTGTCTCTGCGGTGGTTCCATATGATATGGTTGAGTGAAGCGATGGCTAATTCATGTGTCATACTCGAGAACGGGTGCCGTCTGTGGAGGCTGGTCTGCTTATGCTCTTGCTTACTTATCTTATTTTTATTATTATTATACTCGTATACTTTAACTTTGTTTTTCCTTGATTTATATTAGTACTGTATGACATAGTAAAAATTGAAATTGGTAGGTACCTGATGTAATTTTTGCAAACTTAAATATTTTTTTATTTTATTGTTTTTTTTGTGTGTTGTGATTGTCCTTTATTTTTTGTGTTTTTTTGTGGATTGGAATGGAATTTTTTTTATGATAGGGCAATTCCAATAAATTTGACGCTGTAAGGGAGGAAAGACTTGCTGAGTTTCTTGCCGGTTCTTCTCAGTACAAGGTCTCCTGCCCAGAGTAGACTTACGAACCGATGGCATAATGACGTTCATGAGAGCTATTTGTAGCCTAAACTAAATGATTTTGAATTAAGAATTTTTACTGACTTACTGCTACTTTTACGTTCGTACAAAACGTGCTTAATGCGGGCATTTTATACGTGATAACCTCCGTAGGACCTCCGTAGCCGAGTGGCTTGCTGGGCGGCGCTAACTCTGAGGTCGGGTCAATGTCGAAAACGAACTTTTCGATATTGTGTCGGGTCTGGCTGGTTGTGGTACCGTCGTTGTTTCTGATTTCCATGAAACGAGTGCTTTAGCTACTTACCTTGGGATCAGAACAATGTTTGTGACGTAATCTCAAAAAAAAAATTGGCTTTTAAAATATATTAACAAATATTTACTGTTGCTAATAAGTCTCAATAAAAAGCAGATCATTAATAAAAAGTCCAAGTATGTCAAAAGTCTTCTAATGAGTATTTACTGCGTTCTTTTTATGATTTGTAAAAAAATATACGTCATTGTTAATTCCATATTCCATTTTCCATTGTAACATTGATTTCATTTGAGATGTCAAATGTTACACATCATAATAATATGCGACTACTTTAAGGCTCGTTCGTTTTTTTTCATATAAGTACCTTACGGGTGACATAAGCACTTGGTCTTCATCTCACCTGATGTTAAGCGATGATAAGGCCGAAGGTGGAAGCGCACATCACCCGGGATCCTCAACTACTGAGGCACTGGCTATCTCATCTCTAGCTGCCGAAACACATCAATGCTACAAACATTGATGTTATGGCGACATATTTACATAAGATGGTGGTAGCGGGCCAGGCGGGCAAACAAGCCCTACCACCAACCAAACCGAGTACACAAACATGTACTCCCCGCTGGGAATCGCACCCGGTTCCTCTGGGTCTAAACCGGTGGCCTTAACCACTAGACCATAGAGGCGTTTAATGGCGAGTTTACTCCAAATTTGTGATAACGATGCTCTGTTAACCCCTTAGGAAGGACGAGAGAGTATCTATGTATGTATTTATATTAACTTTAACTGCAGTAGCACATATCGAATAAAAATAAAATACCAGAAAATGTTTTTGTTTTCTTTATATAATTATAACGCAAATTTTGTTGCGAAACAAATTACAAAAACACAAATGTTGAAAAAATTTCCACAAGCAGGATTTGACCCTGCACCCTTCTGACATACCGGGTCAGGTGCTCTTCCAATTGAGCTATCGTGGTTCTAACCAGCTCGCCGAAATTATTCAACACTATTTACTTTTTTGCTTTGAAAGCCAAAGGCGCCAATTCAATGTCAACAACTACCGTCATTAACAAATCATTATCGTCATTATCGTCAAAGGTTCAAATCCTGCTCGTTGAAATTTTTTCAACATTCGTGTTTTTGTAATACCGGAAAATGTTTAGGGGCACTCTCAACACGGAAAAAATTATAACAAATTTTATTCGAACAAAGTTTGCTACAAAAGATGATCAAATGAAAAGGCGCATTATAACAGATTTTCAATAAGCATGAACGAGGAGGTATATAAGCAAATAGGGAGGTGTTTCATTGTGAGCAGAACGAAAGGATCGGAAGATTCCGGTGGCGCGTTTATTGTGGAGTCGCCTTAGGCCTAACGCTAGGGGGGCAGCGAAAAAGTATTTCCTGACACCGGAATTTGAATGATAACAAAAGTTTTTCAATTTTGTATTGTCATGAGAACAATTGAATTGCCATCTCTGAAGAATATTAACCAAATTAAACTTCTAACATCTTTGTGGCACGGATAGATAATTATTTTTAAACTTCTGTCTGTCAACATAAAATAACTATATTCTGTTGCCCACCAGCGAGCCATTGAGCTGTGAAGCACATTGAACTCTCCTTCTATAAATAATACTTTTTACGAAATACGATATTCCGGTAAAAGAGGTTTTATGTAAAATTTTAAGTGCGCCTGGCTAGCTATTAGGCTGTATGACTCAATTCAAAATTCAAAATTCAAAATCATTTATTCAGTTTAGGCTACAAGTAGCTCTTGTGAATGTCACTATGCCATCGGTTCGTAAGTCTACTCTGGGCGGGAGATCTTGTACTGAGAAGAACCGGCAAGAAACTCAGCAAGTGTCCAGCTCTTTTCTCCCTTACAGCGTCAAAAATATTGGAAAATGCCCTATCATAGCAGGACACTTACCATTACAAATAAACACAAAATTATAGAAGACAACCACAACATGTAAATAAAAAACAAAAATATCACAAAATAAAAAATAAAAAAAAACTAAGTTAACAAATTTACATCAGGTAAAAGTCAATTTCCACAATGTCATACAGTACAACTACAGTACCCTAAAAAAAAAATTGGTTAAGAAAAACTACTGTTGACTGTTCTATTTTTCACTGTTAGCACGGTTGTATGTCTTGGGCGACACTCATACGTCCAGGCTAAGAACGCTTTCCTGCTGATAACCAAAACCGAAGATAGAAGTGTACACGACCGTAGTAAAATTCAAAATTCATAATACAAAATCACTTATTCAGTTTAGGCAGGTGTCCCACCGCCGGCGATGAGCGAGTAGCGAGTAGAGCTAGAAACTAGAAGCGAGTTGGAGAGCAGCGACAGGCGAGTTGTAGTTCCGATAGTTTTGTCCCTGGACTATAAGCAAGTGTTCTTGTGCGTTGTGCGATTACTCGCACTACTCGCTCGGGGCCGGCTAGTCCAGTAGACATGAGCAAAGTCGTTATTTTTCGATCAACGTGACTGTCGTTCCAGTTACACAAAAAAATCATCGTGACTTTGTCACGTCGATCACGTCGATATCTTACATTTAAGAAACACAGTTACAGTATATTTAAGAATAAAGTACATCTCGTTATTATTTTATGTTGTCTTATTATTATTAAATATCCGTGCAGGTGCTATTTAGGCGGGTGCTCAAAGTGGATTACCTCAAACCTTCATTTGACAACTCGATGAATATTTTAAAGGGTGTGTAATGTTTGGTATAAGTATATTTGATCTAACATTTAAGTGATATAAATTCATTTAAGAAAATCTTTTATGATATAACAGCTCATTTCATATAATAAACGTTTGATATAAATTCACGAAATCTAATTTTATTTGATATAACAATCAATAACTCTAAACTTCATTTCATATAATGTTCAAATATTATAAACAAGTGTAGAAATTTTGTTATAAGTATATTTAATCTAACATTTAAATGATATAAAATCATCTAATATAATGCTTTTGTGGTATAATAACTCATTTAATATAGTTTACGTTTGATATAAATTTACATTGTCTTATTTCATTTGATATAACAATCACCATCTCTAAAGTTCATTTTATATACTATTCAAATGCTATAATTATTATTCAATGTAAAATTGATAAATATAAGTCTCATATCGTATAACGCCTGCCCTACATCAAACAGCAAAAATGTCAAATGCAGGCATGCAGCATGCAGGCATGCAGGCCGGCAGCATACAGGCATGCAGAATACAGACAGTCAGCATGCAGGCAGGCAGCATACAGACATGCAGCATGCAGGTATGCAGCATGCAGGCATGCAGCATGCAATTAGGTTTGCGTGTGCTCCGACGCTACGGGTAGGCAGCCCCTCCACCCTGGCGTAACAAGACACAGGCGCCCACGCTCTCCTTCGCAGCTTCGGCTTGCTGGTCGCCTTTGGCGACCAGCCTCAGCCGCTACGGAGGGCCCGGCCGCCAGTGTGTCTTGTTACAGCGGGTGGGGGCTGCCGCCCTCCGCGTTTCCGCCTTATTGAATTACACTCTAGGGGTAGGGCAGACAAGTACCACGTGGTGGGAGAGGTTGACTGAGTCGGATTCGCCCTAAAGTAGAAATAAATTCCAATTTTTTATAGCAAATTATTGTTATATCTCATAAAAGTTATAACATTTAAGCACTAAATAAAATGATTTTTATATCCCATGACTGGTATACAAAATGCTTTTATAACACCTGTATATTATATCAAACAATGATTATACGAAATTAAATTATAGAAACTGTATTTATCTTAAGCAAAGTTATATTAAATAAGCGTTATATCAATTAAAATTTGTTTACTTGTTTTTCTATCAAATGAAGCATTATATAAAATGAATTTTATATCTCATGAGTGGTATACAAAATTATTTTATAGCAACTGTATTATATATCAAACAATAATTATACCAAATGTAATTATAGGAATTGTATTTATTTGAAGTAAAAATTATATAAAATGAACGTTATACCAGATAAAATTAGATCATTTAATTTTCTATCAAATAAAGCGCACCCTATTTTAAACTCACTGTATTTTCTTCTGAAATAATTAAAAAAAATTTTATCCATTCTTTTTTTCAAAATATTCCTTTTTTCTTTTTTTTCAGAACTGCCGCTGCTACTATACAAATGCTATTATAACATACATCATCGTCGTCGTCTGAACTAGACAACAATGATAGTTCAAATAAATGTTCTGAATTCATTATGTATGTTAGCTATCCCTCAGCACTCAGATCCGCACTCTAGGTAGAAATGACCACTGGTTGGTCGCTCGGCGAGTGGCGGTGGGACAGCTGCCTGGCTACGCCATCGTCGTCATTATGGTATCTTCAACCACTGAGCAACTGGCTATCTTATCCCTAACTGACGGAACACAGCATGGTTACAATGTAACAATCTGTCCTTCTATTGGTACAATCATGGCCACCGCATCCGTAGCCAATATTGCAAGTGAGCGACCCGTTCAATTCCTCTCCAGACTGATGTTTACCTTATATCTCCGCCGAATTACTTATTCAAATCTCGAACCCAACCTAATTTTGTAGCATTTACTTACTTATTGCATTGTAAGGATTGTTAGCACCGTCAATGTTGGCCCAATATTTGGTCAAATATGAATGAGATTTTTTTACCAAAGAGGTTTGAGTTATTCCAATGTCGTTGGAGTGGATTATGTTTTTTTTAGAATACTGTGGAAACACTCCTGAATTATCATCCATAGACGTATTGTAACAGCCTCTGTGATCTCGTGCATTAGACCGCCGCCGGTCTCAAACAGAGGGCCGGGGTTCGATTGCCAGCTTGGGGTACATAACTGCACTCGGTTTCCTTGATATGGTTTGCTTTAAGTCCACCTGGCTAGCTACCACTAATCTAATTATGTTGATATTACATCAATGGTAATGGCATCATTGCGTTCCGACAGTTAGAGATAGGATAGCCAGTTCTTCAGTAGTTTTTTTTTAATTAATTAGAACGGCAAATGACTCCACACTACCTGATGTTAAAAGGAAATGGAGTCCAGACGTGAAGACAACTGGTGCAGCGTGAAAACAACGCAGCATCAGTCAACTTAACTCTGCTGGCCCACAAGGTGCTTCTTCACGCCTTGTTTGAAGGACCCCATATCATAGGAAAGAGGGAAAACGTGTGCTAGTAGACTATTGCATCTTTTGGAGGTGCGACAAAGAAAAGAGTCACCAAATTTCTTTGTGCGTGATGGGATATGTTTGACAGTGGACACCAGCGTTCACTGACATGAGCCGTGAAGTGCATCCATCAGACAGGACACGGATTCTACGCTCATGCAGGAAGCCAGCGACCCAGTTGCAGAAAGACAAGGCAAGACCGTATGCCGGAAGCTTGAAGAGAAGAGCTTTGTGCCAGACTCGATCAAATGCCTTGGCTATGTCAAGGCTTACAGCCACTGAATCACCACGCTTGTCAATAGTCTTACCCGAGAGATGTGCAACGTACGCTAGAAGATCACCCGTTGACCGCTTCGGCTGAAACCCGTATTGGCGATCGGGAATTATGGAGTGTTCTTCTAGGTAGTGGACAAGTTGTTTATTTAAAATACGCTCCATGACTATGCATAAAACTGAGGTTACGGCTATGGGGCGGTAATTTAAAGGATATGACCGATCTCCTTTTTTGGGGACCGTTTGCACATTGACCTCTCTCCAAGATTCCGGCACACAACCTGAAGAGAGCGAGAGACATAGGGAGGTATAGGCCCGTCAACACGGGGACAACACCGCTGCACACATTTTTAGGACTATTGCTGGGATGCCATCAGGGCCATTAGCTTCCGGACATCGATTGACTGTAACTCCGCACGGTGATGTCCGTGCCTGATTTTAAAATCGGGCATTGTGTAGCCACAGTGAGAAATTGTAGGTGGCTGTGCATTGCAGTCATCGATTCGGGAGTTAGCCGCAAAGAGTTTGGCCAGGAGATTGACCTTCTCTTGCGGCTTGTGAGCTAAAGTTCCGTCAGGACATCTCAGTGGTGGCAGCGAGGGTTGGCAGAAGTTTGATTGCACGGCTTTGGCCAGACGCCAGTAGCCACGGCTGCCCGTAGGATGCGTCAGTAGCTCTTGGCCTACCCGTGCAACGTGCTGGGCATCCGCTCTGATGTAGGCTCTTTTGCAGGACTTGGTGGCATTATTAAAGGCTGCTTTCAGCAAGCGGGTTTCGGGATCCCCAAGAGCTCTTCCTCAGATCTCTGAGTTAAGGATTTCGCTTCTACTTTAGGCTTTATTATTACTTATCTTTAAATGAGATGTAGGCTTTTTGGACTTCATCTCATTTGATATTTAGTATAAGTAAAGAACTTGCTTACGGTGAAAAATAATAAAAAAACCAACATTTGTAATAATAATAAAAATACTTTTTATTCAAAGTCAACAAATGGACTAATTACAACTGATAAATAATAAATTATTATAAATTAGAATTAAAATATTATAAAATTTAATCAAATCAAAATTAAAATAGTATTATATTATTAGCCCGTACATGTACCATGTCACAGTGAAACACGTACTGGCAGTCAAAACTTATGGTCTTATATACGGAGGTATATATATTATGAAACAATACAAACGAACATCAGTTTGATACGTGAAAAAAATATCCCTAAAAGGCTTGATAAACGATTCGCCGGAATGGACACATCCTCGATTGCGTTATGTCGACAATATCACGATTCGGACGAAAATAATAAAAAAAATACGAGTACGCAATAAATACTTTGACGATATGTGATCGGTCGCATTACACTTCCAATACTTTGGATGCATTTTAACAGAAAAAAATTGAAATGAAACAACTTTTACGGATCTACTCGCGTTTATTTTACACATTAGTTTTAATTAATGTTTATCCTGACGTTTCGAACCCTTTGCAGGGTCCGTGGTCACAGGGAGACTCAAGAATAAACGTCAGGATAAACATTAATTAAAACTAATGTGTAAAATAAACGCGAGTAGATCCGTAAAAGTTGTTTCATTTCAATGTGTAGTGTTCGCGTAAACTTTAGAAAAAAATTGTTCACAAATGAATTGTTGTTGAATGAAATGTGGTCATGACATATTGTTAAATCATTTTCCCATAAGAGGAACACTAAGGTCGACTGAATTGAAAAATATGTATGAAAAGTAGACAAAACCAAAGTTTCGTAGTCCTCCTTCAAAACTAGACCTATTTAATTATTTTTTTCATTAAAAATTTAAAAAAGGCTTTGGCTGTGTCTCATGTTTTCCTTTTTTTCATAAATTAATTATTAAAAAATATATAAACCTATAAAAACCTTAAAAATTTGCCAGATTTTCCGCTGTGTTTCCCAAATTTGACGAGATTATATAAACAAAAGCAAAACATAGGGACACAGCCTTTCTTTAATTTTTAATGAAAAAAGTAATTAAATAGGTCCAGTTTTGGAGGAGGACTCAGGGGACTACGAAACGTTGGTTTTGTCTACTTTTTATATATATTTTTCAATTTAGTTGACCTTAGTGTTTCCTCTTAAACTTACAAATCCAGTGCAATGATTGTATGATCCACGTTTTATTAAAATTTACTCAAAAATAAAAATATAAAAAATGTTTTGTTGTATAGTCTTTAAGTTTTAAAAATTTAACAATGATACCATAGAAAATATCAAACTCATTATAAAGGAATACTCATTAGAAGTGTCATATGTTTGAAGCAGTCCTTCCAGTATAGTTGACAGTATAGTTGACACTACAACCAAAAATATTAATGTAATGATGTTTACTTCGTAGCACTTTAGGTTAAAATAATAATAAAGGTAAAAATGTTGATTGTACCAAACATTCTCATGGATCTGCTGGGAAAGAAAATGTTTTTTATTTTTAATGTCGTGGACCCGTTGGGAATCAAAGTATAAACTTAAATTTTTTGAAAACAATAGAGTCGTGGACCTTTGGGAATAAGCCCATAGAAACAACCAATACAACACTTTTCGAAAGTTAAAATAGTTATGTTCATTGATCAGAGTGCCTAGTGTGAGTTTTCCCTACTAGATTCTCCGAGGGGTTCGGATCGGAAAGAGATTCCTGTTCAACGCAAATCGCCCGACCGTTGGAACTCGCAACCAATGATTGTGGATTTGGTTTCAACTGTGAGGATTAGACAGTGAACAGCCAGACGAGTCGAGATATTCGAACACCGCATCGTTACGTTCCTCCGTGCTTCAAGAGGCACGTAAAACCGTTGGTCCCGGCTGCATTAGCAGTCGTTAACAACAGCCAATCCGCACGGGACCGCGTGGTGTTTTATGGCCCGTTCTCACTATCCCTCCATAGGGAAGGCTCGTGCCCCAGCAGTGGGCAGATAAAATGAGCTAGTGTGGTGAGTCGTGCATCATTAGGATGTCCGATAGAGTTTTAGTATTGAATGAGTGAATGATTATATAAATAAATGAATGGTTTATTTGCACAAAACACAGTTTAAGATACCATAATATGTTGTTGCTTACAATTTTATAGCTATTCTCCAAGTGCACGCCACTGAGCACGATCCGTGGCTACTCTCATCCAGCTCTTGCCAGCCACCATGCAAAGAAATAGGCAGTACAAAATACAGCCCAAACTGATATCCTTCATATTACAGACAGCAGATCAACGCCAAGCAAGAGTTTATTTTAGGTCTCAGACACAGAGGTCCTGGTTTCGATTCCCAGCGGGAGGTACATGTTTGTGTACTACTAGTTTGTGGACACCTTCTATCTTATCTGAATATGTCACCATGACATCAATGTAAGTAGCATTGTTGTATTCCGGCAGCTGGAGAAAAGATAGCCTATGGCTTAGTAGCTGAGGATTCTGGGTGGAGTGCGCTTCTATGTACCTTCAGCCTTATCATCACTTAACATCAGGTGAGATGAAAGCCAAGTCACAGAAGAAAGACACTAGGTGCTTACCCGTAATGAATTTTAAAAAACTTATTGATAAAAAAATTCTTACAAACCCTCAAAATTGTGTTTTTGAAAGAATATTTTAATTTTGTAAATATAATAACTGATTACAATGAAGATCGTAAGTCAATTTCAATAATGACTTTTAAAATATGGAGATTGCCCATCTCTCTAAAAGCATTTTTATAAAACACTTAAGAGACCGTTACAAATAAAAAACCCTTCTTGCTTTCACTATATTTTAATAGTAAAGTGTTATATTTGACTAAATTAAATTAACATTGTCAAAAAAAACCTTTAAAGAAAATTAGAACTAAATTAAACTTAACCTGTTTAAACAAAATCATCTTAACATTTTAAAGTAAGCAAACTCATTCTGCAAGCGTCGCACACACAAATTTAATTCGCCATTACCAAACATTTAAATGCAAAGCCCGAAGGGAGAGGTAATTAAGCTGAAGAAATGCAATGAAAATATTCTTAATTAAGAAACCATTTCTTATTTTTACTTTTTAATCTACTAACGCCAGTCGGGTAACAAGGAAAATCAAACAATTATATTAATGATCATCACCAGCTTAACCATCAAACATCTTAACTATCGTCTCCGTTGCTCCAGTGACTCTTATCTCGACGGTTGTCGCCGACATAACCTACTTACTGTTGAGGAGAGACATAAAGTTATGGATATGTCTTTGTTGTTTGACATTATTCGAAACCGCGTTGACTGTCCGCAATTAGTATCTAAAGTAGCATACCGTGTCCCTTCACGTCGCACTCGTCACACACCGCTGTTGCACGTTCCAAGTCATTCCACCAAGTACTCCAGTAACGCTGTCCTAACGCGCATTGCACGCACCTATAATACTCTTTTTAGCAAGGAAGATGTTTTTTTCCTGTCCAAATTTACATTTAAAAAACACGTATTCGAAGCTCTAAAGTGCGATAATTAAGTAGTGCAGTAAAATAAAAAATTTTAAAAAAAAAACACAAAAAGTAATTTAGTGGAGTTTATTAAACAATGTTTATTTATGTGTAGTTAAATAATTATTATATATTCAGTATTTTTTTTATTCAGTATAATTATAGTATAATTATATATATTCAGTATTATTTCTCATTTAACAAGCAGCGTTCAATGATGCTCTTACGTGCATTGCAAAGTTAAATTCGTAGTGAATGGGTTTTTTATTTAATTAAGTTTTAGGTTAGAAAAATGTTTGCAAAGTTTATTCGTTACAAGTTGGTTATTTGTTTCGTTTTTGCAAACATACAAAAATACAAAGCTTTCCTCTTTATAATATTAGTATAGACTTGCGATATGTTAAGAGGACCGCGTTTCAAAACGTACGTAGTACATTATGTTTAAATAAGTAAATAAGTAATAGTATAAATACTACTAAATAATACTACTAATAATACTACGCTGAACGCATTATCGACAGTGCAGAAGTGGCAAATACTCTTGAACACTCATCGTGTTTTACCGCTTATTACCATGGCGAGTGCTCTGAAGAGCTCTTTGACCTCATCCCACCTTCTCCCTTCCTTCATAGGAGTACACGTGCTGCTCTCCGCTCACCGCTTCACGGAGTCACCGCTTCACTATGTCACTCAAATATCCCATCTCGACCAAAAAAAATTTGGTGACTCGTTTCTTTGTCGCACCTTCAAAAGATGGAATAGTCTACCAGCACACGTTTTCCCTCCTTCCTATGATATGGGGTCCTTCAAAAGAGGCGTGAAGAAGCACCTTGTGGACCAGCAGAGTGAGGTTGACTGATGCCACATTTGTTTTCACGCTGCACCAGTTATCATCGCGTCTGGACTTCATTTCCACTTAACATCAGGTGGGATGGAGTCATTTGCCGAGCTATCTATAAAAAAAAACTACTAATAAATACTACCTACTACTGGCTGCCAGTGAGGCTGAGATGGCACTTCTGCTACATTAAATGGAGGACATTGGCAACAATCTCGGACTTTCCATAAATAGTAGATCAAAGACCAAAGTTATGATAGTGGATCATGCCAAGACTTTCACTTCTGGTCGGATTTTAAACCTGGAGACTGTGAATGGCTTCATTTATCTCGGCTCTAGCATCAGCAATCCTACCGGCTCCAGCAAAACTGATGTGCAAAGACGGATCAGAATGGCCAGGGGTGCCATGTCTCAGCTGGACAAAGTATGAAGAAACATAGGACTGAGACTAAAAACAAAGAAGACTAGTCCATACTTTGGCCTTTTCTATTTTCCTATATGGCGCTATATGGCGACTCGTGGACGCATCGATGCTTTTGAGATGAATACCATAGACAACACATCGGATCCGTTGGTCCGATGTGCTGTCCATGATCAAAACTTCAACAGCTCAAGGTCACGTTAAGACTTCCTACCATCTATCTCAAGCGTGTCCTTCATTACTTCGGCCACATTGCCAGGAAAGCGACAACCTGAAAATACTAATAGTGACAGGCACAGTCGACGGCAAAAGAACTCGAGGTCGCGCTCGCAGCCTGATGTTGGTCCGATCAGATTCGCACCGCACTCGACACTTCAGTCTACGAAGCGATGCATGCCGCCGGTGACAGGGGACGATGATGGCGAAACATTATTAGAGAAAGACTGCTGGGAGGTGGTAGCCACGACCCTCAGCCATGAGGAATACGATGCGAGAAGGAGGAACAGCATAAATATTGTCTCAATACTGGGTAAAGGCCTCCCTTGAACCTTGAAGTCTAGTTATCGCTAAAGTCATTGATGTGTTTGCCGATTTGTGATCGATCACGAACCCGACCTAGCCATTGAAAAATTCGAATCACTCCTTGCCCCACTTGGAAATTGAACGTAAGACCTTTGGATAACTGGTCAAACTTTTTGCCATCCGGCCACCACCGACGCGGTGAAATATAAATATGAAATTGGTTTAGTGCTACGTTTTTATTATAGATGGCGCTGCACTAACCGTCTGTCGTATCAAGCCGAAACATTATAATTTGAGCTACAGTATTTTTGCTTTGTAACGTACACTTAGTACGCAGAAGAAGATATAAGCCAAAAACACTATAATTCCAATTACAGTGTTTTGGCTTGTCACTATAACGCTGTATAATCAGCAAATAGCGAACGACTGACTGAACACCACCCCACCGATGTCAGTTGAAGTCGAGGGTTCGATTCCCAGCGTAGTTGTTATATCGTATTTGGTTGGTGGAAGGACCTGTTCTACAATCCGATGTTCGGTTTGGCTAGTGGTTCTGTCTGCCTGTTGCCATAACAATAATGTTGGCTGTATTGTTTTATTCCGACAGTAAAGGGTGCTACAGTTATCAGCTTCACCGTCTTTACCAATAGCTGCTTACCCACAAAACAACCTATTACTATCCTTTCTCTGTCGAACGGCAAGCACCGAGTGACCTGATGAGTCGAAATTCTACTAGACGATGGAAACCCTCATCATCTTCATCATCTTTACCTTATTTTATGTTCCCACTGCTGGGGTACGAGCCTTCACTATGGATGGATAAAGAGATGAAAACTCTGGCAAGTCTTAATAAAATAAGAATAGAATAGAATACAATAATTGTTTAGTGTTTACAGTGTACTTAAAAGGTCTTAAGAAGATCACTAGTTAAAACAAAGTGTAAGAGCTTACCGGTTCTTTAATAAATAATTAATCGATTTTACAAGCACTGCACAGTTAATGATACATTAAAGAGGGACTTCAGTAAATAAGTATACTCAATATTTACCCACAATTCACACTGCGGATAGCACTTAGGTAACCTTATATCCTAGCATGAATATTAAATCAAACAGGTATCTAGATATAATTACAGGTTTTAAAAGATCAAGTGCAGGTTCACGGCACATCTTGCGGTTAAAGTAGGGAGGCCAAGCTACTGTAAAATAAAGAGACAAAATTAAGAGATTCTCTCTGTATGTAATATTATATAATAATGGTGATATCTAAATAACCTATCGATCACCATAATTAAAATCAAGTCATCGCTACAACTGATGGATATTGGCTTGAGTTTATCAACACACTTGTCAAAGGCGGGTTGGTGATCACTAACTCGGGCTATGCTTCGTATAATTTGAAAACGGTTTGCCAGACCTAGGAATTGAACAGAGAACCTCGTATGAGAATAAAGATCTGTAAAACTAAACCTAACCTCCGGTTATCGGCCTGAGTTAGCCACTCCGCCACCGATCTTATTAAAATGAGACTTTAAACTTATAAATAAGTAAGCGATATAAAAGATACATTTTTGTCCTCTTATTAATTTAAGTTATGGTTACACTAGCTGAACCAGATATACCAGATTAGCCCGATACATAACATTAATGAAGGAGGAGAGTTGATAGCTTCGTATTTCTGCTGCTGACACTAATCCTTTCAAAGTTGGTAATAATTCTTAACTTTGCGCTATTTCACGCTTATCTTCAACTACAAGTTGACTTGTGTAAATTGAGGCATTTTTTAAATAAAATTTAATATAAGGAAACGTTAGGGAAGGTGGAGAAAGAGAATAATATTCTCACCAAAAATAAAAGAAAGACACACTGACATAATAATAGAATGTACAAGCCCCTATGCTATAAAACAAATGCTACACTAGCTAGAATGCGACCTGTCAACAACCAGCTTGTATACTGTGGTGACTTTTTATCTACACCTTCGCGGTAAGCCCGGTGAAGCTAAAAATGCCCAGTGAAATCAGCAAAAAAAAAACTTTTTAAAAACAAACTTTTATTACTTGTTAATAAAAAAGGAACTAAAAAGAAAAAAATAATTTAAACCATTAATTGAATTTGATAATAAGAAAAAAATTCTTTATAAATAAAAGCGTGTTACATTGTGATTGCAAAAGATAAATAATGAAGGTGTAATTCTAAGGTAATATGCGAAATGTTCTTTAATGTTCCATGGCCATAGGAATGGCCATCTTCCAGCTCCATCATCAGTCCCTGGTTACCATCTAGCGCCAAAGTACTCGTTAAGACGGATCAAACGAGTCCAAACTCGATGGGGTTGTGTCGTTTAACTACCGAGTTCCTATGGCCACCTTTCAGTTCCATCATCAGATCAGCTCCATGTCATAATAATTTTGCATTGTCATCCGATTTACAAATGCATGAAAAATTTCAACTCAATCGGTAACCGGGAAGTGGATCAAATTTAACTTGCAAGATTTGATCACAGACAAACATCGGGACAGGTGAAACTAAATAAAAGCTTGTAAAAACCTTCCTGGTGGTGACATCCGTCTTTAGGTACGAAAAAGAGGGAAGGTAAGGAGTGACACATAACCCCAATGGTTCGAAATGCACAGAAATGATGATAAAATATAATAAGTTATTAAATACACTATAATAAGGTAAGTTACTTGAAAAAAGTGTTAAAACATTTTCTACGAGCGGGATTCGAACCTGCACCCCATGACATCCCACTCAGGAAATCTATTCAGCACATTTTTTTTAGTTTGTTATTTGTTCGTTACAAAATTTGCGTAAAGTTATATATTTTACCATAATCATAAGTTATTTGAGTTCATATTCTTCAAATATTAATACATAGTAATACAAGTAATACATAAATACACAATATTTCTTTCCAGTATGATGATGATGAATGATAATAGAAATGAGAAGTGAGAAATGATATACCCCCCAACCCCCCCGAGTATCTCAGTAAAGATGTGGGGCTTTACTAATTCCTCGGGCGGACTTATTGAGAGAATTTGAAAAGTGAAGTTGCACTGTTTTGTTTCATTTGCCAACACTCATGCGCACTTAACGGTTAATAATCCACCATTATTTCACATTAATATTTGACATAACACAAATTTTAGAGTATAAAACAAAACCGCAGACATGACTCTTTACTTTCCCGCCAAGAAGCCCTAACCATAAATTACAGAACTAGAAGTAGGCTGGCAATGGCTGCCACTTAATTGGCTACTTGCCACACCAAAGAGTACAGAACAAATTAAATGTCAAGAAAAATGAACGACGCCCCGGGATATATTAAAGAAGGCTGCAATTGACTTTCATACAGTCTGTACGTACCATGTTTTATTCAATGTTTTTACTTATCCCGCATCGGTGTAGCCATGTCAGAAAAAAGGACGGGCTAACGAAATTGGAAACAATAGAATGCTGTACCACAGAACATAGTATACATAAATAAAAAGTTTAACACGAGCCGACGTCAAAATAGCAAGTTGGTTTTTTCCTCTGAGTACTGAAACATATGGAGATGGTATACCTACGAAAAAAACGTGTACTTACTTGGAAACAAACCTGTCCGTAGTGCTGCCCTATTGTGTAACGATATATTTATCGATACAAGTATAATGTAACGATATTTTATAAAAGCATCAACGGAATTATGCTATATAATTTTTATAGTTTTAATGAAATTAAATTAAATAAAAACTTTACTACGTAGGCTTAGTAACAATGCGTTTATATTGTAATGTGATATGCAATAAATCAATAAATGACTTGGATTTGAATTTGAACAAGCACTTATAAATAGTCAAAATATCAATAGATATATTTTATAAAATGTGGGATAAGCAGTCCGGAGCAGACCAATCCCATTTTTTTTTATTATTATTTGTGTGTATGGTGTTGGATGCTCTGCTTTGTAAACCAGCATGTAAAATTGATAAACAAATAAATACAATAAATAAACATAAAATAAATTAGAATTATGTAAGGTTATGGATTTTTATGCATTTTAATATTAGACTAATATTTGTGTTATGGCTATGGGACACCATATCCATAATATATAGAACATGTAGTGTCCACTACACAACAAAAATCCTTTGTTCCCTTAGCAGACTTACTGCATGCACGGAACGAGATGCAGCTGGAACATAAATCACAAAGACACAGACACCTACTTTTTGATTGTACAAGCAATGCAATCAGTCTCATGTTATGAATTGAGTGTTCGTGAATGCGGAAGACAAGTATTATATTCACAACGAACAAATTCGTAAGCTTTCGGAGACAAAAAATGTAACGTTATAGAGAATTTTCTTAATTCCTCAGAGTATTTTTTTTTGTAATGGTTCCCCTTTTGATTTCGCTATTTGCCTTTTGAGGAAGTCTTTGGACCCAGCGCATTCTTCTAAGGCTATAATATTTTCTGTATTCACCAAATGCAATTTTTGTAAATCTTTGACAATTATTTAAAAATCTTCAATTTGTTTCTTTGTCGTCTTACTTTTTCATTTAAAACTTTAATTTTTTTCCTATAATTTTTACATTTTAAATTTAACCTCTTAATAGTTTCTAGTGTTGCATCCGGAACATGAAAAACAAAATTATAATTATATTGAGAACAAAAATAAGAACTAAATTGTTCTATACATCTTTACATTTTTTTGTCATTATTGAAAACTTGGATTAAACATTGATTTGACAATCATGGACTAGTCATACCCACTAAAATCTATGTAAACTTCGAAAACTAACTTAAGATTAAATAGGTAATAGCATCGACGAGTAAAAAAAGAAGGACTCTGCGTTACTTACTTATTATTATCTTATTTATAAATCACTAATTTCGTTAAAATACCTACATAGGACGATTGGTTACAAATTAAGTTGGAAAAAGCAGCCTTCAATTTTATTATATATAACATATAATATCAAATTAAAAATTGACCAAAAATGCTTACCAGAAGATAAGATGAAGGAACTGTACCATCACGTAATCTTGTTACATCGAGAGTTCTGTTGAAGCAGTTTTCATCGAAGTGCATCGAGCATATGTGACATATATTATGTCGCGGATTTATATTTTCCCGACCAATAACCTCTATCCATTTATTCTTTATTGTTTAATTTAAAGAAAATCTGCACAAAAAACACCATAGCAAAAAATATAACTATCTAAAATGTATCGATACATCAAAACATCTTGTCGTATCACTAGATATTCATACGAAATCTAATCAAGCTGTAATCAATAAAATAACAACGAAAACACTATATACCACTAACATACATCTTCATTAGCTTTCAAAATATTATTTTGATACATTACATTACACGATAGCCTTTTAGATTTATCAAAAATTGTGAAAATTGATTAATTACCTATGGAGAGTCAATGTAGGTTGATTTTTATTTCTTTTTGCACCACACTGCTTAACACATCACGAAGGCATGTTTTGGCTTTCCGGGACAATGTTCTGAATGCCACTAAAATCATATTTTTGGAGTTTACAACGATAAATCAACAAAAAATATTCCGAGCTATCAACCATTTGACAGGAGATGTACCACCAAACATTGGCACTAAATATGGCGACGCAGGCACGCGTCAAAACGCTCGTGACGTCACTCAAAAGTGTTGCCAAAATGAGTACAAAGCTAATTTTATATGTCTCTTTTTTCATACACCACAATCTGTTAGTTAAAAAGAGATAAGTATATATCAGTAATTAGTGTGTCGATTTAATGTATATTTGTTTATGCATTTTTTGTATAGATCAATGGGGCGCCTCCATATGTTTTAGTACTCAGAGCTTTTTTCCGATGCGATTGTTATTGTGACAAATGTCAAAAAACTTTTCTTTATTTTTATTTTTTTTTGTATTCATAAATCTTTTTACTGTCTTGTACATGTCTCGCTCATAAAATATTAATAAAATCTTATCAATTTATGTCATATCGGGAATGGCATTGGAAACGGAGAGCAGGCAGAGTTTTATTTTTATTATAGAAAATACAATCGTTTGCTACATTAATTTGATTATGAGATATTTTACGATTATTATACGATATAGGGTAAAGCCACCAAAGAGCACGCACTACCAAAGAGTACCGCGGTGCTAATAATTAAATAATATTTTTGTTAGCAACTACTTGCCTGTGACATAACGTGTGCATGGAGTCGATATAGCACGTAGTATTTATCTACTAATCTCATGAATGTGTGTTTGCAGATAGAAAAAATATATATGTGTTTAATAATACTTACTCTTTGGTAGTGCGTACTCTTTGGTGGCTTTACCTTACGCGATGATTTTTTTTTTTTTTTTACTTAGCACGGCAAATGACTCCACACCACCTGATGTTAAGTGGAAATGGAGTCCAGACGCGAAGACAACTGGTGCAGCGTGAAAACAACGCAGCATCAGTCAACCTCACTCTGCCGGCCCACAAGGTGCTTCTTCACGCCTCGTTTGAAGGACCCCATATCATAGGAAAGAGGGAAAACATGTGCTGGTAGACTATTCCATCTTTTGGAGGTGCGACAAAGAAACGAGTCACCAAATTTCTTTGTGCGCGATGGGATATGTGTGACAGTGAAGTGGTGACACCGGAGAGCAGCACGTGTACTCCTATGGAGGAAGGGAGAAGGTGGGATAAGGTCAAAGAGTTCTTCAGAGCACTCGCCGTGATATAAGCGATAGAAGACGCTGAGTGACGCTATATCTCTACGCAATTGCAGGTGTTCGAGAGTATTAGTTACCTCTGCATTGCCGATAATATGTACAGCGCGACGCTGCAATCCGTCTAAGGCATCGAGAAGATACTTTGCGGAACCGTCCCAGATGTGCGAGCAATACTCCACGCAAGACCGTACCTGTGTCTTGTACAAAAGACATAACTGGTCAGGCGTAAAGAATCGCCGCACTCTGTTCAGGACACCGAGTTTTCGTGAGGCTGTTTTGATCACGGCTTCGATATAGTTCTTTTGATTCAGATCGCAGCGAATCGTCATACCGAGCATGTTGATATTGTTCTGCAGGCTTAGAGATGTGCCCTGAAGAGTTGGAAGAGGAAGGAATGGTGACTTTTTGGCCGTAAACGCACACACCTGTGTTTTCTTGGCATTGAACTCAACCAGATTATTGGAGCCCCAATTAGATATGAGGTCCAATACCCGATTGAGCTCAATGACAAGATTCACTCGTTTCTCTTCAGTCTCGACTCGCCCAGCCGCAGGGTGACCGTTATACCCACCGTGCACTGTACTATCATCTGCATAGCAATGAATATTTCCAAGTGGAAGCATATCATTGATATGCAGAAGAAACAGCGTGGGGGACAGAACGGAACCTTGAGGGACACCAGCATTTACTGACATGAGCCGTGATGCGCATCCATCAGACAGGACACGGATTCTACGCTCATGCAGGAAGCCAGCGACCCAGTTGCAGAACTGAGCAGGCAGACCGTATGCCGGAAGCTTGGAGAGAAGAGCTTTGTGCCAGACCCGATCAAATGCCTTGGCTATGTCGAGGCTAACAGCCACCGACTCACCACGCTTGTCAATAGCCTCACCCCAGAGATGTGCGACGTACGCTAGAAGATCACCCGTTGACCGCTTCGGCCGAAACCCGTATTGGCGATCGTGAATTATGGAGTGTTCTTCTAGGTAGTGGACAAGTTGTTTATTTAAAATGCGCTCCATGACTTTGCACAAAACTGAAGTTACGGCTATGGGGCGGTAATTCGAAGGATCTGACCGATCTCCTTTTTTGGGGACCGGTTGCACATTGGCCTCTCTCCAAGATTCCGGCACACAACCTGAAGAGAGCGAGAGACGGTATAGGCGCGTTAACACGGGGGACAACTCCGCTGCACACATTTTTAGGACTATTGGTGGGATGCCATCAGGGCCATTAGCTTTCCGGACATCGATTGACTGCAACATTGACTGATGAAAACAGTTTTTTGCTTGTGGAGTGAGTTGCCTATCACTGCAAATATTTGTAAAAAATGGTAGGTACCTAATGTTAGTAGTGTTTTTTTTTTTACTTTTCTTTTGTAATTCAAAAGCTTTCTAGAATTTATTTATGATGCATTGCAAGAGATTGAAGAAACCAAATAAAAATCGTCAGTGATAAATTAAATAAAACTGCATAAGCGCCATAAAAAAAGGCATTTGTGAAACATGAATTTAAAATTATTTTTTTTTAATAAATTTTTGTCACTTCAGTAGTTTTTCCTTTCCATCGACGAAATACAAAATCTTTATTGCTTACTAAATATAGACAAAGGTAACCTAATGGTTTTTGACATGTGTATAGATAGCTAAGCACAGCCGATGTCCCTTCGACTTTAATATATTTATATTAAATTACAAAACAGGGTTTCTTCTGCACACAGACAAGTATTTTTTTTATGTAGCTTAATGGTAAGCACTTGGCCTTCAACTCACCTGATGTTAAGTGATGATAAGGCCCAAGGTGGAAGCGCACTTCACCCGGAACCCTCAACTACTGAGGCACTGGCTATCTTATCTCTAGCTGCTGGAACACAACAACGCTATAAACATTGATGTTATGCCGACATATTTAGATTAGATGGTGGTAGCTAGCCAAGCGGGCAAACAAGCCCTACCACAAACCAAATCGAACCCAGGACCTCTGGAGCTAAACCGGTGGTCTTAACCACTAGACTACAGAAGCGAATAAATTGGTGACCACTGAGAGAATCAAAAAATAATAATAAAATTTTATTACAAAATAATAATAAAAAATCGAAACTATCATTCTAGTCTATTAATATATTTTTTTAACGAAAACAATGACTACACAATTTCTATTAAATCAGATAAACTAAACTGCCCGAAAATGAAGTAAAAGTATGTGATTACATTCTTTGAATTGACAACACAAAATAATAGACGCTGTTATTTTTTTAATTAAGCATCGTAAGCCTTATAAGAATGTCTAACGAGATATTTGCAGTAAAATGTTAAAGCATTTTAATGAATATTTGATTTCTATAAGTATTTGTTTATTGTCGCGTTATATTGAAACGCTTTTCCAAACAATATAAGTCCCATTTGAGTGATATCAAACAGAGCTGAAATTGAACAAATTCATTTTATCAAAGATAATTTTATAGTTTGCTGTCAGCTCAAAAAGCACTAGTTATCAAAGAGCAATATTAGATAAGCGAAAATAAAAGGAATATTTATTAAAAAGCAAAAACCTCCCAGGCACTGATTTCGACATTTACTATACGAATACGAATACGAGTAAAATAGTCCTGATTGTTACAAAGTTTTTAAAACTATTTATTAAATAAAAACTACATTTTTGTTCATGGGTGCGCCGTCCGTATGTGACGAGTGTAATATATTTTATTTGAAATGTCTTCGTCCATATTTATTTGATGCCGCGCGGCCTACTAATTTTGTATGGGGAATTTAACGTATTAATTTAAAAAATAATAATTTAAAAAACCGCTTGATAAATCGAAAATGTGAGACGGTCGATTTTGATAAACTATAAGATATCAACTAAACGCCGCCACCCATTTCATGATTTTTGCCCAACTTTTAATGACATTGTAGAAAATACTATAGTGTGTTATGAATTTGTGGATCGGACTTATTGTAAACACGTTCCCTTTGATACTAAACATATATTTTGTTTATGTAATACGATAATATTTTTAATTATATCAACTTAACCGTGACTTCACTTTTGGCTTTTTTTGTCGGCGCACCCTAAGTCATTATTGTGCCAGCTGTCCATGATTAACATGTATGAAATCAAATAGAATACAAACCTTCAATAAGGTTTGTATTCTATTTGATTTCAAACACGAAAAATCCTGATCTCCATTTATTTCTAATATTTCTTACCTAAACTTAACCTTTTTTTACATTTGACTCCCGTCACCTAATTTAGTTAAACACTCGCAAGATAAAATTGTAAAACTGTCCTAATTTTAAAGCAAACAATACCTTAGATTATGACACACACACAGTCTGTCAGTGGGCCACCCATGATGCGCCCCAGACACCCAGACAACCCCGTTATAGCAAACAAAGTGCACTCCAGTCCGAATTAGACAACTCGTTTCACAGCCAATAAATTTAATAGACCCCGACTGGGCTTAGCTGGAGTAGGGCAGACGCACGCTTACGACAAAGTCGCCGTAAAACAAGTAGCAATAAAATAGTAAGTACCTAATAGAATAAAGTCATTCATCATCATCATCAGCTCCCCTATGGATTGATAGGGAGAACGGGCCATAAACCACCTCGCGGGCCTAGTGCGGATTGGTGGTTATTAACCACTGATAATGCAGTCTGGAACAACGGCTTTTCGTGCCTTCCGAAGCACGGAGGAGTTCGAGGAGATACATTTTTTAATCAAACCTCAACGCAGACCGGGCGCGTTAACCACTGCGTCATCGACCTCATCATTGACGTTACTAACGGACGTTACTATTATTATTATTTATTAATCACTAACAGCACAGAAACCGTAACATTAGTAATGTTCAGTTACAAAAACAGTGCTTAAAATTGAAATTTGTCTCTGCCTCTTAGGTTAGGTAGACCTGTTTCTAGGAGATAAATCCTACCATTTTTGTTGTATTAATAAAAATAAGAATTCTAAGATTACCATTTTGTCTTCTTCTCTTTGATTATCCGTGATTTCGCCACAGTTACATGCGCTATGATCATGAATATTGTGCGCAAAAAGGTGGTAAGAAGGAGATTGTTTTGTCTGCTCATAACTAACTAACTGACAGTAACTCCAGTACTGCGTGCCGAAATATCGGATACTTAAAAAACAGCAAACACCATAGTCGTGAAATGTAAATGCTTTAAAATAATATATTTTTTAAACAGTGGTAATTAAAAAAAACAGCTATTTAAAAGTGCCAAGTTTACCCTAACAATTTTAACTTAGCGACAACATGTTTAAAGTATTCGGCGGCCCTAAGAGAAAGTTACACGAAGGACTACGAAAGTGAAAATTTATAGAAATTAAACGTTACAGTTGTTATAAATAAGCTATTGAGCGTGTCAAGCCTAATACGGCTTTACAATTCATTAATAGTTATAACCTCGTTATTAGGAGTCAGTGCAATTTATATTCAGCATGCACTTAAAGGAAATCAATTAATGCTGTAAACAATTATTATTTTGTCCGTCCTTCCTATAATGTGAACCCACATTCATATAATATTTTCATCTATAGCTGGACGTCAAGTGCGTCGTTTGCTAGTTAGTCCTACCGGTGATACCAGTCATCCTTGCGGCACGTGAAGGGGATGTACAGTGGTTTTTAGTGGGTAGGCTCCTCCGGCCCCCGCCTCCCGTGGGGAGGAGAATCCCACATAACCATCCGCGGGCGCGGTGCTACTCGGCCGACGAGTGTTCCACTGTCAAAAAATTCCATCACTCTGGTCAAAGAATAACCCACATGAGTCCATATATCGATTGTAGCGATAACTTGATTTCAATGCTTGAAGTCATTGACCAGCAGTGTGACAGCTATAGGCTATTTGCTTTACTATTAATGTCATGTTAAAGTGTAACACCCATATTAAAGCAAATGATTACAAACGAAGAGACCACACGGCCGCCATTAAGTTATCGCATGCATAAATTTAAATAGTCTTTAATCATTTGATGGCAACGAAAGATATTGAGTCGGAGATGTTTTGCATAAATTCTCAAGTGTAATTACAGGGCACAATGCTAGCTGGTGGTTTGATGACTTTATTTTGCTGAGTTAATTGTGTACAACCGAGGTGCGTGTGTCACTAGCACTTTGATGATATCACAGTAGTTACTGCTTTTTGTGTTGAGGCTAGATACGATTACAAATGGGTGAGTACAAAATTAGATAAAATGCGCACATTCACACAAAACTAAGGTCTCATTTTCAATTAAGGAGTCAATTTAGAACTCATGATTTCTAATAACTTCATTATCACTGTTTAATAAACTATAAAGATAAAGATATATTTATTTGTTAAAACATGAGTATACACATGGTGCAGGTGTCATTAGTTAGTGATGTCCTAACATGCTTTGGCCTTTAAAGCATACAAAAAGTGTATTAAACCTGTTTACACAATAAACATGTATATTATTATTATATTTAACATTAATTAAAACTAATGTGTAAAATAAACGCGAGTAGATCCGTAAAAGTTGTTTCATTTATTGAAATGAAACAACTTTTATGGACGGTAGTGTTCGCGTAAACTTTATAAAATAATATGTATATTATATTTTGTTATTTATGTATCTATTACAAAATTAATGAAATTAAAAACAGAGCATATTAAACAACATGCGTACACAGTTGTAATATATTTATTTAATGTAAGAAATATATACACAACAAAAAGAAACATAACTCAAATAAAATAAAAAATAAAAAAAATAGAAAATTAAAAACTAAATACCTATAAATAAGATGCACACAAAGTTAACATTCAATTAGAATAAATAAGACAATAATAAGACAATTAGCATGTCTTAACCACTTTATATAATTGGTTAGCTCCATTTTCTTTCGTGTCAAAGTAAAGGCCCATCTTATTATTCTGTAAGCTTCCCAAAATCCATTATCAATGACAAGCGGGCAATCCGAACACCCACCGTACTAGCACACAAATTAAATTCGTATTCCGATCCCGTAATCAACGGAGACACTTCGTTGCACATCTGTGCCCAACAAAACCCTGGCAATGTTAGTGAGTAACAATCGAAAATAGACTTTCGATGTAAAGCAATAGGAGCGTAAATAAACGCAGTTTTTCTTGATACTCCTGCAGTATTAAATGGATTACAGTTAGTACAACGCCAAGATGACCCGATAGACAGTATGCGATTGTGCTCTCATTTGTTCGGATGTTGTGTGAAACGTTAGGTAGATAGAGGGTTATCCTGGCGATTTGAAAGGAATGACAAATTGGATTGTTCAGCTGTCTGACACTTTAATAACTGGAGAACGACAGGGATTACCGGTTGAGACAGTTGTTCTAACCGTTTAGAAAATTCAATCTGTTCAATAATATGTTTAAAAGAAAAATTTCACTGACGCGCTACATTGAGAAAATAAATTTAATTATGTAAAATTTAAAAAACTATTCAACTGACGACTAGGTACAGACGCCTGCACATCAACCTATCCAAATCTGTCAAATTTCTTCAATACATTTTCAACCTTAGGCTTTAGGTATAGAGTTCAAAGTCTATTGAGAAAATTTGACAGTTTGTGGTAGGTTGATGTGCAGGCGTGTGTACTTACGTAAATTATTATTACGACTTATTGAATACTGATTAAAGTATTAATAAATAAAATTGCGACCAAATCTTAATTTATGTGTGCTTAAGTAGTAAATGGAGACCCTTGGGGGACGCCTTTGTCCAGCAGTGGACGTCTTTTGACTAAGACAATGATGATGATGATGATGATGATGATGAAGTACTAAATAAATTAAATAGATGTCGATGACAAATGGAAATGATTATTTTTATATAGAAACTAGCTGACCGGCGGACTTCGTACCACTTTGACAGTTTCCATGACAACAAAACAAACAAACCATTCGTACGCTTAAGGACACCCGTATCCCATAAATCTAAACCATTCTCGCCGCTTGAACACACACAGAAAATTTCAACCAAATCGGTCCAGCCGTTTAGAAGGAGTTCAATAACATACACACGCACAGAAGATTTTTATACATAAAGACATACATCTAATAAGTTGCAATATGAGAATTGTTCAGAATAACTTATTTTAACAATTAAGATTACTAATTGAAATCGTTTTTTAAACCTTTAAAAAATTACACATTGAAAATAAACACTTTAACAAAATCTACTCTTGTTAATTTTTATATAGGTAGGTATCATCATTAATTCATCATTAATTTGGTATTGTCCTTGCATTTCGATGCTTTTACCGGATATTTTTATAAAAAAATAATAAACACTGAAACATTAACATTGACACAGTTAATCCATCACGATTCAATACAAAAAGTATGCTATCAACAGCATATTTTCCTGTTAACTCTCATTTACTAACAGACAATAGAAACCAAACAGCGTCATCTATCAGCTCATTGCGATCTCATCTTGATACATCATAATCAAAACAGTTCTGACAATTAGGTCTGTCCGGTCGTGGAGAACAAAGCCACAGATAAACACTATCTAAATATACCATCTTTGTTCAAATTAAACTAAGAAACATTACTGTCACAGCTTTCTACAACTCTGATTAGAGTTTTTTTTTTTTCATTAATCATTATTTTACAATAATGATTGAAATCTATCTTCTTATTGTAGTTGGAACCATCTTCGGTCGGCGAAGTTGTTAAACTAACTGCCGTACTCAGAGACGTCAATTAAGTTTTAATGACAATTAACTCTCTTGCTGTCACTTTCTTATGTATAGTGCTAAATAGAGAAGCAAAGACATTTAATTGTCATTAAACTTAATTGACGTCTCTGAGTACGGCAGCAACTGACTAACTAGGTTGGCGCAGCGACCCAAAGTGAGTCTTGGCCTTCGGTAATAAGAGCTTCCACCTTGGTATGTCCTACCACTCTGCCGCGTGGAGCTCCCAGGCCCTTCTCGACCTTATTCCACCTGCGGTACCTGAAAGATGAGGTCGAAGTTTTTAATGTTAGATATGTAGGTATTAAAGGCCAGAGGGTCTGGCGGTGAGAAACTCGGTGCTTGCCGCCGTTTTTTTGTAAGTAGGCCTCACCTTCCTCCGTCGAGCATTTCGTGGCTGGACGGTAGAAGATGAGGTAAGTCCTACATAAGCCAAGGTCGCATAGTCTGGCCCCGGTATATATACGTACCAAAGTTTCAGTACCGTTCCTCTATTTTGTGGGGGTTTCAAAAATTAAATCCAGGTGACAATCAGCAGTAGGAGCCGTTCTCTTTTGGATAAGGATCACCATGATTGATAATCACAAACACGGGCTGTTCCTCACGGCACGAACACTCAGGGCACGAACCTCCGGATATCAAGCAAGCGCTTTGCCATTATGCCATAAATGCGTTATTTTTATAGCAAGATAATAATATATATAGATAATATTAAGCACTACTTGACCTATTAACATCGTGATTTTTACGTATTTATAGCGAGAATTGAACATAAGCGTTGACTTTTCTTAAGTGTTATGGATTACTGCTATACTTGGGTTAGAAGGGATACACCCTCGTTTTCAGGTAAATATAACGCCACGTTTCATCGAAAAGCGAAACCGAAAAGGACCCCAGGAATAACTTTAACATATCTGATATTATTATCAGATATGTTTTATTATTATCAGAAGCTGCTCGTACTTATGTACGAGCAGCTTTCTGCCAAAACGATTTCTTGCAATATTGTAGTTTGTATGTATGAACCTTGTTTGTGTGTATGTATATATTCATTGAAACTTTCGGGTTCCATTTAGAATTACTTTTCAGTCTGTGACCACGTCTGGTCTACTCGGTCGGTACGCCGCCCTCGTAAGTATTCGTTATTATTTCTTACAATATCTAAAAAGTATACTTCTATCACGTGGCAGATATTAGTTTGAAAATGGTGCGATTCTTAAATGCCTTCTAACAATAAAAATTCTTCCGATTTCTTAAATATAAAAAATACTCATATTAATTAAGCATTTCGAAGTACCATATCTGTGATTTGTGTACATTTTAGAGATATAACTTTCTCATCAAGTCATTTTCTTTAGAGCTAATTAAAGACGCTTGCCTAGCCTAGAGAAACAAAACAATAGAATTTCTTTATTTCAACTGACGAAATTGTGTAATCTCCTTTGATGTTACCTCCTAGCTAGCTACAATAACAAATGTCTCTCTCAAAGAGATAAAAACCAGCCTCCTTTGTCGCAAAACTCGGTCAAGTGACTTCAAATGAAACTCTTCAGATGCACCGAAAGATTTATAACTAAGCTGTTTCCTGGAGGCTAAGACTTGGGGAACTTAATGAAATTCTCGATTTGTATTCGGATAATACGTATTTGAAGATCTGCATTGGACCAAGTAGTAGATATTTAGTAAAAACAAACTTTAAAAAACAAATATTATGCTTGTAGAATTTAACTCATTGTTCACTTAGGTACACACGCCTACATATCAACCTACCACAAACTGTCGAGTTTCTTCAATAGACTTTGAACTTTATGCCCTAATAATAAGGTTGAAAATGTATTGAAGAAATTTGACAGTTTTGGATAGGTTGATGTGCAGGCGTGTGTACCTACCACTAATATCCTACTAATATTATAAACGCGACAGTTATTAAGTATGAATGGTTGTTTGTTACTCTTTCACGTAAAAACTACTGAATGGATTTTAATTAAACTTTCCTCATATACAGACCAGACCCAGATCAGCATATAGGATACTTTTTTTTTTACTGTAGTCTTAGCGAACGAAGTCGCGGGCAACAACTAGTACTTACATAAATACTAGAGTATTTACTAGAGTATATAAGTATACCGACTTCTAAACTCTAGAGTTTAGAAGTCGGTATGCTTATATTCGCTTATATTTGTCAGTTACAGTTTACGTCTTTTGGCTGAGATGATGAATTTCATACCTATTTCATACAATAATATACTTTTTTAAATATTTTATGGTTTTACTGTGTTTACACAGTGCTTTGATCTCACCTGATGTTAAGTGATGATAAGGCCAATGATGAAAGCGCACTTCACCAGGGATCCTCAACTAGTGAGGCACTGGCTATCTCATCTCTAGTTGCCGGAACACAACAATGCTACAAACATTGATGTTATGGCGAAATATTAGATAAAATGGTGGTAGCGAGCCAGGCGGACAAATAAACCCTACCAACAACCAAATCGAGTAGGTACACAAACATGTACCCACCCCCCCCCCCCCCCCCGCCCCCCGGAAACGAACCCGGGACTTCTGGGTCTAAACCGGTGGTCTTAACCACTAGACCACAGAGGCGGTTACTATTTAGTGTATGAAAGTATTGTAAAAATGAAAAAGTGTTTTACATAAAGCAATCATTTAATCATTCAAATTCCCCAGTCAAAAAGCAAGCAGATATTAAACGTTATCGTTTTAATTAAACCGCAGAGTAATTCCAATTATCTGCGAGCCATCATTCAAATGTACGAGTACGAGCCACAAAATAACGAGACCCACACAGAAGGTAATGTTAACACGTACGTACCGCGCTCGAGCAATGCACACACAGACCGTCTCACGGGCACGGGTCTCGGAACTCGGAACAGTCCGAGAACAGCTGGGTGCTTAGTGTGCCTTTAATCGACATTCGATCACATAATAATATATAACGAAAACGTATTTTAAGTTTAATAAAACACACATATTTTAACTAGTGTGGCATTGAACAGCGCCTCCTGGCGACATACGAGAATAGTTAAAATTTGCCACGGATAGTAAACAAAATTCACATCACTCTGTTGCGAGATTCCGTGCCGTGAGAGGTTGTCTATGTGTGCGTTGCTCGAGCGTTGTATGAAGCTTACATTCTGTGGGTATACTTGTTTTGTTTACAGAACGACAAACGGAAAGGCTATTAGTATACAGAACACAGTCATGAAAGGGATGCGTTATTGCAGGGTTCCATTTAAAAAATGTATTACCGGTATTCGTTAGTAAAACTCTATGGCATCAAACAGCCTTACCATGAGCTCATATAGCAGTATTACTGCAGTTGTGAAAGCGAGACGCGTGCTTTTTTTATTACCTATAGGCAACCACCTTACAAATAAACAAAGTTCCTGACATTGTTCCTGTCATGTAAACGTCATTCCAAATTAGAGTAAAAGACAAAAAAATGTAATTTAGATAAAGATTTAGATTTAGATTTTCCGCAAAATAAAACCTGATTCCATTAATTAGAGTAAAAGAGACAAAACACGGAATAACTATACGGACCTTATTCTTTGTTTATTTGTAAGGCACTTAGCCTTTATCTTCATCTCACCTGATGATAGGTGGAAGCGCACACAACCGGAATCCTCCACTACTGAAGTAATGGCTATATCACCTCTAGCTACTGTAACCCAACAATGCTAACAATGCTAGTACAACATTGATGTTATGGCGATATATTTAGATAAGATAAGCTAGCCAACCAAACCGAGTACGCAAACATCTATCCCCTCAATAACAATTAAAATTATCAGTGCAAACCTTCGTTTCCAAAATCATACCACAGACAACCACGTAACATTCGAAACATTGTGTAGTCGGTTTGTTTCGGAAACTTCGGCCCTTACATGTTGTTGGGACCGCAAATACCTAAGCTACACTTTGTTGACACAGATCCGCTGACCACAGTTCGGTGGAATGCTCCATCACATGTTGCGGTGGGCCTGTGTTTGTAAAATGAATCGCAGCAAGATAATGTAAAAGGGAATTTTAATGTGGGGGAACGTTATGGCAACTCAAAGCGTTTTGGTTTGACCGCACAATAACTCGCGCGTGTTATATTTTTAAAGGGTTTGTTGGAGCATATATTGTTATGCGTGTTTAACCGCAAACGTACGTATTTATTTTAGTATTTACATAGAGATATTTCCCTAAGGCTTTATTCGAATCCACATACAGACAACACCTCTTTGAATTGATGCTTTCAGAACGTAATGAATGAATTTTACGCGTTCGTTAATTGTTTTATTGGTTTCACAAGAAAAAGATCTAATTGGCAATAAGCAATAGTTGACTACAAAAGGTAGATGGCTGGTTAAGAAACTTTCGCATAGACTGATCATCGGATGGGTGACCAAAACTTTTTCATTTTGAGCTCCTCCGTGCTTTGAAAGGCACGTAAAGCCGTTGGTCTCGGCTGCTCTAACAGTCGTTAACAACCACCAATCCGCACTGGGCCTGCGTGGTTGTTTGTGGCCCGTTCTCCCTATCCATCCATAAGGAAGGCTCGTGCCCCAGCAGTGGGGACATAAAATGGGCTGATGATGATGATTATGATGATGATGAATATAGGTAGTTGTGTTCATGATTATGTCATTGCAGTTTTTCCAGGGGAAAAAAACTGCATACAGATTCAACCTTGCGGAAGATCTGGGGCTGGCCTTGTCCCTTTCTAAAAGGTAGTAAGACCGACCCAGTAAAACCCTGGGGTTCGTCTTTGGCCTTGATAAGGGCCTTGAAGACAATCGGAAGGTACGCCCTAGATATTGTACGTAGGTATACCTGTCGCAAATCTTTGCATGTGTCTATGATTTTTGAAATTCTATTCTCTAGATTTGATACAATTTGGTTTCATCATTATCATCATCATCTCAGCCGAAAGACGTCCACTGCTTGACAAAGGCCCACCCAAGGAGAGATTCGGTTTGCCAGTTAACAAATAAATTCTAATCAAAGAAATACTGATCCATCTCGCCTATTGAATCCGATTACAGCAAGCGTACAACAGACCCAGCTCGTTTTCAATCTCAATGCATTAGCAGTGTTCACACTGCTAGCATTATCAAGATTACCAAAATATTCCATGTTATTATTTCAACTATTATGTTACATTGAATAATGTAACTCGATCAATTCTGGCCCTGTTTCCTCTGACCTCGCATGGGGAGAGCAAGTTGGTGCAATATTGAAATAGCGGTCTGAAGAGAACGTGACTGGATTCTGAAGCGATCTGGGCTCTTATTGTCTGACTTCTGGTGGTCTTCATATCATATGACAGATCGACGGAATACATTTAAAGTCATAGTCAAAGTGTAATTTAAAATTAAAAGTCTAATTAAAATTTAATTTATAATTTATTTATCAATTTTGTATTTGCGTTTAATTTTATTGAATTTGTTAATTTTACTAACATAGGATAAGGTATTTATTGTAACTAACCCAAATGAGCCATTGATGCTTGAGATAAATAAAAAAAAAAAAAAGTCAAAAAATATATATTCAAATAAACTTAAGAAAAGTGCTATTGAATCGTCCAAACAGTTTTTTACCTACTTCAGGGCGTCTATTTTGCATTGCACGCTGTTGTCATCAAAATCAAAATGATGATTGTGATAGCCTTGAAGACGTAATGTATCTTGCTTTAATGTCAAATGTAACCTTTGAGTATGAGTTTAAACAATTAGTGTCAAATATGATTGCTACTATTTATTACTTTTTGGGTAAAAACGTTAAAAAAAACAAAAGATAAATTTACCAAAAGAGCAGATTCAACAGAGTAACACAAAAAGTAGCATTTGAAAAAGACGCCATGTCTCATGCAGGACTCAAACTCGGATTTTCACAATTCGGGTGACAACTCTTCCAACTGAGCTACCAAGACATTGGTTTCCCTGTTGAACCACAGAAGAGAGATTGTTGAACTTTCGAAACGCTTGTTTTATTACCAGATAAACCAATGTATCTCATATAAATATAGCATAGTGAAAACAAAATAACACTTCAAAATAACAAAATAATCAATTTATTTTTCTGACACTATTTCTAAAACAAAATTAAAACAGAACAGCTTCTCGAGACGATTAGTCAAAATGAAAAATGATCCCGCCTTCCTGACCCATTAAACCGTCTTAGTGCAGTAGAAACTCAACATAGCCCATCACTTACAGGCAATCAGTTAACAAATACAACTGAAGTGATATTTATGATTATTTATGTTTACGTAACATTATCGTAAACATCAAAATGAAACAAAATTACGGATCTACTCGCGTTAATTTTATACATTAGTTTTAATGTATGTTTATCCTGACGTTTCGAACCCTTTGCAGGGTCCGTGGTCACAGGGAGACTCCCTGACGTCAGAATAAACATTAATTAAAACTAATGTATTAAATAAACGCGAGTATATCCGTAAAAGTTTTGTCATTTCAATGTGTATAGTGTTCGCGTAAACTTTAGTAAACAATATTAACGTTAACAGTAAAAAGATCAATTTGGGGTGTAGTGGCACCGGTGTTCGACAGGCACAACTGATCGACATTTCTTCCTTTAATCATTAAAATACGATGCGATTTTAGCTCTAAGCAATAATTACATACGGGCTACCTGTTCCTATCTGTCATCCCGTAAAGTTTTAATGAAAATGTATGTTTTACTAGCGGCCCGTCCCGGCTTCGCACGGGTGGCCATTTCTTTTTTAATATAGCCTATGTTACTCAGCGCTAATGTAGCATTATAATGGTGAACTAATTTTTTAAATCGGTCCGGTAGTTTTTGAGTTTATTCGTTGCAAACATACAAAAATAAAAATAAAATAGCTTTCCTCTTTATAATATTAGTATAGATTTTTTTAGCGACGACAATGTGTCGAACATTGATCTTATAGTGTCGTTGCCACTACTCTACTTAAAGGTGCGCAGAGCAAAAAAAGCCAAAAGTGTAGTCACGGTTAAGTTGACATAATTGAAAATATTATCGTATTACATAAACAAAATATATGTTTAGTATCAAAGGGAACGTGTTTACAATTAGTCCGATCCACAAATCATAACACACTTCAGTTTTTTCTACAATATCATTTAAATTTGGGCAAAAATCATGAAAACGAGTAGCGGCGTTTAGTTGATTTCTTACAGTTAATCTAAATTATTGTACCTCTGATTTTGTCTAAACAATCACCGATGGCTAAACTACAAATCGTCCGTCTCACATTTTCGATTTATCAAGCAGTTATTTAAATTATTATTTTTCAAATTAACACGTTAATTTCCCCATACAAAATAAGTATGGCCGCGTGGCATCAAATAAATATGGACGAAGACATTTCAAATGAAACACTTTTTAGCAATCTATCTCGCGTTTAATTTAACGTAATATTATTTTATCTTGACGTTTCGAATTCTTTAGAGGGTCCGAGGTCACAGAGAGCCTGAAATGTTACAATTTTAATTTGTAACTTGTATACCGTTATAGAATTTCGTCGAGTTCGTTCCGTTTTACGCAAAATGAGCCTTCGCTATCTCTTGGTTTCGCAGTTTGGTGTTAGGGCTGGGATTAATAACCTCAATGGGAAAAGAGGCAGGTAAATTCCAACCATCTTTGAATTGAAATTGAATTAAATTTTCAATTTGAATAGCCTTGTGTTATAGTAAACTTATTACCTACAAAGTTGTTGTTACTGACAAAAAAGCTAGAGACTAGAAGCTTCAGGTTTGGCACTTTCACAAGCATCCATCTATGAAATGCAGTGGCCGTTTTCGGCTTATGCTCCTTGTGTATTTCTTTGTGTTTCTATGTTACTCGTTCCTCTATACATTTTATCGGTGTTGGCCAATCAATGTTTTCTTATTATGCCAATTCCACTTTACAAAGCATGTATTACTACTATATAAAGCTAAAATATACTATTACTATTGATGATGATGATGGTGATGATGATAATTGATGTATGTTGTTTACAGTTTGACGACCTCCTTGGTCGAGTGGTTTGTGCACCGGTTTTCATGGTGTCGCCATCTCTGAGGTCCCGGATACCCGGTCGGGTCAATTTAGAAATTATTGTTTTTCTAAATTGTCTCGGGTTTGGGTGTTTTCTATTTATAATAAGTATGTATTTAAGTATTTTAAGTATGTTTATCCGTTGTCTAGTAATCATTTAACGAGTTTCATAACGAAGCTTCTCTTGGGCTAGATAATTGGTGTGAGTGTAGGAAATTTTATTTATTTATTTGCCTGGAAATAATTTATGTATAGATGTAACATAAATACAGCATGCGTATTATTAGTAATAATGCAAGAAACACTACATTGTTTTTAGATTAAATATAAATGACATGATGTGGAGCTATGTCCATAAGACTGTTTGTTTCCATTAAAACTAAATAATCATGCATAAATTTAAAGCACTATTTTATCATCGCTACCACCCGTCATTCTAATTCAGACGCACTAACACTTAAGTGCTAACAACCGGCATTGTCATAATTGTTTATATTATTTATCGGGGCGGCCGTCTGAGGAACAGACCGTCAAATTCGCAGGAAAGCTCAGCTCTGTGACTGGGCGATAAAACGCTTAGTCGGGGCGGCTGCGGTTCGTCGAGAGAACTTCGAGTTTGCGGGCGAGAATCGCTCTACAACCCGAAACTGTGTGGTGCGAGGTAAAAGAAACAAGGGAATCGAGGTTGACACCTTTTTGTTACGACCTTTTTTGTTAAAACACTTCTATACTTACTACTATATAAATCTGTAGGCACTGTCTGTACATGCTTGTTTTCTGACAAATTTTGGGATAAATATTCGTTTTATGACCCACTGACACTCCACGATTTTTGAAATGTTTGTCCTCTTATAACTCAAAAACGGTTTGACCGATCTTGATGAAATATTGTATGTAGTAAGAACATGAGATTGTGCAAATAATAGGCTATAAAAAAGCGAACGAGCCTTACAGTAGTCGCATATGATGTGTAACATTTGACATCTCACCTTTTGAAATCAATATTACGATAGAAAATAGAATTAACAATTGATGTATATTTTTTTACAAATCATAAAGAGAATGCAGTAAATACTCATTAGAAGACATTTGACATCCTTTGATTTTTTAACCATGATTTGCACTTTCTTGAGACTTATTATCAACAGTAAATATTTATTAATATAGTTTAAAAGTCTATTACACTCGAAATGGTTGAAATCAATAGAACATAGAAAATAGAAATCATAAAGAGAATGCAGTAAATACTCATTAAGACTGTTTTTGTTTTGTTTATAAAATTTTAACGCAAATTTTGTTGCGAAACAAATTAAAAAACACAAATGTTGAAAAAATTTCCACGAGCAGGATTTGAACCTGCACCCTTCTGACATACCGGGTCAGGTGCTCTTCCAATTGAGCTATCGTGGTTCTAACCAGCCCGCCGAAATTATTCAACAGTATTTACTTTTTACTTTGAAAGCCAAAGGCACCCATTCAATGTCAACAACTACCGTGTTAATGACGGTAAATTTTATAAACAAAACAAAAACATTTTATAAATAGCTTGCCTACTTCTTAACTGATCTTTAGTATTTGTAAAAATATTATGATCGGGTGTTAATGACGGTAGTTGCTGACATTGAATGGGTGCCTTTGGCTTTCAAAGTAAAAAGTAAATACTGTTGAATAATTTCGGCGGGCTGGTTAGAACCACGATAGCTCAATTGGAAGAGCACCTGACCCGGTATGTCAGAAGGGTGCAGGTTCAAATCCTGCTCGTGGAAATTTTTTCAACATTTGTGTTTTTGTAATTCATTAGAAGACATTTGAAATATCAAAATGATGACAAAATATGTCACTTAAAATAATATTATGGTGTTATTTAAACTATTAGTAAAGTATTCGTCATTTTATTACCAAAAAATGCTAGTTGGGCAGCAAAAAAGCTAGTTGGACAGCAGCTTATGGTCAGCAAATATTTCTAAATCAGTCTGCAAATTATATCATTCTGAACAGCAGTCTTATGCCGCTCACCCCTACCGTGACTGGCCATCGCTAAACTGCGCTTCGCTCGGGAAACAAAAAAATTACTTAACCTAACCAGTAAGGATTTCTTATGCTGACCGATTGTATAATTCTGCTGACCAAATAATAATTTTGCTGACCAAATATTTATTTTGTAATACAAATAAATTATTTCCATAATAATATGTCATGTTAATAATATCGATTTGACTTCTTGGCGGGAAAGTGTAGAATCATGCCTGCTGTTTTGTTTTATTTTCTAAAATATGTGTTATGTCGAATATTAATGTGAAATAATGATGGATTATTAACCGTTAAGTGTTCGTGAGTGTTGGCAAATGAAACAAAACAGCGCAACGTCACTTTTCAAATTCTCTTAAGTCTGAGGACTTAGTAAAGCCGTGGGTGGGGCTTCTTTACTGAGATACTCGAGGGGATGGGGATTCATCGTCATCTTATAGGAAGTAAATATTGTTTATTTATGTGTTACTTGTAAGAAAAATTACTTTTTCATTGGCTAAATGCTTGTGCAAAGCCATAAAACAAAATATAAATGCAGTAAATACTTATTAGAAGACACTTGACATATCAAAATGATGACACAATATGTCACATAAAATAAAATTTATAAAATGGCACGCGTTTGTGCGCTTCTCCGACTTCCTGTTACACACTTCCATTCCATTTCTACGAAATCACTCCCACAAATTGTATATAAAGAAGGCGAGCGGAAAGATGTTACACATCAAAAAAAAAAGTGAAATTTTATTCACAAGTTTACGCTCAGCGAAGCGGGCGGGTGACGGCTCTAGATGTTTGTATATAGTAAGAACGTGAGATTGTGCAAATGATAGGCTATGTATGATGTTGGTAAACCTAATAATTATTTTGATTAGCATTCATTGATCCATTATCTTCACACAGCGAAGCGGGCGGGTGACAGCTAGTTTTAAATAAGTATGCAGGTTGCCGACCGTTTTAAAAAAAAAGTGAATATTTTAAAGAACTATTTAGTAGGTACGTGATTTCATTTATGCGTTTATTGTTATGGAAGGAGTTTCACCCGAGTTAATGTGTAATAACACGTGTTGTGTTGTGAGACTCCATTCCATATAATATAATGCTACTTGAAATTTGCTTAATGCTACACGCGAAGCCATTAATAAAGATATAATAAAAATGTTCTGGAATTTATTATTGTTTTTATCAACATCCCTGTTGTCTACTATTCCTGTGACAAGGGTATCTTTCCTATGACTTCCTATAGACCTACGTTCTTTGAACGAGGCATGAAGAGACACCTTGTGGGTCGGAAGGGTGAGGGTGACTTCACCAAATTTTCACGGCTTAGTCTCGTCTTCGGTCTTCGCGTCTGAGCTTAATTTCCACTTAACATTAGATAGAGTGGAGTCACTTGCCGTGTCAGATAATATATTCAATATAATAACAACAAATTTACGACATTAGCATGACACAATGTTTATGTTACGATTTTGACAGGCTGCTTACTAGGCCCACCGGTATTAGAAGTGAAATACGCGTTCTCCTACAACTTAGGGCACGCGTTAGCCGGGAGCTCTTTACTGGTAACAGCTTTGTTGGCTCGTTACGTCTTTCGTGCAGCAAGCGAATAAAGTTTTCTTTGACGTATTTGCATTCGCCATACAGCTGAATTCCTTTAGATTTCATGCTGCCAATTGATGGCTTTATAACCGCTTGCCGTCGAAGTTCGCTTCACGAATGTTTGGTACTCCTTTTTTTTTTTGGTAAAATTAATAATTTCTGTTTGGTAAAACAGGTTCTAAATATTTTCATGAACTTTTTATGGCGGCCATTAACATTTTGCACGTTCAGCGTTGGATAAACGGTTGCACTTTGGTAAACAGGTTGTATTCCATGTCGTAGTTTGAGGCTTTAAAAGGAACCAAGGCCCTTCCTTAGCATTTCGGGGGACTACTCTAACAATTAAGCTACCGAGACTGTCCGAGTCACAGTTTTTTAAATGCCTGTTTCCTACGTTATTAGCTTTAAGGCAATAATCATTGGAATTGTACCTTTGATCTTCTAACATCAGGCCGAGCGCTATATAGTAATCAGTAGGTAAGTAAAAACGGCCAAAGAACTTACTCATGTGTCCCTATCTCTGTGGCGATCGTACCACGCCCCAATCCGTATGTTTTCACTCTAATAACCCCCGGCCTGTTATTACATTGTCTCATTTTTATTCGCTGCCTACGTACCATGTTCCAACCTGGATAGCTGATGCGGTGAACTAGATTTTCGTAAACGATCCACGCGAAACGATTTCACTAATTTTCCTCAAGCACAACCTCGGAGCTAGTTTTTAGTTTCACATAAATTTCGCTTAACGTTCCACGAACACGGTTTATATTTAGTCAGTTATTTTACTAAAAAAAATATAAGCGTGTAGTCGCTCTCAGAAGTAGGTAGGTAGGTACTTTAGTTAGCGATAGGATTTGTACTTGGACTTCGATCAAATAACTTTAGTAAGGGGTCCGGTATAGTCCAAAAACATGGTTATATTCCAGTTAGTATTTACTCTAATGTAAGTGACCATTATAATGAAAGTCTTAAAAGTTTAGTAGGTACTTTGTCCAGGTTTGGTAAGTTACGAGTATCTAAACCACTTCGTTGAAAAATTATAATCAAAAATATTAGGTAAAATGCTTTGCGCATACACTGGGGCTAGGGGCGACTCCAGCTTATGGGGATCTCTCCTCCTTTTCCCTCGTCCAGCTACCAACTAAAAGCTCGATGAAGGAAGGAGAGGGGCTCAGGTAGGGAATGCAATCTCGATCTCGCGAGATTTCGAGTAATTTTTCGAGATTCAATCTCGAAGCTAGGTAATCTCGTTTTTAAAATATCGTTCGAGATCTCGACCAAATCGATCGAGATCACATTCGAGTGATTCAAAATTTGATAGCTAACTTAACTAATTACTATTAAAAACATTAGATAGGTGAAATATGTCTAAGAACAAATCAAGCCAAGTGTATATGGACGTTACTACAAGAAAATGGGCGGTATGTTTTGTTTACAAAATATTATAACAGTCACATAGGTAGGTAGGTTTTATTCAATTTAACAAAGTTTGATCAAATAATAAGATATTTTTCAAAAAGTAAGTCTAATCTCGATTATATCGAGATCTCGCGAGATTTCGTCGCATTATTTGACTCAATCTCGAATTCAAATTATGAGACGAGATCTCGATTCGTCAACCTGGAGGCGAGATTGCATTCCTTAGCCAGTTCGTGAACCTGAGCCGCTCAGGTTCACGAACGGCAAGCACGGAGTTGCCTCCTTAGCCTGTCCTGGCCGCCCTGGCCTCAGTTTTCCCTAGTCCTAATAAAAGGATTAAGATATTATTTAATATCCTGAAAAAATCTGACTTTTAATGATCGTTAGTTTTGTTTTCTCTAATCTTCGTAACACAAACAAGAATTGCAAGAATCTACAATTTCAGTGAACACGCTTTTCTCCAAGCTCGTTACGCTCCCGGTATGAAATAAGGAGCAAAATCCTGTTTGAAAAGTTAAAACGCCTCTCATAATATGCAAATTTCCTCACACATAAGTCGTTCCCACTGAAAGTTTTCAGCGTCTGAAGCCTTCAACCAGTTGCATTGGGGGTGCATAGGTTATAGCTATAATGATATTAGTCCTTTTTCATATGTGGAAGATATTTTAGTAGAACTGTTTAAATGGAAGAAATAGCAAATATTAAATACTTTATTATTATTTTTAGCTAGTTTAAATTATTCTACACTCGATAAAAAAGTGTGCCTCTTATTGGCAGTGAGAACGGGCCATATAGGGCCCAGTGCGTATTGGTGGTTGGTAACGACTCCTGATGCAGCCGGTACCAATGGCTTTACTTGCCTTCTAAAGCACGAAGGAGCTCGAGATGATACGTTTTTGGTCAACCACCCGATGACCAGCCTTTGCCAAAATTGAAAACCTTAGTAATTTGACGACCAAGTGGCTTGCACGCCGGACTTTGGGCGGCGCTAACTCCTGAGGTTCCTCCCGGGTTCGACTCCCGGTCGGTTCAATGTCGAAAACGAACTTTTCGATATTGTGTCGGGTCTGGGTGGTTGTGGTACCGTCGTTGTTTCTGATTTCCATGAAACGAGTGCTTTAGCTACTTACCCTGGGATCAGATGTATATGATATTGTCTCATATTATATATATATTATTAGTAATTGCAGACCGTGTGCGTTAACACTGCGCCATCGAGCTCCTAAAAAATATACTCATGTCAATGTTTCTTCATATTTCTATTATTTTATAATTTGTAACGACGACTGCCTAAAATGTCGGAAGTGACCTCAACGACACGACATCTCAGTCTCATGACCACGGATCGTAAAGTCGATCCTGTAAATAATTCTTAATATTAGAATAACATAATAAAAAAATTAAACGTTAAGAAATTTAAAAAGAGTATAATGAATGAGTAAAAAAGATATATGTTTAACTGCCGTACTCAGAGACGTCAATTAAGATTTAATGACAATTAAGTCTCTTGCTGTCACTTTCTTAAGTATAGTGCTAAATAGAGAAGGAAAGACATTTAATTGTCATTAAACTTAATTGACGTCTCTGAGTACAGCAGAAACACTAGTAACCGTTTTAAAAAATAAATAATAAATAAATAAATAAAATTATTTATTTCATGCAACAAAACAGTGTATGGTAAAATACAAAGAGGCCCAAGGAACAGATACCTTACAGGTTAAAATACATACAAATAATATAATTAAAAACTATGCTACACGTAAAGACGGCGACGTGCGACGCAGCGTGGTGTCCGGTAGCCGGCCTCGGAACCGCCGGAACATGACACCTTTCGGCCAATAGTCCTCTTTCATGAAGGTCGTCAGATGGTCGGTCGGTACTCTCACCACAAATGAATTAAAAGTAAGTAAGTTTTAAGTAGGTACTAAAAGTTTTTATAAAAATTGTTAATTTATTACATAAAGTTTAATACAATTTTGTTTATAAAGCCCAGCAGGGCTATTTCCTATTTTTATAACATTATCACCTTTATCCCGCTATCGCGTGACACCAAAGCCTTGTTAAATTAATTAATCTTTAACCTGAGAAGCCTCTTCAATTTCCCTGTGAAATTATCCTCCTTTGTTCAAAGGCTCCGTCTTATTGAAACGTAACCTACCTCATGCACATAAGCTACAATAATAATTTGAATAATAATTTGAACCGCCTCTGTGGTCTAATGTCTAAGACCACCAGTTTAGACCCAGAGGTCCCGGGTTCGTTTCCCAGCGGGGGGGTACATGTTTGTGTACTCGGTTTGGTTGGTGGTAGGGCTTGTTTGTCCGCCTGGCTAGCTACCACCATCTTATCTAAATATGTCGCCATAACATCAATGTTTGTAGCATTGTTGTGTTCCAGCAGCTAGAGATAAGATAGCCAGAACCTCACTAGTTGAGGATTCTGAATGAAGTGCGCTTCCATCATTGGCCTTATCATCACTTAACATCAGGTGAGATCAAGGCACTGTGCGTACCCGTTAATATAAAAAAAAAAAATATTCCTATTACGTTTTCATTTCGCCTAACAAGTGCAAGTTTTATTTGCCATTAGATCATGGGAACTAAAAAAGTATAGTAAATTTTTAACTATCGTTGTTTATCTACCAGAAGACGCTGTGTTAATGCCAAAACAACTTTTACTTGTCGTTATCGTGATCGAATAGCTAATAAAACGCGTAATGCACTATGCACGTCTAACAGAAAGCTGTCATCGCTGTGTGCCAAGTATTATTATTATAAACATTCTTTAAACACAACAGCTACTACGTACAACAATTTCAGACAAAATAATTGCGGTGGCGATTAAAGCCCGCCCCGGAAACATCCCGGGAATCCTGCAGCCTGAATACAGCGCAGTCTGACCCTAATGGTGCATGCGACAATGGACTAACTAGATTAAACTGTAAAACTTAATTTAATTTGACCAAATAAAACGGGTAGTCGCTTGATACGAGCGCACACAACCGATCGCTGTGGAGATCCTTGGGGGAGACCTTTGTCTAGCAGTGGTGATGTATTTCAGATGAGATGATGATGATAACGATGATGAAATGATTTGTGGTCTCCTTTTGAGGTTACCGTTTGAAAGATAGTGATGAACTGCCTTTTTAGTCTAGTGGTTAGATCGCCGGCTTTATAACTAAAGGTCCCGAGTTTCATTTCCAGAAAAAAAACCTTATCAAACGCCTCTGTAGAGTTAGGGTCTCATCGGTCCCAGAATTGGAGATCACGGGTTCTATTTCAAGTACGGGTATAATTGCTGGTATAATTACTATTAGTTAGCATCATTGTTGAGTTCTTATGGTTAGAAATTAGAAAGTCATTTCTTCGGGACAGAAAATTGCGCTTATTGAAAAGTGGTTCCACCTACGCATCTGCATAACAAAGGAGGTTACAAGCAGTATAATATAAAACCTAAAATAACTTTAAGATACAAATGAACCACAACGCCTCGCTAGCCGAAGGTCCCGTGTTCATTTCCCAGTTCAGTTCTATTCATTCATTTGGCAAGCGTGGTGATTAATCTTTTATCTCCCAGTGACTCCATATATGGAGCCATTAGAACAATTGAATTTCTATTGTGTCTAGTTTTATAGATAACGAGGGGTTAAGCCTTTACCCATCAACTGTGGTAATGACTTGATTTCAATGATGGAGGTCTTTGCCCCAAGAGTGGCACAAGCTTCACTTATTTACAAATCAATAGTCTCCCTGATTCTTCTTTCTAATATCTTAAGACTATTTTCTGTTTGAACGTACAAATCAGTGGATATTTCCCGTCCGGACGTTGACAAGTGACAATAGCTCTCGCTCCATTAAATACATACAAAAGGAAACAAATGAATTCGTCCCAAACGCTGCTAACTAGAGAAACCTCTCTGAAGCAATCTTCATAATGGACTTTTCACGTCAGAAATTTCACCTTTAAAAGTGTAGAAAATACCAACACGAAGATTTTCTACTCAACACGGAATAACGTTGCGTGCTCGAAGATGTTTATGTTTTAGTTTTCGTTTCATTGCAACTATCGAATCGGTTAATACTTTCTATCTTTAAACAGTTAACTTGTATTATTTATCTTACAGAGATACACATTACATTATTCATTTATAATACTGGTTACAAAAGTCTTAATGTTAGTTCTAATGTTTTCCGATTAGATGTTTGTATACACAGCATTACCAAGTGTAGATATTTTCTGCGATTTACTGTAAATCTATAATATTTATTTGCACTTAAATTATGATAACTGCACTAATAACACATTATTCATAGTTCAGAAAGCTTGTGGGTGGGTAGATTTAGGTATGCGTATGGGTTCAAATCAGTAGCATCAGCAGTCAAACGACAAACGAACCAAAGTTTGGGGGTTAAAGTTACTCGCGTACGTAGGTTTACCCTTGAGACCCTACACGTGACCCCTGGGTGGTGGTAAATGAGTGTCACTGTCTGAGTGGTAGAGCCACGCTGCGTTGCAGCACGAAATGGGTCGGCTCGACCGGCGTAATACCACCCTCTCACAGAATATCGGCTTGAAACAATGGCACTCGTTGCTGTTGTGTTTCGTCCGGTGTGTGAAAGTACCGGAGGCATCTCTCACCCCTCCCCCTTCCCAATTTCTACTCCCTCCTCGAGATCCAACTCCTTCCTCAAGGCCGGCAACGCAACTGCGATTACTTTGGTTTCGCGGGTGTCCATGGACGGCGGTGATTACTTTCCATCAGGTGGCCCGCCTACTCGTTTGCCTCCTTTAACATAAAAAAAACGAACCCGGGCATCTTTCCGTTCGGCAACTGATGCTTCGGATAATAATTTTATCAATATAATTTCATCCCGTTTAAGTTTCTAATAAAAATAAAAGATGATTGGACTGGTCGCTATCACCACATTAGTGAAATAGGAAAAAAGGCTCCGTTAATGGAGGCTCTATTCTTCGGAACTAAAGGAAGTTTTGATTGAACCGCAATGTTGTGTTATTTAATACAATGATAAGATAAAGTGAAATCAAGTCATCACTATACTTAATGAGTAATAGTTTAATCACCATGCTTATTACATTATACAATGTTATTATATACAAAAAGAAGCTGGTATGTTCCTAGCCCGTAAATAGTGAAGACTCGATAACGCCCAAAAGTAGGGCGCGCAGCAAGGCATAGAGCCAGATTGTGTTTGAATTTGTGTGAAGTGCATCAATTATAATTCAAAAGTAAACGGTATTCAATTAGTTTTAACCTCAATTACTACGATCATACATTAAGGGTTAATTGTCCAATAATAATAGCAATGCAAAAATAATTGCTATGCATATCACATGTAATTCATGGGGCAGAGAAGAGGTTTATATTTCAAAAAATAACTTTCAAGCAATGATAAACGCACATGTCGTAACACAATAATAAATTTAACGAGCATAATAAAAAAATAAAAGCTTTCTAGCCTTATAAAATATTGCTACACTCTCATGTACACGATTGCTATGCGAAATGACTTGACAGTTTCTATCCGCGGTTAGCGCCATGTTACGAGCGCATACCTACATGGCCTCCGAGGAAATAGCTAGCGTTAGCTCAAACGTGGCTAAACGAGTTCACGAAAGTACTATTCCGCGCGGCGCCCGGCTGGAATGGGATTTACTGCACAAAACCAAAAAGTTCTTCATATTTTTCTTGATATTTCATATTGCAAATGTGAGAGTGTTTTGTTTTTCCCATTTTGCACGTCCTAAAGGATCAATGAATCGGAGGGTAACACTGATTTACAGTGGTACTACACATATTTTCTTAATGAATAACTGAATATTAATTGCCATGTTGTCTATTAATTACTTAAATTTATCATTTACACTATCACTTTACTTGTGTCTTCGTTCGCGTGGATTTAAGACTTTAAAAATAACCTGTTTTAAAATGTAGCCAATGTTACCCTCAAGGAATGTAGCATTTTATCAGCGAAGGATTTTTTTTAATTGGACCAGTAGTTCAAGAGATTGCTCTCTTCAAACAAACAAAGTCAAAACCTTACCTCTTTATTAATAGTAAAGACATACTCGTATATATCTACGAAGTTCACCGAGAGACATAAAGAAAATAGATGCACTGTACTATCGCTCATCACCATCATCAGCTTATAGACTTCTGATGAGCTCAGGCCCTATAGGCTGACCTGCTGACCCATGCTGACCAAATACGGGTCGGTGGGTTTGTTGACTGCCATCTTATTACAACAACCCAGATAAACCCAAAAACGCGAAAGCCCCCTTATTTTTGATAGTGGAAAACTCTTCGTCCAAGTAACACCGCGCCCAGGGAGGCGCGGATGGTTATGTGGGATTCTCTCCTCTAGCTCCCGCCTCCCTGCCCAGGCCGAGGGTTTCGACGGGGATTTGGCAGAAGGAGAGGCCTACCCACTAAAAACCACTGTACATTTACTTCACGTGCCGTGTGTAGTATAGTGTAGTGGTATAGTGAACTGGGATCACTGGTTTGGCAATGACCAGGAATCACCCTAGCGGCGGGCCGCCAGAGAATGTTTAACCGTGTTTCAGACGTCCTGAGGTTTGCGGACGGCCAGGGACTAAACGCTAAAGCCCGGGCCATCAAGCTCCGCCCCTCCCTCATTCTTCGTTTTACTCATCGCTGAGGATCATGACCTTCTTCACTATAATATGACGCTTGACAATGCAGCGCCATCTGGACCGGTTGCGTGCGACGTGCGTAGCATTATGCACATAGGTGTTCAAGGTGCTCTTTTTCTTTCCATTTTTCCGGTGACAATTAGTTTCTCTCAATTGCCAATTGAGAAAAACTATAAATTATAAAAAAAACACAGCCGTAATAAAACTAGGACGCCACGCGACGCAACGATAAATATCGCTGTTTCATTTCGCAATAGTAATTATGAGCCACAAAAACTCGCAGAGTTTTATCTTTAAACTGTCATCGGTATCTTTTCGTTTTCCCTTTTCCCGTCCCTACTTGGCCCCGACAGTTAAAGGAACTATCGACATTATTTTTCAGCTCTCAGTTGGAGTGGAGCCGACATTTGCCTCTGCAGATTTTTAATTTATTTCCATTTGAAAGCGGTCGGACAAAATGGAAGTAGGTACCTACTGGAAAAATAAACTTGAGAATTTTGCAATTATTTTTATTATGTTTAAAAGCGTTTTGCTGCATTTATGTACTATTATTAAATTATATTTGACTCATTTATTTATAAACAAATACTGCTCTAGCTGTAAATCTTCGAAACAGATTGTAAAATAAATTAAAATGTCAGCTACCCTAAAATTCGATATGTTTCTTAGAGCGGCTTGCACTAAGTTCACTTAATTACGACTAATACTTATCGTAAAGTAATTAGAGAGTTGTGGTTAAACCGTTAAGCTCATGAAATAAGTGAATACTGAAAGATAGTTACCACATAATTAGATCTCTTGCAGCCTTCCTCAAAATTCATGATTCAGTCAAACAAGAGACTATAATTAAAGTTTAATATAGCAGGTGGTGAATTGAGCAAAACTTTCGCTTTGTAAGCCGGAGGCTGCATTCAGGGTTGACACAATTGATTTATCTTTTTAAAATAAATTATTTAATAAATTGAACAGATCTTTTGAAAGTGATTTCTCGTGAATATCGTAATACTACATACCTAGATACAAATGCTCACCAACGTAGGACTAAGACACAAATCTGGGGGATCTCCCACTACTCAGGGAAGTAAATGCCATGCTGGACAGCGACAAGTCCTATAAAGCTGGATTTGGTCTGTAAAAGAGACGAGAGAGGTAAGTCAGCGGAAAATTCGATTTCTATCTAGCCCAATTTTTTAAAAATTGCATTTTTTTTATGAGTGACCTGAACGTGACACTTTAGCTTTCAAAGTTATTGCTTTTTTACACAAAACATACCGATGGATCGCTACTGGAGAGAAATCTCGAACCTACTAAGATAAAAAGTTTTTTTTTATATAACAAACAGTAGATTTCATAATACCGCACAGCAATGATGTTACCAGCCTTTGTCAAGTAGTAGCTTCAGATAGTATGACAACACAAGACATACTTCTTGTCGAAGTTCAGAAGCATGTCCAGTCCTTAACGTAAACTTGACACAAGAACTTCTTAACAAATTAATGATTTTGCATAAGCAGTCGTTAACAACCACCAATCCGCACTGGGCTCGCGCGGTTTATGGCTCGTTCTCCTTTTCCATCCATAGGGATCTTTGGTACTGTTACAAGAAATACAAGTTGTCACAAAGACAAGGATAAGACAAGAGAGCCTTAAAAACTAACTTAGTTTAGAAACTCACCGGTATCACCAACGCGGGTCCCACGAAGCTCTTAACGAACAGCCGACAACCAGCAGTTATGCTCAGTGCCGTAGCCGCCGGGGAATGCAGCCGCTGACGCTAACACCACCAGCGACGTCCTCCTTATCCATCCCCATCCAGCAGTGGGGAAATAAAATGAACTGATGAAAATGATTATATTTATATTCATCTCAGCCAAAAAGACGTCCACTGCTGGACAAAGGCCTCCCTCAAGGATAAAATCATTTTGAGGGGAATTTGCCATAATCGCCACGCCTGCCGAGCGTGGCTATTATGGCAAAGTGGCTGGGTTGGCGATCGCAGTAAGGTAAGAATAATCACAGAGAGACGATGCTGCCCATCCTCTGGAATGGTCCCATAGTCGCCTTCTACGACACCCACGGGAAGAGATGGGGTGGTGCAATTCTTTATCCCCGGCAGCACACGGGGTATATTTATATTACAAACGGTAAAATCCGCAAAGCAATGTATGTTACCAACCCTACACATTTGTAATTATAACGGCACGGCAGCTCCTCGAAGTCGGATGGCACTCCATGAATATTCCACGGCGGAGCGTGTATGCAACTTTGAACTAGTATCGGTGTCGTGTTGGGACTGTCTCTCGCGAACCCGACTCGAAATAATTGAGTCACCCACGAACTGGATGTTTCCTTTGACAAGTTGTAGTCCAACCATTTGAATGTATGGCTTGTCGAAGTTCAGACGTTAGGGTAAAGCTTACATTTTTAACATTGTCTTCGGAGTCGTGATGTTGATGTTATTGATAAACGCATTAATCTGTGAGAATACATTATGATATAAGCAAAAGCAACATTTTGAAAATCTTGACTTCAGTTACAGTAACAGTCTTGTAGTATGTAGTGATCTGAAATATATTTAAATCTTAACCCAAATACAAACGTAGTAAGTACTAATTATGTTTAAAAGGATATTTTAAGAAAATATAAATATTGAAAAAAGGTATTTACGTTTAAAGTATTTGCGCAGAATAAAGTTAGATTGTATTTAGAACTTCTCGCAAGTCGAAAGTTAGATTGGAATTTATAAAAATATTAAAATAAGTTTCCTATACAACATTTCCTTTAAGATGTAACTACGAGTATAAAAAATACCAAATAAAATGCTCTGCAACATGTTGATAAGATTAGTTCACTGATTTATCTCAAGATGCTTTATCATCAACCAGAAATTTGAACCAAGGAAAGGCCTTAAAGGCCGGCAATGCATCTGCGATTCCTCTGGTTTTGCGGATGTCCATGAGCAGCGGTGATTGCTTCCCATCAGGTTACCGGCTACTCGTTTGCCTCCTTCTAATATAAAAAAAAAACTTTTAAAACTAGACTATTGAAAGACAACAAAACATGTTAAGAATCCAGTTAATAATTAACTACTTACGTTACTTCACTGGCTCAGCGACAACATCAACTTAATTTTACTAGATTAGGAAGGTTTCAAATATTTGCTTTAATATTGGGTCCTCCCACTTATTTTCCTACTATTATATCCTATTTTCCACCTACCTCATGGATTAGTCTGATTCTTATGTTACCATCCTTCTTTTTGTTGCCCCAAAACTATTAATCATTATAAAATTCCGTTAATAATTCCTCTAATGAAAAGAACTTTCAATTAAAATAATGCAAAACTTATAAAAACAGCCCTCCACATTGCAAAATATTACTAAACACTTCGTTCGTAGGTTCCCAGAAAGGATCTCTTTGACAACACCCTCCTTCCGGGCGTTAAGTTAAACATTAGAGAAAAGTATTCGAATAATTATGATGCACCGCGGTGGGCGGGGACGGTGGAGTGCACTCACCGGTAATGATGCGAGGGCGGGCGGAACCAGGAACTACAAAATGTTTCTTACAAACTGGATTTACCAAAAGAAAAATATTTTTTTATTGATGAATTTCCCTTCGTAATTTGTAATCGTATTTGCGTTGCCCGTGTTTGAGAAAATAGTAGGTATTTCTTGAGGGTTCTAAGTTGTAACGGTTCTGGAATACAGCCGCTGTATTTTATAAATATTGTATTCAGTTTCAGTGCAGCAATTAGCACTTAAAAATAAAAAGTTAGATTTAAAAAGATTTAATAAGGTTAGGGGAGCCTGGATTTAAGGCCCGTTCTCCCTATCCATCCAATAATCCTCCAATAATAATTATGTGTTGTGTTCGGAAATGTGATCGTACTGTCAGAACATTGCCGATTCTTAGAATTATAATATTATGAATGTATTTGGTTACTTTATCTCTGATAACGTGGAAGAATACTATTGTTAGGTACTACACACAAACCCAAGAGGCTTAACTAGTACCCCATATCATAAAAATAATGTATGCTTTAATTCCGATAATAAATAAATAAAAAATAAATAATCCATAGGGAAGGCTCATGCCCCAACACTGGGGACATATTAATGAGCTGATGGTGTTGATGATGATGAGGTGGAGCTATCATTTTCGCAAGGTGGCTGGGAAGAGCTGGATATGAGTAGCCGCGGGTCGTGCTCAGTGGCGGCCACTTGAAGAGGTCTATGTCCAGCAGTGGAGAAATGTAGGCTGATGTTGCATAAGATATGTAAGTTTTACTTTTTATTTATGCTAATTGCTGCACTGAAGCTATATTAAATATTTATAAAATTTATAAAAGTATATTTATATGTAAGTTGTAAAATGAAACTTATACAGTGGGATTCTTTGTTAAATGATTTAAAAGTCACTGACTTAAAAGTATCCTACCCTAGGTCCAAATGTTTGATATTACAGTCGCCCCATTAACAAGTTATGAGCTTCTCAAACTTATTGAGGAGCCCTTTGTTGTTGGGAGTTTTGTACCAATGTTTGAACTTGTGGTCAGGTCTATCAATATTGCTTAGAAAGCAAGAAAGTTTTGAAGGTTTCATTAAACTAGATTTCTTACGTATTGTTTTCTAATATGTAAGAAAACTTTAAAACTAAAAGAACTTAACTAATGAACATTGTTTTACTCTAAACTTACTAAGTAAATTAACTTCTTAGCCGCTGAAAGATTAAAGGTTAAGGAAAATTATGAAATTGGACAGTATTTTTTGGATAAAATGAATAAAGTAGGCCACCGAAAGAGTTTTCTGTTTGTGTGTGAAGTAATCCTTCAAAGTCGTTTTGCGGCGTAGGCATTGTGATCAAAAAGGTATTTTTTGATTAACAAACACAATCTTTACATATTTCAAAAGGTTCACATTAAAGCTAACATTTATATGCAATGTACTTATAAAGAAGTGTAATGTTTATAAAGAAAATTTGGCTGACTTTAAACACGTCAATTCCATGTAAGTCCTAATTCTACGTTTTTAATATGTAATTCTAATAATTTTGGGGGTTTCAATTTGATGGCATATGCCATATTGTCTTATAACTACATCATCGTCATCTTTGGCAAAGGACGCTTATATAAGCCCCCAACGATCCATAACGGCCGGTCGCGCGTATTAAACTAACAGTTATTTGAGCTACGACGTCGGATGAATGAAAGTGACATAAAGTTTAGATTGATAAGAGATTGAATAAGATTCAAACAGACTTTACTTAATTCATATTATTTACGCACATAAACGCAATAATTCGATAAACATATATATAGGCGTGACCATATAACAAATATAAATTAAATAACTATAGACTTTAATATTAAAACGCGGCCTGCCTTACATAAAAGTATTATTATTAGTATTGATATTATCAATGGAATCAATCTTTTTATAATAAATAAGTGTATATTTTTCGCAGTCATTTAAGATCGGGAGGAGACTTGGTGACTGAAAATATCAAATATTGTTTTCTAAAGTTTACGCGAACACTACGCATTGCAATGAAACAACTTTTACGGATCTACTCGCGTTTATTTTACAATACTTTTAATTGTCCGTACCCTGCAAAGGGTTTGAAACGTTACTACGTCCCTGTGACTACGCAGTCACAGGGAGACTGAGGTGTTGGTCGTCTCATAATTAGTTAGTAGCTTGTATACCCTCATTTAAATTGAATCAGGTGCGTTCCGTTTTACGCAGAAAGAGCTAACATTATCTTTTGGTCTGGCAGTATGCTGTATGGGCTAGGATTTAATATTTTGTATGATGGGATCCCAGGCTGGTGGTAGATTCCAACCATCTTCTCTATTGAAATTAGGATGTTTTTAATTTCAATAGCCTCGCGTATCATCCTAGGGATGAATCGTTGTTCTCTAGCGAGTATTTGAAGTTTAGCAAATCGCTTGGCTTAGTTCTCCTATCTCTTATCAGGCTCTAGTCTCCCACATAACTTTATTAAGTAAGCAGTAAACTGTTACTCTAAAACCAAAATAGAGATGCATGGCGTAGTACATGCCTGCACATCAACCAATCCAAAACTGTCAAATTTCTTTAATACATTGTCAACCTGAAGCCTTACACATAAAGTTCAAAGTCTATTGAGGAAATTTCAGAGTTTGTGGTAGGTTGATGTGCAGGCGTCTGTACAATGGAGACCTACACTAAAATGGTTGAGGAAGGCTGAGAAGAAAAACTATAAAACTAGCTAGAAAGAACAATAAAATTATCACTATTTTATTATTAGATAAAATTAAACTAGAAAAAATAAACCAGTCTCTGGAATCTAGAGTGGGAATCGAACCCACGACCCTTGGATTACCGGTCCAATGCTCTATCCAGTCCGGTCCGGCCTGTGCAGTACTCCAAGGGTCGTGCGATCGATTCCCACTCGAGCTTTCTGAAATTGGTTGTTTTTTTCTAGTATAATTTTATCTTGTAAGTACTTATAGCATTGTAAATGCAAAAATATAAAAAAATATGTTATTGTTATTATAACCAAAGCGATCATATCAAACAATCCATATAGCTTTAACTAACTCAAGCCAGATGTTACACCATCCAAACAAACTAAGTGTGAAGTCCAAAGTCAATAAATTCCTATTAATATCGGGTTCAATAATTGGCAACGGTGCCAATAAACTAGAGGCAGGTGGCACCACTGATATCGTTATTCGATATGAAACTATCTTATTAACATCAAGCGGGGTCCCAGGGCGTGTTGTCTGATACTAAAGTAATTATAGAGTAAGCGAAGCAAGTCCTGCTAGCTCAGAAAAAGGCGTCTAGAATGAGAATTGTAAATTCTAATGCTCTCCCCCACGACACCCTTTATTGGAGGCAGTAATTTCATTCTCCTTATGTGGGAATTTCATTTTCCATAGTAGACGTTTCGTGATGTCGTTAGTGGAGTCATTGTTCTGAGGCAATGAGAGCGTACAATTTTTCGTTGGGTCTGTAGCCTGCCGGTGGAACAACTTTATTTTTCGGTTATCTGTCGTTTTATTAGCCAATTCTTATTATTTGGCCGACAATCATACGACATTTTCAATTTCGCATTTTGTTTTACGCCTAGTAAGAATGGCCAACAAACCGTTTCATTGGTCGACGCATTATTAGCAATTTATTAGCCATCAAATGCAGGAAGTTTAATCATACGATCAAAAGCACTTATTTAACGCACATCTCAAAATAGACAGTCATACTTGTGAATACCAACATCTTTATAAATTAGGAATGTTCCAAATATTCGCTTATTTGCTCATATTACGTCCAAACGTTACGTGTTCTACGTTCATCGGAATCCTTCTTCCATTCCCTGTTCTAACTTTGTAATGAAATCCGATCAACCCGAACGATCATTACCGGTCTTCGCATCTTAATATAATTTATCGACACCAAGCCACGTCTCGCACGTACGTCTCATTCCGCACACGTGACTGGCGTAGAGAGCAGTCCTAGGCTTAGGGCAGACAATGTATTAAACAACCCCTAGGAAAGATCAATACCGCTTCTAGTGTCGGCTCTTAAGTTCTATATTTTCGGTGGATCAGACACTAGCACTACTATCTGATCCACGGAAAATATAGACGTACGAGGACCGTCGAATTTTCGGGTACAGTTGCCACAAAGTAAGTTTGTCACATTTTGTACCCTCCATACATTGAAAGCAAATTTATCACATGCATTAAAAATAGTTTGTCACATGCCCAAACTAATATATGACAAATTTACATCATAAAACCCGAAACCCGAAACTTCTTAGATGAAACTGTGATTCTTTTATACAAATGCTCAGTTTTACTAAAGTGTGTACATTGGTAGTATGTTTTGGGTGACACTGTAAATCCAGAGTAATACAATTCTACATAAGAGATGGATTGTTTTATAAATTAAAAGATGAGCAATTAGTATTTAAAGCCAAGATTTTTATAATTTTTCTTAAATTAGTTATAGTTTTACCACCGGTTTGAAAAGTAGTCTTCTATTGTGATGAATTTGGTAAGAACAAAAAAATGTATGCTTTCAAAATACAAATTATACTTTTACGTTTATTTACTTATAGAAAATTAAAAAAACATTTCACATTTTATTTAAAGACGTAATTTAAATACTGTTGAAGCACTTGGTAAACAAACTGAATCAGAAATTGTTAGTACACTCGTGTTTCATATTATCACTCCACACGTAAATCTCATTGAGTTTCCGTGACCGGCATAGTCTAACAAACAGGGGTATGCGGAACACATTGTATTTACCCCAAAAATCAATACCCCTTATACTGACTGAGGATAACCATTAAGATTTCTCTTTAAATCGATGCGCTTTCATATAACATGAGTAATTTTGATACCTTTATGTCGATGTTGACTTAATGTCGACCTGTTGAATGCAGCAACTCAACATACAGTTTTTTCTATAGCTCTTTTACAAAATCTTTGTTTTCTTAATGTGATGTGATGTCCTTTCTAATTAGAGACGAAACTCAAAATTATCTCAATCCGTAGAATAGTAATTGTAATTGAATACCAAAGTAAAGAAAAAGGTTTTTATTAAAGTAACCTCACTCTAATTAGAAGCCTTTAAAAGAGTCGTTATTCATAAACTAAAAAAACAACGTAGCATCGACGACGTTTTGTAATTTTCATCTGATTCGGTCATGTTTCGTAAGATGGGATCTATCTAGATTTACTCGAGAATAAAATATCAGCTCTTAAAAATATAGTCTTTCTCAATAGGCTTCATAAAATTAAAAAAAAAACATAAAGGCGGGCAGGCCGTTTTAAATGATGACAATCCAAAATAGATCGATAGATATCATTAAGCCGAAACTCAAATAACGAAGGCAAAGAAAACCACTCAAAATCGACTTAATGAATGGAAATGAAGCGTAAGGGGTTAAAAAGAGCTTTTTGCCTTTAATCATTTTAATCACGTATTGGAAGGATAAAAAAGTGTTTGAATTTTTTCACGATTCTATTAAAAGAATTCTTATTTGAAATTAAAATATTTCTATAGATAAGTCGCCGTAGGAGAATGTAGTATTCAGTTATGCGTATTGTAAAAAGATAATTATTATATTTAAACATTTTGTTGCAGACAGTCAGCTTTCTATGCGAGTTTTCCACAAGCGTTATCTGGACCTATCTGGGCCGTAGTAGAACTACAAAAATATAGTGAATGTATCTAACTCGTGTCAAATTTTGTAAACAACAATCTGCTTGTAAGTTAAAGTGAGCTAGGAACTAGACATCTCGATCTCTTTCTCACCTCCCTCTTACAATGAGTTATTTTTAATTCAAGAATTATATTCAAGTACACTTCATATTCAAGTAACGGACGACTGCACGCTACGTTGGTTATTTCAATTTGCCGTCTGAAGTAGTGTCGTCTGAAATGAGGTTTAAGCATTTGTTAACTTTTTACATTACACCCTTATTGCAACCAATGTGTGTAGATGGTAGGGTCAATCAGGGTAATTGTAAACACTTTTGATTTTTACCTTCATCAATATTTTATACCATAATTTTTTCATTTATTTTATTTATTAACAAAAAAATATATGTTGATGTTATATGATACCTTAGCTATATTTTATTGCAATTAATAAAATATTTATCGTTTACAAAGATCTTTAAACGCCTGTTTACAAATATCCATAAGTTTTTTAAATCTTTTTGTTTTTTGGGGTAATTGGAAACATCAAAATAGATAACTGCAAGAGATAAAAAGATATTATCACTACATTTGTTAAAATTAATGGCTATTAACTTTTAATCCTAATATGAAAGATTCAAACCATATGCTTAATCATGGGGTAATTGTTAACTGCTTGTCAGTTGAGAGAAAAAGAAAAAATAAAAAAAACCTATGGGGAAATTACAAACAAGCTTGACTAAGTCATACCAAATTTTGTGTGGTTAATGGAAACAACATAAAATTTCCGTGCAAAATATTTATTTATTGACCTAAGTCAACGTTTTGCTGACGATGCGTCATGAAAGAGCAAAACACATGTCGAGGTTGACCAGTAAACGTGTGTCGTGAGTGTGGTGAGCATTGGCAGGTGAGACAAAACTCAAACTTCATTGTTTCAAACCATATAAAGTATTTATTAGCGAAACAAATTCTCGGTTACTTAACTCCTATAACTGTAGAAACAAAATAATACTATAATAATAATAATAACAAAATAATAATAATAATACCTAAAATAATACACTTGAAAAAAATGAACACATTATCCTTTTCTTTCTATATCTATTATCTATCCTATTAAGCTCATTCGAAAACGTCAATAGGGCTATAAAACTTTTGGTTTCAACATATTCTTTGATCAATAATTTGAGCTCACCCTTTTGGCAAGGGTGGCCCATTTGGGCTTGTCTTTAGGCAGGATACTATGTATTCTTCCACATTCCCTGGTAACAACCTTTTTAACCTCTGCACCCATTCTCTCAATACTTATTTTTCGGCCTTTTATTCTATCAAAGAAAACTTTGACAGGCACGTTGTATGTAGCCGCTGCCTGTATAGTATATGTTTTTGTTTTTTCTTGAACATCTTTGACTGCATTAGAAATATCCTCTAATACGTATTTACTTTCTCTTTTTCGTATGTATACACGTGGCATCTTAACTATTATCTGAAAAACAAAGTGTTTACTTTTACCCACCACCACCTGCCATGCATATTATATTATTGTTTCCAATATATTGTTTACAATTAACCCAATACGATTTTATTGATGGGCAATTGTAAACATCCATTTCCCATGTACCGGTTTAACAATAGTGTTAAAAGGCAAAACCAAACCTAATTGAAGTGCTAAATACTTGTTGCAATTCGTAAAATAATTTTTTTTATATTTATTTATTGACTATAAATGCATACAAAACTGTATTTGGCAATTTTCCATTTTTTCTATGTAAAAATGATATTTTGTAACCGGTACTGTCAACTGACTCAGTTGTCTATCTCCCTTATGGAGTGAGGCCAAAACAAAAACGATATGGCTGCCTTCTTTTGTTAGAAACGCCTTCGGGGCGCTAGTAACGTATCTACCATTTTTACATGAATAGTACCACTGATTACACCACCATTTTTCTTTTTTAAAAAGTCGAAGCTGTCCAAAAAGGTTGCAAGCACCCATCAAGCTTGTTCCACCTTTTTCTGGTGTCAGAATATACACGCCTGTGGCAAATTTACTTTAAATATAAAATCCCAAGTGCACGTAGACTAGACCTCAGTTGAGCCAGCAGCTTAACGGCTTTCTTTACAGCCACTACAGGTCCAGTAGTCGATGCTAAACAGGATAGGACAAAGTAGGAAAGCACTTTTCGATACTTTGTAACTTAAATTAAAGCGGATAAGAAAACTGTTTGATAAATACTTATCCCATTTTTATAGTTTACGGCTGGTAAGCGCTTTGCTTTCACCTCACTTGGTGGTAAGTAGAGGGCAAGGCTAAACGTACTTTAACAGGAATCCTCAACCGTTGATGTTTTTATGACGCGCAATAAATGGGTATTGACACCAGTGTACGACAGGGACTAGTATCTAATCGTTTTTTTGCTTATAGGTACACTAGCTGACCGGCGGACTTCGTACCGCGTTGACAGTTTCCATGACAACAGTTATTCGTCCGCTTAAGAACACACGTATCCCATGATGGACCCCTATAGCACCGCCACCTACCGGGTCCAATTGTAAATCTAAACCATTCTCGAATCCACTTGAACACACACAGAAAATACCATCCAAATCAGTCCAGCCGTTTAGATGGAACAGCAACTGATTTTTGGCTTTAACAACAATCGAATACAGACCACTGCTTACTGCATGTTTTTGGCGGACAAAAACAATTGTCGATCATTAGTTCCTATGTCATACACTTGCGCCAATATATCAAGGTAAGACTAATCCTATTTACACTTCCCTATTTCAAAACTTTAATCAGCAACTTGTACATTGACAGAGGCAACAGCTATTAGAAATAAAACAAACGCAAATGACAAAATCTCATTCAAAGTCATAGTCAAAGTAAAAATGTTTTTATTCAAATAAACTTACGAAAAGTGCTTTTGAATCGTCCATACATTTTTTACCTACAACCCATTCAGGACGTCTATTTTTTAACTGTAGAGAAGCACATTCTTTGCAAGAAACTCCAGTCGGCTTTAACAGAAGTAACGACATTTACAAAAAAAAAAAAGTAAGTCGTTACCAAATCATACAATATTGACAATTAAAAACTTATAAGAGCCCGCTTACTTTTGCGCGCATTCAAGACCAATCTCATTTACCTGTTACACAGAAACGGTCGTGCCGCTGCACGTACACAGACGATGTCCAATAACGTCATAATGATTTTCTTTACAACATTCAGTGTACGACCAAGAAGTGCTCAATGCAACTAAACGAGGCGGTTACCGGCAAAGTAAGGGCATAACAGTAAAGATAGGAAGCCACAATCCCCAACAAGATGGCGGCCGGCGGGAAAACCGTAATTAATGTTGATGGAGTAATCAGCTGTGCAAAGATAACAGTTACAAACTATTGGCTTGCTTATGTAAATATTTACGATGCAGGTTTTTTTTTTCAAATATTAGAGACACACTTAGACACTTGTGAATTTTCATTGTTAAAATGTCTCTATTATTACATAACTGGACAGCATTTTTTTTATATTTTCTTTAAATGGATTCATCAAAATAATCAAAAACTAAAGAGGTGTTTAAAAAAAAACAAAAGAAATTATTTTTCTTGTCGATAAAATTGAATATGGCTTTACTTACATTCATATTAGGTGCACTTACAGACTTACACTGTATATAATTAATCTTCTTACTGAACAGAGATGGCACTGCCTTTATTCTGAATCGCGCTATGAGAGAAAATACGAAATGTAGGTAGGTATAGGCAAATTTTTGAATTATACAAACTCAACAACAGTATGTTACATGTTACCCACTCATAAATGTTAGGGTCTGTTTATAGTAAACATTACTCTGTACTCTATCATAATAGGGAGACGAGGCGTGTTCCATAATGTTTTTCATGAGATCTGTATGAGTATGTAAATATTGCTGATGCATGTCAATGCATTTATTAAGGAGATCTGAAGCACGTGTTTATTGATAATATGTTTCCTGCTTTAATGTTTTATTTACCATCGAATAGCTCTGTTTTTATTTGCACATGTTGAAACTTTACGTGAATGAAACATTTTATAGCTGCTAGCGGTCGAAAACCGACCGTAATTCACAAAATATATTTATGCAATGTATTTCTTACACATATTATATATAAATTGTATTTTTCGGGATTCCTTCTCCCTATGAGCTGAAACTATACCAATCTCACACTCCTCTGCGCGGAAAAAACAGGAATGAAGTTTTCTCTTCACGTAATAAATATAGCGTAATGTTGAAAAGGTAAAGGTGGATCTTAAGTTAAAGAGATATGTTTTAGTAAATTTAAATGTTCAATTGTATAAGAAATCTACATTGTTATGTAACCATACATGCAATACAAAAAAAAAACATTTAATGAGTACTATTCCTGCCCCCAGTCTTATTTAGGGACGGACCAACATATTATGTTTTTAATCCATTATATTCGGTCATATCAACAGTTACTCCTTTCTTTATCTTCTAAGTATGATAATTAACGTCAGTGAGCGTGCGAGAACGCATAAGAGCAGTTTGTAGAAACCGCTCTTTGTATCTGCTTTTAGACAATTTTACAAGAAGACGAAATAATTAATACCTTGACCATTACGTTACGTACATTATTATAAGTACGTGGTTTTTACAAACGGCTCTTTCGCGATCGATAGGCACGTATAAATAAACGCCGTAATCAAACTATGTTTTAATAATAAGGTAGAAAAAATCGCAAATTAGTAAATATAGAAGGTAGACATTAAAATGATCCGGACTTAGCAAGAGCAGATGTCACGTACCCGGCTAATGGGATATCGTGACTACTGTTATGGTCTCTGGTACATGACTGACTACGCGACCGGCTACGCAGGCACCGGCTCTCAAACTTTACAACATTTGTTTAGGTAATAATAACTTCCGTAGGTAAACAGCTGTCAATTTTATCATGCTGTTTTGTAGGTCTTCCTAAATTGTGTTCTTTGCTGTGAACTTTCTGTGTCATCATCATCATCGGCCTATCTAGTCCACAGCTGGACATAGGCCTCTACAAGTGCACGCCACTGAACACGATCCGCGGCTACTCTTTATCCAGTTCTTTCATCTGTTTCTGTGTACAAACTTGCTATTAGTTAATTCTTAATAATTATTACGGTTAATTTTAAAATAATGCATTATTGGTATTTAATAACATTGACAGTTATTATTAATTGTTTATTTTTATATATTTGGACAACAAAACAGATAATAATCAAATTACATAAATTAATATATGCTAATAGTATACTATTCCAAAATTTTGGGTTGCCTGGATGAGAACTCTTTCTTTGTATGTTTTGTCGTGTATAACGTGTGTTTTAATTTTATTCCTTTGCATAATAACTTTAAGCAGTTGAATCTTAGTATAGATGTGAAAATCAAATGATATAAAAGCATTTATGAAATTTTTATTTCGTTTCATTACTGCAACAAAATAAAAAGTAAGTTTATTATTCACCTATTTTCCTTACCGAATCGCGTACGTTAACAATAAAACAATTTGAGAACCACTTACCCATGCGGGGCGGTTCAACAAACGTTTCTGCGTAAACTTTTAATTTATATAAAATTTTATAAACGCGACCACCGGACGTAGTTCTGCTCTGCCCATTATCGTGCGACGTCCGCTGCGTGATCCGCACATTTGTATGTTAATGCTTAGCTACCGCTCAAACACGTCATACTGGAAACTTGGTTATGCGAAAATCGAAGCTACTATAAAGAGATTTAAGTCGAAAACTCTGCTGTACAAAATTTTATGTGTTTATTTATTATAAAATCTGAACGTGTCTTTAAAGTAAGCAAACCTTTAAAGCTTTACTTTATTGAATGTGTTTGAACTCGATAAAGTTTCACGTAGAATAATAATTACAGAATACCAGATTTTTTATCCTTCATAATTGGTACATCTTTATAAGAATTAGTTTTTATCAATGTTATTTTTATTGTCATGTTATTAGTATTAATTTGTCTTTTTGGAAAATGAACTCTTTAAACCTTAAACCTTTTGATTAAGACATCTACCAAAGCATAAACCTGTATTGATATCTGCAAAAAACGCTTAAAATACAGACCTTTTTACGACTGTCTATATAGTTTCTAACATTTTTCTGTATTAACATTATATGTTTCAGAATAGATAATTCACTTTAGAATAATCTAATCTTAAACAATTAAACATCCCACTGCTGGACCAGTATGAATCAACTCCTTCGTAAACGAAGATGACATTGCCAACATTGCTCATTCCATCGAGTGGAATCCACTACGAATGCTTCGGACATATAAACTAACAGAAAATATCTTAATCGTATCATTATCGTAACTTGACCATTCTCTAACATTTCCTTGAACACAATTCCTTTAATTTCAGTAAGTTTGAACAGAAGGGTCCAGTTTGTATTACGGCCCCATCGAGATCTTCAATGAGATCATAGTTTTTTATCTAGCGCTATTTTCGCTGTGTATCGACAATTTTATAGCTTATAGCCGTTCTCAGTTGTTTTTGTAAGATGATCATGCTTCAAATCTATTTATTTTGAGCTGTGTTGTTTGGTTTGTTATGTTTATCTTTTGCACCCTTGTGTTTTATATACCTATTGGTCCGATTATAAGTGATATTTTATTCGGAATCACGTAGCTCACCCTTACTTTTTGTAATTCAACGAGCAAACTATATTGAAAATTGAAATAAAAATAGAAATGTACGAATCATTATTATATTATTTTTAAATAAGTACAACAAGTAGATCTGAATTAAATCAAATCATTCTTGTATAACTACTGTACGTATAAAAACTAATTGTGTTCAAACATCGAAATTCCATCGCTACAGACTAACAACGAATTGAACGACACAAAATATCAAAGCTAAAATATAAATAAATAAGTACGGCACCTAATTCGAGTCCCCGGAGATCCCGGAACTCCAGCTCAGTAAGCTGCATCCAGTAGCTTCAAAGCTGCCGTTGCATTATATATGACACTTCGCCGTCTACGATTTGAGATAGATGACGTTACCTGATTCCTACGATGCATTTTGAAACTTGCCGCTTTATAAATAGGTATGGATTTTTGATGAGAACTTCTTGGGAGTAAGAGTAAAAATATAATATATTTTTACTTTATATGAAGTGAGTAGTTTAAAATGTATCCCGCTCACGATCTAGAATCTATCGATCTAGATCTAGATCTACATAGAATAGATCTCGAAGAAAAGCCCTTGCTGAGTTTTCTTGTCGTTTCTTCTCAGTATAAGGTCTCCCGCTGTTGACTTATGAATCGATGGTGATTGCCTTTCATAAGAGCAAATAGTTACTATTTCAAAGTTACTAAGAAAGAATTACCTACTTGTATGACCAGCTGTAAGAAATCTAAGTAGTAAGACAATATTTAATAAACGCCGCATTATATAATTGAGTAAACGTGAAATACTTAGTAAGTAAGTGAGTACTTACAACACCATAACTTTTACCGAAATTGAACAGCTAATACCGCATTGCTTACAGGCTGGCTGTTATATGGTAGTCCTAAGTATAGATATGGTATCGATAGTATGGTAGATCTTTATGGCATCATCTGCCTTGACGATGGACATAGCACTTCAATGTTCCTCCATCTCTGGCGATCGGTGGCATCGCGAGGACGCATTTAACGCCTTAACACAGTGCACCAATGAAATAAATCCGCTGTGTAAACCAGCATAAATCTTTAACGCGTTCGAACAACTTTATTCGCTAGGAACTCATCAATTTGCCTTTAAAGTTATCTGACGGAGCTATCGGTCAGTCGCGGCTGCCACTCAAGATATTCTTTGAAGCTAGAGATTTCGCTACTGAGGAACTTGTTGTGGCTCACTAGAGCATTTTATAAATTGTTTGCTGTACAGGGTGAGCAATGGCCGAGTTTGAAACTGTTTCTCCGCGGGCAGCGTTGCGATTTTTAGAGTTACGTATTGTCGTTTCTGCATTTTTTGAAAGCTTATCCTAGTATTGTACGTTTACCTGTGAATTGAACAGTCACTTGAAAACTTCTGTTCAATTGTGTGATCTAAATATTTAATGTCTGGCTATCAATTGTTAATTTGTTTATTGTATTAAAGCTGTATAATATTAATTTAAAACTATTTAATTTTTACTAATTTATACTTAATTACTTAAGATATCTTCGCAGACCACTAACAGTTGTGGTTATTTCTTATTTATAATCTTTTGAAAACGATGTCATCATAAAATTATTTTGTTTATTTATCTCATTAAAATCAACCATGACGTATTTTGAAAATAGACGGCGCTTCCTTCAAGTTTTCTTTTTCATTGAGACCATGCTTACTCATAACTCGCATTTATGTTATAGTGTTGTGATTTTATTTCGTCCTTAAGTTTCGTACCCTTTGAAGGGTTTGTGGTCCGGGACAGTCCCCTTTGTCATTTCAATGTGTAGTGTTTGCGTAAACATTAGAAAACAATATATTTTCTTTCAATTTAGATATAGAGGTATAGGTTGCATGTGAATGCAATATTGCTTGCAGTAATTAGAATCACTTGCAGGTAAATTGTAACCAATAGAGACAAGACTAGAGCAGTTAAAATGAATCCGCTAAAATATCCTTAATTCTTTTTTCTTTTTTATTTGAGAGAGTTTGCTGGTTGCCTCAAACGGTATTTTCAGCTTCACCGGGCTTTTTTGGGGGCGGCGAGAAACTTAAAGGGAAACATGCCGTGTGAAACGAATCACCTTCGGAGTGCGTGTCCCCGTGCCCTATCAGATTCTCCGAAGGGTTCGGATCGGATCGGGGAGCAGAACAACCCGAGGGCGCCTTTAAAGACTCGGGCCTCGGCTCGGGTTGACCGGGCCGTGGTGGTGGGGAGAAGCGCCAGGTACATGTCTGTACCTGGTATAGAGCGCGTGTGAACCGGTACGTCGTACCCTTGTTCTACGAGTACGGTGTCTTGGGCCTAAACTAGTGTGCATGTTTAGTGTATTCTGTAAATATGGTAGTGGCATATAGAGGATCGGGCGGGGTCCTTAATTCTATTGCCATTTTCTAAAATGCGAATTTATCAATCTCACCGCTGAAGTTCTCCATTAGCCCACAATCAATCGCGCCTATTCTGGTAATTCTCGAATCTTGGCCAAAGTTTTATACCCGCCAAGGTTTAATTCCCGCCAAGCGGGCGTTGATGCCAGTTTTTTCCGATCGTCCGCCATTTTTCCGTGTTGATTTACGGCGCAGTTTGCCGGCTGGTTGGTTGGATTTTTTTTTCATTTTTTTTTTGCATTTCCACGATGAATTGTTGGAGTCTCGCTCGGATATGACTAACATTGATTTAACAACAAAATATTCGCTGTTTCTTTTTGGGCTTTTTGTTTAAGCTTTACAAGCATAGCAAGCTTTTTGGTCTCGTTTTGTTACAACTTGTAGAAACCATTAAAATCTCTTTTCCTTTTAGTTCAGTCTAATTTATGAAACAAACGAAAAGCGTTTGGTGTCTCAGTTGGTGAGTATTCAGTATTAATTTTCGTTTTTTTTTTCATGCTTAACAAATTATTAAAGTCTTCAGATATGACCGGGAGATTCCTTCATACCGACTTTCTTTCTCTTCTTTTGGTTCGTCTAATTTATGAAACAAACGAAAAGCGTTCGCTATATAAAATAGACAGTTTCTTGTTTCGACCTTATTGTAACTTTTCCATCGGATAAAATTAAAAAAAAATTAAGAAGATACCATTCATAAAACGAACATGTTTTTGTGGTGTGTATTTTTAAATAACGACAATGGCGAGCTCATTACCATTTACAAACCACCTATGGTAGTTGTTACTGTACTGATGTTATAAAACATTACATGGAATTCGTCATTAACATTACCGTAGTGTCGAATTGAACGTTTATTTGATTTTATAGGGTGCACGTTGCAACCACACACATCGGGAGCGATGCGCCTGTGGCTTTTTAATTATATAAACAAGCTGTTTTTAACTAGTCAATATTTTTTAATCGTTACAAGTTACTTATTATTACATAGAAAGTTGGACGGTTAGCAAAAGGTCCCGCACCAATATTTATCTTATTCAACAAGAATTACCTATGTTACATCTGCGTTGTCGACAAAATCCATTTGCCGCTAGATATAGTTGCTTAAAAAACCTGTTGGAAAAACAAATCATCCTTGAGGTCAGTGATGTTTCAAAAACAGTTGAATAGCGAGTTGTTTCGAGGTGAGTAATTCCTATAATTGCTACGAAGGATCCCTTGTTAAGCCATTACTTTTGCCAGTACCATTTCTACTGAAAGAGTTACATAACTTACCTTTTTACATAGTCATATACTTATTGTATCACGTTGTACAAAGATCTTCAATTCACAAACATCCACACTTAAAGTATTTAGGTTTAAGTGGCATAACGCTAGTGGAATAGAAATAGAATAGAATGATAAACGTATGGGAATCACACTATTTGTTTGTTTTTTTTCTTTATTACTACTTTTGTTCAATCTTATTTTTTTTCTCTTGTGTGTATACTATCTGCCTCTTCTTTTTTCTTTTTGTATTTATGTGTGTTGTTAATAAATGTTTTTTTTATTATATTCTATTCCACTTCTATTCAAATAGCGTTTTGCCACTTGTTTAGTCTAGGCCCTCTGATAGTGACAGACAGAAAGCTAAAAGACTAATTCGTATTGCGATTGATATATTGAGCTTATTCTAATGAAACTTCTTATGCATAAGTATAAAAAGATCTAGTGAGTTTATTTAAAAAAGAGTTTGAAGTTTGTATAGGATCTAAAATGTATTTTGGGTATAAACGCTTTTGTGACTAATGGTACAGATGCCTGCTAATCAACATATCCAAAACTATGAAATTTCTTCAATAAATGTTCAGCTATATGCACTATAAATAAGGTTCAAAGTGTGTTGAGGAAATTTAACAGTTTGTGGTAATCTGATGAGCAATGCGTACTAGATACAAGCACATAACCCTAAAACTAATTAGTCCTGATCGCCACCGTAGAGACCACCGTTGTTTTATTACCAGCTCCTTATAGAATTGTTTAATTAACGCTGGTCTGGTAAGCATGCCTATTAAATTACTTAACGATTGCAGTGATTACTGTAGGTACATAAAAAATCATGTTTTATAAATTCCTTAAGCTATTAATAATATACCTAAAGTAGTTTTTATACTTTTTGTGTTTTTACTATGGCTTGTGTTTAAACGCCTACCAAAAATGTATCAATTTTACTACCAATAAAACTCAAAACGCTTACCAAAATGGATAAATGATCACCAAATTGTGTTTCCTAAAATATTATAAAAATAATACAATTTATATTTTTATTAAATGCCTTAAAAATATATGAATATCTTTTATCTGCATTTCAGACCAAATATGTTATATTGTCACCAAAAAGATAATACCAATATTTTATGCCTCGAGTTCCAATTTGGTAAATTTTGCTTCCTGTTGTCTAATAAAAAAAAATAACCTCGTAATTCAAGAGAGAAGAATTCTTAAATTTCTAACCTATCACGTGACGTACAGGAGTTGGGCAGCTAGTACCCTCAATCATTTCAATAATAGTGTAAAAATTGTTGGTATCAATGTTACTGTTTCAGTAAAACAATATTTGGTGAGCATTAATCCATTTTTGCAAGCAAAAATAATATATTACCCTTTTACAATTATCTACCCCTGAATTGTGTAAGTACATGTTGTTATGCATCCAAAATACGAAACACACTTTGACTTTGAGTGAATTAAACCCAGGACTTTTGGATATCGGGTATCGAGGCATTTTTATTCCCATGACAATTTTTGTTCAATAATGCGGACGGAACGGTGTAGATAATATTAATCTTTTATCTACACCGTTTCACAGACGTAGCTAACAACCCCTTAACGTAACAAAAACAAAACATAACAAAAGCCAAACATACTCGAACTAATTAAAGCTCCCCGCTCCATCTATACACATCTGAGAACATTGACACACAAATAACACTAATCGAACAAACCAGAATCTATTTTGAAATCGCTCTCAATCGTTAGGCCAAAATTACCGACAGCTCTAATTAGGCTGCTATTGCCAATACTTGGCCGGTCTGTGAGACAAATGACTATTCAACTAACGAACGCGCTCCGTGACAGTTCGACGCGTGGCGGACTTGGAAAGTTATGGAAATAACCAATGTTGGTTTAAGGGTTAATTTTTCAATCCTTACGCCAATATTTCCGTCAGTAGCAATACTAGGCCGGTCTTTGAGACAAATGACTATCCTTCTTATGATCGCGGTAGCTGTAACTGCAATCCGATCCGATCCGAACCCGATCCGATCCGAAGCCTTCGGAGTATATAGTAGAAATGAAATTAAATGAAATGAAAAATTATTTATTCAGTGTCAGCGTACACAGTAAAATACAAATTAAATAGAATTAAAAAAATAAAAGCGACACAAAAAAGGTATCCACTCAGCATTTGTCAGAACACCAAAGGTGTCCCGACGCTGATCTTCCGTGGAAACCTTGGACGAATTAACCACTGGACGCGACACGCTTGAACAATTATATGAAATCTGATTCAACCAATATTATGTCAGACTAGTGCGTGCTAGTGCTGTTCCGTAAATAGATTTCGATGAACGATTGAATAAATGAACAACGAGAATCACTACCATATATCGAACAACTAGATTTTGTATTATAGAAAAAAATGTTTTCTTGGGCAAGATAAAATAAATAATATTTTAGTTGCATTTCAGTGTAAAAATATTGAAAGTACGAGTATATTAATAATGTCGTAAAACGATGCAAACGTATAGATAAAGGAGGTAGTAAAGGCATTACAAAAATCAAATGTAAATGATATTATAACAAATTATTGGCTTTTATTATGCATAAGTTTTTTAAAAATGTGTTTTTTTAAATCTTTTTTACCGTATTCTTTCTAATAAATGCAATTTGTAAATTTAAATATGCTTGAGCAACAACCTTGCTTAGTTCTTCCAGATAATTGACATTGTCATTCTCGTTTCTGTGGAAAGAAATATCGTCAAAAAGCTGATGCTGATGCAATATCGCGCAAACTTGGGGAAGTAACAAGTTTGTTGTATACTCTTTTTTGAGTTTGTTATCCACGATGCCCTTTCTGAGCTCAAGTTCACAACAATTGCAAATGGTAATTGTGTCTTCAGATGGATAAACCAATTTACCTTTATCTTTTTAACTGATAAGACTGGATTGATCACCTCCATATTGCGACAAGAGTGCGGATACGCATGTGTCACACTTTACTTTTTTTAATAAGTTTATGAGCGACAAATCCAGCTATATAATGTACCACTTTTGTACCAAATGGTGAAAGATAGGTCATAGGGGCATCATCAAGAGATATTTCATCGTCTCTGTTGCTGGGCAACTGGACAATTTGAATTAGTGCTGATTCGACGCGAGTAATGTTTATACTGGAATAAATGGCCGCAGTAACTGTCAAATTCATACAACAACTGTCGAAGATCTTTCAATTGACGGCATTTATTCCAAGTATAAAATTTACTTTTCGCGTTTGGTCGAATCCACCCTTAATCATACAACATTACTTACAAATTGAGGTAAATGCAATGTAGGAAGGCATCTTTACACAGTTTTTTCTGTTTCTAGCATTTTCGTTGTAACTCTCTGGTTTAAAATGTGTACTGCATATTCTATGGTTTTTAGTTGGTATCCATGTCTCCTGTCTGCAAACTGCTTCTACCCACTTTATTTATCGTGACGGGTCTGTTGGGAATCTAAAAATGCGCCAAATAATAAGAGATAATGAAATGGCGTATTAATAAATAAAAACTTGAATTATAAAATAGATTACATTTTTTAATATCATTTTGTAAAGTAAATAAGTCCACAATTAATTAATTCATTCATATCGATATATTTCTATCGATAATGATAATCTCTAATTGATGTCAAATGTGGTGAACGAATGAATTATTGGCAGGTATAATCCGACTAGTTACAATAGAATATTTTTTTCGTTTCGTCGCATTCTATAGAGAGTATTTTTAAATTATGCGTATTATTAGGACAATTTAATTTCAAGTTTAATTGATTTAAAAAAAAATAACGACTAAAATAAGTCAAAACTGTACTTACGGGTGAAAAGAAACATTAGGTGTTCGATCACTATAGTTTTTACAGAATAAAACAGCACATTTCGTCATTTTTGGTCGTTTTTTGGTAGATAATTTTCTGACCGACGTTCAAATGATACTGACATTGCGATGTCATTAACCGAGGCTAAAGTGCTCGGTTCGTGGCAAAATGTTTATAGGCGAGAATCACAGAGTGTCGCGTCCCGTAGTTAATTCGTTCAAGGTGGAAACCTAAAAAAGAGAACACCAGACAAGAACACAATTACGAACAAAATGTAATATACTATTTATTTTTAATTAATAAATACCACGATTATGCAACCATGCTTATTAAAGTAGGTTAGCAACCCGTTACAGATAATCGTACCGTCTTGTGCGTCAAATTAGTGAACCAAATCGTAATCAATTAATTAATAAAAAGCCCGACTAAACAATGGTGATAATTTAGATATTAGGTCTGGGCAGGTACCAAGAAAAGAATGACACAGCAGAAGTCAACAAATTAGCTTCGGCAATTCTAAAACACAGTCAAGTCATAAGTATTGTCACACAGTAAAAACTTTTCTTTTAGAATGCTGGCCACAAAAAAGTTTATTGAATTCGAATTTCGAATTGTTCATGAAAATAAAAATTTATACTTTTTAGAAGACTCTAGTGTAGATGACAAGTCAAGAAGTGGTCGCCCTCGGTCTGTTAGGACTCCAGCAGTGATAAAAGCTGTGAAGGCGCGAATTCAAAGAAATCCTAAACGTAAGTAGGATTGTTATTACACTTCACTTGACTTTAACGTTTTATTACTTAACCGTTTTATTACTAGGTACATTTGATTTTATCTTGATGTTTCGAATTACATACATATATTGACACTATAACCGAAATTAAAGTTAACAAGGACCTTTAACGAGACTAGTGGTTAAACAATTACATTCGAATGTTATATGGTGGTATCAACCCCGGCTGCTTCATAAAAACATTGTTTTATTATACGAAATGGTGGGTGAAGTCGAACATAAAAATTATACTTATATTACGAGTCGGTCAAAATTAGTTTGGTGTAGTAATGTTGGTACGGAGTTTGAAACTCAGTAGCGGATTTGGGAGTTAAAGATGAAAACTCACATTAAGTGAGAAATCCTATTTGAAAAATCCTATTCGAAATAAACAATGGAACCGGTAAAACCGTACCTACATTCCAAAAAAATATATTTAGGACTGGGGATGGACGCTTAACATTTTTTATCCTAAAAGACATGAAAAAAATTAAATAAATCTATACAAGCAAACTTATTAGAAAACACTTTTGAATCGTCTCAACATATTTGGCCTACCACATTCATAATTATTTTTGTCAATTTTGTCAACGAAATTTTTTTTTTTACTGTCAAGAACTTCAAGAGCTTTCTTCTCAACCAATGGACAAGTTACAATAAGTACCCAAGGTGGAATCTGCAATTATTGAAGAACTGGCTATTTTACGTCTCATCATCATCATCACCACCCTTATTATTTCACGTCTAACAGTCGGAAACCCACAAAACCTACTAACATTGTAGATGGTGACAAACTTAGATAAGATAATGGTCTAACAACCCGACGGACTGTAAACAAGCCCTACCAACAACAAACCGAATACATTAATGTGTTCCCCGCTGGGAATCGCACCCGGGACCACTGGGTTTTGGTTCTGAGACCTAGCCTTAACCAAATCACAGAGGTGTTAATAAATTAAAAGTACCGTTAAATCCTTATAAATATAACAAATGTAATAAACCAAGCATTCGTAAGTCCGTCCCCGTCCATTTTAAACTTGATAAACTCGTAAACTCATCATCGTAACTGAAAGAATTCTGTTAAACTTGGTTGACCACAGATTTTGAACATTGAAAACAACCAAATTACCTGAAGCATTAACTAAATTAAGACACAGTACTGTTCATAGTGTAGGTAACCGGTTACATTAATCTACGTTTAAGAAAGTAATTCTGATGCTAAGCTGCAATGCAGAACGAAGGATTTGCATAGAATATGAACTTTTCTCGTATAAATATGTAACGTGCCAGTATTTTCTTACAAGAAAGATAAGAAAAAAAAATATTTAAAAGAAAAAGTCGTTTCTTAATTAAAATCTTTTTGGATTCTTAGCTAAGGTACTGTAGTTTTCGAACATCTTGTGTTCTAAAGTTTGTAATTGTAATCATTAGCGCATAAACTTAAAATAATATCTATCACTTTATACAAATCACTTAATTAATCTCAATTATTGTTCAATCTCCCTTTAACCAGGGACTCTGGAGGATTTGTTTAGTATACGCCAGCAGTATAAAGCCGTATAAAATGTTAAAATTTTTGTTAAAATGCTTTAAATAAGGTCTATATGAAATTGTAGTTACAATACTCGAAGATTGCCATAAAAAAATACAAAGCTACAAAACAAAACGGAATCCTCCATAGATTCCGTTCCATTACAATAAGTCAAATATCCTACATTCCATTTAAACATACAGCACTTCGTAAAACTCCAGTAATAAAGTCCTGGCGGAATTTCACTACGGTCCACGGCTAAGTGAAAAGTTTGACGGCGCTGACAGTCGGGGTCTCGGCAGACAAAGCACTTTTTCCAAAGCACTGAAATGCAGTTTGCACTCATACAAGTTCCCTCCTTTATTTCCAACGTAGTTTGATTGAGCCAAGTGGGGATACCTCTCTACGGAGAGATAGATAGGGGTATAGTTGGGAAGACAGATTGAACGGTACCGTGATTACATGTACCGATATTGCAAGATGTGAAATGTAAGCTATACTTTGTTGCCATTGATGACGAATAAGGTTTATAACCATTTTTTTTTGTGCGTGTGACTGCCAGTTAGTTAAAGAATTTTAAAAACTAAAACCAACCTGTTTTTAGTCTTCTACCCGAACGCCTTCCAAACAATATTAAGTAGGCTTCTCCTGAGTTAATTCGACGTTGATCTTATCAACGTTTACCTTCAGGCTTTATCGAGATAACGAGCTACCTCATTGGTCTAAAAAAATAAGTTGTTTGTCAATGCTTATAGTAGAGAGCGATCTCATATTACCAACCTACTATTTCATTGTAGTAATCAACAAAAAATACAACTTTCAAAACAGACATACAATTCAGCAGCTCCTTTAACTACCAATCTTAGAGTATTACCAGTCATCTCACAAGTTCCATAATCTCAGAACCTGATCGACCATAAATAGACATACAGATTACTCGACATAATTACCACAGTTTGATCACATGTAGGTAACCATCATTAGCGGTCCTATAAATGCCGAGCGCTCCGATGCCAGGGTATTGCATGCACCCATTAAGTATGCACAGACGTAAGAACAAATTGCCCTGTATTCCATTCATAATCATCCCGTAATTAATCAATAGCTCTACTGCGGAGTACTGGACGATTTGCCTAATGACTTTATATGAATTGCTACACTGCACTTCATTTGATTGGCCAAATCGGTACCGAGTTTTCTAGAATGTTATTGACAATTTAGGGTAGTTGCCAGTGATTGACAGGAACCATTATCGACATTTTTGTCCTTTATTTATTAAAGTAGGGGTCAGCAACTGATTTTAGTCTTTAGCAACAATCCACCTGCTTCCCCGCTGTCATTCCGTAATACCTATATGTATTTATTATTATACAGTGTACACACGACGGCAGATTTTTTGCAAATTTTGTTGCGAAACAAATTACAAAAACACAAATGTTGAAAAATTTCCACGAGCAGGATTTAAAACTCCACCCTTCTGAAAACGTCTTATAATATATACGTCAAATATATATGTCTAAAATTATAGTAGTACACAACTAGGCAAATTAAATTAAATTTCATAAAGAATCATTATTAATGTATAATTGGGCTTTATGACAGCCCAAAGTTATCAGCCAATTCACAAAAATAATTATTAAAAAAGATATGAACCCTTAAAAATGTATAAAACTAAAGAAAATAGAAAGTACCTCCTTGGTAGTTTTAAAAACCATCTGTCAAATTTATATGTACGGTTTTGAAAAAGAATATTTTGAATGACATGTAATTGTCATGGAATTGTATAAAAATGTTTGTTCTGATGATGTGATGTTGTTGTAATATAAAAAACAAAAAAACTTTTTCTATTCATTATTTTATTTTACATTTTTATTTCGTTAAAATATTCGATACTACATTACATACGTTTCGTTAAAATATTCGATACTACATTTGCATACAAAAAAAAATGTCACCCCATTGTGAAAGTCACGATTCAGAGCGAGACAACACACAATTGATCCACTGAAACCGATGGCATGCAACGACCGCAATTAAGTCTATTTCTGAAGCAATCTGCATAGAATTAGAACTTGTAATTGATTTTCAGCGCTCACTGTACTAAAACTGGAATGATTGCAAATATATTTACACAAAAGAAGTTTGTGAGAGATTTTTATTTATTTTGAGTTTTATGTTATGAACTAAAACAATTAAATGAATACACACAGAAAATCTGAGAAACCTATTGAGGGGCTCTCAATAAAAACAAAAAGATTTTTCTAAATCAATGAGAACATCTCCCTTTTTTTTACTTGTAAGTAATTACATGTTAAAATTATTAGCTCTATAAAATTATGTAAAACACTTAAATATTGTATACGAAAATAGTTTCTAGAGCAAATAATAAAATAAAATATTTTATAAAAAAACGCCGCTTAAAAAGGTACCGATTAATGAACCGTTCGTCAGTGTTCACTGACTTGATGTCGTTCGACACTTTTTATTTCGCTCCGTGAAAAAGTGGTCCCTCGAGGCCCACCCGTCAAATGCTGCGAGTGGAGATGCGGATACTTCGCTGATAAAAAATATATACTTACAAGCGAAATTCTTTTTCAAATAAACGTATAAGTGTCTATGTGTAATTCTATAGAAGCATTGTAGTGTTGACTTACTTCCAGGGTGCTAAGTGCGAGTTCATTCGCTATTCGATCACGTTAACGAAAACGAGAATTTGTATGGCAAAATGTTAACTCTTCTCGTATGCTGCCAGGAGGCGCTACTTCAATGCCATAATAATTTTTGTTTTTGTAAACGTAATCGAATGAATACGGATAGTAAAAAAAACTCACGCTAGGCACCTGAACCAACTTACTCGTTTAACAAACGAGTTAACCTTGAGGGCCAACAACGCGTCTTCGATTCTTCTTGTGTTGCGAGTGTCCATGTGTCGCAGAGATTACTTTTCAAAAGGTGAGGCGGTGACTTGTTAGCCACATCTTAAGTAATATAAAAACTTGCGTTTATTGCAACTCTAAATAAAAATGATGACTAAAAATGATAATTTTTTAATTTTAATTAGAAATTAAATGTTTTAATTTATATTTTATGTTAACAGCTGTAACACGATGTTACATGTTATATCAAGTCTTACCTCATTCGTTTGGAACGTACTCAAAGAGCAGTTTTAAAAGTTCAAAAGTTTCTCCCTTTTTACCACCCCACCAGAAATCCGAACTGATAGGACATTACACAATTGATATACAAGTGTATAGTGTCCTTACAGTTCCTCAACTTTTTATACTGCTGACTACAATTGATATACATTCAAATATGAATTATGATCCCGAGTTGAACAAAAATAAACGAATATAATCCAAAGTATGTATTGTCCACGCGTCCAAAATTAAATTCTCCAATCGTTTTACTATGCATCTAGGCCCTTACCTATATAACAAAATTAATTCAATTCTCTCCATATATCCACTTATAACTAAAATTTGCAAACAGAAATTAACTACTTGGCTACTAACATTAAGCTATGAGGAAACGGAAAAACTGCTTAATACCATTTTATAATACATACCTATCCTTTATGCACATCACACACTCACACTTACACGTAACCTACATCACACTACCCAACCATCACAACTTTTAATATTTTGTAACTTTAGTTTTATAAAAAATATTATTATATAAGCTCTTCTCTTTTTCATTTCATAACGTTAGCATTGCTGTTTAGTCTGTGAGGTGGGAACCTGGTGATTTGTAAAACGGGTTTTTGCCTTGTTCAAACACCAGTCTCTCACTAATTATTTTTACCTGTGTCACAATATTGTCTTTCATAAATCTAAATGTGCAATCATTTGTGAAGAGAAAATAAATGCCTTTATTATTTTTATTTATTATTATATATTCATCGTCACTTGCGACATCAACTGCGAATAAAGAGCATTTCACTAGTAGCGCTTTGACTCTTAACTTTATTGCGAACATGTTGTAATCCGACAAGTTCATGTCTGACATTGACAGGTACGGCATGGAATGATGATACGGATGTGACGTCATCATGCTAGCTTTTACAACTTACAAGTAGACGTGTGGGCCTGAGGTATCTCGAGATAAGTCTTAACAGTAGGTATTTTGTATATTGTAATTTATTTTTTCATGTCATTTAGACTTCCACGATTCGAGTATGAACCTGTTGGCCTTATTGTAGAAATCGAAATAGTTTCTATTGGAGATTTACGGCATTTCTATTGATCGACTCGGAATTAAACTGAACGATTCGATGTTTCTCTCTCTGTCACCATTCGTCCTTAGCCATAGGAGCAAAAGAAGTAGAGAGATAGGGGGGGTCCGGATGCGGTTTGATACTATGTTTGCACTCACAACTTCTTTACGAATCTCAACATTCTTATTTACTTTTTTTTATGAAAATGCACTGCACGACTCATAAATTATAATTGACACATTGATTTGATTGATTAATAGTATACACTGTGAGAAATGAAGGCTCAAATGTGGTAAAAGTATATTGTTGTTTCTTTTTTATCTATTAATCTGTGATTTGTCACTAGTTAATAAACTTTTGCGGCGTCTAATTTTACATTACATCTCTTTCATAAAACCCAATATCGAACAAAGAAAAGTAATTTGTTTCTCGACAGAGATGGTAACGATTTCCACAAGTAAAAACTCGAGTATCGATTCGGTCGTTCAGACATGATAGGGCGACACGCGTTTATGGGCCTCTATTTCGAAACCACTCGACATATTTTCGTTTTATTTTTAAATGTTCGTGGGTTTCAACTTTCAAGTTTACTAAAACATTTTAACATTCTAGATTACTTATAATCAACGGATTGTTTTTTTAACTCTGTAATTATTAAAAAGGGTCTGAGCTATCGCAAGCTTGATCGGAAAACGGACAAGCTGTTTTTTTAAATTACAAGTTCAAACGAATAGTGAGAAAATTTGCAGTATGCACCAAGGAGCAAAAACTAAATAACTAACTTTGTTAGCGCTGTGACTCAAAGTAAGTAAGTAAGTCAATAAAAAGACCCGCTATTTGGATTAGCTTGTTTACCCAATCTCCTACCAATCATCCGTGAGAAGCTCGCGCAAGTCCTTCCCGATCTCATCCCTCCAGCGCGCTGGTACCTGGGATGGCCAACTTGGCTACCAACAGAGCTAATTTTTTTTTTTTTTAAAAGAATAGAAGCTTCCTATTTATCGCACGACTCAGCTATAACGCCTCATCCGGGCTGCAAACGACACAGCCCAAGGCCTCTTGCGTGCTGTCGAGAGTACACTTAGGGGAAGAAAGCCCCGCTTTATAAATTGCCTTGCTATCTAAATCTGAGAGATAAGTGCGCCTGAACTTTCCAATTTTGCTACACATCAATAACACTGACGGGGGGGATAACAAATCAAAACATCCACCGGCTACGACGAATGGTATACGTGACTGGTGTTTACAGAAGCGTCTTGTGGTGCTCTCTTATGAAACGCGAGGAATATGGTCGTAATACAGCTATGACTTATATTTTTTTTATTTATGTTCTATTTTAATATGAATCATATATAATGCAGTAATTATTATCTATCAGGGCCAGGCCAGGGCTATCTTATAAGATTAAGAGAACTTACCTAAGGTGAATTACGATCGGTATTATATGCGACAGCACCCGCCCAAATAGCACCTGCACGAATAGCACCTGGCCTGGTCCATATTCAGCACCTATTGATATTTTTGGCAAGTGCTATTAGTGGATTCAAATGTATTTTTACATTTTTGTCCACGAACAGCACCTACAATACAGCAGCATAGTGCTTGCTGCAGCATAGTGCTTGATATAAAAATATCAATAGCTGCTGAATGTGGACTAGGCCAGGTGCTATTCGTGCAGGTGCAATTTGGCAGGTGCTCAAAGTGGATTACCTCTGAGTCGCTTCATACAAATAAATAATGATCAATTATATATTACATACCTAATTATACCGCTGGATGGACGAAGTCGTTAAGGACCTACATGAGCTCCTGGCAAGAGATCGCGCAAAACAGGGAGCAGTGGCGTCACCTTGTATCAGATGCCAAGACCCACTTTGGGCCGCTGAGCCATCGGAGCAAGAAAGTAAGTAATTATACTTACTATGTAACGGTGCCCAATAACGACGTTTCATTCGCCATACGATCACGTTAACGAAAACGAGAATTTGTATGACAATATTTTAACTCCTCGTATTCCAGCTGGCGCTGCTTCAGTTTCATACAAATTTTTGTTATACTTAACGTAATTGAATAGCAAATGAAACACGTACTAGGCTATCTGGGTTCATGTTTTGCTTCTTGAAAAATATTATTGTACACCAAAGGCTTACCAAATAAATGCTACTGAGACAATTGTGGGGGTTTGAAAATAGCAAAATCGAGATGCAAATGACAAGAAAGCAATGCGCATAAAGATAAATATAATTCAAAAGTAAGAACATAATGTCAAAGTAAGTTATGCTTCTCTGCGTCATCGATTCCGTAATGAGGATATCAGTAGAAGAACAAAGGTTACCGACATGGCCCGAAGAGTTGCTGTGCTCAAGTGGTGCTGAATGCGAGCAGCACAAAACCGGTCGCTCTGGAGATCTTTGGGGGAGGCCTTTGTCCAGCAGTGGACGTCCAATGACTATGAAGTAAGTTCACTTAGTCAAATTGATATTTTCATGATTCATTAGGGTTATGCACGTATTATTGAACAAACCGACAATAGCATCGATTGCGACGTAATTAGTGTATGAATATTTAAGTGGAAAGGAAGTGGAATGGACTGTTCGACGAAACAAACCATTATGTGGCACAACCGACACGACTTACACAATAAGTACCTATCATTATTGCTAATGAAACGGTTATGATTTTAAAAATAGTTAGTTGTGTTTAAAATTTTTATTTATGGGAAGAATAAGCAAATTACTTCTCTCTCTCTTTCTAATGTCAAGCAGAAGCGGAGTCCAGTTGTGAAGAATAGTGGAGCAGGATTGTGCATCACTTGTTGTCCTCACCTTGCCGAACTGCAAGAAGCTTCTTCGTACCTCATTTTAAAAACCCAATCTATATTTTTATTTGTAAAATAACCTAACTATATAATCTGTGCTTCGGAAGGCACGTTAAATAGTTCGTCCATTCTTAACATAAAAAAAACTGTGCCAGCGGCCACCTCAATGTTAATGGTGTTAATAATATTCAAATCATATATTTGAAACAACAAACTAATTTATTCAATCCATTGACAACCACCTCTTTCAGTGAGGTTCTGATCAAAAGGTTTGAGGACCACTGCCAAAGCGCCTTAGAGTTGGCTGTTTACCAAAAATGTTTCAGTCTATTAGAGAAAGACTCTTTTTCTTTATTCTATTAAGTGGATGGCCTGGTATACCTTCTAAAATACATAATTCGACTATAGACCCAAAAGTTCGAGTACCTACCTACCACTATTATAATTATAGTTTCTCAATAAAAAGACAAATGACGAAAATCTTTTGGACAACTACCATTGCTCCTTCGTGTATTTACACTGTATGGCTATCGACCAAGAAAGTTTGACGACCACTGCATTAGCCATACCCCTACGTAAACAAAACCGTCTCGAATATCTCGGTAGGAACAATGACATAATAACGAAATTAATTTGGCAGTATCATGAGCTTGACAAACAGGTGTCGGTAGTAACATGATGAGGGTCTTTGGAACGGGAACTACCTGAGGGCACGCTAAAAGCTTCAATTGAATGAAATAAAATGTCTTCGACGTCACACAGAGAGCGTAGCAATACAAATATGTCAGTATTGAATAGTAAGGAATGGTAGGGTACACACGGCGGCTGATCAACCTACCCAAAATTTCTACAATCAATTTTAACTTTTTAAATATTGGTTATAAGAATCAATATTCATTGGACAGGTAAGGACAGGTTTGGGTAGGTTGATCTGCCGTCGTGTGTACTATAAGAGATACGTTGTTTAGTATTTTCAAATTCAAAAGTGAGGAAAGCTACATTATTACTGGAAGTGGTACTTTTTTTACTGACTAATTCTCCCCCATTTCCTTCCATCTTTTTGGGTCTTCCAATTAGACCATACATCTTTTAAGGCGAGTAAGCACCAAATACTTGATTTCATTGTTCTAGTAGAATGCAAGAGGTGTTAAAAAGTTAGGTGTTTTTTTTTAATATTCTTAATTTAACTTTGAGTCCAAACTAAATTGTGTTTTCTTTATATACATCAATATACATAAATATAGCTTCTATTTCCAAAATGTAAGATCTTATGTTGGTAAGGAAATTCTTTCAACACTTTTTCCGTATTGCAATATGTTCACAACAAAATTTGCGTAAAATAACATAGCCGTATGCAAAAACTGTAAAAGCAAATACTCAACATAGAACCAATTTGTCTACTTCATCCCTGTAGCATCCCGAATTGTTTGGATAGGAGCTGTGTAATAATAATGAAATTAATCTAACACTAATCCGTGATGAGCAGGTGTCAGCTAGCGATATGATGAGGGTGCCTGTGATGCAAGACAGCTTCAAACCGTTCGCCGCGAAACATTATGTCGACACAGCTTAAGAATTAACATTTTTAGGGTCCCGTACCTCGAAAGAAAAAAACGGAACCCTTATAGGATCACTTTGTTGTTCGTCTGTCTGTCTGTCTGTCAAGACACTTTATCTCGGGAACGCGTGGAGGTATTGAGTTGAAATTAAAACCATATACTGAAACATATTGAAGCTGTGAAAAAATCAAACTTCTAAGTTAACGAAAAATAAGATACGGCCGTTTATGTCGCAAAAATGTATATTTCGACACTCTCAAAGGAATCAAAATTCATAGGGTACTTGCCGTTGACCTAGAACTATGAAGTTTGGCAAGTAATTATCGTCTTATACTACAAATACAGGGAAAAGTATGAAAACTATACATATTTAATTAAATTACAAAAAAATCAGGGTCCAAATTTTGAAGTAAGTTAACCTTGTCATGTGGGGTATTGTATGAAAACGCATCATTTGCACAAGCTTAAACAGATTTTTAATTATTTTTATGATGTACCTTTAGTTTTCGATTTATGACGAAGAATGAAAAAAGAAATACCTTTTCCCTCTTTTATATGTATAAGTACCTAATAACTTTGGTGTGTGTAGCACCTAACAGTCGGGAAAAGTTTGAGACTCTATTCCTGAACTATATAATATGTACCCATAAATTTGTACGGTCCTCGGTGGGCGAGTCCGACTCGCACTTGTCCGGTTTTTTTATACAGGGAAAGCGGTTGGTGTCCATCAATACAAATATTGTATGCGACATGTTTTCTTATCTTTAAATGTAATGTCATAATTTTGCAGAACTTAAAATATTTTAATTTATAACATTTTGATCGAGTTAGGTACTCGTATTACACACTGTATAAATCATCTGATTTTTTAACGATTTCAGAGTTAGTCCCATAGTAAAAGTTTTGGTAAATTATGAGCAGAGTATATAAAGTGTTTGTATTAGCTAAACAAAATAGGCGTGTGGTTCTTCAGGTAAAGTCATGAACATACAGCAAAACTTCCAAGATTCAAATTAAAAAATCGTGTTTATCGCATAGTTATGACAAAAACATTGGCCAGAATCGAACCAAAATTCATAATGTCTTTTCCAGTTTAAGCTACATACAATTTTAACAAGTTACTAAGTGATTGATCGAGTCGCATTACAATTTACTTGACTGCACACAAATTGAATCGAAATCCTACCACAAATATTGACCGAGGATTGATGAAATAATATTCCGTCACGGATCATTGAGGCACTTGATGGTTCGGAGGTTGTTACAGACCATTTGCATCACTTACGTCTAATGGATTGGGATCATTACAGGGGCACTTACTCACTTAGCTGTGTAATTTGTATCAGCTACGAACGACTGCAAATGAAATGAGTCTAATATTAAGCCTAAAAACGTTTTTTTCTGAATGAAAAGCCGCTGTCAGATCACGGATGTTGCTTTCATTAATGATATATAAAGTATATTACAATAGTGCAAGGACTGAAATCCCGATTCATTATTATAATCTGATAATAAAAATACGTTGGATAGATGGCACTACTGCCGCTAATAAGCAGTCAAAAATCAAAGCAGTGAAAAAGTCAGCCTTCCCGGTAGCATAATAGTCAGTGCAGCCGCTTGGATTGCGGAAGACCCAGGTTCGATTCCTGGCTAGGTCGGGTAGGCATTTAATTTTTCACTGTATTTTATAAATATTTAATTCAGCTTAAGTGCAGCAATTTGCACTTAAAAATAAAATGTAAAAATAAAAATACGATTTTGCCATGGACCTATTCCAGAATTTCGTATTTTATGTAAGAAAGGACATTAATCCATATTCTTACGCTGTAAAATGTAAAAAAACCCGACTGGTAAAACAACTATATAAAAAACAATTATATACTCGTAAAAACCGGACTAACATAAAAAAGAACTGCAAAGAGAAAAAACTGAAAAGAAAAAAATCAGCTCTCCGATCCCAGAATTCAATTTGAACAATGTAGAATGCAACGTGGAATATTTCCTTGTCCGATACCTATACTTAAATAATAAAATCTATAGTAAATGAGTATTTATAAATACATTGAACCAAAGAGAGTGCGGATTTAATTGAGCCAGCCACGGCCGCTTTTCAGTTTTTTTCTTTTTACAGTAATTTTTTGTGTTAGTCCGGTTTTTATGAATACATACCTAATTGTTTGGTTTATTTCAAACTTTTTAGTTTTGTAAAGTAAATAACCAAGCATTTCAAAACCTACATAAAATAATTTTATTAAAACGCCTTACTTAATAGTAAAGTATAGCACACACACCAATTGTCAATGAAAGTACTTTGTCAAGTACTTTTGACTGACAAGTTCTTTGAGTTTTTTTTAAACATAGGAATAAAATCTGCTAATATTCCCGAAAATAAAACATTGAAAATTATTAGCTACATCTACGTCCATAGAAAAATTGGCATACATACATACATACCTACACTCGAAAAACATAACCCTCCTGACGCAGTCGGGTAAAAAGAGAAAAGAAACCCCCTTGTTGAGTTTCTTGACGTTTCGTCTCCGTACTTGGTTTCCCGCAGCAAAGCCTGCAAATTAAAATATGGCACCAAACTAGAATTCTCTTTATATTACTTTTTGGCAATTGGAACACTGGCTATCTTTTGGCACCTACGACTTCTGGCAATGGTTATCTTTTTAAAATCGGAATTCAACCATGCCACAAACATTGTTATCATTGCAACCATACAAGACCGACTTAACCAGCTAGGAAAACTTCAAACAAGTCCTACCACCAAACCGAAAGCGAACTTTAGCTCAATTGACAACGAAGGCAGTAGCAGCTACAGAGCGGTCGAACTCTGCAACTTCCTAGAAGATCAAGGTACGAACCAAAAGCTAGCCAGACTTCAAACAAGACTTCGAATAAGCCCTACCACCAAGTCGAAAACAAAACTGCGAATTGACCCGACCGAAACCGGTGGTGTTTCAACCAATTGACAACAGAGGTGGCGGCGGCTGCAGAGCGGTTCTATAACTGTCCGTATATAACATTGCAACAATATATTCTGATAATTAACGCCGCAAAATAAGCACAGAAGACTTGGCACTGCGCAGTAAATCCTACCAGCTAGCAGCTCGTTCAAATACTCGTACAGCGTTATTTATTTAAGTACAAGCGGCGATTCAGGCCGACACAATCGAGGGGCACTATCGAGTGAGCGTGCTGCTTTATTTGCGATGCTCTCATTTGCAAACAATGCAATCATCCGCTGGAGATCGAATCACCGATTATATCTCGATGCTTTTTTAGGGTTCAGCGCGTAGGCTTTTGTTCGATTTTCAGTCGAGGAATATTTGAAATGAAACTTCGTTTGTCTAACTTTTAATCGCAGATATGCTTTTAACACTGGTCTGTGATTTTAATTAAGTATTAATTGAAAATATTTGATTATTGAGACATCTTAGCTGAAAATACCTTGATTAAGTCTCCCCAAATATTTAATGGAGATATCTAAAGGGGTCTAAATAACTAAACCATTATACTTTTATGTTTCTGTTAAAGCGCTTTTTTATATAGTTTTATAATTGATAACATCACTATCGTTTAATTATATTCCCAATACAAAGTAACTCAAACATTTTGAAACGAAACAAAGAAATTAAACGGGGATTAACTCAAACTAATTAGTAAAAAGGTATCATATCATACCTTCTCAGTCAGCCCGTGACCACGGCCGTTGTAACTCGGTCGAAACGTCGGGTATAAAGAAGGTATGTTACTTTTTTACTAATTAATTTGCGTTAATCCCCGTTTAAATTCTTTGTTTAACATGGAACGCGAAAGTTTAAAAGTATATTATGAAACTAGTAAATTGATAATGTTAGTCAACTGACGAGTTAGCCAAGAACGTACAGCTCCCTGCGCAGTTCCCACAAAACACAAAGAAGTTGAGGCATTTCAAATTATTCGTTACGCTCATTATTAACCTACTGAACCATAACTTTGTCTTTTTGTATTTTTATACAAACGTTCGAATTAACTTTTTCTATTATTCTTGAGGCTCTCCAAGGACGGTGCAATAAAAAAGATGGAATCAACGCGATACTGTTTGGGCCAAAAGAAAGCATTTCTAACAATACCTTTAAGCGAAACAAAGGCTAATTTGTGTCGGGCAAAGATTGAGATATAGTTTCCGAGCAATTTGAAGATAGCCGAAAAGTTTTTGATTGCTGTGTTCGTGCAGACAATGCGCCAGTTCATAATCAGAATCGTTATCAGGCACTCTGATTGTTTGCCAAACACTTCATTGAGTTTGGGCTTTCTAATACTATTTTTGTTTTTTTATTATTGCTAGTTGTCTGTCACGCTGTGTAATGGATTCGTCAAAGGCCGTAAGTTTAGTTCGATGATTAGTAAACCTAATGATTTGTCTAAAGAGGCTGCATTATAATAACATGATCCATTAAAGACAATACCGTTATGAAGGCCAGTAGAGTTGACACTTTGTTTGTAAGAACATTAGGTCCGATTTTTCAATCCTCAGATAAGTTTTATCCATGGTTTTATCCAAGGAATAACATGTCATTGTAACATATTTTCTAAAGAGAAGATAAGTGGCAAAAACGCTAGTAGAATAGAATAGATCAATGTATGGAATTGACATAAGCTAGCGATATGCCATTTAGCAATCTAAAAATTCTATCTATTCTATCTATCTATAAAACCGTGGAACAATTTTTCAGATTTGCTCTAGGTAAGATCCGATTTCGTAAACTGACTGCTGACCTTCAGTAATGGAGAGGCACCATAAGATAAGGCACCAAAATTTAATTAATGTAATGTTTTTTTTTCTTTATTTAATTGTCGAATTTGGTCAGATTGTGTACATCGTTTGGGGTCGTATCCCAACTCAATTTTTTCGATATTATTGTTGTTATGTAATTTTGGATGTGCCCTGTTAATGTACCTAAGTAAATAAATAAATAAATAAATAAATAAATAAGAATAAATATAAATTTAAAAAAATAAGAATCTATACATTGGTAGCCAAGTGGCAGTTTTGACAAGCGAAGCGTTTGAAATCTTCGCTACGCGATTTGATTGATTGTTTGATCAGTCCAATGTATGTCAAAAGAGCTTCTATTGAATTAGCTGTGTTGTGTGGCTTCTATTTTAGACTTGGAAAATCAAGAAATTTATTTTTTTAAATGCACACCCTATAACTTTTATGGGCAGCGATAGCTCAGGTGCCAAAGAAGAAATGGTTCCCGAAAATGCCTTGAAAAAATAGACGAAATGCCAGCATTGCTTTTTATAGGAAGGTTTCATCTCTCAGGATAAGGAATCATTTAAAAAGCTCTGCCGGAATTTGTGTGATGTTACTTCATTGAGAGGAACCAAAGAAATTCCATATCTACCGCAGTAGTAAAGGTTATAATTTAGGAGTAGTATTGTTATTCTTTGTACTCGGAGGTTCCTGGCGGCCGGCTGGGTCGTATCAAAGGATAGGATATGTCACGCAACATTTACCGCAGCGAACAGCGAGCCACTGCATTCGACAAGTTGTGGAGGCGCTCAACAGTTCTTACATGTTGACCAAATATATAAGTTTCCTCAAACACGACAAGAAAGGTCAACTATAAGACAACAGTAAGTTACCTACTATGTAAATAATAAATACATTTATCCAATTTGCGTTAGATTTAGTTCAGATCAAGCAAACAATGTAGATACTGGACATTTAATCTGAGATTGATTGGCAATTGAAACAAGACAAATTAAACATTGCACTTTTAATCAAAATAAATTGGCACTAACTAAGTTACCATGTCTAAAACGACATACCACGGTTGAAAAAACAAGGAGTCGCTTACCGGTGCATATAGAACCTCTATTCCAAAACCGGTTTAAAATGTACGCAAAGGGAATTGATCAGTTTGTTAGGGTGCTTTGGCCTGGCGTGGACATTCACTATAATAAAAAATTAATTCCTATTTAAATATTTCATAACTAAAAGAAATTAAATAACATAACAAAGTTGCAGCAAGTTGTAAAAAACATGCCAAATGTAGCATGCGTAATATTGTGATTTTGTTACTAAAACTCATAAAAAATTATTATCTCTTTCTAAAATAAGTTAAGTCTTTACTTTATAGATATTTACTTATTTAAGCGTTATGGTATAGAATATTATAAGTAGGTGTAATTTTAAGGGTGTCTAAGAGAAAAAAATATCTTATTATGTCAGGGAGTGTAATATTAGCGGATAAAATAAAACAACATTATTTCGTATAATGGTTTTTTTTATTCAGAACCATATGTAATCAAAATATTGTCTAGAAACTGGGCAGGTGGTGTAATATTATTTTCATGCCTTGTACAGCTTAAATTCCACATTATTGTCATAACGTGAGCACAGCAATCCACCGTTTATAATAATAATAATATTGATTAATTGCTTCTCTGCCTTGTTGATTATTTTTAAATAAGATATAAACAAAATATATTTTTCGGCTTATGAGCTGATTCTGTCAGGGTTGCCAGGTAATAAAAAAAAGAAGTTCTCTAATTCAAGTACCAGAAATCGATTATTCATTTATAAAACGAATGTTATCGTATTAGCGTTCATGTGATAACCCAAAATTGAGCAGCCTGCAAGGCTGCAACTAAAAAATGGCGGTGCTTTGTTCATGCAATCGGCGAGAATACTTATTATTACAACTTTTTTTACAGAACACTTTCCTGCGATGAGTGTTGCGTTAATAATTATTAACGAATTAATTATATTTATTCGTAACAATACTTTTTACTGAGCAACTTGTTCAAACCAGGCCGAAATTGGCGATTCCCTTTCCCCTTCATAATTGAATAGCGATCTTACTTACGACCCTGTATCTATACCGATACACAGTCCGAGGCAATATCATACATTAAGGTCTGATTCTCACTCGCTTACCGAGAACAAGCGCCGTCTATCACAACATAACAAATGATCTGGATCTCAGTAGGTAATAAGTTCTCTAATTAATTGTTATTGCTGTCTGAGAATTTACAACCTTATTGGCACAACTTCAAAGAGTGCAGTTCGCGCCGTGCCCCGATATGTGTGAAATTTAATTGCAATTTCTCTGATATTAGAGCGGTTATTGCGACTTTTATGTGACGTTTGATGAAATAAGGATTTTGCTGATTTGATATCATCAGTGCTAGTGACTATAGCTTTGAGGATAGGCCAAAACCTCTCCTGTAGTCGACTGAACTGCCTCTGCGGTGGTAATTAAGACCACCGGTCTCCGGCCCAGATGTTCCTGGGTACGATACCCAGCGGGGGGTATATGTATGTATTCGGTTTGGTTTGTGAGGGTTTGTTTGTCCGCCTGGCTAGCTCCCACCGTTTTATCTATACTAGTGGTCGCCCAGAGGTCGATATTCGACTGCAATTTTTATTAGAAGATATTAAGGCTGCACGGATTATATCCTATCCTCCGTCCGCGCAATTTTCTTAAAAAGGCGTACAAAGTTGTTGCTTCACGTATTAATTAATATATAGATACTAGCTGACCGGCGGACTCCGTACCGCTTTGACAGTTTCCATGACAACAAAACAAACAAATCATTCGTCCGCTCAAGAACACTCGTATCCCATGATATGCGCCTATTGCATCGCCACCTACCGGGTTCAATTGTAAATCTAAACCATTCTCGAATCTACTTGAACATACACAAAAAATTTCATCCAAATCGGTCCAGCCGTTTAAAAGGAGTTCAATTACATACACACGCACAGAAGATTTATATATATAAAGAAATATGTCGCCATTAAATCAATGTTCGTAGCGTTGTTGTGTTCCGGCAGCTAGAGATAAAATACCAGATAGATGCCTCAGTAGTTGAGGATGCCGGGTGAAGTGCGCCTCCACCTGGCCATGTCATTACATTACATGAGGTGAGACGAAGGCAAAGTGCTTGCTTAGGAATTAAAAAATCTTCTGTTGTTAAAGAACAGTGTTAAAGACTATCCAGGATGCAACGACTGGGAGTAACGGCTTTATAACTCCTAGAGTACCTAGTGCGAGTTTCATTCGCCATTCGATCATGTTTACGATCCAATCCGATCCGAACCCTTCGGAGAGTCTAGTAGGGCAAGGGGACACGCACTAGATGGTGACGCGTGATGCCGTTTCCTCAAGAAAACCTCCGAAGGTGATTCGTTTCACGTGGCTTGAGGAACTTTTTCAGTTTCTCGCCGCCCCCAAACAAGCCCGGTGAAGTTGAAAATGCCGTCTAAGGCAATCAGCAATCTCTCTCAAAAAAAGAACCCGTTTACGAAAACGTGAATATTATTATGTATGGCAAAATTTTTACTCCTCCGATATGTCGCCAGGAGGCGCTGCTTCAATGCCGTACTAATTTTCGTGTTCGTAAACGTAATCGAATGAATAAGGATAGTAAATAAAACGTACACTAGGCACCCAGAGGGCACTAAAGAATCTATTTGATTAAGTAAAACTAAACTACATATTATTCAGTACATCGCCACCTAATGACAAAGTTATAAAACAAACTTGTCACTGTGGTTTAATTTATGAGCCATTTTACGTTTTGGTAAATCGACATCGAAATCGAAATCAAAATAAAAATTACATCTAGAAGTAACTACTTACAAAATGTACCATACTTTATCTACCATGATATCGGTAAATAATTCGAAGTGAAATATTACATCTCGGTGATATTGCGTTGTTTATGTAATAATATATCATTATCAGTCTAGTCTAGACTCTAGACTAAACAATTGATAATGGATTAAGCTAATTACTTAGGTAGACAAGGTTAAGCACATGTTGGTATATTTTTATTCTACAATGGAGAACGCTTGATAATCATCACATAAGTGAGGACAACGCGCTTCCACTCGTCACATACCTATTTAAAAAGAAAATATTACGGTGTTGCTACTCATTTCACTACGAATTTGGTAAACAAACGGAGAATTTAACATAACTACAAGAAACAATATACTTATACTAATATACCAAATCAGGACAAACTTCCACCAAAAACCTAACACAATGGGCGGAGTAAAAATATTTTCTGTACAACAATGTTTTTTCACGTGAACTATCACGCCGAGCGCGTCTATTCCCCATACAAATCCACCGTACCGTATTACGGGACTTGTGTTCAGTTCTTTCATGTCTCCACGCTCTAATTCCGTGTGTAAAACAAAACTAAGTTCCCGCATAAATGGCGCTGGGCGTAAATCATTCGAAAACAAAACAGGCGCGGCGCAATAATGATCCTTAAACAAACAGCCCTGTGATAATTTAGTACCTACAATACACACTACTGCAGCACATCGGGGTGACCATAAAGTGGGTCCGGAGGGTCACTGGCAATGGCGCTGCCCATATTACGAGTTTTATCTGGCTGGGGATCCTCACCTTTTGATCCGAACCCCTCGGAAAATGTAATAGGGAACGGGGACACGCTAGCAAGATGTTATTCCCTCTAGAATCCTACTGACGGTGTTACGATTACACGGCCTAAGGAACCCTTTAAGATGCTAGCCGCCCTCAAACATTTCCGGTGACACAGTAAAGACCGTACGAAGCCATAGCAGACTCACTGTAAAAAAAAAACTAGTTTGACAACAAAGAGAATATGTAAAATTACTTTCTACTTAGTCTAAGTTGTGTTTTCAATATTAACTTTGTCATGCTTTTAGATGGATAAATAAATAAACTAAAAACACTTTTTTTATTTTTTATAACGCTTCTTTGTTATGTAATTTAACTGAAAAACAACAATTCAAAACTGCTTAACAACAGAAAAAGATTTTAAGGAGGGCGATCTACATCTCTATCGATAGGCGATCTACATCCTCGGATGTAGATCGCGTTGGATGATCCTGAGATTGACATTCTGATAAGAAGAATTCTACAACCAGATTTTTTATTTATTTGGCGATATAACAAAAATGTTAAAATACTTTTTCATTTATTTTAAAGTTTAATAAAACTCAACAGGTATTTGTTTTAGTCCCATTCTAAAACCATTAAGGTGCATGATGATGTGAAACTAGAACCTCTTGCTTGTAGGAATATTATACTTTCTTTGGTTTCCTTTATACAGCATTTAAATGCACAGGTGTCGTACATCTTTCCATTTATAGTTTAGTCGTACAAAATGTGCAGCATTGTCCTGAATTTCGATCACACAAGTGAGCGTACCCTACTCATGCAAAGTTATCTATACCATTTTTCCTTTTTACCTACACTCTAAGCAAAGTATGAGTTATAAGTATTTACGAGTCGCGCGAATGTCGTAACTGACTAATATGTTTTCAACGCTAGTTTATAGTGGCAATAAAAGGCTCAGCTGAATTCAGAGAAAAGTCGTTAAGTTAAATATTGTCCCTTAAATTACGCGAAACGGGACGGCGCATGATTCATTTGGTGACGTCCCTGGAGTTATTGCGTGAAACGAAATAAATATGGCTTGTTCAATTTCTGTAAGTTGGAGCGATTAGTTATTATAATCGAATTACACCGTCCCAGGTGGAAAGTTAATTGATAAATGAGCATTATCAAGCAAATAAGCTGCATTTAATATAATGTACATGGACCAAGTGATTAATTAAAGATTATAAAAAATGTCCGCGCAGTTTGAATAATTGTCCGGGAATTATTTATAAAGTTTATCATTATCTATATTATTTCAGTGCCATGAACAAAATATAATGAGATCACTTCGGCCAGATCTTACGATACGTTACGTAACATACGGTACATCAGTTTATTTTACGTCCCCTTTGCTAGGGCACGAACCTTTTCTATGGATGGATAGGGAGAACGGACCACAAACCACCACGCGGGCCCAGTGCTGATTGGTGGTTGTTAACGATAATGCAACCAGGACCAACGGCTTAAAGTGCCTTCCGAAGCACGAAGGAGCTCGAGATGATACATTTTTGGTCACCCATCCGATGACCGGCCTTTGCGAAAGACCTCAGCACACGCAGACCGGGCGCGTTAACCAATACGCCATCGAGCTCCTCACGTCATGTTATAATCGTGCTATACACAATTAATATTATTAATGTCTTCATCTTCGAGATTTTACGTACGACCCTTTTTATTAGGCCACTGAGAAAAGATAATAGACATTTTAAAATAGAAAAAAATCGAGACCCTGAAAGCTTCCAACATCAGGGAACTGTATCTTTTTATGTGATCGTTAACATTGTTACCTATGTCTCAATTTCTTTGCAACCATATACATATATCTTACTAGCTGTGCCCGCGACTTCGTCCGCGTGGAATAGCGACTTACGGCAGCATTTTAACGTCATCACACAAAAGCTTTTATCCCCTATTTTTACCCTCTTTAGGGTAAAATTTCTACAAACAATCAATGTTGCATTTATTTATATCTAATCAAAAGCCTAAAAAATAAGTTGCAAGTTTCTACTTTCAAAAATTACGTAATTTCCATACAAACTTTCATCCCCTATTTCAACTCCTTACAGCCCTTTTTTCGCATTAAAAAGTAGCCTATCCTTTCTCAGGCTCTCTGTCTGTCAGCTATCTCTTTACTAAACATCATTTAAATCGGTTCAGTAGTTTAAGCGTGATTGCGTAACACACATACACATATACAATATATATAATAAGTAAGAATTGTGATAATTGTGATAACTTTACATATAATAGAAGTCCCACGTTTATAACCCTTTGCAGTTCCGTGACCACATACGTTTTCAATAAATATTGTAATACCGCAGCGCTTCATAACATCAGTCTATTAACAGAGTAACGGCTAAGTCGTTATCGGCAAATAATCCCTCTTACGGGATTCGACTAAGTTAACGTCCCAATAACTCGAAACAAACTCCAAAGGTCCATCAAGTCAGTTGATGTTCGGGACACATCAGTACGCCGACAACACAAGTTAGGAACTGTCAATCATATTTGCTAAAGTCGTGACCTAGTATAAAAGGTTGCAATAATTAACTCATCGTGGAGTAACTTTTTTTTCACAACGGAAAACTGCTTCGTCTTTATCATCATCATCACCATCTCAGCCGAAAGACGCCCACTGGCGGTCAAAGGTCTCCCCCATGAAACATCTCAATTGTTGATAAATGACAAAAATCTTACTAACTGCCGTACATATCATATCCAACAACGTCTTCAGCAAATATAAAAATAAAGGGATTTAAACGGATTTATGACGAGTGTATAGTTTAAGGATACATAATTTAGATGCTTTTTAGGGTGCCGTACCCAAAGGGCAAAATGGGACCCTATTACTAAGACTCCGCTGTCCGTCCGTCCGTCTGTCTGTCCGTCTGTCACCAGGCTGTATCTCATGAACCGTGATAGTAAGACAGTTGAAATTTCAGATGATATATTTCTGTTGCCGCTTTAACAACAAATACTAAAAGAAAGAATAAAATATATATTTAAGGCGAACCCATACAACGAACGCGATTGTTTTGTTCGTTTTTAGGGTTCCGTAGTCAACAAGGAACCCTTATAGTTTCGCCATGCCCGTCTGTCTGCTTGTCTGTCTGTATATCTGTCTGTCTGTCTCTCCCCAGCCTAGCTCATAGACTCTTAGTACTAGAAATCTGTAATGTGGCATGGATATACATATTAATCACGCCGACAAAGTGGTGAAGTAAAATTTTGAAAATTATTTTTTTAATTTACCTTCCCTACACGTGAATGGGAATGTAATTTTTTTCTTGTCTACCCCATAGTGGGGATACCCCGTAGGGGTATCGTTGGATAGCAATTTCAAAAATAATTGCGGGTTTCATTGGATTGGGGGAAACAGTTTCATGATTGAGGCATCCGTTTGTGAACTATTAAGCTTTAAAGTGCAAAATTTTGCTAGAGTCAAGTGCGAACGAACGAACGAACGATGCGGCTTGCGCCTACCTAACGATCTTACAACTATCGCAAAACTGGATCACTTAATGGGTGACCAAATTATAGTATCTTGACTACTTCCGTCCATCTGAAGGCGAGCTCCCGGTTGTCGTAAAATAGCAGTCGTTAATCCGCCAACCCGCATAGGGCCAGCGTGTTCTCTCCCCATAGTTATTTGTTCATGAAAGAAGGTCTGAATCCAGTAGTGGGTACATCCATGATTAATAATAGGCATATAAGTGTACAAAAATGTACAAATCTTTTTAAATTTTCAAAAACATTCATTTTTTTCTTGTATTTTTTTAAGAAATTCATACTAATCAACCCTTTCTCTTTCTTCTCACTTTATTAAGTTTACTTAGCCAGATGCTACAATTGCTGCTGTGTAGTTATTGCGCCCATTCTTTTTCACAGCTAAAAAATAGACGTCCTGAATGCGTAGGGTAGCAGGTAAAAAAAATTTGACGATTCAAAAACAGTTTTCTTAAGTTTATTTTAATTTAAAAAAATACGTTGACTACCTACACCGTTCTAACGTGGGTGGTTCTAACCGTGCAGCGTTCGCGTTAAATTTTGCAAACAATTCTTTCTCACAAGTGAAACCAAACTGCCTACTAACATAATTCGTGCTCCGAATAACCATTATAATCAGGTTCATTGAATTTTTCCGGTAATAAAGCAAATGGTGCGACATTAATATGGTCAAAGACAAACGGCCCTGCGTTTGCTCCGCACGATTTCTTTTCTTTCCCAATAAACTGCTAGGTGTCTACTGGGTGCCTAGTGCGACTTTTACTCACATTCGATTACGTTAACAAAAATAGGAATTTTTAAGCAGCGCCTTCTGAATGTCTAATGCTAGTATTATTTGCCACAAGATTAGTTTAACGAAAACGAGAACTTGTGTGGAAATAATAATAACTAGTGGCGCGCAGTGGCAAAAATTCGTCGACCGTAATTCACTAAATATACAACGTTAATATAATGTGTACTTAACAAAAAATATAGGTACATAAGTTTTATCTTGAACTCTAAAAAGGCGGTCGGTCACCTCATATTCGTCTTCTGATTCGGAAGAATCCTACAACCAGACAAATAATAAACGTTAGTCAATAATTTAATCTAATCGCATTGTTCTTTCAAAATGCCACGAAGTTCCATCAACAAATATTTGAATTTAATCAAAATATTTTGTCTGTGCTTTGTGTTTGCATTGATCTATGTTATGCTGACTGTACTTTGATGGTTATCCCGTTCTCTGAATCATTACCCCTAACTCTTGCACAGATCGCTAGTTAACTTCAACAAAACGTTGTCGTCTCATAAAACGGGTTAAACAAAAAAAAAAACAAGTTTCTGCAAATATTATACCAATCGAATCTAAACGCAATTAAAGAAATAATTATATATCTCCTGTATCGCTTAAACGTTCCGCCATTGGCTATCGGGCTTAATGTCGTACAAAGAAAATAAAACCGATCGCTTCGAAATAAAAGCACGCGTGCATTAATTTGCTTAATTTATACCTGAGCTCGCTTCGGATGTAAGAAACATAAGATCGTACGCATGTAATGGCAACGTTCAGTGAGAGCCGACAGTGTGGAGTTAATGCTAGCGAAAAGGAAATTTTCCGAATCATAAACTTTACTACGTAAATTTAACTTTCGACCATCGGTAGCTATCTATCATATCGATATAAATGATATGCACATATTATAGCATTACGAAAAAAGTGACAACGTACAGAATAACAACTATTGGTGATTAAATACACGATTGATGGGGTCAGTAGTTTAGTACCAATATATTTTTTTAATTAATTTAATTAATTTTAACTTTAATTAAATTTAGGCTACAAATAGCTAATATGAATGTCACTATGTCATCGGTTCGTAAGTCTACACAGGGCAGGAGACCATGTATTAAGAAGAACCGGCAAGAAATTCAGCAAGAGCATTTCTTTTTTCTCTTTCTTTTACGGAGTAAAAATATTGGATATTCATAGGAAACATAGAAATAATCATAAAAAAAACTTTCCAATACAAATAAACACAAAATATCAAGTACAACAAGCATGTTAAAAACAAAATTAAAATTAGATTTGCGTTATACATTCATTCATAGTGACGTACACCCACGTAAGAGATTCCCATCATCTTTTCGTCTGTTATGTTTAAGTATGTTCATGTAGTCTATTTTTATTTAGGTTTTTTTACAGTATGTATATTATATTATTATCACTTAAATTAATAAACTTAATATGTGTATTTCAGTTCTTATAAATTGATGTAGTATGTATCATTTACGTTCTTTGTCGCACCGCTTACCAATTTTTCTGCCTAGCCCTGATGTCGACTGGTATAACTAACACACCCCTGACAAGAAAGCCTGGATCAACATTTTACGAGCCTTTAGAAGCACGAAGGAGGAGGTTCAATTATTTTAACGGAGTGCTAAAACATATACGTAAGAAAAACTCTTGTTTAGTTTCGTAGTCAAGGGTTTTTTTGGTAAGTTCGTTGCTCGAGCGCGGTTGTATCTTCTGCAGCCTCCTTATTTTTTACACATGGTAAAAAACGAGGTGAATTGCAGTTTTGCCAAACATGCCTATACCTACTCAAGAATACTAGAAATATTTTTTTATCGATTGTTAAATACTTGCAAAAGTGTTCTTTTGACAGTGAGGGTAGTAACTTCACAGTGACGTAATACCGCTGGCTTGCAGCGTAAATCACAAACTACTAGAAAAATTCAACGAGTCCTCTGGAGCCTCGGTAGCTCAGCAGTGAGAGCATTGGACTGGTTATCCAAAGGTCGTGGGTACGATTCCCACTCGAGCTTCCAGATTTGGTTGATTTTTTCTAGTAAAATTTTATCTTTTAACTCTATGTATAGTTAAAAGATAAAATTTTATCTCATTGTGAATGCAAAATTCAAAATTATATAAAATGCCTATATTCTCGTTTTTTGAACGTGCTCGAATGGTGAAACATCTTAGCACTCTGAACATCGTAGTACCAGAAATGTCCCAAGTCCACTGCAATGGACGGTGCCAATTAAAGCCGTTTAGCCGCTATCGTCTGTCAATATCCAATTTCTCGAGAGCTGGATACATGGAGTGTAGGGTAGACGTAAGCTGGCATTGACTTCGTTACGTTAGTTAGAAATGGATAGTGTCAGACACATTGTTCACGTACCTACCTATTGGTTGTTACAGCGATAACGTATTCGCCGGCCGTTTCAATTACACTTCGGCTTTATGAAGTCCTAGTACCGTAGGAAATAGTAGAACCTGCAGTCTCACAGTTATAAATGTCTGAAGACGGGGTAACAATAATAATTATTGTAACTACTACAACTACAGGAAAACGTAAGGCGACGAAGTTGTACACCACAGTTTTCTTAATTAGTGTTTAAGTTTAATAAAGTTTGACATTCTTAAAAATTGCATTTATTTACATAAACATTTTACTTTTTATTTTCAAGTGCTAATTGCTGCACTGAAGCTAAATTAAATATTTTTATAAAATTTATAAAATACAGTGAAAAATTTAAAATTAAAATTATTAAGTGACAAAATTCAGCGCTTACGTCAACCTTCCCGATAGCATAGCGTTCAGTGCAGCCGCCCGGATTGCGGAAGACCCAGGTTCGATTTCTGGCTGGATCGGGTGGGCGTTTAATTTTTACACTGTATTTAATAAATTTTATAAAAATATTTAATTTAGCTTCAGTGCAGCAATTAGCACTTGAAAATAAAAAGTAAAATTTACTATAGCGTTGTGTTATCAAATTTGTGGTATTTCATCCGCAAAGGTGAATCTGCATGGCCATCGGTTGCAACGACCGTTGGATAGATGGCACTGTGCCGCTATTAGCACTCAAAAATTAAAAAGCAGTGACAAAATTCAGAGCTTACGTCAGCCTCCCAGTAGCATAGCGGTCAGTGTAGCCGCCCGGATTGCGGAAGACCCAGGTTCGATTCCTGGCTGGGTCGGGTGGGCGTTTAATTTTTTCACTGTATTTTATAAATTTTATAAAAATATTTACATACACATACTAAGCCTGTATTTATATTAGGGCACTACAGGTTTTGTCGGGTTCTGCAATATTGAAAGTGAATATTTATATCATAGTAGAAATACCTAGGCGGCGAATCGTTAAACGTACCAATACTTATATTTTCATTGATGTCCACAACCACTCTGTCAAGAGTAAGAAGAATCTATTAATTTAAACTTGGTACTATACCCTTATTTAGGTACCTATATTGTATGGAGAAGTGACAGATTTGGAGAAGAAGTGCAGAAAGCTAAAATCTATGTATAACATGTGTTTATTACATTGTATAATAAACCCGATTCGATCCGAAACCCTCGGAGAATGTAGTAGGGAACGGGGTCCCTATAGAAAACCTCTTGAGGAGCCCTTTAAGTTTCTCTCCGCCCCCAAAAAAGTCCAACCAGCAAACTCTCTCCAAAAAAGCATTGTATGAACATTGTAGGCATACTAAGATGGACTCAGACCGAATTGGACACCTTGGATAGGAGAGTCCGTCAAATGCTCACGACTTCCAGAATGCTACACCCGCGCTCATCTGTTATGAGGCTGTACATCCCGCGGAGATATGGGGGTCGCGGCTTTTTAAATGTCAAGGACCTACATAACCATGAGGTGTGCAGTCTCAGGGATTATTTACTTAACAGTGAATGTTGGATGTCGTGGCAGTTGATAAACACTTTACGCCGCTCTCCTTGGCAACAAAAAACTGGCGCAAACCAGTGGTGTTAAGCACTCTCGATCGCAAGGACATATGGAAGAGCAAGGTGCTACACAGGCGCTACTATCGGGCTCTAACTGGGCCTGATGTAGATTTGACTGACTCGGTGAACTGGCTACGTTTCGGTGACCTCTTTGAGGAAACCGAAGGTTTTGTCTGTGCCATTGAAGATGAAGTTATCAAGACGAATAACTACCGGAAATATATTATGAGAGTGCGGGTATATGACGGTACGGTTAACATCTGTCGGGCATGCCGCCGTCCAGGAGAATCACTCCGACATATTATTTCTGGTTGTTCTCATCTTGCTAACGGAGAGTATTTATTTGCACGTAAAGATATACTAAATAATAATAATAATAATATCAAATAAAGTACATACAAAAGGGAAATAAATATATAAAACAGAGTTTATGCAATATAAATTATAAAATAATAAACATAGCTAAGGCAAATTTGAAAAATGATTCAGAACCTGTCCCTTGAACGACTCCAACGTGCGAGCACTTCTGATGCGCTCTGGCAAAGAATTCCATAACCGGACAGCATGCACAGAAAACGAGTAGGAAAGGAAATTAGTTGAATGAAGGGGAGTTACAAGAGCTAGGTTAAACGCAGAATGCAAGGTATGGCTTGAGAAAGTCGAAAGGAAGGAGAAGCAATTTTGAAGATATGAAGGTGAAGTGGGTAGAAAGAGGATAGTATACAGAAAGGAAAGAACGTGTAAGTCTCTACGCCGGCGAAATATTTTATGAATTACGATCGAATTTTATACCAATGGCTAGTGGTCGACTAGTTGTGTTAATTGTTTGTGATGCAAATAAATAAAACCGCTAATCTCTGAAACAAGAGCCACACAACCACCTACACATTATGCAAAACGGATGCGGACAGTATCTTTGTTTGTTTAATTGTTGCGCCGGTCAGATTACACATCTCTAAATAACAGGGGCTTAATCCGACATGTACAGGTGTTGGCTTACATTTTAAAGAATTGGCGCAACCCGTGATACTGGGCTTTGCATATTTCGCGGACTTTATGGCCCTTACCTGGGTGGGGTTATACCCGACGTGCACCATTCTTTTGTTCTAAAAAGATAAGAAGTTCATACGTTGATTCTGCGACTACTCCAAAAAATTATTATATTAAATAATTGTATTTCATGTTGTATCATATTCCACGGGAGTACCTACTTTGAGAAAAAACTGCCTAGTATTTTTTTTTCTCATGGAGTAGTATGAAACTCAATTTATAAATAATACCACCCTCTCACAGAATATCGGCGTGAAACAATGGCACTAGTTGTTGTTGTGTTTCGTCCGGTGAGTGAAAGTACTGTAGACCCATCTCTCACCCCTCCCCCCTCCCAATTCCTACCCCCTTCTTTAAGATCCAACTCCTTCCTCAAGGCTGGCAACGCATCTGCGATTACTTTGGTTTTGCGGGGGTGTCCATGGGCGGCGGTGATTACTTTCCATCAGGTGACCCGCCTGCTCGTTTGCCTCCTTTTAACATTAAAAAAAAAATTATAAATATTTTTTTTTTTTATTTAGTACCTACTTTGAGATTGTGTTTGGTATAAGATGGAAATAACCCTTTGTACGCAGATATGAGATTAACAAAACGAACAATTAGCAGAACAAATGTGACTGGAGTTTATTTGTGAAATTGTTTGTTTTTTAGAGGGGTAGGTAAAGATAAGTTGCGTTGATGGCTTCCGTGCCTGAACTGGTATGCAGACCAGCCAAATAGTATGTAAGCTCCCAGCATGGAATAATTATACTAATCTAATCTTTTAAGTCTGTCACATTCATTTATCAAATATAAACTTGTAATTTAAATATAACTTAACAAAACATTGTAAGACATACCAATATGTTTTGGTGTACCTAAAGTAGATACTAAGGTAATTGACTGCATAGCAAAAAAAAACACTAATATTTCTTTAAATATTAGGTAGGTTTATATAGGAAGGTATATATTTATATACTTAGGTATTTTTTAATTAAAAAAAATATTATTAATTTGGTATTATATTAAATGATTATTTTAACTACAAACTCATAAAATCAACTTGTCGATAGATGGCGCTTTCACAGAGTCTAGTCACCATTAATTCGATCCATTATAAAATGTTTTTGTTTTGTTTATATAATTTTAACGCAAATTTTATTGCGAAACAAATTACAAAAACACAATGTTGAAAAAATTTCCACGAGCAGGATTTGAACCTGCACCCTTCTGACATACCGGGTCAGGTGCTCTTTCCAATTGAGCTATCGTGGTTCTAACCAGCCCGCCGAAATTATTCAACACTATTTACTTTTTTACTTTGAAAGCCAAAGGCGCCAATTCAATGTCAACAACTACCGTCATTAACATCTGATCTATTTATAAAAAGTACTCACTGTAAGCACAGGCTAGCAAACGTAGTACTTAATATGTTATTATCCTTAATTGTACATATAAAAATACAAGTTACTTATGGCACATCCTACAAAGGTGATCTATTTATTAGTTATGAGCAAGTTCTTTCGATTACGTTTGCGAAAACTAAAATTAGTATGGCATTGAAGCAGCCAGCGCCTCCTGGCGACGTACGAGAAGAGATAAAATTTTGCCATACAAAATTCTAATACATTCGTTAACGTGATTGAATGGCGAATTAAACTTGCACTTGGCACCCTGATAGTAAACAACACTAGGAACACAGATAATAAGATTATTCTTATTTAATGTTAAAAGCGAAATTCTTTATAATGCATTCAGTAAAATACGATATAGTAACGAGTACTTGATATGATTCTATGCAAAAAAGGATTGACTTATTTATATCATGTCAATCTCAGTACAAAAATGTAATAAATACTTCATCATCATCAGCTCATTTTATGCCCCTATGCATGGATAGGGAGAACGGGCCATAAACCACCACGCGGGCCCAGTGCGGATTGGTGGTTATTACAACTGCTAATGCAGCCGGGAATGCAACGGCTTTACGTGCCTTCCAATGCAGGGAGGAGCTCGAGATAATACATTGTTTGGTCACCCATCCGATGACCGACCTTTGCGAAAGCCTGCTTAACCTCAGCACTCGCAGACCGGGCGCGTTAACCACTGCGCCATCGAGCTCCTCCTATTATACTTAAATACATACAATAAATACTACAATACATACATATAAATAAATACTTAGTTCAGTTTTTCTCTAATCTGTAGTAGCGAGGCATGTTGGTATCTTGCATTGCGTGGGAAACTTACTTTACGATACCTTCACAGATCTTGGTAGTGAGTACCGCACATTCTCATGTAATTACGTTCTCATAATAAGCGAATTGTTGATATTGATAATGAAAATAAAGATCTTATGTGTACTAAGGCGTATCTGACAACGTGCCATTACCCCAATCTGTGGTTAATGTTGTTGGTGACACTCAATTCAATTCAATTCATTTATTTGCATTTCTTGTGTATCAAAAGGTCTTACAAAGTATAGAGTGCTTGCAAGAACCCTGTAAGGGTACAGCAAAATCTTACAATTCAAAATAAATTGAATTTCACAATAAATCTTAAAATAAGATTAAAATTATTTTTAATTTACAGCAAATTATCAAATTAATAGGTTACTTATATAAAAGTATCAAAAACAATAACAATTGTTTTTTTTTTAATTTTTAAAATGATAAATACGATTGTTCAATAACAATAACAAATAAAGCAAAATTTATATAAATTACGAGTCGAGAACGATTTTTGGTCACCCATCCGTTGACCGGCCTCTGCGAAAGTGTCTTTATCGTCAACAATCGCAGACCGGGCGCGTTAACCACTGCGCCATCAAGCTCGTCATTACTACTACTACTTTATAACAAATACATAAATCCACCCAGTATTCGGGAGTCCACGTCGATTTTTAAGAAGCACGTACAAAGGTTCGTTCGTTCCACTTGAGCATGATATCGTTGTAATTATGTAATATGTTTAATTTGTGTCGTAATTATTTTACTGTATGTTTCATCTTTAATACTCTTTTTATTTTGTGAAGTGCACCACCTTTTCTACTTGTCTTTGTGTCGTCTCCTTCTTGTTGCCTGCTGGAAGAAATTTCACTGTGAAATAAGGAGCGCCCTTGTCACAATTTATTCATGCTATATTCTCCCTTCTATTATAAATAAATAAACATTTATGAACTTAATATTCAACCGATGCTATATCTTTGGAGCGTTTGTAAACATTATTTATTACTATAACACAAATACCCACTCGTGTAATTAACTAATGTGTGCTCGTTCTGACGTTCAGCAGCGGCATGGCAGCCAAGTAATATTCCCCAGAAGCATAATGTAATTTAGCCTCGCCACATTAGGGGACTTTCTAACTGGTTAGTGAACGATCGACTAGGCTTTTTTGTATACCTATATTCCTTACTGGTTACCTACTGAGTGCGAAGGCCGTATCATCGAATTTTGTTTCTTCGAAAACCTTTCGATGACATCTCTATACTGCGACGCCTTGTTAAATCGACGTCTTGTTGTTTTCGAAGAAACAAAATTCGATGATACGGCTTTCGCACTCAAGTAGGTAACCCATATTTTACTAGCACCTTATCTGTGACATCAAATCCACGCGATATGAGATATTTAAAAAAATACTTTAATCAAAATAAAGTATAGCCTATGTTACCCACAAGATTATAAACATTCTATCAGTGAAGGGTTTATGGAATTGGACCAGTAGTTGATAGTAATAGATTGCAAAAAACACATACAGAAAAAAAGTACAAAATATAATAGTGAGCAAAGGTGAACTTGTCTCTAAAAGAGATCTCTCCCAGCCAACCTGGTGGAATGGGAGCTTTATGTTTAAGAGGAAGCGACAAAACTGCAAACTAATATGTTTCTAATAATAACAATGATAAAACAAGAATAAAAACAAAAAAACCCCAAAAATGACACAGCAAATATTGCATAAAAGCATGTTTACACGTACAAGGAGCCACTACTCAACTGGAGCACTATCAGTTGAAACATCAAAACAAACAAGTGTAAATGATAAGCACATTGTGGACATATCCGATACGGATGAAGAACCAATTAAAAATAATCAACCCTACCATAAAGATCAAGTACCTAAAAAAAGGAAAGCCGATACAAGTCCTGAAACGACAAACAAAAGTAATAAACTAACTAAAACAACATACACAGTTACAACTCAAAATAAATATCAAATATTAAAATCAGAAAACAATGAAGGACCTATTGAACAATATAAGGAGCCAAAACCACCAAAACCGGAACCCATATTTGTCACAGGAGTCATTGACATAAGAAAATTAAAAGAACTGTTCTCCACAATTATAAATACTGATATGTATACTATGACAACTTTAAGCGAGAGCCGGGCGCGACGCAGGTTGCCTTGCGCCCGGCTCTCGCTCTCGCTACCGGTGGTGGTGTAATGCGTCGCATGCGATGGTCACAACAAAATAATGAGAATTGCATGCGCGCCTATTACGAGGCTACAGAGGGAGAAACTTACATGACTGCGTATCGTGATCGGATGTTGACTTTGTTTCAGATCCTTGAGCCAGCCATCGCCGTCAACGACTATCGGATCAAGTGCGGATTATCCAACGGTGTGGACGGCTGGATGACTCTGTGCTTGATCGGCTACGGTTGATCACCATCCCGCATGACGAGAACCTTGTGAAAGCCGAGAAGGACAAACTTACTAAGTACCTTGACTTGGCTCATGAGGTGACCGCTATGTGGGATGTGGATTCGTCGATCATTGTTCCCATAGTGCCCGTATCTGCAAACGGCCTTATAGCGAAGAGTCTCAACCAACATCTCAAGAGACTTTTGCTGGATGGCTGGATCAAGGTCAGATACAGAAGGCAACACTCCTGGACACGGCACGCATTGTCAGGATGTTTCTTTCTCTGCAGCCTTAACCGCCGGTAGCTTTAGTCTTGGTCTGCTGCTGGCGGCGTTCTAGATTTAGGTTTTTTTAAAGTTGGATATTGTGTATTATTTTCCTTTTTATATATTTTTTATAAAACCTAAAACTAAGATGTTAAATAAATATAGAGACAATAATAATACAATACACAAAAAATATATTGCATGAAAAATTTTAACGAGATAGTATAAGCAGTACCTGCCGTATTTAAGTTGTTTTCTAAAGTTCCCTCGATCAGTTCATATTAAAATGAAACACTATTTAAAGAAATTTAAATATAAATATTTAAAATAAATATTTAGGATTCTTTTACGAAATGTTATTGTGTGATTTTATCCTGACGTTTCTAATCCTTTACAAATCCGTAGTCAATAAGATGGAGCTCGATGGCGCAGTGGTAACCGCGCCCGGTCTGCGACTGTTGAGGTTAAGCAACTTTCTCAAAGGCCGGTCATCGGATGGGTGACCAAAAATTTATCATCCGTGCTTCGGAAGGCACGTAAAGCCGTTGGTCCTGCATTAGCAGTCGTTAACAACCGCCAACCCGCACTGGGCCCGCGTGGTTTGTGGCCCGTTCTCCCTATCCATCCATTGGGAAGGATCATGCCTCAGCAGTGGGAGCATAAATATAGCTGAGCTGGTGATGGTCAATAAAAGACTCTGTAAAGAGATAATGAAGTAAAAATTAAACTCTAGTATACTCTAATAGGTTTATAAAAAGTGTTAAAGTTGTTTTAAGTTACAAAGCTGGGCAACTAGCATACTTTTCTATAAAGGGGCAACATTAATGCGTTTAACAAAATTACATTTTGGATAAGAAAAATACAGAGTTCCTTTTTCGAAACGGTAAAATCTAACGTTACGAAATACAATAGGCCGTAATTCCCCAAAAGTGAGAATGACCGGACGCGTCACATAAATAACCCAAGTCTAGCTCGGAATAAAGCCCTCGAAATTTTATGTGAGCAAGCTTTGTTCTTTGATCAGCTCCAGTTTGAGAAGTTCCAGGTGCCGTCGCGTCTCTGGAACCAAAGTGTTCCGAACTTTAATTTGTTATTTTTGGAACTTGTTATCAAACAGACGACGGTTTTATTGGATCTCGAACTGTTTGACTTGAATTATTGCAATTTGTAAAGTTGTGTAGGTATTTCATCGAGTTTTAGGTTGGAAAGTAGGTAAGGGTAGGTAAAAAAAAATGCCAATATAATATCCCACGGCAGGATAAAGGCCTCCAGTTTTGAAATCAGGTTTTGGTGATCACAAACTCGGGCTATGCATCGAAAAAACCGAAACACACTTTTGACGTGACAACGTCTTATAAATTGGTTTGCCGGGTGACACTTCAAGAAACTGCGTTACGCTCCACTCACGTTATGCGCTCACAATGAGAGCGAGTGAGAGGCACGCGTCCCTTCCACTCGGGCATGGTTAGCCCGCCTAAGAGCGAGAGAGACAGACATAAAAAGTGAAAGGCACGCGTCCCTTCCACTCGAGCACAGTTAGCCCGTTCCGTGCGAGATTCTTTGTATAAATTAATGTTTTAAATATAATTCTTTGTATAAATAAATGTTTTAATTTGTTACTATTATTTCATCCTTCTTCCTACTATACGAATGAATATTCACATTAAAATTATTTTACCACTCAAAGTCGTTGTCACGTAAAACTTTCGCCCGTATATCGACTTTACAGGCAACCAATTTTTTTTAATTAGACAAATTAGACCAGGCCCTTCGGCTATCGGGATGATAATAAAAAAACTGTTAAGTTTTTATTATAATTAAAAATAAATTTAGGTATTTTTATTTTGCACATGCAAAAAAGGTAAGATTGCTATTTTGTGCTCCATATCACGAAACAGTATACCCATGTACAGATGCCTGCACATCAATCTATCCAAAATGTCAAATTTCTTCAATACATTTTCAACCATATTTTTTAAGAATAAAGTTCAAAGTCAATTGAGGAAATTTGACAGTTTGTGGTAGGTTGATGTGCAGGCGTGTGAGTACCTATTTATTCTGTGATACAGTCGCACAAACGAAAACGAGAATTTGTTTGGTAAAATTGTAATTTACCTCGTTTGTCACTAGGAGCGGCTGCATGATATTCAAATTCTGTTTTCGTTAACGTGACCAATAAAACTCGCACTAGGCAGTAGGCACTCAGCGCCTGCACATTGATATACCTAACATACATATTGTCAGTTTTATTCTTTTAAGCTCATTGAGACAAATATTTTAGTAATGTAGGTATTGTAAATTTCTCAGTACTGTAAGTGATGTTTGTAATTCTTTTGAGAAAATGTTTCTGTAACCATTATACATACATACAAATACCTTCTCGTTTTCGTTTACATGATCAAACGTGATCAAACGATGATCAAGCACTAAGCACATAGGCACATAGGCACTCATATCAATAATAACCAAAAAATATAACCAGGTAGGTATAGGTGCTTTCTTAAAACAATTTACCTACACGAAACAGCATATTTCGCCAAACGATGAAGAATTTCAATAAACATGCCACCGTAAAAGATAGAACCTACTCAATATCTATAGAAAGAAGGTTCAAATTGCCTAATGAGTTTCCGTGGCGGTGTTTGGCATTATTTTACGCATGGCCAGAAAGTTGTCGCTCCGCGCCTGACGGTATGTTTTGACATTTTAATGTGCCATTTTGCTGAAGACCTATTTGACGGCATTGCGATGCTTTTGTTTTACCCGAATGACAAGCGATTTATGTTCGTCGAATGATAATTTATTGGAACCGGCACGCACGGTACTTACCTACAGTTGACTACAGTTGACTACAGTTGACTTTAATGTTAGCAGTACATGCCGTTAGCCGTTAGTTAGGAAAGCACATTTAGGTGATACAAACTGTTTTATTGTTATACTTACCTACATCGTTTACTACAAAGTGTTAAGATAAATTAAAGAAAAAAAAACGAAATCTTAAACAGTTAGTTAGAAGTTAGAATAGTAGGTACAAACGCCTGCACATAAACCATAGTGGCCAAATATTGTGTGAAATTGTTTAATAGATGTATTTTTTATACTTAGCTTGTATTGTTACTCTTATAGGTATAAAATGACATAGAATGGCATGAGTTGACTCAATTTTTTTTTAATTAATAAAAAACGCAGGTAGTTGAAGATACATAATCAAAACTATATTGTAATATTGTACATACACGTAAGATTGTTTTATTAAAATTTACATGTATACGTATAATGTACATGTAGGTACTTATTATGTCAATTTACATACATTACATATAAACTTTCATATACTTTTTCGAGTTTAAGTATCTAAATTAACTTATCATTCTACTAATAACCATATACTTTCTGATTACGCTTTTTCACAATGTCGTTGATTATGTTAAGCTACCACACCGGTTCTTATCGATGATTTCTAAAGCACGATAATATTTGGCAACAACTAACACAGATGGCGTTAGTGGTCTTAATTATCTTAGGAAACCATAATTATTCATTATTAAACACAATTCAAAAAGAAATATACAATGTACATACCTAATCATAAACAAACACTGTCTTCAATAATCATCAACGCATTATTTAAAAGATCTATCAATTGTACACTCGTGTGACTTTAAATGAGTTATTTTTTGTTCACCGTCTACTTAATTAAATCCTGAATCGCGCTATCAAAGTTTCCGCCGCGGCGATCTATATAGCGCAGTGTTTTGTTTTGGCTCATCGGAGGTCCGTTTCTACACAGTGAATCAGTGTGGGGCATAGCTGTGCCAAGTCTGCCCCAACGCGGCCGCAGTCCGGTGGTGTGAATGCGGCGCGGCCGCCTCAATCCGCTTTCTTGCCGGCGTCCCACTAATTGTAACTTCCACGGCATAATAGGCCACTACAAACAGAGCCCATCCCTCCTAGCCACTCTTGATAATACCATACAGGAACCCGCGTGTTTCGAGCTCGAGGTACTACGCCTCACCCTCCTGTTGTAGAAGATTTGACTTCCACTTTTTATTTTATTGTAGGTTTATTACTTTTTTATATTTTCATAGTTTTTTTAAAGGAGCTCGATGGGGCGCAGTGGTCAACGCGCCCGGTCTGCGATTGTTAATGTCAAACAACTTCCGCAAAGGCAGGTACCTATTCCAAAAGTTTATCATCTCGCTTTTTATCAAAGCCGTTGGTCCTGGCTGCATAAGCAGTATTTAACAACCACCAATACGCACTGGGTCCGCGTTCTCCCTATCCATCCATAGGGAAAGTTCGTGCCCCAGCAGTGGGGACATAAAATAAGCTGGTGATGACGATGATGCAATTTTTTTACAGGTATCTTCAAAATATGTTGAAGTACGATTCCGATGACGATTTTTTTTTTTATTTATAACAAAAAGCTACAAAACAGATTACAATCAAAGAGAGAAACACAATAAAATTTACTGGCTTGAAACTAGATTGTAAACCTAACATGTAGCCTTATCTGCATGGCCATCGGTTGCAATGACCGTTGGATAGATGGCGCACCTGAACCGCTATAAGCACTCAAAAAAATTAAAAAGTAGTGACAAAATTCAGCGCTTACGTCAGCCTTCCCGGTAGCATAGCGGTCGGATTGCGGAAGACCCAGGTTCGATTCCTGGCTAGGTCGGGTGGGCGTTTAATTTTTTCACTTTATTTTATAAATTTTATAAATATGTAGCCTTATCGTGACTATAAGGTTTACATAATATAGGTAACATTTTATTAACAATAAATCATGTAATTATAATTATAAGTTACAGTAAATATTACAATGTTAAATGTTTATTTTATTTTATTTATTTTATTTTATTTATTTTAATACAAACGATAATACAAACACCAAAATGTATTTATTGTATTGACACCGCGCTCGGACTCATTTCCATGTTGGCACTAACTTTCTGAATTTTACAATGCTTCTTACATTGTTGTAACGGCCGGCGGCACGTTTAAACCGACCAAATCGTAGTACAAATTTATGGGCAATAATAGCTGGAAATCGAACCCGGGACCACTAGACCACATAAACTTCTAATTAATTAAATAACAAACACGACTCATGCGCGTGTAAATCAAATGAACGATGTTAATGGACAACGCAAACAGTACGCAAATAGATATCCGACAAAATTTAATTAATTTGTCCTTTTATAAAAAAACTAGTTAAAACTGGTACTTGTTTGGTATTTGTTTTTTTTTCTTACTTTTAAAAGTTATTCCGTTATTTTATAGTAATATTGGTATTTTCTTATAAATAATTTATGTTATATTATACTTCTATAACTGATTAATGATATGGTTATGAAAAAATGTGGTAGTTTTGTTTGATTTTTCTTGTTTTTCTCTGCGCTAAATATGATGTGTCCATATGGACACGTTAAGCACTTGCCATAGCTATCTGAGAATGTATTTATTTTCTTTTAGCCACTTTGATATCAACCAAATAAAGAGTAAATGCTCTCTCAATGGAGTTCTAGAGATACTGTTAGAAGGCGAAGATAATGACGAGGTTCCGCCTCTACCCGAATCTATCTCTATCACCCCATCAGACCCTTCAGTATATACGGATGGAGACTAGTGATGAAGATAGTGGTGGAAGGGTCGAAAATTTGAATAGTCGTCAATTACTGTAACCAAGCTACCTTTAGTGAAAGTTGCCGTTTTGATGACCCCTGTGTAAGAGAGGCAAGAAATTGGGTTAGCGGGAAGTTGGAGCCGTTTTTATTACCTTCCTTTTCGGTGTATGAAACTAGCAACTTAGGTGACCAGTCTGCTGTTGAATATATTTGAATGCGTAATTGATAATGGATAACATAGATATGTTTGTATGTTTGTGTAGCAATCTAATAACTATATTGTGGAAAAATTGCTCTAACCCTAATATATAACTACTGACGAAATTCGTTGCTATTTTTGATTCTAAGTGGATATTCCCCTGCCGCCAATGGACGGTTTTATTGGAGTATGGAACTACGGAGATGGACACAAGGAATGAACTTATTTGTAACGCTTTGTGATGCAATAGGTTTCTTTCTTTCTTAGGAGAACATGCGATTCCTGAATTGCGGTGATAACAAAATTCAAATGTGTAGGCACATATTGCACACACAAATCTTCTGCTGGTAGAACACAATGCAAGAAAAGTGACGTGGGTGTATGTGTGTCTGAATGCTTTGCTTCATATCATTAAAAAAATACTTTTTATGTTATTTTGATCTCAAAGTGAAGTATTTATTATAGAGTATAAACTCTGGAATTTTCTATTGTAAATGCAAACATCCAATAAACGCAGAAAAGTAAAATTTGACATGGTCTTTTAAAACCCCCTACCTTACCTTAATATGCAAACAAAACCATTACAATTAATAAAAAAATAATTTGGGCATTACTGGGTTTAAAAGAGTTTATGTCGTCCGCACCTCTACCACTATTAAGTAATCTGTGCCTTTACAGCGGACGGTTTGTGGGCGGCAAGAAATTTAAGGCGCTGACAACTGTGAAATGCATGCACACTCAGACCGTAACGATGACGTACGCGTCACCCGTTTTTAGGCACATAGCGTCCTCTGCGCTATATAAGTTGCAAATAATTCAAAATAAGTTCCGGTAGTCTTCAAGGCCCTTTTAAAGGCCAAAGGCGAACCCCAAGGCGCTGACAACTGTGAAATGCATGCACACTCAGACCGTAACGATGACGTACGCGTCACCCGTTTTTAGGCACATAGCGTCCTCTGCGCTATATAAGTTGCAAATAATTCAAAATAAGTTCCGGTAGTCTTCAAGGCCCTTTTAAAGGCCAAAGGCGAACCCCAGGGGTTTTTACCGGGTCGGTCTTAATCCTTTTTAGAAAACGACAAGGCCATCCCCGCAAATACGTAATCTGCGAGCAGATTTTCCCCCGGGTCAAAAAAAAAAAACAATGCCAACAACAATATATGTTAAATAGACTATAATTGTGCAACAATGTCTTTGTTTCCAAAAAGCAGTAGGTATTACATCAATTTCCTTTAAAGGAAAACACCAAAATAACCTCTAAACAGTATCTATTTACATGATTATCTTTCTCATATTAATGTATAAAAAAGATAATCACGTAAATAGATTAATAATACTTTAATGAGTACATCTATGAACTAATTCATAAAATACACAAAACCGGTCGTTGTGGAGATCCTTGGGGGAGGCCTTTGTCCAGCAGTGGACGTCTTTTGGCTGATGATGATTCGTAATATTTATTCATTCCACAAAACTCACAAAAACAGTTTAACACATATTTGTCAAATTGTTATTCTAGTTTGTTTACATTTCAAACAAACTAGAATGTTCTAAACAATAAAGTAATTTGCGTTTCTAGTACTATGCGTCTGAACGCAAAAAAACACACAGTATTACAAAATTGTAATCTGCCTAAATTACGAAACTTTCTCCAACATATATTGTTATGCTGTGTCGTTTCCTAGTGGAAGGTGTGTTCAACATGAACCGAACCGATAAAGGTTGTACCCGATACGTGTTTCAATCCCCTTGTATGCAAAACAAATGGTATATTTATGCACCGATGTAATTGGAAAATCGTCAATCATAAGATTGTTGATTTGATATGGCCAAGATTTATTTGAGCTACCTTTTTATTAATAAGAGTTTTTAAACTGATTTTACAAGGATAAGTTTACAGTGGCGTGATTAGAATGCATTCGTCATATGAAGTTTATTTATTGGTTTGACATAATGCGTTTTGTCAGGTTCCAAATTAATTTATTTAGATAGATATAAACTCTCGAGCTCCTCCTTGAGAGCTCAATAGCGCAATAGCTCAATAGCGCTCAATACGCGCTCGGCCTGCGATTGCTGAAGTTAAGCAAGTTTTGTAAAGGACTGTCATCGAATGGGTGATCAAGAATTTAATATGTCTGCGATTGCTGTAGTTAAGTAACTTTCGTAAAGACCTGTCATCGAATGGGTGACCAAGAATTTTCTATCTCCAGCTCCTCCGTGCTTCGGAAGACACATTAAGCCGCCAACCGTACTGGGCCCGCGCGGTGGTTTATGGTCCGTTCACCCTGTGGTGTTTCCATCCATAGGAAAGACTAGTGTCCCAGCAGTGGGAACATTTGAAAAACTCGCTGGTTATGATGAGATAGACACTTTGGCCTTGCATGTTGTTGTTGTGAATGTGTTGTTCTATTTAATATTTTGTGTTATTTAATTTTTATAATGGAAAGTGTCCTTCAACGATAAAGTGGGTATTTTAAAATATTCGACGCTGCAAAAGAAAGGGAGAAAAGAAATGCCCTTTGCTGAGTTTCTTGTTACAAGGTAGACTTACAAATCGATGGCGCTGTGACAATCATAAGTGCCTAATTATTGAAACATTGACTGAACCTTATGAAAAGCCAAGGCTTTAGGGTCTACTCATATAGTTAAGGGGATTGTATTCGATGCTTACCGTCGTGGTTCCAATCAGGATGGATTGGATGTGGCAGGGAAAGCATTGCGCTTGCTGGGTAAGTGGATGGAAGAAGAGTCTCACATAAGTGGAGGTTAATAGGTATTTTAATAGTAAATTCTAAATTGATTTAAAAAATCTGTTAACCTTCCTAGAATAAAATTAAATAGCCGGGGCTGTCACTGGTCCTGATGTATACTTAAAGCAGCATTTGATCGGGTCATAAAAAAGGGGTCGACCCATGGTGTTATAAGGGACAATAATCTGCGATGACTTACCTTAAGCGGACAATATCTACCCGGTCAACCCGAGCCGAGGTTCTAGCCTTTAGGCGCCCTTGGGTTGATTCGCTGCCGACCCGATCCGAACCCCACGGATAATCTAGTAGAAGTAGACCACGGGGACACGCACTAGTGCGTGATACCGTTCCCTCTGAAGACCTATGACGGTGCTTCGTTTCACACGGCTTGAGGAACCCTTAAAGTTTCTCACCGCCCCCAAAAAAGAACGGTGAAGCATAAAATGCCGTCTGAGGCAATCAGCAAACGCTCTAAAAAAGAAAAAGGACCATATTTTGGTTTGCGGACTTTGTTAATATATGAAACTTAACTAAAATGCAACTTTCGTAAGTATTTCAAAGTCTCCCAAGAATGCGAACAAAAGCTTCCAACCATTTAAGCAGGTGGTTAACTTGCAATATTCGCAGTACCTTATTGTGGTTCGTTTCGAAAATTCATCAAGCGTCGCGTGGAAATTTCACGGAAACTTTTTGCGGGTGGCCTTTTTGGCTATTAACGTAACCCGACCAAATTGAGAAGTAAATAGTTGGTCATTAGTGGCGCTACTATCGCTTAGAATAGGCCTTATTTTCACATTGCCAGCATAAGTCATTGTTTACGTTTCATATTGTTCTGAGGTTTACGTTCCCCATTATTCAATAAACCTTATAACAAACAAATAACAAATAAGACAACTGAATTTTAACGTTGGTACTACTGGCCATTGGTCCTGTATGTAAATAACTCGTTGGTGTTTTTGAATAAAATTACATTATCTTAAGTTCAAATAAACACGTCCATATTTACGTATGGAAAGTAGAATAGTATAGTAGGACTTGATCTGTCTGAGTCTGCTTGGCTATCTACCACCACAGTATCTATGCAAATCGCCATAACGACATTTTCAGTTCCTCAGTGATAGAGGGTTCATAGGGAAATGTGCTTTTATTTTCTGCTTTATCGTCACTTACCGCTTCCCCGTTGTTGGGTCAAAAAACAAACTTTAAACGCCTTGGTGGCCCAACGACAACGTGCTCGGCCGGATAAGTTTCTGGATTTCAATGGTAAATGCCTTTGGTCAGCAGTGGGACAATTAATTTATAAGCTATACTTTCTATTTTTAAACATAATACGATTCTACAACTAAAGTGGAGCAGTTTCTATTCGATTTCGTTAGTTCCCATTTCGTCCGCTTAACAAACTTTATTTGGCACGTATTGCCTACCTACGTGATTTGATTGGCGGCAACAAAAATTAAGTAGGTAATTACAGTAATCAGTGTTAATTGTGTCTACGGGGGACAGGTGACGTACGCAACACAATGGGTCATTGTCGTCCCTGCGCTGCCCGAGTAATTGTTTAAACTGTCTCATTACTGGCGCTGGGTGGGATTTAATGGCGGCTTTTTTAGTCTCCTCGCTCGAAATAGCTTTCGTTTCGTTGTTAGCCTTTCATTGTTGAGTTCTGTATAAAGATAGGTAGGTACACAAATTATAATGCTGATGAATGAAATCGAATATTGACTGTTACCTTACGATAAACAAGATACCATCAAAAACAAACTTGTAAAAAAAAAACAAGTCTCGCAACTCAGTTCTTCTACCGTAAAAAGTTGTGAGATCCATATATACCAATACCAAGTCGGTTAATTTATTCAGTCCTACTTAAGGGACCTTCTGTCTTAAGTTATTACGTAATTAGCTAACCTAACAACATCATACAATGACCAAATCAATCTTAAAAATCTTTTATTTTTTAAATAAATAGATTGACTTGGCCATGAACCTGAATGATGGTCTAAACTGTTTCGAGAAAAGGATGGTACGGCCGTGTCGCTTTTTTGCTAAACTTGGCGGGGGCACTGCCGTGCCCCCAGATATCTCTTATTTTTCCTATAAATGACTATATCGATGTCAGATATTTCCATATTATGGAGGACCAACACAAATATTGATGTTAACATTTCTTTTTTTTGAGAGAGTTTACTTATTGCCTCAAACGGTCAAGCTATTTACTTGTGTAACATAAAATATGTATAGGTAATAGGAATGTTGTCAACAATAATAATAAATTCCAGAACATTTTAAACGTATAAATGAAATCACGTAACAGTTCTTTAAAATATTGACCTATTTTTCATTTTTCATCATCATCATCATCTCAGCCAAAAGACGTCCACTGCTGGACAAAGGCCTCCCCCAAGGATCTCCACAACGACCGGTTTTGTGTTGCTCGCATCCAGCGGCTGCCCGCGACCTTCACCACATCGTCGGTCCACCTTGTTGGAGGCCTGCCCACACTGCGCTTTCCGGTACGCGGTCGCCACTCAAGGACTATTCCGCCCCAGTTGCCATCAGTCCTGCGAGCAATGTGCCACTTGGGCTTAGCAACTCTTCCTCTCCTCATTTCTGATTTGATCACGCAGAGAAACCCCGAGCATAGCCCTCTCCATTGCTCTTTGAGTGACCTTGAGTCTTTTGATAAGGCCCATAGTGAGCGACCACGTCTTACTCCTCGTATTTGTTTAAATGTAATATAAATATAGCAATGTATGTTCGATTTTATATGATTTTATCTAATTGTTTGTTTCCCAAACAAATAGAAAATAAAATAATATAGGTAGTTGAATAAGCAAATAAGATCTTGTTTCAGAACTTAGTAAATACTAAATTCAAATGGTTGCCTATTTGCCTTCATGGTAATTCTCATGTTTATTAATCATTCTCAGCACTCCCCCTTATCCTAAGAATCGTTCCCTATTTTTGCGTGACTCACTCACTCACGATTCACGAACAACAAGATGACGTGACACGACGCGACATGACGCTAGAGATTCCAATCATCATCATCATCATCATCATCTGCTCATTTTATGTCCCCACTGCTGGGGCACGAGCCTTCCCTATGGATGGATAGGGAGAACGAGCCATAAACCACCACGTGGGCCCAGTGCGGGTTGGTAGATTCCAACCATTCCACCAAATTTTATAATAAGTCTTTTACAATGCTAACTGCTCGTTTATAGAATGTATTGTCTATTTTAATCAGAACTGCATACTTACAATTTTTGAGAGACTGGTAAAGAAAAATTGCTTTTTCTTATGTATTAAAGTAATATACCTAAATATATTGTTATAGGCTTGTGTCTAGCGGTGGCACGTTTTAGGCTGGTGATAATGAAATGTTTGGGCAAATTAAACTGTGGAAAGCTCATATCAACTTACAACTTTTATACAGTAAACCACTTTTGTCGTTGTATTGTCTTTGTTGTATCAGACAAAACAAATTAACAATAACAAAGTTGGTAGGTATGTACAATACATTCTCACTTGTGAGTTGTAGTTGTAGTTGTGCCCTGTGCCCTGCTCATTTATTAATTCTTGCGTCTTGGTCTTCGTGTCTTGGTTCTGGCGTCACGGTTCTCGTGTCTTGGTTCTCGCGTCTCTTAAAATACACTAGTATACAACATTTTTTTTCCTTTTTGCTAATTATTAGGGTTCCGTACCTCAAAAGGAACCCTTATAGAATCACTTTGTTGTCCGTCTGTCTGTCCGTCAAGTCCCTTTATATCGGGAACGCGTAGAGGTATCGAGTTGAAATTAAAACCACATACTCAGGTCTATAGTCCCTTGTAGCTGTGAAAAAATTAAACTTCTGAGTTAACGAAAAAAAAAGATAGGGCCGTTTATGTCGCAATAAACGTATATTTTGACACTCTCAAGGGAATCAAAATTTATAGAGTACTGGCGAAGACCTAGAACTATGAAGTTTGCCAAGTAATATCGACCTATACTACAAGTACAGGGAAAAATCTGAAAACTTTACATATTTAATGAAATCACAAAAAAAACATGGTCTTTATGCAAGGAACGGGGGTCCAAATTTTGAAGTAATGTACGTATGAAAGGGCTTCATTTGCACAAGCATAAACAGATTTTTAATTATTTTTATGATTTATTTGTTTTTTTATTATTATTATTTTTAATTTTTTTAAATAGTTATCGATTTATGACGAAGAATGAAAAAAGAAATACCTTTTCCCTCTTTTCTATGTACCTAATAACTTTGGTGCCTGTAGTATCTAACAATTTGCACTGTTATGCGTACCTACTTAGTCCTTTTTTTAAATTTTGTAATTAAACACAATAGTAAATAGGTACCTACCTACTTAAGTGTCTTGTACCTAGTAGTATTATAAATATTACATTTTAATAGGAAATTAAACAAACATAGCACATTCAGTTCACGTAGAAAGCAGACAAAAAACGTTAATACGTTAATAGATTCGAAATTTGTACACTTCGCCTGCCATGAACTGTTCCTCCCCAATTTTATTTATTTAATAATTTTTTTTTAATTTAAAAAAAACATGTAACCACATTGAGTCTTTGTATTAATTTTAACATGGCATTTAACAAATTTGTTACACGTCTCAATCATTTATATATATTTTATATATTAATTTACAAAAGAGAAGTCAAATATTCTACAGCAGTGGGGCTGAGGTTTCAAAGCCTCGGTTAATCGAAACCAGGGGTTTCTTGTCAAATGCCATCTTAATGATGACTTGAAATTTAATGCGATAGTAATAAATCCATTCGACGCGACGCGCCAATATCAAATTTACTACTTTCGCACAATTTCGGTCAGTACTGCCCCTAGTACTTTTATACTTACTGTGTGTAGAAACGGACTTCTCGTCCTATATGCTTCTTACGACTCTATTCATACCCAACGGTTGGTGAAACTCTTCTACCGCGATTCAGAATCTTTGGCGTCAAAGTAAAGTTTAACTTTTAAAAATAATCTCTATTTGGAATTTCAGTGTTAAAAAGTAAATTATAAACATGTATCCCTCAAAATAACACACTAACTGCCGTACTCAGAGACGGCAATTAAGTTTTAATGAAAATTAAATGTCTTTCCTCCTTTATTTAGCATTTATAAAAAAGTGACAGCAAACGTCATTTAAGTTTTAATGACAATTAAGTTGTCATTAAAACTTAATTGACGTCTCTGAGTACGGCAGTTAGTATGTTATTTTAAGAAATAGAACCATTTTAATCATATTTAGGTAGCGTAATGATCTAACTATAGAAGTTTTGTTGATATAACGCCATCTCTTTTAGTTCATCCCAACTATAAGTGCACTGCACAACAGGTAACAAAAATAATAGTCAAAGGTCTTTACTTCATAATAAAAGGACACAGCAAAAACATTTTGAGCTTATTCATGTGCAAACTTTTAATTTCTATGCAAACGACTCTTTGACGGAATTTAATTATTATTATAAAAGTTTTTGTATAATAAGCTAATGTAAGTACAGCGATTTAGTGTTGATTAATGCTGTAGTTAAAAATGGATAATGATACCTACTTATTGAAATATTAAACTACATCTACAATTTGATAAAAAATTATAAATTACTATTCAAATCAAACTATACCTTTCAAACCACAGCAATAACACAAAGTTAACGTCTCTATATATGTTCGGTTGACTATGTATAAAGTATATTTCACCAGTTTTAGGTAAGTACTTTTTTCAAACTATGTTACATCGTACGTATATTAGATAAATTAATGTCTTACCCATATACATCGATTCGTTATTAAGTTGTCACTACTAGTTTCCAACACTCTCCAAATTTTTAACACACATAAAACAACAAAAACAAAAAATAAGCAAAATGGGAGTCAAATTTTCTACAGCAGTGTGGTTGAGGGAATAATTCCTCGTTACTTCAAAACTCTCGTTTCATGTCCGCCATGTTCCCAGCACCTGGCAGGTGACTTGAGCTTGCTTGTGGCCGAGTAGGCCCGAAATATGTTTCGTTCCACGAGCAATATGTCTCCGTCGCCGCGCCAAAGCATATTACTATAAACTATGCAAGCGTGGTGGATTTCATACAGCTCCACTTCAACACTGATCGACTGTGTAGAAACGGACTCCCCGATAACAGGCTCAACTCAACTCTATATATATATCGATCAGCTGCCAAAACTTTGTTAGCGCGATTCAGAAATAGTTTGCAAAAAACTAGATAGTGACGCCTATGTGAACCACTTACAACATAATTACTTACTTATTATAAATAAGTGTATCTAAATGGACATGTTTTTGTGTTAAATTGGTAACTATTTATTTATGTTTTTATTAAAACACTGATTTTATTATTGTAACGTCAGTATAGCAAAGCCACTAACAAAGTGCATTGCGGAAGTAACGCCATCTCTTGTAATATATTTTAAAACGAGTGGGTTTGACAACTATTAGCAATCAATACTATTTATTTATAGCTGTAGTTTGACATAATTATGTATTTAATGTGCTTTACTTGCACGCTAGTTCAAGGTGAAGTTTAAAATATCTAGTAGATTTACTATATAAAGGTGTTGAATTATTGTTATCTAGAATAAAAGCTATTCTAAACTCTATCATAGGTACTTATTACAAAAGCTAAAGTAAAAAGGAGGTTGGAGTATAAATACTTTTATAGATTTTGTTTCTTATATATTACTGAAATTCTTTATATTTAATTTAAGTGATAAATCCCGTACATAAGAAAGATAAAAGAAGAAAGTAAGGTTTCCCGATTGAAAGGTCTAAAATTATTTTTATTTATTTGGCTACTGTCACTGCAAGGTGATTATTTGTTGTGTTTTAAACAGATCCGACGTTGATTAAAAGCTATGAAACGGTCTCCCATATATGACTATATGGCTATACGCTGACTGTCTATAAATTCCGAACAACGGATTCCGAACTAGTTAATAAATAACTTTTAAATAAATTGGCATGTCAACGTTATCACACTACAAAATAATAATATAAAAATACATTATGCTTTGTTAGTCTTATTAACAATCAAGATATAAAACTCTATCTTAATGTATATGGATTAATGGTTTTTCAATGTACGAGTATTCTGTAAGCACGTGGTATTTTATTGAACATCAAATGCCATAATAAAACAAAAGGTCAAAATCAAAACAAATGTGAGAAGTCAATATAACATAAAGAAGTGTAATGCTTAGGATTCAGTAGGTTTACTTTTTTCAAATGCAATAATGAAATAACAATTTTTTTTTTAGTAAGTACATAACCTTGTAATAATATACCTTGCGTTAGCAATCGTTACAGGGGAGGCGATTTTAAGTTAAAGGTGACATGATGTAATACTTATATATTTTTTTGTGTTATTTACAATTTCATTATTATAAAATAAGTTACTAGTTTACTTTGAATAAGAGAAAAAGAAGCACTCGTAATTGATATCATAGCATGAGAATTAGTCTCTTGCTCAAGAGAATTCGCGAGACGTTTACGTTAGGGCTGCCATACGTGTCCCGGTTTGATGCGTTGTGTCCCGGCCAATAAGTCAGTAGTCCCGGTTTGGCCTAAGAAAATCAAGTTATCGTTTTTTCTATAGACATTTATTGTTGATTTTTCACATTCTATTTAGTATTTTAGTTAATATTTTTAATAAATATAAAAAAGAATTAAACGTAAAAGTTCCTAAAATGTAAAAGTTTCCGTAACTTAACCTAACCTAACCTAGTTTGTAAAAGAGTCTGATTTAAAAAAACTATTGTCTTTATTATTAATTGGGTTTATTAGCTATTATGGTAGTACTAGTCTACGTGCTTCTGGTGTCTGACGCTTTTGCGTTTTTGTTTGTTGTTAATATAACATTTTATAAATAAGGTGTTTATAAATGTTTTATTTTTAAAGTTTGTTTATAAACATTTATAAAATTTATAAAATACAGTGAAAAATTAAACGCCCACCCGACCCAGCCAGGAATCGAACCTGGGTCTTCCGCCATCCGCAGTGCAGCAATTAGCACTTGAAAATAAAAAGTAAAATTTGTTTATAAATTAAAAGCAAGTCACCGGACATTAAAATAACATGACGGAACTATTGAAGGTGATCATAAAAATAAAAAAAGGTTTCCAATCATACGCAGATAATATAAAAAATGTTTTTAACATTAGAGAAAAAAAAACACTAATTTATTAGACAATTATGAAGTTTACTTTTTTAATATGCTTTGAATTAAGTAGGTAACCTGACAATAATGGAGGAAAATGGCACGGCTTTTCAGGCAGGTACCGCCTTCACACAAACTTTTTGCGGTTTTTTTCTTTAACGGCGGTTACTTGTGCTAATTAATTGCTTTTACTTTAGTACTAATCCACATTATCTTAACATTTTTATAGGGAAAATAACATGGGACAGAATAACAGATCAATCATTTAAAACATAATTAACTTGTCCAGTGTATCTATTACACAATATATTTTTTGTATATGATTTTGTTTCGTTCATAATCTTAAACTTTAACTGCATGTTCCAGCTTACAAAAAAAGGTTTCTGTAGTTCTTATTCTTCTGTAGTACTAGGTACACTATTATAAACGATTCATTCATATTCATTTTTAATAAATACTATTTTCCATAACACTTCGATAGCCTTTAGCACTGCAATGATCCCACTAAAAGAAATTATTGGAATATTATCATGTAATATGTACAGTTTTATAATGTACTCTTTAATATATTTGTAACAAAGACGTGTTTGGGGAGAAAGCAAGATTAAAAGCAGGTACAAATTGTGTAGAGTCGAAGCTAGCGCGCCAGCGCACTCTACTAAACAATTATCGCATTTGTTACAAATGTATATTAGTGGCGACCGTTTTTGACAATAAGTGCATTTATTGGACATATTGTAGTAAGCATAGACTCTACAAGATGGCGTTTGGATAGCAAATCCCTTCTGTAGGGCTTTGTTAAACCGAAGCAGTAATGAATTTTTCAATGTTTTTTCATACAACAAAAGAGAAATTTGCATATTTTTTAATCAGTCTGCGCAATTAATGCATAACTTAAACAAATTTCATAAAAAAGAACTTGAAACTGCGGTCTTTTGTTTTGTTTTTATTAGATTTTTAAAAGCAGTGTCTGAATCGCGGTGACGAAAGTTCTCTTGCCGTTCGGTTTATATAGAAACAAATGAGTGCCATTGTCGGGAGGTCCGTTTCTACACAGTGGATCAGTTAGGGGCGGAGCTGTTCTAATACCGCTTCACTATCGTCAAGGGGGCGACGATTTCAGACAATGTCTGTAGGCCTCCTAGGCCACACACGAGTCACCCGCCAGGTGTTCATGAAGAAGCTACTCGTTTCGAATGTAACGAGGTTGCGTGCCTCAACACAACTGCTGTAGAATATTTGACCTCTTTTTTGCATTTCAGTTTGTTTCTTTTTGTATCTTTTAATTGATAGAAAATGTTCATATGTTATATTTTTCATGTTAAACTAAGTTGAATCAGCAATATATGTATCGTTTCAGAAAATATTTTCTTTTCAGTACATATTTAAAATGAGTATAGATACGGTAAGCCTAATACCATGTTATACTGTATTCAAAAGTCTTCATTTTCATAAAACTTATAGTATTTGACTAAGCAAGTAGTGTTGTGTCACATTCTTGCTTTCGAATTGATTATTAAAGAAAGATATTAACCAATCGCTATCATCATCATCATCATCATAATCAGCCCACATCAGTCCACTGCTGGACATAGGCCTTTCCCAATGCATGCCACTGAGCTCGATCATCTGTTACTCTCATCCAACCACTGCCAGCCACTTTGAGTATATCGTCATAATTAGGTATAAATTGACATTTGATGTTTTTAAGAATTTCTTTTTATAAACATTTTCTATTTGTATATTGTGTTAAAGTATGATGCTTTTCTATTTAGTTTCTTCGACGATGGCTCTTTAAGCTTTTTAATTATGAAGAATCTCTAAGAATCTCTATCAACCTACTTAAGTTAGGTATTTATAGAAAGTAAGTAAACCAACTTTTAAACTTTTAACTTAAATCTTAAAAATGTTTTTGTTTTGTTTATATAATTTTAACGCAAATTTTGTAGCGAAACAAATTACAAAAACACAAATGTTGAAAAAATTTCCACGAGCAGGATTTGAACCTGCACCCTTCTGACATACTGGGTCAGGTGCTCTTCCAATTGAGCTATCGTGGTTCTAACCACCCCGCAAATTATGCAACACTTTTTACGTTTTTACTTTGAAAGCCTATTCAATCTCAACGACTGAACTTTTATGGTAAATATATAGTATTCAAGTTATTTTGCCCTTTATTAACCCCGGTCGTAATAAATGGTGGAGGCGCCAGGTAAATAGATATAACAACATATTTCATACATCGACCTAATTAACGGGTCAGTCACTGAAATCAAAAATATACAAACCAGCATGCACAGAGTCAGAACAATATGCCACAAAACAATAAAAGTACCGGACGTGGCCAAGGCCTCTAGCCCTTTGTCTAATAGTTGCGACAATGCTACAACTACAATGCAGCCTACGACTATTGCGTCAGTATTCACTGCAAATGTGGGTTCATTAGCTCATTAGCTTATAAATTTGTTAAACCGGCACTTACTTATCACACTTTTTGTTGGTGGCAGGAATCTGGTACCACCATCTATGTATGTCTAATTTATAATCCGAACAAATCGCTCTCTTCTCTTTTTTTCAATTCCAGTGCCCGATATGGTCCATAAATAATTTTCTATTTTATAATTTTTTTAAACACTTTGAGTTCTGAGTATTGTTTAAGTCTGTCGCCATATACAGCGATGATCAATTTTCATTTTGATACAATTACTCGTACATTTAGAACCCGTACATTAACGTACATAAGTACATTACCAATCCGCACTGGGCCCCGTGGTGGTTTATGGCCCGTTCTCCCGATCCATCCATAGGGAAGGCTCGTGCCCCAGCAGTGGCGACATAAAAAATGAGCTGATGATGATGACTCGTACATTATTACCAAGAGTAAGAGACGGGAACAGGCCAACGATATGCGATCCCATTAAAAAACCCTCTAAGATTTATTGATCATTACGCCTTACGGAACTTACAGCGGCAAGCATGCCGCCGCTGAAGTCCACTTACGCTGTAAAGGTCACCTGCGGCCAAGAACAATAAAACTCTTTCACAAAAAAAAATACTTAACGTTGTTTAGTATAAGTCTACAATTCGTGGTAAAGAGTTGTCATAAGAGGTAATGTTTTACACATAAACCTGTATAGTTATGTTTAGGTGCAGCAGCAAGCTAATTTAGTACTAATACAGTTATAATGGAACAAAATAACAAACCCAAGGTCGTTGACTCGCTTCGCCGCATCTGATTGTTTTGTGGGCCAGCTGAAAGTGGCCCAGTGGTGTCCCGCAGTAAATTAGCGCTGGAACAGATTATATTGTCTGTGGGGCCGCTACACATGCCTCGTCTTGGCCGCTCTAGGGCTATAAATCCCTAATAGATATGAGAGAAGTGCAGCATTTGCAAGATTGTTGATGGCTAACGAAAATGGCTCAAAAGTTATTTTTATCAATTCATTTCAAAATGGCTTAAGACTACTGTCGCATACTAATCTGTGGCACGACCCTATAGTGAGCTCTATGGTAAGCTCTATGGTAAGCTCTATGGTGGGCCTCTCTCGATTCGGCTCTTAAAGCGATCGCAACGCATTGTATTTGTTGTAGTGCATTTATTGTAATAAACCAATATATATAACGCCGGCTGTCTAATTTGTTCTCCTCAAAGCACTACACAATATTGGCGACGAGTAATTTAAAAGGAGATAGCGGGAAAAGGCCGCAACGAAAAAGACTGGTTTGCAGGAAAGTGAGACAACGTGCTAGCTAACGAAATGGCGGAAGGGCAAGGTGTCGAAGGCGCTCTCGCGGAAGGGCGGGTGTACCAATTTATAACGCCAACGAGCCACCTGGACATGCCGGCGTTCGACAGAAACAAGTGTTCGTGGAAAGTTTACAATCAGGTATTCGTAAATAAGATGAAAATCCATGATATCGAAGCGTCAAAATGGCCGATGTATTTTTTGAGTTTCGTAGGTTTCGAAATTATCACGCTGCTGTCTGAATTATCTTACCCAGACAGTATCGAAAATAAGTCTTATGAAGACATAGTCAAATTAGTGCAAGAACAATTAGAACCGGAACCCTCCGAGTTGGCGGAAACTTACAGGTTCATGCAAAGAAATCAAAAGGAAAATGAAACCATCGCAGATTATTCGGCAGCGTTAAAGAGATTAGCCAAAACGTGCAACTTTGGAACATATTTAGAGCGTGCACTGCGCGACAAGTTCGCACATGGATTGCTTAGTAAGGGCTTAGTAAAGAAATTGTTTACCATACAAAATTTATCATTCAGCCAAGCCGTTAAATTGGCAATGTTGGATGAGTTAGCTGACAAAGAAGCAACCATGATAACTGGAAAAACTGAAATAGAAGAAAAAGAAATAAATATGGCCAAATTTAACACAAGAAAGTTAGTTGTAATGTGCCGCTGTTGTGGACGGAAGGGTCACACAAAGCAAGATTGTTTCTACAAAGAATTAGAGTGTCATAACTGTAATATAAAAGGACATTTATCAGCAATATGCAATAAAAAGAAGCAAGTACAATACAATAAGAATAATAACTATAAAGGCAAAAATCAAAGAAGTAATACACAGAAGAACAAGGGCAAGAGGAATATTAATGACATAGAAGCAGAGACAAGTAGTGATGAGGGCAATGACTTCAGTATTTTAAAAATAAACCAAGAGTTGGTACAAGAGCCAGAAGAAGAAACAGCAAGTCTTAATTTATCTGATCTTTTTCAGGAATATTCTTTTAAGCATACAAACTCACTAGATGTCAACAGGGTCATAAAGTTAAAGGACAATAAGCCGGAGCCTTGGGAAGCCAAACTGAAAATTGATGGAGTCAACATAACCTTTGAAATAGATTGTGGTGCAGACGTTACTCTCCTACCAGATAGGTATGCTAAGGAATATTTACCTAATTTACAAATAGTTAAATCTGATGTAAAATTAAAAGCTTTTGGGAACAAGCCTATTAATGTAATAGGTAAAGCTCAAGTTTATGTAAAATCAAAAGGCAAGTCATATTTAGCTCCGTTGATCATTGTTCAGGAAGGGAAAAGACCATTGTTAGGTAGAGATTGGTTAAATGTAATCCAAATTGACTGGCCATTGTGTAGAAAAGTAAGTTATAAAGGTAGATCGGTGCAAATGATAGAAAGTAAGAATGACAGGGAAATTAAATTGCAACAGTTGTTAAATAAATATCCAAACTTGTGTTCTGAAATTGCAGGAGAAATAAAAGGTCCTCCAGGAAAGCTAAAGTTAAAAGCTAATGTAAAGCCTATTCTATGTAAACCGCGACGTATTGCTTATGCTGTTGAACCCTTAGTAAAGAAGGAGTTAGATAAATTAGTTGACACTGGTAAAATGATTAAAGTGTCTAAAGAAAAAGTAACATGGGCTACTCCCATTGTTCCTATTGTAAAAGGACCTAATAATATAAGAATTTGTGGAGATTATAAAGTCACGATTAACCCGCATTTAGAGGTGCCACATCATCCAATACCTGTTATTGAGGATATTTTTGCAAAACTTAATAGTAACCATAGTAGTCCAGTGTCATTATTTTCAAAAATTGATGTCAGAAAAGCATATATGAATAGAAAGATGGATGATGAGGCACAGGATTTAATGACTCTTACTACCCCCTGGGGATACTATAGACCAACTTTTATGATGTTTGGTACAGCTCCAGCGCCGCTGGATTGGCAAGAGTTTATGGATTCCCACTTTGGTAACATACCTAATGTATTTACATATTTAGATGATATTTTGATCGCTAATTGTGATGAAATAGCACATTTACATACGTTGGAAACAGTGTTGTCAAAATTAAATCAGTTAAATGTAAAAATAAATAAAGATAAAACTATTCTCATGTCAAATAAGTTAGAATATTGTGGTCACATTATTAATAAGGAAGGCATCCATAAAACACCAGAACATATCAAAGCAATTGTGGAAGCTCCACCACCTAAAAATGTAAAACAATTAAAAAGTTTTTTAGGAACAATAAATTTTTATAATAAATTCATGCCAAATGCCGCAGAAAAACTTCATCTTCTCTATAATTTGTTAAAAAAAAATGTATCATTTAATTGGACAGGGGAGCATGAAAAAGCTTTTAAATGGGCTAAAGACTGTATTGCATCAGATCAAGTACTTGTGCATTATAACCCAAAATTGCAATTACTTCTAAGTTGTGATGCATCTAAATATGGCTTAGGAGCTTGTTTATCTCATAAATGGTACGATCAAAATCTAAATAAATATGTAGAAAGACCCATTGCCTTTGCAAGTCGTACTTTGACTAATACTGAAATCAAATATTCGCAAATAGACAAAGAGGCATTGTCAATAATTTGGGCAGTAAAAAAGTTTGACTTATATTTAAAAGGAAATTATTTTATTTTAATAACAGATCACAAGCCACTTGTATCTTTATTTCATCCAAATAAATCGATTGGTAACATTTATGCAGATAGAATGACTAGATGGGCATTGATATTATGTAGTTATACGTATAAAATAGAGTATAGGAAATCCTGCCATAATGCTAGTGCAGATTTTCCTTCAAGATTGCCAATTCAACTGTCACAGTCTGATATTATAGATTCTGACCTAAATCAGCCCACTATAAATAATGTATTCATGGATGTGCCACCTGTGACTCATGATTTGATAGCTAAAGCTACTTCTAGTGATCCACAGTTAAGTAAAATTTATAGTTATATAGAAAGTGGTTGGCCTAAAACAATTGACTCTCAGCTATTTTCATATAAAGGAAAGGAACAAGAATTGTATTTGGTTAAAGGAGTAATTACTTGGAGAGGAAGGACAGTTATACCACAAAAGTTAAGAGAACAGTTGTTGAATGAGTTACACGTGGGGCATTTGGGTACATTAAAAATGAAAGCTTTGGCTAAAGGTTTATTTTGGTGGCCCAACATTAATTTGGAAATTGAAGAAATAACACAAAATTGTGAAGGTTGTTTATTAGTTCGTAACAAACCTGAGTTAAAACCTCTACATAGCTGGGAATGGCCAAATAAACCTTGGCAAAGAATTCATGCAGATTTCGCAGGTCCATTTTTGGGTCATATGTGGTTGATAGTAGTAGATGCACATTCTAAGTGGCCTGAAGTTGTTAAAATGAATAAGACAACTGCTGAAGTAACTATTAATTGTTTAAGAAGTATATTTGCAAGGTATGGACTGCCAGAACAGCTAGTGACTGATAATGGTCCTCAGTTCATTGCAGAGGAGTTTCAGCAATTTTGTAATAGTAATAATATAAGACATATTTGTACAGCTCCTTATCATCCAGCCAGTAACGGTCAAGCTGAACGAACGGTCCAGACTTTCAAAAGAGCTTTGTTAGCAAGTAAGTTTGATAAAGATGATTATTATAAGAAATTGTTGTCATGGTTATTAAGTTACCGCACAGCTCCACATGCATCAACAGGCAAAGCACCTTGTGAATTAATGTTTGGAAGATCTTTGCGCACTAGGTTATCACTTGTTAAGAATTCTGTAATTATACCTCAAAAACAACTGTTACCAAGTAAACAAATAAAATGTTTTTTGCCTGGTGATAATGTGCAAGTTTCAATGTATAACAATAGTAATAAATGGTTGCAAGGGAAAGTTGTAGAGCCAATAGGGAATGTAATGTATAAAGTAGCAACAGATAAAGGAAATTTAACTAGAAATGTTACACAAATGTTACCTATTCGAAAATCTGTAGATAAAAGTGAAAATGTTTCTAATAATCATGTTCATGAACCAAGTAATATTGTACCTAGTTCGCTTAGTGTTGAACAAGATATTCGTATACCTAGCCCTGCTGCAACCCCAACACCACCTGTAAATCCAATAACCATAAGACGTAGTTCGAGAGTGCCCAAGCCGAGACAAATACTAGATTTATAAGATTGCTATTGTTGTCAAAGTTTGTTTTTCTTAGAAGTATGTAATGTTTGTAAATTAAGACAGGAGGAGTGTCGCATACTAATCTGTGGCACGACCCTATAGTGAGCTCTATGGTAAGCTCTATGGTAAGCTCTATGGTGGGCCTCTCTCGATTCGGCTCTTAAAGCGATCGCAACGCATTGTATTTGTTGTAGTGCATTTATTGTAATAAACCAATATATATAACGCCGGCTGTCTAATTTGTTCTCCTCAAAGCACTACACAATAACTACAGCACGTCATCAGCTTCCTATCATTTTATTGATGGGCTCAGGCCTTCAAATGAGCAGTACCTACATGAGATATATGCATAGTACACAAAATATTAGATAGAACATCGAGCAATCGGCATCGAGATAAATTAATTATAACCAATCTGACCAATCATAGTCAATGCGGGTTGTTTAGTAGTGTTTTATTATGCAAATGTAAAAAGTGGACTATATGTCGCAATATGTATGTGTTTATAAATAAGCGAGACTTGCAGACTAGCGTATAGCGTCTCATACTGAAATTGGCTAAACGATGTTTCGATTACTATGTATATAACAATCATATTTCAAACTTATCTAGAACCTCCTTTGATGTCGAAGGAAAAAAGACAAATTACATCCCTTTTTAAAAAAATGTATTTGAAGCTCGAACTCGATCCTCATTTATTGTTCTGAGGTTCGAACTGTCATGTTTAAAACAAATGCCATAAACAAAAAGAAAAAATAAACGAGCAAAGAGTATCCCAGAGTACCTATCCTATCCGCGCAAGCAACCCTACCCGAGCCCGGGTTATTTATTCTGTGTGAAATGTCGGTTAGACGGGCAGCCGGTTAATTTCTATGCAAATGCCACGGACGGCGTTCGTTATGGCCACAGGCGAAGCTGTATGGTTTTGGGCATTGATTAGAAAGCAACTTACAGCACATAGGTTAGTGGTATTTACTTTGGGCACGAACTGGAAACTTTGGTTTATTGGTGCAGACGGAAGTTGCCGATACAAACGTCAGTGCAAGATATTCGGAAGCAATTGCTGCGAACTGTGCAAACGTTTAACGTTTTAATTACAACATGCAACGGAATAGGTAAGGTGACTTTTGGCAAAGCGATGTATATTACGATAAACTTTAAATTAAACGGTTCTACGGAGGAAAATGACAACACTTATGTAAGGCGATAAAAAGGTCCAAGTATCAAAGCAGCCATAATGAAGAATGCTGTGAAATGTAAACCTAATTAACCTAGATACCTAATTCCTGCAACTTGAGGATGTTGCAAGAAAAAATGTTAGATGTGCAATTTTGACTAACTGAATCATGAATCAATCATGAATCATCTAACTGTATTTCATTCCTGAGCCTTGGCTCTACTATTAAAAAACGTCTTTAATCGTGTATTAGTTGCCTAGTTTTGACACTTGGACTATGAGAAAAAAACCAGAGTCAGGCCACTGAGACCTTCGAGAATTGTGACCCTGAGAGCAGGGCCTCGGAAACCGTTAAAAATTAGGTAACGTTACATCCATGATATGAAGATAACGGTAATAGCAAAGGTAACGTTAAGCATGGTATTGTTACTTGACATTTTTACTGGAAAATTAACTAACCGCTCTAAGCGGATTGGCTAAAGCGCATTAGGTAACGAATAAAGTAATGATACTTTTCTAGATAACATTACCTGCATTACCGCTACCAATTTAACTTTATAGAATTAACTTTACAGTGGGAATTTGCTAACGGTGCGGTGTCAAGCCTTGCCTGATAGTAGGTTACGACAATTCAGATGAAGAAATCACACTTCAACCGAAATCCTCATATTACCATAAAGGAACTATCTTTCTTCATACTGATGGATCTCAAAAATGCTATAAATATTGTCGTTTTGGCAAATACATCGATAAAATGCCAACTGGCCAAGCTAGCTTAGAACAAGTCGCAACAACCACCCGAGTTTGTCATAGAACAACATATTACTCGACAAGACACAAGCGCTATACATTTTCGAACTCGAATGTACAAATTAATATCAATCAATCAGTAGCATATGTTCCAGACGCCGCGTTATGCAGATCCAGGCGGTTTCGTTAATAATTCGAGCCAGTAACTCGCGGGTTTGTGTCCGATACGTGCCCTGGAATAGTTACAGTTGGCTTTCTCACTGCAGTGCGCCGGCCAGCTATTCAATAGTCATGTCGTGATTATTTCTATGCTGCGTTTGGTTCCTATTTTTTTTTTTTGAGAGAGATTGCTGATTGCCGCTGCGGCATTTTCAGCTTTACCGGGCTTTTTTGGGGGCGGCGAGGAACGTAAAGGGTCCCTCAAGCCGTGTGAAACGAATCACCTTCAGAAATTATCTAGAGGGAACGGCATCGCGCACTAGTGTGCGTCCCCGTGCCCTACTAGATTCTCCGAAGGGTTCGGATCGGATCGGGGAGCGGAGCAACCCAAGGGCGCCTCTAAAGGCACGGACCTCGGCTCGGGTTGACCGGGCCGTGGAGGAGGAGAGAAGCGCCCAGGTACATGTCTGTACCTGGTGTAGAGCGAGTGTGAACCGGTTCTTCGTACCCTTGTTCTACGAGTACGGTACAGTGTCTTGGGCCTAAACTGGTGTGCATGTTTAGTGTATTCTGTAAATGTGTGCTGTCATTTAGAGGATCGGGCGGGGGGGCGTTCGCAACTGTTATGGGATCGTCGGGGTCATCTAGGACATGCTTAGGACGCCTAGACATGAACCGTTTCGTTGGTGGAAGGCTTCCAACATTATAGTTGGCGGCCGCCACAACAAGCGGGTTAGGGTGGTGGGGGGCGTTATCAAAGTAACGTATGGAAACGTCCTTGATAAAATCTTTGATAGTAGGAAGATCAAGATCGCGGTGGATAGTGGTTGCGATAGTACCACGGGCAACCCGTGGCACCACGCATGAATCGGTTTTGGAGTGTTTGTAAACGATACAAATAGGAGGGTGCGGTGTGCGCGAAAACTACGCTAGCGTAAGTCATGACGGGGCGCGTTTGGTTCCATTCTAACATTCACAAGTGTGTTTTGATATGAAAACTTTTTTACACTTTTCTGTTTGTGAATTTCTAGATGCTTTACACATCAGAAAAAAGTGGAGTAACATCTAGCCCACACATGTCAGCCCATCACTTCTAAATCCATTTTTTAGCTTTCGTATTTCCCGTCAATCATCCCGCAAACGCTTACGCTTGTCTGTATTCCATTACAGCGTTTACCCTTTGCCGGGCACGTGAGCACAGGAAGCCTGAAGTTTAAGGTCTTGTCAAAGTCGAGCAAAAAAGCGGAACGGCCGTACCGTCCTTTTGTCGAAACAGTTCAGGCCATTTTCGACCCCCAAGTCAATCTATTTATTTAAAACAAAAGATTTTTGATATTGATATGGTCACTTTAAGTTGTTGTTAGGTTAGCTAATTACGTAATAACTTAAGACAGAAGGTCCCTTAAGTAGGGACTGAATAAATTAACCGACTTTGTATTTATTGTATGGATCTCACAACTTTTTTCGGTAGAAGAACTGAGTAGCGAGACTTATTTTTTTTTACAAGTTTGTTTTTAATGGTTTAGTTTGTAGTGTAGTGGTGAAATAAGTTTTTCAGGGCTCGGAAACCGGTTAAATTTATTAACCGGAATTAACCAGTTAAATGAAAAAAACATTTTTTTTTTTTTGCTTTTTTTATTAATTGCGATTCCGTTAACCGAAATAAACCGGTTAATTTCAAATTCCAAACAATTTGTGAGCAACGTTGTGTTTTGTGTAAACTAATTAAAACTAATGAGGCTGTCGCGTCATCTCGCGGCGAGCGGCCGCCGGCGAGCGGGGCGGCTGCGCCTGGCTGAGTTGAGGAGTGCATATGAGATTAACTGGTAAGTCAATGCCAAGTATTGGTTTACCCGAGCTTTAAAATTCTGTTCTTTGTATTAACCGGTAACCAAATTTTTTTCGGTTTGGTTGGAACAGTTCATTTAATTAACCGGTTAATCAATGAACTGTATCATACCGGTTTAAAGAACGATATTAACCGCTATTTGTTAACCGGTTCAGAGCCCTGAGTTTTTTATTTAACGAAAAAATTTGCTCGCGGTATATTTTGGTTGGTAATAATTATATTTCATATGAACAAAGAATATAATCTTCACAACCGTACCACAGCATTCAAATCTCGCGCACTCCAATCTGACCTAATAACCACACTCGTAAGAATCGGCATTGATGAGCTCAATGATGACGTCATCACCCGATATAAGGCTGGGCGCAGACACAAATCGACATCAGGGCGACATTACCGAGAGATGGGGGCTATCATTCGTGTTTATCGCCGCTTCGCCGCCATCAGCACTATCTGTGGGTCCCGTTAAATTTTACGGCACCCACTCATTTGGTCGACGTTGTAACTCATTTTCGAAAGCGACTTAACATTTTGACAACGTTTAGAAAAGTCCGTACTGTACTGTTTTGATGACTCGCATGCTGAAAGGACAAATGTATAAACATTTGGTTTAACATGAGGTAAAATTTAAAAACTTCGCGTTCCTGATATAAATAAAGTGCCTTACTAATAAACAGAGAATAAGGTGGGAATAATTATTTTGTTCCCGTCATGTATGTACATGTCATTTCAAATTAGAGTTACTAAGACAAAACACGGAATAACTATTCGGAGCTTATTCTCTGTTTATTTGTGAGGGGGGAAATGTTTAAGGGGGTTTCACGCAAAATGCTTAGTACATGCTTAGCTTTAAGTTTCGATCGAGTAGCTGGCTACAACTCGGCTGAAACGTCGAGTATTAAAAAGATATGCCATAAATATGATGGACCTTTATTTATGGTCACAAAATTAGAATTAAATGGCATAGTTCATTTTAAATCATCAAACAACATTAGCTTATACATTTTTGACGGCTGGGCTTCTATCTTCCTTGAAATAATTTCAGAGAGATGTATCTCAGTTATTGAATTAATAATAGTGTTTATTGCTACCTTCACTCGTAATGAAATAGGCGTCTTTGAGGTTACGACCAGATTTCTAAGGAGTACAGGCGGGCGGGTGGATAATTTTTTTGGTAGAGATAATTTGATAAAATGTACCAAATTTTTTCATTAATTTTGCCTACTTGAAAAATATACCTACAATAAAGGTACCAGGTATATCATAACCTTTAACGAAATTACACTTTCCGCTTCACATTTCACGTTTAACGTCCAATGCATTCAAATATTTCGGATGCATTAACCTGATTAATACAAACAACATTCACAGCAATAACCGTGCATTACTCGATATGCGAAAGTGCATTCGATATCATTGGTGGCTGTTATACCTACGCAAGTTTGTAAAATACTTGTGCGCCAACACATATACCACTGCTGGGGCACGAGCCTTTCTAATGGATGGATAGGGAGAACGGGCCATGAACCACCACCCGGGCCCAGTACGGATTGGTGGTGGTGGTGGTGGGACATAAAATGAGCTGATGATGATGATGACCCAGGCCCCAGTGTTCGTAGTCTTTAGAAAGAAAGAAAGAAGAAAGAAAAACATTTATTGACACACACACAAAATACAATACAGTCAAAACAAAGCAAGAACACAAACAACAAAAAAAAAACAATTAAATGAAAATATGAACAAAAACCAGTGTGTGAGGCCAACAAGGACCCTGTCTCAGCATATTACCCCTACGACACTCGAAGATGGGCCGAGCACCGTAGGAGCGCTGTTATTCTGACAGGGCCGCCGGAGGGAGACGAGTGACGACGCACCGCGACGCCGACAAACAAAAATCTCGAAGTCGACTTTAGCAACAATTCAATACTGATCACCAGCTTTCGAACCGTAAAACTTCAATGTCGACCGATGTTATTATTTGGCTATGAAAAATGTGTCGAGGAACACTGGTGTCACTACCCTACGCAACAACACTCATACCAGGGTAGTGGACCCTGTGTTTCAATCATTAATCCACCTTCTCCCTTCCTTCATAGGAGTACATGTGCTGCTCTTCGGAGTCACCGATTCACTGTCTCAAATATACCATCGCGCACAAAGAAATTTTATTGTTATTCTTTCATTGTAAGAAGTTATGTTAATTTGCGGCATTACTCAAAGAGATCCGTGTATTGATTTGTAAGTGTAAAGAGTTCTTCCAACATAGTGAGGGCATTTCCAATATGTCTGACGCTATAAAAGAAAATGTGGAAAGAATGATTATCTTCTAATATATAAAATTCTCGTGTCACGGTGTATGTTATTGAACTCCTCTGAAACGGCTCGACCGATTTTCGTGAATCTGAGCGTGCATATCGGTTAGGGTGGAGAATCGGACAACATCTATTTTGAATCCCCCGAAATGTTAAGGGTGGTCCACCCCTAAATTTTTTTTAGATTTTTGAAATTTTTCCAATACAAAATTATTTTTTTGTAGTGTTGTCAAGGAAACTGTCAAAAAGACAAAATGTTGTATAAATTCTACGAGCGGGATTCAAATCCGCACCCCATGACATGCCGGGTCAGGTGCACTATCAACAGCTATGCTGCCGTGGTTCAATCATTATTTTTTTTAATGAGGAAAGAAGTCGGTGTCCTTTCGATTCTTACTTGTTGTCCTCGCTGGCGCTGCGTCAAAGACCTGTGCGTAGTACTAGTTTTATTTCACCAATCACGTTAACAAACACGTGTTTTTTCATAGGGTTGAAGATAGGTAATTTTTTTACCATTATGTTTGCTCTTGTAAATAAAATTCGTAGTAGTTCTTGTTCTCTAACTTTCGACCGACTTTCACGAAACTCATCTTCAAATGATTATGCAAACTTTTTTATGGTTTAGAAGGCAATCTATTGGACTCAAGTAGGTATTATTCTGTTACATCACCCACTAAATGGCATTGGGCCATCGAGTTGTGTAACGGAAACGATGCAATGTCCCCGTGTGACAATGTCCACATGGAAAGAACTGAGTCCAACAGTAAGACGTGTAGATAGACTAATAATGATTGGTTTTGGAATGTCAATGAATATACTGTATACTTGCATTAGCAGTCACCAACCAATCCGCACCAGTTAACAACCACCAATCCGCAGTGGGCCCGCGTTGTGGTTTATGGCCCGTTCTCCTATCCATCCATAGGGAAGGCTCGTGCCCCAGCAGTAAGGACATAAAACAAGCTGATGATAATGATGATGAGACATGCTAAATATTTTTTTATAGTTATTATCATTTAACTGCCTCCATGGTCTAGTGGCTAAGACCACCGGTTTCAGACCCAGTGATCCCGGGTTCAATTTCCAGCGGGGGGTACAGGTTTGTGTATTCGGTATGGTTGGCGGTAGGGCTTGTTTGTCCACCTGGCTAGCTACCACCATCTTATCTAAATATGTCGCCATAACATCAATGTGATGATACATGATAGCATTGTTGTATTCCGGCAGCTAGGGATAAGATAGCCAGTGCCTTAGTAGTTGAGGATTCCGGGTGAAGTGCACATCCACCTTTGTCACTTAACATCAGGCGAGATCTCCTCTTTCTGGTGTTCTGTGGGCGAGATTAAGGCACTGTGCTTACCCGTAAATATGTAAAAAAAAAGCATTTATTATTTGTTATATTGATACAGTATTTAAAGGCTGATTATGAAGGGGAATTGTTTAGATTTTATAAATTGTTATGTTTTCGAATACTTAGTTGTTATCGCAATATGAAAACAGCCACGCGTTACCTGCAGCTGCGTTCAGCGTGCGGTGTCGCAATTTCCGTTTCAATTTTGCATAGCTCAGTGTTTGTTTAATATATTACGAAGCGTGTACACGGTTGGTTGTTGGATTGTTGATCTTATTTATGGTTATGGAGGTTGCTGCATAATAAGATGCTCCATTTGCTCAAATAGTTATTTAAACTCGACTTCGAACATATTATAAGGCGTTTTTTAGATAAACCTTGCCATAGATTATCTAAATCTTTAAATTGATTTTAAAGAGGTTTTTTAGAAATACTTTTTTTTTAACACGCATTAAATTCATTGAAGCATTCTACTAAGTAGATAAGTGTTTATATCCACATTTTTATGAAAATAAGTTTTAATTGTAAATTTTAAGTCTATTTTGCTATAATAAAAAATGTTTAGTCAAAGACTTAATCTAATCTCTTAACAGGATTTTTTTTTAGGTACCAAGATGTTTACCCACTTAACTTATGGCTTTAAATAATTTGATGCTAACTGTACACACTATCTGAAATCATTGATGAGTGTGCTCTGCAAATTATAAAACCAAAATAAGTCTAATAGTATAATATTTTCTGCTCATAATGCCTAGTGCAAGTTAACTTTCGATCAGTAATAGAAGTAGGGCAAAATTGGAGTTGGATGTAATCGTTTGTTTACGTGCATTGAGCGATTTGTGTCCGTAATACCAATTTATCAACCGCAATACAACCAATGGAACAGTCGCGTTGCAATTGTACAATTGACAACTGGTTGCTTTTTTCGGTAATAAGCCTGTGCGGTGCGAATCAACACAACGCTGAAAAAATTCATCACGCCGTTATTATTTCATTATTATTATTATTTTATTTACGCCTTTTACGTCACAAAATAAGGAGATCCAGAAAGTAATCTTAATACATATCGCGCTCGAGCAACACATAGATCTCTTGCACGAACATAAATCTAGGAACAGCTCGAAACAGTCCGAGCGCTAGTGTTGCGAGATTCCGTGTCCATGAAAGGTTGTCTATGTGTGCGATGCTCGAGCGCGTTTTTGTCGATTTTGTCGTCGTACACAATGCACACAGTGCTTTTGATAACAATATTCAACTAATACATTTTATCGCACTTAAACGAAATCGGGTGCCTCCACCACGAGGGCGTCACACACCGGGGGCCTAACCCACGAACCCTTTGTATTCAGTTTACTTTCTGCAGTCCCCTTATTTTGTGTTTTACGTGCAGAGGTGGCGGGCGGCCTCTTATCATCACATGAATGAGTGAGCGCTTATCACATGAATGAATGAGCGCGCGAATATCCTTGACCGTATCCACAAATTGGAGCGCTCATTTACAATTCATTGACGCTCAGTGACGTTTCAACTGACAGCTCACGGTGTCCATATTTTATACGGCGTGAGGTGGGCAGCAAACAAATGTATTTTTGTTTATGTATTTGAAGACTGCAGAAGTAAGCTTCATACAAACGGACACGGAATCTCGCAACAGCCTGTGCGTGGCTGTTTTGAGCTGTTGTGAGCCTGTGAGATTCCGTGTCCGTGAATGGTCTATGTGTGTGTTACTTGAGTATGGTATGTAGTGAGTTTACTTTCTGAGTCTACTTATTTTGTGGTGTTAGTGAACGTACGGTGCGTTTAATGGAGAGCGAGTATGGGCGAGGGAGTACGCAAGGGCGAGGGCACGAGTTGCTGACTTCCAAGCTTCATTTTTATGGCTTTACCGCGATATTGCTTGATGCAACAACAATTACATTTTTACAAATTGTCAAATTGCTTTGTGCAACTGTGGTTGCAGATTGATGCGTCCTCTTTATTCGATCTTATGCTCTATCTTAACGACGTAAGGATCTGTTTAAATAAAGCATAGACTAACTCATTTTTCAACGTAAGAAAGCCATATCACCAAGATTACAAATTTTTTTGAAAAAAAATTTTGTATGTTTTCGTAACCGAACCAAGCGTCATTTTGTGTGTAAATTAGGCAACTTCGAGTAGGTAATTTATTTTTTTTACTATATTTTTCTGCTTAGATTGTTATTGTTTCAATCAATATTTGTAACCGTTTGCTTACTTGGTCATGGGAGCGCTCATGATCGTTGTAGTTGATTTGATAGGGATCGTTTGTTCATTGGTTTTGTTAACGAACACACTAAACTGAAAGTTTAAAAACAAAAACAATCCTAAAAGAAATTAAAATAAGCAGTTTATAAATTTTAACTTTTTTAATGGAAAACCTGTTGCAAACTTTTTAAAAGTAAAAATGCAATTGACATCTTGCGAAACGGAACTCCACAAAAATGTGAATTTGCTTAGTCTAAGTCTAACACGATTCAAAACGAAAGCTACTGTTACATAAAACAAAAATACCTGTAGTTTTCCACGCCCATAGTGCGGGCAAACACCGAACATTTGTAAAGCCGGCGACCCGACACGCCTAGGTTAGCGAGCGGCGTGCGTCAACACTATTCGATTTGAACGCTTGTCTATGTGCTCGTCCACAGTGAGGAGCTAGCGCGGTAGCGACGGAGGCCGCGACGGCGGGCGCGATTGCGGGCGATACGTCAAACGTAAGTTTTTAACCGCCTCTGTGGTCTAGCAGTTATGACCACCGGTTTAGATTAGACCCAGAGGTCCCGGGTTTGACTCCCAGCGGGGGTACATGTTTGTGTACTTGTTTTGGGTGGTGGTAGGGCTTGTTTGTCCGCCTGGCTAGCTACCATCAACTTATCTATATATGTCGCCATAACATCAATGTTTGTAGCATTGTTGTGTTCCGGCAGCTAGAGATACCCGTGTGAAGTGTTCCGGATGAAGAATGCGTCAAAACCTGACGCAGATGGTCCCTTGAGCGATTTGGTTACTTGCGCAAGGTCATTTGGCACCTTTCGTATAACTTTATAGGTTGGTAGAAGGTCCCAGTATAAAATTCAAAGGAGTGCATAGCAGGGTGTCCAGTAAGAATAATAAATATTCATCCATGGCTGCCAACATCTGAAATGGGCCTAAACGCTAGAACAACTCGCGACGCACTGTGGCCTCGTTCGTCGCGCCCGTCACCGCTTGTTCACCCTGGACGCGGCCTATGACTCCTGAATGACTACGGGCTTAACACACGGTGCACTGTGCCAAGGTACCTGTACTGTATATATTAAAACTTAGACAACGAGTACTCTGATTGATTTGTTTCAAGATTACACAGGTTAACTGTCCAAGAACCGGAGTCAGAATGTTCCACATCCACATCCCATAAGTCTAGTTGGTCAAACCATTTTTACGTTTCGTTTTTCACGTAACTAGTATTTTTCTAACACTTTATATACTCTTTATGCTCCGATTTCATTGAAATTTATTGATGCTGCTAAAGTAAAAAAAAATTAAGTTGCTGACCCTTATTTTTAATAATGAAAGGAAAAACGTTTCGATATCTGGTTCCTGTCGAACACTTTACCATATTTTTTGAACAAATTGAATTCACAAAGCAATATTATTAGATAGCGGACAACTTGCGTGGTGACTCAAACGACAATGTCAAATCTAACTACCTCGGGTGGTTAGACTTGACAGTAATCCTGCTGTTTTCGTGCAGCCAACGCTATATCTAGACATGTAATAATCTAAATTAACAACAAAGTAGGATTTGTAAATAGAGTATTTACCGTTGCTCGGATATGAACCTGCGAAGTCATTGCGTCGCTTGCCCTGCCCACGCGTAACCAATTGTGTCCATAGAAACAGCCTTAACTGAGCCAATCACGCCTCATTCATGGACGCAAACGGTCCACTTCTCACTTTAAACAAAAGCTTTTTGTGTGTTATTTACTTTTTATTTTATTACTCAACGAGTAAGCGCTCGGCCTTCTTGATATTTCTTGTTCTGGAATAGTATTTGAAATTAATTAAAAAAGCTGTGTGATCTTTTATTTTTTATTCTACATCGCGATTGACTCATCCCACTGGGCTTCGATTGTGCTATTTTAAAACATCCACAGTCATGTACCAGTGGGCTTATTTTGGACATTAGACTTATGGAAGATAGGCAGAATTTGGACGTTTTAAAACTGCTGAATCTATGCAGAAGAAAGTATTCACACAAAACACTTCACCCGGAATCCCCATAATGTTTACCAGTGAGGAATTGACTATCTTTTCTCATACTAAAGGATATCTTATCGCAACTAAGCTTTATCGCGACTTAAATAAGATAGTGGTAAGCCAGGCGAGCTTAGAACTAGCCGTATCAACCAAACCTAGTTAGAATAAGAAAACCAAAGTTTCTTACTAAATGAAACAACTTTTACGGATCTACTCGCGTTTATTTTATACATTAGTTTTAATTAATGTTTATCCTGACGTTTCGAACCCTTTGCAGGGTCCGTGGTCACAGGGAGGCTGAGGTGTTGGTCGTCTCATAATTAGTAATGTGTAGCTCATAACTATATGTAGTGTTCGCATAAAATTTAGAAAACAATATAAGTAAAAGTATTTCGACAAAACATGTAAGTATGTCTCATAAATAACCTAAAATAAATAAACAAGTATCGTAGCGGCATCAATGTTCATTACCAGTGTTCGGTTCCAGTTTTCGACAGAATATTTATTGCAATTTTTACTGGATGACAACTAGGAAACAGGTGGCCACAATTAGTATTCAATTGTAGCTTAAGTCACAAATGAGTTGCTGACCCCCAATTTTAGTGATTCAAGTCAAAGTCAAAGTCAAAATCAAAGTCAAAAAATATTCAAATAAACTTAAGAAAAGTGATTTTGAATCGTCCAAACCTTTTTTACCTACTACCCATTCAGGACGTCTATGTTTTAGCTGCGGAGATGAACAGCTATAATAGTAGTAACGACATTTGCAAAAAAAAAGTATGTCGTTACCAAATCATTCAATATTTAATTTAAACATTTACAATTTAAAAAAGGAATACAGTGTCGTATCATTGGTTCCTGTCGAACCTGTACACTGCCAACAGTTCATGCACGTTACGATCATGTCATACACGTAAGTTTTGTAGTACCTGTACTACAGTATTGTACTGACACCTGCACATCAACCTATACAAAACTCTCATATTTCTTCAATAAACGTTCAACCTTAAGCCTTATTTTTACATAAAGTTCAAAGTCTATTGAGGAAATTTGACAGTTTGTGGTAGTCTGGTGTGTACTAAAACTTCTCTGCCCGTGACCTACTTGGTTTGATTATAGTGACGACCCTGGGAGATGAGATAAAATCCGGGATCTCATTTAGTAGGAAGTTACATGAATTTATGTGGGAAATCTCAGCTCCCCCGATATACCCGTGGGTTTAAAGAGCTTCAGCCATCGCGAGAAATTTACAAAGCATTTTTTCTTTTATATTTCGTTATTTTATAGAAGAACAAGAAATTGTTTATCTAGTTAATAGGCTTTTGCTTGCTAAGTTACGATAACTCACTTTTATTTTCATTTGTTATTCCACAACGGGGTGATGCTTTTCAATGTCACGTTTCGCATTATCGTTTTACACTCGACGTCAAAAAATCGCGCGCGCGCTAGCGCCTTTAAACCTTATTTAAAATCAACGTGGAGGGAGGGTATCATTTGAAAGATACCGAAAAGATGTACACAAAAACAATAAAGTTTTTTTTTAATTAAAAATGCACAAAGTTTACAAAACAGTAAAAATCCTTGATTAAAAGATTTTATTAAAAACCGAATAATTACAAAAAAATATATAAAACTTTGCTTAAAACTAATCTAAAACCTAGTGTTACCCCCCTTGCCCTGATCATGGCTTCCATGCGCTCTCTCATGGATTTCAGGAGCTCTTCTTGTGGGATACAGGACCATTCTTTAATAACGGCCTTGTTGAGTTCTTGGAGAGTAGTGGGAGCGGAATCACGAGACCGAACCTTACGTTTCAAATGGTCCTAGAGGTGTTCTATCGGGTTCAGGTCTAAACTTCTCGCTGGTCACTGCACAACAGAGATCCCAACCTCATGAAGATAGTCGCGCACAATTACTGCAGCGTGAGCGCGAGCGTTATCGTGCATTAATGTGCCACAATGGGACCACATGCTCTTCCAGGATCTCTGTGAAGTACCGGTGAGCAGTCAGCGACCCTTGCCCGCGAGCACCTCGAGCCCGGGAAACGCAAACAAGGTCGGTATTGCCGTCAGCCGACATGCCGCTCCAGAGCATACAAGAACCGCCCCTGTATTCTACCGTCTGCTGGATGTAGGCTCGGGTGAAACGTTCACTCGTTCACGTTCTTTACACTTTTTTGCAGAAAAGACAGACTCTCGTCTCGTCTGAGAAGAGAACATCTTTCCATTGGTCAAGGGTAGGGCTTCCATTACGTATTACGTAATTTCGCAATTACGGACAGATTTTAACTATTTCTTAAATACGTAATTCAAAGATGAAATTAATACTCATAAATAAAATATCAATTCAATTCAATTTTCTACTTTCATGACACGCCAACACTAACCAATGATATGACAACCAATGATATAACCATTAGGCCGAGCACGGCAGCCGCGATATCTTCTCGATCGGTCTCTCACACTTCCCTTCTTTCGAGTATAGCGCGCTAAGCAATGTGCAAAAGGGAAAGAAAGTGTGAGACACTCATGCAATTACAAGAATACTTGTTTTCTTTTTTAAATTAATCTTTATATTTTATTGATTGTTTCAAATTTTAATAAATAAAAACCTTGTTAATGTTTAAATTTTCATTTCAATTTCCTTCTAAAACAAGTTGCATGGCGAAAAAATATAGCGGCTTAAAAAAATCCCAACTAGTTACGTATTTGGAGCATTATAGTGCGTAACCAGTTACGTGATTATTTATCCTTTAATTTTGGAAGCCCTAGTCAAGGGAACAATTGACGTGCTCACGAGCAAACTGCAAGCGGACTCACCGAAGCGCTGCGGTCAATTTTGGACCCGTAGCAGCTCTACGAGCCGCTATCTTCTTCTCCCTCAGTCTTCGTCTAACCGTAGACATGCTCACGGTTGTTCTGCGAGCTGCCTGGAGCTGGTGTTGCAACTTAACAGCATTCGTGAACCGATTTCTCAAAGACGTCTATACAATGAATCGGTCATCTCTCTCCGAGGTGCTGCGACGTCTACCAAAGCCATGCCTCCGAAAGTAGCCACTGGTCTCCAGGAAACGCTGGTAAACTTTTCGAACTGAAAAACGGCTTAAGTTTAGTTGCCGAGCGACATAACACTGCCGCATCCCTGATTGCAGTAGTGCAATCACTTGGGCGGCATCATCAGCAGTGGTATCCATCTTCAAGGTCATTTTTCTTCTGAAAGATGTTCTCGTATGTTCTCTTTAACGGTTGGATAGCGATGACCCCCATTGAACCTGTATTGACCCTTTTATACCCATAAAAAGTAGCGCAACTAGCAGCCCTTTTGAAAAGCACGATTGGCATTTTTTTTTAAAGTCGCATTGTCGGTGTTAAGTTTTTGTTTGTAATAAACTGATATGTGTTTTTTTTAAGTTTTTTTATTAGGTTTTGAAATGACACCAATATCGGTGAGGTTACATACATACGTGGGTTAGGCTAAGCGTATGCTGAGACGCAGGTGACGCAGCACGGACACATGAGTTGTCAAAGTCAATGTCAGAGTATGATAATGTGAGTTGTTATATTTACAGTTTTCCAAGCATAGAAAAACTAAAGTTATTATCTGAAAAAACGTTCTACCAATGGATAATTTGTACTACCGAGACAGTTCTGTTAATTGTTCTGTCATTATTACAAAATTATAATAAAATAGTAAAAAAACATGTGCCGACACGCACGCGTCGCGCAGAAATATGTGCCGGCACTACAAAGAGGCGCAAGGCAGGGCAGACACATGTCTGCGTCGCAGCTCTCGGCACGACCATGCATTACAAAATCTGCTCTGCTCTGCGCTGCGCGGAGCTGCGTCGCCTGCCGAGTGTAGTTAACGTGATCAATGTATATACTAATATTATAAAGAAAGCTTTGTATTTTTGTATGTATAAAAAAATAAATAAAATTTCCTACACTCACACCAATTATCTAGCCCAACTGGTTACTTACTAGATAACGGATAAATATACTTAAAATACTTAAATACATACTTATTATACACGGAAGAGATACACCCAGACCCGAGACAATTTAGAAAAACAATAATTTCTAAATTGACCCGACCGGGGATCGAACCCGGGACCTCAGAGATGGCGACACCATGAAAACCGGTGTACAAACCACTCGACCAAGGAGGTCGTCAAAATATGTTTGTAACGAATAAACTCAATAACTACTGGATCGATTTAATAAATTATTTCACCATTAAAATGCTACATTAGCGCTGAGTAACAAAGGCTATATTTAAAAAAATGTACACCCGTGCAAAGCAGGGACGGGCCGCTAGTTGTTAAATAAAAGTTGCTCTCATCTCAAAAAATACTAATTATAACGAAATTGTTACTGAAAATTAATTATTTTATTATTATTATTATCTCAAGCTCTCTAAATTCTCAACAATGGTATTCACATACTTGTTATGACGAGAGACTTTTAAAATGTCGGTAGCTAGATAGGCGGACTTAGCCTGGAATGTAGATTTTTTTTTAAATAAATTTACTATTAATCATCATCATCATCATCATCAGCTCATTTATGTTCCCACTGCTGGGGCACGAGCCTTCCCTACGGATGGATAGGGAGAACGGGCCATAAACCACCACGCGGGCCCTGTGTGGGTTGGTGGTTGTTAACGACTGCTAATGCAGCCAGGACCAACGGCTTAACGTGCCTTCCGAAGCACGGAGGAGCTCAAGATGATAAATTTTTGGTTACCCATCCGATAACCTCAGCACTCGCAGACCGGGCGCGTTAACCACTGCGCCATCGAGCTCCTCCTAGTTGCTATTAATAGCTATGTTAAAATGAAAAAATAATAATTGAAATTAGTTGTCGAAATTGTTTCTATGGCAAAACAAGATATAGTATCAGCCTATATACTGTCCTACAGCTGCCCAAAGACCTCCATCATTGAAATCACTCGATTTCAATGATAGAGGTCTTCGCTATCATCGCTACAATATTGGCGGGTATTGCTTAATCGCCATATTTGCCAATAAAAATTGAGAACACACTTTGGAAACATTGGAATTGAACCTAAAACCACCGGATATCAGGCCGAGCTCTCTACCACTCGGCCACCGAAGCGATATATCAAAACAAATGAACCGTAGTTATCTTTCCGTGGTCATTCAACCCAGTCCAACAGTCGCCCACGCACATTAACAGATGTGGACTTAAGTCATTATGCACGGAACTCATTGTTTCTATAAACTCTCTCTTAAAACCGAGTGTGGCTTATTATGACTCATAAAACCACTTCAAACGGTGACTCACCAATTTGATAATGATTACTCCAATTAATCGCAACATGTCATCTATAAATTTAGACTCTACCACTTGAAGATAAGATTTGTTTTAATGCAAAAAACAGGGTAACATAATTATATATGTCCCAGTGTCCCATGTTGGGACGTCACGCGAAGCTTGGCGCCACGCCGGGTAACCTGTCCCTAACGACAAACAAATGACTGTTGCTACTGCAATTTATTTCTGTCCCTGTCCCGTTACTTATTGTAAGAAAAAGACGGATGATGTTCGCTCTGTGGCAATTTGCAGTACTTTCATTGATTTGCTCGTAAATATGAGTAAATGTGTCTAGGGCGAAAGCATAGGGGTTAGGGAAAGTAAGACTGTTTGTCAAAATACGAATATGTTTGCACACGTTTTGTTTATTCGCTTGTAACTCTATAGTGTTGTTGGAAAGTTTTTGGTTAGCGCGTTATATTTTGTGCCGTTAGAAACTGTTTTGATTTATTAACTACAACCCACGCAGTTATGAATGAACTATGAATAATATCATTATTGACAAAACAAAAGTTGAAAGCATAAATATTCCTTAAGAACACTTTTGTTTGAGTTTAGAATGTTGTTCTTAACCTTTCATTTTAGTTAACAATGAACAAGATTATAAAATAATTAAGTGAAGCATTTTATCCAAAAATAGACAAGCTTTGTAAACTTGTAGACTTTTGGATCACTAATAAATTCAAAGGTTTTCATACATTTCCACTGTTCCACCTTTGTAGTCTAGTGATTAGACAACCCGTCTCACTCGATTCCTATCGGGGGAACAGTACTGATTTGAATTCTATAGGGGGTAACACTGTACTTGGTTCGTTAGTGGTAGGGCTTGTCCTTAAGTCGGTCTTAGTTACCACCATTTTATTATAATCTAAATATGTTGCCATAACAGCAACCATATTAGTAGTATTGTTGTTTTCAATAGTTAGTGATTAAGACAGACGGTTCTTCTGGAGGATTCCAGGTAAACTGCGCGTCCACCTTCGTCCATATCGTCATTTAGCATCAGTTGAGACAGAGTAAAGAGGACAGTTACAAATTAATTAACGCGGATCACGGTTTCAATATCGCTAGCTAACTCTCGAGCCCATATTTCAATATAAACCCATTATGTAATAGAAACACCCAATTAATATCTTTTCCAGTTATCAACGCGGTTATCTCAACAAGCGATGTGTCATAATTCAGTGAGTCCGCGCCATTAGTGGGAATAAATGGGGGGGGGGCGCTGGCGACCGGCCAGGCGCTACTAAACATGCGGAAAAATTGGAGCATTACATTATTGGTGCACTTACATTATTGGTCGCGATGTCTCACCGGTCCATGGTATGTCTGGCAACAGTGTAGTAAATATTAATGCAGAAGTGTTTATACGATTATTTATCTAAAATAATATTTATTTGTAAAATAATTTTTAAAAGTTTTTGTTTGACTTTTACGGTCGGGGATACAAACTGGGGCCCGACCGCCTAACTCGATTGCTTTGGTTACGTGTATAGTGTACGGTTTTACCGCACATTAAGTAGGTCATCGCGTCAGCGTTTTCATATTCATTCATATTTTCTACACATTTGCAATCAAGGCATTGTCGTTAGCAAGCGTATATCAATTAATTAAATTGTAATCAAGTTTACGAAATAAACATCATTTTACTATCAACGAAGACTCTTTATTTATCAAGAACTATCAAGGTAGTTTGTGTAGCAAGATCAAGACGCGAACATTGGTCCTTCGAGCGGTGGTTTAGTGATCTTTTTGTGATTTTCGAGTGTTTGCGAATCGGTACAGTCGGCCTCCCACAAGCGGGTCTCACCGGCTGGATTGAGAAGGCGCACAGAGCACTTGCGAGCACACTAGACGCTGAACTATCAAGAACCAGCAAGTATCAAGTGTGGAAGATTTGTTGTGAAATACAAGCCCACATACAGATTCAAATTTGTGCACATTTTGAACATTTGTATCAAGAAAGGTACCTAATCAAAATATACCTAATCATAAGGTAATAAATCAATATTTTTACTACAAGTTATTTTTAGCAAGTTGACTCAAGTTCTTACATTATCATGGATGTAAATGACTTACTGTATCAACAAAACTTATTGTCTGAAGACATCAAGAAACTTCTAATCAACTTTAAAAAAGACGGTCCAGCACGTCGAACTCCAGAGCTTATCAAGAGACGTTTGGAAACATTAGAAAGTCGTTGGAGTGAATTTAACGCGAATCATGAAAAGCTTACCCAGTATTTAACCTCCGAGGATGATTACTTCGTAGGTGATTACTACCAGCAAACCAAGCAGGTATATTTAGAAGCCAAGCAATATTTTGAGAAAGCAAGCATCAGTGGCACTCCCAAGCCATCTCCTGCAGCGCAACAAGCCAGCAAGGCGCACGAAAATAAGAACGTTGATGCGGAGCAGCCTACCACTTCTCGTAAGGTACAACTATCACTGCCCCAAAAAGAGGATGGCGACGATGCCACCCCAACAACACACGGAAGAACTGTGCAGGCGAGGATCTTAGACTGGAATGAAGAGTCTAAAACCAGTACGGGTAGCAACAGCAAACTGGATGATATGTTGAAAAAGCAGCTCAGTAATTTCAAGGCGTTTGCGAGAACTGTTACCAACATAAACATCGAGACCATGCATGAGAAATGGGAATTCGAAGACACGCTTAAGACTCTACAAGCACGTTGGAAAGCGATAGATCTTTTGCATTGGGAATTAGATAGTGAATGGGACGGATCGAACCAACATTATGAGGCGAAATTCACAGAGAACGAGCAAAAATACTATAATATTAAGAGAGCTATCAACATTAAGCTATATTCGGCTTCGCATAGAGAAAAGTCGACGCCTCAGCTTGATATTCCCGTTTTTAACGGCCAGTACCAACAGTGGGTGTCATTCAAAGACTTATTCACGGAGGCTATCCACAGTAATCATTCACTCTCAAACGCTCAGAAAATGCAGTTCCTCAAAAGCAAGATCAAGGGTGAGGCTGAGCGTTTAATTCAACATCTGCAAATTAGCTCTGAAAATTATATAACAAGTTGGGAGATATTAAATCACCGGTACAATAACAAGAAACTTATATTTACAACACACATGAATACGATGATGAACCTTCCCGTTACGCAACAAGTTAACGCAAACCATACAAAGAGGTTACATGACGTCACCACAGAGTGTCTAAATGCTATCAAAAATTTGGGAATAAACATAGACACCTGGGATCCTATTTTAGTCTATATTTTGTCACAAAAGCTGGACGCTGAAACCCACAGTGATTACTTAGAGTCCTTGAAAGAGCCGAGAGAAATACCAAATTTGAAAGATTTTATGACATTTCTAGAAAATAAATTTACAACTATGGAGTCTGCTCGTCGCAAGCAAGAAAGTTACCAGCAGAGGTCGACCCCATCAATATCTAACAGATTTGAAAAGTCATACAACATAAAACATTTTTCAAGCAACAAGGCTATTGCGCAAGCAAGTACAAGAAGTAAAGTAAAATGTCCCATATGCAGCAGTCACGAACATGGGATATACTTTTGCAAAAATTTTCTAGAAATGTCACCTACTCAAAAACGCCAAACTGTAATAAGAATGAACCTTTGCATAAATTGTCTGTATGATCATCGTGGCAATTTATGTACATCGAACAAGCGATGCCGGGAGTGCAACGGAGGTCATAACACGATATTACACTCGGCATATGCAAAAATTAATATGACACCGACCGATGGAGTATCAAAGTTCACGGCGGTGCCGGCGGCAGAAACGCGACGTAGCACTACTAACGTTGCTCAACAATGTGACATTCCAGAAATTATTTTACCTACAGCTTTGGTAAAAATACAAAGATTTGATGGAAAGTATGAAACAATGCGGGCACTCGTTGATCAAGGCTCCCAAGTATCCATAATCACTTCCAATGCTGCTAAAATATTGGGCTTAAGTCGTCGCAAATGTAAGGGCGTCGTAACAGGCGTTGGCATCAAGGACAACGCCTGTACAGGCATGACAAGCATCAAATGCAGCTCGATCTCAGAGAAATATACTTTCGAAGCAAATGTTTACATTATGAAAAGTTTGACAAGAAATTTACCCAATGACTCATTCCAAAAACCATCTTGGGAATTTATACAAAAAATGCAATTAGCCGACCCTTATTTCAATGTTAGCAAGCCCATTGATATTTTATTAGGGGCGGATATCTATACAAGTATTATTATGGAGGGAATGTATAGAGTAAATAACACAAACCTGGTTGCACAACAAACGCAGCTCGGGTGGATCTTGTGTGGAAAGATACAAACTTTACAATGCAACGTCATTATTAACAATTTAGAAGAAATGCAAAGATTTTGGGAGATTGAAGATTTATCTGAAAACAAGCCGTACTCGACGGAGGAAAACAAATGCATCGAATTTTATAAGTCGACGACGACAAGGTCGGCCGATGGAAGATACACAGTGAGGCTACCCCTAAAAGCTAATATTGACCAGTTAGGGCAGTCAAAATGCAAGGCTGTCGCACAATTTCGCCAATTGGAAAGAAAATTTGAGAAGAATGAAGAGATAAAAATAGCATACAAGTTGTTTATACACGAGTATCAAGCATTACGTCACATGCGACTGACAAGCAGCGGCTACGAAAACGCTACGCCGAATTGCTACCTACCGCATCATTGCGTGCTACGAGCGGAGTCTAGCACTACGACACACCGAGTCGTATTCAATGCATCCGAAAAAACATCGAGTGGGTTAAGTCTCAATGACTGCATGTATAAAGGGCCTAACTTACAAAAAGATATTTTAAATTTGATTTTGGGATGGAGGCAGTATCAAGTTGCTTTTATCGCGGACATTGAGAAAATGTACCGACAAACATGGTTACATGAAGATGATCAAGCACTTCAAAAAATAGTATGGCGGGACAGCCCAAAACAACTAATGCGAGAATACCAACTAGCAACGGTGACGTACGGCACCAAGGCCGCACCCTTTCTCGCAATGATGACGCTCCGTCAGTTAGCAAGTGACGAGAGAAAAAATTATCCAGAAGCTGCACAAGTGCTCGAAAGTAATTTTTATATGGACGATTTGATTTATTGCACTTTTTCCGTAGAATTTGCTATAAAACTGAAACAAGACCTGATTAATCTTTTAAAAGCTGGCGGTTTCAATTTGAGAAAGTGGAGCTCTAATTATCAAGATTTAGTAGACAAACCAAGCAATCAGGAGCAAGATAACTATAATTTCAAGAAAGTTGAATCCACAAAAACACTGGGCCTAACCTGGATACCTGATCGAGATGTTTTTACTTTTCAATGCAAGATCGATATTAAGAAAATACAAAATACGAAGAGGTCTTTACTCTCAGCTATTTCGCAATTATATGACCCGCTGGGTTGGTTGACCCCACTCTCTACAAAGCTCAAGGTCCTTTTTCAAGAAGTCTGGAAAACGAATATGAGTTGGGATGACAATCTCCCGGAACATATTTATCATGAATGGGAATTAATAAAAAATGATATCACACAAATAAATACAATTCAAATACCACGATGGTTAGGCTCTAATGTCGCAGACAGAGTCGAATTACACGGGTTTTGCGATGCATCACAAAAGGCGTACGCCTGCGTCGTTTATAGCAAAGTTATGAAATCAGGTCAAGCTGAAATAAAATTAGTGGTTGGTAAATCAAGACTCGTTCCTTGTAACAAAGAAATATCGTTACCACGCCTGGAGTTGAGTGGGGCCCTTCTTCTTTCAAAATTAATGGAAAAAATTAAACAATCACTATCATCAGAACTAGACATCAAGATTTATGGTTGGATCGACTCTATGGCAGTTTTGGGGTGGTTGCAAGGGAACCCCGATCGGTGGAAGCCTTTTGTTGCCAACCGAGTATGCAAGATCATAGAAGTTATGCCACCCGAGTGTTGGCGATACGTCAAGTCCTCAGAAAACCCGGCAGACTGTGCTAGCCGCGGTTTAACAGCAACTCGATTAATACAACATCCTATGTGGTGGCAAGGACCAACATGGCTCCCGACTTATGTGCCTACAGAACAGAAACAAGATCGCTCTGTATACTCTACTAATCAGGAAGAAAAACCTCTTAAACAAGTTCACGTGGTAACTCAAAATAGCAACAATACCCTTATCAAGAAGATGCTAATTGAGTACAGTTCATTCCAAAAGCTTGTAAGAATAGTAGCATGGATCTGTAGATTTGGAACAAAAAAGGAAGTACGAAAAAATACCCCGTGGCTCACTATACAGGAGTTACGAGCAGCGGCAAGAATAATTATAAAGCAAGTTCAGAAAGAGGTTTTAGAAGAAGAGATATGCAATTTAAAAGAAAAGAAACAGATAGCCTCTAGGAGCAAGATAAGAAATTTGAACCCGTTTTTGGATAGCGAAGAAGTTCTACGAGTTGGAGGGAGGCTACAATTTGCAAATATCAGCTACGAGATGAAATATCCTGTTATACTACCACAACACCATCGCCTTACGGAGTTGATTATAGAAAATGCACACGAGCTCACTTTACACGGCGGCGCTCGGGTTACACTTGCATTCACGAGACAAAAGTATTGGATATTAAGAGGATATACAACTATCAAAAAACACGTTCATAATTGTGTAACCTGTAAAAAACAAAAACCGAGAATGTTAAAGCAAATCATGGGAGACTTACCTGAAGCGAGGGTCAATCCATCACGTTCTTTCCAAAACACCGGAGTGGATTTTACCGGGCATGTCCTTTTAAAGGCCAACAAGGGTCGAGGTATAAAAACCACAAAAGGATATGTGGCTGTTTTCGTATGTATGGCAACCAAGGCCATCCATCTGGAACTAGTATCCGACTTATCCACCTCAGCATTCATCGCAGCGCTACGAAGGATGGCTGCGCGAAGGGGAACTCCCAGTGACATATATTGCGACAATGGACGCAATTTTGTTGGAGCAAACAGAATAATACAGCAAGAATATCAAGAAATCATAAAAATCTTCAATAATAAGGAACTACAGCAAGAGCTAGTCGATATGGAAATCTCATTCCATTTCAACGCACCTGCATGGCCATCAGCAGGAGGCCTCTGGGAAGCAGCTGTCAAGAGCTTCAAATTTCACCTAAAGAGGGTCATTGGCGAGCAGAAGCTCACTTATGAAGAGTACGCCACTTTGCTATCCCAGATTGAGGCGTGCTTGAACTCAAGGCCATTGTGTCCTTTAACGGATGACCCAAATGACCTAAATTTCATAACACCGTCTCATTTTCTGTCAAGCGGCCCAATACTTACACTTGTAGAAACCGAAAGGGACCTCCGGACGCGCTGGCACCTCACCCAACAAATACTACAAGATATTTGGAAGCGATGGGCATCGGAATATTTAACACAACTGACAGCAAGGTCAAAATGGAAACTTCCGCAAGACAACCTAAAGGTCAACGATGTCGTTCTCGTACATGAAGAAAATCTACCACCCGGTAAATGGATTATGGGTAGGGTGTCTGCATTACATCCAGGGCAAGATGGCTTCGTTCGTGTGGTCACCCTAAAAACAAAGAGTGGATATTTAAAAAGACCAGTTATCAAGTTATCTAAACTAATAAGTCACGAAGATAGTACTGAAACAAGAGACAGCAGCAAAATAATAGACAGCGTAAACAAGTCGCAAGAAACAAAAAAGAAAGTTAGCAAGAGAAGCTTTTTTACATCGATGATCATGACATTTTTGTTCTTTTTGACAATTCTATCAAGCTCTACTGCGAACGTAAACATCACTCAGTTCAGAGAAAATCAAAGTCTTTACTTTGATAAAGTAGCGAACATGTTATTGATCAAGGATGAGTGGAAGCTCGTTATTTATTATCAAATGGAACCTTATTGGAACGGAAAAAGGGCTCTCGATTCATACATACAAACATTGGACAGAACTTGTAAAACAATACGACAACAAGCTCACTGTGACGCGTTACTCATTCAGTTACATCACAGTTACGAGGAACTCGAGTATTACGATCAGCTGTTATTGAATCAGCAATTCGGCGGACAGATGGCTAGAAGGCGCGTGCGACGAGGCCTTATCAACGGCGTCGGATATCTAGCGAACAGCCTGTTTGGAGTACTCGACGAGAGATTTGCCGAACAATACAAAAAAGATATTCGTTTAATACAAGAAAACGAAAAACATATTGTAAACCTCTGGAAAAACCAAACGTCAATAGCAGAATCTGAAAATAACCTTTTAAAGCGTACGGAGAGCGCAATGAATCAACAGCACAAAATAATAAATCAACATATGATTAGTTTGGATAAGGCAATAGAGGAGCTGAAAAACAAGGCACAAGCAAATAACATCGTTAATGACTTCGCTATTGAGTCAATAATAGCAAACAACGTGCTTAGCAACTTGAAAAACCTACAAAATACATTGTTGGATACAATTACAGACATTCATCAAGGTCGCTTCAATGTACATTTGTTGACACCGGATCAATTAATAAATGAATTGAGCACAATATCAAGTCAATTACCAAAAGATGTTTTACTACCGATCGATAACATACACTCTGATTTACGCAAGTTATACAATTTAATCCATATCAAGACAAGGATGCTGCAAGAATACCTACTTTTTGAAATCAAGATTCCACTACTAAGCAGAGACACCTATGAAATTTTAAAAATCATTCCGGTCCCGCTATATTCACAAGAAAAAATCATTACGTTATCACCAGTATCAGATTACGTAGCTATGAACATCAAGAAAGATATTTTTATGCCAATGAACGAAATGGATGTAAAAGGATGCTATGTACAGTCGGAAACATATTATTGTCACAGTCAGAAACCTGAGTATCGGATCAAGAGTGACAAAAGCTTATGTGACATGGAAAATAAGGAGTGCAAATCAAGTGCAACTTTATGTAAAGAGACGTGGTTAGAAAGTTATATGATCAATAGTTATATCTATACCTGCTGTGCGCAATGCCTAGTGCGAGTAATGTGCGAGAATCAGATTACGGCGCATCAGCTGATGGGCGCAGGGCTTATAAATGTAGGTCATGGATGTATAATCAAGACGGAAGAGTTTACTATATATCCTCACAAACCTCATACAAGCGAGGTGCGGATATCACCGGAATTATACACACCTACAATTTCACCAATCAACCACATCATTAACATCAGTATCCCATCCTATAAGTTTTCAAACAAATCGCACGAGGAATTCAAAGAAGCAGCACTAGCAATAGAAACCAAAATACGAGAGACGAAAGACAATGAAAGTCTGCAAAATACTGTAACGTTTCATGACGTCCACCATTATGTTATGATTTACGTTATATTGGGAATAATAGTAGTGAGCGGCATAGCAGTATTGGTACGGCGCATTCCATACAGATGGCACTGTACTCAACGAGAACAGAGTAGCAATGCAGAACAAGGAGCAGATCAAGTAGCCCCGTCACATGTGACAGCGGCGGCGGCGCAAGTGGCAGCGGCAGCGGTCGCGGCGGCGGCGGCGGGAGCGCGGCGTGAGCGGCGGACAAGCGACCGAGACACACCGGGCCCGACAGCGCGCACATCAAGTTTCAGAAACAAATCGACAAGTCCCGTGTTGCGGAAATATCATGATATGTTTAATACCGAACTTGCCTAATTAATATCAAGTATTTTTATTATTTCTTAACTATGTTAATATCTCATCTCATCTGATTTCATCTCTGGCCCGGGAATATGTACGGTTTTACCGCACATTAAGTAGGTCATCGCGTCAGCGTTTTCATATTCATTCATATTTTCTACACATTTGCAATCAAGGCATTGTCGTTAGCAAGCGTATATCAATTAATTAAATTGTAATCAAGTTTACGAAATAAACATCATTTTACTATCAACGAAGACTCTTTATTTATCAAGAACTATCAAGGTAGTTTGTGTAGCAAGATCAAGACGCGAACATTGGTCCTTCGAGCGGTGGTTTAGTGATCTTTTTGTGATTTTCGAGTGTTTGCGAATCGGTACAGTCGGCCTCCCACAAGCGGGTCTCACCGGCTGGATTGAGAAGGCGCACAGAGCACTTGCGAGCACACTAGACGCTGAACTATCAAGAACCAGCAAGTATCAAGTGTGGAAGATTTGTTGTGAAATACAAGCCCACATACAGATTCAAATTTGTGCACATTTTGAACATTTGTATCAAGAAAGGTACCTAATCAAAATATACCTAATCATAAGGTAATAAATCAATATTTTTACTACAAGTTATTGGTCGCGATGTCTCACCGGTCCATGGTATGTCTGGCAACAGTGTAGTAAATATTAATGCAGAAGTGTTTATACGATTATTTATCTAAAATAATATTTATTTGTAAAATAATTTTTAAAAGTTTTTGTTTGACTTTTACGGTCGGGATACAAACTGGGGCCCGACCGCCTAACTCGATTGCTTTGGTTACGTGTATAGTTTATGACGTCATCTTGTTATCTAGCTAATAGATATAGGCATATATCGAAAGCTATAGCCTATACCTTTCGATATTGCTTTCATAGGCGGTACGAAATGACAAGATGACGTTATAAACGATACACGTAGCCAAAGCAATCGGTTATGCGGTCGGGGGGCTGGTCAGGTGCAATAATGCTATCGTGGCACTTTCTAACCCGCGCATATTTGCCTTGTCAACACTATCTACTGTTACTTTGTTAACTTGTAAGCTGTCATCGCATCTGACCCCCGGGAACGTAGAGCGGAGACTTTATTCATTACTTGTCTTCAATAAAAAAACTAAAGGTGCTTATTCAGTCTCAACAACATTGTTCATGAAAAGCTCATTCGTATTATCTCATTCAGATTATATGGAGATACATATATTCATACTTATGTACATATATAGTGCCCAAGTACGTTTTTTTACAATAAAGTGTAGTGTTGAGTAAATGTATAGAGGTAAGCATTATTTGTAATTCCGGGCTCTTGAAAGTTTTTAATTGAAAAAATTTTATGATTTGGTAACGCCATACCTTTTTTTTTGTAAATGTCGTTACTTCTGTTAAAGCCGACTGGAGATTCTTGCGCCCATTCTTCTCCACAGCTAAAAAATAGACGTCCTGAATGGGTAGTAGGTAAAAAAATTATGGACGATTCAAAAGCAATTTTCGTAAGTTTATTTGAATTAAAAAATTTACTTTGACTTTAACTTTATAATATTTCATGAGCGTATTTTTAGTATATGCCTACCTAATTTTTTTCATAAATAACTTTTTTGTTAGTCTGTAACATATTAAGCTACAGCTTTGCGAGGAAGCTTTTTGCATGCAGAAAACTCAAATAAAAGATAGGAAGTTGATTTATAGCGGCCTCTGACGCTATCGGTACTGCGATCTTCTCCACACCTTATCTGCTACCCGTACACATTATGTATGTACTGTGTTTTATTATAACATCACCCCAACCCGAATAAAAAGAATTTCGTACAATGACCCGTCAACACTTGCCGTTATCAGACAGCTACAGCAATAAATATCAAAACGAGCGATCATAAAATAAAAAATAAAATAAAATATATTTATTGTCTTGTTTTTTAAAGCTAGAAATCATCATCTTCATCATGAGCGTATAAACATTTAATTGATGGGCTTAAAATAAGCCTTCCTACAGACAATAGCAATTGGTTTATCTTCCTATTTTATTTTTTTTTGGAGAGAATTTTCTGATTGCCTCAAACGGCATTTTCAGCTTCACCGGGCTTTTTTGGGGGCGGCGAGAAACGTAAAGGGTTCCTCAAGCCGTGTGAAACGAATCACCTTCGGAAGTTATCTAGAGGGAACGGCATCACGCACTAAGGCGTGTCCTCGTGCCCTATTAGATTCTCCGGTGGTTCGGATCGGATCGGTTGGGATATCTAAGTGTCTAGTGAGCACAGAACATAATACTAGTGAGAGTTTTGTTTACTATCCGTCGATTATGTTTGATCACGGATAGTAACGGTTTGATAAAAATTAGTAAAGGCATTGAAGCAGCGCCTCCTTGCAACATACGATAAGAATTAAAATTCTGCCATACAAATTCTTGTTTTCGTTAACCCCAACTCCCAAGCCCCAAATCACTACATTACCTCTATGTGGGTTAGAGACCGAATAGAAACAGATATTGACGGATCATTGTACGCTAATATACCTGCTTCCAGACCAGTAAGTTTGGAAGCAAGTATGATTATTGTTATATAATACAAAATAATTTTACGCAAATTTGCGAACAAATTTCAATTTGGAAAAAAAAACAAAGTGTTGAAAAATTTTCATTTCATTTCAATTTCATTTTATTTGATAGCAGCGTTATACAAGCCGTTTTACACTGCATATGTCTTAAGAGATTATCCATTTATACATTTTTTTTCTGAAACACGATGATAACCATTAACTATATTAAAATCAAATCAATCCAAATAATTCAGTTGCTTTTATTATGTACCTATGCAAGCGAAACGGAACCTTAGTCACCCGATACAATACCCAAACTGGAATAAAGCATCATACCTAACAAAAGTAGGAAATAGTAGAAAATACACCGAAATATACCACGCTCGAGCAACTCACACATAGACCTAGGGTTGCCACCTTTTTTATGTGCAAATAAAGTACATTGTTTATTAAAAGGTAGAAAAATAGTTATTGTGTCAAAATAAAGTACGATTATTTATTTCGCTTAAAAAATACTTCTCATTGCTTTTAGCAACTATCAACAAATAATTATCACTGCTAAATAGCTGCACAGGAATTTTTTTGTATGTTATATGTAAAAATAACCCCAGGGAAATAAGATATGTGAAATAAAGTATTTTTGCGTAAGTTATTGTTCTCATAAAGTATAGAGTTAGATCTACAATTACCCGAAATAACGTAGGTACAATACTTTATAATTAAGTACGGGTCAACCCTACATAGACCCCATGCACGGACACGGATCTCGGACAGAGTGAACGAGATTGCGGCAACTTCATACAAGCGCTCCGAAACGCACGCACACAAACTCGTAGTTCACCTACATTAGCACACAGAAAAAAGCACGGGAAAGGAGTACGCGATGACGCGGGCTGTCCCCACAAACGCGGATCGGGCAGCGTATGTTTCTGTAGTAACGGAGAATAACAAGTATGTCTCTGAGCGCCGCCGATCAGTAGACACGTATTTTTCTTGGTTTGGGTGTCGCGATTGCGAGTTTTGTTGCATATAGGTCTATATAGCCTTGTATGATGATGTCTCAACAGACACAACCATAAACCCAGATTGGCCTTTTTTACTTTGCCGACAGATTTACAAGGTAAGTTTACAATATAAAAGACACCCAAATTCACACAATAATAAATTAACTATGAGTGACTCAACCCTAGCCGGTACGTACAGCTCGGTACGTCGATTCAAGGTCACGGCACTGTTACCGCACTCTCGTTCACTCTGTTTCGGAACAGTCCGAGCACAGCTGTTGTTGCGAGATTCCGGTGCCGAAAGAGGTTGTCTATGCGTGTTTTTTTTTTATATATTGACACGCCATAGTGACCACATCCTGCCTGATGCTAAGCAGCAGAGTTGGTTGCTCAAGCGCGTTTGTATGAAGCTTACCTTGTATACAGTCTCCTTATTTTATGCCTAGCATCGCTAAGCACTATTTTTGACATGTCCTTGTAACGGCATGGTTATTAATTAACGCTTTCTTTATCTCGGCGCTCCATTCCATTTGTTCGTCACTGACAATTGTGATTTTAAACGATAGCAATTAGTGGTGGCGCCCATTAACGCTTATGAGAGTTAATTCTCGTCTTCCGTTTGTATTAGCTCGTAAATGGTTCATAAGATAAAGTTCTGTTTTGTTAGAACATTAGTTTGAAGCGTCGTCGCTCCGTAGGCAATAGGCCCGTTATCCATACACTATGTATGGATAGGGAGAACGGGCCATAAATCACAAGAAGCTCGAGATGATACATTTTTGGTCACCCATCCGATGACTGGCCTTTGCGAAAGTTGCTTAACCTCAGCACTCGCAGACCGGGCGCGTTAACCACTGCGCCATCGAGCTCCTCCATGATCCTCCATGATGAAGTTTTTTGTCCAATTCATTTTAAATGTGTTGCAATTACATATTATTTATCTATCTTTCTTATATAAAAGCATCTTATATCAAATCGTTAAACCATTTGAGAGCACTTTACTTGTTATATTTGTCTTTCTATATACCTATAATAAGTTGAACTTTCTCTATAATCTTTTAAGCGATTAGTTTTTGTCAATACCCTTGATTCGTATTACTACTCAGGATTGAGCAGTAATTACGTTTACATCTGCTACCACTTAAAATTAGGTTATAACTAAAAAATTGACTTACATTCTATGTTATCCCCGTCCGGTTCTACGGGCTCCAAATGTCCGTATGGGCCTGAATCCAAGGCCGGGTCCTCCTGAGCTCCCTAATCACACCCAACCTATCCCGAAGTGCACTTTCCCCCGAGGAAATACCTGTTTTCTCCAGCAGCGAAGACGCCAACATTCGACTATGGAATGTCGAATTTCGCTCCCGATGCGATTCGTTACACACACACAAAACCCAGATAGCACAGTACACTTAATTGGGCTAACGCGGCTCCAAATGCCCTTATTACTACTCCAAATCTATTTAATTATTCACACACGATACAATATCAACCCGCCATAAATGTTTTCCCGAAACAAGTAGGTAGAAAAAAAAAACAACTAGTGATGGGGCCATTATGCCACTAAACAAATTGAAGATCGATAATCGATTCCCGAATCGATCCGTCCATAATACAAATCAAAGTTTTACTTCCAACAAAAATAAATGCCTGTTTATTTGCAACATCCCGCCACCCAAAGCAGACGTACCGCTTTCTAGCCTGAAATTTTAAACTAGTCAACCGGTAATCGAGCTAAGGTCGCGACTGCGCGATTTAGCACCGATCCATCAACCAACACTTGCGCCACGCGCGGAGTCCCGTCCGCGCCCCAGATTAATTTTAAAATGCGACCTCGCCTCCAAACTAACGATGGCAAATTAGCCTCCTTTAATAAAACCAGATCCCCCTCCGAAGGGGGCGACGTCCGGTCTTTCCACTTTACACGCTGCTGCAACAAATGCAGATACTCCAGTGACCAACGACGCCACAAGTCCTGACTCATTTGTTGTATCATTTGAAAACGAGACATCCGGTGTCTGCGTTCATCCTTCCAAGGATACTCAGGCAGGGCAGTGAGTGGCTGACCGACCAAAAAATGACCAGGGGTCAGGACTTCCATGTCATTTGCGTCAGAGGAGAGTGGACAAAGCGGACGCGAGTTGAGCACCGCCTCAACCTTACAAAAAACAGTTGTAAGTTCCTCATAAGTGAGGGTAGTTTCCCCGACTACCCGGCGCAAGTGGGTTTTTGCCGATTTTACCGCGGCTTCAAATATCCCGCCCCAGTGGGGACAGGCTGGCACACTAAATCGCCATGTGATTCCCCGCTGTGCGAGAGCTTGGCTTATGCTATTACAATTTTTACCCAGAAAATCGTTCACATCTTTCAAGTAGTTGGCAGTGCCCCTGTAGTTGGTACCATTGTCGGACCGAATGAGAGAAGGTAAACCTCGTCGCGAAACAAAACGATCCAGCGCGGCGACAAAGGCTTCCGTAGAGAGAGCCGAAACCACTTCCAGGTGGACGGCCTTAGTAGCCAGACAGACAAAAACACACAAGTACGCCTTCGTGACCCTAGTGTTACGATAGGCTGTGGTTTTAACCAGAAAAGGTCCAGCAAAATCCGTACCGACCCCGTCGAACGGCCTAGTAGTCTGACAAACCCGGTCAGAAGGGAGATCCCCCATCTGCGGCTGCATAGTGGAGGCCTTCACCCGATAACAAGCCACACACTTAAATAGAATGCTGCGAACCACTCTCCGGGAGGACAAAATCCAAAATTCCCGTTGCAGTATCGCCAGTAACGCATTACAACCCGCGTGAGCGTTTTTCAGGTGTCTATCCGAGACCACTAGCTCTACCAAGGGTCCTCCTTTGGGTAGTAACAGAGGATGACGGCTACCGAAGGGCAGGTCGGCATTTTTGAGGCGACCTCCAACGCGTAACAGTCCATCCGTATTCAGAAATGGGTTGAGCCGGGAGATCGCTCCCTTGAGCTTTGCGCGACCGACGCGCAAAATCTTCAGTTCGTCCTCGAACCGGTCAGCTTGAACCAGCCGTATCAGGGCCAATAGTGAACTCCTGCGTTCCTCAGCACCCGCCACGGGTGATAACTGCCTCTTGTCTGGATGGCGGCAGTTATGTATAAATCTCCGGATCCAGCAAGTTACACCTAGCAACTTATCCAGTTTGCTGTATCGAGCCGTCAACCAATTTGGATCTGGCTTTGATTCGTTTGTTGTCGCCAAAACTTTTATTCCAGGGAGCAGCCCTAGAGAGCCATCGATCATGGTGACCGGCCATGATGACTCACCCTCCTTTAACCACTCTGGACCCCACCAGAGGGCATGCTGCACCAATTCCGGCGCGGTGCAGCCCCGAGAGGCACAATCGGCAGGATTCCAGGTGCCGGGAACGTGCCTCCAACAAATTTCGATACCCGAGTTCTGTACCTGAGATACCCGATTGGCCACAAATGTTTCCAGTACGTGAGGTGCCGCGCGTAGCCATGCCAGAGCTACCTGACTGTCGGACCAGGCGTAGACAGTCCGGATGTCCACCGTAAACGACAGTTCTTTGTGTACGTGGCACAACAGTTTGGCCAGTAGATGCGCCCCACAAAGTTCCAGCTTCGGGACTGTCAGCCGAGTTTTGAGGGGTGCCACCTTGCTTTTAGCCAGAAGCAAGGAGATGGTGACTCGACCCTTCGAATCCACCGTTCGCAGATACACTACTGCGGCATACCCTCGTTCTGACGCATCACAGAAGCCATGTAGGCTTGCCCTGTATTTGCCCCGCGGCAAGATCCGCCGCGGTAACGCAACCTGACTGATCGCCTCGATCGTAGATATCAAAGCGAGCCAAGTGTCGAGGGGAGGCCCTACCAGTGGCTCATCCCACGAGACCCCGAGTGTCCACAGCGTTTGTAATAAACACTTTGCCAAAAAAATGCACGGGCTGATCCATCCACTTGGATCAAACATTCGAGCGATGGTGGAAAGGACCGTCCTTTTCGACCAAACTCTTGACGTTTCCAGGCCCAGTTGGAATGTGAAAATATCTTGAACCGGCTGATATTTAATTCCCAAGACGGCGATAGAGTTCGGGTCCCCTGCGTCCTCGAATAGCTGAGGATTCTGTTGGTGATCTTCCGGAATCCCAACCAGAAGCAGTGGCTCGTTGGATAACCATTTTCTCAACTCATAACCACCAGCCGCGAGGAGTCCGATCAGCTCATTCCTGATGATGAGCGCCTCCTCCAGAGAGGCTGCCCCTGTGCAGATATCATCTACGAACACGTCACGTGTCAGTACAGCGGCTGCCCGGGGAAAGCGAGCCCGTTCCTGCTCCGCCAGTTCCAGCAGGGAACGGATGGCAATGAAGGGACTCGACTTCAGGCCGTACGTGTTGGTGTTGAGCTCGTAGACGGTGATGGGATCCTCCGTATGTTCCCTCCAGAGTATTAATTGAAACCTCCTGTCCGCAGGATGTATTACTGTTTGGCGGAACATCATCCGGATGTCCGCACCGATCACCACCTGGTGTCTTCGGAAATTTAAAATGATGTCGACAATGTCCCGATGTAACTTCGGACCAGAATGGAGACATTGGTTCAATGAAACTCCAGTCGACGACGGTGCCGATCCGTCGAAAACTGTCCGCAGTTTTCCAGATGAGGCCTTCAACACCGCGTGGTGAGGCAAGAAAAAATGATCTGTCGTTGTCCAGTCGACAGTCGCCCGCGACATATGTCCCAAGGCCTCGTATTCTCGCATGAACTCGATATACTTTTCCCGAAGTACCGGATCGCGAGACATACGACGCTCCATGGACAAGAGTCGTTTCTCTGCCAACGCCCTCGATTTTCCCAAGAGAGGGGGACAGTCGATGAAGGGCAGTCGAGTTTCGATCCTACCCGACGCCATCCGACGTGTGTGATCCTTATAAAAGGTTTCGCACTCCCCATGCTCCGGATCCAGACGGGAGACCATGGGAGGCTCTTCCAGTTCCCAGAATTTTTGCATCGTCCTAGCGATGGAGGTAGTAGCGACGACAGGTGAGACATCCCGCGTCTCCTGGTCGAAAACCGGTCCCATTAAAACGTGTCCAAAGATGGTAGGTATAGCTACCAACGAAGAGCGGCCCAGAATCCGCTGAGGCCCTAAAAGGATCCAGCCCAGTACATCCGCTCCCAATATGAGGTCCACCGGAGCCGGCTCCTTGAAATGAGGATCTGCCAGCATGAGACCTGATGTGTCAGACATTGCGTCCCGCGGAATGTCTGTCGGTGGATGCCAACCCAGCAGATTGTCGAGTACGGTCGCGACCGCCGCAATCTGTATCGAAGCGGAATGCACAGGAGAGAAGAGAATATGGGTCTGACCGGACAGACCCCCCACTTCTGTATCTCCGACTCCCCGAATCGGAGCTGAGGGAGGCGCGCACTCCAGACGTAGGCGCCTCGCTACCCTCGTAGTAATTAAGCAGCCCTGTGCCCCAGTGTCTAGGAGGGCTCGTATCCGGACGAAGTCCCCCCTAGGTCCCCAAACGCGTACCTGCGCGATGGGCAAAAGAACCGTCCTCGGTTCCGACGTAGCCCGACCACAGGCTAGTCACGCGTCAGAGCCAGCAGCCGACCCTGTCGAACCATGATGACTCGGCCAGTAAGTCGGACGCGTGCAGGCCACCATCCGGGGTGGTGCGTATCCAGCTGCCCTACCATACCGGTGATAGGGTGGGTGGTATTCCAACCTCGGGTACTCGTGCAGTACCGGTGAGAACTGTTGACGGTTCTCAGGTCGTCGTTGTTCCGGTAACGGCGGCGGAGGATACGCGTACGAGTATCCGGGTGTTGGGTCCGGAGGTGGGGCTCCCTGTGCCCAGTGGCCCCTGGTGGCACCAACTCCTGGTGCTGGTCGCGCCGAGTGCCCGGTTGTAGCCAGAACCTGACTCCGTTCCGGCGGTCCCCAACTTACCTGAGCCGGGGTGTATGGTGCGGTGTGGTGTGGCGGTCGTGGCGGACTCCGTCTTTCCAGAGGCGGAGTTGTCCCAGGACCCAATCCGCCACCCGTGGGAGATCTCCTCTCCCGAGCCGGTGCTGACCCCTCACCATAACGGGTGCACAGTAATCGATGATGCGGTCCGCCGCACGCATCGCATGGCCTCGCTTGGGGACAGTCGTTGTACCGATGTCCTCCAAGGCAGGCGTAACACAACCCTCGTGTCCGAACGAGGTTTCGGCGGTCCTTTATCGGGATGCCGATAATTCCTGGACATTGCTGCTCCAGGTGCTGCTGTCCGCAAACCCGGCATCCAGAACCGGGGTTGATGGCGGCCGCAGCCACCAGCCGGCCGCGACCCTTCCCCGGGGTGCGTGGTGGCTGGGCGCCGTAGACTCCGGAAGTGCGGGCCGGCGTACTTCTCGGAGCCTCCTGGGTGGCTTGCTGGTTTTCCAGCAGGCCAGCCTCTTCTTCCAGGAACTCCAGAAGTTCTTCCAGAGTAGGCAGGACGTTGCTGAGCTCCTTGTTGACCAGTCGCTGCCGCTCGAACTCGTCCCTCATCTCCTGCGACAACTTTGCCAGGACGATGTGCAGAAGCAGAAAGGACCACTGGCCCACGGGCAGTCCGAGCGTCCGTAACCCGTTTAAGGATACTGTGAGGGGGGTGATTAGCTGCGCCCTCAGATGTGCTTTGTGGTTGACCTTCGGCAGGCCCAGCAGGTGCGTCACGTGCGCGTCCGCCTGTAGACGCGGTTTTTGGTACCGCCTCTCCAGCAGCTGCATTGCGGTATCATAGCTCGCATCCTGCAGCTCCAGATGCTGTACGAGCTGTCTGGGTTCTCCGTCTAGAAAGGAACGGAGATATGCCAGCTTTTCGGCCTTGGTGAAATCCTTCCGAGTATCTACCAAGGCCACAAACATGTTCCGGAATCCAGCCCAGTCCCGCATACATCCGGTGAAATGCGGGACCTCCAGGGCACCCAATCTTCCCATGGCGCTGGGTCCAGGGGTGTGGAGCGAAGCGGGGCGCGCGATAGGCTTCCCCTCCCGCAATCGCTCGAAGTCCTTAACCCGCTGAAGGACCTCATCGTATATGTCTTGGATGTGCTCCAGATCCTTGACATACTGCGTATGGAGTTCTACCTCCTTCTCCCCGACCGGGTCCGTTGACAACAAGGCGGTTACCGACCGCTCGGCCAACAAAAAACGAGCCTGCATTTCCTTAGAACGCGCCTCCAAAGCGTCCTCCCGGTTAGGCCGATCGATTAACCCAAGCAGCCCGGTGAACCACCGGAGCTGCTGAGCCAACTCCTGTCGTGACGATGTCATGTTAATGTCAAATATATTTAAAATTAAAAATCGAATAAATAAAAAACCCGGAATCGATTATTTTAATCGATACTTTTAATTGAATATCAATTAACGTACCGAGAAATGTCCCAGCCCAAATACAACGGTACTACCAACCTTACAACTTAACCGCACCTGTACCGGAAGTGCGATTTTACACGAAATGAACTTAACCTAATTACGAACTAACAAAATACACAAGATTACACCGATTAACCTAGAGGTTCGGTATTAACCACGCTCTGCTACCAAAAATGATTCGTATTACTACTCAGGATTGAGCAGTAATTACGTTTACATCTGCTACCACTTAAAATTAGGTTATAACTAAAAAATTGACTTACATTCTATGTTATCCCCGTCCGGTTCTACGGGCTCCAAATGTCCGTATGGGCCTGAATCCAAGGCCGGGTCCTCCTGAGCTCCCTAATCACACCCAACCTATCCCGAAGTGCACTTTCCCCCGAGGAAATACCTGTTTTCTCCAGCAGCGAAGACGCCAACATTCGACTATGGAATGTCGAATTTCGCTCCCGATGCGATTCGTTACACACACACAAAACCCAGATAGCACAGTACACTTAATTGGGCTAACGCGGCTCCAAATGCCCTTATTACTACTCCAAATCTATTTAATTATTCACACACGATACAATATCAACCCGCCATAAATGTTTTCCCGAAACAAGTAGGTAGAAAAAAAAAACAACTAGTGATGGGGCCATTATGCCACTAAACAAATTGAAGATCGATAATCGATTCCCGAATCGATCCGTCCATAATACAAATCAAAGTTTTACTTCCAACAAAAATAAATGCCTGTTTATTTGCAACAACCCTTTCCTCCTCGCCTCGGAGCGTGTCCGCCTTTAATTGTATCTTTGCAATAAAGACTTAATAAAAAAATGTGTGACTAAATAAGTAAATGTGTCTTTGTTCAATATGTGCGTTAACCAGACAAGGAACAGCAGGAAAGCCATATTGAGTGCGCCACTCGGCGGTCGGCTAATTGTGTCATACGGCTCGTAATACTGGAATAGTTGTTTTGTTTCCGTCCCTACAGCGACCGGTTAACACATTTCTGGTCAAACTATAAAGCGGCCGGTTGGAATAACTCCAGTTCGTAGCTGTATTAATTAATTAACCTTTCGCGGAAAGACTCAATATATCTGCGGGCGTACATTTATTTTAGGTGTACGATCAATGTAAACTTGTAGCCGTATGCGATATGAAAGATGAACAACATAGTAACAGCTCTCAATTTAGTTCTGGGAAAGGAGTTAGAGATGAAACAGTTTAACCGCCTTTGATTTAGTGGTTTGGCTACACTGTAGGCTTACTCTTGAAGTCAAACTCAATCTCAATACAATTCCAATGCGATTAATATGAATCGATATTGGGATAAGTTTCACAATTTCGGAACGCCCCTTCTCGATAATATTTTGTTCACTCAATTTCCACGCAATTGTCAAGATGGAGCGTTCCGAAATTGCGAAACTATCCCATTATCGATAAATATTAATCGCATTGGAATTGTATTGAGATTGAGTTTACGTTCAAGAGTAAGCCTACTGGTCTCGGACTCACACTTCGATACCCAGCAGGGTGTTAATATTTGTACTCAGTTTGATTGGCATTCTGCTTGGCTAGCTACCACCATCTTATCTAAAGTTGTGTTCGGTCAGAGATAAGATAGTGATACAGTTAAAGATAAGATAGTCAGTTACTCAGCAATTAAGATTCCGGATGAAATACAGTGGAGACTCCGTTTTAAATTCAACCTTAAAAAGGTTAAATTAACCTTTTTAAGGTTAAATTTAAAACGGAGTCGAAGAAAGGTGTCCATAATTAAAAAACATCAACAGAACGTCAGTTATTATTCAGTTTAAAACGCTCGAACAATCACTAAGAAGTGTCGGCAATATGTAAAAATCTGTAATTTGTGGGCAGCCATTAAAATTTCGTCCAGCTAGCAGCTGTTATTCTCCGACGCGCCAGTCCAAATAATAATAATAACATGTCATTAAGGTGTCCTGAGGACGCCTCTTTGTCGGAGAGCTAAGGGTTTTATGTCGAAATTATTTTTTTAGCCTTAATTAGTTGGAAAGGCGTTTTGTTGTCGCGTTCGTTGTAGCGAACTTTTGCTAATTGAAATGTAAGTACGAGTATAAGTAATTGGTCTATATCCCGCCCCACAGCTGGGCGAAGGTCTCCATCACATAGACTTATTCACCACTTATTTATCATAAGCCCGGGCTATGCATCAAAAAATCCGAGCGTACACTTTGCCTGACCTGGGAATTGAACCCAAGACCTCCGGATAACCCCCGGATAAATGGAAAATCACTCGATTTTTTATTTGGTTATCGAAGCTATTTATGTTTTAGAATAATAAAATACTTACTCCCTCTTCTTCTGTCTTTTGTTTAACCTACCAGACTAAGACCCAGGCAATGATCGACACTCATTTCCTTTAATCACTAGAAATAGGGCCAGCAACTGATATGTGACTTTAGCGACAGTTGAACACAGACCAACTGCCTCCAAGCTGTCACCCAGTAAAATTTTAATTAAATTCTTTATTATTTTCTGGCGACGAAAATTAGTTTCGAAAACTAGGCTTAAAGTGTCGAAGAAAGGTTGCCACAACGATACTTTAATGAAATTTGTGACATGGATAACAGAAATTCGCATAAGTAGCTGCAAGTAACATTGACTCAGTCAATACGCAATTAACGGCAATAATTAACGATAACCCCGCCGAACGCGCAGCGTAAAGTTGATGAAACGAATAACGAAAATGTGACGCATGAACAAATAAGATAATAAACCTGCTTAACCTGACACATTTTTGGTACCTATCCGTTGTTATTGTAGCATTAACTTAAACCTACATTGGGCCCCATAAGAAAGCTTAAGGTAACTCAAAGAGCAATGGAGAGGGCTATGTTCGACGTTTCGCTGCGTGATCGAATCAGAAATGAGGAGATCCGCAGAAGAACAAAGGTTACCGACATAGCCCGAAGAGATGGGCATAAGCTTAAGTGGCAGTGGGTAGGGCACATCGCTCGCAGGAATGATGGCCACTGGGGCGGAAAAGTCCTTGAGTGGCGACGTCTTTTGGCTGAAATGATGATGATGGTGATGATGATGAAACCTACATTGGGCAGTGTGGCGTATTATCGGAGACGGCTGCATGGTGTTGCACCAATCGTAGCCCAACACGGGGGTGGGGGTCACCATGTTCCCCACGCTACCCGCGTCTAAGCCTCCAGGAGAGAAGGCCCCTCTTCTTGCATCCGGGAGGTATGGCCCTTCAGTGACTAAGCAAAATTGGTAGGCCCTAGGGGGCAACCGCGCGGACTGCGAATGACTCCACAGAGTGCTCGGGGTTCCGCAAAAGCGGTAGACGGATGTGGGGCGGTTTAGTGGGTCGGTCACAGCAGGTGACCAACCCCACACACCTCCCGGGCCTGCAACAGCCCGGTGAGACGGTCTGAATACAGATTCGACTCGTAAAAAAAAGAAGTGTTGCATATTATGACTCAACGAGAACTGCAATTACACTTTTTATGTGACGAAGACGGCAAACGAGCAGGCGAGCCACGTGATGGGAAATGGTCATCGACTTCCATGGACATGTGGGGCGGTTTAGTGGGTTAGTCACAGCAGGTGACCAACCCCACACACCTCCCGGGCCTGCAACAGCCCGGTGAGACGGTCTGAATACAGATTCGACTCGTAAAAAAAAGAAGTGTTGCGTATTATGACTCAACGAGAACTGCAATTACACTTTTTATGTGACGAAGACGGCAAACGAGCAGGCGAGCCACGTGATGGGAAATGGTCATCGACTTCCATGGACATGTGGGGCGGTTTAGTGGGTCAGTCACAGCAGGTGACCAACCCCACACACCTCCCGGGCCTGCAACAGCCCGGTGAGACGGTCTGAATACAGATTCGACTCGTAAAAAAAAGAAGTGTTGCGTATTATGACTCAACGAGAACTTCAATTACACTTTTTATGTGACGAAGACGGCAAACGAGCAGGCGAGCCACGTGATGGGACATGGTCATCGACTCCCATGGACATCTGCAGCAACTGACTGACATCTACTTTTGATGCATAACCCGGGTTTGTGATGATCTCCAACTCGCATTTGGCAATCGTGTTGATTAAACAAATACTTATAAATTGTAGCGATGTTTTGATTTTAACGAGGGAGGCGTTTGTCTAGCAGTGCGGGATTAACATCGGCTAATTAATTACTAAACTGAAGCGAACCTATTCCACATCCTACAGGTTATGAATCTTGTTAATAGAGTGATGGTGATGATGATGATGATAACGATATTCTCATAAAGTGTTTAATTAAAGAATTTATATTATATAATTTACAATTTATACTAATAAAAGTCCTGACCAAATTGCCAGGTCGCGAACCATTGGGCTGAGTGCCGCAATTTGCCTGCACTCCCAACAAACCCGAAGAGTGCACCAATTAGGAGAGACAAATTTCAATTTACTATTCGGCTTCACCGCCATTCGATTGGAAATAAATAGCTGTCGTTCCAACCGACAATTACACTTGCTTAAATAAATAACAGTAGGAACACTGACGGATAGAAGCCATCCCAACACTCGTATTGTTCCAATGAATCCTTATAAGACTACTAAGGTAAGCAGATTCAAGTGAGCTCTCCGCTGCCGCATGCTTTCTTGATTCTAGTAGTTACGATAGAAACGCTCCACTATGTCAATGTCACAATTATCTGTCCGCCTTCCTGTCGCCCGATTATTAGCTCTATTCTTCCGATCGGAGGCCAAGTAGCGTTAACAGCCGTATCTATTTCAAGGAGCAAGTGCGAACCGAGTAATCGCCCGTATTATCTACAGTTAGGTCCAATAAATAACTTCTCGGATAATATGTTAATTGATAGTTACAATCATTGGCGGTGTCAGTGAGCCCGCGGTCCGGCCATAAACTGTATTGTCGTACGTTAGGAACCTTTCATACGGAAGTTTATGGTTCTTATAACGGATTTTAATGTTTTAGAATTCACCTTGATTTCAATGATAGGCTATAGAAATTAAAGACTATTTACATGTAGTTACTTATTAAGATACTTTTTCCGCAAACAACCGCGCGAAGAGATCACATAGCGACCTCACCGTACCTATATACCCCCGAAACTTTCACCGTCCATCGCGGCGAAGGTGTTTTGACAAATGGTGGGTACAAGCGCTGATAAAATCACAACGGAGCAAGGTGTAATTAGGCTGGCTGACTAAGCGGAATCTATGGGAGCGCGCGCTGACCCCACGCCGGATTTAGGGCCCATTGTGAAGACTTCTTTATAGCCCACCGCGATTTAAAGTAATGGCCAGTATTCGTTTCGCAGTTATCGAAAGTCGCTCTCGAAGTCTCGACTCGGTAACTTGGCGAATTTATCAGTCAGAAAATTGAATGTCAAACCGTAAACAGTAAATTATTCTGGATGCCTGCGAGTGCTAATTTAGTTAGTGAAACGTATTGCCTTATAAACGTATTGGGGTCTGGGACAGTGAGGAATGGGGGGCTTTAAACATGGCATTGTTATGAGGAACGGGCGGAGGTTTTTTCAGGACTGCCTTCATCTCACCTGATTTTAAGTTATAATGTAGAAGTTGGAAGTGCACTTCACCCAGAATCTTCAACTACTGAGGCACTAGCTATCTAGTTAGCTAGCCAGCTGACTGTCGGAACAACAATCCGACATACATTGATGTTTTTGGCGACACATTTACATAAGATAACCAGACGGACTTTAAAAAAGCCCTGCCAAATTAAATTCCTTATTTAGTTCAGAAACACTTTGTCGCTAACTGCATCTGGTACAAAAGACTTTTATAACGACAAAATCGGCTGTTATAACTTAATTGAAAATCGGGTGCCTCCACCACGGGGGCATCACACACAGGGGCCTAACCCACGAACCCAACCAAACATACAGACAATGTTTATGTTTGGTTGGTGGTCGGGCATGGAGTACATGTTTGAACTCGACCCCTTGCTGGGAATCGCACCCGTGTCCTCTGGGTCTGATACCGGTGACTTAAGCACTTAAGCACAGAGGCTGGGTTGGGTGTTTACAGTGTTTTTTTGCCGATTCCATTACGCATCGCCGTTACCAATTAGTTATCTCGGATGTTAGATCAAATTACGTCTCGCGCCCGAGTCGGTCGCGTTCCCGTTACAGTTGCATCACAATGGCCCGTGTCTCAGTTCTGGCACAAAATAAAGACCCACAGATGGTAAGCTTTATTCAAACGCGCTCGAGCAACGCACACATAAACGTCTGAAAACTTCCGTTCCACACCACAGCTAGGGTTGACTGGAAGTGATCTCTTCTAGAGATAAGCTCACCTTTGTATATGTCTTGCATAACGCCTATTTTAATGTGTGGTTTATATGTCATCATCATCTCAGCCAAAAAGACGTCCACTGCTGGACAAAGGCCTCCCACAAGGATAAATCATTTTGAGGGGAATTTGCCATAATCGCCACGCTTGGCAGGCGGGTTGGCGATCGCAGTAAGGTAAGAATAATAACAGAGAGACGCTGCTGCCCATCCTCTGGAATGGTCCCAAAGTCGCCTTCTACGACACCCACGGGAAGAGATAGGGTGGTGCAATTGGGTAGTTGACTGGTTAGTCAATATAGAAACTTTTTAACAACTGTCAAAACGATTATTTTTAATAGAAATTTTATGGGATTAGCAAAGTATGACGTCACTATTTTTTCCCGTCAATTGAGTGTTTATCAATAACTTTTTAGGTTACAGAAATTCATGCTTAGGTCAAATAAAAAATTGGTTAATGTTATAAAGAACTGTTACGTGATTTCATTTATACGATTAACGTTACGTGATTCTATTTCAACTATCCAATTCTTTCATCCAATCCCGGCACCTAACGGGGAGTTTTATATGTGCAAAAAAGTATTTTTAAAAAACAACCTCTTACAAACACGGACTCTCGCAACACCTCCGTTCGGACTGTTGTGAGCTGTTCCGAGATAAGGGTCTACGTGTGCCTTGCTCGAGCGCGGCATGTATGTATTGAGTTTACCTTCTGAGGGTCTCGTTGTTTGATGGTGCTGCTCAGAAACTTACCAGTCACTCGCTATGGTAGCTACAGTTTGAATTGCCAGTAAAGGTTGACGCTAATAGTAGATCATTTTTTGGTTGGGTGTTCTTAGTTCTTACATTCTCTTGTCATTTTTGGTTTGGTAGTGTCCTATGTTATGTAGCTTTCTCGGTTTTAGCAATTAGCAAACTCAATAAGGCACGATCATAACATCGCAAAGTTCAGTTAGGATACCTAAGTTTATTTTACAATTTAGTTTTTGGCAGTTGCTGTTGAATAAACATTTTGGAGTTTTCATGCATTAATAGGCATATAATATAGCCAAGCCACATAATATTACATACTCTGTTTCGTATTTATAGTTTTTAGAATAATGTTTGTTACGATAAGTCAGAATGTCTGCTCTGGTTAATCTACTACCTATACATACTACAAAATATAATATACTAGTTGTTGCCCACGACTTCGTTCGCGAGGACTACAGCAAAAAAAAAAAAAGTAAAAAAAAGAGTATCTAAAGTGCTAGTCTGAGTCATGGTCTGTATATGAGGAAAGTTTCATTAAAATCCATTCAGTAGTTTTTACGTGAAAGAGTAACAAACATCCATCCATACTTACAAACTTTCGCGTTTATAATATTAGTAGGATTTCCTTCCAGTATGATGATGAATGATAATAGCAGTGAGAAATGATATATCCCCCAACCCCTCGAGTTTTTTGATTTTTTTTTTTTTCTGTGTATTGATGCTATCACCATCAGCCCATAAACGCCCCACTGTTGGCTTCAGGCCTGCCCACATGGACTTTAGCACTTTGGTAGTTTAGGTCATACTGGCAACACGCCAACATTATTGGTATATAGGTATGACAAATAAAAAAAAATCGCTACCAGTAAACATGTAAATGCCTAAATAGCTATCACTTTGCATACATAGCCGTAACATAAATCGTTTGAAAATAAAACGGAATCGTCCTCCATCGTGCGTTCGGCTGGTAATGTTGGTATTGGGGACCCTCATAAATTACGCCTAGGCCCCACACCTGTCCTAAAGAGAAATGTACGTATTTGAGGAATATTACGTACTCACTCATATCTACATACTGCATATTTTATTTCACATATATATATAAACTTAAAGGACAATATTTCCATATATCAGGTAATGTTCACTCTATTACGGCCACAGAAAAATAAGGATAAATTCTCTATTTATTTTTTCTATTTCAGTATTTTCATGAGATTCAATTCAAATCACATAAATTCAGTTGGTTTGCAGAAGACTCATTTAATTTTTCTAATAGTTTGTGATTTACGTTGCAAGTTAGCGATATTCCGTCACTGTAAACTTATAAAGTTAATACCCTCACAGCCGGTGGGGCGTCGGTAGCTTAGCGGTCAGAGCATTGGACCAGTTATACAGTGTGTGGTCTAGAACCGGGGATACTATTGAAAACAGAGACCATAGGAATTTAAAGTTACGATTTAAAATCAGTGTATTATTGCAAAACGATATTATTGCTAACGTTGTCAATGTCGTGGTACAGGAGATCGACAAGTTGTGTCACACAACGTGCACACAACCTCAGAACAATAACTAAAGCTATAGAAGGAAGGTTAAAATAAAAAACGTGCAACTATGTTTAGTTCCGTTCTATCTTATGGCTAGAAAATGAGGTTGGAGTGCGACAAATGGTTGACACTTAGTTTTTATTTTTTGTATTGTTATGTCATCGATCATCAGATAAACTGTTAAAATACGGATCTCTGAGGCCCTCTTCCCGGCCAAATTCAAAAGTACTTTGATTTAAAAGCTGACAGTTCGTTTTAGATATATTTGACTTCTTCGCGTATTAATAGTATCGACTGTCAATAACTTCGACAATAACATTGTCTTAATATTTATTTATTTAATTTAAACTGACAAGCGAATAAAAATACAAATAAAATTTGTTAGAACAATTTTGTAGCGAAAACCTGACGTGAATTCAGTTTTAATAGCAGATTTAGCAATAATTCAGAAACGGCATCGGGTTATTTTTATCATGAATAGTGACGTAACAATGTGCATTTTTTTTTAAATCTATATATCGATACTTTTATTTTACATATTTATTAAGATCATGCGCTAATGTAAGTGCATGATTGAAAAAGACTAAAGGCGAAGTAGAAAAATAATAGTGGCTAAATCGTAGTGGACTTCAAAAAGGCATAATCACATTTGCTCTAAGCATTTTACTATGGATTCATTTGTATGTAAGGGAAATATGAAATGAAGACGACTTAGAGAACATGCGGTTCCAACATTATTTATTATGGATGGATCTGATGAAATGGTATGATATGTATTATGTATGTATTAAGTATGTATTAAGATTCTGTGAAGGAAAACATAGCACAGGTCAGCACATTTAAGAAACTCGTTCCTTCCTTTCTATCTCAGTAGAGTGGGTTGTTGTTGGGTATGAGTTGTGATCACATTATTTTTATTTGTAATAAAAAATAATGTCATTTCTGGATATCATACATACCGACGGATATTTTTGAGACACGGCTGTACATCTTTCCAAATTAATTAATGAATTGGAAAATTTCTTGACATCTTGCTCAATCATCTCGCACCGAAGTCCTGTAAGTTATTTATTTATTAAAAAAGTTTTTGATTATAAAACATTTGTCATAATGTGAAATAATTTTTTTGCAGAAATCCTTGACCTGTGCCAAGGATTAACATGACAAGTAGAACAAATTCAGAACTTGACTATAAAAATCAATTAATTTTCAGATTATTGTTATTATTTACGAATTTATATTTTTTAATTACAAATTCTGTTAGATTAATTGCTTTAATTTATATCTTATTGTTTTTCAATCATAATTTAACCTTTCTTCTGTATATATACTAACCCTACCTCTTCTTTAATTATTTTTTAAAGTTTAATTAAATTAAGTTAATTTGTTTTGAGCAAAAATTAAATGTAAAAAAACTAAATACGAAATTCATTAATATTGTTTCTTTTCAATGAGTTCGCTATTAGATAGTGCAATTGATTATTTGGGTTCCACTATTGTGTATTTATTGTCAATTTAAAATGTATTTTTAATAAATATAGTAAAAAAAAACTACTATATTGTTGTTTTCAATTATTTTTATCGATATTAAAGTCGATCAAGTTATAACATTACCCAAATATGACGTCATAATTTCTGGTGACAGCTTTCGAAGTTACGAAAGAAAAGGAACAATCTATCTTTTTCCAATACATCCCTTAGGTTCATTAGTAAAAATAGTACGAACTGATGTATTTGTGTTGCTATTTTAGTCTGGTTTCTATAGCTTTAGTTAGTGTTCTGAGCACACAACCCATAAATTTGGGACTTCTTGGCGGGAAAGGAGTCATGTCTGATATTTTGTTTTATTTTCTAAAATTTGTGTTATATCGAATATTAATGTGAAATAATGGTGGATTATTAACCGTCAAGTGTTCGTAAGTGCGCATGAGTGTTGGCAAATGTAACAAAACAAAGCAACTTCACTTTTTAAATTCTCTCAAGAAGTCCGCCCGAGGAATTAGTAAAGCCCCACATCTTTACTGATACTGAGATACTCAAGGGGTTGGGGGTATATCATTTCTCACTTCTCATTCATCATCATCATCATATTGGAAGGAAATATTGCATATTTATGTATTACTTGTAAGAAAAATTACTTTGACACTGGCTAAATATGCTAATCGCACGAAGCTATCAACTGAAGGAAGAAGAAGAACCCATAAATTGTCCAAGAGACGTTGTCAGAATGAACTCAGTTGATCGAGTTGAGCGGAACTATTGCATTGTTTGCGTTACATTGAATTTACGATTAAGATTGTTAGAAAAAATAAAAAAGTAAAGATTTGTTTTTAGTTAGTTGAGACCATAATGATTCAAATACTAGTGACATAAATAATCTCTGTTTTCTATATTATCCCCGGTTCTAGACAACACTCTGTATACCGAAATATATTTAGGGTTCAATGCAGCAAGAAGTCAATGCAGCACCTACTGTGCGATTGTGACTCGCTGGCTAGAGACGACTTCATGCTTTTTCGCTCTCTAATACGTTGCCAAGGAGTTTCACCCGAGTTCTTGCCGTAATAACACGTGTTGTGAGACTCCATTTTAATTTCTATCTACCGTACTCTCACTACTAATAATAATAAAAATACTTGAAATTGGCTAAATGCTAAAGCGAAGCCATTAATTAAGATAATTAATTAAGACGTTGCCAACCTTATGGCATCCATCCTTACAGAAGTATAAGAGTGTACGGTTGGGGTTGCACAAAAAATCCCTATGGGTCGAAGTGCTACTGGATGAAGGAAACTTCAGATATTGCCAACTTTTTAAGTAAATGTTGTGAACAACTATATCTAAGCACAGACATTGGAAATGGGTTCAAGCAGACGAAGTCGCAAGCGATCGCTAGTTATCTCTGTATCTAATCAATTTCTTTACTCCAATTATATTGACCTTTATAACAAGGACCTTCTACTATAGCCACTAGTCTATGACATTGACTACCAATTGTCTAGCAGTTTGTTCCAATGTCAATGCTTTTATGTAATAAAACCGAGTAATATATTTACGTCAGATGAATATTTATTTGGTCATTTGTAAAAGAGAAATGCTGAATTGTAACTTGTTTTATCTATTTATTAACGTTTTGTGTGATCAGCCGTACTATGTCATAAAACTGTATTTATTTCCTCGAAGGAAAGTTTCTTTATTACATAAACTAAGTATTTTTTGATTGTTTTTTTCCCTTTAGTTGATGACTTCGAGCGGTTAGTACATTTAGTCAGTGTTAAAATATTTTTTCTTACAAATTATACATATGAATAAACAATATTTCTTTCCTGTGTGGTAATGATGAATGATAATAGAAATGAGAAATGAGAACTGATATATTCCCCAGCCCCTTGAGTATCTTTTGAGAGAATTCGAAACGTGACGTTGCACTGTTTTGTTTCATTTCAAATCAAATAATTTATTTTGCACACTGTTGCACAAAGAAGGGTTTGTTGTTCATGAAATTCACACTCATGAAAGTTCAAGAACACTAAACGGTTAATAATCCACCATTAATTCTCATTAATATTCAACATAACACAAAATTTTGAAAATAAAAGAAAACTGCAACATTACTCTTCACTTTCCCGCCAAGAAGTCTTTTTGATTATTTGTGATCTCTTTGGTCTGTACAAAGCAATTTCAGTATGTAATCAAACGTCTTTTAAATTAGGTGAGCCATTATGTACTCGTATAATAAAATTGCAACATTTGCTATAACATCACTGTTTTTATCGGAACAGAGCGGTTCTCCGCGTGTAGTCTGAAAGAGACTGAAGTGGATAAAAGTAGAGTAGTGGCATTACTGTTCGACAGCAAGACCCAATGATTGACATGTTTTTTCTTTATGATTAACTAGCGGCCCGTCCCGTCTTCGCACGGGTGGACATTTCTTTTGTATATAGCCTATGTTACTCAGCGCTAATGTAGCATTCTAATGGTGAAAGATTTTTTTAAATCGGTCCAGTAGTTTTTGAGTTTATTCGTTGCAAACATACAAAGATAAAGCTTTCCTCTTTATTAGTATAAACTACATAGGTATTATATAAATTGTAAAGGTTCTAATGATTAAGAAAAAAAAATCAGCTACTTACTTTTACTTTAGCAACATTTAATTCAGACCACCTACAAGCTCCCTAGCTGTCACCAGTTTCCTGGCTGCCTATACAAATTCATTGAAATGAAGTATACTAGAAATATGCTAGTAATATTTCAATGAAATTCTATAATATTTTTGGCGAAATAAACTGTGGTGTCCAACACAGGGCTTAGTGTCAAACACTAGTACCACTACGATACTACCCTACATTTTTTTTTACTAACAAACAAAATTGTGCCACGGTCTAGGTATTGACATTTGTACAACCATGCGTGCTCGTTTCCGGCCCCGAAGCATTAGTTGTTATTACTCTACGGTCATAAATCCCATCCAGTAATATCATAAAATATAGCAATTCAGACACTATTAATACATAGAAGATAGATACATTCAACTGGTAACCATTTCTGATGTCGGAGCGTCAAGGTAGGAGGGCTCTAAGATATCAGATGAATCATTAGTTGTCGGATTCATTTTTTGAAGTTTGTTGTTTGTTTGTTGGTTTCAGACCCAGAGGTCACGGATTCGATTCTTTCTTAACAGGTTAAAAATGTGTGTACTCCGTTTGGTTGGTGTAGGATTTGTTAATTTTTACATCTGATGGGTGTGGAAGTCCCACATATCCTGTGGGCCTTTCCCGGGTCCCACGAAAACGCACAAGTTTTAGGTTGTAGGCACTACTACGTACAGGTTTTAGGTTTTACAACAATGTTGTATCTCCAAATATAAGATATACGATCTGGCAGCCTTGCAAACCTTGAGTGAGTTGCAAATTAGCCATCCTACAAATTATCGTTAACGTGATTGAATGCTTAGTAAATCTATATCTATACTATTAACAAAGAGAGAACTTCTGGTTCAATTCCAAATAATCTTTCACTGATAGAATGCTATATATCTTGTGAGTAACATAAGCTATATTTTAGTATGATAAAGGAGGATTATTTTTAAAATCGCAAATCCACTCGAATGAAGTCGCAAGTTAATGCTATGTCGTATAAAGAAAGAAAGAAAAACATAAATTCACAAAATATACATTACTACATAATACGAGTATACTGACAAGGTAATGTATTAGGCACTCATCACTCACATTACGAGAATAGAAAAAAGGAAGGTGCTTCCCGAGCCGAGGCCCTAGCCTCGCCTCGCTTTGACCATGTCGTGAGTACTCATGAGCACTCGAAGGTGAACCAATGCGCTATCCGCGGCGCCTTCAAATTTTTACATTACCAGAGGCACGTGCCACGGTCGGCATGCGCCGGCGCCGGCGAAGCGAATGAACGCTTAATATCTTTTTGTTAGCCCACCAACGCAACGTTTAGTTAAGTTATCTATTTCGTTTCATAGTTCAACAAAACAGCAATCAGTCTTGTAATACGAAATAGTATTTAAATGTTTGGAAAAGTATAAAAAAATACACGAGCGCCACCATCAGCGATCTGACATATCGGCTCAGGTGGTGTCAGAGGTTACGTGTACAAGTTCAAATCAACTCTAGGTAAATTTTCATTACTTTTCCGAATTGTATATGTATTTTATAATGTGCAATGTAAACTGTTATTTCTAAGTACAATAAAGAATTTTATAATGTTATTTGTTCACAACATTATTAGTCGCGGGCGGACGCTAGCTAGCACATAGTTATATATCAACAAGTATATATTATTTTAAGCAGATCACACTGTAAGGTCGCCGCTTTGCGGTTAACTCTGCGGTCGAGTAATCTTAACCTACATATTTAATTATACTTATCAAAAGAGATTTTATTAGTAAAAATATCCTTTTTTAGATGGTGATCGATGGTAGATTTTGCAAGGAAATCAGCTAAAAATTTTTTAATTTAACGCGTTTATAGTTCCTGAGATTTTGTTATTAGTCTGTTAGTCTGTACGAGTGGTATAGAGTTAGTTTAAGGTACGAACATTAACTTTCTCGCCGCCCCCAAAAAAGCCCGGCGAAGCTGAAAATGCCCAGAGGCAATCCGCAAATACTCTCTCAAAAAAAAATCTGTGTGTGCGTTGTGTTGTTGTGAGCCCTATTTCTTCTCATAATTTTGACACATAGTAGACTTGTTGCAGTGCGTACATTATCTGATGCGCAAACGCAGGTGCTATGCTCTTGCATTTCTTGACATGAGAAAAAATGTAGCGTCGGCAAGCGGCTAGAACCGCAAAGGCAAAAGATTTACAACAAAAACTGATTCGTCGCTAATGGCAGAGATGCTTCGTGCGTTCAAGTTTTTCTTTGGACAGTAAAAGCTCATAGTAAAGCTATTCACATATAATGTAAGCTTAGAAAGACAATGCATGGGACAGCCTCAGGGCAATGCTACGGTTCTTATATCGATCTCAGTAGAGTTCAATTTGAAGTGAAATTGTTTTTAGTCTTACAAATTAAAACAAAATACTTATACGTGCTTGTCCGTTTTTTGGTCTATGTATTTGGAAATATTTGAAAAGATGTTTAAAGATGAAGGTTAAGTTGAGAATTATGTAATCTCATTGTCAAGGTTAGTTTGCAGTGACATTGATGTTGTTAACTTAATTTACTCTTTACATTGCATAAAAATAGACAGATTTGCATGAATACGTCCCGTGGTATAGGTAGAAATATGTAGTTGATTCAAATTCAAATAATTTATTGCACACCATGTGGTATTAAAGTTAATACAATATTTTTCCAGTACCTTCATACGTAACCCCTGCTATTTGATATCATTATTTGATATTATTATTTGATTTTCTATTCGATATTCGAGACTGTAACAAAATGCTTGTAACTGACTCCTTTGCGTTTTCCAGAAATTATTTATAACAAGACGCTCTAGTAAGCAAGGATGATATATTTATTTTATGGATATATATAATTTTATATATATATAATTTTGTTGCAACAAATTACAATTTGGAAGAATTGAAAAGAAATCTGAGCATGGAAACTTTTTTTTAACACTTTTTCAAAGAGAATGTTATAAGTACGTAAGTACAGAACTTACTCTTTGGGGGGAATGTGAATTGTCATATTTTACTATTTGTTTATCACTATCAGCCAATAAACACCCCACAGCTGGGCTTAGAACTTTCCATTAATGTACAAATGTACACAATAGTACATAAAGAGATCGGACCATAACCATAACCACGCTGGTGGTTGGTATAGATTAATTAAAGTTTTATTTGTATGACTTATTTTTTTTTAAGTATGTCCGTTATCGTCACTAGCTCATTTTATGTCCCCACTGCTGGGGCACGAGCCTTCCCTATGGTTGGATAGGGAGAACTAGCAATAATTCACCACGCGGGTCCAGTACGGAGTGGTTGTTGTTAACGACTGCTAATGCAGCCGGGAACAACGGCTTTACGTGCCTTTCGAAGCAAGGAGGAAAAATCATTTATGTACTTATATAGAAATATAATTATTTGCCTTAAGAGCCTTTATAAACGGTATACCAAACCAACTTCAAATTCCAAAGCGTACAGCAGAATGCGTGAGCGATGTATTAATGACATCACAAATGTATTTTTATGTTATTATTAAGGATAACATACAGTTACACAATAGGGTTATGCTTGGAATACTAGATATAAGTGCTAATTGTGTAGCCAGCCAACGACTATATCTATAAAGGATAAATCACACAACACATTTAATTTTTTTATAGAGCAAACTGTGATTTAATGATCAATAACTTTTAGTTAGGTAACTTTAGGTGATGATCGAGTTTATTTTTTAAAAGAAACAAATCGTATAATTTATATAAACATCTACCAAACAGTTTTAAGTAAGTAGGTAATTCAAAAGTGAATCTCCTGTGAAACGCTACTACATTTGCGCTGTGAAAAAAACTTTAGATTTTTTTTTTCTCTAACAACGATGATAATTAAGATAGCAATAATTTCTTACATTTTGTTATTTTTTTATCAATTTAAAACATTGTATTTCTCGTAAAGGATAATAAAGGATTAATAACAATTCGAGCTTATATACATTTATGTTTCAACCAAGTTCTAGAAAAAGTGTTTCCTCTTCGATATAACGTTATTGCAATTTCCAGATACAATGTGTGAAATAGTAGACTATTCCTACAAAACAATTCCATTTCCACAGTGCAAACATTATTATTACGCATTGCGCTGAGAAAATTCAAAATTTGCCTTAATTCTTGGAACCACTGATTTTACATCGTGAAATATACTCTACATAAAGCCTTACACGAACTCCTTCCGAAATTCGGTTTATACGTTTACAAGTAATCATGAAACTCAATTTTACTGTTACTAAAACAAAGTCTGCAGTTGACATTGATGCTTATTCGAGTTCTACGAGTATATACTTAGGTTAGGACATCATCCTTTTTTTGTGCCGTTTGCTGTGGAAACAGGAGGTAGGTGGGGCACCGAGGCCAACTATTTATTTCGGAGTTGGTTCGGCGTTGCAGGGACAAGGGCTACGAGCCCAGCTCCAGAGCCTGGTCCAAAGAGTTTCCTTATCATTAGCCATACAGCGGGGTAACGCTGCAAGTGTGATGGGAAAAGCGCGCCTATTAGATTAATTGATTTATAGTTTTAAGTTTTGTTTTTTACTAGTGCCAGCCAAAAAGAAATAATGCTTTATTATGTTCTAACTTGTCCATTTGAGTATTAATTATTAAGGCACCAAAGCTAGAGGGCCATTAGCTTATTGTTATTTGAGTTCGAAAATTTGAAATTCGATACATTTTTGTTGGTTTAAATTAACAAAAACAAATGAATTGTTCTAACAGAACACAGCATTGTTTCCTTTTGGCCGGCACTTTAATATTTGGACCAAAAAAGGTGTACTTTTATATACATAGGTAGTTTTTGTAAAGTATTATTATGGTTATAATATTTTTATTTCTGATGACTTACCGAATAAAGACAATAAAGACATACCGGGCCTGACCGGGGTGCGGGTTCGAATTTCGCTCGTGGGAATTTTTTCAACACTTTTTCAAATTGTATTGGGATATGTATAGAAATGCACAGGCGCATAAATCAATAATCTTTATTATTAGAAATCCATCCATGAAATCGTTTATTTGTATTCAGTTTCTTGCGTAAAGTTGGTTAAATAAATATTTAGATTACCGGTTTATTATTGGTTGTAGTGTACGCTTGCCGACTTAATCACAAAGTAAGGAGACTGCAGAATGTAAGCTTCATACAAACGCGTTCGAGCAACGCACAAATGTATACAACCTCTCTCGAATACGAAATCTCGCAACAGCTGCGCTGTACCGGGAGGTCGACCGATCCGATCCGAGCCCTTCGGAGAATCTAGTAGGCCACGGGGACACGCACTAGTGCGTGATGCCGTTCCCTCTAGAAAACCTCCGAAGGTGATTCGTTTCACACGGCTTGCGGAACCCTTTAAGTTTCTCGGCGCCCCCAAAAAGCCCGGTGAAGCTGTAAATGCCGTTTGAGGCAATCAGCAAACTCTCTCCAAAAAAAACTGAGATGGTCGAGATTCCGTGTCCGTGAAATGAATGGTCTATGTGTGCCTTGCTCAAGCGCGGTATGTATTAAGCTTACCTTCTGTTCTCGTTTTTTTGACTTAATCCTCATTGGACATGGACAGAGCGTTGGCTATTCTCAGAACAACGGCTATTATGTATCGCGTACGAGTGTGATAAACAGTGAGTATAATAGGCTCGTCGGCGCGTGGCATACGCGTGTTACAAGTGAATCAACAGAGAATTTGCAAATTTTTACGAATGTTTTTGACAAAAAAAGTATTTATTGAAAAAATATTGAGACGAAAGAGGTTTATTTATGTAACTTTTGAAATTATCATGGTCACAATCCGTGATCATGGCGCATGCAAATGTGCCGAAATATCGGGTACTTACATACAACAAAAAACATGCTAATAATCCCGTTAATAATGAGTATTCTAAGTTAAATCAACAATGAAGAGATTACTGTGGTTTTGTTGTACTTAGCAGTTTGTAGCATAAAGACGAGTATTTTATATTAAATGTTACATTGTGCTCAGGTGTCAGAACTTGTCAGTCGTCATAACAATAACGTTAACATAATTTTTTTACCGTCACATAAACTTAAGCCAGTCAGGTTTGAGGATCCCGGTTGAAGTGAAACAAAAGCCTTTTAGAAGTTCTACAAACTTGAAAAAATATTGTCTCTACCTAATTTTATTTCTCAGCTTTACCTACCTTTAATTTGCAAGTAAAACTGATATGTTTATTTATAACTTAGATAAGAAGTCGTCGAAATGTATGCATCTTGCTTGCTGCACCACACCGAGAGTCACACACCATCAAGTTTTAGAGCCTTCCATAACATTTAACGCGCAGCAAAATATTACAATACTCATTTCGCCTCACACGACGACGAGGTTTGCAAACAATTCTACAGGTTTCATTTTCAGGCATGCAATATCAATGTTGAGTATGATACAAAAGCCGAGGCATCAAGTTGACTTCCAAATATAGTTATCATTTGCGTCTGGCCAAGCTCTGGTGTCAGACAGTGTCAACGACACCAGCATTTATTCCTCGTAGCTGTTCGTAATGCACCGTCGACGTCGAAACGGGATATTATGGCATTTTACAAACTTTGTTATACAACCTTTTCTTATTGCTTAGTGATAGGCACAATTCTTTTTCGTTAACCTTTTTTTAGATCTTTATTGTTTTATTTAAATTTTATTGCCAGGTATATATCTCTGTAGCTCCTCTGATTATGAGTTATAGGCCTCTGGGTGCATAATACGAGTTTTATTCACCATTAAATTACGTTAACGAAACGGATTTTGAAAGACAAAATTTTAACTTACCTCATTTAAAAACAAATCGTTTACTTGATTGCATGGAAAATAAAACTTACACTAGGCGCTTTGATAGAACAACGGTTTGCGTGTTTTTATATGGCATAACATCGCCGAAGTGGTTCTGACATAAATAAACTTATTCCCCCTTACAAATAAACAAAGAATAAGGTCCGAATAGTTATTCTGTGTTTTGTCTCTACTCTAATTTGAAATGATGTTTAGATGACAGTAACAAAACACGGAATAACTATTCGGACCTTATTCTTTGTTTATTTGTAAGGGGGTAAAGGTTTTACATAATCAACACTTTTCATTTTAATATTACGAAGATTTTTCTTAAGTGTACCTACTAGGTTAATTAAACGGAGATTTCGAATTTATATGACATCCATCCTATCCTATCAATCTACTTCACAACACTACACAACCGCCACATCGAGCTTAAAGTGCCTACAGATTTTATAAACTTTATACAAATAAAAACAAGAACAAAAGAAAACAACTGCCCAGCAGTAAAAGTTATCGCCACAGTGCGGAGGCAAATCAAATCGATTACGCTTCACTGGCACAAAACTCGTAAGACTAATAAAACGCACTAAATGTAACTTGGTAGTCAATTCTCATATCGATAACTCTCGATTAACATTCGGTTGGACTCTATCGGTTCAACCATAAGGGCGAGAGTCCTTTGTCTTTTTTAACATTTCGCCCCCGCCCCGGACACCCGCGGAGTAACTCGCGCCGTAAAGTAGTTAAGCTAACACAATAAAATGTAACTCTAAATTAGCTGCTCGTTTTACAAGCAATAAATTTAATAGGCCCCCACGAGGGGGTTAAGTCACGTTTTAAATTTTGAGTCTCTGCGACAATTTGGTTACACGTGTCAACACATAAAGTTTCACCTATACTCTTATTGCTGTCAGGATAAGGCTCACAATAGCACGGGAAAGTTTGAACTTATGAAGGGTACGTCAAAATAAAGTTTGCGTAATCAAATTTTGTAACATCGACTTAGAATTAGCCCTCAAGGTGAAACGCACTCTGTCCCCCGGCGGATAAACCAATCGCCTATTGAATAAGCCAATTTCAGATTAATGCTTGAATTGGGAGGGATTGGTGGAACGCTAAACAATATTTCGCAGACGGATTTTGCATATCGATTGATGCTTTAGTTAGCATTGTTACCAAGCAATTGTTTTATTTTAAATTAAAAATTTAAACTAACATGTAGTTACAACTACGGAAAATATCATTAGCCAAACTTTCAGTGTAGTGAATTAGAACATACCAAAATTATAAAAGAATTAACGATGAAAACAATTAATTATTTTGTTAAACAGACTAATTTAAAAAAAAAGGTTGTTCAGCTGGAATTTGGTTCGTTTCAGGGAACAACTCCAGCAATATAACAATAAAAATATCTTTATTCGTGAAATATTTTTACAAAGAATTTGGTCCCTCCATAACGATCTTCGGCTTCCCCGGCGGCGATGCCTCTAATGCATTTTAACATGGTTACATGCAGATAGAGATAAAATAGCCAGTTCTTCGGTAATTGAGGATTGTAAGAGAAGTGCGCTTTTCGTCAGGTGAGATGAAGGCGATGTGCTTACTCGTAGAGCAAAAAAGGAATATCCTGCATAATAAAATAACGTAAGCCTTTAACGGATCTACTCGCGTTTATTATACATATTGATTTAGATTATTTTATTGATGTTATTTAAACGGTTTGCAAAGTATTCGTATTTTGTTAGCGAAAAAATGCTAGCTGGGCAGCAAAAAAGCTAGTTGGGCAGCAACTTATGGTCAGCAAATATTTCTAAATCAGTCTGCAACTTATATCATTCTGAACAGCAGTCTTATGCCGCTCCCCCCTTCCGTGACTGGCTCTCGCTAAACTGCGCTTCGCTCGGGAAAAAAAAATTAACTTAACCTAACCAACAGTAAGGATTTCTTATGCTGACCGATTGTATAATTCTGCTGACCAAATAATTATTTTGTAATACAATAAAATAAATTATTTCCCTTATTTTATCCTGACGTTTTCAAACCCTTTGCAGGGTCTGTAGTCACAGCGAGACTAGAGAGAATCAATCTAAGTTACTGTGTAAAATAAACGCGAGTAAATCCGTACAAATTGTTTTATTTATAACGTTAGCTTTTTATGTTCGCATTACCTAGAGTTAATTATATTATTACAAGTATACCATACTATTTCTAACTTACCTACTTATATCTTGTAGGTGAGCCAAAAGCCGCCATTGCGTGCTGTCTTGTGCCACATGTTCTGCCTCGAGCCACGTTCTAAGATCCTCTACAACTCGTAATTGGGGTAGGTACATAATTATATCAATAGTTATAGAAAATGTGTAAAAACGCGACCATAATATACTTACAAACGCAACAAACAGGGTGCCTAGTGCACGTTTCATTTGCTATTCGATCACGAAAATTTGTATGGCAGAACTTTAACTCTTCTCGTATGTCGGCAGGGGGCGCTGCTCCAATGCCATACTAATTTCCGTTTTCGCAAACGTAATCGAATGAATACGGATAGTAAAAAAAACGCATACTAGGCACCCTGACTAAAAACTAAATTGTGGGAGGGTAAATATTATGTAACAAATGATGACTGCCACTAGGTAAATACTTTGCAGTTGTTGCTAAAGTAAAAAAAAGCTGTTGCTGATCTCTATTTCCCATTAAAGGAAAAATGTCGATCATCGGTCCCTGTTGTACACTGGTGCGACTACTCAAATCCTCAATGTGTTACCCGAATATCTTCCTCCGGCTCTATGCCGCACGTCCGCCGAGGTCCAAACGCGAGGAGCGCACGTACTTTCCTATTATCCGTTCACGGTACGTTGGATATCCATTATAATCTATTTACCGTAAATGCTTTTATTTACGTAGTGCGTAGTTATATTGAATTAAGCGGACGCCGGATGCCGTCGGCTTACCTAAATTACATCAGCATAACGAGGAACCTGCTTGTCATTGTCATTTCTTGGTACAAAAAGTCTTTGTTACATAACGTAGATGCGGTGTAATTAGAGGAAGTATTTACGTGGCGTTCTAACAAGACATTTTGGCACCTTTGAAATAAACAGGAAAAATATAGTAACTCAAAATTTGTTGATTTAGTATACTCAAGTTAAAATAAGACGAATAAAATAAGTTAGTTTGTGTGAGAGACAGTGCTAAATACCTATCTGAAACCGACACATTTTACATAGGTAGATACTTGATCTTAACCAAGTTAACTAATACGTTACGTATCAACATTACCTTAAACATATACATATGTAATAAAAAAAAATTCATATTTTTTATTTTGTGAGTTATACATTGTTTTTTCTTATAGGGGTCGATGTGTTAACAAAGTTGAGTAATAAGCAATATGTTTACCCACCACATGTCACCAGACGTTTATATAGGCCTCGGTCTGGTCTAAAAGTTGTACCACCACTGTACTTAAAGCCTGTCCTTATAATAGTGATAGTAGTTTGGTTGTGTTTCAACAGAGATAAGATAACTAGTACCTCAGTAGTTGAGGATTCCAGGTAAGTATATACATTTATTTTTATAACAATGGTTTCAGAACCACACTCTTTTAGTGTTTTTAAATAAAAAAAATCAATTTAATTATTAACTTTCAAACTTTTTAATTAGATATTGATAGGTATACTCGTAGTCTCGCATTGTCCTGTGTCTTTGTCTGAGTGCCTAGTGTAAGTTTGGTTGACTATCCCCGTATTCATTCGATTACGTTTACGAAAACGAAAATTTGTATGGGATTGAAGCAGCAAGGAGGCTGGCGACATAAGAAAAGACTTTAAAGTTTTGCCATACAAATTATCATTTTCGTTAACGTGATCGAATGGCGAATGAAACTCGCACTAGGCACTGTATGTCAGAGCCGCTATCGCCCAGATTATTTGTGCTAGAAAGTTAAAGTTCGCTGAGCTTATAGATATCTATAACGATTACAAGGTTAAAAAATAAAGTCGAATACTAAAAAAAAAACCACAGGACCTCCTGACTCTACATGTAAAGTGTTTCATTTTGTCGCTAACCATCGTCATATTGTGAGGTATCCAAAAAAAGCTCTGTCAAAATTTTTGTTAATGGTTTTTAATTCAAAACTACAGAATCGTGTAATATTTCCGCTTTCCTAAATACAATATACCTATTCGTATAAAGTTATCAATAGAGGGCATGATTTATAATATGACAACGCCAAAGCTTAACTCGACGTCCCACGCGAAAGGCGCCATTCAAATGAATGTTGAATTTATAACCCGACTCTTTAATTCCCAGACAATTAAATAATAAATGGATTTCGCTCGAATAGGATTTGGACAAAGCTAAAGCTTCTTTAGACGCGTCTTAACACCTACATGTTGTACATACAAATTATCAGCCTACTCATAACAGTATTATGCTATTAGACTACATTCGTTCAAGAGATTTGAGACAATCGGATGAACTCTTTTGAATAGGTACTTGACCTAATTCTGTTAGAGTTATTCCTGTTTCAAGTGTGGGTATCGTAGATTTATTTTGTCTATAACAATTGCATAGTAATAGGGACACAAAACTACTCGGTGCTTCCATTTATCAATGTAGGTATGCTTAAATGAATCTATATAATAATATATCAATTTTAATACGTGAATCGAAAACTTCGTGACAGTTTTTAAGCACATTGCGTTCCCGGAGGAATGTTAGATTTTGATATATTGTCAAAGTGTGTGTAAGAAGATGGAGTTTCAAAAGTATAATTTATGTGTATTACGTGTTACAAATAAATTAAATTATATAAACATACATTTATTCAAAAATTAAGGAAATCTGTTAATGCCGTACTAAACACATATTCGGTTTTTTCATATTTTTACATGACCATGGATATAATCCCTGCAGGCTAAATAAAACATTGTTTTAAAAATGGAAGCTGTGTAAATCCGCCTATTCTAGGTAAGCTATTGTTTATTAAGTAATTGTATATTTTGTGAAATGGGCGAGTTTTATCCACTGGGCGACCACTAGTACTGATAAATAAGGAAAAACCAGTGCCCGTTTCATTAGTTTAACTCTCTTTGACCCTCATTTACTGGGTACACAAATGTGCGAGTTCAAGTAATGAAACGCAGTGGCGCATGTGGGTACTCATATTATGTGGCCATATTTCGACTCATTTTTATTCTGTTTACACGAACCAGCTGCTCCATCTCTACAACGCTCGTAAAAACTGTATTGAAAACAGAATAAAACATGTATATTTTAATGTCTCTATCTCTCGCAACATTTTTATAGCTGCAACGACGTACCTAACTATATTAAATACACACGGAAAGGACACATTAAAAGAACTTTGTAGGCTTTCGTTAACTTCTTTAATTACTTTCCTATACAAACATCAGCCAATCGAATAATTACAACTACACAATAATTTACAGTCTTTCCAATTTAATACTTTAAAAGTTTATTTTTTATTAAAAAAGTAATAAATACGAAGAAGCATCGTAAGAAATGCGAAAATTTGGTATCATTGTACAAAAGTTACGAGCTATTAGAAATACATAGATCATAAAATTCTATTATTTACATATTGGACGATTATCGTCTATAACAAAAGGAGGTTCGTAGCGTTGGCCTAGGGCTATGTCTAAGGCTTACAGATCAATTATAACGAGATCGTGCGGATTAATGTTTGCTGGGGCTCTACACCAGGTACGTTTGGACTGTGTGCTGCAGAACCACAGACTGCGGCGGATTGTGTCTCCCTTGGAAATCAGTGGACGAATAATCCGAATCTATTGTCGAGTATATGTGCTCTGACAACGGCCGGTCGCATGGCGAGCGCTCGGCCGAATGTGCAGACTTCCCGCAAAGCGTCTGACAAGTACTATTCAGCACAGAGGCGTCCATGGTGTAAGTATTAGAATTCCTCCCATAATTAAGTCTTTTTAACTTCTGCCCGTGGCGCTTCGACAGAGGCATCGCGTACCGTAATCTCTCCCAAAAACGTTTCTCTTTCCACGTTATCTCCAAACCAGTTCTAAAGTACGACTTCAGTTCCGGATCTCGCGGGACGAGCCCTACGGCGACTATTATTAATTTATGCGGGTTCTTACGAAGTGCCTTCTGGAGGGCCTGTCGAAACTCTATCTGCGACCATTCTGTTAAGATAAAATTCTTTGTAAGAACTACTATAATACGCCTCGAGGCTTCTGTGGCCTCGACCACCAAGTCGGGGAACTGGGCGTACGTCGCCTCGAATTGAGGCACGTCTCTGTAATGTAAACAAAGATGATAAGACGGGTAGCCGTTCTCTAGCTCCCGAGCTAATGCTTCTACGACGAACTCCTCGTCCTTAGGGCTATAACAAATATAAGCGTCGTAAAGCTTATCAGCGTCCTTAAATGCACTCGCTAGGGGAGACAGCTTAATGCCGCAGTTAGAATACAACCACATTCTGCAAGCGTATCTGAACGTGAATACAAGGGCTAATATTAACAATATGAGCATGAACCCAGTGAGAGCCGACGCCAGTAATGGCAAGTTGTTGGACACGAAAAAGGCGCTTATCACTGAACTATCACTTATTTCACTGCACACTGTCACATTTAAGTTTAATGGCTTCTTTGCTGGGCTCGTTTTCTCATTATAACACCACAAATTATTAATGTCTATAACTTTCTCGACGTTCTGTGACACGTAAGTGAGGAAGCCCTGTAAGTATTTACAATCACATGACCAATGGTTGCTACCAATGAATAACGTCTGCAATTTCTTGTTATTATCTAAATGCCACATACCGTAATTTACGAGCCTGTTTCCATCCAAGCGTAAAACTTCTAAAGCACTGAGAGAGCCAAATGTTTCATTCGAAATGTACTCCAATACATTGTTTTGAAGATATAATTCTCTCAAGTTACTCAGCTTTGAGAACTCGAGGCCTCTCAATTGTTTAATTTTATTGTTATCTAAATGCAGTATTTTCAGGCTAACGAGCCCGCTGAATGTATTATTATCAATGTGAATAACGTTACTAGAGTTCAAATATATGACGAGCGCTCCACGCATTGAATTGAAAACCGTTTCGTTCAGTTCTGTATAAACATTGCCGTCGAGATAAATGTGAGTAGAATCTACAGGGAAGCCAAGAGGTACAAATTTCAATTGTTTCACAGAACAATCGACGACACTGGTAGATTTCGCCGAGTCGTGATAACAAGAACAGTTGTTTGGGCAAACGATTTTGCAATTACAGTTATTGAAATCGCAGCACCTACAGTCTTCCGGACAATGGTTGTCGTATTTACACAAAAAGTCTTTTAAAGAAAGAGAACTGACTGGGAGGTACTTAACGCCGCGCACGTAGGATTCTTTGCATATCACGTTTTCTAAATCCATTACACGTGGGTACTGTCTGGTTGTAATGGAGTTTATCAGCAGCAGCCACTTCATTGTGCAATCGCATCGAAAAGGATTGGCACTAATGTAGAACTCTGGCAGAACTCTATCGTCGGCCACTCTTGAAACACGCAAACTATTTATGTCCAAACTTTCAATCTCATTGGCATACATATCGACGCGCGTCAAATTTCTCTTTTCTAAAAACGTGTCCGTTTCTATGCTCGATATCATATTGTTGTTTATAAACAGAAGCTCCACGCTGTTTGGAATCGACATTGAGGACAGTGTGACCAAACGATTATGACTCGCATCCAAAGTTTTAACGTGAAGCTCATCCTTTATTTTGTAATAGTTACCTAATATTTCAATAAAGTTAGCATGAATATCCAACCATTTCAAATTGCCCGGTATAAAGGCGTAGTCGAACCAAACCAAATGATTTTCTGATAAATTCAGCCATAACAATTTCGTTAAGGCCACAAACACTCCATTTATGTCAGAAATAAAGTTACCGTCCAAACGAACGGCTTCCAACTGCGTGTTTCTTTGAAAGGTTTCGGTCTCTATAGACTGTATTTTATTTTTCGCCAAATTGAGCACTTGCAGGCTAGGCAAGCCCGTGAACATTCCCGCCGTAAGGTTTCCAATTTGATTGTCGATTAAACGCAAGCCGGTCAACTGTAATAAGTTCTGAAATGAATTGTTTGTTATTTCAGTCAGCAAATTCTCCCCCAAGTCTAGCGATTTCAAGAACGGTAATTGCAAAATTGCTTCAGGAATTTTAGACATCTTATTGGAACTTAAATCTAGTTCTTTCAAGTCTGAACAATTTTTGAAAGCGTTTTCACTGATATACGATATAATATTATTGTTTAAATTAAGCTTATTCAATATAAATAGTCCATTAAATACGTGGTCTTCTATGAGATGTAACTTATTTTGGCCCAAATTTAAAGTGTGTAAATTGAATAGTGGCGAGAAGGCATTGTCCTCTATAGAGCCTATGGTGTTGTTGTTCAAGTCGAGTATTTGCAAAAAGAACAAGTCCTTGAACATGTTGCGTGTGACCCGGGACAGCGCGTTATGCGACAGGTCGAGCACGATTAATCTTATTAGACCACCGAACGTTTCATCTTCTATGTGGTCGCTTCTCAATTTATTCGCCGAAAGATCTAAAACGAGCAATTGTTCCAACCGATTAAATATTCTCTTGGGTAAAGCTTCCAGCTCGTTATTTTGCATATAAATTTCCCGAATTTCTCTCGTGTTATAAAACAACCCTTCTGGTAAATAATTTATGGCGTTCACAGACAGATTTACAACTTTCAGTGACAGCAAATCACTGAAAACTTCTCCCGGCAATTCACTTATTTTATTGTTCTGTAGAAATAGTTGTGTCAGTCTTCGTAGATGTAATATCTCAGAGTCAGCTGGGAGAGACATAATATCGTTATGGCTCAGATCTATCGTCTGCAACGTGGAGCCGCATTTATGACCGAAGCCCAGCTCGTCGACGAACTTGATCTTGTTTTGCGTTAAGTTGAGTGAAATTATATTTTCCAGTGCGCAAAACAAGTCCGACGGGATCTTCCGGATGTTGTTGTAAGCTAAATCCAGAGTGTGCAACTCCCTCAAGCCATTAAACGCGCCCAGCGAAAGTTCTAGCTCTTTATTATTGCTCCATTCGTTGTTCATGGAGCGTATCCTCAAAGTTTTCAGTCCTCGTAAACCTTCGAAAACGTTACCCGGCAGCCGGAGGATCTTACAGTTACTAATGGAGATCTCCGCCAAACCTTGCATTCTTCCGAAGTGGTGGTCTCGCAGCGTGCTCTCGAGGAACAGCGGGCCGCACCGGATCGCGGCCCGCAGCGCGCCGTCCGAGTGCATCGAACTGGCGACATCCCTGTCCGACGACAGCGTCCGTACATTGCACTCCACCGCACCACTCTGACCGGACACACGGAAACAGGCATCTGCATCGTCGGGCGCTTCCGTAAGCGCCGCGCCCATCACTAAACAAAACAATATCGCGGTAATTATCATTTTAAGCCTGTGTCCATATCATTTTCATCACTTGTCACACGCCGAATGCAAATTTAGTTCGTAGTCGTACGCGGCGCACGGTCATGTTCAGCTGTTCGCGACACGAGCACCATGAGAAAACGTTTCGATAACAATGCTTGTGAACGTGGTTGTAAATAGAGCGGAATGCATGCCGGCGCGCGGCATCGCGAAGGCGAAAGCACGCGATCCCCCCGCGGAGGTGAAGCCGCGACTGCCGCGTCCCGCACACAGCACAATGAAATGCCATGAATGCGCGCCGCGCCGCCGGCCGCCGGCCCAGAGCGGCTGGAGGGAACGGACCGCCGCCGCCGCGCTCGCACCATTCCTATTGCCGCATACTAAGTAACTCCGGTAGTTTTCGACTTTTGTGTTAAACTGCAACCGTCACGTGCCTATTGTACCCTTGTGGTATATTAATTTCTGCGGTCACTAACAATAACGTACGTACCCTTTAGGTATATTAGTACGATCCATTTCAGGAATCGTTAACCGTTCATGGACTTTTATTTTATATTTTACTGAATTGATAGGTAAGTACACCAATATTTTAAGGTAAGACATTATATTAAAATTCACCACTATTTTGATGATATGGACACCGTTTAAAAGCGTAGGTATACTAAATAAAAAATAAAAAATAATGGTTAGGTACCTACACAATTGAAAGGCTAGCCAACTGCATTCATTTTCAGAGGTACTCTACATACATAGTTCAAATTTGCTTTCCTTGAATAAAGTACCTGCAGTATAATAAATAATGTTATCCAGTGTTCTATTAAAGTTAGGTACCTAGTAGCACAAAATTTTGTGCTAGTAGGCTGAGTGATCGTTGGCACGTAGTCTATAAATTTTGTAAAGGTATTGCTCTGGGATGCGAAATTTTAATCTCACCGGTGATCTTTAAATTAAAATTGACATCAATTATGAAATATAGTATTATTGTATTATTTACAATTTGAATATTAACATATCCGTTCAAACAATCTTGGATAGGATGATGTCTGTACAATAAAAAATCTAAGTAGGTACAATATCGACAAAACAGTACGATTGACGTTAAAAATGTACCTAATATACAATTCATTCGAGCTATTCAATCATACTAACGAAAATGAGAATTAGCACCTTGTTTTTCACTATAGGGTTTCCTAGTGCGAGTTTTATTTGCCAATCGATCACGTTAACGAATACGAGATTTCGTAGGTATGCCAAAAGTGGGGGACAGTCGCCACATAACCAGCGGGCTTCTCCAGCGAGTCCAGGGCCGCTGTCATCCGTAAGATGGATTTCTCCATGTATAACAAAAGGTATATGAACTCTTTTCTTCTCTTCTCTTTGACGACCTCCTTGATCGAGTGGTTTGTACACCGGTTTTCATGGTGTCGCCATCTCTGAGGTCCCGGATTCGATCCCTGGTCGGGTCAATTTAGAAATTATTGTTTTTCTAAATTGTCTCGGGTCTGGGTGTTTTCTATGTATAATAAGAATGTATTTAAGTATTTTAAGTATGTTTATCCGTTGTCTAGTAACCATTTAATGAGATTCATAACGAAGCTTCTTGGGCTAGATAATTCTGTTAATAGGTAGTACTAGGCAATATGACAGTATTTAATAGTTTTTTTTTAATAGTCTGATGTGCAGGCGTCTGTTCTGTGTCTGGGTGGAGCTAAGCGGTGCAGGTCAGAGCGGTGCGGAGCAGGACGGTTATAAAGCCCGGGCTCGACCGCGAAATGAGCGCGGTCATCATTAATGAGCTCTCTTAACTCGCAACGATAATTTTCATAGTTAGCCTCTCCGCTAGCCTCTTTCGCGGTCGAGGCTCAACTATGAAAATGTTCGTTGCGAGTTAAAAGGACTCATTAATGACCTCGCTCATTTCGCGGTCGAGCCCGGGCTTTATGAAGGGACTACTATTGGTTGATTTCTACACAGCTCAGCTTTGCTCCGCACCACATTGCTTTATTGGAGTGCTTATGCATATCGTCGTTCCCTACTAGATTATCCGAGAGGCTCGGATCGAATAGGGAGCGCAACAACCCGAGGGCGTTTCTGAAAGCTAGGACCTCGGCTTGGGTTGACCGGGTCGTGGGTAGTGGGGAATAACGCCTAAATACATGCTAATGTTGTGTTTAGTGTATGTCATGTATAAGTAGTGGCATTTTGAGGATCGAACGGGCAGTAGGGCCGACGTAAAGGCTGTAGCTTACTACTTACTAATGGAAGACCTGAGACAATTATCCATTTCAAAATACAAGAGTGCGGCAATTACTAACACGAAACATTGAATTGTAAAACAGAAAAACCTGACATATAATTATTTCAAATATAATGATAAATCTTCTGAACGAAAGCACATCAGGGACTCGGGTTCCAAGGGTCCAAGGGTTTAATCACAAAAGCCTCTGAAAGGCTTACCTACATTAGGCTTGTTTCACACATACCACAACCACAACATTTGGACGGGCGCTAATTTGTATGAAAATTAATAGTTGAATTCACACGGGCTAATTTTTGCCGTCATTATTGACCGCGTGTTTGATACAGACTATATCACAGCCACGTCGCAACCACAACGCAACCACCAGCGACACCGCGAACTAGCGGCCGGCCATGTAGCAAACATTTTGTAGGTACGCAAACGCAAGAAGCCGCAGCTACTACGTAACCACAGCTTGACCACCTTTTGTCACGACGACGGTGTGGTGTGGTTCTGGTAGGTACGTGTGAAACAAGCTTTAGGTAACCCTTTAATTTGATTAACCCTTTCAATGGGTAACCCCTTCAACTTTATAATCTTTTGAGAAGGGTAACCATAGGGTAAGCAAAGGGTATAATTTCTCTCACTTCCTTATCACTTGCCAAGTTAATTTGGAACGTATGTTCATAACATTATTATTATTATATTGTTAGGAGTCAGAGAAAATAGGAGTGGGTAATACCCGCACTTTCTGTATAAAAGCAAAACGCGCGCGCGATAAATCTCCGAAGGTTATTCGTGTCATACGGCTTGAGGGACCCCTTACGTTCCTCGCCGCCCCCAAAAAAGCCCGGTGAAGCTGAAAATGCCGTCTTAGACAATCAGCAATCTCTCTCCAAAAATGCTTGCGTCCACTTTGCTGCTGAACATTGGACCGGTCGGACGTATTGCAAACACATCACGGTGATATTCCCTAGTTTACTTGCTGTTATTATTGAGTGTCATGTTTGATTTTAAATTGTGTTAATATCGTTATCTTTTATTTCGATTGTAATCTTTAGGTTAATAAAATTTTTATTTTTTAAGCGATTTCACTACTGATTTCCTATAATATTATTATTATTAGCTTATTTAAGTATCAAAGACTCATATTACTTAGTAACAATGGAATTAATTAACTATGTTATTTATTACCTACATAATACAATTTGCATTACATTAAAATCAAATCAAATAACTAAATTAAAATAAAATATGGTTGTAAAACTGCTCGGTGAGTTTAGCGATCGACCTAACGTCAAATCGCCTGCACTTCATCCTATCCAATACTGTCAAATTTATTCAATACATTTTCAACCATAATTTTAAGGAATAAAGTTCAAAGTCTATTGAAGAAATTTGACAGTTTGTGGTAGGTCGATGTGCAGGCGTGAGTACTAAGAATAAAATTTAAGGTATCTGCACCGAAGCTGCATTTAGCCTCTGAAAGGGTAACCAAAGGGTTCACCGTTCAATTGCTATGCTTTGGGTTATTCTTTCGAATTTAACGGCTTATAATGCTCAATGGGTTTGGAAAGCAAACCCCTTCAAAAACCTCAGAAGGGGTTACGAGACCTGTCCCTGAATTATTATTTTTTGTTAACCCAGCGGAAACTCTTTTTCTACGGGTCGGTCCTAGGAACTCTCGCCGGGGATACCCGGTAAAACCCCTGGGGATTGCCTTTAGCCTGAAGGTCTTTGAACGCTAACGGAACGGTCGCCTCCTGGGATGGGAGGCGACATTGGCGTTACTCATAGTGAGTGCACGCCGCCGTGGCGAATACGGCGCGCTCAGAACCGAGCCCGAACGAACGCGACGGGCGGCGGCAGCGGCGTCGGCCGGGCTGCGACGGCTGCGGGTACACGGTACGCGAAGGGACTCTCCGCCCTGAAGGGGCGAAGTTTCCGAACCGGACGGAGCAAACGCGTGTGACTAGACTGTACCGAATAGCTGGGCACTCCGAAGCTGACCCGAGTCGATTCGACTAGACAGGCTTAACCGGACTGATGCCTGTCCCTGAAGCACATATCCCAGAGTTATGTAGAAAAACGATTTGACAATGATAAAAAATGATCGATAATAAAAACACCAATTGTAATTTTTTTGCGTTTATTCAAGATGAAGCTTCAATTATTAGGTTTTAATATTTACAATTAAATAATTCACATACTGGGGAAAAACAAACCACCTACTTAAACTACAATGATTGTTCCTGTGTTTCAATAGTATAACTTTAGAAGAAAGCATTTTTCATTATAAAATTAAAAATATACAATACAAATAAATTCATAAGCAAAAGAAATATTACTAACTTTTTGTTAGACAATTTAATATTTCTTTCAACTCAAAAGGTATTCAGTTGGCATATAAAGATCAAAAAATTTATCTTGTTTACTTACAAGTTTAGGAATATCAGAACATTATTGTTAGTTCATGTAGCTTTATGGTCTCTCTAAATAAACAATGCAAACAATAAAAGCGCAAAACAATAATTTTAGAAAAAAAAATTTTCAAAGTCAAACAAATTATAAACAATAGCTACTTAATGGTAAAATTATCTACAAAAGAAAACATTAACATTAAATTCGATGCTTCTCAATATACTAAGCTATTAAGAAATGGCTGGGTAAGTTAAACAATCTGATAATTAAGATAAAAAGCTATTTGTCTTATGTTTCCTAGCATAGCCTTTCGTATCATACTATCACAAATAATTACTTAAAGTATACCATAGTGTTTTAGCTCCTGTCATTGTAATGAATGACTAACCAACTAAACTGAACTTATGGAAATGCAATGATTGCCACCACTTCAGTTCATATTTTCTTATTTTTTCAGTCTTATGTTGGCTCGGGTTTCCTCAAGCGTGATTTGATGGTACATTAGTTCCCACTACAGAAACATAACATAAAAACAATCCAACAAGTCATAATACCTTGTATACATTACAATTGCTGCCACTCGGGCATGGTATTGCAAACAATATTCTTTAACATACCAACCATATTGATGATAACTTGTTAAAACATTCATCATGTATAAGAGGATATACGATTTTCTATCTCATACACAAAATTACATGCGTCATGATACATAGGGCCTTTAACTGTGCTATTCTTAATATAGGCATTAATTACAGTCATCAAACCATTTGATCTTTTCACTGGTTTGAAATAGTTTGAAGTTATTTTGTTAAAACACTTACTCATTAATGTGTTATCTTAATATAGCCAATCTATGATCTAAAATTTTACTTTTTAAGTAGTACATTACAAACAGTATACCTATATATTTTCTCTTTGTCATAGCTTGTATTGGACAAATATAATAAAAGAAATTAAGAATCACTTCATATATTTTATGCTGGCAAAGACATTTGCTAACGAAGTTGGCAGTTGTAAGTGTTGTTTTCCTTTAAAACATTGAAACATTCCATTCAACTCTTAAAAACGAAACATTGATAATATCAATAAATTATCAGACTCTTTACATAAACACAAAAGCGAAAATATTATTGCAGACATCTGTAATTACTAGCAAGGCCACACAATATTATTAACAAATGTATATTTTATTGCTTCAAAAATATATGTAATCTCCTAAGAATATTTGCGATGGAGTTAAAAGTGCCCTATGTTAAAATGGAAGTCCATAAAACCTAGTATTGTTAGCGTTTGACTAGAAACTGCCTAAAGACATTCTTTACCAGACAAATCAACTGTGTTAATCAACAATGTCACTTTAAATGTTACACAATAGTTCGAAACCGTTCCCAGCTGCCTGTAACACATCAAACTACACTTTCACTTATATTCAATGAGAATCATAAAATTTTGTTCACTGGCACAATGAATTTACTCAATAACCGATCAACGATCATAGTTTACATACATGTAAAACATAGAACTTCGCTAATGATTAAAAAGTGGTCAGTATTATTGCAAATGCAATAGCAAACCCACTGGCAATAAGAAATCCACTATAGACTACTGCTAATATCAAAGTTCAGGGGCCGTTGCCACACATTGTACGGAACGATGATGTTATCGGTCCATTTTGTTGTCACCCAGCAACTCGCATAACAAGCTTACAGTACCCAGGTATCAAAGTAGCTATTGATACCCAGGTACTGTAAGCTAATGCTACGGTTTTGACAACACACAGTTCTGTTTCCGTATCTCATTCGCGTCACATAGAGGCTAAAGCTAGGATCTCTGGCCTCGACGAACGCACCGTCCGATATTCACACTTAGCACTTATTATTTCACTTAGCACCAGCGGCGTTTCTTGGATGTCCCCTGAGCGTGGTGCTTCACCTATTTGTCTATGGCTTTTATATGGTCGGGGCGTTCGCCGCGCGCATGCCGCTGCCACATCTTATTGTATAGCATCTCTAGGCCGGTGGCGTACGCTTTGCAGTCGAATAGAGGGCTGTCAGTACGCGCCGACCACACTTTTGCGCGTATCCCTTTGAGGCTGCAAATGCAAAAGTTACATTAGAATTTCATTTTTAATTAAATGGTGTAGGGAAATAAGCAATGGAGGATCGATCTTAATCTCGGCTTATACAAGGTGGGAGACCACCAAAGATAGAAACATATGGAAGGATTTAAGGGAAGACCGTTGTCCAGCACTGGGATGAAATAGATAAAATAAGAAAAAAATCCTAAAAAATAGACTCGTTGGCGCAGCGGGTTGTTCGTACGAATGCGATTGAGAATATTAAGAAGTGTTAGCAATATTAAGCCGTTGGTCCCGTTAATTGTCGTCTGATGGCAATCATTATAATCCATGACCACTCATTCAGTCAGCATGTAAGGCTTTATCTCCTCCATGTGCAATAATTCATGTGAGAAGACCTGCGTCCAGTAGCGAGACGTTAAAAGACTGATGACGATTGAAAATCAACAATAATTCTTTGTAAGATAACTTACTATTCTCTGTCAGTTCCTAATCTTACAGCTATGTCTTGGTATTCTTGTCTCGTTCTGGCGATCAGTTCTGGACATCCGAGCGTGTTTAGTTGTGAGGCCGCAACTCTGCAAAAACATAACAATATTGTAGTCATGAAAATTTATATAAAAGCATTTATAACATTTCAGTTTCATGACAGGTTTTTTTTAAGTATAAGACGGCATTTCGAACCAGTGGCACAATAATTTGACTATAAAACATCCATCAATATTTTTATCTAGGATCTGGATCTGAAACCCTTCAAACCGGAACCCAACAATGCTGCCTGGCAGAAATAGGTATTAAGTTAGTCACCATCCAGTCGCGTTCTGTGCAGAATCCTGCCACCAGGTGGCACATACCTCCGGAATAACTTAATAAGAGACAGTCTCCGCATCAAGACTCCAGTCCTACTTAACATTAGGTTAGAGTGGAGTCATTTGCCGATTTTGAAGTTGTTCTTCAGTAACGTTGACACAACCGTCCCACATCTCACCGTGACGTCAGCGTCTCGCCGGGCAGCGTAACGAGGGACGTGCCGGTCCACAGTATGTCCATGCTGGTGGTGTGGTCGTTGCACAGCGGCGTGTCGCGGCACTCGTCCGCAGCGGCTATACCAGTAACGTTGACACAACCATCCCACGTCTCACCGTAACGCTAGCGTCTCGCCGGGCAGCGTGACGCCGGGCGTGCCGGTCCACAGTATGTCCATGCTGGTGGTGTGGTCGTTGCACAGCGACGTGTCGCGGCACTCGTCCGCAGCGGCTATACTAGTAACGTTGACACAACCGTCCCACATCTCACCGTGACGCCAGCGTCTCGCCGGGCAGCGTGACGACGGGCGTGCCGGTCCACAGTATGTCCATGCTGGTGGTGTGGCCGTTGCACAGCGGTGTGTCGAGGCACACGTCTGCGAGTTGTCCGCGACGCACGTGCTCTTCTTTGGCGGCTACGTTTGAAAATATGATGCGTCCGGGTGGTAAGCCTGTGGGCAAATCGTCAGCATCTTGTTACTATCTGTTACAGGTAATCAGAAGACTAATTAAAAAAACTGACAAGATGTTTGTAAACCATATGAAGGATGTATAAACAAATGTAACTATGACAAACATTAACATTAAAAAGTACCATGACTTGAGATATTATGAAATGTAAAAACATATCCTCTCACCAGTGTGCTGTTTTTGTAATGACATATCGTAAGTGTGTAACGCCGGGAGCCGGTATTTACACTGACAGGGCTTTTGAGTGGAATCTATTTACTTTAATTATTATATATAATGATCTATAATAAGATAAATATAAAAAAGACATTGATCATCTTACCTAGTTGCTGCGCAGTGGATTGTAAGTTAGGCTCTCCCACAGCCGGGAACCTCAACAGCCACAACACACTGTTCGGCACATGTTTCAATATATACACCCACATATGCAGCGTTAGCGGGTCAATCTTGTATAGCTGGTTGAAGTTACAGTACACCACAGCTTCGTCGGGCAAGCCGTACTGTTGACGGGTGGTGATCACTATGGACTGGGGTACTTCTTCGCCTGTCGCTGCTTTATTGTTGGTTTGGGTGGTAGCCAAACCATTTTGGAGAATAACCCCATTCACTGATGTCTGAAAATTAATTTACTATAAGTATACTTTTATTATAAGAGATGGAAGGAAATAAATGGGAAATGGAAATGGGTTAAAAAACAGAAATAATTAGATTAATTATGGTGAAAATTATACAAGTATATCTCATGATTTAAATTTTAAAAAATCTGCAAAAACAGTAACATTTTGACCGCCGTCGGGCCCAGACACAATAGAAATTCAATTGTTTGGTCAAATGGTGTCTAAGGTGTTAAAGCCAGTCCTGTAGAAACACAACTAATAAAAAACTCTTCCAAGAGTGCTTACTTAAATAAAATCCTTTTAAACTTTACTTTTGCTTTATAGATTAGTGGCCACAGCAAGAACTTTAGAAGTTCTAAAAAAAGATCTATGTGGTGACCATTGATAGTTCAATAAGTTCTAAATAAAAGTTACCTGCACTTGTCCTGAAGCAATCATAGTTTCAATCGGTGTGGTGGTGGGTAATTCTGCTACTTTCAATGAGATTTCGACAGGTCGCGCTGCCCGAACAATTTCCTTAATCTCTTTAATGTCTGTATTCTCAACGAGTGGCGAAAGGTCGGTCGCATTGATCACTGCAACATTGTCGGGCAAATTGCCCAAGTTATTGTGCGATTTGATTTTGTCGCTGAGAATGAGTCGCTCCTGCAAATGAGGGAACATTTGCTTATGATCGCCCACGAAGTATGTGTGAGGCATGTAAGAAAGCTTCTCGCTGTATTGACTGGCCAGCTCCACTGGAGACGTCACTGCGTCAGTCACCAAGTAGTCCATGTAGCTTGCTCCACTGGTTCCTGGATAGCCCAGCCACATCACCTGAACAGGGGCGGGCCTCAAGGCGAATATCTCGTTCCTGGCACCTTTAGTATATCCATTCATATTTACTAGAATATGAATACCGTCAGCATATATTTTGTCAGCGGCTTTACCGTTGCACGGCACTTGAGATAAGTCAACAAAGTTCTCAGCTTCTCTCGCAATCTTCGATCGGAACGTCGTGCCGTCATCCGGGCTCAAAGCGTAACAGAAGATCTCGACTTTCGATCGGTCGTGCAGCCCCGGCACTGACTGCATCAAGTGGGAAGTCGGGTGGTTACCAAAGTCGCTGCTGACGTAACCGATTCGCAAGCGTCCTTGCAAATCGCGCGGGAATTTGTAGGGCGGCTTGTGGAGAACTTGTACTTTCTCTAAACACAAGTTAGCGTGGCGGGCTGCTATCGCCTTCCTAAAATCGTGTGTCAAGGGGTATAGCATCGAATGGTGAGGATGCACCGAAGGCAATCTGTTCTTTTCGAGTTGCTCAGCCACAATGCTGACTAACTTTTTCATACGCGCCTCATAGTCGGTCCAGTCACAAACAATTTGCAAACAATGAGCCAAATTGCAGTACGCATCGGGGAAGTCTGGTTTCAGCTTAAGGGCAGTTCTATACGACTGTATTGCTTCAGGAATGTTTCCTGAGTCCTTGTGAATACTGGCAAGATTGCTATGAGCGTCAGCGAATGCGGGGTTGATTTGAATCGCTCTGGTGTAGCATTGCAGTGCACCAGCAACATCTTGCATTTCTTTGAGCGTGTTGCCCATATTACTGTAAGCATCAGCAAAAGTGGGCTGAATGCGAATAGCTTCTTTATAATGCATAAGCGCCTCATTGAGTTTGCCTTGTTGCTGTAATACTGAAGCTAAATTGCTGTGTGCCGCCGCGAATTCCGGGAACACTTCCAACGCTTTGAGATATAATCGCGTCGCCTCCTCGATGTATCCCTGCTCTCGTTTTATATTCGCGAGATTATTTAACGAGTCTGCGTGGGAGGGACAAAGGCGTAAGGCGGTATTATAGCACTCCTCGGCATCGACCACCTGACCTTTCTCTTTTAAAGCATTAGCTAGATTACAATATGCGTCGGGGAAATTGGGTTGTAGCTCTATAGCTCTTCTGTATGTGTCAATAGCCAAGTCGATTAGTCCTTGCTCGTAATAAACGCACGCCAAATTGCCGTGCACGACCGCGTTGTTGGGGGATAAATTGAGCGCACGAAGATAAGCCGCGACAGCCCTGTTCAAAAGAAATAAAAATTTGTACACTTGTACATTTTAATTGATATATGATGTCATTTTTAATTATTTGAACTCTATACGGATTAATTCGCGTATATTTTAGCAAATTTTTAACTGATTAACAATACTACATTTTGTTTTTTTTAAACATAAGTATAGCTTAGCAACTTTTGTTACCTGTCAAAAATTCTCGCTTCTTTGAGGACATTTCCCAGGTTGATGTACGCATCCAAGAAATTAGGATCCAAGGCCACAGCTTTTTCAAAATGGTGTATGGCCAGCCAGATCTCACTCTGTGCGTTAAACACGCATCCCAAGTTACTCCATGCCACTGCAAAGTCTGGCCTTGTTTCGATGGCCTTCAAGTAACAAGCCTACACACACGGAAAAAGACAAATGTTAACCAATGAACCATACTCTAGCATTAACATTGATGACAGTTTGAAATGTTCATTACGCCACTAGAAATAAGTTACACCAATGCATTGGATGGCGCTGGGTCATTTGTACACAAAAGGAAAATGACCGAACAACAAACAATAACTTAAAAACTAAATTACGCAAAGTGCACCCTAACGACACGACACTACGCCGAAAGCCACACACATCAGTAGGAAATGCAAACGGCAAGTTTAATTCCATTCAATCGGGCCCAACGTGTACCTGTGGCGATTAAGCATAACACAACCAAAACTTTCAATGGGAAACGATGCAAGGCGCTTCCACTTCCTAGCCAATGAGAAGATGGACACAACAATGGCAATCAAAGAGTACGACTATTATCCAATGACCTGTTCAAAAGTTTTATTTCGTCAAACCTTTTCCACTTTACCTGCAGCCGGTATGAGGTCGTCTCGGCGGGATAGCGAAGGGGGTACCAACCGTAACCCAGCTACATACAGCACCGGTCACACCTACTGCCTTACCAGACAACACCTTGTGAAAATATAACAGAATTAGTTGATTTTGAGTCAAACTAGTTCCCGATACGTTAATCGTATTGCATTTTTTTTTTTTCATGTTTATGATTCGAGAGGATCATTGTCAACTCACGCTGTCTTCGAGCAGAGTATATAGCGACAGGCATGATGTGAATGACGGCAATCGTTATGTTACAAGTCAACCAATTTACTATGTCATACCACTAAATGATATTATCACTACTCATACTGGCTCCTCTGATCTTTTTATTGACTAAGTTGAAAGAAATCACTACAAGCGCAAGGAAAATTTAACTAAATAACAGAGAAGGAAACAGGATATTTCGTTATGACTGCATTGTGTTAAATACAAACATGAAAATGAACAATTAGTGAACTCTCTATTTTTAATGATAGTTTTCTACACATTTTGGTTATATCGAACAAACAAAATGAAAGACTTAGGATGTAAAAAAACATAAAGCTGCTGCCTATATCACCGTGTTCAGTGTTCAAGGCTGATGTTACAGAAATAGTTGCGTTGAACCCAAACTATAGGAAAGACACATTTGATGCAAGTTTTGTTTACAGTCATCTTAGTATAAGGATTCTAATTAAACGATAAACAGGTACATTTAGCTCGCTATAAGTCTATTAATTCACACCTGTTAGTTTAGCAAGAAGTTTAAAGAGTGCTTCAAAGAAAAACTTTACAACAAGCTGTGCTCATCCCAATAAAATTATTTGAAAATTGGTACACAATACCTTTCATTACAGTTTACAAGATCACTATTAAATAAACATCAGAGCAAGAACGCATTGTATTTTCTATACATTCTAAGTCAACAGCCTATTGAATATTACTTGTATTAAACAAAACATCATCAAAGGGAATAAAAACCGCAGTGTAGAAAGTTGATATCACTATTACGCAATAGCTATCGCAAAACATCAAAACAAAAGACATTGTGTGAATATTTTGCGACAAAAATAAAAGTGCGTGAATAACAAGACAGAAATGCATGATCTTTTATCAACGATATTCAATTTCTATCTTGTTTTCACGCCAATTGTAATGGTTTAAACAATTGGGTGTATTAATCCATATATCTTACGCATAAAAGTGTTGTTGAAACCATTACAATGAATCGAACGCTTTGCTTTCTCACGAAGTAGGTTTTACGCAATCGCAGAGTACGCTGGCGGAACAGAGAGTGCACTAATTTAATATAACACAAAGGGATAGAGCCGGCGAATCCTGTTAACTTCCCAGCAAACCAGACAGTGGGGCACAGAACGGTATTTACCTTTGCCTCGTCCAGTCGTCCTAAGGCCTTGAGCAAATTGCCCAAGTCACTTCTGACGCAGTATAGATCCTATAACAAAGATGTTTGAATATAGCAGGAATAAATCGGCCGTGGCCGCCGCGCGGGCTTTATATGTAGCTTGCAATCGGCGGCGGCGTATCGACTTTTTTAGGCAAACATACCCAAGAAGTTATAATTTTGAATCTAAATAAGGACTTTTACCAACATACATAGTGGAAAGGAGTACAAGCTATTAACCCGATTCTTCAGATCACTAAAGTAATCTGCGATGACTGAAGTAAGTAAAGCTCTAAAAAACAAACTGCTATCTTACTGAGGTAGGTTCCACCAAGACCAGTGGAACAGGTGGTGGTGTATAGGTAGATACCTAGTAACATAACAGTTTGTATGTTTTTTATATTAAACAAAAAAACGCCCCATTTGCAATGATGAAATAATCCACCTCTTGTTATACTCATGTCATATTTTGAAGACAAACCCAAATATTCGTAACAATATGAACATATTAATTATTTACTACTTTCTACCATGTACAAAATTCTATAGATATGGATATAATATACTTAGATAATGTATGAAAAAAAATGTAAATAAATATAATTAAAAAAATAAGTCTTATCGTCGCTTAAGTTCTAACACTATGTAAGTAAAAATTGGTAATTTTGAATTAGGCATGTTTTTAGATAGAAAATAGAAAGATGCACCTTGTGATCAATCAGATACGAGGGTAAGAGCCAATTGCGATGCTATGTTTTGCCGACAAAGTCCCAGCATAATCACAGTGGTACACTCTAATGTTAAAAAAACAATGTCTGAAAAGTTGACCATTTTAAGTTGCGGTGTTAGAACGTAAGCGACGTTATGTAAGTGTAAAAACTTATTGCAAAAAAATCTTAGTAAAACCGCGGTGTGGAATAATACTGCAGTATGGTTAAACAAATCAAACAATAGAGAATCATTGTCAAAGAAATCTTAAGCACAGTGTTGTCATCTTTTATTCAAGGTTATTTGATAGCTTTGTAAACAACAATCATTGTCTATTAATATTAATGATGTAATAAAAATAATTAAGAGATAATGTTATAACACTGTTGTAAATTAACAATATTCCACAATTTCATTACCATAATATACTTGAATAAAACAGTGACTTTGCAATTAATAATGAAAGGACAAAAACAAGTACAGGAAGAAGTACAAATGGCAGCCATCTTGCTAAATAGCAATTTCTTAAGCATCAATATATTTTCAAAGCAATCTAGGTTTTCATTATAAAATAGGAATAGAGTGGTGCAATATATCTATTTGAAAAACATCTAACATAAATAAGCATTCATATAAAAAGTTTATTTATTCTAACTTTATACAAAATTTTGTTCACTATTAATTAATTGCTATTACACTGCTAATTAATTTAAACTAGTAAAATTTGAATTTACCTATCATGTTTACACTGTATTGTTATCATTGTCAAATTTTGATATACCTACTATGACACTAAGCAATAAAGGAATTTGAATTTTATGAAAAAGTCTTACAAAATGTATACTTACAGGATTATATTGTAACGCAGTGACATAAGCTTGTACTGCCTGTTCCATATCACCTGCAGCCACCAGGGCAGCTGCCAGGTTGATGTAGCCATCAATGAAGTCTGGCTTTAGCCTCACCGCATGTCTGTAGTTCTCAAGGGCCTCTTGCAGCTGACCACGCTCTTTGTACACATTGCCAAGGTTACTGCAACCAAAGAATTGTTGGATTTAATAGTCTGACAATATAACTTATTGGTGGACTCCCACAGAAAAACTGGCCCAAGCTATCTCAGGATAGACAGGTGAAGAGAGGGAAGGGAAGCCTTGCCCTACCTTGTAAAAATATAAAGGCTCATAGAGAATAGAGAAAGGTTCAAAAAATTAATAATCTGGGTTATCTTTGGTTTGTGTGTACTACACTAACACCTTATTTATTCTTTTAGGTATGTCTAACTTCATAAAAGAAGGTTTACATTACAAAATATTACTTAATACAAAATAAAGAAATAGTTTTTGTTAGTGCAGTGCAGTTGTTATGGACTAGTAAAATATGAAACTATGGTTTGTTACTTATTAAAAAGTACATGGAACATGATATTGGGGTTAATTTAGGTAGGGGTAAGTATTAGATCTCACTAATATTATAAAGTTTGTGTGTATGTGTGTATATTTCTTGCTTCTTCACGCTGCAACAGATGGATGGATTTGGATGAAATTCGGCATACAGATAGTTTATAACCTGGATAACACATATGAGTTTTTATTCCGGTAACAGGTTCCTGTGGGATAGTGTAGTCTTTGCGAACGAAGTCGCGGGCGACAACTAGTGTTTATATACAATAGATTATATTCTGATAATTCAGAAGACAAAATGTCCCCATTATTAATAGCTTGTTAGTGCCAACAAAGCAAGACTTCAATGTCATTTAAAAATAGGTAGGTACTTTCGATGTTTCAGTTTTGTAATATGAGACAACATCACATATTGAATAGTTGGTTTTCGACATTGACCCGACTGGGAATCTAACCCGGGACCTCAGAGTTAGTGACCAAAGACCAGCATGCAAGCCACTTGGCTATGGAGGTTGTCATTGTAATAACTGATTATCAGTCTACATCTACAGCCACTATTGAAATGAGCTTATGACTCAAATTTATAGTTAGGTAATGGCACCAATGTTAGACACTTTAAGCCCAGTGTTCAACTGAATTTTTGGGATGACAGCAAGGAAGCTGGTGGTTGGTGTTCAATTGTTGATTAAGACTAAAATCAGTTGCAGACCCATTTTTTTAATGATTAAAGGACAAAAATGTTGATCACTGGTTCCTGTCGAACATTGGCACCACTACTTAGGTGCTGCAAATAAAAAAATAAAAATAGAAATCATTATTAAAGACTTGTCATGATAATCAATGATTGCTTTCATCGAGTCACTTGTGAACACAATTGGTAAAATCACTCTGCAGCCACCAAATTAACAAGGTTATAAAAGTTTGTTTATGCATTATGCTAATATTTGTTATTTATAATATGCTTTTAGGAGAGAGTAGAGAATTAATTATCCTTCCTAAATTTTCTAGTAAATAAACAAACCTGTAAGCCTCAGCTAAAAGAGGATTCTGCTTAATTGCCAGTGTAGAGAAGTGTGCCGATTTGTCCAGTCGCCGGCATTGGAAGTGTATGGACGACAACAATAGGAGGACCCCAGTATTGGTGCCGTCCTGTCGCCATAGCTGCATGCAATGCAACTCTGCACTCTCATAGTCCCCAGCCTGATACTCTCGATGTGCGAGTTCCAATAGTCCTAATTAGAATAAAAATTACATTTAAACAAAATACTTTAGCATCCATTTGCATGTATACAAATAACGTCAGCAGAATTCTGCGGAAAAATTTTCCACGACATGACCGGAAATAGGTTATTAAATTTACTACAACTTACACGAAGATTGTAATGTAAATTACTTACCAACTGTAGATATTTGTTGTATATCGGACATTTTTAAGATCACAGCATTTGCTGGCACACCGACTATTTGTTGAGGCTGCGTTGTGACAGATTGTGGCACAGCGACATTCGCTTGAGTTTGCATTTTGGTTATCATAGTTAAGTTCTTTTACAATTATTAGCATTCACGAGTGCACACAATTCCGATCACATAAAAGTCCAATAAAAACGTATAGTTTACACAACAATTAATGTTTTTGTTCCATGATTGATATAAAATTGCATCGCCATCGCCACTAGGTACCACAGCACACCACCACTGAATCACTACGCACTAGCGATGGGCGTTATTCAATTTAGATAGTTACACAACTATCTATTTGGCTGAATAACGATCACTAGTTGTCCAACGACAAAAAAACTATCTATTTTCCACAACGCTCTAAATTTCCATTACCAAGCGAATATACACTTTAAGTAAACAATAAAACGATAGATAAGTTTGTTCACGCGTGTGCGAATGAACGATACTATATTATGACGTGTGCATAAGTGTGATTATTCATATTTCACTTGCAATATAGCAATATAGACAGTACTAAGCCTCGTAAAGTACGAAGGAAAGTTAATTGAAAATGTTAATTTAACAGTAGCTAAGAACTCACACTTAACAACATAATAATATTCATACAGTTCGACGACGTTGTGGAAATAGATAGTTTTAATAACGTTATTTACAAACGGATAACGTTTTCGTTTAGTGATTTCAAAAAACGATAACGAGACATCGCTACTACGTACATCACAATACAATAGAGGTGTAGGTATCTATAGCAGTATAGCTTTGGTTGGCTTTTTGGCTTTAGTAAAGGTAGTAGGTAGGTAGGTAGTTTTGTATTATCATTATTACCAATCAAATCAGAGACAGAAAAATCAACCAAGCAACCAATCAGGCGACGCGGTAGATAAAGGAAACGACGATATTTTTAATATATTTTTAGTCATTGTCTATGCTTTTTAGAAAAAAACGTGCTGTGTAGTTCTTTCGCAAAAATACTACATTATTGCAAGTATTTAAGGTTTATATGCGGCCTTTGATTCTACACACCTAATTTGTTTTAGTTCTTGATTTTTAACAAAGCAAGTAAGATTTCATTCAATTACAAGAAGTTAAGAATTTGTTCTTTTTTTTAAGTACTATCATAATATGGCGCGAATATTCAAATACGGATACTTTATGCCTTTGGACTTCTTGGCAGGAAAGTGAAGAGTCATGTCTGCGGTTTTGTTGTATTTTCTAAAATTTGTGTTATATCGAATATTAATGTAAAAGAATGGTGGATTATTAACCGTTAAGTGCACATGAGTCTTGGCAAATGTAAAAAAACAGTGCAACTTCACTTTTCAAATTCTCTCAAGAAGTCCGCCCGAGGAATTAGTAAAGCCCCACATCTTACTGAGATACTCGAGGAGTTGGGGGATATATCATTTCTCACTTCTATTATCATTCATCATACTGGAAGGAAATCCTACTAATATTATAAACGCGAAAGTTTGTAAGTATGGATGGCTGTTTGTTACTCTTTCAACTACTGAATGGATTTTAATGAAACTTTCCTCATAAATACAGACCATGACCCAGACCAGCATATAGGATACTTTTTTTCTTACTGTAGTCTTCTGCGAACGTAGTCGCGGCAACAACTAGTATTGTGTATTTATGTATCTACTTGCAAGAAAAATTAGTTCGACACTGGCTAAATGTGCTAATCGCACAAAGCCATAAACTAAACAAAAATAAAAAAACTTTATGCATTTATTTTATTTAGAGCCAGCCAGCCAGCTTTTGCATGTAATCTGTGCAATTGTAATGAATGATACACTTTGCACTTTTTTGACCCAAATGGATTATGGATAGGATCACTATTTTGATATGACATCAAGCTAATAATTTTATTATTTTGGAAGCAAATTTCTTCCTATTGTGTTAGGGGATACTTTTAACTTTAATACCTTTGGTTGTTAATACATGAAGAGACAATTCAGATCACATTTAATGTAATTACCTAAACGTTTGTAGGAATTCTGTTAAATTAATTTTATTGAATTGAAAAAAAAAAATTAAAAGAAAATTTGAATTATATAAGATACAAATTGATATTACATAAAAAATTTAGTCCCTAAATTAAAAGCTGAAGAATTAATACAGTTTTATTTAAAACATACAAAATACACGGGACGAAAACATTTTCATTTAAAGTTACAACCTAAGTAAGTACATAATACTGACTGACATCTCTGTATAAGTATAGATAAATTTGAGGCACCTAACACTAAAATCTTAAATCAATGCATGCTTAAGGGTAGACAGAATGATTAAAGTAGAATTTCATTGTATCTTGATTTAAGATTCCATATAAAGTCGCCATTAATATCAGATCGACCAAAAAACTGCTGGCTGCCGTTTGCCTTAACATTAATTATATCCTCAATTTATTCGAGATAAGAAAGTAAGTATGCCACTTCGCTGAGATCTTGGGGTACAGATTCGTGATAGCAAACATATAGCTCTCGGGGTTCTGGCTCGCCGAAGACACGCCTGGAACAAAGTTAAATTAAATCTTTAGAAAGTATATTTAAAATAATACATAATTAATTATTTATCTTAATTTTTTTTTCTTTAATGTAGTTAGTTATGTTATGTTTCATCTAATATTGTAACTTATCTATATGCATAAATCAATATATAATATATTATTTTAAATGTAACTTTAAGTTCGTTATTGAAATGTTCCAAAGTTATTGACATTTACATTCCAAAAATGTATTTACTTACCCAACTACCCAATAATGGAATGGTTCAGTGTTCTTTTTGTTCACGCCACATTGGCTCATAATATTTGGTGGTGCTTGAAACAGCATCCCATATTCTTTGACAGCAATTAATATTTTATTCAATGGATTAGAGGGCGCATGGTTTGTTTTAAATCTGTGAAGAAACAAAAATATATTAGAACAAATATCTATCTATATGCTATATTTAATTGATAAGACAAAAATATATCGGGTAATTCTATTAATGACTGATACAGTCTGAATGTAACTATTGTCAATACATAGTGAAATCTCTTTTTTTATCATCATAATAATTGTTGTCTTCCCAAAAGTCGGCGAAAGTAGACTGGTTTTTCTTATCAGCTCTTTATGTACCTTATCCGATTAACGGATTATCTACCTGCCTGAATTTGTTAATGATCACAAACCTTATATTGTGCTGTAACAACTCATGTATTTTTTGACAAGCAGATCTGAAGGTTTTGATTATGTAAGAATACAAAACATTGTTGGATTGCATCTCTATGTTCTTAACAGGCGCAATGAGGATTCCTGTTGCCGATTCTAACTGCATAAAATGAAATAGCACATTCTCGTCTCCTGCAGTTATTCTGAAATGAATTTATATAAATTACAGAAGATTCAAACAATATTAAACTGTATGCACGGAAATCTTGTTGACTTAATAATTTGTTCCTAATTAAATAAAGCATGCAAGAAGTTAGTACATCCACGAGATTAACATGTACATATACAATGTAACTCTTAATACAATGGAATAAGGGTCAAAACTAGTCAAAAGTTTATACATGTAAATGATTGTGACTGTACTAACATACAACGACTTTAAGATGCTAAGTCAAATGATTACCGAGTGTATGTTACTATTATAATTATTGCCTACAAACAACTAACCTGTGAGTTGTGACTTGGTCTATTTCATTTAACAAAGATTTTCTTATATCAGTAACATCAATACTGCTGCTTGCTCTACTAGCATCCTGAAAGTAGGTATGAATTACATTATTCTTAACTGATATGCTACCATCGCCCGGGCGGCGGCAGTGGAACAGCATATAGTCTATTTACTTTCTAAACGCTACGTCATCAAACTCCGCTTCTTAGCACTTGTTATCAACAATAATAATAAACTCATTTAATTGTCTCCAAAACAGTAACATTATGCATACACTTAGCGGGTTTAATTACCTGTCTATCCCAATCGGAATCCGAACCAGATGAGTCTCTTCGATTTCGTTGTTCCCTATCAGCTCTTCTACCTTGAACACGATCGTCACTTATCTCGCTAGAAGTTAAAAAAATAAATGAGTATATACAATACATGTAACCTTTTTCTGTAAACCCAATCAGTAAAAACTTTTTTATCTCTTCAATGTAAGCTTACCTACTCTTGAGGCTATTAGAGTCTTCGGAATAGCTAACATCTATACTGGAATGTCGGTACTGTTTCAGTGGACCACTGTACCACTGGTTGTAAAGGCTGTGATGGCTACCGTAATTGTATGTATTGTCACTGGTACTGGAGCCCATATTGATTTGATCCGATGAACTGTGGCGCTTTTTTATGTCTGACTGAAATTTTGGAAGTTTTAATGTTGAACTTCTCAATGTGGCCTCTGCTGATTTCAAATCTAAAAATCAGAACGCACCTTATTAACCAATGACATTGTAGTTATTTATCATATTTTTTGTTTCGATCGGCAGATGTTATCAACATTTACAGAAAACAGACTCACAAAAAGTTCCATTTTTTTTGGTGATGATTATTATTAGTGCGATGAGCTCGATGGCGCAGTGGTCGCCCGGTCTGCGAGTGCTGAGGTTAAGCAACTCTCGCAAAGGTCGGTCACCAGATGGGTTACCAAAAATTTATCATCTCGAGCTCCTCCGTGCTCGGAAGGCCGTTGGGCCCGGCTGAATTAGCAGTCGTTAACCACCAATCCGCACTAGGCCCGCGTGGTGGTTTATGGCCCGTTCTCCCTATCCATCCATAGGGAAGGCTCATGCCCTATAAAATGAGCTGATGATGATGATGATGATTAATAACAGTCCTGTTAACCCAACTAGACTCTAACGGAGCTGTGGGGATAGAACCACAATTCTTCGCATTAAATGCTAGATATAATGCCTTTAAAAAAATATAATAGAAAAATCTTACTACTGTGATCTCTCATTTTCTTTCCAACTTTTGTGAGGCATTCCGGTGAAGTTTCAACTTGTGGCATGGTATTTGACGAGAACCACGTCGCTAAATATTTGTTTAAGCCAACATCGTAGAGGAGATCAAGGCAGCTCTCACATTCTTCCACATAAAAAGGTGAAGGAGGTGTTACACCTACTGCCTGAAAAGTCAATTATTATAGTTTTTAATTGTCTTTGGTTTATCTTACTTGTTGGTAAGATGGATTTAACATGAAACGCCTAATAATGAATGGTCAATTGTATCTACATTTATTAAATTGATTAATGCGCCTCAGTGCTTGAACTTCAAACAAGCCTTTAACCCTTTTTAACATCGTCATTTTAACTTTACCCCTTTGATATAAGGTCGAAAACCAATGACAAAAAATCTAGTGCCTTATTACGTTTACTTATTAATGGAATCCTACTTAAAAGAAAGGCTATTTTAAGTCACAGAAACTGGAGGAAAATGTACACTTTATACGAAGATGGCGATGTATACGATATATGAAGCTGATACTTTATACAATCTATACACACTTGGCTCGCCAGCTTATCGGTTACCAACTTTAACCAAGTCATTTAGTTAATGTCTCAATACACTTACATCTTCAGTACAGCCACCAGCTTCCATTAGAGTAGCTAAGATAAAATTACCTTTGCCAACAATTAGGAGGAACCATCGACCATCAGGAATTCTGCAAATACCATTATTTTTTTATAATTTTTATTATTGAAAAAAAATAGGAAGTGTCTAGGTTGCCACCAGTGGCTATTTGGTAAATAAAAATATCAAGCCGCTAGTGGTAAGATAAGAAAAAAAAAATTCTGCCGCTAGTTATTAGGCATAACAATTTGTTCCATATTGCAAACTAATAAAGTTTAATTTTAAATATACATCAAAGTAGCGTAGTGAAATAGTTCCTATAGTGGCAGAATAACATGAAAAGCTATTCTACCACAACTTATAAGCACACACTTATTAGCCACACATAAGTGTCATAATTAAAATATACTTTTATTATTTGCTACCCTTCCGTGACTGGCCTTCGCTACGCTGCGCTTCGCTCGGAAAATTGACATTTCTATTTTCCAAATAGCCACTGGTGGCAGACTACACTTTCAAAAAATTATCTTGCTTCATCAATGTGAATTAGTTCAAAAGAGACTTGCAGTTGACAGAATAAAAAGACATGTGTTAAGATATTGTTGGAATGAATGTAAGGGAAGCTAAAGAGATTAATACTAGCATTTTAGGGTAATGATAATAATGATAAATTAAGACAGCAGCACATAACAGAGATTGAACGAAAACTCACCAAGCCAACCCAAAAATAGTGGCTGGGGTCTACTGTTGTAAGAACATCAAAAAAACTCTGTACCTATATTCATTTCCATCATTCTTGTTACGTTTTCTATGCTCATAGATATATACTTCTTTCCAAATAACCAGCTTTTCTATTTCCTTTTCAACGCTTAGTTCAAGAATACCTGTTAGTCTCAAATATGCATTTATTTCCTTCAAATCTTCATTTTGCAAATGAGTACTTAACAAATGGCCGCTATAATAAAGGCAGGACCCAATAACAGTATATAGTCTTTGAAAATTGTCTACATCGTCGGTCTGTAATCAAATATCTATAATAGTAAAATGTATAAATGTTTATAAGATATCTTAGAAACAAACAGAACCTGTTTACTAGGTAACTTAAAGTGAAAAACAAAGCTGCGAAAAAGATTACACCCACCCATTCACGATAATCAGCAGCCTCTAGTTCTGTGATAGCATCATCAACTTGTACTTTAACTTCGAGAGGCAATGTTACTGAATGCGCTGCCAGCAGCTCTTCAAAGTAGCAAACACTTAAAGGGCTATCACATTTCAACAACCCATTCTCAGAGTTCTTTACTAACACACTAAGGAATATGAGAGAAAATAGATTGTCCAACTTGTCAACATTGTTAGGTTTGGTAAAGCAATATTTGAGAGAGCCATATAAAAATTGTAATATTCTAACAATACTGCTACAAATTTTCCTTGTAGCAAACAAATCTACTTGCTTATTTGGAAAAGCAATTAATAATAAATCACTATAGTATGATGTGTATGAAACATTGATAAGAGAGCCATTATGTAGTACTGTTGAAGTTATGGGATCACTTGTTCCTAAAGATTTAGGAGCCAAATGATTGAGAGTAACATAAGCACCTCTTGTGCTATACAAAAAGTTCTGGTTAAAAGGCCTTGGATAACAATACAGAACACCTTTGTCATCATTGCTGTGATACTCAATATCATTACAGCAAATGTACAAAACAGAACACATGGAATCCCTCAGAAACTGTGTCAGTGAATTTTCAGGAGATATTTTTGAAGACAATAACTTCTCCTTGTTTATTTGGAACTCTTCTGTAGGTAATTTGAAAGTTAACTTAGGACTACAATGATCCTCTATAACTCTTTCTAATATCTTGTTTATGTTGTATGTGTTTACTTCAATGCCATTTATTTTTTGTAAATAGTACCCTCTTTTTACTTTAGGTGAATAAATAGCTTTTGATTCAACTAAAAAATCAGACACCACTAATGTTTTGCCATCAGAATGTGTGTCTAAACTCAAGCCAAACATCTTTTCTATTTGGCAGTTCTTTTCACTGGAAAAGATCATGTTTTTGCTGACCTGTAACAGAGAATTTGAATGTTAAATAGAAATGAGTTAATGTAACATATGCATCTATAAAATTTATAAACCATAGAACCTATATTAAAATGTACCTGTATGACAACTAACAAATTATTATCTTCTTCAGATAAACTCTTAGCATTGTTTATATTACCCTCTACATATTTTTTCTTTGCATTGTTTCTTTTTGTTTTACGTACTTTTAAGGCACGGAATATTCTCCCTGGAAATAAATATAAACAATATTTTACTTAATGTTCTTAGTTATTTTTAACTAGCCGCCTGTCCCGGCTTCGCACAGGTAGACATTTCTTCGTTATGTTACTCAGCGCTAATGTAGCATTCTAGTGAAAGAAATTGGTAATTTTTGAGTTTGTTTGTAAAACAAAATATAGATTTAGAAGTCATGATTTGGTCACCTTTAGTGGAACGTCTAGTTGATGATCTTTTAAAGTTGTTTCTTAGTTTGAATGTTTCACAGTTCTCAAGTAAAGCTGACTTATGATCATGACTTGTTTTAGTGACTTTTGTTTTGATGTAGACCAATTCACCATCTTCTCCTACATCGGAATCCCATTCTGGTACAGAGCTGGAAACGGTAAACAATTAAAAGCTTCATTGTGATGCTGCATCCAAATTTCATTTTGAATTCTTGAAAAATAATTCGTTGTACGATATATAGCGTTTAGTTTATCACTAGATTACTATCGTTACTAGTAAAAGTTAAAACAATAGGTAAACAGTAGGTACGTACCTTTCAGAGTCAGAATATTTTGAATCGTCTGAAGAATCTGTCCAATCGTTATCGGAATCGCAAGGGCTATTATCGTAATTTAACTTGCTTTTGTTGTTATTCATTTTTATAAATTGATTTATTTTATTTATAGTTTAAACATTTACATGTGACATCATATTTTACTAAATTCTGAAGAATGTAAAATACAATTATTATTAAGCCACTCACTGAGCAAGTAATCACTACGTTATACACTGAGCAAGAAATCACTAACGTTATAAAGCCAATAATAATATTTATAATTTTTATTAACTAATAGTATGTATTACCATAGAGAAATTTTTTTTTTTCCTTTAATTTATGGCTTCGTGCGATTAGCACATTAAGCCAGTGTCAAAGTAATTTTTCTTACAAGTAACATAAACATACAATATTTCTTTCCAGTATGATGATGATGAATGATAATAGAAATGAGAAGTGAGAAATGATATACCCCCCAACCCCTCGAGTATCTCAGTGAAGATGTGGGGCTTTACTAAGTCCTCACGCAGACATTTTGAGAGAATTTAAAAAGTGACCTTGCACTATTTTGTTTCATTTGCCAACACTCATGCACACTCACGAACACTTAACGGTTAACAATCCACCATTATTTCACATTAACAGGTCCCGCTGACCACATATGGTCCGTAACAATTGATTTAACCATTGTTATAAATTTTGGACAGTGAATCTGTTAATATTCGACATAACACAAATTTAGAAAAGAAAACAAAACCGCAGACATGACTTTTCACTTTCCCGCCAAGAACGAGTTGGGATTAAGAACGAGTCAAGTTCAAAAAAAAAATCAAAATTCAAAATTCAAAATCATTTATTCAGTTTAGGTTTATGACGTCATCTTGTCATTTCGTACCGCCTATGAAAGCAATATTGAAAGCTATAGGCTATATATAGCTTTTGATATATGCCTATACCTATTAGCTAGATGACAAGATGACGTCATTAACTATACACGTAGCCAAGGCGATCGGTTAGGCGGTCGGGCCCCAGTTTTCTTTACAAAAGTTCGTTTAGAAACAACAAAGGCATCCAGCTTATACCGGCAAGCTTTCTTTTTTGTAAATTGAGATCAAATATTATTTTGATTACCGCTACTACTAATTTATTTTCTTTAAAGTGCAGTATTATACTAATAAGTAGGTCAAGGCAAGACTATTTACCAGATAAATATTTAGCAACAATCCTTCTGTGTATTTTTTAAGGATTTTTTGGATGCTGCGCGACGAACACAAGATTTTTAATTTTTCTTTTCTCATTTGATGGCTTTGTCCGGTAAGCACATTAAGTATCCAAAATAAATTTCTTACATGTTATATTATCATCATCTCAGCTGAAAGACGTCCACTGCTGGATAAAGACCTCCCCCAAGGATCTCCACAACGACCGGTTATATTTATATTATAAATAAATAATATTTCCTTTGTTAGTATACGATAATGATAAAAGTAATAAGTAGTAATAAAATAATATATTACCCTCTAACTCCAACCCCTTGAGTATCACAGTAAAGACAGGACTTCTTTTTAGAGAATTTGAAAACGGAGTAAAGCAGTATTTTGATTCATTTGCAACACTCAAGCACATTAAAATTTACGAACACTTAACCAATTAACTACTAAAGAGAAAAAATAAAATATATATTGGGTCTCAGAATAATAATTTCATTGTTTTGTCTAATTGATTGATTGTTTACTCTTTGGTCCGTCAATCCAATGACAACCGGTTTTGGCACAATTTTCAAAAAATGACTAAACTTTAACTTTTAAAAATGTTATTATAGTAATTTTAAGTCTAAATTGAGATAAAAGCTTCTCTTAATGTAACGTACGCTTCGACTAAACTAAGCTAATGGCGTTTGTCTGAATGTACAATTTCAAAACAATTTAAAGTCAGTCAAAATGATCATGGATTACGAAACGTACGAGAGTGACGAAGAGTCTTCAAATTATTCTAACACACCATCCGAAAGGAATACTGCAGGCGAGCAAGTCAAAACAAAGGACGGTGATTTGGGTGATTTTCTAGATCCAGATCTAACTCTAGCCTGTCAAACTAAAAAAGCGGACCCATTTGGAGTAAAATTACGACCGGCCACATCAAAAAAACATGACGACACTAAAAAAGCTGAAAACGACTGTATCCAATGTAAAACATCGAATGAACAGATCTTTCATATCAATATGGTATCTATCTTATTCTTCAGATAAGTTCTGCCCTACAAAGTGTAATACTTGCGTGTTTTATTAAGCACTATAGTAACACAATAAAGTAATAATATTATTGTAATTCTACAGATCAAGTAGGTAATAGTTACTGAGTGCGAACTGCTGAGTGCCTAATTCAAATTTGATTCATCATTGCACGTGCACCAACCACGATAATGAAAACAAGAATTTGTATGGCATGGCACAATTGGCTCTCTTGCAAGTTTAGTACAACTTTCGGTCAGAGCAGAGTGTCGATCAACCGCTTCTCCCAGACCCGGAAGTCCCGGGTTCGATTGCTAGCAGTGGGTACATGTTTGTACTCAGTTTGGTTGGTAGTAAGGCTGTTTTGTCCGCCTGGCTAGCTACCACCATCTTATCTAAATATGTCGCCATAACATCAATGTGAATAGCATGTGTTCCAGCAGCTAGAGATAAGATAGCTACTACCTCAGTTGTTGAGGATTAAGAGTGAAGTGCGCTCCCAACTTCGGCCTTTATCATTTCTTAACATTGGATGAGATGAAGCCAAGTGCTTACCCGTAAGTAATAACAATAAAAATAAATATTGATCGTAGCTTGCAATTCACCTAGTCTGCCACCAGGGGGCGCTGTTTTAATGCCATTCAAATTCTCGTTTTTGTGGTGAATAAATGAAGTGTTATCGGTTCTAAATGGTGAATATAACTCGCACTCGGCACGCTGTTGTAACTTAGTTGAAACGACATAGGTATTTTTTTTTACAAAAAATGTATAGAGATATTAGATTAGATATGTACTCATACTCATAAATTTATTATTAGCTATTATCAGCTGCATGGGGTCTGAGAAGTGTCAGCTCGAGAGTAGTCGCGAATGATGATAATAATGGTGATGATGTGGTCTGTTTTAGGATTCAATGTTAAAATTAAAAGATAGCACCAAGAAGTTACTATGTGTTTTGGAGGAAATACAATCAAAAACACATGCGAAAAGTTTGAAATTGGACAACACCAATTTGAATTTGAGTAAATTTCTGAATCCTCTATCTCCATCGAAAGTACGGCACTCCACGATTGTGTTTTTCTTGTTTTTGTATTTTTTAAAATTTCTTTCTTTATTTTATTGTTTTTGAGTTTAAACTGTACCTACAGGCTACAGCTCACAAAACTGAGATTGTCATTTTTTAATTTTTTTTTAGTATCCCTCTGCTACAGACTTAATTAACACAACTGCATTAAAAAGATTGGAGACTCAAACAAAAACTTTGGACTCGATTTATATTCAGGTAAATAATTATATATCTACCTAGTAATAACGTTTACAATACTCAGACAGCTCGAGCAGTAAGCTAGTGATCTCACTGATCAAAATACTACACGGACCGCTTGAGCAGAATGCTCTAAGTGAGCAGTCGCTCGTAGTGAAGCTGCCATTTCACCGAGCTGCTAACCGCCCCGAGCAATCGCAACTGTTTGAGCGGTGCCATAATATTGTGTTTGTAAATAGAAGACTGTTGTTCACTATGCAGTCGCTTGAAGCCGTCGACCCTGCTGACTATTTCAAGCTGTCTGTGTATGGCCGCTCTAAGTGTTATACTAAGAATATGTTTGCACTTTGTTAGAAGGAGAGAATATAAATAGTTTAGGTCACCAAAAATAACAAATATTTTCATTTAAATTTTACTTGATGACAGCTACGAAGCAGGTGGTCTAGCAAGAGGTGACGGTCAGGGACGGGGAATCTCTGGCCGGCCATTAGTCTCCGGGCATCTGGAGCACGCTCGAACATCCTCGCGCGTGCTCACTCTGGGGCGCCCGCCGGCCGCCGCCGCCGCTAGGGCGAACACTGGTAACTGCCAAACCGGTGATCCCAGTCACACCCTAGCGGCACGTGAAGGGAATGCACAGTGGTTTTTAGTGGGTAGCCCCCCCCCCCCTACCCCCCATTAAAGGAAAAAATATTTTTATATTTAACTGAAGCCTAAGCCTAACTGGCTAAGCACTCGACCCGAAAACCGTAGGCCCTAGGTTCGATTTTCAGATCGGGTTTTGTTGCGGATTATCCTATGCATGCATGTTGCAAAGCCCGGGTTTGTGGTATCCAACCTTAGGTCCTAGGTTCAATTCCCAGGTTGGGCAAATTGTGAATCCGGATTTTTCAATGCATAGCCCGGGCTCCGAATTATGATCACCAACCTGCATTTGGCAAAGAGTGGCATTAAGCCAATACCCATCCTTTGTAGCAGCGATGACTTATGATTTCAATCGTGGCCCAGATGTGGGATAAGTATATGGGCTAAGCTTAATTACTTAAGATGTTCCTGGTTTCTGGATAAATATAATTTTATGCAACCTTTTGTACATCCGTAGGAGGACGATGATGACTGTTCGGTGTATCAGCGATTGACGAGGAAATGCAACTGTTTAAATCAACACGAATATAATGACTTCATAATACATTTCAATGAAGACACTAAGTATCGTACGAGCGTCGCCGGCGAAATCATCAAAAATATGCGCATACTCAAAAAGTTCTTGTATATGAACGGAGGTTATACAAAGAATGCTTTGTTATTTCTAAATGAGGTAGGTAATTAACTATTTATAAAAACTAGTGGTCGCCCAGTGGTCGAAATTCGACCGTAATTTTATTAAGGATGCACTGATTGTATACTAAGCAATGAAAAATTAAAAAAGATAGAATGTGAGTTTGAATTGGAATGTGAGTTTGAATTGGCATTGACAGATTTCGGCCGCTCCTCTTTTTGAAATTTTTTAAAAGTGTTTAAGCGAGTGTGTCAAATACAATGATATTACATTAAAAGGAAGGTCAAATACATATGCGTGTGTGTCAAATATATGGTAGTGTGTTTTATTGATTTAATGTATTTTTTATGCATAATTTAAAAAAAAATATGAATATACAATAAACTATGAGTCTGCGAAATTTCAAACTCCTCCGCCCGCGCAATTTTCGCAAAAAGGGGTAGTACAAAGTTTTTGCATCACGTTTTCACGTATTAATATATAGATAACTAGCTGCCCCCGGCGGACTTCGTACCGCTTTGACAGTTTCCATGACAACACTACAAACAAATCATTTTGTATTGGAAAAATTTCAAAAATCAAAAAAAATTTAGGGGTGGACCACCCTTAACATTTAGGGGGATGAAAAATAGATGTTGGCCGATTCTCATAGATACCGGATAAGCACAAAAAATTTCATCAAAATCGGTCAAGCCGTTTCGGAGGAGTATGGCAACGAAAACTGTGACACGAGAATTTTATATATTAGATTAGGTACAGTCGAGTCCAATAATATATGCACGTTTACACCTTATCAGAGTAACTTTTGTCTTCTGTCATACTCAAACCATGATTCCAACTGAACCATAATACAAAAGAGCGACAGAGTCCTATGCAGGTTTTTGAGGGTTTGCTGATTGCCTCCGACGGCATTTTCAGCTTCACCGGCCTTTTTTGAGGGCGGCGAGAAACTTAAAGGGTTCCTCAATCCGTGTGAAACGGAGCACCGTCAGAGGATTTCTAGAGGGAACGGTATCACGCACAAGTGCATGTCCCCGCGCGCTTCTATATTCTCCGAGGGGTTCTGATCGGATGGGGAGCAACGTCAGGTGTCTTGTGTGAGTTTGTATTGGCGCATTGTAGCAGCGCCGCCTGTCTGGTGTCAAACGAGAAGAGTTAAATGTTGCCATACAGTAAATTGGGCAAAATACTTCTTATACTATGCACTCAGCAAACCACAATAGGTATTAACAAGGAAACCATTTGATGGTTTTTCGAATACTTAGATATTTTTTGAGCATTAGTTGGTTGGAGAAAGCGGTCAATCTACGAGTATTTACTACGAATAAAATTAGGACAATAATTGATTACTAGCTATTATTAGCACGCCCAGTGATCGACATTCGACTGTCTCTTAATAAATAATTTTAACACATTATACATACATTTTATATTTCGGGACCGCTTCTCCATATAAAGTTTTACTATACCAAATTTTACATTCCACGTGCGCGCAATGTGCTTAAACTCATTTAGCCCGACCAGGCGCTTGTGTGTTGTTCTAAATGATACTCTGAAAGTATCGTATAGGTACTTCGTAATAATTTTAGGGGTGCACGAAGATTTCGCTTCACGTATTAACCTTTAGTATGCCGGAATACCAGACACAATAGAATTTTAATTGTTTGGCACGTGGATCCACGTTCCGGCATACAAAAGGTTAATGTATAGATTATCCTACGCAGGGTCTCGCAGATAGTTCGCTCACCGAGAAGGTAGAGATAATCCAGGGTTGCGCTCACGCAGATATTTGCAACATTTTCGAGGAGCATTCCATAGTAGTGATGTACATCGTGTGGCCATGTAAAAACGAATATTGTGGTGACACTACAACTCAGGTTAGTATGAAAACCGCGACTCTTCGATTATGTTGATGAAATAAATAATTCTTTTTGTTTATGTACTTATTATTAGTTTTATTTTCGTTCTATTTCTTTGTAAGTACCTACATACCTATATACCGAAGCCAGGAGGCTTTTCATTTTGCACCCCATCTCTCTGATTGTCGCCGTTTTCGTTTTTGTTTGTCCAGTTCTGTCCAGTTCAGCCCAGGGCACGATGTTAGTTGTGTGACCATAGTTCATCACTATTGACAACTATGCGATACTCAAACAATACTTTTAGTATCGTATAGATAGCTAATCCTCCTTAGCTTATAATGTATTTCAGGCATTGACAGCAAATTTATTATTCAAACTCGCTCAGCTTGAGGAGGGACGCCGATATTTGAATTACAGTTCTAAGATAACAAACGACATCAAAAAGCTCCTAAAAAAGAAAATATCATTCCTTGAATTCGATACAGTAGACTCGTTGAATGCAACACTGAATTTGTTGAATCCGCCGTTGACGCAGAACATTAACGTATCATACTACTGCAAGCCTCTTGACGAAGGTAAACAAGAGTTTATTTCCAGGCTCCAAAGTAAAGGGAGGTCTGAATTAGAAACCTCATGTCAATACAAAGCAACCGAAAGTCTATGTAAAGATATTCAAGTGACAGTATGTCCTAAAAAACGAGAAAAGATAATACCAATGTATACAGATTAAACTTAACAGTACAGAAGTACTGAGAATGCTTTCAATAATTGTTGTTCCAATTGAGCTTGTGGTATAATGTAGGTACATAAACTCTTGATTGCGTAAATTGATAAGAGTTATGAGTTCTTTATTGTAAAATGAAAACTGCAATGTTATTTTTAGGTATAGGAAAGAAAACTGTGAACGCCCTTGTCGATTATAGACAGTATATGACATTAGATGAAGTTTTTGCTCATTTGGACTTGTTACATGTTCTAAGTAACAAAGAAAACGGAAAGTTTGAACTAATGACATACTTGCCTGTTTTGCTGCTTTTATTCAAACGCGTGCTGGTGGAATATAATAACAGTGAAATTAACATTATTATAACAAATATTTTAACAAATGTCGTTGCAAAGAACATTGCTAAAAAAAAAGAACCGGATTTACCTAAAACGCTGATAATAGCAGACATAGCAACTGAGGTAAGTTTTATATTTGCTTATTTATTTTATTTGTCACACAAAAAAGCTAAATATTGTTACAACTTTCAGCCAATTCAAATGAAAAATGAGACCCTCCAATATCCACCTAAAAAACCGAATGCAAAGAAAGCAAATAAATCTAAACAAGGATTGGGTATGGCGCCCAGCAAATTTCGTAACGCATCAAAACGCAAAGGTAATGATAATGACTTATATGAAAGTTACTTGGATCAATATTGGCTCACGGAAAACGCACTATCCATTTTTTGTTTCTTCTACCGATTTGGGTTCATAATCATCACCGAATTTTATGCTTCATAATTTTTTAATTCAATGAGGTAACAAACATTAAAAAAAATACAGTCGAATTTATTGAGAACCTCCTCCTTTTTTTTGAAGTAAGTCTGTTAAAAAGGAGTGTAAGAGACGTTTATGATTACTGATATTAAAAAAATATACATTCAGATTTACGATTAAGGCATTAAGGCTTTAAACTAAATTATACTTTTTCCAGTTTCAGATCGACACGCCACGCCTACTTCAAATTGTAAGCCTTTCGAGACGCTGAACCGGTCAAGAAAATTCAATAAAGGTACAGATAAATACCTACTGTTATTAGTTCGTTAAAAAGGACGTTCAAAAGACGCCTATGCGAGAACGCGATATTTTTCTGTCTTTTTTTCTTTTAGTTGAGGCTTCGTGCGATTAGCACATTTAGCCAGTGTCAAAGTAATTTTTCTTACAAGTAATACATAAATATACAATATTTCCTTCTAGTATGATGATGATGAATGATAATAGAAATGAGAAATGACAAATGGTATACCCCCCAACCCCTCGAGTATCTCAGTAAAGATGTGGGGTTTTACTAATTCCTCGGGCGGACTTCTTGAGAGAATTTGCACAGTTTAGTTGCACTGTTTTGTTACATTTGCCAACACTCATGCGCACTTACGAACACCTAACGGTTAATAATCCACCATTATTTCACATTAATATTCGATATAACACAAATTTTAGAATATAAAACAAAACCGCAGACATGATTCTTCTTTTTCCCGCCAAGAAGCACTATTTTTCTGTTAATGTGACGAGTGAAAGTTTTTTTTTTTAAATTTATAAATTCGAGAATCTCGAGAATGGTGCATTTTTCAAATTCTGCATTTGCTCATATTACGCACATACATTATGTATAAAAAAGATACAGTAAGCAAGCCCACAAACGTTACTCCAGCGGAACTTTGGAAAACTTCGGAATTATAAGATGCACACATTTAAGACTAACACGCACATTTACAGCGCCCCAAAATCAATCTTCCTGGATACTTTTTTTTAATAAGTCCACAGGAAAAAAGTGCCGCTGGGGTAACGTTACCCCAGCGGAATCTGTTTTTCGCAAATATCTCATAAACTACTAGACGCACAAATTTGAAATTTCGGTCACAATTAAACGAGATGAGGCACTAAGATATAAATATATATCAAATATCCAAGCAATTCCACAACATTTCGCTGGGGTAACGCACACTGTTTGAGCGTGCTCCAAACGTCCTGAGGCTAGCCGAGCAGACGGCCAGGGGTTCCCCGTTCCTGACCATCACCGCAATGCGAGGGAATGAGGCGGGCATACTACCACCTCCTTCTCCCATTTGGTCTGCGTCGGATCCCCCTACTAAAAAACAGAGTGTACGCTTCGAATAGTTATTCAGTGTTTTGACTCTTTTACTCAATTCGGAATGAAGTTTAGATGACTGGAACAAAACACAAAATACTTCATCGCCCCCTTTTAGGCACATTGCGCGCACGGAGTGTGAGATTTGGTATAGTTAAAATTTCTATGGAGAACGAGTCCCGAAAGATATCATATAAGTATTATGTGTTATATTAACGCATCGGTGACCGAGTGGCAAAGCCATAGAAATATAGTTTCAAGATGGCTAAACTAATAATTTGATTTGTAATGGGACCACAGTAATGCGAGTGTTATTTAGTTGACAAGGCGAGTTTGATTTGACATTCGGTCACGTCAATTGTTGAGAACGAGAACTTGATGCAAAATTTTAACTCGTTTTTGCCCCTTCGGAGCATAATGTGCAATACGCAAAATGTGCAAAACGCAAAAAGTACAAAACGAAAAATCTGCACAACACGCAAAATTAGCAATATGCAAAATGTGCAAGAGAGCCCTAAAGCCACGTTCATCACCACACCTTTCAAAGAGCGTGGTATTTTACCATACCTACTTAAACTTAGTTTAACTAACTTTATGATTTTGACACAAATAGAAATTATTTGCCAAATAGTAGTAGTAGTAGTAGTTTCTTTATTATGAAAACCAACTGAGTAACAATACAATACTTTCACTTTCATCTATTACTTAATCAATAATAGGTAAAGCTAATTACAGGAATCCCTTAACATTTTGCGTTTTGCACTTTTTGCGTTTTGCACATTTTGCGTGTTGCTCATTTTGCGTGTCGTGCACATTTTACGTATTGCACATTATGCTCCGAAGGGGTTTTTGCTACAAGTCAAGTTGTTTGTACATTATTTTGAAATAAATTACTACTTAGACTTAAGAGAGAGCAATCACCATAAAACTTTGTTTTACTAATTTTTTTACTTTTTATTTTCAAGTGCTAATTGCTGCACTGAAGCTAAATTAAATATTTATAAAATTTTATAAAATACAGTGAAAAATTAAACGCTCAAAAACATTAAAAAGCAGTGACAAAATTCAGCGCTTACGTCAGCCTTCCCGGTAGCATAGCGGTCAGTGCAGCCGCCCGGATTGCGGAAGACCCAGGTTCGATTCCTGGCTGGGTCGGGTGGGCGTTTAATTTTTTCACTTTATTTTATAAAATTTTATAAATATTTGTTTTACTAATTAATACTCTGTCGTATTTTTTCAGAAAATATAAGAAGTTCCATTATAGTTGTTCCAGTTGAGAAAGACAAGCAATCATAAATAAGAGCTATTTATTAGCCATAATTAATAAAAAATCCAGAGATAAGTCTATAAAAATACTATGTAAAAAATAATAAATAACAACCATTATACATATAAGTAACATTTTCCCTTGGTAAGACAACCTATATAATTTTTAACCACCTCCAAACAGATCTTGAATGTATTTATTAAGTAACCTATGGAATACTTTCCACTTACACTTTTACATCAATAAAAAAAGTTTGAAAGATCTAAAGTCATTTCTTTATCGTGATTAACATTCACATTATTAATATTTTATTACTCCACACAAAACGTATACACTATTTGTATTAATATAGATTCATAACTTTTGAACCAGTATGAAGAAGCTGGAGAGCAAAATAAGACAATTTTTTTAACATCATTGGAATATTTATAAGTTCTATTCTGTCAGGTAATCTATTTATAACATTCCTATATCTATGGCAGATTTTGTTCAACAGTTTGGTTTGTCACCTTATCTGCAAAGTGGTTCAAAGTTGGTTGAATCTCATTGTCTGTGTAGGTAGGTAGCTGTTCTCAGTTTCAGACAAGATGGTGTACCATGATAAAGATATAATTACGTATTTATTAAAACATATACAGACACATAGTAAAGCTATTACAGTAATCTATATAACTCAGGCTTTTATATTATAAATTGAAAACTAGAAGGACACAATATTAAATAAATTAAAATATGAAGACAGCCTGCTCTTGTTCACCAACTCCTCAAATACAAGCAATTACTTTGTATTAGTTATCACAATAAGACCATGCAGGTCATAATGTTTCATTTTATAGAGTAATTAAAATAAGCAATACTTTGGTATATAGACAAATAATTAACACAATGGAATGAGATCTTAAGCAAAATAAAGAGTAATAAATAAACCCAGCAATTTATGGAATATCTTATTCATTGGATATAAAAGAATGAAACTGATTTCTCACTTAGAAACATGTCAGAATTTTTATATTATTTCTAAATATAAACAATTTGTTTTTCCTCTCTCATCTATTCATCAATATAATAGCAAGGACCACCACAATATTTACAGTCTCATTCTTTCTTACACCAAACTTAATATAAGTACATTATAGAAATCAGTTTAGTCAAATTGTTTATCGTCATAATTTAATTGCTGTGGATGTTGTTGAGTATAATATGGGACATTTCTTCTGTTAGGTGGTGGGTTACTAGGCTTAAAAAACATAGCCAGAAGTATGTAAAACCCTCCCACAATTTTACTAAAAAAGTCAAGTAAACCCAAAAACATAGGTGTAGAATTCCTGATCAAAATTGACATTTCTCTTATTAACGCCAACACAAAGTTACCTAGAAAATTAACAAATGTTGTACTTCCTGTAAAAACAGCAATAACTAATGCAAAAACAAATGTAAAAAACTCCTTTACATTACGTATTGACAAAGCATCCTTTAATATACCAACAATTTCATTGTAAGTATCACTTAGAGTATCCGTTTGTACATCGTCAGCTTTGGTAACATTTGGGAATATTCTGCTTTTATTAACTACTCCAGTAAGTATTGGCTCAATTTCCAAAAAGCCATCAGATATATATCGCAAACATTTAAGAGTTACCATCACTTCTTCAGGTCTGAACCTTATACTTTTTATTTGAAACCAGAATGGTCCAAATGGTTGATTCTCAATTTCAGCCCAGAGGCATAAGCCTGACGAACTTAATCCTAGAGCTTCAGCATCTATAATACCTATGCAGTTTGTGTTTGGACAAGCAAACCTTAGCTTTTGTTTAACTTCATATAAATCTTTTTTCAAGTCTGTTTCAGCAGCACTCAATAACACAATGTCACGGTATCCAATCCGCTTATCTATTAGTTGCCGCTCAATATAGCGCCCCAAGAAAATGCGAGACTTGAGCAAATCTCTAGCATATTTTTTTACTTTTGCTGCCTCCATGTCATCGTTGCTGTCGAACTGTGACGAAGTTATCGAAGAGTTGAATGATGAACTTAGTGTGACACTCATTGTGATTTGATTTATCGTTTTTGGTGTGGTTTTAAAAGTACATTTAGTAACAAAACAAACAGAAGTAGGTAGGTACCTAACTTCCTATACATACGTACTGACTGTGTCTGTCACTCAGACAAACTAGCGATGGGCGTTATTCAACTTAGATAGTTACACAACTATCTATTTAGCTGAACAACGATCACTAGTTGTCCAACGACAAAAAAACTATCTATTTTCCACAACGCTCTAAACTTCCATAACCGAGCGAATATACACTTTAAGTAAACGATAAAACGATAGATTCACGCGTGTGCGAATGAACGATACTATATTATGACGTTTGCATAAGTGTGATTTTTCATATTTCACTTACAATATAGCAATATAGACAGTAATAAGCCTCGTAAAGTACGAAGGAAAGTTAATTGAAAACGTTAATTTAACAGTCGCTAACAACTCAGGTGCATTACAATGAATTGAAAGAGATGGTGGAAGTCGATCCGAGTCAAACTACCCAGGAATTAGCGGCATGGTTTAACGTTACCTTACCAACAATATTGACTCATTTGCGTCAAATCAATAAAATAAAAAAAATATGAGAAATGGGTGCCTCATGATTTGACTGATCTGCAGAAAGAAACGCGAGTTGAAACTTGTGTTGCCTTGTTGAATCGATACAGAAATGAAGGAATATTGGATTGAATTGTGACATGTGATGAAAAGTGGATTCTTTACGATAACCGTAAGCGAAAAATGCAATGGCTGATTCCAGGTCTAACGCCGCAACAGTGTCCTAAAGCAAAGCTTACCAATAAAAAGGTAATGGTAACTGTTTGGTGGTCTCAGCATGGTGTTTTTCACTATAGCTTTCTCCGATCTGGTCAAGCAATAACGGCAGATGTCTACTGTGCCGAACTTCGAACAATGATAGCAAAACTAGCAGTGAAACAGCCCAGACTCATGAATCGATCTTCACCATTATTGCTCCATGATAACGCGAGACCTCATACAGCACGAGAAACCGTTTTAACTCTAAAGGAACTGCAATTGTGTTAGCCAGACCTTGCTCCAACGGACTACCATTTTTTTCGTGATTTGGACAATTTTCTACGTGATAAAAAGTTTTCTTCTCAGGAGGCAGTACAAAATGCTTTCACACAGTTTGTCGAATCTAGATCACGAGAGTTCTATCGCAAAGGCATAAATGACCTTCCTTTTAGATGGCAGCAATGTATCGATAATAATGGTAATTATTTTGATTAAATAAATATGTTAAATTAAAAAAAAACAAATTTCAATTTTTCGGTACAAATCGGCAATTTCATACTTTAGCCCCTAATATAACTGTTTTGAATCCCAACAAAACAGGTATTATGTATTGAATAAAACACACAGCGTTGGGTGAAGAAAGCTGATGTGAATTCGCCTTTAAATTGGTTATCTATGGTTAAAACTTACCAAATTGTCCATGGTTTTATACCTGCCTGTCTCACTCACCAGCATGCATCCTCTTCCAACATGGAAGGATGCTTGACACAAAGCTGTCAATGTCATAGTGTCTACAGCTTACCACACCAGCAAGAGAATTGCTGCAACGCTGTGTGTTTTATTTAACACATAATACCTGTTTTGTTGGAATTCAAAACAGTTCTATTATGTGTGTTTCTAAAACACACAGCGTTGGGTGAAGACCTGTTTGGTATCTGCTGGTGATAACACAAATGCTATGATGAATTAATTATAATATGGTACTTGGAGAGGCCTATGTCCAACAGCGGACTAATATAGGCTCATGAAGATGATGATGATTGTTCTGAAATATAAATCAGTTTATTAAAACAATTCTATGACTAATGTGTAAAAATGTAATAGAAAATATTACACTTAATTATAAACTGTTTAAGTTGTTTCAGAAAAAAGAAAATAATTATAAATCAATCCTATATCTAGGAATAGGTTATTAAAATCTTTCCCAAAGATGTTAAACAGGACATAAAAATTGAATCAATTTATATAAAATAAATAAATAATAATAATAACAAAAATCTAAGAAAGCAATATTAGAGTTATTTACTGGACAACAGTTTTCTTTTTAGTTTTAAATTATTATAATTTTATTTTTTATAATATTCCATTTTCCTTTGTTATATAATATTTCTTGTACAGGTATTTTATAACTAATATGTTTAGAGGCCACAGCTGATCTGACATGTGGGGCATCAACATTAGTCCTGACATTGCTATGCCCTTGCAGAGCGTCACATTTATTCTCAAATTTGTAGTGTGACATGCAATGAATGAATAATGAAACAACTCTAAAATACTATGTATTCAACCTGAAATTATTGTTCTCAAAACAGGTTTTAATTTATCTGATAGAGAATAAATTTACTTGTGACAGTCCTGTCTGTAATTCTTCTATTTTCAGATTTTCTATATCATTATTACTGTGTTTGACAAGGCAGACACGATAGCCTGGGTGGGACAACCCAAAAAATTATCTGTGCGTATTTGAATTAGTCTTTATCAAAGCTTGGTCACAGACTAAACTTATCTTCTTTAGAAATAAGATTTTTATGGCTATTCTCTAATAATGTAAGATCATGAATGACCTGAGGCCAGCAAAAGTATTAAAACTGATTGCCTATTAATTTTAAATAAAGAACCCGGTTTTGATGCCATTTAAATAAAATTGCAGTGTACCATGCGCATGCTGGTGGTATTTGTACTGCTGGCTTACCAAGTGAAATATCTTTAAGAATTTGATCTACTTCTGATGTTGCACAGTAAGTAGAAATAGCTGCATTTATGCAAGAGAAGTTCAATAATTTAGTTTAGCTTGGATATACAATTTTGCTAAAAATGTAGCAACTTCCTTACTATCAGATTCTTTGAGGTTAACTTTATTCATATTACACTGGAATAAGATCTTTTAATTGGGGTACTATATGTTGTTAAAGTAGATGTCCGCCAGCTACTTTTTTATTGTTTTTTTTTGTATTTTTAAAGGTTTTATTCTTACAGACCAGTAAGAAACTTGATCCACCCCCAATTTTTAAACAAGAAGAGTGAACCTGTCTACTTATGTTGGGTAGTTAACTGTTGTCTGATATATTAAGACCTTCCGCAGGCTCTTTATCAGAAGTAAAAAAATTAATGCTCTTGCTTGGGTAGCCAGTTTTTTTTTTTATAATATACCATACTGGTTTTAGAATGTACACTCCCCTTTGTATTGTATTAATTAAACTGAGTGGGTGGAATGCCCAGTCGTTGTTAGTCCCATTGACGGCTAAAAACGTTACAGAAAATTGCAGAGATGGTCCCCTCTGGAATCCAATTTTACGTACCTCAGTACAACAGCCGTTTCACTTGACGAGAATAGGTTCACGTCTGGGAGGCCCCACATTTCAAATGTCGCCTCCGCGGCTTGGGATAAAAGATGCCACTCTGGTGCTTTGCGATCCTTTGATAGGTGATGCGCAACTCCGTTCAACATTTTAACTTTGATCAACTCCGACACTAACTGCACACTTTCGTCGGGATTTGTCCTAGAATAGTAACTCACAACGGAATTCAAACCCGAACGTAAGCTAAATTGACGCTGTGTGTATTATTAATTACACAATAAAATATTAAGTTTCAACTTTTTTAACTTTGAAAATTTTTCGATGTTTAACTGGCAAAATTTACAAACGCTAAGACTTTGACAGCGTTGTGTCAAGCATCCTTCCATGTTGGAAGAGGATGCATGCTGGTGAGTGAGACAGGCAGGTATAAAACCATGGACAATTTGGTAAGTTTTAACCATAGATAACCAATTTAAAGGCGAATTTACATCAGCTTTTTAACTTTTCAGTTTTAGAAACACACAATAGATAGTTTTAATAACGTTATTTACAAACGGATAACGTTTTCGTTTCGTGATTTCAAAAAACGATAACGACACATCGCTACTGACAAACAGTGTTTTTTTTATTGTTTTACGGCTCCGGATGAAATCCATCAAGCCTATTCGTCCATTCTATCTTGGAATTTTTGAAAATAAAACAAAACCGCAGTCATGACTCTTCACTTTCCCGCTAAGAAGTCCCCACCAAAGAGAAATATAATTATACCAGAAGGAAGTCCCCCACAGACGTGTTTTTTTTGTTTATTATTTTATGGCTCCGGATGAAATCCATCAAGCTTATTCGTTCGTTCTATCTTCCTAAGTAATAAATAATACATAAATAATCAATATTGATGATGATGAATGATAATAGAAATGGGAAGTGAGAAATTATATTACCCCCCAATCCCTCGAGTATCTCAGTAAAGATGTGGGGCTTTACAAAGTCCTCACGCAGACTTCTTGAGAGAATTTGAAAAGTGACGTTGCGCTGTTTTGTTTCATTTGCCGACACTCATCATGCACACTCACGAACACTTAACGGTTAATAATCCACCATTATTTCACATTAATATTCGACATAACACAAATTTTAGAAAATAAAACAAAACTGCAGACATGCCTCTTCACTTTCCCGCCAAGAAGTCCCCACAGACATGTCTGTTGACATTGACATTGATGTCATCATGCTCATTCATCATGATCATGGAATACGACAAAGGATCTAGTCAATACAGCTTACAACACAAGAGGATTTAGATGAGTAACCTCACAAGGACTTGTCTTTTCCTCAGAGAATTTGAAGGGAGCGTTGCATTCTTCTTAGTTTCACTTATCTGCCGTGATACCTACAATAAATGGTTATGACTATGCGTGATGTCTCATTAATATTAGACAATACACATTTTTAAATATAAGAAAACTGCAATGCAAGTATTACTCATTTTACTTTTCGACGATTAAAGGAAATAAATGTTGATAAGTGGGACCTTCCTGTCGATCACTGGTGTCACTACCACAGAATAACAAATAGTAGTACCTACTACCGTACAGAAAACTCACTCTCTAACAAAAGTCAAGTTATTTCCTACTCTTACGACTTTCACGCGAAATTGAAACTTATCGTGTGACCCGAGCGTTCCGTTCGCTGACTCGATATCGATTTGACGTTAGGAGCGCAGGGTTCCCACTCATATATTTAAGTATATATTAAAATAAATCAATAAAGATAATAGAGTAAATAAATTCTCTAACATCCTTTACAAAGTAAGCCTAAATCTATAGTGATATTTTTTTAAAGTGGACTTGATAAACTCTTACCCTCTTACAAATAAACAAAGAATAAGGTAGGAATAATTATTCCGTGTTTTGTCTCTTTTACTCTAATTTGAATCGTGTTTTGTTCCTGTCATGTAAACGTCATTTCAAATTAGAGTAAAAGAGACAAAACACTAAATAACTATTCGGACCTTATTCTTTGTTTATTTGTTAAGGCACTAAGGATTTTTCGTTTATTTGTTAGGTACTTAATGGTAATTTATTTTAAACAGAGTACCTCTAGCAATTTTAGGTACCTACATAAAACTATATTTAATCAAAAAGGGAATCAAATATCTGTGATCGATTCGAAAATCTAGGTAGGTACCTACCTACCTACTAAATACCTAGGCTGCTAATTATTAGTTAATATATACTTATTTCGCTTCAGACGCCCTAAACCGCTTACCTATGTAGTATAACAATCTCGAATAATCGTACAATAATACAAACAATTGGATATGTGATGATTTAAATACAACTAAATAGCTTACCTTTCAATATTTTCCGAAATTTTTAAAAATGTTAATTTCGATAGATTGTTCTTTCTGTTATTTAGACGCCCGTAAACACAACAGTATCTTTTATACGGATTATAAGATCGTTCAGTAGTCATTGTTCGGTGCATAAAAATCGCAGAAATGATCGTTCGTTTAGCGCGCGGCCTACTGCCATACGCCTCCCCGGGAGGCGCGCCGGCTGAACGTATCTAAACTGCGGCGGAGTGACACCCCTGTCACTACCCCACATACCATACCGAAGTAAAATATTTTAACATCTTTATCGTCATTATACTGACTTACGTGGTACTTACCTTAATCCGATAGCTAGATTACAATAGCAAAAAAAGTACTATCTAACTGATTATTATGGAAGAGAAATAAAACTGCAAAACTTTATGAAATTTGTACAATTTTATTTTAAACATTATTCAATGTAAGTAAGTACAGAATTATTGAAAAAGGAATTCGTTTACCAGTAGGTATTAAAATATGTTCTGAGTATTTACAAGAAGATACCTATATATTGTTGATAACATTATTTGAAAATACTTGTTTTGCCGGCTTGATATTAATAATAATGGCAAAATTATTGACTAACCAAAATTACTTTAAATAGTTAACATAACAATAACAAAGCTAATACAATGTAGTAGTAATATTTTTACAAGTAGATAAATATTATTCGTAACATACTGATGATGGTAAACAATCATAAATTAAGATGGCATTACAATAATGCGCTCAAACATAAAACAATTTAACTGACAACAAGTAGATTCCTCCATGCTGGCATCAACATTGACACCTCATTTCATCACACAACTTACTAAGCAAATATGGATTTCGAATCGAATAAGAATACACAATTTAAAAATAATTTTAATTTTAGGAGTTAAATTTTATTTTGTTGGCGTTCATACTAAATGGGAAATGGGATTGAAGACGGGAACCCCTAGTAACCGTAACTACAAATAGCCGCGTGAATGTGTGAAAAGGGTGTGTTACTTTTAACTACAGATTGAATAATATTTTTTTAACTCAAGTCATTTTAAATTATTGTTATTGTTGTCCTGTTACTTGATTAATCATCATAGCCAATAAATGTTTCACTTCTTAACTAGGGCCTTCCCACATGAAAACTGGTACAACTTCATCAATAATGATTGTTTTACATCCGCACTGAGATGTTTTGTTGGAATCAGTACAGTACTTCAATATGATACCACACCTGCAGCCTCAGTCTCGTTAGGGAGTTAGATAAAATAAAGTTTTCCACCCATTTCCCTTAATATACATTCGATTATTCTTGCACGATAGATAGAAAAGTAAAACGTTTTACCATTCTGTACTAAAATATATAGTAGTACAGGCACAGATTTGTTCTGGGTAACTCCAAAAGACAGAATATTTTATTGACAAAAAACCAGCTTATTTTTACAAATAAACAAGATCAAATCATACAATTGGGTGTCACCCAGCATAATCACACAATATTATTTCGTCATTTATAATCTGTATGTTTATTATAACAATAAGGAAGGTTTCTAATCAATACAAATTATCTATACAAGTAAAATTGTGAAATGGCATTTATAAGGGTACTCTATAGTACGAAAAGATAGTTTCTCTTCATGGAACATTAGACATTAATGTCAGGTCTTTGTATTTATCTTTTACATATATTCATGTTTTTTTATTATTATATAAATTCAATATTTATAGGTATGACTGTTACAGAAACTGACTTAGTTCATTATTATACAAATTGAAAGAGTGGAGTAATACTATATAATACGGCATGCAAACGGAGAAAACCAACATATTATAATGTACATACGTGTGCACATTAAACTACCTCAAACTGTCGAATTTTCTCAATTGACTTAAACCTTTATATCTATGGCGTACAGTTGAACATTGATTGAAGAAATTTGACAGTTTTGGTTAGAATGATTTGCGTACTGTAATTATTACTACATTATTGCAATGCTTGCATCTGAGATAGCATCTGGCAATTTATTATTATACAATATTATTTACTACCAAATGCAGTAACGAATTGAAAAGGTCGATTCGGCACCTAAATGAGATTTCAAAGCTTATAATCATGAATAGATATGCACGCTTAAATGGGAAGATTCAAGATTATTTTCAAAAGACGACTTTAACACTATGTTATTAAGACGGAGTAAAAACCTGCAATAAATATTGGAAGTGCTTAACACTTCCCTTAAAATACGTAAACTCAATAAGTTCACAATTACTTAGCGTATGTACCTAGCTGAAATCACAATTCTTCAAACTAGCCGTAAGTACTATGTGTACTTAGTTATCTAACTTCTAATAATAATTAGGTAATACCACAGTAAATCCTTATTTTCTGCCTTTCTCCTTACACATTCACAACCAGTTTCATAGATTTGCTCTATTTATGCTTTCGTTGTAAACATAAGATGCTTCTGTCTATATTGAGTGAACACACAAAAGGACGACAATTAATATTATATATATAATACAATTTTTAAATAAATAACGTTACAGTTTAACCAAAAGAATTTCTCTAACAAGATACCTGAAAGTTACCTAGTAATTGTTTGGAGTCAAAAAGCACCTCTGTATGTAGGCCGTAAATTTGATATATTATGCAAAGTAATCGATATTAATAATAATTTATCGAACAGTGCTCATGGCACAAACTTCCAAGATATCCTATCAATCTTCGAACACTCGATGAAGTCTCACGTCAATTATAAAGTCTATGCAAATAAAGTCTTTCTCACATTTGGTACAAACAATACAAATAAAATTTCTTAATTTAATATTAATTCTTAAAATTACAAATTTTCAAAGGTATGCAATTTTAATAGCATTAATATAGGAATCGCAAAACTTAATATTGATAATGATGATCCAGATGGAATCGGTGTTCTTAAAACGCGGAATATTAGCCGACTCTTCTATTCACAGTGTATTTTTAATATACATAATATTTGCCTTGTATATATAATCAATAGCTCACACCTAAATGTCGGCTTTGAATCAGAACAATGTCATATAGTCTTTATTAAAAATATGCTTGCACTAATCCAATTGTCATATTGCCTTAAAAGCCACTTCATAGACAGCCATATTTAATTCAGTTTCTCAAATATTTATATGTCGCATCCATCTAACTTTAGCACTTACCACTTAGGACTGTAACAGTCCTATAAGATGCAATGCAATCTTACAAACAAATCCGTAAACCGAATCATCCGCAAACGTTGCGACGAAGTTACAATTGCTCAGTCATTTTTTTAACTTATTTTTACTTTACGATTAGGAAGCCGTGTACATTGGCGAGGAACTTATCGAAATTGTCCTGGAAGCGTAGCTTGTGCGGTCGCATGCCGTCGAAGAGAACCCCATTAGTTAGCACACCAAATGCTTCTTCGAGTCTCGGTACATTAGCGGGGTCGTTGACCGCGAACGCTTCGATCAGCTGTCTGGCTAAACCTTCTAATAAGGCGGGTTTCACACACGTTAACGCGTATATGGCCGCGCCGGCCGCGGGTATGGAATCGGGCGGTATCTCCATTTTGATAATGAGCATTAATAGAAGCTCCGCGAGAGTCAATAGTGACATGGCGTAAGGATTGTCTTCCCCTAATGTACGTGCCTTGTTGGAGAGACCGACGATTGTATCGCAGCAGAGAGTTGAAACGTCGTAGGAAACGGCGGTAAGGCCGACCCGTAACGCTGTTATCACCATGTTGAAGTCGTCTATCGGCAGATTCGTTAGCTGTAAGGAGAAAAGGCAGCGTAAAAAATGCGACAAAGTAGTCAGTCCAAAATTCTGTTACGAAGCAAATGTAAGGGAATAACCAAATATACATTTTTAATAGTTTCTGAGTTTTAAAAAACCGGAACTCCTAAACTGCAGAGATTTGAAATTTGATGCAGATGCAGACATGAAACCAACTGATATCAGTCTAAGTCGGCCAGCAAAATATCAACCCACAAAAACCTCTGTACCCTTCCCTTCGACACGCTGTTATTTACGTGTGCTTATTTTACGTTAAAAGGAGGCAAACAAGCGGGCGGGTCACCTGATGGAAAGTAATCACCGCCGCCCATGGACACCCGCAAAACCAAAGTAATCGTAGATGTGTTGCCGGCCTTGAGGAATGAGTTGGATCTCGAGGAGGGAGTAGAAATTGAGAGGGAGGGTGAAAGATGGGCCTCCGGTACTTTTTGTACTTTTCCGGTTCTCACCCGACGAAACCCAACAGCAACGCCATTGTTTGATGCCGATATTCTGTGAGAGGGTGGTATTACGCCGGGCGAGCCGGCCATTTCGTGCTTCAACGCAGTGGCTCTACCACTCAGACAGTGTCACTCATTTAGCACCACCCAGGGGTCACGTGTAGGGTCTCAAGGGTAAACCTACGGACACGAGTAACTTTACCTCCCCAAAAAGGGCATCCCGGAACCACGCTCATGTTTTTTTTTAATATATCTTATATATTACGGGTAAACACAGTGACTACATTTCACCTGATGTTAAGTGATGATATTTAAGGGATACCTAAGTCTGTAGGTAAGCTTTTCAAACGCTTTTGTGATTAAAATGTTGGACCGGCCCCTGATGAAAAAACGGTTCGCCTCTTTGATGACGCGCCTACACGCCAACGCCAAAGGCATCCTGAGAGCATTGGCGGCGCGGTGGGACTGCGTTGAGTGCGCCTGCACGCAGCTATCCCCGATCACCCCGAAGTTCAATGAAACTGGGACGAAGTTCGATCCAATTTGACCCTCGCTGAGCAAAAGGACGGCCGGCGCCAGTGCATTGGATTTCGCAAGGCTCAGAGCGGTATCGCAACAAGAAGCAGGTGCCTGGCTGCATGCGTTGCCTTCTCCACAATTGGGCACCTTCATAGACGATGATCCATTGCGAGTGGCGGTAGCATTCAGTCTTTGTTGCAACATTTGTGAACCACGTTGTTGTATTTGCGAAACTCAGGTTGAGGCCAATGGGCACCATGGGTTGAGCTGCTGTAGATGAGCTGGCAGGTTCCCGAGACATCACGCTCTGAACGTCAACCGACGTGCATTGATAACCGCCAATATTCCGTGCGTTTTGGAGCCCCCGGCAAGAGGCCGGATGGTTTAACCTTGGTTCCCTGGGAGAAGGGTCGATGCTCGTTGTATGCGACGTGCGTTAGCACCTTCGCGAAAGGCAGGCGGAGTAAAATGTCTCTTAGACATAAGACGACAATTTACAAAGCTTGCATCGCCCGGTCATGACTTACGCTAGCGTAGTTTTCGCGCATACCGCGCCCTCCTATCTTTATCTTTTACAAACCCTCCAAAACCGTCTCGTGTGTGGTGCCACGGGTTGCCCGTGGAATGATCGCAATATAGATCTCCACCGTGATCTTGATCTTCCCACTATCAAAGATTTTATCAAGGACATTTCCATACGTTACTTTGATAACGCCCCCGTTAATTTGGTAACCAGCTTGTTACCACTAAACATGTACACTAGTTTACGTGGGTACGATCGCCACTGCGGGTCATACCTGGTTCAGAGACTCTCCTTGGCAATACATCGTGGTAACGCTGCCGGTATCATAGGAACCTTTAAGGGTGGCCCGTGGTGTTATTATTTATTATTATATAAAAAAATAAAAATAAATAAATATCTTAATGATCTTAGAGATAAGCTAATAACGTAATTTAGACTGTAATTTTAATGTACAATAAAGGATATAATAATAACAAATTGAATTGACGTTAAAGAAAATTGGTTGTAACAGCAGTTGATTAATTTATGTAAGTAATAAATAAATTATTGAATCTTTAAGTGCTTTAAGTAAGTTTTTTAATAATTTCAAGGTAGTTAATTTATTCACTCACATAAGTTAAAACTAAGCTATGATTGTCCTATGGTTTTTGGTTTTTAAATGTTTCATACAATATTTAATATAAATAAATCTTTTACGTAAAATCTTTCCTGTTGACCAACTGGAAAAGGTTTTCAATACATGCCTGTCACTGGTTGCTTGGCAACGCTTTGTTGGGAAACAAATTCTTTATTGAATTTGGCTATAGTATAGGGTATGTTGCGCGCTATCCACAGGCGCCCCGCACTAGTGGCAGATGATGATGATGATGATGATGATGATGATGATGATGATGATGATGATTATGATGATTATGATGATGATGATCTCACATCTCATTTATTGATTCCATTTATTAATTAGTAAATTATCAATCGATGTAGGGTTTTAAATACTGGCAACATTCAATTGAAAGATAGTGTCAGATGGTTGATTCTGGGATGGAAGGAAGCATTATTAATATTTTTTTCCGTCGAAGTTAAGACTTAATTCTAAAAAGGATCAAGTAAGAAAAAAATTTACAAATTTTCTATATTAATTTGATTTTGATACAAAGCGATTTCATAAATGGTCAATCTGATTTGAATCTGATTTATTAAATGTTTGGCAGGCTCAGTACCTGGTCGGCCGCGTCCAGGTCCCGCAGCATGCGGTAAGCGTGGTGCGCGAGCGTAGGCAGCGCCAGTAGCGGGGGCGTGATGAGGGGCAGTAACAGCCGCAGCCCGCGAGCGCACGTGTCCCCGACGCCGCGTTCGGCGCCGCTGCGAGCGACGCAGCAGATCACCTCCATCAGTGCACATATGTCCTGAAATTGTTTGCAGGTTGTAAAATCAAATAAAAAATAAGACGGCGTTGCATTTTATATATATAAGCAATAGAGAACTTCAACAGAAGTTTTTTATGTCCCCACTGCTAGGGTCACGCGGGCCCTGTGCAGATTGGTGGCTGTTAACGACTGCTAATGCAGCCGGGACCAACGGCTTTACGTGCCTTCCGAAGCACGGAGGAGCTCGAGATAATACATTTTTCTTCCTAAAGGATTTAAGAGTATTCTGTAGGCTGTAGCAATTCCGTAGACTAACAAAAAAATTATAAAAATGGTTTTAAATAAGCACACAAGAAAATACTTTTATTGAAATAAACAGACTATGCCTTTTACTTCTTACTCACCTCGTATACTTCCTCTTCTGCATCTTGTGGAATACTTGATATTTTGCCAGAGTTCCACCTCATGTAGACTTCAAACGTGGTGTTACATACTTCTAAGAATCTATGAAAAAATAAACTTGTAAAGTTAGGGGTCATCAAATTAAAAGAGCGCTGCTGAACACAGTATTATATTATTCTTATCCGATTGGAGTAGGCAAAATGTTATCAAATTATTTGTCCGGTCTCACCACCGTACATATTTAGCTGACTTAGCGACCTAGTTTGGGACGCGCCTAATTATTGTTTACTTTATTATTATATATTATTTCAAGTAGTAGTACGCATATACGCTTGCACTGAACAGTCTAGCAAAGAGTTACCTACAACTTATTTACTGTATTTACTTGGAAGTTTTAAATAATAAACAAACCGTTTAACTTTGGTGATTTCTTATCTGCGTGCCACAACTATATCTACTTCAATCCACTAACAGCATCCTCAAGTGTACGTAGTCAAACTGGCTCGTACATTATTATTTTTAATGTTCAACCATATGTCATAGACATAGCCCCTTACAAATAAACAAAGAGTAAGGTCCGAATAGTTATTCCGTGTTTTGTTCCTGTCATCTTAACGTCATTTCAAATTAGAGTAAAAGAGACAAAACACGGAATAACTATTCTTTGTTTATTTGTAAGACCCATAAAGTTCAAAGTCTATTGAGGAAATTCGACAGTTTGTGGTAGTCTGCTGTGCAGGCGTGTGTGCCATCAGCGAATCGAGATTTATTGTGCGTATTTGTACGAGCCAAATTCAGACGCATTCAAAGTGTGGTTTGGTTGGTCTTAGACTTATAAAATCTTACAGAAGTTCCGCATACTTGCTTACTACACAACAGCTATGGTTGGCTGGAAAATATCTCTTCTAGAGATAAGCTCATCTTCGTATATGTCCTGTGTAACGTGTGTTTAAATGTAATTTATTTGTGCAATAGAGAATTGATAAAGTACACACAAAAACGTACTTATTGACGTGCTGGGGCTGCACAGAGTGCAGCATTCGCTTGGCGCTCTTCGCGAGCAAGTTCAACGCCGGCAGCACTACGGCGGGGTAGTTGTGATACCTAAACACAATGCCGGGTATCTTGTCCAAGGCACCGATCAGCATCATGAACTGTTCGTCCATTGTTCCCACCTGGAAATTTATAGAATAGTAACGAAATATCTCGTATTTAAGGTTGCCAGGTGATAATTGTTGGAAGGACTGATGGGTTTTTCTTTAAAAAAGGAAGAAATTTATCATGTTAGTTTTAATACAATTAATTTTTATCATTATATTTATCTGAGCTGCCAACTTTTGCAAACAGTTCCTGGTTTTTTTATTCAATAAATAAAGAAGTATGAAAATCTTCAAACGACATATTTATAAAAATATTTGTATGATTAACTTTAACACTAATATGACGTAAGTCATATGAAAACATGGGAGGTTAAGGGTGACGAAAGGACAACATGTGGAAAAGGAGGACATGTCCTCGTTCTGAATACCATCTGGCTACTCGTATTCCAAAATGTAGACTTACCATAGATCTTTTGAAACAGTGTTAAATTTATTTGTTCGGTTTTAATATAATAATTAGGCATACTAATGGTCGCTCAGAGGTCGACATTCGACCGTAATTTTTATTAAAAGATATTAAGGCTGCACAGATTGTATCCTAAGCAATGACAAAATAAAAAAGATAGAATGTGAGTTTGGTTTCGCGTTGACAGACATTGACAGATTTCGGCCGCTCCTGTGTGTCAAATACATGGTAGTGTGTGTAATGTTTGTTTTATTGATATAATGTAATTTTAAGCATCATTTAAAAAAATATTAACATTTGGATAACCTTCTCTATATAAACTATATATAGATAGATGAGATAAGATGAGATAAGTTGAGCGGCCGAGAGGCAAAGCGCTCGGGTCCGATACCCGAAGGTTCAATACCAAGGTTGGGCAAAGTGGTTTTTGGATTTCGATACATAGCCCGGGTTTGTGATCACCGTATTTATCAAGCATGGTGATTAAGTCAATATCCACTAATTATAGCGACGACTTCATTGACTTCATTTCAATGATGGAGGGCTTTGCCAAATAGTGGGACAGTATATAGGCTATTTACTAATAAAAAATATAAACAAGCGTTAATTTCCAAGATACTGTCATATGTGTGAAAATGTGACGCTTTCCTTACCTCTAGTACACCTTCAGTGACGCCGATGAAGCAGTCCAAAGTGTCGGCGAGCATGTTGCGCACCGGCTCAGTATCAGATTCCATGTTTATGAGATTCAACAGTTTGTCTTGCAGCGCCACAGTGCTTGCTAACAGGCGGTTCCTTATATCACCTAAAATTTAGTCAAAAGTCAAACAAGGAGCGAAGAGAAACACTCGTCGTATAAAAATGTTCACTTGAGAACAGCTTTCTAATAAAATACCCTCTAACATAAGTGTTCACTCATTTAGTGCATTCAAAACGAAACTTGCACAGTTTGATCAAGAAACATCTTAATGGGTATTCTATATTTTTGATTTTATTTAGAACAACTAGTTTTTAAGTTTAATTTATACTATAATTTAAGTTCTCATGTAAGTGGCTGAATTGTCTTTTAAGAGGATAAATTTATTTAACCTAAACCTAAAATTAATCTTACACAGTAAATGATTGTGTCACTATTTGCTAAAACCTAATTTGTATTGTTTCTTATTAACTGGAGCAATTTGGTGGAGCTCGACGGCACAGTGGTTAACGCGCCCGCTCTGCGATTGCTATGGTTATGCAACTTACGCAAAGGCCGGTCATCGGATGGGTGACCAAAAATTTATCATATCGAGCTCCTCCGTGCTTCGGATGGCATGTAAAAAAGTTGTTGTCCCGGCTGTGTTATGTGTATACAAACCTTGTCCAATACATCAAAAAATAAATCAGCCAAATCGATCCGTTCTCAAGTGATGCTTTGACATACATGTGACAATTTATATTTATTTTTTATTATATCTATATAATAAAAATATATACATAAATAAAAAATATATATATTAATATAGATAAGTACATACCTTCCGCGTATGTGGCAGCAATAGCGAAGGCTCTATGCAATTCTTTCCTGTGCTCGCCAGGCAAGTTGTTGCCAGCGGCTTCCCACGCGACTAGATTAAGGAACTCTTCGCAGCTAGCAAGTGGATTTTGTCTGAAACAAATATTACATAGTAATACATCAAGGTCTGAGTTAGATAGATACGGCCTATATACTATCAACCCATCCTGTTCCTAAATTTGCTTATGCCAGAAGCTCTTGCCCGAGACACAAAGTTTTATTTAAAATTCCTTTTACGCGTAAGCAATTCGCCTTTACCTCACCTGATATCAAGTGATGATAAGGCCGAAGGTGGAAGCGTACTTCACCCGGAATCCTCAACTACGGCGGCACTGCCCATCTCATCTCTGGCTGCCGGAACACAACAACGCTACAAACATTGATGTTATAGCGACATATTATCAGTTTGACAAGTTTAAACAACGTTTACGACAACCCTTAGACTTTTACCCATAGGTGGTATGTAGACCCTGGTGGTAAAGTTGGGTAGAATAATGCGTGCGCGAGGATGGTGAGCAAGGCCACTGCCCTACGATACGCTTCGGGAGTGATTAAGTGACTAAATGCGCAATACCCGGTTACATTGCGAAAGTTGTGATTGCGATCTTACCAATAGCAGTATCCGAACGCACCAGCCAAGCTAAAGACGCCTAGTTCCCATCGCTTTTACTGAGAGACAGTAACAGAGTCATCAATGAGTTTACATACTTGTGCTGCGCGTGGGCAAGCGTGGTAAGCAGCTACAACTGCAAGGCCTGAGTACCAGCCACTGGTTGAGATGAAGAGATTCCGTAGACTGGTGCCCGCGCGGCTGGAAACAACCCACGACACGCCGCGGGAGTTGCTACCAATCTCGCATTGTCGAGAGTATTAAAAAAATTACTGAGGTTACAAGATCGCAACCTGACCGTACCAGCCTAGATGGTCAGCTGACGGCCCGTGCTCCGGGTGCATTACAAAAGTTGCTGCATCTACAAGATCGCATCAGACTGAATATACTAAGGACGCCGAGCTCCTAGCGCTAAGGGGAATTTTACCTACGAGCCAATAAAACATAGCGACTTTGCAGTTACATAGGTACTTGTGCTGCGCGTGCGCGAGCATGGTAAGTAGCTGCAAGGCTTGCGTGGCGGCCGATTGGGCTGATACACGCCTCGGAAGAAGTGACTGAATGCCAGATGCATTGCAAAAGTTTATTAACATACAAATAGCTCGTAAGGCTTTACGGAGAATTTCATCAACAAGTCTGTATGACATAGCGACATTGAGAAGTTTACAAACTAGTGCTGCGCGAGCGAGAGCGTTGTGGGCAGCTTTAAGACCTCTTTGGTAGTCACCACCCACGACACGCCTCAGAAAAAAAGAGAGGGGGCGAGATCTAATGCGAAAGTTGCCTAACTTACAAGATCGAGTTTACTTACTTGTGCTGCGCGTGCGCAAGCGTGGTAAGCAGCTGCAAGGCCTGAGTAGCAGCTGCTGGTTGAGATGAGAGATGTCGCAGACAGGTGCCCGCGCGGCTGGCGAGGCGGGAAACAACCCACGACACACCGCGGGAGTTGCGACCAAAAGCGCATTCCAGAATCGGAGACATCTGGAACAATAAGTACGTTTTGTTTAGTTTACATGTATACCAAACGTGTTTTGCTCCCGAGAAAATAGTTTGTTTCAATTCAATTCAATTCAATTCAATCATTTATTGCTCTCCATAAGTATACATGAGTTGTTACAATACTAGTTAGATAGGTAGGTATATAGATAGGTCGTTGTGGGTCCGGATTCGGCACGTCAATGTTTTGAGAGGAAATTAATATCTAATCTTATTCTAACGCTTATATAATTCAAAATATGTATTTACTTATTTATTTTCTATACAATAATTATACTATTTACATTACAACAATTACATTATTTATTAAAATTTATTTATAAATATATATATTCAAACTATAGTCATTACATATATTATATAGTAACAATAATAATAAAAAAGTAGATGATGTATTCAAATATGCTTTTCTAATTAGTAATTGTTCAAGTTTGTTTTTGAATTATATTTCCCCGTCTATGTTTTTTATATGTTCTGGTAGTTTATTGTACGGTCGCAGTCAGAAAATGTTTACCAGTTTTGAAATTAGATTCTATGTCACACTTTTTTCACTAAAGTCTAAAATGCCATATCAAGTTACTTATTACCTTTCAAAAGTTATTATTCAATATGACGCAGTTTATCAAAGAGATTATTGATCACTTTTTGATGATGAAACTCATTTCTTTATTTGTTGAAATGACATTTATCAAAAATTATTGTTTGAACGTCGTTTCCTTGGACAAGAGCAACATTTTAGGAAAGATATTTTTATAACGAAATAAAATGGCAAGTTTAAACTTGGAGCAAAGGGCTGAAATAATATTTCTCTTCGAAGATGGACATAGTATTAGTGCTATATCACGAGAACTCAATATATCGCGATTCACTGTGAGGTTTTGGATTCGGCGTCACGGCGAAGAAGGGCAAATAACAGATCATAGAAATAATTCACGACGACGACCGATACTAACCACCGCGCAAATAACAGAAATGATTCGTCGTTACGAAGAGAACGGTTTCACAGCAACTAGTTATTTTGAGTGCTCGGACGATTCGACGAGCTTTGCACCGTGCTGGACTACACTATAGACACCATGCTATTAAAGTGGAGCTGAAACCTCACCACAAAACAGCCTGGCTTAACTTTACGCGACAACATCTCGATTTTGATTGGTCGAATACTATATTTACCGATGAAAAAACTTATAAATCAAGACAAATCGGAAGATTAGCTTTATGGCGCTATAATCGAACTCGGTATGATGAAGCTCATATCGTGCCTGAAAACGAGTCAGGTCACATAACAGTAAACTTATGGGGGTGGATGAGCCACGACGGCGTCGGAGAACTGGCGTCGTTAGAGAATATTACTGCTATTAATTATGTGTCGCTTTTGGAAGAAGTGATGCTGCCTACTGTGCGCGTAGTGTATCCTGCAACAAATTCCTACACATTACTTACGTTCAAGATAATGCACGGATACACACGGCCCGTGCTACTAAGGCGTGGTTTAACCTGCACCGTGACATTCGTCCCATTCAATGGCCCGCTCGGTCTGCTGATATAAACCCTATTGAAAATTTATGGGGGCTTATGGTTCAACGCTGGGACTGTCAAAATGAAAGAAACCCTCATACTCTTAGATTACACTGTGCTCGAGTATGGGATGATATCAGAGGGACGGATCTATGCGAGATAGACTACGTGCCGTGAAAGCTGCTGAGAGAGGTTAGACTAAATATTAAATAAAGATTTTTGAAGTTTCTATTTTATTATTTCTTCATATTATTTTACTTTTTTCAAGGTTTTCCATATATTAAAACTAAACATAACAGTGCAACGTCCCTTTTCAAATTCTCTCAAGAAGTCTGCCCGACGACTTAGTAAAGCCCCACATCTTTACTGAGATACTAGAGGGGGTGGGACCCCCCAACCAAAAAATTTCTCACTTTTAATTTCTATTATCATTCATCGTCATCCTAAAAGCAGGAAATATTGTTTATTTATTACTTGTAAGAAAAATTACTTTGACACTGGCTAAATGTGCTAATCGTACAAAGCCATCAAGTAAAGAAAAAGAAAAAATTTATGGTCAATCAAATTAATATGAAATAGACATTTAGATAGAACTTGTAACCTAAATGTGTGCATGCAATTGTGATACCTACTTAAGGTGGTAAACATTTTCTGACCGCGACCGTATGTCTTTACAGCCATTGCTTGTGTGCTTGATGAATGTAGTTTAAGTCGAGAGGTAGGTATAATTAGTTTGTTTTTATTTCGTAATGTGTATTTAGGGTTACTATCTATACGCTTTTTAAAAAAGTCTGGATATTTTCTTACAAGTTTGCAAATTTCTTTTATATAGATACTAGGTAATGTGAGTATTTTATGTTTTTCAAAATTAGGTTTGCAAGAGTCTGTATTATCAATATTGACTAAGATTATGATTAGTTTTTTTTAAAGTAAATAAGCTGGGAGCATCTGTGCTATTTCCCCATATTATGACTACGTAGCTCAGCCATAAATATGCGTATGCATAATAGATTACTAAGGCTGTTTGGAAGTCGGTTGTCTTTTTTATTTCATAGAAAGTATAGGTGAATTTGGATAATTTAGTCTTTATTTTTTTAGCTACAACATGCTCCATAATTAATTAACATTATTTGGGTGGTTTTTGATTTTATCTAATGTTTTTACTGTGGAACTGTTCCATTCATCATCAACTTAATAATTTTAGGTACTATATAAATTTTATTTATTTATTGTTTTCTCTATTGGTATGCATTTACGAGATATCCTGCCCTGGTCCCCATGTTACTTGTTGATATTAATTTAAAATAAATAGAACTATTTAATTACACAAATATAAATTAAACTAACATGTTATATGTATAAGTTTTTGCCTTATGATCTCATTACTTTGTGCGATAGGTTTAAGTTGAATGTTGTTATCTGTATATACTACTCGTATATATAAACGAGAAGTTCTGACGATAAACATCGCAGCCCAATCCACTAGAAGCGCAGAATGCTGAAATTTTGCAGGATATAGTCTGACGCACTTGCGTTCGCGCTAGTTCCTTAATAATTCAAAAAAAAACTAAAAACTCACTAACCTCTGAATAAACACATGACTGCGGCATCAAGTAGGAGTTGGACCATATCTTGAGCAGCCAGGATACAGTGGCCGACAGTTCGGGGCTGAACACACTGCCGAGGCCGGCTTCCAACGCTGCACATTCCCACGCGCTTATACGAAGAATTTCACCAACAAGCCTGTGTTATAAAAAATACTTAATAATACGAAGGTGACAACAACCCCGCTACTCATGACCTTAAGTTTATACGGACACCCCCACCAACCGTTAGGTCATAAAGTAGGTGTCAGACAACCTTGCGCAAGCATAAGGGACCATCTGCATCAGGTCATAACGCCAGATCAGGACGCGCCGAAGCGCACTCTTCATCCAGTACTTTTAAGACTAGTGTCTCGAGCGAGTTGCTCCGTGGACACCGTACCGGTTACCGTAGCTGTAAGTTCGCTCACTTCTCGTTGCACCAAGAGTACAACTCGTTCTCTAGACTAGTGCCGGAGATGTTGGAAGCCTACTCATTGAAAACCACCGAGCAGAACAACCAATTATGGACAAGTCACGTGCCCCGCAGATCCTTTCGCTTCGGGCCCCCTCAAGATCGCTACTCGGACCCGCTCGCTGTGCACGAAATGGAAGCCTGGCCAGACTTCAACCAGGCAGACGAACTTTCCCACTTCTACAGCTAACCACATAGCCACCACGAGTTCAACCTATGCCCGGAACCTGCCGGACACACCCGCGAAGGCATAACCGGCAGGGGGCCTAGGATCCGGAACTCCCATAGTACCCTTGAAAAGACAGCCGGACCCGTAGTTCCAGCAGCCATACCCTACCTATCAGGGTGAGTAGATAGGGACGGGATACGAAGGTGACAGGGAAAATCGATCTAATCCTAGAAAGAGGTTATTTATAACGAGTTAATCATTACTAGCGATCGCCATCAAGATCCACTTCGAGTCATTGAGCCAGCTAAGTACCATCAGCCTGCATTTAGTCCAGTGCTGAACATAGACCTCTCCAAGTGCACACGTCTACTCTCAACCAGCTCATAATATCCACCTTGCGAAGATCGTCGCTGAACTTAGACTAAATGCGTCCTATATTACGTTTGCCAATACGCAGTCTCAACTCAAAAGCTTGTTTACAACAAGAACGGTTATTGATTCTGTGACTAATAGGTTTGCTTCCATACTAATTGGACAGTTATATTTTATTATGTTTGTTAATATTAACCACAACAAACAATGCCCTTAGTGTTATCATCTCAGCCAAAAGACATCCTGGACAAAGGCCTCCCCCAAGGATCTCCACAACGAACGGTTTTGTGCTTCTCGCATCCAGCGACCATCCAGCTACCAGCATCCAGCTACCCGCGACCTTCTGCCCAGGCCTGCCCACACTGCGCTTTCCGGTACGCGGTCGCCACTCGAGGCCTGTTCCGCCCCAGCGACCATCAAACCTGGAAACGTTGTGCCCTGCCCACCCACTGCCACTTGAGCTCAGCAACTCTTCGGGCTATGTCGGTAATCTGTTCTTCTACAGATCTCCTCATTTCTGATTCGATCACGCAGAGAAACCCCAAGCATTGCCCTCTCCATTACTCTTTGAGTGACCTTGAGCCTTCTTATAAGACCCATAGTAAGCGACCACGTCTCAGTCCCATATGTCATCACTGGCAACACACACTGGTCAGACTTTTGTTTTGAGACACTGCGGTATGTCGGACGAGAAGTCATTTCGTAAATTACCGAATGCTGCCCAGCCTAATTGAATTCGATGAGTGACCTCTTTGGACCTCGTTGGACCTACTTAGCTGGACCGTTTGTCCCAGGTAAACATAATCGTCCCCAACCTTCAGAGAAGTAGGTACGACACGCGAGTTCGGCATAGCTTAGACAAGCTCTCTTAGTGTAAACAAATTATATTTTCTTGTTGAATAATGCATGTTGTCTTACATAAAAAGATCCTTTTTCTGTACAGTAAATTGTTATTGAAATGAGTTAGAATTTAACATAATATATTTAGAATAGGCGGGATGTTGATAACTATGCGGTTCTAACAATGAGCAGTAAGATCGGTCCAATCGATAGCCTATGTAATATATTGTAACGTAAAGATATCATCGTTCATGACATTTGGTAAAATTAATTTCCATATGACATATCCATATGACAGTACACAGATTAAAATTGATAGTCCAAATCTCTTCTTGAAATTTGCTAACGTTAATAGTGTTTTGTGCCTTGTACACTTAAAATAAAGTTACATAATAATCAAGGAACTGAAAGAAATCTTAAACACAAACATACTTACTTTAATATTGGATCCACATTCTCTGTGTTGGTACTTTCACCAACTAGATATCTAAGAGAAGCGTCCATATTGGCGTTCTGACGAATACTGTAGCCTATGATCTCCGCAGGAATCATGACTGTTTCACCTTCCATGCAGTCAACAGCTAAGAAATGACCGGTGATCATTAAGATCCAGTGCAAGTCCTCAAACAGGTTGACTAGTTGCTCCCCACTGCTTATGGGCAGCTTTCCCATGTGCATGAGTTGTAACTGACTCTCAAGCCTGTAATTATTTTAGAATGTTTTAGAAAGTTCGGGTTAGAAATAGAAATAGATTGTACAAGACAATGATCAAGAGAGATGGAGGGAACATTGCTTTTCATAATGATTAATGAGATTAGGTAGATTTTTTATTTTATTTACCTTTTGCTTCTATCTTGAAGGAGTGTAAACAAAACATGGCAACAATGCGCGGGCGCTTTCCTTGCTATCGCACCGATAGTTAACAGGACATTGCTATGGTGCTTGCGTTCATCCTCTTCAATTTCGTCTTTGATATCATCCTCATTTGATTCTGAACCTCTGTAGAAAGAGAATCAATGATGAACTCATTAAAACAAAATTCAATTACTCAAGCCCTCAAAAAAAATACACATATGTAATATGTACTTAGCAATTCCCCACCTATTTATTTGTACAAAATAAAATAAGTAGATACCTATTTCATACGATTACATTACCTTGTCCCATCGGGTGGTGCCAGCCTGCATTGGAGATATGTATTGAAAACTTCAATGCAAGGATTCATCAAGGTGTCATTAGTGAAACCATCTGTATCATGGACAATGGAACTCCATGAGTGTAGGAATTTATTTAGTGACTCCCTCCAAACGGTGTCTTCATTAACCTAAAAAAATAATCTTATAATAGGGCTACCCATGGTACAGAATAATAACTTTACTAGAACCTTACAATCATCATTAACATCAAAGTACTAAAATAGTGTAGCTTCTAGCTTGTGCTTAAAATCAAAGTTGTAATTTTCTTGTATCTCTTTTATAATATTCTTAGTCATGTAAATTACCCCTTAATTAATATTTAATTTAGCTTCAGTGCAGCAAGCACTTAAAAAATATAAAGTTAAAATTTACTATAGCGTTGTGTTATCAATTTGTGGTATTTCATCTGCAAAGATAAATCTGCATAGCCATCGGTTGCAATAACCGTTGGATAGATGGCATACTGTGCCGCAATTAGCACTCAAAAAAATATTAAAAATCAGTGACGAAGTTCGACGCTTACGTCAGCCTTCCTGGTAGCATAGCTGTCAGAGCAGCCGCCTGAATTGCGAAAGACCCAGGTTCGATTCCTAGCTGGGTCGGGTGGGCGTTTAATTTTTTCACTGTATTTTATAAATTTTATAAATATTTAATTTAGCTTCAGTGAATCAAATCAAATCAAATCAAATCAAATCAAATCAAATCATTTATTTACAAGAAACATGGTAAATACGTAGATGTTATAAAATTATAAAAAGTTCATTCATGATTCGCTAATTTAGCATGCAAATATCAATTAATTAATTATAATTAGGTACCTACTACAATGTCAATAAAAATTTAATACATGTCAAGTAGATTCAGCATAACAAATAGTAGTAGTAGTGTTAATATTTTTAACTTACAAAAGAAAGGTTGCATGTAATATCTGGAGCTACGCCATGCATATCTCGAATAAATTTCTTTTGAGCAATAAAAGCCCTATCAGCATCTGTACTGTTACCCCAGAGCAAGAGGCTATACTCGAGACTTGAATAAACATAAGCGTAGTACGCTGTTATGTAATGTATCAAACGATATTGTTCTACGTAGCCTACTGAGAAGGAAGATATAACTGTTTATTTTAGTACAAACTTTGTCAATATGAGCTTTCCAATTAATATGATTATCTAATATAATTCCAAGAAATTTGGTTTCTTTTGTTTCATTAATAGGTTGATCTTTATAATTTATTTGTAGATTTTCAGTGGATGTACCATAATTACTAAATTGTATTAAACATGTCTTACTGAAGCAAGCACTTAAAAAATAAAAAGTTAAAACTTACCCCTTCTTCTATAACAGAGCCTCTTATGCAGTGACATGTCAAAGTTGTTAGATTTTGCAGGAATGCTGGTGGTGTAGCTGCTATCATCGCAGGTGAGAAGAACTGTATTAATCTTCGGTAAATGTCAGATATGCCAAGCATTTCCCTCTCCACTGGCTGAATGTATGCCATCATATTAAGAAAGCTATTTACATAGTTTTCCAAATACTGTTGTTTTAAATTACCAACAGAAACTACCACTCCACTTAAACTCGCCAGTTGAACCAGACATGTTAGAGAGGGCACAGCTAACTCAGGATTTGATCTTACATACATATGTATTTCGAAAAACAGTGCTAACAGCTCCGGTTGCATTATGGTGTCTCTCCAGCTCAAACTCAGACGCAATGCCGGTGCTGTGTCACTCTCATAAATAGCCTCAAAAGCTCCAATCAAACGCTTCGACAGCAAAGGTGAAACATGGCTCCAACAAAGCACAGTTTCCACAATAGTTAGAAGCTGTTTAGTCAATATTGCTTGCTCTTGTTCAGGGCGAAGTCCAGACCTCACAATCTGCTCTAAGACACTAACTGTAAATCTAAATATTCTCTTTAAATCCACACTTTCGAAAGTTTTTTTCAATCGAAAATGGACTTCCCATATAAGCCCAACATCAGCTGACTTTACAGTTATAGCATATTCCTGCATGATTGCTGAAATTAGTGAGCAGGCTAACTTTTGCTGACTTATAGGTGAACTCAAAATCATCTTCTCTAATTCACTGAGCAAGGCCTTTCTTTCCCTGCCTCCATCATCAATACTGCCCCTCTTTATTATAATAGCTATAGTCTGCAATAAAAAACCACTTATTTTCTTAAGTTTATATAATACCAAAATTATTATTTTATTCTATACCCTATAGGCAAGTACTTGACTGCAATCTTAACTTCTACTAGGAAGATAATAAGGGTAATACTTCCATTTGTGGTCCCAACTGTACCGAAATAAAATGGTAGGGAAGGTACACCCCTGTCAAGCTTTTTGTAGCTGAGCAGGACGAGGAAATGAGACATATACACAGATTTATTTTATTGAAAAAGGTTGACAAACAGATTACCTGTAACAGTTTCTCCCTCAAAAATGGTGGTATATCTTTCCTCAAAAGATAGTTTAGCAAATACTCTCTTAGTGAAGATATATCATTTTCCGATAAGAGGCTCCACTCTCGTATGAGAGCTGACTTGAGCAAACCAGCTGCTTCAAACAGCACATAGTCAGATGACGATTTTTCTAACAACTCACGACACAGCTGGTATGGATTTTTGGTACTTCGGAATTCAAGAAATACGCTTTCTGCTTGGTGCCGCTGGTCTGATGACACCATATTCGGTGGTGCCTAAGTAAAAATCATAATTTTATCTTCAAATAAATCACCAGGCGTACTTGAATAAAACTTAATTGGTGAAGTTTGTTATTTTTCGCATTTCGTTATTTATAATAATTCTCAGGAAAAGTGTTAGGTATTAAATTTTAAGCTTACCATCAGCATCTGAGCAGCAGCTTCCAATGTTTGTATTGCAGAGTTTTCCATAGTTGTATATTTGATAAATATACGACTAGACGATAAATGAAAAACAATCCATTTGCTGCATCATCTGCAGTAGAATTTAACTGAAGAACAAGTACTGATCACATAGTTGTTGAAAAATTACCGACGTTCATGAATTTTACGCGATTTTCTTCAACTCAACAATCACAATTTGACAGCTACATTTTTTAAAGTTTCATAAATTACTTGTGCTTACTGTCATAGATTCTAAGTTTTTTAGCCATGCCTGCATTTTCCTTTTTGAGGTTTCGTTAGTTGGTTAGGATTGGACTTGGGAATTTGGGATTCACCATGAAAGAGCTCGATCTAACTAGAAATACCTTGCACCGAGCAGCATGAATATTTGTCATTATAAATACTTCATATAAAGGCTTACGCAGACGACGGCATGGCAAACGATTTAAATTTTTACCAATGGACATTCAAACATGTCGAAATACAAATAAGACATAAATACATACTTCGACGTGACGCGGTATCTAAGCGGCTATTGAGCGCTGACTGACTGGCGGCAAAATCCTTTGCCATGCCGATGCCCGGTCTGCTAAGGCCTTAAGCGTCTGTCTACGTCTGCGAAGATGTTGTCAATGTTGTCATACTCGCCACTGCGCAAGTAATAAATCAGCGTTGCAGTTTCTTGCACTGAGCATTGAGCAAGAAATCACTAGTTTCTTGAAGGTGCAACTTATGCTGAGAGGAGTCTGTTCGTAGTATGTTAATTTTAAGATGATGACTGTATTAGTTTTATTGTTAGAACCTAAGCCTGCTACGCCAAATAATTTTTCGAATTTGAATTTGAATTTACTTAAAGAAAAAAACAATGTTCTTCTTCAGTCCAAACACTCCTGGTTTGAGGTCCCTTCAAAATAAACAGGAATAGAGATCACTTCTGATTGAATTGAATAAAACACTAAATGCAATACCAGCTGATATAAAGGTGCCACTGCTCTTAAAGCTATCTCCCGACCTAAGCCAAGAAGAAATAAAAGATATTGTATCAGTCATTACTAAAAAGGAGAGTAAAGTTGATGGTCTTATAATTTCCAACACAACAGTAGAGATCTTCTCTTCTTAATAAAGAATTTTCAAATGAAGCTGGCAGACTTAGTGGTAAACTTTTGACTAACAAATCCACAGAGATAATTAAACAATTGTACAAACTAACTAAAGGTGAGTGAGCATGTCATGTATCATTAGTTAAACCATTTCAAGAATAAAATAAAAAAACTATTTAAATGCATTTAGTATGAATAATGTGATAAATTAAACTGTACATTTTCAAGACAAATACCAATCATAGATATAGGTGTATTCAGTGGTCAGGATGTATATGAAAAAATCTTGGTAGGTGCCAGTGCTGTACAAATATATACAGCACTTATTTACCATGGCCCACCAGGTTGTTACCAAAATCAAAAAAGAATTGGCTGAATTGCTTGAGAAAAATGGCTACAGAGATGTGAATGAAGCTATTGGTAAAGGAGTACATTAAAATATAAACAGATTTTTAGTTACAGGTTTAATAAATTACTTGTCTTTGTTATTTAAAAATTTTATAATACAATTATATTTTTTTTAAACCTACTTTGAAAATAATTTTATTTTGTTAACAAAAACAATTTAAGAAATAGTTTCTTCAACTTCTGGATTGCCTGTAAAAAGAGTAAAAAAGAGTAGTAAATGTTTCAATCTATTACAATATGAGACAAAAAAATAGCAGTCATTAATTACCTCTTATATTACATTTTGGTAGTCGAGATTGTAGATAATAAAAACAATACAAAAACAATACAATAATAAAAACAATTTAAGAAATAGTTTCTTCAACTTCTGGATTGCCTGTAAAAAGAGTAAAAAAGAGTAGTAAATGTTTCAATCTATTACAATATGAGACAAAAAAATAGCAGTCATTAATTACCTCTTATATTACATTTTGGTAGTCGAGATTGTAGATAATATTTACACTCCTCAAGATTTGCAACACTATGTAAATCAAAAAGGATTAACATTTGTAATTTGTCAAGAACTTTCAACTCTTTAAGGCCATTATCAGTAACATTGGGACACTTTGAAACTTGAACATGAAACAGAGTTTCCTTGTCATGTAAAAGGCCCTTCATTGCTCTATCGTCTATGTATTTATTATTATGTAAAATTACTCTTTTTATACTGCACCCTCCTGAAATAAATTAATATTATTAATAATTAGATACCTCCTACAAAGCCATGACCAACATGATTAATGCCTAAAAATTTATTCACTTAAATGTGGAAATCCATAATGAGATATGGAAGAATCTGATCCGTCAATTTCCATTAATTTCTTGACATTCTGGTCTTCAGGTGGTAAATTATTATAATCTGCCAATTTCTTCCCGTCTGCCCAAACAACTTTACCGCCGTTACGAAGTACCCATTCAGCACAAGCTCTATCAGGACCTACTTGTTCTATGCGTTGTGGATCAGGTTTGTTAAACATCATATTAACATATTCCCAAAACGTTCGAATTTGGTTTACTCTTGGTCGGAAACTTCTAAGGCTCGACTGTACAAGGTTCTGAAATAAAATTATTTAGTCAAAAGACCAATCATGTCGAATAAATTATAAAGATATAGGGTGAAATACGGTACCTGACGCACTACAGTCAGCAAAGACATAATGCTAGATAAATTTAGAAAAAGTAAAAAGAAATAACGCTGAACAATAAAACTTCCGAATTATATCGTTTCTACTGCATATTAATATTCCAACATTTGTGATTGATTACAATGTTTTGATTGTCATGGTTGTTTGTCCTTTTCAGCCCACTGCCACAGTGCCACCCAATGCTGAGTGTAGGCCTCTTTTAATAGTTTGTTTGTAATACCCTATAAATAACTCTACCCACTGAGCAAGTAAACACTACAACTCTACCACACTACCCGTAGTACGCGTAAGCGTAAACTACTCTGGTTTTTTTTTCCTCTAGTTGATGGCTTTGTGCGATTAGCACATTTAGTCAGTGTCAAAGTAATTTTTCTTACAAGTAATACATAAATAAACAATGTTTTCTTCTTTAATAAATATGAAAAGTGAGAAATGATATAACCCCCACCCCTCGAGTATCTCAGTAAAGATGTGGGACTTTACTAAATCCTCACGCAGACTTCTTGAGAGAATTTGAAAAGTGACGTTGCACTGTTTTGTTTCATTTGCCAAGACTCATGCACACTCACGAACACTTAACGGTTAATAATCCATTATTTCACATTAGTATTCGACATAACACAAATTTTAGAAAATATAACAAAACTGCAGACATAACTCTTCACTTTCCCGCCAAAAAGTCAAATTCTCTGGATTTTTTTTTATTGGCTTCGTGCGGTTTTCTCTGGTTTGTTTGTTTTGAAAATGTTTGTAATCTATTGGGTGCGTTTCGCGTTCCGGGTGCGTCACGATTATATCGATAACAGCGCTACGAATGCTCCGAAACCGACAAATGACAGACTTTTTCGGACAGTCTTGATTCGGAAAGCTCGTTACCGAGCTTACGTTTTTTTCATCACCACAGAATAGATAATAGTACTATTATTCATAACCTCGAACTTTGTTTGTTTGTTTTGAGTTTTGATTGTGATTTACTTCAGTGCCTGGCCATCTGACTCAGATGGCACTGAAGTCATCAGTCTGAGTGCCATTGATCACTGGCTTGAAATTATTTTTGCTCTCGATAGCGATTTTTACTACTTTACCATTTTTGATATTAACAGCTCACAATAATTTCGCTCCAAGGCATGGTCGGTAGGGATGAGACGTATTGACTGGAATAAGTTTTTGGAATAAGTATTTGCTTGTACACACGCCTGCACATCAACCTACCACAAACTGTCAAATATCCACAATAGACTTTGAACTTTATTACTAAGAAGTATGGTTGAAAGTGCATTGAAGAAATGTGACAGTTATGGATAGGTTGATGTGCAGGCGTCTGTACGTATATATACTTGTATCGATTTAGCGTCCAACGCGTACCGAGTATTTACAGGTATCGACGACGCATACGTTGACTCAAATACGCACACAAACTTCTACTAAGTACCGACTCCGAAACTCAAAGACGCGTTCGATCTTAGTGTGAGTGAGTTCATTCTCATGTATTTACGATCAACCTTATTGTAAGGTATTAAAACTGCTTTTTGTATGCACCATGAGTAGGTGTCTCCGTGTCTCCGCGTACTGCGCGAAAGTGAGTCTAGTGTTTTCTATCGCTTTTTTGCGCGGTTATACATTAAGACTGTATCTCATTAAAAATAAAGTCTATATTTCTTAGGCGATGATTGTTTACATAATCGTTGGTTTTTACGCAAATTTTAATTATCAGACAGTTGATTCGGCGCATTGTTTTGTTTACGTTACGATTGTTTATCCGCAGATAAAAAATAGTTTTGTTAGATGGTTTAGTACTTATGTGTATTATATATTTATGAAGAAGATACTTTTAATTACCTACATGTAAGTTCTGGATAATTTTGGTGGTGTTGGGATTGTAAATACATTGTAAATAAATAGTAACTAGGTAGTGTTAGCAAGCAATATAAGCAATGTATGTTATAAATTCAGAATATAATGCCGAGTGTACTATTTAAGTGTTTACGTACTTTGCCGAAAAACTTGTATAAAAGAAACCAACGCAAAAACATACTTCTAAGTACTCGTGGAACAGGTTTCTGGAACAAGTATTTTTGTGTACTCGTATTTGTAAGATTCGATACGTAATTTGACTAGTATGTCCGTCTCTAATGGTCGTTGTGAGCGCATGATGGCGCAGACAATAACGTCATGAGTTACGTCACGCTAGACTTCGTGAACGCGGTCACGGCGATTCGAAACGACTGTTATCGTGCTAATATCGATACCTGTCACCTGTCCTTTTTTTTGTGTAGTGTTTTACGGCTCCGGATAAAATCCATCAAGCCTATTCGTCCGTTCTATCTTCTTAAGTAATACATAAACAAACAATATTTCATTCCTATATGATGATGATGAATGATAATAGAAATGGGAGGTGAGAAATACCCCTAACCCCACGAGTAGGTATCTCAGTAAAGATGTGGGGCTTTACTAAGTCCTCACGCAGACTTCTTGAGAGAATTTGAAAAGTGACGTTGCACTGTTTTGTTTCATTTGCCAACACTCATGCACACTCACGAACACTTAACGGTTAACCGTTCCGTTATAATCCACCATTATTTTACATTAATATTCGACATAACACAAATTTGTTTATCGGGTCGACAAGCCAATGTCATGACGAGTAATTTCTCTGTCGTGAAGTCGTGCGTGATGTGCGATTGTGCATGTTAGGGAAAACGACAAATGAATCGACACCGACAAATTTTCTGCCGCATAATTTATGAACGCAGTAAGTACCACTTACTGTGTTTATGATTGTGATATTTGAGTGCTAACATTACGATCTATTTCTCGAAACTGTTCACATGTTCTTTACCGCGTTCATAAATTGCGCGGCAGTTTTCTCGTCTCGTCCACGAGTAGAGATAGGCGGTGGTAGAAAACTCGGGTAATTTCTCATTTGGGAAAAAAACCCGGTTTTTGTCAGAGAAAACCCAAATGCCGGGTTTTTTCATAAAATTGTATCAATCTTATTATTTTTTCATTTAAATTATAGACATCGGTAATGTCATTAAATAGATTGACTGATCTTACGCCATACATGTTGAACCAAACTGTTGAACGTAATAGCGTAATAATGCTTTTACTTGACCATTAAATCTTTTCAATGGAAAATTAATTCCATTAAAATTCTTCTACCAAATGAACCTGATACAAGTTGACACTATCTATCAGTGTGGATGACAGTAGCTTTATATGCCAATCGTTTCCGAGTTATTGTGACGTTACATAATGGAAATAAAGACTTTCATTCGACCATCATTTGATACACCCGTGGTCACAATGAAACAAAGCATGAAAAATCGATAGATATTTATTACATAATAAAAATTACTATACTTAAGTATTAATCTAAATATTTCTTTAATTTAGAAAATTAAACGCTATTGCTGCTGTCATTGTCATGTAATGTGCTGAGTCCGTGATGAGTCCGTGGTGGGTGGGTATAGCAAAGTCACAAAGTGTTCAAGCATGAATCAATCGACTGACACAGCCCTAGTCGCACGCCTACTTCACTATTATTTCTTCTTTTTTTGTCTATGGTTTTTTCCCGCTCTCTGTATACACGATTTAAACAATACAAAAGTATTTTTACAATTCCATTGAGTTTAATTTGCCTAATAAAGCCTGCCCCCCTACATGGTCCTAGATCTTCGCCGGATTATATTTTCATATGATTCATTAAATCATTATAGAAGAATCCAGTTTGAACAACAGTCTGAGCGCAGTTATTTGCTCTGGGGATTGCGCGTCGTCAAAGAGTGAAACGCGATATATTTATAATTTACTGCCAAGCTATAGAATTTGTTTTAACTGTTTCCGTAGTGGACACTTTGCTAATTCGTGTAAGCGTCCCGGTTGTAAAGTATGCAAGCGTAGGCATCATACACTAGTTCACGTAAACGAGCCTGGTTCATCAAACAAGCAGCCGACGTACTTACCTGCTGTTGTCGCCGCCGCCGGAGCAAATGATTGCGCGCCAACACGGCGCCGAGTGATCGCTTACGAAACTCGGCAGGAGCTGATGCCGCTAAAAATTCTCATTGTTCAAGCGTTGCGCTCATGGGGAGCATCTCTGCTGCATACGGGATGTCAGGGCACACTGACGTTTTATTATCGACTGCATTAGTGAAACTGCGAGATAGTGACAATCGTGTGGTTATAGCTCGTGCTCTTTTGGACATGTTTAGGTACTTACCGAACGACTGCATAAACAATTAAACTTACCGGTTGATCGTGCCGATAGGGTTATTGTTACCATAAATAATAAAACTTCAAGCATTAACAAAATGTGTCGTTTGCCTATTAGGTCATTGTGTGAAAGTTACTCAAATTATTTGTTGTTTTATTTTGCCGTCGATCACTGATATAACATACCGGGGTGTCAGATTGACGTAAGGAATTTAAATATTCCATCCAATATTTGTTTAGCGGATCCTCAGTTTTATATGCCCGCAGCCGTTGATATGATCATCGGTGCTGATGTTTTTGGGACATATTAGGTTCGCACAATATTAATTTGGGTAATGAAAAGCCTATACTTTATGAAATTAGACTTGGTTTGATAGTCCTGTAAGTAGCGGCCGCGTATCTAACTTTCCTATTAAATGTAATTATGCTCAATTTGATTCTTTAACTTCTCATTGTTCTGATGATGACATTCAAACCCAACAACGCGGTTTTGGCAACTCGAAGAAGTTAGCCCTCAGTCATCTTGTTATTTTCCAGAAGAGAAGCAATGTGAGGAGCATTTTGTGAAGAACACAACTCGCCTCGCAGACGGTCGGTTCTGTGTTAGAATCCCATTAAAACAAACACCATATGTGTTAGGTGATTCTTATCAGCGAGCGAAGCACTGTATGCAGTCATTAGAGCGTAGACTTAAAATTAATAAGTCGTTAAGTAAAATGTACAACGAATTTATGTCGAAATATGAATCCTTAGGGCACATGTCGGAGTGCGTACCGATCACTGCAGACCCTCATTATTTCATACCACATCATGGTGTCCTTCGTGATAGTAGCACAACGACAAAGTTACGTGTCGTGTTTAATGCTAGTAGTCCAACTACATCGGGAGTTTCATTTAATCAACTCCAAATTATTGGACCTACTGTCGATTCTTTTGCGCTTTAGGCAGCATAGATACGTGACCGTAGCAGACGCAGTGAAAATGTATAGGTGCATAGAAGTACATTCTAGCGATAGACCGCTTCAACAAATTATTTGGCGAGATCAGAATGTGCCTAATTCCCCGCTAAAATGTTATACATTGAACAGGGTCAGTTATGGTACTGCTAGTGCTCCTTTTCTCGCTACGCGCTGCTTTAAACAGATAGGTTTAGAGTGCAAAGACCCTAAGATAGGTGAAACTATAATACATGATTTGATTTAACTGAGATCATATACATAAGGGACCAAACCACTTCCGAGTTGGCTAAGGCTTGTATGAACCTTAGAAAGTGGAAGTCCAATGAGCTTCGGCTGCTGCCTGAAACCGATTGGTTATCACCCGACGTGAGCATTGAAGATACGAGTGTGACTAAGACACTAGGCCTTGGATGGCACTCCTCTTCAGACGAGTTTTATTTTGCAATCAGTTCTACTGTGGCCAAGGGAAAAACAAAGCGTTAAATACTTTCGGCCATTGTCAAATATTTGATCCATTAGGGATCGTGTGACACCTTGTGTCATCCTCATGAAAATGTTATTACAGAAATTATGGCTACAGCGTCTGTCATGGGACGATGAGCTGCCTCCTGACGTATATAAAACATGGGCTGAGCTGGTGGTAAGCCTGCCAAGTTTGAATAGCCTGTGCGTTCCGCGACGAGTTATTTGCAATTCACCTTCTCGAGTGGAGTTACACATTAACACAGATGCATCTGAGCGTGCTTATGGCTCCTGTGTCTATGTGCGTATAGTATTACGGATCAAGGTGAGATCTCAGTTCATTTATTGCTTGCTAAAAGCCGAGTCGCTCCAATTAAACCCACAACGATTCCACGTCTGGAACTATATGGATATTGATATTTCGATCGATATGGATATTTTTGAACGGACTCAATGGTTGTCTTAGGTTGGGGTGCGAGTCAGATGACCTCCACGTTGGTGCACCCTGGGCAACGGCTGGTTCCAACAGTCTCCCGCTCTGGCGTGTAGTAGACGCTTGGACCCAGCCGGCTGACATCTGACTAGGCGAGGTCCCTTCTGGGCCTCGCAGCTCCCATACGTGGTCTACTTTGGGCTGCGTAACTTACTACTCCTTCTGAGCAGTGAGAGGAGTTCTGGCGGCGTCCCTTCTGGGCGTCGTACCAAAAAGACGGCCGCCTCTTAAAGGTTCTCAGGTCGCACGGGGGGGAAAGGGGGCACCCGCCATGGACCGTGGTCCGTGGCAGGCGTCTACCCCCCCCGAAGCCGTAGTTAAGTGGCACTGATGTGCCACCTAACAAATAGCCGAAATTCCTTATGAATTTCCCATGCTGTGCGTTGTCAGCACGTGCCCGTGCACTGGCGCGCGGCCGTCAAATGCGCATTTTCCCGCGCAAGCGGGAATGAGCACACGGAGATGGCCGTAGGTTGGTGCACGGGCGCAGGGCGGCGGCCGCGGCTCAATTCCTTTGGAAGTATACCGTGGTTGTCGCCTTATTTAGTGTTCGGATTGCCTTGTCCCCCAGGGGTTTAGTGCGGTATCCCCCTCCGTCTCGCCCTCCCAGCCGGGTCTTCCTGGCAGCTGACTTGGAGCTTCTCTCCTCGTCAGTGGGTGTGGAAAGGCGGACGGGTGAGTCCCACATAACTTGGGCCTCTTCAAGGTCCTCGTACTCGTAATGAGTTCCCCTGGGTAAAAAAAAAAAAAAAAAAAAAAAAAAAAAAAAAAAAAAAAAAAAAGGTTGGCTAAGAATGTTACCTTCTAAGCTACTACCTTTTGTACGTAATCGCGTTGCGGAAATTTTAGATAAAACCGGTAATCATTCTTGGAGGATGTTCCGTTCGTTAGAACCCTGCGGATCTAATCTCCCGTGGAACCAGTACAGGCTCTCTCCGGTCGCTTGATTTATGGTGGCATGGCCCGAAGTACTTGAAACGCGATTCATCGTGTTGGCCCGCAGCTCCAAGTACAATGGAAAAATTGACAGAAACTCTAAATGAAGTTTCTTTTAGATATTACTAATATAAAACAGTATGAATTCATAGAATTTAGTAGATTTTCTAATCTGTCTAGGCTTAAGCGTACCGTAGCATATGCGCTAAGATTCATAAATAATTTAAACAGAGAACCAATCGTAAGGTTCAATATCTTAGTGCAGATGAACTTGATAATGCTTTAATTATTATTTTGAGACAGTCACAAATTCAATCATTTCCGGAATATGATTTAATAATAAAAAATAAAGGTTTACCAAGAAAAAGCTCACTAATAAAATTTAACGTTTATTAAGATGATAATAAATTGATTCGCGTTGGCGGTCGATTAGATAATTCCAATTTTGCATTTGAAAAGAAACATCCTATATTAATACAGTCCACACAGTTTGTGAATATGAACACAAAAGGTTAATGCATGCCGGCCCTCAACTTTTATTAGCCTCTATTAGAGAAACTTATTGGCCTATAGGTGGTCGTAATTTGGCGAAGAAGTATTATCGTCAATGCATGCGTTGCAATTGCATGAAGGGTAAGGTGTATAACCCTCTGATGGGTAATTTGCCACAGCAGCGCCTTCAACCGGGTGGACACCCGTTTGGTTGTGTTGGCGTAGACTATGCAGGTCCAGTGGCCGTTGCTAGTCGCACTGGTCGTGGCTGTAGACTTACCAAATCTTACATTGCCATTTTTATATGTTTTACGATCAAGGCGGTGCATTTGGAGTTAGTGGGAGATTTAACAAGTAAGTTAAGTTTAACTACTTATTAGCGTTACGTAGATTCATCTCACGCAGAGGAAAACTATCACACTTATTTTCCGACAACGGTACCTCATTCGTGGGCGCATATAATGATATTAGTAAGTTTTTAAAAAGCAAATATAACTCGCTAACTTCGGACGCGGTGCAGGAAAATATAGATTTTCATTTTATACCAGCTTATAGCCCTAATATCGGTGGCCTTTGGGAGGCTGGTGTCAAGTCAACTAAATTTCATTTAAATAGAGTGTTGGGACATTGTAATCTTACGTTTGAGGAGCTTACAACGACGTAAGTACAAATTGAGGCTATACTCAATTCCCGGCCACTCTCTCCGTTGTCGTCGGATCCCGCAGATTTGACGCCGCTCACACCCGGTCACTTCTTCATCGCGCGATCTCTCACCGCTCTACCAACCCGGAACTATGAAGATTGTCCTGTCAGCAGGCTAACTCGTTTCCAGCGCATCGAACAACTTCGCCAGCATTTTTGGACACGATGGAGCAAGGAATATGTAGCTGAACTTCAGCAACGAGTCAAATGGAAATCTGGCCATTACTCCTTGTATGCCAGTGAAGTCTGGAATCCCCAATATCAAGTATATATTACACGATTAGAAAATATACAGAAGAGGTTCCTGCGTTTTCTAGATTATAAAACTAAACAGTATTTATTTATTTATTTATTTATTTATTTAAACGAGCACCAACATAGTGTACACTATTACAATTTTAAATAAAATACACACACAGAACGACACAAACCAAATGCCACTACAATTATAGGTGTGGACAACATGCAATAAAAAATAAAAATAAAATAGCGAGTAACAGGACAGACCACAATATTATACAAAATTGAGAAAAAACAATAAAAATTAATCAATTTATGAACAAATTTAAATTTAAATTAAAATCAATTAAAAAAAAAATTAAATACAAAACAAAATTTTACATTAAAACCAAAAACGGGAACAAAGTTAAAATAAAAATTGGTTGCCTGTAAAGTCGATATACGGGCGAAAGTTTTACGTGACAACGACTTTGAGTGGTAAAATAATTTTAATGTGAATATTCATTCGTATAGTAGGAAGAAGGATGAAATAATAGTAACAAATTAAAACATTTATTTATACAAAGAATTATATTTAAAACATTAATTTATACAAAGAATCTCGCACTGAATTTCATATTAACAAAATTTTATTTTTACCTTTACACATACATACGTATTTACCTTTCACTTTTTATGTCTGTCTCTCTCGCTCTTAGGCGGGCTAACCATGCCCGAGTTGAAGGGTCGCGTGCCTCTCACTCGCTCTCATTGTGAGCGCATAACGTGAGCGGAGCGTAACGCAGTTTCTTGAAGTGTCACCCGGCAAACCAATTTATAAGACGTTGTCACGTCAAAAACATAAAATTAAGATTGAATTAATAGAAACCTAGATCAAGAAGCATTTTAAAACAATTTATCATCAATGAAACAGGCTTTGAGCTTCATGACATTGTCTGCAAACACGTCTATCGTTTCCGACTTAGAGAGAGCATTGTACTGCCTAACGAGTCTAGATATAGGTGCGTGGTATCTTAGACACGATTTAGACCCCTCTGGTTTAAATAGAATAAACCTAGATGCCCTTGGTAGTCTGGAAGGCGCGCAAATGGATACTAATGCCAAAAGATCAGGAGTATCAAGAATACCGTTCACTAATTTATAAAAGAATGTCATGTCGAGCATTTGTCTACGATCCGAGAGGGAAGACATATTGAAGTGTAGAAGCCTGTCTTCGTAACTCAGCAACACCCTGCCCAAATGGCCGGAATATGTGAGGTGCCATAGGAAGCGTCGTTGGACACTTTCTATTCTTTTTTTGTGAATATCATAAAAAGGGTTCCATGCCACACAACCATACTCCAAACCACTACGTACAAGAGAATTGAAGAGTAGAATTTTGGTCTTAGGAGACTTAAAATCTTGACAATTTCGCAAAATAAATCCAAGGGCCTTAAATCCGTTGGTGGCAATATTATCCACGTGAGTATTTAAGCAGAGTTTGCTGTCAAGAGTAATACCCAAATCACGCACCTTGTCAACATTTTATAGATTTTTACCACCGATAGTGTAAACTGGAACGTCCATTCTTTTCCTACGCGTAAATAAAATAGAGTAGCACTTAGCAACATTTAAAACCATGGCATTGTCCTCACACCACATACCCAATCTATTCAGATCGTCCTGAAGTAGAGCAACATCGAGACTATCGTCTATCGAACGGAACAGTTTAAGATCGTCGGCGAAAAGATAGTGGCGAGAATTAAGAAAGCAATTTCCAATATCATTTATAAAGATATTGAAGAACTTTGGGCCCAGATGTGAGCCCTGAGGGACACCAGAGTGAGCAGGAAACGGTTCAGAAGCATGTCCGTTCACTACAACTCTAGACGTTCTATGTAGCAAGTACGAACCGCACCAACTCAGCAAAGGCTCGGCGATACCATGCAAAGCCAGCTTCCGAACGAGAATCGTGTGGTTAACTTTATCAAAGGCCTTACTGAAGTCAGTATAGATTGCACTGACCGAAGAACGCTTGTCAAGAATGGAAGAAACATCGTTGACGAAAGAAACAAGATTCGTGGAAGTGGACCTATGCTTCATGAATCCATGCTGCCGAGTAGAGACAATCCTTCCGAAATGCCAAGACAGAATAGGATGCAACATCCTCTCAAAAACTTTGGCAAACGTTGGCAGTATGGATATGGGTCTATAATTTTTAATAAGGTTCGTGTGCCTTGTGAAGCGGGACGACCAAAGCCTCCTTCCATACGTCCGGAAATGATCCGGTTGCCAGAGAGTAGTTGAAAATAAGGCACAAAGGTATTGCTAAGGCTGAGGCACATTTAGCTACGAACACTGACGGAACACCATCAGCACCGGCTCCCTTATTGCAATCAAGTCTTTTTAGTACCTTTAAGACTTCGCAGTCCCGGAATTTAATTAGAGTCAAGTAATCAGTAGTGAGAACGGCAGCTGCAGAGACATTACTTGGTTTGGTAAGGGTAGAGCCAGGGGTGTAAGCAGAAGCAAAATTTTTTGCAAAAAGGTTGCAGATTTTGCTACCATTATCTGCCAAATCGTCGCCCAGCATCATCCGTGCAGGATAATGAACCTGACCCTTCTTTTTGCACTTTATGAATGACCAGAAGAGCTTGGGATTAGAGTGCAAACTGCTTTCGAGGCGCGTAATGTAAGTCTTATAACATTGTGACATTAATTTTAGGGTACCTTCCTTCGCATAATCGAAAAAAAGCTTGTCACGAGGGTTCTGGTTAAATTTGCGTATCTTTTGCGTGATATTTATGTTTTTCGCGTAAAAGCCTGATGAGCTCATTGGAAAACCACACTGGGTACTTTTTTGAGCGAGGTCTAGAAAAAGGCACATGCTTTGTAATGGCTTCTCGAATAAAGCCATAAAAAACACTAACCATATCATTAACTGTTATGCAGTTCGCGAACTCAACGTCCCAACAGACATCGCTAAGGTTACTGACGATTTTCTCATAATCAGCCTTGTGGAAACAAAAACGAGCGCCACCGTTGGCAGTAAGACAAAAATCAGAACCAAAAGAAAAAGAAAAGTGCATAGGCGGATGTAGCGGGTCAATCACTGACAGAGGAGAAACATCTGATGATAAATTAATTATCTCAGTATTACTGAACAATAAATCCAACTGTTTACCCCTATTGTTCGAAATAAAATTGTACTGTTTAAGGTCATGCACAGCGGCAAAGTCAAGAAGCATAGTGGAATACAAACTGTTGTTCGTCTCCCCATGTAATGGAATACTTTCATTAGCAAATCTCCAGTTTATGGAGCTGAGGTTGAAGTCTCCTAAAAAGGCGACATTTTCAATGTTGTTACGTTCAATAACATTATTTGCATTATTTAAAAACTCAACGAGTAAATCTTTTTGTATAGGTGGCGGAAGATAAACTGCACAAAGGTAAAGTTCATCGACCCTGCCGCTGTTACAATGAACCCGTACACCCACCCACAAATCCTCGCACTCAGACTCGAAGTTTTGCAAACGTCTTGAATATATGCGCCTGGATACTGCGATAAGCACGCCCCCGCCATTTTTTCTGGAGTGAAACCCACTTGTCTCTCTGTCTCTCCTATATACTACGTAGCGATTGTCGAAAAGTTCGGTGTCAAAGACACTGCCGTTCAGCCACGTTTCAGTCAGTACAACGATATCGTAATTACTACACACAATGTTGTTGAAAAAGTCAATCGTTTTGGTTCTTAAGCCTCTCACATTTTGATAATAAACACTAATCATAATAACATAAAACGACTCAATAAATTAAAATCAAAAACAAATTAAAGAAAGCAAATTAATTGGTACCAAAATAGCTGTTAAAATAAATTACACAAAAAGTCAAAATAAGATTTAAGAAAATAATAATACGTAAATTAATTATAATTAAAACAAAAATACAGCTTTTTAAGTAATAAAATAATCGCACTTTAAAAACAGTTTTAAAAGTTACTCTAGATATTAAAATAAATTAAGTTAAATTGTTCAGAACTTCTGCGCTTTTGATGAGGATGTAGCTCGAAGTCTCCGTCCTCCTGACAAAGACTTTGCCGTCCCGCACCCACACGAACTTGTAATTGAGCTCTTTGGCTTTACGGCGAGTAGCGGCATGAAGAGACTTCACCTCTGGGGTAGAGTGCTCGGCAACGAACACCGGGCTCTTTTTGGTGCCTCCGATTCCCAAGTGACCGGTGTTCAGTTTGTCTGCAGAGTTGTGCTTATTAAATTTAGCCACTGCGGCAAGGTAGGTATCGCGCAGACGGCGGCTGTTGAATCACACCAGAATTGAGCGAGGTCTGGGGCTTTTGTTATCTAGTTTTGCAATTCGAGAGCAATACTGAATATCTGAGTCTGCTAGAGGGCAATTGACTGTTTTGGCCAGCTGCTGCACTGTACTGTACAGGTTTTCACTTTTGTGCTCTGGCACACACTGTATCTCGACGTTGTTTGTGCGTGAGTGTTGTTCCATCTGGTGCAGGCGGCCGGCCAGGTCCTGAGTGTAAGCACGGAGTTCAATGTTATCTTTACGTAAAATCTAAAAGAAAGAACCAATCAAACTATCCTAATTTAATGCAATATAATAATAACTAGTTATCTAACCAACATGATATCTGTAACGCCTTCAATGATTTCTTCTGTAGAAATTTTAGCCAACCGTCACATCGTTATACTGAATTTTCCGAGGATTGCGCTCCATGCTATGACGTCATTAGTGAAATAAATATCTCGGTAGCAGACATGAGTAAACTGCTTAAAAATCTAGATTGTTCAAAAGGAGCTGGTTGCGATGAGATTCCTCCTTATTTCTTTTTTAAATGTTCGAATTCACTAGCGATCCCTATCACTACATTATTTAATAGGTGTTTTACTGAAGGATATTTTCCTAAAATCTGGAAAACGGCTAACATTGTACCAGTTCATAAAAAGGGAACAAAAATTGCTATCGAGAACTATAGGCCAATATCAATCCTTAATGTGCTTAGTAAGTTAATGGAAAGATTAGTTCACCTTCGCATATACCCGTTTATCATTCGACACATTCCTCCGCAGCAACATGGATTTGTACGTGGCCGCTCGACCAACACAAATCTGTCAATTTTTGTTAATGATGTGCTTTACGGGATGGATTGTGGCTTTCAAATAGATGTCATATACACAGATTTCGAAAAGGCGTTTGACCGCGTGGATCACATTATCCTCCTACGTAAACTTCAAGAGTTGGGAATTCGCGGAAGTCTTCTTCGTTGGGTAGAATCGTACCTACGGAATCGTTCACAGGCTGTAGTTGTGGCTGGACATCGTTCTGACTTCGTACAAGTCCCATCTGGAGTCCCTCAGGGCTCAATCCTGGGGCCTTTGTTATACGCATCGTATTTGTATGATGTGGGAAACTGCTTTCGATTTGCCAAATTCCTGATGTATGCGGATGATACTAAGATTTATGCATATATAAAAACTGTTGAAGATGCTATGAAGCTTCAAGGTGACCTGAATCAGTTGTGCAAATATTATCATGATAATCGTATTGGAGTCAACGTTGCTAAATGTTTTCAGATCAGCTTTACCCGTAAAAGAAACATGCTTACTCATCAGTACAGTCTTGATAACGTGCCTTTAGAACGCACTAACATCACTAAAGATCTAGGGGTCATTTTTGACTCTAAAATGTTGATGACTGATCACATAAATACTATGGTCACCAAAGCGTACAAGAACTTGGGGTTCGTCTTGCGTGTCAGTCGTCCCTTTTCGGATGCTGAGTGCATTAAGGTTTTATACATTTCATACGTCCGCAGTACTTTAGAATACTGCAGTAACGTGTGGAACCCTAATTATATGACATATATCGAATCAATCGAGCGCTTACAATCTAGGTTTATCAGAGCTTTAAATTATCGGACTCGGCACAAGGAATTCAATTATGAGGAATCGTGTACATTTCATAAATTAATGCAGCTAAAAGATCGTCGCACTCTTGTTGATATGTTATACTTACATGATGTCTGTAGTAATAGAATTGATTGTTCTGAGTTGTTATCTCTATTTCTACAAATAAGAACACCGACAAGGCGCACTAGACACACCCCTCTTTTTCATGTACCGCTTAGGCACTCTAATTACGCTCAAAATTCAATTGTTTGCCGTTCGCTTAATAGTTATAACAAAACCTTCTCATCCATCGATGTCTTTCATCTTAGTAAAGCGTCTTTCAAAAAACAAATTACATCTATACTCCTAAATTTATAGACTCACAGTAAACACTTTCCACAAATAGACTCCTAAATTATCCCCGCTGTCACACCGGTGACCAAGAACACCCACACACACACACACTCATACATCTATGCGCCCACATGCAACACATTTATTTATTTAATATCTAATTACACTACTCTCCTGGAACACACACACATACACACACACACACACACCCCCACACACATACAAAAAATGCTGCCAATAGCGTACCACTACTTACTATTTTCTGTTTTTATTACTTTTGAATTAACGTCCATATTGTTGTAATTATTGTATTTTTCAAATTGTATTTTGACACTTTTAAATTATATTCTATTTTGTTATGTAATCCGTTTAAGCGACTTTATATTGAAAAATTGTTTTAAAAAGTAGGGATCTGTAATTGGTATTAGGATAAGCATACAATGTAATAACTAAATTTATAAAGTGCTGTTGATTCCATGATAATAAAAAAATAAAAAATAAAAAAAATAAAATTTACTCAAACCTTCAATCACAGATTTTTGGGATTCGTTTTCTTGTCTGATTCTGTCAAACTCAGCGCTGAAGAAAGAGAGAGCCTCGCTCAAAGAAGTGACCTTAGTCTGAATATCACTTATCCGTGTATTAAATTATCCGTATCCGTATGCTCTCTGCCGAGATACAGTTACATGTATGGTTTGGGCCGCTGTTGCGCGGTTTGGTACGCAGTGTGACGTTGTCATAATGAAACGCAGCGACAGGCTCGGTCTCCTTGATAGGTGAAGAAGAAGAAGCCAAAGAGCGCACTGGCGTATTAGTATTGTCGCCTCGTTTGGACTCTTTACAACGGCAGGTAGGACAAACCCAGTTATCCTTAAACTCTTTAGGAAACCTGGCAAAATCGTCCTTACTGTAATTCATACATGTATAATGGTATTTATCTGAGCATCGGCAGCAGTGAAGAAAATTAATTCCTTTAAGTTGATTAGGACAACCAGAACATTTAAGCGAAAACATAATTAATCCGAATGCAAGTAAACTCACTTGTTGCTTAAGTTCATTCGTCGTTGCAATCTCGGCAATCGGCTGCAGCGCTTTTATTCACAGTTTGAGGGTAAAATCGGTGTAAGCGCAACGAACGACGGCGATCCATACGAAGAATCAATGTACCTAGTGAGTGGCCGGCTTGCTTCCAGTCTCGCGGCGAAAACGTCGTAAGCGCCGTGTCAAGCGTGTCGCTTACGCGTTTATACTACGCGTTCAACTAAATCTCTTCATAGAACACAATTACAATATCAATAACTGAATAAACACTTTTATCACTGAGATAGATGGATGATTAAGTATTCACTATATCTAGGATAAATGTTCAAACTAGTAAAAAATAAAATTATACGATATTTGTCACTTTTAACACTTAAAAACTATTAAAATTATTAGTCCAACAAAAAAGCTGTTACTCGCTCGGCTTGTGAAGGGTAATTCCATTAACTATGAACATCGCTGTAAAAGATATCATTTCCTGCCATTAGCATTACGTCGTAATATTAGTGATACATGCTACGTGTCCAAAATCCTCAATGGATTAACAGATTGCCCTGACTTATTGAGCATGATGGGTCTACGAGCCAGCCACTTAGCGATTAGGCAGCGCCCACTGCTTCACATTCCGCGAACCTAAACTAATTATAGATCTAATATGTTCCTCATACGTGGTTGTAAATTATTTAATGAGGCACAGAGCACAACTTCGATCTATTTACCACAAGTATTGCATCCATCAGACGCACTATCACAAAAGCACATTTTTCATAAGGTTTATGTTTATCTTAATTTTCTTTTTATAGTTTGTATAATTATGTTCATTATGTATATTAAGTTAAAAGGTATGAGTTAACACTAATCACTATGTTTATGTTTATGTGAGAGCTTGTAATTAACTTTCTACAATAGAAATATATACTATTATTTAAGCTATGTAAGCTTTCCTAAGAAATAAATAAATAAATAAATAGCCTACGTGAAAAACCATAATAACATACCCAAAACTATCATATTATCTGACTGTAAGAGTTGCCTGCAAGCAATTGCTGGCAACCCATTTAAAACTTTCTTTTGGTGATTCAGATAAAAGAGCTACTGCTAAAAAGCAAATTGAGAGGTTTAGATATCGCACTCGCATGGATCCCTGGTCATAATGGAATTGAGGGCAACGAATGCGCGGATTTTATTAACATGGGTATTACAGTAATTACTATCTTCCAGACCTTCTTGCAATCGCTCGATCTGATGCGAAGAGCACTTGGCAGGACCTTTGGGGCTCCTCCAGGCTCAGCAAAGGTCGACAAAAGGTCGAAAGGTTTTAAATTAGTAGATAAACAAAGCACCTCAACCATTTGTCGTCTCCGCCTTGGACATGATTGTACACCAGTCTTCCTAGCAAAAATTAGAGTACAGGAACATTCTCTATGTGAATGTGGACTGGACGAAGGAACCACAGACCATATCTTTTTTACCCGACCCGACCCAGCCAGGAATCGAACCTGGGTCTTCCGCAATCCGGGCGGCTGCACTGCTGCCGATTGCGGAAGACCCAGGTTCGATTCCTGGCTGGGTCGGGTGGGCGTTTAATTTTTTCACTGTATTTTATAAAATTTTATAAATATTTAATTTAGCTTCAGTGCAGCAATTAGCACTTAAAAATAAAAAAGTAAAAATTTACCATACTTATTTATTCTTCTGAGCGCTAAACCCATTTCTGTTGAAGAGTGGTTGTAGTAGTGTAGAACAATTTGTAGAATAGAGAAAAGATACATTACTCTTGTTGAATGATTTGCTTTAGAGGTTATTATTGTAATGAAGAACAATGAATGAAGTGATTTATTTCCGAAATAAATGCTTATGTAATTGTGAACATAAGCAAACTATGCATTCGAGTGAGGTTTATAGAAGAGGGGTTTGTTTCTCTGCGCTTAGTAACCCGGACTGTAAAGCTCACGGTCGCGGGTTCGAATCACGGACAAACAAGTTGTCCTCTGCGGTTGCAAAACTTACTGTCGCGAGCGATGTGATAAAATGATATTGATAGCATTCTACCTCCCAGTTGTCTGGAAGAAATTGGTTTTAAGTAAATTTTTATGGTGTTGTAATAAAAGTATTACCTATCTATCTGTTTATTTAATACTTCATTACGATACTAAAATGATTCATTAAAATACAAGATTTGCATACTTTGGAAGTATGGTAAATATTATTTACAACAACAACAACAATATTATTTACAAAAACACAATGTTGAAATCCTGCTCGTGGAAATTTTTTCAACATTGTGTTTTTGTAATTTGCATCGCAACAAAATTTGCGTTAAAATTGTATAAACAAAACAAAAACATTTTAAATATTATTTAGTCATACATAACGTAGCACCTAAGCACCATACGTCCATACGTCGTTAACCTTATGTAACTTTTTATCTTAATCAGTTGGAGATAAAAAAGGAATCGCAATCAAATATTACAATAATAAAAGAATAACTATTGCTATAAATCTAATATATAAAATTCTCGTGTCACGGTGTACGTTATTGAACTCCTCTGAAACGGCTCGACCGATTTTCGTGAATCTTAGCGTGCATATCGGCTAGGGTGGAGAATCGGACAACATCTACTTTTCATCCCCCTAAATGTTAAGGGTGGTCCACCCCTAAATTTTTTTTAGATTTTTGAGATTTTTCCAGTACAAAATGATTTGTATGTAGTGTTGTCATGGAAACTGTCAAAGCGGTACGAAGTCCGCCGGTCAGCTAGTTGGTTTATAAAAACCAACGTTAAGATCTGATCCTAACATTTTTATTAATATTTTAAGAAAAACAATTTTTATGTAGGTATATTATTATTTGCGGGCAAATTATCCTACTAATTATAAACGCGAAAGTTTGTAGGTATGGATGGATGTTTGTTACTCTTTCACGTAAAAACTACTGAATGGATTTTAATAAAAACTTCCTCATATACACACCATGACCCAGACCAGCATATAGGATACTTTCTTTTTTTTTAGTGTAGTCTTCGCGAACGAAGTCGCGGGCATCAATTATAATTCATAAGTATGAAAAAACACTTCTGACAATCCCTTTGTTTGAATTTAATACTTTTCTGTTATATAATTGCTTGCAAGGTGACCAAGAAACAATTGAATTTCTATTGTCTGGGTTTTGTGACAGACAACATGTTAATAATATTTACAAATACAGCTTGCCTATATTTATACACTGATAACAACTTTATTCTATACATCTTTATAAAGGTACTTAAAATAACACTTTAGTCTTAAATGTTTTAAGCCTCCTCTTCAATGATTTGAAGTCTTCTATCAAGCAATTCCTTGTCCAATCTGTGCATGCACAGGAACCTTCCATTTAAAAATAATACTGGTATGTCGTGTCTATAAAGCCTTAACCATCTCAGATTTTCTTTTTCAGTTATATCAACTTTTTCAATTATTATTCTGTTTTTGTATGATTCTAAATCTTCCATGACTATGTCACACAACTGACATGGATTTTTTGTGTAGAAGGTCAAGATTGGTGGCCCTTCTAATGCTTGAGGTCTGGAAAGAAATAAAAATCTCTCAAACAGAATAATTAAATTTTATTAATTTAGGCCACATTTCATGTTGTCATTTATTTACAAAAAAACTCATGTATATAATACTAAAAACTTTCAACAATCTTTTATAAACGTTTTATTTATTATTATTTTATTCTTATATATTATTATATTAACTTTTATCTATACAGGTAATCTTAATGATAAGTTGTCTAGTAGCAATACATTTGAGAAGGCACAGGCAGTATGAGATAAGCATTGCTGGTGGGAACTTACAATTTTTCAATCATTATTGAAGATGCTCCACCACCACCATTACAAATAGATGCGACACCTTTCTCCCCCTTCTTAAGGGCATGGCATAAATGTACAACTAAACGCGCACCAGACATACCAATAGGGTGACCAAGACTCACAGCTCCACCATGTACATTTAGTTTAGACGGATCCAATTCTAATATCTTTTGATTAGCTACTGCTACAACGCTGAAAGCTTCATTAATTTCCCATAAAGCAACATCATCTTTTTTCACTCCAGTCTTTTGTAAAAGTTTGGGAATGGCAACAGCGGGTGCAATAGGAAAGTCAATGGGGTCACACTCGCCATCTGCAATGCCAACGACTCGGGCGATGGGCTTTATATTCAACCTTTGTGCAGCATCAGCACTCATGAGAACAAGTGCAGCAGCACCATCATTCAAAGTTGACGCATTGCCAGCGGTGACTGTGCCATTTTCTTTTTGGAACACAGTTCCCAGTTTGTTGAATTTTTCAAAGTTCACCTTTTTATATTCTTCATCTTCAGCAAATATTATTGGTGGTGCACCTCTTCTCTGTGGCACTGGCACTGGTACTAATTCATCAGCAAAAGCTTTTGTTTCATAAGCAGCAGCACTCTTTTTGTAACTATTAATGGCATATTCATCTTGCTGTTGTCTTGAAATCTCTAATTTTTTGGCAGTATTTTCAGCACAGTTGCCCATATGGAATTTATTGTATACATCTGTAAGACCATCAAACACAATTCCATCAACAAGTTGCATTCCACCATAAGTAGTTTCACCTCTTTTCAGATAGAAAGGTACATTAGACATGGACTCCATTCCACCAGCCAGAATTACATCTTGGTCACCAGTTTGGAGGCCTTGTACAGCGAGCATTATTGACTTCATCCCAGAAGAACATACTTTGTTCACAGTTGTACATATTGTGCTCTTTGGTAGACCAGCAAATATAACTGCCTGTCTGGCTGGTGCCTGACCCATACTTGCAGAGCAGACATTTCCAATGTAAACCTTAAAAAGAAACAAAAACAATATGAATTTAATTTTACTTTATTCTAAATTATTTTAAATACTTAGGTACTTATATAGAAGGAAACAGGACACAGTTCATTAAATTATTTATTATATTGTTGAATAAATACTGTCATGGGCATGTCATGGCAAAACAAATTATTTATAGTCATATTGTCATGAATTCAAATAAAAGCAAATATTATTCATATCATGTTCTTATCACATAAAATAAACGAAAATCATCAACATGTTGGAATTGAGTCTATGTCAATCTCTCTGTTTATCTGTGTTAATCACTAGGGTAACTGTAAATGAGATATTTGGAGTGAAAGTGGTCAACTAACCTCTTTAACTTCTTCCATAGGAATGCCGGCTCTTTCAATGGCTCCCTTTACAGCGATGGCTCCGAGCTCTGACGCTGAAAGGCTTGACAGGCTCCCCCTGAAGGATCCTATTGGAGTTCTCACTGCGGAGACGATGACGACTTCATTGAGCGACACTTTCGTAGAATATGTCACCGCCATCGCTTTCAAGAACTGCCGATCAATCAATCAAAGTTAGTTAACAATCAGAAAATTTGTTTCTGCTATCAAAAAATATACAAAATATCTTTTCAAACTTAAAATTGAACGTCACAAAATCCGCTATCAATAGGTACACTACTCCTCTCCACCACCACTGTACTACACGGATAGCTGGGCCTGGTAGTTTGCGAGCGAATGATCAAAAACGAAAAGGTACACTGCTTGATATACCTTACTTCCTGGGTTCATTTTGATGTTAATCAGATTGCAGACTCTTAGTAAAATCATGATATAATTTATTTAAAAACTACTACAAATAACGGAGACCAAAAGGTAAAGAATAAATCAGTGCGTCCACAATACAATAGTTATCACTTTACATAAAATTATCGTTTAAAGATATGAATAGCTTAAGCTCTGCTATACTCTACTTACTTCTACATTACTTTAAAGGTTACATTTGAAAAGCAAGACGAAATGTTAACGCTTTGTTGAAACAAACTTTGACCCACATACAGTTTGTTTGCGCTGCAAGTCTGTTGCTGATTTCTTTCGTTTACAATAAAATACTTGAAATCTTGAGATAACAGGAACCTCCCAAAAACACATGTATACATTTAAACAAAATCTTTTCAATTTACATTTTTTATAAATTTAATTAATTTATCGGGTTGTTAGAGTCAGTTAATAGCCGCAGCCCTAACGCACTATATAATGTAATTAATTATACATTTTAGACAGAACATATTTAAATATATCAATCTAACTCAATCGCATAAAGTACAAAATGTGGTGGGAATATACATCCCTCTGACTGTAGCTAGCGTACACATTCACGTTTGTTGTATTGGCTACAAGTCACTGGAATCTGGAATTTACTATTTGGAAATATTTTACATTGCAACTAAAACGTAGTGATTACTTGCTCAGTGATTGCGACTAAATACGTTTGTTGACGTTGTTATTATTCTGACGATAATAGGTATGTACCATTTAATTTTAAAAATTTGGTAGAATTCTATAATTTATTTTTTACATAAAACTTTTAAACTCAAGGTCAACTTTAATTGATTGATTTTATTATAAGTAAGTCACGTTCCTTTTATAAATTAAAAGGTAAATGTTGCCTTGCAATTTTAAAACATTGTTTTCCTTGACAGTTGATCCGGAGAATAGCGGGCGTTGAGTATACAGTTTTAATTAGAACTGTTGAAAAATCTAATAATTTAGAGCAGGAACAAGAGCCCCAGTAAATATGGTGTCCGTTAAGCTGGCGTACACATGTTTAATTCACGTTTGTTGTTATGCCCTATTTACTGCAAACATAAAACAATACGTGCCTTAAGAAATAAAGACATTTTTTAGTGTGTGTGTACGCTGGCTTCACGATCAAGCTGGCGCACACGCGATCGTTCTCGAAAACTACTTAAATTATAGCAACGAAATTCACACACACATGTGCCTTATTAGTACCCCCACTATGCAAAATTTCATAAGGATTGCTCTTAAAGGTACGAAGATATTGAACATGACTTGTGAATGACCTTTCGAGCTGGCGTCTATATAGCGTACCCATATTAGTGTTTACAGAAAGCGAAGCGTAAAATTCTGAAACTTTCAGTAGAAATAGTTTATGTGAATTCGCAGTGGAACTATGTAAAAAATATATGTAAAGTTCAAGGAACAAATGTGTGGTCATACATTCGCACACAAAACTAATATTATTAGTGACATATCATATTACACAGAGATATCATAACTTTTTATAAAGTAAGTTTATAGGTTTAGCCGATTAGCAGTTCTCAAACTTCTTTTGAATACTACTCTCAAGCCTGCTGGTTATACTATGATGTCACTCTAGCGCTAAAGTCTATAAAGTTTTTAATTCCAATATTGTTAAATTGAGTAGAATGAGTATGAATGAACGTGAACAGATTTACGTGACTTTCGAAATACGGAGAAGCACAAGATACCCAACCGATGACCGGCCTTTGCGAAAGTTGCTTGCGATACCAGCGTACACACTAAAAAGGTCTTTATTTCTTAAAGTAACGAGGCACTAACTATTTTAGATTTGCAGTAATTACGCACTAATTACGCTCTAAAAGAGGGCATAACAGCAAACGAGAATTAGACCATGTGTACGCCAGCTTAACGGACACGTGAAGCTGATAACTTAAAGAAGCATGGTCATGAAATATTGAGACTCCTTCTACCACTACATTGGATTTAAAAAAGTGATTTATCTTAACTAGCGGCCCGCATGCGAATTCATCCACTTGAGTGTACGAACACCCATATCCTATAGAACCCTATAGCAGCGCCATGCCACCTACCAAGTCCAATTATATGCATGTATTATACATTTAAACCTTCCTCTTGAATCACTCTATCTATTGCTGAAAACTGCATTAAGTAGTCATGAGATTAAAAATTCCTTAACGTCTAAACTTGTAATACCATTTTAGAATCTCAATTTACTAAGTAACTTTTTAAAATTATGCGCAGGATAGGTACCGTATATTTTTTCATTTTAGTCAATTAAACAGGGATCAAAGTTTTAAATTTTAATAGTTTTTTTACTAGTTTCTTTTTATGAATACTTTTTAACTCGTTTATTAAATTCTAATCATTTTGTTCGATAGATAAACTAATACCGATGAAATTAAAAAAAACTAGATGGAAAAACCTCTTCATTTGTAGAAATGGCATGATAAAAACAAACCATAAGTGGGTTATTTTCGAAAACTACAAATTATCCCAAAATCTTAAAACCCGTGATATTTTTACTATGGTCAAAATTTGAGATTAGAGGGGCCATGGTGAAGCCTATGGTTATAAAGCGATAAAAGCGATGGTTCTAGGGTTATCCATTGTTTTTGGGACACCCTGTATATATAAATCTCAGTCAGTAGTTCGTTTGCGAGTTTGCTAGCTGATTTCTTGATTACCTATTTCGTAATTTCATTTCGTTAACAATTTTATAAATTAATATTTTGTTCAATACACTAAATATTCTACGTTTAAAGTGAATAAAATTGTAAATTCATTTTAAAGGTATGTAGCTAAAGAAGTTTTACTTCAGTCGTGTGGTCTAAAGCACACTCGTTTTTTTTTGTGCTAATCTGGTATCAGTTCCGAAACTATGAGCAGATTTGTTTAGTGATTTTTAGCGTAAGAAGGCTGCTCCCCAGTGGGAGGTCTCCCTCATTATTCAGAATCGTCTTTCTAAGCCCTGTATATCATGGCGCTTGAAGCGTTTGTGGTAAGTTACTTTCGAGAGTGCAGTGGCCAGTTCAATGGGATGGTTCTCTCAAGTCGAGTAATCTAATCTCCTCCTTCACTGTTGCAATATTCAATGCTTTATGGAGTTCTGCGTTGGTGACAAACCAAGGTGCATTTGATATTTTTCGCATTTTACCATTTTGCAACCTTTGGATGATTGAACTCAAAATATGAGATACTTTTCGTTTGCGCCGGACCTAGGTTTTTTTTGTGCATTCCTCCTTGAGCATCTTTTATGAAAATTTTTATTCATATTAGAAGTACAGACATGTTGAAAAATGTTTTCGTTGTGTCAATCACAATCACAAGTCTCGTTCAATATCTCTGTTTCTTTAATACCAATCATTATGAAATTGCAAAGCGCGGGTACCTACTATTATAAACTATTTTTATGCTTGAATTCCGTTGCTACCCGTCTTTGAGTACGGTATGTTTACTTGATTGTCGTTGTTATGCCAGTGTACTCAGTAAAATTGGTCTTTACTCTCAGTAAATATGTAGCGCACGAATGTAGCGTACCATCAATATAAGATCCATTGAAGTTATTCAATCGTTAGTATCTCAGAAAAACCCTCAGTACAATATTAGTTCTTAATCTGATCATCTAAGATAAAATCAAGTTGTTATTTGACGTCTTTTTTCCTATACGACGAAGTTTGTTAACTTTATTGTTTTCTAAGTTTACCACATATTTGGATCTACTAGCATTATTTATAACGGTACTGTTCCTGTTAAAGGTTTGAAACGTCCAGATAAAATAAACGAAAATAGATCCGTAAAAAGTGTTTACTTTGTTGCTATATAGCTAATAAGTATATAGCCATGAAGCTGTTAAATACCTGAAGTTGCTAGGCTGAACATGTTGAACGTCATTGCTTCTGCACGTCTGTCACTTCCATATCCTCTCTGTTCCTTTTGCCTGCTTTATTTTATAGGATGCTACTTTGACAAATACGATATAAAATTTGGTTTAATTTTATATGCAAAATTGTTATCTTAAGCCAGTACTTCAAATGATTAAATCGAAGAAAGTTGGTAGACAGAATAAAAATATTTGACAATTTAATAATTTTTTATTTGTTGAGCTAGCTAGTAAGTGTTTGCATAGCTAAGAATGGTGTGTGCAGTGAGTGATGGTCGAATGTTTTCCTAAATATGTTTTTAACATGAGGAAAGGAAAAAATATAACAAATGTATTCAGTGATTGGTTTTCGTGTTAATAGTTTGGTTTGCTATAATTCATCTGTCGAGTAGAAACAGCCTGTGCTTCATTTGTGTGGGTTTTTTATATTATAAATAACGGGAATTCAGGTTAGTACTTCTAAACTGTTTTAATTATTAATTAAATTAAGCATTAGTTATTTGCTATTTCGTAAGTCGTAACTGAAAAATGTGTTTTAAATCCCGTGTTGCTAACCAAATAAATAACCAAGTATTTACTAAAACTAGGGACCTTCTCAACTGATCAATAGAAATTAGAAAAATTTAACGAATAAAGTGGTTTGGGCTCGTATTTCCTCACATTATTATTCTATTATTCTGTTGTTGCTTTGTGGTTAGTCAATTTGTTTATAGTTATGCAGCCTGCTATCTGATTAAAATCAATAGCCAATTTTCCTAAGACTACTTTAATTGTTACTATTTGACACAATATACAATACAATATAACTGCATTGTCTGAGTTGACAATCCATTTATTAATTGACATCATTATCTAATCTTAACATACTGTCAGAGCTCAAACAAGTTTAGATAGATGATAAAGCTGTGCTGATAAGCTCTTAGTAAAATTAATAGTTTTTCTCTTGAAATTATTTCTTAGTGTACAAGTTAGTACAAGTGGTCTATTCTAGTCTACCAATGAGTTTAAAAAATTAGGCTGATGTTATTATCACATAACAGACTTTGATGTGATCTTAGTGCTCTAAACTGTAAACTAATGCCAACTCATATGTAACTCAAATAGTAGGTACTATTAGTTATTTTTACCACTTTTGGAAACACCTTAAATTTATTTGTTTATTTATTTAAATTATGTATACAGATAATCAGTTAATAGAAAAAAATATTAACTTCTATTTAAACTAGCCTAGACTATAATCTAATAAAAATAGAGTATTATTAATTTATTATTTTGTGCTCATAATAATTGCCAACATTAGTACAGTGTCCACACCTCACTTCTATGCTTTAATGCTCTACCCTCACTCTTAAAAAGCGATAGTTAAAAGAATTTAGTTTTCATTATGCTACATTTTTGAACTTAAAACTGTAGTTGGTTGTACCTATTCTGAAGTATTCTTTAAATATTATTTGAATATAACAAAATGTCTATGAATAAATATGATTACAATCCACCAATGAATCTCATGAATATATAATTTGCTCACACAAATATTTTACAGGAGGTAGAGATTCACTCATAATTTATTTTTTTATCTATCAGTTAATTACTCAATTGTTATCTGCACCCAAGTGGTTGCTTAGTTTGCAACTGTTTTAGTAGTGAAAACATGACAGAATGATGAAATAACATCAAGTGTCTTTATCTTGAGTGATAATAATACCTGCTGTGATAAATAATAACTACATTGCTGAAATAAAGTAAAAAATGTTTTTACCTTGACATTTGATTGATGAGCAATTTGAATTGTAAACATCTTGTATGGTATTTGTAACTTTATTTTTTTATATTTTGTTTTTTACTTTTTAAATAACATTAGTTAAATAGGTATAATATTTGGTAAGTATTAATAATGACCTTGATGTTCACCTATCATACATCTGTATGTATGAAAAAAAAACTAAGAAGTCTCTAATAATTATTATTTTATTTTATATTTTATGATTCTGTTAACTTTTGTTGAGTGGGCCTTTGAAATGTTTTCTAATTTATCCTTAATTTTCACAATAGTGGCTATTCATTTTTATATGAAATAGGTATATTTTTATATTCCACCATGATTATTAATATGATTGAATAGGTGTAGTTAATTTTATTAAATTTTATTCAGTGGCTTTTGAGAATAACTTGGAATGTTTTTTCTATGCTACTTACACTGCAACTAAACAATTTGAAATTAAAGGCATATCAAAAATTTATATAGATAATTGAATATTGCATTAAAATACAGTGCACATCATAAACAGTCAACACAACACTTACGCAATAAGTATGCAGCCTTTACAGATCAACGGGAAGTTTGCAACACTGTGCAAATTTTTTTGTTTTCATTTACAACTGTAGCCATAATTAGACTAATTAGTAACATCATTCATATGTAAACCTGACTTTGCATCGTTCACTATGTTCAAGCTCTGGAAAATTCTAAATCCAAAATATTGTATGTATTTGAAGAATTTTTTTACAGTCTATTTGTATTGTGAAGTGCTAACATGTCTTTGATTTACGTATGCAACCGTAGGTTCGACTCCAACTTTTTTTCAATATTCTTGTTGAGGCTTATATTGTTATTGATTTTACACAACATGTAAATAAGCTAGGTACTTATATTGTTTTCTAAAGTTAAGAGAAGTTAAGAAAGTCAGGATAAACATTAATTAAAACTAATGTGTAAAATAAACGCGAGTAGATCCGTAATAGTTGTTTCATTTCTAGGTACCTACTTATTTTAAAGTAAAAATTATGTAGTGTGTCGGTCCATATATATTGATTGATGAGTAGAAGTAGGTAAGATTTTTGTTTGCATTGCAGGGTTTTCACCAAGAAGAGCAGGCTATGACTTAGGATATGCAATAAAAATGGAAGTAGTTAATGAAGGCTGCTATAAGTATGAGTCAAGGGAAAACATACCAGGAAGCAGTGCTGATAGCGATGCTTCAAGTAGCATATTCGAAAGCAATGATAGCAGTGAAGATCTAGAAAAAATATCTGATGATGAAGATCTCAAAGAGGATTTACAGAAAACAATACCGGAATGTTACCGATCCGATTCAACTTTTTCATCACAAACAACAAGTGATAATAATGATGAAGAGTTTCAAGCGACAGCTCTTTGTCAATTTATGGATATTTTAAATGATTTAGATGAAGTTTTAGATAAGTCTCTGTTAGCTTATCTTGACGATGGTACAAAAACATTTGATAGTGATGAAGATGATCTCATATGTAAAATTAAAGAGTGTTTTGGGAATTCTACTGATAATTCAGATAATTCCGAAGCACAGAGTTCTATCGACGACAATACTCAAGTTGTTGTAGCTCACAATGCTCAAATACCGTCAGCTCCAATTTTAGAGGATATAGAGATGCCTCATAGAATCTACGAAAGGCCAAATCTCCTAAGCCTGGGTCGTTCTAAAAGTTTATCTGAAACCAACAGGCAAGTATTGGTAACAACTTTGGAAAGAGCTAATACTGCTAACGATAACTTGCGTAATTCAATGCGAAGATTAGATCCGATAGTTTTGCCTGCAATTGCACAAGAGACATGTGAGCCGTTGACACTGCCGGTGATATTATTCTTGGAGCATCACGTCAACATGCGACCAACTAGTGCACCCATACAATTACAAGTTACAGCTGCAAATTTGAGTACTGATGGCAGCTCTGGACCTTTAATAGTTGGTCGTCGCGCCTTGCTTATGAATCGAACGTTATCACTCCCATCTCCAGGTGAAAGTGATGTCACAACAGGAGACTGGACTGGAAGGAACACAGCTAGGAGCACTAGCACATCTAATTCATCGATTGATTCAATACCGGTTGGTTCTTCTGGAAATCATATGGTTCCCGGCGTCGCTGAAGAGAGGTAATTGTTACAACACTGTTTTTAACCTAAACGTAACTAATACCAATCAATTACCTAAATAAAACAAAAGTGATCGGAAGTAGGTAGTATTATATTTGGTTTCTTTGTAGACTTCTGTGGATGCCATTTTTTCTTACAGAAATGATGAGACTGAAGAACCTCCTTTTGGAGTTTGGCCACACGGTATGAGCGCTATGTTGGCGTGCCTTAGTTGCACAGTGGGAATCTTTAATATATCAAGGTTCGCTATGCTCAGTGTTCATTTCGGAGGTAAATAATTGTTTTGTTTGCTTAAATAATTAGTCAATTGTTTTTATTTGGTTAACATAAAAAATATTTTTTGTTTCAGCAAGCTTTATAATACAGTTTATCATATTATCATTTTTGATTGGCATTCCATTATTCACGCTATACCTATGCTTGGGTCAAGTTCTCGAATCTGGCCCGGTGGACATGTGGAGAATATCTCCAATATTTCAAGGCGTTGGAGTCTCATTGCTTGCCACACAAGCTGTTACTGGCATTTATAGTATCATAGGTTTATCATGGATATTCGTGTACTTCAGAGACTCTTTTGTAACATCTGAAGATAGGTATAAATGGGCATTGCCACAGGAATACAATTTCGATGGTAAGGCATTCATAAATTCAACTGTTTAATTCAAAGCGACCAATTTATGATTGAAATGTTTTAATAACGACGAATAGCATGCCACCGGTAATATAATCGAAGGTCGCTAACGCTATCGTCAATTTAAACAATTACTTTTTTGTTATTTCAACTAGTGTAAAGATATTGATTCAATGAAGAGGCAATGCTTTGATTACATTGCGTATTCTTTCAATTGCAGATGCTGTTCAGAAAAACGACACATATAAAATACAGGAGACTATGCCGCATTATTTTCAAAGCGAAGTTTTGCAGCGGAATATTGGGGCCGGTAACTCATATTTTGGCACAATAAAATTCCAAGTGGCATTCAATCTAGCTGTTGTGTGGATGATAGTGTTCGTTTCACTCAGTAGAGGTTTACGGTCGTATGGCAAGGTAACGTACCTACCTACCCTCTTTGTGATGTAAAATTATACTGCATTACGCTACGTTTATGGAGATGCGGAGCTCGGAGCGATACATGGAAATTGACGGACGTGTTGATTGACGGGCATGTTTCAGTGTGCTGATTGCGAGTTTTTCTTTTCACTATTTAAATGAGTAAAGTAAACAATTTGTTTGGGATCGTGACGTAGTTGCCTTAATGCCATACAAATTGTTTTTTAAGTCCCAATAAAAAAGCGGTCAAAACACGCACTAAGCCGTGTAAAAAAAATAAAAAAATTAACGAGCCTTACTGTAGTCACATATGATTGTGTAACATTTGACATCTCACCTTAGTAATAAGCAATTTTAACATTGTATTCTGAAAACAATAAAGTACCTATTTTTTTTTACAAGTCCTAAAGAAAATGCAGTAAATACTTATTAAAAGACAATTGACATATCAAAATTTTGACACAAAATGTCACTTAAAATATCGATTTTTATCGATTTTAAATTTACAAATTGCGCGCGCTTGCTCGCTTCCGACTCCGTATATTTATCCGTATAAAAATAACTTACGTATTTAATGGTTGTTTTTGGTGGTTTTAGTTTGCTAACACTAATACGAAATAATAATACAAAAAAGAACAGAAAAAAAGAAAAGAGAAAAATAATTTTATTTCGGAATCGATAAATTTTTGCCCCATCTACCCGAGGGCAATTTGATAGCTAATGATCTTTACTATCACCGGGATCGTTACGTATTTCCAATAACCCTGTAGAAAATTGTAATAGAAGGCGAGCGGAAAGATGTTACACATCAAAAAATTTACCTACTTGGTGCCTGTGTTACGTTCCGTGCTGCAGTCTGCGTTATATCTTTCGGCACCATAAACAGTGCGAGTTTTATTTACCGTTGGATCACGTTAATAAAAAAAATAATTTGTATGACATTGAAGAAACGATCTATTCTGTCGCAGAAGAAAGTCTCCTGACAAAAGTTTGTCGTCTGCGCTTAAGCTACACAAATTCTCGTTTTAGTTAACGTGCTCGCACACTCGCTCTAGTTAACTAAGTACAGACGCCTCAAATTTCTTCAATAAATGTTCACCCATATGCCATACACATGAAGTTCAAAGTTTATTGAGGAAATTTAACAGTTTGTAGTAGTCTGATGTGCAGGCCTGTTCACCATAAAATGATATATTTTTCTTGTTCCATAGCTGTAAAGGCATGTAATGTAATGTTCCGTTTCGTTGTGTTACAGGCGGTTTACATGCTGATATTTTTGCCTATTTGCGGTACACTAGTTTTGTGTATAAAACTGCTGACCCTCTTACCATCTGATACAGTCATTTACAACATATTTTCTGATACGGAGTGGAGCGAGTTCTTCATCAACAGTAATGTATGTCTCATAATAAAGTTTTTTATTTCGGTAGTAATGAATTTATGCTTATGAATGAATGTACGTATATGGTTTTATAAGTGTTTAATGACTATTATACCTCTAGTTGGTTTGCATACGGCTTGTTATTGCCCTAATTCTACTAGAATACCTATTGACACAAGGCTCTCACAAACTAATGAGGATATATTGGATATATTGTCAACCCATATTTTTATTGCTTTTCTACACCACCAATGCCAAAAAAATAAAACCAAGAGTAACATGGTTTAGTTTCGAGTTTTTATTTATTTTTATTTTGCAGTGCTGGGCAGCGGCTGGACAAGAGATATTCTTAACATGGGGGGCTTTAGGGGCATGTATTATGCAACTGACATCACATAAGAACGCAAAGAACAGGACTAGTGCGAAGCTACAAAAGGAGAGTGCATGTATAGTTGCGTTCACGTTTGCTATTTTGCTACTTGGGGCTTTCCTCGCCAACACATGTGTGCAAATATTGAAGAATTACGGCTACGTTTATATACCAGGCAGCTTTGGTAAGTCGCTTTTCAAATAAATATTTTTGTATGCAATACATGTATTAAGTTTTCGATGTATCCTTGAATATTGTTATACTCATATTTAATAACTAATGAATGCCAATGGTTATTATTGTCGTCAATCGTCAATAAATTAAGTTTATTGACGATTGTCCGTTTTAGCCCGTCTTACTTGGCTTCACCAAGTTTTTTTAAAAGTATAGACTTCAATTATGAATTACAAAAACACAAATGTTGAAAAAATTTCCACGAGCATCAGGTGCTCTCCCAATTGAGCTATCGTGGTTCTAACCAGCCCGCCGAAATTATTCAACACTATTTACTTTTTTACTTTGAAAGCCAAAGGCGCCAATTCAATGTCAACAACTACCGACATTAACATCTGATCGTAATATTTTTACAAATACTAAAGATCAGTTAAGAAGTAGGCAAGCTATTTATAAAATGTTTTTGTTTTGTTTCTATAATTTTAACGCAAATTTTGTTGCGAAACAAATTACAAAAAAACAAATGTTGAAAAAATTTTGAAAAAAAAATCCACAAGCATGATTTGAACCTGCACCCTTCTGACATACCGGGTCAGGTGCTCTCCCAATTGAGCTATCGTGGTTCTAACCAGCCCGCCGAAATTATTCAACACTATTTACTTTTTTACTTTGAAAGTCAAAGGCGCCAATTCAATGTCAACAACTACCGTCATTTTGTAATTTGTTTCGCAACAAAATTTGCGTTAAAACTATATAAACAAAACAAAAACATTTCAATTATGAATTTAAGAATTAGTGTACGAGTTGTAAGCTTTATCTCTGTTTTGTTATTCGGTTCCTGTGAAGTTCGATCAGTTACAATAGTTTTTATAGCGCGTTCCGAAAACATTATAATAATAAAAAACGGTCTTTTAGGTCCTCCAACTATATACATGCAGAAAAACACGTCGTACCTTTGGTCTGTTCTAACACAATTAATAGAAAAGACTTTCGCTTTTATTATCTGGCTTTTATGACTACTTTTTATTTCTTTTCAATTTGGGTAATACTTTCAGAAACAGCGAAAACATCACAATTTCTATGGCCTACTTCTGAACCGTTGCCCGGGAATTTGGTTTCCACGCCTGTGCGGTACATGGGACACTATAGCAGCTTGGTCGGCGTCTCTGTGTGGAAGAGCAACAACGCCGCGAGGTCGTTGAGTGGCTGGCAACCCTTGCAGTTGGCAACACAGATCGTGCCGGCGACGCTAGCAGTGTTGCCAGCTAATGTGGTGAGTTACAACTTTTTTGTTAATTATAGGTGATTGTTATTTCCTCGCACGACCTGTTTAACCTTAGCAGAAGGTTTTCTCTCTTACCAGATTCTTCGGGGGCCCCGGAGCCCCGGAGAATCCAGTTAAGGCAGAAAATCTGTAAAGCGACTTAAAGGGTAATGCTAACCCTAAAAATCCTAGGGGCTGTGCAGCTACCAAAGCTTGAAATTAATAAGATTCTTGCCATTCTTTTCGGTTACGACTTATAGGCATGAGCGGCAATTTCTCACATTGAAAAAAGGGTTATCAATATAAATACAAAAAGTATTGTTAATTTTTTAATATCCATCTTTTATTTTTTGGAGAGAGATTGCTGATTGCCTCAAACGGCATTTTCAGCTTCCCCGGGCTTTTTTGGGTGCGGCGAGAAACTTAAAGGGTTCCTCAAGCCGTGTGAAACGAATCATCTTTAGAGGTTTTCTAGAGGGAACGGCATCACGCATTATGGTTTGTCCCCGTGCCCTACTAGATTCTCCGAATGGTTCAGATGGGATCGGGGTAATATCCATCTGTTTTTACTACGTCTTTTTATGACCCGATCTCCCTAGCTATGTGCTGTTGTTTATATGGGAAGGCCCAACAGTAAGACTAATATCAACTGAAAATTACGTAGGTATGTCTAACTGCTAATGCTTGTCACGCGGCATTCTTTCAATCAACCTTGATTACGTACTTTTGCCATTATCTCACTAGTTGGTCATACAAGCAAGTTGTTATTGTCATCGCGGGCTATTGTGTGTAATTGCTGTAATGAACACTTCACTCTCTCTGTGATAGTTAATGCAGTATTGAGGTAACGCTTCTAAATATTAGTTTACTAAATGTACGAGTAGTAGAGGTATTCGGTAGGCACGAGTGGCCATTACTTAAGTATATTGTATATACCTACTAGGTGTATACGGCAAATACTAGGTATTACCTAGTATTTGTTTGTTATGTAGCATTGTATTATATAATTCGTATCGACATAATGATTAGATATAGATGAGATATTTTAACAATGTTTAGAAATGTTTCTATAAAATATCAGTTTAAATACTTGTGACATAATGGTTTCATTGTTGTTTGAAGTAAAGGCAAATTGAGATACATAAAGGATAATCATTTTTTTCCGTTACACAACTTCTAAATAAGCAGGATTTTAATCAAATTACTTAAGATTGTGTTGATGTTTTACATCCTAAATTAATATTAACTTACAAATACACTTTACATAGGAGTATTACAAAGCTGGCAAAAACTGTGGTTTGGACCTATAAAAGAGTACAAGTGTAGAGAAGCTGATTGTGTAGTGGCATTTGGTAAAATCGGTTTCTTGTAAAGTTAAAAAAAAAGGAAGGAAGGGAGGTACTTCTTGTAGAAGGTTCGGTAAATTCTATTACAGGAAGCGTATATGGCTTTCAGTCTTCACCACGTCTAATTGAGAAGAACTAGGAACGCCTTTTTAGGGTTTCGTAGTCAACAAGGAACCCTTATAGTTTTGCCATGTCTGTCTGTCTGTCTGTTCTCAGTCTAGCTCATAGACTCTTAGTACTAGAAAGCTATAATTTGGCATGGATATACATATTAATCACGCCGACAAAGTGGTAAAGTACAATTTTGAAAAATATTTTTTTTAGTTCATCTTTCCTCACACTTGAAGAGGGGATGTAACTTTTTTTTCTTGTCTACCCCATAGTGTGGGGTGTCGTTAGATAGCAATTATTGCGGGGTCAAAAATATTGCGGGGTTGTGAAAACAGTTTTTTGATTGAGCCATCCGTTTGTGAACTATTAAGCTTTAAAGTGCAAAATTTTGTTAGAGTCAAGTGTCCCCTGCCAGCTAAATGGTTATTTTTATTGGTAGTACAAATTTCTCATTGGGAACTACTTTAATAACGTTGTCAGGTGTGTGAAACCGGTAGTATCTACATTTAAGTATATGAGCCATCGTTATATTTAACGTTCATAAAAGCCCTCTTCCGCATTATAGAGATGGGCTAAGGAACCCTTCACTGCGCGTGGCCCGACACGCACTTGAGCGGTTTTTTGCTTTAACATCAAAGAGCCCGTATTCAGGAGGTTCCTCCGAGAGTCATCTCAGTCAGTCGAGGGTAGTCAGGGTTCCAATACGTCAGTATTGGAACCCTGACTACCCTCGACTTACCTTCAGCTCATTTAATGTCTCCACTGCGACGGCACGCGCCTTCCCTATAGATGGATAGAGCGAACAGGCTATAAACCACCACTTGGGCACAGTGCGGATTGGGGTTGTTAAGGACTGCTAATGCAGCCGGGACCAACAGCTTTATGTGCCTTCTAAAGCACGAAGGATCTTTTGATGGTAATTTTCTCTGTGATACGCTCGACTAATATGGATAAAACCCTTATCTTCCAGCTGTCCCCTGCATGGGCGGTGATATTCTACTTCATCCTGATCATGTTTGGGCTGGCGCAACAGTTGGCCATCTGGCACTGCGTCATCACCGGCGTGATGGCGATCAACGCGGAAGCCCTGAGGGTGTGGGAGACCACCATCACCTTCTTCAGCTGTGTCGTTGGACTGGCGTTTGGACTGGTGCTGAGTACTGATGTAAGTTTTATTAGTATATACATGTTTACAGACGACAGCAGGTCACATTATGTCAAATTTCCTAAATAGCTTTTGAATTTTATCTTTTGGGTATAAGGTTCAATTCAATATCAATTTTTAAGAGACATTTTACAGTTTACAGTCCCTTTTAAAAAGCTTTTTTCTTTTCTGTAATGTTTATAGTGTTCTTTACTTCCATTTGTACAGTTACTTTAATTTCTTTACATTTTATATTTATTATTGTCGTGCCAGTGAAAAGTAAACTTGAATATATGTCGTAAACATTAAGTCATGATTACGTCATAAGTTTTGTGGCTTGCGTCATTTATGGAGTTGGTAACGCTCTATATTATTTTAAAATCAATTTTTTTTAATGAATAATGAGGCGGATATAAAGACATCTCCCCTTAACATAACACATCTATTAAAATAAGAACAATTAAGACATAAATCACACAGCAATCATAACTCATTCTGGACACATATAGTGTGATAAATATCTTCAATACATCACTGCAGTTAGAGGTTTTTTCAATAGGTAGCCAAGTGGCGATGTAATCGCGATTACATCTACACTAGTAAAAAAAACAATTTATTTTAAGTTTCGAGTTCCATTATAAATTTTCCATGATATCTTACAATGCTTAGGATAACTAACTATTTGCGTTAAAAGTCAGTTTTTATTAAAAGAAACAAAAATCAAGTACCTTTAAATTTGTTAACTTAGTTTTTTTTTATATTTTGTGATATATTTTTTTTTATTTACATGTTGTGGTTGTCTTCTATAATTTTGTGTTTATTTGTAATGGAAAGTGTCCTGCTATGATAGGGCATTTTCCAATATTTTTGACGCTGTAAGGGAGAAAAGAGCTGGACACTTGCTGAGTTTCTTGCCGGTTCTTCTCAGTACAAGATCTCCCGCCCAGAGTAGACTTACGAACCGATGGCATAGTGACATTCACAAGAGCTACTTGTAGCCTAAACTGAATAAATGATTTTGAATTTTGAATTTTTTGAACTTTTGAATCGATTGAACTTTTCTTACCTATTCAGGGCAGGGTGCCTAGTGCGAGTTTCATTCGCCATTCGATCGCGTTAACGAATACGAGAATTTTTATGTATGTAGTAATATAGTATATGATACATACAAATTAATTATTATTTTTAATGTTTTAAAATTTTGCTTTAACTCTTTTCGTATGTTGCCAGGAGACGCTGCTTCAATGCCATACTTATTTTCGTTTCTGTAAACGCATGCGAATGAATACGGATAGTACACAAAACTCACGCTAGGCCCCCAGGACGTTTTTAGCATTACTAATAATAATAATAAATTTATTCGATAACAATTGATCCAATTATGGTTAGTAACTATGGGTACTTAAAACTATGTTAGTAATAAATTAAATGTTAAATAAAAATTGAAATAAACCCTGCTTAATAATTAATTTCATTACCTCCACAGAGCGGCATAAAAATCGTCCACTTCATTGACTACGTATGGTTCGGTTCGTGGTGGCAGTGCGTGATCCACGTGGCGCTCGCTTGCGGCGTGTTCGTGGTACGAGGGCGGCCGTACTCGCCCGACGTGGTAGTGGGGGCGTTATACTCGTCGCGGAGCAAACTGACGGCTACGATGGCGGCATTGCTAAGCTTCACGTGGACTGTAATACTGCCGGTGCTTCTGTGTGTGAGTACATTATGATCTTATGAACCAATTACCAACGTAGTCTTTATACGGGGGCTGCTGTATTCCCTTGATATAGTAGTGGGGGCGCTGTACTCGTCGGGGGACAAGATGGCTGTGACAATGGCGGCGCTGCTGCTGAGTTTGACGTGGAGTGTCATACTGCCGGTGCTTCTGTGTGTGCATACATTATGATATTATGATCCATGATAAAAACCGAAAACCACCGTCCCCACGAAACAAGAGGCTATTCTTTTGATGGACGTGAGGAATAATAACTGAAACACTGTTTTTAACTATTTGTATTCTATTGTCTAAAATCAAGCGTAATCATATAATTTGTTTGCAGTCAATCTGCGTAATGGACTTCCGTGTGGGGCAACAGCGGCAACTTTATAGCTGGCGGAAGCTTGTTGGGTATGTGTTTTAATTTTTATTATCACCACCAGCTGTGACCAGTTCATTTCATGTTTCCCCTTACTGGGGCACGAGTCTTACCTATGGATGGATAGGAAGAACGGGCCATAAAATAATTTGCAACATCTGCCTGCATCTGTCCCGTTGCTGGACTAAGACTTTCCTACATAAACAATTATATATATGGGGAGATTGATCCACTACCTAATATGTTAGCCCAATGCGTTCACGACTCATCTTATGGCAATAAGCGGAACCAAGGCTTAAAATATTGTATGTCCCACTGCTGAGGGACGAGCCTTCCCTATGGATGGATAGGGAGAACGGGCCATAAATTACTGCTTATTGGTGATTGTTAAGGACTGCTAATGCAGCCGGTACCAACGGCTTTACGAGCCTTCCGAAACACGGAGGAGCTCGAGATGTAAAATTTTTGACCACCCATCCGATGACCAGCCTTTGCGAAACTTGCTTAACCTTAGCAATCGAAAACCGTCGCAGCACTGCGCCATCGAGCTCCTCTTCCCAGACCAGGTCAGCATGGGAGTATACATATACAGACTTTTAATTAAGAACATATTTCTTTTTTGAAGTCTGTTTATAAAATAATGGTGTTTCGCCTTAGGTATTGGCCCGTGTGGGCGCGGCAGGTGGCCGTTTGTATGCAGCAAGGCGCCATCCTGCTGGTGCCGGCCGCCGCCTTCGTGCAAACCTGGCGCTACATCAACAAGGGCCCGCCCGACATACTGGAGGTAACGTGCACTCGTGGCCTAACGTCACTCATCACGATAGATAGAATCAGAATAGATCGGATCAGAATAGATCAGAATAGACCTCAACTTCATGACAAGACGACATGGAGCCGCAATATAAGGAGAATGTTAGTTTAATACACACCGCGCTCGAACAACTCACACATAGACCCCTTGCGCGGGCGCGGATCTTGGAACAGCTCGATAATAGTCCGACCGCAGCTTTTACGGTTTTTTTTTTTAAGGAAAAAAGGTTGTGTGCGTTGCGCGGGCGCATGTTTATAAAGCTTTCCTTCTGCAGTGTCCTTATTTTGTGATAGAATAACAATACAATATTCCAGTTACAAAAGTTCCAGCTTCCAGCATTTTAATATAGTTATCACATTTAGTAATTGATAAATTCCAATCCTAAAACGGAACGAATTATTTGTTTACTGCTGCTAGGATTACGGCGCAAGAGCTTGCATGGAAGAGCTGGTAAGTTAACTGTTCAAATATGCACACATCGCAATAGTTTAAGAATTAGCGAGCTGTAATTGTGATCGTTGAATGTTCCTGTTACCAAAAATCATCAATCAGTTTGTAAGTGGTTCCATGTCTGAAGGCATCGACATGGATTCGAGAGGAGGGGAGGCTACATACATAGCCACTAAAACCACTGTAGTCACGATCAACATGACTCTAACATAACTCTTGACTATTATTCCGCTGTCTTATTAGTTACATTAATGCTCGTGACTTTATTTGGTCTAAATATTCTTGCTATCGTTAACCTTGACCACAGACAAGCATTCGACTTGGGATGCTAATAAATGGTTATTCAACTCGTAGCGCGTCCAGAACCTGTACCGCCCCCGCATGGGCGCGGACAGCCCCCCGGCCGCGGCCCCCGCCCCCGCCCCCGCCCCCGCGGCACGCGACCCGCCCCCAAAGTACACGCCCCCGCCCTCGTACTCGACTGCTACGGGGGCGAGGCTGCTGCATACCATACGACGCAGCTTCCGCACGCTCCGCAGGTAATAATGGTGTTACTCTTTAAACTTTTTATTACTTATTATTTAAATGACAAACTACTTCAGTCGAGTGACTTAATGTAAGTACATTTTTTATTATTTGATTTTCAACTGGAGACATTCGCAAAACATAGGCTAGGTACATTTGAATGAGTTAAGTAAGTAATGTAATGTATTTAAAAGTGGTAGCTTGTTATTAGCTCATAATTTGTTAAATGTCGAGTAAAAAAAAAAAATAAGATTATCGGACTCAAAATCATATGCCCACTCTGTTCCCAATCTTTGAAGTCGGTGCAACATGTTTTCATTTCTATTAATTGTTTATTACCATGTTTTGATTGTTATTTTTGAGATGAGATTTTTGTACATTACGAATAATGTCATTAGTACTAAAAAATTGAAGCAATCTGCCTGCTACCGAAATGAACAAAATATTTACATATTTTTCAGATACTTACATATTTCAATAATAAGTGGTTTTTATGAAAAATATCATTATACACAACCTACTTATATTATTCTGATATTATTATTAGTTTTAATCCCATTTTTTTCTTATAAGTAATAGTTCTAATTCGTGACTTATAACAAAACTTACAGGATAACATCGACCGCTCGCACCACGCAGTCACAATCAGAGGACACAGCACAGATACCGATCACGCTAAGCGAAACAGTCGATAGACACCCGTCCCTCGAATCACAACCGCCGAATTACAGCGGCGTATTCACAACGCCTTCTATCACTGTCACCGACGAAACCGACAGGACTAGCAGACCTAGATCCTCTACATCGAGAAACTCGTTGTCGTTAACGCGCGATTACCTCCGACGCTCATTTGTTAGAAAAAGCGATTCCGCAAAAAACATACGCTCCAGTCTCCGTAGAAGTTTTAAATATGGCGCCGGTATCACCACCAGCCACGAGCAGTTGGTGCGCGAGGCGGAACCGATGTCGAACACAGTCGCCATGTCCGATATGTTTGACGTGGAAGATTCGAGAAACGCTCGCAGCCTTGCCTCTGTGATATAGTTTAAACCGCCTTCGAGGCATCACATTGATTGATCTTTATTTCATTTTATTCTTTTTCCTTTTCATGTTTTTTTTTTAATTGTAAGTTTTACATGAAGTTTTAATTTTATTGTAAGTTGTGTGCAGTCGATGACTCGTTTTGTTTTCTAGATAACGTAAGTGATAAATGTTTATGTGTAAACGGAGTGAATGGTCCTGATTTAACTTAGATAATTTTTTTACATCGATTTTTTAACCACATCACAGTGTAGGTAGGGTACTTAAAAAAGACAATAGTCTATCGTAAGCATGAATCTCAATACGGTCACTATTTTTTAAAATGTAGGGTAAACAGTACAGTGATTGGCACTCTAAGATGATCTTCAACATATAAATAAGTAGTAAACTCTTTATAATAATATTTTTTATATAGCTAATGTTTATCAGATAAAAGGTATATAAGCATAGATTATAATGATACACATTGGTACTTTAAAAAAAATGCTTTATTGCTTAAAAACTAACATAAAACTTAATTCTATGTTATTGCACAATCATTGGCACTGAAGTATAATTAATGGCACAGTGAATTTGGTATAACGATTGGCAGTTATATCTACCAATGTAGGCACACACCTAGGTCCATTAATAATCTCGCCTAATCATCTTCCAACATTTTTAACAATTCTTCATCTGTCATCCTAGGTCTCAATTTATTTACTTTAACTTTTATCTTCTTATCTTTTCCGGTTTCCCTTGAATCTCGGAAAGTTATGCTCGGAGGTTTAAGTTCATCTAAAATTGGTCCTTTCTCTAATTCTTTTTTGACCATCTGTACTTGTTCCGATTCTTTAAAGGTTCCTTCATTTGCAGCTTCAACTGCATCTAAAAGTGGTCTGTTTTTTATTTCCTTCAGGGCAGTATTATTTGCAGGTTTAACTTCGTTCATAGGTTCTTTTTTTATTTCCTTTGTGTATTCTCTTTCTTCTTCTTTAATATCACTTGTGATTCTATTTGCAGGTTTAATTAAGACGTTTGATTGGATAACAATTTTTGATTTGATACTCTCAGAATTTGGTTTACTTTTCTTAATTAAATTTAAATTTTTGGCTTTGTTCTTTTTATTTATAGTTTCAGCTTGTTTTTTTTCCTTGAGTAAGCGTTTCTCTTTAGCTTTTTCTAGCATTGCTATTCGTTTGTTCTCCTTTTCTTGTATCTCTTTCGTCTTTTTTTGATGTTTTTCTAGTTCTACAGCTTCCCAATCTTTACTCGTTAAAACAAAAGAGCGATGTTCTATACCAGCTTTTTGTGTTTTAATTGGAGTCTTTGTTAACTTTAAAAAATCTTTTATATTTTGTTTCTTTATTGGACTCTTTGAAGGGACTTCGGTTGGCATGTCATCCACTTATCTCCAATCAGTTCTACACTTTGACGACTGGTGGATGGAATAGGTATTACATATATTGGTGTTTGGTTGTCTCTTTTACACTCAGAAATAACATCAACCGTTTGTACAGCTTCTGGTACTGAACCGTTTGTCGATGTAAAATTTATACAGGATGCCAAAGTTAATTCCTCAACCCCTGATGCTGATGTTCAACATTCAGAGGTTTTTCGTGTCCTGAGGTTCCTGAGTAATCGTCAACCATCGTGTTTGTTTTATAAGTGCCAGTGTCTTTGGATTGAGGTTCTTGAATTGACAGTTCTGGTTCATTTACCAAAAGTTCTACTTCTGTTGGCATTGTCGTTAATTCATTGAGGGCTACCATTGTGGTCAAATCTTCTGAACCATCCTTGTTTTGTTCATTTTAATTACTCCTGTCCTTGTGTTGCATTAGTTCCTTAGAAGTTGTTTCTGTTATTTGCGACGATGACTCGTGTGTTGAAATTTTTGGTACGAGATATTTGTACAAGTCGTGAAGCTTTTTAGCTTCTCTTGATTTACCTACCACCTGATTTTTCATCTTTCTGATTAACTGTGGTCCAACTATTTCTTCAAATGTCTGATAGTTAAGACTTGTAGAACAGTTGTCATCCAAAATTTCTTGGACTGGTTTATAGGGCATTAAACATTTTGTGTAGTCCACTTGATCTGGATTAAATAAACATTTTGTGTAGTCCACTTGATCTGGATTAAATATGCATAAACCACAAGCTTCAAAGCCGTTCTTCAACGTCGTCTTAATTATGGGATGTTCATCCAAATACAGTTTGACGCTCTTTATGACATCCTGTTTACGCCGTGAAAATCATTTTCTACAAGCTGCAATTATCCATTTAACTATCTCTTGTTCTTCTGCACTAGACAGAACTGTATCTGGACCAGGTCGACTTTTGACAAATTGGTTGGATAGGCGAAACTGCAAAGTTGCTCGTGGGATATTAAATTTATTTGCAGCAGTTTTCTTACCCATTTCATTTTTTATGGCTTGCAAGGCTTTTTCTACATCTTCTTCTGCATATGCTTTTGTATATTTTTTTCCATCCGTAACCTTCGGCATCTTAAATCCGGGAAGGTACCTACGGTATAAGCAAAAACAGCCTTATTTTTAGCAACCCAATACGGTTTATATTGATGGAAATGTAATTTAACTATGAAATTTAACACATGCTACCAGAAAATTAAATGTACAATCATTGGCATTCAGCCAATCACGTACCACTATACAAGAAAAAATACAGTGATTGGCACCAAAGAAATTACCGGTATGCTTATTTGTCAACTCTGAAAACGATAAAAATAGCAAGATATACACTAATTTAACATAATCAAATATAAATTGGTGTAGATACTTACCCAAAAATTAACTTTTCACGTGCAAATCTATCCTCCAGTACTTAACTTTTTATAAAAAAAATCAACACGATCACGACGACTTGATTTCCATAAAAGCTCACAAACAGCTTTGAAAGAAAGATGGCTGACAACAGTATTGCCACTAGAAATTATTAGATATTCTACCAAATAAAGTATTGCAACAGTAAATAAACAGGAATTGTCTCTTAATATCTGAATTTTTAAATCTGAGTGCCAATCACTGGGGGGGTGCCAACAATAGTATGGTTTACCCTATTAACTTCGAATTATTTTTTGTAAGCACAATCGTGAGCCATGTAGGTAGATATACAATGAAATATTATACTTAATTAAATTAGAAGTTTTAGGAATACACGTAAAAACGTATACTATAAATAAAAAAAATTGATAATAAATTGAGAGCTTAGAAGACGTATAAGGTTTTTAATTATTATTAAAGTTGTGAAGCCATTGTTATAAGTATTGAATCAGACTATTAATGTGTTCCCATTAGATTAAGTTTAATAAAAGAATATTTTCAACCTGCGTAAACGAGTATGACTCCGGAGCTATGACTGAATGTTGTTGTTTAGAATATGTCAGTGTGTCTCAAATTAAAGAATTGTGTCGTTAACGTTACTGTAGATTCAAATGTACGCGCGTAATATCGTTGTATGTTTTAAACAATTTGAAGTCGTCGGTGACACCCATTATTGGATGGCAAACTGTATATTGACATTGTTATAATCAAAAGTGGTAATCATAATATGTGTAAAATTGTTTTAAAATTCTAACGGGTTATAATAATCTAAATCCCATAGTGCTATAAATAACAGTATTATGTAATTCAGTGTGAAGTACAATGAAACTAGATGTAAAACCAGGTGGTTCAGTAGACTTAAGTTATTTTAAACGGCATCTTTCTTAGTTCCTTACACGCATTTACAGATCTAAAAAATTGTGTTCTTCAAATAAAATTTTAGTTCTAGTCACTACACGCTTCCATATTTTGGTTAATTTTATCGATTCATCACAATTTATGTACAGACGCCTGCACATCAACCTACCCAAAACTGTTAAATTTCTTCAATACATTTTCAACCATACAACTTAATAATAAAGTTCAAAGTCTATTGAGGGACAGTTTGTGGTAGGTTAATGTGCAGGCGTGTGTACATTACAAAATTATTTATGAAGATCTGGCACTTATTGTCGCACGTCTATTTTTGTCTTTATATTTTGATTTTGCTTGTTCTATTTACATTCCACATTGTTGCAATAATAACTAATGAGAAATAAAACATTTTATGTAAATTTTTTGTTATTATTTACTATCCACCTAAAATCCCCCGGTAGACTTAATTCACCTGGAGCAAATCACCTGGGTGCAATAAGTGCTACGCACGGTAGACTTACTGCCGTACTCAGAGACGTCAATTAAGTTTTAATGACAATTAAGTCTCTTGCTGTCACTTTCTTATGTATAGTGCTAAATAGAGAAGGAAAGACATTTAATTGTCATTAAACTTAATTGACGTCTCTGAGTACGGCAGTTAGTGACCAACTAACCATAGCTTTCAATAAACCCAAGGTAGATCTTTATTCACCTGTCTTAGGAAAGATACAAGATACAAAAAAAACTAACGATAATTGTAATTGTATTATGTCTATTGACAAAATGTCGGTAAGTTTTGGTCTGGCGGTGATTTAACTTCGTGCATGTAAACATCGATTACACCTGACGATGTCTCAGCTCTATGGTGAACTCAAGAGCAAGTTGAGTATCTGACTGGCTAAGTTGATATAAACCTAAAAATAAAACTAAACTAGTTTTAAATTTTTTTTAAATGTATTTTCCCATAAATTCATTAAAAAGAATATTTTTTGATACTGTCGTCATGCCTATTATCGTTAGTTTTTTTTTGTATCTCCTAATACAGGTGAATAGTCTACCTTGGGTTTATTGAAAGCTATGCTTAGCGTAGCACTTAATGCACCCAGGTAATTTGCTCTAGGTGAATTAAGTCTACCGGGGGCCTAAAATTACCTATTTCTTTTATTTTTGTATCAATATCAATATTGAAATAATTATTATTTTACACAATTAAACAGGAACTCTATTCAACGGTAAATTTATCTTATAATAAATACATAAATACAGAGAAAGGAACAAAACTAAATCACATTGTCCATTTATTTATTTACTCAAACGACATACATAAATCAAAATTCATTTCATACTTAAAATAGTGTGAGCGTCATTTTAGCAGCCTTACCACGGAATTAGATGGTTTTGGCTACGTCAAAAAATTATGTTTAAATAGTGACGCATAGCATATAAATAGTGATACTATGGTCCAAAAGATATTTGAGTATCTTGGTGAGGCTGCTAACTTGACGTCAAGCTAGCAGACACCTTAAGAAATACAGTTCGTATCAACAATATGATTAATTTATATTACAAAAACACAATGTTGAAAAAATTTCCACAAGCAGGATTTGAAACCTGCATCCTTCTGACATACCGGGTCAGGTGCTCTTCCAATTGAGCTATCGTGGTTCTAACCAGCCCACCGAAATTATTCAACATTATTTACTTTTTTACTTTGAAAGCCAAAGGCTTTTTATTTTATACCCGTTTCTCTGGAATCGCCATCGCAAGAAACGTCAAGTTAGCAGCCCACTTAGAGACCGTAATATCTCAGCTTGTATTGAAGTACTATCATTAAAAATTTGCGTATACGATTCACTATTTATGCACAGTTTTTTGACATATAAATCGCATTGATCCGAACTGTATTTCTTAAGGTACCTGCTAGCTTGACGTCAAGTTAGCAGCCTCATCAAGATACTCAAATATCTTTTGAACCATAGTGAACCATATTGAACCATAGTATCACTATGCTATGCGTCACTATTTATACAAATTTTTTGACGTAGTCAAAACCATTTAATTCCGTGGTGAGGCTGCTAATTTGACGCTCACAAAATAGTAGAAAATTTTCACAATAAAATGAGGTAATTCTATAAAGTACTAAAACAAGGAAGCCGAGGCAATTAAATGTTTTCAAGATTAGAAAATATCAATAGAAGCGAGAAAATCACGAAAAATACAAGTTACAGCGAAATTAAGTGCAGAAAGAAGAATAGTTCCCGCGGCAATACATTTTACGACCTCAACTTCTCTGCCTGCCGAAAACCGTAAGATGTTCAAAATACGTGCATAAATACCGCGTGTCACAAAAGTATTGTTAAAAATCAGTCAAAACTATCGATATAGCGAACGCAGTAAAATATTTACTAAATTATTTTATAACAATAATAAATAGTAAATGTCACAGGTTGATTTGATAAATAATACAAAAAAATATTAATTAGATAAAAATATCTAACTCGTTGGGACTTAACAACAGTTGTTGGTTATTATTAAACTACCTCAGACGCTTTATCAGCATGTGTGAGGAAGTGTTTTATCGTCAATAAGTTTAAAACATCATCAGATTAGCTCTCAATATATCGCTCATATAACCTAATTATTGTACAGAATCAGATCACATAATTCAGACATCGAGTCTAGCAGTCTCAAACACGATTAAACATCACAGTTATCTAATTAAAGAGTTAAGATTAAGCAGAGATTTTGCTGCTCTAGAGTCTGTGGGTTCTTTCTTCTTGGCCGGATCCAACATGAAGCACTTCCAAAGGCTGGAATAAAATCATTTTATTAGAATTGTGTTTGTCTGCCAGACATGATATTGACCCTGTAAACAGCGTCGAAGTCAGTCAAAGTGAATAAAATAGAATAGAACAAGGGTTTTAGTAGGGTAGTATATAAAATCGTTACAATTGTTACATATCAAGTTGATAATTACTATAGCATTGCGTTGAACTGAGTTTGAAAGCGGACGTGTTTGCAGTGCTTCGAAATTATTTAAATTTTTTTTTTTTTTGTATTATTATTAGTTTTAAGTGTTACTTTATTTAGGACCACAATTGTTGCGTTTCAAACTATATTCAAAATGTCATGCTGTGTACACTCCTTTTAGATTACCGTCTAGCTAGTAATCTGTTTGTGTACCTATAGAAATAAATAAATATAAGCAGTGCATATGATAAACACAAATTTTACGCAAATATTGTTGTAAACAAATGACCATACGGAAACCAAGTCACAAGTTTCAAGAAAAAATCGGAGCCATGTGGCCCTCGTGACTCGGCCACGCGCGACATCAGCGGGTACTGCCAGATCACCAGCTCAGAACATCAAGTGTGAGAGTTCAAATCCCACTCGTGAACTTTTTTTCTAATTAGTAAATACCTGTGGTGCTTAGTAGTCACAATATGGAGACTCCAAAAACTGGTAATATCATGAAAAGGTTAACATATAAATATTTAAAAAAATCTAATTTGTACCAATATTTTAACAAGCTTTCAAAAGTCTGCGAGTTGTCGCTATTAGATCAAATGTAAATATTAAGTATATGTATTTTTTTTTACCAAACACGAATAGAACGGAAAATTTACGAAAATTGATTTATATTGTGTCTACCAAACACCACAGATATAAAAAAAAAACCAGCTACACATACCGCAGCGTCTCATCCGCCCCCGCTGATAGCACCGTAGTTCCGTCGGGGGAGAGTGCTAGATGCAAAACTCTAGCCACGTGGCCCGTGAGCTCGGCCACGCGCGACATTAGAGGGTACTTCCAGATCACCAGTTGGTTCTGCGCGTACCCGTGCCCGGATATCAGCTCTTTGTAGTGCGTGCTCCATACTATTGAGCATACCTATGCGAGGAAACGAAATTTATAAATACGAAGGCTTTTGTCATAGCCACCTTTAACATAGTTGAATAATATAAAATAGATATTTTCTAAACTGTTTTAATCAAATTGTAATGTAATGTACTAATATCTAGCTGTTTGTCTTTCAAATAAACTACTTTAAATTACCAGTGCTTTTATAGAATGATGAAGGTGGAGTCATTATCCCACGAAAACACTTTTAATTCTTTATTAAACATAGAAAATACACATTAAATCACGTCAGAAAAGACAAAGGGTGAACTTATCTCTAAAAAAGGTGCTATTTCTAACTGAGTGTATGATGAGCAATTTTTTAAAGTGTTCCCTTCATAATATATATGTTACCGGCAATCTGTATAATTCAGGTATTCTATACAATACCTAGGCAATGTAAGAAATATTATGAATTATTTATATAATATTGTCCATTACATACTTTACCAAGGTAATGAATACAATTCTACTACCTTCCTATTAAAAACATCTTCAGAGTTCACCCCAGCAGAGGTAGATACGTACCTTCGCGTAGTCATTTCCTAAGTGGGCTAGGTCCCGTGATTGCTACTTCAGCTTTCTGCTGTCTGAGTTTGGTCCTGTCCAGGAGTGCAGTGGGTATCCCCCTCCGTCTCACCTTTCCAGCTAAGTCATGTTCCTAGCAGCTAACTTGGCGCTTCTCCCCCTGTCAGTGGGATGTGGAAAGGCGGACGGATGAGTCCCACATAACTGTCAGGCCTCCTCAAGGTCGGGTACTCATAATGAGTTCACCCCAGCAGATATAGATACGTACCTGCGACTTGGTGTCGACGGTGTTGAGGTTGGCGCCGGTGTTCACGTTCCAGATGCGGATGGTGCGGTCGGCGGTGCCGCCGCCCGACGCGAGGATGCCGGCGCTCCACGGGCACCAAGCCAGGCCCTTCACGGCCGCTAGGTGCTGGCTGGAACGTTACAAATAGGTTAACAAAACTTCTGATAAAGAACCCAACACAAAGTGTATAGGAAAAACTCAAAATTATGGTAAAATCAAGCGCAAGTTAATTTTACTATAATTTTGGGAAAATATAGTCAGTAACACGGTGAGCGATTATAATAATGACCAGTTTCGGAGAATATCTATTTTAATTCGTGGTGTTCTTTTTTACATTAATTAAACTATGAAAATAATGTTTCTAGTATTATTCTTATTATCTCTAGTAAATATTTATTAGAGATGTTGCTTGTAAAGAGCACTTACTTGAAAGAGTAGAGATATTGCGGCTGTGAATAGTGTTGGCCCTGTGCAATGGGCCAGATGTTCAGGAGATTGTCGTTACCGCCGGAAGCAAGATGGCGGCCGTCTGGCGACCATTTTAACCCGCAGATCTATGTAAAAGGAATATTATTAGTTTGTATGGTAATATTAATATGATTTACAGTCATCATCAAGAGCTGTTTCAAGTTATCTGAATTAAATTACAGATTTCCAACATACTATATCGGCAAAGACAAAATAATTTTTTAGCAATTTGAATTGATTTATGTTGCATTTAGTAACATAATGCTGTAAATTTGGTTTATGTATTTTTGTCCCGCAACCGCACGTCCTTTTCATTTTTAAGAGTTTGCTGATTGCCACTGGGCATTTCCAGCTTCACCGGGCTTTTTTGATAATGGCGAGAAACTAAAAGGGTTTCTCAAGCCTTGCGAATCGAAGCACCATCAGAGGGTAGTGCGTGCCCTTCTAGATTTTCGGATCGGATCGGACCGCATGTCGTGGCGCACGATGTTGCATACAGTGGTGGTCATATAATTAAGAACGCTTATGTGTGATACAAGATTTTTTCAAACACACTTGCATAATTCCTCCTTACACATGTTTTATTAATTTTTGGGACATTGCAAAATGTTTTCATACTATCAATATATTCATTTACACATGTGACCAATTAAAAAACAAAACGGATAAGTTTTATACATCCAATAAACTTTACACTGATTATAACATGACTACTAACTGGCTCGCCACATAATTAAGGACGCTGAACAGTTTCTTTTTTTATTTAAATTTAAATATCGAACACTGTCTCTATGTCACTTCTAGTATAATATTGGCGCCATTTAGTTAATTATTATTATTGAAACGATATTTTTTCGTAAAATAACAATGGGGCAAAATAAAAGTTGCGACAAATCTACTAGGGAAGTCATAATAAAACTTCGTGAAAAGAATTAGTGGTACAAACAGATAGCTGATCATCTGCATTGTTCGAAAACGATGGTCTACCATGCTGTGAAGCATTTTAATATGTATCAAACGACTTCAAATATTTCGAATCCAAATCCATTCCAATCGAACATCTTTGGTGCTTTGGTCGAAGTCAAGAAAAGTGTATCAAATCGACAATGCGGCAATTTGAGAGAGCTTTATGTTTTTGTAGAAGAATGGAACTCAATTTATTTTCAAAAATGTAAGAAATTAATAAAATCGATGCCTCGCCGCTGCCAAGCAGTTATTAAGAGCCGTGGACATGCCACGAAATATTAATTATAGTTTAAACTATATTTAATAAACTAATTTCACATAATTAATGTATTTTTACTTAGCATATATTCCATCAAAATAAATTCTCGAACAATTCAATGTTCGGTCTTAATTATTTGTCCACCCTTGTATGTAAAAAAATTTGTTACTCTTCAGAAAAAAGTTTTTTTTTGAAAAATCCATTATTATTTTACACATTTTATTCTCTTCGTTTTGGTCATGTGAATATTTCATAATAAAATATAATAATTTCAGTGAGCAACACAAAAAAATATTACATGATTTGTTCAAAAACTTTGTTTTATAAATCGTTCTTAATTATATGACCATCACTGTGTACATGTTAGTGTCACCTCCTGCGTGTGCGCGGGCAGCGTGGCGACGGCGTGCTCCCGCTGGCGCACGTCGTGGTGCACGATGTTGCCGTCGCGCGCGCCGCTGGACACGATGTACATGTTCCACGCGAGCGAGCCTACGCGGCCAGTGTGCCCGTCCATAACCTGATTATGAGGAACGAATAAAGTAAGTAAAATATATAGCCTATAACTGTCCCACTGCTGGGCAAAGGCCTCCATCACTGAAATCAAGCTACAATCAATGGGTAATGGCTTAATCACCACGCTTGCCAAATGCGGGTTGGTGATCAAAAACCCAGGTTATGCATCAAGAAATCCGAATTACATTTTGCCCAACATTACCATATATTATACATTTGGACCTTCAGGTATCGGGCCAAGCACTCAGCCACTGAGACGTTAGGGACGAATGAATAAAATGAAATAAGATTGATATACATATAAGGCTAGCGTAGTGTAGAATGCGCCCTTAGACCAAGGCCAGCCACACTTTGGATGTGTTTTCGTACAACAACAATACACGTTCATTTGTCACCGCCCCCCCCCTGTGCGCTTATAGAGTTATTTTAATGCAAATCCGATTTTGCTCACGCACACAATGGCAAAGGAGGGCGTGGCTTCTATCAAAAGCAAGCGACGCGGTGCAAAGGATTTTCTCACCTTAAGACTGATAAAGCGGATGTGTCAGCCATAGTACATACTGTGTAAGGTATTTAGATTACTTTAGGCTATTGTTGCACAATTGAAGTAACTGAATAAAAATAAAATAAATTGAAGAAAATTATTTCACATATATATTACTTACCCTCAACCTTTTGATTTTCTCACAATCCCACAGCTCAACGGTAGCAGACGATGTCCCCACTGCCAAGTGTGAACCGCCTCCTTGCACCCACTGCACTGAGCACACTGTCTCTGAACCTTCTAGAGTAAGCAGTTGCTCTATCTGACCAGTGCCTGCATTCCATAGGTATACTGAGTTGCCTAAAGCAACAGCCAGGATGTTTGATGCACTCCAGTCGACTAAGTTGAGATCTGTTATGAAAGCAAGGAATTAAAATGGGATTTATTTTAACCTTTTGTCTGCTTAGTGCCAGATCTGTTCTACAAACAAGTAAAATTCTATTGTCTGTATTCACGACAGGTTAATTACAAGACACGAATTTTCTAATATTGTCTACAAGGAAATATTATGATTCAGACAAGTTATTGTATAGTTGTATGTATTTTCTATTTTTATTGACAAATACTTTCAAATAATATGGTGATCATTAACAAAGAGTGTGTGATACAAATTGTGTGACAACATTTTGTAAACTATTTGATACATAACTTGTTTTTTATGTTGGTAAAACTTACAGTAGTCATCCAAAATGTCCGGTGCATCCAAAATCCTGTCTGGAGCTTGTGGTATGTATCTTGTGGTGTTCTTCACAGATGATGGAACTTTAGCCTGTTGGGTGTCACTCAGGGTTAGAGGACAGTCGTCCTAGTCCGAAACTAGGATCATGGACTAACTAGTTCCACTTTTTATTTGACAATAGGCAACCCACATTAATTTAGGTAAAGGGACGATTGCACTTGCATTACTGAATACTCTCTAGCTAAGGGTTGACCCCAACATGAACATTGGGACCAATAAACCCCTAGAGACCCAGTTGCCTATAACCAAATAAGAAAAAATAGAACTGGGGGTCGTCTTTATATTCGAACATGATCTCGAAATTAAAAGTAACATGAAATACACACTATGAAATATATTTTTTGTATTATTTACAAGTTGATTATTAAGATACATACCATTCAAGAATTTTCGGTGTCAAAAATCAGATACCAGTGACTTTGAATAAGAGGAAAAAGAAGCACTCGTAATTGATATCATAGCATGAGAATTAGCTACTGATTCAAAAATGGCCGGTCCCTGGTCCTAGTTTCGAACTAGGATGACTTGCACCTTAACACGTTACTCAGTTAAACTAATTAGAATAATGTACCTGATGCTGTCTATGTTTTAATCACAATTTACAAATCACTAATGATATTAAACTGCTTTTTAAGCCCTGCATTTGTTATAGGATTCCAAGAGGAAGACTGAACCGAATGATATGTTGTTAATACCATACCAGAATTTAATAGTGAAGTAAAATTAACTTCTTTTCTATTATCATTAAATAAATTTAATGGGAAGGTTTTACTAGTTCAATACGAAGAGTCAAGTATAAATGTAGAGAATTAATTAAAAGTTAGTGAAAAAAGTCCAATTTTACAATCCTCAAATAAGTTTTATCCAACGAATAATATTGTCATATTTTCTAAGAGAATCTGTCATTATGTCAAAATCATTCAATGAATAAACTCTTAAACTGACGATTGAAAAATCATCAGATCAAATCTAATTGTAAAAAGTAAGTGACAGTAGTGTTGTATTTCTAACATTACTATAAATGTTATTAAGAAATTATTTTTACTTAAAAGGTCAATTCATGGGACAGGGAATAGGTTAAAGTTGAGTGAACAACAATGATTGACAAAAACCAAGTTGAATGAAAGCAGAGCATTTAGCATTTGATACCTGTGAATACACAACTCTAAGTCTATTTTGATAGCCCTCTGGTGCAGCGGGGGCTTTGCACGTGTACTGTAGCAATCTTCCTGGTTCACTCTCTGTAAGAGCCCTTCCAATTGCCTCCCCTGCTGCTGTTTGGGCAACCACCTCTTCACTTTTGTCTTCATCTCGGCTCATCTGTAAATATTTGAAATAGGAGATAAAATCTTCATTGTAAGAAGCTACACCAGGTTTCTGCTACACAATAGTTTTTCCTTGCAGAAACCCTAGCATAAAATGTTCAACAACACACTTTAGGCTGCCTGCTCAGCAAATTTTTCTCTTTACCCTCAACATTCATAAAGTACGAAAAATATTGATAAAAAACTGGAAGGAGTTTCACCTGAGTTCTTTTCGTAATAATAACACATATTGTAAGACTCCATTTTAATTTCGTTCTACCATACAATTGTACACCTTACTACATAATACAAATACTTGAAATTGGCTATTAATTAAACGCGAAGCTATTAATTAAGATAATTAATTAACATTCATAATTTGGGAATGTAAACTCCTGATAAATTTTTTTAGCTACTATAAAGGTAAAGGTAAAGGTATTTTTGTTATGGTATGAGAGTGATCTGATGTGCGGTCTATTATTAAAACTATTATTTAAACAGTTTGTATACCCGCATCTCTTCATCCTAAATTAATTGAAGTCAGCTCTATACTCTCTATCTATATTATACTATATTTCTCTATCCCTGTCTGAAACTTGTCTTCTGGTTAGTTAGTTAGTCTATCTTTCAATAGTTATAGTTTTTTTAGCAAACTAATAAAAAAAAATCTGTATATAGGTGGTTTTACAGAAGTTTTGTATTTAGTTATGAAAGATTAATCTTTTATTACTATTGCTTACCATATAATGACACAAGTCATAATTGGAATTGCTTCGCGATGGGATGAACCTGTCAGCTTTGTTGGGAGTCTTCGAAGATTTATTTGGTGTTGGTGTAGTGGATTGACCTATAGAACATAATAATTTATATAAATTTGCCTGCTAAAACAAGTTACGATGTACATGTCCAAAACATATCAAATAAAATCCATGAGGTGTTAAAAACGTGGGCTGAAGTTAAGCCTGGGGTGAACCGGATGCCAACTCATTTTGATTTGTAAAGGCATTTTGAAATAGCAGGGCAATGTTTACAAAACTATCATAGCTGCCATAAAATAAAAATAGCTAAAATGCTATGTACTTACATGGAGTCCTATTCTTAGATGGCGTTTTCTTGCCTTTTTTGTTTTCATTTCTGGTCGGTGTTTTGTTACTAGACAGGACACTATTATTACAACTCTGGTTCGCTGATATGGACAGCTTTTGCAAAGATTGATTGCATGAACTAATATTCACATTAGACATATTCTTGAAGGATGCGCTCAGCGATGGATTGTGGTTCTCATTGCTCGTTTTCTTTACCCACCGCTGCAGAGGCCCACGAGTTATGGGTCCGTCCAGCGTGGCTAAACTCTTTAGATCATTCAAATAATTGAACTGAGCCATTTGATATTTCAACACGTATCAATAGTACTTATTTATTTCTCAACTTGTTATCGATGAAACTCTTTTAAAGCAACCATCAATGGTGCAATATAAATGTATTCAGTCATTAATCGAACCTACGTGAAATTAATCAATCAATCAATTGTGAATATAAACAGAATCAAAGTCTTTAATTCTACTGATTCAAATCGAGTTCATCTGAGCGAACTAAAATGACAACAAAAGCGAAAAACCGTTGGCTTTTGAAACTTTTTTTTTTTTTTAATTTGAAGTTGTACATGGCAGGGATTCGTGTCCATATGCCGAGCTTTTGAAACTCTAGCATCAGTGTTACCATTACCAACCAAAACATCTTATTTTTTTCCGTTCCGTTTTTATTTTATGTATTATTTTAGTTATTGTTGAGCTTAGTTACTTGTAGCCCCGGTCATCAGTTAAACTGTTAAAATACAGATTTCTGAGCCCCTCTTCCCGGCCAAATTCAGAAGTGCTTTGATTTAAAAGCTGATAGTTTGTTTTAGATATATTTGACTTGTTCGCGTTTAATAGACTGTTAATTAAATGTCGAATGTGAACTGATAAGCAAATAAAAATACAAATAAAATGTTGTAGAATCATTTTGTAGCGAAAACCAGTCGTGAATTCAATTTTAATATCAGATTTATCAATAATTCAGAAACGGCCTCAGGTTATTATTATCATGAATAGTGACGTAACAATGTGCATATTTTTTTAAAATCTATATATCTTTACTTTTATTTTACAGATTTATTAAGATCATGCACTAATGTAAGTGCATGATCTTAATAAATCTGTATCGTATTGGACTTCAAAAAGGCATAATCACATTAAAATTTGTTCTAAGCTAAAATAAAGCAAAAATTTCTTCTTTTTTAAAGTTCAATTAAATTAAGTTAATTTATTTTGAGCAAAACTTTAATGTAAAAACTAAATACGAGATTCATTTATATAGTTTCCTTTCAATGAGTTCGCTGTTAGATAGTGCAATTTATTGTTTGGGTTGGGTTGGATTATCGTCTATTTATTGTCAATTTAAAATGTGTTTTTAATAAATATAGTGACAAAAAGTACTATATTGTTGTTTTCAATTATTTTTATCGATAATAAAGTCGATCAAGTTACAACATTACCCAAATATGGCGTCATAATTTCTGGTGACAGCCTTCGAAATTACGAAAGAAAATGAACTATATATCTTTTTCCAAGACATCATCTCTAGGTTCATTAGTCAAAATAGTACGAACTGATGTGTTGCTATTTTAATCCGGTTTCTATAGCTTTAGTTATTGTTCTGAGACTTTTACAGTTCATCTTAGGACCGATGATGACTTAACAATAAAAAAAATAAAACTAAGTGTCAACCATTTGTCGCACTCCAACCTCCCTAAGATAAAACAAAACTAAACATAGTTACACGTTTTTTTTTTATTTTAACCTTCCTTCTATAGCTTTTTAGGTAATACTCTGAGCACCACGCGACACAAGATACGAGTCGACTACGTAATAATCGCGGGAAGATTTAAAAGAAAGGGACGTTCTCCGATGACGGTTTGTATTCAGTTTAAATTTATTTTATTTTTTTTGATGTGTAACATCTTTCCGCTCGCCTTCTATATATACAATTTGTGGGAGTATTTCGAAGAAAAGGGACGGAAGTAGGGTCGTAATAGTGTGATCCTGTAACTGTTGCTTGTTAGTCGGGGAAGCCACCATATATACGTCATTGTTAATTCTTTATCTATTTTAGACTGTAATATTGATTTAAAAAGGTGAGACAGATGTCAAACAAATGTTAAAACGTAGTGATTACTTGCTCAGTGAGTCAAATGTGGTCAAATGTTACACATCATGCGACTACTAAGACTCGTTCGTTTTTTTTAAAATTAAGTTTACGTTAGATAAAGCCAAATTACAATCACTAGCTGTCTTTTTCGTTTTTATTGCTTTAATTACCTACGCTATTATTTTACATCGTATAACAATGTATTGAAATATTAGTTGAAACACAAAAATGTGAATGGCTTGTGACTTTATGTGACTCGGTGACTCGGCGCCGTCAGAGCTGTCGTCGAAATACCTTATGCCCCGGCTTCACACTCTAGGAGGCGATAGTGTGGACGAGGCGCTCGCTTCCTCCCTCGAAATGATGTGATGAAACGTCTCGCCACCTCGGCGATCCACACGGTGTCGGTTTTTGGGCACGAATCAATTGCGGAGAAATAAATAAGTCGAAAGTGTGGATGAGTACATATTCTTATCTATGTGTGGATGGCTAGAACTTTTGCAGCCACCGCTCGTACGAGGTCCTCCACTCGTACGCGCTCGCGAGAGTATATAGTCTGCTTCATATGCGTTTACTTATAATCGGCGACGGAATATTGAATGTAGTTGCAATATTTTCTAGGCCCCTATCTATATAACAAAAATAACGGCTCCCTTGCTTTATAGTCGCTTACCATAGCAACCAGTAAACATGCTGTCCCAAAACATCTAAAACAATTAGACTATGAAGCAACTGAGAAACTCCTCCGTCCCCTAAATTAACTACTTCTTAACCCATTAATTATAAACGTTATAGATATTAAAATAAATTACAAAAAAATAACTGCCTAAACACTAATTAATAGATGTCACCCAGGACTTCTTGGCGGGAAAGTGAAGAGTCATGTCTGCGGTTTTGTTTTATTATCTAAAATTTGTGTTATGTCGAATATTAATGTGAAATATTGGTGGATTATTAACCGTTAAGTGTTCGTGAGTGTGCATAAGTGTTGGTAAATGAAACAAAACAGTGCAACGTCACTTTTCAAATTCTCTCAAGAAGTCTGCGTGAGGACTTAGTAAAGCCCCACATCTTTACTGAGATACTCGAGGGGTTAGGGGGTATATCATTTCTCACTTCTCATTTCTATTATCATTCATCATCATCATATTGTATATTCATGTATTACTTGTAAGAAAAATTACTCTGACACTAAATGTGCTAATCGCACGAAGCCATCAACTAAAAGAAAGAAAAAGAAAAAATGCGGTACTAAACACTCGCACTGGACTTCTTGGCGGGAAAGTGAAGAGTCATGTCTGCGGTTTTGTTTCATTTTCTAAAATTTGTGATAAATCGAATATTAATGTGAAATAATGGTGGATTATTAACCGTTAAGTGTTTGTAAGTGCGCATGAGTGTTGGCAAATGTAACAAAACAGTGCAACTTAACTTTTCAAATTCTCTCAAGAAGTCCGCCTGAGGAATTAGTAAAGCCCCACATCTTTACTGAGATACTCGAGGGGTTGGGGGGTATATCATTTCTCATTTCTCATTTCTATTATCATTCATCATCATCATACTGGAAGGAAATATTGTATATTTATTTATTACTTGTAAGAAAAATTACTTTGACACTGGCTAAATGTGCTAATCGCACGAAGCCATAAACTAAAAAAAAAAAAAAAAAACACTCGCACTTCACTCGTACACCAACAGATAACACATACACATTCACATACATACCATATACACATACTTTGCGCATGCTCACTGTTTATCATTTTATTTATTTGCTTACATACTTATTGTATTATTTATTAGTTGGTCAAATTTTGTTTTTGCTGTCTGAGGGTGGGGCCTGGTGATCTGTCGCAACGGGTTTCACTTTGAAGCCTATTTCAGGCACCAGTCCTTTACATTTAGTTGTATTGACTTACTTTGCTTTAGCATCCTATGTAAGTACCTAATTTGTGAACGAAATAAATAATTTTGAATTTGAATGTTTATGAACGGATTTACCGCGACGGAAGTTCAGCGACGCAGTTTCCGCGGAGTGTAGCGCTGGCCTTAGAGATTTTGATGTTTGTATGGAATACCGAAATGTGATATGGCTTCGATAATTATGCTTTAGGTAGGTAATGTGTTTAATCCTGCATCGCTGGGTGTTAACTTGCACCACACTTGCACATACTTTGCCCTAATGCAGTTTGGTGGATTGCCATCATTCGATGTCAACTGCAACCTTACAGCATAACAACATAGGTAGGTACTTAACAGTTTTTCAAAAATGTCTCCGGCTAAATAATAAAAAACCATTTACAAAAAAATCTGTATATTCAAGGATCTTTCATAAAAATAATGTTTTATCTAAACAATCTAAAAATATAAAATTCAATTAGTATGTAATATTGCATTACTTTCTTATTATCATAATGCATTACACTTTCGTAAACACTGATACAATTGATTAATAAATTTCGTTGTTGTAACCAAAAACATTTTTATTATTAAAATATATAGTAAAAGATAGAAAATAACATTATAGTATACCATTCGACAATTATAATTATTATTAATGAGTTACGCGCGTTATGCTCCTTTTATGTAACTCGTTTACAATTAAACATAAAACATTCAAGGATAATGTCTAAAGTAAATGATAAGTATATAGGAACAGAAGAGAAATGCTGAATTGAGCATATTTTCATTCTAATTAAAATAAACAAATTTAATGAATAAAATAACTAAAATATCCATAGTTGTATAAAATTTGACAACTGGAAATTTTTCGAATACGGTTTCTTTGTATGATATACACTATAACAAGGTAACAAAATATCCTTCAGGTCATTAGCACGACGGCAACTTTATATTGCTTTGTAAGATAGTCAACACCGTAAAACACATAGTGGCCACCAGTGTTCAACAGGAACCAGTCATCGACATTTTTTCCACATTTAAAATAGGGGGCTACCAACTGATTTTAGTCTTTAGCAACAACTGAATACAAACCTGGTTCCTAGCTGTCATCCAGAAAAATTTCAATGAAATTCTGTTATTTTTTGGCGAGGTAAACCGGTGTCCAAACACTGGTGTCATCACGTTAAAAGTATGTGAAATAAACAATCCCTTAAACTTCGACTGATGAGTGCGCAGATCTAAGTCAAATAAAACTATTATAAGAAAATATCATCATCATCATCAGCTCATTTTTATGTCCTCACTGTTAGGGCACGAGCTTTCCCTATGGATGGATAGGGAGAACGGGCTATAAACCACCACGCGGGCCTAGTGCCAATTTGTGCTTGTTAACGACTGCTAAAGCAGCCGGGACCAACGGCTTTATGTCCCTTCCGAAGCACGGAGGAGTTTGAGATGAAATTTTCTTTTTTTGGTCACCCATCCAATGACCGGCCTTCACTTCAAGCTTCACTCACAGACCGGGCGCGTTAACCACTGCGCCATCGAGCTCCTCAAGTAAATACATATATATAGCATATAATACTCACCACAAGCTTAATAGAATTTCCAATACAAATGATAAGTTAGTTATATAGGCGTATATAATATATCACGAAATAATTGCTGTTTTATTTTGAATTAGTAAAACTAGTGGTGAATTTAAAAGTTACAATTAACCATAGATAAATTTTGCCTCTACCTACAGACCTGAAGATTTTGTTCCATACATAGCACCATTACTTATTACTTACAGTAAAATTACTATTTACACAATAAGAGATCTCTCATAGACTAAATCACATTATCAACTATAATTAACGTTACCCATGAAGATGGCACGTGTAAAAATTAACTATTATGTAAAAATAAAATTACAATTACTCACCAAGCCAAATAATTAAAATAACTAAGAAAATTATAATAAGGTTGCATTTGTTCATAAATAAGTTTGGTGGGATATTGTAACACATTATCGGAACCAGAGAAATATTTAAATTATTATTAAAATGGTGATATTGAAGAAATGCATATAAAAACCGATAATGACCATTTTGCATGTTATTTTAAAAGTGAGCAAGTGAAGTGCTTCCGCAATAATTATTTTTCTAATAAACCAACTTACACTCCAATAATTGCTTATTAAAAATATGAGAACACAGCATTATTAATAAATTTTATATACAATCATATTGGACAACACAGTCGCACTGACAATTCTTTAGAATAAAAACATTATTTAGTATCATATTATGCTAGAAACTCGTAAAATACATTTGATCATCTTACATGATATTTTACGTAATAATTGGTGGCGGCATTTATTTGTTAACCAAAATCATTATGAACCCGTTTATATATTTAATTAATTATCACACCTAGATATATCAGAACATAATGATTCAATAAAATAGCCACCATATATCAGAAGATGACTCCGCACATAAGATAGGCATCTAAAATGTGACAAATTGTCTAGACTCATCTAAAATGTCCTAGCATGGAACTAAAAATGCATTTAAGAATCTCAGTAAAATAAGAATTGTTCATGTATGTACTGTACATTATACAGCGTAAAACTATTTTAAAAATGGGCGTGAATTTGTAATACCCGAAAGTTCTTTGAGCATTTTTAGTTATCAGTAGCTTCGGTTTCGGCCATCCACGCCAATTTATAAAATTTACCCTGTTTAACTTAGACTAAGTTACGATGTTAGTTGATTAAATAGATTACGTAAAATGAAGATAATATTATAATTATTTATTCTGTTTTATTTATTTTTATATTGTAAATCAGATAAAACTTGAAAATTTTATATGCCCTAGGCATAATAATACATCACGATGCTTGATGAAATAGCCCAAGCTGGCCGTACTGCAACTTCTATAAAATACAAATATGGCGCATGAAACGGACGGGGGCGGACGGCTGGCCAAGAGTATTTTTTTGCATTCGCCACTGGTGGTATCATTTCCCGCCTAAAGCAATCGCATTTTTAAGTTATATCTCATTTCTAATATAATAAAGTATGAAATAACGTCTTGCATTACGTTCATGTATAAAACAACGTACTTAGGTATTAAACTAACTTAATATGTAACCGATATATAGAACGTGTACAGATATTAATTACGTATTTGAGACAGGACATGGTTTGTTCAATTTTAGTTTAATTTATTGCAGTCTTTACCGAAATCATATAGTAAAACATGAGCGAAAGTACGAGGTACAGTCATTGTCAAACTGATCGCAGCAACATCAGTGGTCAAAAATATCTTGGCACTTAAGAAAACATGTTCAGACATACAAAATCATAATTATTAAGCTCTGGTTCGGAGAACATGACTTAATATTATGTCACTTAAGAAAAAAGATTATAAATTAAGAAGACTAATCAAGTTGCTTCGATCAATATTGTGCCTACTGTACAATCATCTCATCATTCGATAATACGAAGAACAATCGATAAAGGTCTTAGAGCCGATTTTAGATTAACACAAGGAAGACATCTCCCCATAAAATAAATTTTACGTGTCCATATAGTAACATCTATTATGCTCTTCATACAATACAAGAAAGATGTATAACTATACAATTTAGTTTGTGTGTTGCATTATCTTAGCATTGACTGTTGCGCGTTGTGTTGAGACTTCACTGTAAAGCTAAATGCACCTCAATAGTAGAAAATCTTAAATTAAACGTATAATAAGTTTACATACATATGGCGGTGTTCATTCTATGGCAGTGCTAACTTATGATAGGACACTATCATTTGTAATTGAATTTAGATCTTATAACAACAACATAAGATTCAGTTTCTTTCAAGCTGTCTTCATGACATTCATGATGTGCACATGGCCGGAGTTGTCGACGGCGACGAAGCAAGAGAACTTGTCGTCGCGACACACTTTCTTGGCGTTCATACCTGACAGTTTGATGCACGCTAAAATCTCTTTCTTCTTTGAGCCCTCTTTATACCTGAGAAAATAATTTTGAATATAATATTGTTAATTGTCCATAAAATACAAAAACGTGATCATAAAAAGAGTTTTGGGAGTTATTAAAAGCAGCAAGCGACTTAGTTACACTTAGTACAGCAGTCAGATTGGAACTCTCTAGGTGAAATTCGAAAGTCTTATTTGTAGTTTTAATTTAACGCCAGTCAGTCACTCGTTGGCCACACGCCTCCTCACATACGCGTCATTAACCAAGTTGATACATTACAAATATCGCAATACCCTTACAGCCGGTTGCACCAAAATTGATGTACATTTACAAATTCAGTTTTACGTTTTACATGAACTATTCCGATACTTTCGTACGTTGCACTTACAAAATACGAGTAAAAGTATCAATAAAATTACTTGCTACGCAAATGAAGCGTTATTTTTACCATTTTACCTCAGTAGTTTTTTACTACCATGGTAGTTTTTATGTTACATGTAGACTAGCCATGATAATTAGCGTCATAAGTGTCTATAGTATGTACTGTACGTGACGTTGATGGACAATTTATAGCACCCTTGGGAAATTGGTAATTCTGTAAAAGTCATTAGCGACCACAGAGATTACATCCATGTCACGAGGCATGTGTATATATGTAGGTGCTAATGCTGCTATAGCCCGAGACGCTCTGTGTATTGCACGACAAACACTAGCTTTATGCACTCTGCTGAATGCTGATGTCACCAACAACATGTTGCATAGAGCAGGTGGCATAAAACCGCAATGCAATTAGTAGTTGATCAGACTGACAACGCATTGTTTCTGAAAAAAATAACCAATAGGTCGGTAGAGGTAACTTATTAAATAAACAGATATAAATAATCTAAAAACCATGGCTGTAGGTATAATAATGTTGAAATGCCTAGAACTGTTGCGATTAAATATTCGTTTCGTTGTGAAGTAGTTCCTCGTAGATATTAAAGTTAAGTTGTATTAAGAAACGTACCTTTAGAACTAAAGAGTCCAAAACCACTAACCACTTTTGCAAAAAGACTCAGTGCATACCTGTTCCCCTTCATATACAATAAAGTTATAGCCAAGTGCGACATTAAAACACTTCATCCAATAAGGACTAAACTGAAGTTAAAAACTTGGCTCCAAAACCTCAATTATATTGAAACAGAATCAATAATAGGAAGTACTTAGGACAATTATCTTAATTCCTTAAATTTCTAGACGACTTCATTCAACCGGAACACACACCAGCTAACACAGATACTGGTATCTTATTTCTTACTTTTATAACACAATAACACTAATTACATTGTTACAATCTACTAACAATACTGATTACAATGTGTACTCGATGCTAAATGTAAATAAATGTTGGCAAATTAAGTAAATAATAAAAAAAAGAAATTAAAGACATACAAAAGACAGACAAAGAAAATACAAGACAAGTAACGTAAAGTAAGTAACGGATTGTATTCAGTATTTTCGTTAATATATAAAAATAAAGAGCCTCTTACTTTTTCCGTTTCCAAATCGCCTTCCAACATTCTTGAGAGTTGACCAGACCATTCCCGAAGAAGAAGTTACTGCTAGAGCCCAATCTCAAGTCTTCCATGGTTTCGGCTAAGTCGTTCCTGTTGTCCATGGGACTGAGAACGGGGGTCACTACGTTACGCCCGGTTCTGTAAACATTTTCGTATCGGTTAGCTACTTAAAACACTTACTACTCACTACAGTGGGCCTAGCACGAAGAATTATAGTATAATGTATTGTAGCGTGAAATAGGATTGATACAGCGCCGCAACGTCCGTCAATGGAACTTACAAGCGAAAACAGGTAATTTTATAGATTTTATGTCATTTACTTGTTCTATTAAGCTTTGCGTTTCAATTTCGATAGAAGTTCGTGTCATGCCTACATATTTATCTATAAAACGATACTGGTACTTCCTGACTGTGTTATAATGTTTACATATAGTAACGAACCTCCAATAGCTCTTATTCGCCCGCATCTTCAGTATATATGTGACGTTCCACCACACGATCTCCGAAGCCATGGTAACCAGCACCAACGGAGGGTTTTCATCATCACCACTGTCCGAGTTTGGGGGTTGAGAGAATGGTGATGGGGAGGAGCCCTGAGTGGTTGAACGGAACAATTTGTCGGGAACGGGGGAAAACGCGCACCATTGCACTGCGCTTTTGTGATGCTTGAGGAGTCTTAGCTGACGTTTGCCTGGCACGTTCCATATCTGAAAGAGATTGTGTTTGAGTGATAAATATGGTTACACTATCAAAAATCTTTAACTTTCGTTTCTAATAGCAAACACTGATTGCTTATTATGTAGAAGTTTTTTTAAGGTTTTTTTTAATATAAATGAGTTTTTTGAAGCGTCTGTCTCCCTTACATTATATTGATCTGTAAAAATAATTTTCAGCAGTATAACTAGTTTTCAATATTTTGGTTTAACACTTTGACTATATGAGTTAAATAGTGAGCAGGTATATGCTATATGCACTATACATTGAACCTGAAATTATTGCAATATCACTGAAAGCGAACGAAAAACATTTTATGCTGTACTTACAAAAGATTAATGTAATATAAAATCTATGTTCTTACCACAACCTCTCCCGTTTCTAGCCCCATAGCGAGAATCAACCCGTCCGCTGTTAGATCGCAGGAAATGATCCTGTTATTGAGTCTGTAGTCTTGAATTAGCTTTAATTCAATTTGATCCCCCTTCTTCAGTTCAAATGTCTGTAAATATAAATGACAAATCACTATTGTGGATTTCATTAATGGATTATAGACGTGTCTAAGCTGAAATGACGCGCCCCACTACTTAATTAGTGGATTTAAATGTGTGAGTGCAAATATATCTGTGTGGGAGCGTCGACTGTTCCGTCAACTAGGATCTGTATGCCTACATCACGGTCGACTAGTCGCGTGATAAATCCGACAACGCTCTCTCTATGGAGCAGCACTGGCGCATTGTATGACAACAACACGACCGCACTCTCGCACGTTCGGACAATTGTGACTAGTTGGACAACAAATCAAAGAATAACCGCTTCTTAGCAAGTACGGTCTACAAAGAAACTGAGGTTCAATTATTTAATTATTGTACCTGTTTATTTATTAATTGTTTAGTAGGTTTTCAATACATACATTTACCTATTATATAATCATGCCTTTTTCCCGCAGGGGTAGGCAGAAAAGTATTTATTCTGTGGCAGAGATCACTTGTTACGATCTTTGCAAACTTCTCTCGCTTCTTCCACTTTCGTCAGCGCTTTCCTACACGCTCATTTAGATTAATTAAATAAATGATATTATTTTGAAAGATTTTACGTGCTTTTAGAGAAGTTTACGCGAACACTACACATTGAAATGAAACAACTTTTACGGATCTACTCGCGTTTATTTTACACATTAGTTTTAATTAATGTTTATCCTGACGTTTTGAACCCTTTGCAGGGTCCGTGGTCACAGGGAGACAGAGGTGTTAGTCGTCTCATAATTAGTTAGTAGCTTGTATACCCTCATTAAATTTAATCAGGTGCGTTCCGTTTTACGCAGAAAGAGCTTACAGTATCGTTTTGTCTGGCAGTATATGTGTTAACATATAGCCGACGTCAAGCATAGGCGCGAAAATAAGTCTGCAGTATGCGAACATTCCCTTGAGAGGCCCAACCATTACATTGGATTTGATAAACCACAAATACTCGCTAGAGAACAACGATTGTTCCCGAGTATCTTTTGATAACTTTTTTTGTACTGCTGATACTCGTTTGACTGGTTTCCAGCACATGTTTTGAAGATGCGTTGTGTGAACGTAACTTTCATCTGTGAATACGATATAGCGGTCCTCGTCACGGTATTTTTTTAATTGCCTCAAATATTGAAAGGGCAACATTTGTATATCGTGCTTTTCTGTTAAAGCTTTACGGTTGTCATCTATTTTCGACCACGCGTAGCCCGAGTCCTTCAAAATGGTACGCAGAGTTTCTATACAACCGTTAAAACCAATTCTTCCTGTTGATACTTGTTTAAGCTTTCTTAATAATAATAATAAATCATTTATTTCAGGCACAAACAGACACAAAGGGGCCCATATAATGAATACCTTACAGACTAACATACATACAATATAAAACAATTTTAATGTTGGTAATTAATTGAATTCAGTATGAAATGTCGCAATCGTTCTTCGAAGTACACCCAAATCAAAATCGTCCAGATTAGACTTGGTACACTCCCTTTTTGGTTTTGAGAGCGATCTAAAAAGTTTCTGTGACGTATTATTTGAGGTACTAGCTTGTTTCTCTTCTTTCAAAATTCGCGTAATTTTGGATTCACTAACACCAACGGCTTGGGCAGTTCGCCATCTAGCATCATTTAGTTTTTCCACTCCATTTTCTGCTTGATACTTAATTCGGTGGTACACTTTCGCGATAATTTCTTTGGCCTGTACAAAATTCATAAGTAGGTAATATAAATGCATGTAAGCCATCATAAAAAAATAATTTGAGATTAAAATAGTTTTTAAGCAATATTTAATTTCATTTTAAGCAATATCTTACTTACCTGACTCCGAAGATGCTTTTTGGTCGACATGCCGATGGTACTTTTGCGATCGAACGACGCGTGCTCCTACGTTAAAGTCTAACCGACAACTGAATGACCAATTACAATGGCATTTGTTTATGTATTGCGTCCATATTTTAAATTTGCTTGTGTGCTTATATGCGGTAGAGGGGCGCGTCATTTCAGCTTAGACAAGCTCTAGCAACTTATAATAAAAACTTATTTTTTTCAGGCGGTTCGGCAACAATGTCTTATTTTTTACTCTTTTATATATGAAAAAGCCTTATTTTTTTAAAATTTAATTTGCCCATGTTAAATAGTGAAGCGTTGAAAGAACTCACCTGAAAGCCAGTCTTAAATCCATCACAGATAACCAATACATCCTTCTGGAATGCTGCACTAGTGACGATGACGTCAGCCTGTCTCGCATTCAACACACTCACGAGTTTTACCTCATCATTCCACAGTTTCACTACAGCATTACTCTCCACAGTCAAAAGTCCTATATCTTTAACCCAAAAGCATTCGACTAAGCCACTGTTCTTTCGCAGTTTGCCCACACTTTCCCCGTTTGAGAATACTCGGTTTCTCGAGTTGAGGCTAGTGTCGCTGCCTGAACTCGAGATCTTGTCGGATTGTCCACCTTTTTTCTTTATACCTGCAGTATAAATTAATATTATAAGTTAGAGGAATAAATAACAGCAATAAATAATATTATCGGCCATGAAGTTATTTAAAAAGGGAACCAGAAAAGAGTCTTGTGGAACGCCACGTAAATAAATTAAATTTACGTACGCACGTAAATGTGAAATCGTTCATCTGGACCTTTTCTATGATATCCACAACATTATCTCTATAAAGCTCATGTCAAAAAAAGAAGCATAGATAGCCATAACTATTTGTACAGATATAGTCGAAGGGCCTGTGAGTACCAGACTATATTTTAGCCTATGGGATTTCTCGTCAAGCAAAATCTGACGCGAATGGATGCGAATTATTTATACAATAGCTTCAAATATATACCTTGTATATCATTAATGATCTCCTGCGACCCCAAATGAGTTTTCCCACGTTGCAACATATCAACCTTCCAACTGTTGTTGCTCGTAAGTCTATAGGCCATAAGGCAGCAATTCTTACTGCCAGCGATTAACAGTTGTGGGTTAGCAAAGTTCAAATACTGCACCGGGTCATACATGTCCATAATGACTTTGGTTTCTTTCGACCGTAACGCGTATTTCTTGACGCTGCCTGAGTACAAGCCGTAGATAACGTAGTGGTTGCAAGGGGATATTTTTATGGTGGTAATTTCGTCGTCTGGCTGCGTCATAATTTCTGTAAGGACCTTCCTGCCACGCATTATCTACAAAAGCGAAATAATGTTTATACTAATCTGCAGAAAGGAGATCAACCAAAACGGTGCAGAAATGTACAATCGTAATAAGATCATATTTTAAAATATTATATTAAGCGTAACATTATAAGTAATTTGAGACAAAACAGAGAGCCGTAGCTAGCAGTGAAAGTCTGAAAATAATATTCAAAAGAAATCGTTATAATTATTAGATAGCTATATAGCGTTAAGGAACGCCAGTAGGCATGTAGCTGACAAACAATGTCAATGTCATTAATTCGTTTACGAATATAGAGCATAAGAAGAGACACATAAAAACTGAAATAATTTGAACTTATTATCATTTATCACAGTTCAACCGCTTTCTCAAAAGATGAAAATTGATTATATCAAAACCGTACCTGTATATTATTTTTGTCATCCGCCACGGCCAGCAAAGGCTGGTAAGTGCCATCGTTGTTATTACAAATACCCTTCAAATTCAGAGGCTTCAACGTATGCCGGTCTAAGCTGAGACTGGAGACTACTGGTCGTTTGGGCGCCTCAGTAGGATTGAAGGACTGGTGCCTCCGCGGTGTGTTTGTGACGCTGTGCGGCGTACTACTGGCAGCTGAGGTGCTAGGCGTTTGCGGTGATAAGGTATTTAGGAAGCTGACGTCGAACTTTTTGGTTAGGCGTACTTTGCTGGAAGATAGAGAGATTGTTAAAAACCTTAATAAAAAAAACTTACTATAAAGTTATTATACAGAAGACACAGTTAGAATTTGAAATCCTCCAACCACTCCAAAATCAGGTATTTTTAATTATACATGTTTTTTTTAACAATTGTAAATGTAGTTATTATATAAAAAGCTATTCAGTGTCTTGCGTGTCTTTTCCATAGCTATAAAACGTTCTGGACGGGTAGTAGGTAAAATATTTTTTTGGACGTGGATTCAAATGTAAGTAACTTATCAATTAAGTTATTATACAATGAATAAACATTGAATTTTCGAGAATATGCCACTTCCAATTCCTTCGACACACTCACCCATTCTTCTGTGTGGTGTGCAGTACATAGGAAGCGTCCAAATGCCATACTTTGGCGCAGTTTTCCACTGTGCCTGTGCCAGTGAGTAAGACGTCCGAGCCGGGTTCGAAGTCGTTCCATACCGCCACCTCGCTTACGTCCATGGAAATTACGTTGCTGAAATATGGAATTATAATGAGAAAGGTAATGGGAGAGATAGATAAAGAGAGATAAAGAGAAAGAGAGAGAGAGAGAGGGAGGAAAAAGGATGACAGAACTGATTTCAACATGATCATAAATCGTAAACAAAATAAGAAAAAGTGTATTCATATAAATTATTAATATGAATGTTGACATAGTATTTGAATTATCACGTGTCCCACTGTAGGGAAGAGATCTCCCTTCCTTTCTTCAGTTTTTTGCTTAAGCAATTTGTAGTTAATCGTTTAAGAAGTCCAACTTAAATTAATTAAAAATAAATTTATGCAAATTATGACCACCTATAATGTATCATATCGCATATGAAGGTGAATCAAGTTAAATATCAAAATTGTAGTAGCGCAATTTGCCATCGGTAAACCAATGGCGGATCCACACTCACCCACGACGATTTTCAAGGTCGAACGCGCGCGAATTGGTCTTGAGATCGACGCAGATTATTCTACTATCGTCCGTTGAAACAAACAGGAGTGTCCCCGTTTTGTTGACAGCTACGGCGAGAAACAGCAAGTTGTCCTTAACATCTTTAGCGTACATCAGGTTGTTGCATCTACATGTGTGACAGTTGTTGTGATAGTTCATTCTGTATTCGTGTATGGTTATCTCTGTAGATTTGAGTGTTATAATTTTGTTGGTACCTGCAATATAGAAAATAATTTTAAATGTTTTTTTTTTGTTATTTCACCTTATTTTGTTTTAGCTTTCTTCAACAAAGCAAGCAGTTTTCCGCCTCCTAAATTTTTAACTTAAATATTTCTTACTTTAAATGTATTTTTTTATTATTTTTATTTTTTTTTTATTTAAGCAATATGTCGGTCTGTGAGGAGCTCGATGGCGCAGTGGTTAAAGCGCCCAGTCTGCGAGTACTGAGGTTAAGCAACTTTCAAAGGCCGGTCATCGGATGGGTGACCATAATTTTTGATCTCGAGCTCCTCCGTGCTTCGGACGGCACGTAAAGCCGTTGGGTCCCGGCTGCATTAGCAGTTGTAATAACCACCAATCCGCGCTGGGCCAGCAGCCCAGTGGTTTATGGTTTATGGTTTATGGCCCGTTCTCCCTATCCATCCATAGGGAAGGCTCGTGCCCTAGCAGTGGGGACATAAAATGAGCTGGTGATGATTGAAGCAATAGACATTTTGTTAGGCTATTTAACCATCATCATCATCAGCCTACACTAGTCCACTGCTGGCCTCTCTAAGTATAAAAACCGGACAAGTGCAAGTCGGACTCGCCTACCGAGGGTTCCGTACAAATTTATGGGTATACATATTATATAATTCAGGAATCGACTCTCGAACTTTTCCCGAAATTCAGTTTCTAAAACCTACAATTACATAAAGTGTGCCATACCTTATTGACATTATACACTTAAGTAGATAGGTACCTATTTAAGATTGTTTAATTACAAAAAAAGGACTAAGTAGGTATGCATAACAGTGTAAACTACTTATTGGCGGGAAAGTGAAGAGTAATGTCTGCGGTTTTGCTCTAATTTCTAAAATTTGTGTTATGTCGATTATTAATGTGAAATAATGGTGGATTATTAACCGTTAAGTGTTCGTAAGTGCGAATGAGTGTTGGCAAATCAAACAAAACAGTGCAACTTCACTTTTCAAATTCTCTCAAGAATTCCGCCCGAGGAATTAGTAAAGCCCAACATCTTTCCTGAGATAGTCGAGGGGTTATTTATGTATTACTTGTAAGAAAAAATTCTTTGACACTGGCTAAATGTGAAGCCATCAACTAAAAGAAAGAAAGAAGACAGTGCAAACTGTTAGGTACTACATACACCAAAGTTATTAGGTAAATAATTAAAAATCTGTTTAAGCTTGTGCAAATGAAGCCCTTTCATACGATACCCCACATGACACGGTTATCTTACATCAAAATATGGACCCCCGTTCTTTGCATAAAGACCCTATTTTTTTTATTATATAAATATGTATAGTTTTAAAAATTTTCCCTGTACTTGTAGTATAAGACAATATGACTTGTCAGACTTCAATAGTTCTAGGTCAACGGCAAGCACCCTATGGATTTTGATTCTCTTGAGAGTGTCGAAATATAAATTTTTGCGACATAAACGGCTGTATCTTCTTTTTCGTTAACTTAGAAGTTTGATTTTATCACAGTTTCAACGGACCGCAGAAAAACGGACAGACGGACAACAAAGTGATCCTATAAGGGTTCCGTTTTTTTTCTTTTGAGGTACGGAACCCTAAAAAGGAAATCATCAAATACTCAATAAGAATATTTGATGATGAATGCTCAATAAGCTGAAGTGTGATAAAAAAGAAAACAAATGAATCAGTTAAAAATAAAAGTATGAATTATCTTACCAGGCACTGTCAAAATGTTTAGCACCGTATCAGTCTCCTCGAAGCACATTACTTTGTCCTTATTCGTCTGATCTATAACCATGAGGTTGTTAACACCGTTGCACATGATCGCCGCGATCAAATACCTATCATTGTTGCACGGGACACAGAACAATATATTTTGGTCCTTCTCAAAGTTATCGTACACTTTGAGAACTTTCCCGTTGTAGTTGTAGATGATTATCATTTTTGTTGTGTGCGTGATTAGTGTTTCGTGGTTGTTCGACCACCGGCAGTTGATGAATGCACCCATCTTGGGGGATATGGTGCAAGTGCTTGGGTAGTTGTTGTTGTAGGGCTCTTCAATCTCTGAGAAAACAAAAATAAACGTTTTAATAAATACTAGTAGACGCCCAGTGGTCGAAATTCAACCGTAATTTTTTATTAAGGCTGCACGGATTGTATCCTACGCAATGAAAAATTTCAAAAGATGGAATGTGAGTTTGGATTGAAAGATTTCAGCCGCTCTTCTTCCATTTTTGAAAAATGTATGAAACAATGTTTATTTAATTTAATGAATTTTATATGCAAAATTAAAAAAAAAAGAATTACATTTCATACTCCTCCATCCGTTCAACTTTCGTAAAAAGGGGTACAAAGTTTTTGCTTTACGTGTTAATATATAGATAACGCAAATTTATATTGCTTACGAAATAATTCTAAGAAGGGCTTTGGACGCAGAATTATTCTGTAAGCAACAAAATTTTTGCTGGAGGATCTTAATGGCACAGCAGGTGACCAAACTAATATATCTCAAGGTCTCTGCACTTCAGAAAGTATGTGAAACCGTGGGTTGCAATCATAAGGTGGTAGTCACTAAAACATGGTGCTTTATGGTCTATAATCTCTTCATGTGCCAGGTGGGATCAATAACAATAAGACAAGCGGGATAGCATATTAAGATTGTGACCGGTATTGCAGCTTTTGTAACGACTGCCGTGAAGGCGGATCCACACCTGCCCATGAGCACGAACAGTGCGGTTCGCGTGAATCTTAGAAGGACATAATATGTATGTATGTGTAATATGTATAATATGTATGTATCTTTGGACATGTTCGCTTCAACTGAGCAGGGTATGGATCATTGAACACGAACCGTTCGCGTGATATGCGCACGCGCATTGAAAATTACACGTCCATAACCATTCGAGGCGCTTTGCGTGAACGGTTCGTGCACGTGCCCTGCGGTGGACCCGCCTTAGAGTTTGCATCGCTCTATATTATTATCATCCCTTCTTTGCCACGGAGACGACTCGGGACCGCTAACGGTAAGCACTAAGATGAGGAGGGAGCTTACCTTCCTCGATGACGTCATCGGCCTCGTCCTGCTCGAACCCGTCGATGTACCAGAGCTTGATGAAGCCGTCGTTGGTGAGCGCGGCCACCTGCGGCGGGTTGACGGGGCACGCGCCCACCCACTTTATGGAAGTGCCAGTGCCAGAGAGTTCCTTCTTCAACTTGTTGGTGGGTATGTGGAAGAACTGGAAACGTGGAGTAACGTTTTTGTTCTATATTATAATAGGAGAAACATACATTTATGGTGTTCTTACGTAACTTTATTGATACAAGGGGACCGTGAGTTGATGTTTTTAGAGCTTATTGATGTTATTGATAAATTTCTAAATTGTATCACAGCTGTTAGTCTTCCCATAAATAAATAAAAAATAGAAAGGAGATACTTTATTGCAACACCATTTGGCACACACAGATGAGTTGCGTGGCAAAATTGTCGGGTAGTTGTTTATTTTGAAAAATAAATTTAGTGTTTAACACAATATAACGTAAGTTTAATTGTTCAGGCGTACCTTTATTACTCCTGTAACGGTACCGACCAGCACATAGTCGCCGAGAAAGCAAACACATGTGATAACTTCCTTGACGTCAATAGTGGAATGCCTTATTTCTTCTACGTCTTGTTCATGTCTGAAAATATTGTTTTTGTAAGGTAACAAAGCCATCAAACGATCATACCGCCTGATGGAAAGCGGGCATCGCAGACCATGGAAGCTGGCGACACTAAGGCCGGCCGCACTTTGAATACGTTTTCGTACGAATTTTGACTAGTACGAACACGTACCAATACGCACGATACATCCCGATCCTCCGACTACTATGATACCTCGCATACTGGGTGTAAACTAGTCGTTTGTGTACCTCTCTAAGGGAATGAATCGTGCGCTTTAGTTATAGTAAAATTCGTATGAAAACGCATCCAAAGTGCGACTGGCCTAAGGGTATCAGAAAAGTATGGACTGTAGTAAAGGGGCTGTGGTCTGAAAATAGTACAAGCACGTTTTCTTACCAGGTATTTTAAATTTTGAGCACAATATCAGGACACAGATATTAAATAGCTACGTCTACTTATTCGCTATGACAATGACAACTAAAAACAAAAACATTCTAAAATAGACAAATATATAACATAAAGGGTACATCAAAAACTACTACTGAAAAGGTTGATCTGCCAACAGGTATCAGCACGTGTTTTGCCAATCTTGAATCTGTAGTACTGGTACTGTTTTACTTGATGCAGTATGCCCTTCACACCAGCTTTATACTTGGCGGCATAAATAATCATAGCAAGGATAAGGGTGGGTGGTCGTCATACATTCGCATTCAGGGCAGAATTCTACTACCAGACAAATACAAGGTGTTTGGTGATCTATAATTTATTAATAAAAATCAATTGCCACATGTATGTCAGAACACCAGAACACCAGAACTCGAGAACGGCTCGACCGATTTGGCTCATTTATTTTTTGTTGTGTTCGTGATTTTCAGGAAAGGAGTGTATAAATAAATGGTTTTTAAGCTGGTAAAACCATCACGGAATACGGGTGTTAAATCAAGCGGACGGTAACAACAAATAGTATCTCGGATATATTTTGCTTTTCTATTTTTCGGGGTTCAATACACGGCACCCTATTTGCCACATTCGGGATTATACAGGTATTACCAAACACCCTGTAAAATACCCATTCAAAGTCATCTAGACCGGCGATCAATAAATCGCTATCCGCATCCATAAGTATAAACCACAATTTAAATATTGGCTTTGCACACAAGGATACAAAGGTCAATCCACACAAGGTAATTGCTATTTAGTAATTGAGATTGTTAACTACTAAATAGGATAAAAAAAACTAATTACCAAAATAAACATAGTGAATTTAGTATGCAACATATTTCATATTACATTGAAGGCATTTATATTCAATTCAAATTAATTTAAAGCACATTATGGATATGGATATGGAGCTGAATGGCGATGGCGCAGTGGTTAACACGCCCGGTCTGCGGATGCTGAAGTTAAGTAACTTACACAAAGGCTGGTCATCGCATGGGTGACCCAAAAATGTATCATCTCGAGCTCCTCCGTAATTCTGAAGGCATGTAAAGCGGTTGGTCCCGGCTGTATTAGCATTCGTTAACAACCACTATTCCGCACTGGGCCCGCGTGGTGGTTCATGGCCTGTTCTCCCTATACATCCATAAGGAAGGGTGTTGCCCCAGCAGTGGGGACATAGAATGAGTTGGTGATGGTGATAATGATGACATATATATAATACAATAAAACATCAATATAAAAATGGTTAATACATATAGTATAAAATGTTTTTGTTTCGTTTATATAATTTTAACGCAAATTTTGTTTCTGAATGATAAAGGTAAAATTAGTACTAGACCACTTAAAATAAGGAAACTAAAACCTTTCTACTAATCTCATACTAAATTTACGGAAATGTTTAATGTCAAAATTTTGAATACTTCTCGTTTGATTTTTAAAAAGTTATTGATGTAATTTTACTCATTAGGCAACGTACTTTCGATATCAGTTTAAAGTTTTTTGATATCTGTAATAGTTACGGAATCATCGCCTGGTCACACTTAACGATTACACCCTGTACAAACCCATGAGACAGATTGGGTTATGGCCCGATCGCTCTACGTGCTATTTATGTGAGAAAACTTGAGCACACTGGGTGTGCTCATTAGCTGATGATTACTTACGTAAGTTCGAAGTAAAGTTCGTCCTTTGAGCAATTCTTCTGAGCGATGTCCGAAGCTTTCGTAAAGAGTAAGCCTTTGGACTCATGTTGCAGTATACTTTGCACGATATCCGTGCACGGATAACGGTACAAGTCGATGCCGTGGGTGATGAGGTAAGCCTTGATGCTGTTGAGGAGTTCCCGATCTAGCTCCTGAAATGTTTATCTACAATTAGTTTTTATACGAGGATTATTCAAAATATATTTTGAATACTTTGCTAGACATTGTCTTTGCGATTGTGTACCATTGAAGAGAGTTGAAGAGGAACCCAACATAGAACCACTTTTAATGTAAATAACAAAAGATGAAAATTCAAATTTCTTTAAATAATGAAGCAGTAATTTTTAATGTTGAAAATGATATGTTAAAGAAATAAAGACTATAAAGAATACATAGTAGAGAAAACAGCAAAGCATTAAAAGAAATCACTATACTTACATCCTCAACTATATGCATTTCATATTTTTGCAGATCCAGAATGACGTCGGCCGGACCAGTGAGCCTCACTTTGTTACCAATAAACTTCAGATCCAAATACAATTTACTAAATAACCTCCACCTATTATACAAGTTTTTCGTATTAAGAATATGGTATCCAATATAGAAGGCTATATAACCATCATCGGTGATTTCAACGGGCGGTTGATTAGAGTTATCGTATTCATAACTTTTCAATAGCTCACTATGCAATTTCTTAGTGTCTTCATCGCTAACGCACGTTCTCAAGTAGTTCATAATGAGATCGTGCACTTCGTAAATATAGTTCCTCTGCTCATAATCATAACATTCAATTATCAACGATTTGCTGCGGAGTTTTCTCATGGTGTTTTCTACGTCGGTGATTTCGTTGTTCCACAATTTGCTCAGCACTTTGGCTGATACCTTCACGTTGTCGGGTAGTATGACAAGCGTCTTGAAAAGCGTTAACACGTCCGGATTTAATGAGTTGATGCAAACCTCTATGGTTTTCATCGGGTTGTCATTGGGTCTCAACAAGCTGTGAATTATGATTATCTACATGAATATGTGTGGGAAAAGCTGGCGGACAAGTTTAAGAGCAATTTGTGTAACTTTGTCGACATAGAGTAATTATTAACGGGATTCCTACCATATTTATTATTTGTGAGTATCCGATATAATTTTCATAATTATCTACAAATTAGTCAAGTTATTATAGCATTGTTAGTAATAAAATATTGCAAGTGAAATGTGACGTGAAAATACGAAAGTTAATTGTTTATTTACAAATATAGGTGGCTAGCTCCATAAGAAAGTACGAACGACGACTTTTGCAGTTTGTAACTCTCAATGCAAAGCTAGGATTTCAATGCTTGTGTCAAAAGTAAGGTCGATAGACGAAGGAGGTGTTAACATGAATACTTATTATTCAAATTGACTTTATACTCTTATATATAATGTATATTATGTTGGTGTGAAATGTAATGTAATCAAGCTTTATAAATTAAGCAGGTAAGCCAAAGTACAAAACATAAGCAAATCTTACAGGAAGGCAACCAGAAAATACATACAAAAAGAAATCCTTTTTTTCCAGCTTATTCAAATAGTAGTTCCATCGGCTGTTGTCATGTAATAATCTTTCCTTGTTTTCTGCTAACTGAGCACCAATTAAAGCTATGTTGAACGGGCTGCCTTTGCAGGCGTCGTGGAACTTCTTCGCCTGTCTGGGCAATTGTGACACTTCTAAGTCTAAAAATGACGCTAAAAGTTTTAAGGTCTCGTCTTCTTTTAAGCTGTTCTCTATCTGAAAAGTTGTATATTGATAAGCAAGAGTGGCAATTTTTTTATAGAATTATAATATTTATGGTGCTTTCACACAGCAGTTGCATACATTTGCAACGTATTTCAGTATTAATAACATTTTATCACAAAACATTGCATTGATTATAAGTTTCAATGTTATGTAAGATTTCTAAGCAAGAAATTTATAAAACAAATTGCAACTTCGTTCAGCTTCCTCCTCTGATCCGAACTAATACTTACAAAATGTTGCATACGTTATACATCATGTCATCACATCACATCACAGATCAAAGTATTTGACATTTGACTTTGCTATATAAAAAAAAAGTTCAACTTACTTTAATTATAAGCGGCTGAAAGTTCGCAACCACCTCCGAATCTCTGGTCGTGATTAACAACTTGCATCCAATATCGAATGCGTCCACACACAACTTCTCATTGACCTCATCCAACACCAGCAAAGCGTCTTTCAACACCGGCTCCGAGAACTGAGACTTCAACCGGTCACGGAGGTCCTGCCACGACCACTCGTAACTAGAGAGGGAGTGAGTGTCGACGTTGGAACCGAAACTCGACATCGACATTGTGGAGTTCATGTGTGAGTTGCGCGTGTATATCGACGAGGCTTTCCTGTATAAGCTGTTGAAATAAAATTTTCATTTATATTGTTTGTACGCATACTGCCTTACTTATAAATAAATAATACTCCGAATAGTTATTACAAAATTTCAAATTAGAGTTAAAAAAAACACGGAGTAACTATTCGAAGCTTATTCTTTGTTTACTTATAAGGCGCTTAGGGTAAAGACACTAGAGAGCACGCACTACCAAAGAGTAAGCAATTACTCTAAGATTTTCCATAGCATATGTTTTTACCTTACTGATAATCACAATGAGAACCCACTAAATTAGTTTACGCTATAAAGGCCACTAACAGTCTGTTTTTTCAAATAATAAGCATTGCCATAACTGTCTCTATTACGTACAGGATAAGTGTCAATATCAAATTTACAAGCGTAACGCTTTTTGTGCGGCCGATTGTAACATAGAAACTTACTTATTCTGCTGCGCAACAATATCATCTTCAGTCCTACAGTTGCTCAAATTGAACCAAAACACACATCCGTTGAAGTTGTTGGTGATGAGATCTGAGTTGTCACGGAGCACGCTGATCACCAAGGAGGTCTTGCCTGACCCCGACATGCCATGGAGTACGAGGATCTTGTGACGAGTCAGCAAGTTCAACTTTAAGGCAACGTCTGTCTCCTGTAAAGAGAACATCGCAGATGAGTAATTTAATGATCGAAAGAGGTTTGAGCCCAGCGTTCCAAAGTTTTGATTCATTTCTTTGTTATTTATGATACTGAGCTGTCAAAAGAGTTTACGACCCCCATTATGGAAAGCGGCCTTCGCAGTTTATTTAGACGCTTGCGACACAAAAGGGTTTCTTGCGCTTTGCTATACCTGAAGGTTAAGTACCTATAATGCTTTTATGCCCTGTAATTTCACTGGTTCTAGTCACAAAATACGAAGACCCAGAAAGTAAGCTTCATACATACCGCGGACGAGCAACGCATACAGAATCTCGCAACAGCTGTGCTCGGACTGTTCCGTGATGTTGCATTGGAGTTGAAAGCGTTTGCATGAAGCTTACCTTCTACAGTACCTTATTATGTGGCCTAGTAAACTTTTGAATTTGGACAAACGATGCTGTTTGGCAGCACAAAAAGGTGTTAGGTTGGTAGCTATCTCGTCGGATTTTGCACAGAATTCTACGACGACGCAGCAGTTTCATACAAATTAAACCTTATCCTTATTAGATTACAAGTGTACATATTTAATTCATGCAATGATTGGTTTCAAAACTTATAAGAACATATTAAAATTAAACGCTTTATACCTACGGAAAAATAGGTACTCCTCTAGCCAGAAGTTTCGAAGAGTACATCCAATCGGTATATTGTTTCATTTTAGTATCATTTATGTTTAAAGTGTATCTTAACTATATTATTGTAAGGTTGGTTTTGTGTTGGATGTGAGGACGTTGTTAAGGAACAAAGGGATCATCTGTTTGCAACTTTGCACTACAAAAGTAAGTTGTGTTACCTTATTGCGAGGTTTGAAGGTTCTTTGATACGATCTATGTTATTATTAAATAAGGACATTTAGCCGCATCTATGACGTAATAGAAGCTCGAACATAGTTGTTTGTAGCACTGTCATTCTCATTAACAATAGCTAATTTATTTTAAAAGTAATGAATTAATTAGTTCAAAATATCTAAATTAACTATAATAATTGCCATGATTAAATGTAATATAGGCAATTATTATAATTAGATGTCAGATGTAAAATTTATGAAATATTTTGGTACTACTTATTAATGTGGTTTGTCAACTTCAATACCATGTTTAATGCCAATAAGTAATAGGATAAGCTATCATTAGTGTTCGCTAGAGTCAGTAGTCTGTTGCAGTTTCGTCTAATCAACGCAGTAGGCTACACTTACTAAAGCATCTCTCCTCACCGACAGCCTCGTTCATCTTCAGCTTCTTCAGTGTTAGCTGTAGTTCAGTAAGTTACGTAGCAAACTTCACTTACTAAAGCAGCTCTCTTCACGTAATGGTCTGGCAGCCTCGGCACATTGCCTCTACTGAGGCTGTCCTCGAAACTCTCGTTTAACATAAGCCTATTTCTTATCTATCGCCAGCTTCCCTAGAGCTAGTAGTAATCCCGTCTAAGCACCATAACAAACTACACTTACCAAAGCAGCTCTGTTTACGTAATGGTCCGGCAGCCTCGGCATTTTATCCCTGCTAAAACGGTCCTCGAAACTCGTTTACCATCAGATTTCTTACCTTTCGCCACCTTCCCTAAAGCCAGTGGCAGTCCCGTCTACTTACCAGCGCAGTTCTTTTAACGTAATGGTCCGGCAGCCTCGGCACTTTATCCCTATTAAAACGGTCCTCGAAACTCTCGGTTACCATCAGATCTCTTACCTTTCGCCACCTTCCCTAAAGCCAGTGGCAGTCCTGTCTACTTACCAGCGCAGTTCTTTTAACGTAATGGTCCGGCAGCCTCGGCACGTTGCCCCTACTGAGGCTGTCTTCGAAGCTCTCGTTGATGATCGGCTCGTTGTTATCCATCGATAGCTTCCTCCAGAGCCAGTTGTAGTCTTTTGCTAGGCAGTCCACGAAAGCCTCGTATGACGTATTTGTGCCATTCTGTAGTAGTGTTTCGATGAGGTAACGCGCGCGGTCGGTTCTTGTGTTCTAATGAGGGAAAATGACAGGTAATATAACAAATTGTGTCGCATTTTATCTCATAAGCTTAATCGCTGGCAACGTGAAAGATAAAGATTAAAGCTGTGACATAGTTATTAATTCCTTTCCCGTAAAGGAAATGTTAAATGATTGACAGGGATAACTTGCTTGTTTAATCTAGTTATGATGTTGTTTATTAACTATTTAATGAGTTCGAACAGAAGGACTATGATCACATGCAATATTTAAAAAAATATTCCATTAAAAATATACTTTTATCGAACGTAGTTGATAAAGCGTTCTATGTTTCAATAAGTACTTAATGCGGGTGCATCACCGAGACATGAAAGAAAGTATGATAATATTATCTAAGTAAGTTATATTTTTTTTTTATATTTTATCACATTTATTAGGATTATGTGGCATAAAAATTGCCAAAGATAATTTTTATTACAGTGATAAAGAGAAATGGTAATAGCTGTTGTAAAAATCAAACATTGTTGTATATCGATTGTTATCTGATGCAACAATTTTATTATGACAAATATTATACTAGGTGATACCTTTAGGTGAAAGAAACGAAGTAGGCGGAAGTAGGTGGCCGTTTTTGGTATTAATCGCTAAAGATAAGATGTTTTGTGTGTTCGGAGTTTCTTCGACTCCTTTACTTTGGGAGTTTATGTATCTAATAACTCTTTATGGAACAGTTTCTGCCTAAGCGGATATTTACAAAGCACACAAAAAATGTGTAGTTAACTAGTTACGGCCGGGTTTGTGATGATCAACCTACATTGAGCAAGCGCGGTGATGAAGTCATGACCCATCAATAGCAGCGATGGCTTGATTTCAATAATAGAGATCTTTGCCCAGCAGTGGGACAGTGTATACTGTTTCTTGCCGGTTCTTCTCAGTACAAAATCCCCCGCCCAGAGTAGACTTACGAACCGATGGCATAGTGACATTCACAAGCTACTTGTAGCCTTAAGTGAATAAATCATTTTGAATTTTGAATTTTGTATTGCCTATATTTATTTTTACTATAACTTTACTGACAATTGTAATCACCACGTCATTGTAAATAACAAATTACAATTTGGTGTTCAGAGAAACTTGCTACATCGAAAACGTATTTAGCCATAATAGTTACCTTCTTGAATATCTCTTCGAAGTCCTCTACGGTGACGGCAAGCTTCGTATACAGCTTGTCGAGAATGAACTCGACGTCTAGGTCCTTGACGATCTCCTGCTGATAGCGCTGCAGGAGCAGCCTCTTTTTGCTGTCCATCTCGGTGGCTTACGGTTCATCTGAAACAATTTAGGGTTAATTATTAGCAAAGTTTGAATATGTATTCAGATGTGGTCTAGCCACTGCAAGCAAACACATTTTTAAAACTTTTATTGCTTAGCTAAATTAAAATAAAATTTAAATAATTTATTTATTATCATACGTAGGTATGTAATTGAAAAAAGCTTAGTAAACAATGCTAAGGATGAAGGTGGATGTCCGTCAATAACGTAAATAAATAAATAAATAAAAAATACCTTAAAAACTTTCTCTCGGAATGTGAGAAATAACAAAAGTTTGCGATAACTTAGTTACGAGATCCCTACATCACTAGAGAACCACAGACTAAGACAGAACAGAGACAATATTTCATATTTTCTTGTAGACAGAAATACCTACTCCTAGGTATAGTTAGATATATAGTTATTGTTATTGTATATATACCGCCAAAATCTCCAAATTCGTGGACATAAATAATATAACCTTCAAAGCAAAAAACTAAAAAAATATTGTGCGAGATTCAAAATTAGTTATGGAACACTTTATAATTTCACTCCCACAGTCTTCTTAAAATCACAATCACTAGTTCAATAGCGAAGATTAAGACCCGAACTGAGCAGGTAGCTCATTCTAATGATGACGACACGTTGCGACCTTGTGAATTAGTGCCACCTACATAATAATAAGACACTCAAACAACCAAAATACGAGAACACTATGCCGTTGACCGTACTACGATTCCCAAGGCCACTAGCGACATCATATCCAGAAACTATGCAAAATACGCGGTATTTAAAACAACATTTTATTAATATCTTCAAAAGAGATAAGTACTAGAGAGAGCAGTGCAAATGTACTGTTTGTATAACTACAAATAAGTAAATTAATCGAATAGTCCTCCTGTTTAAATAACAAAAGATAAATACCTAAATAATGTAAATGGGAACAGGAAAATTTCTGAATATCAAAGTTATCATACAAATTGTTTTTAATACGAAATCGTTATTTAAACTGTGTTACAAAACATTAATGTCTATGGTTGGTTGCGAACTTGACAAGCTTGTTATAAGTCCGCCCGGTTAGTAACCACCATCTTAACTAAGTCTGTTGCAACTAAGCAAAATAGCAACAATGTATTAAACTTTAGAAAAGTTCTTTTGAATCGTCCAAACATTTTTTTATCTACTACCCATTAAGGACGTCTATATATGCATCATTGTAAATGTGGACTCACAGATAGTGCCCGTCGGCCCTAGGGTGAAGCGAGTGGAGCGGTCGCTCTAGGGCAAAGGCAAAGGACGCCATAATGCTAAATGCAAAAAAAATTTCAAGCAAGTTCTTAAATGAATGAGTAATATCGTGTTTTATTTAGTTCTTGCCGTACTCTGATCAAGGACTATAGGGCTAGCGCTGCTGACAGATAAGGTAAGGAAGGTTGCCAGTTTCTCATTCATAACCATTCTATCTTTTGGTGGTATTGACACTTATTAGTTATTACCATCAGGCGAAGTGAAGGTCTAGTCTATTGTGGAATTAAAAATAATTATAATAAAGGATATTTTTATTATTTTGAATTTTACATTCACAATACCACAGATTACCTAATAGTTACTACAATACTATTAGATTATAGATACAAGATAAAATTTTACTAGAAAATATCAACCCGCCTCAGGGCCCTCAGGAAGCTCGAGTGACACGTCGGCAGATCAACCTACCCAATACTGTCAAATTTCTCCAATGAATATTGATCCTCATAACCAAACTTTAAAGTTCAAAATTGATTGTAGAAATTTGTCAGTTTTGGGTAGGTCGATCTGCCGCCGTGTGTACTTACTACTTACCTACAAGATGGATATAGATAGAGATACTTTTACTACGTAACGTAGTAATAGGTACTTTAGTATTCTATGCTGAACTACAAAAGGTAGTTTAATGGTTGTAAACTACTGCTTCAGTTGTACTTTTCCACAATCTAGTAATTTTTCTCTTTCACGGCTTTTAAGCTGGATAAACAATAAATATCACTACTTAGATAAAAGCTTTTGTCTACGGCCGAAACATTGGGCTTATTTAAGGTGTGCCTAGGATACCTAATGCTATAAGCAGTTTGCTTTTTAAGACCTAATAAATATATATTTAAATAAAAACATTTCAAAAAATTAAGTGACTGCAAACATACGCGGAAAGTGTGCTAGGCCAAAATCACAAAATCATGGTAAAGACACAAGGACTACCATACCATCACCTAGGTAAATAATAAAAGGTTTCAATAACGACTGAATGATGTAAAGGTCACATTATCTTACTGGTAAAGTGACTACTAATAATAACACAGTAACTTATTTCAGAGGATGTGGTCTCATTGATAACAAACTAGGTATGCTTTGTGTACATATCAGTGTCCAACAAGTTGGTGAATCATGACTTTGTTGTAATCTGGGGATCAGCATGGGTGCGCTCTATAATGAATGGCCTTTCCTGGAATATTTAATATTAAAACTTTATAGAGATTTATTTATAGAGAGTAGTAATTCTAACAAAATTCTAAATAAAAGTAGAAATTCTAACGTATCTTAGTTTATTTTTAGAGTTAGTCTACTTCTAGGTATATGGAAGTATGCATGGCAGTACTATTAGTTATTCTGTGGCATTGCTGAGGTGCCTAAATTGTCTGTTTTGTTGTCACATTACAAAAAAAAGTTTTAGACCTTTTAAAAAAGTTGTACCTATTTTATATTAGAAAACAAATATAAATTAAAGTTAAGTACTGGTTGAGTTTAGAATAAAAGTTCTTGGAAAGAGTGAACCATTAAATATTGGTAATACAATCTATAATGAATGAGGTATGGAACTATGTTTACAGAACTTTTACTTAAAAGACAAGAATATTTTGATAGGCAGGTAGGCCCGTAGGTTCTTACCGCGATTCCCAAGTTAATCGAACTATACCGTAAAAACAGCTTATTTAGACATTTTTATTAAGGTATGAACTACGTCACCCGGGAAGAATGTTTCGATTATTACTAGATTATTAGAAAAAAAACATCTATTATTACTACAAAGTATTATCAAGGATAAAACAAATTCGGCAATTGCCCTTGAGTAAACTGTGGTATACCACATATTATTACTAATACTTTACAAATAACATTAATTTAACTTATTATTATTTATTAACAAATGCTTCACAGAATGCACCTTTCAACAAATAGTTTGTGTAGGGCGTTTGGAGAGGAAACGGAGTCAATGCAGCACCTACTGTGTGACTGCGACTCTCTGTCTAGAAAAAGAATGGGACTCCTGGGGTCGGCCTATCCGAAACCGGAGGACTTCAGGCTCTTCAGCCTTAAGCACGTATCTATCTTTACAGAGGAAGAAGAGTGAAAGGATGGGGTTGCACAAAAGATCCCGATGGGTCGAAGTGTTACTGCGAGAGGGAAACTTCAGCAGGCCCCACTAAGATAAGATAAGATAAGAAGAATTTAATTTATTTGTTCTAACTTGGTAGAATAAAAAATGAAATACCTGTTTCTCAGCACACTGTTGAAACTGCAGTGAGTGAGAAATGCACATGTCATTTCTCAGGTAAGTGTCTTTAATTGACAAGATCAGACTTGTTGAAACAACACACTACAAAGAAATGCTTAATCCGATACCTGTGCCTTACCATAACAAACAGTGGAGTCAGCACTTCATAGAAGAATTTAAAAAGCTGTGTTGCAGAGCATTTATAAATAAGTGAGCTGCTAATAGTTATGCAATTATGTAGGTACAAGCTTAGTGAACCAGTTGGTACATTTTGTATCGACAAATTAATTCTCTCAAATTTTTTATCCATTTTACTGTTGTATTGTAACTCTACATTGTACTATAATGCATTGTGTATTATTACTATCTTTTTATTTTTTTATTTAAGCATTCTTGAATAAAAATAGTGTGTAAGTAACTTTAAACATACATTTTTGAAACACACTACACTATACACTAGTTTCCGTCTGCAGCTTTGACTGCATTCAATTCGATCTCTCCCATATTCTCGAAAATAATGAATGTTAAAAAAACTAGTCGATTATGGCACTATAAGGACTTTTAAATATACCAAAAGTAAAATATGTACTTAATCATCATTTCCACTCATTATTTATTGCATCCATAATGTTTACAAATATTAATGGTGTTTTTCGATTATTATTTAAAAAGGTATTAAAGGTATAAAAAAGTAAGAATTCTGGATCCTGATCCTGTCAAAATTGAAAAAGAAAAGAAGGACCGTCTATTTTACCAAATAAAAGAAAGTGTGAGGACCTGTTAATGGCTAACTATTTAAATGTATAATTATATATAATAGCTGTTGGTTTTAAAATAAAATAAATAAATAAATACCATAGAGTGAGAATTATTGTTTCTGGTTCAAAAATGGCACCCCTAACAATGTCATAGAAATCCAATTGAGAAACAACTATTCCAACTATTTATTTTAAATTTAAACTGTTATTAATTCATTAAAATAAAGTTAATTTTAGATTAAGACTACAAACTCTTACAAGACTTACTTAGACACTCCAAATAGTTATTCTGTGTTTTGATCCCGTCAAGTAAACATCCGTGTTTCAAATTAGAGTAAAAGAGACAAAACACGGATTAACTATTTGGTGTTTATTTTCTGTTTATTTGTAAGGGGGTTAGGCTTTATATGAAGCGGTAATAGGTATAGGGCTTTTGAAGTAATATTACAGGGCATAGAAACATAAAAGAGGGGTGTCCAAAAAAATAAAAAAAAACTACAGTGACGGCTTTCTATCAGGACAACAATAGTAAATAAGATTTCTAGTATTACATGTTATTCCTACAATCAGTTTCTTGTGACTTTATACAAGACCAGGGAGGTAACAACAAGCTCTTATAGTAGAATTATTGCAGTTGTAAAATGAGACGCTTGTAGTGACGTATATTACATGCATCTCTTTTCCACAACTAGAATAATATCACATAGTCATGGAGGTTGCCCTACCAACTTTTGGAATAATTATATTTTATATATATATGAACTACATTATTGCATATAAATTTCGATACTTTAAACGGTATTAGTAATCTAGTCTATCAAACTCTATTGTAATCTCAAACAAGGTCAATAGGTTGTGTTATCCTGGACAGTTGGTAAATGACTTATAAGCATATTACTTTTCTAACTGTGCATGTTTTATCTTTGCTTCAAGCGCTCCAACAGTTTTGATTTCTATAATCGATTCAACGACCTCCGTAGGAGAGTGGCTTGGGCGGCGCTAACTCTGAGGTCCTGGGTTCGATTACCGGTCGGGTCAATGTCGAAAACGAACTTTTCGATATTGTGTCGGATATGGGTGGTTGTGGTACCGTCGTTGTTTCTGATTTCCATGAAACGAGTGCTTTAGCTACTTACGTTGGGATCAGAACAATGCATGTGATGTTGTCTAAATTTTTTTTTTAAATCAATTATCAAATGACATGGTAAAGTCATCATCATTATATTATAAATATCTAAAGACCATTCTAAATTTGCAAAAAACATATGTGATGGAGCCATTCAAGATTTTATAAATTAATAGACAAAGAATTTCAATACAACTTCTAAAAAGATTTAATGAAAGCTTTTAAATTAAGTTTCCTTTACAACCTTAAGTAGAAGGTTACAAACTGACCAAATGGTTTTTCGATTAAAATATGTTATTGAAGTTAACATTTCATGTAGGTAAAGGATTTGTGTAAGGAAGATGACAAGGATTCAAGGAACACAAATTAAAGGATTACTTAAATTGACAAAGGTAAAAAACTAAAAGGATCAAGTTTGATTTGCGCTAAGTAAAGAAAAGTTTGCATTAAAGTTGCTGTTTTCTTACATGAAACAAATGTAAAGTTAGTATTTTAAAGTGCACTGTCCAAACCGTCAAATAAGTTATCAAGTAAATCTGGTATACATACCCCTCATTTCTCAAGTAGTACACATTATTTGCTATGCGCTTAGCGTAAACTTTCAGTTCCAATACCTAAATAAAATTCAATACGATTATTCACAAAAACAACATGCATCAACCTCAAAACAACAAAGCAAACAAAGTGCATTCATTTTCATTTCATTCAGTCATTTGTGCATCTATTTTATTTTTGTCATCCTTGCTCATTTAGTGAAGGCATAGGAGTACAGCACATGCAGCCTAATCTTAAGTGTGTTTGTCTTTTTTGGTTGTGTGATGAATGATAATTGATATAGATGATGATGAGTGGTGATTAATAAATAAAGAATGACAATGAAACAACAAACAACAAAAAAAATATAAAAATGATAGTTCTACTTAACCAGCCAATATACTTAAAATATGATAAGACAACAACACGCGGTAGAATAGTAATCGAAAAGAGTTGTTAACATTTACAGCCAATCCAATCCAATTTAGAGTCTATAAATCAATTTTATTGTTGACATTGACAATCTAAGGACTTCTCCGCGGGAAAGAAAAGTTTGTTTTATTTTAAAATGTGTGTATGCTTCTGATAAAGTGTGTGAACGAAGGGCTGTTATTTGTTATTGATGTGTAACATCTTCGCACCGCTCGCCTTGCCTTCTAATTATAAAATATACAATTTGTGGGAGTGATTTCGTAGAAACGGGACGGAAGCACCGTAACATCTAGATCCGTAACAGTGTGATCCGCTCGCCTTCTATTTATACAATAATATGTGGGAGTGATTTCGTAGAAAAAGTAACAGTAACAGTGAGACTGAAGCTTACCTTCAGCAGTCTCCTATTTTTGAAGTAAGCCAGTGCATGAAATATATAAATATCTCAGTCACTAGTTTGAGTTTGTAGCGAAAAAAAAATAAAAAAAAATAAAAAAAAAGAAGAGAAATAGAAAGAAAAAAAAGGAAAAAGGGCTTCTTGGCGGGAAAGTGAAGAGTCATGTCTGCGGTTTTGTTTTATTTAAAAAAAATTGTGTTATGTCGAATATTAATGTGAAATAATGGTGGATTATTAACTGTTAAGTGTTCGTAAGTGTGCATGAGTGTTGGCAAATGAAACAAAACAGTGCAACTTTACTTTTCAAATTCTCTCAAGAAGTCCGCCGAGGAATTAGTAAAGCCCCACATCTTTACTGAGATACTCGAGGGGTTGGGGGGTATATCATTTCTCACTTCTCATTTTTATTATCATTCATCATCATACTGACTGGAAGGAAATATTGTATATTTATGTATTACTTGTAAGAAAAACTACTTTGACACTGGCTAAATGTGTTAATCACATGAAGCCATCAACTAAAAGAAAGAAAAAAAAAAGGAAAAAAGAGAAAAAAAATATACGTCATTGATAATTCAATATTCTATTTTCTATTGTAATATTGATTTCAAAAGGTGAGATGTCAAATGTTACACATCATAATGCGACTACTGTAAGACTCGTTATTTTTTTTTAACACGTTGACTGCCGCAAAACCAGACAATAGAAAATTTATTGTTTGTCGGTCACCGGTGACCACCACGGCGATTAAAGGCTTAAATGTTGTCCACTGCATGGACATTATATGTTTTTATTTAAATATGGTGATTATTTCAAACCAATGAGCCAATACAGAGCAAGCAAAGCAAATTAAGCAAAATACAGAGACGTTGACAGTTAATGCAAACCATGTGCCTTACAAATAAACAAATAATAACGTCCGAATGTTTTGTCTCTTTAACATAAATTACATTTCATGACCGGAACAAAACACGGAATAACTATTCGGATCTTATTCTTAGTTTATTTGTAAGGGGCTACAAGAAAACGTTTATATTTCACTTTGATAGTTTCAAATCACATAAAATCAGTTGAAAAAACAATGTGAACAAACGTATTTTTAATGTTTTCTATTCAAGGTCTCTGTAGTTCCTTAATCATATACCCCTTACAAATAAACAAAGAATAAGGTCCGAATAGTTATTCCGTGTCTTGTCTCTTTTACTCTAATTTGAAATGACGTTTACGTGACAGGAACAAAACACGGAATAACTATTCGGACCTTATTCTTTGTTTATTTGTAAGGCCAATAGAGTTTCATTAAAATTGGCTTATTGGTTTGAAAAAACTTGATCTTTTGAGTTTGTATGGGATATGCAAAATGACTCAAAATGGCAAGAACTATAAGTACTTACCTAAATTTGGCAGTGTAACGGTCGCTTGGATTGCCTAAGGTCCACCACCTTCTAACTAAGGCATTCTTTTCCTTTCTTTTAAAAGGTGTACGTTATTTTCGATATAAAAGTTACATTTAGTTAATAATAATAATAAATAATTTATTTCAGATTACTTGATCCATTGCTTAATAACAATTACACTTAAAAACTAATCTTTATAATAGGTATATAAATCTTCTGTGCGTGTTTGTAGTTGAACTCCTTCTAAACGGTTGAACCGATTTGGATGAAATTTTTGTGTGTGGATGACCCGGTAGGTGGCGCTGCAATAGTGGTCCATCATGGGGTACGGGAGTTTTTAAGCGGTCGAAGTCGCGAGCGGGACCACTAGTGTGATATAAAATTTGAGTTTAAAATAAATCATCATGGGCTTTGTAATTTTATTATTATTAAAAACTAGCAGCTACCCGCGACTTCGTCTGCGTCTATATCTTTAGAAATTATAGCCTATTCTGTTGTATGAGTAATAACAAATTACTGCATATATATCTATAATATGCGATGTTAAGCGATTTTTTTTTCAGCGTAACCATGCTGCGATTTAGAAATTCGTGAGCAAGCTACGTAGAGCTGACCGTGGAAAAAACATGGCGTTCCCAAATTGTAATGTATCTCTGCTACCTTTAAGATTTGACCCTGTGACTTGTTGATAGTCATTGAAAATGCAGACGATTGATTGATGGGAACTGCAGACCTTTCAAAATAAATGGTAAGTAAGTTATTATTAGGTATAAAAGATATAAAGATCCCGATGGGTCGAGGTGTTACTGCGAGAGGGAAACCTCGGCAGGCCCCACTAAGATATTATTAGGTATAATTGAGATGGGAGGTAGGTATAAGCACTTTGTTTTCTTTGGCTTCTCCAGGATTGTGGCGTTCACAAGATCCGTTAGGTATATAGGTTGTACATAGATCTAATGTACCTACGTAATATTATACACCTACGAACAAATATCTTATTTTGAAAATACAAAATAAGAAACACGAATGTTTGCAGTATAAGCCGACTTTATTTAAAGTACCTAACTTCAAATGCGGTTTTAATTATTTTTATCTGCGGACGTTGTGCCAGGTAGAATAGAGCAGATGTGTATCATAAAAACTCTCAATATTCTTGCTGTAAACAAGGTTTCCTTTGAGGTTTTGTAATGCGCGCATGAATGGCGGTGTGTGGCGGGATTTTAATAAGATTTATTGTAACTGATCTTGTTTTGACAATCACAATGGTGCAGGACGGGCGACGAACGACACCTTTGTGTGGTCCGCATTGTATGATTTTGCAAAAGTCAAAAATAGTATAAACACACCTGGTAAGAAGAAATGACGATAGTTTCCCTTTATGGAAGTGTGGAAGTAAAATAATCTATTGCGACGACTGTTAGGTGTGGCCTAGTTATGATATCCTAATCCTAAGTTATTAGAACATGAAATGTCGAATGTGGAAGGTGAAGAAGAAGAATGAAGAAGTGGTCTCTGCCTACCCCTACGGGAAAGAGGCGTGATTATATGTATGTATGTATGTATGTATAGAAGGAACGACGGTTTAAATCACGCAATAATAACGCCCGAGGTAATTATTTTAACAATTTTTGCTGTGCCCCGAGTCTGTTTGTTATATATAACGTCAATAGAGTGGCAGTGGAATATTTTTTTCTTACATTTTTGAATTCCAAATTAATTATAGAACAAAAAAAGTATCCCTTGACAGGCGTTTTGTCACAGTTGCACTTTTTACCTTTCATCAATTACATAATTGATAAGTAGAAGCTACTTACATATTCAGATTTATTATTCTGTCAACTTAGTTTACTAGATGATGTTAATGCAATGCGCAAATATTTATTTCATTTATTAAAGAGGGTTACGTCTAGGGTTGCCAACTTTTTCTAGACCAAATATAGTATTTCTGGATTTAGTACACACGCCTGCACATTAACCTACCACAAACTGTCAAATTTTCTCGATAGACTTTAAACTTAATAACTCAGATGTATATGGTTAAAAATGTAGTGAAGAAATTTGACAGTTTTTGCTAGGTTGATGTGCAGCCTACCCATCAAAATATAGTAAAGTGTGGCACCAGAGTTCGACAGTAACCAGTGATCGACATTTTTGTCCTTTAATCATTAAAAATAGGGGTCAGCAATTGATTTTAGACTTTAGCATCAATTAAATACCGACCACCTGCTTCCATGCTGTTATCCCGTAATATTACAATGACAATCCTTTGGGCGGCGAAAACTCTGTCGAACGCTGGGCTTAATGTCGAATACTGGTACCGTTACTAAGCATACTGGCGGCAATGGAGGAGGGAGCAAGGACGACGCAGTGACACCAGCGACACCGGCGGCCGGACAATGACGTCTAGATAGACTTTGAAATCACGTTGATAGATAATAAGGGCGTGTTCCGTTTTAGATAAAAGAGACTTTAAAAGAGAATTATAGTAGTTTCGCCTACTTTAATTTATTTTTAAAATAATAGTAGTTAGATACATAAAGTAGTAGGATACTATATTATATAGTAAGGTTGGCAACCCTAGTTACGTCTGTCGTCAATTAGTACAATAATACGTACTGCATCCAAGCTGGATAAACGAGTGAGTTAGCGGAATTAACACTACATATTATGTAAAGTACATTTTTTTGTGTACCATGGATTTCCGCAAAATAACGCCTGATTCCATTAGTTAGTACAATAATAATATTTTAATTTTAAAAACTTTATTAAATAGTCGATTACAGGTAAACAACTCTAATCTTATTGATTCTATTATTATTAGTATATTAGTAGTATCATACCTAGTAGGTGTATGATGAATGACTGCCTAGGCAGTTCATAAATTTAAAATGTTCTCTATCATTAATGATTTTTTAAATCATTAGCCACGCGTGTCAATCATTGTTATTTAATCAAAGTAATAATGTAAAACAACCCCATGAAGTGTATCTTTTTTAAATTGTTTTCGTAAACTTTAAGAAACAATATTTATGACTAATATAAGATACTGTTTATTTGGTTTACAACTGTACACTTCTCAAGCAAACGGCAACTTATAAGATAATAGTAGTGAAACTCCCTTGAGTTACGGTAATGCATCCTGTGATACCCAGGCATGTGTAAGACATTGTCCGTCTATGGACCACAGAGTCTAATCTTATCGACTTATAAACATAAATAGGTACGTCCGCTTTCACGTCACTAAAAGGCAATTGTTGTTAAACTTAACGACACATTAAATAAAATAGACCGACTCGTAATTACAGCGTTTTAGGAATAAAAGGTATTGGTAGTAGGTACTCTTTAGATTTAACGAGGTGGTTGTATATTTCAAACGACCGTATATCGTTCGGAGTTAGAAGTCTGACCTCTGTCTATCTATGAATGTCATGTCTTTGTTAGGTGTTGTTAGTATACGTGGATCTGTATATTTGCTCTCTCATAAATTACTCGCGTACGTACCTACGCTAATTAACATACATGTCAGGTACTGTAGGAAGTAATTACTGAAATGTTAGTAATTATAGTGGAATTTGCTGTCAAGGTTTTCGCAATGGCAGGAGGACGGTTTCGTTGGTAAGTCGCCCCATAAAGGTGTGTGCTGGACTCATTTTCTTCTTATGGACTGACTTAATAAGGACAAGGAATTTAAACGATTATTTTCTAACGATGTTATAACCAAGTTAAAGAATATAGTAATATAATGTGTGGTGTTTGCTAAAGCTTTCTTTCTGTAGATGTTTAGGGTGATAGAGTTGGTGAAATGAAATGAAATGAAATGAAATGAAATGAAATGAAATAATTTAATCACTGAAAATAGAGTAGGTACAAAAGATGGTAATTCATATTAGGGTTCGTCAATTTTGCCAACGCAGGGCATGTGAATAGAGATAATTAAACAAACAAAAAAAAAGTTAGAGAAATAAAATAATTAATTAAGTACCTATACATTAAGGCCAAATAGCCAATTTAATATACGTCACATTATACCAAACAAGATTAAATGATAATAATAATTAAGTACTTATATTGTATTATATTCGTTGTATTAAATTCATTGTATTAAATTACATTATATACTACAATATGTCAATATTACAATTTAGAAAATCTTTAATAGAGTAGAAACATTTTATTTTAAGCCAGTTAGATAGTTTTCTTCTAAAAGTACTTATATTCATTTCGGTTAAGGAGTGAGGTAACTTATTATATATTTTTATACAACTGGGATAACAATTTCTCTTATATAGTTCTGTCTGCATTTTGGGTAACAACAGCTTTCCACGATATCTTATACTTCTGCTAGTGTTTACATCTTTATTAATAAATAAATACTGATGACTTTTTAAAAGACTGACTTTTTTTTTACAACATTCCAGTATATATAATGAAGGGAAAGTTAATAAATTTAATTTTGGGAACAATTGCTTGCATGATGTCATTGGTATTACAGTATTAAGTACTCATGGTAAACAAAAGTAAAAATAGACATCATACCTATGATTTTCCCAAGTTTATTAAAAAGTTGCAAAACAAGGCACTAACAACGCACTAAATAGGTAGGATAAATATAATCTTAATACTTACATATCATTGCATTTCTATCAGTTGCTTGTAGTTGATAGACACAGAATGATATTTTAAGTATGAGAACTTCATATTCTATGGTATGAGCAGAGCTAATCGTGATTAATGTGTTTTGGGTACAAGTCATCTTAGCTATAAATTCTTGATAAACTGTGTAGAGTTAAGATTCTAGAGTAGGTACAATTTCAGATCAGTTTCGAGATTAAGTAAAAAAACTTAAAGGTATAATAAAAGTATGTATGTATATAAGTAAGTACAAGATAGCATCACAAATAAAGGTGTATTTTGCAGTTAAGACAATAAAAGTCAATACAGTACTCGTATATATTTTTTGCAAAAATATATGTGTAGCTACGGCTGCAGTTAAAGATAATGTAAGGGTAAAAACTAAAAGCATTAGGCGGATGTAAGCACCACACTACTTTTCTAACATCTAAAAGGAATCACATTAAACTAATGGACATAGAAATAGCCGATTTCATAGCAAATGTAACTATCGAATCGAACCTATGGACTCGTGAAAGTTTTACACCGCACTTCTTTAGCGAACGTAAAAAAACTCTTTTTTTAAAAACAATTGGTATACGAAATCTTCTATTTTTTTAGCTGACAATGTTTGACTTATGTATTTTCGAGATGTCGAACTGTTAAGTTACTTAATAATAAGCTGTTGTATTAAAGCTAATAATTGTGTTACACTTAGACATTGTTTTGGTACAGACCGTCGAAATTTGGCTATATGTAGCTACTTTTATGTTCGTATTAATATAAAATTACTTTGCTATTTTATAGTTCATTGTAACTCAAATTAAAATAACTGCCTTTAATAGAATATGACAAAGACAACTCCAAAATTATACTTATAACTGTCTAGATACTATATTATAGAGACTCCGCTCTTTTATTTGTTATTAGATCTCATTAAAGTTCATATAATTTTTGGTACCACTTACTAGCATATTTCTTTGATTTCAAATTGATTGTTATTAATTAGAAAGGCTTACCTCCTAACAATTTAATTAAGTTACACACAAAAACAATCCGCATGGTTTTAGAAGTCACGTAAAAGAGATTTGTAACTTTACGAAAATATTATTACCAAGTATCCCTTTATACTTACTCATTTTTCGTTGTGCATATAATAATTACTTTATCACCTTGTCCTATCTCTTGCAATATCATAATTATGTATTCACCTATAGAATAATTTTAATGATAATATTCTCAGGAAACTAAAAAAGGACAAAAAAATAAATAGAAAGAATATTGAATCGGTGTGACACACAAACGAGTGAGTTGAGGTAAATGTATGATTTTGTAGTCGGTGCACGTCCGTGATTGGTCATTTCAGTATATCTCTGTTAGACGCCGCGCGAATCCAGAATGAATTACGGGAATTGTTTATAACTCGATACCCGGTGATTTTGTTCGGTATCCCGATAAAAACGTAGGAATTAAAGGTACCATTGTCGTCGGCGGAATAGCGAAATGCTCATTTTATAATTCGAACGCAGTAAGTGTTGTGTATTGTTTTGTTTGTTATTTACTAAACCAGCTAATTGTTAGACCGTTTTTTGTTTCGAGTCCGCTCCTCTGGCCGATGAAGTAATCTTTGGTCTTGATTACGGTTGGAAGCTTCGTTTTTGGGCGCCAATTTGTCACCCTAAACGTCCGTCTTTTGCACCTGCAAGAGCCGTTTTGCCACAGTGTCTCTTTCTTTTTATAGATATAAATTACTTTAAGAATTTAAATTTTCTTTTGCATATTTTACTGTACGATATCAGACAAGCAGTAGATTACCAGAATTTAGCATTTTACTCTATCCAGTTATATTTACCTAGCATTTACAAACAAAAATACATTTCATATAAGTTTTTTGCGAGATGCTGGTATCTGTTTCAGCTTTAACATAGGTAACTAAGACACGCTTCTATTTGTATCGGGATCCTATAAGTTTCCTTTCACCTGTTATGATTAGTGCTTGATCTAAATCATGCATCTACATTATGCATGCTATTCGAAATACATTTACTTATTAAATATAATTTCAGCTACTGGTGAACGAGGATGTAAGCCCACGCTATGGAAGCGCTACTTACTGTACAAAAAAGTACTAAAGGTTGTAGCTAGCCAGGCGGACTTAAAACCAACCGTACCACCAACCGATTGGAGTAGAAACATGAATCGCTGGTATTACAATACTACTAGACCACAGAGGCGGCGCTTTTATATTTAAATTAGAAAAAATTATAAGCGAAAAGTTGTTGTCAATCATAAACGAATTTGATAACGATTACTGAAATAGAATATTAAGAATTATTTATGAGTTAATATTTTAACTGGACATGTACTTTTAAAACCTCGTAACTAATAAATCTGTCGCACACAAAAGATAGGAAGTCGACCGAATGTTGACCATTAATTTGTGGGAAAGTGAGACTCATAAAGCTGAAATTAATCATTTAGCCGCCTCAATTTTGTCAACCATTAACTGGGCTTACACTACTGCTTAATATCCGACTTACCCCCATTTCGCATTGATGGTGTCTAATCACGGTCCACGACAAGATAATCCCTTAATTTATTGGCTATAACCTATACTGTCGTCATGTTGTGGTACTGATTTATAAAGTTCGGTGCTAATGAAATTATATTGAATTGCAATAAATCTAGGGTGACAATGGGTCACCGCAATAGCGTTTAAGCCATAATGGCGGTCAAAACACGACCACCCTACCGTTGGAGTCACAATGGCTATGGCAAGGTAGGAAGGTAAGAAATGAACGCTGTAATTTATTGGGGCAATGCGTTTTTATTGTAATGCTGTGTTGTGTAAACTGTGGTGTAGACCACACGTCTGCATGAACAGATATTTGAATTTTGGTATTAAGTGTATGTGTGTCTTGTGAATGGTGGTTTGCTTATGTTATTATGCAATTATGAACGGATGTTTTTAAATGATTTTTAAATGTTTGAAAATGATTTACGAGGAAGATATTGAAAGTGTGAAAGAAATATAAAAGTTCACAAAACTTTTTGTAAAAAAATAGTTTTTAATATATATTTTTTTAATTTATAAATACTTATATTCCCTATATAATATAGATTAAAGCAAAAAATAATAATAAGAATATTGCAATTATTATTATTATTATTATTTATTTTCAGCCAATATCGTCCCACTGCAGGGCCTCCCTTCCCTTTTTCCAATATTCACGGTGTGTAGCTTTCTGGGACCAATCTTTCAAAAATGAGTCCAACTCGTCCCGCTATCTCCGTCTAGGTCAGCCACGATGTCGTTTTCGTTTTTTTTTTACAATTACAATAACAATAATCTCTCTAAGCAATTCTTTTGACTACTATCGCTGCAATCCCAACAAACGAAAATTGAAAATGTACACCGCAAAAGTAATTAGAGATAACTACCAATTTATGAAATATAATGTATTCGTTGGGTTATTCTCACGAGCTTCCATTTGGTTCATGACGCGTCTTAAATTCTTGCGGACAAAGGGCGGGCAGGAGCGTTGGTAGCGCAGCCTTCCGTCAATATAGCAGACAGCGGGACACTATTGTCACAGACCCTTTGTGAGCCTGACGCAGCGATGCGCTGACCAAAAATCATTAATTTTGTATCACAAAGCGAGAACCCACAAATTGAAGCCCTGAAAAAAATTAGGTCCTATTCAGAACCGGTCAGTGACATGGTAGTCTGTGTGCCCTGATATTTCGGGTTTTAATTATAACCCACGGAAATAAATATTAAATATCGTAAAGAATGCCGTGCTAGTTTTTCGTTCTACGCATAACGTATTGGAGCAAAGAATCGGCAAGACAAAGGAGTCTTTGTTTCCACGTAAGTTAATACCTATGCAACCTACTTGATGGCACGTGGTTGGGGGCCATTCGTGAACCTATAAAAAGCGTATAGTGCAGCTTTTGTTACAGTCTCCTATGTGATGTAAGCACGCCACTAAATTTAACACAACTCGACACAACACATCGATCTTTGTTGTTAGTATAAATCATAGAGTTTTTTGTGATTAATGTCACCGTTAAAAGCTCTACGGTTCATATTTAGTGCAGCAAACTAAATGCCCGTGACAAAACGAACCGGATTAACCAGAACTATAAAATGCGCTACGAAATAAAACTTTCAGCTTACTGTTTACAGAATGCGTCTAATTATTTATTAAAATCCCCACATAAATTATAATTCATCTGACTGCTAAAGAATATTTTAGGGATTCGTTTGTGTTGTTTCGTAACAGATATTAACTTCTTCATGTAGGTACTTTAATAATTAAAAATAAATGTTGCTGTGGCATCATAGAATATGAACAAAGTGATTTATCACATCCTGGCGGTAAATTAGTTCAAATCGGAGGATTATTTTTTGTCCACTTTATATGTATAAACTAATCTTTAGAAGATATTGTCTAGTAAGCTTTTATTTTTAGATTTAAATATGATATACATTAACATAGTTGAAAAAGGCAAATATGTTTTTTATATCTACTTGCTAGGTATCCTAAGACTTTTGCTTCCAGCCCACTAATATTCCCTATCTTGTACAGAACCACCTACCCCAAAAAGATCAAGCATCTTCCTTATCACCAAATAGCTTAAACAAACCATTCAACTATCAATAACACGTAGCGTATCAAATGCGATTAAAGCCGAACCATAGGCCGAACGCACCAACGCAACCTACAGATGTTTGGGCCGAATTAAAAAATAAAAAGCGCCAAAAAAAAGGCGTCTCTTTGTGTTCGCGAAATTCGTTTTATCCCGTAAACCGGAATCCGTTGCCCCTCCGGTCGAATAATGCTAATCATAATGGCATTACATTCATTCGGCAGATTTCGTCAAGTATCCCGCCATTGGCATCGGGGCTCTCATCATTTTTTTGTTCCGATGCCTTTCTCGTTGGCCGAACGCAAATCTAATCTGACGGCCATTTTGTTTGCTAATTTAAATGTGATTTACTAATTTTGCAAATGACATTAGCAAATCGGGATTGCTCCCGGTTTTTTGCAAATCATTTCGTGGTGATTTCTTAATTTTTTTTCTCATTCGTTTTTCTTTATGAGATTCCCTTCAAATCAAATGTTATAAATTGCTTCCGAGAATGCGCGCAGACGATAATATAATGAAAACTTAGGGTTCGTTAAAATACAGATAAAAGCTGTAATTTAAGGTGGTGAGTTCTTACCTTTGTAAGATTACCAAGATATAGAGGACCCATTGCTGGGCTCAGACATTACCATATGAACAAAAGCACTTGGAGAGATCGGACCATAGTCAACCACGCTAGCCCAATGTGGGTTGATACCTACGAGTATAACTCCAACAAAATATTGGATGAGCAGATATTTTTAGGAAGACCAAACCAAATCACAATCATGAAATTTATATATCGGGATCACAATTAAGCAGTGACAAAAATATATCATCGGAACATTATTTGAGTAGCTACAAAATAGCACATTTGGCCACAAATCTCCCGGATGAAGCAACAATATAATCTTAATGGTGACTTTACAAACCGCCAACCATTAGCACAACTGATACAAAATATTTTGACGTTTACCGCCAAACACGTATGGGTGTTTAGGGACCTAACCATTATGGCAGTGCAACAAAGTGAATGCCAGACAGCAACGAAGATCGATTCGATTTATGCGTTTTTTGGTTGCAACAATAGAGGGTATTTATTGACAGATAATAGATTTGCGGCCGGAGCGAACAGTTGGCTGCGATCGGTGTAATGTGGTTAGTTATGGTGATCAAAATCACATGTTGGTTCCATCCGATGTCATTAAGTTGCCATATAAATAACTTCTAAATTGAGGGTTCGAAATAAAAGATTGTATGGCGTAAACAACAGAATTTATTTATTAAATTAAATTAAATTTATTAAATTATTATTATTTTGATACATTTTTTAATGTTATTAATTATACATAAAAAAATTCTGGATGTCGGTCTTGCACTGTTCTATTATAACTGCTATTTTATGCTAATGGTTACATAAACAAATAAATAAATTTATATTGTAATTTGTTCGCAAAAATATTTGCGTAAAATAATCATAACTGAATTAAATTAAATTTAAGTGTAGTGGACAGAATTATTTGAAATTGATGTGATCAATAAAGTATAAGTTGCTATTAACAATATAATTTAGACAATCTTTTTTTAAGCGCTAATAGAATAAAGGAATATCAGAATTCAAAAAAACTTTCGACTCTATCAGTAAAAGTATTGAGCAAATATAAACATAATATGTACCTACAGCTCAACCTATAGTTACGAAAGTATGTATCACTGTACGCATTCGTTTAGGCCAAATAACAATCAACATATTATATGTTTGAAATAACTTATTTAATGAAGAACAAAGATAACCTACACAACTTAAAATCCTCACTGTTACTCACTAGCAATGGCGAGTTAAGTCGGTTTAGCGGCATAATAACAGCATATTTAATCACATTTAGTGCTCCAGTCCTAACTTTAGGACAAAGATTGATGAAGGACTCTCTTGAAGCCATATACCGTAATCATATTCGAACTGAATCCAAATTGATTATTAAAATATCCGCATCATTAAATAAGTATGGCGTTTAAATGAATGTGATGGCCCAAATGAAGTATTGAAAGGATTGATTTAAAGCATCGTCATAAATTACATCAGTACAAACCGAATAATAACGTTATCATCGGCGCACACTCGGAGATGGGTCGTTATGATCACACGTTTTTGTACGGGAAACTTCATTTCCACATTTCGTCAACCAACGTGACGGAAGTTCGCGCAGTAAAAATGGGATTTTACATTTTCAGCGGTTACTATCCACCATTTAAATTAGACCTACGTGGACCGAGGTAAATGGAGATTTGAAATAGTTCATTGTGAGAACAGAAGGAGGGGCGGAAGGTTGAGTTATAGTGGCACAGTAGTAAGAATCGGCTGACGACTCGGTATAGCCATGTGATTTATTACTTCCTGAGAGCACTTGATGGCATCAAGAAAGCACTGCACCGTGTTCTAAGCTTTTTTTATTATTTTAAAAACTCTACTTTGTTAGATTCGAGAAAAGCAAAAAGATAATCATCGCTGTCAACTTATGACGTAACTATGGTAAATGTTTAGTTTAAGTGTATGAATCACGAATTTTATCATTCCAATTGTGACATAATAGGTGGGTACCTAACTTTTAAGTACATAAGCGTGTTTTATATATAAAATAAAATAAACTTTCTTTGTTTATATTTGTTAACATTATAGTAGGAAGTTTTAATCCAAGGCTTTTTTTTACTCTAACTAAGTTTATTAACAGAATCACTATCTTGAAAATAGAATGTGACGTTTCCCAGTTAAAAGTGTAAGTAGGTAGTCAACTTCACTCGACCCTTCGAATACTAGATTCCTGATGAGCGCTTGAATAACGGCACACGACATAGGTGCTACGGAGTACGGAGCCACAAAGACGTTGGTGTCGATGACAGTAAACATTAAGTACAAATATTTTGCAACCTTAATAAAATTCAAATTGAAATTAAAAAAAATTATTCTGCGTAGCAGGCTTAGGTTCTAACAATAAAACTAATACAAAATATTCAAATTAAAAAGCTACGACGAACTGGACTCCACTGGACTGGACGCTACGAATAAAATTAGTCTTTATGTCTGAGATTTAAGGTTCACAGTAAGCTGAAGTTGTTGATGCAACGTTTTTTCAGATTTTGTTATTCGAAATTTAAATTTTAATGTATAGATAGGTAGGGGTCTTTTATCTAGTCTAGTACATTATTAATCGAAGATTCGACCTTATGATTTAACACCACTTTCATTGTTAAAAAACTAAGCCCACGTATTATTATACTCGTATTATTACTATTCGTATCCGCATTAATTAATTCTTAATCAATCTTAATAAAGTGTAAGTATATTTGCCATAAAAATGGACGATTAACCGAAATACTTCGTGTTAACTATACGCATTATTTCGGTTAATTTGAATTATGTCTTTCACCACTACTACCCTTTTATATGATTATACTAGTTGTTGCCCGCGACTTCGTTCGTGAAAACAACAGCAAAAAAAAAAGTAAAAAAAAGAGTACCTATCCTATATGCTGGTCTAGGTCATGGTCTGTTATATATGAGGAAAGTTTCATTAAGATCCATTCAGTAGTTTTTACGTGAAAGAGTAACAAACATCCATCTGTACTTACAAACTTTTGCGTTTATAATATTAGTAGGATTATTGTTATGGTTGTATTAAGGATGACACTTATCATAACAGTCACCGAACATTCATAAGATTAATAAAATGGTATTTAATACATGGAGCGGTCGTGAAAGTTTGATCGCGATTACCACCAACTCTGGGTATATATGTCGACAGACAATGATATCTGTAAAATGACAGTACATAAAGTAAGTTGGTACAAATGTCGTCTCGCCGATGATGATGCAACCGAGTATCTTAATAATACTGCACTATGAACAACTTGTATTATACTAGCTTAATGCGACGACTTTGCCTTTTGGGGGTAGACAATGCCCGCATCTGTAGGTGTGTACACTCGTGCCCTACATGTGACCCTTGGGCGGTGCTAATTGAGCATTTTGGTGGTAGAGCCCAGCTCGCCCGGTAATCGACCACCGTGCGGCAGTGTAAGCCCGCCATGGGATCTGTGCTCGTCACAGGTCGCGTTCCGGAAACAGCGATACTACCGGAGCCAGAGGAGCGGCTAATGTTGCAAACAGTGGATCAGAGAGTACTGCCGTGGAACGAGACTCTACACGCCAGCCAGGGAGACCCATCGAAACGGTGGTGCCGCTGGCCGCCCGCGGCATAGTACAGTGGCCACCAGGGGAACACTAGGTCGCGCATAATCTCGTAGTGGATTGTCGTGCCGGTTGGTGACCGGAAATGGTGGGACCCGGCCACCACTTTCGGGATGGAATGGGGGCCCTTCCGTCCGGCGTGTCGGCTGTGGTTGTAACGCTCTTCCAATGCTAAAGCGGAAGACTCTCGCTTTGTTCATTTCTTTGCGGCAGTAGTGGCTCCTTGTTCACGTCCCTTCCTTCCCCTTTTCCAATGACAGTTACAAAAAATAATGCAGATAATACAGCGGCTTCCTCCTCTCCCACCACCAATTCGCTGTTTGAGGTGAAGTTCACTAACATCCGTGGGCTCCATTCTAACCTCAACGCCGTCCACCAACACCTCAAGACGGCGTAGCCTGCATTGCTGATACGTCCTACTTAAGGTACCCCGGCTATCAGGTTGAGGAGCAATTCCTCGCGAAAGCCGAAATGTGTCTGTACGTTAGGGCTGACATTTGTTGTCGTCGTCTGCTCTGCTTGGAGGACCCCTCCTTTCCCTTTGGGTGCGCATTGAATTCGATTCCCGTTGCAGTGTCTATGCGTGTTTATATCGATCCCGCACGGGAGATGCTAACACAAGTAGCCTTTTTGACCACATCGGCCGAGTGACTAATGTCGAGAAGGAGCGATTTCCAAACGACGAGGTGGTGTTTTTGGGGGACTTCAACGCCCACCATGAAACATAGTTGGGCTTCTCCAAAACTGATCACGCTGGTAGAGTCGCTCATGCAATCGCTCTGACGCATGACCTGACACAACTGGTAGACCAGCCCATCAGGATACCAGATATCGAGGTCAGAGGTCACGCGCCCTTCTTATTGGACTTAGTGTTGACGAGTCGCCCTGCAGGGTATAGAGTGTCGGTGCTTGCACCTCTAGGCTCGTCAGACCACTGCTTGGTCATTGCCACAGCACCGCATTGCGTTGGTCCACCGAAAACGGTGGAGACCAAGCGTCGTCTGTGGCACTACTTATCGGCAGATTGGGATTGCGTGATTACTTTGCATCCGTTTCAAGGGGCCAGAGCTGCTTTCTTGGAAAGGACCCGTCGGAGTGCGTTTACGCCATCCCTGATGAGATCTTGTTGGGTATGGAATATTTTATTCCGTTCACAGATCTTGCCAGCGTTGGTAGACAACGGCCTTGGTTCGATCGCGAATGCGCCAAAGCTACTGAATGCAAACAGACGGCGTTTCGTGCTTGGGCGAGGGCTTGCGCATTAAATGACCCTAGCACCGGCTCCTTGAAGGTGACTTACAACAAGGCCTCTAAGGGTAACAAAAGGGGTCTCGCAAGAGCGGATGCTCAAAGAGTGGCGAGGGTAGGGCAGGAGTTGATCTCGCACCCTACGGGTAGCCGTAGTCATTGGCGGCTCGCTAAGGCCGCGCAGGTCAACTTCTGCTCTCCTTCGCTGCCCCCGTTGAAACATCCAGATGGCTCGTTAGCTTACCAGCCGCTCGAGTAGACGAACTTATTGGCTGACCTTTTCGCGGCTAATTCGCGCGTCGACGATTGAGGCGCCGCTCCACCTATTGTTGCACATTGTGGAGCCACCATACCTGATATTTGTATCAGGCAGTGTGATGTACGTGCCGTGCTGCGGTCGCTCGACGTGCGGAAGGCTAGCAGGCCGGATGGTGTTCCGGCGATTGTGCTGCTCAGATGCGCGGCCGAGTTGTCTTCTGTGTTGACACGATTACAATAATTAATTCTCAGCTCATTCACTACCTAGATAGGATCACTCGCTGCTCCATGATCGCCAGTATGGGTTCAGACCCAAGAGATCAACAGGTGATCTTCTAGCGTACGTTATTCACGCATAAGGTGAAGTGATGGACAAGCATGGCGAATCTCTGGCAGTTAGCTTAGATATCGCCAAAGCTTTCGATTGAGTGTGGCATCGTTCCCTTCTTTCCAAGTTGCCGGCCTTTGGTTTGTCGCCCCGTTTGTGAGCCTGGGTTGCAGACTTTCTAGAAGAGCGGAGGATTCGTATCCTTTGTGAGGGTAGTTTCTCCGCGTTCTACAAAGTCAATGCCAGGGTGCCGCTGGGTTCTGTGCTCTCACCTACTCTATTTCTTCTGCATATCAATGACATGTTGTCCTTGGGCAATATTCATTGTTATGCGGATGACAGTACGATGCATGAGCGATACTTGAGACATCCTGCGGCAAAGCAAGCCGATATCGTGGTGAAAAGGCAAGAACTGGTTGCCAAACTAAACCTGACTCTCGATAGTGTCTCTAAGTGGGGATCTGAAAACCTGGTCGAGTTTAATACCAGCAAAACCCAGGTTTGTACATTCTCGTCTTAGGTAACTCCATTCCTTACTCCTCCCTCTCTTCAGAACTCTCTGTTACCCATTTCGATGGACCTCAGCATTCTTGGCATGAACATCGGCCAGAAACTGAATCCAAAATGCATACATCGAGAGTGTTATTTTAATTACCTTCCGTAAGTTGGGTATTTTTAATAAGGTGAGGTTTTTCACTCCCGATCAGCGCTGTATGCTGTACAAGACTCAGGTGCAATTGAGTATGGAGTATTGTTCCCATTTATGGGACGGCTCCAAATACCTCTTCGATGCACTTGATAGACTGCAAAGGCGAGTGGTACGCATAATTGGAGATGCTGAGGTTACAGCCTCTCTTGAGGACCTCCAGCTGCGTAACATTGCTTCTCTCAGTGTCTTCTACCGGAATTACTACGGAGAGTGTTCTGATGAACTTTTTGATCTAATCCCGCCCTCTCCGTTCCTCTGCCGGACTACACGTGCTGGTCTTAGGAACCAACATCATACTGTACAGGCAATCAGTACTCGTACCAAAAAATTTGGCAAGCCGTTCCTTTGTAAGACCATTCGGCTCTGGAGTTCTTTGTCGCCGCAAGTGTTTCCCAGCTTCTATAGTCCCGGGTCTTTTAAGCGGGGCGTGAAACGGCATTTATGCAGGCCGTCATGAATGGGAGCGCTTGTTACCGTGCTTGTTCCACGGTGAGGAGCGCTCTCATTATTTTGAACTGGATCGGCTGCTTACCATCAGGCAGGATGTAGTCACTATGACGTGTCAATATAAAAAAAAAATAATACGCAGTCGGACTCAGTAGTTCTTGAAAATATAAAAAAGAACACTTTTTTTATTAACAAGGTTTTATTTGAAAATTCAGTTGTACTAAAACGAAACTAAAGTTTTGTTGTACTAAAACGAGAATAATAGTGGTTTTAGTTTAGTTTCCAAGATTTGACCCACACTAACAGAGCAAGTAAAATAAAAGCAAGTAATATATTTACAGTATAAAACTTACCACCAATTGTAGTGATGGTTTTCAATAATGGAGGCCTTTGCCCAGCAGTGGGACAGTCATAGGCTGTTTACACAGTATAAAACTTAGCCTTTGTCACTTAAGATCATAAGGCCAAAGTAGAAAGAGCACTTCACTAGGAATCCTCAACTATTGAAGAACTCTATCTTATCTCTAAGTGGCGATATATTTAGATAAGATGGTGGTAGACAGGCGGAAAGGCGTAATACAAGCTCTACTACCAACCAAACCGAGTAGAATCGGGTACATGATTGTAATTGCTGCTGGGAATCGAACTTAGGACCTCTGACTTTAGGATTCTCCGACTATGTGACCGGAGATGTTAGGCCGACGATGTAAGTCCGGAGATGTAAACCTACTTCACCTGGTGTCCTTTATTATTGAGAGATGAATTGGTTATCTTTATATCTGCCATCACGTAAACGTGGCCTTCCCCTACTAGATTCTCAGAGGCGTTCGATTCGGATTCGAAGCAAACCCGAGTGAAGTAGACAAAATGCCTTACAGCGGCAATCAAAGCAGAGCCGTCATTGTTTGCTCATTCAAAAAAGCTAAAGAGTCAATTGAACATCGGCACGTCGACACTTGTTCGCGAAACAATAAAAAATGAACTAGCGTATAACGCCGCCGGCGGAAGCCACCGTTTGTTGAGTGCACTCATTTAGATCAGTTAACGTTGCGGACATTTTTGTGTTTCGCCGACGAGTGCCAATGAAGCTCTTTTTCATGTTGCCCGCCGGATCCTGTGCAGTGGAATGCGTATTCATGATTAAAAAATGATAATATAGGTATTGGTTTTATAAAGAATTTTGTCTTTAGGCATGCATTTTGCATTATATAGGGGACAGACGGCTAAGGTAGATAAATAAAAGTAAAAGTAGAAAAAAGTAAGGAAGTAATAGCATTGACATAGTAATGACTGTCTCACTGCTGTAAAGGCCTCCATCCTTGAAATCAAGTCATCACTTTATCACCACGCTTGCCAAATGCGGGCTGGTGACCACAAATCCGGGCTATGCATCGAAAAATCCGAAACACATTTTGCCAGAACTAGGAATTTGCTTCGCTTTGCCACTCGGCCATTGAGGCGTTAATATAAAAGTAATAAAATAAAGAAGTTATATAATTTAAGCTCTAGCATTACTAAATAGTTTTGATTCTACCACAGTGGCACGCTTCGGATTATAGTTATCTATGGAGTAAGTGCGGCATATTAAACCGCTCGCGCTAACTGCCCCCTAAGCCACAGATTTCTTAATAGTTACTACGATTCCTTAAGTACTGCACTGTTTTCTTTGTAAAATGAAATGAATTTTCTTTAAATCTGGACCCAGATGTTGTACCATTATTAGCCTATAGTGAGAGAGTCCGACTCGCGCAAATTTTTGTTAACATTGTTCAGTTACAGTGTAAACTAAACTAAACTAAACTTTATTCAGTAAAACAACTCCATATACAAGCTTAATTTTTAAATAATTATCAAGGGTCAGTTTGTAAAGTATCCAGTCAGGCAAACTAGTTGAAGATTGGTAATATGTGTTATATTCGGTATTTATTCCCATATTCGGTATTTATTGAAATACCGTTGCGGATGTGATCGTTCGCTGCGTCATCAAAAGGGTAAAAAAAAAAATAAGTTTTACTATCAGCAAAAATGTTTAAATATTTATATATTGACTAGCTTTTGCTTGCGACTTTGCTCACGTGGGCTACAAGACTCGTGATTGTTTTTAATAAAAGCCAAACTTAATGAAGGTAAGTAAGTTTGTTTGTATAAGTTTGCGTTCAACCCAATCTTATCCCGTCAAAAACTTAGTTAATCTAGCTTTTCTCTAAAATTGAGAGCAGGCACTCTCGCGCTATTAACAGGGCGCTCTATTTTAATTTCTCAGATATTCCAAAATTCGTTATATCATCTATACTTCTATACTACTCAAAACAAAATAAGGGCCACGAGGTATTTTTTCATTTTGGTGTTAATTATTAAACATTTACATATTGAAAGTAGTAAAATATTGAGTATACAAACTCTTTGATACCTAAACTTTTTAATATTGTAGTATTCATCTAATGCTGGCAACAATTTTAAATAAAAATTGATTTAAAATTATTTTTGAAAATTTTGATTCCATTTTCTTTGACGTTTTGCTTTCCTTAGCTTCTTGGTTTATTAGAAATTATCAGAGTTCATTGATATCTCGAGTCAGAAACATCTTTTGCAATATGCTACAAGCACGCAGGCGTCATATGGACTCGCTGACAGCAACCAGAGCCGTTACAATGATTGAAGAAGGTCATTCGCAGCGATCTGTGGGTTTGCAATTGGGATTTTCTCGAAGAGCTATTCAAAATCTATGGAATCGTTTCCAAGAGACCGGCAGTGTTAGAAGAAGACCTGGTTCGGGCAGAGTTCGCATTACAACAGCTCAAGAGGATCGTTACATTCGATTAAGTGCGCGCCGAGATCGCACAACGACGGCCCGCAAGCTGCAAAATCGTTTACGGCTCACAACGGGTACTCGTGTCAGTGACCAAACTATTCGTAATCGATTGCATGAAGACCAGCAGGCATCAAGAAGGCGAGTTGTCCGTATTCCATTAACCAGAAATCATCGTGCAAATCGTTTAAGATTTTCCCGTCAACATTTGGACTGGGACATAAACCAATGGGGCATGGTGCTCTTCACAGACGAATGCAAAGTTAAATTTTTTAACGACGATCGGCGTATTAGACTATGGAGAAGACGCGGCGAGAGATTTTCAGAAGCCTGCATCCATGAAGTCGATCGTTTTGGTGGTCCAAATGTAATGATTTGGGGCGGGATAAGCTTACACGGCAAAACTGAGCTCGCTATTTTAAATGAGGGTACTGTTACTGCTCAGCGGTATATTGAGGAAGTCGTCAGACCACATGTGATCCCATTTGCCCAGCGAGCGGGTCCTGGATTCATCTTGATGCAAGACAATGCTCGTGCACACACGGCTCAAGCGACTCGGTTTGTACTGGAAGCGTCTCAAATTCAAGTCTTGCCGTGGCCGGCGAACAGTCCGGACTTAAATCCAATAGAGCACATGTGGGATCAGTTGAAACGAAGAGTTAGAGACGGTGATCAGGAAATCCACAACCAACAGCAACTCATCAACGCTGTTAAAAGGGCCTGGGAAGAGATTCCAATGGAAAATGTCAGGCATTTGATTGAGAGCATGCACTCCAGGCTTCAGGAGTGCGTAACGAAACGAGGGGGGCATACCCGTTACTAAAAGATGAGCATGGAGTATTTTCTTTTGTTTTCAGTAACTTTACATTGTTTTTATTTTTAACCTTAAATGTGTTTTTTCTTTCAAAAGCAAATAAACTTTTTAATCATTATTATTGGAATAAATTTATTGGTCTACACGGTAAAAACAACATTAGTTTTCGTTATGGAGACAAAAAAAATAATATTGGTTTTATTATTTTATTATTTATTATTTTCATGGTACAGACAAAATACCTCGTGGCCCTTATTTTGTTTTGAGTAGTATATATAAGTCTGTAGGCTCTGTCATACATGCAATTTTTCTGACAAATTTTGGGATAAATATTCGTTTTATGAATCACTGACACCAATTCTACAACTTTTACAATTTTGTCTGTCTGCCTGTCCTCTTATAACTCAAGAACGGCTTGACCGATATTGATGAAAATTTGTATGTGGTAACTATATAAAAAAAAATGAAATTTTATTCACAAGTTTACGCTCAGCGAAGCGGCGAAGCGGCTCTAGATGAAAATTTGTATATAGTAAGAACATGAGATTGTGCAAATGATAGGCTATATATGATGTTGGTAAACCTAATAATTATTTTGATTAGCATTCATTGATCCATTATTTTCGCACAGCGAAGCGGGCGGGTGACGGCTAGTAAATAATTATCTTAATTAATGGCTTCGCGTTTAGCATTTAGCCAATTTCAAGTGTTTTTATTATTATTAGTAGTAAGAGTACGGTAGATAGAAATTAAAATGGAGTCTCACAACACGTGTTATTACGGCAAGAACTCGGGTGAAACTCCAGGCTAGTAAATTATAGATATGTTTTCCTAATGTAACGTTTGTCGCACTGATGTCTAGACGAAATGCAAAAACCTTAATCCTTTTCCAAGACGGACTATTGTTGGCTCGTAAAAATATTTACTTAAGTGAATTTAGGACAAGACATTTTTTGTTACATCGTTTTGTAAGAAGCTTTGAACAGATTTTGGGCAAAGAAAGTATTTTATAGAAACAAGGAGGCACTTTGATATAAATATTAACAGATATATAGTATTAAAAAAAAATAGATAGTGTACCTATCTACATTATAAATATTCAGAGTAATTATAGTAATTTGAATCGAACCCGGGACCTCTGAGTCTAAACCGGTGGTCTTAGCCACTAGACCACAGAGGCGGTTAAATTAGACAATGCTTGAAACAGATGCTGTCCCTATAATAGCTAATATTTTTAGACGCAATATTTTTAAACACGTATTTAGACAATGGCTAAAATTGTTTAACTTTAAACACTGTTTGTAGTAAAAGGCGTAATTGCTAAAGGCACAAATTATTTTACAAAAAATACGTAACTAGGTAGGTACCTACTTACGGTTTTGACGGTGAATAGAGTTTCAAACAAGTTTTCTAAAAGTAGGATTCTGAAACGTAAATTTTGAGAAAATAGGGTCATTAACAATAGCTAATTTATTAATAATAAATAATTATATCTGTAGGTATGCCTAGCAGGCACTTTTAATAAGACACAAAAACATAGAACTTTATCGTTTATTCTGCAGATCATAAGTTGTTTTTATTAAAATTAGCGATAAAACAATAAAGAAACTCCTAATTCGACATACCTAAATAAAAGCTATTTCCATACGATTTTCATAATAACAAGTTAATCACATACTTACGGGACGTAAGTATGTGATTAACTTGTTAGAAGAAAGGATGTCCATTAGCCGCCCTACTTACCCAGAAACTCTTTCGAATGACGTCATTACGTGAGCAATTTGACAAGTACACAGATAAGCTATCGCAAACGTGAAATGATTCAACGCAGGTAAACCACACATTGAACAAAGAAAATTTGACGGAAATAACTACGGAGACTAGAAACGAACACTGCATATCTGCGATTGAGGATTTAAAAGGTTGTCAATGCAAATTGTTATCGTATCGTTTATTGTTGTTTGTGATATCTATATGTTATCTATGTAGGTATTATAATTTAGCAATGCCATATGCAATTTAATCACCGATAAATACTTCGGTTTAGTACGTAATCTGTTGTAACTCTGTGGGAAGTGAGGTAATTGATTGAAATCATCCGTAATTCTTTTTTGTCCAGATATCCTTTTTAATTTTTAACTATCTCACTAATAAATCTCACTAATAACTTATTAATTTCTTAAGATCTTAATGATAGGTGCAAAATACAACCTAATTATATGCTGTTATGTGCTTATTAGTGTTCTAATTATTTTTCTTTCTTTTATCAATACGAAAAATATTATAAGCGTGCTTAAATATTTAATAAAGCACCCAAACATCAGTATTATCCGTTATCTATATCGTAGAGAAAATTGTGAAAATTATTGTTCACACGCTTTTCAGTGAAGACGCTATTGAAATTTTATGATTAAGGCAAAACAAACAAAGTAAGTACCGCCATGTTTATAAAAGCTCGCAAAGCGCGCTCCTGTTCATGCCAATCTTGCGGCGAGCAACTTGTTGCCGTTGTGAACTTTTGTGGCGGTCGAGAGGCACGCATCGGACCTCTCTGTCGGGGGAGGAGCATCCGTGCGCGGGGAGCGTGCCGGCCGGTCGCTCAACTCGTTTCGCCGTCAGTCAGTCGTTCCTCGCATGTCGTACCGAGCTGTTATGTTTCGTCGCTCTCCGCGCTCGTGCCGTTATGTGTCGTACTTCGAAACAAGTTTGACGGGAAATTCGTAAACTTTTCCGAGCGCGCCCGGACTTGAGTAGCGATGATCGCGGCAATAGCAACAAGAAACAAACAGTGACTATTTAAATTAAGTGACAGTTGAAAAGTGAATTATCCGAGATGTTATCGATGGGATTATTGGTTGTGTGGTACGCGGCATGGTGTTGGATGTGGTCGGGTGCCGGCGGGGCGTCGCTGACGAGCCGGGTGGCGGAGGCTCCGCAGGAGTGCGAGTGGCAGCGCGTGTCGGGCGCCGCCGGAGAGCCCACACGCGTGCAGCTCGCGTGCTCGCTACGCACCGCGGCCGGCGCCACCGAACTCTTGGCCGGCCTCAGCAACTCACAAGCGCAGCGCATCACCGCTCTTGACCTACACTGCACCGACGTACTGTTCTTCGAAAGCTCCCTCGATGTAGGCCGAAGAAAAGAGGAAGGAACCGAACTGCTATCACGTTTCCATAATTTAAAGGAACTGAGGATAGAGTCGTGTAAAATCAGATATGTGCCATCAGCTGTGTTATCGCCGCTGAGCGGTCTACGAAGCTTGAGCATAAGGACTCATAACACGGACTGGTCTGCGATGTCCATGGAGTTTCATAGAGACACTTTTCGGGGACTGACAGATTTAAGAAGTTTGGATTTGGGAGACAACAATATTTGGATTTTGCCATCAGAAATATTCTGCCCATTGTATAATTTGAAGGAGCTGAATGTTACTCAAAACAGGCTACAAGATATTTCAAATTTAGGATTTTCTGACTGGGGCAATGGTCCAACAGCTCCCGGGAAATCGTGCAACACTGTATTGGAAACATTGGATATGTCTTATAATGAAATAAGCGCCTTGCCAGATAACGGTTTATCAAGCTTACGCGCACTGCAAAAACTATTTCTACAAAACAATAGAATATCGTCTGTGGCAGATCGCGCTTTTGTTGGCTTGAATGACTTGCAAATGTTGAATTTGTCCACTAATGCGTTAACTGCATTGCCACCTGAAATGTTCCAATCTTCACGGGACATCAAACAAATATATTTGAACAACAATTCGCTTAGTGTCCTGGCTCCCGGCCTTCTCGAAGGTTTGGACCAATTGCAAATATTGGATTTATCTGTGAATGAATTGACAAGTGAATGGATAAATAGAGATACATTTTCTGGATTGGTGCGCCTCATAGTCTTGAATTTATCGCATAACAGAATAACAAAAATTGATGCTCTACTTTTCCAAGACCTCAATAGTTTACAGTTTTTGAGTTTAGAACACAATCATATAGCACGCATAGCAGATGGTGCTTTTTCTAATTTGAAAAACCTACACTCTTTGTCATTGGCACACAATAACATAATAGAAGTTGACACAAGCCATTTTTCAAATTTGTATGTACTAAATCAGTTATTCCTTGATGGAAACAGAATAACGAAAGTTGATTTACGCTCTTTTGAAAATATTACAAAACTCCATGATTTAGGCCTCAGTGGAAACCAGTTATCTGAGGTACCGGAAGCTATAAAGACTTTGAGATTCCTAACATCACTAGACTTGGGCATGAACAGAATAACTAAAGTGACCATTTCGCATTTTGAAGGATTAGATGATCTGTATGGCCTAAGATTGGTGGGTAACAAAATCGAGAAGATATCAAAAGACACTTTTGCGGCTTTACCGTCGCTACAGATTTTGAATTTGGCTTCAAACAACATCGATCAAATAGACGACGGTGCCTTTGCAGCAAACCTGCAATTAAAAGCAATTGGACTAGATGGAAATAAGCTTGTCGATTTAAAAGGAATATTTACCAATACGCAACCACTAGTATGGTTAAATGTCTCAAATAACGAATTACTCTGGTTTGACTACAGCCACATTCCAACAAACTTAGAATGGCTTGATATGCATGAGAATAAAGTTGAAAAGCTGGAGGATACATACGGCGTTAAAGAATCCTGTAATATCAAAATGCTTGATGTTAGTCACAACAAAATAAAAAGTATTGACGAATTTTCCTTCCCCAGCAGTATTGAAACTGTGGTTTTGAATAACAACTACATTGATAAAATAACCCCAGGCACGTTCTTACAAAAATATAATCTCAACAAAGTTATGCTGTATTCAAATAAGATAAAGACATTAGAAGCAGCTGCTTTTACTATATCAGCTGTTCCTGAGGAGAAAGATTTGCCCGAGTTCTATATTAGCGAGAACCCATTTGAGTGTGATTGTTCAATGGAATGGCTGCAGAGAATTAACCAATTAAGTGATCCCCGGCAGCGCCCGAGAGTAATGGATTTAGAAAGTGTAAGATGCTCTTTAACCCATTCTCGGAGCAAATCGGATGTGCTTTTGCTCGAAGTCAAGTCATCTGAATTTTTGTGCGAGTACGATTCACATTGTTTCACCCTTTGCCATTGTTGTGACTTTGACGCTTGTGATTGTAAGATGACTTGTCCCGATAAGTGTTCGTGCTATCATGATCTCACCTGGAACTCCAACGTGGTCGATTGTTCGAGCGCCGGCTACGATCACGTACCGGACCGAATACCGATGGACGCGACCGAAATATACTTGGATGGTAACGATCTGAAAGAGTTAGGAAATCACGTCTTTATAGGGAAAAAAAGATTACAAGTATTGTATCTCAATAACAGCAACGTCAATACAATAAAAAATAGAACATTTAATGGGATCGACTCGCTGCGAGTTCTACATTTGGAGAACAATAACTTGGAGGTGTTGAGGAACACGCAGTTTACGAGATTACAGAACCTAAACGAGCTATATCTCGGCAACAACAAAATCAAAGTAATAGAGAATGATACATTTAATTACCTGCCCTCACTGGAGTACCTGGAGCTTGACAACAACGGTTACGTTGATTACATGCCGTGGCGAGTAATTACCGACAACAATCCTCGCACGCGTGTCTCTGTAGATGGGAACAACTGGATATGTGATTGTAAAGACGTAGCTCAGCTGAATCAATGGCTAATAAAAAAATCAAAAGATACCGAAACCATGATGTGCTACTTTGCTCACGGCCAACCGATGAATAAAACTATTGCAACCGTAGCGAAGGAATGTAAAATAGAGATCACTACCGAGGAAACCGGGACCGAGACCCAAAAGCGATTGTTCATCGAATCGAATGACGGAGTCGAAAATTACATTCCATATATCGCCGCGGTTCTGATTATAGCAATTATACTTTTGTTAATGTGCGCACTGCTCTTCATGTTCCGGGAAGATTTTAAACTATGGATGCATTCGAAATATGGAATTAGAATATTCAGTTCCACGCCCAAGGATATGAATGACAATAAAAATAAACGATTCGACGCGTTTTTTGTGTACAATCCCCGAGACGAAGATTTCGTGACTCGCGCTGTTAGTTCTGGGTTAGAGAATTCTGGACATTCTTTATGTTTACAACACAGAGACTTGCAATTGATCGAGAGACGGTCCAGTGATAGTTTAGTAAGTGCGTCGGAAAGTTCCAAAAGACTAGTGATAGTGTTATCAATATACTTTTTACAGCAAGAGTGGTACTCGGCCGAATCAAAGGCGGCGGTACAAAGTGCTATCAACTCAGTGAACGTTAGACATAGACGCCAGAAGATAATATTTCTCGTAACAACGGACTTAAGTGCCATAATAATAGATCCAGATCTGAAAGTGTTACTCAAAACGTGTACAGTGATTGTGTGGGGTGAAAAAAACTGTTGGGAGAAACTAAATTTTCGGTTACCGGATGTGGACGTCACGTTGACGAATCGGACGCTTCATAACGCGAATAGTATGAAAAGTAGTAATAGAGAAGGGTTCGGTAGGCACGGGAACTTGAGGTATACGGCGCCTCCAACGGCCCACGACCCTTGGTACAAGTACGGGATGGCTCCTCCTATCCTGATGATGTCGAGTCCTATGCACTCGACTAGTGCCAGTGCGGAGGTGTCGGCGCGCAGTACTGAAGATGAGACTTGCTCTGTGGCCAGTAGCGAGGGTCGGCCGGACGACCGGCTCCCGCATCACCATAGTTACGTGTCCATAGACAATCACCAGTGCGAGGAGCGCCCCCTCAGGCCTCCTCAACAAATCCCCATGTCAAACACTAGGCCTAATAACATGCGAAAGACTTACTTTGTTTAAATGTAGCATTAAACGACATGTGATTTATCTAGAATCTTGTAAATAGCTGTAATGTAAATAAATCTAGTGTGAAAAACAAGTTCCATTGTAAGCTATCGTTTTAGTTTGGTGCTCTAATATGCAAAATTGAAGCTTAGCCGTAGTTTATGTTGCAAAAATATGTTTTCTATCTGAAAATGCAGTACTTTGAGTACCTATTAGTAAGTCAACCATTGTTTTTAAAAGACGTTCGCTGTTAAAAGTATTGTTGTACCTGTCCTCAGTCATCTACCTTTATACTATGCTTGTTAACAGATTTTTGTAGTAAATTATAAATCTTAACATTCCCTGTTTTTATACTTTTATATTCTATACTGAAGCAATAGAAAATGTAAGTATCCTGATAGAATTTCTGAATTATACGATACAGGTGGCATAATGACTACTTTGTGATAAAATTAGGTACTTACTTGTGTTAAGTGTAAAGAGAGACGTGTAATATTAACATAAAAATGTATATTTGTATTATAAGTTTTGTAATATAATACTGTTGAAGAACTGAAATGTACCCTAGTCAATTGTAAATACATAGTTAGTAATTAAAAACATAATTTGTGATGTAATTTTTAGCTAGAAATATTTAAAAATACGTATTTATTACGCTTCCAATCACAGAGTATGAATAAATTAACTATTTTGTCTACTATATTGACTTTTATTGGCAAAACGTCCTAAATACCAGCATCTTTGATTACTATTGGAAATAGTTATATTGTGTTTCATAATACAGTAAAAGCCCTTTATATAATCTTATCTTAAACAGACATGATGGCGATTCTTTTATTTACATTAAAACAATGTATACACACCACAACTTTCCAAAGGCTCAATCAAAATCGATATCTATCATCAAAACAGGTGATTGAATGAGGGCAAGTGTCAGACAGTTTTTTCATTGGCATAATCAATTTACCGAATCGCTTTGTTCGCTCATCCACAGTCGAATGTATAAATATTTATTTTATCTAAATTGATCGAGCCGGATCAAATCACGTGCGGGCTTCGTACGGTTTTAATTTAAGAAGTGGCCGCGACAGTGCGCTTTGGTTGCCCGCTGCGAAACTATATAAATCATCGTCAGGTACGATTACACGATCTTTAAAACTGAAAAATAGTTGCTTAAAGAAGCAAAGATTTTGACGTGCTTTAATGCAAACTACTTGGAAGCTGGCACTGGCAGTCAGCCCGTGACCGGCCGATGCAACTCGATCGAAATGTCGGGTTTTAAAAGCCTAGGATACCTGTATTAAGTATTAGAGTAATTATTACCGGAGTTCTTACCATGTTATTAATATCATCGGTACATGCGTGACAAATGCAACTGTGCCATCGGATACTCAATAATTTAATGTAAGTGACCATGATAGTTTAAAAAGTTATGTCTATAACTAGCGACCCGCCCCGGCTTCGCACGGGTGCAATGCTGATACACGCAACTGCTATGTCTCTGCATTTTAAATCTGTAATATCTTCGAAAATATTCATTTAAATAACATGCTGTAAAGGGCCATTTTGATCTATATTAAATGTACAATGTATTTAAGGTACTAAATTGGATAAGGATTAATGCTGTATTGCTTAATTATTTCTCGTAAAAAGTAAAATATAAAAAATATTATTGTGGGTTACCCCTAAGAGATAGACATTTACCATCACGGACTTTTTTGTAGCCCTTTTTAAGGTGTACAATACTGTAGTACATTATTTTGATCTATCTCGAAGGGTTTAACCAGCGTTTGCAATGTAAGCGCAAAAAAATGTGAAACCTCTAAAATTATCAGTGTTTCTCTACTATATTATGCATGTATTTTTACATATAAATCTTCCTCTTGAATCACTCTATCTATTCAAAAAAACCGCATCAAAATCCGTTGCGTAGTTTTAAAGATCTAAGCATACATACATACATACATAGGGACAGCGGGAAGCGACTTTGTTTTATACTATTTAGTGATAATTAGTTTGTGTTAAACCACGTTAAAATATTTTCTTTAAGATAATGTAAAAGCTTACAGGTATATGTAAATAGGATATAATATATATATATATATATATATATATATATATATATGTATACAATTAGCAGTGCAGCAGTGCAGTGTTTTGATATTTAATTCTTAGCGATTGTAGAGACCGTCAAAGGCATTCGGCATTATCGAAACGAGATGTGTTATACACGATATCTTGACAGACTTTTAGATAAGCTAATATATTTGTGATATGTTTCATTCGTTTTGGTTTAGATATTTATGAATGAATCCATTGTTAAATCCAAATATTGATTTAAACAAATATCTTTTATCAGAGTTATATTTGATATCTTGCCTAGCTTTCACTATATCTTTCTTGATATGATATGATATTTTAAATGTGTTCACTGCTATAAATAAACACATTTAATTTTTTCAACATTTGTGTTTTTATAATTTGTTTAACTGATCTTTAGTATTTGTAAAAATATTATAATCGGATGTTAATGACGGTAGTTGTTGACATTGAATGGGCGCCTTTGGCTTTCAAAGCAAAAAAGTAAATAGTGTTGAATAATTTCGGCGGGCTGATTAGAACCACGATAGCTCAATTGGAAGAGCACCTGACCCGTTTTGTCAGAAGGGTGCAGGTTCAAATCCTACTCGTGGCAATTTTTTCAACATTTGTGTTTTTGTAATTTGTTTCGCATCAAAACATTGCGTTAAAATTATATAAACAAAACAAAAACATTTTACATTTAATATCATTAAAATTCAGTCAATTGCTTGAAGTTGAAAGAGAGTATTTTATTTAATATTTTGTTAAAGTTGAGTTTAGACTTAAAGCTTTTAAATAGAATCGTAATGCAGTTGTTATCTACACGGAGATAGATATCTACCTATTAGTTGTCAATATTAGCACTCGATTTCTAATTATAAGTAGAGAAATGTAATATAAAAACTATTTATTACACTGTCTGGACAAAGGCTGCCATCATTCAAATCAAGTTATCGTTACAATAAGGGTATTGCTTAAATTACTACGATTGCCAAACGCAGGGAGATGATCTCAATCTCGTGCTATGATCGAAAAATCCGCAGCACACTTTGCCGCACTTTTGTTTCGTATATCGGACTATTTTTCTTTTGAAATGTGTAAGTTTTTTAACCAATTCAAGTTAAGCTTTATATAAAAAATATATAAATAAAACTAAAGATGAATTAAAGATCGCGATTACTTTAAAATCATGATACCACACCAAACATCAACGTCCACTCTTATCTTAACCACATCAAAAATCGATTAACAACAAAATTTACTCAATACCAAACGGACATCTCTATCAAATAGCTCATAGCGTGTAACACAATCCGTCGAAGGCGTCCTTTACTAGCCAGGATCTAAATCGAGGTGATCAAGGCCCATGTCGGGCCACACTACGCCATCCATTCGCGCCAGCATTCCCCCAACAAGAACACTCATCACCTTTTTTTCGTGCAATACGATACCTCGTTTATTGCTGCGGACTATTCGAAACCCGTTCTGACTTATTTGAGAATTGAACTTAGAGAAATATCCAGACGAGGTGACAATTGATTACACGACACGCTGAGACAAAAAGCGGAATCGGTCGATTAGTTATGTCGTCGCGACGCGTAGGCCGGCTCTAGACAATAGATTGGTTCTGGTTTATGATTCTATAAACGTTTATGTCCCTATAAACGGGCCTTTAGCTTTTGGTAGAGCAGATATTGTGATCTTATCGATATTGGGGACAGGTTTATTATGTATAAGTTTTCATCGCAGCTCTTATGAATATGGAGTTTACGAAGATTTAAAGTGAGTCTGCACGCAGTTTAAAGTATATTTTATTAATTGAACTGCCGTGGCTTTGGTAAAAGCCTATTCGTGCAGTGTCATCAGTAAGTCATTAATGATTCGTAGTTCGTGATTGCCTACGTCCATACAAAGTCGTAAACGTTGGTAAAACATACCGTTAATGAAATTTAACGAAACACTGATCGATTTTGCGTAGGATGCCCGATGTCATAATAAGAATATACCGTTATGGCTCTATTTGTATAAACGAATATTTAGATTTATGATGGTATTATAATGAATACTGTTCGCGTTTAGTGGGAATACTAACCATTCTATTATTATTAATGTATTGATAAGTTGTTTACTATGTTGATTATGTTTGACGACATTTTTTTTATCGTTAACTAACTTCCGCCCGCGGCTTCATCCGCGTGAAATTGGGTCTGTCATGGTATTTTGAAATAATGATAAATTTCACCGGGACAAAAAGTAACATAGAGCTTTTAGGTATTCCAACTGTCTCAGTGCAAACACGTCGCCGTTCCGCCGTTCCGGCATCAAGAAATATCTATAAAGCACTATTTTACATATTTATAAGTCAAATAAAAGATAAATTCACTTACTAAGTTATTGAATATACGCGTACTGTACTTTGTAAGTAATTTTAAAGTAGTCTTAACAACAGCTGCACTAACGCTTGGGTATAGTATTTTCCTAACGATTACTGAACGATTTCAATGAGTTGCCGAACCTTGGGGTGGATTTGTGGATACCCTAATATTACCGTTGTGAGTTTTGCTGTGTTATTATGTGCTTGATTATCAGTTAAAGCTTCTAATTATCTGGTAGTATAAACTGGATTTCTGTAAGATAGAGACACTGTCATAATATAATTAAAGGCTATGCCAAAATAATTATGCAAACTAAATGACTTGCTATTGATAATAATACAAGGCTGAAAAGGTACCTGGTTTCGTTGTTGCGACTTAGGACAGTTTATTTCACAATGAGTAAAAAAAAAGATGATGATCAATTTGTTTTGAAAAAATTACACAGCGTCGTCGTCACTTTAATAACATGTTATAGCAACATTTGTTGGTGATAAGAAACTGTAAAATTTATAGAAGTAAAACTAACGGTTATTAAGTAACATTTAAGCGCCACTAATTAGAAAATGATTTTAAAACTAGAGGTGCTAAAATGTTACTGAAAAAATTCACTATAATGTCGACGCTGGTTTTTTGTTAACACCAAAAACGGACATTAGCTATATAGACTATGTTGTTATAGATTGCTATTTTCTCTGTCACAGCGTTTACCAATTTTTCTGTCTACTCAAACGGCTCAACCAGCACGGTATAAAGTGCGTCTTTTGTATTGTGCAATTTGACGATTAAAAGATAAATAAAAAGTAATCATTTGATTTATAAATAAGTGACTAATGGCACGGAATCTCAGATTAAAAGTCACTTAATACTGCCCTGTGCCTGGGCCTGTGTACCTGTGTAAAGGTTTATAGTTAGAGAAAGCACTGTACCAAAAATAAAGAGTTTTAAATTACGCCTACTCACAGACTATAAGTCAATAAAGTTATTTGTATCACGTAAAATATATATTCACCATTTATGTAGAAACCAAACACATTGTACGGATGTATTAAGTACCTACTCGCGTTTATTTTTACATATTTTACATATTAATATGTAAAACAAAGTAAAGTAGATCCGTACCAAGTGTTTTCATTACAACATGCAATGTTCATTTCTGTTACTAAATTGACTTTTCACAGCTTAGACAGTGGTGGTATCTTAATTACTTGTTTAATCAATATTCCAGCGATACGCTATCTTGCATTTGGGGAAGGCCCCACATTGAGTTTGAACTAGTTGTTGAGGTCTGCCCAATGCTCGTCTGTTAGTAATTATTGTAGAATGCAGCTGCTTCCGTCGGTAGGCGGGGCCATGTGTTTTTTTAATAAATGTTCCACCGTTATTGGCTAAGGAAGGGAACACATCAAGGAATTACAAATTCAAATTCGCCAAGGGAATACACCGTGTTGGGGGCGAGGAATGTCTCGCATATGTTCCTTATCGTAATGAGGTCGTTATGTTGTTTTTTTAATCAGAAACAGTTTAGAGGAAACCGTGTGGTATGTCGCCGTATAAACAAATAGTTTTTATGTTACACTCTGTGAAAGTTCATTTCGAACTAGGCGGTTGTAGGTACTTATGTAAATAAATTATAAAGGGGTCTCTGCCGTAGCATTCCGTTTCATTTGTTATCATCTCAACAATGTCAAGTTATCACCGAGTCATGATTACATTTTAGTTTTGACTTGAATTATTTTACGCTGTTTTTAATTGAAAGCCTCCCTCCTCCCCAGTTGTACCGTGTTTTGCTTGTAATGCTCAGTCAATTGTTTATGAGGTTAAAACTAAACATCCATTAGTTTGTATCACATTAAAAAAAAAACAGGTCTGTCTTTTAACTAGAATGCCTACTATGTACCGTTTAGAAACGATACCTACATAAAGTTCTTTATGTTTTGAGAAACGAATGTTAAACGTTTAATTTTTTTTAGATTTCACCATTAAGGAGCTTTTAATTTCTACCCGCAAGACAAAAGTATACTAATAAAAAACCTGAATATCCCTTTATATTTTTAAAACTACTAACGTTACTTGGGTGGCTTGTGCGATCGCACCCGATAACCGTTTTAATTTTAATTATTATCATTGATCAAAGGTGATCACCTAACCCCCAATTTCTATTTTTGATTATACATTCGTTGAGAAACATCTGTGAGCAATTAGTCATACAAATCTGAGGTATTAAAAGGATTATCTTCGCGTTTTAAAATGGGTATCAAAAAAAAATCCTGTGAGGGTTGGTTCCTGATTTGCGTTGATAATCTCACTACGTGCTAAGTACGGTTCTCTAAAGATAAAGAATGAAGGTTGGTAAACAAATATTTCTTAGTAATAAATGAGTCATCCTCTTTGGAATGCGTTTTAAAAAAAAGTTTCATGTTAAACGCTTAAAAAGTTTGGTAGCACTACGTAGGTTAAATTGAATTTGAAATACTATTGATAAATCGGTTGAATGAATGACAAATTGATAAAATGTTTGGACAAAATGGCAATAAAATTGAAAGTCAATCAAATCTGTGATATCATACCTGTAACGCGATCGCGTGGGCGGCAGTTATTATTATGTGGAATAGACTGATGACTTTTAGTAACCTTAACGAACAAATAAAAAATAATACATATCTTCTATTATATTTACCATTTCAAGATGTTGGCTAGTAAACGACTTTGATTAGTTATAAATTATAACTAGACGCATATTATAGGTACAGTGTGTTTTTTTAACGGGGATAGTATGGAAAAGTCTGAAACCATGAGAGATACAGAGAAACTATGAAAAAAGATTTCATGGTTTCTTAGACAGTTTCTCTATTATCTCTTATATGGTCCCGGACCTCCCCATACTGTCCCAGTTAAAAAACACTCTGTATACTATAATGACGCACATTATAAGTTAAAATATCATAACAATAAAAAGTTACAATATGCGTTATTATCATTGTACACTTTTTGTCAAAATCATCATCAAGTCCGGAAAATAATAAGTTAATATTTAAGTTATCTACTAACTTATGCTTAATTAAAATATACTTATCGAACAATAAGTGCATTTTTAAAAAAAGGATGAGTTCAGCACTAACCAAATATGTTACTTTTTAAAGAATATTTGTGTAGATGTTACTCTAAGGGCCGATTTTTCAATTAACGAATAAAACTTCTTCATTTGATAAAGTATTAGACAACCATTTTAAAAATGTATTGTCATAATATGACTTTTCTTTTTAAACAGGTGACATTTTAACTTGATTGCGTAATACTTTATCAGAAGGATAAGTTTTATCCGATGCTTGAAAAATCAGCCCTAAAGCAACTTATGGGAATAACAGACATCTGGCCCTCAAAAACTTTACAAGAGCACCAAACACAACAGATAGGCTAGTTGGCCAAACTCGCCATATGCAAGGGTTTGTTGGGGTTGCACTTGTCAAAGTGCGGGTTACATTGAATATTATGCTGATTATGGTACAGCCACAATAGTTAGTTCGTTAAAATCGACCCCGGTCGGATTGCGGGGGACACTGGCGCCGTGGAGATGCTAATTTACTGTTGCTTAAGATTTTTTGTAATGCTAGTGTTTTGTTTTTGTACTGTCAATTTCGTAAAGTGTTCTCCGAAACGTCAGGTTTAAACTTAAAAATCAAACTTTTAATTTCAGTTAAGGTGGTCGAAATTCGACCGTAATACTAGCATTCTGCACTCCTTCTCTATATAAACTATAAGTGTGCGAAATTTCATTCTCCGCCGTCCGCGAAATTTTCGTAAAAAGGGGTAGGTACAAAGTTTTTGCTTCACGTATTAATAATATATAGAAGATGATTTTTAAGTCTAGTGATTAGTTGCTTATTTTACGAATTACATGCGTCTTATTGATGTTGTGTTAACTATTAGATTTACAGATTTTTTTTTTTTCGATTTTGTTTCAAATCTGACTGTGTTCGATATATGTTGTAAAAGACAAAACATAATTATTGATAATATATATCTGGAAATTATTAAGGTAGGTACTGATGCTAAGGTTTCTATTATCTCAGAAGTCGGAATCTGCCGGTCATTCCAGGTCCACATTCAAGTGTTGATTAGGGTACCCTTTTTATATTTTTTTAAGCTATGAAGGAAATAACTGACTTAGTTACACTCTCAAAATAAAAAGTGAGTTATAGGTACCAAAACTCAAATTTACCACTAAAATCGGAAACAACATTTTAGTGAAATGCTATTGAACTTTTTTAAGCAAAAAGTTTGCATTGTGTGTGAATAGATAATTCAGAAAAAAAGCTTTAAATAGAACCATGTATTTGACATGCATGATTTGATGTTCAACATTTCTTTGAGTTGTCTGTCGGCTGAACTATTCCATTTGGAAAATAAAAATATCTATATTTTACAAGGAGTTGATTAGTTTTCACTATAATATTTATAATATTTTGAGACACTAAGCAAATACTATCTACAGTAGTTTTCTTTCATTATCACATCTAAATTTAAAAAGAGGGTCCCCCAATCATCCCTTGGATGCGGACTTGGAATGACCGGCAGATTCCGACCTCTGAATTAATCCAAACTGTTCATTTACAGTTTCAGATTTGCACCTGTCAAACAAAATGTCTTACAATTCTACGCATTGCCCTCTTATTAGGGCGTTGTATATTGAATCATTATAGCGACTCCGTGGATTTCTGCATTCCATCGGGAGCGTCTCCCTGCTCCCTTTGCGTTTGCCGCCACAATGCTCCTCCGAGTTATTCTACCTTTTTTATTTATTTCGGTCACGGTCCTTGAATTACGTAATTAGCGGTAGCTTATTGGAACTTTGGGGGCGTCCTGTTACTTTAAATGTGATTAACTGCCACATGGAATAATAAAACAGGCAACTCCATTTACCTATAATTTTACCTTTCCCAATTCTGAGCTCGTTACACCCTATGTTGTACCAAAAGTACTGTAACTTTTATTTCTTCTGTGTTGTATGTGTATAATTATAAAGTGACGCTATCTCCTACACTTGTTGCTACATTAATAAAAAAAGTCAATTAAAAACAAGTGGCCACAAGTGCGAGCTATCATTTATATTATTGTATTCCAACTGTCCCCGACCCCAAAACTGTATTGTATAAACGGACCCTAATAAATAAAATGCGCATTTGGTGTGGCAGTCGACACAAAAGATTAAAAAAGCGAGCGGCATAAAAAGCATCCGTGGTTATCTATTAGTATCTAGTTAGAGTTACATGTACAGATGTTACGAAAATAATAATCCTCTGGCTGCCGACCGAGACACGGATACAGGGAGCAAGAGAAAAAAATATACACATTTACCTGAACGGTAGTGTGGCGTCGCGACTCGCAACACTAGGGATTGGTGCCGTTAAACAAATACACGGGAAATAGTTTCGACTTCCATTATGAATAACAAATTGTTTTTTGGGGATTAAGTAAATGTTGGATGGCACTTTTGTTGACGTCAAGACGAAGATGACTTAACACAAAACCTTTAAACGTTCAGAAATGTTTCTTAGGAATTTCGTCTTATTGAAACCGTTTCGGGTTAATAAAACCTTTTCAAATTCTCGTTCTTTTTTATAGAACATAATTGTAATATTTTTCTTTTGGGGGGAATTCTCGAATTACATCATGAGAAACGTAAAAGTCACATGGTTTCATCGCAAAAGGAAAACAAGGGATCAGTCAGATAGTGGCAACAAGTTGGAAGTTGTTTCCTGTTTTGTAACGCCCATCTGCTATTGCTGACAAATCGTATACTAAAATATCACATTACCGCTCTTTCATACGCGGATGCTCGAGCTTTGGGAGATTTAGGTCGTGTTTTGTTTTTTTCGAACATATTAAATGTCTGTGGCTGAGGCCAATTAATGCTGAACGCACAATAAAATGTATGGCTCGTATGGGCGTAAACTCAGTTCCGACCGGAAAGGTTTGATCTCTATGCACAATCACGGTAATTTGAGAGCGAAAGACCCACCTGTAGTGTGCGCTCGAACGCTGGGGCAATGAAAACGAAATTGCGGGTTCCGACATGATTGCACATTTGAACGGTATAGAGATTCGTCAGCCACCCTTGTTCGGTTTTCGGTAGCTGAGTATCAAATGTCGTTTTTTAATAAGTGGGTTGTAATGAAAAGAATAATTATATTGTGTTCAAAGTTCAAGGCAATTGTAAGAATTTATCTATTTATACATCTCTGCATTCATGACATCTTCAAACTTGTTCTTATACATTGTGCTAATTTTTAAAACACAATAGATTTTTCGAATGTAGAGGATGCACCTGGACTTAGAATTAAGACAATATATCAATATTTTTATAAAAATATTTGTAGCTTTGGCACAAAGGCACCATCTCGTTTTTATTACATTGAGCAAATTTTTAAAACACAATCGATTTGTCGAATCATGTAGATATATTATGCCGCACCTGGCTTTAAATATAACAATATAACAATCTATATAAATAAATATTAATCGCTAAATGTGTTGCTAATCGCAAAACTCGAGAACGGCTGAACCAATTTGGTTGATTTCTTTTTTATTGTGTTTGATGAAGTTTGCGGAAGGTTCTATGGAGAGAAAAAACGTAAAAAATACGAGGAAAATAGTGAAAACAACAATTTTCTTTTCCACTACAAACCACTCTGTCCCCAGCAGCATTTGACGTCAATCAAAACAAAACAAAGGCGCGTAAGGATTTATCTTTGGTATGCCTTCAAGTTGATTATAGGTTGCACGTCATTAATGAAAATAATATAACGAGTTCCCTCAATTCTTTCACCATTAGAATGCTACATTAGCGCTGAGTAGCGCTGTATTAAAAAAATATAGCCAAAGTATCAATGGACAAAAACTGTTTTCGTT